>CM077596.1:63821750-66321750 GCA_039654915.1 Aquilaria yunnanensis | reverse complement strand
GCTCACGAGTAGTATTAAAAGACCATTCTTTCACACCACTTAAATTTAACTTTCCTCAGACCTAACATCCTCATTCAGTTAAAAGACTATCATTGTGAATCATGTTTCTACCTTATTTAATACTGCTCACGAGTAGTATTAAAATACCTTTCTTTCACACCACTCAAACTTAACTTTACTCAGACCTAATATTTACCTCTTAATATTATTCTCATTCAGCTAAAAGACTGCCACAAAAAAAAAAACATTCAAACTTAACTTTCCTCACACCTAACATTTACCTCTCGATATCATCCTTATTCAGTTAAAAGGCTATTATTGTGAATCATGTTTCTACCTTATTGCCTTGCACAGTTTATGTCTTCGAGTTGGAAAGGGAAGAATGGCAGGATATTTTAATTAAAAACAAAGACCATAAATTACTTTGTCAAGCTTTGCAAATTGATGAAAGTTTTTCTTTAAGGCCAAACCATTATTCATTAATGTGTGTAGATTTGAAAGTGAGGAGATAGCTTGAGACTTTCTTTAAGAAGATGTGGTTCTTGTAAGAGAAATTCATGATCAAGGACCATCACAAAGGTCTAGAAATGCTCAACCTTCTGTTAAATCAAAGATGAGATGATACCTTTTATCCACACAAACACCATATTCAAGGGGGCAAAGTAGTCTTTACTAAGCTTAAGAAGAGTACTGCCAAGAAAGAAGCTCAATAGACAAGGGGGCAAGTCTTATGGATCAGAACCTGAGTCTAAGGAAGAGCAATCATTCGGACTGTAACATGGGGGTAAACAAGTGTTGACACGGCCACAAGAAAAGGGACAATGAAACATTGAAAGTTAAGCCTTTGATAGTATGAAATCCATGACAAGGGATGAGTATTTGAAAAGATATAAAGTATGAGGCGGGCCAACTTTAAAGAAATTGAGGCCAAAATTCAAGAACAAGTCAAAGAAAGGGGATTTTGAAAAGAGTTGGGCTTTTGAGGCAGCGAACAAAAGCTGGAAAGCATAAAGAGATTCAATGATAGTCCAAGAAGGCCATCACAAAGAGGATCCAGTAAAACAAAGACATAAAGAACTAGATCCATACAAAAAAAAAAGCCATTAGTTACACATGCTCTGCATTCATGCATTTCATATCATGCATACATAGCCTTTACATAACAAGGACCAAACGGGAATCACATTCACAGCACAGTTACAGCAGTATAAGCTGAGATCTCAATGTCATCAGCTCTTACCAATCTATCACTGGATACACAGCTAATATGCGGGACCAACCCGCATCAGGAATTCAAGGATAAAGTAGACAATGTTGTCAAAAGCTTGGCTACCGATTCAATAATCGAGGCTACACTTGGAAGGATAGGATTGACGCCAGCTAGTAGTATCCAAGATAAGAGATAGCTATAGCCAAGGATAAGGCAGATATCAAAAAAAAAATATAAAGTAGACAATATTGTCAAAAGCCTGGCAATTGATTCAATAATCGAGGCTACACCTGGAAGGACAGGATTGATGCTAGCTTAGCAGCATCCAAGATAAGAGATAGCTGTGGTCAAAGATAAGGCAGACATCAAGAAATATTGTCGTTGAAACTTTGTCAAAAGCGGACAAAAGATTCAATAATCAAGGACTCGATCGACGTCAGCTGGATGGAATATCAAAGATAAGAAATATCATTCACATCAAAATAAAGTAGGATCCACTTTTCCGGTTAAGCGGCGGATACGGTATTCCGTGACTCTCAAGTCGGTTCTCTCAGTTGCCCATAATAACTGATTCTTTCCTCTCTTCTTTCTTTTACTTCCCTCTAGAAAATGGATCCTACTCTTTCTGTCTTACGAAAATATTTTCCTTCTTTCCCAATGAACATTCTCAAAAAGATCTACCAAGTTCGCTGTGAACGATTAAGAGTTCTGATGCACAAAGGAATCCCTGAAGATGTGCGGTGGTTAATCGAAGCCAAGGTTCGTCTGGTAGGTGAAATCCCAGAGGCATTTGTGTCTCACATGCCTGGTATAGGCAAAAGCTCTTATGCCAAAAAGCGAAGAGCGAAAAGGTTACGAGTCTGCCACAAATGTGGACGGTGGACTTGTAATACTAAATGTCGTTCTTTAGGAATGATCTCCGATAATCGAGAAGATAAAATACGATTCATCAAGAATGACCTGAGTAAGGACTCATTGGATGATATCCGATTGACTCTTGAGACACATTCTTGTGGATCTGTGCAACGTGAACTTCTTTGTTTATGGAGCATTTTTCATGAAGAACGAAACCGTTACAGTCCCGGGAATCTGACTGTAAATGACCCTGTTTGCCAGCTTGTAAGAAAACTGGATGGGAAGCAAATCCTCGACTCATAGAAGCCGTTAATCCCGTTACTGGACGTAAAACCAGTGAAAGATGTGAGCCACAGTCACAATCACTGTACATACAATTTATCATATTTAAAATTTTCCATTTTTCTTTTAATAATGTATTTACTCCCGTAAGTGTAATCGACACGTTATCCATTTCATCGCTATAAATGCATGTTCTTCCAGTCGGTTATCTAAGTTTCCTTCAATAACTAATTCCTTTCCATCATCTCTCAAATTCTTCTCTCATCAATGGATTCTACTCTTTCTACCCTGCGAAAATACTTTCCTTCTCTTCCAATAAAAGTCCTTAAAAAGATCTACCTTGCTAGATGTGAAAGAATCAGAGTTTTTACACGCAAAGGCATACCCGATAATGTGCAGTGGATAATTGAAGCTAAGGTCCGTTTGGCGGGTGAAATTCCAGATGCATTTATGCCCCGCATGCCCGGTTTAGGTAAAAGCCGTTATGCCAAAAGGCGAAGAGCAAAGAGACTAGGCGTCTGTTATAAATGTGGACGATGGAATTGTAATACTAAATGTCGCTCTTTAGGATACATCTCCATAAATCGTGAAGATAAAAGAAAATTCATTAAGAATGGCCTGCGTAAGGAATCTCTGGAAGATATCCGAGAGACTCTTGAAACGCATTCTTGTGGAAAAGTGCAAGGTGAAATTATCGATTTATGGAGGACTTACCATAAAGAACGAAACCGTTACAGTCTTGGGAATGTGACTTTAAACGACCCTGTTTGTCAGTTTGTAAGAAAACTGGATGGGAAGCAAATCCCCGACTTATAGAAAGCATTGAAGCCATTACTGGACATGAATCAGTGGAAGATGAGAGCCACGGTCATGATTCCTGTACATATAAGCTGTCATTTGTCTTTTCTTTTGACAATAATGTACTTGCTTCTGTAAGTGTAATTAACGCATTATCCCTTTCATCACTATAAATTTGTGTTAGTTATTTTCGTTTCCTACAATCACTAATTTCTTTCTTTGCCTCCTTCATCAATGGAGTCTTCTCTTTCCGCCCTACGAAAGTATTTTCCTTCCTTCCCAATAAATGTTCTTAAAAAGATTTATCAAGCTAGATGTGAACAATTCAGAGTATTTATGCACAAAGGCATTCCTGATAATGTGCGGTGGCTAATTGAAGCTAAGGTTCGTTCAGCTGGTGAAGTTCCAGAAGCGTTCTTTCCCTGTATGCCCGGCTTTGGTAAAAGCGCGTATGCCAAAAAAAGAAGAGCAAAGAGGCTAGGCGTTTGTCATAATTGTGGATGGTGGATTTGCGGCAATAAATGTCGTTCTCCAGGAGTGATCACCAGAAATCGTAATGATAGAATAAGATTCATTAAGAATGGCTTGCGTAAGAAATCTCTAGAAGATATTCGAGAGGTTCTTGAAGCGCATTCTTGCGGAATAGTGCAATTTGAGGTTGTTGGATTATGGATAATTTTCCAAAAAGAACGAGATAGTTACAGTCTTGGGAATCTGACCCTAAACGACCCTGTTTGCCAGTTTGTGAGAAAGCTAGATGATATGCAAATCACCGATTCATAGAAAGCATTAAAGCAATTATTGGACGCAAAGCCAGTGGAAGACGAGGATCAAAGTCACGATTACTATACGTGCTAGCTGTCGCTTTTGAAATTTTCCTCCCCTTTTGGTAATAATGTATTCACTCCTGACGTGAACCAAAGTCACGATTACTGTACATGCTAGCTGTCGCTTTTGAAATTATCCTCCCAATAATGTACCCACTCCTGACATGAGATACAGTTATGATTACTGTATATAGCTGCCACTTTTTAAAATTTTCCTTCTCTTCCAACAATCACGTACCTACTCCTGACGTAAGCTACAGTAGTGACTACTGTACATGCTAGCAGCTATTTTGAAAATTTTCCTCCTCTTTTAACGATAGTGTACCCATACCTGACCAAAGTCATACTCGTGACTACTGTGTATAGCTGGCAATAATGTATCCACTCTTGAGAATAAAATTATTGCCTTATCTCTTCATCTCTATAAATATATCCTCTTTTCTCACAAGGGTAAGGATAGGAATGGAGAAAACCCCAACTCGTAAATCCCGAAGTATTTGTGTATTTTTTAGGGCTTTTCCTGGAAAAGATGAAGAGTATTTAAAGGCAGCCAACCATTTGGGTAGAGTATTAGTTGAGCGAAAAATACATTTAGTTTATGGAGGAGGTAGTGTCGGATTAATGGGAGGTGTAGCATCAGCAGCATCTTTAGGAGGAAGTCAAGTTTTGGGCATCATCCCTGGACCTTTGAAATTTGTTTCTGGGGCCACGATTGGAGAAGAATTAGTGGTTAAAAATTTGCAGGAGCGTGTGTTACAAATGCTTTTAAATGCTGATGCTTTTATCGCTCTACCAGGTGGTTTTGGCACATTGGGAGAAGTCTTTCAAATTGCTTCCATGGCCCAACTTAATTTGCATAAGAAACCCATTGGGCTTTTAAATGTTAACAATTTCTTTACAGGTCTGATAGCTTTTATGGATTATGCTATGCAGAAGAATTTCATATCAAGAGTGGCACGGCGAATCATAATATCCGCAACAACTGCTGAAGAATTGCTAGATAAAATACAAGCTTTTGTTCCTGAACCAGATCCAGCAATGATTCAGATAGACTGGACACGACAGTCTTTCCCGACCAGTTCACTCCCATAATGGTCCTCTACTCACCCTGTTGAAGTATTGTGGAAGAAAAAAGCGATCTGATCCGTTTTTCTTATCCTTTAGTTTTATTATCAGCATTTTCTTTCGCGTTTCAGTTTTTCTTTTCAGGGAATTTCTTTTTTTATAAGATAGTTTCATCCATGCTGATATTAAAACTATAGGACAATGCCTTTAGGTTGGAATGGCTGAGTAAAGAGTAATTTTTGTTACTCTTGAGACGCATCCTATTAGGTATACTAGGCATGACATTTTGTGGTAACTAAGCTTCAACCTTTTGGATGACATATCTCTCAAGCGAATCTATATTAGATGAACCTTGGATATTGATTCCAAACATCCGTTCCCTCTACATAATTTGTCAGTGTTATTATCATCGCCGAGATTCACTCATTTTATCGAAGTCTAAATTTTTGTACTCGCCTATCATGAAGATCCACACTTTCGAATAAAATTATTCCAATTTCAATTGCTTTCATATAAATTTCGCTCGAGGTCCTAAGGAAAGCTCCTTAGCCTCAAAATCAATTTTCATCATCGGGATTTTAAGGATGGAACCTTTCCCTCGAAAATAATCAATTTTCATCATCGGGGTTTTAAGGATGGAACCTTTGCCTCGAAAACAATCAATTTTCATCGGGGTTTTAAGGATGGAACCTTTGCCTCGAAAATAATCAATTTTCATCATCGGGGTTTTAAGGATGGAACCTTGGCCTCGAAAACAATCAATTTTCATCATCGGGGTTTTAAGGATGGAACCTTGGCCTCGAAAACAATCAATTTTCATCATCGGGGTTTTAAGGATGGAACCTTTGCCTCGAAAACAATCAATTTTCATCATCGGGGTTTTAAGGATGGAACCTTTGCCTCGAAAACAATCAATTTTCATCATCGGGGTTTTAAGGATGGAACCTTTGCCTCGAAAACAATCAATTTTCATCATCAGGGTTTTAAGGATGGAACCTTTGCCTCGAAAATAATCAATTTTCATCATCGGGGTTTTAAGGATGGAACCTTTGCCTCGAAAACAATTAATTTTCATCATCGGGGTTTTAAGGATGGAACCTTGGCCTCGAAAACAATCAATTTTCATCATCGGGGTTTTAAGGATGGAACCTTTGCCTCGAAAACAATCAATTTTCATCATCGGGGTTTTAAGGATGGAACATTTGCCTCGAAAACAATCAATTTTCATCATCGGGGTTTTAAGGATGGAACTTTTGCCTCGAAAACAATCAATCATCAATTTTTCTTAAACGATAAGAGAGTTCTTATCGCAGAGGTTCTAAGGTAGGGCCCTTAACCTCAAACTTTCAATGATAGGAGAGTTCCTATCGTCGAGGTTCTAAGGAGAATTCCTTAAACCTCAAACAATCAATCATCAATTTTTCTTAAACGATAAGAGAGTTTTTATCGCAGAGGTTCTAAGGTAGGGCCCTTAATCTCAAACTTTCAATGATAGGAGAGTTCCTATCGTCGAGGTTCTAAGGAGAGTTCCTTAAACCTCAAACAATCAATCATCAATTTTTCTTAAACGATAAGAGAGTTCTTATCGTAGAGGTTCTAAGGTAGGGCCCTTAACCTCAAACTTTCAATGATAGGAGAGTTCCTATCGTCGAGGTTCTAAGGAGAGTTCCTTAAACCTCAAACAATCAATCATCAATTTTTCTTAAACGATAAGAGAGTTCTTATCGTAGAGGTTCTAAGGTAGGGCCCTTAACCTCAAACTTTCAATGATAGGAGAGTTCCTATCGTCGAGGTTCTAAGGAGAGTTCCTTAAACCTCAAACAATCAATCATCAATTTTTCTTAAACGATAAGAGAGTTCTTATCGTAGAGGTTCTAAGGTAGGGCCCTTAACCTCAAACTTTCAATGATAGGAGAGTTCCTATCGTCGAGGTTCTAAGGAGAGTTCCTTAAATCTCAAACAATCAATCATCAATTTTTCTTTAAACGATAAGAGAGTTCTTATCGCAGAGGTTCTAAGGTAGGGCCCTTAACCTCAAACTTTCAATGATAGGAGAGTTCCTATCGTCGAGGTTCTAAGGTAGGACCCTTAACCTCAAAACAATCAATTTTCCTTCAAACGATAGGAGAGTTCCTATCGTCAAGGTTCTAAGGTAGGACCCTTAACCTCAAAATCATCAATCAATCATTCAGTCCATCTTACAACGATAGAACATTTCCTATCGTTAGAGGTTCTAAGGACCTTTCCTTAAACCTCAAACAAACAATCAATCATTCAGTCCATCTTACAACGATAGAACCTTTCCTATCGTTAGAGGTTCTAAGGACCTTTCCTTAACCTCAAACAAACAAACAATCAATCATTCAGTCCATCTTACAACGATAGAACCTTTCCTATCGTTAGAGGTTCTAAGGACCTTTCCTTAACCTCAAATAAACAAACAATCAGTCATTCAGTCCATCTTACAACGATAGAACCTTTCCTATCGTTAGAGGTTCTAAGGACCTTTCCTTAAACCTCAAACAAACAATCAATCATTCAGTCCATCTTACAACGATAGAACCTTTCCTATCGTTAGAGGTTCTAAGGTAGGACCCTTAACCTCAAAACAATCAAATTTTCCTTCAAATGATAGGAGAGTTCCTATCGTCGAGGTTCTAAGGTAGGACCCTTAACCTCAAAATCATCAATTTTCCTTCAAACGATAGGAGAGTTTCTATCGTCGAGGTTCTAAAGTAGGACCCTTAACATCAAAATTATCAAATTTTCCCTTCAATGATAGGAAAGTTCCTATCGCAGAGGCTCTAAGGAAGTTTTTTTTTAACCTCATGGTTTAGGCGGCGAGAAGGTTCTCAAGACCTAGCTGATCCAGACGAAATTTGGTAACGACTTTGCATACATCATGTCCCATGAAGCATGCAAAGGGGGGCAGCTGTTGACACCCAATTTCGTCCGTTTATTAAAAAAAAAAATTAATTAATTAAAAATTATTAACTAAAAAAATTAATTTAACAAAAATAATATATTATTAGTTTAATGGGGGACATTTTTGTCATATGGTGTTAGTTAAAATATATATATAGGTATACATATATATCTATATGTGTGTATTGGAAATATTAATTAATTATTAATTATTTCTTAATTAATTATTAATTAATTAAAAAAAATTTAAATTACAAAAAAAAACAGAAAATTCCTTCCCCAGCTGAGCCTTCCTGGGGAAAGGTTGGGATATTTTTTTAGAAGGCTCTAGGCCTCTATCATTGGGGGGACAGCTCTCTGAATCTTATCTTCTCTCCCTCTCACACTTATCTACTCTGATCTCTCTCGTCTACCAAGGAGGTTCTCCCTTTCTCTCCTCTCTCTCTCTCTAAAAAAAACAGATTTCTCTCTCTCATTCTCTGGAGTTCCCTCTCGCCCAAATTTCTCTCCTCTCTCACAGAGCTCTCGCTCTCTTCTCTCTCACGCTCAGCTGGAGCTCTCTCTCTCTCCCTCGAACGAAATTCTGACTCACTCTCCTCTTTATCTATCTTCTCTGCTCTCTCCTCTCCCCAGCAGCAGACAATCAGCTCTCATCTCTCTCGGACTCTTCTCGGCAGCTCTGATCTCTCCCTCACACGGACAGAAAACTCACAACTCTCCTCTCTCGGTTTCGCTCTCGGTTCCTCCCCCTCCGATTCTTCTTTCCTAAAGCTCTCCTCTGTTCAACGCCCTTCCTTCCTCCTCGCCGGCGTTTTCTCCATAGCCGGCGTTTTCTCCTCCTCTATCGTTCTCTCACGCCGCCATAGTCGTCGCCGCCGCCATCCTACTCCTGTTCGAGCTCACCGCCGCGTCCCCTGTCGTCCGAGTACCTCGACGCAGCCCCCGTCAGCTGTCGCGCCCGTCAGGCCTCGACCTCCCGCTCCGTCAGTTGTCGCATCCCTCACGCCTCGCCACCAGCCTCGTCAGCCGTCGCACCCGTCACGCCTCCCCCCCTGGTCCGCCTACTGTCGAACTCGTCGCGCCTCGCCTCCCCTGTTGCGCCGTCCCCCTTTGCTGCAGCTTTGCCAGGAGGTTGAAGACGAAGACGCGTTAACATTTTCGACCGAGTCAAAATTCAATTTCTTTGTCCTTTGGGTAAACTCCTTGTTAGTCCTTTGATTCCCTTATTTTATCCATCCAAGTCACTAACTTTATTTTCTTTGCAGATTGAGCATGGACAGCAAGTTTTTGTTTATTGTTTGTCTTTCCTTTGTTTGTCCTTTAGTTTGTTTCGGCCCCCTCCATTAATCGGAATTATTTTTATAGTTTTAACGCCCGACTGGAGTGCTATCAGCATTGATATAAATAAATAATCTCTCTCCTTATAAACTTGAGTGATTCAGAGTAATAAAATAAATAGATAATTATGTTGCTGTGAAACATACATACTTGTGTAGTAATATGAACCATCTACACGCCTACGCTGCTATCCATGGACTGATATGCGAGCTAGATTACAACGAGGTAAAAAGATTTATGAATGAAGATAGGTCGATTTGAAATTCTAGGCAGCAGATATACAACTAGAAGGTTTATCTCCCACTTCAGTTCTGATACTATAGTCTTACTGGTGTAATGTATATATTGTAGATCTACTTATGCCTTTTGATATAGTCTGCTAATCCTATTTTCTGAATGCTTAGTATTCACACCCAATTAATCAGCTCCTTTTTTGTATAACTTCATCTTAGTTATCCAGCTTTCTATTTTGATCCTATAAGCCACTAACTATTTCTTTTTTTGTTGCAGATCAGTCCCTGACAACAGATTTATTTCTTTGTTCTCTTTTTGTTTTCTTTCTTTCTTTGATTATTTAACCATGTATTAGATTTAATCGTTAAATTCACTTAAAGATGTAATTTAGGATATTTATTTATTTTCTAGAATAGTTAAATTTTAATTCTTGTAATGTATTTAATTTGTATCAAATTATTGATTAAACAATATTTAAATTTTTGGAAATCCGTCCTAAGATGGATTATTTGTTCCATATCCAGGTGGTCCGATAGGATCTATGGTTTGGAAATATAAAAATTAAACTCCATGTCCAAATGATTCGGTTAGAATCCATGGCTTGGATATTAACTAAAAATTATTAAAAATAAAATAAAATTAAATATCGAATCCTAAGACGGATCATATCCATGTCCAAATGATTCGGTTAGAATCCATGGCTTGGATATTAAATTCCATATCCGGATGATCCGGCAGGATCTACGGTTTGGAAAATATTAACTTTTAAAATAAATAAATTAAATAAAAAGATAAAAATCCATATTTACGATATGGATTAAATTGATTAAAATTTTGTCAAATTCCGTGTCCAAATGACTCGGCAGAGTCCATGGTTCGGAATCAAATCTTCCGTGTCCAAATGACTCGGCAGAGTCCATGGTTCGGAAGTATAAAATTTTATACAAATTAATTACCAAAAATCCACATCCGACTAATTCAGTTAAAATTTCTGTTTAGAACATTAACTGAATATTTTTAAAGCAAAGCAAGACAAAAATTGAAATCAACTAAGGTACCAATTTTTTTGTGTTTTAACAAAGTTGTTTTAACGTAACCGTACTCCCGAACCCCCGAACTCTCGCAGACCAATTTTAAGGTGTCCAATCGACCTAGGTAAAACAGATTGGTGGCGACTCCAAGAAAACGACCCGCACGTTGCCACACTACTGTAGCAACCCTAATTTTTTAACATTTTCAAAAATAAAGTCTGGCCTTAGTAACTTAAAATCCTGGCTCCCCTCTAAAAAAATCATAGTAGTTTATCCATCGATAAAAAAAACTTGTTTATCTTCCATAAATGAAAATGGCCAAATACACAGCGGCTACCCGTAAATAGATTACTGTAGCACATTACCTCATACATGTGATCTAAAACAAAACTCATACTGTGTTGGGCCCCTCCATAAAACTTTGAGACGTAAAAAAAAGATGAAACAGATAAGGGATTCGGGCGGTAGATGCATAAAAGTCACAACATCACAGTCGAAGGCCCATCTTGACAAAATATTTCATCTTGTCTAATCCTTTTTCCTCGCTTTCAGAGGACCTTTTGGTATCTTACTCAAAGCTTTTCTCAAATACTTCTCTTCCAGGACAGCATACTGCTTCTTGATCTCAGCCATTGCCTTCTCAGCAAAAGGATCAATCTTGTCTTCATATTTCTCATACAGAACTGGTACAGTGTGCAGCAAGACAAATACTGTCGTGAAAAGATGACATATACGTTAGGTGTGAATACCAGCAAAAAAAAAAAAAAAGCATGATCAGTCGACATCTAAATTATTCAAAAATTACCTATGTAGAACAGCGTTAGGAAGTTGCACCAGTTGCCCACGATTGACAGAATCCATAAACCCGCAATAACCTAGCACACAGGACAGCAGAATGCAGGCCTCATTGTTAATCACAAACAACCACAGCCTAAACGTGTGGCAAAGCAAAACCTAACAGATTTCTAAACACTAGCTATACCACTGCTCAACCACATGTTAGTCATAGCCAAAGAACCAGTGTAACTAAAGCGCCGCCTATTACAAAAAAACAACTCTTATGGAATATAGATATCCGCTTACCCCAAGAAACTTTTTCAAATCTTTACCAGAGGCAATACCACGCAGAGAAGCCAGTGCTCTATTAGTTTCTATTCTTAGTGCAGATGCTACTTCAACAACGTACTTTTCATCAAGCACGACTTCAGGAATTTTCGGTGGTGACCTAGATAGAGTGATAAGCTGAATCAAGAGAGCGGAAATGAAGGAATAAACACTAAAAAAGGAAAGAAAAAAAGAGGGGGAGGGGGGGGGGGAGCGGAAAAGGAATACCCAACACCTTACTTGTTGATAAAGGTTGTTGCATTTGACCACAGGAAAAGGATTGCCAGTGAGAGTATCACCAAATGACAGACCAAGGTCAGTAAGTGGTACTCAAGTAATTCGAAAAGAATCCACACTACAGTGGCACCGCCAAGAACTGCAGCAGATATCTTTTTGTTCCTCCAGAGGAAAACATCAGCAGCTGCCAAGAAAAGTAATACAAAAGCAACAATTGTCATAATTCTATGATAGACCAGTGCTCGAAAGAACTGAAGCAAATTCTGAATAATAATACTCCTTAACAACAATAAAATAAATGAGGTGAAGCATCAAATCTTCAGATCCATCAACAATAATGGAGGTCCAGCCATCATTCATTGCATACATCACCACCTTCGAGAACCTTTTCCCTCTTGGAATCACACCATCGTTCTTGAGCGGAAAATGGATGTAAAAGGGGGATAATGAATAAATTACATAAGACAATAATGCGATGGCGATCAATCACACTACCTACGAGACCTATCAATTCTGATGTCCACAATAACACGAATTCACACAAAATCCGATTCAAAAGAATTAAAAGAGAAAGAGAGAGTACGTTTTCCACCACCGAGAACCTTGTGGACGGGTTGCTGACGGCCAAAGAGGCGGTAAATCTGGGACTTAACGGCGTCGGCATGAGAGGGCTTGTAGTCGTCGGAATCGGAGGAGGAGGATGATGAGCTGTGGTCGTGGATCTTATCGGCGATCTTGTCCATGAGCGACTCCTCGTGGTGCTCCGCCATGGATCCCCAGAAGGAGAAGGAATGTGAATTCGGTTGACACAAACGAGGTCCGTTTCAATTCAATTTTGGGGTTTTAGTTTAGCGCGACCGATTGGTTCTAGGGCACAGTGCCGTCACTGTATTCTCACCGCCTTTTTCCATTTTTAGCCCTCCAAGATTCCTACTTTCTGTTATGAGGAGATGCAGTGCACTAATAACAGTAGACTAAGATAATTTTCTTTTTTGGAATATTTGTTACCAGGTAAAGTTTGCATTCAATTTTAAACTTTGATTTTCACTTTTCTTTTCCTTTTTTTTTAATGCTCATAAGCACATCAATAAAGCTTTAGAAGTATAATTAGGTAACAATTGGGATGACCTGTCTCGAACCAAGGTGAATATAAGATGCCTAATGTCTCTCCCACTTAGTAGAAAATGTACAAACATTAAATTCAATATAGAAATAAAGTATGTTAAATCAATTCTTCAACTTAAAAATTTATTAATTCATATCATATATCAATTTCTAAACTAATCTAAAACCCCTACATTTTCAAATTATTATTAAACAGTTTAAATTAACAAAAAAAAATGATAAATGTCAACCTTTAAACCTCATCGAGATAATAATAACTTGAAGTAAAATTCATTGTGCAAGTGTATTCAATCCTGTATTAATGTTGTAGATAAGTTTGGTCATAAATGGCACCTGCAAGGAAGGAGTAAGGCATCAAAATGGGTGGGTTTGGGTTAGCTTTACAAGCAAATGGATGGGTTTTATGACAAGTACATCTCATCGATCGATCTATATATTTATATATACAAAAATCAACTCTAAAATACAAGTATACTAGTAAAATTTTGTTTTAGTCAATGCAAACATATACCAACAAGACCAACTTAAAAAATAAGTAGACAATTGGGTGGGTTTTGATTCATGTGACTGAATTAGGGGAGGATAAATTAAAAACTTAGGTAGCACATAATAGGAGTTTGCTGCATTTATAGGGGAAAAGAAGCTCTGGCCGTTAGCCCAGAGAAATCCTGTGTTGGACCTGATGGTCATCCCGGTTAGATTAGATGGCTGGTTATCAGTAAAAACAAAACCAATAAATAAAAAGATTAGACGGCCGAGGTCTTTTCTGATGTCATGCAGATGGATCCGGGTACCGCCGTCTATCTAGAACAGCTTACGTGGCAAATTTTAACTGGGGTAGCTTTAGCTCTTAGGACGCGTAACGGAAAGGTCACAGACTCACAGGTGGCGTGATCAAAGCCACACGCGGTTTTGTTTTGGCCAGTCAACCACCCTCAGTTACCTTGGTTTTCTTTGTTTCGCATTCAATCCTCCTCTAACTTCTTTTTCTTTTGCGAAAAGGTACAAATTTTGCATTGAATTACAAATTATTTGTCCAAAAAACGTCACAGTGACTAAGAACATGTGACATAATAAAGACAATTCTGATTTTGGAGAAGTGACGTGGGAAAAAGATTAGAAAAAGTGCAAATTTATTACTATCATTTTAGCCAAAAAATAATTTTGCCATTAATTTTTTTTTCATTGCAAATTTATCATTGATTTTTTTTTATTGGGAGTAAATTTAGAAATCAAATATTTGGGAAGAATGAGTTGGGATTAAGGATTTAAGTGTCCTATAACGTCCAAATTGGCACTATGTACCAATGGGCAGCGCATTTGGAGAAGGCATAAGGGGACCTAGGGTGGAATGAAGACGATTTAGATTGTGGCAATAAGATGGATCCAAACATTTCCAATGACCGGACATTGTAGTACCTGATGTGGCTCCAGCTATATGGGATCTAACTGCTTCCAAAAGGCAAAATTCATTGGTGGCAACGACATCAATGGTGTAATCTGATATCTCAAAGGTGACATAAGACTGAGTAGTGAGATTGTAGATCTTGTTGGGGAAAATCATGTCAAGCCAACAGCAGAATGAAGAGGCATCAGTGAGATTGGCATAGTAGAGCTTCATGTGAGCCTTTTGGGTGGTTGTGGGTGGTCTATGTAGATGTTACAAGGTGTTGAAGTTGGAAGATCAAAGGATCAAACGTGAACTTTGTACCCTTTCTTGAGGAGGAACTTGGTAAGGTAGGAATCGTCTTGGCCAATTATGCCAATGATGACCGCGGTCTTGTGGATGAGGTTCACATTGCCATTGGCAATGGCCAATCTAAAGGTGGGAGCATTGCTCTCAACGATGGCCATGGGAACGGGTCACGACTACCTCTTCTCGGATCTCCCCAATTCACGCCGAGGAGATTTGATTGTACTGAATGGTGAGCGAAGGCGACGTTGAACGGCCAGAAAGGTGAGCAATAACGATGGTAGCTGTTCAAGTAGCTGGATCGACTACAAGATTGAAGGAAGGCGAAGGCTAGGACAAGTCGCGAAGGCGGCATTGGAAGAGGGAAAAAGTTTGGTGAAAAATGTATGGATCAACGTTGACATTTGTTATAGAAATTCCGTCAAAGTTAATCATGAAAGGTGATGGAAAGACCACAATCGGAACAAATTCTAACATGTTAAAGACTTTAAGAAGATAAAATAAAGATAGGGAACGGTTTGGAAAAATGCGAAAAAGTTAGAGACCAAAAATGAATTCTACTCATAATTTATCAAACAAAAAAGAAATAGCATAAAAATAAATAAAATTAATGTAATGGTTTGACCATATCCAATATCCAGATTGACACTATATGCACCAGATGCAAGTACTATATATAAGATAGTCGTAGGAGCTAGTAACAAAGGTAAGAGTAAACTAAATTAAATTTACTTAGATATCTGCCCAAAAAGTAAAAACTTAGATGGATGTATTCTTAATTAAGAGATTTTGTCACCAACTGATTAAAAATAATAGCTAAAGTCTAGCTCCATGTTGAAACCAACATTCTCAAAGGGCTAATTAGAAACTAATGGAATGAAATCTCTTTTACAATTGTCTGTCCAAAAAATGTTATGATGGCTAGCAGAACATATGACATGGCAAATACAATACCGACTTTGGAGAAGTGACATGGCTAAAAGATTAAAAAAAGTGTAAATTTATCACTAGCATTTTAGCCACAAAATGATTTTGCCATTGATTTTTTTTTGTTGTAAATTTGTCATTGATTTTTTTTTTGTTGGGAATAAATTTAGAAATCAAAAGGTTTTGGAAGAATGAGTTGGGATTAGGGATTTAAGTGTCCTATAATGTCCAAATTGGCACTATGTACCAATGGGTAGCGCATTTGGAGAAGGCATAAGGGAACTTGAGGTGGAATGGAGACGATTTAGATTTGTGGCGACAAGATGGATCCGAACATTTCCAATGACTCAACATTATAGTACCTGATGTGGCTCCAACTATATGGGATCTAACTGCTTCCAAGAGGCAAAGTGCATTTGTGGCAACGACATCAGTGGTGTAATCTGAGATCTTGAAGGCAACATAAGACTGGGCAGTGAGATTGTAGACCTTGTTAGGGAAAATCGTGTCAAGCTAGCGGCAAAATGAGAGGCATCAGTGAGATTGGTGTAGTAGAGCTTCATGTGAGCCTTATGGGCGGTTGTTTGGGGGGGGGGGGGGGTGGGGGGGGGAGGGGTCTATGTAGATGTAGTTGATTTGCTAGGTGTTGAAGCTGGAAGATCAAGGAATCAAATGTAAACTTCATACCCTTTCTCGAGGAGGAACTTGGTAAGGTAGGAACCATCCTGGCTGATTATACCAGTGATGAGCGCGGTCCTGTGGATCAAGTTCACATTGCCATTGGCAATGGCCAATCTGAAGGTGGGAGCATTGCTCTCAACGATGGCCATGGGAACGGGTCATGACTACCTCTTCTCAAATCTCCCCAATTCATGCCGAGGAGATGTGAATGTTTTGAATGGCGAGCGAAGGCAATGTTGAACGGCTAGGAAGGCAAGCGACAACGATGGTAGATGTTCGAGTGACTGGATCGGCTGCAAGATTGAAGGAAGGCAAAGGTTGGGACAAGTTGTAAAGGCAACATTGGGAGATGGAAAAAGTTGGGTGAAAAATGTATGGACCAAGGTTGACATTTGCTACAGAAATTCTATCAAAGTTAATCATGAAATAGATGGAAAGACCACAATCGGGACAAATTTTAACATGGTAGAGACTTTAAGAGAATAAAATAAAGATAGGGAACCATTTGGAACAATGCGAAAAGGTTAGAGATCACAAATGAATTTTATTCATAATTTATTAAAAAAAATAGCCTAAAAATAAATAAAATTAATGTAATGGTTTGACCATATCTAATATCTAGATTGACACTATATGCACCATATGCAAGCACTATATATAAGTTAGATTTAGGAGCTAGTAACAAAGGTAAGAGTAAACTAAATTAAATTTACTTAGATATATGCCCAAAAAGTAAAAACTTAGATGGATGTACTCTTAATTAAAAGATTTTGTCACCAACTGATTAAAAATAACAGCGAAAGTCTAGCTCCATGTTGAAACCAACATTCTCAAAGGGCTAATTAGAAACTAATGGAATGAAATCTCTTTTTCTTAAACTTTATAAAAAGTTAAAGAGGTACAGCCTTCTCGAGACTAATCCAATTTTTTTAAGTCAATTTATATAGTTAGTAGAAAATCATATCACATAATAGCTAAAGTCTAGCTCCATGTTGAACTTGAAACAAACATCCTCGAAAGGATTAACTAGAAACTAACTAGGTCTGTAGGTCATATAGATTAGGACCATGATAAGGTGATACATGGTCAGTGATGTAGTAATCATGGTGATTATCCATCAGAATAGGGTTTCATATAAATTAATATTTAAATCATATTTGTAAGAAAATGTGAGAGGAACAAGCAGCAATGAATCAACTCAAACCAAGGTGAAAACAGTAATTCTAAACAACAAAATGATTCTACTTATGACAAGGGTAACAGGTAACAAATCGACGCAATTGAAAATAGGAAGCTGGAATATGGCGTGAGGTAGTAAGTAATTACCATGGTTGATGAAGCGGAAGAAGACCAGAGAGAGGACACGGGAGATGAAGGCCCGCCGGAACGAAAAGCTTCACCGGACTTTCTTTCGAAGCACTTCAGCTCCCGGCCGACCGCCCTAGCTCCAATATCACCAAGTTTAACCCTATCCTTCATTTTGTTCATTAAAATTTGTCGTCCTAAGAAGAATTTATAAAAGGGTATATTCGGCGGTGGCTACCATTGACATGGAACATCTTTGAAGAATATGCGCCTTTTGAAACTTTGTCGTCATTGGTCATTGCATCCATATCCGCACCGTTTTGGTCATTGCAGTTCTAAATTAGTAGCAAGACTTGTATGGTAAAAATAAATCTAAAACAAAATTTTGAATCAATTCTTAAATGCTCCCTCACATTGTTACTGTTCCATTTTCTTTAACTGGTTTAAACATGATTTTATATTTTGGAGATATAACCATTAACCATGTGATTCAGTTTGAAGACTCATTAAAAAAAAAAAATGTCGTCGCCTCAATTTCAATAATTATGTAATAAGGGTTCCAATTTCTTGATTTCTTAAAGCGCAAACCAAACCCAGATAAATCACAATAAGCTAAATTTGGCTTAACTGATCGTATACGTACAAAAAAATGATAATTTGTTATCAACACATTAATGACTCGATTAAAAATTGAAGGAAACTTTCATATAATAAAAAGGGGAGGGTAAAATCACTTGGTTTAGAATGAGGATGAGAAACAAACACTTTAAGTGCCATAAATTCTGGAAATAAAATATCTCACAACCTGATCAAATTTTTATGAACCTTCAAAACTAATCTGCACGTTAATGAAATCCTGCTTGCACTCCTGTGAATGATTCCCATTTCACCATTCCCCACCTCTACTTCCTTTGAGCTGGGCAGCGAAACGGTTTCAACTTTATTTACAACCTAAACATTAGGGATGAAAAGCATAATTGGCAATATCAATCTTCTAACCATCCAAGCTAAATCTATTTGTTCATAACATATGATTGCTTACATGTTCAAAAGGGTGCTGGTTATCGTCTTTTATGCCGTGCAGGTAATCTGCAAGCAAATGATAAACATGACTGTGAATATAAGAATTTTTTTCTTTTTTAAATGAAATTAAAAAAAATTATGTAAGGAAAAATAAAGTTTCCTGTATATGCAGCATCCTTGAAGATCAATAAGCTACGAGGCATTAAAAGGACAGAGAAAGGATGGTGATTATCCCTCCATTCCTCTTTCTCATTCACCACATGCCCTTCATCTGAATTTTCATCACTAACGATGTTCTTCAAGGCGTTTCCACATTGTCCAAGGCTAGAATGGGGAATGAAGTCCATCACAACCGGTGACCCTAAAGATAAAATTGCTACAACTGGATAATAAGCTGGTCCATCTTGATGTGGCTGCAAGATACCGCAAAAATGAAATATTGATTATATGCGACAAACAATTTGACCAAAAGATATAGCTCCAATAGGCAACAGACAAATGACCAATGACATAGTTCTCCAAATTATATATCAATTCTAAGTTCTACTCTGAAGTTATGCCACTAAGGTTTAGTACATTTCCACTGTCAAGGATTGAGAAATTGATAAGACTACAACACTTATCTTCAAGCTTAAAATGAGAAAAAACTTCAAGAACCTTGGGCTGAATATTTATAAACCTTGGGTTATACAGTTTTTAACCTACAAAATGAAAATATAAGGTCTACACACCATAATGAACGGAAAAGGGAAGAAAAGGAAGAAACAAGTTACAGGGAGCAGTAGTACCATAATGCCCTGATGAGGAAGGTATTCATTGATAAGTACGTGATTGATTGCTGAGGGAAAGAGACCTGATTCTTCAGATATTCTTTCTGTTATCTCAGTCAGCCAGGGAGGCACTGTAAAAGGTTCATGATTATGCTCCTTGGTAGCAAACAAATTTAAACATTAATGTAATCATGTACGAAAAAAAATTTTAAAATGATTCACTGACTTGTTAAGCACAAGGCAGTTATCTATGCATATGTGTCGATTGATTCTGAAAAGAATACTGGCCAAACCATGCAATTTTTGGTTTCCCTTTTCTTCTCTGGTAAGTTAAAGCAATCTCCCACAACAATATGTCATGGACAACAGCAACTAAACAATCATCTAACTGCTTCATGTTGCAGGTCATCACATCAAACATCTGGAGTTTTAGTTTGCTATTCTGCTCTCCCTAGGTTGTTACACACACCCTTAGCTTTTAGAACTCCCTGACATTATCTATAGCACGCAAAAGATTACACTATTAAAGATGCCACGATCCCCATAAGATTAATGCAGTTGAAAATCAGTATAGAAGTAACAGAAGTTTCTGTCAATGGAAATTTATAACTGAACCCATGGCACAAAAAGCCACTGGTGTGTCCAAGCACCAAATACACATGCAAACATAACTAGTGTTTCATAAACACGAACAAATTTAACTATGTTAACAAAGGTGCATCATTCAATATTTCACACCTTCCATGCAGCAAAAATCACTTCAAAGAGTGATGTTCTCCTCAAAAGAGATTCATTTGTTCCAAGAACTAGGCAAAACGAACCTCAGCAACAATCAACACAGCCACATTATCACAGATTATAGGGCACTGAACCTATTTCACACCAAACTGAAATAAGTTTCTAAAACCTATATAAAATCGAAATGGCTGATAAGCATGCATCTTGCAGTTTAGTAGAACAAGTCAGCATTTATATTTACTCACGGCGTTGTGGCAATAGACCCTTTTCATGGACAACACCACCTGCCAACGTGCATAGAAAAAGAAAGTAACATCTCAGCAGAAATTGAATACCATCATTCATATTATCTGAAATACTGAGAGCAGAGTATCAAAGTTGACAGCGGTGGTATTCAGGCATACCCCAATTCTGTAATCTCCTGTTCTTCAACGATTTCCACTTTGAGACAGGTGCGTCGTAGATCTGCAAGTTGGCATGAAATGATGACAAATAAAACAAGATATTCTGGAGAACATTACAAAGTGGGAACAGAAAATGAGAAAGGTTAAAAACACGGATGCGACCTGTTTCAGGAGGTGGGCCTGCTCAGAATCAGTAACAAAGCCTGGAACATAGAAAACAGTTGGCAAATCCCCAACAACGCGGTTATTCAACTTGTTTTGTTTTTCCATTTCCCTGCAAGTCAAATGTAAATAAGTTTATCAAAAATAATAAAAAAACAAAATAAACTAGGCCAACAATGACTGGACCCGGGTTATCTCATCACAGAATAGTTTGGGTATTCGCCAGTTGAATTGTGTGTCACTTTAAATATTTGGATTCACGCCCAAGCTGGTTGATTGCACCAATTTGGAAAAACAAAAAAAAAAAAAAGACGGGAGAGATGCTAGAGTTGTAAAGATCTATGATCGGTATCACTCCCACTTATTGTTTCAATGAAGCAGATTATTCGAAATTCAAACTTCAAAACTTACTGGCAAGCATTACCAGTATAAAGCATCTTATAACAAGAAAACAAACATATTGCAGAAGGATGAACAAAAGCAGCTCAAATAATCCACAAAAAGGTGGAAGAAACAGCAAAGAACAGAATGTCCAAGTTCAAATCGCACTCTTCCACAGTCTCGATCATGTGTACCAATAGAATTAACGAAATAGAAAAGTTGAGCTCGAGAAACGCAGTGAAGTCTCAAAGAGTTCCATACCTGTATCCGGGGTATCGCAGAAGAGCAGAAATCGGAATGGAGAGAGCAGCAACAACAAGGAAGAGTTATGACCGTAAGAGAAGGGAAGCTCCGTTCATTGGGTTGTGCGTTCCAATTTCCAACCGACCTCCATAAGGCCGAAGGCAGAACATGGGCCCATTGAAAGTTAATTTTCTAATTCCAACCATAGGCTAATGGCCCAAAACTTTCGGCCCAAAACTGTTATAGATAACACCATCTCCAAGGACATGTACATCATTGTCCACACTAATACTACACCAATTGCTGGGCCACGAGTAGGAAAAACTCATAGCCGGCGGCCGATCCACTCAAACTGTTAAAATGGCCAAGAAATTAGTACTAAAGTTTATGAGAAGTGGCAGGGGCAATGCCAAATGCCAATGGGGACAATGATTGTGTCAAACAACCAAACTCTCTAAAGACAAAACCAGAGGCACTACATTAAATTTCCAACCAAAGAATCTGCCATCCTCTAAACATGCATGATTACAAAAGATCTTTCAGAATCTCTCAATTATTTTACTATTAATTGTTGCAGCTTATGCTCGGTTGCTTGCTTCATGTGGAACATGTGTTCAGAGGCCTCATTTGGAGCACATGCTGCTCTCATTCACCCCAAACCTCTTAACTTATTCTTATGCTTATATAACCACTTAAATAACAGAATGACAAATATGTAATATACGAGTAGTTAAATATGTTAATCAGGGGGAAAAGAAAGAGGGAAAAAAAAGTTGAGGCACATAAAAGAAGCATAGGATGCTCTCCACTAGAAAAGAGGATTTGTGTAAATGTGAGTTAAAGGAGCTTGGGGGGCGGGGGAATAAAAAGAAGAAAAAGAAAGTGAAGTGTTAAAGTTTACGCTCATACATTACTATAAGGCTCTATTTCTTTACAAGAGCTAGAGGGATGACTCTTTAAAATTAAAGCTATCTTTAACATGAAATTAAAGACTTTTATTCTCTCTGTTTTTTTTTTTTTTTTTGTTTTTTAGGGCAAAGAGAGGGAGCTAAAATGGAAAAGAAAAAGAGGGAACAAAAGGAGAAGAAGGAAAAGAAAAAGAGGGAACAAAAGGAGAAGAAGGAAAAGAAAAAGAGAAGGGCATTGAAGAGGGTAAAGCGGAGAGACGTTGGAAAGGCAGGAGTACAAGTCAAACCTTTTATGGGGAAGACTTGGACCCTTGTTCTGGGGTCTCGGGTCCAGGCGTGCCCCAGCTGGTAAGCCTTAACTTAACGAAATCCTGACTTGGCAGATATTTTAAGAGTAAGACCAATCTTGGCATTGCTCTGACTCTGACCGGGTAAATAGAACCATTAGTAGTATTATGGAATTCATTGCATATTGGTTGATATCTTATGTAAGATTGAGTTGATACAAAAATTTAATTTATAATGAATAAAATTTAATATTTTAAATGATAGTTTAACTATAAAAAAATTAATAAATAGTTTAAGTTATAATTTAAAAATTTTGATGACAGATAGTTATATAAAAGTTCATGGATTTAAACTGTTTAGTGAATGTCTTTCATTAAATTTAAATTATACCATATTTTGATCAAAGTTGATTGACCATTAAATTGTCCATTTTTCCTAAGGCCAGGGGCCAATATGCAAAGAACTTCAAAAGTTTGGGACGAATTTCAACAAATGGATGTTGCGACCAATTTGTAGTGGTAATTAAAGCTTATGGACTAATGATGCTTTTTATCCGATAGAGATCATGGGAGATGAGTTTGTTTAGAGGGGAGTTTAGGGGGTCAGCCTGTGATACATTCATTTGTACTGTGCCCTGTCTACTGATGTTGATTGCTGGCTCATGATATATATAGGTGTGTGTTTCAAACTGTATAAGCTATTTGCGTTTAATATTTGACTATCTAAAACTAGAAAAAGTTAAAGTCACCTACCCTACCCTCCCTCTTGCCCCTTTACAGCCCCAAGCAAAGGACCTCACGTTTCCTTTTGCTTCCTCGCCCTCGCCCTCGCCCTCGCCCTCGCCCTTTTCTTTTTGGCCCTTTTCTCCTCCATTCTTAACTCACTCTCTCTTCCCTCTCCCTCTCTTCTTTTTGGAAGTTACTAGTTACTGACGGTGAAACCACGTGTTAAAGCACCACGCAGCAAAGCTTTCTCCACAAACCACAATGTACATCAGCGCTTTACATATTTTGCTCAAGGTATATTATCTTTTCTCCAAAGTTTTAATATTTCTTCCGTCTTAAATTTTCTACTTTATTTCAGTTTTTTATTTAAATTTAACCTAAATTTATTTATATTTTTATTTGTTAATTTTTCCCAAAAAATATATTAGAGGCTACAAAACTTTGTTTTTAAATATAACATTTTAAAAAATATAAAATAATAATATAGATAAATTGAAGTCAAATTTAAGTCATAAATTGAAATTGAGCAAAATATTTGTAAACGTACAGTTTTTCCTCATTCCTTTTTTTTTTCCCGTTTGCTTGTGAGAGCGAGGTCCACAAATCTTTTTTCATACATAATATTAGACTATTAGTAATTCCATTGCTCTTATATATATATATATATATATGTATGTATGTATGTATGTATATGTTATTTTGCCCATATTGATGGTTTGTTGATGCATGTATTCGTTCTTCTTGCTAACAACTTCAATGTCCCCTGAGCCTTCTGTTTTTACATATGGGTATTATTTTGTCACCTCAGATTTTGAAAATGTAACAGATAGGAAAAAGTAGCGGTCAAAGTGTCAATAAATTGTGTTAGCTGCATTGGTGGTCAGCATGTTTTTTCTCCTGAACAGGTACAAGAATTCGAGGACATCTACGATTAAGGCGTCTAACAATAAAATATATGAATAGTCCAAAGTTCGACAAAAGAAAAGAAATACGGGGCCTGCACATCCAAATGACGTTTGTTGGAAGTTGACTTGGACCCTTTTTTTCCGAGAGTGGCACAAATTTTTCCAAGCTTTCCCATTCCAGAACACTTTTTTTGGCCAGTGGCTATGCACGGCCAAGCATATTGTTGGTGACAAATAATGAATGGTCAGTTTCTAACATTTTTCTTAAGGTCAGATAGAACGAATTTTGTTTTACCAAAAAAAAAAAAGGAGAACAATAATATCGGATTGTAGCAATTTAATTAATAGGAGCAGGAAGGAAAACTTTCTCATCCGAATGTAACATTAAAGAAAACATTCGCTGACCCAATGGTGTTCCATGCTCTCCGCTCCATGTGTGTCTTACTCTAGAATTACACTCAATTCATTTTAAATTTAGTTAATTGACTACAAAATAATTTATTTTTATTTTTATATTTTTTTTACTTGAAAATAATTTTAATTAAAAGTTAATATTATGTAACTGCAATAATCAATTGAAAATATAATTTTTATAATCTTACTAAATTTTTATGAATTTTTCTAGTTTTAAGCCTTAAAAAAATTCATAAAAATTTAACAATATCCTAAAAATTTACTTTCAAATTGATTATTACATCTACATAACATTAACTTTCAAATAAAATTAATTTCAGATAAAAAAAATATAAAAATAAAAAAAAATTAAATTTAGATAAGACGAATTGGCCCTTAGTTTTCTACCCTCGTTCAAAATGAAAAAACCTTAAGCATTTCCAATCCTTCTCGTTTTGAATCACAAAACATCAATCGAACGCAGAACTTCGGAAATCGGCATCATTGTCTCTGACCATCATAGAGAGTGATGAGTCAGGTAAGCCTTCATCGCATCATCTAATCTGACATCCCAAACTATAAGGAGCCAGCACCGGGGATAGAACAGTGGAAACTAGCAAGGGGGTGACAATGGGGATGCAAGTGGCAAATTCTCGAATAGATTCATAGTCAACAGTTGAGGGGAGAGTCACAGAGGGGAGAAATAACATAGAAGAGGTTGTTTCAGTCATAAAAGAGACGATAAAAGGTTTGGTGTAAAACCTATCTTTTGTCCCACATCCTTTTACTTTTTTTTTTTTAAATGAATCCCTATTATTTTTTCAAGCACATATACATATGCAAGTGTAAAATGATACATATAAAGAAATAAAATTATAATTGTAATGTAGAAGAAGTCATAAAATTATTTACCAACAAAAATAATATATTAGTAATAGTTTTTTTTATATCATTTGTACATTTATGTCACATGTTTTGTACATATCTATTACTTATTTTATATATCGAGTTTCATAGATACTATCATTTAATTTATTTATATATTTAGTTTAACGGAAAGTTAGATTTGATACGTCCACACATATTCTTTTATTAAATGTTGAACTCGTACATACAATTGAATATATCAGAAACATATCTATAATCACATTGATACATATATCACATATTATCTGTACAAATCTCTTACTCTTTTTGTATATCAAGTTTGTAAATATATGATATCTAATTTATACTTATCTCCATTTTTTTTTTCTAGAAACGAAATATGATGTTCTAACACTTATTTTATGCTATGAAAATAGTATTAAAATATAAATATATAAAAACGTAAAAGAGTATATATACATTAAACTTACCAATCTCATGCCTCTACTCAGCAACAGCATTGTAGAACTACCTCAATAAAATATATACGAATGTTATATGGAAAGCATTTTTAATTATTTTTTCTTACAAAAGCATGTACTTTCTATTTCCATCATTTTTTTCCTTTTATTTTTTATTAAAAAACTTGAAAAATTTTAAACACATTAAAAAAAGTTTATTCAAGTGAGAGACGGGAAAATAGAGTACTATCTTCAAAACGATTGAATAACAAAAGCTCTTGTCATATTTGCTTGAAAAGAAAACATAATCCGACCAAAAAATAATTAAAATTAAAAAGGAAAAAACATATCAATGTTATATTTCTAGTGGTCGAGAGTCAAGAGTTCCTTTTTTTTTGCCCCTATTATATTTTATTATACTATATGCTAAAAACGGAAAATATTTTACTGCTCATTAAGAGTGATTACTGTAGATCAACAGTTTCATTTTCTTTTTTTCTTTTTTTTCTTTAGCTTTTGTCAGATGCGATTTGCTCTTCTTTAAGTTCGATCCTCTTTGCGTAAGACGCTCATCTTTCTTAGGGTTTATGTTGCAATTTCCTCGGTTTTAGTCCGTTTCATGTTTGTTTTGATTGAAACATGGTTTCAGCCCCTAACTATTTAATTTTTTCATTTTAGGCTATGAGTTACGTCTATATTACATTGTGGTCCCCCAATTTTATAGGTATTTAATTAGATATTCTATTTACTCTCTTGGTTCCTAAGCTTTTTTTTTCATTATTGTTTATTGTACTATCTTCTAAAATAAGAAATTGGTGACCATAATTTATTTATTTTATAGTTAAACCAATTTTTATATTTATTAAGTCAATTATTAAATCCTTAGTATCTAAAGTTTTTCCCTTTTTTTTTTTTGTTGTTTTGATCCTAAATTTTCTTATTAATTTTATTTATTGTTATTTTCTAAAATAAAACTTTAATCGATATAATTTACTTACTTTTGGCCTTGTTCTAGTTTATTCAACTTTTGTCAGTTTTTTTTTCACTTTTTTTTTTTAATTTTTATTGAGTGAATGATTAGATAGTTAATTGATCAACATATATTAAACATTGTTTTGTATTTTGGTAATGTTTTATCATTATTGATGAATTATGTTTTGTAACATCAATTATTTACTTCAAGTTCTATAATCTAATAAAGTAATTTGGCTCATTATTATTAAAACTGAAAGTAAATTTTTCTTGATAAATTTTTCATCAATATTAAAAATTAGAGTTTGAGTTAATAAGAGATGAAAATTTTTAATGAATTATTTTTTAATTAAAAAATATGCATTGTTTCAAAGTAAAAATCGTGCTTTGTTTCATAGTGTTATATTTTGATAAAAACTAATTATTTTAAGGATATAAATATAACATGAGGAGAACCAAACTCAAATTTGAAATAAATAGAAATGCTAATTGATTATCATAAATTTATTGATGAGAAATTTTTATTTATTTATTATTAAAATTTATTATAAAAAATATTTTCTATGATGTATGGGTCATCAAAACTCTCCATTTGTTCTTTTGGTCCCTAATTTTTTTCTTTTTATTTTTTGTCTTCTAAAACAAATTCTTGGTAACCATGATTTGTTTCTTTTATTTTTTTTAATCAACTATAATGATTTTGTTCAACCTTTTTCGTTAATTTTATTATTATTATTATTATTTAAAATAAAACTTTAGTCATTATGAGTTGTCTATTTTTTATATGATTTGAGCTTATTTGTTTTAACCAATATTTTCATTTATTTTTGCCCCTGTTAAGTTAATGGTTAAATATTTAATTCCCAAAATCTTTGTATTTGCTCTCGTGGCGTGAAGACCATTTTTTTGTTTTTTATTTAGTAATCATTAAATCCCACTTTTCTCACTAAAATTATACTTTGTCTTATATTATTAACTTTTTCATATTATTTATATTTTCTAAAACACAATTTTAGCTGTCATGGTTTATCTTTTGGTACTTATATTTTTTCTTTTTTGCTTTCTTAGACCTAATTGTAACTATCATGATTTATCTTTTGATACTTACAATTTTCTTTTCTTTTTGAATGATCACCATTGTTTATATTCATGTTTAATAATGACACAAATTAAATCACCGCAACATGCAGACGCCATAAACCTCGTGTCGCTTGCTATACATCTACTCATGTCTCTCAACAAAGGTCATTTTGTCCTACTTTGTTCCTACTTCTACATTTGTTTTGTTTTTATGGCTTATGTGGATCACTATTATTAAATCATGACTTAAATGTGAACAGCTATTATGTTGATGAAACAAATGTATTCCCATGCAATTAAAAAGGCTGGCCAGCCAAAAAAAAAGAAAAAAGAAAAAAGACGTGCAATTTAAAAAGCGTATCGTATACTACATTTTTTTTTTATTTTTTTTCTAAATTCTATTCCTTGTTAGCAAAACTTTTTATATGATTACATCAAATTTTTTGCATAAGCTGCTGTTCGTTTGGACTCTTGTAACTACTTAATCATGAATGTCATAATTCATTATTGTAATAAAACAAGTTAGTGACTAATTGTGAAGTTGAAGAACTAATCGTAAATGAGTAGAAAATTTTAATTGATTTTAACATTTATTTTCCGGATTCATAAGTTAAGTTGCATAAAGCATCACAAAAGTTAAAGCGAGAGTAGAAAATTATTACACTTTAAAATATAAGTAAGTAAAAAGGTTGTAAAAGAGAGAACAAAGACGTCAATTGAGAGTGAGAACGAAAGTGACAACAAAAAGGAAAATGATTATGTAACTTACTAATTTTATCCTATATTCTTTGTACCTTTTTAACTTTTTCATATAGTTTTAGCTTTCAATTTATTCATATTAGTATTTGTTAGAAAAAATTTTAAAAAATTATATTTAGAAACTATATGTCTTAATTTATCATTTTTATATAAAGGTTATATATTTATATACTAAAATATTAAAAATAAAAAATTATAAATTAATTGCTGAAACGTGAATAGTGCAAAGAATTTGCAATGAATGAAGTATTTCATAAAAATAAAATATCATGTATATGACTTTTGACGAGTTCAAGGCTATTTTAGTTTGGATGAATTATGAATTGAAAGATTTATCCTTCTTGGGGTTCATATTATTTCTTATTAAAAAAAATTACGAGCTCAAATTGGCTACGTGCCTTTTTCAGGACTTGAATGGATGCATATTAAATGAAAACAAACATGCCACGTGGTAGGCGCGTGAGCCTTAGGCGAGGCAAGCTGATGCCACGTCAAATTTTTCCATGGCTACCCTTTCGACCAAAAAAACAAAAAGATAGAAATATGTATATGACTTGATGGAAGGACAAAAATTACTGACTTGAAAAGTGTTAAACAGATCATAGATAGATAATGATCAGATTTCATATCGATTTAATTAAAATTTAAATCCCTTATTAACAACTAAAAATATTACCACCAAAACATTTATCGGAACTTCTCACTGTACGACATTATTGACACTGCTCCTGGTAAGAATTAGGAACTTTAAAAATCAAAACAAAAAACATTGGGGATCTGTCCGTGCCGAGTTGGCAAATAAGAACAATGGCAATCTTGATTAGGGTTTGAGTGGTGGCAGTACTCTCCATTTAACAGGCATATTAATAAGTGATTCAATTATAGCCCAAGTCCTTCAGACTACGCGCAACATTCACTTCATCTCCAGCTTTTCAATAAAAATTTTCAATGTCTTCTACTTGTAACAAACTTCTAATAACAAAAAAGTTGGACATTTAGAGAGGTCAAGAAACGTTGGTCATGAAAATTATGGGGGTAGAAAATGTAGTATCAACAGCTTTATGGGGCTAAAATTATAATATGTTCCCTTTATTTTCATGGCTGAGAAATATTTATAGGATGCGGTAGGACTAGGAAATAGGAATTAGGAGAAAGGCTCTGGGCAATATAGAATCTTGAAAATTGAAAAGGAAAAATTACAAAAAGGCCTACATTTTGATAGAATATACACTTTATCCCCTCTATTTTTTAAAACCTACATTTTGCCTATACTTCTTTTACAATGTCTGACAATAACTTTTGAAACTCTAATTTGAACTGTATGATAACTATATTTTAATAAATTCAAAAGTTTTAATATTTTTTTAATAGCTAATTGATCATTAAAAAATACATATATACATTTAAAAGAAGGAAAATGTTTTTTTAAAGAAGAAAAATTAACAATTTAAAATTTATATTAACTATTAACAATATTTGAGATATTAAAATGATTAGAAGATAACTATCATATAATTTAAATTAAACTTTCAGAAGTTGTTAATTGAATGATGTAAAATAAATATGGGGTAAAGTGTAGATTTTAAAACTATGAGGATAGAGGGTAAATTAGAGCAAACCTCAGGAATAATTGTAAGTTTCCCAATTGTAAATTAAAATTCTCTTTTTCTGTTAAGTTAAAGAACAGAAAAAGCCTGCGTCTGCTTCAGCCCTGGCATCTGAAACAGTCTCCTCCTCTCCTATCCGTCTCCCCGTCACGTGCTCCCTGTAACAGTTTTACTTCCACCCAAGTAAATAAAAACAACCAAACCTACAAAATCCCTGCCCAATTCTTTTCTTTTCAAGAGGTGGAATTGAATCTCTCCACTCTCTCTCTCTCAAAAGCAGAAAAGCTTACCTCACCCTCTCTGCTACGCCCCTGAACCACCATTTTCACTTCTGCCAACAGTTCCATGAAACGTAGTGCAAAAGCTCCTTCTTTTATGGGGTTTTTTAACCCATCGAAAGCCAAGTCCCTCCTTATATAAAACCCGTGGAAAACCCTTCCTTATCGTTCCTGTCCAATCCCTCTTTTCATCCTTTCCTCTTCCCCCATTGCCATGGAAACTCTAAGCTTTCTCAAATTCTGGAGGCCCACCCAGAAAGACTTTCAAAATCAGGTCTCCTCAGCCAACGAGTTCGACGAAGAAGATGACTCCTTCTTCGAGTTGGAGTTTCCCTTGCATGGCAATGAAGAGAACATTAGGAAAGATGGCCTTCTGGTTGAAGACAATAGTGGTAGAGAAAGCAAAAGATATGGCTTCGACGATAACAGGGTTCACAACTCCGACAAAGGTGCCGGCGACAGGGACCTCCATTTTCGATCCCCGTCTCTAGTTCTGTCGCCAGGTGACCACTTCGCAATAAGGAAAATCATCCCTGTCGAATCCGCCTCCAAGCCTCAATCTCCAATTGCTATCTTCAAATCAGTCCCCAAATTTCGAGCCTTCTCTTTCAAGACCAGGTCCACGGAAACGAATGAGAAAGCGGATAAGTTGGAAAAACCCCACAGAACCGAGTTGGGTGCTCTTCTGATGGAAACCCCTAAGCGTGAGAAACATGGAAGCAAACATTTCTCTGTGAAATTCGGTACCGAAGAAGGTCCCTTTTTCGTCAGAGTTAACAGTTCGAGAAGAACAGAGCCAAAGTCGGAGGGTACAACCCCAGATGATTCTTCGAACAAATTGCAGAAATACCTGAAGCTCATCAAGCCATTGTATGTCAAAGGCTTGAAAAAGAACAATGACAAGACCAAATTCCTCGGCGACTTCGTGTCATCCTCCCCTGGTTCTTCTCCGGCAACGGTGCTCCCGGTGAAGAAAGAGAAGCAGGGTAATCTTCAGGCCGGAATTCGAGTGGCGTGCAAGCACTTGGGTAAGAGCCGATCGGCCTCATCCATGACGGCGTCGCCGCCGGTGAGCCGGAGGGACGATTCGCTGATGCTGCATAATGATGGGATCCAGAGCGCCATTCTGCATTGCAAGCGATCGTTCAATTCCCCGAGAGGTAATCAATTGCAGCGAGGTTTAGATTTATCTTCCGGGTTTAATTGAATTCAAAATTATGATTCATCTCCTTTGACACTGAACTTCTTCATTCTGTTTTGGCTTTAGAAGCTTCTGTGCTCTGGAGAAGCACCAGTGATTCATCTCAAGAGAAATTGAGCAATGCATCTTCAACAGGTAGATATATATGTTTAGTTTGTGGGTTTCAAATTCAGAAGTTCCAATGTTGGTGAACTAATATACTAGTTTATCACTTTCTGCAGATTGTTCTGTATTGTCAAGATTAACAAGTGTTTCATCCACATCTGAGAAACTGTTGGAATCAGCAAGGGCATCAAGCGAGGACGGAATTGGCTTTGAACCTCAAGAGTTGAAAGCTACATAGACGAGACAGTGTTTCAGAAATGGGTTAACTTGTTAGCTATTTAGGTTTTGTTTTCACATTTTAATGATGTAAAAAGGAAAGTGAAAGAGCATGGTAGAGCAGATGGAAAACCCTTGTGGTGACTGACAGTGATTAGGAAGTAGGATTGTAAAGAGATGGGTCATGATGAGGAGTTTGAAAGCAAAATGTGGATTTTGGATCTTTTCTGGGTGTGCCTGCTAAGCTGAGTGACTCTGTTGTGTGGTGATCTTATTCTGCAGTGGACTAGACTAGACTAGAGGGTAGAGAGCATCATTTTGGCTTTGAAATCTGAGTTTAGTTGTGGGTTTCAAAGGGTTTATTATCAACTTTGGATTTTGAGGACCTGAAATGACTTGTCTCAGGTCTTTTAACTTTCCAGCACATTGGATTGAACAGTGTGACGTCTGCCTGCCAAATTAGTACTAGCACTAGCAGCTGGGAAGAAGAAAGTGGATTTGATATGTGGGTTTAAGAATTGGGTTTAGATTAAACCACCAATAATTACTCAGAGTTTTGGTTCGGAATAGTCAACTAATAAGAAAGGCTAGTCCTCGGCCCTGCAGTTCCCCCGGGTCCGACCTTTCCCCAACCCCCTTTCCCCGGCCTGCATTGTAAAAGCAAAGTTATCGGTAACTAAATGTGGACCAATCCAACCCTGGCAAACTTCAAACTCTAATAAGAAATAAATAAACAGTAATATTTAAAGCGGAGTGAGGTAATGGCGAATCATAGTGGGGGAGTCCCTGATAATGTAGAGTGGTTATTGATTTGTTAGGAGTAACTTCGTACCAGCCGAATTATCTATCAAATTTGAAAGTGCTTGTCTTCCATCGTGGAATCCACTGCATATCGGACCATAGATAACTTTTTCCATTGTTACTAACCAGGATGAACTTAAGATTCAAACCTACAAACTATGTAGAACATCCTAAAAATATAAATACCATATTTTTTACGTTGAGCATCATAAAAAAAACTATCAAAGTATTGGTAATGAAGATAAAAGACCATCTTATAATAAATATTGCAGAAGATTTTAATGCATGTGAACTTAAGTTGATTGCGTGGAATTTAGTCATAGCTCACCACTTATTTTTGGCTTGGCGCGAACTCTTAGATTAACTTATTTTTGGCTTAAATACCTTCCGCTTTCTTGTACTATGACCACTCAGACACATAACCCCCAGGTATAACTCGTTACAACTTACTCCCCCAACTCCTAAAAAACGTTCAACTAGCCCCATGCACCCAGCATGTGAGATCACGTGGCTTTCCAGCCGTCTGATTTTAACGGTACTTCTCTTTCTCCGTCTGCGATGACCTCCCCCGTACCCATCACACTACCGACGTCCATGACCGCCCCACCTCCCTCAGCATCCCTACCCTCCTTCTACTCTTCTCTGCAGATCCACTCGATTGGAAACCTCCATCTCAAGCTGCTTCTAGATTTCGCCCCTTTCCTTCATCTCCTTCAATTGAAAATCCATCAGTTGATCCCTTTCTCTCAACATCCTCTCCGTGATCTCACTGTCTTGCAAGATCATGCTTGCCGCCATCGTCGGATTCCTACCTGCTTTTGGCTTTCACGCACGGAACATGACCTAGGACCAGCAAACGGTTCCGGTCCATTTAATTCCAGGTCGGAGATCCGTAAGAATGCATCTTCGGAATGCTCGGGCCGGAATCCTTTGACGGGGGTCCGACAGAGCGGGCATGTGGAGTCAGAAGAACCACATGTCAATACAGTCGATGTGGAAGATGTGGTTACAACTGGGCAGGGTCCAACCCGACATATGATATTGTCCGCCGTGGCGGACATCTGCTACTAGCGGCCAAATTAACACAGTTAGTGTTTAATTGTAAGTAAATAATATTGATCTTACAATGTCTGAAGTTAAGTTGTTGGTGTCTGTGTCTAGTGTTTGGATATTTGCTTTTATTATGTAAATATCTGTAAGTTATTTTTCTAATAATGAAGATAAAATGCTTTGATTATTTAAATTTTACTTTTAATTAGGAGTATAATAATATTATTTTAAGCAATATATACTTGAAAATTTCATTCATATTTTTAGAGTTTCCTATATGGTTGTATCTTGTCTACACGTAGATAAATTTAAATACATTTTATATGTACTAAATACTATGTAAACAAAATTGAACATTTTATTCATAGAATTAGACATCTCATATATAAAAATTGATATCAGATTATTGATTTTAATTCTAAGTACAAGGTGTCTAACTCTATCTTTTCTTTTTTAAATTTTTGTAGTGTCCAAGTGCCTAAATATGGTGGTTGGATATCTAGTATAATAGTTTTAAGTGTCTAAATCTTGTAAATAAATATATTGTATACCTGTTTAAGTATGATGTTCCAAGTGTTGGATTGAAATATTTAAATGTCTGATTATTATCGTTGAATGTCTAATATGATAAGTTAAGAATCTAAATCTGGTAAGAAAATTTACAATCTACATAATTGTAGTATCCAAATGTTTAACTATGACGTTCTACATGTTTCCTTCATTTCATGTAAGACTAGATACCACTTAAATATAATTGGATATTAAAAAAACAAACATATTTCACAAAAGAAAAGGCTAACAATTTTATATTTTTATACAAATAAGTTATGTAGTAGTGTCTAACATATTTTATAGGAGTATCTAATTTTGTCTATGATAATGTCTAATGTCACATATTGTGGTGTCTAATTTCTAATAAAAAATACAAGCATAGACACCATTTTTTTATATTATCTCAATCTGTGTATTAATTAGAATATTAATATTTTAGTGTAAAAATAAACAAAAATTGTAACCGATTTGGATCTCTAACAGTAGGAATAATAAAAGAGATTTTGTAAAATAAAAGAATTGTTTGATGTTAAAAATGAAAAATGGTAATTGATTTAATTCCCTAAAAATATGAAGAAAAAAAAAGCTGTCAAAAATATTATTTAATAAAAATATATTTAGAAAAATTATAATTTTTTTAATTAAATATAAAATTAAAAAAAGTAATTAAATTTTGTAAAAAAATTAAAAAACAGCGGAGGTGTAACGCGTTCCGTCCCAGCGTACGTTGGTCGCCAGGGCGGACGCAAAAATTATCCGATAAGTGATAACATTAGTAGGAAGCGTAGGTGTGGAAGGCGAAGAGGAGAAAGAGAAGTTCCGTTAAATCAGACGGCTGGGAAGCCGCATGATCTCACGTGCCAGTGCAAGGGGTTAATTGGACGTTTTATATGAGTTGGGGGACTGAGTTGTAACGGGTCATACTTGGGGGTTATTTGCGCCAGTGGTCATAGTACAAGGGGAGAAGGTGGTATTTAAGCCCTTACTTTCACTCTGAGTCTCTGACCATTTGTACTAGTGCATGTGAAGTTTTTTCTTGAAAAATTCAACGATGCCCGTTGTCACTGCGATGGATGGTCATGTTATCTCGTCTTTTTCTTTCTTTCTTTTTTTTTTTCTCTTGACCTGACGTGGGCGGCAGGGCTGATTAGTCATTACCAAGAATAAAAGTAAAAATTAAAACAGTACATTGTGCTTTTAATCTTTTACCTAAAAATACACTACATTTTTTCTTTGTCACAACGGTTAAAATCAGCTTTCAACTAAAAAACAGGTTAGCTCCTTCCAAAAAAAAATAATAATAACTGTCGGTTAGTTAGTTTTATATAATTAATACTCCTCTGTCTGACTTCCTTTGATCTATTTAATTTTTTCAACTAGTTTGATTTGAATTTATTTAAATTATTATTTATTAAAAAAAATTAAAAATATATATTTAAAAATTATAAGTCTTAATTTATCATTCATATTTAAATATTTTTCATTTATATACTCAAATGTTAAAAATAAAAAATAATAGATTAATTGCTAAAAAGTAAATAATGTAAGGAATTTGAGAAAATGAGAGACTAATATCTATTTCTATGGTTTAAAGTGCGTATCTTTTTAAAAGTTTAAAATTTTTTTATTACTTAATAAAAAAATATTCAAGTGATTTTAAATATATATAGTATTAAATTTTAAATGATATTAATTTAAAACATTAAAATGAAAATAAACCATTAATTTTTTATTTTCAAAGAAAATATTGATTTGGATAACAGAGATCACTATCTAACTAAAATGTAACACAAATATAAATGATCTCTGACTTTTAATCATTATTTTCTTTTAGTCCCTAACATATTAAATGTATTGTAAGAAGTTGTTCTTAGATAAATACTCTGAATTAACAAATTTCATCAAATTTGGACCGAAATGAAATGTTTCCAAAAGGTTTAGACCTAAAATGAAATATTTTTAATAGGTTTTGAATTAGGGACTAGAAGGAAACAATTAATAAAGAAGGAAACAATTAATAAAGGCCAGGGACCATTTATGAAGTTTTCTCTTAACCCTTTATTGGCCATGACGTTTTCCCCAACTGTAGTATGGGGAGTTTTCTAATCCAAGGTTCGGATGTAAAAGTTGGCATTAAATGTGAAGACGAAAACTGGGCCAAAAATCCATGTCAAAGATTTTTGTCATCATGGGACATGCCAAAGTCCAAAAACAACACCATCAGTACCCATTTGAAAGATCATGCACCTATGTTTACAACTTCATTTAAATTTCAAAATGAAGAGAGTTCAGGAAGCAATAGTTTCAGGCTCTGTTTTGGTTCTAAATCTATTAAAATTGTTTCATTTCGGTCTCTTACCAGATAAAATTTATTAATTCAGAATAACTATATGACATAAATTTTTGAACTTTAAATTTCAATATTTTATAATTGTATTCCAACAAATTTAAATAGTTTAATATTTTTTACAGTAAATAGATAATTTAAATTAGTAATTTTTTTCTTGCTAAGTGAAATAAGTTCAATTTATATAGAAAAAAATGTTTTCAATTTTTCATTAACTATAAAAAATTATTATACAGATTAAATTTATTATAAAATAATTACCAGATATTTTAAATTATGATCTAAAAAGTTATTATCAGATAAATACTTTGAATTAACAAATTTGAACAAAATGGGACCAAAATAAAACATTTTTAATAGATTTAGAACTAAAATAAAATATTTTTAATAACTTTAGGACTAAAATAGAATATTTAATAGGTTATGGATTAAAAAAAAACTATAACTAAAGATTAGGATCCATTCATAAAATTTACTCGTTTCAAGTGACTCCGAGTGAGTTATATAACGGATTTGATTGGGTGAGTGATTGTAATAGATATTTTAAAGAAATTTAGAATTAAAATAAAACAATTTAACATATCTTATTAGGTACTAAATCAAAATGATAATTAAAAGTTACTCTATCAATGTGGGAAAATTTATCTCTTTTATTATTCACAACAATTAATTTATAATTTTTTTATGGAAATATAAATTTTTTTTATGAAAATGGTACTTTAAAGATTATACTTTATAAATATAATTTTTAAAAAAATTTATAATATAAATTAATATGAATATATTTAAGTTAAATTTTAATTAAAAAAAATAAAAAGGACCATCTTTTGTTAAACGAGGTAGTACGTAATATCTTTCAATTACCTTTGTTCAAAATTCAAAATGGAAATAACTGGGGAAGCAATTGTTTGGACGTTGGAGTCATCAATAAGCGGAGGACCAAGTGAAGAGCAGCGAAGAAAATTAAGGCGCTGCCCATAATGGCAGCTGGAAGAGCCCCCCGACAACAAAATCAGGCGGTACCCAGTTCTCTGTTCAACTTCAACGCCCGGTTCGTTTTTTCTGCCATTAATTAAACAAATGTCAAGCGTTCGAAGCCTCCCTTCATCTTCATGGCGACATGATTGAAAATATTTTCCATTCCGTTAATTGGGTACAAAACAATCACTATAGATATTGATTAATGAGGGCCATCAAATTAATTAGGGTTTAAAAAGAGCGGGCCAACCTTACAATATTGTTGTTGATCATTAATTCCATGGCTTGCTACCCCAGTTCATACTCCAAGAACTGAATAATCATACCATGAGGCCGTCTTGAGGCTAATCAATTATAAGTGGCTCGGTCGGCGGGACCAGGTCTAGCTAAACTTGATTCGAACATGTTCTTAATTATGGGTTGTTGTCACACATGCACTTGTGGGACTTTGGATTGGATAACATATCCTCCACCTACAAATTTCATCCTTTTCGTTCAAGTTTATAAATTAAGGTTATTTATTTGTACTCACAACCAGGAGCGCTTTTGAGCCTCTGTCAAACTAAACCGTAAAATCCTCGTTTAGACATTATATATATTCAACATATGTAAAATTCATTTTGGTATCCTTTTTTTTTTTTTTTTTTGTGGTAAAAATTTCTTCATACGGACATATAGTTTAAACGTTCTACCAACCGAGAACCGAATTTGCATTTGGGATCAGAGTAATTTAAAAGAACTCAGTTGCTCCTCTTTCAAGTATCATGAGTCATTTCGATCTCCTATATATGAACCATATACATGTTGTCCATGCTCTATAGTACGTAATAATCTGGTTGACTTTCTAGGAGGACTTGTGTTGACCTGCGCCCTAATTAGTTAGTTAATTATAATTTAAAGCCGGGAAGAAATTAATATACAAAAAAACACTTGGGTTGGGAAGCGATCGACTCTGAGACAAGATGAATGCATGCATATTGGTCAATTATAGAATTGGATTCTGGCGTGTTCCTGAAGTCTTGCAATTGGTGTCGACTAGTAGCATGAAGTACTGTTGGAATTTCTATAGTTGCATTTAATTAAACGAAAGTGAATTTAAATCAAGAGTCCTCCATTAAGAAATGCAGTTCATTATATATATATATATATATTGTCATCGATCAAAAAGGAAAAGTGTATACTATATTACATGTGAACAAGTCCCAGGAAACAAGAAGAAATAAAAACAGAAACCAAGGAGAAGAAGGAGGAGATGATGGGCACGTATAGTAGGTACATGAATATACATTCAATGCACCAAGATGAAGATACATATAGAGAGTAAGCAGCTAGCGTGGATAAATATATAAATGCATTAGAGGAGGGGGGACAGTGCCAGGGGGCATGCAAAACAAAAGACAGGACATATATATGTAGAGATTTGGTTTGGTTTACTAATTAGTTGTCTGTTGGGTCAGTGCAGTGTTTGAGTTAGGTGCATGATATGGGTCGACTTTGGTATTTGGTCAAAATTATTACAATACATCTTTCTTTGTGACGGTCTCATATATTTGCAGCAGTTTTGCCTTCGGATGGAGATGGGTGTCGGACATGTACCCTCCATCACTTCCTATCCTGTTCACTGGATGTGGGTTAACACTCACGGTCTTGTTTTTCAATTTTAATTTGATCTGCCCATTACCCTATGCTTTCGTGCTACAGTTTGCACATTGACCAGCTGGTAGCTTTTAATTTGTACTTTTATTATCATTAATCCAGTACTGGAGTTAATAATCTGGTCAAGCGATGATTGGGCTTCCAGCCTAAGCCAGGTCTAAGCCCAACGTAAAGACGCAAGAAATGGAAAACAAAACAAGAGTTGGCCCAATCTTTGGGTTCCGCCCATGACATCATTCTGGGCCGGGTAATGGGCGGAGAACCATTTTTCCATTACAAGTGAATTGGTGGGTTCCAGAAAAGGTGGTCCGTTATACATTCGGGGACATCGACTCTGCGGATAAAGCAGACGTCAGTTTTGGTCCTCCTCCACCTCCTCCAGGAAGAGATCAGATCACGTTCACCTATTGCCTCATATTATATCAATTAACGGCGCTAGGCGATCACATTCCCATAACAGTCACAGCAAAAACTGTTTTCTCGTGACCAAGAAATGGGCGGCTTCCCTTCCATCCCACCACTGCCTCTACTTCATTCTTATCTTGCCTTTTCTTCCTTATTTAAACGCAACTCGACTACTTATTTCTATACACTACCGGTTTGTTACTGTCTATAATTCGAATTCACATGATTGAGCCGTCCCGCTATGGGCAATCCATCAAATTGGTCATGTAACGGTCCATAAAATGTGTAACATTATTAGATAGGGTGATCTTACAACGTACCGTTGGTAATTACAAAGTACTATAATCGAATCATTTTCTTTTTTATTATCTTAGTGAGGTGGCGTAACTGTCACATATTTGTAAGATTAAAAGCATAATAGCTAACTTTTGCAATGTTCAAGTACAGAAAGATAACAGTAGAAAACCTTTTGCTAATCATTGTGAAATATATTGCTCGCTAATTTGCAAATTTCCTGGACTCGAATAATTGAGAAATTTCTTGCGTCCACCCTGGTGGACGTACATCATTGGATGAAACTCTAACAGTGTTAATATTAGATGGATAAGATAACTTTTTGACTTTTAAAATTTTTAATTAATTGGAAAGATAATTATAATATTTTAAATTTAAAATTAATAATAAGATAATCATATCTCATTATCTCCATTAAACAACAAGAATCATTTTCCATGATCGTGATAATTTAAAACAATTTACAATTTTTATATAACAAGTACAACCTAACCTGATTTAATTCTTGTTCTTTTTTTTCATTCTCTCCTCCTCCTCCTCCTCTTTTCTCTCTCTCTCTCTCTCTCTCTAAGTGTATATTGATTTTATATTTTATAGATAATTATGATATTTTGAATTTAAAATTAATAAGAAGATAATCATACCATTTTTAAGATTTTTGCCTACAGTCTTAGATATCATATTGATAAATTTAGATACAAAACTAACATAATTAGACACCATAAAAATTGTCATAGACACTAGAACAATAATTCTAAACACCAGAACATCAGTCTTAGGCACTAAATTAATAAATGTATATATCAATCTAACATAATTAGACACAGAGAAAATATTACTAGACACCTAGAACACTAGTACTAGACACCAGAATAGCAGTACTAGACACTGGAATAACAGCACTGGATACCAGACTACATCAATGTAATATACTTAGACATAAAAAAAGTAGTATTAGACACTACAATAATAGTTATAGACACCAAACCAACAGTTCTAGACACCACTCCAGCCAATATATGATAACAATTCCACATATACTATAAGCCAAAATTGCGAAGATGCTAGCATCTTTGTTTGAAAATGGTAGATTTTTTCTCTACATAAATAATTAAAATTTTAGACATTATTTATTCTATGATTATAGAAAATTATTTAAAATGGCAACTCTCTCCCCTAATAATAACTACCTTATTTACTCCATAATTATGTATATTTTATTTAAATAATAACTTTTTTTTTTTAATAATAACTACCTAACACCGTTAGTTTCGCACACTATGGTGGATGATATAATACCTCAATAATTGTGTTTGTGACCTTTTAACATGATCACGAGATTGGTCTGTCTTCAATACTTGCCACATGTGGCGTGAAATTAGGGCATAAAAAATAGTGTTTTGTTTAATTATTATCCTTTTTCTTCTTATCCCACACCTACATTATACAACAATCATTGCCTCCACCTCATGGAAACTACCACTGATACACCCCCTCAGTCTCAGCTCAGCTCACTCTCTACCTCCAAACAATCGCTGCTCCTCCTCCGCCGAAATGGACCAACAACCGCCACCTTCATCGCCGCACCCTTCCAAAACCTACACCCTAATAGCCTCTTCCATCTCTTACAGAAAACCCACCTCCATTACTCGATTCCTTTCTTTCAAACCTTGCTCCTCCAACCCCCTCTCTCCACCCCACATCCTCCGTGACATCTCCCTCGCCGCCTTCCCTTCCCAAATTCTTGCCATTGTCGGCCCAAGTGGCGCCGGGAAATCCACCCTCCTCGACATTCTCGCCGCTCGAACTTCTCCGACCTCCGGCGCTCTCATCCTCAACTCTTCCCCACTCAACCCCTCCGCATTCCGAAAGATCTCCGCTTACGTCCCCCAACACGACGCATGCTTGCCGCTTCTCACTGTCACTGAAACCTTCGTTTTCGCCGCCAGCCTCCTCATCCCCAACACCACGGATATCCAAACCGTCGTCTCCTCTCTTCTTTCCGAACTAAAACTGACCCACTTGGCCAACACCCGGCTCGCCTACGGCCTATCTGGCGGTGAACGGCGGCGCATCTCCATCGGACTTAGCCTGCTCCATGACCCATCCGTTCTCCTCCTCGACGAACCCACTTCCGGTCTTGACAGTACTTCGGCTTTTAAGGTAATGAAGATCCTCAAAACCATTGCCACTTCTCGTCGCCGTACTGTGGTATTATCGATCCACCAACCCAGCTTCAAGATCCTCTCGCTCATCGATCGAATTCTTCTGCTCAATAGAGGATCCGTCGTCCATCACGGATCGCTATCTTCTCTTGAATCCTTCTTGAATGTGGACGGATTCTCTGTTCCTTCACAGCTCAACCCGCTAGAATTCGCAATGGAAATACTACCCTCCCTCCAAACCAAGAAAACCGTAACTGCTCCGCTGCCTCTGCCTCCTCCACCAATCACCGATTCCCACGGAGGAGAAAAACAAATGAGACACAGAAGCCCGAGAGTCCGCGAAATCTGTTGTCTTTACATACGGTTCTGGAAGATCATTTACAGAACAAGGCAGCTTCTTCTGACGAACACGTTGGAGGCTCTGATCGTGGGTCTTGTTTTGGGCACCATTTACATAAACATCGGATACGACAAACCGGGGATGGAGAAGAGGTTCGGTCTCTTCGCTTTCACTCTCACTTTCCTCCTCTCTTCCACCACCGAGACGCTCCCGATCTTCATCAACGAGCGCCCGATTGTCATCAGAGAAGCTTCAAGCGGCGTCTACAGACTCTCGTCTTATATTGTCGCAAACACGCTCGTCTTTCTTCCATACTTGCTGGCCATCGGCGTCATCTACTCCGTTTCCGTCTACTTCTTGGTGGGTCTCTGCAACTCCTGGGAAGCCTTCGGATACTTTGTGCTGGTGATATGGGTGATCCTTTTAATGGCGAACTCGTTCGTTATGTTCTTGAGCTCTGTGGCGCCGAACTACATCGCGGGGACTTCACTGGTGACGATTTCTCTAGGGGCTTTCTTCCTGTTCTCCGGATACTTCATCTCTAGAGATAGCTTACCCAAGTACTGGCTCTTCATGCATTTCATGTCCATGTACAAGTACGGGCTGGACGTTCTGCTGATCAACGAGTATGGTTGCCTGGAAACAAAGTGCTTTCTTTGGTACGAAAAGACGGGGACATGCATGTTGACGGGCAGAGACGTGATGGAGAAGAAAGGGCTCCATGAGAGGCAGAGATGGACCTGTATTTATGTTTTGATCGGATTCTTTGCCTTCTACCGTCTGCTTTGTTTTCTGGTGCTCCTCCGTCGGATTTCCAGATCGAAGAAATGAAAAGAATTCATGCAAGGCACTTTCAATCTTTAATTATAATTAGTCGGATTTGCATTTAATTACAACTCATTAATGTTGTTTGTAATTTCATGCAAATCGTGGTGCTTTGTGAGTATATCTTTTCATGTGGCATGTGTCGATTAAACTTGATGGCTTTGCTTGTGATTCTAATGTGTTGGGTACCTTGGTGAGATCTCGCATGTATAATACTGCAGCTTTTGATTGGGACGAAACGAAACCTATCTATCAATATATACTACGTCACCTGGCCAACTTCATTGATATTGACATGAGAAAACTAAAGCTCGTTCGAGAATTAAGTTTCCATATACGCAAATTGTACATGATCATTTTGTTTTTGTATTCTAGTTTGGAAGAAACATGTATATATTCAGTTCTAGTCCTCAAGTTTTGAATTTTCGAACTTTGGTTTATGGCGTGATGATGGGATAATTTTCATGCCAAGTAATTTAGCCACGACTGGCTAGTGGCTATTATTGTCTGACAATAATGTTGGGATAGTTGGCACCAAGACACGAGCATTCGTAGAAGACAAAAATATACAGCAAGAAGATGAAGAGTTCTGAGACCCTAACCCGGCACATAAATTGTACTAGACTTGTATCAGTAGTCGAAAACAGGATAACTTGGGCTAAAGGCATGTGTCACGGGTCTCTTTCCATTAAATTGTTGGTGGGAGGATAGAAGAAAGAATCCAAAATGTTATTCGTCGTTATAAATTCATCTTCTTTTGTTTGATTTGATCGGAGGCTTTGAAATCACTGACTCGGGTTCACGGGTTGCTCTTCTTCTTTCCCACACGTGAACCCTCTCAGTCTCAGCTCCCCTCCTTGGACTCCAAGTTGCGCCTGCCTATACGTCAAATTTAAAAGTAAATAATCTCAAATTTATCACTAACGCTCTAGGTCAGAACCAAATCTATGACAAAAGTTATTTTTAGTCCCAAATTTTTGCTAATGTTTTAGAATTTGCTCAAATTGCCTAGTGGCCTTTAAAAGTTGCAAATTTTAAAATTTTAAAGTAATAATATAATTTTTAACAAATTTTAACGATTTTAAGTAACTTATGCTTTTTTCTTTAACAAACTCCACTCTACCTTCATCAACACTTTCACCACACCCTTTGCCACCAACACCAACCATCCTCACAATCATGTCTTTAGCCCGACTCTCTGCCTCGATACACTCCTGGTATAAAAGGCTCTCCTCCTTGGCCATGAAACCTAACATCAGATGTGGCAGCACAAACTAATCCATTTTCGGTCATCTAGCTATCACTGCAACCTCTCTCCCTCCTTGTCTAGAGTTGGAATCACATTGAGAAATGAAAGCCATTTTCCAATTCGACATAGAGGATGTAAAGAAATATTATCAATAACCGAAATTTCACCATGAGCTCAAGCCATTGCATGGGATCAAAGAGTTGATGCGGTCAGGATAAGCATGCGGTCAAGGGTTTTGAAGGGAGAGCTGATAGAGGAATATTAGAATTGTTGGCATTGGTAGTGGAGGTGTTGGATGTGGCAAGCATAGTGGAGGTGCTGGTGAAGGTGAAGAGGCGTTTACTAAAGAAATGAATGATAAATTACTTAAAGTCCTTAAAATTTGTTAAATGATACATTATCATCATGAAACTTCAAAACCTACAACTTTTAACAATCAGTGGTTAATTTTAGACAATTTTAAACCATTAGTGAGAAATTGGGATAAAAAAAACTTTAGTGGCATATTTGGTCACGACCAAAAAATTAGTGGCAAATTTGAGATTTTTGCCTATTTAAAACTTCTCGCCCAATAAAAATAGAATAAGGGAAACAATTCAAATTTCTTATATGTATTTAATGAAAGTAAATACTTACCTTGTTAAAGTTCTAGATCTTACTACAGCGTTGTTTTAGTTAATTCTAAAAAAATGTATTCTTCAGGTGAATCACGGTTGATATGAAAGTTTTGGGTTTATATGTTTTTACTGCTTTTTAGTGTTCCATGTTTTAATTCAAGAAATCATATGACTGACATATTGTTGGTAGAAATCAAATTCATTTGTTGGTAGAAAAGTTTATTGGGTTAACGAGAGCATCAAACCCCGGTTTATACGGTTGCGTCTAGCGACCCCCCAAAGGCCCGGTCCAATTCAGATTGGGTCACGGCTAGTATTGGGCCTCATTTTGCTTCAAAGGAAAAAGCCCCGGTGCTATTAAACAACTGGGCGTCAAAACCACCATCAGAACCGTACGAGGATATGAAACGGTCTTGAAAAACTAATTTATATACACTTCGTTTTAATTTATGTTAATTTAATTTGAAATGTTATATTTTTGTTTCTATATCCATTTTTCAGAATCAATTTTATTTGAAAACCACTATCATGTAGGTAAAATAATCTATTTAAAATATAATTTTTACAATCTTATTGGTTTTTTTATGAATGTTTCTTCTTCTTTTTTTAATGTCTAAAAAAAAGAAAAATATTATAAAAATTTAATTTCAAATGAATTATTACATTTACATAATATTGAATTTCAAATAAAATTAATTTTCTGACAAAAAAGATATAAAAATAAAAATAAGTCATTTCAGTTAAATAGACTTACGTGAAAACGAATTTGCTTCGTATAAACCCAACAAAGAAATACATTTAGCTAAAAGTGTTAAAAATCGTGTAGATCTAATTAAATTTAGAGGTTAAAATATAATTGAATGCAAAAAGGTAAATTGACCTCATATTTTTTCAACAACAAGTGAGACATTGACACCCAGAATATAATAAAATTTTTTAAAGAAATTTTTAGTGCTTGTAATATTACTCCAGGCGAAACTAATTTATGGAATTCCTTTTAATATAAACATTGACAAACGCTTTAGTTTAATTCAAAATCTTGTGTTTAGTTATGTTGGGAAATTCTGAATGAGAGGTCCATCGAACGAGATAATGTATATGGTTATAGGTTTATAATTTTACACATGTTCCCAAAATATTAAAAGCCAATTCTTTTTAATTTAAGTCAATTAACTTTTTTTAACTTTTATATTTTTTTTGCTTGAAACCAGTTTCATTTGAACGTCAATATTATGTAGATGTAATAATTCATTTGACAGTAATTTCATGATGTTGTTAAATTTTTTTGACTTTTTCTTTTTTAGTGCTTTAAACTAGGAAATTTCACAAAAAAAATAGTAAGGTTACAAAAATTGTATTTTCAATGTATTATTGCATTTACATAATATTAGTTTTTAATTAAAATTAGTTCCAGGTGAAAAAAGATATAGGAATAAAAATAAATCATTTTGAAGTTAATTGACTTAAGTTAAAACGAATTGGGTGTAAGCCAACAGGACAAGAGACCATCACCAAATATATATAACATTTTGGGTAATTATCAATTATGTAATACAAGTCACTTGTGCATATCTTCACAACCTTTCCCAGTGAGTGAATCCACCATACATGGTCATTACACTACTTATTGAGTAGAAGCCTTAGTGCAATAAAAAAAAACATACTTAACTATGAGCATATACACCAAGAGCAAACACTCTTTATATCCAAACACCATGAGAGTCACAAATGTTTTTGCATTTGCAAATCATGTGGGAAGGCGGCACAAGATCCTCAACACTTTCTGTCGTCAAATGGGTATTGAACTCCAACTCATTAGCTTCATTCTCAGCCGATCTATTGGCTCTGATATCACTTGTTGGAGAAGTTGTAATGAGGGAGATCCATCAAGTAAGAGATCATATACAGTTATGACATCACACATGTTTCAAAAAACTTAAGTCAATAGAATAAGATACCACCATTATATATATGTATCTCATTTTGGACAATTATCAACCACAAGAGACAATTTACTTGCATATATCCTCAACATGTTGCATAAAAAAATAATGCTCCAATATTCTTATGGTCTAAAATATTTCCACAATTCATAGTTTTTTAGGATCATTTGTACAGCAAAAAATTCACAAATAAAAATCCTAATGCAGCCCTGAACTTTCAAAAATTATAAATAGTCTTTGAAAAGTTACATAGTTGGACCCTAAATTCTTCAAGGGTTACAAAATAGCCCGTAAAACATTACAAACTTAGTCCCTGACATTCTACAAAGATTTACAAATATGTCACTAAAGTTTGAAAAGTGGGATTTTAGTTACTATAATAAAAGTTTAAAGAAAATACTAAGACATCTCAACCAAACATGGAAAATCAGGATTATATTTTTTTTTAACTTTCTATTTTTCATGAATTTTTCTTTCCTACAATTTTAATCTAAAACAACTTATTTTTATTTTTACATCTTTTTCATATGTAACCGATTTCATTTGGAAACCAATATTATGTAGGTGTAATAATCTATTTGAAATAAAATTTTTATAATGTTACTAAATTTATATGAAAATTTCTTTTTTAATGACTAAAAAAGAAAAAAATATAAAAAATTAAAGTTTACCATAAAAAATTTGCAATCACTGGATTATTTCACCTAAATAATATTGGCTTTTAAATGAAATTAATTTCGGACAAAAAAATATAAACATACAAATAAATTATTTTGAATTAAATTGACTTAAGTTAAAACTCTTTGACTCTAAACCTTGAGAGTAAAGGTGTACATAATTCACCCAAAATAGAAAATAAAATAATAGGGAATTTACATCACTGAACTATACCTTCACCCCTTCCCTCCTTCCCCCCCCCCCCCCCCAAACCAAAAAACCCGCAAACTACCCATCGTCATATATTAAATCACTAAGTTAATTTCATTTTGTCCCTGAGATTTAGGTAAAATTATAATTTACTTATTGTTTCAGAAATATACTCTTTGCATCTTGCCTTTTTTACTTTTTTATACAGTTTGAAAACAACTTTTGAAAATAATTTCAATTTGTATAGTAATTTTTTTACAATTAATTGAAAATTTTTAAATACTGCTTTAAAAATTGAAAGAAATACATAAAAAAATTGATAATTTAAAGTATCTATTAACTATAAAAAAGATATCATATAGATTGAAATTACTAAAAGATTGCTACCATAGTATCTAAATTAAGATTTCAGAAGTTGTTGTTAGATAATATTAAAAGACCGGGGCAAAGTGTATATTTCTAAAATAAAAAGGGTAAAATGTAATTTCATCTTAACCTCAGGGGATAAATTGTAATTATCTCTTCAATCAATCAACTCCTCATCTATCGGAACATCTTGGCAAGATTTAAATACCTAGTACACACTTGTACTAACATGAATCGTGATGGCTCCCGCAAAATTCTATGTGGTATCAATTGAACCTCACCTATTATGATCAGAATGCTTTGCTCGTTGGACTTGGTAACTATGTTACATTAGACGTTTTCCTTACTTATATAATGGAATTGTCATTTGACTGCACAATTGAAAATTTTTCAGACCTATGATTGCACAAACCAATAATCTTGGAACTTAAATTGGAATTAAATATGGCCATCTAAGATTTTGATTTTAATTATTTGCATCTGAAACTTTGGCTCTCACCACCCAAGCCCTCATCATCCTTAAAGTATCCACTAAGTTGAGACCCATCACGATTCATTGCCCCCTTTGACCATCGTTCTTGCTATCATAAGTCATCCTTGCTTTACACCGGGTTCGATTACGGCTTTTAATACATTTTTGTTAAACACACTCGCGTAACTCCTAAATTGTTTTACATAATAGTAGTATTATTTTTAATGTAGCCGAATTTTATGGGTCATTTCAATTTGTCATTAGTAATGAAGTTGCCAATGGCTCCACATTAGATAGTTGGTACACTCAATCTTTAGGCTGATTTTGATCATATACGTGCACAGATGATGAGAAAGATATAAAAGGACTTCAGGTGTGTAAGTTTCCAAATTACTGACTTAAGTGCTATGGGAACCTCTCTTAGGGTCCTTCTAACACTCTTCTCTCCATATTTGTATGCAGGTAACCAAAGATAGGTGCATATCAACCGTTCCGTGTGAAGCAACAGAAAGTATTGTTGTCAGTTAGATTATTTGCATCTGAAACTTTGGCTCTCACCACCCAAGCCCTCATCATCCTTAAAGTATCCACTAAGTTGAGACCCATCACGATTCATTGCCCCCTTTGACCATCGTTCTTGCTATCATAAGTCATCCTTGCTTTACACCGGGTTCGATTACGGCTTTTAATACATTTTTGTTAAACACACTCGCGTAACTCCTAAATTGTTTTACATAATAGTAGTATTATTTTTAATGTAGCCGAATTTTATGGGTCATTTCAATTTGTCATTAGTAATGAAGTTGCCAATGGCTCCACATTAGATAGTTGGTACACTCAATCTTTAGGCTGATTTTGATCATATACGTGCACAGATGATGAGAAAGATATAAAAGGACTTCAGGTGTGTAAGTTTCCAAATTACTGACTTAAGTGCTATGGGAACCTCTCTTAGGGTCCTTCTAACACTCTTCTCTCCATATTTGTACACAAGTAACCAAAGATAGGTGCATATCAACCGTTCCGTGTGAAGCAACAGAAAGTATTGTTGTCAGTTAGATTATTTGCATCTGAAACTTTGGCTCTCACCACCCAAGCCCTCATCATCCTTAAAGTATCCACTAAGTTGAGACCCATCACGATTCATTGCCCCCTTTGACCATCGTTCTTGCTATCATAAGTCATCCTTGCTTTACACCGGGTTCGATTACGGCTTTTAATACATTTTTGTTAAACACACTCGCGTAACTCCTAAATTGTTTTACATAATAGTAGTATTATTTTTAATGTAGCCGAATTTTATGGGTCATTTCAATTTGTCATTAGTAATGAAGTTGCCAATGGCTCCACATTAGATAGTTGGTACACTCAATCTTTAGGCTGATTTTGATCATATACGTGCACAGATGATGAGAAAGATATAAAAGGACTTCAGGTGTGTAAGTTTCCAAATTACTGACTTAAGTGCTATGGGAACCTCTCTTAGGGTCCTTCTAACACTCTTCTCTCCATATTTGTATGCAGGTAACCAAAGATAGGTGCATATCAACCGTTCCGTGTGAAGCAACAGAAAGTATTGTTGTCAGTTAGATTATTTGTTTATGTTTGCTGTCTACCGTCCGGTTGATTGTTTGTATTTCTACCATGTTGATTGTTTGTTTATGTTATATGTCGTGAAGCTCTGTATGTCACGTATTTATGTTTTTATGTTGCTTATTTCAATTTGACACAGTTGCTCATTTATGCTTTACATAGTACTCGCTTCTCTCATACATGTTAGTCAAACCTATTATACACATTGTTTTATATTTAATGTATTGTTAATTTTTCTTGTACGTGCTGCTAATTAATTTCTCTTTAACGTTTTGCTTACTTGCGTCATACATAGGATTACTTGTTTTTATTATGTATTTTATTGCTTTTTTTTATGTATCTTAGCTTTTATCTATTATAAATTCTCCTTGTTTTGAATTTATATACGCATCACACCTTTGAACTATAGTAAATTAGTTACTTGCTCCCTTGAACTTCAAGGTGGGCATGAATTAAATTCAAAACTTTGATGACTCACACACTTTATCCATTTGACTTGATAACTCGGTTTAGTGACTTAAGTTTTCTAGTTTTTTTATTTTTTGCACCCTAAGATTTTGTTTCATTCACTTAGCCCATTGTCTTAGTGTATATAATTCAAACCTCCACCTCCCTCTCCAGCACCTCTCCACGTTTAAGACCTCACCTACTGCTTCTCTGCCTTCCACTTCCACTGATACCACCTTCCTTTTTGGTTATTTGCCAAAGATCCCATTCTATCCCCCTTCCTTTGCTGTCATTCTCCTCCACCTCCTTCTGCTCCGCCACCCTATCCTTCTGCTCCCCACCTTCACCAAGCACCTCATTTACTGCATTTGCCTCCTCAATTTGCAGCTCCACTCTCATGTCCTGTTTAATTATCCCCAGCTCCTGCCCAGCTTTCTTCCCTTAAGATAGCAGATATTTGCGTCATCCCACAATTCCAACAGAAGAAAAGCTTCATCCTTTGTCCAATCGTAAGCCAGTTTAATGTTGTCTAACGTGAATTGAAACCCCAAAGCTGATCTTTGCCTCTTCTGGAATCTACCAATAAGCTCACCCTCATCCAAACAACTATGACAGTCAAAAGCCCAAGAAAAGGTGGGAGATGTGAATTGGAGAAGAATTTGATTCTTCTTATTGACAAGGGAAATGTGATGGGCCTCTCGAGAATTAGAAAGGGCACATACATGGAATTCCTAGGAAAGTAGATCACACTGTTAATTGTAATGGAACCTCTATAGACATATATATGTTTGCAGCTAAGCTCATCCCCCCATCTGTTGCTCTTGCCAAAAAACATTTGTTCTGAAATTTCTCCACGACTTACTATAGTTTCCTTCTTTTAATTTTATTTTAGTCACCGTAATTGTTCTAAATACACTTTTGCCTATATTTGCACATTTAATTGCACTGGTTTTGGTCAAGCAATTTTGTTCTAAATGTTTTTTAGATGGCAATCAATTACGAATAAATTTTTTCTCGTTAAAAAGATAAAAATACTTCGTTTTGAATTAATACAAACGACTTAACTTGTTATTGCGCTACTCACAAGAAAATCATTTGAAATTGTCCATAAAGTTACCAAATTTACATACCCTACCCACCTTCAAACCTAAAGACTCGTCGGTCACTTTTCCCAGCCATCGCCACTCAACTCGCCAACCAATCGCCACCCTTTCTCTTTCCCGCCCTCCATTGTGCAAGATTGCGCCTTCACCCCTACCCCACTGTCGTCCAGCCAGATATTGAGATGAGACTGGCCAATCTCGCGATGAGGCCGCTGCCCAATCGATCTCGTAAGTCACAACAATACCAGCACTTAATCGATCTCGTGATGAGGTTGCCACCCAGCCGATCTTTTGATGAGGCCGCTACCTAGCCGATATTGCACCAAGGCTGTTGCCCAGCTGATCTCTAGACGAGGACTTTGAGCGGTCATATGTCTCGTCAAGGCCCGCGCCCTTAACCCTTGTCCTCCGCTTCCACGACTTGGAAACAAAGCGCCCTTTCCCTTTCTTTTCTTCTTCGATTGACTAGCCTAATAGGGTGAAATCTAGATAGGCGGCAGCGCTGTGAGGAGCAAGGCTATAGGAACGATGGATCAGCGGATGGTTTTTGTGAGTAAGAGTGAGTAATGAGACCAAGGCATGATTGCAAATATTGGCAACTTCAGGCACATTGAGAATTTGTTAAGTGTTTGTGTGAATAACATATTAACACAACTGTGTTAAACTAAAGTCGGTTAGATAATTAACATTTGGATATTATATGACAGTTATTTGTGGTTGCTTGTTATAGTTTATACTTTATATTACAGTTTACCTAATTACTTATTGTGCATATTTCTAGTTAGGTACATTTATGAACATCTGGTTTAGTAAAATTCCAAATGAACGCCATGAAATACATATCACATGATGTTTTTACATTTTCAATTGATTCCATATCCCTATTCATAAAAGACATGTTGAGTTCTGCATAATTGTATTTGTTTTTTTAGAGAAATGATTACATTTTTCAATTGATTCCATTTCCATATCCCGTATTCATAAAATAAAAGCAGTGCAGTTTATTAATATGGCAGATGTATATTTTAACATACCAATAGCCGGTGAACTGATCCAATCTAATCGCTTTCCACGGCGCAATTCAAGGTTTTGACTTGACTCGGTCAGCGGAAAACAAAGTTTCCCGCACAGGAAAGGAAAGAAACCTTTTCTCGCAAAACCACTTTAATTTCCTCTGAACATTCCACGGCCTGTCGGAATTAATAATTGCTTCTTCGACTTGTCGGGTGCGACGGCCGTTGGGTCCGAGTCCGACGACGGTAAAAGTCTAAAAACCGGCTCTATCATTCAAACGTCGAGCTCAACCCGGTCCCAGACAAATTACGGGAGTTGGCGAATATTGTGAATACCAACCATCTTTATTTCTTTTTTAAAATCGAACACTAATGTTAGGAAATTGGCTAAATTATGTCACTCTTGTTAAACTTTTGGAGATATTGTCAAGTATGCAACTGTTGGGGTGTTTAAGTCACAAACTTAAAGTGTAAATGGCATATGCCAGCATTTAGTTGACTCCCACCAACCACGACAAAACTTTTCCACCCAATTCGTTTTAACTTTAGTCAATTGACTACAAAATTACTTATTTTTATTTTTACATCTTTTTTATTTGAAACTAATTTTAATTAAAATTCAATATTATGTAGTTATAATAATCAATTGAAAATACAATTTTTATAATCTTATTAAATTTTTATGAATTTTTTTAGTTTCAAGCCTTAAAAAAGAAAATTTCATAAAAATTTAACAACACCCTAAAAATTTACTTTCAAATTGATTATTGTATCTACATAACATTGGCTTTTTAATAAAATTGGTTTCAAGTAAAAAAGATGTAAAAGTTAAAAAAAGTTAGTTGACTTTAGCTCAAACGAATTGGCCCTTCAATTCGCGAAAGGGAGGCACGATTGAGTTGATAGACGCACAAAGGTGATGTATGTCATCTGGAAAGCAAGCAGTAGTGGCAGTGAGAATCTGGGGTGTCGAGATCATTAGCAAAGTTAAAGGAGATTGAAGACACGACTACAACTTCTTCAACAGCGTTGCCCACGTATGCATGCATGCATGTATGTATGTATGTATATATGTGTGTATATGTGCATATATATATTGAAGCAATGTACATACAATGTAATGACAGATAAAAAAGAACTATTGAGAAAAATATGAAAACATTTTGATTTAGCATTACCCTTGATTGATTTGCTTAATGAAATATAAAAAATATGCACGAGATGTTTATGTTATGTAGAATATAAAAGATAAAAATTATATTTAGCTTATAAACTTATATGTTTCTTTTCATTTGGGTCATTGACTTTATCTTGTATCCAACTAATTTATTAATTTTCTCATATCTTTAAAAGTAAAAGAAACTGACAAAAAAAATTGAATCCTATAAGGTAAAATGTATGAAAGTTTAAGGGTCAATATAGGACTTTTATCATTCCAGTCATCGATGAAGAGAAGAGATTGACCTGTTTTTTTATTAAGATGGTCCATGGACCTCTATATTTATAATATAGACATACCACTGAAGAGATGGCCAGGATGAAGATGCTAATAAGTATGAAAGGCTATTAAAGGAATCGGTGCCAATCATTGTTGTTGGCATGGTTGTTGAGCTAGATTCTTTCTTCGAGGATGGAGAAGGTTAGGAGGAACGTGAGGCAAAGTCAATGAGCATGGTCTTTTTAGCTAATTTTAAAACATAGGGTTGTGTTTCTTTTTTTTTTTTTTCATATATATCAACTTCATTATAACATATATTCCAAAATTAATGACATATATCACCCATTTAAAGGGCACTGGTGCCATTAACTCAATTCAAAGACTATGATGGATGATTGGTCATTTTATTTAATTTGGTGGTTTAATAGGGCAAAATAAAAATTGAGTAGTATACTATAATTGACTCAAAGAGTAAACCTGAGGGTTTATTAGCATTTGCCATCTGAGTTAATTAACACCAGTTGCGTTGGATAAGTCGTTATATGTATATGTGTAACCAGCAACACCAAGCTATCTAATTTGGAAAACCTCATAACAAGTACAAAAGGAAAAAGAAAAAAGAAAACCTCAGACCACACCAAACACATCGTCAATCACCACTTGCTGTTGATTTCGGGTCAAGTCCAATCATTCTCTTATTTCATATCATTATATCAGTGTTTTAATAAACCAGATGGCAATATATAACTATCAAAACTTACAAAATGGTTAAAATTTATATTTAGTAGCTTACCTTTTCTTTTTTTTTTTCCTCCCATAAATGGGCCCTTAACTTAAAGTATGTCCAGATTAAACCGTTAGCTTACAAATTTTGCCCTAATCGAATTCTTTTTGTTACTTTCATGGCCAAATATAACTAGATCCTGAATAAAAATGACAATTTTGGTTCCTAAATTTTCTTTTTCCCGCTCAAAGCATCTTTAGGTCAATAGATTTAACACTTCAACCGTCATTTCACTCTCCAACCTTCCTTACCATCATCAACCAGCACTATTCGGTCACCAGAAAATTAGCTATGTCAAAACAGCAAACTGCCACCACCATCATCAGATTCCTTTCAATAAATTATTTCAAAAGATGTCACTACTGCTCCATGTGGGGGGTAACGAAAGGAATATGTAAATTATTACAAACCATCCACCTAATTGACTATTATTAAAAATTAGGAAGCGTAAAGATTTGGCAATCTCAATTGACTGCATATTGGTGATCCAATGGAGGATTTTAAACTATGTTGCCATGGGGAAATACCCCTTTCCTCTACCGAACAAGCCACTCAACCTCCTTACTGAGGATGACATTTCTCAAATCACTTGTAAAAATTGTCGTTGATTCCTCAAACAAAAATGTCTTTTTTTTTCTTTAAAAGAAAAAAACAAAAGCCTATTCGTTTCCACTTTCTTCCGCTCGTTTACTCTTTCAATAATTGTATCCATTAGTTTTGTGCTTCAGAGATGTGTAGGTTGTCACAGAACAAATCATAGGCGATTCAAGAGATAGGCAGCCTTAAAAAGCTCTTTGAAGCGTCATTGGATTTTGACACCACCAAAGCTAGGAATAAACTTGATGTATGTATCTTTCATTTTTATTTCTACTTTCTAGTGATTTTACGGGGTTAAATTTGTTAATAAATACATTTGAGCTTGATTTTATGGCAAGTCTTTTTTTATTCGATAGTTTGGGAGATGATGATGGTGGCGGTTTGCTATTTTGAAACATTTAATCTTTCGGTGACCGGATTGTGGTAGCCAATGATGGTAAGGAAGGCCAAAGAAATATGTTAGTTTTAATGTCAAATTCATTGGTCTGAGGTGATTTGAACAAGAAGAAGAAAATGTAAGGACTAAAGTTTGCATTTTCCTTCAAAATCAAATCATTTAACTGTGAAAGTGATAGAAAGACTTCTATTAGACAAAATTTTGGAGGTTGGGGACTTGATGAAGACAAACGTTAGGTTAGAGACTCATTCAGGATAAAAAATATAATTAAGGATGATATATGAAATCTACCCTTACAATTTTTTTTTTGATGTTTTGCCTAACTTACAATTTCACTCTTTTATTGTAAAAAACTTGCATTTACTCCCCTGAAACATTAGTTCCGTGATAGGCCGTTAAGCTAACAAGAAGAAAGATCATGCTTTTGCCCCCAGCTTTCTTCTCTAAAAAAAATTAGCCCTCCAAACTTTGCCTTGGTCCTTAACTAGTCTTCTTGGTTCCTTATAAAGAAGGTGACTCCGTATCCACTAAGTGGACTACATGTCATCCTTGCTTGTATCGTAACCTCCACGATTGAATTTTCCTCCTAAAATTTAGATTTCTTGAACCTTAGGCAGTTGTAAATGACTTCCACCACCAACGCTACCACTTTTATGCTTTTTCTATTAAGCTATAAGACATCGCCACCTCTTTATAGTGGTCCATCATCAATTTAAACCCAAACCATTCATAGGAGCATCATGTTGTTGTTCATTACTACAAATTTGAATCTTTAAGAAAAAAAGAAAAATGGCATATATGTTAATCAATAAGTTGGCTAGGGAAAAAGTTCAATGGTAATGCTGCCAGGTAGCAGCAAACTATAGTAATCGAAGCAAGAATCAGGGCTTTAAATTCATATTAATTAGATGTAGAATCACTTTAAACCACTAGGTGTTTTTCTTTTCTCCAAGATGAATAAATTGAATAAAATAAGCCACTTAAGGCAAATGCAGTGAATTTCATATATGGAGTGCCCTCTCATTTCCCATAACAAGTACTCCTACAATAAAGAAACTTTTAAAATAAGATTTGCTTAAAATAATAAATAGACTAAAGAATATTGGACTATGTTTTTTCTCACCACTTGATGCCAATTGGCTAAAAGGAAATGGAGGGTGCATGGCCTGTTAATAGGGCAAAATGATTTCAACCTTTCATTGCTAGTTGGCCTATGACCCTAATTTAATTGGTTAAAAGGAAATAAAAAAGTAACCTAGCCAGTGCTCTTAACAATAGTGAATTAGGATAAGAAGAATACTAAAAAAAAAAAATGGTCCGTGACTAGTATTTGTACTTCCTATATTATTTGGTCAAAATCACCTTCGATGCCTCAAACTATAGTGATTCAAGTACTTTAGTCTTTGTGGCATGACTCAGTCTATGTGGTCCTTCGAATTAAGAAAAATAAGACATTTTACCCTTTTAACTCAGTGACTTGGCTAACTAAACATTAACACTATTAGATTTCTAACAGTTTAGTGACATGATTGTAAACATTTAAAGTATGAATCGTTAAATCAAAAAAATATGTAACTTGAAGCACTTAATGATAATTAAATACAAACTTAATAGAAGTTTTGAAATTATATTAAATTAAACTAAAAAATAATCCAAAAAATATGGTTTATACATGTAAAGTAGAATTACCTTGGCCCAAAACTTTAAACCAGAAAGTTGTTTCCTGAAATATTCAATTTTTATATATTCTCAAAAAAAAAAAATGTAACAAAATTCAAGAACTCTGAGTTTTCCTAAGTAAAAAAAAAAAAAAACAAATTAAGCATGAGAAAACAAAACTAGCAAAATGTTGAAGAATTGGTCAGCATTGTCTAAGATTGAAAAGGGCAGAGACGATGGCCTCAGGAGTAATATTGTTGTAGCGAATAGAGAGGGAAGAGATCAGACATGGGTCATCAAGTTGGATTAGGGTGGAGTAGCTGTGTAGCTTCATGAGTTTCCAAGAGGCAGATAAGGATGGCTCCAAATTTCAATAATTTGCTTGGCCCTGATTTTGGATATCTTCAGCCACTGAAGAACCTACCAAAGTAACTTGAATTGATGATAAGCAACCTATCAAGGTTGTTCTAAATGGCCTAATAAGTTGTGTTCACACTCTTTCACTAAGGTCAACAATACTAATGATGGGGCGGTATGGGGAAAATATGTGGATTTTGTTTGAAAACGGCTGTGGAACTGAAAGGTTTGGGTTGGATTGTTGCTGCTTTGCATTCATGGTGGATTAGAAATGAAGAACTCTTAGACATTCTCATTCTCTTTCCCACTTAAGATGGTAGTGAGCGGTATGCCGTTACTTAATCAGGATTGATTGATTTGTGGAACTTTTTGCCGTTGAAGAAGTCTTGGGATAAAGATTAAACTTTTGAGATCCGGGTCGACTCATCAACAAGAATGCAGTGGTGGAGCGTTGGCTGGATGACTTTACTAGTGGGGGGAAGACAATTTAGGGATGGTACATAGATTGGTAGATTGGTAAAGTTTAGGGAATAAAATGGAGAAAATAACAAGTTGGGTGACTTGGCATGCAATTTTTCTTTTTGTATGGGTTAGTCAACTAACGAATATGAGGTAAAAGGGAAAAGTGCTCTAGGGTTTATAGTTGGAGGATCGGGTTGGACTGCATCAAACTACATGGACTTTTTGGACTGACTCACTATAATTAAAGGGACCAAAAGTGGTTTTAGACCATTTTTTTTATTTAGATTCAGTATTATAATGTATAGTGCCTAAGGAGATATAACTCTAATATAAGGATAGAGAGAATACTAACTTATTCGAAATCAAGAAACCACTGGATCCAATATTAAAGTGTTGTATACATTTAAAGAGAGAGAATGGGAAATTTGGTCTTTTACCTTATTTGAAGATCAACGTCTCAATTGGGGAAATTTGGTCTTTTACCTTATTTAAAGATCAACATCTCAATTATTATACTCAAGCTGGGTTGTAGCCTCCATGTATTATGATACACAACGATATAACTTTATTGTAATAATTACAATGGTGTGGATTATTATTATGGTTTTTTTCTTATTTGAGCATTGTGGATTATTAATTTATTACTCATTCCGTTTCATATTAGCTGACAATTTTACCTTTTTTTTTATTTAAGTTTAACTTAAATATATTTATGTTAATATGTATTAAAAAAATTTTAAAAAATAATATTTAGAAACTATAATATTTAAAATTCTAATTTTATATAAAACGTTTATATTTTATGATAATTTTTAAAAAAATAAAATTAGAAATTAATTATTGTAAATGGTAAAGGGATACTTGTGTAAGAGAAGAAGACTATTTAGATTCATAATCATCTAGCTTTAGGCCTAAATGTGCAACTGGTCCCTTAAGTTTAGTAACTTTAGCGAGTTAGTCCTTAAAGATTAACTCATTGTGATTTCATCCTTAAAGATTTGATAAATATGTGATATAGTCCCTAATTGGATGGTTGGATGAATGGTGTTACTTTTACAGTTAACGTGGGATAAGGCTTGCCGTGGGGCTATGCTTAGGTGGAAAAGGTAGGAAGAAATGAAGTATAATGGTGCCAATTTAGTGGGAAATAATAGGGAAAAAAATCAATGCAATGAGGGACCATTTCTTTTGGTAGTGGCATCCTCTTTTATTATGAAAATTACAAAGCAACAATTATTCCTCTTTATTTCTTTTTTTATTATTATTTAATTTTTCATTTTTTTGATTAAGAGGTTTTTACATGGGCAATTATGAGTGTAATAATAGGATGCTAGGGAAATTGATCTTTCTTGTGACCTTTCTTATTTTAGTTGATAACTTTATTGTACATTAGAAGATGTCTCAGCAATTGTCTTTCAAACTCTCTACTTTTTTTTATGATGGAAGCCCTTGTGTTATATAGTTGTCTTTGAATAATACCTTATTGATTCAACCATTTTGCATGTTTCCTCTGCCTGAAGTTGATTTTATATCACTGTTGAAGTATAAATTACTGTTATTTTGTTTTGTTGTCTTTGAAAGTGCCCCTTTCACTATTAATTTCTTTATTATATTTCTTTGACTCCTCTTCTTATACTTGATGTCTTTAAACCCTTTTTCCCTGTCTTTTCCCTCAACATCCCTAGCTCGAGTCGTTGATGCACCAATCATGCCAGATCGAAGAGTGAATCATATATGAAAAAGCTGAATAGGTTTTTGAGGATTCAATACCCTTAGTTCTTCTCTAAATGAAGCGGCACCCTTCATCAATATCACCAATCCTTTAACGTTGTTATTGTCATGTGATAGCCCGTGACCTTTGGATGGACTAAGTTGTGTATGCTTTCAATCTTACAGGACTAAGTAGTTTATGTATGAAACTTAGAGGACCAAGTCGTAATGAGTTCAACTTCAAGGACTAACGCGTGCGAGTCAGTAAAGTTGAGGGACCACTAGCGCAATAATGCCGTAGCTTTATGATGATGAATGGAGACGTACACAGAAATGCGTATATACGGAAGTGGTTACAACAGTCACTAGTGGAAGCATGAAACGTGTAAAATTCAGCAATCTCCATCTCATTTACTATTAAGATATTATATTACCAGACACCATCCACCTCCCTCTCCTGCAGCTGCCCATCCCATACAATCCCAACAACTTCCGCCTCTCTCACTCACAGATGGCCGAATCCGTCGTTCTCTACACTTCTCCCGGCATGGGTCATCTCGTGTCCGTCGTCGAGCTCGGCAAGCTCATCCTCCACCACCACCCCTATTTCAACATCACCGTCCTCCTCTTCAACGCCCCCTTCTACACCGGCGCCACCGCAGAGTACACCGCCTCCGTCTCCGCCGAAGTCCCTGCCATCAAGTTCCACCGCCTCCCCGACGTCACCCTCCCTCCCGAGGTCGCCTCCATGCCTCTCCCTGATCTACTGTACGAGCTCCCTCGCTTCCAGAACCCCAACCTTCACGACTTCCTCCTCTCCCTCCCTGAAACCTCCAAGCCCAACGCCTTCGTCCTCGACTTCTTCAACGATGACGCCTTTGAGGTCACCGAGAAACTTAACATCCCCACTTACTACTATTACACAACCTCTGCTTCCAGTCTCTCTTCCCTTCTTTATCTACCCACGCTTCACGAGAAATACCCCGGAAATCTGTCTGATCTCAAGGTTCCGATCGAGTTCCCCGGCGTGCCTCCATTCCCGGCTCGTCAAATTCCGATATATCACCATGATCGTAATTCTTGGATCCACAACAGATTCTTGAAGACAGGCCGATTAGCGAATAAGGCCGCTGGAATGTTGGTCAACACCTTTGACGTGCTCGAGAGGTCGGCCATTAAAGCGATTTCCGATGGTCTCTGCCTCCCGGATGGGCCGACTCCCCCACTTTACTGCATGGGGCCGCTGATGGCGCCAACTAAAGATGCACCGCACGAGTGCTTGACATGGCTGAGCTCGCAGCCGAGCAAGAGCGTTGTCTTCCTCTGTTTCGGGAGCTGGGGCTCGTTCCCGTTGAAGCAATTGAGGGAAATAGCGGTTGGATTGGAGAATAGCGGCCAAAGATTCTTGTGGGTCGTCCGGAATCCACCGACCGACGGCGGTAACCTGTCGATTTCGTCGGCGGAGCCGAACTTGGAGGAGTTGCTGCCGGAGGGATTTCTTGAACGGACCAAACACAGAGGCTTCGTCGTGAAGTCGTGGGCGCCTCAGAAGACGATACTAGGCCATGACTCTGTGGGTGGGTTCGTGAGCCACTGCGGGTGGAATTCGACGCTAGAGGCGGTGGCGGCGGGGGTGCCGATGGTGACATGGCCGCTGTACGCGGAGCAGAGCATAAACAAGGCGTTTCTGGTGGGAGAAGCGAAGGTGGCGCTGCCGCTGGGCGAGTCGGAAGATGGGTTTGTGGATGCGGCTGAACTGGAGGATCGAGTGAGAGAGTTGATGGATTCAGAACGGGGAAAGGAGCTGAGGAAGAGGATGGAGGAGATGAGAGACGAAGCAGTGGCGGCCCTGAAAGAAGGTGGATCATCTTTGAAGGCTTTAGCGAGGGTAGCTGCGATCTGGAGACAACGTTGAGTCGACTCGTCCGAGTTGAATATTAGGTAGTGTTGATTTCTGGATTGGAACCAAACTCGTTGCCCGCTCAGTGTCTCCCTGCTTTGTTGTTGCGCGGTCTCGTTCCTTATTCTTCGAGCCCTATCAGTGCCAGTGAATGAGACGTTTCCAAGTGTTATTTTGTGTACCATTAATGTTTCGATTTGGCGTCGTTATCTGCAATTATGATATTTGGAATTTTCACATTATTGTCGTTACTTGGCATTAATATCGATCCAGGGGTAAAGGTGGCAAACTCTAACTAAACATGTAAAATAAGTGATTATATTAAAATTTTCACTACAAATACCGTATTTTAACTATTTTCTGAAAAATGTAAGTAAATTTAATTAACTTTTATTTTTTATTTTTTTCTACATTTATTTATATGCTGCTCACACCTATACAAATTTCTAACATGTGTAGTGAAATTGTACTGAAACAGAACCGAGTTTGCCTTAAATTTTGGCTTATTCATGCGCACGATTTGACTTTCCACGCCCCTAATGGAAGCAGATTCAACACAAACTAATTGCTCATTTGGGTGCGAGTGAGCACGGCTCGCATTAGTTTGGTTCATAGTCAAATTGAATCAAACTTAAATAATAATTGTTCTAAAATTTTTTTACCTAACTGGAGAAACAAGAATAAAAACAGGTCCTTGTACGTTAGAAATTAAGAGCTAATTTATTTTAATTTAAACTAATTTAATTCAAAATGGTTTATTTTTATTTTTACATATTTTTTACTCAAAATTAATTTTATTTGAAATTAAATATTTTGTAAGTACAATATTTCATTGAAAATACAATTTTTGTAGTCTTATTAAATTTTTATTTTTCAATGCCTGAAACTAGAAAAATTAAAAAAAAATAGTAACATCATAAAAATTTATTTTCAAATGGCCGATTACATCTAAATAATATTCACTTTTAAATAAAATTTGTTTTGAGTAAAGTAAATATAAAAATAGAAATAAAATTATTTTAAATTAAATTAACTTAAGTCAAAATGAATTGACTTTAAATATACAAACGTTCCATCTAGAGATTAATAATAAGTAAAATAAATAAAGGCACAGGCGGAGCATTTGCTATGGGCTTTTCTAGGCTTTTAGTTTTTTTCTATTGACAGCCTTTTATTGGGCTTAATCCCTGTTCAGGCTTAAAATGAAGTGAACATATAATTTGTGCTTGTGCAGCCCAATAAATAAAAACAACGAGGAAAATGGACAACCCAACCCATCAACTCCGGCTGACTTGGAGATGCATAAGAAATTATTGGAATCCCCAGCCTTTTCCGCAAGTGGCCGAGGGCTTAATAAATAAAAACAACGAGGCAACTATGGAAAATGGACAACCCAACCCATCAACTCCGGCTGACTTGGACTGTTGGACATGCATAAGAAATTATTGGAACCCCCAGCGTTTTCCGCAAGTGGCCAAGACTTAGAGCATCTCCAACAGTTTCCTTATTTTGTAGTTTTTTTTTATTTTAGGAAACGTAAAGTCATTTTTTATTTCAACAGCTTCCCCATCTTATTCTCTAAAATAGGGAATGAGATGAAAGAGAAAATTTCATTCATCATTTCTGTAGAAACTTCAAAAAATTTTGGGGAATGAAAAACAATACTATTTCTATCTTGTAAAAGTTGTCTAATTTATTATTCATAATAGTTAATTCATAATTTTATATTTTTTTAAATTTCTTATAGGAATATAAAATTTTTATATAAAAATGGTACCTTAAAGACTCTATTTTATAAATATAATTTTTTTTAAAAATTATATTACAAATTAATATGAATATATTTAAGTCAAACTTTAGTTAAAAAAATTAAAATAGTCATTCTTTATGAAGTAGAAGTAGTAAATTTTTTCGTTTTGCATAATATTTAATTATACAACAATTAATTTATATTTTTTTTCTTCCAAAATTTCTTATAGAAAAATAATTTTTTTATGAAAATGGTACCTTAAAGACTCTATTTTATAAATATATTTTTAAATTTTTTTTATAATATAGATTAATATCAATATATTTAAGTCAAATTTTAGTCAAAAAGGTAAAAGAGTCATTCTTTGTAAAACGGAAGGAATAATTTTTTACATTTTCAATAATATTTAATTATACAATAATTAAACTAGTTATTAATTTGAATTTACTTTAAATTCATAACATTTAATTGTTATGTAATAAATACAAAATTCTACAAAATAGGAAAGCTGTTGGAATTGAAGCAAAAAGATTATAGCGATTTTAAATTTTTACTTTCTCATCTTATAGAAATTTTGGGAAAGCTGTTGGAGATGCCTTTAGAGAGTTAGAGGGCTACAGGGGATATGTAGGGTTCAAATTCTACTTCCTTGTAACATACTTTACAAAAACTAATTCGGTTATTATTATGATCCTAAAAAAATTGACATATCCCCTTTCCTAATTACTATAATAATATATATCCCTCTGTAAATTTGTATAATGCTTTCGAATACGAAAAAAAAAAATCTCTGTGCTGGGTTCATCAGCATGCCCAAATTGTCTCTTTGAATGGGCCATGGTCCATGGGTGGATAAACTATAAATATAGCCGAAGTCATCCTCACATCGTGATCCCCCTTAGAATTTCAACTCCTAGATTTACCAAAAAAGAAAATGTATTTATATATTTGGGCCTCCCACCCTTGGCTACCACTAGTGCCTGAAGGTAGAGGTAACGGCCCGCGTACATGGCAGAAAGCACGTTATATCGTACAAAGATAACAGAGAGTAAGGTGGCTGAAAATGGATGGTGGAAGCAATGGGATGGTAAAGTGGTGATGGCTAAACCGAATACAGCATCATTACAGCTTGCAACTCAAGCAAAAAGCTCTTCAATGGAAAGTGAAAGGATGCTGCCACGAACATAGTAATATAAAAAAGAACTTCACACTTCCAATGCAACAGTAACAGTTGACCACACAAAAAATAAGTTCTCTCCCAGCAATAACGTCCAACCGATTTCTACGAGATGCTTCTCACATATTGGTCCAAAGCTGTGTCGAATAGGTCACACCTAAAGCATGGAGCAAGCCAAAAAGAGATTTAAGCATAAAATTCATGCTGCAATGGTACTTTAGCAAAGTAGTCATCGGATATTCAACAAAGCAACCCCTCTGTTAAACACAGTAAAACCAGCTACCGTTAGTTCGATGACAGTCCAGCTAAATCATAAACACAGGTTTTAATGGAAATAGTTGTTATAAAAAACGTGATACACTTATATTTCATGTAAATGTAAGACTGCTACCATGTGATGATGCCATCATCAACAAGTCACATGCATTGAGGTTGAGGCAGGTATCACTTAAACCACCTTTCCTCAAGATTAAGAATGCAGACAGGAAAAGCTCTATGAACTCTATTGTATCTAATCAGATAACAATATACAATTTCTAAGCCTTTGTTTCAAAGATTGATAAGAAAAAATTATTTAAAGCTCGGACTAACAAGTCAGACTCTAATCACAGTGCAGGTTATTCAGCCAAGCGGGATAACAAAAGAGCCATCTGATAATAAACGTAAGGCAAAAAAAGAATATGGAGAAAAATATACTTTCATCATAAGGCTGGAAAGGTCAATCTTAGGTCTAATCAAATGATAAGTTGTGAGGGCTAAGCATATGCAAAAGAAATTGGTGTATCGACCAGTTTTATGACAAAAAAAAAAAAGAAAGTATTCCTGGATAAGCATGGAAACATTCTGCGGAAATAACAGGGAACATAGTGGGAGAAATTGAGAGTAGGCTACCTGATAGGAGTTCCCGGAGTATATAGAGGGTTCTTCACCACATACTCAACATATAAGCTATAAATGTACTTCAGTGAGTCACGAAGATCGCCTGTCCTAGGATGTGTCACCAAAATGATCTGCACGACAGAAACATGATACTGAAATATCAATCTTGGTTCGTTTGGATGCAGTGGCATTTAATGAAGAAGAAGAAGATGAACACCAAGAAGAAGAGCATAACTCAACAAACATGCATTGAAACTTTATGTACTATAGTCTATAGCCTAACGCTGATGCACAGTTCATCATGACATAATGGCATGTTAAAATGTGTATAGCAGAAACAACAATTCATAAACAAAATCTAGCTCCTAAACAGTCTCAATACATAAGTGACAAACAAACACGACAGGCCCAAAAAAAAAAATGGTGCAAAATCCAAAATCAACCATGAAAGTAGACCATGAAACTCTTGAGGAAGACCAAGCATTCAGCTTTCCAGGAATCAATCAATCCATATTTCTCAAGCAAGTCTACTAAACTTGAGCTCATCTGTCAATATCCATATACGAACTCCCTCACACAGGATTCAGTGTGCCACTATGCAACTAGAAGAAACGCTCGAACAACAACCTCCTAGGCTTTAAAAGCCCACAAAGCTACCAACCGGACCGGAGTTTTCAAGCTCCAATCACAATACTTTCTTACTTGAAACATCAATTGGGGCATGAAAACGAAAAAAGAGAAGACAAAAAAAAAAAAACCGGATGGAGCAGAGACAACAAATTGAGTATTTAGGGGTCACTTTGATTCCGGAGGGAGTTTCCATGAAACTGAGCTTGTAGGTATTAGTTCGGAAGCTGTGAAAGGAACATCCCTGCCCCGGCAACTGCGGCACCCCAAGATTCCCTTTGTCGGCGCTGCACAGCATTCGGATCGATGGAGTTTAAAAAATTATTCAAAAATTCCCAAATGAGAAATTGGAAAGAAACGACGGAAGAAATAGATTCAACCATGTGGGATCCATCTTGGCGGTGAGAGATTTGAGGGAGAAGAGAAGCCCAAACATGAGCTTGTGGTCTTGCTGAGGATTGAGAGTGTGGAGGGGCCGATTCCACTCTCTGTAGAACAAGCAGACGCCGTTCCGGTTGAACACATACATCATGTGCGCATTGTTTCCCGTCGACGTCGGCACCGTCGGCGACGGAGTTGTCTCCGATCCTCCGAAAAACTGCATTTCTTTGTTTAGTCCCCAATCGATCTAGTCAGATACTAAGAGACGTTCGTTCGAAAGAAAGCAGCGGGACTCAGAGCATTAAGGAGATCGCAGAAGCTGAAGAATTTTGGTTAAACCCAAATTTCTCAATACAACCACCAAAGTTTTCATTTCTAGTCATCCCAGCCGCTAGGCTTTTTTTTCTGTTTTTTTTTTCCTGCGTCGGCTGAGCGTTATTTTCTCCACAGAGCGAGAGAGAGAGAAAGAGAGAGATTGGTCGCTGTGTCTAGTGTGCGTTTGATTAAAGAATTGGCAAACTTTTTGTAATTTAAGATTGTAATAATACTACTCCATCCGAAATTCTTTACTCCATTTTAATTTTTTAACTTAAATTTAACATAAAATTATTTATATTATTATTTGTTATTTATTTAAAAAAAATTATATTTAGAAACTAAAAGACTTATTGTTTTTAAATATAATTTTTAGAAATTTTTATCAAACAATAATATAATTAAATTTAAGCCAAAATTAAATCAAAAAATTGAAATGGAGCAAAGGAGTTGGAGCGGATGGAGTAATTTTTGAAAAATAATAATTCTCAGCCTTTAAATCATAAAAAAGAAACATGATCCAGTATTAATTGTGGGAAAAAGATTCAAATTATATTGTGTTTGGTTAGATTGAGAAAAGTGGTTTCTAGGATTCATTTTCCAAAAGAGATATTGCCAATTAGGTTTTAACTCAATCAGCATGAAAACCATAATGTCACATAGTTGGACAAACTAAGATATGTTAGGCTGTAAATCATTCGTTGTAACCCTTCCATTGTAAACTTCTGAATACACACACATACTGTTCATAGTGTGTTAAATTTTTCCTACATAGAGTTGAAAAAGTTAATCTCCCAAAATTCCCTTCTCTTGTAAACTTAGGAATACAATAAAAAAGAACAAAACAATATATTTAATCCATAGTTTGTAAAACCATTCTTACTTGTAAAGTTGAAAAAGTTACTTTTCAAAAACTGTGAATAAATAATCTCTAGTAGAAAATGAAAAAAAAAAATCATTCTCCTAATTTATTCCAATACAATATTGTGTTGATTCTTTTTCCTATCATTATACTCAATTATTCTTATAATTTAAAAATTGTTGATTGTTACTTTCCAAAATATTATTCACCTATATCCTTACTTCCAAAATTTTGAGCATTTTTAAATTAAACACCTGTTAGATGTAGAGTTTGAGGTCCAGACTTGAACCGAGAATTTAGAAGAAACAACCATCTAAAAATTAAACTAATAGTAATTCATTTTCTGATTCATCACTTTATCCTAACTATAGAAACAAGCCTAACTCTTATTAAATAATTCAACTTCGGGGTTTGATATTTTTGTTATATAACTGAGTTTAATGAGCCTCGACCCTAGTTCATTTTATATTTGAATCCTTAACGAATCTAACTCGAGCATGATACTATTCAACTCAAATTTTTATCCCGCCTAACAAGCCTAATACAAATATATTATAATTAATTAAATAACATGAACAATACCTTAATTCTTAAAATCTTCTTCAAGCTCTTATCAAACCCGACAAACCTCAATTGAGTTCAAACCAAGTTCCACTATATGAGCTAAGCTTTGAGCTTATCGAACCACTAAGTCAAGTATGAGCCTTTTCTAATCAAGTTTTAAGTCCCTTTTACTGAACTCATTGAACTCAAACTCAAACTTGGACCTGGCCTATGCTTAATGAGCCAAGTTTCGAAGCTAGGTGTTTAGGGTTGGCTCATCTCGTTCCTAACCTACTTTAATCCCGTGTTTGTTCCTTTCATTTGTTCCTAAAACCAACTAATGAAAAGTTTTTTTCATTGACTAGCCATAACTAACTCGGAACCTCTTAAAAGAAAGTGTTGTTTCAGATTGGCTAAAGTCCACTCAAACGAACGGTATTCTTATGAACAGATCGGGTTGTGCCGCTGGTCGCCTTGACCCGTGGGTTTGCACTTGTACATGTGTTTCCCCCGTGTGAAACCAAAATTACAAACAGTTGCCATCAACTTTATTAACGAGGAAGAATTTCTGGTTTTCTTGAATAAACGAGTAAGGGACACAATAGATGAGAAGATGCACAACCTCCTCTTCCGTCCATAACGATGCTAACACATAACCATCAAGATTATAGTTACGTCGTTCCTGATGTCATTAACGAAATAATCATCCCGGCCACGATGGTTATAAGCAATCACCCACGACAATCCGGTCGAGGAAGAACATAGCAACGAGAATGAAGAGGGTTTTCATGAATTCGATGGCGACGGTCCGACGGTGGTCAAGAGCTTGTTGTTGGAGGACGTCATTCCAGCTTTTTGGAAGATCTCAGGCGAGTAGAAGATAACGAACATCGACGCCGGAGACATCCTCGACAAAGTGGACTCCAATTCGAGGAATAATTATTTTCATACACCTTAAAGTGTTTTCAACAGTTTTACCATGTTAATTTTATCTGTTTTAGCCACTTAGGAACCTCGATCCCAATGTCTGTGATTTCAGTCCCACAAGGGGGTAAAACCTTAGTCACAGGAAGCACCGTGCTCACTGACGCTCCCGAAGTTCAGCGCGTGAATTCGCGCTTTTGGAGCGCGAGCGTGATGAATTCGCGCTCTAATAATCAGGAAAGCGCGATCTGAGGTTTTAAATTCGCGAATTCGATTTAATAGAAAAATCCTAACTGTAACAGACTTCTCCTGTTTTTAGCACGTGAATTTGTTTACCTAAGTCAAGTAGAAGTCTAAACCGAAAAAGAAACCAAAAGCCCTTGTTACCGAAGCCGTTTGAAGTCTGATTTGATACGTACAAACAGAGGACGAAGTTGAACTTCAAAGAGCAGTAATCTTGTTCAATCGTTCTACAAACAGAGCACCGTTGCAGTCGCAGAAGCAGTACCAATAGCCACCGTGCGAGTTGAACTTCGAAGAGCAGTCGCAGTACCAGTAGCCAAGCCACGGTGCCGGTGCGAGTCGTGCGACAGAACCGTCGAAGTGTCGAAAAGCAAAAGCAAAATTGGTGAGTTTGAATTCGTAAATTGATTTTCGTCTGATTCCGATTGTTCTTCTTCTTCACCAGTTCGCCGTTTTTAAGTTTGAATCAAACAAGTTTTCCTGTGCGGCGGTGCCCGTGAAACGGTCTGTCGACTCTGTCGGTGTCTATTGCGTTTAATTGCTGGTGGCTGGAGCTGGAGCTTGCGTTTAACTGCTTTAATTGCTGGTGGCCGGTGGACGCCTGGACCGCTGGAGCTGGAGCTTGCGTTTAAAACTTTAAATGCGTTTAACTACTTTAATTGCTGGTGGCTGGAGCTTTTTTTTGTGTGATTAAATCACACAATCTAGGAAGCCTAAATTGCGCTTAATTCCCAATCTAGGAAGCCTAAATTGCACTGTAGTTTTTTTTTTTTTGTGTGATTAAATAACATTATTTTTTACTATTTTTTTCATCTTTGCTCCATTGGATTAACCAATTGTTTTATTCCGAACTGAGATTGAGATGTATTATTTCTTATATATTTTTCCATGAATTTGTAGATTCGATGGAAGAAAATAACAATGAGGAAAGAAGTAATTCACAATCAAATATTGGTGATACTAATGACCAATGCAAAGAGTTGAGTTCTACACCTTTGAGAAGGTATGTGACATACATTGAGAATAAGAAAGATAAGTGGACTTGTAATTTTGGTTGTAGAGCAGAACCTTATACGGGAACATACTCACGTATAAGAGCTCATTTAATTGGATTGTTACCTGGACAACGAGCTCAAGGAATAGCCACTTGCACCAAGGTAACAAAACAAGAAAGGGCAGGGTTGAAAAAAGAGGAGGAGGAGGCTCAAAAACTATTTGGAAGTAGTAGTAGGAAGACCCCCATCGTTAATCTACCGGTTGTTCCACCAGCACATGATACAAATATGGCACGTGAACAAGGTATGAAGCATATTGGGCAGTTGTTCAAGTTGTCTTCCAGAGAAGAAACCGATGGTATAATTGCTAGGTACTTCTATGGTTGTGGAATCCCTTTTAATACTGCTAGATCTCCTTTGTGGGTTGACATGGTGAGAGCAATAAATGAAGCTCCTAAAGGATATAAGCCTCCTAGTTCTGAAAAAATTAGGACCATGCTACTTGATAGAGAAAGAACGAAAATTGATCGTGCTTTAATTCCTATTAAGGAACAATGGCCTAAGTATGGAGTTTCAATAGTGTCGGATGGTTGGTCCAACATTAAGAACCAACCTTTGATAAATGTTTTGGCTATTTCTGGAGGGAGGGCTATGTTTCTGAATGCTGTTGATTGTTCTGGTTATGAGAAAAATGCACAATTTGTTGCTGGCATTTTACTTAGGGCTATTGAAACTGTGGGGACATATAATGTTGTACAAGTTTTAACAGATAATGCTTCAAATTGTAAGGCTGCTGGAGATATTATTCAAGATAGACATCCTCATATTCTTTGGTCTGGTTGTATGGCACATACTCTCAGTCTTCTTATGAAAGATCTAGCTAAATCATCTCATTCGGGCTTATTATTTTTTAGTGATTGTTATGAGAAGGCAAAAGGTGTTGTGAACTATATTAAAAATCACACATTTGTGCTGCATATCTTCAGAACTTTTTCTGCATTGGATGTCATTCAAGTGAAGAAAACTAGATTTGGTCATCACTATGCAGTTTTGGAGCGTCTTTTTCGAGTAAAAAATGCTTTGATATCCATGGTTTTGAATGATGAGTGGGAAGAACTTAAGAAAGGAAGTTCAAGATCAAATTTAGAACATGATCAAGTTAAGAAAGTGGTATTGGATGATGAGTTTTGGGGACAGGTAAAATTCATTTTGTCTGTCACAAAACCAATTTGGTTAATGATTCGCTTTTGTGATTCTGATAAAGCAGTTGTTGGGGAAGTGTATCAAAGAATGGAAGATATGATAGGTTCTATTGAAGAAGTTTTGCAGAATGATCATGATCTGTACAAAACAGTGGAAAATTTGATTTTGGAACGGTGGAGAAAAATGAATCTGCCACTACATACACTTGCTTATGTGCTTACTCCTTTTTATTACTCACAAACTTGGCTACGAAAGGTAGGTCCTTGTGGAAGGAAGAGGACTAAGCCACATGCTAATTCATTTGTACAAGGTATGTTTAATTTTGTTGTTAATGTTACTTGACTTTTTATTATTTATTTGATGGCTAATTATTAGTAATATTTTTAGTATACATATTTTTTATTATTAGTAATATTTTGTCTTATTTTTAGGGACATACCTGAATGTGGTTGACCGACTTGTTCATGATTTACGAGATACTCCACTGATTCGCCAGCAACTTAGTGATTTTACAAGTGATACAGGAGTATTTGCTCGACCTCAGGCTATTGAAGATAGAAAAATGATGAGTGCAATCGCTTGGTGGAATTTGTATGGTGTGGCTGCTCCTGAATTATATAATCTATCAATCAAGGTTCTTTCTCAAAGCGTTAACACTTCATGTGCTGAGAGGGTCTGGAGCACATACTCATATATTCACAATGTAAAGAGGAACAAGTTGAATGCAGATCGAGCTGAATCATTGGTATATGTGCACTACAACAACAGACTATTGACGCGTTACAGAGAAGATTATGAATCATCCTATAAGAATTGGGATGATTTTACATATGATGATGTCCTAGACAACGATATGGAGGCAATTCATAGAAAAGATCACACTTTTCTTTATGGAGATGATGATATTCATAACTCTTCTCAAACATCAAGTTTCAATCAAGGAATACCAAACTTGTCTCAAGCACAAAGAGAGGAAATATCCCGTGGCAAGAGGGCTAGAAATGAGTGACAAAGAATAACAATCAGTAGCTAGTCGTTTATAATTAATTTTACTATTTCTATTGGAATTTATCTCGGTTTGGATTTTATTTTATAAGTTTGATTTTTCACATGTTATTTCAGTGTTGAAAGCTATCAATTTTTTTTGTCTCTTCTCATATATATAGTGACGCTCTCGAGCCGCTCCCGCTCTCTGTGTTTTTTCAAGTTTAACGAATTCGCGCTCCCGCTCCCGCTTCCGCTTCATGTGACTTAGGGTAAAACACGTGCGAACCTGCCAATTACTTATTAATAAAACATTAAAAAATAATACAACTATCGCCTCAAAATTTCATTAAACTTGTAGTTTACCTCTCATGATTTATAAGCGTGATTCCAGCCGTGGTTTAAACCCAAATATCATAGCCAGTTCGCCACCTGTTGTTTGGCACGCATCCTTCGCCACACGGATACATAATAAGAGTCTAAGACCAGCTCTCAGTTGTAGAACAAAATGTTTTCAATACACATTACAAGACCTAAAACACGAGGACGAGTCCCTTCAAGGCTTCAAACACTGGAATACCTACCTCATAGTATTCGAGTGAAAGAAGTAACCTGAAAAAGAGAACTTCCTAACATATTTTGGGTACAATTAAGGGTCTCGAGACATTCAAAGAACTGCAGATCCCACAAAACTGTTTAATAGACAAGATCACCCAACATTCATGTCCACATTACATTCTTCCACTGAACCATTCGTTCAGTATTCCCACTTCTTCAGTTCCATGCCATCTGGTGGACTTCCCTCCACCTTCTTTGTGCCAACTTCTTTCCAGTTTGTTGACAGAACTGTTCCATTTGACTCAACCTATAAAATGAAATGATGTCAGAATTTCCACCAAAACACAGTTGGGCACAGACTAGTGCACAGTTCTAAATCATTTCAAAGAAAATCGTACAAAAGATTTCTGCATAGCCCTTCTTGTGTCTTCATCAGCATCGTGATAGATTTCACGGAAAAATTTATTCAGTGCTGCATCACCATCTAGTTTTTCATCTTTCTCCTGTATGTTAAACAATAGAAGTTATTAGAGTAGTTCATAGAAATTGTTGAACTTTTATATGGAACATAAGACCAGAAAATCATAGGGAATAATACATATGACCAGAAAATCCCATACAAACCTCCTTCTTCACTTGAGCTTCCAGTTTATCCCAATCTACCCTTTGTGGCTTTGAGGATGGATAAGAAGGAACGTGACCTGCGGGGACTGCCAAACTCAAAGATAAAGACTGGTTAACAAGATTTCCAATAGCAGCATTTTTACATGATGACGAGAATGATTTAGAGCTAGATTTGGAGGAATGCAGTTCCAGGAAAGCAATTATAATGGGACAATAATGGCATCAGGGCAGTTAAAACTAGCTACAGTAGTTGCTATATAGCTCAAGTCAATCAATGTATCAAATAAAGATGTACTTGCAACAACTGATCTGATATAACAAATTAAAAGTATAATCTCAGTCCAGAACAAAAATGTACAATTTTGACTATTTATTATTTATTTTTATTTTTTATTAAAAAAAAAACCAAAACATTTAACTGCTCCACCTGGAGTTCATGAAAGTTTTGGATCTTTACACCTAACATGATTGTCAGGTAGCCAAAGCATCAGCTTGATAAACAGAAACTAAAACAACAATTAGCGAATGGTGAGCATATGACCAATCTAGATTTGCTGATAACCACCTGAAGATGAAGTAACCCTTTGAGGAACAATAGCTTCTTTGTTGTACTCAAGAGAAGCCCACTGAATAGGTTCAGCTTTTGCCAGCCGAATTTCAATTTTGGTGGACATAACCTCAGATCTGCATCTGCCAGGTAATATCTTTTTGGACAAAAGAAACCGTAATGAATGGTGAGAGGGGAAGGAAGGCATTTCTGGAAAAAAGCATTTTTGACCTAAATTTCCCTGCATAAGTCACTATTCATCCTTGAAACCAAATACAAATCTTCATCCTAGACACAATAGATCAAAACTCAAGAATTAATATCCAAATTCCTCAGTCAAGATCAGCAGCAAAGTGATGGATAAATTACAATTTTCATCAAATCAAAGAAAAAGAAAGGAGAAACTCAGAATAACTAGTAATGAAGTAGAAAGCAACTAAGGACAATAATTAAAAAAGTAGACAGGTTCTAGAGAACTTGAGCCTCTTGCAATACCTTCCCAAACAAGCGAGGTTGAAACTGGTATGCATCTTCACCAGGCACGTTGATTGTGACACTCAGCTATAGAACAGAAAACAAAATTGAAGTATTCAATATTTAACTCTGCTTAAGCCAACCCCAACAGCCTTGGTACCTACCAAATCCCAGGGAAAAAAATGGAAAAAGGAAAGGAAAAAACATAAATGTATATTGAACTAGCAGATTAAACTGTTTACATACTATCTGTTCACCATATTGCACAGAAACATTATCACGAGGTATCCCCTTTGCAAATATTGTCACAACCACTTCATCTGGTTTCTGGTAAAATTCATGCCTGTATGAAGTTTATGATCAGATGGACCATGAACTATAAAGGGAGCAAAAAAAAAAAGCACAAGTCACTGAAAATACAAAAAGATGTGGAAAGTTCAACTACCATTGAAGTGCATAGAGATCAAAGTCATGACAAATTTCTGAGTCAACATCTGTGCCTACCTGTACTTTGGTTTCGCAGATATGCTGGCTGCCCCCTGACTGAGAAGTTCCTTGGCTGGTTCAACTTCTTTTGCGGACACAACATTTTGGGTGACTTCTTCTATAGATGGTTTTGAGAAGGCACCAATTTCCTCTGGATATCCCAATATGTTATAATGGTTGCCAAGATATGGCCTAGTGATAATTTATATTCAACTATAATACTATAATAGTGTAAACCATCTTTGTCATAAAGATCGTATGCTAGAAGATTAAATATCATCCTCAAAGGAACGGGCTATCAGCTTTCACCAAAATTGTAGATGGGGAGACAAAAAAGAAAGAGGTAAGTACCTGCAATGCGCTCATCGCATTCTTTGATCAACTTGGTAAATCTCGAATCTGCTGGAGCCAGAGCTGCACCAGCTTCTAAGGCAGTCTTTGCAGTTTGATACTCCTCAAGTTTCATGCAAGCAGTGCTGTTAACATTCCACAAGGAAGAGGTTAGGCGGGCGAATGTTGAAAGAAGACCAAAAAGAGAAGTGCATTGAGCAATTACTAGCAGCAGTTTTGTTAAAGAAGAAGAAAAAGAAAAGAGAGCAAAAACATGGTCAACCGTATGACGATTATTGCCCCCAAGATATATTACTTGAACAAAAGTCGAGAATGATTCAAGACAATTGACAAATGTACTTCATGAAGGATTCAAGCACGAGCAGAGCAAACACATATACAATCCAAAGTTGTCAACGTTGATGAATGGACTATACAGGATACAAGGAAATAAAAGAACCAAATGAGAGACAAATTTCTAAACAGGCAGGGAAAAGGGACCAACGCTTTTCGGAAGTAAGCTTTGGACATTGAAGGATCCAACTCGATTGCTTTGTTTGCATCAGCCACAGCCTCTGCGCCATCAGGATAAAAAAAGTGAGCGGAGTCGAATTATCGGCGAAGAAGGGCCAAATTGAAGGACAAAAGGCAACAAGCAAATGTTTCCTCTCTGAAACGAGGGAGTAAGAATGTTACCGGTGAAACTGCCGAGTTTGTTGTTGGCCTGAGCGCGGTCGGCGAAGAGCTCCGCCGTTTTAGGGCTGAGATCGATCGCCTGAGAGAGGAGCTCCGCCGCGAGCTCGAAGTTCTCGTCGATGAAGGCTTCTTTGGCCTTCTTCTCCAGATCGGAAGCCATGGCGAAGGTGAAGGCGAGAAAGCGGAAACAGAAGGGTCCAGAAGGGAGTTTTGATTTTGAAGAATTCCGAGAGAAATTGATTGACTAGCGCTGCTAATGAAGGGACTCGACCCCAGAAATACCAGTAGACTGAATTCGCTTTTTTTAACGACTCACTCGGCGATAAGTGTTCCGTAATCCCCATCGATAATCTATAAACCCAACTTTGCGAATGTAATTACAGGATTGCCCTTGGCCAGCACTGGCTTCTCAAGTTTAACTGTCCCTTGTTGGATTTCACTGCTACTGGAACTGTTACTGGATCGTTAATCTGAGAGCCTGGTGCATCTGCTGGACCACTACTGTGACCCACGTTAAGCTTATAAATTTTCTAGATCTGATGATATAGTATGAGTTATTTAGTTGATTTTAAGTAACCATTTCGTTATTTCGTTAGAATTTTGTAATTTTTGTTAGCACTACTTATGTTGTTTTTATTGTTGTGCCATGGCACTTTCATTTCATTCTATTACTTATAAATTATAATCCAATTTATTTTAATTTAAATTAATTTAATGTAAAGTAATCTATTGTTATTTATACATTTTTTTTACCTGAAACTAACGTCATTTGAAAGTCAATTATTTAGGTCTAATAATCAACCAATTGTAAAAATTTTATGATATTATTAAATTTTTATATTTTTTATTATTTTTTATGCATTAAAACAAAAAGAAATTCATAAAAATTTGATAACACTGTAAAAATTTTATTTTAAATGGATTATTGCACATATTTAATATTAACGTTCAAATGAATTTTGTTTTTCATAAAAAAACATAAAATTAAATATAAGCCATTTTTTATTTAACTAACTTAGGATAAAATGAATTGTGTGTGGGCATTGTGCAAAAGCAAATAAATAAATAAAATAAAAACAATTTCATTATCATTTTGTTTTCCACTCTCATTTGGCTAAGTCGCTTAGATTTTGATATTTGAAAATCTCTTGAGTTGAAAAATGTTTCTACTATAGACATCTCTAGTCATATTAGACTCATCTACACTCACTCACTCTGTTTTAGATCATTTGAAACTTTTAGGATCAATGTAGAGATTGAGAAAGAAATTATTTTTATTTTTCATTTCTTACACATAATCAACAAATATAAAAAAAAATTGAATATTGAAATAGAGTATCTATATGGTGCATTACAACCTTAGTTTTGCCTTATTTATAAAAATGTTTTTTGAACAACAGTTCTCACAAAATAAATAACATTTTTTACAAGACTATCACTATATTTAAAGCAACATTTTTTTACAAAATAAACAACATTTTACGAAATAATAAATCTGTATGGATGAAACAATATTTTTTTTCTAAATGGAATGACATTATTTATAAAAAAACAGTTCTTACAAAACAAACAACGTATTATTGAAAAAAACAAATTCGCATGAATAAAACAATATTTTTTATTAAATGAAATAACATTATTTGTTAAATAATATCTTTTACGAAATAAATAGTATTTTACTTAACAACAATTTTGTGTGAATGAAATAATATTATAAAACAACATTTCTTAATGAAAAAAATAATATTATATACAAGACAGCATTCTTATAAAGCCACCTCCTCCTCCTCCTCCTCCTCCTCCTCTTCTTTTTTCATGTTTCCTCCTTCTCGATGCTTTTCTTGGTAATTAAATACAAAAACAGCAAATTAATTTCAATATTACATGCACGGATAGTAGTGTGTGCATATATTAACAAGAGTAGCTCATTATGGTTAACAAAATCATATGCTTGTTTTGCTTCGCAGTTTGAGGAACACAATAACAGCTGCAAGGAAAGATGCAGGGGAATACTGTAGAGCCATGATGAAAGATCGAATCTGACTGATGCCCGAGGCAATCCAATGACTTGTTCACATGGTGGTCGGAGAAGAAATGACAAAGAGGAAGAAATATGGCTGCATGACCAAACTTTAAATAATGAGAAACTAAAAGTGTAGAGCCTATGCTAAGTGTAGGTGATCCTTAACCATCAAGATAATAGTTTAAATGGTAATCTAATAAAATAATTACTAAATTTAAAAATGTTGTAAAGATTTATAATGTCTTAAAATAGTAAATATTACCAAAAAATGTAATGCAGAAATAGTATCACCTACTAACTCCCATAGTAGCACATACTATTCTCCTTTCGTTTGCAATTAACAGGAACTCTAAACGTGTTTTTTATGTTGGGTCTATGACGCGCTTTAAAACAATATCTAAACCCCCTTAGAGTTTCTTGAATTTACGGTCCCTTTCCCTCCCCGCAGCCCTAGCGTCGCCCTGTACCAAAGAGTTCAACGGCCTCGTCTAGCTAGATTCGCCCTATACCAAAGAGTTCAACCGAATCTAGAGCCAATCGCAATTTGGGCAATCTGGAGCCACAGCCAGTCAACTAATTTCAATAGTTAAAATACGCTAAACTGAATTGGTTATTTTTTCCCAAACTGCCTGTTTATGTTTTTCGCTAGCGAAAAATAGATAAAGTTCATGCATACAAATTATAAAATAGACTAAACAGTAGATTAGTTGGCATATTTTCTAGTGTAAGTAAATATTTTCGTGCATTTGAAACATTCTCACTTGATAAGCGAGATCTAATCCTCCCAATATATATATATTATCCAATAGCAATGGGACAGACACATGATACTACGAGTTGATAAAATAAAAAAGAAGAAGAAGAATCTATCAACACTTGAAAGCTATGTTAGTTGAAAAAAGTAAGAAGGCCAAATTTTATAAGGGGGAGGGAATAAATGCAGGAATTATCAATCCATAATGGCGTGAGAAAGAAAACAAGAAAAAGAATTGTGGTTTGGTATTACTGGTTTCCCACAAAATCAAGGTTAAATACCCTTTCGCATTATCGAATAATATTCCGGAGGCCACTAAGGAAGGTCCACGTCCCTTCCTCCTTAGTCCTTAGTCCTGCCTTCCTTAGTTCAAATGATGCCAATCAACGCGATCATTCTTTTCTTCATGTATACCACCTTATGATTATCCCACGCTCGCTTTTATCCAAAACCCAGTGACACAAACAAAGAATAATTGAACAAAAAATGTTACAAAATGCACGAAGAAGGAAGTCTTAACCGACGATTGAAGCAAAGAATCGCTTGAGCAAACTTCGGGAAAAGCGAAAAAAGAATTTGCTTGACAGCACAAACATTTTTGTAATTTATTATTTTTTTAGCATGAAATATCACGGTTTTTTATGATGTTTCACTACAATTGAGTTTATATTCATATTTTGTTAATTTACTATAATATACCGCTATATTTCACGTGGTACATACTGCAGTGTTTTGTTATTCATCATTTTTAATCAAAATGTCATATATAAATATGTAAAATGATAAAATATAATCAATACATATACTTACACATTAATATTTATTTTATTTACAAATAAAAATTAATTTTGACAAATGATGGTAACATAATTGAAATTTGAAAATTCTTGTAATTCTTTCACAGCTTATATTTATATTACATTTCATATATATATTTTACTAATATATAAAATGTGAAAAAAAAATTATTTTAATATATTTTATTTTAAAATAATATCCTAATATGGAATCGATAATGTGTGCGGCAGAGCCAGAGGCATTCAATACCTTGCTCGAATCCTAAGAATGTTCGCAGCTCTTCCTTTTCATAATGATCAGAAAAGTCCCTGTCTTCCTCAGGAAGAACTGGCCACGCCAGCACTCTCCGACATCCTTAGGCCCTAAACTTGGAACTCAAGGCAGCTCAAAGATGTTGGCAAATATCTTGAGAAGGACCAGGTTGAAGAGTGAAACCTTGGTTTCAAATGGCATATTGCCACTTCGAAATTTGATGTCCCTCCAACGAGAATTTGAGAATTGCTTCTTCAGAGGAAAATCGTCTACTACTTTAGTCGGAAGAATAACCAACATAGAGGTCCATTATCCGATAGCGAGTCTGAACCCTAGAAACATTTCGATAGCGAGTCTCAAAGAAGCATTTCGTAGAGTGAAACTAGAGCGTCGGAGATTTCTTGGCTTCCAAGAGAAGTACAAGCTAACAAGTCACAAGTCCTTGATGGACGTTCAGGCCGAGGACGAGACAACTGTGGTAATTTTTCAGCTGACGTGGACCATCATTTTTCAAATTTGAACTCCGCAGCAATGAGAGTAGACGGGGTAACAAGTAGTAACTCGGACCTCGGCTCGGACTGGACCATGCATTTCGTCGAACACCTGGTGAACTTAAAATCGACTTCGATTAGATCATTGCGCCATTCAGACGTCCGATCAATGCTGCCACCAAGTATGACCAGGAGAAAAACCGAATGACAGAGCGACCCGGAAATGGTCTAAGTCATCCTTATCCTGCATTTGAGGATGTTCTACTTCTACCCGGTTGCAGATTCACCTCTGTCTCCAGCATACCTGCAAATCTGATATCCTCATTGAAGCGATGATTTGCAGAGCGAGCGCTAAGATATTAAATCGGAATGAAACCACCTCCTTGGAAGAAACCTGTTCGCGGCTTCTTGCTATCTGCAATCAGAAGTCTATGAAAGAGGGGATATGCGTTCACAGCCCAATAATCAAATTGGGTCTTCAAGATCGTTTGTACTTGAACAACAATCTGCTGAACCTCTATGCTAAATGCTTCGGAGTTGGGAAAGCACGCCACTTCTTCGACGAAATGCCTCTGAAGGATGTTGTGTCCTGGACTGGGACTCTGTCTGCTTATGTCAGAAGCGGAGAACATGACAAGGCGCTTCAACTTTTCGATTCAATGCTAGCCTCGGGGCAGTACCCAAATGAATTTACTCTCTCAAGTGTGCTAAGGTCGTCTTCCGCTCTAGCAAAGTTTGATTATGGAACCTGTCTTCAAGGCTTCATCATCAAGCAAGGGTTTGATGGAAACCCCATTTTAGGCAGCTGTTTGATTGACCTGTATTCCAAGTACGGTAGCCCCGAAGAAGCTTATAGGTTATTCTCTTGTTTGGATTATGGCGATACTGTCTCTTGGACAACGATCATCTCTTCATTTGTTCGTGCTGAGAGATGGGACCAGTCCATGAGACTTTATTTCGAAATGGTTGAGGCTGGAGTTCCTCCGAGCGACTTCACTTTTGTAAAATTACTTGCTTCGTGTAATCTTCTTGGTCTAGATCATGGGAAGCTAATTCATGCTCATATGGTACTTTGGGGGCTGCAAATGAACGTGATTCTGAAAACAGCACTGGTTCATATGTACTCAAGGTGGCAGAGGATGGAAGAGGCTCTGAAAGTTTTCAATTTCACACCTGAATTCGATACTGCATCCTGGACTACTGTCATTTCTGGCTACACCCAGAACTTTAGATTACAGGAAGCGATTGCTGCATTTCATGAGATGGAAATTTCAGGAACTGTACCAAATCAATTTACATATTCCTGCTTATTAACTGCCTGTTCATCCTTGCTCTTGCCAGAACTTGGGAAGCAGTTACACTCACGGGTGCTCAAGGCAGGTATGGAGGATGATGTTTCAATTTGCAATCCGCTTATAGACATGTATGCAAAATGCTCTGCCACTGTTCAAGATGCGTGGAAAGCATTTCATGGACTAAGCTCACCAAACGTCATCTCCTGGACCTCTATGATTTCTGGCTTTTCAGCTCATGGTTTTCACCAATTTGCTTTTGAATTATTCAGGCAGATGCAGGCTGCAGGAATCAAACCAAATTCCTTCACACTGTCTGCCATGCTTGGTGCCTGTATTGTGGTAAAATCCTTTCCTCAAGCATCAAAGTTACATGCATATATAATTAAAGCTAAATTAGACCAAGAAATAGTTGTTCAGAATGCTCTTTTAGACACTTACGCCAGAATTGGAACACTAGATGAGGCATGGAAAATATTTGGCAGGATGAGTCGCAAAGATGTGATTACATATACGATTTTAGCAACCAGAATGAGTAAGATAGGTCATCATGATAGGGCTTTGCACGTGATCTATGAAATGTATGACAACGGCATTGGTGTAGATGAAGTAAGCCTCCCAATTTTCTTATCTGCAGCAGCCAGCTTGGGTGCTGCAGAAACCGGGAAGCAACTTCACTGTATGTCCCTAAAATCTGGTTTAGCTGGATGCCTTTCGGTATCAAATGGCCTCATTGACTTGTATGGCAAATGTGGATGCATTAGTGACGCACAAAGAATCTTTAGGGAATTAAGTTACCCAGACGTTGTATCATGGAATGCATTGATTTCTGGGTTGGCATCAAGTGGGCACATTAACCCTGCTCTCACTGCATTTGATGAAATGAGGCTAGCAGGAGTTAGACCTGACACAATTACATTCTTATCGGTGCTTTCTGCTTGCAAGAATGGTAAACTAGTTGAGCTTGGTATGGAGTATTTCGAGTCAATGAAAGGAATGCATGATATAATCCCACAGCTAGAACATTATGTTTATTTAGTAGATTTACTAGGTCAAGCTGGGCAACTAGAGAAGGCGTCAGAAGTTGTTCACAGTATGCCTGTTACGCCAAATGCTTTTATCTACAAAACGCTATTGCGAGCTTGCAAAGTACATAATAATGTAGCTCTGGCAGAACATACAGCAAGCAAAGGTCTTGAACTTGATCCATTCGACCCAGCATTCTATCTGTTGCTGGCAAATCTATATGAAAGCTGTGGTCAGCATGATCTGGAAGAGCAGACACTTCAGGTTATGAAAGAAAGAGGATTGAAGAGGAATCCAGGACAGAGCTGGGTTGAGATGAGGGGCAAACTTCATCTCTTTGTGACAGGAGATATATCACATCCGCAGCTCAATCAGATACATCAGAAAATAGAGTCACTGGTGATGGACTTCAGAAATCGTGGATATCAATATCATGGTGGTGGAGACTCATCTTATCACAGTGAAAAGCTTGCTGTTGCATTTGGCCTTCTAAACACACAACCAGAAGGCCCAATCAGAATAGTAAAAAATTCCAGCACTTGTATGGATTGCCATGCTTTTCTGAAACTTGTGACTCGAGTTACAGAGAAAGAAGTGATTCTGAGAGAGGGAAGTCGGCTGCATTCCTTCATCGAGGGTGAGTGCTCATGCAAACACTAACACAGTTCTGATCAACGCAATGAAATCCTTTCTGCCTTGCCACCACAGATTATTTGCAGATTCTTATACTTCATGCCTTTCTGTCTCAAATAAACTCTATCCAAATCAAGGCAGTAGGCCTGGTACAACAAGAACATGCAATTAAGACAGAAAAATAACCTAATAATGCAAATCAGAAACCTTAGATTCCTCATAATCATTGGGAACCGCCCAAGGGTTCCATTTCACCATCCCAAAATCATAGACATCCATCATTGGCTAATAAACATTCCATCTTATTTGCATGTATTACTGTTGAAAATACAAACAAGAGGAAAGGGGAGGAGAGAGGGCAAGAATGAGAGACACTAAAGGACTTCATCTTGTATTTATCTTGACTATAACTAGACTAGAAAGGAGTACCTTATATGAAAGAAACATGGTTAGAAAACACAAGCTAATACCTAATAAGGTAAATTACCAATCACTACAATCTCGATCATCTCCAATCAAACTCCTGATTCACTTTCTCAGCCACCAATTCTCTAATCATATTCATAATAATTACAACTTTCCATGATTATGTAACAATTGCCCAAACAAAGCCAGAAAAACATGCATGACATCAGGGATGGAGAAATCGTAAATAGGTAGAAATGCCCCATCACCAATTCACTTCCTCATCAATATTTAAAATCATTCCCACCATGTAAAATCTTTTATGTACAAATTAAAAAGCATTCAGGCAAAGCTAAACTATGAAGGATCCATTTATCGCAACTTTTGTGATTAGTGTTACAGTTTCAGATAATTTATTAATGATAAAGATGATCTTTTTAAACCACTAAACTAAAAGCTCTCTTGGATAACTTTTTCTAAACTCTGAAGCTAATTGCTAATACAATGGCCAAACAGGGCCTAAATAGTTCATGAGCACAAAAATCACATAATCTCATTCAAGTGCCCATAGACTCAATTTAAATACTTCCTCAATCGAGAGAATTACAACTTTTTTCAAACATTAGAAAAGATGAGATGATGAGATTATTGGCAACGATTTCTATCAGCCCTTCTAGTATTATTAGAAGATTATTGTTAGTACTGGCGAATGGAATACATATGTCATATTTGAACCTAACATAGTCAGAGGAAGACTGATCCAGATCTATCTGTTGGAAACGTGTCCTCTTCTCCAAAGCAATCAAGAGAAAAGCTTCCAAAGAAATCATACATTACCAACAGTTTATTCCTAGGCAAACAATACTCCGGTTCCCAATTTAGTCAAAAGATTCCAGCTAATAAAAATTCATTGTCACTTTGCTCAGCCAAAAATAGACATAAGCATATTTTGTCTCATAAATCAATAGAGGATAGTAAGAGGAAGACTGAACCATCAAAGGATCTATCTGTTGAAAACGTGTCTTCTCTCTCCAGCTCGACCAAGAAAAAAGCTTCCAAATAAATCATAGGTCAGCAACGGTTTATTCCTACGTAAAAAATACTCCAGTTACTTCAGTAGGAAAGATTCCAGCTAATAATTACTCATTGTCGCATAGCTTTGCCAACAAAAGATATGAAAGCCTATTTTGTCTCAGATAAGTCAAGAAAGGAAACGGTCCAGCCCCACAAGGCACTCGCTACTTGCTAGTCTCTACTCTCTGCCTCAGTCCACTTTCTTGACGCGCCAAGCACCACACATTAAAACTAGTTCAACCATGTGATCTTTCAAATTTTCTAATAATATACCTAGCATTCAGATCTCAATCTCCCCCTTCTCCACATGAGCATTACAATAGAACAGTTTGTCCTCTCCAATAGTGATTCTTAATTACAGAGGCTAGATTTAAGAAATTTCCAAAAATGCCTGAACAATTTAAGTTTCTAAAAACTGAACCAATCAGAGAATAAAGAAAAAGTTAGCATCACTATGGCAAAGCAAATTATCATATACTAAAGTATTCACTTGTTCAAAATCTTCCTTCCCAAAATATTTGCTTTCTTGTGGAGTTCAGACATAATAAACACAAACAATGGGCCATAGACTCGTCTAGATACATAGTAGTCAACTCATTAAAGAACCCCATGATTCATTCAACATACTTCCTCAATCAAGACGACTACATTTTCTTCTTAAAACTTCTGAAAATATGATACTGTTGGCGACAAGATCTCTAGCAGTCCTTTGGTTAGGATCACTTCACTCATCAAATCATTCATGGACATATGTCAAATTAGAACCAGATATAGTCAGAGGAAGACAGAAGTATTAGGAGCCTGTTAAAATATGCATGCTTTTTCTCCAAATCAACCAGGAGAAAAGCTCCCAACCAAATGATATGTCACCAACTATTTATCCTGTGTTAACAAAGCTCCACTCTCTAGATTTCTGCTTAACCCAGAAAGCCTCCAGCTACTAATTACTCATTGTTGCTTAGCTTCACTGACAAAAGACATGCACATTTTGTCATACACAAACTAAATGATAAAACGTTCTGATCCTGTAGATCACTCACTAACTCACTACTTACTAGTCTGTACTGTCTACCTGCTCCCACTTTTTCAGTGAGCCAAGCTGCGCAAGTAAAATCTACTTCAACGATGTGTTGGTTTGAATTTGCTATGAGGTAATTAACCTTCAGAGCTCAGCCCCCCCACATTAGCATTGCTAGAAAATGCTAGAAAATTGTAAGTATACTGAATTGAAACAATCAGAGAAAAATTTAACAAAAAAATGACAATGAAAAATTGTTATAGTAACATTTTTGTTTGTCCCAGTTCTAACTTTCACGAAATTACTTTGTCGTAAATCCCAACACAATCACACACACATACAACAAATGGGGGCCTAATTTTCACGTTTAAGAAGCAAAGCACGTCAACAATGCTTCGTTCAACTAAATCCAGATTTGTTGCAGCATGACTACTAAAAACAATAAATTCACAATCCACAAGAGAATTTCATATTAAAGACAATAATCACACAAGGCAATAACTGGCAATCTAATTAAGGTAACTCAACTAGGACTTGGAGTTCATCATGCTCCAGCATGATCATAGCAACAATTTCCGAAAGGCATAAATAGCTCACCGATCATTTTCTGGCGCGAGCAAGCTCGCCACCAGCCTTGCCAGCGAGCTCCTCGACCTGGCCATATCAGAGGCCCTTCTCGATCACTTGCCAGCCCCCTTTCTCAGGGAAAGCATTGAGATGGTGGCGCGAGAAAGCACCCACCGCCTTCCTTTAGACATCAGCATCAGGAACTGCCTGGACCTCCTTTAGGTTTTTGTCTTGAGGCCGATCGGCATCTCCCTCGCGTTAAAAAGGTCATCCAAGCCCGCGATACCCTTCGCCAACGACTTGAAACAACTCGATCACTTCGGTTTCCAATTTCAGGTACCGCCGCAGCGATTGTGAATGCTAGTAGTGAAAGTAAAACGCTGTCGTTTCATATAAGCACCCCCAACCCCCCTCCCCCCAAAAAAAAAAAAATTCTTCAGTTCTTAACTGAAAGGGTCATTTTAATACTTTACTGATCAATAATGGGAACGGAGATTTGTTTTCTGGGCATGATCTTAATTATATAGCCTTGTTTCAGCTTCAGCTGAGCTTATTAGCTTCTACCACTTGGACCAACATGGCTTGATTAGGTAAAGATGAGCAACTTGCGTTTTTATTTAACATCATCCGATTCTTGCAACCTCATGGGATGATGCTCATATCATTTTTCTATTATGCCCCAGGCCTGAAATATCTAATACTTTTCACTCCTTCACAATTATTAATCTGAAGGATTAAATATTTGCCTTCTGCAGGTAACCCAATTTTTTAAAGAAACTAATATATATGTACAACACCGACAAAAAAATTTTCTTCATATCAATAGTTACATTAATCTAAATCAATTTGCATTGTGTTTGAAAATTAACAATTTGTTATAGTATTACAAACCCCAATAATGCGTGCTTAGTCGAATAGATTAATTTGTCTTGAATTTAATTATTACTCTAAGTTGAATCTTGTACACACTCTCCTCTCTCCAAATGGTTCCTTTTTCAAACCTTTGATCGAGACACATATCGAAGTAAACTTAAATGTAATTAAAATGTAACTCGTATTGCAGTGTTATATAGTTATATATATATATATATATATAGGAGAAACCTAAACAACAGGTTAGAACCATTAATTATGGAGCTTCTTTAATCTTTTTAAAATTTTTTAACTTACTATTTAATACCAAAATATTTTAGGGATCTTTTAACTACAATCTATTATTTTTATTTTTATTATATTGACATCCTCATAAATCTTTGTTAAGTTATAATTTGGTTTTCATATTCTATTTATACTCATTTTGACGATAATTCTATCAATTAAAGTGCACATGGACTTGTAGCTAATCATTTACTTATATGGCCCATTAATTTAATGATTGATATAATTGGACTCTTTACGGATTTTTTTTTGCTAGAGCTACTGTTACAAAATTAGAATGTTATGTTAGTAGTGCTATTAAAATTATTTATTATTTTATTTAATGTTTCCATTATTAACATTTATTGAGCAATAAATTTGATGCACTAATTATGCCAAATTTACACATTGATTGTGCAATTTAATTCTTTAAACCAAAACTAATTACATGGAAATTAAAAATAAAACTATTTGTCTAAATTAGTCTTACCTTGTTAGTTAGAGGAAGGAACAAAAAATTTTCAAGTCTATACGATGCCGAAATAACAAAGATTTGGATATATAACTTTAGGTAATTAATTTTAATTCTATACATAGTTATTTTAATCATTTATTTCTCTTATTTTATTTATATTTTAAACAAAAAAATTTCTTATACTATCTAATATTTCTATAATTTATGCATTAATGTTGATGGGTTTGTACTTTTTCTATATAATAGTTTCAGTTGCTTCATAAAATTATTTAAGATATGGCTAGAGTTAATTAATTGTGTTATTTTTAATTTCACTAAACTAATATTTTCTCATTTTTCAGCTAAAACATAAAATTAATCTATTTTTATAATTTTTATTTCCCTTTTATTCTCTTTGCCTTCTAAAAACTAATTTAATTACTTTTATTAAATATTTATTAATATAAAAATAAAAAAATAAAAAATATCATCTTTAACTACACATATTCTATTTTTTCCATTTAAGTTTAAAGAATTACTTGAAATTTGCACTTTCACGTTTGATGATTAGGGCGGGATTGATGCTCTATTCTTTGTTTGGTTATATAAGGGAATTTAAGAAAGAAAAATGTTGAAGATCGAACTCACTTTTAGATTTTAAATAAATAATTATTCATATAATTGTTATATTCATTGCTTTCTAATAAAAAATATTAAATATAGTTACATTTTATTAAATTTATGAAATATAGTTTTATTTTCAATCTCTTATATTATTATGTTATTATTATAAATAATAATTAAATAACTATATATAAAATTAAAATATATAAAAATAAACCCAGACATCATACGGGCAAAAAAACTAGTTTTACATGTACTCATCTTAAACTCTCTGGTGATTAAGAGTAATGTGTAAAAGAGGGAATAAGAGAATCCAAATTAAATTGGGGTAAATTAACTTCAAAATATACTTTAATTAACTGCCTGCAAAACAATATAAAAAGAAAATCGAATAACAGAACACAGAAAGAAAACCTCATTCAAACAATTTTATATAGTTAAAGTGATAGTTAGGTCGTGTAACGATGTAAGATTATGGTTCTAGACCGATTTGGAAAAGAGTATAGTTCGATGGTAACACATAGAAAATTGGAAAAAGAGCAAAAAAGAAATTACCGTAGTTATGGTTCTAGACTGATTTGGTCTCTATAGTTTTGGACTACTTCAATTACATCATTGAGGCCATAGTTAGATCCTAAATTGACCACTAATATTACAGTTTAATGTCAAATATGTCACCAGCCGTTAAAACCATAACAATAAGCCTAGGAACTATTGTTGGTTTTGAAATCTTGATGTACTAACATAACTTTTTAACAAACCTTAAAAACTTTGTATAATTTACCATTTTATTTAGTTTTTTTTTGTGCGCTAGCCACTGCTTTGATCATCGCCAAATCTGCCACTAGTGATGGAGGCAATGCTGAAAGAGATAGCATTGGATACCGCTATTTTTAAACAGAAAAACTGTCACAATAGAAAGCAAATGATCATAAACACATTAATATTAGATCATTTGATTAGGGTTCAAGTTATCTGTAGTATTAGAATGAGGTGATTAATTTTAATATCATTTTTTAATGGACTAGTAGTGGATCTAGTGAAGGATAGAGGTGGTTGTTGCAAAAACAAAAATGAAAATGTTAAATTATACATGGTTCCTAAAATTTGTTAAAAGTTACATAAGTATTAAAAAAATTTTAAATCAATAATTTTTCATGTTTACTGTTAAATTTTTAATGACTAGTTTCATATTTAATATCAAATAATAATATTAGTGACCAATTTGGGTCCAAACTATAATTTTAAAGATACAATTAAATCACTTAAAACTATAGTAACTAAATTTATTACCGATAGTTACATTTAGTTTTTTTATGCATTTCCCTAGAAAAGTATAGGTCCAATTCTGAGAAATAATTATTTGTTGCAGAACAAAGTAACGGAAAGAATATTGACCAGCGCTTGCAACGAGAAATAGAAAAATATTTGACCTGAGAAGGCACTAGAGTTCAAGGAAAAGGATCTCAGTTTTGTCCCGTGACAGAAGCAGCAGGCGTCTCAACCGTGAGTCGCCCTCACCGCTTCCCCCATTACCACATTTCGCAGGCTCACAATTCTTTCTTTCTTTTCTATTTTTTTTTTCCTTTTACTTCCACTTTTTCTTTTCCCATCAAAGTGATGCCACAAGAATATATCCCAGATTCCCCATTTTTTTCTTTTTTCCTGATGAAATCCCAGATTCACATTTAACCTAACCAGAATATAAGTTCGTCATTGCGACAAATATTTGCAAATCACATATCTGCATCTTTTGAGTTAAACAACGAAAATTACTGGGATTCCCGGACATTATCATTCCGCCTTATCGTTTAATAGTTGGTTTAAGTTCAATCATTAAAGGATTCTAACCCAGTATTATAATTAATTAATTAGTTCTTTTAATTTTAATATATCATTAAAGGCTTCCAATGGTGAAAATTATACGTGTAGCACAGTTCGTTCTATATGTACATGCATAAATATAAGTATGTTATTTATGTAACCAGAAATATTGTGTCAGTGGGGGATTTAAAATATTTTTAAAGTGGGGTTCATATAGAAATATAATTTACAGCCAATCTTAAAATTTAAATTGATCAAAAGCTAAACTTTAAATTATTGTACAACTATCTAAAGGAAATATATCTCTTGTAACCATGCTCTTGTAAATTTTTAAGTACTAAAAAGAATATACCATATAAATAAAATTTTTTGAATTAATTTCTAATTGTATACATAGAAATAAATATTATTTTATTAATAGAAATAAATATTTATTTAATTTTTTAAACAAATTAAATGTTGGCTTACCACTTTTCAAGGTAGATTGCCTATAATGCAATTTTTATTTTTTTAAAATAAAATAATTCAAACATAGTAGGTTTGTAATTTCACAAAAAAAAAATGAAAATGAGTTATTTCTTTAACGACATCACACTTCTATTAGGAATTAACATGATTTATTTGAAACTTTGAGTTTATCTTGATTTATGAAGTATAATGACTATAGGTTTACTCATAATCTGTGTGATAACTAAACTAATTAAATAAAGTACAAGAGCTAATGTTGTATTTAAGTCATAATTTTAAGATAAAAAACAAGAACAACAAAAAAAAAATTAAGAAGTGACTCAAATTTTTATTTCAACAGTTTCCTATAAAGATATTATTGTATTTATTTTTTCTTCCTAAATTTTTATTTGAAATAATGAGGCCCAAACTTAATTTTACACACTTTTTTACTTTCATAAACATAAATCTACCCCTGTATTGTGTCGATGTGTGGAAAATTTGAGCATATGAACAAACTACTAGTATAATGTTTCAATATGAAAATCAAGCTTTTAGCTTAATGATCGACTGTTCGTGATTACTATGTGGTTTAAAATGAATATCCACCTTTTTTTTTTTTTTTTTTGCCGAAAGAAAACTTTATTCACAAATAATAGTCAAGGGGTTCATACAAAGCATCATCTCAAATAAGAGAAGGGGTGATAAGTGAGAGACGTTGTGTCAACTCCAAAGATCTCATCTTACTTTTACAATCCCTCGTTATGAAATAACCAACTCTATATTAGCATTCTATGTGCGAACTGGAAATTAAGAACAAGAACTGAACTGTGCTTTTGCTCTTCTAATATCCATCTTTGTTAACTATTGACTATTCATGCACCCTATCACATAGGTGAAGTTGAAGAACAAAAAAAATTATCACAAAATGATTGTTACTTAATTCCCCAAAATTTGTTGACTAAAATTTAATTGAAATGTGCATATTAAATTCCGTTACATGAACTAGAAATGATATCTGATTAAAAAAATAAAAGTTTCGTTTATAATTTTTGTGCAGAATTAACGCGTTTATATGCACGTTTAAGAAGTTTGACTACAAAGCAACCTTAGCCGCCCAGCCACTCTTCTTTCCATCTCTCAAAAACTCCCTCCAATCTTGGCTAATTGGCCAAATCTGCTGGGTTTTCAGCCGGATCCCTTCTAAAATTTTCTGTTATTTTTTTTCACATAATCGACTTTATCAGTAAAGTTTTTATTTTTACTTTTGCCAAATTCATTTTTCTTTTCCTTAATAGATTAGATGGTGGAGTTGCTGATTGAAGAGATATCAACTAAAAGTTTCACTCAATGAGATTGGCCGATTTGTTCTCTCATAATGGATTAGAGAGTTAGCGTTTATTAATCTAAGTATTATGCTAGGTTTATACCTCTTAGTTTTAAGATTTTTTTTTGTCAATTTGTAGATTCGAATACTAGATATAATCGTGCATTTTCAATAGTTTTTATGTGTAGTATAGTATTGTAGGGACACTATGAACGGCATAAGTTGAGCCTATTATCTCTATAGAGTTCAGTGTTTATATTTTATTGGTAGATGTCATAAGGTCTACAGTTAATGGGAAAAAACTGTCATAAAAAAAACAGAATGATATATTGTTTTTGGTAAGTATCTTTTGCTATCCAAAATTATAAATCCATAAATTAACTTTTAACCTCGATGAATTCTACAAATGAGAGATGAAAAGAATATTTACAAGAAGATATTAATTAAGACTCTGCATTCCATTTAATCCAAATTATTTATTAAATATATTTTTCATAATATTAATGACAGGTCAAGCTTTATCTCAGTCTATATTTGCATTTAAAATAATTTTTAGTGTAATATTGTCACAGCACTTTAATACTTCAGCAATATATTTTTTTCTAATCCAAGACTCTTCGATTTATCTGGTAGTCATATTAGGTACCAATGGCTCCTGAGTTGAGTTGAGTCAGACTCCATTAAAGAGAAAACTCTTTGAGTAGTAATTTAGTGTTTCATCCGTGCCACATTGTATGAAATATTTGGGCCTAGAGAGAAGATTGAGAAATAGAAAAAAAAAATGTTTTTCTTTCTATTTTGATATTTAAAAACTATGAAAAAGTTGAGTATTGAAATGAAAATTTTAAGAATAATATGGTAAAATGACTATTAAATATTGAAATCATACAAAAATTAAAGATGATTCAAAATAGTAAATGGCGTAAGCGAAATTAATTGAGACAGAATATTAGAGCAATGATTTCAAATAAAAATAAAAGAATATTAATTCTTTTTTGTACAAATTTTTTTTTTATATCGGACATGTTGCCTTTAGTTTCGGTTAGTTTTGTATACCATAGAAAAGTAAAATGATTAAATCAGTACATATAATGAACTCATCATGAAATGCGCCTCATTAAAATTTCAGTAAGAAAATTTAAAACATTTGTAATCAATATTCAATTTCATGCACTTTAAAAAAATTATTCCATTTTATGGACCTATGGCTATATTTACTAGCTGAAAAACGGGCAAAAAAAAACGAAGAAACAGAAGGAAGCTATATTAGATTCTCTCAATCGGTCTGGAGTTGGAAGGAGACAATGAGGGAGGTTGCAGGAAATCAGAGGACCCTCCCTTTTTTATGGTAAATTTTTAAGCTTCTATTTACAAATAAAAAAAATGTTAACATCCGACCCCTTTTTTTTATAGACACACGGCTTCTTCACTTTTTCTACTGACTAACTGTCACTGTTTTTCTTTTCTACATGGTTTTAGTTACTGCTAGTATAGGAAAAAAGGAACAAATAAAAGTTGTTTTCTAAAAAGAAAAAAGTTAGGACACGACAATCTCGACAGAATCAGCCGCTACGAGCGGCTGCCCCTCCGGCTGATGAGCCACTGGAGAAGTTGTCCTCAAATGACGGACTCTGCACAAACCCACCACCTGAAAGTTCTTTCAAACCCTTGAACAGATCATCGTCAAGGACCAGATTCGGGATCAGAGGATCCTCATCATCACCCTCGCTTTCTACATCCATCGTCTCCTTCGCCGCGACCATCTCCTCCGTTTCCTCATCCACCCGGTTATCCTCAACCTCTGCATATTGCGCCGACGACGCTTCTCCTGTTCCTACCGTTGAGCTAGTAGCAGAGAGCAGGGAAGAGGAGGAACCCTCCATGGCTTCCGCTGCCAACCTCGGGGCCGAACCCACCCTGTTCCGAGTGCTTCCGGCGAGAGAATTCCGGTAATTAGGACGTGGATGCGTGTGGTCGCCGGTGTAGGTAACGACATACATATCCGGATCCGATTTACTCAGCTCCACTTGCTTCCTCGCCGAACAACCCTTGGAGCTGCTGCATCGGTAGTAGTTCCTGCAATGGAAGAGCACAAAACAAAACAAAAAAATTCACGCGAATATATTCTGTTTACTTTACCTAATAATAAATCATCTTCAAACAAAAAGAAATAAATGGAGTAACTTGTAAGCTTTTGAAATTTCAAAGTAAGACATTAATTGAAACCTTGGGTGAGGTGAGCCTTTGATGGGCTTTTGGCCGTATTTCCGCCACGACCATTGATCCGACGAGAGATTGTCCGCCGTGACATGGGTCACCGTCCGTTTTAGCAGGCTCTTCCTGCTACTCCCAGAAACAAAGAATCAATGCTTTGTCTGAATTTTAAATAATTCAAGATAAAAACGAGCAAAGACCTGTTTCTGTCTCGTTTCAGTTTGTCCGCAGGGAAAAACAAGAAGTAAAATCAAGTACCTCAGCTTCTTTGGCCTTGGTGGGTGAGGAACAGTGGCCCGTGAGACAGCCGGAGAACGACGTTTTGGGGGGCCAACAAGCTGTTGCGGTTGCTGCTGGTAGTTCGGCGGCCGATGCAAGAAGACGAGCGGCGGAGACGCCGAAGTCGGTTGGGAGGGAGCAATGCCTGACGTGCCTGCATGTGGGTCTAGGTGGCAGACGTGGTCCGCGACGATCGATACGCCGAGAAGGGAGGTAGAAGACGGTGGATTAACCAAATCCGAATGGTTGGTGCCGCTATTTGTGGGGGTCGAAGTGAAAAACGGCGGGTAGGACTTGGACAAAGAGCCGTATTTTTCTGGTTGTGACATATCGGGGTAACGCAAGAGATGAGAATCATCATCGTCTTCAAAAGTCAGGGACGCCAAGCAAGCGAGCGGCTCCTCCTCCTCCTCCGCCACCGGCTTATCAGTAGTACTGAAAGCGCGATCGGCGGTAGGGGGGAAGCGGGGTGACATGGTGGAGGAGCAACTCCTGACCACGGCAGAGAGGTCCCAATCTGGATCCATTTGGAGGGCGGATCAACCTGGGAAGTATCAAGGAACCAACCCAGCGTAGCTAGCTGTGTTGAGCTAGCATTGGGTTGGAGGTGAGAAAAGAGACAGGGGAGGCACCCGCGCTGACCTTTTAAGATGGGAAAGAGAAAAAAAATCCTAGCATGACTATTAGGCAGTAAGAGGAGAGAGAGGAAATGGTGGAGCAGAGCACTCACTTGCAAATCTTCCACACCTATTTATACATGTACTTGTGAAGGCCCAAAAAGGCCCCTATTATTCCATTGTGAAAAAGCATGTTAAATCATATATACATATATGTATTTATTTGAAAAATTAGTATTTCTTTTATATAGATATAACAATAAGCTAAAAAGAGAAATGACAAATTGAACTATTTTTCAAAATGAGAAACCAAAAATATTTTATTATGAATTTTGACCAATTTTTCAATGACTAAAAGTGAGATTTTACTATTTTAGAGGGTTCACACCAATGCCTAATCTTTCTAGTTCTGGCTACTTACAGATTTGATTATCAAGTTAATATTTGAGTAGTTCTTGGTTTTTCTATATTCAAAATCAGTTATTAATTGTGAGGTGTTCAGAGAGCAATGGGGAATCCCATTTGAGGAGGATGATACTCCCTTTTCTTTTTTTTTTTTCCTGAAAAAAACTCTTTAAGAGGCTAACGCTGGCATGGGGCAATGAAACATATATTTTTCGTGGTGTTTTTAAATAATAGGAAATTATTTTAAAAAATTAACTATTTCTAAGATAATTCAAGTAATAGTCAAATAGATAGACTAGTATTAAATTTACACACAAAAAAATGAAGAAAAATAGAAATGGTTGTAATTAAATCATGACAAATGGAGCTGAATTCAAGTGCAAAAAATGTGTCGTTGAGTTAATACCATTTTTGCCTAATGTTAAAAATTGATCAAGTTCATAGGCACCTACCTTGGGGTACTATATTATACACAAACATATGTATAAAACACTTAATTAATGGTTTAAATTCCTATGAATCTTATATATTTACATCAATTATTGTCTACTACATCTTGATCATAAAAAAAAAATTATGACGAGATATCGATTTTTCTGGGTTTAAAATAATGGACTGCCTAAATTATGCCGAGTATATGTGAATGTGAGGGGAAGAATGTAAGTGGGTTTCTCTGTCGGCTTTGGAGAACAACTTCTTTAAATCTGGCTTTGACTTTGTGGAGATGTCAAAGGGTGGGGGCCAAATCCTACAATGATGGCTCCTTTGCTTCTTAAGATTCCTAAACGCTACACCATAACAATTCTGCTTCTCCCACTCCCCACGCGCCGGCGGCCGAAACTACCTGCATTTTTTATTTTCTGTACTTCTAAAAAAACAAAAATCAATATCAACTGTTTCCTTTTTTTTTTTTTGGGCCCTTTTCAATTTATCCGTAGGCAAATGAAATACATGTAAGTCCACAACTTTCGCCCGTTCAGGTTGAATAACTTCTAGACTATGATGATTTAGGTACTTTTGCAAAACTGAGAGTCTTGTAGGATGAGATGATTCTTTATAAATTATTAAATTTACCCTCCTTTAAATATTCACGTTAGACCATATAATCCATAATTTTTTTAAAAATGAAATTTGGTCCCTATACTTTTTCAATATATATTAATTGTAGTCCTAGTATTTTAAGAAAATTACAAAGTGATCCCCAAATTCTCAGGAAATTTTCCAAAAAAAAAAAAAGAGAAAATAACTAAAGTTTGAAAACTAAAATTTAGTCACCAACATTTTCACGAAGGGCTAAGATGAAAAAAAAGTATAAAAGTTTACACACCTTAATTTTTGTGTCCTATCAAATATTGCAAATAAATTAGGAGGATAAGAAGATTTTATTTTTCTTTATTTTTTTTATATCTCTCTTCCATCTCCAAGTATATGGCACACTTGCAGTGTACATACAACACATCCATACTTAATAACTAGACTTAATGTAGTAGACACAACATTCACACAACATGTTGTGTTGTCACATGAAATATTCATATTTTCTAGGCATAATTGTATTAGCTAAGCATTGCCATTAGTTCAAGGGATTTGTGCATTAGTGAGGGTTTTCTAAACATGTTTTACTCGTATGCATCTACTAACTAAAACGGATTGATTGTGATTAGGTGATGATCTGTACCCTTATAGATAGCCTATCCACTTAATAACTAAGTTAGCCTTGAAATAATTCTTAATTAAAACCTTATAGGGAAGGGAATAATGTCCATAAGCATGGTGTTATGTGAAATACTAACACAATTAATGAGATTATGCATCACTGTACTTTCTAAAATTGTTTTTACTCCAAATAGTAAGTGAGTTCCTTTCTCATGTATTGTATAAATTTCATCCCATTTTTGCACTTTTTACGGTTTTTGCTTGCTTATTCTTTTTTATAGTGTTATGTGAAATTGGAACTAGACATCCTTAAACTATGACCCATGTCACTTATTCTTACTTAAACTATAAATTGTAGCATTCTTCATCTTCGAACTATTATTATGTTGCACCATTTGTCCTCTACGAGTCCTATCATTAAAAATGGGTCAAATTGAATTAGTGAACTAAACTAAGGGTCTAGGAAAAAAATTGAAATTTAAACACAAATGTAAAAGCATGACCAAACAATTCTTACTATGCCTTTATGATATTCATGTGTTCATCATTGTCACCTTTCACAACCACTACGATTAATCTTACGCTGGTGGTTAACAATCGTTGCCAACGCTTTCAGGTGACCATTTGTAGTGGCTTGTAACAAATTTTTTTTGAATTTAGTCCTACCTGTACCATTCGATTTTATATCATTATCTTTTACAACCTTTCAAACAAAATTAAACCTAAGTTTTAACATACCCCTCAAAATCAAAAGATAAAACTTTTAAGTTCTTAAGTTTTAGCAAAATATTGGAGGTGATAAGCTAAAATTTTGGGTTTGATATTCAGATAAAAGTTGTAGAGAAGAATAAGAGGAATTGAATCATGGAAACATTTTGAAACTCCATAAATTTTTCATCACTGTCAACCACGGAAATGTTCATCAATGATAGTCCAAAATGAACAAAAATGGAAAATTCTAGATTTTTAGAATTTTAAATGATTCAATTTCTTTTACTTTTCTCTACAACTTTTACTAAAACATTAGGTCCACAATCTTAGCCATTCACTTCAAATTAGAAGAAAATAGTTTTTAAGTTTTAAAATTTTAGCAAGGATTTGGAGGGAATATGTTAAGATTCTAGATTTAATGTTATAGAGGAGAGCAAAAAGAATTGAACCATATAAACAGGTTAAAAGTCTAAAATTTTTCATTATTGTCTACTATAAATCGCCGATGTTGGGTAATTCCCAACAATCATTTGTGGTAGCTAATAATAAAAAATTTACTAGATTTCTAAAATGTTCCCATGGTTCAATGCCTTTGCTCATCTCTGTGACGCACAAACTTAAAATCTTAGCTTATTACATCCAAATCTTATCTGAAATTGAAATTATAAGTTTTTTCTTATGATTTATAACAAATACGCTAAGATTTTGAGTTCAATTTTATTTGAAAAAATGCAGATGATAATGAGACAAATTGAATAGTATAGGTGATTTTGAATTTGGCAAAATTTTGTCACAAGGCACCATGGATGGTCACTGAAAAACTTTTAGCAACAACTGCCAGTCACCAGAATAAGATAAATTTTAGTGATTGTAAATATGATAGTGATGGACATCATGAATGTCATAAAGAATGAGCAATTATTCAATTTGGCCCATTTTTAATAGCAGGACTCACTTAGGACAAATTATTCAACATATTTATAGTTCTAGGATGAATGGTGCATCAATTCATAGCTTAAAGATGAATAAGCAACATGGTGTCATTTACCTGTGAAAATGCTACCTTCACCGAGTTGCTTCTCTTCATAAGGGAATCATGAAATTTTGTTGATAGTTACATGAGTTCTTATATATTTTCCCTCACTTTTGTGCACTAATGTTGATTAAATTTGCTAGTACATAGTATCTTTCAAGTCTTGCAGGTTGCACTTCACCTTTGGAGGGCTTATTTGAACTAAGAGGTGAATTTATGGCCAAATTGGACAAGGGAGCAAAGCTGGAGGAGCTGAAAGCAAAAAAGAGCTAGAAGAAGGAAATGTGCAACCATATATTTTAAAGTGTGATTATACTTCAGTTAGAGCAAAGTGGCCTGGGGAGACTGAATGCGACCGCACTTCTTCTAATGCATACAAAAGTGCGACTGCACTCTGAGAAGTGCAGTCACGCTTTGTTTCCAGCCAAAAAGGGAATCACATTTTCTAAGATGCATTTTTTGAGTTTGAGGGCCAACTTTCTTCACCTACCAAGCTTGTTATTGGAGCATTTAAGGAAGATAAAAAAGGATAAGGCTCAAGCTTATATTTTAATCGTCTTTTAGTCTAGGCTTTTAGTGAGATTCTCTTGTAGCCTCCTTAGAGAGACTTAGAACTTGTTCTAAGTGTTCTTGTATTCTTCACCTTGAAATTTTTGGATTTTGAAGGATGAGTTAGGAGTTGCCTTGGAGATCAAATTATTGTGTCTACAAAAGACCTTGGTTCTTTCCTTCCTCTCTTTTATTCTTTTAATTGGTGAAAACTCGTTGAATTCAAGAATGATGTTTGTTTTTCATCTAGCCATGGAGTAGCTTCTTTTACACTTTCTATGGTTGTAATAACTTGACAATGGTTTATTGGTTGAATACATGAATGGATGTTTAGTTTTCCTCTTTAATACTTATTCATTTCTTACCTTGTGCTTAATTGTTGCTTGATTACTTGATGACCACACTCAATTAATGCTATGGATTCCACTTTATGCTTGAGAAAGTGAAAGAGGAATTGGACTTAAGCAAGAAAGGCAGTGATTATGGGCATAATTGGGAAACTTGTCTTAATTGTTAAGGTGATAATAAATAGGTCTTATTAATGCCTTTTCATAAGATAGTATTAGTAATGGGAATCTTTGCTACCTTAGGTTAGAGAGCGAGAGTTTTTTAGCTTGGGAGAGCAAGAAATCAAAAGAAACACATCACCAACAAGTAAAAGAAGCTAAAACCTGATATTGATTCTCCAACTTAACCTAGTCATGTAATGAAAATCATAGGAAATGTGCCTAGCTTAATGTCAAGAAAATACTTAGATAGTATAAGTTGTTTGTAGGTTTAGTACTTAGTTGCTAGTTTAAGATTTAGAAACTTTAGGTTCTTAGTTGAAGTAATTGATTAATTTAGGTAGAGTGGTTTAAGTGTTGATTGGTTGAGCTAAAGTTGATTGTGAAAAGTAGTGGTAGTTATTTAATTCAATCTACAATCCTTGTAGGATTGACTCCTATTCTCCTATACTATAAAAAATGAACTATGTGCTTGTGAGTAGAGTATGGTTTTAAACATATTGCACATGTTAATAATTTATAAGAAAATATGTCCATTTATTCCCTTCCTATTTGATATGAGAATTTAACGGATTTGGCAGTTATTCATAAGCAAACAAAATCACCAACCTTCATTCCGTAAATGGGATCTATTAGTCTTAAGTTAACTATAATATAAATACTTGTCAATTAAGCTTAGCAACCAACTCCATTCACCCTTACTACAAACAAATTTACTTGAAAACAATCAATGAAGGTGACCAAAAAGGTATGCAGAAATATATTGATAAGAGAAACCACTATCTACTATAAAAATTTGTATAAAAAATGGATGGAAAACTACAACAAAATGTAAATAACTGTTACTTCTAAAAAAACAACTAGATTTTTAACAATCATAATTTTCAAGGAATATTGACCGTTTTGGGGCTTATTATTCTTTGATTGCTTTCTTCTAGATCTTTTTATAATCCCATGTTGCCCAAAAAGTTGCAGCCTTTGCAAAACCCAGTAAACTTTAATACGAGGAAGTTAACAACCTTATTACAGGCCCAAAACCTATCCACAAATCGTATTCTAGATAACCCATGTCCATACTACAATACTTAGTTGCTTTTCCCAAGAAAGAATGATGAATAATTAAAAGATAATATGTGCATTTATTCTTTTCCCATAAGATGTGAGAAGTTAACAAATTTGGCAATCATTCACAAGAAAGCAAAATCACCAACCTTCATTCTGTAAGTGCGATACGTTAGTCTGAAGTTGACAACAATAATACATACTTGCCAATTAGGCTCTGCAACCAACACTAATCACCCTCACTACAAAAAGATTTATTTGGAAGCAATCAACAAAAGTGACCTAAAAATTATGTGCAAAGGTACTAGTCATAAAAACCATTGCCTACTACATAATTTGTAAAAAAACAAACAAAAAAGAAAAAAGTGAATGAAAAGTTACAATAAAGTGTAAATAATAGCTGCTTCTACAAAACAGGACTAGATTTTCAGCAATCATAATTTTTAAGGAATATCGACCATTTTAGGGCTGATTATACTTTGGTTACTTTCATCTAAATCTTTTATAGTCCCATGTTGCCCAACAAATTGTGGCCTTTGCAAAACCCAATAAGTTTCAACAAGAGGAAATTCACAATCTTATAATAGGCCCAAAATCCATTCATGAATCATATTCTGGATAACCCATGTCCATATTTAAGTTTATTTTAGAAAAAGTTTAAAAGATTAACAAAATTATGATCGTTGTTTAAGAAAGTTTGTGAACTTCTAATTAGTTTAAGATTTTGTTTCCTAATTGGATTTAATTAGTTAGGATTTGAGTATAAGGCCTACAAATAGGCATAATATGTATAAATTTGGAAAAAACAAATGAAATAATGGTCAATATGGGCATCACAGGTGACACATTCATAGTTTTTTCCAACTCACTTGGCCCTATAAAGATACTTAAAGGGCAAGCATTCAGATAAAACTAAACTATTATGCATCAGAGGCACCCAGCACTACACAAATGGTTAGTTGTTACCTTAGGGCTTATGGTTTAACAAGTCATACCATCATTTGTGGAAAACACTAGACTTTAACTACTTAAACATACTTCAAGTATCATTTGAAACTTGTTCAGAATGTAAACTAGAACTTAAAACACGGGATGAGCATTTAGACTTTAAAACTTGAAATCATTAGCTCAAACCTCATAAATTAAAGACACAACAGGTTTAAAGTTTGAATTTAGCATTTTAAACATTATTTTAAGGTTCCAAACTAGTTTTGTTACACATAAGAAACATTTTTGTGCCAAAAAAACATAAAGCGCATGATGGAAAATGTGAGATGGCCGGGTAAGTCTCATCCCAAGTTAAATGATACTCTTAGGGTTAAAATCCAATCTTTCTTACAATCATAAGCTACAAAATAACCTAAACAAACCAGAATCTTTAACTAGTTATAGGAACATGAGTTAGGCTAAGAAGCCTTTTACCAAGATTATAGAATTAGATAAATTTACAATACAAGACAATGCCATACTTGCCAGTTTGGCTCTATCTTAGAGATATCTTATCAAAGCTTTTTTTGGTATCCACAGTCACTGTATACACACTTAAACAATCAGAACATATCAATTTGAGCTAACACATGGATTTAATGGATTAAACATGCAAATTCTATAAACTTAAGAACTTCATTTAGTTTCACAAACTTACAGAAATCAAAACACAAAAATAATATTTTTGTTAGTTTATTGATTCTTTCCATGTTAACATGTAAGGGTGAGTTTCATTTGAAAACTAGTAAATAAACATTAAGGAAAATCCAAAAAATAACAAGTAATACACAAATGCAAAATGAGCTCCAGCAAATAATAAACAAAAGCATAATGACTGAGTACTTATACTTATAAGGCAATATTCCCCTAATTTACTTGTTTAAAATTCCTAGATTAACTTTGGTAATAAAATTCTCACTCAGTTCCAATAAAAACTTAGTTAAACTAACTACCCTCAAAGCCAACACCATCTGAGAACAATCTTATCCTTCAGGCTCCTAAGCTCATCTTGTTCATGTATGTGAGAATATTTCTCAAATGCATTATTTTATATTTTAATTCTTACCAGACCACAAATCAACACAATAGAGCTTTGTATTTTCTTACCAGTTACCATTTGAGCCAGTGAAGCAAACCTCTAGATTGCTTCTCCACTTCAATTGCCTTCTTGTCCAAGTTAACCTTTGGTTCCAGTCAAAATCCCCTTAACTTGAGCTCACTTTGGTATTTCTTTCTTAAATTCTCTAAAATGCTTTCTATCTTGATAATGTTAAAGGTCAGAGATAAAGGAACATAGGCAATTAAGCTGCTGGAACTTGAGCTCAACACCACAACTCTTATGTGGTGAATGGAGTAGAATCCCTCAGCACATCTTTGGCTTTTCTCTTCTTAACTTGTGTCACCTTGCTTTTCAAGCTTATTTCATAGTAATTCACTCAACTTATAATCTATTTACACTACAAGCCCTTTTTTTTATTCACCAAGCTTTCCCAAGACCTTTTTACGAATGCTTCCCAATTTTCAATATAGTACTTATGCTTGTGTAAATAGTCCCTGCATTTCCTTATTCATTGCACTTAAGTCATCCAATTATCCAAGAAACTGAATATTTTTTTGGAGAACCTAAACTACCTTATTTATACAATTTAAACCTTGATCTTTCCATGCTTTTTCCAATACATCCATTTTGCACCTAAAACTCATAGAATTGATTTGGTTCACTGAAATCCTACACCAAACCTAATTAACTACCATTTTACATACTTTATTTGCTTTTTATAATTCACAAATTTAACCTCATTGACAAAAACTTGTCATTAAACTAGATTCAAAACCCTAAGTCAAACTCCACATGAACAGAATGATCCAAGTAAGGGGGTTACATTGGCCTTGTTGCAATTATGATTTCTATATTCTATTGTGACTTTCTCTCTTCCATAAATGTTTTAATTGGATCAACAAATGGAAGATTTATAAATAAAAAATACTTTAAAGCAAAGTGGAGTAAAAGAGGTCCAAACCCAACTGAAAAAAAAAATCTACAAGAGAAGGGAAAAAAAAGGAACAAGAATAAATAATATATAAATTAAGTGAGTGTTAATATTTAAGAAAACGTCACATTTTTAGTTATTGTTAAGAGAACCCCACTTATCCATGTTGGATAATTGAAAAGCCAAAATTTAAACCTTAAGTGTGATTTCTTTTTACCGTGCTTTCAAATTTATTTGTATGAGCGAGTTTAGATTGATTATTTTTTCACGAAGTAAGAATATTTATCCATATCATTTGTAACAATGTTTGTTATATTTTTTATAATATGTGATATGATGTGATATACTATATCCTTAAATTCTATCAAAACAAAAATATTTCATTGGTTCTCATTCTCTCCTTAATATTTTATTTTTAAATATTTGTACAAAAACCAAATAAGTGCATACAAATTAAGAAAATATCTTTTTGAAAAAAATCATTCTTCTTAAAATCCTTCCCTAAAAGGATGATCATACACTATGTTTTTTAAGATTCTCCATACAGTATGTTTTTTAAGATTTACAAAGCTCCTTCGATGAAATACAAAATTAATCATGAAAAACAGTCTCCACCCCAATTTGGTTGCAATGGCTAGGACATAACAATTAAGGTGTGTAAAACATTTTTTTAATTTTTTATTTGTAAATTTTCAAATATTATTAACATATTTAATAATTTTATCCAAATTAAGGGTCAATTTGTAACTTCTTAAAGAATGTAAGAATTAAAATGATTTTTTTAGAACTACATGGATCTAATTGTAATTTGTTAAAACTTAAGGGCTATATTAAAATTTTAAAGTAAAATATTGAAGTAAGGGTAATATGATTAATTGACCAAAAAACTTACCAAATATAGAAATGTTGTAATAATTTTGGAAACGTTTAAATAGTAATTGCTACGAAAAAAAATAGGATGAAGGGTATATATATTTTTTTATTTTCATCAAATTATTAACTTCCTAAATTTTTAATGGTTTTCAACATTCATAAACTAAATAGTATAGGAACTCTTGCTAAAGAAGATATCAAGAATAAAAATGAAAACAAAATTTCTAAAAGCTTAAGTATTATTTTTCTTTTTACTTACGAGATTTGAGACTGCTCACCTATGTGTTTATACACATAGTAACATTATTAATCAAAGTTGTCAAAAACGGGTTTCTATCTAGAATCGTTTTGGTTGTTCTAAAGTTGTATAGTCGTAAAAAATCGTAGAGTTGTAAGACTTTATAAAAACTACACAAAAAAAAAACGTAGAGAAAAATTATGAAAAATATAAAACTATTTAAATTGTCTTAGAAAAGTACTATAAACAATATGTGATTTGCACTCAAAATTTCATTGATTTTATGCTTAATTTAGTGGAATAATGCATGTTTTTAGGTTAGCTGGAGATTCAGGGTTTGGTCTTGGTGTTTATGTGGAGAGGAGGCAGGTTTTGGTTGGTTAAAGCTAGAAGAAGAAGCTTGGCCAGCTTAATCCTTAAAATTGTCATGCATCTGGTGCCTTAAATGAAAGTTATAAAAAATATGGGAGTATTATGAAACACACTAGAGAATAAAGAACCAGAACTGGAATTAGGCCGCGTCTGACTCCTTCTACTACGTAAATATAGCTCCAGTCCTCAATTTCCAGAAACGTACAATTTAGTCCTAATTTATATTTTCTTACTGATTTGACCCAATAAGGCTAAAGTCGTAGAATCTCAACGTTTCTATATTTCTACGACTAGAAATGTGTTTCTACTCGTTTCTACCCAGAGTTGCGTTTCTATTGCGTTTCTAAACGTCTTCCATCTCTAAAGTCGTAAAAATGTACATTTCTATGACTTGAAACGCGATTTTAATAACCATGCTATTAATGTTACTAATAGAGACTGTTGTTAAAAAGAGAGTTTGAAGCATTTTGGGAAGCACAAAGTTAGGCAACAAAAATTAAGAATATACCTCATTAGAAATGATTAACATACAAAGCTATACCCAATCACTCAGAACCCTTAAACATATGACTCCCAGATCCACAATTGCATCTTTCCTAGTTGCCCAGCCCTACGATTTCCGTTGCCCACTGTTGAAAAGCGCATAAATGATATATAGGGGAGATTACATGAAGATATAGGCGGTTCAAAAGATGGCAGTAAAGCCATTTAGAGGGTGGTGAAGTTATTTGGAGCGTGGCGAAAATGGCAATGAAGTTGTTTGGAGTGAAAGAAGTGTGAAATACGGATTGGGTAAAGGGTGGTGGATGACGGTGGTACATGTAACAAAGGCACGAGCATATATAAAAGGTTGCGATACTGTACAAATTGGACATCACGATATTCATGAAAGTGCTAGATTGCCATTATAAGACAAAAGCTGAGTTTTAATTGAATTTTTTTGTGGGATTTTTACCAGAAAATGTAGGATGAACTGATTTCGGGCATATGGGTGGTTACGGTGTCAATTTGTATGGTTTAGGGTTTGGATGAATCTGCAATTGGATTTTGAGGATGTTGTTTGTATATATGGGTTGTTAGGGGTTTCAGAGTTTGGGTTTATGGAGATGAAGAATTTGTGTGCATCTGCAAGGATTGTGTGTTATTGTATATGTCTGGTGTTGTTTGTATACTCTTGTTGATCTTGTGCATAAATTCGTATTGTGTGTTTAAGAATGGTGTTCTTGAAATCTTATTATATAATGGTTACTAATTTTTGTGTCTGTGAAATTGTATTGTATTGTTCAACTGTTATTGATTTATGTGTTTCCAGAACAATTATATTTTATGGTGGAATTGTATTCTATAGTTGATAGAAAAATACATATTAATATAATAAACAACTGATTAATACAATCAATAAATAGTTATCTACATAATTTGGACAAAAAAAACACAATTGGTAACTATATAACAATTTATTGATTGTCACTTATTAATACAATCAATAAACAGTTGCATACATAAATGTTATGGTATTATGATTGAATATAAACACAATAAACAACTGATTAATACAATCAATAAATAGTTGCAAATAATCAGTAACTATTTATTGATTGTTATGGTGTTATGATTGTATATAACAAAACAAACAACTGATTAATACAATCAATAAATAGTTGCATATATAATTTGGACAAAAAAATACATATTTAAACATTGTAACACACATGAGGCAAATATTCACAAATAATAGCAGGTACAACAAAAAATACAAATGGAATAATACATTTAACAAGTGAATAATACAATCAAAAAATAGTTTCATATATAATTAGGACAAATAAATATGTTTTAAAAATGTAAGACATGTAACGACAAAGATACACAAAAACAAACACAATACCAGTAAAAATACAAATAAAGTACAGTTATTACATAATTTCCAAAACAATATGTACTCCCATAGTTATTACAATGATGTGAAAAAAAAAAGCCAACAGTATGATTCAAAACTATTAAGGTAGAGAAGAATAGAAGAAGTAAATGGAGTGCAATGAAAAAAATGTCTGCCAATTTGATTACCATAAATAAAAAGTTGGAAGTTGAAAAACTACTAAATTATTATCTAATCAAATCTTAACTCCCCAATCAAGATTTTCCATATTCAAACCACAACTAACATAATCTTTTTCCCCGCATAATGACATCTAGTTTGTGTACATCCACATAGGTACATCCTAGACTTTTCATTTTTTTACTTACTTTGGTGCATTTAATATAGCTTTAAATGTTATTTATAAATCTTATTAGCTTCTCAAAACTAATTTTGGTGCAATTAATTTCTCATAAAAATTCTCTTAATCAAAACTAATTGTTTGTCAAAAAATCTATTAAAGTGATAATCCAGAAAATAGAATGCTAACTTATAAATGGTGTAAGGTTTACACAAAGAAAGAAATAATCATTTACAATCAAGTCAAGCAGAATGAAATTCTCATTTCAATGTATACACATAGAATAGCTTAATATATTATTAAAAAAACAAGTTTTTCGTGTGAACAATATCATACTTGTGCTTTAGAACAAGGCAAAAGTCTTAAACTTGCCACTAATATTTGGGTGATGGCTCATATGTGTCACTATAATTTCTTTTTTTTGCTCGATCTCATACTAATATTTCAAAATAGGCTTAAATTGGCCACTAATCATTAAAAGCTATAAATTTTATAATTTTAAGGTAATAAATGTAAATTTTTAAAAAATTTAAGGATTTTAAATAATTTACCTTGTTTTCTTTAATGGCACAGTTGGCAAGACAGAGGGCATGGTGAGAGTCTCAGAGGCGATGGGTGTTGGAGGCAAAGGGCGTGGGGCGGTTGTTGGATTCTATTAAAGAGAAATGATAAATTAGTTAAAGTCCTTAAAATTTGTTAAATACTACAATATCATCTTGAAATTATCAAACTTGCAACTTTTAATGTTTAGTGGCCTATTTGATCTCATTTTAAAAATTTAGTTGAAGATTGGGTAGAAAAACTATAGTGCCAGATGTGAGCCTGTGCCTAGTGCATTTTTTTTCTTATAAGTTGAGAATCCTACTATAATTTCAAAAATGATTGCTGAAATTAGGACAATATAGTAAATAATTACCAGAAAAATTTATCAGAGATAGAAATCTTGCAATGTTATCGGGACTGCTCGAAAAATATATATTATCTAATCAATACGGGATGAAGAAAGTAAATATATCGGGTTCAGCTTGAGCAATACATTGAAAAAGACAAATTAAGAAGCAACTTCTCCTTGAGGCGGGCAAACCAAGATATAATAGATACATGTAATACTTTTTTGTCACAAGTTATTTATAATATTCATTATTCAGTAATTAGTTTATAATTTATAATTTATAATTTTTAATATTTTAATATATCAAGAATAAATAAATATTTATAATTTTTAAATATATTTTTAAATTTTTTCTAACTAACAATAATATGAATAAATTTAAATTAAAAAATTTAAAAAGTTAAATGTTTCAAAGGTTATGGACAGAAATAGCATAAAAGAATAGTACATGACTGCAGAAAACATTACAATTATTTAGACATTGAAAATTGTAGTCTACTGATTAAGACTTGTGATATATTATTAAGAGTTTCAAAGCTTTCTTTTTTTCTGAAAAAGGAGTTTCAAGGTTTAATCATTCACTTCCCCTCTTCATCTTTTTCTCATGTACAAAGAATTATAACTGTTAAAAAAGGAAATGGAAAAAAAAAAAAATTACGCACTCCCTAAATTATAAGGGAGATTTTCTGATGAGAGGATGCGGTGGAAGATAAAGGTAATGTACCATCGTAACCCCAAGATGTTTTTCAATATACATAATCAGTTACACCCAAGGACAATAATAAAGTTTGATTAATGATTCATTAATACTAAACATCCAGTAAAATCTTAGTATAGGTTTGAGTCTAAGTGTGCAAATTCCTCTATATTAGATTGCTAATTCAATTATAAAACGAATTTTAAACAGAAAAAGTTTGAAGTGAAATGCGAATATATATATATATATTATTTTTGTCTGAAATGATAAAAGTGGTTCCCATGCAAATTCTTGTTGCGGGTAAAAGAGCGATTTTTTTCACGTAAATAAGAAAGGAACGCAGAGACGTGGGGGCGACGTGTGAGGGTCTTGACGGACCAGGACTTTGAAGACAGAATCCCAGGCCTCTCAGCATAATCTGGGCTCCCTCACTTTTATTAAACGCATTAAATGTAAAGGAAGCGTAGCAGGTGTAGCGCCTTGATTTTGTTTGTGGACCTCCTCCTCCTTGGGACGGGAGTTAAACCGTGAATTTTGATTCCCCCCACAGCGGTTACAGTTGTAGCTTTGCTCGCTACTCGCTGCCCATCTGCCCCCCTTCATGGTAGCTTTCTTCCTTCCCAAGCTTTCAACTTGAAGATGACACTCTTCTAGTATAACCAAAAAAGGAAAATCCGAGCATGATAGTTTATGATAACCATAAGTCATCACAAATTATTAGTTAATTTATAAAATTATTTAAATTATATTGATTTTATTTTAATTGACGGTTCATAATGGCTATAGACGGTGCATAATAACTCATGTTCATCTTGAACTATGATGCTATCAGAGTCTACAAAATAAATAAATAAATAAAATCTAACATCGAAAGCAATTATATAATGAAGATAAATTATTTTATAAATCGTTTGTTTTTTTTTTTTTTTGCCAACTTTATAACAAAAAATTGATGGAATTCTTGTAGCCAAAGACCAAAAACTTGGTCAAGAAATCTCCTTCTTGACATTACTCTGGAATGCTGAAATACGGGTGATTTTTGCAAATGTTGTTTTTACGTAATTAAAGGTATTTATTTTAATATATGCATATTCTTTAAAAAAAATCATTAACTAATTAAAAAATAACGCTTTAAGATGTCTGCGCTTTGGTCTCGGCTTTGCAGGTACGGGATTTTTTGGGAGCCTGAAGCAGTGGCTTCGGCACATGTGGCTAATGTTTCATTAAATGTTTGTGACCAGGGGCATTGGGTGGTTACTAGGGTCAAAGTGGTAAGGCAAAATGTGGATATGCAGCTTTTTTTTTTTTTTTTTTATCTCATACTTTCCCTAGCATTGAGATTGTTGCTTGTGATGATGAGGGGAAAACATTGTTACGTGGGTCTCAAGAGTTGAGGTTCAATGACAATGTTTTTGAGGTAGAGGCCTTGAAAGTCTTCCATAGTTTGCTTAAGGCATTGAGACATAGATGGCTGTAAATAATAATGGAGTGATATTTTAGGATATTTTGTCTTTTGTTTCTTCATTTAGTTCTATTGTTTGTACTCATATAAAAACAGGAGATATAACATGCTTGTTCATCGTCTTGCACAAGTTTCGCGCTCGCTCACAAGACATGTTTATTTTGCTGATTCTCTTTCAAATTAGTTATCAGCTGTGCTTGACGTTGGACTTTATGAACGCCATTGATGTATTTATTTTGAAATCGACGTCCGAGAGATATTCTTAATTATTTTCTTTGCAAAATTATTTACGTTTTTACAATTTCTCTCTCTGTGAACAACTCACAAAATAATTATTTCTAAAAAATACTTAAATAATAATAAGAAAAATAGACTACTAATTTTCAAATAGTCTAACACGAATGGTTCTGGAGTAAAGAATGAACAACAAAGATCCGTTTACACTGGTTTACACCTTTTACGTAGAATCAAAATTATATTAAATGAACTATTGGATTTGATGAGTCATTTATTTAGATTATGTTTGTGATCAACCTTTATACTGGTTGAAAATATTTAACATCTAGTAAAGATATTTTTATTGATAAATTTTGATGTTTTAAATTTCACGGGGTAAATTAAAAGAATTACTAACCGATCGATTCAAGGTAAAAGTTTTCTGTATATGATATTTCTGATTTGAATATTTAAAAATAATTATATTTATAGTATATAAATTTATTTTTTTGATAAAAGATTATTCATTTCAAATAAAAGTGAGTCAAATAGTATCTTACAAACTAATAATAGTATAAGACTCTAATGAATAATAGGAATATAAAATTGGCTATTAAAAAACTGCTCATTTCTACGACATTGCATGAAAGAAATAAAGTTGAATTGAGCCTAATCTTCTATATAAACTAGAATAAATCTAGAGTAGAAAACTCATCAATAGCTGAAACAAAGTAACCAAATTGACAATAACCAAACAATACTGGAACTATTCAAGCATCAAAGACATGAAAAAAACTATGTATAAAAACAAAAAAGATTACATATAAAACCTAAAAAAAATACTAATTTTATTTTATACAATTACCTTCATATTTGATATCAAACATTAGTACACACCACTAGAGTCGAAATTTCAGTGAACCCAAGAGAAAATCTAGACATATTGTTGTCTACTTCCAATTAATGATTTACTCTGTGAAAGCCTTGAATCACTCGTAAACACAAAGATTTGAAGGAGATTGTATCCATAATAAAATTCGATAGATAATATCAAATAAGATCAGTCAAACAATAAAATAAATAAAAGAGAACCAGTTATATTTAGATTGAAATTTGAATCTGACTGAAAATAACAAATGAGAGTAGTGTTGATGATAGATGAGAGGCTTGGGAGAATGACAGAGTTGGGGGCTAGGTTTTTTTATTAATTCCAATACTGTTTAGATAAAAAAAAAATCTTCACTCGGTAAAAATATGTGTATGATATAGGACGAACCAGATTTGGGATAACTAATAGCAAAACAAATACATGTGGAGAAAAGAGAGAGCATCAAGGCCCACAAGGCCACCACACTTTTTTTTTTTAATCTTTTCATGTGTGGGGTTGTGACGCTCCCCTCTGATTGCTAGATAGCCAGGCCAACTTCAAGAGGCGAATTAGTATCTGGTGAAATAGTGTCAAATTTATAAATCTAAAGTCTTGAAATGTTTGTGATTTTCGTCGGCGAGACAAAGAAACGACTTAAGGCATCAAAATTACTCTATTGCTAATTATTAAGCTGACCTTAGTCATCTAAAATAAGCTCCCGATGATGTAAAATTCAAATATTTGAATTTACTTCTCTCCACTACTTAATACTCCTAACAGGAGCATTTTACCTCATAATTAAAGTGGGTCCCTGGAACCCATTGTACATAAAATGTGTGACGCCTGTAAATTTCAACAAAAAAAAAATGTTAAATTAATGTACTACAAGATATCTATTAAAATCGTACTAAATTCTACTTGATGATACATGATTTGATAAAAAATAATTACTCGCTTTGTTTTTCTTTGTGAAAAATAAATTAAATTGGTGACATGTTCGACTTTATAATGTTTTTTAATAAAAAAATTTAGCATATGTAGCATTACTCGTTAAGCAATAATATTAAAAACATGGGAATTAAAGATATAAGTTTTAAATCTAATATATAAAAAAAAATAATTTCCCACAACAAAACTGATCAAATGCATTGCGTACGTAATAGTATTATTCTCTTTTCTCTATTGGAAGATCGATTAAGAAACTTTTAGTCCAATATATATAGGCCATTGGTGTAGGGGTTCGGGCAGCCGGAAGCGGAAAGAATGAGAAATTAATGTGTTGTTGTGCGGATAAACTAAACTGTGTATGTCTTTGATTTCTGGTTGGTGAAAATATGAATAAATTTACTTATTTTTATTTTTATATATTTTTTATCTAAAATTAATTTTATTTGCAAGTCAATATTATGTAGATATAATAATATATTTGAAAGTAAATTTTTATATTTTAATAAATTTTTTATTTTAGGCATTGAGAAAAAATTCATAAAAAATTACTAAGATTATAAAAATTATATTTTTAATGGATTATTACTCTTATATAATATTGAATTTTAAGCAAAATTAGTTCCGGTAAAAAAAAATATAAAAATAAAATAAATAAAAATTTCGGTAGGTCGCCGGTTAACCCTCATCAAATTGGTGCGTGCTCGGAAGTTTGATCCTGTTTTTCTTCACATTATTTCGTACTCCAATAAGTATTCTAAAACAATTCGAGGGACAAAGAATGCAATATTTTTAGGGAAAGGGGTTGGAGGGGTAAAGGAGCTTAGGTATCCTGAAATAAATTATTACCTAGTAAGGAGGGATGGGGGATTTGAGTGTGGGTAGTTTAAAGCAAAAAATCTTACGTTATTAGTAAAATTGTGGGGGTGGTTTAGGAAGGAAGAAGAAGCATTATGGGAAAGGGTCATAAAAAGTATTTGAGGAAAAATTGGCGGTTTGGATGGATCGGAAGTTGAGAGTTGTAGAATTGGATTGTGGGGAAATATTATTAAAGCAAGGTTTGGCATGGAGAAGTGTGGGGTTTGATTTATCAATTCTAATAGGTGGAAATTGGGAGTGGTGCGCAAGAGTAAGATTTTGGGATGATATTTGGGTGGGGGATAAAAGGTAAAAGGATATTTATCCAAGGTTATATAATCTAGAGATGGTAAAAGATAGTGCTGTGAGGGAGAAATTGAGGTGGGAAAGGGCGAATAGCTAGGTTTGGATGTGGGGTTGGAAAAAAGGAGTGAGGGGGTAGGGAGTGCAGTGAGCTTGAAGAGTTGGTAAAGTGTACTGTGTAACAAATGTTCAGGTGTCTGAAGAAGAAGAAGAAGGCATCTGGTGGTGGAGCTTTGATCCTGGTGGATTCTTTTTAATTAATTAAATGGTTAGCAAGGATAATCGACGAGAACATTCTTCTTCATGCAGTTGGTGAGCAATCAACAAGATGGAATGGAACCAGTGGGTACGTCTGAAGGTGAATGTATTCATATAGAAGCTAGGCGTTTAAAGATCACTTGCCTACATGACAAAATCAAAGGATATCAAGGCGTTGCTCGCAGTAGATTTTCTACTTTGGTTTGGGATCAATTATGCAAATGGTGGTAGTTGGACAAGTTACTTCACATCATCTTATTCATGCAAAAGTCAAGAATAGAGATGAGAAGTGCGAGTGTACAGTGTGGTTTATGCAGCCAACTCTCTCGCTCTCTCTCTCTCCTTAAAAAAACAAAGGAAAAAAGAAAAAAAAAGAAGAATAAGGCATTTTGTGGTGCATCGAGCAGAAAATGTCAAGGGGTCGGTCATGTTGGATTGTTAGTGGTGATTTCAATACTAAGGTAATGAAATCTGAGAGGAAATACACAACATCACCTGGTGGATTGGAATGACTCAGGATTGGTATATTGTTTCAAAGATATTAGAAGTCTGGCCACCTTAACTTCTTCATTTGGTGCAATAACCAGCAATACTGTTGCAGACTAGATCGCACGCGTTATTGTTGCGCTTGACCAGTTTCAAGTAGATTTTAATTAAGCAGAATGTGTTGCTTTATATATATGCTACTGCTTAATTTGCATCTTTGTGCCTAAAGATGCAGGTGCATCTACAGCCAACAAGTTCGTTTTCAAAAATTTTAGCCACTAGGTTACATTAGATATTTCCTAACAATATTATTCATGGAAACCAAGGGGTTTTAGTCTATATATATGGAGAGAGAGTTGATAACTAGATTGAGACTCACACTTTTTTATGGAGCTACTAACAAAAATACAAACTTTTCATGCCAATTATATTTAGAGAGGGAAGAGAACCAAAAAAACCCAATGAGACATTAGCAGCCAAACGTTACTAGGGAAGTTAGATTTCAAGTGCAAGTGTGCAATTCGATTATATTTCCACGTATTATATATCTTAATCATCTACTTTCTAATTAACATATTTAATTTATTGCTTTTCACTGTTATTATCATTCTGTTCGCATAGATTATCTTATTTTAAATAGGGAAAAAAAATAAGAGAAAGGAATGAATTCAGAATATATTAAATAATTTTAGTTCTGATTGCCATCATGATTTGCTTTAAGGATTCTTTTAACTTTCTTCTTGAATAGATTTGGAGAACTGAAGATTGGGACTCGAGCACACCATGATCACAAGATTATTATAAATGATGAAGGAGGCCTCTATCACTATCTATCTATCTGGCTACTTTTTCTTATTTTCGCATGCCCTTGTCTTCGCAGCTACCGCACACTAGCTTCCTGGCTAGGGTGCCCAAAAGAGAAAGAACGAGGTACTCCAAAATCATAACGTCGCCCAGCTTGGTGAGAGAATATTGCTATAGATGATTGATGTGGCTATTTATTGCACATGGAAATTACTGCAAAATTACTACATACTAAGGATGATTTTTTTTTTTGAACGGCAACGAAAAGAGATATATATATAAAGGAGAAGAGAACCAGAAACTGACACTAGCCAGCAGCTAGCAGAATAGCATAACACACCTACCCCTCCCCTCCCCTCCCCTCCCCTAGACATTAAGCAGCCAATCCCCTGTGTAGCCACCTGCACACTTAAACTAGATACAGTTTTGTATAGCTTGACAGGGATTGAGCAACCAATCCACCCACAACAACTTTACCCTTTTGAATCTATGACTAATCCAGAAAAATGAATAGAACTGAATATCCCCTAGCATATGCATCATCGAAACTCTACCATCATTAAAGACATAGTTATTTCTAGACTTCCAAATGATCCAGCAAGTAACATAACACACTGCTTGCCAAAGTCTCTGACTCATGCCCGGGAGCCTTTGGCTCCGTGAGGCAAATATCGCATCTGCAGTGTCCAAAGGGGTAGTTCTAGCAAGTTGCCACCACAGCAGTACCTTTTGCCATAAAGATGTAGCTAAACTGCAGCGTGCCATGATGTGATCAACTATTTCCTCCCCAAAAAGGCACAAAGGACAGCGAACATCTGCAATTTCCACTCCTCTAGCTGCCAGATTTGTTCTTGATGGCAATCGATCAAGAACCGCCCTCCAGACACATAAGTTTACTTTTTGAGGCACTAGCGAGTTCCAAGCAAATATTGGCGTCGATGGCTCCGGCTGCAAGCACACTTCGTCTAGCAAGGAAGATAGTTTCCTTACTATAAATTCACCGCCTTGATCCAACGCCCAAGACCAATCATCTTTCGCATCTGTTGACAAGGAAATATTTAAAACAAGAGATATGAGTTCTGCCAATTGCTCTTCTTCCACTCCCCTAAGTCTTCTCCGCCAACTCCATCGCCAAACCCATTTCCCCTCCTCCCACACACCCTTTTGAGACACCATGCACTCTTTATTGACCTCCTCCCTATATAGTCTAGGAAATTTCTCTTTTAGACACATGTCCCCAACCCAAACATCTTTCCAAAATTTCACCTCATCCCCTCTCCCCACCTTTCTCCTAAAAGAGTTAACAAAATTAATCCTTTTTTCTTCAATTGCAAAACATATTAAGGATGATGGTAAGGAAGAGGAAGGAGACGATGAGAGATTCATACAATTCCTAATATTTTGTAAATTGAAAGATAAATGAAACTCATATTTTTATATCCATTTGGAATGATTCTTTATTTTAATTGTAATACTGAAGTTTTGACACGACATCCTTAATTTTTTTAACTACCAGCCATTTTTAATTAATTAGAGAGGGTAACATTGAGGTTTGATTCGGAAACCATAAAGTTTGCAGCAATCATCACTATAATTGCCCATTTTGCTTGGCTAATTTTTTTTTTCAAAATATTGTTTGTTCAAGCATCTTTTTTCCAGTGTTATAGACAAAAATATTTGAACAAACAGTTATTTGTGGGACATTTGCTTTTCTAATCTTGTGTACTTCCTATCTCAAAATTTGAGTGATTAATGTTTAGTATTCTAGGATATCCAAAAATGAGAGTTCACGAAACTTTAATTTTACACTTCTTAAATTATCACAAAGAGGCTGCATGAAAAATTATGTATGTTCATAGCGACGTCGACAAAGGCCAAAATTTCTTCATTATTTGATTCGGAAAGTTTTGATCAGCAATATGAAAAAAATAATGTGGTAAAAAAACATTAATTGGTATAACCAAAAAGCAGCAAATCTGGAACAAATGGAATGCAAATTTAGGCAAAGGAAGTGATTAAACATCAAGAAACTCATGATTTGATGGAGAAAGGCTTGACCAGTACTTCAACTTGAGAGCACCTGATTTGGGTTAGGCTAAGAGTAGAGTAGATTAGAGATATAGCTAACTGGACAAACAGAAACGCGCCATGAACTTCAACTTGCGTGTAAGCTCTAGATCCATTTTTGCTGAATAATTGTGACTGTTATAATCATGATCAGTGAAATGTGTAGATGTACGGCACAGCCACACAATTGTTGTTTTTGTGGGTTTGGCGAACCGAAAGAACAGAAAAAGAGGGAGGACCCTGCCGGGAATCGGGGGCTTCATTCTTATATGGGTTTGGCAGCAACAATGGTGGTGATGGCGAGGAATCTATGAGCGTGACCACCGATTTAAGTGCATGCATTTATGATTATATGTTTTTTAAAAAAAAAAAAATATCAAGTATATATGATGAAATTGATCTATATTCAGTGTTAATTTTACCACGTTGTCACAATTATTTGATTGTTATTTTTATCATACTTGTTACTTATTTTTATAATTATGAATTTTGATAAGAATCACAGTCTGTCACTTTTGAAAAAAATAAACAGATATATTCTAACCATTGAGTAGGCCTCATACAATTTAAGGGGCCAATTGATTATTGATTTAGAGGATCAGAATTGCTCACCCACTAAGGAAAATGACAGACAATTATCATGCAAACATTTGATATAAACGTAATAGACGGTATCTGTAGATCGTTGTCAAATGGAAAAGTAGGAAGACTTGGCATATATATATATATATATATATATATATATATATATATATATATATATATATATATAAGAATCGCCTTCATCCACCCATTATGTGAAAATTTTTACCTCATTTGTCCAAGCCATACACACAGATCTCCTGGCTTGCTTTATTTGGGTAGGGAGTGCTTTATGAAGAGGTGGTGAGAAGTTGGGAGACAAGTCAAGGACGAGAGGAAGAGTCGGAGAGCTGCCACTTTGGGCATATAGAGTTTCTTCTGGTTGATGATTGTATAGATTCATGCATTAGTTTAGTAGCAGCAAAATATGGGGAAATTTTAAGCCTTCCTTGGTGCCTTTGTCCATCATCACAATGTGGAAAGATCTTTGGTTGCCTTTACCAGACGCTGTAACACCAATTTTTCAGTGATGGTCAATGAGTCAAGTCGCACTAGTAGTCTAGTACTACTACTACTACTACTACTACTTGTGAAGAGGCCACCCAAACTAATTCCTTGTGGGTACGTTTTCCGTAAGCTCCACCTACAGCGTGCGTCTGCTTCAAATACCATTTATATATTTAAGTGTGATTCACAAAAATTAACGATGAAATTGAGTATTTTTTTTTTTTTTCAATTCCCGCCATGTGCAAACATGTGCAATTTTTTTCCAATTAATTCTTTTTTTCTTGCTTTTCTGATAATTTTTCCTACACTTTGTTTTACCCTTTGCAGCGACTACTTCTCCTAAGTCCTCACTATTTATTTTGCTTACTTGTGGGAAGTTTTTTCCTCCATCTTTTCCTTTTATTTTTTTTATTTTTATTTTTTTCTATTTTTTTATTTTCTTGGTTTTCTTTTGTTAGATTTCCTTCTTGCCAGCCACTTTTACTTATTTCTGGTGTCTTGACATAAATCCTCTTTCCTGTTGCTATTGTCCTTTTTTCCCTTGCATTTATTTCAATGTATGTTTTGACAAAATTATTTGTTTTTTTTTTATCCTAGTTGTTTGTTCTTTCGGCTTAACTTCTTCTTTAACCAATTCCTGCTTATTCTCTTAAAAAAAAAATTGGTTGTTTTGTTATTATTAATTAATTATTATTATTATTTTTTACTTAACTTTGGTTCAATATATGTGTTTGTCATAATTTGTTACTTACTTCTATGACAAGATACTTTACAACAAAACGCAAGAACTAATGCAACTAAGCTGACAATCCAATTCAGGGTCAAGTCAGGATATCAAGTTTGAAAGTCTTTTCCATCTCTCACAAATTTTTGTTAAGCAAGACTTGTTTAACTTCTTGATACAAACGAGAGATATATACGCTGCAAATACTTTTATGTTATGGATATGTATATTTTTTTAATGTTGCAAATTTGTTTTTAATTATCATGATAATAAAATATTAAAAAAAACAAAAAGTGGGCTAGAAAATAAGAAAAATATTGTAGGATTTGAATTAAGAAAATTAAAAAAAAAAGTACAAAAAAACTCACTATAGTTATGCATTAGGACTAATTTACTCATCATTCTTTCAAGTGGTTTCAATTTTAGCACTAAAATTTTGGTTTGAGTTCAAATTCATCATTGGACAGTTAGCTTTGCTGACATGTAAATGGATTGGTGATGTGGACATGGTGACCTAATTATCAACTTAACTCTTAACTTTCTTGAATCATACAAATTGGCCCATCAACTCTTAATGATTCCAATAATACTACCTCATATGCTGGAATTCATCCAGATGGCGTTGAAGAAGTTGGTGGGCTTCACCGCCGCCAAGTCAAGCTCCCGGGATGCCACCGATCTAACCTACCTTGTTGTAGATCCAACTATGATTCAAATCAAGTGAATCAACAAACAAATCAACCTCCAAAAATGAACAAGTCAACAAACAAATCGGTGAATCAACAAACAGGTTGATGAATAATCGGTGAACAAATTGGTGAATCAACGATCAGGGCAATGAACAATTTGTGAATTGACTCTCAAATCGATGAACAAATCACGAATGAAGCGATGTTGCTAGTGAGAAGGTGGGCGGCAGTGGAGGTAGGTTGCGCTAATTGACAAACAATCAGAGAGTTAGGTGAGGAGCTGGGGTGGATGAGGTGCTCGGCAAAGGTAGATGGAGTAAAAGAGGTTCTTGGTAGAGGCGGATGGGATAGAGGAGGTGGTCAGCGATGGAGGTGGGGAAGTTGGAGGATATGGCACCGGAGGAGAAAGAGGTGGAGGAGAAATATGGCTAAATCCCTCAGAAATCCCTAAATGCCCCAGAATTCCCCCAAATGCCACATGCATCCTTGTGTTTTGCATAATTTAATTGACATGCCATTTGAACGATTAGTTGCCACATAGTCATCATTGGTTTGCCACGTAATCACATCCAGACAGCATATTATAACATTTGACAGAATCTTTTCACTATCAATTATATCGGTAACCTATTCTGCCCCATTTTAAAACATTGATACTTGATTTGACACTAAATGTTGTCCTTAGTGATGCATTTGACACCATTTAAAATAATAGTGACCAAATGTGTCTATGACCAAAAGTACAGTCACTTTTTTTGTACTTTACCCAAGAAAATAACACAAGAAACAAGTTCCTAGAAAGCAACGCAAAAGGCCAAAAAAACAGAAGTGAAAAAAAGAACAATGGAACTGCGGTGGGCTCGCCTGGTCCGACTAGAAATGAAGAGTGAAAAAATGTTGACTGGGCTCGTGAAAGGAAATAAGAATCAGAGAGCTGAGACGGTTAAAAAGAACAAAAAAATTATAATAATAAAAGACTCTGCCCATTGGGGAAAAAACAAAGTCCACCGTGAAAATGGGGTAAAAAAGTGGGAAAAAAAGTCTTAACAATACCTTTTTCCTCTTGTTGCCCATTTCTTGTTATAACCAGCTATTTATCTACTCATATATACTCCAGACATCCATTGGACAGTTTCTTCAAAAATTATAAATTGAAATTGCATGGCTTTTACCCATAAAAAAATAAAATAAAATGAAGTCGTCACCTGAAAAAAAAACCTCCAAATACTTACATTGCTGTTTGACGGCTAAATTATAGGGCTAGGACAACAAGAACACAGCCGCCCTCTTGCGTTTAATCCAGCCAACCTTGGGGAAATCATAATCATAAGTGTCAAGAGACTTCTGGTAGGAATGCAAAAGAAAGCTCTGAAGCTAATTACATTTCAGCATTATAAGGTACACGGACAAAAATGGACAAGCTCATCCAAAATTATTGTTTTCTTTGGTACAGCAGACCAACCAAATCTACAGGCATGCCTAGCATAGAAGCGGCAGCAGTTGTCCTAGATTCCTATGTACACTACCCTGTGAGATGTTCTTTCATTTTTTAATAATTATGCTGGTGGAATTACATTTTTGCAGACGATTCTTTTTAATGAATAAATTCCGTTGCAACTTCGACTAATTAAAAAGGTTTCGTCAGAATTGAAATTTCCAATGTCTTTCTATTCAGTTGTGCCCCCTCGGACCCATCGTGCTGAACCTGTCTTCGCTACCCCAGAGTAGTAGTCACCCACATTTGCCACAAACAGAGGATCCCTGCCTTCATCTTTCAGCTCATTACTACTATTGCTTACCATGGCATTTCCCTCATCTGTCTTCTCTAATTCTTTGGTTAGATCTTCCATGGTCTTTTTTAAACTAGATTTGCTCATCTGCCCCTCTATAGTTGAGACACCAAACATTGTAATCTTCGGTAGTAAGGGGTTGATTTCAAAGTTTTGTTTCATGGATTCATTCAATGAACTTTCCGATCTGCCAGAAAGTGTGCAAGAAGCATGAGAGGAAGGAAAGAAAAGAAATATAAGCATATATGAACAGAAGCATGAGATAGGCACCTTTCTTTAGACGTCTGGTCAAATTTGCCCTTTTGTTTCATCCAAGGATGACTAAACCAATCCCCAAAAGGAAAATGGAAATCTACCTTCTGCCCATGCTTAGCTGTTTCATCTTCAAATTGTTGCTCTGCAGCACCATCATCTCTGTTCACGTTGGCTAGGCAGTTGGATGACGCAGAAGCTCTTTGGAAAGAAGCTGCACTCCTGAAACATAACAAGCAACCCATTGCAGCAAGCAACACTGCGTTATGGATTCACACTAAGACAAAACCGCATTATGTTTTATTCATATCAACTACCAAAATTTGCCCCTTACAGGATCCTACAACTCTCACCAAAAAGGCCTAGTGGTCATAGAGCAGGACAGAGGATTTTCCAACATGCATGTATCACACGGCAAATGCATTAAACTAGGTTATGATGCTTGAGAGTAAAATATACCTTCGCTCAAATGAATCCACAACATAGGGGAACTTTGGTTGAATGCCAGTGGCTTTCCTCAACCACCTATTACCCAGAAGCACCTTGTCAACAGTGTGAAGAAGCTGAATTTCAGCAGCTTTGGAAATCACACTTAAGGGTATTACAGGATGACCAATCTCATCCAGAACTTCTTGAACCTGCAAATTCAATTTTTCAATTGAAAAGAGAAGAGGTGGGGGGAGGGAGAGAACACCTCATAACATTACAGAAAGAAAAAGGGAAACAGCCTATCCATACATCAATCCACGTTAGGCAACACTGCTGTACTGTTTGAAGTAATTAGGCAAGAAATTATTTTTATGAAAGAAAGGGAACCTAAAATATTTTGCAACAGTCATGTTCATTGGTACTGCAATCACTGACACTTGATGTTCAATAAGATGCCAGGAAATAACATTCAAGCACACAGATTTTTACCTCAGGAGGCTCCCAAATGCTGTCTCCCATTTCTTCAATCACTTCTGCTGCCAAGTTATCATCTATTACATCACGTCGGCGTTGCATGTGCCTAGTTTGAATTAAGGCGTGAAAATGTTGATCAACAGATTCTTCAAGGATGCTATCAAGCATGTCTTTGTCGAAGAAGTAAGGGGTATACCTGATGGAAGAAGGAATAAAAAGATAAATTACAATTCATGACAAGATAGAGGAATTCCTTTTCCCATAAATTTGACTATAAAGTAGAAGTACATGCTTTAGGCATGTTTACAGATCGCTGACAATCATGGTAGAGAATGGGCAACACACCACTTTATCCCATCTGAAGTAGCTATTGCAATGTCCAAGTTTTGTGCACCAAATACAGGAACTCCTTGAACCTTTCTCATTCCACCATTTTGTGATATTGTCTTGAGAAGTTTGTTGGCTGCTTTAACCTGTGAAAAAATGACCCATTTAGGAGGGGGCAAAAGCAAACATATAAATTGGAAGTGAAAGGAACTTTTTATTCTTCTTTTTTCCCCCATTTTGTTTTGTTTTGTTTTTTTAAAATGAGAGGAAGAAAATGAAACTAGGGATACAGAAAACAGAGCCCTCTTTGGTTGTACCTGCTTTTCATTTGGAACAAATTGAAATAAGTGGGGCTTTTCCTGCACCAAAGAAGCATAGAGTGTTAAGTTTACCATTTAACAGCAACGCTGATAGCATAAATTAGAACTAGTAACAGGTACAAGTTTGCAAACGTAGCAATTTAAGCCTGTGTAAATATTCACTCATTAATAAAGGCTTTATTCCCCAAATTACAAGTATGCTAGGGATAATTGGTTGACCAACACTTATCAAGTACATGCAAAAGATAAAAGATCCTTAATCATATCAAATGGAAAATAAGAAAGTATGGAATGAACAAGCCACTAAGTGAAAGGTAAAGAATACCATGGCTGTGCTGAAAGTAATACACAGTTGAAATGCAATCACAGAACATAAGGGAAGTATAATTCAAGCTAGACAGAGACATTTGGGCACGCAGAGAACTAAACAAATACTACCGATTTCAGATAGGCAAAGTAGTCAGCGTTCACCAATCAACTAGAGTTCAGATGGAATGGAACTGATATGAGTAGGATCAACTTGAATCAAGAAGACAGTACCTTGAAATGCTCGTAAGCTAAATCAAGACGGCAAGCACCCACCACACCACTAGGAATATTCAAATGTTTGACATATGAAACTGTAAACAGAATATTACGTTAGCTAGCAAGCTGCTTCAACCTAGGGGGTAGAAAAAGAAACTTCAACTCAGAACCAGCTAAAATATAAACAGAACATGAAAGTATGAATCAGCAAAAGTAATGAACATTACTCCTATCATTCTAAGTTCCGTTAGAAGTCAATAATCTGGAAATCACTCGAAGCGCTTCTTATTCTTACCCCAACTCACTAACTCACTGTAGTACAGTAAGAGATTAAAACATACCTGCATCTCCTAAATCCAGGAAAAAGCGGAAAACAGGACCATTTCTCTCACTCTTTGTGATGCTTGAGAAAATCTTCTTAAGCCACTCAGGTGTTCTGCGGACAAAATGAAGGACGTATGAAAATCATAGCTACTTCCTTAGCTAAGACAACACCAACCAATTCACAATTCACAGCGAACAAAGTGAGGACCTTTTAGAGATAAAGGGGATGTCGAAGTGGGTAGAAACAGCCATGAGCCCAGTTCCCGAAAGGTCGCACATGCTGAAGACCTGACCCACAAAGGCCGGGCCACCGCCTTTCCCACCGGAATTGAGTCCGGCAATCCTGACCGTCGATGGGAATCCGGAACCGGAGGTCGACTCAGCCGATGATACACTCCTGATCGCGGAGTTTGTTGAGACAGAGTCGGGATGAGCCGATTCAGAGGATAAGGAAGTGAGCTGGAAAGGCGGATCGGGGAATGGGAAAGGCGAACAGATTTTGGAGGGCGTAGGCGACATCGTAGTTTTGGGAGCCGAGACGAGAGAGAGAAGAGTGGTTGCGGTGGCGTTGAGGGCGTTGGCGAAGTTGTGGCGGAAGTGGTTGTGCGGTGTCTCCGTCTGCGACGTGGCCATGGTTTGCTCTTCAACTCAGTCAGGTGGAGAGATGAGCTTTGAGATTAACAACGAAGTGAGAATTGAGGATATGATGCTGAGGATAAAATGGCAAATTGCTCACTGAAGCGGCAAGTCAAGTTTGTATTAGCGCTGTAGATATGATGCTCGAATAAGTACCCATCTTATGAATCCTTTAAAAATCAGCCACGCATCAGATAAAAGCAGTTGATAGTAATTTTAAAAAATGAGTTATTGGTAGTTTTTTTTTTATTTAGAAAGATTATGGAGCTAGATAGTACATTAAAAAAGTTAAGGGGCTTGAACCCTAACATCCCGAGTTCCTTATACTTTACTAGCTAAGTTGGCTGTAAGGAACTATTAATAATTATTTTGATTTATAGTACTTATTTACTTAATTTATATATCAATTAAATTTTACACTTAAAAAGATCAAAAATTGTTATTTAAACATCTCCAATTAAGCTTTACACTTATAAAAATATCAAAAAAACGCATTTTTAAACATTCTTTGCGGAAAATTAGGTATTTATTTAATTTTTCTTTTACTAGGTATTGACTTTAAAATAACATTAATTTTAGCCAATAAATGAGTAAAAATAGAGAAAAAAATGGCTTTTCAAAAAATGATGGATTATTTTTCATGAAAATTTTTTCACTTTATAAATTGATCTTATTTTCTCTATGAAAAAGGATTTTTTTTCTAGTGTAAAATTTATTAAATTTTAATGGATTGAACAATTTTCACTAATAAACCTTTTTTTTTTGTTTGTTCCTCTATAAAAACTAGTTCACTTTTGCCATATCTATTGCTCATTTTTTAAAATAGCCTTGACTAATTTTCCTTAAACTAAGGGTAAAGGCTAAGCCAAGCTCGAGTCCACTAGGCTTAAGCTCAACCCATTAAGCCATCAACATTATTCAGGATTGAGCTCAAATTGATACTCAACTTGACTTAAGTTGGGCTCGAACTGGGCCATCAAAATTGAAAGGCTCAACTTACTTGGGAATCTCCAATTTTCACCCCAAACCATTGTTTCAATCAAAACCATTGATCATTTTTTAGATTTAGATTTATGATTTTTTTTTTTTTTGCAAAAGATGCAAATTTACTAATGAACTATTGGTTATAGAGAGATTTTACCATCAAACTTTTTTATCTCAAATTTACTATTCATCTTTTTCTATCGGAACAAATTGACTATTGTCCATAAAAAAAAATGCCACAATGGCTAATGGAAAGTGTGATGTTGCAAAGACAATGTTGAGTTGGTGAAGTAATGTGGCAAAGAGAACTTTTTTTGCCTCAAATATATCACTCATGTTTTCTATTTGAGCAATTTTACTATTAAAGTATTACTTTTGAGTAATTATACTATTGAAGTATTACTTTAGAGCAATTTTACACATTGACCTTTTTTATCGGCATCACTTCTTTTTTAGCATTTCTAGATGAAAGGCAGTTTCAGGTTTTTCTTGCTCAAATCGACCATAACTTGCATGACCATGAAGACATGGGTAGTGATATGTACAAGCTACTGACCCTCAAACTGGGCAATGTTTATACTTCCAACATCTCATAAAACAAACAGGGTCTTGGAATCAGATGATCAACTTGAAGTGGGTGGGTGTTGCTTTCTTTCTGGTATGAATTTTTGAAAATTTTCTGTAAATTCATCTATGGTCATGAATTTCCTCTCAATTCACCAAAACATAATACCAATTTGAACTTCATAGGACATCTAAATCTCTAATCCCCAACTCATTCTTCTGATGCCCGTGCTTTTCTAGATTTCATGATTTCTAAATTTACTCATAACATAAAACGTCAATGACAAATTTGAAATGAAAAAAAAAATCGATGACAAAATTGCTCTGTGGCTAAAATGATTGGTAAAATCCAAATTTGGTCCCTTAACTTTTACGTTTATCCTAAACGGGTCCCTTAACTATAAAAGTGACTATTACGGTCCCCTAACTATCAAATCGAGTTCAATGTTAGTCCCTCCAGTCATTTTGGCCGTTATCCAAGACGGAAAATGCATACGTGGCAATTGATAATCCCACAATACCATGGTGGCATCGTGTAGCTGGCACAGAATACCACCGTGGCATCGTCTAGCTGCCCAGAATACCACAGTGGCATCGTTCAGCTGACAAATGCGAGTTGGGCATGGCGGGAAGAGATTTACCAGTGGCGGGAAAGAAATAGGGGAAGAACGGATATGTTAGATGAGAGAGAGAAAGGGGAAATAGAGGAATAAGTAAAGAGAAATTTAAGAAGACTTGCATGCAGACATGGCGAGGGTGAACGACGACAACTAGATCCCACACTGTTACTGTGGCTTGCCTGTAGAGTTAAAGATGGCATGGACCGACCAAAATGCTGGAAGGAGGTTCTATGGCTGTCGAAATTATGGGGTAGATTTGCTTTTTTAGTTTTGTTTTGCTTCAGGCATGCTTGGCTGAGCTTTTCTTCAGTTGTTTCTGACTAGTTGTTAATTTGCTTGAGAGACAGGGCAATCAGTACTGTCGATTTAGACAGTGGTATGATGACCCGACGCCTGGATATTGTAAAGTTGTGATAAGGGGGTTGCTGAGAAGAGTGGATGAAGCTGAGACAGAAATGAAGAAAAGCATGGCTAGAATAGATGAAGTAGAGACAGAGATGAAGCAAATGCGTTGGAAAAAGCAGAAAAGCAAGCTTGCAGTGCAATTGAAAGAAGCTGAAGTAAGGAAACTGAGAGGAAGGAATAGAAGAATGTTGGCGCTGTTGCTAGTCTCTTGGGTATTGTTCATTTGGTACCTGTATGTGTAGGTAGGTAGGAGATGGGTGGGCATCAATTTGGGGAAATGGGGTGTTATGGTTGTTGGGTGCGATGTATGGCGAGGAAATAGGGAGGGTTGGGGGTAGTAATGGTTGTTGTAGGTGTGTGAGGTTTATATTGGATGAAGGGTACATATTAGGTAACCTTCGGGGTATGATAGAGGTAGAATCACCTCAATTGTATACTTACTCGAATGTAATGAAAAGAACTTTATGTCATTTGGAAGTTAGTATAGTTTGAGAAACACAACTACAAAGTATAATGTTTATCAATTTTGCAACTTCTGTTCCATTCATTTTAGGTAAAAAGTGTCATCATGTCTATACATCCATTGTCCATGAAGAGTATTTCAAAGATCCACAAAAAATAGCCAACATCCAAAAGCGTAAATCCAATTACAAAAAACTGCACAAAAAACATCAAGTTTGGCTTTTACTCCTGCCAGTTGCCTACATCAAACTTGTGTTAATCCCTTCTTTTGAAAATGAATGCCCCCTTCCACTTGCATGACTCCTTCCTCCTCTGCCACCATTACCTTGTGGTCCAGCGTCTTCTAAATTCATAGACCTCTGAGATTGTTTTGCAACAAAAGCAGAACCTTGTTGTGAAAGTTATGTCTGTTCAGATGTAGGGACCTGTCCATGTTGGCCAACAGTTAGTGTAAATAAATATCTGATTGTAGCATACTATATACTAATCTCTTTAATACTTACATTTTGCTTCATCTGTGATGGCTGCTGCCTCTGTGATGGCTGTCCTCCTATTTTTCTTGTTTTCTTTGCTGAACTTGCACTTTCAGCTGAAGTTGGCATTGATTTGCAAGTGCTTTTAGTATGCCCTTTTTGCTTGCATATAGAACAGTGAATGATAACTCCTATTTTTCTCATTTTTGAACTACTTTCAGGCTCATCAGGTTCTCTTCTTCTCTTCTTCTGACTCCTTCCTCTACTGACCAGCCCATTGTTTGGAGGTTTAATGGGATTATGTTTCATGTCCTCCTATTGCTCTATACTCCTAATTGGGTTTATTACATTGGCATACATTTCCTTGTGTGTTTCAGTTCAATAACATTGGTCAACATATTCCTCAAAGTTGCTATGGTTTAGGGCAAAGGCAGAACATGCATGGTTGCATGGAATTCCAGTGAGCTGCCACTTCCTACAACTGCATGTCCTCTGCTCTATGTCAACTACATGTTGTGACATAGGAGTTGAAACTTGAAAGCTTGTCCCCCCTGACTCCATTGCCCAACAGTTCCTAGAGTTATCTATATTCTTGTTCAGTTTCTTTGTAATCTTAGGACATAATTTACCAGTCCACTTTGCCTCAACAGATCTTTTCCTAGCTATTCTAACCATGATCTTACATCTAATTACTTCTAACATGGTCAAAATAGGTTTATCCCTAGCGTCAAAGATGAATCTGTTAAAGCATTCACACAAATTGTTCAAGAGGATATCACATTTAGAGAACTCCCTAAAAGAAGAACTAGTCCAATGTTCAGGGGGTATACCATTCAACCATGCTCATGCATTTACATCAAGACCCTTAATTACCTCCATGTTCTTCTTGAATTCCCCTTCATATGAGCTCCTTGCTGCTTGCCAAACATAGTCTCTTAACCCCACTCCTGGAAAGCAACCTTTGAAGTTTGTGTACAAATGTCTGATGCAAAATCTGTACTCAGCATCTAGAAACAAGTGCTGAACTACTGGTATTAAACCCTGTATCATCAAAGCATCATTAGTAACACTAATTAAAATGTTAATATTACAAAATAAGGTAAACAACCTACCTTCTGTCTGTCTGACATAAATGTCCAGAACTTGGACTCAACAATACCAAGTTTTTCTGCTAAATGTACCAAAAACCAAACCCAAGAGTCATATGATTCAACCTCAACAACTGCATAGGCAATCGGCCATATGCAGTCATTGGCATCTATTCTAACTGCTGCAAGTAATTGGCCTCCATATCTCCCTTTTAAAAAACACTCATCTAAACTTATGATGGGCCTGCCCCCACTAAGAAAACCTTTCTTACATGCAGCCATGCATATGAAAACCCTCTTAAAGAGTAAATTCTCCAACCCCAATCGAAACTGTGTTCCAGGATTCCTTGCTCTCAATTCTTCACCATAGTCTGCAAGTTTGGCATATTGTTCAGCCTCATCACCCCTAAGCATCATTAATGCTAAAGTTTTCCCTCTTCCAACCTTAGACCTATGAATTTTTATGTTGTAGTCCCTTCTGATTAGGTCAATAAGGGTAGCCAAGGGTATTTCAGGGTTTGATCTAATAACCTCCAGATATTCCTCTGCTATCCACTTGTAGTTTGCAAACTTATTGGTAACCTGCCTTGCACATGTATGCCTGTCCTCAAACCTTCTTATCTGTGCTCTAGGTCCATCTTTGTATTTTCCAGCAACCAATAGCCAAGGGCAACCTGCCTTGCACAGTACTCTTACTCTTCTCTTATCATTCTTCTTGAAATCAACAGGTTGTCTCTGTACAACAAAGTATGCTCTCACAGCTTTCTTGAACACATCAAAGGAGGGGAAAACCATTTTTACCTTGAAGTTAGGGTCTCTCATATCTGTTCTGGGATTGAATACAGGGACCCTCTCACCTTCATCATCACTGGACTCGTGCACACTAAGCAACTCATCATCTGAATCCTCAGATTCACTTTGAACCTTTTTAAAATTATACCCCATAACCCTTCCACTACTGCCTACAGCAGGACCTGCCTCTTGTTGTTTGTTTTGGGTTGGAGCTACCTCTTGTTGACTGTTTTGAGTAGGAACATTAGCCTTCATCATCTTCTCTACCCCAGTATCAACTTGCACTTCAACATTTATCCCATCATCATCATTCTCAATTTCGTTATCCATCTCATCGAACTCTGTGTCACAACTCCCACTCTCTGTCTCAGGAGGTGCCCTATAGTCCTCATCATCACTGTTATCAGATTCAGACTCTGATCTATCTTCTTCCCCAAAATCCTTCTCATTTTCTTCTTCTCTGCCTAACTCCACTACATCAGCAACTTCTGGAGACAACCTCTCCCCCATACACACAGACTCTTCTCTGTTTGCATCTAAGTTATGCATTGTCTCCCCAACTCCCTGATGCTCATCCTCCCTAACAGGTTTAGCCTCCTTTAGGTGCCTTCCTTCATCTATCACTTGTTCTGTCATGCTTAATGATGAAACCTCACAACCAGAGATAAGAAGTCTCATAACTACCATACTTTTTCTTATAGGTGCATTGCCACCACTTACTCCACCTACTACCTTCCTACATGCCTCATCAGAACCATCTTCTGGCTCAATCTCAGTAATCGTAGCCTTTGGTGGTGTTAATGTAGCCTTAATGTTCTCCACAAAGGCTAACTCCTGTTTTGCCATTTCCTCAGGAGTCATTTTTTCAATGTAAACCACACTCTTGTGCTCGTGTGGGAGATTCGTATAAACCATGTCTATCACGTCCTTGTCTGTTTTCAACTCCCTTACTATATCCTCCAATGGCATTGTGTGAAAAGGAAGAGTCCAATAGTAGTTCATGAATCCACTGTATCCCAACTCCTCCACCATTTAATCAATGTCAACCATACTAATCTTGTCCATGTTACAGGCATCAAAATGATCCACCAAACCTTCCATATATGCCTTTCATGGCAGATTGGCAAAGTAACCCCCATGATGCATTTGGATTGTAAACTAAGTATCATTAAGAACTACATGATAATAAAGGAAAGAATAAATAAACACACTAAAAATACTCGAATTAAATACCCAACACTAACCCACATTGTTCTTCCAATGGACTCTTGGTTCACTGGTCCCCCCCTCAATAATTGACACACTGCCTTACTACAACACACACCTACCCTTTTTTATGCATTTTCAACAACTGATAAATACATAACACAACAGAAAACAAACCTATAATTTATTAAGTACAAAACTTACGGTAGTGCCAGTCCCCTTCGTCTCCTTTCCTGAGTCTCCACTCCGTCAATCGGAGTTTTGCCTTCATCTTCGCCTTCTCCTTCATCGTATTTCTGCCACCCCAACCACCAAAACAACCGCCGATTACACAAAATTTTCCTTCGCCTTATCGCTAGGGTTAACAGTTACTAGAGCACTATCAGGGAAAAGAATGAAGCTCTCGAAAAACCAGGGAGGGAGAATGGAAGCAGTTGGCCGTACTAAGTGACTCGCCAATCCACCGTGTATCAAATTGCCACGTATGCATTTTTCGTCCTGGATAACGGCCAAAATGACTGGAGGGACTAACATTGAACTCGATTTGATAGTTAGGTGACAGTAATAGTCACTTTCATAGTTAAGGGACCCGTTTAGGACAAACGTAAAAGTTAAGGGACCAAATTTGGATTTTTTCCCTAAAATGATAATAGTAAATTTACACTTTTTCCAATCCCTTTGTCACATCACTCTTCCAAAGTCAGCATTGTCTTTGCCACATCACATTTTCCGTTAACCACTATGGAGTTATTAGATGGACAATGGTAAATTTGCTCTAATAAAAAAAAAACATGAGGTAAATTTGAGATGAAAGAAAGTTCAATGGCAAAATCGCTTTATGATCAATATTTCAATGTTAAATTTGCACATTCCCCCTTTTTTTACGGGCAAACCATCCACTGTAATTTATACAATTATAGCTATTCTAATCTCATCCTCATTTTTCATTCTCCAGTGAATCATTTGGACCATGGCCACCAACTGCTCAAGTTTAAGACATCCTTTTTGGAAACTTAAGGTGCCACAAATTGATGCCCTTTAACTCAATTGTGGTTGAAGGTGAGCATCGCCACGAGGACCTCTAGCAAGAGAGATGCACGATGAAGGATAATGGAGCAAGTGATTAGGGCTTACTGACCTAACCAATCACTTGGAGATTGCAGAATTCAAGTGTCGAATGCAAGTAAGGTTCCTAATTGATAAGTGAACAAAAAATTTGAGGTTGGGTTAATATGTGTGGAGGGAGTTGTCAATTGTAGATTGTGGAAGATTTATTGTTTTGTGGCAATGGAATTGGGATTGAAAGGACACAACAAAAATAGTTTTTTTAATTTGTTTAAGATTAGTTTAAGTACTTATGATTAGTTTATGATTTCCTTTAACTTAGACTAATAATCTTTGTTTATGCATATTGTATGGGATGCCATCTAAGGCCCATTAATAAAAGGGGCATAGTATCACTAGACTCAAACTGGCCTTTTAAGATATCAATTTTATTTTTTTTAGTTTGAGCTTGAGCTTGAGCTTGATAAGGCTTAGTTCTATAAACCCCATTTTCAAGTTTAGGTTTGAGCTACTCAAGAATAGGCATGATTCATTTACATGCATAGTCAAAGCTATAAATGTAGTGGATACGACCAAAAGAATTAGCACAATGATAATTTTGCTCAAAGATGATACTTTAGATGTAATTTGTTAAGGTAAATATGTTATTAATTCTAGATTAAGGGACATGTCGATCATTATATTTTATACAAGCAAATCATCCACTTAGAAGTTTAGGTTATGTCTTAATTATTTGTTTTCCTATCAGTTGGGATTTGACATTTTTTATCAGCTAACTATCAGATTGTAGTTTTGGTTTGTCGTTAGTCTTTTCCATTTCTAACATACAAAAAAAAATGGAGCTAGGAAATGACAATTTTAATGCTATTCTTTTCATTTTATCATATAGCCCTAAATTTTGCTATAAAAAATTAGAAGAGAGATTGCAATCCACCATTATCTCGCCCCAAACTCTTGCAACTCAGTGATTCATCATCATCAAGTCATATTATTGTACCTTTGGGATCACTTACACCATTAGCTACCTCTGATTGCATTGTCGCCATCAAATAGTTGATAGAATGAGATCTCACAACTTGATTACAAGTTACATAATAAACTTTTTATCCTTTTCTATAAGGGGAAGGAACTTGTTAGGCCCAGTGCAGGGCCAGTGCTTGTGTATGCATACACACAATAATTACATGTCAAAGTTACTGTAACTGTAAATTTACAGTAAAAACAATTTCGGCCCAAAATGAACAAAAATGACAACCCACTGTAGGAAAATGTACACATAGAATTACAAAATAGGTCCTTAAAGATGTTGTTTTTTACTTTTTTTCCTCATACTTTATGTGCTGACAAGTGACCCCCCATATTCTTGTATTCAAGTCCCTAGATATTGGTCTTTATCATATTGGCTCCTAAAAACAAAATGCCGCTGCAAACCGCGGCCTTTCATCTAGTATAATACTACTAAAGTCTTGAGCCAATTCGTTTTAACTTAAGTCAACTGACTTATTTTTATTTTTTTATTTTTTTTGTCTGAACCCAATTTCATTTAAAAGTCAATATTATGTAGATATAATAATCTATTTATAAGAAAATTTTCATGATGCTGTTAAATTTTTGTGAATTTTTCCTTTTTAATTCCATAAATTAGAAAAAATTCATAAAAATTTAGTAAGATTATAAAAAATGTATTTTCAATGGATTATTACATAATAAGCCTTTTTGAAGTCAATTAATTAATTTTTACTAAGATGGCAAATCACATAAAATGTATTTATCTCTAAAATTTACTAAGATTAGTGCAAAACTACATAATATTGATTTTTAATTAAAATTAGTTCTAGATAAAAAAGATGTAAGAATAAAAATAAGCCATTTTGAAGTCAATTAACTTAGGTTAAAACGAATTGAGTCTAATTGATGATAATGTGTAAAAAAAATAAGTAATGCATTTGAGAACAAAAATTAACAGGGGGGTAATTTGAACTGAATCATAAATATAAATTATTTATTAGTGATTTGCCCTAATGAAGAAAAGAAAAGAAAAAAAAAATCCAAAACCCTGCAGCAAAGTTCCGGATCTAAAACAAAACCCAAGAAAACTCCTCCCACATTTATTTCTCGGGAGGATCAGCAGCATCCTGATAAAAACTCTTTTCGGAGCAGATCGCTATTCGATTTCTCCGTTTCCCAGGTAATCTCCTGCCTCTAGCTCCATTTTCCATTCGATTTTCTGGCATGGTTCTCTGTTCGGTTGTTGGGATTCTCGGTGAACTGCGAGCCGTCAATTGCTTCTTGGCCTCATCGTTTGCTCGCGAAGTGGCTATTTAGCATCTTACTTGAATTGAGCAGTGATTCGTTAAACTCTTGGAATTTATTCGACTTGTTACTGCAAATCTGTAGCTGCTGGTAATGGTATTTTGTGATTGTTGGAGTTGTGGGCTTTGCGTAGATCGAATTTGAAAACCAGCAGCTTGAGTCTTAGGCGTGATATGTGATATTATGATAAATTGAAACATTCCTTTCACTGGATGATCTTCAGTATTGCTTTTTTTAAAGTCATTTCGGTGGTGTGCGTCGATTGTTATTAATCAAAGAGTTTCACATTAATCTTTTATTTGTTTTTGTTTCTCATGTATTAAAATTTTGATGCCTTGAATCGTTTCTTTTGGTTGACCCGCGATAATCACTGAAACATTTCTTCAGGTAGAACGTTGCCATGGCTGCTTCGGAGGAGAATAGCGCTTTGTTCCCAATTTTCATCTTAACTATAATGGCATTGCCTTTAGTGCCATACACAATAATCAGATTATGCCGTGCTGCATCTAAAAAGACCAAGATAATCAACTGTCAGTGTTCAGAGTGTTCTCGCTCTGGGAAGTACCGCAAGTCCATATTTAAACGGGTGAGTTAGACCTCTTAGCTTATTTGTTTCTGTTGCGTGATTTTTCACTGCTATACTTTCTCATGCTTATATCTGGAGATGTATCTTTTCTGTACTTGCAGATCTCAAACTTTTCAACTTGCAGTAACCTCACACTGGTGTTGCTTTGGGTTATAATGATTTTCCTGGTTTACTATATCAAAAACATGAGTCGTGAGGTAATTTTCTTGGTGAAGTTTTAGTTACTTGATTATAAATTGTTATGTGATTTAATTGGATTACATGATATCTATGCAACTATATTTCTCAGTTAAAATTTATGCATCTTAATGGGATGCTTATAGCACATTTTGAGCTCTTGCAGTATTCATACTTGCAGCGATCTTCAATGTTGAGCTCAGCTGACAATACCTTTTTTTCTCATTTTTGACAGATCCAAGTTTTTGACCCTTTTGCTATACTTGGTTTGGAGGCTGGAGCTGCTGAATCAGATATAAAGAAGGCTTACAGGAGACTTTCTATTCAATACCATCCTGATAAAAATCCAGATCCAGGTTGAAGGTGTTTTGGTTTTTCATATTTGTATTGGTCTTCGAGTATGAACATTACTATGCTAAATGCCTTTTGTTGAAAGAATTTTATTTCTAAAAGTAATTCTACCATTATCGTTCCAGAGGCTCATAAGTATTTTGTGGAGTATATAGCAAAGGCTTATCAGGCTCTAACAGATCCTATATCTCGGGAAAACTATGAGAAATATGGCCATCCAGATGGAAGACAAGTAATTCACAATTAAATATACTGCATCAAGCTCTTTACTGCTACTGAGTGATTCATGAGAGCACCCTTATTAAGATTGGTATTATACTTTTTCATACAGGGTTTTCAAATGGGCATTGCTCTTCCTCAGTTCCTGCTAGACATTGATGGTGCATCTGGTGGCATTCTTTTACTTTGGATTGTTGGTGTTTGTATTCTCTTGCCATTGGTGATTGCTGTCATATATCTCTCAAGGTCATCAAAGTATACAGGAAATTATGTTATGCATCAAACATTGTCTACTTACTATTACTTCATGAAGCCATCCTTGGCTCCAAGGTAATTGTTTTGCTCAACATAATTAATATTACCGAGTACACCCAATAACAGTTAGGCTCCATTTGTCCTGGTTTAATTATAAGTGATCATTTTAATTTTTTGCACCTTTTTTTATGTAAATTCAATAATATTTAAAAGCTAATAGTTACCTATCTAACTATAGCATGAGATTTTTTTAGATATAATCAATTTTTTAAATAAATTTTTTACTTTTTTGTGAATGAAAAAGAAAAAAATCATAAAATATATGTTCTTTTCAATAATAATAAATAGTCCTTTTAGGATCTTGAAGTGTTGTCTTTCAATTAGTGCACAACTTTTGGAAAAAACTGGTTTTTGTCAAAGTAAACTCTTCTAAAAAATAATCTCCACCAAACCTACAAAAATTGGGTTTTTGCAGTCTTTAGTTATGCAAGTGTGTCATTTTCTCGTTTAATGTTTGTTGTCCTTCCCCACTAGAATGCAAAGGTGGGTTTGCATTTCTACGAATGCATAAGATCATAAAGTTTAGAGATCCCCTGTTGCATTCCTCCAGCATCCAGAGTTGTTAGATTCACCTAAGAAAAGGTTTTCATGCTGTTATAACAAAAAAGCTGTAGAATGATTTATGTTGATTGCAATGAAATAACAATGTTACATTAGCAAGGATAGTAGAAGAAAGCTGTAGGAGTTGAAGCTTCTAATGAGTAGTTGATACCCAAGAATCCATAATTTTGTCAATCAGTTTTTAGCAGCTGTATACTATTGATTCTAGTTTTGTTTCTGTACCACTCTTGTCATGTAATCCCTGGCAATTATTGATTGATGCTGGTATGTAGATTTCACTTTATGCATAAACTCAAAGAAGTGTACACGTGCTGTCTTGATTCTTTGTTGGTTAAGCATGCACTATCTTCTTTGTCATAATAAGCCTCAGCAAATTAAGTGAACTTAGGTCAACTCAGTGTGCATGCAAACACACACATACACACACACACGCGCGTGCGCGCGCGCGCACATACATAGAGAGAGAGAGAGAGACACACACACACACACACAGAGGGGGAGAGAGAGAGAGAGACATACATACATTTTTTTTTTTTGTATTCTGTTGACGTCATTTGCTGTTCTCATATGACCCCTACTCCGTATAGCAAAGTTATGGAAGTCTTCATTAAGGCTGCCGAGTACATGGAAATACCTGTACGTAGAACTGATGATGAGCCTCTTCAAAAGCTATTTATGTCCGTTCGGAGCGAGCTAAACCTGGATCTTAAGAACATTAAACAAGAGCAGGCCAAATTCTGGAAGCAGCACCCAGCAATAGTGAAGGTGGCTTTTGAAGAATGATGGCTACCATCAAGCTTTAAAATGTGTTCTTTCCCCTGTTTGTCTTGGCATTAGATAATATATTACATTTTTATGCTTCATTTGATTTTTTCAGACGGAGTTGTTAATTCAGGCCCAATTAACTCGTGAATCAGCTACCTTGCCTCCCACATTGTCAGGTGATTTCAAGCGTGTGCTGGAACTTGCACCGCGCCTTCTGGAAGAGTTACTGAAGGTTATTATTATGCATGTTGCTCTTATTTTTCTAAACTAAAAATTGTGGGAGTTGCATTGCTTATGCGTGTTGTTTATTATCTATAATGAAATATAACCACATTGAGATTCAATTCTCTGATAAAAAGGTTGAGTAAGGAAGAAAAGAGTCTAAAGAGATGCTATCATAAGATAGGAGTTATCAAAATCACAGAAATAGGGCTAACTGCGTTAAGGAGACTATCAGGTGAATTATAGTATGATTTCAACAACTCTACTCAAGTGCAGTCATGGAGGTGTCAAAAAGGAAATTGCAGTCATGGAGGTGTCAAAAAGGAAATTAAGCATGATTTTGCAAGAATTATTTGTGATGTCCATGGGCTGATGTGCTTGATCTGCTTGACTCTAATATTCTAAAGCTTCATTGGCTTGTATTGAATTCTCAGTATTTCTTGTGTTATAGGCTTGTTAATCTCTTGGTTCTAACTTGCTATCTTCTATTAATTTGCTACACATGTTATGTATGCAGATGGCAGTTATTCCTCGCACTGCCCAGGGCCATGGATGGCTGAGGCCTGCAGTAGGGGTTGTTGAACTTTCTCAATGTATAATTCAGGTATGGGTTCAGCAAGATTAGACAGCAAAACATTTCTCTTTTAATATAAGGTGTGCTTGTGGACTAGTTTTTTATTTGGCTGCTCTTATACCATTTTGTTTTTCTTTGTTAAATTGTTTGAAAGTTTTCTCTTATACACATTTTGTTCTCTTTAAACCGTGAGTTTTATACTCGTGTCGTAATGATTAAACATTTATCGGCGCATTTTAACCAAAAGGCTATCTTTTTCACCTTTCTTTCGTTGCTTTGTCTTCTGTGAGGCATGGATCAGGCAAGGGATTAGAATGGCTGCTGTCTTTGTGTTTGACTTTCATACTATTGTTACTTTTTTTTTGATAAATTCATACTCTATGACTGTTAGGCTTATGTTTTTTTACTGTTTCTATATGGAATTGCAGGCTGTTCCTCTCAGTGCAAAGAAGTCAACCGGGGGATCTGCTGAGGGCATTGCTCCATTTTTGCAATTGCCACATTTCAGTGAGGCTGTTATTAAGAAGATGGTCCGCAAGGTAAATGAAAGGAATGTATTGGATTTAAGTTGCATGATACAATTTTGAGAGTTCTAGTTTTATTTATTTGAAACATTGGAGTTTTCTTAAAAGCATTTCTATAACTTACAAACATCAATTTGTTAGTTTGTAAGTCTAACCCATATAGAGTAATGCCTTCAAAAACAGTGTCTGAATAAGTGCATCGACATATATTTATGTCATACACTTTTCTGATTTTACCCATGATACGTACAGGTGTGCGCGCGTGCGCACACAAGGGAGTGGAAGGAAGACCCACCTTAGAAATGCTGATGTAACACAACATCCTTAAATTGGGTAAAGAAAGAAGCATTAAAGACAATTTTTGTACAAAATGCTTTTGTATGTATTTTTTAGTGTCCATCCGGTTGAGAATGCATCCGTCTTGTTTTTTTGTTTTTTCAGAGCTTGCATTGCTGCTAAGTATTTACAGCCACCCCCCTCTTTTTTTTTTTTTTTTTCCCCCTATTTTGTGGCTTTATGGTGATTATTGGAAAGAGGAACATGCGAGAATCCTTGGTTTTTTGTTTTGTTTTGTTTTTTTTTTTTGTGTTTTTGTTCTTTTTCCCTTGTTTTTAACAGTATGAAAAAGGGTTGTCAATGTGCAATTGCAGAAAGTGAGAACATTCCAAGACTTCCGAGACATGAGCCTAGCTGATCGCACTGAACTTCTTACTCAAGCCGTTGGCTTTTCTTCTGCTGAAGTTGAAGATGTTGATATGGTATTGGAAATGATGCCTTCATTAACCATTGACGTTACATGTGAGACGGAGGGTGAAGAGGGTATACAAGAAGGAGACATAGTCACCCTTCAGGCTTGGATATCGCTCAACCGTGGGAATGGTCTGATTGGTGCTCTCCCTCATGCGCCCTACTTCCCATTTCACAAGGAGGAAAACTACTGGTTTTTGCTAGCAGATGCTGTATCAAATAATGTTTGGTTTTCACAAAAGGTGAGTTTCATGGATGAAGCAGCAGCAGTGACTGCAGCTTCAAAGGCAATTCAGGAGACCATGGAAGGTTCTGGGGCAGCTGTTAAGGAGACAAGTGCAGCTGTTAGAGAAGCTGTGGAGAAGGTGCGCGGTGGCTCCAGATTGGTGATGGGCAAGTTCCAGGCACCTGCAGAAGGGACGTACAATTTGACATGCTTCTGTCTTTGCGAATCTTGGATAGGTTGTGACAAGAAGACAAATTTGAAGGTTAAAGTTCTGAAACGAACTCGAGCAGGAACTAGAGGTGGAGTAACGTCAGAGGAAGGACAAGTGGCAGAGGATGGAGTCGAAGAAGAAGAGGAGATCGAGGAGGAGGAATATGATGATTATGAGAGTGAGTACAGCGAGGATGAGGAAGATGAAAAGAACACGAAAAAGAAGGGGTCTGCTGCGAATGGCCCCAAGCATAAAAAGGGGTCAGGGTCTGAAGGATCGGGCACAGACGAGGATTAGTTCCATTGTTTGGAAGGATAATTTTAATTTGTGACTGATCCGATGTTTCTTCTAATTTGTGAATTACTGCTCCACAATTTACAGTGATAGTCAACAGATATAGAGCCTGAGTTGTTATAGTTTTGAATGTAGACATTGTTCGGTTCTCCATTTACTTGGACCCACATCATACTTTCATTGGTTTAGGACTGCTCTGTCTCTCTTGCCCCACTGTTTTCGTCATGGAAGCCACAAACGTTCTATTTTATTTCTTCGAGTCCTTGAAGTTGAAGGCATTAGACAGAGGAGGGCTTAATTGTTTGGGCAGAGACTATGGGATAAGCGGCATCGACCCAAAATCTCTACCCCTTGACTTGAATAGCCATCATACATTCAATAAGCCTTCAAGCATGCACATGCAAATGGCTATTCTCCCATCTAGAAAATAGATGAGAAAACAGTATGTTAGGCTCCATTTTGTGTATAACTGTTGTAATTAGTGTTAGAGTTTTTGATAATTTTATAAACTGTAAAGATCAAACCGCTAAAGCGAAAAGATAAAAACTAACTTTAGATAATTTTTTTAAGACTCTAATATTAATCACCAACACTAATACTAAATAAGGCCTTAATAGTATGTTATCATGACAAGCGTGCGATGATATTATGGTCCTTATAAAATATTACCTATGTTTTTTGTACTAGTTATATTTTCACTTTCTAGTTTTAGAGACCTATTTCTACCAGATAATTTTATTTAAAAAATTTTAAAGTTGATATCAAATAATACAGAAAAGCAAATTTAAACCCTAGCCGTCCTCTTTCGTCTCTCTCTCTCTCTTTCTAAAAAAAGTCCCTCAAGTCTTAGTCTATTTGGCCGAACCCGGCTAGTTTCCAGCAGGATTTGGTTATCTCTTCTTAATTTATATTCCCTCCGTCCCATATTCTTTGAAATACTTTCCATTTTGGGTTATCCCAAATTCTTTGAAATATTTTCCTCTTTAGTAAGCTTTACCATGTATGTTTACTGTTATACCCTCCCTCATCTTTCAATTCCTCTGTTTTACCCTAAAACCTACAGCCCAATGTCTCTGTTTTGTTCTCTTTTTTGATCTCAGCAGTGACAAACACACGGAGAAGGACGGAGACGATAGTGCTACACTCTAGCAGTTGTAACCCAAGTGTAGGTTGTCGCAAGTAATAAAATTTCAGGAGTGCGAATGTTGAACCACAGGGAAGTGAATTAAGAAATACAAGTTACAAATTTGGTAATAGTGAAATATTTTAGTACAAGGTGTGAACAGGTGTTGATTAAAAACTTAAATTCAAATAAATAGCTAAGGTTAGGGGATCCACTTTTAGTATATCAGTTATGATTAATTTTAGCCCATTTTGCCATTCAACTGGAATCCGCACATAGAGGAGATCTCAATCGGGGAATTTAGTTAGCATTAGCCTTCATTGATCTTAAAACACCAACACTTACTAATGGACTCAAGTATTCATCATGCCAACCGTTGTTCACAATAACTCAAGATTCCAATATAGGCAGCTTAGCCACGTTCTACAGAAGGAATCAAGCAGCTTTTGTACCAATAATTTGACTATAATAAATCAAGACTCTCACTTAACAATGAGGGAAGTTAAAGATTAAGAAAGCAAATATCGTTAACGTTGTGATCCATTCAAATCTACTATAACCTTTATACCAAAAGCTTCACCCTTTCACCTTAGTAAAAGGAAGATTAGTTGGTCATGATAAAAGTAAAAAACATGTAGAAATATGAAATGAATATAGATTAAAAGATCAAAAGAAGAACGAGAAAACATTTAGATAGAGTTTCAGTATTGAAAACCAGAACAAAACTAAAGAAGAAAAGCTAAAGATGATACAAGAACATAAAGGAAGCCTAAGAAATGGCATGCATTCGTCCTCCCCCTAAGGTGCCTATTTATAGAGTTTTGGAGTGGATGAAATAGTAAAATAATAAAATGTAAGTAAATACAAAATCAACAAAGGCGGTCTGTAACTTCTTTTAATTTTTTGACTATCGTACACATTGAATCAGCCCTTCCTCAAAGCATGAGATTTGTAGATCTCTTCTTTAACTTCGAATTGATATCTTGCTAATTCAAATCGGACATCCGTAGCTCAAGTTATGATTTTTCTACCGAAACTACTCTTCAGCACATGAAAGAACGAATGATCTCATCTATAATCAGATTTTGGCAATGAAAACGATCAAACTAGCTCGCGAAATGAAGCAGAGTTGAAGATCTATGTGTTGGCCTCTGGATGAAGTTGAAATCACTCAGTTCTGACATCTACAGCTCCAGATATGATTTTTCTCGTGAAAGGTTGCAAAGTGATGATTTTACCTACGTAAAAATAATAATAATAATTATTATTTAATATTAATGAATAGTGAAAATGTGTATAAACAGTACAATACACATATGAATAGTAAGTCAGTGAATAATAACTCAGTAAATAGTAAAAAATGCGTGAATAGTAACTCAATGGAAAAATGCTCAGGATAGAAAAATTAATCATACTTAAAGTATATAATGATGATTTAAACCCTTAATAGCAATACACTTATGAGTATTCATTAATAGCGACGTCAAATCGAGGCAGTAGATAGAGGCGGATGACAAACGGAGGCGACAGCAGATTGAGGCAGGAGATGGCAAATCGAGGTGAGCGAATAAGAGCGGAAAATTGAGGCGGGCGATGGCAAATTGAGGTGACTGATAGAGGCGACTGAAGACAGAGACGAAGGTTGAAGGCGATGGCAAATCACATAGAAACAGAGGCAACCAAGTGTGCGGATATCAAGGTGACGGCAAATCGTGCAAAGATAAAGGTCGAATGTGGTAGACGAAGGCCGAACACAGAGACAGACCTTAAGCCAGGTGGCGATTGATGTGTGAGTGTGTCGCAGATGAAGGGCATAACAGGAAAACAAATGCGGAGTAGGCCTCATCTAGAACTTGATGCAAAACCATTTGTTTCAAAAAACACAGGACAGAGAAAGTATGTTATTTCTTCAAATAATCGACTTCATCACTAGAGTTGTCTCTGTACGTTTGCCAAATCCAATTTTCTTCCCCTTGTCAAATGAGTTGGAGGAGTTACAGATTGAAATGGCGGTAGCAAGAAGTTCTATTCGATGCAGTTAGCTGATCCACTCTCTTATGGTGGATTGGTTATTAGTGTTTGTCAATTTATTTGTTAGTTCATCCAATCTAATGTTGGTGTCATTTGTTCAATTTTATGTTGGTTTCCTTGTTAGTTTTGTGTCTTTATGGGTTTTGCACTCAAATTATAAACATGACGCTTATCACAGGAGTTTTTTTTTTTTTTTTCTATTTATGGCATTACAAAGGTGTTTACAAGCAAAAATATAAAGTTAATAATCTCTATGTCAAGTCTCTGTAGAGCTCCAGGTCATCGTATCAGTTATAGATGTCGTATGACTTTTAGTCATTGTAATGAATACCCATTATCAATATATAGCATGTGTTTTTAAACGAGAGAGGTTTAAGTGTAATTAGTATTAAGAATTATGAAAAATCTGTCTTTAATCCTTTAAAACTAAGGTAATTATTCCACTCACGCAGATTTTCACTAACAATTACATCGTCCCTCCAACCTTCAAAACTTGCTGCTTCGTAAGTTTTTTTGGCATATTACTGTCCCTTCTAATTGTAATCTAGGGTTTCAATTCGACCACTGAACAGAACTGGTTGCACTAATTACACCAAGTATTATTTAGAATTCACTATTCGAATTAATATAGCTTGTTCATATTAGTGTGGTTTGTCCAAGTAAGAACATCCAGCTACTTAAAATGGTTTACACTTCAAATGAAATGAACACTATCTTGATTTCGAAATAGAATCTTCGTAGACAGATCCCCATGTATAGTATCAAATGCTGCAAACACTTCATATTAACTATAAAATTCTCGGAACATTATTGAGTCTATGAGAAACTCAAGTCTAATTCATTGCGACAATTGGCAACAGTCAGCACTAATACTTCTCATTTAGCAATCCCTTACGAGGGGCTGCTCTCTGCGCTTGACCAGCTCAGGTGATCATAACAGTGCACAAAGAGCAACAGCGAACTACCCGGTAAAAATGAATGCCTACATAACCGCAGTACCAGCAAGATGATATGCTGCTTGAATTCTGTCTTCTCCGCCCTTCAGAACTTTATGATGTTGAACAGAAATACATCTCACCATTATGGATAAAACCAGAAGTACTTTGAAGACTTTTTTGCTGTTTCATGCTATAAACTTGTGGCTTCATCCAAACTATTCGTTGAAATTCTTCTATCCTCACTGATACTTTCAGAAGCACTACCAAATTCCCGCACCTGTTTTGATTGTATTCTGACCCGCTTTCCTTTGATGTATCGATATTCCCATTTTGGTGGTGGATATTTCCTTTTCAACTGATCATATTTGTCCAGCATGCCCAATTTCTGGAAGACATTTCCAACCATTTTAACTATAGACACACTTGGTTTGACACCAAGCTCCTCCATATCAGCAAATATCTGCAATGGATATATCAACAGTGATGGTTTATCAGTTACCCCAGCCTACCTCACAGGTTCATGCCAAATCTAAAAAGTGGCTTGTGATGGTGACCCTAGTATATAGAACTTTCATGTAACATCATTTTGCTGAAAGAAAAAAAGTGGATGGGAAATATAATAAGGGTGAGGCCAACATTTAGCTAAACTCTCAAACAAAATGCTGTGCTCACGGTGACATCCAAAGGAAGCTTCATTTTATCAAACGTAGCAAAAATAAATACAGAAGAATGAAGGTTCAGATGCCTAACTCAATACCAGGTCGAAGCAAAATCATGTGTAACGAAAGAGTAGCATAGAACAGGAAGATGCTACATACATCAAACAACTTTTCATGCATGTCCCTTTGGTAGTAAAGTGTAATCATCTTGTCAAAGAAAATACGAGGAGTGCTTTCCAAACTATCAGAAAATATTTTCCTCCACAACTCTTCGGCTTCATCAAGCCTGCCATCCTCAGCTAAAGCATTTAGTAAGCAGAAATAAGTTCCCATTGTCCTCCCTTGACCCTTGCTTAACATCCATTTTGTCACCTACACCATGAAATCGCTAGTTAGCTAGCTATTCTATCTTATTCCAAAGTCAATTACATGGGGAAAAGCTAAAGAAAATAAGTGCTCCAGAACTACAAATACCTGAATTATTCTCTTCCACTCCTTTTCAGTCTCCAGAGTTTTCAACGCTTTCTTCACTGTGATCAGTGGGAACTCTAGCTCCCAAGCTATGAAAGAATCAAGAGCCCCATAAACTTCCTCTTTCACATTTGACAGTCCCTTTATCTACACAAGAAGAGCCTATACTATATTACACAGCCACCCAGTAACCCAGAATCAAACCAGATAAAGTTTCTCCCGAAAAAGCTCACTTTCGATAGAAAAAAAAAATGTCGACCCATTCCAGACCCAACCATTCAAACCCAGAAACCAGATATTCAGTGAACTTAAAACAACCAGGGCAGCCCCGAAGAAGAAACACTTACACAATCGACGAGCGTGGCTGATTTCGAAATTGTCCCGATTCTCCTCCTCGACTTCCAAACCCGAGGATACCTTGGCCGTGGACCTTTAGCAGCGCACACCTGAAAATCACTTGCGATTTCAGGATAAAAAACGAAGTGTCCAGCACAGCCAAGTTCGAAGGTTATTCCAAGATTCAGGCTTACAATAACATTAACACCTACAAAGCTCCTGCGAACTTCAGTCTTCTCGAATCTCTGGGCACTAAGCGGCAGAAAAAAATTGACAGCGAGCATTCTCGCATCAGCCAGCAAATTTCATTAGCTTCCGGAACGTTAGGGACAACCGATATTCTTAAACGGAGGCGAATGCCGCTATCGGCCTAGGTTGATAATTCGTTTTATTCGATTAAAACCGGACTGTCTTTTTTCAATTTCATACGATTTTTCAGTTTTTATATTATTAAAAACCGAATTAACCGAAATAAGGGTAAAATCGAAGTAGAACCAAACATTTGTTAATTTTTGGTTCGGGTAAAACCGAAATAAAGATAACATCCAGATCCAGTGATGAGATTGCAATATAGAGAACAATAGGGCACATAAAAAGCATTTGACAAGAAATTGAGGACCAGGTGACTAGCGAGAGGTAGCTTCTTGGTTTTCCGATCATGGAAATAAAGTAGAAATCCAAACAGAATGGGTAATGGAGGGGTGTTCGCGGGGCGGGTAAGACTGGGTTCGTGCTCAACCCGATCCTACCCGCATCATTGACCGGATTTTACATTTCGCTACCCGACCCTACCTGTATACTTCAAAATTATATAAAAAACCAACCCTCATAAAAATCGGTTATGGTCGGTTCAGTATGAACGATTTTTTACGTTCACCTGTAAGACAATAATTTTTATCCAAAATGACATATCTCAAGCCATATATCAATTTTTCTTTTCCTTTTCAAACTTGGGATTGGTAAGGAAGCTACATATAATTTTAATGATAATCATCTTGTCATTCTATAAGTTTTTCTAAATATACAAAAAGAAGTCAGAAATAAGTAAGGTAGACTGGTAGAGCAGAAAATGAGATATTGATTATTGAACTCACCGAGAGGAAGAAGGCCACTGGATTGTTGACACGGACGACGCCAGGGCGGGATTCACGTCAGCAGCAGAAGTAGTAGAGTAGAAACAGTAGAAGCAGAAGCACCAGAAGCAGCATAGCCAGAGTGATGGAGGAAGAAGGCCATCGGATTCACTTCAACAGCAGAGTGAGGTAGCATTCGCCGGGATTGTTGATTGTTAACAGGGACGACGCCGGGATTCACATCAAATTGCTGGTCCTCGTTGCCAGGATTCACGTCAGCAGAGCAGCATAGCCGGAGTGATAGAGGAAGAGGCCATCGAATTCACGTCAGCAGCAGAAGTAGCAGAGTAGAAACAGCAAAAGTAGAAGCACCAGAAGGCAGAAGCAGCATAGTTGGAGCGATGCAGAGCAGCAGATGTAGGAGGTCGGATTCACTTCAGTAGCTGGACAAGCAGCAGATGCCGAGCAGCAGAAGGTCGGACTCAGACAAGGTCACGAGGACTGGAGCACTGGAGCAGTAGATGCAGAGACTAGAGAGCAGTTAGGGATTTTCGATTTTGTGCTGATTTGGGATTTGGGTGACTGCCTGACTGGGCGTGAAACGGTGAGTACTGAGTAATGCTATTTGCCAATTAAGCGGGTCGAGGCGGGTTTTACGGGTTTCAATTTTAAAACCCAACCCGCACCACATAACTCACCGGGTTTATGTTTTTACTACCTAACCCGACCCTAACCTTCATAGAACCCTCATCCCTTGCGGTTAGTTTCGGTTCGGATCAGCCGGATTTACGGGTTATACGGTTTGGATAAACACCCCTAATTGATTAGTGCAATTTGAAATATCGACCCTAGGTGAGAATGGGTTGGGTGAACACGAAACCCAACCTGAACCACATTTATTGGGTTAAGTTAGGGAAAAATAGACTTTGGTTCATGGATTGATTCTACATATACGAGAACTGATGATTTTTTAGTTGATTCTGGCTTCATATGAAACTAATCCGAGGTGAAACTAAATCCAAAGTATATATATAATTATATAATACTCCATCCGTCTCATGTTTTATACTCTATTTGGTTTTGGCACAAAGTTTAAGAAATGATAAAAATGTATGATTTTTTCCAATTATACCCCTGTTCTACCTTTTCCCTTCCTATTTTCCCGTCTACTTCATAACCTTAACCACCTCCTGTAGCACCCATCGGACGTCCATCATCTTACGTCGTCCCCCGATCTCACACCATCGTGCCGATGTCATGCAATTCTTGATCGCCAATCTTACGTCATCCCTAATGTGTCACCTCGCCTTCGTTGGCTCCGTCAATCGATCTTGCCTCCGTTACCTCCGTCAATCGATCTCACGTGTTGCCTCGCCTTGGTTACCATCATCATCATGTTGATCACACGCCTCCCCGGGATCTATCGCCACCAAGTTCAGATCTAGACCAAACTCATTTCAGCGTCTTTCTACTATTCCGCCACCGATCCCTTCATCTTCATCTCCACATTCCGTTGATTCTGATTTCATCCTCTTGCTTTGTCACTTCCTTGCCTACCTCGCCGTCGTTGTTACTCGTCCGCTCATGATATCCAGCACCAACACTTGATCTTTGACACCATCACCTCTGTAGTCTTTTGGGTCAAGTGAGTCACCCATCCCAATCGATGAACGACAGTGCTTCTTGAGGCGAGAGTCGGCCGCCTTGCCTTGACAACCTGTCATCCCACCAATCGAGCGAATAACCAGACAAAAAATTGGCCCGTCATCCTAGCCTCCCCATGCCACTGTAAGGCTACTCGGAAATCCACGATTTGAACGAAGTTGGCATGGGTAGGTGAAATCAGTTCAATCGGGCAAGTACAGATACGCCTACATACACCTTGAATCGTTGAATTTGAAAACCCAAGATCTCCTAGCAGCAAATGAACGATGTTGGCGGATGAAGGGGAGCGATGAAATCGTGTCGAGGTCTGATGACACCAAAATGAAAGTTGAAAGAGAAAAAGATATAAAAGTCAATTTGGTTGGTAAAATTTACTAAAAAGGGAAATGGTGTAAAGAACTTGGGACGTTCCAAAATGACAAATGGAGCAGAAAACTTAGGACGGAGGGAGTAAAAATTATAGTGTTACTAATATATATGTATGTATGTATGTATGTATTTTTTTAGAGAATTATGATGATCATCTTGTATTTTTATATTAAAACCTTATACTGATATCCTAAATTGAAATAATATGAAAATTATAAAATCATTCACAAAATTTCTTCACATTCACTTGAATCACTTTGTTTCCTAGCAAGACAGACTATTCTTGGGTTATTTTGCCTTCAATTTCTCTACTTTAGACTACTCTTTACGATATAATCATCATATTTTTTTTCATTTATAAGTCATGTGAAACTAGAAATTCATCGCATCAACATATTCCAGGTTTTGATATTGAAGAAAATGGTCTTAAAGGCTCAGGTTTTATATTAAAACCTTATACTAATGTCCCAAACTGAAATAATATGAAAATTATGAAATCATTCACAAAATTTCTCCACATTCACTTGAATCACTTCGCTTCCTAGCAAGACGGGCTATTCCCGGGTTATTTTGCTTTCAATTTCTTTACTTTAGACTACTCTTTATGATACAATCATCATATTTTTTTCATTTATAAGTCATGTGAAACTAAAAATTCATCACATCAACATATTCCAGGTTTTGATATTGAAAAAAATGGTTTTAAAGGCTCAATTTTTCATATTGAATGTCATGTCAATATTGGAATTACTAGAGGAAAACAAATTGGTTTAGATAGAAGATACTCCACAAGCAATTCTTTTAAACCATTTTTGGTAACTGCATGTTAAATTCTTTTTAATGTATCTAAGTGCATGTATTTAAATGATAATTTAATTATATATTATGTTGAATATTTCATAAACTCATTATAGATACAATTTTATTGAATTTTGGTGTTGTTATAAGTATATCGTATAAACCGAAAAACCTGAGAATTAGAACCGAAAAGTCTAGAACCATAGTTCTGGTTCTATTCTATTTTCAAGTTGGGTAGAAAATTTTTGGAATCGATACCATTTTAGGTTGGTTCGGTTCCATTATAAAACCAAATTAACCCGAACCATACTCACCCATAGAACCCAATGAACGGCAAAGTGCAATGATGAGATTTTTAGTATAGACAACATGGAAAAAGTGCAAATGATGGAGGAACAACAAATCAAGATGAAAGCAAAAGAATTCTATATTCAAGAACAATAGCCATGGTTAGTGGCAGATGGACAAGTAACACCAAGGACGGTAAAGGAAAGACACAACAACAACAATTTCTATGAGTTTGGTGGCCTATATGGGGGCTTAAATACTATTCCTCCCGTCCAAGGTTCTCTACTTCATTTATATATGTCATGGAGATGTTGGCAGGAGGAATCCAATTCATTAAATCACTTATCTCTTGCAATTATCAAAGTTAAGGTGGCATTGTATACTTTTCTTGTTCATTACAGTCGGACTGACTTGGGAACTAGCAATTTCCCAACACAACAACTCCAACTTATTTCTTGCCTCTCTACCAAATAAATGAGTTTCGACTGAATTGACTAATTCAAGAGAAGCGTTACAATATGTGAGGAATGAGGAAAAGGGAGGTAATTTGTGTGGCTTTACTGAAAGAAGAAAAATAAATAAAGGATCAGTTTCAGTTGTTGGTAATCAATTTTTCATTAGTTAACATATGGTTTTGAGAATTTGAAATGAGGAAGGAACCAATCACCAATAACAAACCCATTGAGCTAGGTACAAAGCTTGTTGGTCACATAGGGCCCAAATGAGTTGAAGTTGATCCAAGAGGAAAAATATAGAGAGGATCAGTTTCAGTTGTTGGTAATCAATTTTCCATTAGTCAACATACGATTTCGAGAATTTGAAATGAGGAAGGAACCAATCACCAATGACAAACCCATTAAGCTGGGTACAAAGCTTGTTGGCCACACAGGGCCCAAATAAGTTGAAGTTGATCCAAGTCTAGTGATGAAACTCTCTCTCCATTATCGAACCACCATTAGAACAATGGCAGCCAAGCTTAATATGTCATCCATTCTTCACTGATGATTCAAATAAAGGGTTCTAAGGTGCCACTCAAATGTTATAAAGCCTTACTCGACAGAAAAAAAAAAAACAAGAAAGAAAGATTGAGTCAATTCATTTTAACTTAAGTCAATTGATTTATTTTTATTTTTATATCTTTTTTACCTAAAACCAATTTTATTTAAAAGCCAATATTATATAGATGTAATAATCCATTTGATAGTAAATTTTTATGATGTTGTTAAATTTTTATAAAAATTTCCTTTTTAATGTCCTACACTAAAAAATTTATAAAAATTAGTAAGATTAAAACAATTGTATTTTCAATGGATTATTCCAACTACATAATATTGGCTTTTAATTAAAATTAGTTTCAGGTAAAAAAGACATAAGAATAAAAATAAATCATTTTGAAGTCAATTGATTTAAGTTAAAATAAACTGGGTCTTAGGTTCTGTCTACATATGATTGAAAAAAACTCTATTATGCATAATCCTGTGTTTATTGATATCTAGATTATCTCCATATAGGAAAAAATAGTTTTACTTAAAAGAAGGATCATATAAGTATTATCTCTTACTTAATAAACCGAATTTGGTATGCAGCTGCAAAAGTAAATGGTTTATAACAAAAGTAATGTTTTTTGCTACTGTAGCTAGACCAAGATATGATCCAATAAAAGGGAAAGAATTTTCATGGAAACTTGGAATTTTTCCTTTTATGCATAAAGAGCCCCAAGTGAAGAGAAGCAAAAATAGAGTAGTTGGAACAATGGAGACCAATGCTATAGCTTCTATCACAAAAAATTTTGTTAAAGTTGGCTTGATTGAGAAGGTTCTACCTACAATTCAACAGAAAATGGCCTCACACAACTCTTGGGAGAACAATGTACATTTAGTGAAATAGTGCCAAACCACACATGAAGGCTGATGATTTTAATTTCCAAAAAGCTACAAGAAGAAGCAAACTTAAGGTCCAATTGGTACACCAACCTCCTACTAGTCATGACTTAAATGTGCTAGATTTTTTCCAAGCCATAAAAGCAAGGTTACATGTTTGACAGATAGGGATGGCAAAATTTGAACAAACCTGAAGACCTGACCTAACCCACTCGAACCTAAGCCCGACCTGACACAATTTGACCAGAAAAGTCAACAACCCAAACCCGACTATACCAAACTTGACATGAACCCAAACCCAATTGAAGTAAAACCTGAGAAAACCTGAACTCAAACCTGACCTGACCCGAACTTGAAATAACTCGATGACTAAACCCGATAAGACCCGATTTTAACTTAAATCAATATAAAATATATGATCGGTAAAGACTTTAGAAAAATTATGATTTAATATATGTGAATTAGTTTCTTGTATTCTGTTGAGCTATTTTGCATTGTAAAGCGAGCAAATGATAGCTATGGGAAACAATTAGTAAAACAGTGATAAAGAGATATAAATAATTAGGTTTTATAAATTATAGTACCCATTTTGTCCTATATTCTTTAAAATATTTGAATTTTTTGAATAGTTTGAATTTAATTTATTCATATTACTCCCTACATCTCAAATTTTTGCACTATTCATATTTAACAATTAAATATATAATTTTTTTTCAACATTTTAATATATAAATAAAAAATTTTATACATAAATGATAAATCAAGACCTATAAATTTTAAATATATTTTTAAAATTTTTAATAAATAATAATATAAATAAATTTAAGTTAAACTAATCAGAAAAGTTAAATAGAGTAAAGAAAAAGAGATGGAGGAAGATTATTTGTTAGAAAAAAAATTTAAAAAGTATATATTTAGAAACTATAGACTATTATTTATTATTTGATATAATCATTTTTCATTTATATACTCAAATTTTGAAAATAAAAAATTATAGATTAATTGTTAGATAATGAATATTACAAAGAACTTGATACAGAGGGAATATTTTATTAAATAAATTACATATTAATATATCTTCACAAATTTTATATTATTTTTTATGTTTAGTTAAATTAAATTTTACTCAAAATTAAACAAAAAAATTAAATCGATTTAGCGATTTTGACTTGTGCATCAGTGAACCAAGTAAACCTGATAATCAAGTTGAATATGGTTTAAGACCCGATAATCTGACCTATTTGGATTCAAACCTAAATAAACCCAGTCTGACCTAACTCGAACATGAAATCTAGTTAACCCGAAATTAACCCGAACCCAAATAACCCAACTTAGACCTAAATACATGCTAACCCGATTAAACCTGAACCTGAATGACTTGACTAAAACCTGACTCGATCCACCAAATTGCCACCCCTATTGACAGATGCCATGAAAAACATATTCATGAAACCTTATTTGACATAAAATAAAATACGAGGGTTTTATGCACTACAATTTAGTTGTAGTAGCACTAGTCCCACAATTTAGCTTGAGTACAAATTGCAAGTTAGCTACTCAAGAGATACACAATTTTATATACACTCCCGAGTACCACATTATAAAGTTTTTTATTACACGATCCTGACACAAATTAATGCACACTAGTTTTTGAGATTTTACACTCATGTTTTGGCACTACACTTGAGAGAATGGAGTTTGGCCATAATGTTGCCTATGTTACTAGGGTTTGTTGATGTTGGAGTAGAAGACCCAAGTAGAGGAGACTTGGGGGAGTGTGATGAAGAAGGATGAAAGAAGGTAACTTTTGCTGCTTTATGCTCGGAAGAATAACAACCAACTCGATTGCCTGCTTTAATGAAATCTCAGTAAACTTGTTGTTGTATGTGGACTATGGCTTATATCATTCACTCCCATATCAGATGATGTTGATTTTTATGGGGTATTCATAATAGTACTTAACTTACAATCATATCGACAATGATAACACAAAAAAATTCAACATTTAGTTAGTTAGGCCAATCATGTATAATCAAAGGCAAAGAAAAGGAAAAAAGAAAATCAATATTCAATTTAACACAAACAACAATAAATATTTGATTCTTAACCCACCTAACCCAATGTTAACACCATTAAAAGCCAACCTTCCATATAAATTGGGCATAGATGATGACAGACAATTCATGAAACCAACTACATAAAAAAAGTAAACATTCAACATCATTTGCGTAACCAAATAAACAAAATCTTTTTTCTTTACTTTACCTGCCTTTTTTTTTTTTTTTGCCTTTTTTGTGTTTTAATCGAGTCCAATGAAAAAAAAATACTCAATTTGTGGCTATGACACCATTTATGATCTAAGCCTAGCCAAATTTTAGTACTTTAACACAAGATGAAGTTAGAAGGTGATTACTAATCTTTAATTACAACTTTAGTTCAACTAAAGTCTTATAATTCAAGTAGCACTCAGACCAATTACTAACTACATCTCTAAAATCATATTTTAATTTCAATAGATACAACAAAAATTAAGGTAGTCCATAGTTCTGCTTTATCAGGTGTTAAGCTTTCCAATTAGCTAGATGAGATATTTTTCATCATTTTCAAGTTGGCTCATAGATGAATTGCAATCTGAAGAACAAAAAAGAAAATCACATTTCTCCAACTACACTGTAGCCACCCTACCATGAGATGAATTAGAGAATAAACCGAGTTCCATTAGTATTAGGTAAGTGTCATCCTGTAATTCATTAGTTAACAAACCTAATCCTTAATTCCATCATTAAATGACTCCAAGTAGTGACATAATCATAGTAAACAACAAGCACCGACAATTTTCAGACACAAAAGTAGTATAAACAACCATAACTAGGCTCACTTACAAGACCAAATTAGGTTCTAAGACACCAAATAAAGCTTGGTAAAGTTACCTGAGTAACAATAGGGCAAGTCGAAGGGGAGGACAACTTTATTGTGCCTGTGTGTTTGTACATGTTGTTATTGGAGTGTCCAAAGTTGCAATCTCAGGCAGTTGTTATCCATAATCGATGCAAAAATTTAGGTTGGTGTCAATGATAGCTTAGGTTGCATAGGGAAGGAGATGGAGTTGGAGATTTTGATTGAGTTGTCTAGTGTGGTATGTTTATAAATTGTGTAAAGTTCAAAGATTTTCTTGTGTTATGTATCTAACTTTTAAACTAAAGGTTAAAATGAGGGTAATATAGTAATTTAGATGTAAAAAACTTACAAAATAAAGAAATAGTGTAACAAATTTGAAATGACCTAAAATAAAAAATAATGTAAAAAATAAAGAATGAAGCGAGTAGTTTTATTGGGAGTCTTAGGACTATTAAACACGAACATGAAGCCCAAAACAAAGAAACAAAAATTCAGTTTATTCCATGACTAAATTAATTAACACATATTTTTAAAAATGAGTAAAATTCACTGGAGGTCCCTTAACTTATTGTTATGTCCTATTTAGGTCATGTAACTCTATTTTATCCTAATGAAGTCCTTTAACTCATGAAGCACGTCCTATTTAAATCATTTTCATCACTTTGACTATTAATTTTAAAGAAATTTTAGTGAAAAAAACAACTTCAGACCCTAGATTTTCCTCATTCTAGTCCTAGAATCCTAAACTTAATTATTATACTTCTAACACCCTAAAAGTTATATATCTAACAGATCAACCACTTCTTTGTTGATAAATCTTTGATGAAATTTATATGTGATTTTTGTTTGGTGTTGTTGATAATTTTTTGAAGTGATATGTAACATCAAAACATGTTTGAAACTTTAATTAGAGAGTCTTGGTTAAAAAATTTGAAAAATACCTTGGAATCTTATATGATCCCAAAGTTCCCGACCACTATTGTTCGTGAAAAATTGTCAATGAATGACTCGGTTTTAGAGTATTCAGGCCATATACCAATAGTCTATGTGTTTGGAGCTCAATTTTTTAATAGCCTATGTTTTTAGAACTCAATTTTTTATTGTTTCAATAATTTTTAATTTGTATCAAATCGGGGTTTTGAAATTGTTCAGAACCATAGTTTTTGTAATTGGATGTTGTTGAAGCGGAAACTGGATGGTGCGCATGTGTTGATGATGATCGGCGGTCTTTGGGGAGCAAAACCCCTCTGGTTCCGTCACCGTTTGACAGTGTTTCCGTCGCCGATGAACCTTGAGGCAAAATCGCGAAGTCGCATTCGATTCCGGTGATGATGAAGCACGTAGTGGGTTTGGGGCCCATTTGCAAAAGTCTCGACGGCTGTTGGCGTTGCTCCTAATGCTCTCGGTTTTGATAGAGCCTCATTCGATTCCTGTGACTGACCCGTCGCTGACATCGGCTCCACTCGCACTGACATCTCGGTGCCGGAGAAACGAGTTCCACAGATCGAGCCGTCGTCGGCGAGTCCGCTCAGTTTTATGAAGTCCAAGATCAGGCTCTTGGTCTCTCATGAGCTCTCTCTTTCAGGTATGCGAATGAAATTTCTGATTAATGGGGCTGTTTTGGATTTAATCCGGTGAATTTTTGCTCGTGGCTTTATAATTGCTACTGTTTCTTAGGAGGACCCTTGTTGCTGATGGAGCTGGCCTTTTAGTAATGGCACCTCTTCCTTTCTGATATTTTCCATTTTAGTATGGTAGATTTTTTTTTTCTCTCTACTAAAGTTGAAAAAATATCAATGGTAGTAGTAGGCTTTTGAACCTAATACTCAAATCAGTCTCAAATTTAAGGAGGATTGGCCTAAAATCTCATTTATAGTAATAATCTTTGTAATATTATTATAAGAAAGTAGATAAAAAAATTTGGCCTAGCTGCACATTTAACCCCTGAACTTTACTAACTCAAGCGAGTTGGTCCACAATTCACAACTTAGTAAATATTGGCCCCATGACTTAAAAAATTTATGCAAATTAGTCCAATTTGTATGGTAGACAAAAGATGGTGTTGACACTAGCATCGAGGTGGCGGTGGATGGTTGATGTGGAGGTCGTAGATAGGCTCTTAATGGTGAGAAGAAAAGTTGATCCAATCTATTCCACATTGACAAAACTTTGATGAGCAATTAGAATCGGGGTTTGCTCTAGCAAGGCCTGAACTTTGATGAGCAATCAGATGGTGGTGGTAATCGGAAGTGCTGTCTAGAGGTGAAGGAAAAATCAGAGGCAAAAACCGATGGCCAAATCAATTTACTGGTATGGAATTTGATTTACTGGAAATATTCAAAAACAATTATCACCACCAAGTCTAAAGGAATCAAGTCTGATTACTCCATGTTGGTCGTGGCCCTATATGACTTCTTCTTTAGGTTGAACTGGATGGCGACGTCACCAACTAGTTTTGGGCACGCCGCCCATGGGATGGCGTGTGTGCTTTTCTTGTCGCTAAGATCCATGGCTCATGATATGATGTTGTTACCCTACCATGGTTGTGGCTGTGACGGAGTTGATTGGCATCAATGGGATTTTTGGATGATTACCAGTTACTAATTTGGCACTCGTTTGGGTCACAAAAGTTGATAGGCGTCACAAAGAACAGGTTAATATGGGGATCCACCTAACGCCACTAATTGCCACTTAAACCATAGCCTAATGGTACAATAAATAATGGACTAAAGTGCTTAGCTTTCTAAAGTTAATAGGCCAAGTTTTAGCGAGTTATGAGTTTTGGACCAACTAGCTCGAGTTGAGCAAGTTTGGGGGGCTATTCTTGTAGTTAGGAATAAAAAATTATCACTATATCACGTTTAGTTTAGAAAATGATCAATGTTTCTCACGCTCTCAGTCTCACGAAACGTAAAATAAATCCGGCGCAGAGAAATTGAGCCCCGGTCGGACCTCATCCGGTTCCTAACGTTAGCTCACGAGCAAGTGTGAGGCTATTTGCGTCTCACGCGGATTTCAATTTCAGTCTTCTTTACCTAGATAGACATCAATAATTGAAATGATCGAATCATTAATGGCCGTTCGATTTCCCGCCGCCACCGGAAATTCCTGCTCTTCCTCCGCCTTCGCCCGTAGTTCTCCACAAGAAACTTTATATTCCGTTCATTCTAATCTTTATGGCATTTTCGTACCCAGTAAGAGTGACACTTAATCTGTATGCGTTTATTGTTGCTGCAGATCATCGTCCATTTGGGACCTTCGAGGAGCTTACTGCGTCTGGTTGTGGTTGCCGTGTCGTCTCCCGCAGCCTCTTTAGCTCCGGCAGGTTCGACGACCCCTGGTATTGGAACCCCGTTGAGTTGTTGTTTTCTATTTCCACAATTCCATTTGCTAAACAGTACTGTTGTCTTTACGTGAGCGGAATTCTGGATACTAATGTTTGATGTTTGCGGAGCTATCTATTGCCCAATCTACAAAATTCGGTGTCTAGGATTTGGGGATTTTGCGACATTGTAACAGTTGTTGTGTTGTAAGGTTCTTAGATTGTTGAGACGATTACATCTTTTTGCGGAATATTAAGCAATGCTAATGCAACCGAATTGCGTTTTGTTGCAGGAATAAGATTCGAAGGTCAAGCAGCCCTTCCGTTTTAAGGAGGGCTCTTGTAAAACATAAGGCTCGAGCAACAGCTGAGCATCTGGGTTCCCCATCGGATCCAATCAAGCAAAATGGGAAGCCTTGCTACCATCCCTTTGAGGAGATTCCGGAGTCTAAATCGAAAATTGGTGAAGATGTAAGGCTTACTCCTGCTGAAACCAGTAGGACAATTATTGAGGTATTACATCCCATTACATGGTAATCTTGCTGTTGGATGTACTCCATTCTCAATGTAGGCATTCTTAAGCTCATACTTCTATTTGTTAGTGCCTAGAGACCACCACTGTAATGCATGAGCAATGAGTGTAACTTCACAACAGCCAACAACTCTAGGATTGCAGATCTCTCACAAAGAATTTGGAGGGTTTATGACTAAAATAAAGGCCTACTTTAAAGATCACTATGAGTTGCTGGTGAGGGAAGTGACAAACTACTTAGGATCTCAGAATCAGCTTGTGAACATGGCTTAGATTTGATCACGGGTTTAGGCATATGAGCAAGGGGTGGAGTGATCCCCTAAATCCCACGTATTGGGAATAGAGGGATTTTTTCTGGAATATAAGCCCCCAATGATCCACTGTTTGCAACTTGCATCAGTGCTTTTCAGCAGTTTGGATTGGCTTGCTTCTCAGGTTGCTGAATAGGTTGGGCCACTTGCAGGATGACTTCCTATCAGAATCATAACATCTATGGTTTGCCACAATTTTTGATGACACCTACCATTCTTTTGTGCAAGTTTGATTTGTCTACATTAAAATGCAGGCAACCTTATTACCTTGTGAAAGTCATTGATGTTACCTTTTACGTATTGACAAAAGTCATTGTCTTACTGAAGAACAAAATTTAAAGAGTGGAGTTTATTCTGTATGATGGCCCCCAACGTTGAGGTTGAATTCCAAGAAGCATCTGGTCCATTTTCCATTGAAGCTGATGTTTCCATTCTGATCAATAGTGATCCATAAAAATAGAAAGCTCCTGGCTAAACTAATGACAATCACTTTGTTGCGGAACTCTTAAGTACTGCACCCACTATAGGTTAGTTTAAACTTTAAAGTGAGAGAGATGATCTTATGGTCAACCTGATTCACCTTCTGGATTGGCTAGTGTAAGAAATAATTTCCTATCACTGGAGTATCTACAGATGTTGCTGGTTATTTTCAGGTTAACAATAAAGCAACGCTGATGTTCACTGACTTGATAAATAATGAAGTTCATGAGAATGTTATCTTGCCAGACATGCTTTATCATCATATCTTGCCAGACTTGCTTTATGTGGCTGATGAACATGGAAGTAAGACAATCATTCTTGTTTCTACTGCTAGGCCTAGGACGCCACTTCTATCAAATTGAAAGTTATTTCACATTTCTTTTTATTTTTAATTTTGCAGATATTTACTTTCAAGTGAAGAATGATGAAGACATCTTACAGACGCTTATTTCAGAAAACAACTTTGTGGTATGCAATTTATTGCGTTGACATACACAGAAGCACTATCACGCATATGCAAGAAATTGGCTGTCAAATGTTCAATTTTTTTTTATCAAGAATTGAATTGAACTTGTTATTAGTTGTCCCTGCTACTTAACAACCCAGAAGATTAAGAATTCTCTATTTTATTTTAATTCTCATACTTATTTTAGGGGTATTTTATTTCCTTAGTCTAAGAGTTAATTAGGGTTTATTTAGGTTAGCTAAAATATTTTTTAATTATAGTATTAAGTGAGCCTTTCAAAGTCAATTAGGATTTGTAGATTTCTTTTTGTATTTTGCGTGGGAATCCCCCTAGACTTTATGGAGGAGTTGAGTTCTATTTCTTTTAGGTTTAGCACCAACTGCTATTAAGGCTTTCCAATTTAGCATTCTTAATCCTATTAGACATGTAGTAGTGGCTATTGACTAAAGTCTACACAAAGGTTGGATGCCCAGCAACCTAACATATAGATTATTCCTTCTTTTATCAATAAAATTCAGAGATTTTTCTTTCTTCCAAGGCTTTGCCTACTCTTGCAAGTGAGATTAATTCATTTCTTAAACCCTAGCTTTGTTGTGTACAAGCTAGTTTATTTTTTACGCTTCTATTAGTGCATTAGGTGGTATCACAGCGGGATTTACCTGATTTTGACATTGCGAGATGATTGTGCTATTGGTCCACCGACATTGATTGGGGATTGAACAGTTTGCACTATGGAGTGCCAATCTGCCGATGGTGATTAAAGATTGAATTTTTTGAACCAGATGGAGCAACTCATGGGGAAATTTATTGCAAGCTGAAGAACAACATGCAGCACTGCAAAAACAGATGCTTGCACAACAAGCTGCATAAAAGGAGCATTCCAATTAACAAAATGGTTCGAATTGTCTCTCTTTTGAGAGGATCTTTTATTATATAGGCAAGAGTGCCAACTATACAAGGAAACTAGAGCTATTTGTATTAATTATATGGAACGATCCTGGGAAGCCATACATAAAGCTAAATCTCCTTCCCTATCTATGAGAGTAAATACAGCCTAAATGAATCATTTACAGCTATTACTTTCTATAAAAAATATATCTGGCTTTCTATTGACATCCCCCCTCAAATTGATGCTGGGTATCTACAAGCATCAATTTGTTGGTAAGAAATTATGTCGATGTTGTGTGAGAGCCTTAGTGAAAATATTTGCCACTTGAAGATTACTAGGTACATAGTGAAGGGAAATAGTCCGAGCCTCAAAAGCCTCATGGATGAAGTGGCGATCAACCTCAATATGTTTAGCGTGTTCATGAAAGATTGGATTGGCAGAAATGTGAATTGCACTAGTATTATCCGCATGAAGAGGAGTAGGAAGGCATTGAGGCAAACCAAGCTCAGCCAATAGCCCGTGGATCCAATGTATCTCGACACAAGCTTGAGACATAGCTCTATATTCGGACTCAGCTGAAGACTTAGAAACATGGTCTTGTCTCTTGCTTTTCTAGGAAATAAGAGTTGGTCCAAGAAATTAGCTCCTGGTGTCACTACACTCGGCAAAATCAGCATCACTATAAGCTGCAAGATCAAGTGAGGTAGAAGCAGGATAGAAAAGTCCTCGCGAAGCTGTACCACAGACATAGCGGATTATTCTTCATATTGCAGCCATATGTAGGTGCCTAGGAGAGGCCAAGAACTGACTAACCTGTTGGACAACGTAGGAGATATCAGGTCTACTAATTGTAAGATAGACCAAGTTGCCAACAAGCATACGATAGGCTGCAGGGTCTAATAACAAGTCACCTTCTTCTTTGCGCAGTTTGAGATTAAGTTCCATTGGAGTATCAAGAGGGGCGGGGTCTTGGAGGCTAGCAGTAGCCACCAAGTCCTAAGCATACTTATGCTAGGGCAGAAAAATACCATGTGAAGCAACCGTAATTTCTAAACCAAGAAAATATGTGAGAGAGCTCAAATCTTTCATGTGAAATGAGTCCTGTAAATTCTGCTTTAGATGAGAGATTAGGACTGAATCAGTACCCGTGATGATGAGATCACCAACATACACCAAGAGGATGACAACACCAATCTCAGTCTTGTGAAGAAACAAAGATGCATCGTACTTGCTTTTGAGAAAAGCAAACTTACGTAAGGTAGAGGTAAATTTCTCATACTATGCACGAGGGGCCTGCTTAAGACCATACAAGGAGCGACACAATTTGCACACTGCAGCAGTAGGCTTCGAAAATAAACTTGGTGGAGGACACATATAAACATCTTCCTTGAGATCTCCGTGAAGAAAGGCGTTCTTCACATCCATTTGATACAAGCTCCAGTTTTGCGATGCAGCAATAGCCAAAATTGTGTGGATTGTAGTCATTTTGGCTACCGAAGCAAATGTCTCCTCGTAATTAACTCCATATTCTTGATTATTTCCAAGAGCTACTAAGCAAGCCTTATACCTGTCCAAACTCCCATCAGACTTCACCTTAATTGAATAGACTCATTTACATCCAAGTGGAGTCACACTAGTAGGACAATCAACCACTTCCCAAGTATTATGAGCTTCAAGAGCACCTAGTTCTTCCTGCATGGCCTGCTGTCAGCATTTATCTTTGACTGCCTATGAGTAACTAGTAGGAATAGAAATGAAAGATATAGTGGTAGAAAGGGCTGAAGCAGGGGTACTTGTTTGTATTGACGGAAATCCATATTGGTCAGGAGGACCAGTGACTCTAGTGGAGCGGTTTAAGGGAGCAGATGGCATGACAGAAACAAAAGGGGTTTGCACTGAAGGTCTCTGCTGGTATACCATTCCTGGCTTGAACCTTTCAATTTGAGTGCTAGTAGTATTAGAAGTGTCATGAAAAGAAGACAAGAATGTAAAGGAAGGCTTTGGTGATGGAGACATAGGAAAGAACCATTGATTTTCAAAAAACAACACATTCCTTGAAACACGAACCCGATTGGAGATTGGATCATAGCATAAATAACCTTTTTGTGTGGCACTGTACCCTAAGAAGGCACAACGAACTGAGGCAGAAAGTTTATTTCTGTCTGCAGGAGGAAGATGCATAAAATGGACACATCCAAAGGTGTGAAGGTTTGTATAAGTAGGTCTGCGATGATAAAGCTTTGAAATATGGGGACTCGAAATTCAAAACCTGGGAAGGGAGTCTATTGATAAGAAAGGTTGCTGTGGTGAGTGCTTCTACTGAAAATTTAGGAGGAACTGATGACTACTAGCAGAGTTTTGACAACATCTGAAAGATGACGATTCTTTCGTTCAGCTACTCCATTTTGTTGTGGATTATAAGGACAAAAATGTTGGGAGATAATCCTTTTAGATTGTAGAAAAAATTGGAACTCATGAGACATCTATTCCCCACCCGAGTCAAATTGAAGAATTTTTACAGCAGCTGAGAACTGAGTTTGAACCAGAGCTAAGAACAGTTTAAACATAGAAAAAACTTCTGATTTGTGCTGTGTAAAATAAACCCATGTATATCTGCTGTAGTCATCAACAAAGGTCACAAAATATTTGTATTGGGCATGAGAAATGATAGGGCTAATACCCCATATGTTCACTATGAATTATCTCAAAGCTATGTGTTGCCCTATTTCCTTCAGAAGGAAAGGGTAAAATCTTACTTTTTCCAAGTTTACAACTTGCACAATCAGGAAGCACAGTGTAGGTAGAATGCACTTTATTATTCAATAAACCAGATTTCAGCATATAAGATAGGATCCTAGAGTTGGGATGACCAAGGTGCCTATGCCAGACTTCGTTGGACACTTTAGACTCATGACAAAGTAAAGCTGGTATAGAACAAGATAGGCTATGAGGAATAGGTAGTTGCAGAAAAAATAGACGTCCATGCTTAGTCCCTTTCGCTATCAACTGTCCTGACATCTGATCCTGCACAAGACAACCATCATGAGAAAAATGGACATCACAATTTTGATCCACAAGCTGACCAACAGATACTAAATTTAGAAAGAGATTAGGTGATATGTAAACATCCTTAAAGGAAGAAGATACATCACCAATTGCTGCAATGGGTAGGTCACTACCATTAGCTGTCTGAATATGTGAAGAGCCACAATATTTTCTGATATTACTTAACCCTTGAGAAGAATTAGTCATATGATTTGAGGGACCTGAGTCTATGATCCTAGAAGTAGATGAAGAACCAGTACCTTGAAGTTGAAGTGCGGAAAATGCACTCACAATCATTTCCTGCACTGTCTCTCAAGTTAAAGGTGCTAGAGGTTGTAAAGCAACAGCAAGAGGTGTAGTAGCATCAGAGATATCAGGCTGTAGGCCACCAAAAGTAACAGTGGCATGATAGGCCTTGTTGGAACGTAGGGGATGGATAGGACACTCCTTAATAATGTGCCTTGACATCTTGCAATAGTTACAAAATTTCTCAGAGCAGTGAGGGCCAATATGCACATATTTCCTACAGCTATAGCACTGTGTGGTACTAATGTCCCGACCCTTCCCCTTTCCCTTGCGGGCAGCATAGGCAACCGAGACAGTATTAGAGGCTACACGAGCCTGCTCCATAACATTTTGAGTATTGATGCGTTGTTCCTCTCGTAAGAGTTCTCCAAAACAGACTTCCAAAGTCGGAATAGGATCTTTATTTACTAGAGAAGCACGAATAGATTCAAAATCAGGCTGCAATTTCATTAGAAATTGGTCTCTTTAGCTGGTTCTGTGTACTTCCTGGATTGCAGCCAATCCTTTTGCAGAGACCTTGGCTGTAACAAGATCTAAGCAATCGTTCCACAAAGTCAGAAATCCAGAGTAGTATTCTTGAACTGATAGATCCCCTTGAGTATAGTTAGTAATGGCTAACTCAAGCTGGAAGTGCCTAGCATTGTTATCTTGTTTGTAGACTTGCTTGAGATAATCCCACATGGCCTTTGTAGACCTATGAGGGCATAGAGAAAGAATCAGATGTGGCTCCATAGAAACAAGGATCTAGGTCATGATTTGATTATCTTTGGCAGCCTAGGCTGCCTTCTCTGCTTCAGTAGATCCTTCTTTAGTGCTGCCATCTATATGGCCTCACAGTTCTTTACCCTTGAGAGAAGTCTCCAGCTGAAACTCCCAGGTAGCATAATTCTTGCTAGTGAATTTGACGCATACATGATCTGATTTTTCCATAATTGCTAAGGCTATGATTGAGAAAGCTATGAATTTTTGTTTTTTTTTTAAGGTGATGGCTCTGTTACCATATTAAAATGGTTCGAATTGTCTCTCTTCTGAGAGGATCTTTTATTATATAGGCAAGAGTGCAAACCATACAATGAAACTGGAGCTATCCCTATTAATTATATGGAGTGATCCTGGGAAGCTATACATGGAAAGCTAAATCTCCTTCCTTATCTGTGAGAGTAAATACAGCCTAAATGAATTATTTACAGCTATTATTTTCTATAAAAAATATATATGGCTTTCTATTGACACCAATAGCGTGCAGAGGCTGATAGATGCCTTGTTGGAAAGTGCAAACTCACTCTCCAGGAGACAAAGGGAGATCAAGGGAAATAGATTATGGGAATTGCACACAACGAACCCATTATTTTACGTGATTCTACACATTACATAATAGAAGAAAAAGACAATGATGAATGTCATCTGGTGCATAAAATAAAAGAAGAGAAAAAAGCAGAGATAGCTGATGAAGATTTTTGTGATGAGTAAGTTATCCGAAAAGAAGAAATTGAATATCATTTTGGAGAACCTTCACATTCTAGTTTCATCTTTGTGGATTTTCTTGGATTGTAAAGGTCTTATCAACTCAAAAGCAATTTGATTTTCAGAACTCAAGGAAGTGTTTTTTCCAAGAGGAGAATGGTACAAACTAGAAATTAACAATTTTCTATTTTATTTTAGAGCCAATTCATTTTAACTTAAGTCAATTGACTTGTCTTTACTTTTACAATTTTTTGCTTGAAATCAATATTATGTAAATGCAATAATCCATTTGAAAATAAATTTTCATGAGGTTAAATTTTTATGAATTTTTCTTTTTTAATGCCTTAAACTAGAAAAATTCATAAAAATTTAGTAAGATTATAAAAATTGTATTTTCAATAGATTATTACAACTACATAATATTGAATTTTAATTAAAATTAGTTTTGGGTAAAAAAATGTAAGAATAAAAATAAGTTATTTTGGAGTCAATTTACTTAAGTTAAAACAAATTGGGTGTTAGTTTTTATAATTATTTATAGGTTATTTTATCTCCTTAATGTGATGACCCAACTTTGGAACCGGTCCATGGAACACCTGTCACATAAACCATACTCAGAATAGAATTGGGCATCGAGTCACATGAATCGTGCTTCAGCCGGCACAAATTCAGACGTACAGAATTAGGCTTCAGCCCACACAAAATTAGAAGAGTTTGTACCACCTCAAAATGCGGTCAAGCAGATACTATGTCTGATTAACCCTTGTCCAGAACTGATCCATGGAACACCGCTACACCACACGGGTTATTGTTTATGAAAAGGATAAGTGCTAGGTGATTAGGTTCTGCAACTTGGAGTTATATATACACATAAAAAAATCACATGGATTTCTCATGTGGGATATGGTGTGTCACACTTAGTTTAAGAGCTGATATAGGGTTTATTTAGGTTAAATGAAGTCCTTTTCAAGTATTGTATTAAGTAAGGCTTTTAAAGTCAAGTACGATTTGTATATTTCTTTTCCTATTTTGCCTGGGAATCCCCCTAGACTTTTTGGAGGTGTTTTATGTTTCTTTTAGGTTTAGTACTAACTGCTATTAAGCCTTGTTTCTATTTAGCATTCATAATCCTATTGGGCATGTAGTCGGGGCTGTTGACTAATGCCTATATAGAGGCTTGGATGCTTAGCAACCTAATATATATTATTCCTACTTTTATCAATAAAATTTAGAGATTTTTCTATCTTCCAAGGCTTTGCCTATTTTTCTAAGAATGATTAATTCGTTTCTTAAACCCTAGATTTGTTGCGTACAACCTAGTTTATCTTTTACACTTCCACTGCTGCATCAATAATAAAGAAGCATGAAAATTATGGAAGGAAAAACCATAGTGAACAATTAATTAGAGTGAGTGCTTGTCATACAGTATGGTCAACGGCCTCACAAACTCTGTAGTCTTTGCCTGTCAGGTGGAGGATATTCTAGGTGTACCACAAAAAACAACTACTCTTTAGAATTTCTCTTCACTGCGTCAGTTTTTCAGTTTGTTTCTCGCCCATGACTTGAGGCTCAATCAGTTCATGTTTGATGCAGCAAGTCATCATAGGCTGTGACACTGCTGAAGTGATGAAAGAAATGGAGTTATTAGGGCTATCAGAAATGGATTATGGAATTGAAGAAATTGAAGATGAAGACAGTGATGCTGAAGGGGAGGACACGGACGATGAGGATGATGATTATAATGAGGTCAGTAACTTTTTTTTGTTCCATGTTTCAGCTCTTAAAACCAATCAATGAACTAAACCTTAATATTTTTGTCTTTTTAGCTTTTCATACTTGGATAATTCAGTTCTGTCCACTTTACGCTTGTCAACTGCATTTATGTTCCAGGACTGGGTTGCTGTCCTTGAAGATGAAGATGCAGAAGATCAAGATGATTCTGACAACGAGGCACTTGGAGATTGGGCAAAGTTAGAGACTATGCGTACTTCCCATCCAATGTACTTTGCTAAAAAGTTAGCTGAGGTAATTCAGACTGTAATTCTGATCCTAGTGAAGAAGTACTGCTAAAATGAATATTTGCTCATAACTTCCATTTTTTCTTGGTTCTGTAGGCTGCTTCTGATGATCCCATAGATTGGATGGAGCTGCCTAGTGCTGCTCTAGCAATCCAAGGCCTTCTTAGGCCTGCCTACGTTGAAGAACACTCTAACATACAAAAATATAAATCTGTCAATCAGTTCCCTCATGATGATATCAATCCAGTTGATGAAACTGTTGTTGAGTTGCGTAAGATTAATAAGCACAGGCGTGAATTAGAATCCTCTGAAGAAGGTTCAGTATCTTCAGAAGATTCAGAGGATAATATAGTGCCAAAGAACAGGATTTCGTATTATAAGGTGGAGATGGTTAAGATTCAGTTGGTTACAGGTTATGGGAATCAGGTTTGCATTCTCCTATATACTCTAAGACAAGTGTTCTGCACTACCATTACACTTGATTATCTGCCTATCATGATTTACTTGTGTAAATAAGGACATTCTTTGCTCATAAGATCATCTACCAAAGAAAGAACCTGGGCATTACAACTTAGAGGATTCTGTTATGTATGGTTCTCTGCTGTTTGAATAAAGCTGGGGCTTATGAACATGAAGAATGGATAGTTTGTATCCTGGTCACTTAAAAAATTAAGTTAGACAAGCCCCCATCTTTTACATTCTGATTCAAGGCACTGCCATTGATTCCTTCTCCCTTGCCCCTCTTCCTATGATTACAGAGCTTTTGATACTCCAATTACCATGGCATTGACCATGCTGGGAAAATTCAAATTGAAGTTGCTTTCATATCTATAAAAAAATGCAGTTAAGGTGTTATTGAACAAGAGAGAGAGAGAGAGAGAGGAAAAGAAGAACGGTTGTTACTTGTATTGTATTTGCTTGTACTTGATATCGTAATTTGTCTACTTTAAGATCTGTTTGCTGATGTCTTGTAGAAAGTTTTTTTACTGTGCTGTTGCAGAAAATTGTTGAATTAGAAGACTTCAAGACAGCTCGTCCTGATCCTATTGCGCATATTGCGACAAAAATTATATCTCAACTCAAAGCTGACGGTGAAAAGACAACACAGGCCCTTAAGTCACTGTGTTGGAGGTGTAAAGGCATCCATGTAGAGGTATACCTCCAAGTAATTCGTTTCTGAAGTTGATTTGGACTTGGCAGTGCCAATTTGTCTGCAATTTTATGTAAATCTTAAAGGGTGGAAATAAGGAGGAAAATAGCTGGTTTCAATTATGAAACAGAAGACAACAATAGACAATGTTAGAAAATGTTTAAGCCTAAATAGTGTTTCCACAGGAAATCTATTGGATATTTCTTATATTTGCCACACAGAGAGCCAATACGTGAGCTTGTAATCATTGCAGGAAGCAGAAGTTATTGGTGTAGATTCGCTGGGGTTTGACGTGAGGGGTTGCTCTGGAAGACAAATCCAAACGTTGAGATTTGCATTTAACAGTCGGGTATGTTGGTTTTGCTAACTTTCTTTGGACAGAAATGCCCTTGAACAACTTCTGTGTCAGTTCTTTCGCCATGACTAACTTTTGCACCTCCTATTATACAGGCCACTTCAGGGTACAGGGCAGAGAGACAGCTAAATGACCTATTATTCCCAAGGATCCATCATAGGCTGCAGAAAAAGAAACATGCCGAGCAGAATGAACACTGATTTATAATTCCAGATTTCCCCATTCGAAGAATTGTACATTTCTCAGATGTGCGGGTCTGGAGAAAGGGAAATTCCTTGTAGTTTATGACCAAGTATGCTTGTTCAATGTATTGATTTTATGTGATGTGGAGCACCTTTTTTCCACACCACAATGGCCCGGTCCCTAGGCACCCATGTCTGTTGATGTTCCATTTGTAATATATGTCGCTTTTAGCATAATTTCAGCAGGGGCATTATATGGACTTTACGTAGTGGCAAGAATACATATAGAAGAAAATGCGTCAATATAAAAAGGTGAGTTATTGTACCAAACTTAAAAAAGCTGAAAGAGAAAAAAAGTGACGTTATGAGATTGACGGGATGATGTTTCTTTTTTCTTTTTCTTTTTTGTTTGGGTGGTGAAATGTCCTAAATTTTTTATGAAGTAGTAGCGCTGTAGTCGTACTTATTTTCCGGACACTGCTGTAACGACTGATTGATCGCACCAAATACCAAATCAATTTTTACGTTTCCTGACGCAGGGAAAAAAAATGGAATTTGATCAAACAAGATGCATAATAAAAAAGAAAGTGAGAATTCACTCGAAGAAGAAAATAAAATGCTCTGAAAATATTTTAATATTATTGATTGATTGTGTCATTATAATAAAAGAATACCTATTTATAGGTTTACAGAGGAACTCTAAATCAAAATAATTGAGGAAATCGAAACTAACAAAGAAATAAAATCAACGAAAATTTTAGAGGCCCAAAGACTTATCAAAATGATGGATTTTTAACCTGAAAAACACAGTCATAAAGTGTGAAGCTCCTACGACACTTGTAGAATAAATTTTTTTTTCAAAATGACATATTATAATAATCATTATCATAACCATAATAAAAGTTATGGCTTTCGAAGTTAAAATTCGTGCGAGATTTATTTTTAAGTTTTCTTCTTCTCTTACACCTGATTAACCGCTAACTAATTCACTAGATGCTCCACATCATCTCCTGTATGAAAGAAACCATCAAGAAAAAGCCAGGGTTGTTGGCGGTCACAATCCATTTAGAGAGCAATATAAAACGAGGAATTATCTTCATCACAGAGTGAGCTCGCTCCTTTTCACCTGCCCTGTGAATTTTCATTTGTGCGGTTTGATTTCGTCTCGTCATCACCAGCATGCTTCCACCAAATCCATGTCACCCCATTAGCAGATACTATATTGGTACCAAGGTAGGACAACTATTTTTTTTCCTTTTAAGTTCTCCTCTATCTTTAGCTAATTGTTTGCTGACGCTCTTAGGAATGTGCATGGAATTGGAAATGGGAGTGAAAGAAGCAGGCTTTATTCCGTTAAACATCACTTCGATCAGCTACACGATTATACAAGAGCAGCTACATGAGCTCCAAACCAGCAAACTTTTGTTCCGATGTGCAGGTTTCAGCAGGTCGATGCCGCACAGAAGCGCCTCGCACCACGTCATTTTTGTAGTCGCTTTTGATTGGTCCATTGATGGATTATGGATATATACAAATGGAGTTGTTTCTTTCCGTTTTTAGCATTTAAGTTGGGTTTCGGTTTTGGTGCATATGACGCTGAAGTCGGCGTTATTTCTCTTTTTCTCGTTGTTTTGATGCCAAAAGTTGTTTATGACCAGGTCTGTTGCATGCTTTAAATTGGAGCTTTTGCCTTACTGATCTTTCCTCATTCCAGTTAGCTAGTCAATCTTCTTTACTCTTCAAATGGCTGCCAATGATATCCCATGTTGTGAGCCTATGTTCTGGGTCTATCTAGTTATATGTGTGGCGCTGGTCTTATTTGCAGGCCTAATGTCAGGACTAACTTTGGGGCTCATGTCCCTCAGCTTGGTAGATCTTGAGATCCTCATTAAGGCCGGTCAGCCACATGAGCAGAAAAATGCAGGTTTTGGTTTCTAACTAAGCTTTCGATATTTAAGTTTATTACTTAATACTTGCAATTGATATTCGCTACTTGTTTGACGAAATTCCCTTGTCTGCAGCGAAGATTCTTCCGATCGTAAAGAATCAGCATTTACTCCTATGCACCCTTCTTATAGGCAATTCTCTGGCAATGGAGGTATTTTTTGATTTTGCAACCTCTGAATATCCAAGGAGAAGGTTGCTACATCTGAATTTTTGTGTCAATTCAGGCCCTTCCAATCTTCCTAGATGCGCTTCTTCCATCATGGGGTGCAATCCTAGTATCAGTCACACTTATTCTTGCATTTGGTGAGGTAAAGTATTGTTGAGTTTGGTGCTGGCAGAGAATATGGTCAGCGTTGTTGATCACGTACCACTAGTTTGTGCTTCGGTTTCAGATCATCCCTCAAGCAGTGTGCTCCCGATATGGTCTGCATATTGGATCAAAACTTTCAGTTCTTGTTCGGTTTATTGTCGTTGTTCTCTTCCCCCTAGCTTATCCTATTAGTAAGGTGATTGTTCTGTTTGCTGAGCGGTCTATTATTATATTATGAGGCTGGCCTGAAATTTCTAGTGGTTTTCTGACTTTGCTATTGAACCAGGTGCTCGATTTGCTTCTGGGGAAAAGACATTCTGCACTTCTGCGTCGAGCAGAACTTAAGACATTTGTCGATATGCATGCAAACGAGGTCGGTTTCCAGACCTAATGCATAGTGTTTTAAACTGTTAAGTTAATCTACTGGTATGATTTTATTGATTTATTCTTAGGCAGGAAAAGGTGGTGAGCTGACGCATGACGAAACCACGATTATTACAGGAGCTTTGGATATGACACAGAAGACTGCCAAGGATGCTATGACGCCCTTATCAAAAGTTTTCTCACTTGATATAAATGCTAAGCTCGATGAGTATGCCTAAGCTGTTTTTGCCTGCTCTTCCAATCTTTTCCTCTGGTTAACTTGTTTATACCTCTCAACACATCAGGAAAACAATGGGGCTTATAATAAGCAAAGGGCACAGCCGTGTACCTATCTACTCTGGTAGTGAAACAAACATTATTGGTCTGATTCTGGTGAGTATATCAACAGGAATAAGATATCCTAGATAGGCTATGAGACATTTTGCTGAGCACTCAGATGGGAGTTTGGAAGGTTTTTCATATTTGTTCTCTCTCACGCAGGTAAAAAATCTTATCAAGTGTCGTCCAGGAGATGAAACCCCCATCAGAGACCTAACTATCAGAAGCATTCCTAGGTACGCGTCTTCAGATTTCTAACTTTAAAATACCTGTCATCTGCCTTTGTCTGGGTGTTATTTTGCCACTAAGTACCTTGATACATCGCAGGGTACATGATCAGTTACCTCTCTATGACATACTAAATCAGTTTCAGAAGGGTCACAGCCACATGGCTGTCGTTGTCAAATGTAAAACTGAGGTGAAGGAGGCTACAAATCTTGCAAGATCAAAACCATGCACAAAGGGTATAAATTTACAGTCAAATTGCAATGGAAGGCAAATTGGATCAAGAGGTAAAAACTTGTATCTTTTCCTCCCAACACACGTGAGTTGCTAAAACGAGATGCTCCTTGGCATCCAAGAGCTTGAGTTGAGATCGATCCCAACACCTCCATCAATCATTGTAAAGTATCAAAAACGAAAAAGGAAAGAACTCGTATATTTGGTGGTAATGCATTAGTATGAAGAATCTATTTCCACGTGGTAGGTTCTTTGGCAAGCAACTGTGTCTGTGGCTTCTTTCTGCAGGTAATAGTCATGATATAAGTTGCTTATCCAATCAAAATTCAACCCCTAAGGGATGGGAACAATCAGATGGTACTAAAACAATGAAAAATTTGGAGTTCCCTCCAGCTTTTGATGAAGAGGTTCTTGGGATCATGACACTGGAGGATGTTATGGAGGAACTTCTCCAGGTACTTGCTTTTCTTTTCATGCTTGGTCATTTCTCTCTGCGGACATGTTTGATCTTTTGCTACCCCACGGTGTGATTTCATTTTGCAGGAGGAGATATGGGATGAAACCGATGATTACGTCGATGTACACAACAGGTAGTAACATATATGCCTTCATGAGTTCAAAATGCTACTATAAGTACTCTTCCATGCCAAGATCTGTGTCTCATCAGAAATAATCTTTGCTCCAGACTTAAAATCAATATGCAGCCCTTGCGAAGTTCCCCAATTAGGTCTCCGAGAACAGCCAGTTCGAGCCCAGGTCCTTCCTGCAGGAGTAGAACCCCTACTTTGCATTCACCCATTTCTCCTTATATTCAGTTTCCATGCTCTGGAGCAAAGCTGCCTGCTTCCCCTAGCAGACCTATGCCAAAATCTCCAGTGTCACCTTTAGGAGGTGCCGGCTACTCGCCATCCACTCGGCAGGACTGTGAAAGGAACTGACTTGAATAGAATAGGAAGCCTTATTTACCATATTTTCTTGTTCATTTGTTAGCATCCCTGCTTCAGCAGGTCTAAAAAAAATGGTATGGCAAGCTGGAGGAGGCAAACAGATTCATAGTCTTCCTTTCTTCAGGGATATGATGAGGTCCTCAAAAATAAGTATTTCCAGCTCCAGGGCTCATCAGAATTTCTCCCTTCAACTCAATGTTGTATCACTTTAATAAAAGAGGCTGTTGATGTTGATGCGCATGGGCTACAAAGTAAAAATATGAGACGAAGATGGTCGTTTCCTTCCACACAAGAGGATGTGAAATATGAGAACTTAAACATATTATCATTTCAGTATGCAAAACTAAGAAGAAGAGGACCATGTCTTGCTATATATTGAACCGCATTGTGCTAAAAATTGCTGTTAAGAACTCCAAATTGTAAAAAGTTTTGAGTAAAACAACATAAATTCAAAAAAGAAAAAAATATTAATTTATTTAAGGATCACATTCACTGAGTTCAAATAGAAATGTGAAATCGTCGATTGGTCATAATGTAATTCTTATACCAGCAATGATTCAAACATGATTTTGGGTGATGGATTTTTTTTAGACTGAGTGGGATGGTATATAAGTAGGTTAGCTTATAGAATATATTTTGTAACCATCCCTATAAACTTCTGAGTTGAAAAAATGGAACGGAACGTTTAAATATGATTTTAGATTTTTTCTAGAGTAAAATTCAAATATGATCTTCTAACTTTAATGATCATCTTAAAGTGGTTCCTTTTATATATATATATATATATATATATATATATATATATATATATATCGGGCATTTTAGAGTTCTCTAATTCAACTAGCATGCCCTATTTTATTTCTTACTGTTAATTCAAGTATCCTCTCGGATAGAGTTTTCTTAAGTGGCACTTGCTGCATCATGGTGGATCCCAAACTACCATGTGAACAACTATACTAGAATAAGAAACTTCAAGTTAAAATTGATACAAATAAATAATTATAAGGATTTAAAATGTAAATTTTACCAAAATTATCATCTTCTTTAGCCTTTGATTCCAGCTATAGTGGGATTGATTGTGAGTGGCGATGACATAAGGTGGATTGAAATAGGCCTTTGATTTCTCTCCTTCACGTTGTCTGCTCGCTCTTGATCTATGCAATCTAGGACTGTTGACACCCAATTTCGTCCGGCCATTAAAATAATTTTAAAAAAAAATTAAATAAAAAAATTAAATAAAAAAAAATGTATTATTATTATTATTGTTATTATTATTACTAAATTTTTTTTTAATTAGTTTAAAATATATATATATTTTTTTTGTTTTGTTTTGTGAAGATTTGATATATGTGTGTATATGTGTATGTTTGAAAGAGAAAAAAGAAAACTCCATAAAAATGACAAAATTTAAAAGTCTGAGGTAAAAATGATAAAATTAAGAAGTTTCAGGTAAAATTGACAAATTCTGAAAGTTCCAGGAGCATTTGGCAGTTTGTCACATAAAATTTTGAGCCTGCCGACGTTTTTGGCTCAAATTGACAGAAAACGACAAAATTGTCAAAATCAGAAGCTTCAGGAACTTATCCAGAGGCTGAGAGACGTAAAGGACTAAAACTGTCATTTTACCAATTTAAGAGATAAGTTTGAAATTTTTTATTAATTTATCCATCAACAGTTCAGCTAAACTTCCTCTATAAATAGCCCCCCAAATTTTGTGCTGAACACAGAAAAAAATAGCAAAAAAACTTAGAGCTCCGTTTTAAAAAAAGATAAAATTACATCCCTTAGACCCAGCCCTCTTCCCTTCTTCCCCAGAAAGCCAAAACTTTTTTTCTCTGTTCCGTCTCTCTTTCTCTCTCTCTCTCTGTCTCTCTCTCTCGCCGTGCCCACCACCGCCGTCCGCCGGCCACCACGCCTCCGCCCAACCGTCCTGCCGCCGTCGTCCGGCCGTCCCGACGCCGTCGCCGTCGTGCCTAACTCCCGCCGCCGCGCCGCCCGCGTTCTTCTTTCTCTCCTTTTTCCTCCGCCGGACACCTCCGCCGCGCCGCCTTGCCCGTCGCCGTCGCCCTGCCCCCGCCGCCGTCACCGTGCCGTCCGCCCTCGCCGACGGTCGCCCGTCGCCCCCTGCCCTTCCCCTCGCCGCCAGCGCCACCCCCCTGCCTCACGCCGTCATCGTTTCCTGGGATTCAAAATTCAAAACTAAAAGGGTAAACCCTTGTTTCACCCATCATCTTTTCAATTTCTTTCTATTAGGTCACTAACCTTTTTATTTTGTCTTTGCAGAAAATTAATTAACTAACTCATTTATTTTTTTTACTTGTTTATTTGTTTATTATTGTTATTATTACTAACCCTTTTTTTTTTTTTTGTTATTAGCAACTAACAACTAACTTGCTAATTTTTACTAACCTTTATTATTATTGTTGTTAATAATTAATTAAATTGTCTAACTTTTATTTTTGTTGTAATTAATTAACTTAATTAAACTTGGCTAACTTTTATTTATTGTTGTTAATTAATTAACTTAATTAAACTTGGCTAATTTTTATTTATTGTTGTTAATTAATTAACTTAATTAAACTTGGCTAATTTTTATTTATTGTTGTTAATTAATTAACTTAATTAAACTTGGCTAACTTTTATTATTGTTGTTAATTAATTAAATTAATTAAATTGTCTAACTTTTATTTTTGTTGTAATTAATGAATTTAATTAACTTGACTAACTTTTTATTATTGTTGTTAACAATTAATTTAATTAAACTTGGCTAATTTTTATTATTGTTGTTAATTAATTTAATCTAACTTTTACTAACCTTTTTATTGTTATTAACTAACTAATCCAACTAATCTAACTATATTAATTGTGCTAACTTTTATTATTATTGTGTTATTAAAGTGGATGGCCAAAAAACCCCACTTTATTAATTGAATTTTTTTATGATTAAAAGATAAAAAAAGGAATTTTACGTGAATAATTTTCTAAAGGCTAATAAAAATTACTTTTTTTTATTTTGAAACAAAGTTTTTTATTCCTTTTAATAAACAAACATAATGAAATAATTCAAAAATAAAATAAATAAATAAATAAACATAAAATCATTCTTTTAATACATCTTTAAAATTAATAATTAATGAAATAAAAAAAATTAAAACTCCATGACCAAATGATCCGCCAGGATCCATGGCTCGGAAATATTTTTAAATAAAATATATAAATAAATTTTTTCTTTATAAAAAATAAAAAAAAACTTTAGACTAATATATTAATTATCTATTAATATATAATTTTTTTTAGTTTTCTTTATTAATAAAAAGAATAAAAAGCGTAAAAATTTTGGGTTAATATTTTATTCAGTAATATTTTACTTATTAAATTATATAACTTTTTGTTTCTTTTATAAAAATCTTAATCAAATAATTTCAAAATAATACAAAATAAAACAAAAATAATTGAATTTCCTCTTAAATATTTTTGACTTATTGATTAGATATATTTTCAGAAATTTAAATTTAAATTAAAAAGAAAATCTTTCATCAAACAAAGAAGAATATAAAAATAAAAATATCAAGACTTTTGTTTTAAAATACATATAAGTTTTCGGTTAAATAATCTTTTATTCCAAAATAAATTAAATAAATATCAAAACTTTTCTTCTTTTGTTTAAAATTTTTGATTCTCTTAATAAAAAAAAATAATAAAAAAATAATAAAAAATAAAAAATTTTTAGTTCATGGTATATTGGCTGGAAACTATCTCGTGCCCGCTTTTGAGCTGCTTCACCTGGTGAAGAGGGTCTGGCTGAGTAACAACGCCCCGTACCATGATCAAAATTTTTATTTTTAAACTCTTTAATTCTTTTAAATTAACTTCTTATTAAATAAAAATTAATTATTATTTTTTTTAATTCTTTTATAAATTGAGTAATCCTTTAAAATAATAAATATCTTTCATTAAACAAGAAAACAAAAAAAGTAAACAAGAAAAAAAAGAAAGATAAGAAAAATAAAAGAAAGATAAGAAAGAAAAATAAAAGAAAGATAAGAAAGAAAAGAAAGATAAAAAAAATAAAAGAAAAGATAAGAAAAAGAAAAGAAAGAAAGAAAAGACAAGAAAAATAAAAGAAAGATAAGAAAGAAAAATAAAAGAAAGATAAGATAAAGAAAAGAAAGGAAAGATAAGAAAAAGAAAAGAAAGATAAAAGAAAGAAAAAGAAAAAGAAAAGAAAGAAAGAAAAGAATAAAAAAAGAAAGAAAAGAAAAGAAATTAAAAGAAATTTAAAAAAAGAAGTAAAAATAAGTAAAAAAGAAGAAAAAGAAAGAAAGTAAAAAAAGAAGTAAAAATATAAAGATAAATTTTTTTAGTTAGTATTAAAAATCATTCATAAACAAAAAGAATTACCATTTAAAAATTAATTTCATAATAATAAGAATTAAATAATTACGATAAATCAATTTCCATATCCGGATGATCCGGCAGGATCTACGGTTTGGAAAATATCAAACTTTTTAAAATAAATAAATTAAATAAATACAAAGATAAAAATCCATGTTTACAATATGGATTAAATTATTTAAAATTTCACCAAATTCCGTGTCCAAATGACTCGGCAGAGTCCATGGTTCGGAATCAAAAATCTTCCGTGTCCAAATGACTCGGCAGAGTCCATGGTTCGGAAGTATAAAATTTCATACAAATTAATTAATTTAAAAATCCACATTTCGACTAATCCAGTTAAAATTTCTAATTTTGAAAATTAACTGAGAATTATTTAAAAGCAAAGCAAAACAAAATTAAAATCAACTAAGGTGCCAATTTTTGGGCGTTTTAACAAAGTTGTTTTAACGTAACCGTACTCCCGATCCCCGAACTCTCGCAGACCAATTTTAAGGTGACCAATCGACCTAAGAAAACTGATTGGTGGCGACTCCCGAAAACCCGACGTTGCCACAGCTTGGCGACTCCACTGGGGACTCGACGTTAGTGAGTCGAGCCTAAAGTTGATTTGTTTTAATTTACTTTGCTTATTATGTGGATTTTTATATGCTATATTTACTTAGCGAAAACATGCATTATGGATTCACAATATGAAGCTCTATACCCGAGCTTACTTAAATCGAACACGATTCTTTCTAAGCGGAATTGGTGTTGTTGTCCTTGTGAGGCCATGGTCTCCAAGCCTTCACCGGTTTCAAAGTAGCAAAGTAGTGTATTGCCTTCTGAGACGGTTAGTCTCTGCATGGGCCCACGAAAAGCTACGACTCGAATTAATCCATTCCTTACATTAACCCTAGAGGGTAAGGAATCGGGCCGTCACTATAATTTAGTGACGGGATTCGGGAACTATCCCTTGCCTTTTTGATAAGCCACCTTATGCATATAGAACTCCCCACTTAACCATAGAACTAACCATAGTATTCCTCCCATTTACCAACGCCATAAGCATATCCTTGTTATGCTGTGTTGTTGCTCTACACTTTTATTTTCGTATTTATGGTTTTAACTCATTTTTCCATAATAGTTCATGAGTTGTTAATTGCTATTTAAGTTATTAATAAACTTATCTTTCTTTTGTTATACTTCTGTTTTGTGCAAATATTCTTCATGCATCAAAACCACGCATCAAACTATGCTAACTTTTTGGTCTTTTTAATAACAACTAAAAGTCTTGAAGTTCCATGATATTGGATAAGCAAACTCACTCATTGCATGCATTCCATTACATTAATCACGTGCATATAAAGTCTGATAAAAATAATCTCATTGCATGCATTTCATTACATCAATCACACGCATATAAAATCTGATAAAAACATAATCTCATTGCATACATCCATTACATTAATCACGTGCATATAAAGTCTGATAAAAACATAATCTCATTTTTCCTACATGCATCCATTGCATCAATCATATACACATAGGATCTAATAAAATATACCTTACTTTTAAAAGGATAAAATTGGACCTCGACACCGATATTCAATTCGGCTCCAAATAAGATTAATGGCAGAACAAATCGAAGGACGTCTCATAAAGATAGAGTCCAAGATAGAAAGTATGGCCGAACAAATGAGACAATTGATCGAGCTAATCAAGGCGAAAGCAATTCAAGAAGCACAAGTTCAGCCACCCATGACAGAAAGAGAAATGGTCACTTTGTTTGTCCAGACATTGAAGTACCTATATTATGACGAACTCATTGGCAATTCGGCAACTAATTTTTCTAACATTGTCATGTCTGGAGAAAGAATCGAGCATGAGATTAGGACTGGGAATATTGCTGAATCCTTTAATAATCCTATAAAAAGAGGAGGACCATCCAGAAGAAAAGATGACGAAGTACAACAAATAGGACGCGGAAGAAGGATTCCCCTCGTGGATACGGTGGCTATCGGGCCTCGCCTATCCTATTTTGCCAATGGGCCCGATAATTACCTTCCAAATAGGCCCAATGATTATCCTCTAAATAGGCCCAATGATTATCCTCTGAATAGGCCCAATAATTATCCTCCAAATAGGCCCAATGATTATCCTTCCAATAGGCCCAACAATTATCCTTTTAACAGACCTAATCAGTCATGGCCACCTGCTCCTACTCCTCCAGTACCTGCACCAAGACCAAGAGAAGTTTTCACACCAATTTCCATGACTTATACTGAGTTATACCCAAAACTCATCGAAAGACAATTTATCCGTCCAATTCCTACAAAGCCATTCAAACCCCCATATCCAAGGTGGTATGACCCTAACATTACCTGCCCATATCATGATGGCGTTCCAGGCCATGGCTTGGAAAACTGCATGGCATTGAAGCGTATAGTTCAACAATTAATCGAGTCAAAGTGGTTGGACTTTTCCGATGAACCAAACGTCACTCACAATCCATTGCCGCCTCATCAAGCAAAACCAGTCAATATGATAGAAGAACACCAGCCGATAAAGAAGTCAGTCAACGATATCATAACCCCTCTTAAGCATGTATATTCATGCCTTCTAAAAGAAGGGGTTATCATCCGGAAGTCTTCTTTTAAACATGAAGAAGTCAAAGATGAGGATTGGTGTGACTTTCATGACAGTAAAAGTCATTCTATCCAAGAATGCTCAGAATTCCGTGAAAGTCTACAAAGGCTCATGGACTCATCCCAACTCATCATTTCTACGTCGGATAAAGATGATGATGTAAATGTGATCACTAAAAAGCGGGAAGTCAATGCTACGCCAAAACCACTAGTTATACCAATTTCAAAATCTATTGTCAAGCCTTTAAGAACTCGAGTCCCAAGGTCATTCCTCTACAAATCAGACAAGGCTGTTCCATGGAGCCATGATTACACTTCCAACATCACATCAACTCCGTTAGAAGTTAGGAGTATGACTAGAAGTGGTCCATGTTACTCTCCAGAACAAATGTACAAGCTTCGACAAGATAAGAACGTCACAGACCCAACAAGTGAGCCTCTAGATACAGATACATCTAAAGAGCAAAAGATGTCTCAAGAGGTGACAGATGAACAAACTACTGAGTTCCTCAAACTCATGAAGCAAAGTGAGTACAGTGCCGTGGAGCAGTTAAACCACCTGCCAACAAAGATCTCCATACTTTCACTACTCATAAGCTCTGATGCTCATCGAGAAACCCTCCTCAAAGTCTTGAATAAGGCCTATGTTGAGCCAGATATTTCAGTGAATAATTTTGACCACCTCGTCAACAACATCACCGCACAGAATCTCATCACATTCACTGACGATGAGATACCAGCAGAAGGAAGGGGTCACTCTAAGGCTCTATATATTTCGGTTAAATACAAAGATCGAACTATGACTAGAGTTATTGTTGATAATGGGTCAGCTCTAAACATAATGCCAATTGAGACCTTACACAAGTTTGGTATAGACTCATCATACCTCAACTACAGTCATATCACTATTCAAGCATTTGACGGGACGAATAGAAATGTCGTCGGAAAAATAGAGCTGCCAATAGAGATCGGCCCTTGTGTCTTTCATATCACATTCCAAGTTATGGACATTAATCCTTCTTATACTTGTCTGTTGGGAAGACCATGGATTCATATGGCCGGAGCAATTCCCTCCTCATTACACCAAAAAATGAAATTCATTTTTGAAGGAAAGTTAATCACAGTCTTTGCTGAAGAAGGCATTCTGCTATCATCTATATCAATAGTAGCAAAGGCCAAGTGACCTTCTCTTCCAAGTTGGTGTGACCCAAATCCCAAATGTAACTGAAAAGTCTGTGGTGCTGAAACTCAAGGTCCAACAGTTGGTCGAGTCTAAGTTGCTAGGCCATGATGTGATTGATAATTGAAAGTGAAGATTTTGAGCTGGAATTACATTGATTTTGGAAGGGCTCCAAGTCAGATCTGACCTAACAGTCCGCATACATTTTCGAATGACAGGGAATCCTTTGAATAAACTTGTATCTTTGAAAGCTTGCAAAAGTAATCTAATAGTAAAAATCTCCTAGATTTAGTCCAGAATCTAGGGTGTAGTCTTTGTTAGATGGACACCTGGTATTCTTTCTGGTACAACAAAAAGATGTAATGCGTGCATTCTACTACTTTCCATTTTTACACTCTTTGCCATTATACTATCTATTATTGCCATCACACTTTACTTTTTGACAACTGGTAATTCTTTTTGTTCTCTAATAAAAAGATGTTACGTGTACATTATACCACTTTTTAATTCCATTATTACATCTACATATTGTACCAATTTTTACCAAAAATTCAATTATTAAACCTACACATTCTATCACTTCTTACCAAAAATTCTGTTTTTACATCAATCTCTCACTCCTTTCCATTATACTATCCATTATTGCTATCATACTTTGCTTTCTAAATGATACTACTCGTGGGTGAAAATAAAAAGTTAAGGAAAATTTGATAGTAATGATCTTGAAAGTGCTGCCAAATCTAGTAAGAAGGATTTCATATGTTGCACCTCAACCCTCAAAAAGAATTCACAGTGGTTATCAACATCCTTGCAAGGAGTCCGGGATTAACTTCCAAAGAAGTTAGCTATCATATTAAATGACTTCAGTGGCCTCCCAATTCTCACAAATGCTCAATACAAAAAAAAATTCTCAGTTTTCCACAACACAAATTCCAACAAAGGAAAGAAGTTCCTCCCTTCCATCAAAAGCCATTAAAGAGAAAATCCAAACAAGAAAAAAAATCCAAAAAAAAAAAAAAGAGACTGAGAAGCAAATAAAGCCACTTGAGTCATCTTACTTCAAGAAGGCTATGATCTCGGTTCTCCATAACACAAACTCCAAAAAAAAAAAGGAAAAACTTCATCCTTTCCATCAAAAAGCCAACAAGGGAAAATTCAAAACCAAAAAAAGCGAGACTGAGAGCAAACACAAGCAAGTAAGGCCACTTGAATCATCTCATTTCAAGAAGGCTATGATCTCGGTTCTCTGTAACAAAAACTCCGAAAAGGAAAAAGTTCATCCCTTCCACCAAAAAGCCAACAAGGGAAAATTCAAAACCAAAAAGAACTGAGAACAAGCACGAGCAAGCAAGGCCACTTGAGTCATCTCACTTCAAGAGAGTCATCAAGTATGTTATCACCATAGCTCACACAAAAAAACAAAAAAAAAAAAAAAGAGGAAAAAGGCTCAAACTAGAAAAAAAAAAAGAAAGAAAAAAAGTGAGCTATGGATTCTAGACTGAAAACCTGCAAAGGCGGTTTAGAACACAAAAGCAACCCTCAAACCAAGCATGCATAAAGATCACAATAGTTGGGGGGCAACAGATGAGGTCTAACTTTCTGGAAAGAGTGGTAAGTTTGAGGTCATCACTATTGAGTTTTTCACCATAATCAAATTTGCTCACGAGTAGTATTAAAAGACCCTTCTTTCACACCACTCAAACTTAACTTTATTCAGACCTAATATTTACCTCTTAATATCATTCTCATTCAGCTAAAAGACTGCCACAAAAAAAAAAAACATTCAAACTTAACTTTCCTCACACCTAACATTTATCTCTCGATATCATCCTCATTCAGTTAAAAGGCTATTATTGTGAATCATGTTTCTACCTTATTGCCTTGCACAGTTTATGTCTTCGAGTTGGAAAGGGAAGAATGGCAGGACATTTTAATTGAAAACAAAGACCGTAAATTACTTTGTCAAGCTTTGAAAATTGATGAAAGTTTTTCTTTAAGGCCAAACCATTATTCATTAATGTATGTAGACTTAAAAGTAAGGAGATAGCTTGAGTCTTTCTTTAATAAGATGTGGTTCTTGTAAGAGAAATTTACGATCAAGTGCCATCACAAAGGTCTAAAAATCCTCAACCTTCTATTAAATCAAAGGCGAGATGATATCTCTTTCCACATAAACACCATAATCAAGGGGGCAAAGTAGTCTCTACTAAGCGCAAGAAAAGTACTGCCAAGAGAGAAGCTCAATAGACAAGAGGGCAAGTCTTATGGATCAGAACCTGAGTCTAAGGAAGAGCAATCATTCGGACTGTAACATGGGGGTAAACAAGTGTCGGCACGGCCAGAAGAAAATGGACAAAGCAGACATTGAAAGTAAAGCCTTTGATGGTATCAAATCCATGACAATGGATGAGTACCCGAAAGAGATATAAATTATGAGGCGGGCCAACTTTAAAGAAATTGAGGCCAAAATTCAAGAACAAGTCAAAGAAAGGGGATTTTGAAAAGAGTTGGGCTTTTGAGGCAGTGAACAAAAGCTGGAAAGCATAAAGAGATTCAATGATAGTCCAAGAAGGCAATTATAAAGAGGATCCAGTAAAGCAAAGATATGAAGAACTAGATCAATCCAAAAAAAATAAAAAATAAAAAAATAAAAATAAATAAAAATAAAAAAAAAAAAAAAAAAGAACCATCAATTACACATGCTTTGCATTCATGCATTTCACATCATGCATGCATGATTTTTACACGATAGGAATCAAATGGGAAACACATCCACCGCACCGTTACAGCAGTATAAGCTGAGATCTCAATAATATCAGCTCTTACCAATCTATCACTGGATACACAGCTAATATGCGGGACCAACCCGCATCAGGAATTCAAGGATAAGGTAGACAATATGTCAAAAGCCTGGCAATTGATTCAATAATCGAGACTACACCTGGAAGGACAGGATTGACATCAGCTAGTAGTATCCAAAATAAGAGATAGCTATAGCCAAGGATAAGGCAGATATCAAAAAGGATAAAGTAGACAATATTGTCAAAAGCTTGGCAATTGATTCAATAATCGAGGCTACACCTGGAAGGACAGGATTGATGCCAGCTTAGCAGCATCCAAGATAAGAGATAGCTATCGTCAAAGATAAGGCAGACATCAAGAAATATTGTCGTTGAAAATTCGTCAAAAGCGGACAATGGATTCAATAATCAAGGACTGAATCGACGTCAGCTGGATGGAATATCTATCACATCAAAATAAAGTAGGATTCACTTTTCCGGTTAAGCGGCGGATACGGTACTCCGTGACTCTCAAGTCGGTTCTCTCAGTTGCCCATAATAACTGATCATTTCCTCCCTCCTTTCTTTTACTTTCTCCTAGAAAATGGATCCTACTTTTTCTGCCTTGCGAAAATATTTTCCTTCTCTCCCAATGAACATCCTCAAAAAGATCTACCAAGTTCGCTGTGAACGATTAAGAGCTCTGATGCATAAAGGAATCCCTGAAGATGTGCGGTGGTTAATTGAAGCTAAGGTTCGTCTGGCAGGTGAAATCCCAGAGGCATTTGTGTCTCACATGCCTGGTGTAGGCAAAAGCTCTTATGCTAAAAAGCGAAGAGCGAGGAGACTAGGCGTCTGTCATAAATGCGGACGCTGGACCTGTAATACTAAATGTCGTTCTTTAGGGATGATCTCTGATAATCGAGAAGATAAAATACGATTCATTAAGAATGGCCTGAGTAAGGACTCATTGGATGATATCCAATTGACTCTTGAGACGCATTCTTGTGGATCCGTGCAACGTGAACTTCTCGATTTATGGAGCATTTTTCATGAAGAATGAGAACGATACAGTCCCGGGAATCTGACGTTAAACGACCCTATTTGTCAGCTTGTAAGAAAACTGGATGGGAAGCAAATCCTCGACTCATAGAAGCCATTAATCCCGTTACTGGACGTAAAACCAGTGGAAGATGTGAGCCACAGTCACAATCACTGTACATACAATTTATCATATTTAAAATTTTCCATTTTTCTTTTAATAATGTATTTGCTCCCGTAAGTGTAATCGACACGTTATCCATTTCATCGCTATAAATGCATGTTCTTCCAGTCGGTTATCTAAGTTTCCTTCAATAACTGATTCATTTCCCTCTTCTCTCAAATTCTTCTCTCATCAATGGATTCTACTCTTTCTGCACTGCGAAAATACTTTCCTTCCTTTCCAATAAAAGTCCTTAAAAAGATCTACCTTGCTAGATGTGAAAGAATCAGAGTTTTTACACGTAAAGGCATTCCTGATAATGTGCAGTGGATAATTGAAGCTAAGGTCCGTCTGGCGGGTGAAGTTCCAGATGCATTTATGCCCCGCATGCCCGGTTTAGGTAAAAGCCGTTATGCCAAAAGGCGAAGAGCAAAGAGACTAGGCGTGTGTTATAAATGTGGGCGATGGAATTGTATTACTAAATGTCGCTCTTTAGGATACATCTCCATAAATCGTGAAGATAAAAGAAAATTCATTAAGAATGGCCTGCGTAAGGAATCTCTGGAAGATATCCGAGAGACTCTTGAAACGCATTCTTGTGGAAAAGTGCAAGGTGAAATTATCAGTTTATGGAGGACTTACCATAAAGAACGAAACCGTTACAGTCTTGGGAATGTGACTTTAAACGATCATGTTTGTCAGTTTGTAAGAAAACTGGATGGGAAGCAAATCCCCGACTTATAGATGGCATTGAAGCCATTACTGGACATAAATCAGGGGAAGATGAGAGCCACGGTCATGATTCCTGTACATATAAGCTGTCATTTGTCTTTTCTTTTGACAATAATATACTTGTTCCTGTAAGCGTAATTAACACGTTATCCTTTCATCGCTATAAATGCGTGTTCTTCTTTCCGGTTAAGTAGCGGATGCAATACTCTCTGACTCTCATAATCGGTTATTTCAGTTTCCTACAATAACTGATTTCTTCATCTCTTCTCTCAAATTCTTCTTTTATCAATGGATTCTACTCTTTCCGCCATGCGAAAATACTTTCCTTCCATCCCAATAAATGTTCTTAAAATGATTTACCAAGCTAGATATGAAAGGATTAGAGTCTTTATGCACAAAGGCATTCCGGACAATGTGCGGTGGCTAATTGAAGCTAAGGTTCGTTCAGCTGGTGAAGTTCCAGAAGCGTTCTTTCCCCGTATGCCCGGCTTTGGTAAAAGCGCTTATGCCAAAAAGCGAAGAGCAAAGAGGCTAGGTGTCTGTCATAAATGTGGACGATGGAATTGTAATACTAAATGTCGCTTTTTAGGATACATCTCCAGAAATCATGAAGATAAAAGAAAATTCATCAAGAATGGCCTGCGTAAGGAATCTTTGGATGATATCCTATTAACTTTTGAAACACATTCTTGTGAAATAGTGCAATGGGAAATTATGGATTTATGGTGGACTTTCCGTAAAGAACAGGATTGTTACAGTCTTGGAAATCTAACTTTTAATGACCCTGTTTGCCAGTTTGTGAGAAAACTGGATGGGAAGCAAATCCCCGACTTATAGAAGGCATTGAAGCCGTTACTAGACATAAATCAGTGGAAGATGAGAGCCACAGTCATGATTGCTGTACATATAAGCTGTCATTTGTCTTTTCTTTTGACAATAATGTACTTGCTTCTGTAAGTGTAATAAACGCATTATCCCTTTCATCACTATAAATATGTGTTAGTTATGTTCGTTTCCTACAATCACTAATTTCTTTCTTTGCCTCCTTCATCAATGGAGTCTTCTCTTTCCGCCCTACGAAAGTATTTTCCTTCCTTCCCAATAAATGTTCTTAAAAAGATTTATCAAGCTAGATGTGAACGATTCAGAGTATTTATGCACAAAGGCATTCCTGATAATGTGCGGTGGCTAATTGAAGTTAAGGTTCGTTCAGCTGGTGAAGTTCCCGAAGCGTTCTTTCCCCGTATGCCCGGCTTTGGTAAAAGCGCTTATGCCAAAAAAAGAAGAGCAAAGAGGCTAGGCGTTTGTCATAATTGTGGATGGTGGATTTGCGGCAATAAATGTCGTGCTCCAGGAGTGATCACCAGAAATCGTAATGATAGAATAAGATTCATTAAGAATGGCTTGCGTAAGGAATCTCTAGAAGATATTCGAGAGGTTCTTGAAGCGCATTCTTGCGGAATAGTGCAATTTGAGGTTGTTGGATTATGGATAATTTTCCAAAAAGAACGAGATCGTTACAGTCTTGGGAATCTGACCCTAAACGACCCTGTTTGCCAGTTTGTGAGAAAGCTAGATGAGATGCAAATCACCGATTCATAGAAAGCATTGAAGCCATTACTGGACGCAAAGCCAGTGGAAGACGAGGATCAAAGTCATGATTACTGTACGTGCTAGCTGTCGCTTTTGAAATTTTCCTCCCCTTTTGGTAATAATGTATCCACTCCTGACGTGAACCAAAGTCACGATTACTGTACGTACTAGCTGTCGCTTTTGAAATTTTCCTCCCCTTTCAGCGATAATGTATCCACTCCTGACATGAGCCATAGTTACGATTACTGTACGTGCTAGCTGTCGCTTTTGAAATTTTCCTCCCCTTTGGCAATAATGTACCCACTCCTGACACGGACTACTGTATATAGCTGCCACTTTTGAAATTTTCCTTCCCTTCCAACAATCACATACCTACTCCTGACGTAAGCTACAGTAGTGACTACTGTACATGCTAGCAGCTATTTTGAAAATTTTCCTCCTCTTTTAACGATAGTGTACCCATACCTGACCAGAGTCATACTCGTGACTACTGTGTATAGCTGGCAATAATGTATCCACTCTTGAAAATAAAATTATTGCCTTATCTCTTCATCTCTATAAATATATCCTCTTTTCTCACAAGGATAAGGATAGGAATGGAGAAAACCCCAACTCGTAAATCCCGAAGTATTTGTGTATTTTCTGGGGCTTTTCCTGGAAAAGATGAAGAGTATTTAAAGGCAGCCAACCATTTGGGTAGAGTATTAGCTGAGCGAAAAATACATTTAGTTTATGGAGGAGGTAGTGTCGGATTAATGGGAGGTGTAGCATCAGCAGCATCTTTAGGAGGAAGTCAAGTTTTGGGCATCATCCCTGGACCTTTGAAATTTGTTTCTGGGGGCACGATTGGAGAAGAATTAGTGGTTAAAAATTTGCAAGAGCGTGTGTTACAAATGCTTTTAAATGCTGATGCTTTTATCGCTCTACCAGGTGGTTTTGGCACGTTGGGAGAAGTCTTTCAAATTGCTTCCATGGCCCAACTTAATTTGCATAAGAAACCCATTGGGCTTTTAAATGTTAACAATTTCTTTACAGGTCTGATAGCTTTTATGGATTATGCTATGCAGAAGAATTTCATATCAAGAGTGGCACGGCGAATCATAATATCCGCAACAACTGCTGAAGAATTGCTAGATAAAATACAAGCTTTTGTTCCTGAACCAGATCCAGCAATGATTCAGATAGACTGGACACGACAGTCTTTCCCGACCAGTTCACTCCCATAATGGTCCTCTACTCACCCTGTTGAAGTATTGTGGAAGAAAGAAGCGATCTGATCCGTTTTTTCTTGTCCTTTAGTTTTATTATCAGCATTTTCTTTCGCGTTTCAGTTTTTCTTTTCAAGGAATTTCTTTTCTTATAAGATAGTTTCGTCCATGCTGATATTAAAACCATGGGACAATGCCTTTAGGTTGGAATGGCTGAGTAAAGAGTAATTTTTATTACTCTTGAGACGCATCCTATTAGGTCTACTAGGCATAACATTTTGGGGTAGTTAAGCTTTAACCTTATTTGGATGACATATCTCACAAGGGAATCTATATTTACTGAAGAAAATATTAGATGAACCTTGGATATTGATTCCAAACATCCGTTCCCTTTACATAATTTGTCAGTGTTATTGTCATCATCAAGATTCACTCATCTTATCGAAGTTTAAATTTTTGCACTCACCTATTATGAAAATTCACACTTTCGAAGAAAATTATTCCAATTTCAATTGCTTTCATATAAATTTCGCTCGAGGTCCTAAGGAAAGTTCTTTAGCCTCAAAATCAATCAATCCGGGGTTTTAAGGATGGAACCTTTGCCTCGAGATCAATCAATCAATTCGAGGTTTTAAGGATGGAACCTTTGCCTCGACATCAATCAATCAATCCGAGGTTTTAAGGATGGAACCTTTGCCTCGACATCAATCATTCAGTCCATCTTACAACGATAGAACCTTTCCTATCGTTAGAGGTTCTAAGGACCTTTCCTTAACCTCAAACAAACAATCAATCATTCAGTCCATCTTACAACGATAGAACCTTTCCTATCGTTAGAGGTTCTAAGGACCTTTCCTTAAACCTCAAACAAACAATCAATCATTCAGTTCATCTTACAACGATAGAACCTTTCCTATCGTTAGAGGTTCTAAGGACCTTTCCTTAAACCTCAAACAAACAATCAATCATTCAGTCCATCTTACAACGATAGAACCTTTCCTATCGTTAGAGGTTCTAAGGATCTTTCCTTAAACCTCAAACAAACAATCAATCATTCAGTCCATCTTACAACGATAGAACCTTTCCTATCGTTAGAGGTTCTAAGGACCTTTCCTTAAACCTCAAAAAAAAAAAAAACAATCAATCATTCAGTCCATCTTACAACGATAGAACCTTTCCTATCGTTAGAGGTTCTAAGGACCTTTCCTTAACCTCAAACAAACAATCAATCATTCAGTCCATCTTACAACGATAGAACCTTTCCTATCGTTAGAGGTTCTAAGGACCTTTCCTTAAACCTCAAACAAACAATCAATCATTCAGTCCATCTTACAACGATAGAACCTTTCCTATCGTTAGAGGTTCTAAGGACCTTTCCTTAACCTCAAACAAACAATCAATCATTCAGTCCATCTTACAACGATAGAACCTTTCCTATCGTTAGAGGTTCTAAGGACCTTTCCTTAAACCTCAAACAAACAATCAATCATTCAGTCCATCTTACAACGATAGAACCTTTCCTATCGTTAGAGGTTCTAAGGACCTTTCCTTAAACCTCAAACAAACAATCAATCATTCAGTCCATCTTACAACGATAGAACCTTTCCTATCGTTAGAGGTTCTAAGGACCTTTCCTTAACCTCAAACAAACAATCAATCATTCAGTCCATCTTACAACGATAGAACCTTTCCTATCGTTAGAGGTTCTAAGGACCTTTCCTTAAACCTCAAACAAACAATCAATCATTCAGTCCATCTTACAACGATAGAACCTTTCCTATCGTTAGAGGTTCTAAGGACCTTTCCTTAAACCTCAAACAAACAATCACTCATTCAGTCCATCTTACAACGATAGAACCTTTCCTATCGTTAGAGGTTCTAAGGACCTTTCCTTAAACCTCAAACAAACAATCAATCATTCAGTCCATCTTACAACGATAGAACCTTTCCTATCGTTAGAGGTTCTAAGGACCTTTCCTTAAACCTCAAAAAAAAAAAAAAACAATCAATCATTCAGTCCATCTTACAACGATAGAACCTTTCCTATCGTTAGAGGTTCTAAGGACCTTTCCTTAAACCTCAAAAAAAAAAAACAATCAATCATTCAGTCCATCTTACAACGATAGAACCTTTCCTATCGTTAGAGGTTCTAAGGACCTTTCCTTAACCTCAAACAAACAATCAATCATTCAGTCCATCTTACAACGATAGAACCTTTCCTATCGTTAGAGGTTCTAAGGACCTTTCCTTAAACCTCAAACAAACAATCAATCATTCAGTCCATCTTACAACGATAGAACCTTTCCTATCGTTAGAGGTTCTAAGGACCTTTCCTTAACCTCAAACAAACAATCAATCATTCAGTCCATCTTACAACGATAGAACCTTTCCTATCGTTAGAGGTTCTAAGGACCTTTCCTTAAACCTCAAACAAACAATCAATCATTCAGTCCATCTTACAACGATAGAACCTTTCCTATCGTTAGAGGTTCTAAGGACCTTTCCTTAAACCTCAAACAAACAATCAATCATTCAGTCCATCTTACAACGATAGAACCTTTCCTATCGTTAGAGGTTCTAAGGACCTTTCCTTAAACCTCAAACAAACAATCAATCATTCAGTCCATCTTACAACGATAGAACCTTTCCTATCGTTAGAGGTTCTAAGGACCTTTCCTTAAACCTCAAACAAACAATCAATCATTCAGTCCATCTTACAACGATAGAACCTTTCCTATCGTTAGAGGTTCTAAGGACCTTTCCTTAAACCTCAAACAAACAATCAATCATTCAGTCCATCTTACAACGATAGAACCTTTCCTATCGTTAGAGGTTCTAAGGACCTTTCCTTAAACCTCAAACAAACAATCAATCATTCAGTCCATCTTACAACGATAGAACCTTTCCTATCGTTAGAGGTTCTAAGGACCTTTCCTTAAACCTCAAACAAACAATCAATCATTCAGTCCATCTTACAACGATAGAACCTTTCCTATCGTTAGAGGTTCTAAGGACCTTTCCTTAAACCTCAAACAAACAATCAATCATTCAGTCCATCTTACAACGATAGAACATTTTCTATCGTTAGAGGTTCTAAGGACCTTTCCTTAAACCTCAAACAAACAATCATTCAGTCCATCTTACAACGATAGAACCTTTCCTATCGTTAGAGGTTCTAAGGACCTTTCCTTAAACCTCAAACAAACAATCAATCATTCAGTCCATCTTACAATGATAGAACCTTTCCTATCGTTAGAGGTTCTAAGGACCTTTCCTTAACCTCAAACAAACAATCAATCATTCAGTCCATCTTACAACGATAGAACATTTCCTATCGTTAGAGGTTCTAAGGACCTTTCCTTAAACCTCAAACAAACAATCAATCATTCAGTCCATCAAACAAACAATCAATCATTCAGTCCATCTTACAACGATAGAACCTTTCCTATCGTTAGAGGTTCTAAGGACCTTTCCTTAACCTCAAACAAACAATCAATCATTCAGTCCATCTTACAACGATAGAACCTTTCCTATCGTTAGAGGTTCTAAGGACCTTTCCTTAACCTCAAACAAACAATCAATCATTCAGTCCATCTTACAACGATAGAACCTTTCCTATCGTTAGAGGTTCTAAGGACCTTTCCTTAAACCTCAAACAAACAATCAATCATTCAGTCCATCTTACAACGATAGAACCTTTCCTATCGTTAGAGGTTCTAAGGACCTTTCCTTAAACCTCAGAGTTTAGGCGGCGAGAAGGTTTTCAATGCCTAGCTAAGCTGGACGAAATTTGGTAACTAACTTTGCATACATCATGTCCCATGAAGCATGCAAAGGGGGGCAGCTGTTGACACCCAATTTCGTCCGGCCATTAAAATAATTTTAAAAAAAAATTAAATAAAAAAAATGTATTATTATTATTATTGTTATTATTATTACTAAATTTTTTTTTTAATTAGTTTAAAATATATATATATATTTTTTGTTTTGTTTTGTGAAGATTTGATATATGTGTGTATATGTGTATGTTTGAAAGAAAAAAAAGAAAACTCCATAAAAATGACAAAATTTAAAAGTCTGAGGTAAAAATGACAAAATTAAGAAGTTTCAGGCAAAATTGACAAATTCTGAAAGTTCCAGGAGCATTTGGCAGTTTGTCACATAAAATTTTGAGACTGCCGACATTTTTGGCTCAAATTGACAGAAAACGACAAAATTGTCAAAATCAGAAGCTTCAGGAACTTATCCAGAGGCTGAGAGACGTAAAGGACTAAAACTGTCATTTTACCAATTTAAGAGATAAGTTTGAAATTTTTTATTAATTTATCCATCAACAGTTCAGCTAAACTTCCTCTATAAATAGCCCCCCAAATTTTGTGCTGAACACAGAAAAAAATAGCAAAAAAACTTAGAGCTCCGTTTTAAAAAAAGATAAAATTACATCCCTTAGACCCAGCCCTCTTCCCTTCTTCCCCAGAAAGCCAAAACTTTTTTTCTCTGTTCCGTCTCTCTTTCTCTCTCTCTCTCTGTCTCTCTCTCTCGCCGTGCCCATCACCGCCGTCCGCCGGCCACCACGCCTCCGCCCAACCGTCCTGCCGCCGTCGTCCGGCCGTCCCGACGCCGTCGCTGTCGTGCCTAACTCCCGCCGCCGCGCCGCCCGCGTTCTTCTTTCTCTCCTTTTTCCTCCGCCGGACACCTCCGCCGCGCCGCCTTGCCCGTCGCCGTCGCCCTGCCCCCGCCGCCGTCACCGTGCCGTCCGCCCTCGCCGACGGTCGCCCGTCGCCCCCTGCCCTTCCCCTCGCCGCCAGCGCCACCCCCCTGCCTCACGCCGTCATCGTTTCCTGGGATTCAAAATTCAAAACTAAAAGGGTAAACCCTTGTTTCACCCATCATCTTTTCAATTTCTTTCTATTAGGTCACTAACCTTTTTATTTTGTCTTTGCAGAAAATTAATTAACTAACTCATTTATTTTTTTTACTTGTTTATTTGTTTATTATTGTTATTATTACTAACCCTTTTTTTTTTTTTGTTATTAGCAACTAACAACTAACTTGCTAATTTTTACTAACCTTTATTATTATTGTTGTTAATAATTAATTAAATTGTCTAACTTTTATTTTTGTTGTAATTAATTAACTTAATTAAACTTGGCTAACTTTTATTTATTGTTGTTAATTAATTAACTTAATTAAACTTGGCTAATTTTTATTTATTGTTGTTAATTAATTAACTTAATTAAACTTGGCTAATTTTTATTTATTGTTGTTAATTAATTAACTTAATTAAACTTGGCTAACTTTTATTATTGTTGTTAATTAATTAAATTAATTAAATTGTCTAACTTTTATTTTTGTTGTAATTAATGAATTTAATTAACTTGACTAACTTTTTATTATTGTTGTTAACAATTAATTTAATTAAACTTGGCTAATTTTTATTATTGTTGTTAATTAATTTAATCTAACTTTTACTAACCTTTTTATTGTTATTAACTAACTAATCCAACTAATCTAACTATATTAATTGTGCTAACTTTCATTATTATTGTGTTATTAAAGTGGATGGCCAAAAAACCCCACTTTATTAATTGAATTTTTTTATGATTAAAAGATAAAAAAAGGAATTTTACGTGAATAATTTTCTAAAGGCTAATAAAAATTACTTTTTTTTATTTTGAAACAAAGTTTTTTATTCCTTTTAATAAACAAACATAATGAAATAATTCAAAAATAAAATAAATAAATAAATAAACATAAAATCATTCTTTTAATACATCTTTAAAATTAATAATTAATGAAATAAAAAAAATTAAAACTCCATGACCAAATGATCCGCCAGGATCCATGGCTCGGAAATATTTTTAAATAAAATATATAAATAAATTTTTTCTTTATAAAAAATAAAAAAAAACTTTAGACTAATATATTAATTATCTATTAATATATAATTTTTTTTAGTTTTCTTTATTAATAAAAAGAATAAAAAGCGTAAAAATTTTGGGTTAATATTTTATTCAGTAATATTTTACTTATTAAATTATATAACTTTTTGTTTCTTTTATAAAAATCTTAATCAAATAATTTCAAAATAATACAAAATAAAACAAAAATAATTGAATTTTCTCTTAAATATTTTTGACTTATTGATTAGATATATTTTCAGAAATATAAATTTAAATTAAAAAAAAAATCTTTCATCAAACAAAGAAGAATATAAAAATAAAAATATCAAGACTTTTGTTTTAAAATACATATAAGTTTTCGGTTAAATAATCTTTTATTCCAAAATAAATTAAATAAATATCAAAACTTTTCTTCTTTTGTTTAAAATTTTTGATTCTCTTAATAAAAAATAATAATAAAAAAATAATAAAAAATAATAATAAAAAATAAAAAATTTTTAGTTCATGGTATATTGGCTGGAAACTATCTCGTGCCCGCTTTTGAGCTGCTTCACCTGGTGAAGAGGGTCTGGCTGAGTAACAACGCCCCGTACCATGATCAAAATTTTTATTTTTAAACTCTTTAATTCTTTTAAATTAACTTCTTATTAAATAAAAATTAATTATTATTTTTTTTAATTCTTTTATAAATTGAGTAATCCTTTAAAATAATAAATATCTTTCATTAAACAAGAAAACAAAAAAAGTAAACAAGAAAAAAAAGAAAGATAAGAAAAATAAAAGAAAGATAAGAAAGAAAAATAAAAGAAAGATAAGAAAGAAAAGAAAGATAAAAAAAATAAAAGAAAAGATAAGAAAAAGAAAAGAAAGAAAGAAAAGACAAGAAAAATAAAAGAAAGATAAGAAAGAAAAATAAAAGAAAGATAAGATAAAGAAAAGAAAGGAAAGATAAGAAAAAGAAAAGAAAGATAAAAGAAAGAAAAAGAAAAAGAAAAGAAAGAAAGAAAAGAATAAAAAAAGAAAGAAAAGAAAAGAAATTAAAAGAAATTTAAAAAAAGAAGTAAAAATAAGTAAAAAAGAAGAAAAAGAAAGAAAGTAAAAAAAGAAGTAAAAATATAAAGATAAATTTTTTTAGTTAGTATTAAAAATCATTCATAAACAAAAAGAATTACCATTTAAAAATTAATTTCATAATAATAAGAATTAAATAATTACGATAAATCAATTTCCATATCCGGATGATCCGGCAGGATCTACGGTTTGGAAAATATCAAACTTTTTAAAATAAATAAATTAAATAAATACAAAGATAAAAATCCATGTTTACAATATGGATTAAATTATTTAAAATTTCACCAAATTCCGTGTCCAAATGACTCGGCAGAGTCCATGGTTCGGAATCAAAAATCTTCCGTGTCCAAATGACTCGGCAGTGTCCATGGTTCGGAAGTATAAAATTTCATACAAATTAATTAATTTAAAAATCCACATTTCGACTAATCCAGTTAAAATTTCTAATTTTGAAAATTAACTGAGAATTATTTAAAAGCAAAGCAAAACAAAATTAAAATCAACTAAGGTGCCAATTTTTGGGCGTTTTAACAAAGTTGTTTTAACGTAACCGTACTCCCGATCCCCGAACTCTCGCAGACCAATTTTAAGGTGACCAATCGACCTAAGAAAACTGATTGGTGGCGACTCCCGAAAACCCGACGTTGCCACAAGGACATTTTGAGTCAGAGGACGCAAGATGTAGTCATTGTTATGAAAATGTGACATTTAGGAGGACAACACTGTTTTGTGGAGGCAAAGTATAGCATGCATGGCCGATAAATGAAAGGTGGGAAAGTTTGTTGAAGAGCTTGTCTTGATGAATAATACAACTATTTTCCTCTCATATCTTTTTTTTTTCCTCTCATTTCCATAAGTCTTGAGTCATTTCAGACTCTATTAACGATGACCCTAACCTTAAGCTCATTCTCATGTCTTTTTCATGTGTGTTCTTCATCCTATGTCCTTTGGCAACTTGTAGTAATTGCTATTAGAGCACTGTCATGGCTAGCATGCCAGATGGAACACGGTTTCAAGAAATCAAGAAAAGGATTGAAGATAGATTCAATTGAGAGTTGTAGCAACCAGAGCAAAGATTGGAAGCACATTGGGAGTAGGGATTTGATTGACTAGTTTCCATTATCAATGACCTGAATGGAAAAGGAATCTATGAAGGAGAATCCAATGAGGCTACCCCAATTGTGCAAGACAGGCTTGTGAGTACGAATCAAGGGAGTTTCGCCATGACCAAACTCAATGAGATTGATTTTCCCCATTTTGATGGTGATGATGTGATTGTCAAATGGAACTAGGTGTTTGAACTTGATGATGTTTCAGATGCAAAAAGGTGCAATTGGCATCTATACACTTGTAGGGCCCTATTTTGCATTAGCATAAGAGATTTATGAGAAATTGACTGATGTAAACCAAATTGTTATAAGGGGCTTATTGTGTGGCAGTGACTAACAGGTTTGGCAACGTTCATAAGGATCCATTGTTGGAATTGAAGAATTTGAGGCAAAAAAGATTCGTCCAAGAATAACAGAATCCATTTGACTCTCTACTCACTCAGGTAGATCCCTTACAAAGAACCATTTGATTGGATAGTTTTTGGGTGGTTTGTATCCTGATTTACAGACATTGCATGAGGCATAATACTTTGCCAAACTACAAGAAGTAGCATTGTTGACTCAAAGGAAAGGCCATAATGCTGGAGAATATAAGGGTAAAGAGGATTTTACCAAACCCAGTACTTGTTACCCAAGAAAGAAAGTTGATGGATCATAACTTCCAAGGCAATATGGGAACTAGGTAGTTAACTGAGAAAGAAATCAATGAAAAGAGGGCCAAGAATGAATGTTTTTAGTCTGACGAGAAGTTCACACCCACACATTGGTGTAAGAATGGGCAGTTCAATAGAATAAAGATGGTGTTGGATGAAGAAGAATATTCTGAATGAAGTGAACTTGAGGATGATCCATGGATTCAAAACAACCCTTGTATATCACTACATGCCCTCACTGGAGTTCCAAATTACAGTGCCATGAGAGTAAGGGGTATGTGGGCAAAAAATGTGTGAATATGTTGATAGACTCAAGTAGTACTCATGTATTTCTGGATGGGTCATTGGCTAAGAAGTTAGGGTGCTGTATTGAAGAAGTTGGTGTAATGAGAGTCTTAGTAGAAAGTGGGCAGGTGCTATCCACAGTGGTGTTGTGTAAGGGCCTTAAATGGGTCACACAAGGAGTTGAGTTCCAAGTTTGGGGTTTGTGAAATGGTTTTGGGTATCTAGTGGCTTAGAAGCTTGGGGGATATCGAATGGAACTTTAAACAACTAAAAATGACATTCAGGTTCAAGGAGTAGAAAGTAGTGTTGAGAGGAGCTGTTCAATTAGTTATCAAGTCTGGGGATACCAAGAAAGTGAACTAGTTGATCTGCCATAGGGCACAGGCTTATGCTATACAGTTGATGAACATCGAGGCCATGGGGAAGAGTAGTTGTTAGCTTAAGGAATTTGACTAGAATTAAGCTACTGAGCTTAATGATGTGCTTGAACAATTCCAGGATATTGTCCAAAAGCCTACCTCCCTCCCTCATTCTAGGAAAGTAGACCATCTATTAACCTACAAACTGGGACTTAACCTATCAATATTAAACCTTATAGGTATTAAACACTACAGAAAGATGCCATAAAGAAGTTGGTGGGAGAGATGCTAAAGGCAGGCATAATAAGGCCCAGTCAGAGTCCATTTTCATCACCTATAGTGCTAGTTAAAAAGAAGGATTACATGTGGAGGCTATGCATTGATTATAGGGAACTTAATAAAGCTACTATAAAAGATAAATTTCCTATTCATGTTATAGAAGAACTACTTGATGAGTTGCATGGTGCTTGTTTCTTTACTAAGCTAGATATAAGGTCAAGCTATCACCAAATCATGTTGTGTGAAGATGGTATACACAAGTTAGCTTTTAGAACTCATCAAGGGCAATATGAGTTCTTGGTCATGCCTTTTGATTTGACCAATGCACCCTTCACATTTTAAGCATTCATGAACACTATGCTCCAACAATAATTAAAGAAGTTTATTCTGGTATTTTTTTTTATGATATATTGATATTCAATGGTAGCTGGAGTGAGCATTTACAACATGTTAGGTTGGCTTTGGAAACTTTCAGGCGGAATACATTGCTGGTGAAAAAAAGAAAATGCAGCTTTAGAGTTAAGCAAATGGAATATTTAGGGCATATGATAAGTAAAGATGGAGTGTCCATTGATCCTAAGAAGATTCATTAGAATAGGTTTTATTGGATACTATAGGAGATTCATTAGACATTATGGAGTCATCAGTTACCTCTTACAAATCATCTTAAGAAGAAAGGGTTTTACTAGAATGATGATGCTACACAGGCCTTCAAAAGACTGAAAGAGGCTATGGTTAATGCCGTAATCTTAGTTCTTCTTGACTTCAGTCAACCTTTCAAAATGGAGACTGATGCAAGCAAGAAGGGTATTAGGGCAGTTCTACAACAAGAAAGGCATCCCTTGGCTTTTGTTAGCAAAGCCTTGGCTCTTAAACATCAGTCGCTCTTTACATACAAGAAAGAGTTTTTAGCTCTGGTCTTTGCAGTTGAGAAGTGAAGGCCATACTTGCTAGGAAAAAGATTCATAATCAAAACTAACCATAAAAGTCTCAAATATTTGATGGAGCAAAGAATCTTAACTCCCTTTCAACAAAAGTGCATTATGATCATTGGTAGCTCAAGACAAAATGATCATTCAACTAAAGCTTCGGTTATAGCTCAAAAGAAAAGATTGGTGGCAACCCTCTAGTTCAGCGGCATTCTTCCGACTAGTGTTATCAATTTAGGGTTGGAAGTGGGAAAGATTGGGTTATTAATCTTTTAAGTATTTAAAATTATATTTTTTATCAATTCAAGCCTAAGATTTATTACTCTGAGTATTTTTATTTATTGTCTTGCCACATGGCATGTGGGACCAAGCAAGGGATATTAAGTGCCACATATGCATTTCTATTAGAAATAACACCAGAAATAATGGACAAGACTTAAATTGAATGCGTTGCTTGAATTAGGGGACCTTAATAGTCACTTTCAAAGTTAGGGGACTATTTTAGGACAAACTGAATAGTTACAAGACTAAATTTAGATTTTACCTTTTTAAAGAGTTCAAACAAAAGACGGAATCCACCAAAAAAAAAAAAAAAAGAAAGAAAAATGACGAAAGGGAGCAATAAAGAAGATGCAAAAGGAATCTGCCAGCCAGCCAGCAGCACATAGCATCCACCGTACCCCAGCGACCACCCCTAGCGAAATTACAGCAAGACAAATGACAAATATTAAAATATCATCTAATAGGCCTGTTTAATTAATGTTATAGTTAATAAGTTGGGAAAAAAAAAAAGATACATATTGGCAGACGTCGTTTTAATAAATTGATAAAAACATTTTGTCTGTTCCTATGGTGATGATATTATTAGGGTGGGGTGCCCAAATTGGATAATGCATCTTCGACTACTGGATGGATCGTATCCAAATCCTGGATGCTAACCCCTTCTTATTCCCAATGCTACCTGCCCTGTGCAAGCCTTCCTTTCTCAAAAAATTTTTCTTTTCTTTTTTAATGTATAAATATATATATTTTTTCATTTATTATAGATCACATATACAGTATTTATAAAATTGATTAAAGTATTGAAAGTTGATAAAAGAGAATTAGTGTTTATATGATTTAAGTTTCTATTGTACCGCGCCACAAAATCACTTCGTTTTTGTATTTTTGGTATGATGCAAGTGTATTACAAAACCCCTCACTGTGAATCCCTAGAAACTCAGTTTTGCCATTTTTATAAGTAATCCGTATAATAAATTGATGTTTTGATTGATTAACCCCGTAACAAAGTGTGATCTCATACTAACGAACCTCTAGAAAAGGACTACAAGCCTCTTAATTTGTCGCCTTCTCCCCCCCACTGTTTTCTTTATTATTTATCATTACAACAAATGCTTCCTAAAGGTTTTAGGGTTCACTTCCTCGAACTATTTTTCTAACAATGTCGGCAAATTATAAAGAAGCAAATACCTTCACGGAAAATTTTGGGTGCATAATTTCAAGGGTAATAGAGTGATGTTGTTTTCGGGTTGATAACAACGTTGACCAGAAAAAAAAATAAAATAAATGCCTGCGAAAAGGGGGCCAAAATTTGATTAAGTCCACCCCCATGCACTGCCCGAGCCGAGTGGGATGACGATTTAAAAATATCTACTTCATTGAGGGACGCTGATAATGATGAAAAGGAAGGAAAATTAACTCCTAGCACTACTTATTTACCATTACGGAAGACGGACACCATATTAGATATTACAGATACCTTTATTGCGTCCGTCGTCTATCATGATACTGGGTCATTTTCCTTTTCTTTGGAAGTATGTCTTCACATCCACATATATATATTCCCGCAGAAGTTAATTAGGTGGTATCAATCAACTTCTTTTCATTTTTCATTTTTCTTTGGCATGTCTTTTATCTTTTTTCAAACAAATTCTAAGAATTTTTTTTGGTATACAAAATCAAAACAAGAAGATCAGGAAAAGAGAGATGCAGCATATGCGTATCGATCAGTGATTAAAAATTTATATTCTTGATAGAATTTGTTTCGTTAATTAAACTTACGAGTAGATGATGCAAAAAATTTTATTATTTTTATTTTTAATTATTTTTTGTCTGAAATCAATGTTAAATATTAAAAGCTAATACAAGATTTATCTAAAAAATGATGCCATAGATAGTAAATTTCAAAATCCTCACAACATTATTATATTTATCAAGTTTTTGTAACCAGTAACTTCCCATATTATCCTTATTTCAACTTTCATATTGACACTACAATATAACCCCTAATTTTTTAAGAAAGTACTATTATATTTGTACTTTAAAAAAATCTTCATTTTATTTCTTATGTTTCTCAAAAAGTTGCAGAATGTTTTTTTTTGAAATTTTGATGAAAATTTGAATTATGTCACTAAAATTTAAAAATGAGAGCTTAATTATTGATATTTTTATAGGGGCCCAAATTAAAAAATGGCAAGGAGTACTCTATATGCCCAATAATCAATTGACTAATGCTTTTCATAATGAATTAATTTTATTAATTCGTTAACTTAAAAGTCCTAAAAAAACAAAAACTAATAAAAATATGAAACTTATAAAATATGAATTTTAAAACACTCTTTGGACGTCTTAAAGAATAACATTTCAATAAATATATAATTTGTATAAATAATTATTATATATAGAACTAAAATTTTAACACATTATTTGTAACCTAAAACAAAGTATATAACTAATGATTTAGTTTATTTTTATAAGAATTTGATATTCACTTTTCTTTTCCGGAATATCAAGAGGTTTGATTCTTATCTTTTAGGAAGTGAAACACAATAAAAAAAAATTGTTGCAATTAGCAGTTTTATAACCAACTACAAACTCACTTTCATAATTATTTAAGAACTTTAGAGAAGCATGGAAAGAAAAAAATAATTGATTCTTATAAAAGAACTTTAACTTTTTGTGTAGGTTGTTGGCTGTTTCTTTTGTGAGCAATAGCAGACTAGCTCCTTGCAGCTATGGGCATAACTCTCAACCATCTCTCCGGCACATCATGACAGAACACCAACAATGTCCTTCATGTTTACTCTCCTTTGAGTACTAAATTAAGCAAAAGTTACATTTTCATCGTGAAGAAGCTTATATGTCCCAATTTATAAAATTTGATGGATAAGTGATACAGAGTTATAATTGAAGGAATTATATGTTCGAGTCAAGGGTGAAACCTGAATTAGGCCTAATAAAAAAGAAGAGCCCTGGTCCAACTATCTTACATTTTTTTTCAACAAAAATTTAATAATAATAATAATAATAATTAATAAATAATAATAATAATAATAATTATTATTATTATTATTATTATGATGTTTGTTTTTAGGAGTGAGGACAGCCGGCTTGAGATGCAGACCTCATGTAAAATACGCAGAAAAGATTTGCTAGTGTCACCGTTGTATCCGACCCCTCGAGTGTGTGAGACGTAATTAATAAGACAAAAAATTTCTAGTGAACATCTACCAAACTTTCAAGCCATCGATCAAACTTTGAAATTGCTCTCTCTAATCTAATTTGAACTTCATCATTCCCAAAAAACCTGATTAATACTTACTCTCTTCCACTAACATAAAAGAAAAATGGAGAAAATTAAGAACAAAAATATATAAACCCAGCCAATATATGCCCGGCCGGTCAAACACAATTGGTAGCCTAATTACTAATCCTTCCGCTCAGAATTAATTCAGCAAAACTTTGATTTATACAGATTCAGCACCATCACCATACGTCCGACTGTACATGTCCAGAGAAGACGGTGGATTTTTTTCCTTGTTTTATTTTCCTAATTGATGAGTATATATCTAATAATAACAACAAATTATGGGGAAAATTAATAAAAGAAGTGAGGAGAGGAGGAAGGGAAATACGGCGGTCGGAGGCGAGCATGATCTAGCAGATGACACAAGCGTTAGGATCCTCCTCGGCGCTTCTTTCGAAGTAGTGGTGAGGATGAACCTGAGCCGGAGGGTGATAAGCCGGATGCTGGTACTGATACTGGTAATTCATCGGGTACTGCGGTGGATAGAACAGCCGGTACGGCTCCGCAATCGGAACCGCCGGAACTATAACGTTGTTCCCCTTCGTGTCTTTCTTCTTGTTGTTCTCATCCTTATTCTCCTTCTTGTTCTCATCCTTCCCCTTCTTCTCCTCCTTCTTCTCCTCTTTGGCAGGCCCCACCGACACTATCTGCGGGCAGTACGGCTTCTTCAGCTTGCTCACTACGCTCACCGGATCTATGTCTCCTGTCACCGTCAGCTTCTTCTCCTTCATGTCCACCGCTATCGAATCCACCCCTGCACAGACGATATATATGTAATTGGATTATTATTTGTTCAAGATCAGAGGAATTATCTATACGCATACGTACGGATTCGTAGTATTTGATTAATTATTACCTTGAAGGCCAGACACTTTCTTCATCGCCTTTTGCTTCTCTTTCTCATCTTGCAGCACCAACTTCAGCACAACTTTCTGGAAAGAATATCAACCCAAATTTGGTGAATAATACATATATAGATCAGGAAATAGATAGAAGATGATCGAGGTAGAGTTTTAGGATATAAGTATATCCCAATAATTACGTACCTTCATTTGAAGTTGATGATGAGCTGCTTCTTTTTGAGGGATCTCAGGCCAAAGCAGTACCAAAAAGGGAAAAATTCAAGAGGAGAGAGAGAGAGAGAGAGAGAGAGAGAGAGAGAGATGCGGTAGTCAAATTAGTTTAATTGTGTGCGGGGGAATTTATAATAGGTAGATAGGGGAGGCCGAGGGCGAGGGCGAGGGCGGGGGAGAAAATAAGAGAAGGGCGGAGGAGTCAGGGCAGTGAGTGAGTGGTCAAGAAAAGCAAACTGGGTCTTGACCAGTCGGACGGGTCCATGTAAACTCGAGAGGGAAGGTTCAGATGAAGAAGCGCACCACTGCACCAGTACGGTCCAGTCCACGCCCCCACCAAGGTTGAAGAGTTAAGACGGACTTTTCCTTCCAATAATGCAATGCAAGGCATATGCAGTTTGACTGAACGACGTCGTTGGGTGATCGAATTCAGAGCTGAAGACGTTGACGTTGATCCCGACAAAAGTCGTTCCCCACCTTCCTTGAATCTGCGGACAAAAGAAAAAAAGTAGGTTTTGCGCGTGTACGCCCGTCCCTCCACTCCTCCTACATCCTAAACTCACTTGGCTCTTCCGCGCTTCTTCTTTCAATTCACCGGAGTAACACCACACTTTCAAGTCCGTCACTTCCTCGTTTTCACTTCTCACGGCGCTCTTGTCCTGCTCCTACCTCATCCTTAGATAAATCTTTTATTGTTGTGTAATTCTACAGATTAATAAGTAAAATTCATACTTGGCCGCATATTAATTACTCGATTAATGTATTTAGGATGACATCAAATTCCGCATATATAGTTACGTTGATGCTAAGTTAATAATGTAGTTATATTATATACTCTCTTATTTCATATTTTTTGTTGTGTTATTAAATATACAAGGTTCAATTAACGCGTGCTCCGAGGTGGAATCATGGTGATAATGATCTTTCATTTAATTAGTTAATGTGTCAAAAAATTGCATTAAGTTGAAAAGTTTTTAAAAGTAGAGTATTTGTACAGAAGAAATAATCCATTAAAATAAATGTCAGTTAAAATTTTACTTTATTTTAACTTTGAGTTGATTTTTTTTTATATTATATCCTTATCATTAAAATGATTAGTCATGATAAAAAAGTATCATTGTAAATGTTTAAAAATGATATAAATTTTTTTCTCATTAAAGAATAATTAACTAAAAGTTTCTCTTATCAACTAAAATTCTAATTTTTAATATTGGTGGGAGATTTATTTAGAAAAGTTCACCTTCAATTTTAGAAATTATAGACCAAATTACTTTATTAAACCATAAAGCTTTTGAGTTAATTTATTTTTCTTTAGAAAATTGAACATAAAAAAACCAAAAATCGGCAATTAATATATAGTTATAATTTTCTTTAGAAAATTGCACATAAAAAAACAACAAAAAAGTTTGAGGAGTAAGAGAGCAAATAGAAAGAATATTAAGCAATTATTAAGTTTGGGGACCAAAACGTAAGACGGATCGAAATCATTGACTTATATGGTTAAAATTAGAAATTCTGGGACTGAAAATGCATTTAACCATAGCAAAAAGCGAAGCGAACAGAAACTGGGCCAATTTCAATAAGAGCCCTCAAGACTCTATCCACCTGCCGAAAAATGGATTGAATTTAAAAAAGAGTCAATCAAGTCCAGAAAGGGCAAAAAAAAAAAACCCTGAACTGTTCATGAACAGTAACCCGAAGTTGGCAATTAATATATAGTACTATTATGTATAAGAAAAATTACAAAAATATCACTTAGATTTGGTTGAACTTACAGCTTTGTACTTAGTGTTTTAAATATGTACACTTAACATCAGTCAAGTTAACACCGTGATTCGCCATTACAACAAAAATGAGAAATGCCAGACTTTGCCCCTAGTTTCTAATGATCTTACTTGCACTCCTCCACTTGGTCTGCTCTTCAATGTCAATTCGTCAAAACGCCCAAACTGCATGAACTCGCCATGGTAGCTTTCGCTTCAATAGCCTCCGACACTTCTTTCTTGAAAAATCCCAACTAAGATCATATATTTCTCAAATCAAAATCTGCTCATTTAATCCTCCCCTCTTCTCCTAATTTTGCCCATTCGCGAATACTGACTTCAAACAATTTCTGAATCTTGTTGTCACAATAGATCTCAGTAAGAAACAATCAAACTGGGAAAACATCCTTAATGGAAAAAGGCATGAGACCATTAACGCCAACCAAAAACCCACAAGTACCAATTCCATCTTCAGCCAAAAGCCAATAAAGCATTCGGTTTCTGGGAATCCATTGGCAAAGAAATGCAAGCAAGACCATAACATAACCGCCACTCACACACAAAAGCACACATCCAAGTGGTCCATTTTAATTTCCATCCTTCCCCCCTCAGATTTTCTCAGCAACTAAACAGAGCCTTTGTCATTGACATTGAAGAGCAAGACGATTGGCGGCTGTCTCTACCACTGTCATTGTCATTGACTGTTGGTGGCAGGGCTGGGCGCAAAAGCATCTTCATCCGATCCGTTACCTGGTCATAAAATGAGAGAAGGGAGATGAATTGTTGGCGCATATTTCGATGAAGAAAGTGAAGATTGAGAGAAGGGAGAGAGTGAGACCATGGGGGAGGAGAGAAAGAAGAAGCGAGGAGAGCACGCGAAGATGAAGAGGATAAAAAGGAGAGCATCCGCCAAGGTGAACTCATTGTCGTCGCCGTTGGCATGGGATTCGAAGGACTTTTTACACGATTCGGTCAGGCTCAAATGAATTGTGCCTTCTAGGTTATTTTGAATCTGAACACACCTATTTTCTGGGGTATTTTTGTTCACATTCATTGGTTTAATTTGAACGGGTTGTAGTAGTTGAGGGCAAAGTTTCTAAGAAAGAAGAATAGGAGGGCAAAGTCTAGCATTTTCTTATTTTTGTGGTAACGATGAATCACGGTGTTAACCTAGTAGAGGATAAGTAGGGGTGAGCATGGGTTGGGTAAACCCGAAACCGAAACCGAACCACCCCTATTGGGTTGGGTTGGGTTGGATTGGGTAAAAATTGATTATGGTTCTCGGGTTGGTTCCACATATAGGAGAACCGATGTTTTTTGGGTTGGTTCTGGTTCCATATGGAACCAACCCGAGGTGGAACCGAACCCGAGATATATATATAATTATATAATAAAAATTATAGCATTACTAATATATTCACACACACACACACACACATACACACACACACACACATATTTCTTTGAAGTATTATGATGGTTATTTTGTGTTTTTATATTAAACTTTTAAATTGATGTTCCAAATTGAAACAATATAGAAGTTGTGAGATTATTTACAAAATTTCTCCATATTTACTTAAATCACTTTGCTTCATAGACACACCACTCCTAAGTCATTTTGCTTTCGATCTTTTATTCCAGACTACTCTTTACGACACAATTATGATATTTTTTTTATTTGAGTAATGCAAAATTAAAAATTTATGACATCAACATATTTTAGGTTTTGATACTGAAGAAGATGGTCTTAAAGGCTCAATTTTCCATATTGAATGTCCTACCAATATTGGAATTATTGGAATGAAGTAAACTAGTTGAAATAAAAGATACCCCACAAGCAACTCTTTTGAACCATTTTTGTAAGAACAACATTTTAAACTCTTTTGAATGTATCTAAGTATATATATTTAAATATTAATTTAATTGTATATTATGTTGAATATGTCATAAAACTGATTATGGATGTAGATTTATTGAATTTTGGTATTGTTATAGGTATATGGTATAAACCGAAAAACCCGAGAACCAGAACCGAGAAACCCAGAACCATGGTTCTGGTTCTGTTAGGTTCTCAGTTCTGGGTTGGGTAGAAAAATTTTGGAACCGAGGCCATTTCAGATTGGTTCAGTTCCACCATAAAACCGAACCAACCCGACCCATGCTCACCCCTAAGGATAAGTGTAAGTATTTGAAATAATAAACATAAAACTGTATATTCTACCAAACCTCAGGAAATTTTTTTGTAATTTTCCCATATATATACTAGTAACCGTTTTTCCTGCAGCATACACACCTAATGAGAAAGAAACATTTGGACCATTCGAATACTATCACTACTTGCAGTTGCAGAGCTTCTAGGCTCCTAGCTATGTGATCAATGCTTACTGAAACTTCCAAACATGAGACCTTCCAATAAGCTTTATGTACTTAAAGGTAAAGATAGCTCTGTTAAGAAAAAAAGAAAAAAAAAAAAGGGCAAGAACTAGAACTACCTTAACTATAACTCGCTGTATCGGCTATCGTATATCTAATTTCGTTTAGGATATTTAGAAAATAATTTCTTCTTACATGTCAAGTAATCATTGTGTACACATGACATTAGTTGTGTCCATCGAAGGAGCCAATTTATTCTTAGCTCAACTAAAAAATGAGTATCAGACAAAAGATACTTACGGGATCTGATGTTAATGTGTTCTTTAATTTCTCTCGACTTTGTAAAAGTTCTAATCTTCTCAAATTCTATAAATCAACCCGTTTTATTTCTCTAGAAAAAATAAGTCGCTTTTCTTATATCTCTTGGTATTTTTAATACATTTTCTAGAACAATTAGTTAAATTAAGTCCAAAAATGTACTTTTTATTTAAAATTTTGCCTGTCAACCAAAAATGCAATACACATGCGGCACGCATGCATATACACACACACGATCTAAAAAATGCCTTCAAATGAATCTCAACAGCCTATTTTGATTTACCAAGTCAACAAAACAAATAAGTTAATGAAATGAAAAAAAGAAAAGGAGGAATTTTGAATAATTAAAACTGTAATCTCCCATCAAATGCTGACCGAAAGGTCTGGCTAGGGGACCATTGTCTTTCTAATATTGTGAAACAGTTGCGTGCGGCTTGAATTAGTTTTGGAAAACTTATAGAAACCCCATATACTTTAATCTAACCTACACTTTTTTACCCTATTTTAAAAAACCTACACTTTACCCTCTATTTCTTTTATAGTATCTGACAACATATTCTAAAACTATAATTTAAACTATTTGATAATCATATTCCAATAATTTTAAGATTTTTTATATTTTTTTTCATAGCTAACTAACCTTTAAAAGATATTGACATGCATTTACAGGAAGAAAAATATATTTATAGAAAGAAAAAATTAATAATTTTAAATTTTTATTAATTATAAAAAAAATAGAAGAGATTGAAATTATTAGAAAATAACTATCATACAATTTAAATATAGTTTCACAAGTTGTTGACGAACAGTGTCAAAAATATATGACTTAAAGTGTAGGTTCCTAAAAATAAATATGACAAACTATAAGTTAGGGCATATATAGTGTAATTATAAGTTTCCAATTAGTTATTCATTATCTCCTTGTCAATCACATGACATGATGGTGTGATCTTGTCAATGGGTAAATGTTAATTAATTACTCTCCCAAGCATCCATTAATAAATACACTTCCAAGTTCGGTCCTGGACAGAGTTCAACCTTCAACCATCTGATCCCACATGTGGCTGGGAGCCTGGGAACATATATATATAACTACTCTTCCAAGTTGGGTCTTGGACAGAGTTCAACCTTCAACGATCTGATCCCATATATATATAGTGTATGTATGTGTGTGTGTCTATATATATATATATATATGCGGTTTTACCTTTAGGTTAATTACAATTTGTCCTTTGAGGTTTAGATAAAATTAAATTTTACTCATTTTATTTAAAAAATATATACTTTACCAATATTTTTTTAGTACAATTCAATAGTAACTTTTGAAATTTTAATTTAAACTATACGGTTGTTATCTCCAAGTAATTTTAATTTATATAGTATTTTTTATAATTAATTAACATTCAAAAAAATACTGTTTTAAAATATGAAAGAAATACAAAAAAAATTGATAATTTAAAATATCTATTAACTGTAGAAAAAATATCATATATACTGAAATTACTGAAAGATGGCTACTATAATGTCTAAATTAAGATTTCAAATGTTAATGTTGGATTGTATTAAAAAGCAAGGGGAAAAATGTATATTTTTGAAATTGAAAGGAAAAAGTGTAATTTTACCTAAAATTTAGGGAGCAAATTGTAATTATCCCTTTACAGTTTTACTAGTATCAGTTTATTGACAGTCGATGGTTGTAGTATACTTAACTAGTTTAATACTCGTTCTACAAACGGATTATTATTTTTTAAAAAAATTAAAAATTAAAATTTTCATATGAAAAATTGAGTTAACACTATTATTTCTAATTTTTTATTCATTTGAATTAATTGTTGCATGATTAAAAATGATAACAAAAACATGAATAATAATAATTATAATTTTAACTCCTTTATAATAATATAATAGATAATCCACTTTTTTTTGTCAAATAAGCTATCAATCAATAAATTAGATCACATGACTCACCGACACTTTTGGATATGAATTTTAAGAAAAATACATGAGAATATAGTTAAAATATGTTCTGAGAAAGGTAAATGGTAAAATGTGGGGAAGCTAATTGCTAACGTATTAATTAGTCTTTACTATTTCGAATAAATATCTTATATAACAACTTCAAAATTGTGTCTTAAGAAACTAGGAAAGAAACTTATACATAAAAGATTCAAATCGCATTTGAGAAAATTTCGTTTCTGAGCAGGATTCTTATGAAATTTGTAAAAGTCACTTAAGGAATATTGGCTCTCTTTAGTAGAAAACATAATGGTAAAGTATTACTCCCTCCACTCAAATTTTTTGCTTCATTTCAGTTTTTTTATTTAACTTTGACTTAACTTTATTATTATTATTATTTGATAAAAAATTTAAACGATTGTATTTAAAAACTATAATTCTTGTAGTTTCTAAACATGTTTTAAAAAATGAGCAAATAATAATATAAATAAATTCAAATCAAACTTAAGTCAAGAAACTAAAGTAAAGTAAAAAATTTGGGGCAGATGTAGTATAAAGTAGGTGTGTAAAGGGGTGTTGCAAGTTTTAGAACTACTACCTGCAAGCACAAGGGATGTGTGTAGTTAGGGTAAGTGACTATCATTCCCATGCAGATTAAATGTATTGCTTCAGAGTTACCACTACCTTAAGACCTACTTTAGCTAAACAATCAAAGAGTTGAGAATTTGCTCAACAAGGAATTATTTAGACTAAACTTAAAGTAACACTAAATAAAGAGACAAATAAAATAATGCAAATTTGGGTTTTTATCAAATTAATGAAACTCATCTCCTCGATCTTGTTTTCAATGCTTAACTTGGTTAGCTAGTGAATAATGGCTAATAGCTTGATTTTCCTATTTGTTGGTGAAGTTAACTATTTGAGACCTTCCTCTCCTAAGTTAAGGGTCACTCTCTATGTCCTAAACTAACTAACAAGGATTCTCATTCAATTACTAGCTTAGAAAGAGACATTATCAAACTCAATTTATCTTCACTTAATGACCTAGACTAGTTTCCCAATAAGCCATGGTCATCATGCTCTTTTTCTAATTCCAATTACTTTTAATCTTTACAAGAGTTTAAAAGCAATCTATTGTGCAATTAATTATAGCCATTAATTAATCAACACAATAACAAGCTCAAGAGAAAAGTAAACAAGTATTGATGGAAAATCAAAGACAAATAACCATTCATTCAACAAACATAACCATGTCAAGTAGCTACAATCATGAAAAATGTAAAGACAACTACTTAATAGTCAAACTAAACATGAAACTAAAAATAAAAAAAATAACATCCATGTCTAGTTAGAAGGAAGAGGAAGGAATGGACCAAATTCTCGAAGATGTCTCCACAAGATGTTGAGAAAAAAAGAGAAAAAAATGAAGATGAAAACATAGTTTTCTAACTTAGATGGTAAGCATTCCCCCTAAATTCTAGATCTTTCTAAGTGATAAGGCCTCCTTGTGTCACCAACCACCAAAGGATAAGAATCCTTCACTAGTTGCAAGCTTTGATCAAATTTGGGAGTAGGAAACCATAAAATACATGTGAAAAGGTGCCACAGCACTAGAAACAGGGCAGAATTGGTACTATAGTACCTAGAACACGAGCTCCTAATGCAAAGGTACCCAAATGTATGAATTTAAACTTGATCCCTAATTTGACAGAAACACAATCTCAAAGACCAAACTTGTAATTATTCTTAAATCTTTGTGAAAGTAAAAAAAAAAAAAAGGTGCAAACCAAAGATCCGCAACCTTCAAATCCATCTTCAGGTCACCAATGAATTCCCCTAATGAAACTATAGTGGCTTTGATGATGGACAATACATCACTGCATTTTCTTTAGGGGTACATCACAAATTCTAAACCTTGAAGACATTTTGAACCTGGAGCACAATTAGTGGGGCGGGGTAGAGATGGAGGAGATTCGGAGATTGGTGTGGATGAGAGGAAAAACTACAAGATAGGGGTGGTAAGGGTGGAGAGGATTAAGGATTGGGGAGGCACAAGGAACAAGAGTGATAGAGGAGTGAGGAAAGGTTAAGCAGTGGCAGGGGGAGCACAAGAAAAGGAAAAAGAAGTGTATTTTTGGGTTAAGCACACTTAGTGCTTATAGACTTATTGTTATTGGGCCTAGATAGGGACAATATGTGAAGAGCCCATTCGACTTGATAAGAGTAGTGCCGAGCCTCACCAGACTCAAACTCGACTAATTCAAGTATTGAGCTTGAAAATAAGCTCGAGGTTAATATCAATAAGGCTCAAGTTAAGCTCGAGCTCAGATAACTTGATAAAAGCCCTAGCTATTTACACCCATAGTATAAAGTATTTACTCATGTTACTTTTAAATATATATATTTTTATGTCAAATATCTTATATTAATAAATATGAAAAATAATAAAATAACATTATTTTTGTGAGATACAAAAAAAAAATTGTAATAAAAAGAAGTTGTGCATTGGTGTAGGTCTTTATGATGTTGAGATATGGTAATATATATAGAGAAAAATCTAAAGGAAACACTATTAGTTTCTAAAATGGCAATAATATTAATAGAATTTTGTCAATTCGTTTTAACTTAAGTTAATTGACTCATTTTTACGTTTACATTTTTTTGCCTGAAATCAATTTCATTTGAAAACCAATATTATGTAAATACAATAATCTATTTGAAAGTAAATTTTTATGATGTTGTTTAATTTTTATGAATTTTTCTTTTTCAATGCCTTAAATTAGAAAAATTCATAACAATTTAGTAAGATTATAAAAATTGTATTTTCAATCGATTATTGCAAATGCATAATATTGACTTTTAATTAAAATTAGTTCCAAGTAAAAAAGCGGAAGAATAAAAATAAGTCATTTTGGAGTCAATCAATCTAAGTTAAGAATAAAAATAAGTCATTTTAGAGTCAATCAATTTAAATTAAAATGAACTTGGTATATGAAAGTTTTTTTTTTCTACCTTAAATTTATGCGCATATATATATAGGAAGAAGATTTGAAAAAAAAAAAAAAGGAATTTCGGCTGTACACAACATAGCTAGGTTGGTGAAAAGGTCACTACTAAAAAATGGTATTTTTCCAACTGCCATTTTCAACGGCTTGCCGTTGGAAATTTTGAAGTTTCCAACGCGAAACCGTTGGAAACCAAGCCGTTGGTAATCAATGCTTTGGAAGTTCAGATTCCAACGGCCCAGATGAAAGCAGTTGGAAAATTAGCCGTTGGAAATTTCCAACAGCTGTAATAATTTTTTTTTTTCACATTTCCAACTGCCTAACTGCTTAGGCAGTTGGAAATTTAGCCCCTTTTTCCAACTGCCTAGTTTAGCCTTTTTTCGAACTGCTTAGGCCGTTGGAAACTTTTTATACAAAAATAAAAAAAAATGTATATATATATATAACATATATTTTAATGTTAAATTATATTTTATATTTGATAAGATGACAAAAAAATTAAACTAATTATATCTTATATTACACAACTAAATTCAAAACAAGTCAAAAAATCACAAAATTATAAAAAATACATAAAAATACATAAATAATAAAATCAGAAAAATTATATAAACAGCAAAAAATAAAAAAAATTATACTGAAAATAAATATGCACTAATATAAAATAAAGCACAACAAATACAACAACAGATCCCTAAAATTGAAAAAACAAAGAAGAAAAATTAAAACGTCAGTCTGCAAATGCGGTGGTCGGGGAGGGTGGCGGAGCGAGGAACGACGGCGATGACCGAATATGGGTGCGAGCAACAACGAACAGAGGAGAACGACGGATCTAGTGCAGATCTGGGCGATGATCGGCAAGGGGAGCGCAACGACGAGGCCGAGAACGGAGAGAGGTGAGACGAAGAGAGCACAAAACGGAGAGAGGCGAGAGCGAAGAGAGCAGAGGGAAAGGGAGAGAGCAGGGAAAGGAGACAAGCGAGGGAGAAGTCCAGACGGAGAAGAGGAAGAGGCGGCGCGGGCGGATTTGGTGCGTGCAAGCGTGACGGATCACCGGCAGATCTGGTGCAAGGTGAGCCAAGGTGGTCAGCCGACGACGGAGAGCGACGGAGCGCAAGATTGTGCAGAGAGAGTGAGCGACGAAGCAGAGACCGCGACAGAGCAGAGATAGCCTAGGCAGTCGGTTGGCGACGGAGAGGGAGAGCGAGAGCGAGGAGTAGAGGAGAATTTTTCGGTGAGGAGCAGAGGAAACGGATAAGAGAGATGAGGGAGAGACAGATTGTGAGCGGCAGAGGAGTGAAAGAGATTGTGATTGATTAGGGCTAGGTTAAGTTAAGATATATATATAGGGGCTATATGGGTTGAGCTTTAATATTTGGGCTGGGATATAATATATATGTGTTAAGTTATATTATAGTATAAAATATATGTTACATACATTATATATTTTAAATATTATAATATGTTTATATACATTAATATATATGTTACATATATTATAATATATAAAACACTGTACTATAATATATATGATAGATTAATATATGTAATATATATGTTAATATATATCATATAAATGATACACTAACATATGTGATACATACATATATCATATAATAATAATAATATATGTATGGCATATACTCATATATCATATACTATGTATATGTTATTATGATATGTATTATAGTATGTACAAAAATATACTAAGTATAAATATAATAATAATGTGTAAGATATATATACATATTAATATATATAAATATCAATATCAATGCAATATAAATATGCATACATATAAATGTGTGTGTATTTTCCAACGGCCTAGGCAGTTGGAAAAGTAAAATATATAAATGTGTGTGTATTTTCCAACAGCTTAGGCAGTTGGAAAAATAAAAAAAAATTTCCAACTGCCTAGGCAGTTGGAAAACTAAAATATATAAATGTGTGTGTATTTTCCAACGGCCTAGGCAGTTAGAAAAATAAAAAAAATTTCCAACTGCCTAGCCAGTTGGAAAAGTAAAGTACTCCCTCCGTCCCATATTCTTTACACCATTTGATTTTTTCACATAATTTGACTTGAATTTATTTATATCAGTATTTGTTAGAAAAAATTTTTAAAAAATATATTAAGAAACTATATGTCTTGATTTATTATTCTTATATAAAAGTTCTTCATAGATTAATTGCTGAAAAGTGAATGGTACAAAGAATATGGGACGGAGGGAGTATATAAATGTGCGTATATTTTCCAACGGCCTAGGTAGTTGGAAAAATAAAAAAAAATCAATAAAAGTAGTTTCCATTGGAAACAATAAATATTGAGATGCACAGTTAACTTACATATTTTCCAACATTTTAGGCCATTGGAAAGGTGCCTGTTGGAAAATTTTCAACACTTCCAACAGCCAAGCAGTTGGAAATTTTTTTTCACAGGGATCAAATTTTTTTTACAGTTTCCAACGGCCTAGAACGTTGGAAATTTCCAACGGCCTAGAATGTTGGAAATTTCCAACGGCCAACCCATTGAAAAATTGCCGTTGGTAAAAAGGGCTTTTTTAGTAGTGGGTGTTTTGTGATTAAGGTAAAAACAAAAAAGTCTAAAGGTTAAAATAAAAAATTGGGACTAATATCAAATATGGGTCAAAATTAGGAAGAACATTTAATGGATAATTGTGGGATTACATTCTAAGAGTAGGGATAATTTTTTCATTTAATAAAAAAAATACGAGATGTCAGTTAATTAGGCTCGACTAATTAATACAATCACTCAAAACTCTTTTGTTTTCCCTATATAATATCATAATAGATTAAATTGCTAAAGAAAGCATGACAACTTTTTGATTTGCAATTAATCAATTTATACTTACATTAGTTAATCGCTTTAAAGAAAGTGTGACAACATTTTAGTTTACCATTAATCAATCTGAATAATCGATCATCTTCATCAGCTGTTAAAAAAAATAATGACGCCCTCTTGAAAATCACCATATATAATGAGGACAATCTCTTGAAGCTGATGCTTTCATCATGGCTTGTCCACATTATTGGTAGCTCTTTCAGAAAAAAAAAATATGGACAAACTCATGATGAGTTGTCGACCTAAAACACAATTATATATATCACATAACCGATGAAGATCTAAGTCCCGAATTATGGAAGGAATATGTTCTCATTACGAGCATTGGATGATTTTAAACTATTGGATGGGTTGAGACACATATAATATATACACAACACCACTAATAATTTTTACATTAAAAAGATGAAAACATGGCTTCCCAAGGATGAAAAATACATGGCAATTTAAGCAACACGCACAATTATTAATTGGCAAAAAACAAGAGATCATCCATCTATTCTCATCCCGTTTACACATGGTAGATGCCTTTTGTGCCACTCCCACTAATTGCAATAATTATTTGTTAATTACCCCCACAGTTGAATTGATACGACTAAAGAAACCAATTATTGTAACCATAATTAGCTGGGTAGTAGGCCTGATCTGGAGTTGTAGCAAAATAAGGCGCCGGTGGTGCGCTTGGAGTAGGAATGTACGTATGATATGGCGGGTGTGAGCACGAGGAGCTGGGCATATGCACAGGCACCTGCTCCGGCTCAGGACTAGGCCTAGCTACCCCCTTCTTGTCCTCTTCCTTCGCCGGTCCGACGTGCACTAAGCGCGCGCGGCAGACCTTTTCCACCTTGCTCATAACTTTCACAGGATCGATCTTTCCGGTCACCGTCAGCTTCTTCTCCTTCATGTCCAGAGCTATTTCGTAAACTCCTGAAATCAATAAATATATTATTAATTAATTCAACATTCTTTCGTATATATTGGGATTAATATACTACTAATGAACTTCTAAAACACTGATTATTAACAAGTTTTAGGCAATTAACGAAAGGAAGTGACATGCCGTACTTAATTTCAGCTGGTATCGATATAAATATATAGCTAGCTTTTATATATCACGTACGTACCTAAAATGCTGGAGACAGCGTCCATTGCCTTTCTCTTGCGTTTCTCATCATTTAAATCCAGCTTCAACACAACTTTCTGCCAAAAAACAAAGACTTATTAGTGCTTCGATCGTGCTCAGGGGGCACAGAAACCAAAATTTAATCAATCAAACCCAAAACTTAATTAACCAAAATATTGGAGCAAACCATAATATTTATAGTCAAACGGAGATGCATGAAACGCTAGTAATTGTAATGAATCAACCCTCCTCTACCTTCATCATCGCAGGATTAAGCTCAGTATCGTTGACTGTAGGAGGAAATTTCACCGGAGAAGATCCAAACAGTAAGAGAATGTGAGCAGAAGTTCCTAATCAATTGAATTTATAGCTGATCAACGATTTGGAAGAGTAATTGAGTCAAGGTCGTCTAGTACTGTCAGTGCCAGCTCCTGCTGGGAACGTTCACACTGCTCCAGCAAATTAAATTAATCTTCCCTGTAAATTAATTAACTACGTACTACTATATATCAGTGGTAGACTAATATGATATATATGTTTGTTAGATTAGATGCTTATTGTACCTAACGAGAACTAAAGAACTAAATAAATGCAAATAAAATAATTGTCAAGTGAGTGTATCAAGATTTTGAGATGATGAATTCTGAAAATTCGCTAGGATCATGGCATTATGTCGTACCATGCATCATACGAGGCGATAGATTAGAAAGATAATTCTCAGCTGTTGGATCCATGAGTTAGCCGTTGAGCCCATGAATCTTTTTTTTGCATCAAAATTAATTAGGCTGAGGGAAAAAAAAAAGAAATTAATAAATAAAAGAAACGAATTGAAAGAGATACTTAGAAATAACACTAATTGAATCGAGTGGAGAACATATCAAATTTGGGCACAGGGCTGCTGGCAAATGAACTTGGGATTGATGGGATGGGCCGCACTGCATCGAATAAGAGAATTAAGGAGAGAAGGCAGCATTGTTAGAGGAGTCGATCGGTTTTTCAATCAGAATCATTTTCTGATGAGGAAGAGTAAAGGAAAGAAGGCAGCTACCCCGCAAAAAGTGTTTAACATTTTCAGTATTATGGAGTATATGGTTTTGAGGAATGGATGGATATGTACAATGTGCTTAGGTTTATGGAGGAGTTTAAATTACGTGACAGACAACAGATGTCACAGATGAATTTAGGCCGTTCATGACGTCTATCACCTATTACGGCTCATGAATGAATTTTTATTAATTTGTGGAGTAACTAAATTTAATGATAAGAAAGCATTTCGGATGACAAAAAGGTATTTTGGAAGATAGAAAACTGATTACTTTTATTGGATTGAACCATTTTTTTCCCACCCCGTGGCTTACTATATATCGTGTTAAATGCCTTTTGGCCATTTAGTGTTAAGAAAGCTAGAAAGGCTTTAAGGAGGCAACAGAAAACAACAACATTTTCATAACTAGAACCATTTTTTTCTAACCGAACCGTTATTTTTTAGGGAGAATCGCTTTTTATTTTATATAATGCTTTATTTTATTTATAAGTGAGATGTTTTCGTTTGTATAATAATTGACATAAAGGGTTTAGTGAACTAAACGTGTTTTTGCCATGAAAGATATCGATATCGGCTGCAGTGAGCAGAATGCTACCATGGTCTAAAGTGGCAATGGCTATGGCGGATCTAGAAATTTTATAAAGGAAGATCAAAATATATACAAATGTTAAATTCAATGTTGAATAATAATCATATACAACATAAAATCTAAACTCATGTACAATATATTTTTTTTATAATAAAATTTGAAAAATGCTTTAATCTAGCATCTACTTGTTCTACTATTGGTCCAACTACAAAATAAGCTATAAAGTTATATATGAATTATGGTGAAGGTGAACAAGATATATGTGCATGTTGAATAGAATGTAAAAGAAAAAGGTCCCTTAAACTTATATATTTCTTGTCACTTGGCTCCTAGATTTTATTTTCTATTTGACTAACTTCTTAATTTCTCCATATGTTTGAGTAGAAAAGAGAGTTAAAAAAAAAATTTAATGTCTAGGTGGTAAAATGTATGAAAATTAAAGAACCAATATAGACTTTTGTTATTACAAAATTGTTAGTAGAAAGAGGGGATTTGGGCCTTTTTTTTGTCTTTCTTAAAATAAAAGATGTTCATTTTTTTTTATAATAGATGTCATAAAAATTATGAGGATCAAGCAAAAGTCTAAGGTATAAACTAAAGGTTGATGTTAGACTCCTAAATGCATGGAACAATTATCAGTGAGTGTGAATGGAAGTTATTTGACTATGTTGTGTATATAGTGTAATTATTCTCTGTCAGATCAATGATGTAATATGTGGAGGAAGGTAGAGATGCAAGGCCGTTGGTGTGCCATACAACAGTTTAGTAAATGTTCTAAATTTAGAAAATATTTTTTAGTAGTATAACGGAATACGAATATCATGACATGGGCTATGTTTGTTGGCTACTCAAGATCAATAGTGGAAAACGTCTATGGAACAAGAAAGTGAGTGCACAACCAAAAGGCATTCTGTGTGATGATGATAAAATTGTAAGAGGAGAATATGCTAAAAAAGGTAACTTTTAAGATTTTGCTTGGTATAAAATCACATTTGCCTAGGTGGAGTTGGTGTTGACAATAGTTTGGAATTTTAATGTTAAGAAAATGATGATTCATATAGATGAGAAAGAGTATCATATTAGAGCTGAAGACTCCATAAAAATAATAGACATAAAAGATGGCGGGAAACCAATTGAGTTGCATTGACAGATGCACCTAGAGGGGATTTAGTGGAGTATTATTGCAAGAATATATGAGATGGAAGATGGATTGTCACCAAAGAAGTTGTGAAAGTGTGCTTTGCTCCGAAGTACTGAAAATAAAAAAGGCATATAGAGCTTTTGTCTTGTATTCTATGATAAATATGGTACATTCATCAATTTGTAGCCATATTAATTTGGTCATCTAACATGTGTTGAAGGTTAGCAAGAATATTAAGAAGAAAGCTTAGGTGACATTTGCATTAAACAATTAGCAAAAGGAACAAAGAAGTGGAAGATGAAGAAGAATCATAAGTTATTAGGATGTGCACTTTTTCTACAAGTTAGAGTTTAGTTGAGATAAATTATAATGTGAATATTTTGTAAAGTTTTCTAGCTATTGATGTTATGAGTAAGTATTAATAGTTCATAGAAATTAGAACTATTTTTATGGATAGATGTTTTTTGTGAGAAATATCACTACTGGTGGTTTCAAAGTATAACAATTTAACTTAATAAGCAATTGATCCAGAGGTTGTTGGCAAATATTAATATAATGGTAACTATGAAAAATATATATGGTGAACATTTGTGGGCAACCAATTTCACTAGAAAAAGAAAAAATGTGTTTGTTACATGTACATGAGGAATGAGGTGGTATTAAGGATGACAATTATGTTATTGACAAAAAAGGAAGATGTTGAACAAGATGAAGAAAGACAAGAATAGGAATTTGATGTTGATGATGATAAGATGACTAAGCATGATGATTTGAAAGACCCTGAATATGACTCAGATTGCTATAGAAAACAAATATCTATAGGTCTAAAAAGTATTGTAAGGGGAAAAAAGTTATAAGACAATAAAGTGGGATGAACGAGCTAGGAAAGAGAGGGAAAAAAAAATAACTTAGCTAAGGAGGTTGAGAAACTTGTGTTAAAGGTTGAAAGACTGAGGACATATGTAACAATGATCCAACTGACAAGAGACTTTAAAAGTAATAGTGGGAAAAAATTTACGAGGAATATTGATGTGCCTATTGTACAAGGAGCAATGAAATGAGCAAGGGATGACAGAGCAGACGTTAATTACTACTTATTTTTAGAATTTTAATCTAAGGATTTCGCAAGCAAAAAAAAAATAATTTAAAATACTATTGATGATTATATAAAGATGTTAAGTCTAGTGATGATGCTTCTCGCAGAGATTTCTTATGTCCACCCTAATGGACATGCACCAAAGTGAACAGGTTCAATCAATAGTAACCTTAAATAAGACATTGTTTAATAATAGATGGACAAGTAAAGCATCATTATACAGTATCAATTCAAGATGACTTTATCTAATCCTAGAATTTTATTAGTTGATCATAAATCGCTATTATCTCAACCTATTAATTTTGATCATAAATTGTTATACTATCTCACCTCTCATGAATTTGTTAACATTGTAGAGTTACATTTATATATGCTACCCTTACCTCAGTTTAAACAACCCTTCCCTAGGCATTTTCACTCTATTCCTTCTAACTTTTAAATAATAATAATAATAATAATAATAATAATAATAATAATAATAACAACAATAATAATAATAATGATGATGATGATGGTGATGATGATGATGATGATGATGATGATTTTATAAAGGGTTTTGCTAAAATTTGTGTCATTAACTATTTAAATAGACAACGCACATTATGCACCTAGATTAGATGGCCAATTACGTGTTTATCATCATAAAAAACAACCATATTCAAGTTATCCAATGTGGACATGCTTTAGTAATGATGCGTGCCATGCACCCTTTTTGTCTTTTTGGTAACTTAACCCACTAACTTTTAGCACTATGTAGCAACAATTAGTCTTATAATATTGGTGTACCTTCAATAGAAATAGGCCTAGCTGGGTTGGGTATTGGTTCCACAAGGCATAGTGACAAATTGGGCTTATTAGGTCTATGCGCGAGTTTAGTAGCCCTACTTACCTCAATTGTCACTTCTCAGTAGTTAGTTCGATTGACTCAACCCAACAACTACATTATCAAATCACACATTTAAAAGGCACAAAAACCCTCCCTTCACTTGAACGGACTAGGGCAAAGAAAAATATCTTTTCTCACTTTTATTACCACCATATGCCTAAAAATATTTTTTCTTGTACTTCATCACGGAATCAGAATTTTTGAGGTAGAGCTAGTATGCTTGTAAATCATAAATCACATGATAGACAATTGTTCTAAATCTCATACCATATTGGTTGGTATCATCTCATATCGATTATACCAATGGTCAGTAAATATGATTGTTTAAAAAATCTAGATACATGTCATATGCACTTTAAACTCCCACACTTTCAATAACTATTATGCTTTGTGTGTTTATATGTGTGTATATATATAATATATAACCGATATAATATATAACTAGTGCGTCTGAGATATGATGATATTGTATCGTACAATTGTGAAAAATAGTACGACACCTGGTATAAAATTTAAAACCAATCATGAAGATTGCAACTATTCCAACAACAAGCAACATAACAGGGAGAGATCAAAGAGATAGAGGGTGATTGATGAAGGGAAAAAAAATATTAAGAAACAAAGGACAAACCACAAAAACATTAGCAAAGAATGAGGAAAAGAAGATTAGAGGAGCTCCAATCAAAGATTTCAAGTAAGAGTAGAAGGAAGTCAAGAAGGTTGTTTTTTGTTTGATTTGTTCTATTTGGTGTACCGAAACTTCTACTTGGGTTCAGGGGACATGTTTTAAATGGTTATTTTTTATTTTGTAAATGGTGATAGAAACTTGAACAAAAAATTAAATACATATTTCAATTTTTAGCCAAACCAAATCAAATGACCAGTTAATTGAATTTTTTTATTATTTCAATTTTGTTCAAATAATGCTCCCTTATCGTCATTTGTGATTCATGGAAGATCCAGCAGTGCAACAATTGGAACTTGAGGGGAACAAAGAAAATAACTTCAGAAAAAGAAAAGAGCAATCTCTGGTGGGTCCCATTTATAAATATCTTTTGTCACCAGATACAGCTTTTGAGACATGGAAAATTGCCACATGACCACTGGTGGTTTTGAGTTACTTTTGCCGTAAGATCTACTCTTTCCACCTCTCATCTAAACCTTGTGGTGGCTAGTCCACACCTTTTCATGCTACTTTTGACTCTGCATTTGCACGTAATATTTTCAAAGTCCCTAATTAAGCGCAACCAGGTGGATTGATGTGAAAAATGAAAAGTTGAGAAGTTCTTCAAAAAAATAAAAAACTTGTGGGTCTCTTTTATTGGTTCATTGGCTTAGGGTGCTTACTATTTCTTATAGCCTGTGAGAGTTTAAATTTTAGTTATGTGGGAGACTTTTTTTTTTTTGTTACCAAATGATGATTTTAAGTTAGATGGAGTGGGGTATGGATTAAACTAGTTAAACAGGCATGTTCTAGTTTTTTTTTTTAATATTTAAATAATTTATATTTATTTTATTACAAAATTTATCTTGATTATTAATCACTATAAAAAGTTCAGAAATTATGATAAAGTAAGGTGATTCAGAAGTAGCATAAATTTTATATTTAAAAAAACACACATATGAAGATAAGACAATTATTTTGTACACTAACATAGTTTATAGGTACGTGGTAAAGATGGTTTTATTTGTGAAAAAAAATAAAAGTGAAGACAGACTATATTGTGGAAAAAAATATATAAAAAAATACATGTATTGAATCAACTATAGGACTTGAAGGTAGTGAATTTTTTAATCACTTTGTTTATAACATCCTATCATAAAAGAGATGGAAAAACATCTTTGCAATGTGTCCATGATAAAAGGGCTAAAACTAAGTGAGAAAGAAAAAAAAAATTGCCTCTACAGAAGTAAAATAGATGATATCGAATTAAAGTAAATGTTGTTATTGACATTAAAGTTATATCTATTGATAAAGGAAATACAAATTTAGGATTCTCAAATTGGCTAAATTAGAAAAAATTGTTAATAGTCAAGTTGTTAGTGATTTAAAAAGATAGTAAGCATAAGGTGTTTGAAGAAATGTAAATTTCTTATTTCTTTGAATTTCTTTAAAATTAAAAGGATTTTGGATCATTTTGTTTGAGATGAAAAAAATCTTGAAAGGAAATTGTAAATGAAAAAGTGTTGTAAAAGTGGAGAAAAGTGTTCGACTCTCTTTAGATTGAAGGATATGATGATTAATAACTTATATAGTACTTGAGAAATTAGACAAATTGGTTGGATAATAGCAAATTTTTTATACTTCCACTATAAAATTTTGTTGATCATTATGCATAAGCATGCATTTAGGGATTCGTAAATAACATTTAAATTATCCATAGTAGGATAGTCTTTGTAGTTTAACCTTTACTTTTCTTTGTGTATTAAATATATATAGATACACATGTATTAAGAATTCCTATATGACATTATATTTTCATTCTTCCTATACATATGTGATACGTGTGAACACAAAAAATCATTGAATCCATACTACATATAAAAAGAAATGCTAAAAATATTGAGTATGTAATTAAAAATAAATATAAATAAAATTTGAATTATAACATCATATACTTTATTTATCGTTAAACTTAAATTACTAAGTCTAGAAATTTAAGTAACATTTATAGAATAATATGTGATTCAAGAAATTATCTTTAGAAAAGTAAAAGTTATGATCAATATTTTGTGGAGATATGATATGTGATTAATTTGGTGAGCGATCAAAGTGGAACATTTTTTATAGATTTAAACTTGAGTAAATTTAACCAAAAATCTCAATCATTTAAGTTTTGAGTTGCAAATTCATTCTTAACATCTCACTTGTTGCTTAATGATCCCAGACTTTTGTCTCTTCATTACAATTCATCCATGGCCCCATTCTAGACCGAGTTACTACAAAAATATGCTTTTGTAGGGGGTAAAATATTTTATATAGTTCATCAACTATCAAAAAAATTATGACACGCTTTGAATTAATAAAAATGTGATTAGCAAATATTTTAAATTAGAACTTAAAAATTAATTTCAAACAGTTATGTGGGAGTTAATAAATTTAAACTGTTTGAAAGCTATTTTTGACTAAATTCAAAGTTGTACTATAATTTGTTAATGGTTTATGGACTACGTAAATTATGAGTTTGTGTTCTCTCTATAAATCAAATTTATGTACCAACTTGGTATAGTCTAGAGTTAGAGTTGAATTTGTAATGGGGGGAAAATGTTTGGGATCATTAAATAAAAACTGAAAGGTTAGAGATGTCTTTGCAACCCAAGTTACTCGTTAGATTACAACAGAACGATTAATAGGTCAATGACTAAATAGTAAGTTATTTAAAGTTAATGGACTATTCATAAAATTTATCCATCTAATATATATTGTTAACACTTAAATTAATAAATCTAAAAATTTAATTAATATTTACATAATATAATATATGATTGTAGAATGATTTTTAGGAAAGTAAAAATTAGGAAAAATATTTTTTCAAAACTATAATATGTGATACCATTTGGCAATAAACCAAACTAAAATAGTTCTAATAGGTTTAGAATGAAAACAAAACGGTTAATATGTTAGAAACTAAAAGCGTATGATATTTAAAGTTAATGGACTGATATGAAATTAAATCATCTAGTACATTTATTGCTAGAACTCAACTTACACACACACACACACATATGTATTAGATTTTGCACAGACAAAAAAAAAAGAAAAATTTAAGTGTTTTCAATATTACTTTTCACTTTGTGGCAACGTCGGGTTTTCGGGAGTCGCCACCAATCAGTTTACCTAGGTCGATTGGTCACCTTAAATATTGGTCTGCGAGAGTTCGGGGGTTCGGGAGTACGGTTACGTTAAAACAACTTTGTTAAAACGCCCAAAAATTGGCACCTTAGTTGATTTTAATTTTGTTTCGCTTTGCTTTTAAATAAATTTCAGTTAATTTTCAATCTAGAATTTTTAACTGAATTAATCGGATGTGGATTTTTGGTAATTAATTTGTATAGAATTTTATACTTCCGAACCATGGACTCTGCCGAGTCATTTGGACACGGAAGATTTTTATTCCGAACCATGGACTCTGCCGAGTCATTTGGACACGGAATTTGGTGAAAATTTTAATCCATATCGTAAAAATATGGATTTTTATCTTTTTATTTAATTTATTTATTTTGAAAGTTTGATATTTTCCAAACCGTAGATCCTGCTGGATCATCCGGATATGGAAATTACTTTAATTAATTGTTAGTTATATAATTATTATTTTTATGGAATTTATTATTACTAATTTGTAAGTCTTTTGTTTTTTAGATTTATTAATAATCTAAAAAAATTTATTTTTTATTCTTTACATTTTCTTTTCTTTTCTTTCTTTTCTTTCTTTCTTTTCTTTCTTTTTGATTTTATCTTTCTTTTAGTTTTATTTTTCCTTTCTTTTCTTTCTTTTCTTTTCTTTTCTTTTCCTTTTCTTTCTTTTCTTTATTTCTTTTCTTTTTTTATCTTTTCTTTTTCTTTTCTTTCTTTTCTTTCTTTCTTTTCTTTTTTTATGTTTTTCTTATCTTTCTTATCTTTTTCTTATCTTTCTTTTAGTTTTTTTTTTAGTGAAAGTTATTTATTATTTAAATAATTATTCAATTTATAAAAGAAAAATAAAAATAATTGGCTTTTTTAAAAAAATTATTTTTATTAGGCTTAATAATTAATTAAAAAATAATCTTCTTTTAATTTTCATTTATTTATTTAAGTAAGGGTAAAGGTGAATTAAATTAAAAAAAATTATATAATAATAAAGTGGGGCTTTTTGGCCATCCACTTTAAAAATAAATAATAATAAAGGTTAGCAAAGTTAATTAAATTAATTAACAACAATAATAAAAATTAGCCAAGTTTAATTAAATTAATTGATTAACAACAATAATAAAAAGTTAGTCAAGTTAATTAAATTAATTAATTAACAACAATAAAAAAAAGTTAGTCAAGTTAATTAAATTAATTAATTAACAACAATAATAAAAAGTTAGTCAAGTTAATTAAATTAATTAATTAACAACAATAAAAGTTAGCCAAGTTAATTAAATTAATTAATTAACAACAATAAAAGTTAGCCAAGTTAATTAAATTAATTAACAAAAATAATAAAAAGTTAGACAAGTTAATTAATTAACAACAATAATAAAAAGTTAGCCAAGTTAGTAAAGTTAGATGTTAATAACAATAAAAATAAAAGTTAGTAAGTTAGTTGAGGTAACAATAATAAGGTTAGTAGGTTAGTCATAATAATAATAATAATAAGGTTAGTCATAATAATAATAAGGTTAGTAAGTTAGTTATAATAATAAATAATAATAAGGTTAGTCATAATAATAATAAGGTTAGTAAGTTAGTTATAATAATAACAATAAAAAGAAGGGTTAGTAATAATAAAAATAATAAACAAATAAATAAACAAGTAAAAATTAAAAGGGTTAGGAATCAATTCTGCAAGAACAAAATAAAAAGTCAGTGACTAAAGTGAAAGAAATTGAAAAGATGATAGGTGAAACAAGGGTTTACCCTTAGAAATCAATTTTGAATTTCTGGGAACGAAAGAAACAGACGCGCGCGCAGGGGGGGGAAGGAGGGGCAGCTGGCGGCGGGGCGGCAGCGCGGCCAGGGGCAGGTGGGGACGGCGCGACGGCAGCGTGGGGGAGCGATGGGCGGCGGCGGGGCGGCGTGGAGCGACGGGCAGCGAAGGAGAAGGAAGAAACAGAAAAAAAACGGAGGAAGAAGATGGTCTATACGTCAGAATAGAAACTTTTGGGACTTTCTGGGAAAAGGAAAGAGGGCCAGGGACTAAGTCTGTAATTTTTATTTTTTCTAAAACGGAGCTCTAAGCTTTCTGTATATTTTTTTTCTATGTTCAGCACAAAATTTGGGGGGCTATTTATAGAGGAAGTTTGGCTGAACTGTTGATGGATAAATTAATAAAAAATTTCAAACTTATCTTTTAAATTGGTAAAATGACAATTTTAGTCCTTTATGTCTCTCAGCCTCTGGATAAGTTCCTGAAGCTTCTGATTTTGACAATTTTGTCGTTTTCTGTCAATTTGCGCCAAAAACGTCGGCAGACCCAAAATTTTATGTAACAAACTACCAAATGCTCCAGGAACTTTCAGAATTTGTCAATTTTTCCTGAAACTTCTTAATGTTGTCATTTTTACCTCAAACTTTTAAATTTTGCCATTTTTTTGGAGTTTTCTTTTTTCTTTCAAATACACACATATATCATTTTAAATCAAATCTTCACAAAAAAAAAAATGTATTTTAAACTAATTAAAATTTTTAGTAATAATAATAATAATAAAAATAATAATTTTTTTTTATTTAATTTCTTTTATTTAATTTCTTTTAAAAATTTTTATGGTCGGACGAAATTGGGTGTCAACAGCTGCCCCCCTTTGCATGCTTCATGAGACATGATGTATGCAAAGTCGTTACCAAATTTCGTCCGGCTTAGCTAGGCATTGAAAACCTTTTCGCCGCCTAAATCCTGAGGTTAAGGAACTCTCCTTAGAACCCCGGCGATAGGAGCTCTCCTATCGTTGAAGGAAAATTGATTGTTTCTGAGGCAAAGGTTCCATCCTTAAAACCTCGGATTGATTGATTGATTTCGAAGCAAAGGTTCCATCCTTAAAACCTCGAATTGATTGGTTGATTTCGAGGCAAAGGTTCCATCCTTAAAACCTTGAATTGATTGATTGATTTTGAGGCAAAGGTTCCATCCTTAAAACCTTGGATTGATTGATTGATGTCGAGGTAAAGGTTCCATCCTTAAAGCCTCGAATTGATTGATTGATGTCGAGACAAAGGTTCCATCCTTAAAACCTCGGATTGATTGATTGATGTCGAGGTAAAGGTTCCATCCTTAAAACCTCGAATTGATTGATTGATCTCGAGGCAAAGGTTCCATCCTTAAAACCCCGGATTGATTGATTGATCTCGAGGCAAAGGTTCTATCCTTAAAACCTCGGATTGATTGATTGATCTCGAGGCAAAGGTTCTATCCTTAAAACCTCGGATTGATTGATTGATCTCGAGGCAAAGGTTCCATCCTTAAAACCTCGAATTGATTGATTGATGTCGAGGCAAAGGTTCCATCCTTAAAACCTCGGATTGATAATTGATCTCGAGGCAAAGGTTTCATCCTTAAAACCCCGGATTGATTGATTGATCTCGAGGCAAAGGTTCCATCCTTAAAACCCCGGATTGATTGATTGATCTCGAGGCAAAGGTTCTATCCTTAAAACCTCGGATTGATTGATTGATCTCGAGGCAAAGGTTCCATCCTTAAAACCCCGGATTGATTGATTGATGTCGAGGCAAAGGTTCCATCCTTAAAACCTCGAATTGATTGATTGATGTCGAGGTAAAGGTTCCATCCTTAAAGCCTCGAATTGATTGATTGTTTTCGAGGCAAAGGTTCCATCCTTAAAACCTTGATGATGAAAATTGATTATTTTCGAGGCAAAGGTTCCATCCTTAAAACCCCGATGATGAAAATTGATTGTTTTCGAGGCAAAGGTTCCATCCTTAAAACCCCGATGATGAAAATTGGTTATTTTCGAGGCAAAGGTTCCATCCTTAAAACCCCGATGATGAAAATTGGTTATTTTCGAGGCAAAGGTTCCAACCTTAAAACCCCGATGATGAAAATTGGTTATTTTCGAGGCAAAGGTTCCAACCTTAAAACCCCGATGATGAAAATTGGTTATTTTCGAGGCAAAGGTTCCAACCTTAAAACCCCGATGATGAAAATTGATTATTTTCGAGGCAAAGGTTCCATCCTTAAAACCCCGACGATAGGAGCAGTCCTACCGTTGAATGAAAATTGATTGTTTTCGAGGCAAAGGTTTCATCCTTAAAACCCCGATGATGAAAATTGATTGTTTTCGATACAAAGGTTCCATCCTTAAAACCCCGATGATGAAAATTGATTATTTTCGAAGCAAAGGTTCCATCCTTAAAACCCCGACGATAGGAGCAGTCCTACCGTTGAATAAAAATTGATTGTTTTCGAGGCAAAGGTTCCATCATTAAAACCCCGATGATGAAAATTGATTGTTTTCAAGGCAAAAGTTCCATCCTTAAAACCCCGATGATGAAAATTGATTGTTTTCGAGGCAAAGGTTCCATCCTTAAAACCCCGATGATGAAAATTGATTGTTTTCGAGGCAAAGGTTCCATCGTTAAAACCCCGATGAAAATTGTTTGTTTTCGAGGCAAAGGTTCCATCCTTAAAACCTCGGATTGATTGATTGATGTCGAGGTAAAGGTTCCATCCTTAAAACCTCGATGATGAAAATTGATTATTTTCGAGGCAAAGGTTCCATCCTTAAAACCCCGATGAAAATTGTTTGTTTTCGAGGCAAAGGTTCCATCCTTAAAACCTCGGATTGATTGATTGATGTCGAGGTAAAGGTTCCATCCTTAAAACCTCGATGATGAAAATTGATTATTTTCGAGGCAAAGGTTCCATCCTTAAAACCCCGATGATGAAAATTGATTGTTTTCGAGGCAAAGGTTCCATCCTTAAAACCCCGATGATGAAAATTGATTTTGAGGCTAAGGAGCTTTCCTTAGGACCTCGAGCGAAATTTATATAAAAGCAATTGAAATTGGAATAATTTTCTTCGAAAGTGTGAATTTTCATAATTGGCGAGCGCAAAGAATTAGGCTTCGATAAAACGAGTGAATCTTGATGATGACAATAACACTGACAAATTATGTAAATGGAGTGGATGTTTGGAATCAATATTCAAGGTTCATCTAATATTTTCTTCAGTAAATATAGATTCCCTTGTGAGATATGTCATCCGAATAAGGTTAAAGCTTAACTACCCCAAAATGTTATGCCTAGTAAACCTAATAGGATGCGTCTCAAGAGTAATAAAAATTACTCTTTACTCAGCCATTCCAACCTAAAGGCATTGTCGCATGGTTTTAATATCAGCATGGACGAAAATATCTTATAAAAAGAAATTCCCTGAAAAGAAAAACTGAAACGCGAAAGAAAATGCTGATAATAAAACTAAAGGACAAGAAAAACGGATCAGATCGCTTCTTTCTTCCACAATACTTCAACAGGGTGAGTAGAGGACCATTATGGGAGTGAACTGGTCGGGAAAGACTGTCGTGTCCAGTCTATCTGAATCATTGCTGGATCTGGTTCAGGAACAAAAGCTTGTATTTTATCTAGCAATTCTTCAGCAGTTGTTGCGGATATTATGATTCGCCGTGCCACTCTTGATATGAAATTCTTCTGCATAGCATAATCCATAAAAGCTATCAGACCTGTAAAGAAATTGTTAACATTCAAAAGCCCAATGGGTTTCTTATGCAAATTAAGTTGGGCCATGGAAGCAATTTGAAAGACTTCTCCCAATGTGCCAAAACCACCTGGTAGAGCGATAAAAGCATCAGCATTTAAAAGCATTTGTAACACACGCTCTTGCAAATTTTTAACCACTAATTCTTCTCCAATCGTGCCCCCAGAAATAAATTTCAGAGGTCCAGGGATAATACCCAGAACTTGACTTCCTCCTAGAGATGCTGCTGATGCTACACCTCCCATTAATCCGACACTACCTCCTCCATAAACTAAATGTATTTTTCGCTCAGCTAATACTCTTCCCAAATGGTTGGCTGCTTTTAAATACTCTTCATCTTTTCCAGGAAAAGCCCCAGAAAATACACAAATACTTCGGGATTTACGAGTTGGGGTTTTCTCCATTCCTATCCTTACCTTTGTGAGAAAAGAGGATATATTTATAGAGATGAAGAGATAAGGCAATAATTTTATTTTCAAGAATGGATACATTATTGCCAGCTATTCACAGTAGTCACGAGTATGACTTTGGTCAGGTATGGGTACACTATCGTTAAAAGAGGAGGAAAATTTTCAAAATAGCTGCTAGCATGTACAGTAGTCACTACTGTAGCTTACGTCAGGAGTAGGTACGTGATTGTTGGAAGAGAAGGAAAATTTTAAAAAGTGGCAGCTATATACAGTAATCATAACTGTATCTTATGTCAGGAGTGGGTACATTATTGGGAGGATAATTTCAAAAGCGACAGCTAGCACGTACAGTAATCGTAACTATGGCTCATGTCAGGAGTGGATACATTATCGCTGAAAGGGGAGGAAAATTTCAAAAGCGACAGCTAGTACGTACAGTAATCGTGACTTTGGTTCACGTCAGGAGTGGATACATTATTACCAAAAGGGGAGGAAAATTTCAAAAGCGACAGCTAGTACGTACAGTAATCGTGACTTTGATCCTCGTCTTCCACTGGCTTTGCGTCCAGTAATGGCTTCAATGCTTTCTATGAATCGGTGATTTGCATCTCATCTAGCTTTCTCACAAACTGGCAAACAGGGTCGTTTAAGGTCAGATTCCCAAGACTGTAACGATCTCGTTCTTTTTGGAAAATTATCCATAATCCAACAACCTCAAATTGCACTATTCCGCAAGAATGCGCTTCAAGAACCTCTCGAATATCTTCTAGAGATTCCTTACGCAAGCCATTCTTAATGAATCTTATTCTATCATTACGATTTCTGGTGATCACTCCTGGAGCACGACATTTATTACCGCAAATCCACCATCCACAATTATGACAAACGCCTAGCCTCTTTGCTCTTCTTTTTTTGGCATAAGCGCTTTTACCAAAGCCGGGCATACGGGGAAAGAACGCTTCGGGAACTTCACCAGCTGAACGAACCTTAGCTTCAATTAGCCACCGCACATTATCAGGAATGCCTTTGTGCATAAATACTCTGAATCGTTCACATCTAGCTTGATAAATCTTTTTAAGAACATTTATTGGGAAGGAAGGAAAATACTTTCGTAGGGCGGAAAGAGAAGACTCCATTGATGAAGGAGGCAAAGAAAGAAATTAGTGATTGTAGGAAACGAAAATAACTAACACATATTTATAGTGATGAAAGGGATAATGCGTTAATTACACTTACAGAAGCAAGTACATTATTGTCAAAAGAAAAGACAAATGACAGCTTATATGTACAGGAATCATGACCGTGGCTCTCATCTTCCACTGATTTATGTCCAGTAATGGCTTCAATGCCTTCTATAAGTCGGGGATTTGCTTCCCATCCAGTTTCCTTACAAACTGACAAACAGGGTCGTTTAAAATCACATTCCCAAGACTGTAACGGTTTCGTTCTTTATGGTAAGTCCTCCATAAACTGATAATTTCACCTTGCACTTTTCCACAAGAATGCGTTTCAAGAGTCTCTCGGATATCTTCCAGAGATTCCTTACGCAGGCCATTCTTAATGAATTTTCTTTTATCTTCACGATTTATGGAGATGTATCCTAAAGAGCGACATTTAGTAATACAATTCCATCGCCCACATTTATAACACACGCCTAGTCTCTTTGCTCTTCGCCTTTTGGCATAACGGCTTTTACCTAAACCGGGCATGCGGGGCATAAATGCATCTGGAACTTCACCCGCCAAACGGACCTTAGCTTCAATTATCCACTGCACATTATCGGGAATGCCTTTGCGTGTAAAAACTCTGATTCTTTCACATCTAGCCAGGTAGATCTTTTTAAGGACTTTTAATGGAAGGGAAGGAAAGTATTTTCGCAGTGCAGAAAGAGTAGAATCCATTGATGAGATAAGAATTTGAGAGAAGAGGGAAATGAATCAGTTATTGTAGGAGACTGGAATAACTGAATTTAGAAGTCACGGGATATCTTATCCGCTGCTTAATCAGAAGGAAGAACACGCATTTATAGTGATGAAAAGGGATAACGTGTCGATTACACTTAGGGGAGCGTGTACATCTGTCAAAAGAAAATGCAAACTTTTCCAAATATAACAAACTGTATGTACAGTAATTGTGACTGTGGCTCACATCTTCCACTGGTTTTTCGTCCAGTAACGGCATTAACGGCTTCTATGAGTCGAGGATTTGCTTCCCATCCAGTTTTCTTACAAGCTGGCAAACAGGGTCGTTTACAGTCAGATTCCCGGGACTGTAACGGTTTCGTTCTTCATGAAAAATGCTCTACAAACCAAGTAGTTCACGTTGCACAGATCCACAAGAATGCGTCTCAAGAGTCAATTGGATATCATCCAACGAGTCTTTACTCAGGCCATTCTTAATGAATCGTATTTTATCTTCTCGATTATCAGAGATCATCCCTAAAGAACGACATTTAGTATTACAAGTCCACCGTCCACATTTATGGCAGACTTGTAACCTTTTCGCTCTTCGCTTTTTGGCATAAGAGCTTTTGCCTATACCAGGCATGTGAGACACAAATGCCTCTGGGATTTCACCTGCTAGACGAACCTTGGCTTCGATTAACCACCGCACATCTTCAGGGATTCCTTTGTGCATCAGAACTCTTAATCGTTCACAGCGAACTTGGTAGATCTTTTTGAGGATGTTCATTGGGAAAGAAGGGAAATACTTTCGTAAGGCGGAAAAAGTAGGATCCATTTTCTAGGAGGAAGTAAAAGAAAGAAGGGGTGAAGGAATCAGTTATTATGGGCAACTGAGAGAACCGACTTGAGAGTCACGGAGTACCGTATCCGCCGTTTAACCGGAAAAGTAGATCCTACTTCATTTTGATAGATATTTTTTTTTATCCGTTGATCCAGTCCTCGATTATTGAATCCATTGTCCGCTTTTGACAAAGTTTCAACGACAATATTTCTTGATGTCTGCCTTATCTTTGACCACAGCTATCTCTTATCTTGGATGCTGCTAAGCTGGCATCAATCCTGTCCTTCCAGGTGTAGCCTCGATTATTGAATCAATTGCCAAGCTTTTGACAATATTGTCTACTTTATCCTTTTTGATATCTGCCTTATCCTTGGATATAGCTATCTCTTATTTTGGATACTACTAGCTGATGTCAATCCTGTCCTTCCAGGTGTAGTCTCGATTATTGAATCAATTGCCAGGCTTTTGACATATTGTCTACCTTATCCTTGAATTCCTGATGCGGGTTGGTCCCGCATATTAGCTGTGTATCCAGTGATAGATTGGTAAGAGCTGATATTATTGAGATCTCAGCTTATACTGCTGTAACGGTGCGGTGGATGTGTTTCCCATTTGATTCCTATCATGTAAAAATCATGCATGCATGATGTGAAATGCATGAATGCAAAGCATGTGTAATTGATGGTTCTTTTTTTTATTTTTATTTTTATTTATATTTATTTTTTTATTTTTATTTTTTTTGGATTGATCTAGTTCTTCATATCTTTGCTTTACTGGATCCTCTTTATAATTGCCTTCTTGGACTATCATTGAATCTCTTTATGCTTTCCAGCTTTTGTTCACTGCCTCAAAAGCCCAACTCTTTTCAAAATCCCCTTTCTTTGACTTGTTCTTGAATTTTGGCCTCAATTTCTTTAAAGTTGGCCCGCCTCATAATTTATATCTCTTTCGGGTACTCATCCATTGTCATGGATTTGATACCATCAAAGGCTTTACTTTCAATGTCTGCTTTGCCCATTTTCTTGTGGCCGTGCCGACACTTGTTTACCCCCATGTTACAGTCCGAATGATTGCTCTTCCTTAGACTCAGGTTCTGATCCATAAGACTTTCCCCCTTGTCTATTGAGCTTCTTTCTTGGCAGTACTTTTCTTGCGCTTAGTAGAGACTACTTTACCCCCTTGATTATGGTGTTTATGTGGAAAGAGATATCATCTCGCCTTTGATTTAACAGAAGGTTGAGGATTTCTAGACCTTTGTGATGGCACTTGATCGTAAATTTCTCTTACAAGAACCACATCTTATTAAAGAAAGACTCAAGCTATCTCCTTACTTTTAAGTCTACATACATTAATGAATAATGGTTTGGCCTTAAAGAAAAACTTTCATCAATTTGCAAAGCTTGACAAAGTAATTTACGGTCTTTGTTTTCAATTAAAATGTCCTGCCAATCTTCCCTTTCCAACTCGAAGACATAAACTGTGCAAGGCAATAAGGTAGAAACATGATTCACAATAATAGCCTTTTAACTGAATGAGGATGATATCGAGAGGTAAATGTTAGGTGTGAGGAAAGTTAAGTTTGAATTTTTTTTTTTTTTTGTGGCAGTCTTTTAGCTGAATGAGAATGATATTAAGAGGTAAATATTAGGTCTGAATAAAGTTAAGTTTCAGTGGTGTGAAAGAATGGTCTTTTAATACTACTCGTGAGCAGTATTAAATAAGGTAGAAACATGATTCACAATGATAGTCTTTTAACTGAATGAGGATGTTAGGTCTGAGGAAAGTTAAGTTTAAGTGGTGTGGGAGAAAGGTCTTTTAATACTACTCGTGAGCAAATTTGATTATGGTGAAAAACTCAATAGTGATGACCTCAACTTGCCACTCTTTCCAGAAAGTTAGACCTCATCTATTGCCCCCCAACTATTGTGATCTTTATGCATGCTTGGTTTGAAAGTTGCTTTTGTCTTCTAGACCGCCTTTGCAGGTTTTCAGTCTAGAATCCATAGCTCACTTTTTTTCTTTTTTCTCTTTTTTTTTTCTTTTGCTCTAGTTTGAGCCCTTTTTTCCTTTTTTTTTTTTTTGTTTTTTTGTTTCCCTTTTTTTTTTTTTGTGAGCTATGGTGATGACATACTTGATAACTCTCTTGAAGTGAGATGACTCAAGTGGCCTTGCTTGCTCGTGCTTGTTCTCAGTCCTTTTTGGTTTTAAATTTTCCCTTGTTGTCTTTTGATGGAAGGGATGAATTTCTCTTTTCGGAGTTTGTGTTGCAAAGAACTGAGATCATAGCCCTCTTGAAGTGAAATGATTCAAGTGGCCTTAGTTGCTTGTGTTTGCTCTCAGTCTCTTTTTTTTGTTTTGGATTTTCCCTTTAATGGCTTTTGATGGAAGGGATGAACTTCTTTCCTTTGTTGGAATTTGTGTTGCGGAAAACTGAGAATCTTTTTTTTTTGTATTGAGCATTTGTGAGAATTGGGAGGCCACTGAAGTCATTTAATATGAGAGGTACCTTGTTTGGAAGCTAACCCCAGACTTCTTGCAAGGATGTTGATAACCACTATGAATTCTTTTTTTGAGAGTTGGGGTGCAACATATGAAATCCTTCTTACTAGATTTGATAACACTTTCAAGATCGCCACTATTAAATCTCCCTTAACTTTTTATTTTCACCCACGAGTAGTATCGTTTTCAAAGTAAAGTGTGATAGCAATAATGGATAGTATAATGGAAAGGAGTGAGAGATGGATGTAAAAATGGAATTTTTGGTAAGAAGTGGTAGAATGTGTAGGTGTAATAATTGATTTTTTGGTAAAAATTGGTAGAATGTGTAGAAGTAATAATGGGATTAAAAAGTGGTAGAATGCACACGCAACATCTTTTTGTTAGAGAACAAAAAGAATTACCGGTTGTCGAAAAGTAAAGTGTGATGGCAATAATGGATAGTATAATAGCAAAGAGTGTAAAAAATGGAAAGTAGTAGAATGCACGCATCACATCTTTTTATTGTACCAGAAAAAGAATAGCAGGTGTCCATTTAACAAAGACTACACCCTAGATTCTGGACTAAATCTAGGAGATTTTTACTATTAAATTACTTTTGCAAGCTTTCAAAGATACAAGTTTATTCAAAGGATTCCCTGTCATTCAAAAGTGTGTGCGGACTGTTAGGTCAGATCTGACTTGGAGCCCTTCCAAAATTAATGTAATTTCAGCTCAAAATCTTCACTTTCAATTATCAATCACATCATGGCCTAGCAACTTAGACTCGACCAACTGTTGGACCTTGAATTTCAGCACCACAGACTTTTCAGTTACATTTGGGATTTGGGTCACACCAACTTGGAAAAGAAGGTCACTTGGCCTTTGCTACTATTGATATAGATGATAGCAGAATGCCTTCTTCAGCAAAGATTGTGATTAACTTTCCTTCAAAAATGAATTTCATTTTTTGGTGTAATGAGGAGGGAATTGCTCCGACCATATTTTCTATCTTGGACTCTATATCTATGAGACGTCCTTCAGTTTGTTCTGCCATTAGTCTTGTTTGGAGCCGAGTTGGATATTGGTGTTGAGATCCAATTTTACTTTTTTTAAAGTGAGATTCATTTTATTAGATTTTACATGTATGTGATTGATGCAATGAATGCATGCATGCAATGTGAGATTATGTTTTTATCAGACTTTATATGTACGTGATTGATGTAATGGTTGTATGCAATGAGATTATGTTTTTATCAGACTTTATATGCACGTGATTAATGTAATGCATGCATGCGATGAGTGAGTTTGCTTATCCATTATCGTAGAACTTCAAAACTTTTAGTTGTCATTATAAAGACCAAAAAGTTAGCATAATTTGATGCGTGGTTTTGAAGCATGAAGAATAATTGCACAAGAAAGATAAGGTTATTAATAAGTTAAATAGCAATTAACAACTCATGAAGTATTATGGAAAAATGAATTAAAACCATAAATATAAGACACGAAGAAAATAAAAGTGTAGAGCAACAACATAGCATAACAAGGACGTGCTTATGGCGTTGGTAAAATGGTAGAAATTCTATGGTCAGTTCTATGGTTAAGTGGGGAGTTCTATATGCATAAGGTAGCTTATCAAAAAGGCAAGGGATAGTTCCCGAATCCCGTCACTAAATCATAGTGACGGCCCGATTCCTTACCCTCTAGGGTTAATGTAAGGAATGGATTAATTCGAGTCGTAGCTTTTCGTGGGCCCATGCAGAGACTAACCGTCTCAGAAGGCAATACACTACTTTGCTACTTTGAAACCGGTGAAGGCTTGGAGACCGTGGCCTCACAAGGACAGCAACACCAATTCCGCTTAGAAAGAATCGTGTTTGATTTAAGGAAGCTCGGGTATAGAGCTTCATATTGTGAATGCATTATGCATGTTTAGAATAAGTAAATATAACATATAAATCCACATAATAAGCAAAGTAAATCAAAACAAATCAACTTTAGGCTCGACTCACTAACGTGGAGTCCCCAGTGGAGTCGCCAAGCTGTGGCAACGTCGGGTTTTCGGGAGTCGCCACCAATCAGTTTACCTAGGTCGATTGGTCACCTTAAATATTGGTCTGCGAGAGTTCGGGGGTTCGGGAGTACGGTTACGTTAAAACAACTTTGTTAAAACGCCCAAAAATTGGCACCTTAGTTGATTTTAATTTTGTTTCGCTTTGCTTTTAAATAAATTTCAGTTAATTTTCAATCTAGAATTTTTAACTGAATTAATCGGATGTGGATTTTTGGTAATTAATTTGTATAGAATTTTATACTTCCGAACCATGGACTCTGCCGAGTCATTTGGACACGGAAGATTTTTATTCCGAACCATGGACTCTGCCGAGTCATTTGGACACGGAATTTGGTGAAAATTTTAATCCATATCGTAAAAATATGGATTTTTATCTTTTTATTTAATTTATTTATTTTGAAAGTTTGATATTTTCCAAACCGTAGATCCTGCTGGATCATCCGGATATGGAAATTACTTTAATTAATTGTTAGTTATATAATTATTATTTTTATGGAATTTATTATTACTAATTTGTAAGTCTTTTGTTTTTTAGATTTATTAATAATCTAAAAAAATTTATTTTTTATTCTTTACATTTTCTTTTCTTTTCTTTCTTTTCTTTCTTTCTTTTCTTTCTTTTTGATTTTATCTTTCTTTTAGTTTTATTTTTCCTTTCTTTTCTTTCTTTTCTTTTCTTTTCTTTTCCTTTTCTTTCTTTTCTTTATTTCTTTTCTTTTTTTATCTTTTCTTTTTCTTTTCTTTCTTTTCTTTCTTTCTTTTCTTTTTTTATGTTTTTCTTATCTTTCTTATCTTTTTCTTATCTTTCTTTTAGTTTTTTTTTAGTGAAAGTTATTTATTATTTAAATAATTATTCAATTTATAAAAGAAAAATAAAAATAATTGGCTTTTTTAAAAAAATTATTTTTATTAGGCTTAATAATTAATTAAAAAATAATCTTCTTTTAATTTTCATTTATTTATTTAAGTAAGGGTAAAGGTGAATTAAATTAAAAAAAATTATATAATAATAAAGTGGGGCTTTTTGGCCATCCACTTTAAAAATAAATAATAATAAAGGTTAGCAAAGTTAATTAAATTAATTAACAACAATAATAAAAATTAGCCAAGTTTAATTAAATTAATTGATTAACAACAATAATAAAAAGTTAGTCAAGTTAATTAAATTAATTAATTAACAACAATAAAAAAAAGTTAGTCAAGTTAATTAAATTAATTAATTAACAACAATAATAAAAAGTTAGTCAAGTTAATTAAATTAATTAATTAACAACAATAAAAGTTAGCCAAGTTAATTAAATTAATTAATTAACAACAATAAAAGTTAGCCAAGTTAATTAAATTAATTAACAAAAATAATAAAAAGTTAGACAAGTTAATTAATTAACAACAATAATAAAAAGTTAGCCAAGTTAGTAAAGTTAGATGTTAATAACAATAAAAATAAAAGTTAGTAAGTTAGTTGAGGTAACAATAATAAGGTTAGTAGGTTAGTCATAATAATAATAATAATAAGGTTAGTCATAATAATAATAAGGTTAGTAAGTTAGTTATAATAATAAATAATAATAAGGTTAGTCATAATAATAATAAGGTTAGTAAGTTAGTTATAATAATAACAATAAAAAGAAGGGTTAGTAATAATAAAAATAATAAACAAATAAATAAACAAGTAAAAATTAAAAGGGTTAGGAATCAATTCTGCAAGAACAAAATAAAAAGTCAGTGACTAAAGTGAAAGAAATTGAAAAGATGATAGGTGAAACAAGGGTTTACCCTTAGAAATCAATTTTGAATTTCTGGGAACGAAAGAAACAGACGCGCGCGCAGGGGGGGGAAGGAGGGGCAGCTGGCGGCGGGGCGGCAGCGCGGCCAGGGGCAGGTGGGGACGGCGCGACGGCAGCGTGGGGGAGCGATGGGCGGCGGCGGGGCGGCGTGGAGCGACGGGCAGCGAAGGAGAAGGAAGAAACAGAAAAAAAACGGAGGAAGAAGATGGTCTATACGTCAGAATAGAAACTTTTGGGACTTTCTGGGAAAAGGAAAGAGGGCCAGGGACTAAGTCTGTAATTTTTATTTTTTCTAAAACGGAGCTCTAAGCTTTCTGTATATTTTTTTTCTATGTTCAGCACAAAATTTGGGGGGCTATTTATAGAGGAAGTTTGGCTGAACTGTTGATGGATAAATTAATAAAAAATTTCAAACTTATCTTTTAAATTGGTAAAATGACAATTTTAGTCCTTTACGTCTCTCAGCCTCTGGATAAGTTCCTGAAGCTTCTGATTTTGACAATTTTGTCGTTTTCTGTCAATTTGCGCCAAAAACGTCGGCAGACCCAAAATTTTATGTAACAAACTACCAAATGCTCCAGGAACTTTCAGAATTTGTCAATTTTTCCTGAAACTTCTTAATGTTGTCATTTTTACCTCAAACTTTTAAATTTTGCCATTTTTTTGGAGTTTTCTTTTTTCTTTCAAATACACACATATATCATTTTAAATCAAATCTTCACAAAAAAAAAAATGTATTTTAAACTAATTAAAATTTTTAGTAATAATAATAATAATAAAAATAATAATTTTTTTTTATTTAATTTCTTTTATTTAATTTCTTTTAAAAATTTTTATGGTCGGACGAAATTGGGTGTCAACACACTTGTTATGTGTAAACAATAAAAAAATGGAAAAAAACTAATATATGTAGAAATGTTAGTTTTTAAGAAGAATATGATAAATTAAGTTATTAAATATGAAAATATTGAAAATTTTATGAGCATCAGTGATAGTAATTTTTTTAAATATTGTGTATGCGAAGAGGTTCTCACTATATATAAAAAGAGTGTATGTTAGGTTGTGTAACTTGTGTAACTTTTTCTATTATCACTTCCATTAAGTTATAAATGAATTAAACAAATATGAACAAGTCTTGTTCATGTTTGTTTGTTTGGGTTTTTAACAAATATGGATAAGTCCCATTCATGTTTGTTCATCCATTAGTCACAGAATTTGTTGTAAACTAAATGAACAAAAGGAACAAATGAGTTTATGAATAATGATAAACGAATGAGTTCATTAACTATATATATGAATAAGTTTGTGAACAATGTAAATGATACAAATGGACAATGAATATAAACAAACCAACACATTCATAAACAAAAGTAGATATATATAATAATATAAAGGTGAAAATCTCTATTGCTCCCCCGAACTATGCTCACTCGAACACTTTGCATCCTAAATTACCGAACGGACTAGTTCGAACCCTCAACTTTGTAATCTTGGACATTTTAGTCTTTTAACTCAAGTTCAATCTCACATAATCTCACGTGCCATGGGCGGCATCACTTGCTTAACTGAATAGCAATAACTAGGTATTTAAAGGCGGATCCAATTGAGGGCTTCCTTCGTTGGAAGCTTCATAGAAGCGGTAAGGTCATCATCTTCCTCAAGGATCTTGGTGAAGTAGAGCCATAACGGTTGGCTGTACTAAGCGGAGCAAGTGGGCAAGGAGATAAAGCTTATTCGGGCGATGAAGTTCTTCAATTTTGGAAGCGAGGAAAAACAAAAGTGCAATCAACTGATAAATGCTAGCTTATGTAGGAAAAGCAAAGTAATGAGCACTGATGTTGCTGCTAGTGGAGCTGAGAAAGACGTCTTCTGAGCAAGCTCTCATCTGTGCCGGCTTCCAAACAAGGCCCTAGAAAGAAATAGAGAAATCTCTGAATTGGATTTCATTAACGGAGCTCCGATTTCGACCCTTCTGAATGCTAATCGTGGCCAGTGAATCTGACCGGTACATGGACGAAGCCTCATTTATGTAGCCATTTTCCTCAGTCGATAATTTCCCCATTGATGTGTGTTAAGAAACTGCTTCTATTGGAAGACTCTATATAAAAAAAAGAAAGAAAACATAGCTACAATAATTAGGAAAAAAAATAGCTCATTGGAATAGGACTAGATCAATGGTAGAAGCTTTTCCACCGATTTTGCTTCTCTAAGGTCACATGAACCAAGGAGATTATTGAACAACTTCTGAATGAAAGGCTCATAAAAAAAACACTTGAGAAGCAGAGCATCGGTGCCGTTGGAAGAGAAAAGGCTAAAAATGGAGTCATACACTGCTAGGGGTGATTATTTGGTTAATTCGGTTAAAACCGAACGAAAATTTTTGGTTATTTTGGTTTTCAGTTTTTTAATATAACAAACTGAAATAACCGAACTGAAGGATGAAACCGAAGTAAAATCAAACCAAAATTTTCAATTCGGTTTGGTTCCGCATTGAAATAACCGAAATATTACTTATAAGTTCTAATCCAGTGACTAAAATGTAACACTAAGGATATGGGGTACTTTTGTTAACCATTTAATGAGAAATAGAGGACAAAGTTTTAAATTTAGCCAAAACACTTCGCACATAGATCTGAAATTGGGGTACTTTTGTTAACCATTTAATGAGAAATAGAGGACAAAGTTTTAAATTTAGCCAAAACACTTCGCACATAGATCTGAAATTGGGGAAATTCAGTACCTTTAAGTCTTGGTGTTGTTGGGGAAATCGGCAAATTGAAATAAAACAATCAAATAAAAACATGTTGAAGAACATTAAGAAGCAATAAAAAATGGCAACCGTGCAAATCCATTGATGGTAATCGAGCTTCTTAAACAAAAAAAAATAAGAAAATCTCGCAGCTCTTTTCGACGCCAACAGGATCTTTGTTTCTAAGGAATCCATATAATTCTCATTGATTTGAACCCAAAAATCGACATGGATTAAATTACCAAGATAAATCAAGAGACAAGAATCAGTTTTTTAGCAAAATTATTCAGTAGATGGTGGAGTAGAAGCGCCACCGTTAAAGCCCATCAATGGAGCCTTCAGCAACAAAGATGGATGGCCAAACCCTAACAGAAGCCTTCAACTTCTTTTTCCCTTCTACTCAGCCCCTACTCTTTTTAATCAACTTAACCACCAAACCCCCAAATGTCACATAAAAATTTTGGTTTTTTCAGTTACTAAAATAATCGACACCCCCAACCGAAATCAAACCGGAACTGAAATTTTCCCTATTCAGTTTCAATCGAAACCAAACCAACAAACCAAATTAACCGAATTGAATTTTCAAACTTTTTCGGTTTTTCGGTTTTCTCAGTTCTAACCGAATAGTGATTACCCCTATACACTGCTTTGACCGGGTCCCAATTAGGATTGGCAAAAGGCAGAGTGACACTGCTCCGTTAAACAAGTGACACCGTTCATGGCACATGAGATCACATGAGATTGAATATGAGTTAAAGAACTAAACTGTCTGAGTTTACAAAGTTGAGAGTTCGATTTGGTACTTTCGGCAGTTCAAGGTACAAAGTGTCCGAGTGAGTATAGTTCATGGGAGCAATAGAGATTTTGGCCTAATATAAATTTCTGGATGGTCTTTATAGACACAAATGAGTATATATATAACAAATATAAATAATAAATTAACAAATAAACAAACAATACATTGAACTATTTGTGAATATAAATGACCAGACTTATTTGTATTCATTTATTTAGCTTAACTACAAAATATGAACAAATTTCCACCAAATAGCTTGTTGAACATTCTATTCATTTACGATTTTAATTTTTCATGTATTTTGAAGTTGGATAACTTCGAATTTAGATTATCAGTCGAAACACCTGTAACTTTCGTTAAAGCCATAACTAGCATCATTGTATGACACGAGGATTTGGTATATTGGTTCAACATTATTCTCGCAAAACAGAATAGTTGAATCTTTATTCTCCAAGTTTTTGGGAATTATTGTTTTTCTGGATGTACAACTGTAACTGTGGCCTTTTCTTGCTAATTTTATCTATTCAGTAATTACGATTTATTTACTTTTAGTAAATTTAATTTATGATGAAAGTGTACTTCCAATTTAATTTATATTTCCACTTTAGGGGTTGTCGGATATATAATTAACAGCAATATATTAGTTTGACATAACAATACAATGATTTGAGAGTTCTTAGGCAGGCTTGGAGCAAGACTTTTTTTTTTTTTTATTACCTTACCCGGAGACACGAGATAAAGATGCTTTGCACTTAGTTCCTTTACCCATATGGGCTAATGCTTCACTCTATTGGAATTATTTTGACCGTATGAGAATGCCTTTCTATATTCAAGTTATTATCTCAATCAACTTCTAAGCATATATTTTGGTTTTGCTGCTACCACAATTTATTGCATATTTTTTTCATGAGTTTATTTCAAAGAATTTGATCGGAGCAAGTACCCGAAAAAAAAAAAAAGGGAGTTCGGAGCATGCTTTTGGACTTGGCCATAAGCATTTGAACCTAAAATCTCTGAAAAACTTAGATGTGGTAAATTACGAAATCAAACTAATTCCGTTATTAGTGCATGGTTTTGATACAATCCATCCGCATGCGTAAGTGGAATTCTGGAGAGGGAAGCAAGGACAAGGCACGGAGGGATTGGAGCATTGCGGGACAAATTTTGGTAAACTCAACCATGAGAAAACGAAAAAAAAAAAAAAAAAAGTAAACACAAGTAGAAAACAAGTTTGGAAATTTTTTCCAGCGAGTCTTCTAAACTTAATATGCTAGAGTAAATTTAGCATTTTTTTTTGTTATTTGTGTGGAAGAGTAAATTGGGTAGATCAACGAGTTCGAATAAATATATAATCAAAACTATATTGACTACAAATATATTTAATTTTAGCATTACAAAGTAAGATAGATTATGATACTACATCCACCCGATATTCTTTGATATATTTCAATTTTTTATTTAATTTTGACTTGCATTTATTCCTGTTATTATTTGCTAAAAGGATTTTTTTAAAATATATTTAGAAACTCAAAGGTTTTAATTTTATCATTTATATATAAAAATTTTAGGATTTTTAACAGTTACTCTATGAACTTTAGGTGATATTACATTTACCTCTGAGGTTTAAAAATTTATACTTACCCCCTGTTTTTTTAATGTCGTTAGTTAACCATCAATTAAAATTACAGTTAACAACCTTGAATTTAGTTTGGCTTACAATTACACCTAAAACTTTATAAATGTACAATTTTCCAACATTGTCCTTCCTCTTCTCATATCTCCACTTCGACCCATCCATTTCCACCCCTTCACCTTTTTATGCAACTTCTCCTTCTACTCTAATACCTTTTCCTCCGATCTCTTTGCTATCACTCCTCAAGCTCTTGACGGCGACCATACAGTTGTTGCACTAAGACTTGCCCAAACTAAGGCCATTGACTCAGGGTCCCTTATCTCCACTGTCCTCACCGGCACAACCTAAGCTGGCAACTATGGTATGCTCCAGACATGTTGAGACTGCAATAGTTATACCGCCTCTCAGCTTTTGGCCACCAACAATGAGTTCAACTTTGATTCTTATAACACCATCATGGAGAATGTAAATGCAATGGCTAATGCCACCTGGAAATGCAAATATAAAGCTTAAAGGTCGGCTTTGGTTGAACTCAACTTTGCCTTCCTCAAGCTTTGTGAAATTTACGTTATTTTTGCACAATTTTTTTTTTTTTTTGTCTTGAAGATTTGAATTTGCTTTTTGACTAAGAGCTATATAAGTTATCTATGTAAGTTTTACCAGAAAAAAGATCTATTGACATATGCAAGTAATAAAACAAACATGTAATAATGATATCAATATAAAAAATTGTAAAGTTCATCAAATTTTCTACAAGTTTGCAGAACACTCCCGGTACCCTAATGAGCTTCTAATTATTTGAATTTAATTATTAGAGATAAATTTTTTATTTAATTTTTTATTTGTCCAATCACATTTTAATTATTAAAAATATAATATTTGGTTCCAATTATTTGCCTCCAATTTTGAATAGAGTTTATGGAGTCAAATATTTTATTTGATTCATTTTATTTGTCTCCAATGTATATTAATTAGTGACAAATATAATATATGCTTATAAGTTTTTGCCTCAAATTTTGAATATAGATATTGGAGACAAATGCACTATTTGCTCCATTATATTTGTCGCAAAAGCTAGTTCCTCATGTAGTGAATTCAAAATAAAATAAAATAAAACTAAAATGATAAAATATAAAAAAAAAATTATTTTGAACATATGAGGTAAAGAAACATTGCTACATGTTTGACAATAATACTAACAAATGAGTTATTAGTAATTATTTTGATATATAGAGAATATTCACTCAACTTGAATAATATCAATTGAAACTTTATATTTAAAAAGGTTGAAAAAGTATTCTTTAACACTTTTTGGAAAATCTTTGTATTTTTTCTTGATTTTTATTTTTCTTAGTTGGCTACAAAAAAAATTATTTTCTAAAAAAATTATTCAAGTAATTATTAATTAGATATATTGTTTTCTAAAAAAAATATTCAAGTGATTATTAATTAGATATTTAAATGATATAATTCTAGATTAAAAAAATCAATTGAAGCGGCTGGAGGCATTAAAGTGTTAGCCTTTTCTCTTCTTTGATTTGCATCAATCCAAGGAAAGACATGTGAGGCGAATTTGGGTGAGTCTAAATGTGTCGAGGCAAGGAGGACAAGTGATTTTGAGGAAGAAGTTGAGGAAGGATGTGGCGGAACAAGAAGGTAGGGTCAAACAAGGAAACGGGGAGGCAATGGAGATGGATAGGCTTGAAGTGGGGGTAGCGAATGATAGAAGTAAAGAGATTAGAAGGGGAAGGACAATCTTGAAACATTGTAGATTTCAAAAGTTTTGGGTATAATTATAAACTAAACTAAATTCAAGATGACTTACTGTAATTTTGACTGATGGCTGACTAATGATATTAAAAAGACATGGGTAACTGTTGATTTCCAAATCTCAAGGGGAAAAGTGTAATATTACCTAAAGTTTATGAGATAATTATGAAAAACCCAAAATTTTATTATTTGTATACTAAAATATTGAAAATAAAAAATTATCAATCATTTACTATAAATGGTAAATGGTGAAAGGAACTTGTGGCGATGGAGTATATGGATGGCCTAATATGATAATTACAGAATAGCATATGAGATTTAGTCAAAATTATATTTATCTTTAACCAGTTTCAGAAACCACTTAAAAAGTCCCTAAGATTTCAATAAACCTACAGTTACCCTTCTCACACCCATTTTGGAGGTTATAACCAATGAATTAATTACACTTTAAGATCTTAGCTTGTAGTTATTGTGTAAGATTTCTTTCTAACATATAAATTGCTTCATAAATTGTATTTTTTAATTGACATAACATATTTTTATATATAGTTCCTTTTGACTACTTTTTCAATGATTTTTTCTTATGGTTCAATTTATACTTACTTTTAATCATACGCACTCATTTTTTATTTTTATATTTCAATTCTTTCATTTATCTCTAATCAAGAATGTTATTTTTTATTTTAAAATTGTGTTCATTTTTTTAGAACTTATTATGGTAACTATATATAGTCTTTCAGTTTTTAGTTACAATCGTAAAAGAATTGACTAAATCTATAATTTCTAGTGCATTTTTTAGTTTAAGGAAATTAATAATTATTTTGTTGAATAAGAAATTCTTAAAAAATTATTAATTAATAAATAAATATGTAAATATAAATCACAAGAAAATTAATAATAATCTATTAATTCAAACAAGAAGGATTTTAATATTTTCATTATATTTTAGAAATGACCCTTACAATTTATTCTGTTTTAACTTTAGAAAATCCTAATAAGGTAGATAGTTACCATAACTGACATGTTATCATCTATCTGATTGAAGTACTTGATATTATATGCTTGACATATTAGTCATGATGATCATAAATCACCGTATTATGGTCCTTAGCTTTAGTAGTTACTTTAAAAAAATTTCAAAATTGTGAGAATGAAAAGAAAATGAGAAAATAACCAATTTCAAAAATAAAAATGGTGTTCTTAATTAAAGGAAACTAAAATTTGAAAATATATAAGAAAAAATAACTACATATATTGTAAATAAATAAAGAAATAAATGGTAAATAATTAAGAAAAATAATTTTAAAAAATTAAATTAAAAAGATCAATATATAAAAAAATATATTATGTCATTTGCAAAAGGCAATTTAATGGAGAGTGCATATGTTAAAGTGAAAGCTTTAAACAATAGCTAAAACCTAAGATCTCAAAGTGTAATCAGTCCATTGGTTTTTAACCTGTAAAATGGCTTAAAAAGGGGAACTAGAGGTTTATTGACATTTTGGGGGACTTTTAAGAGGTTTCTAAAATAAGAGGAGATAAGTGTAATTTTGATTAAACCTTAGAGGGATTTTGTAATTCTTCTAATAAGAAAAGGTCAAAACCAAGGTTGTCAAGATCAGAATTCTACCCATGATCATTTTTTACCATGTAAGATCGGGATCATAAGATCAAATTGTAGATCTTAAAATCCTACCAAAAGCTTAAAATTTATTGTCTAAATAATATAAGTTATGTAAAAGACCAATTATATTAGAAACTCAAGTAAAATGTAAGTGTCATAACAATAGTACAACATAATTATTGATACAATTCAAGTAAAATTTAAACTTTAATAGAGTATATATCAACATAATCAATAAAATAATCATCACAAGTCTGAAAGAAATTCATAAACAAACACATTATTGACAAATAAAAAAGAGTACAATGTCCATAAATTAAATATTTAGTAATTGACTTCCAATAAATTTAAAATGTATTATGATTTTTGTACAGTAAGTAAATAATTTAAAATTAGTAGTTTTTTCTTCCTGAATGAAATAAGTTCAATTTATAGAGAGGAAAAAGGGGTAATTTGAATATCTATTAACTGTAAAAAATGTTATTATATATATTAAATTTATAGTAGGATAGTTACCGAATAATTTAAATTATTCTTTAAAAAGTTGTTATTAGACAATTACCTTGAATTAACAAATTTCGTCAAGTTTGGGACCAAAATGAAATGTCTTTAATGGATTTAGAACCAAAATAGAACGTTTTTAATAGATTTAGGATCTAAACAGAATATTTAATAGACTTGAAATGAAAACAGAATGAAAATTAAATGTTAGGGATTATTCATGCAATTTATTCCCAACAAAAATCAATACCCAAGTAGGATCTTTTGATCCTATGATCTTAGTCTTGATCCTATCATGATCCTACCATGTCTTCGATCCTATAACTTTTTGAAAAAGTTTTCTATGTTAGGATCATAGAATTGTACTACGATCAGGATCGAGATTATAACAATCTTGGGTTAAACTACTAGTAGCACTATTAAGTATTAGATGTGTTCAGTTTTAATTGAAGGAGCACATTTGAGAACACTAGACCGAGCAGTAGCTAGTGGGAACCTTGAGCCTGTTAATTAGGCCAAAATCCCTATTGTTCCGATGAACTATACTCACTCGAACACTTTGCACCTTGAACTACCAAACAAACCAAATCGAATGCTCAATATTGTAAACTCAAACAGTTTAGTCCTTTAACTTATATTCAATCTCACGTGATCTTACGTGCCATGGGCAGTGTTACTTGCCTAATGGAGCAACAACAATTGAGAATTTAAAGGCGGACCCAGTTGATGGCTTCCTTCGATAGAAGCTCCGTCAACTAGTACTTCAAGATCCCGCAAATCAGAGAACCGGTAATGTCGTCATCTTCCTCAAGGATCTTGGTGAAGCAGAGCCATAACAACTAGTTGTACTAAGTGAAACAAGTGGGCTTGTGAAAACGAACCAAGGTTTCAAGAAGAGAAAGCTGATTCGGGTGAGGAAGCTTTTCAATTTTTGAAGCGAGGAAAAACAAATGTGCAATCAACCGATAAATGCTAACTTACGTAGGAAAAGCCAAAGAATGAGCACTAGGATTGCTGCTGGTGGAGCCGAGAGAGATGTCTTCTGAAAAAGCTCTTATCAACGCTGGCCTTCAAACAAGGCCCTAAAAAAGAAGCAGAGAAGTCGTTAAATTAGATTTCATCAGCGAAGCTCCAACTTTAACCTTTCTGGCTGCCAATCGTGGCAAGTGAATCCGACTGGTACATGGAAAAAGCAGTTTTTGAACATGCATCAATGGGGGAATTATCGACTGAGGAAAATGGCTACATGAGCAAGGCTTCGTCCATGTACCGGTCGCTACATCAGATTTCATCAGTGAAGAAAATAAATGACAGAGCTACAATAATCAGGAAAAAAAAATTAGCTCATCGGAACAGGACGAGATCAATGGCAGAAACTTCCCCCTTGATTTCACTTCTTTGAGGTCACACAAATCAAATAGATTCTCAAACAACTTCTTAACAAAATGCTTATAAAAAAAAACACTCGAGAAGCAGAGCGTCGAGGCCGTTGGAAGAAAGGAGGTTGAAGATGAAGTTGTAAGCTGCTTCGACCAAGTCCCAGTTAAGATTAGCGGAGGGCAAAGTGACACTACTCTGTTGTACGCTGCTTCGACCAGGTCCCAGTTAAGATCACGTGAGATTGAATATGAGTTAAAGGACTAAACTGTCCGAGTTTACAAAGTTGAGGGTTCGATCTGGTCCGTTCGGTAGTTCAGGGTGCAAAGTGTCCGATTGAGTATAGTTCAGGGGAGCAATAGGGATTTTGGGCCGTTTATTATAAACTCAACCGCCTTTCCAGACGCCACATTCCCCGTCGTTTCAAAGCTAAGATTAAACTTCAGCATAACTCTTCGAATGGTATCGGAAAACCCGAAACCAACCGACGGATTTCTCGCGGATCGGACCGGAATGGCGCTGGCCGAACTCGAAACCTTAGCCGCCGGCGCATCCACACCACTTACGATTGCGTTGCCCGTGGACGACCCGAATAAGAAGATCCGAAAGCCCTACACCATTACCAAGTCCAGGGAGAGCTGGACGGAGCCTGAGCACGACAAGTTCCTCGAGGCTCTTCAGCTGTAAAGTCACCATTTCCTTGTTTCTCTGAGCTTCCTGTTTTAGTTTCCTGGTTGAATTAGGGTTTTGGTTGTCGCAGACGAGCTTGCATAGTTCAGTACTCCGGTGGGCTGATTTTACCCCTTTTTTAATTCAAATGGAGTAATCTCTGTTGGGAAATGTAAAATGTATGAATGGAAATTCAATTTAAACGTGAAACTGAATTCTACTTGGTTCTAGTTGTTAAATATTTTTTTGCCTTGGTGCTTGACGTTTTTGCTTATTGAAATAAAACCTACTCTCCCTGAAGGGTTTCTTATTATCTTCGATTAGTTCTGCAAATAAATGATTAGTGTAACTCTTGTGCTGTTCGGTGATACTCGTGCTATACAGTTTTGTGGAAGAAATGAAAGATGAAAGAAGTTGGGCTTTCTGGATACTGCTCATAGGCATTTTCCTTTGGTCTTTTATTTACAGCTTTGATCGTGATTGGAAAAAGATTGAAGCATTTGTTGGGTCAAAGACTGTTATTCAGGTATACTTAAATGCATGCAAATATAAGAAATTTGTGTCTCCTATTTTCTTTGGTCATTTTGTTTGAAAAATATGGTTTCTGGAGAATTTGGAGCTCTATATACCAATATGCTCTTCTATGATTTGTCATAAGAGGCATAAGGTGTGTGATATGCGTTAAGAATGAACTGGCAACTCATATAGCCAGCTTTAACCAGCTTCTAGTTATTTCTTTATAGATGTGATGAGTGCTCAAAAGATATGGTCCTAGAAAGTAAACATTGAAAATTCAAATGTACTGCTCTTCTTTCGCAGATACGTAGTCACGCTCAGAAGTACTTTCTGAAGGTTCAGAAAAATGGAACAAGTGAGCATCTGCCTCCACCTCGACCTAAAAGGAAAGCAGCTCATCCATATCCTCAGAAGGCTTCTAAAAATGGTAATTGGTTTTCTCAAGTATGAGTACTCATAACAGATTAAAGTTAAATATGTACCCTATCTCAAAATGGGGATATGTCATAGCTGCAGTGCCCTCGCAAATATCAGTGTCCTTTCAGTCAGCTGCACGGCTAGATTCTGGATTTGTTTTAGGACAAGATTCTTCATCTATGCTTATGAAAACAAATACTGGCGTGGCTTCATCTTCATGGACTAAAAATGCACAAACCATCAGCTCCTCACATGGTTCTCAAGGTTTGTTATTGTTATTTTTTTTTCTGTTCAAGGATATTATGCTCATAAATTTGGAGTTAGTATGAAAGCAATATTCCAGTCAATGGGTTAAATCTTGTTTCCTGTTGGTTTTATGTGGTATGGGCTTCGTTGGGACAGTGGTGGCAAACAATTGTTGTAGTAGTACTGACAGCACCCAAAAGAAACAACAATTTGCAGAAGCAACTGATCAGGGAAACAATGGGCATTCACTTAGAGGTCAGAGAAAGGACCAAGAACTGATTAATCAATTATACTATTTTTTTTTCATCTCATCCTTACCCATGGTTATTTTTTCCTTTTGCATGTTGCAGTATTGCCAGACTTTGCTCAAGTATACGGTTTCATTGGCAGTGTATTTGACCCAAGTGCTACAAATCATCTGCAGAAACTTAAAATGATGGATCCTATCGATGTTGAAACAGTATGTTTTGCCTCAGTTTGTTCTTCATGTTCTGTCTTCTTCCATAACATTTTGAATCGAATCTTTGGTAGCAAGGCCCACTCTTCATGGACCATGCAGCTTGTTATTGCTATTTTTACCTTAGATTATTTTTCCTTTATTTTCTCACAATTGACAGCTTACAATCTGTTGTGAATACTGCCATTCTAATGCTTTATCCTGATTAATAATTTTGCACTTCCGTTCCTGTTCCCTATTCAGGTGCTGTTGCTGATGAGAAACCTCTCCATCAATCTGACAAGCCCTGATTTCGAGGATCATGTGAGTTTAGTCTTATTAAGCTTTAGTTATCTCTGCATTAAGTGCTCCTTAGCTGTGTGAAATAGCTGTTTGCAGTGATGGATGGTCTTGACTCTTAGAAAATTGTTATCATGCTTTCCATCATTGGATTTTCTTTCTTGGCATGCAAAAGCAGGAGTTTTGATTTGTCCTATGAAGCTTGCTTTCAATTTGCGTCTTCATCATTCTTTTCTCTTGTTGAAATATTACTATTTGGGTAGAAATTTAAGAATGCTGGCTACAGACTGGTAGTCTAATGGAAAAGCTAGAGAGAATTGGATGGAATTATGAGATCAATCAATCAACTGATTTCTAATCTCAACTAGTTGGGGTTGGCTACAAGAGTCCGGTGTCTACTTTTTGTTCAGTTGGTAGCAAGCTTCTGAATGTCCTTATAGGGCAAGGTCCTTTTGTACTGAGTTAGTCCAGGTAAGTTTAGGCTGGAAGTACCAGATGTATTAACTAAAATACATAGCAATGATGGTGAAATGTTGGTTTGCTGCATACATTTTATAGACCTTTTATGAGGCTTTGGCTTCAGACAAGATGGTCTATAGTTTTGTAGGGAATATCAACATTTAAAAACTCCAATCCAGATTTGGATCCTTTGGAACCATGTTATTAATAGAGACAAAGGATAAGTTAATACTTCAATGTTTAATTTTTTTATGTTTGTTTATTACTGTAGCATTAATAGAGACAAAGGATAAATTAGTACTTTAGTGTTTAGTTTTTTATTTTTGTTTATTACTGTAGCTCGCTGTCCAAGTAATTGTATCCTAGAATATATATGTTTCCCATGTCAGTATCTGTGCCTATATAAAGGTAGCAGCTACTGTGAATAAATCACGTTTTTCTCAAATTCCTACAGTTATACATGTAGCCATTGCCTTCTGATATTATGGTTTTTCAATTCCTTTTAATGTACGAGCATTGATGCTATTAACATGCTTTTTGGTGCTAAGGAGAATCACTACTCTATTCATGTCATAGTCATTCTTGTTTTTACAGCTATGCTTTAAAAGTTCTTTAGTCAAAATTCTATGTCATGTCATTAAAGGTTGTGTCTACAATGGAAGTCACTTGATAATTGGTATTGCAGAGAAGGTTGCTGTCATCATATGAAATTGATACTGATATGAAGGACTCTGGTATTGCAGTTGAAATCTTCAATGATGATCAATCCAAGTGTGTGGCCAAGTGTGGTAGGGAATGAGATTTGTTATGTTGAACTTCTTTTTTTTTTTTTTAATTTATTCTCTTGGTTGAACTCTAATTCATCTATTTAAAATTGCAGGAAGTGGTCAAATAGAGGGGCATTGAAATTGGTTCTATTTATGGCATAACTCTGTTGTAATAAGAGTTTGCTACTGAAGTGAAGGCAGAGACGGTCTTTTCCATTTTGTTCCTTGTATATAGTATGGGCAAACCTGCGGCGAGGGTTGGGGACAGAGTTCCCGACTGAAGTAGTTTGCTGGGTGGGAAAGGGGGGCTGTGGGGTTGTTTAGAAGAGGGTGGGTGGAGATAATTGGGAGAAATACATTATGGAGAAAGTAAGAAGGCAGAGTCATAGTGGTATGAGGTTCTCTTTTTCTTTTTGGTCCTCATAGCCACCTGCCTTTTTGGCTTCAATAAGTTCATTCTGTATAGGAAAGTCCGATGTGATGTGATTTCAGTTTTGACTATTTGATGTAGCCAGTTGAGGATATTTTGTTGTACAGGCAGTGTAATTACATGTATAAGTTCTTGGAAAAATGTGTTGCTGCTTTTCTTGTGGCCGTCCCGTCCCCACTCTCCCCAATCGAGCTGACTGCTGGAAAAATGTGGGATTGTCTTGTTGGTCTCTAAATTGCATTTTGCATGAGACTAGATTCTTTGTACAACAGTACTTTTTGGTATTGGAATGATTTGAACGACAACCAATTAGGTTTTGGTGATAAGAACTACGAAAGCTTTCTATAACGGGATTCCCATTCCATGCTGTCCAGGGGTCGTTTAGCCTCGCATCTTGCAAACGGGGTGGGGGACTGCCGGATTGGGATAAAACATTTCAGAACTTCCGCCATTGTCACTTGCAATAGCTTACAAGGAAAGGTAGCCTTAGATGGTCCCTTTTTTTAAGCTTCAGATTTAGATTTTTCTTTTTTCCAGAACTCTACGGTATATTTGAACCAAAGTTGGGGAAGTTTTCTGGTGTTAAACTAATAGCTTCAGTTCTCCGGAACATAGGAGTGGGGAAACTCCGCTTGGAAAATATTCATTTAATTGATGACCATGTCCCTTTTCAGTACCCCATGATTGGACACAAGATTTGGCCCGTTGAGGTCACTGGACATGGCGACTTGGGATATATCAGGGCAATGACTCACCTGGTGGCTGGTGCTTTGGTAATGGGATTGACGTCTATTGCGCAAGTTCTTGAGCAGAAAAAGGTTAAGCTTGTCTGTAAAAACTGTTAAGTACAATCACCACTGCAGACCACCAACTCTAATATTCCTATTGTCTAACTTTTGTCTAAAAAGTTTCTCTATCCATTGTACCAACAGGAGTTGAGATCCACCAGCAATCCCCTCTTGATGACTAGACTCTTTTGCATCTCCAAACATCATCTGGAAATGGCCAGTGACTGCAGAACTATGAAACTGTCTTCATCTGTTTCTAGAGGCTTGTAAACTCTGGCTTGATCACTATTCTACCAACACTGCCATGCAAGATCTACCAACACCACATGAAAAAGCTAACAGTTGGTTCTTCTAAATCTCAAATCAATTGCTTTAGTACATCAGTGAAAGATAAAGAAAAAATAATGCACTTTGCGAGATTCCAGAAACAAGTGCACTTCTTACCTGGCATTTGGAAGTCGAGGTCATAGTATGGCAGCTGTTGACAGTTTTGAAGAGGATAACTGAGTGGGTTTTGCGCCTGTGCACAAGGACACGTTCTGCCATTTCTTGGAAGGCCAAATTGTTGATAAGCAGGAAAGCTACTTGGGATTGGGATATGCTGCAGTAGCGGGTAATTGACTGAGTAATCAAATCTGGTTGCAGCAGGTTCAGGATTTTGAAAAGCATCAGCAAGCATATATGCAGGGAAACAATGGGGAGATTTCGAATAACCGTCATATGCCTTTGAACGCCAGGACATGGCATTTGAGCTCTTGCGTGATTCTTGAGATGATTGATGGAAACATGGAATCACTGGATTCAGCTCCAGCTCAGTAGGGAGGATTGATGAGTTAGATTGTCGCACTTTTCTGATATTAGAGGGATTCTTCATACTCACTGGATCAGGAAATCTATCTCGAATAGATGAGATATCAGATCTCTTGTTAGTAAGACAAGCACCTAGAACTACTTGCTCTGCACTGTCATCTGGTGAACTTGAAGTGTCCTTTGCAGCCACGGGTGAGGAATACTGTCCCTCTTGGGGAACAAGCTGATAGTCTTCGAAGGAAATCAAGTCATCCTCCTCAGGCAAACAGATACAGTAATCATCAAAGCGAATCAGTTCATCCTCCTCAGGTAAACAGACGTCATCAGAATCACCTTGTCCAAGCTCTGTCTCTAACTTACTTTGGAGCTCCAAGATGGATCCACTAGTTGGATTATCTAAAAAATTTGTTACTCTTCCTCCACTCGAATCATCAAGCTTAGCTTCATCATCATCCACATTTAGGCTCAATCGTTCCTCCATATCTACTCCCAGTCCATCCTGTGGCAAAGGAACAAAGTCCAGAGATGCATCACTGTTCTCTAAAAAACTTGATCCCAGATCCTCTGTGAAATCAGTAGTACAATTACTGTTTGAAAGACACTGAATAGCACAACAAACATGAGTCTCAGAAAGAAGCATGTCGATTGAGTCCTCGCCAGATCTTCCTGCCTGCTTAGGACCAATTAAGGGCCCACAGATTCCATCTCTTGTATCAGAAGGAACAAAGGCATACCCCTCAAACTTTGACACCAGTTCATCCGTTCCAGATGATAATTGTTCAAAATTACGCTCATCTTCTTGATCACAAGTTTGCTGCTTCTCTACATAAATTTAGAGCAGAAATCTCAGCTTTCTTCCAATAATGATTTAGCTGAAGGTTGAAAACTGCAGAATCCTAGCAGAAGACCAGAAACTAACTAAAATTTTTAGCATACCTCCATCAATGAAAGCCTGAGTCAAGTTGGAAGCAATTGGCATGGGCCTGGAGGAATCATCAGAAGGCAGAAACTGGGAAGCTGTTGTCCGCATTATTTTGGAAACCTCAGAAAGATCGTCTGCAACCACAAGCATCTCAGTTTCCTCTGATTTACCATACTTTTGCCCCCGCATCTCATCATTTTCTGGTTTCCCAAATGTTGTAGCAATATCTGGGTTCAAATTCTCTTTCACCCCCTCACAGAATATCTCTCGGTTTTCTTGAATTGTCATTTGTTGTTTCTTCCTCATCAAAAGAAAGGAATCTGATAGAGGATTTTGGTTCAGCTTAACCATTCACCTTTGTGCATGAAGACTCCCAAAAAAAAAAAAACCTAAAGCAAGCAAATGTTAGGAACATTACCTCTTCTCCGGTTTTCCCTCTCTATTCTTTCTTCTCTGAGATCCTTGGACAAACCAAATGTTTCATTGTTATACTGGTCGTTCTCTGTCAATGCGTGCTGCTTTACCTAACAAGATTTGAAGAAACAGCACATTATCAGATGACTTGAGGAGAACTTTCATAAATACTTCATCATTCATGGAACCATAAACAAAGTAGGCTAGCAACAAATCACATCCCGTGTACGTGATAAAGTAGCTGGATTTCTAGAATACTGAAAAAACCTTTGAGAGTGATGGAGGACGATATGGCTCAGTGCTCCTGCTCAGTAGATGGAAGCCATTATCCTTTAGAAGAGGAGAAGTGACAGTTTTGCATGCAGGTAATCTTCTAAACGTGCCGCTTCCCAGAATTCCATCCTCTGGAATTTGCAACAAGGGACAATATCGGTTGTTTTGCAAACTGTGAGTGCCTGCGTTGGGATATGAAGACTTCAACAAATCACAAGACTTATCCAGGTTCAGAAAGTGGATATTACTCAACAGTACAGGGGAATGGAGATTCATATTTAAATGAAGCAACCAAATAGACAACAATCAGATTAGTAAATCATTTAGAGCCATACGATATGATGCAAACAACTCTTCTCATGTTCCTAAAACAGAGATTCTTGTGCTCCAACTTAACAAGTGGAAGTGGATTGATATGGTAAAAAAATTTTGGACAAGCATGAGAAGTCAGTGAAAAACTGCCCTCTTCACATCAAGAGTGAATCAAACATAATAATTCCTATGTTTAATAACAGAACTATACAAATTCCATATCTCAGGCATAAGCAAATACATAAATCGTATATCTCAGGCATAACATGGCAACATATATCCTATATCTCAGGCATAACTCAAATACAATATGATCGCAGTCATTCACCCTAGAGGCGAAGGGAGAAGGGTTTCGCAATGGCTGACCAACCTGAACTGTGGCAGTCTTGCAACGAACTAGTTGAATGATCATTAAGTTCCCTGTTTAAGAGAAAGGAAAATCAAGTCAAGAGCAGTACAGTACAGTCAATAAAGTAACAGAAAACAACGGGGATAATATCAGATATTGCTACCGTAAAATATAAATGTCGAATCCTCTTGGCACCTTCTTACAAGCATCCAGTTCAGCCACAGATAAGAGAAAATCCCTCGCGTAGGAAACCTGCGATTTCCTGTTCACAAAATAAGATGAAAGAAATTACTCTTATACGCAACGCAGACACAGCAAGCTGCACCTTCCTTGGAGGCTAAGAAACATGAACAGTGAGCTCAAAAAACTATCACCCTTCGATCTTTTTGGCTCTGCGATTTCCAACTAACAATAGTAAAAATACAATAAAAAAGAGCTGTAGCACGAGTCATACGACTCAAATCATTCCAAAATTCTGCCGGAAACCAAACAAGTGCCCTAGCGGAATACTATTTCTCAGTTGATCAAAAACGGAGAAAGAGGAAGAGTATTAAAGAAAGCATTACTTAAGGTGTTTTCGAGCATCGTCATTCCCTCTCGGCTTTTCCTCTGAACTCCGATCCTCGTTTTCTGAACTCATTTTTCTCCGGAAGAAACCGACGCTTCGCAACTCTTCTGGTTCGGAGAAACAGCCAGAAACCTTCCGCTCACCTTCAACTCTTCTTCTTCCGTCTTTTCCAGCACTGAGATGGTGCTGATTCCTCTACCAAACAAACGAAAAAGTTGAAGAGAATCGAGAAATGCTTTTGCGTGCTCACTTGTATTTTGATGGAGAAAGGAAGTTGGGAAGAGAATCTGCAAGGATTTTGGGGGGAAGGAAGGCGTGATTGGGAGAACAGAGAGAGTGTGAGAAGAAAATGGCGATGGTTGTCTGTTTGGGTAGTGGGAGGGAGGAGAAGGACCACTCCACCAGCTACTTGGGCGTCACATGCGACTAGACACAGCTTGCAGGCTATATAGGAGGAAGGGATCCAGCGCCGGGACGCCGCGGTGTGGCTTTCTAGATGACTGCACAATGTGGTTGCGCCACGTGGAAGGAGCTGTTTGCCAGGAGTCTGATTCTACCCGTCACGGTTGCAATTCTTAGTAGAGAGGTATCTTGACGACCAAGAACATGGTAGAAAGGAATTCGGCCCATTTCCGTGAAATCTCTTATCGAAGGTCTTGTGTTTAGTATGCTTATGTTATAATACACTCGGTGTGCTTTTCACTTTTCAATTCATTATACTTTATAAAGATAATAGTGTTTTATTTTTTTGGCCAATTAGAAAAAAATTTATACAAAGCAATATATTGAATGAGAGAGCGGAGGGAAGATGAGGGACAATTTATCCGCTCCAAAGATCTCATCTCCCTTCTACAATGCTTTGCTATAAAATCAGTTAGCACTTCTATGAGCAAACTGGAACACAAAAGAACTGAATTTGCTTTAGAAGAATATCTTCAATAACAGGCCTAGCAATCCAATCCCCTAAATCCCCATGGATAGCTGTAAGCAAATGTTTGCCATCTGACTCAATGACTAGGCGACCCAAATGCATTTGAACTGCTTTCCAAATGCCTTCTCTAATTGCAAGTATTTCAGGGAGGTCCGCAATAGGAGCAAAACTACATCCTCCACCCGCACAAAGCAAAGATCCTTCATCATTCCACAAAAGCATTCCAAAACCAACTCTCTGAGTTCTCAAATCCCAAGTACTCTCTGTGTTTAAACATTGGTAGCATTGTTTAAACAGGGGTGGCATTGTTTCTCTTGCCTATTTCTTTAATTAATAATTAGTTTTCGGTATTGCTAACGATCATGTAGATCTTGTGGCAACCAGGGTGTAAACAATCTAATCATCTTGGCGAACAGTTCAAGGTCAAAGCTCGATTTTTTTATTATCAAGCTGAATTTTGAGTTGCATTTTAAGTTTTAATTTTTATCGAGTAGAGTACTGTTTAATTTGAACTCTTATTGAGCCTAATATTTTTTAATATAAAAATAATATTAATTTTATTTTTAATATACCTAAACTCTAAAAATTTTAATTTCTATTCATCAAATCAAGCTCGAACCTCAAATTGAACCTGACTTGAGCTTAAACCTCGAATCATGCTTCGAGCTTATTGGGGCTACCAAGTTGAGCCCAAACTTTTCAAGTTGAGCTTTAAGCCCCACTTTTTGAGCTCATTGAACCCAAGGCTAAGTTGAGTTAATTCTTAATGAGCCAAGCTTCAAGCCTGGTGAAGTTTGGGCTCGGCTTGACTACTAAAGCTCACTTCATTCCTGTCGGTGTTTGGTGTACTGGAAATGTGAAGCAATATGCACACTAACTTTCTTGTTCCTAGCCGGCTTTTCAAATTGTAGTTGTAATGTTTTAGAAAAAAAAAATAGAATTAATATCTTATTCACCGGCGGTGAAACAATTTCTTTCCACCATCCACCGATTTTCGCAGCTTCAGTTAATTTTTTAATACTCCCTCTGTCCCATAAATTTTGATATATTTGACTTTTTGTTGTATTTTATTCATATTATTGTTTGTTAAAAAAAATTAAAAAAAATATATTTAGAAACTACATATCTTGAATTATCATTCATATACAAAGATTTTGTATTTATATATTAAAATGTTGAAAATAAAAAATTATATATTAATTACCGAAAACAAATGGAGCAAAACTTTTGGAATAGAGGGAGTATAAGTGTGTCATTAGTACTGGCTCGAATAGAGGGTGTATAGTCTACTGCCTCCGGTTCTCCCGTTCCCAAATTAGCAAAAAGAAATCTGCTCTCCCGGCAATGACTTTTGATGGTTCTATGACAAACACAGAAACGCTTCGTTTCCTTAGAAAAAATTGTGGCTTATTGAAGTGTTGAGCCCTCTCCAGCCAAGATCCCAAAATCACCTGCCGAAATATTAATCAACTAACTCAAGAGAGATGTCCAAGCTACAGCTGCAAGTGAAAACTCGTTTTAATGACAGAATTCTTAGTTTAGATTTGAGCATAAAAAGTACAAAACGATATGGAGTTGTAGTGAATCGACTTAGAGAATCATTGAAAGTCATCGACGGAGAGCACATTTGTTTCTGCCAATTTTGGGAATGGGTTAGAACTAATGCGAGTTAATGGAAGTTGCCAAAAGAGGCATATGGTGGGAAAAAAAAATAAAATTCCGCCGCCGCTGAATAAGATATTAATTTAAACAACAAAAAACAAAAAAGAGTTTAGGGCCTGGGGTATTATGCTTTTACAAAGGTATGTATACCATTACAAACTATCATGGTTTGTGATGAATATGGACTATATGTAGATAGTGGTGGCCGGTGGGCCGACCCGACCCGGCTTAGCCGGGTCAGATTATCCGGACCCGGGCACAGCATGCATATAAATGGGTTGGCCCTAGGCTGAGGTGGGTCCGAGTTGAGCATGGTTAGTCTGATTTTTAAAATTTTATGGAATATATATTTTTTTAGAATAAACAACACCGCCGGTACAAATTTTATTAATAAAAAATTTAAACGGCATTTGCATAATTTGAAACGTGTCTTACACTTGAAAATGACAAAACATTCCATGAAAAAAAAATGAAAAGGTAAAACTTAAGATCTGTGCTTAACAACATAATCAGATCAATTACATTATTTAAATTCTAATGAAAACTTACAATCTACTCTTGTTGGTCATTATCAGAAGGGACCTCATTATCGGAGCTTTTAATATCTTGTTTCCTTAAAGCAGCAAGCGCCCAATCCCGATTACAGATGCAAACTTCAACGGCTTCAAGTGTGAGCCTTGCTCGTTTCTCCGAGATGACTCGTTTCCCTGCACTGAATGCAGCTTCGGAGGCAATGGTTGAGACCGGAATTGCCAAAATCTCTTGCGTCAATATGGATAAGATCGGAATCTTCCTCTTTTGTTCTTCCACCACTCGAGGATGTCTTCCTCATTGTTTTCAAATGAAGTACGGAGGTAATCATTTCATTCCGCCAATTCTAGGTTTGTGGGTCTCGGTCATTTAAGGATACTCGCCGCTAGGTTGAACCTTAATGATGATGAAGAGGTGGACTGTTGAGCAGGTGTTGGCTCGGATGACCTAACCTTATCAGAATGCTTAACGGAGTAGAGTTTGTATAACTCTCTCAAATTGTGGTCAGCTTCAGCAGAAATAACAAGTGCAGAAACTTGTGCTTGACCTAAATATGTTTGATAGTATGCTTCTAACAATTGCAAACAACCCGTGATTTTGACATTTGGATCTAATGCACATGCAACAAGATAAATTTGTGGGATTTGTTGAAAATAATCAAGCCATTTGACTTGCATTGCTTCAACAGTTGGTTTCAAAAATTCATCGTCTTTGTATTGGTGGAAAACATAGACGATATTTACAAAATATAAAATTGCTTGGTGTACTGTTAGGTAATAAACTCCAGAGAAAAAGTTTGTTATCTCATAAAAATATCTAAGTAACTCAACTAACTTAAAATATTTTTCCCAAACCTCAACCATTAAGCAGTCGCCTTGAACTTTTGAGTTCACAAAGCGAGTCAAAAGATTTGCCCATGTTTGAGCGTCATTTAACATTTCAAATGTTGAGTTTCATCAAGTGAGGCAATCAATTTTAAACATTTTCTAAGAAAAATTCACCTCATTTTCAATACAAAACATTTTAAATTCACGAGTCAATTTGTTTCTTGTTTTAACAAAAAGTAAAGCATTCCGAATTGGTTCAATTTGGTTTTGCAGTTGTTGTAAACCATTTTGGACACATAAATTCAAAATGTGACACAAGCAACAAATATAAAAAAAAAATTCCATCAAGCGGTGGTTTTAATTCTTTTATCATTTCTCTCACCGCCGCATCATTGTTTGAAGCATTGTCAAAAGAAATAGACAAAACTTTATCGGTAACAAAAAATTCACACAAACTTTCAATAATGCAGTTAAAAATATTCCAACCCGTATCATCAGATTCCATATATTTGAAAGTAATTATCCATTTTTGAATAACTCATTCATCATCTATCCAATGAGTAGTTACACAATAATAATTCTGTCTTATTGGAGATGTCAACATGTTAGATGTAAATGACAGACAATGATCAACAGTAGAAAAATATGCTTGTAAATCACATCCCCTAGCTTCATACAGTTTAAAGCTTTCTCTTCTAGCCGTTTGTCTAGACGTTTTCTTATAAGTAGGATTTAGATTTTCTTGGATGAATGTTTCTAAGTGTTCATCCTCAGCTTGTCTAAATAGTTTTTCAGTAATCATCATTCAATTAATTAAACCTTGCCTAACAACTTTTGGATTAAATCGAAAAATACCTGAACCGCTGGAGCTGCCAACACCCGTCAGTTGTGTTTGTCTATCGGAAATGTCGCTGATGTCTCAATGGACTTTGCTTAAGTGCCTTATGAGGTTGCCCGTCTCGGAGTTCAATTTGTGTGCAAATTTGTTGTCGCAATGTTTGCACTTTGCATACCTCGTTTCGCCTTCCAAAACTTGATCAAAATGCACCCAAACGGAAGCCTTCAAATTTCCGATCTTCACTTGACTCTGTTCAGGTTGCTCGCTTTGTGGCGTTGGTTGGGACCCTTCGACACCGACTTGGGTTGATGGAATTTCCTCAACATCATCATCAAAGAGTTGATCGTCAAGGCCAAAATCATATGCCACCATGTCGATGTTTGGATCATTGTCGGGAATTTCTTGTGAATGCAAGCCGCAATTTTTCCAGAACAAACGTCCTCAGAAAAATGAACCAACCTCTGTGCCGGATGAGTAGGAGGCAACACTTTTGCCCTTGCCGAAGTTCTTTCCTCATGAAGCCATTAGTAAAAGAAAATAATTGAAGAGATGGAGAGATGATTAAGATGCAATTAAGAAAATATTAGTGAAAGATTAATAAATTTGGAAAGAGATAGTAGAGAGAATGAGAGAATATTGTAGGAGATTGGAGAAGAGAAGATTAGTGTGAGGAAGTGTGGGAAGAGGGCTACCTATTTATAGGAGAAGAAAAAATTCGTTTTCCCCAAAAAGCCCTAAAAAACTAGCCGTTAATGGCTATTGACAAAGGGTAAAAAAAACTGGGGGTCAAAAAAATGTCTGGAGTCGTTGGGGGATGAGGGTGTAATTTTGCCATTTTTTGAAAAAAATCTGCCACTGCCAATGAAAACTGGAATTGTTGACCCGACTCGGCCGGGTCGTGGGTCAGTCCGCCTATTTTGGGCTCCCCTCCTCCCCTAGGCCCAAACTCACCCCCGCATTCGCCCGAGTCTAATCCATTCTAGGCCGAGCCCGAGTTTGACCTGAGCCAGTTTTGGGTCGGGCCCGAATAAACCCGGCCCGGTGGCCACCATTTATGGACTTTATACATATGACAATTAAGATTCATCACAGATTATGACGAACTGTGAGATTTTATTTTTAATTTACAAATAGTTTTGTGATCCTTCTTGTATAGGAATCTAACAAAGCACTACTTATCAGACTAGCAGTTTGTAAGCAACATCTATTTGTGCTAAGAATATACTTGGAAATGGTTTTACCAATCTGACTTAATTTACTCATCTTGTAGATAAAATGGGCAAAAATATCATTATAATTTGTGATTGAGGAAAAGTCACCCACTATTTGTTTTTTCATAGGCATATATGCCATCAACGTTTCCAAGCACGTGGAAATTTACCATTACCGTTAACAAGTCCATGCAACAATAACAAACAAACCATTAAAATTGATTTTTCCTCAAAAAAACCAATGAACAATGTTTTGGACCAAATTGACTACATCCTACTAAATAATCCTATGAGTAAAAATCAAAATATTTTTCCAAGTTTGGCTTCTTAGATGGGCCTGATCCAAATGACATAGCAATGACTTACACAATATCGGCCCTAGCCTAGAGGTGGGAGTTCGGCCGGCCTGATCGGGACCAATCCGAGGTCAAACCTAGCATGACTTGGTCAAAGATCGGCTCGGGCACGGCCTAGCCTATCAAAGATCCACTGAAAAGTGGGCCGAATATGAGCCTTGAAGAAGAGAGGCCTGCAACTAAACTTGGCCTGGCCCAAAACTGCACCTAGACCCGACCAGTCCGATCCATGCTCAATTAGTGGTGTTCAAAGGGGTGGGTCGGGACCAGCCCGGGTCAAACCCGGCTCGGCACGGGCCTAAGTTAAGCACAGCAACGGGAGGGGAGGTTATGGGCCTTAGATAAGAAGGGTGTTGAAGTGGGATTGGCACACGAGAGGGCCAACACAGGGACCGGCCCAGCCCGGCCTGTCCAGTCCGGTCCCAACGGTCGGCCGGCACTCCTAATGGCTCCAAATTCAAAAAAAATGGGAAAATTACACTGCATGTTGGTGGAGGAGATGGTTCTTAACAGACCCTGGTAAGCCATTAACCCGAACTTCCGGTAACACGTTGAGGCTCACCGCATGGGTTTGGGAGCATTTTGACCAAGTTTTCAAGAAAGATGCTCATGGCAACGATGCGAGGTTCGCAAATCGCAAGTATTGCAACACAAAGTTCACGGACAAAAAGAACTCTAGCACGGGAACACTCAAACGGCACATGGAACATAAACATCTAAATCTATGTTCGGATGCAGCTGCCAATACTGGCGGTTAGACACAGCTTGCGAGTACTGCCAGTGGATCAGATATTTTTAGATTTAATTAATAAAATTATATAGAAGGTATGGTAGAATGCATGATGTTAACTGAAAAACTATTTACACAAGCGGAAGATAGACACATGAAAAAATGGATTAAATTAGAATTAAACCATGCTTTTAAAAGAACATCTAAGAGTACTGCTAGGAGGAAGGTATTTAAAATTTATGAAGCCGGTAAATCAAACCTACAAGCATACTTTTCTGCTTTTGATCATTCTATCTCATTCACTAGTGACATGTGGACTTCACCACTAGGACAAGATTATTATTGTTTCACTGTACATTGGATTGATGATAATTGGGTCGTTCAAAAGCGTATAATTGCATTTAAGTGGATGGAGGTCGATCATAGTGATTGGAACATATTCCGTGTTATTTCAGAAACTTTTAAAGAATTTTTTTATCATGACAAGGTTTTTAGCATAATATTTGATAATGCATCCAATAATGATGTCACAGCTGAGACATTGAAGGAATCACTAGAACGTATCCGGGATACCGCATTTTTTCATATTGGATGTGTATGTCATATTTTAAACTTAGTTGTCCAAAAAGGCCTTCAAGTTTTGAGTACTGAAATTACTCTAATTCGATGGGCAATCTATTATTTGAAGTCAATAAACAAAGTTTTCAAAGAGTTTAAGCTATATTGTCTTGAAAATAGCCTCGATTTTAGTTGGAAACGTTTTAAACTTGATTGCCCTACCCGATGAAACTCAACTTACGAGATGTTGATGGATGCGATGTCATTTGCTGCACACATGACATGTTTTATAAATGTCAAATAAAAGAAAATGCTTTTGAAACACGAGATGTGGGATAAACTTTCAAAAGTGGCTGCTGTGCTACGATATTTTTATGAGGCCACTGTTTTTTGCTCCGGTGGATACTATCCCATATCTCACAAAGTTTTAATGCATTTGGTCAATATTACATGGGTTTTTAACCAATACAAGGATAACGAGTTCTTAAAAGACACGGTTAAGGCCATGAAAGACAAATGAATTTTATATTTCAGTAATATACCCTCTATCTATGTACTTGCATCTGCACTAAACCCGACTATCGGAATCACGGGTACACAACAGCTACTTGAAGGTTATTATAGTTTCTTAGAAATGACACATATTTCTGTTCATGTTATAATTGCCACTATTGAGAAACACTTACAAGAGTTATTTAAAATTTATGCCGACCGGCATAAGAATAAGGTTGCGAATACTACTTCCTCTACCATCGGGTGTTCATCATCGTCGGGCTTATCATCATTCAATTCGGCAAAGCAACTCCTTAAATGGCCTGGTGCTGTAGCATCTAGTCTTAATGAAGTGGATGCATACCTCAACTTGGTTTGGAAGAATAGTGAAACCAACATTCTAGAATTATGGAAAGCAAGAAGTAACAAATTTTCAATACTCTCCATAACTATCAAAGAAGTTCTAGTTGTTCCCGTCTCAACCATTGCATCTGAGTCGGCTTTCAACACTAAAAAACGTATAATTTCAGAGAAACGCGCAATTTTATCACCAGATACAGTTGAAGTTTGTATATATAACCGCGATTGAGGTCTTGCAACTTTAAGATTACAAGACCATAAGAGTTCCGATGAAGAAAACTCTGATAAGATAGATGTTTAAATCCACAACTTGTTCATTATCTTCTTACTTTGTATTTTATCTAATTTTGTTGTTCAGCATAGATCCTATCTTTTATTTTACATTTAATTTTATGAAATATTTTGCTATTGACTCATGTAAAGCCTGTTCCATGTTATGTAAGTGTCGTTTAGCTTTTAAATTAATAAAATTTCACACCAGTGGTGGTGTTTTACTCTTAAAGTAATTAGTTTTCAAAAAATTTATTTTAGAATCAAATTCTAAAAAAATATAAATAAAAGTAAATAAAAATAAAAATAGCGGGCCTAGGCCCAGCCTAACCCTAACTCAGCCCAGGACCGGGTAAGACCCGACATGCCTTAACTCGGGTGGTGTCTGGGCCCTCCAAACTCAGGACTAGGCTGGGCTGGTCTCGAGCTAGGTCAGTCCACTGAACACCATTCGTCTCAATGGCCCAGAATAGCTGTGGCAAAAAAATGGCTCTCTGGAAGAATTTTTGAAAAAATGGGTTAATCGCAGCTTTGGTCCTCTAACAGTTTTTTGCTTCATTTTTTCTCCAAATTTCCACTTTCACCCCCTAATAACTATATTTTAAGGAGTTTTTAGTTTAAAAAAAATTTGGTCATCCCCTATAAATAAAAAAGCTATTTCAATTCCATCCTTACACCAAAATTCAGTCTTTCTTTTTCCTCTAGTATATTCTCTCAAGTATTCTTGCTACTTTCTTTAGATTTTTTACTAATTTTTTCTAATTTATGATGTGGAGCGTGTAATGGATGAGTTTATGAAATGGGTTGAGTAGGTGAAACCGAATAAAAAAAATTCCCGAAAATAGGTCTCGCATAAACCCTAATTTCTGGAAGCCATAACTTTTGCTATGGTTGTTAGAATTACTATTATAATATGTCATTTCAAATGGAATTTTGCACTTTACAAGCATCATTTGAGCTTTACTCTTTATGACCGCATTTTTTTTTTGGTCAAATTTCCATCATTTTGAGAGGTATCTGGGCCTCTAAAGTTTCTATCGATTTTGTTTCCTAGTTATTTTCAGTTTCCTTAATTATTTTGATTTAGGATTTATTTGTAAGCTTATAAATAAGCTTTTCTTCATTATTAGGAGATAGTCTATCAATAATATTAAAGTATCTCAGAGCTTATGGCTTTCTCTTTAAGTAGATCCTCATTTTTTTATTGATTAAGCGTGTTGCTTGGTCAATTTTCGTTTCTCGCTATGTCAATTTCTTCCTGATCTCCTCCTATTTTTTTTTTTAAAATCACTACTATTATTTCATGGCTCATGGCTTTAAAAGGAAAGAACAAGTCTACAGAGACTTCATCATCTCGTACCACTAGCCTCTGAGGCTTGTCCCATCACCTATCCTAATTGACCTATAAAGGCATCTCAATTAATGAGTTGCACGACGATGACCAAATCAATGTGACAAATTACGATTTGGGTGTCTATGATCAATTATCGGATAATGATGTTAAAGAGGTGGATGCAACACTGCTTGGGGATCCATCAACACAACTAACACCAACAAGCTATCAACCCGATGCGGAAGATACCCAAGGACAAGGACAAGGTAAATCCTCGTGACTAACAGCTTAGGTTTGGGAACATTATGAGCTTATATTTGAAAGGGAGTCGAGGTATGACAAATGCAAACATTACGGAAAAAAGTTGATGCACAAAAAAAATTCCAACACCGGAATGCTGTGGTGCCACATCGAAAATCAACATGTCAATGTCTTTCCTAGTGCCGCCACTAGTTCCAGAGGATAAACACAACTTGAAAGCATAACCGACGAGTTAGGTATATTTTGATTTAACTAACAATCTTGTAGAGAATGCATGATAAATTGGATGATGCTTACCGAAAAACCTTTTCCACAAGCTGAATATGTGTACCTGGAATCTTGGATTAAATCACAATTAAAGCCTGCATTTAGAAAAGTTTCTAGGAAAACATCTAGGAATGATAGCTTTAAACTATTTGAAGCTGGAAACTTAAATTTACAAGCCTATTTCTCTACTCTTGATTATTGTGTGACATTTACTTCTAACATATGGACATCACCTGTAGGTTAATCTTATCGTTGTATTATTGCTCATTAGATTGATTCTGATTGGGTCATGCAAAAACGTATTTTGTCATTTAGGGTCATTGAAATAGTTATCACGTATACAATTGTATCTTAGAAACTTTACGTGATTATTATTGTGCTGATAAAGTCTTGTGTATTTCATTTGATAATGCTTCAAATAATGATATTATTGCTCGCCTTTTGTTAAGTGCATTTTGTGACAGTCAAAGTAGTTGACTTTTTTACAACTTTGACCGCCGATTTCTCTCATTCCGTGTCACCTTTCTTAGTATTTCTCACTTTGTTCCTTCATTATGTAGATTGGGGAATATCTAGGATGCATCAAAACAAGGTGTGATGAGGCCGGGTAAAAGTTGGTTGTGCACGGGTCAAACCAAAAAGAAGCTTTTGGCGAAGTGTTGCCTATGTTTCTAGATCTTTGTCTTATGCTTCACCATTAGCCAGGGGATTCTATCCATTAGGGTAGGTGAGGTATAAGACAAGGGTTTTTGGCAGATTTTAAGGGGACTTCCCTAAGAGAAACTAGGTTTTGGATCCATCCACCATACCTTTCCTTTTTCACTCTCTTGGAATCACCATTGGAGGCTTAAGTTTAGAGCTTGGTTTGAAAGTGCCAAAGGAATTCTTGGAGCACAAAGAGGCTTAAGCTTTTAGGGGTTTTTATTTGGTTCTTTCATCGCTTCTCTTCATTTGTACTTGCATTTTTATGTTTAGATTAAACTCTAGGACTTTGTCTATGGATGTTTTAGTTATGGAGTAGTTTCCTTAATTTCTCTAGGATGCATTTTTAACATTTACTACTTAATGTTATTTTGAGGTTATTCATGGAAGTTGCTTGTGTTGTTCTTCTCTTGAGCTTCCTCTTGCATATGATTGATTACCTCATATATGCATTTTAGTCACACCTTAGTCTTGAGAGAGAGAAGGGAGTGGTGGAACTAAAGATGAACATGGTGCGGTGGTTCAATTAGAGACAATCAAACTACCTATTAAGTGTAATTAAACAGTTAGACCGTAACCCACCTTACTTTAGCTTGTGAGCTTGAGAAAGACTCATAATTAGATTATAGGTGAGCAAGTCTTGGTCTTGAAATAGAAAGACTTAGATTTTAGAGTACCTACTTAACTTAAGTAGAAGGGTAAGGTGGTTTCATCTTAGGGGGATTGTCTTGGTCATTAAGTTAGTCAATTCAAGTTAAGTTCAAGCTAGAGTAGTTAGCATTTGTTTGCTCATAATAATTAGTTTGCATCCCTACATCGTATTCCCCTCATCTTTCCAACCTTATCATACACATTTTTTTTATATTTTCGTTTAGTGTTTGAGTAGCTAGAATTTGTTGCTCATTGTAGGATTGCACTATCTCTTGGGACGACACCCATACTCACTACTCACACACAACACACCGTGCACTTGCAAGTAACTAAGGGTTAAAAATTTAAAACTCCTGTGCTCACAATACCTTTTAAGCCGAGCATTGAAATCACCTTTTGAATGAGCATTCTTTCACGTTAAATGCATGTGTCACATTTTAAACCTCTGTGTACAAAAGGGTATAGAAGTTTTATAAAATGAAAATTGTGCTTATTCAGAATTCATTGCTATTTTTTAAATCAAGACTCGTTGTATTTCATGAATTTAAATATTTTATTTTAAAAATCAAAAACCATTTTCTTGGAAATGATTTAAATTGAATTATTCAACTCACTGGAACATCACTTATTTGATGTTGTAAGATGCATATTGGCATACAAATTTGTTGATGCATTTCATGAATATGAAGATGGGCTATGAATTCCTTATAAGTGAAGTTTAGGAAAAATGTTTAAAATCTGGTGAATTGCTTAGGTTTTTTTACGAGGCAACTGAAGTTATCTTCAATATTTACTTCCTAACCGTTCATCAAGTTTTGCATCATTTAGTGAATATTATATATGTTTTACACCAATTAAAGATGATGAGTTTTTTAAACTGATGGTCGAAGCTATGCGGGCTAAGTGGCTTCAGTATTTCAAAAACATTTACTACATCTTTTTAGTTGCTTCTTGCTTGATTCATATGTGAAAAGGAAGGCCACAACCACATTGCTTGAAGGCATTTATCATACTTATTTAGAAATGTCCTTTATAAATGTTTTGATTATGTCTGCTACTACTTCCGAGTATTTGCATTCTTTGTTTAAGTTATATTGTAAGAGGCATTTGGATAAGGTAAGATTCGAAGCTCTTCAAACCAAGTCTCCGAGGAGATCAATCTCATCAAAATTTAACTCGACCCTCCAAATGCTCAAACATCTCCAACCAACACCTTCAGGTTTTGCTGAGGTCAATAGCCACCTCAACACATCGTTTGAGCCAAACGATATTGATATAATGGAGTGGTGAAAACAAAAAAGATCAAGATTCCTAATATTGTCGATAATCGCACATAAGATTGATAATTGCACAAGAGTTTCTCACAGTTCTGATCTCCATCATAACATCTGAAGCAACGTTCACTACAAGAAAACAAGGCATTTGAGACGGGAAAAAATGTAGGAAAACCGTAGGAAATGGTCATTTCCTACAATTAAAATCGTCGGACAAAACCGCAGGAAAAAGTAGTGTCGGAAATAAAAACCGTCGAATAAACGTAAAATAGTCCTACGCTTTTATAACGCCCGTGGTCCCCAGTATATTCGACGATTTTGAGATGCATTAATTCCTACAGTTTTCTGACAAAACTATTTCCTACGGTTTTGTGACCCCTTTGTCCTACGCTTTTATGACGCCCGTGGTCCCCATTATTTAAGACGGTTTTGAAATGCATTAATTCCTACGCTTTTATGACGCCCGTGGTCCCCATTATTTAAGACGGTTTTGAGATGCATTAATTCCTACGGTTTTGTGACTTTAATATCTCCTACGTTTTTGTGACTTTAATATCTCCTACGGTTTTCTGTCATTAATATATCTCCTACGATTTTGTGACAATTTAAAGATTTTAGTAAATTAATTTATATACAAAATAAAAACATATTATATTGCATTATTTAATAATAATAATAATAAAACACAAATTATTATTATTATTATTATTATTATTATTATTATTATTATTATTATTATTATTATTATTATTCTGTTAATATTTTATTATTATTATTATTATATAACAATTGATCAAAGTAATCAATAAAATTACTATACATAAAAGTAATCAAATTTTACAGGAAAAAGTTAATTGCAAAGAACTGAAGGAGATCTAATATAAAATCAATGAGATGCAGTGCCGGGTTGATCACGTCATCTCGCTGGCTACGATCGTCGGCAGAAGGCTGAGTGGAGGATCCGGTCCGTAGGTCGTCTGAGAGCGCCGATGCATGTATATATGTCCTTGGCCGGGGCTTTGCCCGAGCCGGACTGTCTGGAGCGAACCATCCTAAAATTAAAGTTTAACATGTTTATTACATATATATATAATACTAAATTAACATTACGTCACTAACATTTACATATTAAATTTCATTATTTTAGTAAACTCTGTAATTTTTGAAATTTCAGTTATTTGAATACCATTTGTGCAGTAACACTTTTTAAAATTGCCAATTAATTATTATTTGATATATACTTATTTATAAAATTAAATTATTAAACTAGCATTAGCTGATTATACTTACATTATTGAAGTAACATTAGTGTTGTAACTTGCGCTTCTTAATTACACTAACATTATTAAAGTGCTAACAATATTACTCTAACATTATTGAACTAACAGTTTTTTATATTAACCACATATATAGTAACATGCTGTAGTACAAATAGAAGTAACCATTATTACATAAAAAAGTATTGTTGTCCCTAACCACATACATATTAATTACTAACACCATATAACTAACCACATACATATTCATTACTAACACCATATATAACATTACCTAAAACATATAATATAAAAACTAACTTCTTAAAATTTAACCTTCAATACATGCATTATATATATATGTAAACAACAACTATATGTAATAACAAACATTAATTATATATGAAAAATTACTTAAAAATAAAAATTACCTAGTTTAAATAGCTCTAGGGGAGATTTGGGGAGTGGGTTTGGAAAAGTTTGTCGCAGAAACGAAGGAATGAAGTGGTGAAAACTAAAGAACTCCCATGAATTTAAAGGGGAAGTCTGTCGATTTAGCTACCAACTAGACCTACGATTTTCCTGCATTTTTTAAAAATGTAGGAAAACCGTAGCAATGTTTCCTACGGTTTTCCTACAAAAAATATAAAATGCATGAAAAGAGTAGGAAACCAAATTTTAGAATTTCCCGCCAGTAATTGGTTTCCTGCCTTTGCTCCAACGAACCACCTACGGTTTTGCTACAAAAAATCCTACGCTTTTATGACATCTAATTTTCATACAGTTTTACTACTTAACTGAAATATTGACTCAAAACCGTCGGATAACGCGCTACCCTAAGTCATTATGGTCCTACATATTTCCTACGATTTTTTAAATATTGACTAAAAAACGTCAGACAACGCGCTACCCTATGTCATTATGTTATGATCCTACATATTTCCGACAATTTTTTAAATACTGACTTAAAACCGTCGGATAATGCGTTATCCTAGGTAATTATGTTCCTACATCTTTCCTACCCTTATTAATTACTAACTTAAAACCGTCGGACAGAGTGAATATCAAATATTTATATATATTTATATCTAATTTATAATGTATTTATATATGAACTAATTATATGGTTGGAGGAGTTAATTATTACACTTTTTTTAGTTGATGAATAAATGAAAATATTTATATTTTGGAAATTAAATTTATAGATTTAATGTGTATGGTCAGATTGAATCTCCCAAATTTATTAACGGGTAAAATCCACCGAGGGTGACCTAGCTTATGTTTTTGTCCTAAACGGGTACCTTACCTTCAAATTGTCCTACCGAAGTACCTTACCTCTTATCGCGTGTTCTGTTTGAGTACTTTCCGTTAATTTCAGAGTTAGATCTAACTTTAATTGCTTACGTTTTTGTATTAAAAAGTTTGAAATAAATTATAAAATAACACTTATGGTCATTTAATTTTTTTCTATCAACAATTCTAAACCCTACCATTATAAAAAATAAGCTAGGTGACCCCCGGTGGATTTTACCCATTTAGTAACATTATTATTATTTTTTTAATAGCATGCAATAATTTTTTGTGGGAAAAAAGTTAATTATTTTCATTTCAACGACACATGTAATTAATTAGATATGTGATGATTAAATTTCATAATTTTTTTTCCTTAACCATTCACAAACATAAATGCATTAAAAGTTATATTACGATTTCAAATAAAACATGCAAATGTTTTAAACAATTACACTTAATCAAACATCATCGCCTTCATCTGACTCAAAACTATCGAGCGATGTTTCATTATCCCCATCGGCTTATAACAGATAAATAATTAACAGATAAATTACTAATCTATAAATTACTTATAAATACCTTTATTGAGCTGAAGAAGATGTTGAAGCGGAAGTGAAATTTGATGTAGAAATTGTTGCTGGGACGAGTTGGAGAAGAGAAGAGGGGAGTTATTTATAGCCAAAATTTGTAGCAATATCGTAGGTATATATGAAAAGTTAAACTGCAAGAATAATGTAGGAAAGTTGTAGTAACTAACGTCAAAAAAGTGTAGGAAAAAAAACTGTAGGAAAATTGCAGGATTAAAATTCTTACATTTTTAAGACACTCACTCTTTTTTTGTCTCAAAACCGTAGAAAAAAAAATGAAGGAAAAGCGTCGGATACTTTTTGTCTCAAAACCGTAGGACTATAAACTGCAGGAAAAGCGTTGGATAACGTGTCCGACATTTTTCCTACATATGTGGTCCCATTCGCCTCAAAACCGTCGGACTACTTGGCGCTATTATTTCCCGCCATTTTACTCTGACATTTATCCTACGCTTTTTTGTGTCAGAAATTTATTGACTCAAAACCGTCGGACATAAGATTTTATCCGACGGTTTTCTTGCGCATAATTTTCCTACGTTTTTTTTCGTAGGAAATTTTCGTAGCAAATAATCCTCATCCTTGTAGTGGTTTAGTATAAGAAAATGAGTAATATTGGAGAAACTATCAAGGTTGACACTACAAGCGGTGGAAGTATACGTATGCAACTAAGATTGGGGGCCTCGCAGCTCTCCAAAAGCAAGACCAAAAAAGCTACGATGAAGAGGTAGTATCCGATAATAAGTTTTTGTTTTTTTTTCCTTATTACATTTAGTTTGTATTTGATTTGACTATACTATTAAACACTGATCATATGTTTTAATATTTTATAATTTTTGGAATGTTTTGCCATTTCAATATGTAAAGTCTGTTTCAGTTATTTACAAGTGTCGTTTGACTTTTTCATTTAATAAAAATTATACTGAAAGTGGTGTTTTTTTTTAAAAAAAATAAATATTAAATACAAAATTAAGTCATTTATTTTCCAAAAGAACTGAAAAATCTCAAAAACCAGCCTAAGACCGACCCAGGACCGCCCCGGACTCTAAGACCAACCCAAGACCGGGACTAAACTGCCTAGAACTAGCCTAGGCCGATCCCGGGTGGGGTCGACCCAGTGCCCACCACTGGTCTAGCTCTGCCTTCGTCTTCATCTCCTTGTTTTAATTGTGCTTTCTCTGACGCTCTCCCCATTTGTTTTGCTCAAATCATCTCTTCATGGCGAGACAAGCACAGATGTGTCAGGGTACAATTGTTGTGCATTCCCGTGAGTTGCAAGATTTGACGTTGGAAAATTTTTGTGTTGGACCTAGGTTGAGTAATCAATTTATTTTGACAATCTTGAACAACAACAGCAGCAGATGATGAACCAGACCCTCTTCTTTGATAACAGCTTCGTCATACCCACTTTAAGCATTCAAAATGTGGAGGCGAAAGCCATTGCTCTGATTGAAGAAGGACGAAGAGATTGCAAAAACGATGGCCAATATCAATGGAACTAGAGAATCTGCTGACGCCTAGAGATGAAGAACCAAGAATGGCAAAGGATGATGATATTGCTGAACATGTTGGAAGAGAGGGGAAAGCAAGCTTTTGAGTACTTCAACAGTCGTGCGGACACAATAAAGAGTCCTACTATAAGGAAACAGAAGAGATTGGTTGAAGCTGAGAGAAAATTTTTGTTGATATATTTATTGTATGCAATAACTTTAGTGACTTATTTGTTGTTCTTCTCGGAAAAGCAATCAGAACATTCTCTCCAAATACATAATATTCTGTCTACTACCAGTTGGTTTGGGCACTTTACCCGAGAAATGGCATATTTGCCTGTTTTCAAGAGATTAATGAGCTATTTACCTGTAAAAGATTAATAATGGGTGATTTGTCCCAAAAGGCAAAGATCATAGGCTTTTGCCCATTTCCGTACTTGAGTACTTGGTAGGGTAAAGTGTTTGCATTAGTTTTTAGCAAATGCAAAGAAAGCCCGTACTGGCGCTCTGAGACAAAGAAACAAGGCACGCGCCCACTACTACTTTTCTGTTTGGTTTATCTGTAGAGCTATGGATTAGGGGAGTGCATGAAACATTTGAGCCGAGGTCTTTCGGTTCCAGAGCATCGACGACTCTTAGGCAACTGAACTTAGGTATTTAAGCAAAACTACAAATGAACTTACGAATTTCCAGCTCATCAAGGAGTCCATTTATTCATCAAATTGTGCTCCAACCACAACCTTACGAATTTACATTAATTTGTGTGTTTTTAAGCTTTGAAGACAGTATTCACTATGCTTTATTGCGTTGCCAATTAACTCCCTTTCGTTTGATACTGCCTGTTGTGGCTTTGCAAGGGTTCCGTCGAACTTCATAGAACCTTTTTCTTCGATGAAGAGAGAGGCATTTAATGTGAGAACATGTAGCGTAGAGATTAAACGACCACTCGTATTACATTGCGAGAAAATACAGCCAAAGGAGACGACGCAGAACCCTGGTTACCATGAGACCGAAAAACAGAGATAAGACGGTAAACTTATCCTTGACACAGACCATCTTAGACACAAGCCTTGACATGGAACCGAAGTGATTTCCCCACAATAGAATTTCCCGATACGTATCGACTCTTTAATCAACTTCCTCCATCTTGCTCTCCTCAGCACCATCCTCCTCAAGGGCAGGCATGTCAGCATCATCCCCAGCATTCTCATCCTCATCAATGCTGAGACCGAGCTTGAGCATCCTGTGGATCCTAGCAGCGAATGTGTTTGGATCATCAAGGCTAAACCCGGATGTAAGAAGGGCAGTCTCAAAGAGCAGCAGCACAAGGTCTTTCACCGACTTGTCATTCTTGTCGGCCTCAGCCCTCTTCCTCAACTCCTCCATGATCCCGTTATCAGGGTTAATCTCCATGGTTTTCTTGCTCGACATGTAAGAGCTCATGCTGGTGTCTCTCAGTGCTTGCGCCTTCATGATCCTCTCCATGTTTGCCGTCCACCCATACTCTCCCGTTACCAAACAGCAAGGAGAGTCCACAATTCTATCGGAAACGACCACTTTCTCCACCTTATCGCCAAGAATGTACTTCATTACCTTGCAGAGATTCTCAAATGATTTTTTCTTTTCTTCCTTCTTCTTCTTCTCTTCCTCACTGTCATCATCCAGCTTCAGGCCTTCCTTCGTTGCAGACACTAGTTTCTTCCCATCATACTCCTTCAATTGACCAACAGCGTACTCATCGATTGCATCCACCATGAAGAGCACTTCATAACCCTTCTTCTTGAGCCTCTCCAAGAATGGAGAGTTCTCCACTGCGTTCTTGCTCTCACCAGTGATGTAGTATATATCCTTCTGGCCCTCCTTCATTCTGGTCACATAGTCCTTCAAACTTGTCATCTCATCACCGCTTTTGGTAGAGTGGTACCTGAGCAGATCAGCCAATTTGGCTCTGTTTTGGCTGTCCTCGTGGATACCCAACTTCAAATTCTTTGAGAAAGCATCATAAAACTTATTGTAGCCCTCCTTGTTCTCTGCAATCTCGTTGAACATCTCAATGCATTTCTTGACCAGGTTCTTCCTGATCACCTTTAGAATCTTGTTTTGCTGTAGCATCTCACGAGAGATGTTGAGTGGCAGATCATCTGAATCAACCACACCCTTGACAAAGCTGAGATACTCGGGAATGAGCTCTTCACAGTTGTCCATGATAAACACCCTTCTAACATAAAGCTTGATGTTGTTCATCTTCTTCCTTGTATCAAAAAGGTCAAATGGAGCCCTCCTTGGAACAAACAGGATTGCCTTGAACTCAAGCTGACCCTCGACTGAGAAGTGTTTCACCGCAAGGTGATCCTCCCAGTCGTTACTCAAGCTCTTGTAGAAGGAAGCATATTCCTCCTTGGTAATTTCCTCCGGCTTGCGCAACCAGATTGGTTTCTGCTTGTTGATGAGTTGCCACTCGTGAGACACTTCCTTAATCTTCTTCTTCTTGGACTTTTTCTCCTTATCCTCCTCAACTTCCTCAACGTCTCCTTCCTCTTCCTTCTTGGGTTCGTCATCCTCCTCGTCGCTGACCTCTTTTTCAGTTGTCTTCTCGGTCCATAAGTAAATTGGGTAGCTGATGAACTCAGAGTGCTTCTTCACAAGGTCCTTGATCCTCCTCTCCTCGAGGTACTCAAGCTGTTGTTCCAAAATCATATGAGATATCAGTCAGTAGAGAGTTTCAACTACTCAAATGTGCATAAATCACAACATCTAATCAAACAAAATTAAATTACCTGATCTTCCTTCAGGAAAAGGGTAATCTTGGTGCCCCTACCAAGCTGCTCACCACTTGTATCCCTAGTGATGGTAAAGGAGCCACCAGCTTGGGATTCCCATATGTATTGCTCATCGTCATTGTGTTTCGAGGTGACGATCACTTTCTCCGCAACCAAATAAGCAGAGTAGAAACCAACACCGAATTGCCCAATCATACTCACATCAGCCCCAGCTTGCAGAGCTTCCATGAATTCCTTGGTCCCAGACCTTGCAATCGTACCCAAATTGTTCACCAAATCTGTAACGTAATCAACCAGCAGAGTAGAGTTTCAGATACCACAATATCAGCCGATGTAGAAGAAAACATTATTCCAATAGCAATGATATCATAAACTTTACCTGCTTTGGTCATCCCAATACCACTGTCGATGATTGACAAGGTCTTGTTAGCCTTGTCAGGGACAAGCCTGATGAATAGCTCTGGCTGGGCATCGAGCTTGCTCTTGTCTGTCAAGCTCTCAAATCTTATTTTATCCAATGCCTAACCATACCAAAATAAAAAAGAATAAAAATCACTAACCAACTCCATCAAACGAAACTGCACACACTTTGATCTGAAACCTATTCAAAAGAGATAAAACTTAATATGTAGTCAGTAAAATAAAGTCGAATTCTCGTTCGAATCAAAGAGAGATTAGCGACCATCTATCCATGTAGACCGTTAAAAACTATCTGCTTAAACTTGTTCGCGAATATAAACGCATTGCTACACACGAAATCCTCCTCGAAATTGATTAATTCATAAGAGTTGAATTCAAACAAAAGCTGACGAATTCTGGAGACAGGCGGGAGGGTTAACTTACATCAGAGGCATTGCTGATGATCTCACGAAGGAAAATCTCTTTGTTGCTGTAGAAGGTGTTGATGATCAAGCTGAGAAGCTGGTTGATCTCAGCCTGGAAGGCGAAGGTCTCCGCCTCAGCCATCTGAACATCCGCCATTACTCCTCAATCAAACAAAAGCGAAAACGGCGAGAAATCTGGAGAAGAACTGGATAAAGAAATCGGAAGCTAGGGCGATTCGAAGGCGATTCTCTGCGTCTAGAAAGATATAGAGCAATGTCTTGGTTTGGAGAGAAGATGCGAAGGTATTTATACACAGCTTTTACAGAGCTTCTGGTCCCTTCTTCTCTCTCTCTCGAACGGTAGAGCAGGCCGCGAGGGAAACGGGGAAACTCGATATTCTGGATTATTCTATCAAACGCCGTCGTTTAGTAGCTCTTCTAGTGCATCAGTTTCCATACGCTGTCGTTTAGGATGTTCGTCGCGCGGTTTAGCGCTAAGGGACTCCGGCGTTATTTGGCCTGTAAGGTAAGATTGATGCTTTTGGTTATGAATTCCAGAGGGTTCCTCCAGATATGCGGTAGGAAAGAATGATAGTGTCGTGCCTAGAGCGTTCTAGGCTCCTCGAAAATAGGACTGTCGATTTATTTATTTTTTTATTTAGTTTTTAAATTTCAACCGAACTTATCGAAAATATGAAAATAGCCTTTGGGCCTTTAGCTTAGTATAGGACACCAGAGTCTCGTCGCCAAACGAATTTGAGCCGCGCCGTTCCTCCCATTTTCAGGTATAAATATTGGGTAAAATCCACCTAGGGTCACCTAGCTTATTTTTTTGTCCTAAACGGGTACCTTATCTTTAAATTGTCCTACCGAGGTACCTGACCTCTTATCGCGTGTCCTATCTGGATACTTTCTGTTAATTCCATCGTTAAATCTCACCGAAATTGCTGACATGGCATTTATTAATGCTACAATAAATGTAAAATAATAACTTTGGACCCTAAACTTTTCTAATAACTAATTCTAACCCTTAAACTTCCACCAAAATCATTTTAGTCACCGTCAACCTCTTCCTCTGTCGCCCACCATCCCAGCCGCCCTCGACCTCTATGTCGTCCTCTCCGTCCTCCGCAGTATCCTCCGATTTGTCCTCCGATTCATCCTCATCGTCCTCCCTTTGCCGTCGCCCCCAACATCTCCCTTCGCCGCCCCCCGATCTCTCCCTCCGCCGCGCTCTACCTCTCTCTCCGCCACCATTGCCACCGTTGGGAGCTCCGATCAGCCATCAGAATTGGAGTTGTTTCTTGTTCATCAGATCCTTCGATCTTTCGAAATCCTAAACTCGCACCAACCTGCCTCTGTCCGCGTTGTATCCAACCTGAAACCCTTGAGATCGATGCTGTCACCGTGGTCGCTGTCGAAGCGATCAAAGGGAACGGAGGGACTTGAAGGCGCTGTCGCTATGTGGGTGCCGAATTGGAACTCGAGGAGACAGGGGGAGATGGAAAAGGCGATGAGGAATGAGGGGTTAAGGTTCAAAGTTCAAGTCTTTCCCAATTTCATTTCAATTCCATCTCGAGAAATTGCCTCGTTGCTGTCAAAGCCAGAACAATCGACCACGTGTTTCCAAAGAAGCAAGAAGAACAAGAACAGGAGTTGAAGGGGGTAACACGCTAGGTGTGGATAAAGCCGGCTCAGTTGGTGCGATTGATGGACAAAGACGTAGTTTTGTGGCGAATTCATAACCGGAAGCCCAGAACATGATGAGGGCAGGGCAGCGATTCAGTCTTCTTTGCAGTGACATTTCTGGTGAGCTCCGATTCGGCGGCGCAAGAGAGATGGCCGAATTTCAACGATGGTGATACTGGAAATTTCAGTAACAAAGTCGTATTAGTTCTGATTGTTATTTCTGGAAAGATTTATTGGCTTTTCTTTTATTATTTTAGATCTGGTTTTGGATTCACTTAGAGAATCAGGCGGGTAAAAGGAGATGTTGGTGGATCCAACAAAAAAAAGTGATTTAGGTGTTAGATCTGTAAATTTTAGGTTTAGAATTAGTGGTTGGAAAAGTTTAGGGTCCAAAGTTGTTATTTTAAGTTTATTGTAGCATTAATTAATGCCACGTCAGCAATTTCCTTGAGACTTAATGATGGAATCAACGGAAAGTACCCAGATAGGACACGCGATAAGAGGTAAGGTACCTCGGTAGGACAATTTGAAAGTAAGGTACCCGTTTAGGACAAAAAAATAAGCTAGGTGACCCCCGTTGGATTTTACCCTATAAATATTTGTGAGTACTGAGAAAAGTAAAATAATTTTTTTTAAGAAAATACAGGACTATACTGCATACTAAGTATCAATGCTTAAAAATATGTGATGCTCATTTAGATATCCTTCTTTCATCTAGTCTAATATGAAAATATATTAATGACCTAAGATTACCAATCAAATAAATGAAATAGTTTTATTATGAATTTTTGTATTTCAATTTGGTTAACAAAATCAATCATGGATCAATGAATTATTTTCTATCCATGAATGTAACAAATAGTGGACAAAAAAAAGTTTTTAATTTCTAATCTAAACCGGACAATCTTGGAGTTAAGAAATTTTGGAAAAATGATAGAAGGGAGCAACCATCTTTCTAGAAAAGAATGAATGATTTAAGTGCAGTAAAGTAAATAACAGAATGATTTTTATTATATTAGTCAACGAAATTATATTCTTTAAAAATGAATTAAAATATAGATTACTTTAATAATTGAAAACAACTATATTGAATTTTTTGGAACTATCATTTAATAATTTAAATATTTTAATCAATTAATTATGTAGTTAGCGATTTAGTAAAATTAATTAATCTACAAGTAGAATGTCAATGGAAGTTTCTAAACAACAATATTCTTTTAATGAAAGATTTGAAGTTGGGGCTACATTTGTGGTTTACCTTAGCAAACTAACTTTCATATTGAGTTAAAGATGAAGGATCAAATCATGCGAATTGTCAAAGCTAAGGGACTAATCATATGCTTGAGTATAGTTTGGGGACTAAAAGGTTTATGGAAAGGATATCAAAATCTCAGTTTGAAACTTAGAATCTTACAATTACAATCCAATTCTAAACCAATTTTACGATTATGATCCACAAAAAAATAAAAAAAAATGATTTCATGTACAATTTTGATTCTAACAACTTTAGTTTCTAGTCTAATGGTGAGTAAGGAAAAGTCAAGGCTATTTTTCTCTTACAGTATACTTGCACGAACCAAGAGACTTTAGCACAAAATTTTGAAGGTTCTTGTTATTGATGACTAGGAAATCTACTTGGGTGTTCAGTCCTTCATGGCAGGAAGACAAAATTGTTGTACAGCTATATTATTGAACTATTTTGAAAACAAATTAACCAAGTGGACTCAGAAGCTTTTGAGTAATTCACCAGATAAATGTATGGTAGCTCAATTGGTAATTCAGGTTGCTTCTACCTATGTGATGCAAACTATCAATATTTTGTATGTGTATGTGATCATATGGACAAAGATCTATAAGGATTTCTTTTAAGGAAACTCTGATGATAAACACAAAATGTCTAGTCGGTTGTCAAAATATTTATGGTAGCCCTAGCCCGCTTATGGTTGCCTGCTGCCCAAAATCGCTAGGAATTTAGGGAAATTCCTAAGTTTTGGTTCGTAATTGTTGATTTCTTTGCTTGTGATAAAAAGTAATGCTCGTGACCTAAACTTACTAACCTAGATACTATCATTAAATAATGCATGATTCGCTTTGGCATAAAATTTAAACATAAAATAAAAGACTCAAAACATTGGCGAATCCGCACTTAAAACAACAGTAAGACTAGCCAAAGCCATAAACACATTTCCTACAAGCATTAACCTTATGTAAATTATTCAATTATGTACATGAATCACAAACCAAAACATAAAACTAACCAATGTTGCTAGAGGCATATAGTACAATTAAGTACTCAAGCATAACCTACTGAGATGACCCTACTAGGCTAACCACCTGAGCTCTGCAGCCTTGAACTCCCCTTGTGCTTCTAGATCAACCACTGCTCAAGGTTAATCCAACATAATTAATACACAGCGTAGCCAATAAATTAATAGGAAAATACAAATTAGCAAGTATAATTTGTACCTGCTTAACTAGCTCAACAACTATCTCGGGTTGCTGGCCGAACCACCTAAACCTACACATGCAAACTAAGGGGTGAAAATCATAGATTTCCAGTAAGGGTTCTTCGGGGCACCTATAAAGAAAACATTAGAGGACAATGGACAACAAATGTCACAAATCTACTGCAAGCTCATAACGGTCTGAGACCTAATATATGCGCATATACTAAAGTCCCTTGGGACCCTTCCTCATCCTAGTCCTCTCCAATCGAGTTCTAACCCTGAACTCACTCTAGCAAGCCTTGACTTGCCTATTGTGCCATGTTGTCACCTAAGCGCGTAATAAGCTCCTCTTGAATACTATGTGCAGGAGTAATCCAAGTCTACTTGTCAAAACCAAGTTGGGTGCCTTAGGTCTAGGACCAGGTTAGGCCACTAGGTGTTACTAACCTTTCACCCTTCCTATGGTGAACCTTGACTAGCACATGGCCAATTTAGTTTAGGCGTACTAGGTTCCCGCTCTAACTCTTCGCCCCTAAGACCTAAATAGGTAGCTAGGCGTACTAAACCTCCACCTCTAGGTGTATTAGGCTCCCATTTTAGTCCCTTAGGTCTATGACCTGACTAGGTGACCAAGTGTTACTAAGCCTCCACCTTCCATGGTGGACTTTGTATAATACTAGGCTTGGCACTTACTACACTCCAATGAGTTGTCCATCACTAGGAATCATGCCTGCTCTAAGTGCTCATTGTGTTTCCTAGCACATATTAAGGTCTTAAATACACTAGGGTAGCTTAACTACCCTACTCCTGAAATACCTTTCAATGTGCCCAAGTAACTTAGCTTGAGTGCTAAGTCACCTACCTACTTAAAGCTTTTAGTGTTCGTCTTAATGCCTTAGGATAACTTGCATTTACTTAGGTATCAAGCAACCTCCCAAGGCATTCCAAGCTCCCATATTATCCAATCTAGGCTTCTCATGGGCCCTGGAGCTCACATTGTGCCCAAATGCACTTATGTGCCCTATTAGCCTTATAGTGCCTTCTTTGGCTCTTAGGTGTTTTCCTTAATTCTTTGTAGTTCTTATAGTCCTTGAACCAATCTAGGGTCAATAAAATACTAACCCAAATCATCTTACCAAGCTACAAGAAAGTGTGCCACAAGTTACCCACACTAACCATGCCTTAGTGCACATGCACTTCCCTTAGTTGCCTAGGTCACGGTTCTAGTTCACCATTGCTATTTCACCATGATCCTTGCTTAAACTACTTGGTTACTCATTATTAATGCATTTAAACTACTTTAGGGATGACTACAAGCCTCAACTAGGGTACCAAAATACCCTTATAGACACACATGGTTCAATTGTGCAGACACCATCTTCTCTTTGCTTCATTTGATTCAATTGTCACTTGTCCTTCATTCTATCTCCATTATCCAACCTTAGGAACATGTCTAGGATGTTTAGGAACCAATTAGGAACCAAAAACAACCTTCTTGGATGAGTTCTGAAGCAACTGTGGCGCTGCAGCGCGAGCCTTGCACCGCGGAGCCAGAGTTGACTTGATGCTGTCTAAAAATGAGCTCTTGGTGCCTAGGCCTCAGGAGCACGACCTGAGCATGCTTCCCTTTGGCGCCTCAGTGCCAAAAATTGTCCAGCTTCATCGTTCTTCACGAAAACTATGCACAATTGACTTAAACTTGATTCTAATCACTTCTAAGCTTGCAATTAATCATCCCCATTGCTAAATATGGTATAAATGCATTAACATAACATGAAAAATAAGAAATCTCCTTACCTTAAACATAATCCAAGAAAAATCAAGCAAGTTAAACACCAAAGCTCCCATAGCTCCACTATGAATTTTCTATGGTTCCTAGGCAAATTCATCACAAATGGGCACTATTTTTAGCTCAATTAAGCTTGACCCAACCTCTAAGTAGCTTAATAAACCAAGAACACAAAGGGAGAAAACGTACCCAAGCTCCCATGGACCAAAAATGCCTCACCAAAGCTCAATCCACCAAAAGTAAGCAAGAGGAAGCTTGCTCTCACTTGGGTACTCCATGAGGCTTCCAATTTCACCAAGAATTGAAGAAATAGATGAGTTTTGGGCATGAATTTTGTGAGAGAAAAGAGAGCTACAATTTTGAGTTGGAGAATATGATGAATAGTGAAGGGAAACCTTCCCAAATTAGTTTAAATCCAACCTTCCCCTACATGGCTCCTTCAACTTATTTAAATTTGCCAAAAGAACCCCACCTTCAAATAATGCCTCTAACTTTGACACTTCCATGCCCCACTTTGGTTTCTTGTCATTTAGGTCCAAATGAATTACTTTGAGCTTTAAAACCGATCCTATCACCTCAGGGTGTAAAATGACCATTTTGTCCCTGGTGACACTTAAGTGCCATTTGTGCTCTAGGAACCTTTCCAAACCTTCCTACTTGCTTGAAATGCATAAAGAAAAAAAAATTTGCTAAGGGATTTCTTATCTTGTAACCAAGCTTTACTTGACCATCACCAGTCCAATACTTGGAGGGCCGTAACAATATTTGTATGCCAAAATATTACAGTGATCTAGGTCTTCACCAACTAAAGGATTTCAGTATTGTACTTCTTGCAAAGTTTAGGGTTGAGCCTTCTCCATAAGGCAAACTCACTTTCATATAAGGTGTTTTATGCTAAAATTTGGGCTCTGGTAGTTTTTCTAAGCTACCAGTATCAACCTTTAGAGCCAAATACTGGGTGTGAAATTTTAGCTACTTATGAGGTTATTCGAGAAGGCTTGCGATGGTAGATTGGTGATTGGAAAATATTAATTTTTAGGATGGGCCTTGGTTAGATGCTCAGCCTTTTAGATGAAAATGCCTCTAAGCAGTTGGCTAGAAGTTGCTTGGCTGAAGGGTAACAAATTTTATTATTACTTAATTCTAAATGTTGGGACTTAAGTGAGGTCAAGCAATTGCTGTTTGACAATGAACGCAAGAAAATTAAGAGGATGGTGATACCTATTCATGATGGAGTAGAGGATGTAGTTACTTGGAGTGGTGAATGTGATGGTTCTTTTTTGGTAAGGTTTGCCTAATTTGAATTATCCTCTATGGAATATTATTGAGGACGGGCAATCTTTATAATAATAGCTAAAAGTGATATAGTATACTTCAAGCACATGTGAACGAAGGAAATAAATGTGTTGATTTCCTTGTAAATCAGACACACTATTAGCTAGAGACTAAGGCTACATTGGATTGCCCCCCTGATCGAGTGCAACTAGTCTTGATAGCAGACTTGCAAGGCTTTTGCCTTGTTAGATAGTAGTTCTGTCCTTTTTTTTTCTTCTCTTCATTGTACTAAATAAGGTAGAGGAAGTAGAGGTAATATACATTTTCATAGGATCACTGTTCATGTTGGCACTTATAGGTAACATTGTTTGGGCAGAATCGAAACCCAACCCAAATTATCCTTATTGGATTAATTCGGGTTAGATAAAAATGAATGATGAGCTGCAAGTTAGATTTACCAATGAAAAGTCTATTGGTTTTTGACTTGGCTATGATTCTATAAGGAACTAACCCGAACTGCAACTAAACTAGAAATACATACTCCCTTCGTTTCATAAAAATTGACTCTTTTATTATTCACAGCAATTAATTTATAATTTTATTTCTTTCAAAATTTATTATAAAAATATGAATATTTTATATGAAAAAGAAACTTTAAAGATTATAGTTCTAAATATCATTTTTAAGAGTTTTTTTCAATACATATTAATATGAATATGTTTAAATTAAACTTCAGTCAAAAAAGGTAAAATGGTTAATTAATGGGAGTATTTAAATATATTATAAGATTTATAATATAACATATTTATCCTTATATTCATTTATTTAAAGTTATATTGCATAATTGTGTATTGTGTTAAATGTTTCTTAATATGGTGTATGTTAATAAATTCATCTCCTCAAATTGCTATACTTCATGAAGTTTTAATGGATTTTGCAGTTTTTATACATATAAAATACTAAAAACAAAGTCTAGAAATAAAACAAAAAAAAAAACAAACTATGTATCTAGTAGGATTGTTAATGAATAGGGTGTTTGGTGAATCGTTTGTGAATCGTTTGGCTAAAGTTTTTTTATGTTTGTTTTTAAGTTTAGCGAACGAATATGAACACAATTTTTCAGTTTGTTTATTTAAATGAATGAACACAAACAAGTTTATGTGTGTTTATTTATGTTTACAAACAATTCAATTATTGTTCATTCATTTATTTGTTTATTTTTTCATTGTTTATTTATTAATTTATTGTTTATATTAATATATACCAATTTATTTTTACATAGACTATCCACATGTAGAGGTGGGAGGTGGGCCGGGTTGGCCCGGACCGAATCGGGACCACCCCGCCAGTTAAACCCACCCAGGACCGGTCAAACCCGCGCCCGGACAGCCCTGAGAGAAGCCCGTAATATTATGGGTCGAGTATGGGCCCAATAGGAGGAGGGAGACGCAAAAAAAACCGGCCTAGACCAGTCGAACCCGCCAAACCAGTCCGGACTGGACTGCCCGCCCCGCCGACCCAACCCGCCTCGCCCCGCCCCGCCGCCGCGCCGCAATGGCTCCCTGCTGCATATAACGTAAACCTGCGATTTTTTTTTAAAAATGGGCTAATTACACAGCAAGCTCTCTAACAGCTTTCTACTCCATTTCAGCCCCCAAAATTTCATTTTTGCCCCTCCCAACAACTAAATTTCAATGACTTTTTGGTCAAACTAATTTTTCCCCTCCCCCTATAAATACCAATGCCATTTTCACTCAATCCTCACACAATCACTCAATCTCTCTTCTTCATCTACTATATTCTCTCAACCATTCTCCTTATTTTCTTAATCTCTTCCATATTTCTTCTTAATCTCTCCCTAATATCTTCATAATCCTCTCTTGATTTTGCATTAATCACTACTATTAGTACGTGAGGCATGGCTTCAAAAGGAAATGGCAAGTCAACAGATAGTTCATCTTCCCGCAACAGCGGCCTCCGAGCATTGTTCTGTCGCTGATCTCGGCCCGCCGATAAAGGCATTTCAATTCAAGAGTTTCACGATGATGATGCTGGAATCGATATGACGAATTACAATTTAGGTCTCGACAATCAATTATCCGATGATGAAGTGGAAGAGTTGGATGCGATGGCGTTCGGGAATCCGTCAACAGAACCAACGCCTACAAGTTATGAACCCGGCGTGGAGGAAACTCAAGCACAAGGTAAATCCACGAGACTAACTGCTTGGGTTTGGGAGTATCATGAGCTCATAAATGAAGGGGAGTCAAGGTACGGAAAATGCAAACATTGCGGGAAAAAATTTGTGCATAGAAAGAATTCCGGCACTGGAACGTTGAAGCGGCATATTGAAAATCAACATGCTAACATCCTCCCTAGTACCGGTACTAGTTTTGGAGGACAAACATAACTTGGGTCTACAACCGGCGCCGGCGGACCAAGTATATTTCGTTTTAACCAACAATCTTGTAGAGAATGTATGGTAAAGTGGATGATGCTTACCGAAAAACCTTTTTCACAAGCTGAAGATGTCCACCTAGAATCTTGGATAAAATCACAATTAAATCCTGCATTTAGAAAAGTATCTAGAAAAACTGCTAGGAAAGAAAGCTTTAGACAATTTGAAGCCGGAAAATCAGATTTGCAAGCATATTTTTCTACTCTTGATCATTGTGTGGCATTTACTTCTGATATGTGGACATCACCTATAGGTCAATCATTCTATTGTGTTACTTCTCATTGGATTGATTCTGATTGGATAATGCAAAAACGAATTTTGTCATTTAAGGTTATTGAAACAGATCATACTGGTTTTCAAATATTTAATTGTATCTTAGAAACTTTACGTGATTATTTCTGTACTGATAAAGTTCTGTGCATTTCATTTGATAATGCTTCAAATAATGATGTTGCCGCTCGCCTTTTGAGTCAAAACTTAAAACCACCGCTCGACGGTGCATTTTTTCACGTTAGATGCATGTGCCATATTTTGAACATTTGTGTGCAAAAGCGTTTAGAAGTTCTCCAAAATGAGATTTTGCCTATTTGAAACTCATTAAAATATTTGATGTCCAGACCTGCTATTTTTCATGAATTTAAAAGCTTTTGTATTGAAAATCAAAAACCATTTTCTTGGAAACGGTTTAAATTGGATTGCCCAACCCGCTGGAACTCCACATTTTTTATGTTGCAAGATGCATTACCGTATGCAAATTTGTTCTCACATTTCATGAATTTAAAAATGGGTTCTTAATTTCTTACGACTGAAATTTGGGAGAAATATTCCAAAACCGGTGAATTGCTTAAGTTTTTTTACGAGGCAACTGAATTTTTCTCTGGTATTTACTACCCAACAAGTCATCAAGTTTTGTTTCATTTAGTGAACATCACATATGCTTTACATCAGTTTAAAAATGATGAGTTGTTAAAACCGACTATCGAAGCCATGCAGGCTAAGTGGCTTCAATATTTCTCAAACATTCCACCTATCTTTTTAGTCGTTTCTTTACTTGACCCGTATGTAAAATTAACGGGCACAACAACACTGCTTGAAAGAATTTTTCATACTTATTTAGAAATGTCTCATATAAATGTTTTAGCTATGTCTGCTTCTGCTTCTGAGTACTTACATTCTTTATACAAGTTATATTGTGAGCGGCATTCGGATAAGGTAAGATCCGAAGCTCCTCAAACCGAGCCTCCAAGGAGATCAATCTCCTCAAGATTCAACCCGGCGCTCCAAATGCTCAAACGACCCCGACCGATGACATCGGGATTAGCTGAGGTCGATGACTATCTCAACACATCATTCGAGACAAGCGACCTCGACATCTTGGAGTGGTGGAAACAAAAGAGATCAAGATTTCCGATCTTGTAGATAATCGCACAAGAGATTCTTGCTGTTCCAGTATCGACCGTCTCATCCGAGGTAGCGTTTAGTGCCGAAAAACGAGTGATAACAGAAAAACAGTCAAGATTGACACCCGACACGGTAGAAGTATGCGTGTGTAACCGAGATTGGGGCCTCGCAGCACTCCGGCATCAATATCAAAAGAGTTCGGATGATGAGGTAATATCCGATTCCGAGAGTTAATTTTTTTTTTTTTTCAATCATACATGTAGTTTGTATTTGATCTGATTATGCTGTTCAGCACAGATCATAGGTTTCTATTATTTATTATTTCCGGAACGTTTTTTCCATTTCAAAATGTAAGGCACGTTCCGATTATTTGTAAGTGTTGTTTGGCTTTTTAACTTAACAAAACTTACACCGAAGATGATGTTTTTTCTTAAAAATATTTATGACTTATATAATTAATAATTGTTCTATTATTTATATATATATATATATATTAACAAAAAAAAATGAAACCCGCCCCGGGACCAACTCGGAACCGTCCCGCCTACAACCGGTCTGAGCCCGGGCCTTAGGACCCAGGGCCAGGACCAGCCGGGCCCGGGCCGGTCCGACCCGGTTCCCACCTCTATCCACATGTGATCCCCACCTCCTTTCAAGTTTAAGTTTTTGTTAGTCACTTAGACTATCCACATGTGATGTTTGTTTGTATTTATGTAGGTATTTGTTTGTTTAAGTCTTTTTCATTTATGTTTGTTTAAATTATTCATGAACTTATTCATATACATTATTCATGAACGTGTTTGTTTATTTCTATTCATAATCACGTTTAATTGTCTGATTCATTTATTACTGTTCACGAATACCCTTTTTTACTAAATAAACAAACAAACAAACACAAACAAAATTTATTTGGATTCATATTGGGTTAAAACCAAAACAAACAAATATGAACAAAACTCATTCAGATTCGTTCTGATTCATTTATATACCTAATATCTAATTTATTTTTAAGATAAAATTTTCCAAAAACATGACTATTTCATGCTGGATAAGCCCCACTCTTCCATTGGTCACGTTAGCTGACCAAAAACTGCAGGCGTTAGTACCGATCTCTGTACTCCGAAATCAAAAATGAAAAACACGGGGAGCTGCCCCCACCGACTCTCTTCTACTTTGTTGGCTTCTCACCGGTTTGACAACTCGGAATCATGGCCACCAAATTGCCTAAGAAAAAGTCCAACACCAAGCGCTCGAACCACCATTCCAAGCTTAAGACCACATCCATGGCGGGCTCTCCCCAGCATTCCAACACGAAGATCTTAATTTGGGTCCCCGTCATGTTGTTCCTCAGCATAATTATTCTCTTGGGCATCTCTTCGAACGCCGGGAGCAAGTTCAAAGCTGTCGATCGGTCCCCAAAGATCTATGGCATCGAAGTTGTCAATGAGTTCCCCCACGATCACCGTGCCTTCACTCAGGTTAATCTTTCCTGCTCTCACATTTCATATAATTCTCTCAAAACATTGAGGATTATGTCGATTTGCTCATTAAGAGCTTTTCGTTTTGGGATGTTGATTATTAGATTGATGTTTTTCAGGGCATTCTTTATACAGGAAATGATACTCTCTTTGAGTCAACTGGGCTCTACGGGCGGGTGGGTTTTGCTTTATCAGCACTTCATTATCGGCTGCCTTGTTTTGCCTGTTGTGTTTGATTTTATTTGTTGAGGGTTATCAGAAATATATAACTAGTTATCTGACCTTTCCTATCTCTCTCTCTCTCCCCTTTTTTTATTGCTCCAGTCATCGGTTCGTCAAGTTGCTCTTCGGACTGGAGAGGTAAAGATCTTTGATTTAGGACAATTTGTGCATTTTTCTGGAATTTTTATTTGAATGTGTAAGAATCTGTGAGATCACCTGTTGGTTTTCGACGAACAATGCGGCCAACCTATTGCTCCTGTAAATAAATTGTGTTTCAATCTGTGTTATTGAATCTAAGTCACCTGTTAAACTCATTAATCCGTAGGTAATTAAACATTGTTTATATAGTAATAACAGAAATAATCTCTTTACTGCTGTTGAATTTATCCTTCTATGCGGTTGGACAGGTTGAGGTTATTCAGATGATGGATGGTTCACATTTTGGGGAGGGACTTACTCTTATTGGCAACAGGTGTGTACCAAAACGAAATGCAATGGAGCCCATTGTTTTCCCTACTCGAGTTCCCCTTCTTAGTTTTATGTTCAATCACCTTCAGAAATTTCTGGCAGTTGTAGAGAATTCAGAGTCTGATTTATTGAACTTTATGCATTCACTGGCATGACTTTGAACTCTGCTTCTAGTTCAGTACCCCTTCTCATTTCTTGGCATACATGCACAAGGTTCTTTTGATTAGTTCTCCCTGTTTAATGGAAAAGCAAAAGAAACAATGAACATTTTTTTACTAAATGGGCAACATATGTGTTGAAATGGTGGGTGGGAACACTATTGATTAAGCAGGTTTTGTGTTATTTTGTAGGCTGTTTCAAGTTCTTTGGTTGAAGAAAACAGGTTTCGTGTATGACAGACATAACTTACACAAAGTTCGTTCTTTCACTGTTTCCTCATTATTTTTTGGTTCTGCTGTTTATTTGCTATGGTTTTGACAATCATGAAGATCCATGCATTGAGTATCCAACTTGGACGCTTTACTGCCTGTTTTAGTGCAGCCCTGTCCAATTTTCTGCTTCTGATTTTCGTATGCATAGGACATAGCTTTCTTTTCTTTTCGTTTTTGTTTTGGTGGAAGTAGGAGTTATAGAGCCTAGAAGATACAGGGTGAGCAATAAAACCAATCATTTTGTTGTCAATTGTTCTTGTAAGTCTGTTGGGACGTTGCACCTCCTGTATGTATGTTTTCTTGTGTTGCCCTTTTTACCGCTTCAAGCTGGTAGATTTTCTGTACAATGCACAGTAACATGCTAACATCATGATATGCTTTCATTGGGTTAAAAGTTTACCGGGATTTTCTTTTCTACACAACTAACTGGGGTGGAATCTCAAACAGATTCTTTCTGTGTGTCTACATTTGATTTATCTTGAGACCCATAATGGTATGGCCGTTTATCGCAGTTTAAAAAATTCACTCATGGGATGGAAGATGGTTGGGGGCTGGCAACTGATGGAAAAATCTTATATGGTAGTGATGGGACTTCAATCCTTTACCTGATGAACCCTGAAACAGGAGAAGGTCTCCTTTTTATCCTTTACTTAGTTTCATGTTTTCGTCCCTCCCAACCTATGTTATTTTTTTCCAGTTTATATAGTGTATTTTAAACATTATTGCTGCTACAGTTCATCATATACCAACTTTTATGGTAGTATTATCTTTCTTTCATTGGTCAACTATTTTCTCCATCAAATATGATGAAATTTTGGTTTTGTTGTTAACTCTGTTTCCCTTGCATACTGCTAAGTTTCCTGGTTATCCCAATTTTCCTTTTCATCTGCAGTCATGAACAAGCACAATATCAAATACAATGGTGACAATGTGCGTTTCCTCAATGAACTTGAGTATATAAATGGCGAAATTTGGGCCAACATCTGGCAGGTCTGCCTATTGTCTATAAAGTTATCAGTTTTATATTTCTACCAAATCGGTAACCTTTTATTTTTCGTATTTAGACTGATTGCATTGTGAGGCTGTCACCTGAAGATGGTGCTGTGCTGGGATGGATTCTTCTCCCAAGTTTAAGGTATACTTTATTCTTGTACATATTTGACTTAAATTAAGTTCTCATGACTTGTTGTCTCATTGCTAATTTATTTGTCCTCTAGGCTGTTTGATTAATCTCAATTGCTCTTGTTTTCAGGGAAGGTCTGCTAGCAGCAGGGCATACTGTAAGAATCTGTGTCAAAAACAGCTGATAGCGAACCTCCTTTTGCCCCCCTCCTCTAGTCTTCTTTTCTCTTCAGTCTTCTGAACTTGTTTACCTAAATCTCTCTGTTTCAGGACATTGATGTTTTAAATGGCATTGCATGGGATGATAAGAAGAAGCGCGTCTTTGGTAAGCTTTAACATCCAACATGCCATTCAAAACTTTGCGTCTTATTTTGCCAGCTATCACTGATTTTGCTTATGTGGAACCCGTTTGTGCCTAAATGTTTTCTATGTCCTCTCTGCAGTAACGGGGAAGCTCTGGCCAAAGCTTTATGAAATCAAGGTGCAACCAGTCAAGAAAGATTTTGATGTTGGGCTGATTAAAGAGTACTGCATGCCATAGGTTTGAACTTTGATTTGCACCTGTGAATATCTCTGCCCTGACCCACGTTTGAGAATGGCCTTTGAAGTTTCAGGTGCGCTAGCCAACTTGCACCTTGGGTCCTACGCTCTAATTCTACCATCAGGAGTCATCACAGCATCCTATAGACACAGTGTCCTTTATTTGGCGGGCTTAACACCCGCTCTATGAGGAGAGCCGTAGACGAGTGTATAGGAGCATAGGATCTTGCACGAGTCTGTTGGGTATAAAACTAGTTGACAAGATCTAAAATATTCAAGTTTGATTGATCTGGAATTTTGGATCCTCTTTCTATCACTGGCCTTCGCAAGTTGTTTGTGTGTGGGTTTTGTGTTCGTATGCATGTGTTTTTCCGGTTCAGTGCTTCCACGGCCACAGTACACGGTATAAAATTGGTACGTGACAACTCAAGTCTAATATTTGTGTTGCAAACTTTTGCGTTAGCTGCTGCACAAGAGAACTTTAAGGTTTTTTGTTCCCAACCCAGCTGGTAATACAAGGAGATATCCTAGGTAGAAGACCCAAGTTTTAGTGGTGCTGGACTTCAAAATGCTAGACGTTTAGAAATGGTCAAATTATGACCAAAATTTTGTTAACCCTTTCACCTCTTGTACTAGAAAATCAGAGAGAGAACTTTGAGAGATGATGACACAGACTGAATTAATCAGAAAAGAAAAAAGTCGATTCTGATAGAAAATCAAGTAGATGTGGCATTTTAATTATGATCGGAGGAAACCATTTGCCCGTTAGAAGGAGAAACAAGGCATATTGGCACCAAACTCCAAACCAGATTTTCCCACCACTCTCGGCGCTTAGTAGGGAGATCAGCATTTTGAATTCTAGACTCGTTCCTACTTCCACTCCATCTCTCATCTCCTTCACTCTCCAAGGCCAATCCACTGCCCCTTTTAACCTTACCTCATTTCCATTTCAATGGACTTCTGATCTTCTTCTTCTCTTGATCTTTCGTCTGTCTAGAATCAACAGAACATGGCCTCACATCTGAAGGCAATGCTCGTGAACCCCACTTCATTTTTCGGCCTCCGACTATGGATCTTAATCCTCACTCTCTCGTCAATCTTTGCCGTTCTCCTCCTCACTCTTTCCCTCTGTTTCTTCTATCACCGCCGTCGATCCAAGCCCTTCCAGCCCTGTTTCCTCCTGCCCGTAAACCACCCCATTTCATTCAAGAACTGGCATAAAATCCCCTTCCGTACTTGCTCCCTCGACAGGGACCTCCTGCCTCAGAATGTGTCGGACAAGGACATAAACTTGGCCAAACCTGAGCTTCAGCTCGTGTTTTCCGACGAGTGGCTCGCTGGTTTCGCCAGCAGGAGCGGAAGGGTCCAGGTTTCCGATACCCTGAATAGCGACTGCAGCTTCACTTTAAGCGAGATCATGTTGGCCACCAATGGCTTCTCCGACGAGATTGGAAAAGGACCGGTTGGGGTTGTTTATAGTGGGGTTTTCATGGACAATGTGCGAGTGGCGATTAAAAATTTGATGGTTCAGAGCTGCAAAGCAGAGGACTTTGTAACAGAGGCAGAGGAAATTGGGACGTTACGACACAAGAACGTGATCAAACTTTTAGGCTATTGTGTGGAGGCTGTTCACAGGTTTTGCCAGTGATTCTGTTATTTATATATATCAACTTATAAATATAGTGGAAATCTTGGTTTGTTATTCTATGGTTTTTAATAGGAGCCTTATTTACGAATTTGTGGAAAACGGCAATCTTCACCAGTGGCTTCATGGATCTCGAGGACAAGCGAGCCCCCTTTCCTGGAAGATGCGCATGAACATTATCCATGGAATAGCTAAAGGGTAACACCAAAAAGTTGTACCCTATTAAGACTAGCAGATTTGTAACTAGATTTCGATATCAGTTTAAAAATGTTAATTCTAGTATGCTGCCTAGTTGAGATAAAAACTGTGTATCGTGTTTCGGCAGATTGGCCTATCTACATGAGGACATTGAACCGAAAATTGTTCATCAGGGTGTCAAGTCGAGCAACATACTTCTTGATCACCAATGGAACCCTAAGATTTCGGATGTCGCGCTTCCCCGGTTCCTTGGCCCTAACGTTTGTGGTACAATGGTTGGTTCAGGGTTAGTTCATTTGTTACAGAATACATATGACAGTGATGAATGGTTACAAACTTTGAACACGTGGTTGATATGCTTGGAATTTAGGTATGTTTCTAAGGAAAATGCCTTTGCTGGGGAGTTGAATGCAGAAAATGATGTTTATAGCTTTGGAATTCTGATTATGGAGATTGTATCAGGGAGGCTGCCAATTGATCACAGTCAACCAAAGGTTCCCTTTACCTTATTACCTGGCGAGAAAATTTAAGATTTTGTTTTATTGGTGTTTGAACATTCAAGCATTTAAAAAAAAAACTAATGTTTCAATGTCAGGCTTTGTTGATTGACTGGTTGAAGTGGATGGTGGGGAATCAAAAGATTGTAGATGTGGTGGATCCTAAAATGCCTGAGCTGCCATCAACGTTAGAACTCAAACGGGTCATTTTGGTGGCTCTCAGATGTGTTGATTCAGACGTCAAGCATAGGCCTAAAATGGGAGACATTATTTACATGCTTGACCCCCATGACATGTTACTGAAAGATGTAAGAATTGCATTACGAATATTGAATTCAACTCATATCGATTTATGGAGTGACCTGTAGATAACATGCAGGAGGTCCGTCTCCGGCGAGAGGCCTCCCGTGGGAACTGCCGGCAAGAAAGTAATGAGAAGGCTGCAGGTGTGCATACACGGAGAAGCAATTGCAACCCTTACGAGTCACAAGCCTTGGTTTGATGCTTACGTGAAAATGCTAGTGACAGTCAAATTACCTTGGATGCTAAGCTGAATGACGGGGACCCTTGGTCATTGGCCGGATTCGGTCATCTACGTATAACAACATGAAAAAATGGGCATTAGGAGGGCCCTTGGGTGTGTCCTATGAGAGACTTCTCCAACAGTAGGTGGACTTAGTGGGAATGTGTCCTAGTTTCTAAATTTAATAGGCTTCATTGGACTTTTATATATTAGTTAGGCTTAAGGTCCGATGACCCAATAATAATTGGGTATAATTCGGGTCTTAGCTACTAGTTAGTAAAAAAGGGTTTTTACTTGTCATTTTTCTTATTCTTGTTCACAATTTTATATTAAGGACATTATTTTCAACAACTGAACTAAATTTGCTACTAATGGGAATTAAACAAATCTGCCATTAATGTGATTTTGATTTTTGTCCTAATCTGCCATTGACGTTAAAGGGAGAAAAGATGAGCAGAAATGCCACTAAAGTGGGAATACTACGTTAGATGAGGGAATATTTCTTATTAATAGATCATGGTGAACTTGCCGATTAAATCTTCCTCTGATCACATCAAGTACAAGAAAAAGTAGCATCAAAGTCAGCCTACAAGGTAGGTCTCAACTGTAGACCGTAGTTGTCTTATTTCTTACAAAGTTGACATGTCCACTACTGTAATCTCCAACGACATCTACCTACTAATCAAGACTAGCAGTGCAACTGTGCAACTGAACTTGGTCTATCGAGAGCGTATCCTCCGGGAAAGGGCAATTCACCGTCTCTTTCTTCTCCGGAATCAAAGGACAAGATTGAGGGGTGACTTGACTCGCCACCCCCTCCACATTCGTACAATTCCACAGAATTTTCTTGGGCTTGGGGCTCAGCGAAACGCTGACGTTCGAAATGCAAATCCCGTTGAAGGGATGACCCTCTATCCCGTCCAGATTCGCCGGAAACGTCACGTTGTCTGCCACGATGTCCCGGTAGTTTATATTGGTGACTACCGGAATTGCCTTGGGGTCGAAGTTGGGGTCGGGGTGGCTTCCGTAGGTACCCGTCATCCAGAAGACGTACTCCATTGTTTGCAGGGACATACCCCGGACGAAAATGTCCTTAACGAAGGCGCCTCGGCCAACGGCCGTCTTGATTCGGACGGCGGATTGGGTGTTGATGGCGGTAATGTCCTCGGCACGGACGTCCTGGATGCCGCCGGACATCTCGCTCCCGAGGGCGATGGTGGCGCTGTCGGGAGAAACGCAGGTCAATCTTCTGATAATGAGGTGCTGGGTGGGAATGTTGACTTTGATGCCGTACTCGTCCCACCCGCTCTTCACTGCCACGCAATCGTCTCCGGAGACAATGTAGTTGTCTTCAATTCGTGTGTTTGAGCACGAATCTGCACCCAAACAAAACAAAAAACAAACACAATCGTATCACTAACTATAAAACCAATGCCTTGGCCTCAAGTTTAATCCCCTGTTTTTCCCTCAGCATTATAACAATTAGCTAAGCTTGATCGTTACATATACAGAAACATGGATATATACCTGGATTGATTCCGTCAGTGTTGGGAGAATCCACAGGGGCAAGAATTGTGAGGCCTTGGACTAGAACGTCGCTGAAACACATTTCACATTCCATTAAGTAAACACCGTAATCTTGTAGTACAAGTTAATTAATACCGAAAAAAGGAAGTAGTAATTAATTTCAGGGTTGAAATTAATTACCTACTGTAAACGGGATGAACATTCCATGAAGGGGAATTAATCAAGGTGAGATTGGAAATTTGGATTTGATTGGAGAACAAGAGCTCGATCAGGTAGGGTCTGGTGTAATTTAGTTCACCTGCTTTGAATTTCTTCCACCAAGACTCACCTTGCCCATCCAGTGTCCCATTATTCCCTTACATATATAATATCACCAAATCGACACCGAATCAATAAAAACAAACATAAATATATACATGCAAGTAATTCAAAACGAGAAAATATAATAGTCCACTAATTAATCAATAGATTTACCTGTAATTACGACGTCGGTTAGGTTTGTTCCGAAGATGAGACTTGCGTACCTTCCCCCATCTGTATCCCTTCCTCGCCCATATGAAGGCAACGGATCGATGATAGGCCACTCTGATTCATCCTGTCCCCAAAACAATTACGATTAGGTCACCTAATTTTCGTTCAACTGTCAATTCGATCCACGAAAATTCTCTAACCAACTACCATTTACCTGAGAAGCGAGGAGGACGGCGTCCTTGTGAATGAAGAGAGTGAAGTGGTCGAAGGTAATGTTAAAGCTTCCGGTCAGATATTTCCCCGGCGGGACAACAAGTTGCGCTCCTCCGTCCGCGGCCACCTTGCTCAGACTGGCAATGGCGTTGGCGAAGGCCTTCGTGTTGGACGTTTTGCCATCGCCGACGCCGCCGTAATCGGTCAGAAGAGCGCTGTGCCTGCGACAACTCAAGGACCGGAACTCGACGTTCTCCGTGTGCTGAACTTTTCGGCCTTCCGTTTCCACCGAAGCCAACACTAATCCCAAGAAAAACAAGCCCTTTAAAATTGTTGCCATCCCCTGCAGAAAGAAAAAATCACCAAAGCAACATCCTTAATCACAACATAAAACAACTGGAAATTCAAAAGCGAAAAACACTGGGGGAGAGAGAGAGAAAGGCTACAATACATATGAATTTCTTGAGGAAGACATGTTTCTGAAAGGGAATTAAAGAATAAAGATGCAAGGGACAAGGGACAAGGGACAAGGGACAAGAGCAGGCGGGTACATATATAGGGGCAGGGATTCGAGGAGTGGAGAAAGTAGAAATGAGGGCTAAGAAAGGAAGGAATCAAATTAAATTGCTTGGTTGAAGACTATTGAAGCGTCAAGACTGGGGAGTGGGCACTATACGTGGCCAATTGACTGACTGACTTTCGCTTCTCTCCTTTATAAGGTAATCAAATCGGGTGTTATATGGAAGTAACGGATACCAAACTTTTGTGATCCTGTTCAAGTGCGTGCATGCTCGTCGGATGAACTTAAAATCTAAATGAATCCAAGGCACAGGTGGGATGCCCAAGATTCTCACAAATAAATGACCTATAACTAAATACAGGATTAGAGGGTCTCGAGAAAGAACTTTTTAATACTTAAGTGAGTCATGGCTCAAGATATATTACTAACTTAGTGAAATTTTTATCACGAGAATGTAACTAATCTTTCTCATGTCTGGCCCCTTATAGGAGCTGTGATATGGCGGTGATGGCGAAAACTCCCTACATTCCAACTAATGGGCCAAAGCACAATAAGGTATTACTTAAAGTTTTGGTTCCTTCTTTTATTTTTTTTGTTTTGTACTTTTTTCAAAAACAGCGAAAAGAAAATTATTCCCACTCTGCCTATCACCTCTCTATTTGGTTACGTGTTTGTAATTCATCTCATAAAATTCATACCTTGTTGTGTAAAAAAAAAAAAAAAAAAAACTGAAATGACACAAAAGTGGTAAAGTTTAACCAAACTTGCTAATTAATGGCTTGATGTTTGCACCTAATTTTCTATGAAGTTAGCGAGAAATTTTGAAATTTTGGTTCCAAACCTCCAATCAGCATCGATGAGGATGACGGCCAGGGTTAGTTATTGAAAAGAATGGCAAAAATCGCTATTTTGATGGCGTGTGTTAATTAAGAGGAGAAGACTACGGAAATTGATACGGAAGATCCATATCCATTGGAGACCAAACCACCTCGGCCTACAGCAGATCCATACGTTTGATTTGACTCTGGGCCCGAATTGAACTTTCGTGGACTCCTATTACCTCTGTAGCCCATATCTGAGGTTCCAACTTCCAAGTGTCGAGAGTGACGCCTTTGCAGTAACTTAATATTTTTCTCGGGTAAATTGTACAATTGGACCTTAACGTTAAGAATAACAAGTGGAGGAGCAATGAAATGGTTCATCGTTTCGGATGGCAAATCGCAGATAGAATCGCAAGCGATGAGATCGCAAGGCATAATCAGGCCTCAATTCGGATAGGGATCGCAGACAGGATCGAAAGGCGTAATTGCAGGCAAAATCAAGCCTTGATTAGGATAAGAAGCAAGGCAAAATCCTAGATGGAATAGCAGGCGGAGCAGTGACAGAATCGCGACAGAGGAGCGACAGGATGGGAGAAAGGATGGAATCAGGCGAGCGACAACAAATCAAAGACTGAATCATAGGCCGAGAGGGAGGCGGATGGAGGTCGGAGGACGGAGGAGACCGAGAGGGAGGCTAGAGCGGGAATCAGTAGAGTGATTGGCTAGAGAAGGAGGCTGAGAGAGGGAAGGAGCGCTGGAGGATATGGTGGCGAAGAGGCAATGGTGGTCGGATCATTCGATTTTAAAATTTTAATATTTTTTTATAAAATATAATTTTCAAGAGTTAAAAATAGTATTTATCTCTATAATTATATATTCATGTGATATTTTTCATCCAAAATAACAGTTTTCATCCAAAAAAGGTCAAAAAAGAAATGTTTTAACAATGTTAAAAAGGCAAAGTATGCAATTTGGAGGTTAGGGTTAAAAGTGGAACAATAAGATTAGGGTCCAATCATTTAATTCACCTCATTTTTCTGATACCAAATGAGTTTCGAGGTAGCTCAATAATAAAAACTTTTGATAAAACGAGGTTTTGACCCTGGTATGTGTCGTTGTTACACAGTCATGCCCTCTACAGAAATTTCCAAGGAATTGCTGTGTAGTACAAATTACCATGGCCCGAGGCAGTTTCCAGCCCAATATACCAAGGATAAGTAGAACTACGAAAAACAGGGCAAGTTCTGGAAATCAACAAAAAAGATTAATAGTGATATAGTCCAAGAACACACAAATGAACTCATAAACTCTAGCAAACTTTTCAACTCAGATCAGGCCCCGAGCACCAGAGTTCATCAAGACATTTTCCAAGACTTTCCCATACTAATAAACCTTTGCTGAAGATATTTTTAAAACCTTTGGAAAAAAAAAATTATTGGACTATCCGGACGTATCACTGGGGATTGAGGCCGGTAGATTACAACAATTATGATTAAAGGCAAAAGACGACTTGAAGAAATGATCCACAGAGTGGCAACTCCTAAGTCATCATTTGCCTTCAAGCTTAATTATTATAAGCTTGAAGATGATCTGAACTTGAGATGATCCACCGAAGTGGCAACTCAGATTATCGGATAGAGTTGAAGAACTAAGAACTTCAGCCTTACCTTCTAACCAGAATTTTTAGTGAAAGAATGAAAACATAGAGATAATATATAAGAAAGGAGTTCTGTATTAGCTCTGGGATATCTTACAAGAGAAATGAGACCTCCTTATATAGGCGGAGGAAAAAGGAAACAAACAAGCAAAATGACGTCACTAACTAATAATTCTTATCCGGAAATGACAGGTCACTAACCGAGAATCTACTTTTACAATAATTCATTAGCCAACTGTAGAGCACTAAGTATTGTCGTCACTATGATACGAATATGGGATAGCGCTACCATCACGCAGCGGAGAGGCAAATAAAGCATTCGGATCATAAACCGGGCCAAAAATAGGGGTCGTCGATACGAGGATCATCTATGGATGGATCATTAGGATCAGGACCATTGAGCCGCTTCCAATGTATTCAGATGAATCCGCAACCACAGTCAGGCATGATAAGGCGTTCAGCTATCTAGGTTAGTGGGAGATCTTCTTCTTCTATAGTGACTGGAGAGGAGGATACTGATGCAAGACAGTTAATCTGATCAAGAGCTTTTTGAGAGGCTTCTTCTCTTTCACGTCTTTCTCTTGCACAGCAGAGACGCTAAAGATCATTAAAGTACTGAAGGGCTTCATGGCTTATTTCTTGATAGTCCATTGGATAGGAACGCCACTCAGAAGTATCATGAGGCCAAACCTCCATAGAGAATAGAAAGTGGTTGTACCGATAAGTTTCATGAAGGAAAGCACGATAATCAGCAAGGCGCTGCCATGGAACCCGAGCTAAGTTAAAGTGTAGGTTTTTATAATGGTAATAAAAGGAAGAAGGAAAGAAGTTTAGGCCATTAATGGACTTAGTAAAGGTAATAAGCAGATGGAAGAAATATATAACATGACCAACTCCATAAAGCATAAAGGAATTGGTGGGAGAAATATTATTTAGCTGGTAGCTAATACAACGGTCAAGAATGGTAGGGTTAAAAACTTTGTAGGATTGATGGAGGTTGTCGATTCATTTACAGAGAGGATCAAACCAGGAGAGGAAAATAGGGAGATCTGATAAGAAGTCAGAATGAAAATTTTGAGAGTAAGAGAGAAGTTGGTGAAGCTAAGAAATATTAAAAAAAATACCTAGGGTACGAACAGAGCATAGATACCAAAAAAAGCAGAGGGCTAATGGAGGAAAGGTAAAGACATCAGGGATGGAGAAGAGGTGGGCGAAGGGATACTGGGGATGAATCCCAACAGGCTTGACAGGGCAGTCATCAAAACCATATCTCTCAATGAGGGAGACATGGTAGTGGAAGACTCTGTGTCTCTAGGTGAAGGTGAACGATTGATGCTCATAACGTTCAACATCGACCAAGAGATTTCTATCATTGTCAAAAACTAAGGGATTGGAAGAGGACGAGGCCATTTTAGTTTTCTAGTTTAGAAGGCTTTGGTGGTTTGATGAATGATTTTGATGGTATGCTCGGGATATTGGCAAGGGTATTGAAAATGCCCTTTATATGCTTGACGTTGAAGCTGAAGCGGATAAACCACTATTACCAGCGAAGCAGCAGAGCATCTAGAAGTTGTTTCTGTCTGTAGTTCATCATACGTGAGAATGTTGACCTATCCATCTCTACTAGAAAATGGTGACCAATGAGGTGGAACTGGAACTTTTCAATTCCACGTTTGACGGCCAGGATTTCTTTGTAGGTGGAGTGGTAGTGCTTCTTTGACTCTTTGAATTCTCTACTATTGTAGCAGCACACGTGTCGTACGCCATTGCATTCTTCAAGGAGGACCGCACCCCAATATTCATTGAAAGCGTCTATCTAGAATATCCTTTTTCCTTTGTAAGGTATCTTGAGATGTGGCAAATTCTGAACCACATCTTTAAGCTTGAGGATAACTCGCTGGTGCAAGGCGGACCAGGGCGGAGAGTCCTTTCGGAAATAAACGTTTAAAGGATAGAGAATGGAGGATAGCTTCGGTATGAACTCACAGATGTAGTTGACTAGTCCGAGAATTTGTTGCACTTGTCGTCTCGTGAGATTATCGTCCGGGAAGTTCATGATCTTCGAGGCAATGTGAGGCTAGGGATGGTACTTGCTATCTTTGATTTGAGCTTCGAGGAATTCAATGCATGTCTGAACAATGACCATCTTGCTCTAGGAGAGCATTACTCCATTATCTTTGACTATCTGGGCAAACTGAGCTAATAATTTCAAATGGGAACCTGTACAAAGAGAAAACAATAAAATATCATCAATATAATCCAATTGGCTCGAATATCTGGATCATTGCCTTCTGGAACAATGAGGGTGCCGTCTTCAGACCAAAAGGAAGCACCGTCCATTGGTAATAGTGGTCTAGGATGCAAAAGGCAGTTTTGTACTAGTGTGGATGAGAGACTGACAGTTGCCAGAATCCAGATTTAAGATCAAACTTTAAGAAGATCTTGGCATTCGTCATGCTGGCGAAGAGAGTGTTCTTGCGTGGTAACGGAAACTTAACGTCGGCAAGAAACTTGTTCAGGGGCTTGTAATCAATAATAAGCCTAGGCTTCTTCCTTTTCTGCTCTGAGTACTTATTAACATAAAAGGCTTGGCAGGCCCACGAAGACATTGTGGGCTCAATAAGGTTTTTGGCCTTTAAATCTTGGAGCTTTTAGATCGCCATCTTTTTCTCATCTGGACTCATACCCGAGTGGGTGGCTTTAGTTGGGTTAACATCCTCCTTCTTTTTAATAGAATCTCGATAAAGAACTTAGGATTCTTCCACAGTGGAAAATGATGTTTTTGTTTGAACTCAGCATGGGACTCAGTACAGGATTGCTGGATGAGCATTTGCATAATCGATCCATATACTATGTCACTTTCAGATTGAATCTGACTTGCTGAGAGAGTTTCTACTTCTGTCGAATAAAGTCATGGAATGGATGTCCATGAAAGGAAAAACTTATGCATTTGCAGACCTTTATCAGTCCATCTTTGAACTGATAACTTCTTGATAATGTAAAACCCAAGAATCATATCTCAACCATGGTTATAACCATAAATAGTAGTAACTACATATTTTGCTGGAGAAAAACTGATTCGGATGGGTTTACTTATCTGGGTGACATAGAAGACACCATTTGCAGCTCTGAATCTTTCATTGGAGGGTCACTACATTCTTTGAGGGAGGAGAGCTGGATTGACAATAGTGTTTATGGCTCCAGTGTTGAATAATACAATAACTGGAATTGGTTTTGCATATTTATCTAGAAGAATGTTGAGCTTGAAGAGTGAGGATTGCAGAAGAGACATCTGCATTGTGTAGATGAAAGCTTGTTCTAGTTCTGATTTTGATTCAGATGAGTAAGCTTCAATAGCAAATAGGGCAAATGCTTCATCTTCAGTTTCAGAGAAAAGGGACTCTATGTCGTCATTGGAAAGTTCTGCTCCAGTAGCATGAGAGATGGTGTGAGCCATCTTCTTTTTGGACTTGGTGGTCTTCTTTGGACAATCTTTGGCAAAGTGTGCAGGCTTTCGGCAGATGAAACACCGTTTAAACTTTCCATTGTTCTTTTTATAACGGAAGAACCTTTTTTTCTTTCGTTTGAACCGTCTAGCTTTGTCAAGGGAATAAACCTTACGTTTGTGATATTTCTTCCTAAGAGTGTTGCAGTGGTAAGTGCTATTATCCTTACACTTGATAGATAACTCTAGTTGTTGGCAAGCTTTATCAAACAGACCTTGGGTCTGATTGAATTCTTTAAAGAAGGAATAAATGTTGCACAGCTTTCGAAGGGCCAACATAACAACTTGGTGAAGCTTTCCAAATGAGAAATCAGTAAATGGTTGCCCATTCTGTTGAATAATGCGAAGAACTTCTTGGCCAATTGGTTTTGGCACAGAGTTCAAGTATGTTTGCTTCAGATTGTTGTCACTTTCGTAACTAGTGCAGATGAGGTAGAAGCGTTTAAGCATACTTTCATAGTTCTTTTCCAAATCTTTTCTGTTGTAGGAATAGCACTTCATTTTGAAAAATTCTTCTCGAGCTATATTAAGGAGGGCTGAAGGTTCTCCAATGAATTATTGATAGAGCTTGAAGAAGAATTTAGTAGTTGTGGGTGTCTGGGCTAATTAAAGTTGGCGGTATTCTCCAATACTCATGAACTAGTGCTTAAGAATACCAGACATTCCAACTATGAAGGCACAAATGACCTTCAGATGAGTAGCATCTTCTCTTTGGAGTTATGTAAGACACCAGACATGAAATTCGAGGAATTTTTCATGCCATTTAGCTATTGGAAGAGATAGGGTGACAGTGAGAGATGGAGGATTCCAAACAGGTTCGATATTCACAGGAGGAATATCTTCTTCCATAGCCACATAAGGCTGGGGTTGAAGATTCAGCAGTGGAAGAGGCGGAGTCAAAGGAGGTTGCTATGGAGGAGGAGCAGGTTGAGGTTGCTGCTGTTGCAGCTGAGGTTGAGGCTGATATTGAGGCTGTTGAGAACCAGCATCAATAGTAGTGGATTCTGCTAAACGAGCATGGCTTGTAGATCCTTGGGCCATATAGACTTAGGCTTCAGATGAAGACGTTGAAAATGTATCATCTTCTTCATAATCACTTGAGGCTATGGAACTCAAGTTTTGTAATGTTGCTAAGACAGTAAGGGTACTTGGCTGTTGGATTTGTTGATCAAGAAACCCAATAATTGGATTGGATTGGGCCTTTCATCTTTCTATCTGGAATAGTTTGGGCTTGTACAGGATTGGGCCAGATAGGCTGAGGCTTATAAACTGGTCTAGGCAGAATTTGAGGTAAAGGCTTAAATGGGTTTTTAGAAGAATGAGGAGGTTGATAAATCTGGCTAAGGACCGACTTCAATGGGTCGGCAGTTTGGAACATTGAAGAAAATGAATCAGGGTATCTAGGCCTTTATTGGTCTTGAAGATACCTGAGTTGTTCCTTTAGATGTTGGATCTATTGTTCTTGGGCTGTAAAATTTTTGTGTCGGGCCATCAACCCAAGAATTTCATGGTGTAGTTAATTGATCCGCTGTTGACATTGGGCTAGGGGATCAATGATCATCTGATTCGTATTTTGTTCCAATCTGACTTGGTTGTGCTCAATTCTGTTAAGGACCTTGTTCTGAGAAATCATATTCTCAAACTGCCAATTAAGAACTTGTTCTGTAACAGTGTTTTCCCTTCATCTTCCTTCGGAATCAACAGTTGAAATTTGAAGGACCTTCTAGACATGCTTTGTTGATGTAGAAGGATCATTGAATGTAAGAGGGGGACAATCCTCAGGCTTATGTTCAAACATATGATGAATGAAGGTGGGAGGTTGTTCTTTCCCAAGTTGTTTGACAGCTTTCGTGTAATAAGGATAACATGGCATCATAACTTCTGGTGAGGGTGGTGGAAGCTCAAATGGTTCACCAGGTGTTGTGAAGATGTCATCAGTAGTTTCTTCCTTCTGGGAGTAGAGGACATAAAAGTCATACTTACTAGAGGGTTCCCCTAGTAATCCAACTTCGGGATCACCATTTTCGTATCTTTGTTGAAGAAGATGTTGGGAAGATTTCTTCTTCATCTTCTTGGTAGTTCCTTTATCATCATAAGGAGATTGGTAGCAATCTGGACAATCATAAACATAAAAGTATTTGTGACCTTTTGCATATTGGAATAAGTAAACCGGATTGCTAAGTGAGTCAAAAGACTCTATAGGAACTTACATGGGATCCGGGGGTTCTCTAATGAAGGCTAAGACAACTGGTGTAGAGAAAACATCAGCTTCTGTAGATGTTTTTTCCTTTTGGAAGAAGATTTCCGTCTTGCCTTATCTTCTGTCAAGGAATAAAGGCTTCTTTGACTAAACTGGCTCTGTCTACTGATGGAGAGATTCATATGCAGATCTCGTTTGGAACATGTGTTGTATCTACAGAGAGATACAAGACATCATTGTTCATACTAGGCATAGAGAAGTCAAGGGCATGGTTCTAGACTCTGTATACCATCTGATAATGAAGTGTGGATGCCAGAGTAATAGAAACTTGTTCTGCACCAGTTATCTGTAACTGGATCTTCAAGGCTGATAAGAGATGAGAGTCTTAAAGAGCCATATAGAAGTTGGGGAAGAACGTTATGAGGATTATACTAGGGTTGAGTGTAGTCTCAACTGTTCCGATGCAAGCATGCTTGTACTTTTTGTATCTGGAATCAATGAGTGCAAGACGGGCGGTGACTAGTAATCATTTTCTTCCATGGTAGGTGAGAGTAAGGCAAACAGCACCAAAGTGGAGATGAGTGTATCCTTCTACAATTCACTGACGAGGGAAGTGAGAAGGAATTTTCAGTGTGATATACTGTTCTTTGGATGCTACAGGTAGAGCATGTTAATCAAACTTTGTTCCTTGAATATACTTCTTTACATGTTTCCAGGAAGGGGAAACAATAGTCTTCACCGTCTTGGTGAGCGAGTGGGATGGTTTAGTAAATGCTTTATATGGATTAATGAGGGGAAGATTGGTAAAGGAAATTTTCTCATCATCAGAAAGATATTTGAATTCATAGAGAGAATCCAAATGTGAAGAATAGGTAGATCTAAAAGAGGTAGAAGGTGAAAGGGTAGGAGTAGAGGTGCCGGATATATTTGTGTAGATCTAGGTCAAGAAATCAGCAAGAAATTCTTAATAGTTCAACTCATGGGTATTGAAACAGAACAATCAAATGGCTCTGATACCAATGGGTTCCGAGGTAGCCCAGTAATAAAAAATTTTGATAAAACAAGGTTTTGATCCTGGTACGTGGCGTTATTACATAGCCAGACCATCTGCAGAGATTTTCAAGGAATTGCTTTGTAATATGGATTATCGTGGCCCGAGGCAGTTTCCAGCCCAATATACCAAGGATAAGTAAAACTACAAAAAATGGGGCAAGTTTTAGAAATCAATAGAAAAGATTAACAGTGATATAATCCAAGAACACACAAATGAACTCATAAGCTCTAGCCAACTTTTCAACTCAGATCAAGCCCTAAGCACCAGAGTTTATGAAGGCATTCTCTAAGAATTTTCCACACTAATAAACCTTTACTGAAGATATTTTTAAAACCTTTTGAAACAACATTACTGGACTATCCGAACATATCACTGGGGATCGAGGTTGGTAGATTACAACAATTATGATTGAAGGCAAAGGAGGACTTGAAGAGAGGATCCACAGAGTGGCAACTCTTAAGTCATCATTTGCCTTCAAGCTTAATTATTATAAACTTGAAGATGATCTGAACCTGAGAGGATCCACCGAAATGGCAACTCAGTTTATTGAATAGAGTTGAAGAACTAAGAACTTCTACCTCACTCTCTAACCAGCATTTTTAGTAAGAGAATCAAAACACAGAGAGAAGATATAAGAAAGGAGTTCTGTATTAGCTTCGGGGATCCTCCTTTCTTATATCTTCTCTTTATGTTTTGATTCTCTCACTAAAAATTATGGTTAGAGGGTGAGGCAGAAGTTCTTAGTTCTTCAACTTTATTTGATAATCTGAGTTTCCATTTCAGTGGATGCTCTCAGGTTCAGATCATCTTCAAGCTTATAATAATTAAGCTTGAAGGTAAATAATGACTTAGGAGTTGCCACTCTGTGGATCCTCTTTTCAAGTCATCCTCTGCCTTTAATCATAATTGTTGTAATCTACCGGCCTCGATCCCTGATGATACGTCCGGATAGTCCAATAATATTTTTTCAAAATGTTCTAAAAATATCTTCAGCGAAGGTTTATTAGTGTGGGAAAGTCTTGGAGAATGCCTTCATGAACTCTAGTGCTCGGGGCCTAATCTGAGTTGAAAAGTTAGCTATAGCTTATGAGTTCATTTGTGTATTCTTGAACTATATCACTGTTAATCCTTTACGATAAAATAGGGATACAATTTGGAGTTGCGAAAGAAATCGACCATGTTATTAAATGCGTTATATAATTCCGTTGATAGGTCACCTTACCCGAATGTTACTTCAATCCTAAAAGCTATATGGGTTTCATCGATACCTCAGAAGTTTAAATACTTTTATGGAAATGCCTATCACAAGCTCTACCAACCAAATCCAACTTGCAATCCCTGGTAGATTTGTGGACTCTTTGTGGCCATATTGCCATTTAGCTCCGAAAATGATGTTTCATATTTTCTGGGAATGTATTGGATCATAGGATTTATGTGGAAATTTTTGTTCTCGCCATTTGCCCACTATCTACAATTCTTTTGAAGTGTAATTGGCTTCTATCCTTTCTCATTAAAAGCATTGGCCTCAAGATTGGTTTTGTTTTCTAATAGCCACTTTGTGTGTTATCTAGACCGGTCGAAATGAATGCACCTTTAGGAGTGTTCATTTTCATACTCTATCTCTTATCTATAGATGAAATGATCTCTTCCTGCGATTATTGATGACGGATGACTTTTGACAAATGTACTCTTATTTTCCTCATGATCCTCCATCTACCTTATGTTAATCTTTGGGGACGACATAAAGAGCACTCTCAATCTTGGCGTCCATAAATTTTTGTGACTGATATGGCTTAACATCGCTCTTCGGGTCAAGGTAGAACGGGTCAAGGTGTAGTTGCTTAGGATTGGTTGGGTATCAATGCCCCTCTTAAACACCAACAAAGGAATTTTAGTTCCCCAGTGGGAATTAGCATTGGAAGCTGAAATGTTTGTTATTTTTGGAGTGATTTTTTTTTAAGAGAATTAAAACCTAAGATCGATAATTATACTAACTGATTATTCATAGACTCTACAAGCAAAATTGGGCAAACTAACAATTTTTTAGAGTTTTCATTGGCTTATTCACCAGATCAAGAATGTTCTTGCATCCTTGGAGCATTGTTTGATTTTGGTCATGCCCAGACGGAAAGTTATTCTGACCCACCAACTCTTCATCTATCATTCCTTAGTCTCATACTGTATTTCTGATTACCAAATATATATGCAATTAAATGTAAAAATAACCATTTCTTAGTTGGCCAAACTTTTTTACGTGGCAGGAGGCCGGTAGTGGGCCACCGGGGAAACGGCCCCAAAAGGTACCGAAAGGCGATAGGCTGGGTAGCATGCGAATTCACTGGAGACTACGTGGCGCCACAATACGGCAAGTTCGTGTCTAAAGGAAAAGAAGTATAGACGTGGAGGAAATTCATTGGTCTACTAACTCCTTCTGTGATCCTACGTCTTGCCACTAGCCACACATGTTTCTGCACCATTCTGACATTTATCTCACTTTGCCACGCATCAACCAGCCTCCAACTTCCTGCCATTTTGCCCTTCTCCATCCCCTAAACTACTAGAATGCCACCACTCTCCAAGGCGGCAAAATCCCTCTTCACTGGCCCTTTTTATGTTCTTAAGTTTCTTTGGATCGAGGGAGAGGGAACGGGAAAGGGAAAGAGAGGTGCTTGGTATTATATGTATCCATTCGTTTGTGTGGTCATTCCTTTAAAGGAAGTTCCAAAATAAGTAACTCTATTTTCCAAAAAAAAAAAAATTAAGAAAAGACCGCCATTGTTCAGTGTTTATAGTATATGTAAAAGCACTAAAAAAAAGTATTTTTAGAATTGTGTAAAAGGACAAAGATCCCAACTAATTTAAAATGGGATTGGAGGGGGCAAGTACTTATCCTCGCTTAAAAATGAGGAAAAGAGCTAGTTTCTCCTCTTATTTTTTTTCTTCGGAACCAATTTTAATTGTAAATCAATATTATTTAACTATAATAATTCATTAATTTTAAATTTTTTATGAAATTATTGATTTTTTTATAAATTTTTATTTTTAGGTATTAAAAATAAAAAATTCATAAAAATTTAATAACATCATAAAAATTTATTTTAAATGGATTATTATATATACATAATGTTGGCTTTCAAATAAAATTGATTTCTGGTAAAAACATGTAAAAATAAAAATAAAAAGTTATTTCAAATTAAGTTGACTTAAGTTAAGATTAATTGACTTTAAATTAGTCCCGAGTAAAAAAAATGTAAAAATAAAAAAAATATTTTTGATTAAGTTACCTACCTCAAACCCTGTACACATGTATATATGATTCTAATAAGAATAAAAAATAAATATAGTGAATTTATTTTAGTTATGATACATAATTATACAAATAGATAAGTATTAAAATGATATATAGAGGGAAATAAAATATATAGTCACACTGTTTGATTCTCCGAAGGAAAAATAAAAAAACAGTGTTTGGACTTTGGAAGGTTCTGGCTAGGTACCCCAGCCCTGTGGGAGGCATGCAAATTAGTGACTGGGTTTGGACAAGTTTACCGTACCTGTTTAGCTAACCCCCGGGTTGTTCCTAAAAAATACCTCACATTGCAAAAATTATCCTCAAAATTATGGACATACCAAATATGCGTGTCATTATAATCATTTTTCAAACAGTTGACCTTTCAATTTGCTAACCTCTGGTGGACGTGTAATTCACAAACGTCATATATAGTTCATAGCATTTATCATATATTTTTTTCTAAACAATATCTATGAAAAGAATTTTTATTTTTTTTAGAATAAACCATTTTTATTCAATTAAATATTGATAAACTGAGAAGTCAGTAGGTACAATAGACAGACTTTGAAAATTTAGTAAGTAAACAACATTTATAGAAATTATTTATTCATTTAATTTTGTCATTTTTCTTACAAAATCATAATCTATTTGAATTGTTTACATTTGTTAGCTAGAGAGCTAATGGAGGGTCTATGGATTGAAGAACGGTCATGGAATAGTTGACTAGGTTAAAATTTCCTACGTTCATTATGTCAAGAAAAATTATGTCCAACCAAGGTCTGCAAGCTCAAAAGATGGCAAAGGGAGTAAAACTTGCAACCAAAATAAGATTAGAGGTCTCAATCATTGTGTTCACACAAATCCCATGATATTTAAGTTAACAACCATCTCTAGAGTAAAGTTATGGGAATTCTTTAGAATTATGAGAATGTACCTAAGTTTTTCTAAAGACTTGCATTTTTTATAAGGCGATGATACTTTGTACCATATTGGGCCTATGCAATTTAAGCCCATTGTTAGAACCCAATTCACAAGAAGGTTTGATTTGACATCATCCATAATTAAGAAATATATTTAGTAAGAGAAGATTTTTATAAGGAATATAATCCCTCAAATATTACACTTCCAGAAGGCCTAAGCCAGTACCCTCATTCATAGCTACTTCATCTAGGTTCGAATAGCTAACTAAACTGTCATATGGTTTTTTCTCATAGACACAATTTCAAGGCTTTTTAATGCTGTCTTTTAGCACAGATACCTTATCCTGATCCAAATTGCTTACACTAAAAAGTTTGGTTAACCAACTCTATTACTTCATTTGTCCCACTTTTTTTGTTCTATTTGACTTTTTTTAACTAATTTGACTTGAATTTGTTCATATTATTATTTATTAGAAAAAAAATTAAAAAATATATTTAGAAACTATAGATCTTGATTTATCATTTCATATATAAATGTTTTTTATTTATATACTAAAATGTTGAAAATAAAAAATTTTAGATTAATTGTGGAAAAGTGTATAAATGAAGTAATAGTTTTGCTACCAGGCATGATACCTTACTTGTTAGGGTAAATTCCCGTTAATCTGGATTGTGATCTAGTAATTAAGGAACACAGGGGGTCTTGTTTCCTATTTAATCTCGAATACTCAATTATGGATGGGTTGTTCTTTGTGAGGCCATAAACCTATACAAATTATGGCAATATGCCCAACGCGGTATAAAAAAAAAAAATTACAACATGAGGTATATGTAGTTTACGTTGCAATATGGTTCTAGAGAAAAACACTTATGATGAAATGATGGAAACAAAGTCCGAAGACCTAGCTCCCAAACAAAAGAAAAAAGGGACAAGGAGACCCAAGACCTAAGACCCATTGTTCAATAGATACACCCACAAAGAGGAAGTCTACCACAAGACCAAAGTGAAAAATACCCACTTATAAAACCCTATTGCAAAATTAAGATGGCAACTTTATCTCTGAGGAAAGTAGAACAATGGTCAATCCTCCTGGCTCCTTTTCAGTAGCGAATTCTCTAGCAATGAAGGAACAGGACCCCATGACATTACTAACATTAATCCCTTTATCATGATCCCCTTTTCTAATATCATAATTTATGCTACTGTTCAATCTTTTCAGCTCCCTATTAATAGCATTTTCTTTCCTTTGCGCAACATCCTTATTTTGAGATGGACTTCAACATCTATCTTTTACCATCCATTTCCTTAACAAATTTAATGGCTAAGTCACCAAATTTCTCAAACGAGAACCTTACAAGCTTGTACACCATTTTCAAAAATTTATCAATCCAAGCAGATGTATTTGAATGCAAAGAATCATCCTCAATATTTGCACATTTACCATCAACCGGATGAATCACACATAAAAGGTTCATGACATTGCCAATTTGAAGGTTCGAAACATGCATTACTGCCTTAAAACTTTTTCTTTATCATTCTTGAACATTTTTCTTATATCAATCCTAAAACTCTACTAACAATTAATAGTTTTCTAAATTGAACGGTGCTAACGTGAATGTTGAGATGGCACAAAAGCACAATTTATGCAAAGTAAAAACTAAAAATTTAAATATTTCATTAATTATTAAAAAAATATTAAATATTTTAAATTAGATAATCATTAAATAGTTTCAATTAAGTTTTAATTAAAATTAAGTTAATGTAATCAAGTTATATTTAAGATTAAAAAATAAAAAATAAAATATTTTAAATTAAATTGACTTAAGTTAAAATGAATTTACTGATTTATTGCCACAGTATTTTGCTTCATCTCCAACGGTAACTTGTGAATTAGTGGAAGAGACATGGGCTCTTTTGGTATTCTATGGATTTTCATGCGTTACTGGGAAACCGCTGATCTTGTTGTCACACAAAAGTTGTGGTTTCAGTGCATTTAAGCACCGCGTTCGAAACACTAGACACCAAATTCTTCCATCAATTTCTCCTGCGCCTTCCCCTTCACAGCCCCGCTCTCGCTCTCTTTCTTTCACTGTTCGCTTCCTGTTAAGCATCAACTTCTCAGAGGCGCTCCGATGGCGGCAGGTCTCTCTGCCGCCATAATTCTTAAACCCTTCCGTTTCTGCGCCTCCTCCTCCTCCACCCCAAACCCTCTCCCAAAACCGTCACTGCTATTCTCTCCTCTTCGCCACCACAGAAGGATTCATGGAACCCAGAAGAAGGCAGGCTTCGCTGTTTGTTTCGTGCTGGAAGAGCAGAAACAGAGCACCCAGATCGAGACTGCTGCCGAGGAAGGAGCCGATGATTTGCAGGATTCCCAGATCTCAGTACCGGCTCGCGTGGCGGAGAAGCTCGCTCGTAAGAGATCTGAGCGGTTCACTTACTTGGTGGCGGCGGTGATGTCGAGCTTCGGAATCACTTCCATGGCTGTCATGGCTGTGTATTACAGGTTCTATTGGCAAATGGAGGTTTGTATATATTTTTTATTTCCCTCGCTATTCGCCTCAATTTCCTCCCTTTTGTCTCCCGTGCATCAAACTCGATTTTCTTAAATTGGACTCTGCTTCTGGGTTTTCAAGGGCGGAGAGGTGCCTCTATCTGAAATGTTCGGCACATTTGCTTTGTCCGTCGGTGCTGCTGTGAGTTCAATTTTCCTTCACCATCTTCTTCCTTCTACTTCCTGGAACCATTCAAAATTTCAAATGGTTCCCTATTGTCGGGGAAATTAAATTTGGGCTGTTCCGATTTTCAGGTGGGAATGGAGTTCTGGGCGAGGTGGGCTCACAGAGCTCTCTGGCATGCTTCTTTGTGGCATATGCACGAGGTACATGCTTCTTGTGTTTTTGGTTGATTCGGTCGGGCGAATCGGATGGATTAGTTGACCAAATTGTTTTGTATTTGTGCAGTCCCACCACCGACCCAGAGAAGGTCCGTTTGAACTTAACGATGTTTTCGCCATCATCAACGCAGTCCCAGCTATCGCTCTTCTTTCCTTTGGCTTCTTCAACAAAGGCCTTGTTCCTGGTCTTTGTTTTGGGGCGGTAAATGTCTCTCTCACCCCTCATCATCATCTTTCTCCGTCTCAAAATTCTCTTTTAACCAACTCTTTTTAACTACTACGAAACGAATTGTTGCCGATTGATTAGCAGATTTCCACCGAGTCCTCCATCTTACTAATTTATTCCATAGCGGCCACAGAATTTTATTTTGTTTCGTATAAGCCAACCGAGCTGAGTCTCAGGGCACGGCAGATAGATAGAGTTAGTGCTCTTTGTTTGAATTGAAACATGCAACACCACTTGCCTTTTGGTTGATTGTTACAATTTTTAAGCCTGTTTTTCTCCCCGTATTTGGGGATTTACATACGCTGGACTAAATTAAATCTGGGTGGGCACCGGCAGGGACTAGGAATAACGGTGTTTGGGATGGCGTACATGTTTGTCCACGATGGTCTTGTACACAAAAGATTCCCGGTGGGGCCCATAGCCAACGTGCCTTATTTCAGGAGGGTTGCAGCTGCTCATCAGGTTGACCAGTTTGCTTCTAATCATCATGTATTTAAATCCTAATTAACGATGTTGTTGATTTTTAATTACTGCTTAGCGTAGCGGCATTTTCTTATGTGGCTTTCCATTAACTGACTCTGACGGACACGATCTTCATCGGATATGATGTTGTTGGCCTCAGGTCCATCACTCGGACAAATTCAACGGTGTCCCGTATGGGCTGTTCCTAGGCCCCAAGGTCCGCTACCTGTAACCCCGCTCTCTCTCTCACCGGTCACAACAAATTGTAGTGAACATGCCAGATCTTCAGGATTCATGGACATGATTTTGTTTTTAGAATTTTCCCTTTGGGAAAGGGAAAATGTCCGTCTTTCGTTTTCTTTTTCTTTTTTTTTTTTTAAATTTGTGGTGATGGTGGTGCAGGAACTAGAAGAAGTTGGAGGGATGGAAGAACTTGAGAAAGAGATCAACAGGAGGATGAAAGCATCCAGGAGATCCTGATGCGTATATGAAACTGGTAGAATTCGCTTGAAAGCATCCAAGAGATCCTGATACGTATATGAAACTAGTAGAATTCGCTTGTGAGAAGCCCAATTTTGGTAAATTGGCGGTGTAGATACAGAGTCCTCAAATCAAATGAAATCATAAGCCAAAGCCGGATTCCCGTTCACTTTTCTTAGTATTATAAATAAATACAAAGAACCTTTTCCTGTGTGTAATAGGCTAGACCACAAATGGTTGACCACAAATTTGAAGAAACAGTGTCCAATAGGCTAGAGGCTAGACCCTTTGTGCAAGCTCTTCTTTCTGGTGTAAGAAGCGTAGCTGAAATTCATATGCTTGGTAGTTAGCGGGGGCTACTTTAGTCTCTCAGCCTTTGACTGGTGGATTGCACTTTCCCCCTTTACAAAGGTGTGTAAATAATCAGAGCATTCTATGAATTGAACGAGTTTGGTTATATTCGTTTATTTAGTTAAATAAATGGATATGAACAGATTTTTTTATTTAATTAATTAAATGAACAAATACAAATGAAGGTCTCATTCGTTCATTTACATTCACAAACTGTTTGTTTATTGTTCGTTTATTTATTTATTTATTTATATATTAGTTGTATATTTATTATTTTTTATATATAATATATTTTGATTAGTGTTCATCTACTTCACACACATATGATTATACTCAATCTCTCTCAAATTAATTTATTGTCCTGGTTTTTTCAAACATAATTAATTATTTTTCTCACAACGTGAACCTACTGCAACATCAAGCTGAACCCCATAGCCATAACTCATAATTTTTCACATCATCACTTATTACTCTGTTAGTAATTGTTAGACTCTCTCCAATTCAGATTAGTAGTAGCCATCAACTTTAATTGTTTATGTTTATGTTCATGCTCATTTATCAATGAACGAACAAATACAAACATAGAAGTTGTGTTCGTTTATTGCTTGTGTTCGTGTTCGTATTTATTAAAAATTAAATTAACATACACGAATATGACTTATTCGTTGATGAATACTCATAAGTGTATTGCTGTTAAAGGTTTAAATTATCATTATACACTTTGAGTGTGATTAATTTCTCTAATTTGAGTGATTAATTTCTCTAATTTGAAATATTTTTCCCACTGGATTACTATTCACCGACTTACCATTCATTGTTACTATTCATATACATATTTCACTATTCGAACTCGTATTATTGTACATATGCGGTTTACTGTTTATTAATATTAAAATATATTTATTAAATAATTATTTTTCTTATATACGTAAAATCATCACTTAGCGATCCTTCAAGACAAAAATCATATCTAGAACTATAGATGTCGGAATTAATTGATTCCAAATTCATATGAAAGCCAACATATAGATCTTCGACCCATCTTCATTCTGAAAGCTAGTTTGATAGTTTTCATTGCCGAAATCTAATTATAGATGAGACTATGCGTTCTTCTATGTGCTAAAAAGCAGTTTCGGTAAAAAAAAAAAAACATAACTTAAACTACAGACATCCAATTTGAATGAGCAAGCTATCGTTTCGAAGATAGTTGATGTCCGGGGACATCTTCACTGGAAGGCATGGTGACTTCCGGGAGGACTTCCTGTAAGGGAGAGCGTCTGGAGTTGAGGTTTCCCAGGGGAATGTGCTTGCAAAGCTCAGAGAAGGGGGTTAGGAAGTCCCTAGGGTGCTTTTTCGGGGAGGAGCCTCCAACGCCCAAGTCAGTTTCCTGAGAAAGTAAAGGGGAAGCACTAGAGTTTTTAGTGGGCTTGCTTGTGTTTTCTCAAGGGGGACGAGTCCAACCTTTTGCCAGGGTTTGTTTCCTGGTATTTATAGGAATGTCCAGCCCGTTCAGATCGTGACACGTGTTCGGTCGAATGTTCTCTGAATTTCTGGGCGTAGGGGACAAGTAGCCGGTGGCAGGCTCTTTGAGTCTCGAATCGAGACAGGTCGTGACAAGACCCGGACGGCGTCGGCGTGTCAAATCGCCGTTTGAGGTGACATGTAGCGTCTGTGGGCGGCATGTCAGAGGCTCCTTGAATGTTCCTGCCGTACTCCCGAGGTCCCTAGCCGAGGTCGTCCTCTGGTACGGATGATGCCCCTTCGGGAAATATGCCCGCAGTTCGGGGGTTCCCTAATTCAAGGTTCCGCCTTCGGGGATATGCTCTTCGGCATGCAATAGCTGATTCTCCGTTTCCGAAGGCGATCTGTTTAGTACCTCGGGGGGGCTAATAGCTTCCTCGCGTTCCCTGACGCTCCGAGTTCGGGTCAGATAGAGGCGATAGCCCTTCGGCTATCACATGCCCCCCTTTGGAAAGCCGAAGTAGAGACTTCGGTTGGTAGTCTTTCCGAGGATACTCTTTGGGAGTTTTTAGGGAGTAAAGCCTGTGCCGAAGGTACACATTTTGCCCGAAGATATGGGCTGTTCGGCCATGGCCTGTCTTTTGGTGTCTTCGAGGTTACTTACTTCTTTCCTTTTTCCTTTTCCAGGTCTGTGCAGCGTCGCGTCTCATGACCAGGCGTGTCAGTCTGGAGCGGCGTGTCCCAGTTTTTTAGGGATGTCAGAGGGCGCGTCCCCTATTTTGGCGCGGCGGCTGACACGTGGTACTTTGTCATTTGAGGGGAGTCGTGTCGGTCACAGAGAGCGCGTCTTTTCGAGCGCAGAGAGCAGTTATGGCGACGGTTCGCCTTCAAAGGGTACTTATGACGCCAATTCGACTAGCCACTTTCGACCTATATATAGCCCATTCCATCATAAGTTCCTTTTTTGCTTTTGCTTCTGCTCTTTTCCCTGCTTGCCACTGCTTTTGCGCTTTCTCTTGCTTTTTGCGGCGAAGCTGTTTTAACAGAGTTTTTCCGGCAACCTTTCACGACGGCGACTTCAAACCCATATTTTGGCAAGTCTTTTGGTGGGTTTTTGTTTTCCAGACTCTTCTGATTTTCAGAGTTTTTTCCGGAACTTGTTTTTCTGCAAATATGCCTATTCCCGAAAGCTGGCAGCCTCTTTTATCTCATCCTTGCTGCACCACTCCCAAAAAACTGGCAAGATGGAAGAAAAAGTTCTTTCTTCCTTCGTATGCCGTTACGAGGTTGCCTCGTTCTGACCAATTTTGTTTTTCAAACCGTAGTAATGAGGTTACCGTTTTTCGAGCCCAACTGAAGGCCGGACTTCGGTACCCTCCTGCGAAGATGATTTGCGAGTTCTGCCAATTTCATGGCATTGCTGTAAATCAACTTCCGCCGAACTCGTACTGCTATTTTAACGCCTTCATCTGCATGTGTGGCGTCTTCGGGATAGAACCCCACTTTATTATTTTTATGCAGTACTACAAGCTCTTCGTGGTCCCAAAGGGTGGCTTTTACTTCATGCTACCTCGAGGATCTGGGAGCAAGAAATATACGTTCACCTTCGCCACCAAGGACAGCTGGCGAGGGTGGCAACAAAAGTTTTTCTTTCTGAAGATGGAGGAAGCCTGGTCGCATGTTCCGACCAAATGGACTCAGGGAAAGCTGGAGGTGGACGTCGTGGATCCGAGGATACTGTTAACTCCGGAGTTGGCTCCTATCTTTACGGACTTCGATGGCCGTATTCGTGCTGTCTCGGACTGGAGTCCCGAGGTCCCTTCGGGCTCTCTCTACCCCTTCCCAATCAATTGGAGGTTGATGACCGAAGAGGTTCTTCGGGAGTTAGGGGTAGTGAAGGAGCACAAGACGGACCTCAAGATGCTAGCTCCTTCTATCGCCGGGAAGGATTCCTGGTTGGTGCAGCTCCTTTGGGAGGAAGTTTCTTATGAAACTTATTATGAGAGTAAGTTATCTCTGACTCCCGTTGTTATAGCTTTCGCCTCGGACTTACGCTGATGTTTTCTTTCCTTTTCAGAGATGGGCGACGGCACTGCTGCCTTCTACAAGTCCCTCTTCACCGGCCAAGTAGAGAAGGGCGAGCAGACGAAGAAGGCGGCTTCCCGAAGGCATAAAACCACTGGTGCTGGATCTTCGGCCAAACGGGCGAAGAAGACTATTCTTCCTCCCCCTTTGGAAAGTATTGAGGAGGAAAACGAGGAGCCCGAGGTCGCTGCCATTCCGCCTTCCGAGGTTGCTGCCGACGTCCCTCCTCAGAGCCCCACTCCGTTGCAGGCTCTTCTGGATGCCGTGGTGGAGGCTTCTTCTACCGAGGAGCGGCGTAAACGCAAGGGTAAGGAGATTTCTATCGAGGATGCCCCGGCTTCTAACGATGACGTCGTCGAGGTGCCGCTAGGTTTGCTTTTTCCGCCGAAGTGTAATGCCTTTATTTTCCAAAGTTCTTTTTGTTCTCATCAGCTGCTCGTTTTGCCATGCAGAGGAGTCACTTACTCCAAGTTGGGCGGCCGAACACGCCCAGAAGCGAGCTCTCCATGATGCCAAAGTCTCAAAAGGGAAGATTCCAAAGGAGCCTTTTTGGACGTTTACGGAGGACATGAATTTGTTCTCCGAAGACTGCCCCCAAATGGCTAAGGAGATCGCGAATGGGGTGCTTACTGAGGCCTCCTTCAAGGCTATTGCGGTGGCTCATCCGGGCGATGACACCCTCGCAACGAAGGTTACCGAGCACGCTGCTCAGGTATGCTGGTTTACCCTTGAAGAATTTTTTCTAAGTGTTTGGCTTTTACTGACCTTGCCTTCATCTTTTTGCAGCTGATGGCGTACGCTGGCTACCTCAGAGTTCGGGTGGCCAGGCAGACGCAGTTCCGAAACTCGGCCTTAGAGACCTTAGAGAAAACGAAGGCCATGTGTTCGGAACTGGCCGTCAAGAACCTGCAGCTGGCTGATGCTGCGGAGAAGGAGGTTGCCGCCCTTCGGGCGGAAAAAGAGGAGATTTTGAGGGACTCCTCCAAGAAGATTTCCGACCTCGGCTCCGAGGTGGCGGGACTACTTTCGGCCAACGAAGCGCTTCTAAAGTCAAAATCAGAGTCTGAAGAACTCCTGGCCAGGTTGCTGTTTAAGAAGAATGCGCTTCATGCCGAGGTCGATTCCTTGAAGAATGAGCCTGAGAAAAAGAAGAGGATAAAGGCGTTGAAGAAGGAGGTCGCGGACCTGAAGGATGAGCTCGAGCACCTGGAGGTCGAGAAGGATAAATCCGACCAGATGACTAAGGTCGCTTTCCAGGATGGGTTTTGCCTTGCTCGGCACCAAGACCTTCAGAGGTTCCCAGATCTGGACCTCTCTTTTTTTGAGGCTTTGAAGATTCCCGAGGGGCCTCGGTGGTCTTGGTCCAAGATCGAGCATCTGAACCTGCCTTCCTCTCTCCCGGCGCCCAAGGTGGTGGAGAAGAATACAGGGGCTGGTAGCTCTCGGGACGCCGAGAACCCTTAGTCTGTTCTAGGGCCCTTCGCCTTTTCCTCGTTCTTTTTCTGTGCTTCTTCTTTCTGGCAATCCTTCTTCTTTGTAAGCTGGTTTTAATGAAGATTTTTTTTTTTGGCTAAGTCTTTCTGCAAGTTTTTTCATTTCCCTTTGTCCCGAACACTTTCGCTCAAAAGACTTCGGGAAACGGCACCTGCCTTTGTTATGGCGAGTATCTTTGCGCGGTTCGTTATTTCCCATTTTTCCCGAACATGATTGCTCAAAGGACTTCGGGAAATCATCTGCGCTTTTTTCGGCAAGCATCTTTGCGGAATTCTGGTTTTGTACTTCAAGAATTTCTCTAAAAAACTTTTGTACTTGGAATATTTCTCTAGTTTGTACAACACAATTCTTCCACGAAGCCTTAAGCATAGAATTTTTTCAAGGCATCTGAATGCCAAGTATTTTTTAATTTTATGCCATCGGCGTCGCCGAGTCTGTACACGCCTTTTCGTACTTCGGTAAAAACCAGATAAGGTCCTTCCCAATTCGCGCGAAGTACTCCGTGGGATGGCCTTCGGGGTGCAAAGTCAGCCTTTCGGAGAACGAGGTCTCCCTTCTTGATCCCTTTTGGCCTGGCTCGTAAATTTATGGCCGCGGCCACTCTTTGCTGAAAAGCTTTTCTTCTCAGCTCGGCTATTTCTCTGTGTTCGCCGATGAAGTCCAGCTTTGTTCTTAGGCCGAGGTCGTTTCCACTTTCATCGAACATTTGCACCCGTACTGATGGTCGTACTACCTCGATTAGAATAATGGCCTCTGTACCGAAGACTAGCGAAAAAGGCATTTCCCCTGTGGCTCTTCGGGGTGTTGTTCGGTAGCTCCATAATACACTTTGGAGTTCTCCTGGCCATTTCCTTTTTGCTTCCCCCAGTCTCTTTTTCAGACCATCTTTCATGGTCCTATTATATACTTCTACCTGTCCGTTGCTTTGGGGGTGAGCTACTGGGGCGAAGTGCATCTTTATTCCGAGGTCGCTGATAAATTCCTGGAGTCCTTTGTCTATGAACTGGGATCCATTGTCAGCTGCTAGCACCCTCGGTATGCCAAATCTGCATACGATGTTCTTCCACACGAACTTCTGCACTTCTTTTGCCGAGATAGTCGCTAGTGGTTCTGCCTCAACCCATTTGGAGAAATAGTCTATTGCTACCACGCAGAATTTCACGCCTCCAGGCATGTGGGGAGCGGCCCAATGAGGTATATGCCCCAGACTGCGAAGGGCCAGGGATAGTCAGCCGAAGTGACCATTTCCGAGGGTGTCCTCTGGATATTCGCGTGTCCCTGGCAACTACCGCATTTCCGGACGAACTGCCTTGCGTCCTTTCTCAGGGTAGGCCAGAAGTATCCTTGGCGAAGTATTACTGCTGCAAGGGCGTCGGTTCCGATGTGCGAACCAAAAATGCCTTCGTGGACTTCTTCGAGGATCATTTCAGTATCCTCCTCGTCCACACACCTTTGCAGCGGATTTGCATATCCCTGCCGATATAACTCTTCGCCGATTAGGAAGAATCGGCCTGAGCGTCTTCGCAACTTTGCAACGTCGCTGGGGTCTTCGGGGAGCACATTTTCTGCGAGATACCTTTTTATTGGGTCTTTCCAACCTTTTCCCGAGGTCACTACGCTCAGCACTGCGATGCTCGGATGGTCCAGCACCTCGGTGTATGTTTTTGGTTTTGCCAAGCAATCTGCCTCGGTATTATTACGTCGAGGTACATTTTCGATTCGCACTGTATCGAACTCCCGAATGAGTTTTGCCACCAGTTCATGGTATTTTGCCAAGGTCGGGTCCTTTGCCCCATAGTCTCCTGCCGTTTGCCGAACTACTAGCTGGGAATCGCTGTGGGCTTTCAGATTTCGCACGCCAATTCTTCTGGCTAGGCGTAATCCTGCTATGAGGGCTTCATACTCAGCCACATTGTTGGTGACGTTAAAGCTAAACTTAACAGCCTTCGTTACTTCAAGGCCCTCGGGACTTCTGATAATTACCCCAGCTCCCTGGTGTTCGGACCCCGAGGCTCCGTCAATATGCAATGTCCATTCGGGATCACCTTCGCCAAGATCCGGATGGCTGTCCTCGGTGGTGGGTACTTCGGAGATAAAGTCTGCCAGTGCTTGAGCTTTTATGGCTTTCCGAGGTTTATAAGCGATGTCGTGTTCGCCAAGCTCTATACACCATTTGGAGAGCCTTCCGGAATGATTCACCTTCCTCATGACGTCCTGAGGACGATGATAGGGTGAGCCTGAAAGTATGGTCGTAGTCTTCTCCCTGCTAGCACCAAGGCATATATAGCTTTTTGTAACAAAGGATACCTAACTTCGGCGCCATGCAGGGATTTGCTGACATAATAGACCGGCCATTGCTTTGGCCCCTTCTCTTTTACAAGGACCGAACTCACAGCTTTTTCTGTGACGGCGAGGTATAGTACGAGTGGCTCTCCTTCGCAAGGTTGTCGCAGAGTAGGCAGGCTGACCAAGTAGATTTTCAGTTCTTCCCAGGCCTTTTGGCAATCTTCACCCCAGGGATGGCCATTACCTCCGAGGTTGTCCTCCTTTTTTGCTGCCTTTGTGAGGACTTTGAAGAATGGCCGACACCGATCTCCGTATCTGGAAATGAACCTACTGAGGGAGGTTATCCTTCCAGTGAGTCTCTGCACATCTTTTATTGTAATGGGAGTTCGAAACTCGAGCAGAGCCTTAATTTTTTCTGGGTTGACATCAATGCCTCTTTCGGATACCATGTACCTCAGGAATTTTCCCGTGGTCACGCCGAAGATGCATTTTTCAGGATTGAGACGGATCCCGAAGGCTCTGAGCTGGTGAAAAGTCTCCTTAAGATCCATGACGTGTTTGTCAGGCAGCTTGCTTTTGACTATCATGTCGTCGATATACACTTCCACGTTTCTCCCTATTTGGTCTTTAAAGACCTTGTTCATCAACCTTTGGTAGGTGGCTCCTGCGTTTTTGAGCCCGAAGGGCATCCTGATGTAACAGTATGTTCCCCCTTCGGTGATAAAGGCGGTTTTTTCTTCATCTTCGGGGTCCATCCTTATTTGATGATACCCGCTGAAGGCATCTAAGAAACTTAGGAGCCCGTATTCGACAGTTGAGTCTACCAATTGGTCTATCGGAGGGAGAGGGTATGAGTCTTTTGGGCAAGCATCGTTCAAGTTTCTGAAGTCGATGCACATCCGAAGTTTACTGCTGCCTTCTTTTGTGGCGACGACCACGTTGCTTAACCATTCGGGGTATTTGACCTCCCTGATAACCTCAGCGTCTAGCAGGCGCTGGACTTCGGTTTTGACGAAATTATTTTTATAGGCTGAGATGCCTCGTTTCTTTTGCCGGACAGGCTTTGCTTCCGGACTTACTTTGAGGCTATGCTGTATTACGCCAGGGTTCGCCCCTGGCATATCTTTCGGCGAGTAGGCAAAGTGATCTTTATTTTCCAGTAGAAAGGATACAAGTTTTTTCTTGTCACCTTCGGCCAAGTTCTTCCCTATTCGGGTAGATTGACCTGGGACAAGTTCTACTGTTTCCGTTTCCATCTTCGCGGGACTCTCTGCCTCGCCCTTTTTTGGTGCTTTTGCTTCCACAGCTTGCGCAGAGTTGTTTGCTGGAGCTTTTCGTGTTTTGACGAACACCTTCCTTACTTCGCCTTGATCTATGAAGATTTCTGCATCTCCATCCTTGGCGGCGAAAGTGACGGTTAAGTACTTGACATCAGGGCGAATGTGCAAGTTTCCCTGTGTCTGTCTTCCAAGGATGGCGTTGTACGATGAAGGGACATCCATAACGATGAACCTTGCCATTGTGGAGGCGTACAACTCTTCTGTCCCCATCACCGAAGTCCCTTTCAGCATCAACGGGAGATCGATCCAACCGAGGACGGGTAGCTCGGCCGGACCTACCCCGAAGGTAGGTGAGGTGACGGGCTTGAGGTCGCTACTAGATACACCCAACCTAGGCAGTGAGTGTGAAAACAGGACGTCGGCATTTGATCCGCCATCGAGTAGCACTCTTTTGACGTCCCAGTTTCCTATTCTCGCCATGATCAACAATGGGTCGTCATGGGGAAAAATGACGGCAGAACCATCCTTTCGGGCCAGCTTTTTTGTTGGACTTTGATATTCCATGACTGCTATTTCTCTGGCCTTCATTTTTCTTTCCGAGGATGGCAGTCCCGTCGTTATTGTCTGTATGATTCCTACTGGAGGTGGGGGGCGCCTTTTCGGACTTCGGTTTCTCCGCCTGTCGGAGTCGTAGTCCTCGTCTTCTACCTTTCCTTCCTCTTCTTTTCTCCCTTTCGGGGAAGGCATGCGCAGATAACGCCGAAGTTGGCCCTGTTTTATCAGCGACTCTATATACTTCTTCAATTGGAAGCATTCTTCGGTGTCGTGGCCGTGGTCGCGATGAAACTGGCAAAACTTCTTCATATTTTTTCTATTGTCGGCGGTCATGGCCCATGGCCGCTGGACCTGAGTTCCCTGCCTTTCCATTGTCATGAGGATGTTGGTCCTTGTGGTGTTCAGTGGTGTAAAAATGGGGAGTTTCCTTCCTCGCGTCCTCCGAGGTCGGCCTGCCTGTTCGGTGGGATACCGAGTTTGCTGGCTGGACCCTTCGGCCGGGGCGTGATCGGACTTCGGTCCACCCATTCTCAGTTATTCGGCTGTCATGTGCTGTTCGGCCCTTCGGTAAAATTCACCGAGGGTGTCCGGGGGGTCTTTAGAGAACTCGTAAAACAGCTGCGAGTCACTCCGAAGGCCCCGTGTCATCGCGAGGATGCGTATTTCGGGCCGAAAATCTGGGACACTCAAGGCCTCCCTGTTGAACCTTTCGACATAGTCGCGTATGGTCTCTCCAATTCTTTACGCTATGTTGAACATCTGAACTAGCATCTTCGCCGTTGGCCGACTTCCGATAAACTGCTGCGTGAAGGCTATGGACAACTCCTGGAACTCCGTGATGGTTCCTGGGGCCAATGAATTATACCAGGCTGTTGCTGGCCCACTGAGAGTGACCTCGAAGCATTTGCACAAGGTAGCATCGTCGGTACCGTGCATCATCATGCTGCGTCTGTACTTGGTCAGATGGGCCTGCGGATCAGTACGGCCATCGTAAGTTTCCAGGCGAGGTTTTCTGAAATCACCTGGCATGGCTGCCTCAATTACATCTTGGGTGAATGGGGACTTGTCCCCACAAAAGGTCCCAGATAGCCTAGCCCAGACGGGTTTACGGGCCACCTGTTTCTCCACTCTGTCCAACCTTGCCAATATTTTCTCCATGAGGGCCATGGCGCTAGGTTCTTCTTCTGGCAGGGGGGATTGTCGGTGCCTCTTCGGGGAGCGAGTTCGGCGCTGAGGGGATTGGGACCTCGCCTCAGGTGACTAGCTCCTCCTGTGTGTGCTTTTGGGTCGCTTTGACCCCGCTTGTCCCGTGAGCCGTGCCCCGAGGGGCATGTTTTCTGTTGAAGACTCCTCCCGTGGGTCTTCGGATCCCGAACTACGATGAGTTGGTTTAGGACTTTTTTCCTGAGGGTGTGCTGGCGAAGGAGGCCTTTGGGCTTGAGCTTGTTGCGGCCACCTTCGGTCTATCTGTTGTGTCATTTCAGCCACAACAGAATGTTGAAAGTCGTGCAGGAAGCTCATGGTTATGACCAGATGGCGCTCTTCCTCAGGCGTGGAAGTCCCTGGGGGGGCTTGCTCAGTGGCCGGTTGGACTTCAGGCGCGGACGGGGATCTCGGGAGTCCCTTGTCCTTAGAACGCCGAGTCTCAACGACGGCGACCCGAGGTTGGTTTCCCACAGACGGCGCCAAATGATGTCCGGGGACATCTTCACTGAAAGGCATGGTGACTTCCGGGAAGACTTCCTATGAGGGAGAGCGTCTGGAGTTGAGGTTTCCCAGGGGAACGTGCCTGCAAAGCTCAGAGAAGGAGGTTAGGAGGTCCTCGGGGTGCTTTTCCGGGGAGGAGCCTCCGACGCCCAAGTCAGTTTCCTGAGAAAGTAAAGGGGAAGCGCTAGAGTTTTTAGTGGGCTTGCCTGTGTTTTCTCAAGGGGGAGGAGTCCAACCTTTTGCCATGGTTTGTTTCCTGGTATTTATAGGAATGTACAGCCCGTTCAGATCGTGACACGTGTTCGGTCGGATGTTCTCTGAATTTCTGGGCGTATAGGACAAGTAGCCGGTGGCAGGCTCCTTGAGTCTCGAACCGAGACAAGTCGTGAAAAAGACCCGGACGGAGTCGGCATGTCAAATCGCCGTTTGAGGTGACATGTAGCGTCTGTGGGCGGCATGTCAGAGGCTCATTAAATGCTCCTGCCGTACTCCCGAGGTCCCTGGTCGAGGTCGTCCTCTGGTACGGAAGATGCCCTTTCGGAAAATATGCCCGCAGTTCGGGGGTTCCCTAATTCAGGGTTCCGCCTTCGGGGAGATGCTCTTCGGCATGCAATAGCTGATTCTCCGTTTCCGAAGGCGATCTGTTTAGTACCTCGGGGGAGCTAATAGCTTCCTCGCATTCCCTGACGCTCCGAGTTCGGGTCAGATAGAGGTGATAGCCCTTCGGCTATCAATAGTGAAGAGATCTACAAGTTTTGTGGTTTGAGGAAGAGCTGATTTGATCTGTATAGTGGTCAAAAAATTAAAAGAAGTTACAGCCTGCCTTTGTTGATTTGTATTTACCTACATTTTAATATTCTATTTTACCATTTCACCCACCCCAAAATAATATAAATAAGCACCTTGGGGGGAGGATGAATTCATGCCAATTTTTTAGGTCATTTTTATGTTCTTGTATCATCTTTAGTTTTTTTTCTTTAGTTTCGTTCTTATTTTCAATTTTGAAGTTTTGTTCAAGTGTTTTCTTCTTGATCTCCTTCTTGCTCTTCCTTTGATTTTCAATCTATTTATTTCATCTTTCAACATGTTGTTTACTTTTATCATGTCTAACTAATCATCATTTTGCTAAGGTGAAAGGGTAAAACTTTTGGTATAAAGGTTCTGATTGATTTAAATAGATTTCAAAGTAAACGGTATTTACTTTCTAAATCATTTTAACCACCTCCCTTGTTAAGTGAGAGTCTTGATTCATTATAGTCAAATCATTAACACAAAAGCTGCTTGATTCCCTCTGTAAAACATGGCTAAGCCGGCTATATTAGAATTTTAATTTATTATGGATAAAGGTTGACATGATGGATACTTGAATTCATTTACACGTGTTGACGTTATAAAATAAATGAAAGCTAATGCTAACTAAATTCTCTGATTGGGATTTCCTCTATGTGTGGATCTAGTTGAGTGGCAAGATAGGTTAAAATTAATCATTACCGATATACTAAAAGTGGATCCCCTAACTTTAACTATTTTCTTGAAATTAAATTTTTAAACAAAATTGTTCACACTTTTTACCAAATCTTTCTTTATTTTTGTAATTTGTATTTCTTAATTCACTTCGCTATGGTTCAACAATCGGACTCCCGAGATTTTATTACTTGCGACAAACTATACTTGGGTTACAACTACTAGAGTGCAGAAAATTTTTGACGCCATTGCTAGGGAAGTAAAATTAGTGTATAAGTTTATTTTTTTATTTTTTATTTTTTTTGTTATAAGGAAGGCTGAGCCTCGTACTTCTTAATTTCTGTTAATCTTATTTTTTTTTTAATTGTTGAAAGGATGGCTGAGCCTCTTATCTCTTGTTATTTTTTATCTTGAAGGCTGAGCCTCCTACATTTTATTTTCTGTTCACCTTATTTTCTTTTTATTTATTTATTTTTTATTGTTCAATGGAAGGCTATGCCACCTAAATCTTTTGTTCATAAAATGGAAGGCTGAACATCATATCTCTTTTTGTTATTGATATTTTTTTCTTGTTATATTTTATTTATGCATGAAAACTTGGTCATGTACATCAAGTGGTAGACTAGTAAGAGAATCTTCATCTTCTTCAAACATAGCTGAACACATTAATGACCAAGAAGACTACCATTCTCTACATAATGACCAAGATTGACCCAAGGCACTTAGAGAGCACATGAACCCCATAAGAAATGGCACTCCATCATGTTTAATTTTTCCTGCTAATGCATGTAATTTCAACTTTAAGCCAGGAATTATTCAACTTTTCACAGCTTTAATTCCGTAAATCCATACTTGCATTTGAGAGAATTTGAGAAAGTCTGTCACACATATAACAATCTAAACTATAGCATGAACACTATCAGGCTTAAGCTTTTTCCTTTTTCTTTAAAAGATAAAGCTAAAACTTGGCTACAGAATCTTAGATCAGGCTCCATTAATTCATGGGATGAATTGCAACAACAATTTGTTGAAAAAAAATTTTCCTGCTCACAAAACAAATTCTTTTAAAAGATAAATCATCACCTTCACACAAAAATCAAGTGAAACTTTTTACTAGTGTTAGTGAAATTTTTTACTAGTATTAGGATGAATACAAAGATTTACTTAACACATGCCCACACCATGGTTTTGAAACATGGAGATTAGTCTTACATTTTTATGAATGTTTGACATTAAGGGAAAGACAAATGGTAGAATTGGTGTGCAATAGAACATTTGATGATAAAGATCCTTACGAGACAATGAATTACCTAGACATGGTAGCAGAAAACGCACAGAATTGGGACACTGCTGATACCTATGAGGCTCCAAGTAAGGTTCAATTCTCTGCATCTAGTGGAGGCATACATCATCTTAAGGAAAATAATGACATTCAAGCAAAATTTACATCCCTAGCTAAAAAGGTTTAGGCATTAGAAATGAAAAAAATTGGTCATTTACAATCCGTTGAAGAAATTATTTGTCACATTTGTGAGACCAATTCTAGTTAAAGGAATCATCCACATTTCAATTGGAGAAATGATAATCATGCTCAACCTTCATAACTGCCTTTGCATACTCAACAAAACTTTCAACCATCTCAAGGGTATGTACCATATGTTCCTCATTTTAGGAAAAATCTTGAAGATACTTTGCATTCATTTATTGAAAAGTAAGAGTTAATCAATACTCAAACAAGTCAAACCATGATTGATTTGAAAGATACTTTTGCAAAATTTACATATGCACTCAACATTAAGAAGAAATGGCAGTTTCCTTCTCAACCACAACCAAATTGCAAAGGCCAAACAATGGATCAAGTGAAGTCAATCATTACACTCCGTAATGGTAAGGTTATTGAAAAATTTATTATTGATCCTTGTGGAAAAGACAATAAGTCAACTTTTAAGAGTAAAGAATGGGTTAAACGTATACCAAACGAAGAACAAATTGAATCTCCACCAGCACCTCCATTCCTCAGGCATTAACTGTCCTTGAAAAGTTGAATCAAAATCTTGAAATTCTGGATATTTTCAAGCAGGTAAAGATCAATATTCCTTTGTTGGATGTGATCAAACAAGTAACTTCTTATGCCAAACTTTTAAAGAATTTATGCACTGTTAAAAAAAATTGAATGTGAAAAATAAAGCCTTTTTGGCCGAACAGGTAAGTTTTGTTATTCAAAATAACACTACTTTGAAATACAAAGATTCTGGTTGTCCAACAATTTCATGTTTCATTGGAGAACATAAAATTGAGCAAACATTACTTGATATTGGAGCTAGTGTAAACTTACTTCTATATTCAGTTTACCAAAAACTAAATTTGGATGAGTTAAAACCAACCGAAGTAACTTTTTTACTTGCTAACAAATCAGTGAAAATACCTACAAGAGTCATTGAAAATGTGTTAATCCAAGTTAATAAATTTGTATATCCTATGGATTTTATTATTTTGGAAACACCACTAGTGAAAATCAAGAATTCAATACCCGTTATCTTGGGACATCCATTTTTAACAACCTATAATACCTTACTTAATTGCATGAATGGACTGATGAAGCTGTTATTTGGGAATATGACATTGGAGCTAAATATTTTCAACTTACTTAAGCAACTTCATGAAAAAGAAGATGAAAATGAAGATGTCTGCATCATTGGCGCAATTGTAGAAAATTATATCCAAGAAGGGAGTATCGCTGATCCTCTTGAAAATTGTTTAGTTAATTTATTTAAATCAAGTAGACAAATGGATTAGGATATATCTAACATATGTGCATTATTTAATTCTTCACAGGTGGAAGGAAACACACATTGAAAACCAAAAGTTGAGTAGTTAGGAAAACCCAAAGTTGAAGAGCAAGACAAAATATCCACACCAGAATTGAAGCCATTACTTGAAGAATTAATGTATGCATTCCTTGGGGAAAATTCTTCTTATCCGGTGGTAATTTCATCTACTCTTACATTGAAGTAAAAAGGTAAGTTGATTGAATTACTTAAGAGGCATAAAAGTGTAATTTGATGGATATTAAAGGACATAAAGGGCCATAATTTTTTAATTTGTTCACATAGAATAAATTTAGAGGATAATGCTAAATCTTATCAACAAACTCAGAGAATACTCAATCCACATATGAAAGAGGTAGTAACATTTGAAGTTCTTAAATTACTTGATGTGAGAATTATTTACCCTATTTCTGACAGCAAATGGGTTAGTCCAACCTAAATTGTTCCAAAGCAATCTGGCATCACAGTGGTGATAAATGAAAAATATGAGTTTTCACTAACTCGAATACCATGTAGTTGGAGAATGTGCATTGATTATAGAAAATTAAATCTTATCACCAGAAAAGATAATTTTCCATTACCTTTTTTGGACCAAATTTTAGAAAGAGTAGCAAGACATCCTTTTTATTGATTTCTTGATGGCTATTCAGGTTATTATCAAATTTCAGTAGTTTTTAAGGACCAAGGAAATACCACATTCACATGTCCTTTTGGAACATTTTCATTTAGATATATGTCTTTTGGACTTTGCAATGCCCTAGCAACATTTCAAAAATGTATGCTGAGTATTTTTAGTGATATGATTGAAAAATATCTTCAAGTTTTCATGGATGATTTAACCATTTATGAATTTTTTTTTTATAATTGTCTTAAAAACTTGGAAAAGGTTTTAAAAAAATGTGAAGAAAAAGGTTTGATACTGAATTAGGAAAAATGTCATTACATGGTCACCTCTGGAATTGTTTTGGGTTATGTTGTATATTCCAAAGGAATCGAAGTTGATAAAGCAAAGGTTGAACTCATTGCTAAGTTACCTTCACCTAAAACTATTAGAGAAATTCGTTCATTTGTAGGACATGCAGACTTTTATTGAAGGTTCATTAAAGGGTTTAGTGAAAATATCTAGACTTCTTTGCAACCTCCTTGTGAAATATGTTTCATTTGAATTGACTCAAGAATGACAAAATTTCTTTGATAAGTTAATTGGCCTTCTAACATCCTTTCTAATCATGCAACCCCCGAACTGGTCCTTGCCTTTTGAGGTAATGTGTGATGCTAGTAATTATGTCGTTAGTGTTGTTTTAGGACAAAAAAAAAAGGTAAACCATATGTAATTTATTATGCAAGTAGAACTTTGAACAGTGCACAACTAAACTACACTACAACTGAGAAAGAAATACTTGCAGTAACATTTGCATTGGATAAATTTTGCCCTTATTTAATTGGTTCAAAAACCATTATTTACACCAATCATTCTGCTATCAAGTACATAATGTCAAAGCAAAATGCTAAACCAAGACTGATATGCTGAATTTTATTACTTCAAGAATTCAACATTGTGATAAAAAATAAAAAGGGCACCGAAAATGTTATCACTGACCATTTGCCAAGGCTGACAATAGATTCAACAATTAAGGCTGCACCCATAAATGATTGTTTTTCTAGTGTATTTTTATTCTCTGTCACTATAGTACATTGGTTTGTTAATATTATCAATTTTTTTGTGAAATGATAGATACCAGCTCAATGGAGTGTCCAAGATAAGAAAAAATTTCTACATGAAGTGAAAAAATTTTACTAGGATGATCTTTATCTTTTTAAATATTGTCCTAATCAGATATTCTAGAAATGCATACCCGAAAATGAGTTAAAAAGTGTTATTGAATTTTGTCATTCAGAAGCATGCGATGTGCATTTTTCATAAAAGAAAACAACTACAAAGATTTTGTAATTTGGATTTTACTGACCTTCTTTATTTTAAGATGCACATGCATTCCACAAAACCTGTGAAAATTGTCAAGAATTAGAATCAATTTCAAAAAGAAACATGATGCCGTTGACTCCTACCATTGTGATTGAAATTTTTGACTATTGGGGAATAGATTTCATAGGACCATTTCTACGATCATTTGAAATCATGTACATTTTAGTTGCAGTAGATTATGTTTCAAAATGGGTATAAGCAATTCAATGTCAAAATAATGATCATAAAACTGTGATTAAATTTTTTAAGAAAAATAATATAAGTTGATTTAGGATTCCTCAGGCCATAATAAGTGATGGGGGAACACATTTTTGTAACAGAGCATTTGAATTCTTGTTGAAGAAATATGGTATCATACATAAGGTTGTCACCCCTTATCACCCACAAACAAGTGGACAAACAGAATTAGCAAATAGGGAGATAAAAGAAATCTTTGAAAAAACAGTCAACCCAAATCGAAATGATTGGTCTTTGAAAGTAACCAATGCACTTTGAGCTTATCGCATTGCTTTTAAAACATCACTTGGCATGTTTCCCTATAGGTTAGTTTATGGAAAACCTTGTCATTTGCCTGTGGAACTTGAACATAATGCTTATTAGGTTATTAAAACTTTTAATTCAAATCTTGGTAATACTGATGTTTTGAGTAGGTTGCAACTAAATGAACTTGAAGAGTTGAGAAATGATGTATATGAGAATTCAAAAATATATAAAGCTATATCAAAATTTTTCATGACAAAACAATCTCAAGAAAAACACTTGAAGTTGGTCAAAAAGTTTTGTTTTATAATTCTCGACTTCACATATGTCCTGAAAAATTGAGATCTAGATGGTGTTGACCTTTTGTTGTAAAACATGTTTATTCTTATAGGGCCATTAATATTAAAAATCCTAAAAATGGTAATGTGTTTAAAGTAAATGGACAAAGACTTAAATTATTTTTGGAGAATCATGAATTACAGAAAGAAGTTGTTTATCTCAATAACCCTCACAATGATCATGATAAGTAAATGTAAATATATTTTATCTTCTTAGATAATTTTCTTTTAAGTTTCATTTTTTTTCTTATTTTATTTTTCGTCTTGTTCCAGTTAAGCGGCGGATATGGTACTTCATGGCTCTTAAGTCGATTTTTTCAATTTCCCATAATAACTAATTTCTTTCTCTCTCTCTCTTCTTTCAATTTATTCTTAAAAAAAATGGATTCTATTCTTTCTGCTTTGTAAAAATACTTTTTTTCTCTCCTAATGAATATTTTTAAAAGGATTTACCAAGTTAGATGTGAACAATTAAGAGTTTTGATGCTGGATGTGAACGATTAAGAGCTTTGATGCATACAGGCATTCTTGAATATGTACGTTGGTTAATCGAAGCTAAGGTCCATTTGGCTGATGAAATCCTAGATGTATTTGTGTCTTGCATGTCTGGCTTAGACAAAAGCTTTTATGCCAAAAAATGAAGAGTGAAAAGGTTATGAGTTTGTCACAAATGTGTTTAATGAAATTGTGATACTAAATATCATTCTTTAAGGATGATGTTCGATAATTAAGAAGATAAAAGACAATTCATTAATGATGGCTTGCGTAAAGATTCTTTAGATGATATCCGATTGACTCTTGAAATGCATTCTTATGGATTAGTGCAATGTGAACTTCTTGATTTATGGAGAATTTTTCATAGAGAACGAGAGCGTTACAATCTTGGGAATCTGACTTTAAACGATCATATTTGCCAGTTTGTAAGAAAACTGGTTGGGAAACACATCCCTGACTCATAGAATGTGTTCAAGTCATTACTAGATGTAAAACAGTGAAAAATATGAGCCACAATCACAACTACTGTACATTAATATCATTTTATTTTTGTTATTTATTTATTTATAGGTTGTCAATCTTAATAAGTGATTAAGTACTATAGAAGAGAGCAATCTGAACTTGTGGATTTATTTATTATGTCTTTTAGTTTTACTATCAACATTTTATTTATTTTAGTTTAAGTTGTTTTAGGTTTTTCGTTTTCAATTACTACAATTTCAGGCAATTTATTCTTTACTTTTCTTATTTATATTTTGACATTGGGGACAATGTCTTAATATGGTTGGAGGGAGGGATAGTTGACATTTGACTTTTATTTTTTTTTTAGTTTATCTCATGCTGATTTTAAAACCATTAGACAAAGTCTTTAGTATATGATGGCTGAGTAAAGAGTAATTTGTCACTATTGAGACGCATCCTATTTTGTATGACAGGCATAACATTTTCTTTTTCAAGCATAAACAGTTGCATGTAGAAACATTTACCATGAATTTAAGTTGTTTGTTTGCATTAAGGAACCCAGCTCATGAAAATATCATCATTGGATGTATATTTTATAAATTCAAAATGGTTGTTAATTTTTTAAAGCAGTTAAAGTATGTTGCTTGTTACCTAAAGAAAATAAATAATCGGTAGACACTTTTAAGCCCTTAATGTTTATTAAGATGTGTGAATTTCTTTGTTGAGAGTGCTTACTTTGTGTTTTGAGTTAAACCATGCTTAGATGAGTGACCTTAAGGCCCTAAGCAACCTCATTTCTTGTATGTAAATTTAAGGAAGAAGATAAAATTTTAGGGCTAACCACTTACCAAAAAATTAATCTTGTACATTATCCTTTAGTAAGCCCCTTTGAGTCTTATAGCCTTATTCTTTATTTGAATCTTATATGTTTAACCACTTCTACTTCATTTTGATCTTTTATTGTCTTTGGAACTAGTGATGCTTATGTGATTATGGGCTAGAGAATTAAAATGAATGTATTATTTTTGGTAAAATAAAGAATAAGTGTGAGGTGTACTTCAGAATATGTTGGGTTACCTTGTGCTTAAATTGTCATAATAGAAAATTTGCAGTGAGTTGAGCTTGAATCATAAAATTGAGTATATATCATTGGATAGTTGAGTTTTAAACAAATTTTGATTTATGGTAGAAAAAGGTAAAAGTGAAACCATAAGAAAAAGTCATCGCAAAACAAAGTTGAAAAAAATAATAAAAAACTAAAAAATTCATAATACTTTGCCATTTTTCTCTTTTATGGCAATCTAAAAAAAAAAATTGGTCCTTTTCCATTTCAAGCAAAATTATATATGCTCATATCCATGCGGATTCATGCTAAAGTAAAGATAAAAGCATGTTCTTTTATCTTTTTCTGATAGATAAACACATAATCATGGGAGATAATTTTGAAAAAAAATAAAAACAAATTCAGCCTCAATATTTTTGCAAGTCAAATAAGGTTAGCCATTATGAAATGGAGAGAGTAAAAAAAAAGGAAAAAAAAAAAGAAATTCAATAAATTTAAAACTCAATCATATTTGTTTTCTAAATTTAGATGTTGGTAGTGAATTGTGTTTTAGAGAGACTTGGGAAACTATGATTGATTTGGGAGAATTTGGGTATTTAGTGTTTTATGTGCCCATATTTATTATTTATTGCATTAGTAGTTCTCTTAAACTCCACTATTAAAAAGCCTTCATCCGATTCCCACTTTCACCAAACCCAGCCTCATTACAACTTTATATAAAGACCATTGGACTTACATTTATATGCAGTCCATTTTAAGAATCTAGTGAAGATGAAGTTGTATCCTATTACAAGCTTTAGATTGAGAAACATAAAGTAAGTTATTCACAAACCCACCTTAAAATGAGTCCAAACACTTAGGGAGTGATATTCCACATTTGGTAATAAGGACTTAACTTTTTCTCTTTTCATTAATTATTTTCAAGTCAAGTTTACAAGTGTTATATATTCATAGCATGATTTGTCGTGAGTTGTTAGATTATGTGTTTTGTTTATTTTTTTAGGTTGCACTTGCTAAGGGCTACCAAGAACCTGGTTGGAATGTGTGATGAATACTCATAAATATATTACTGTTAAGGGTTTACATTATCATTATACACTTTGAGTGTGATTAATTTCTCTAATTTGAAGCACATTTTCCATCAGGTTACTATTTACCAACTTACTATTTGTTGACACCCAATTTCGACCGGCCATTAAAAAATTTTAAAAAAAATTAAATAAAAAATTAATTAAAAAAATTTATTATTATTATTATTATTATTATTATTATTATTATTATTATTACTAAAATTTTTTAATTAGTTTAAAATACATTTTTTTTTGTTTTGTTTTGTGAAGATTTGATTTAAAATGATATATGTGTGTATATGTGTATGTTTGAAAGAAAAAAGAAAACTCCATTAAAATGACAAAATTAAAAAGTTTGAGGTAAAAATGACAAAATTGAGAAGTTTTAGGAAAAATTGACAAATTCTGAAAGTTCCAGGAGCATTGGGTAATTTTTCGCATCAATTTTGGGCCAGGCGGACATTTCTGGCCCAAATTGACAGAAAATGACAAAATTGTCAAAATCAGAAGCTTCTGAAACTTATCCAGAGTCTGAGAGACGTAAAGGACTGAAACTGTCATTTTACCAAATTAAGAGATAAGTTTGAATTTAATTAATTTTTAATTTTGAACAGTACATCACCCCTTCCCCTATAAATAGGGGTCCAAAATCTGTAAATAAGGCATAAAAAAAAAAAATCAAGCTTAGAGCTCCGTTTTAAAAAAGAAAAAATTACATCTTAGGTTCCTAGCTCTCCTTCCTTTCTCCATAAAATCCCAAAATTTTGGCCTTTTGATGCTTTGACCATCTTCCTCCTTTCGTTTTCTTTCACTGCCGTCCCTTGCGCGCCCCTGCCGTCGCTGCCCGTCGCCGTCGCCGTCGTACTGCCGCCCTCGCCGCTAGCTAGCCTCCGCCTACCGTCACGCCGTCCGTCCATACCCACCGTTTTCCCTTTCGCCCTGCCACGTTCACCGCCGCGCCCCGCCACGCTCGCCGCCACGCCGTCGTCACGCCTTGCCTCCCTCGCCCCCGCCTTCGTTGTCGTCTCCTCCCCTGCCGCCAGCCCCGCCGTGAAACCCTTCCCCCTTTCCTCGTCCGCGTCAACATCCGTTTCCTGGAAAATTCAAAATCCTTTTCCTTAGGTAAAATTCTACTTTAGTCCATCATCTTTTCATTTTCTTTCTCTTTGGTTACTAACCTTTTCATTTGTCCTTGCAGAAAAAAAAACTAATTACTAACTTTCTTGTTTATTATTTATTGTTGTATTATTATTAACCTTTATTATTATTATTGTTATTGTTAACAACTAACCTTACTAACTTCAATAACTTTTATTATTATTGTTAACAACTAACCTTACTAATTTCACTAACTTTTATTATTATTGTTAACAACTAACCTTACTAACTTCACTAACATTTATTATTGTTGTTAACAACTAACCTTACTAACTTTGCTAACTTTTATTATTGTTGTTATTAATTCTAACAACTAACTTTTACTATCTTTGTTATTATTATTATGGAAGGTTATACCTCCTTTTTTTTTTTTTAGTGGATGGTCAAAAGCCCCACTTTATTATTATTAATTGTCCTTTTATTTACTTTATATAATTGTTTTTTTTTTAGGTGGTTAAATTTATTTCACTTTTAATTATAATAAGTAAATAATTTTATGTGAATAATTATTTTTAAGAATAATAAAAATCATTTTTAAAAGCCAACTATTTTTTATTTGGAATACATGTTTTTTATTTATTATTTCTTAAAAAAAAACAACAAAAAGTTAACGTTTTATTCTTTTTTATTAAAGTTATTAAAAATTATAATTAAATAATTCTAAAAATACAACAAAAATCAATTCTTTTTTTTAATATATTTCTAAAGTAATAATAATTAAAAATTCAAGAAAAACAATAAAATCCAACAAAATTATGATTAATATTCATTAAATAAACAATTAACAAAAAAAAATAAACTCCATGTCCAAATGATCCGCCAGGATCCAATGGTTTGGAGAATAAAAAATATTTTTAAAATAAAGTATAAAATAAAATTAGTTTTTAATAGTTACTTTTAATTTTTATCCAGTAAAAAGAATAAAAAAATGGAAACAAAATTTTTTAAGAATAAAAATATATAAAATTAAGACTTTATATTTTACTTATTTCTTTTAAAATATAAATTTTTAATTCCTCTATTAAAAAAAATAAAAATCTTAGCCAAATTATTTTTAATAAAAATAAAAATAATAATAAAAAAAAACTAAATTCTCTTTAATATTTTAGACTTATTAATTAGATTTTTTTTAGACTTATAAATTAGATAATTACTTTAAAAATCTTACATCAAAATATATAAATGTCAATACTTTACTTTTATTTTTAAAATATACATATGAATCTTTGGTTTCTTTATTAAATAATCACTTTTTGGTTAGTATTTTATCAAAAATCAAAAAAATATAAATATAAAATCTTTGGTTCCTTCATTAAATATTTATTTTATTTTTGAAATATACATATAAATCCTTAGTTTTCTTTAAATAAAATTTTGATTAAATAATCACTTTTTTGGTTCACCTTTTATCAAATAAAATATTAAGACTTTTCTTTTATTTTGGTTTCTTTATTAAATAAATAAAACCTTGATTAAAATAATTTCTTTTTTTTGGTTCATCTTTTATTAAATAAAAAGAATAAACATAAAATAGAATTTATAAATATCAGGACTTTTCTTTTATACATATAAGTTTTTTTTAAAATCTTGATTAAATATTTATTTTTTGGTTCATCTTTCATTAAATAAAAAGAATAAATATAAAAATAAAATATATGAATGTCAAGATTTTTTAAAACTCTTTAGTTTCTTTATTAAATAAAAGAATCTTGATATTAGATAAAATTTAAAAAAAATACTTTGTGGGTCCTTTATAAATTGAATAATTACTTAAAATTAAATAATAAAGATCTTTCATTAGACAAGAAAATAAAAGAAAAGAAAATAAAAAAGAATAAGAAAGAAAGAAAAGAATTAAAAAAAAAGAATAAAAAAGAAAGTAAAAGAAAAGTAAAAAGTAAAAGAATAAGAAAGAAAAAAACAAATAAAAGAAAAGAATAAAGAAAATGAAAAGAAAGAAAGAAAAGAAGAAAAAATATAAAAAAATAGAAAAAATAAAAAAAATGTTTTTAGTTAACATTAAAGATCATTAACAAATCTAAAATTTAATAAAAAGACTTATAAATTTGTAATTAAATTAATAATTAATTCCATAATAATAATAAGAATTAAATAATTTCCATATCCGGATGATCCGGCAGGATCTACGGTTTGGAAAACATCTATTTCTTTTAATTAATTAAATTAAATAAATACAAAGATAAAAATCTATATTTACGATATGGATTAAATTATTTAAAATTTTGTCAAATTCCGTGTCCGGGTGACTCGGCAGAGTCCATAGTTCGGAAATATCAAAATTTATACAAATTAATTACCAAAAATCCACATTCGACTAAATAATTCAGTTAAAATTTCTAATTTCGAAAATTAACTGAATATTTTTTTAAAAGCAAAGCAAAACAAAATTAAAATCAACTAAGGTACCAATTTTTGGGCGTTTTAACAAAATTGTTTTAACTTAACCGTACTTCCGAACCCCTGAACTCTCACAGACCATATTTTAGGTGTCCAATCGACCTGAGCGAAAACCGATTGGTGGTGACTCCCGAAAACGACCCGCACGTTGCCACACTATTCATGGTTGCTATTCATTCACATATTTCACTGTTCATACGTATATTTACTGTACATATGCAGTTTACTGTTTATTAATATTAAAATATATTTGTTAAATAATTATTTTTTTTATGTATGTAAAATCATTACTTGGTGACTTTTTACAAGAAAAATCATATTTGGAGCTGTAGATGTCAGAATTGATTGATTCCAAATTTATTCAGAAGCCAAACATATAGATCTTCGACTCATCTTCATTCAAAAAGCTACTTTGATTGTTTTTATTACATAAATCTGATTATAAATGAGATCATGCGTTCTTCTATGTGCTAAAGAGCAGTTTTGGTTGAAAAATCATAACTTAAGCTACAGACGTCCTATTTGAATGACCAAACTATTGTTTTAAAGATAAAGAAAAGATCTACAAGTTTTGTCCTTTGAGGAAGAGCTGATTCGATATGTACAGTGGTCAAAAAATTAAAAGAAGTTACAACCCACCTTTGTTGATTTGTATTTACCTGCATTTTACTATTCTATTTTTCCATTTCACCCACCCCAAAACTCTATAAATAGGCACCTTGGGAGGATGATGAATTCATGCCATTTTCTTAGGCCATTTTTATGCTTTTGTATCACCTTTATCTTTTCTTCTTTAGTTTTGTTCTTGTTTTTAATTCCAAAGCTTTGTCCAAGTGTTTTCTTATTGATTTTCTTCCTGTTCTTCCTTTGATTTTCAATCTACGTTTATTTCATCTTTCAATATGTTGTTTACTTTTGTCATGTCTAACTAATCATCCTTTTGCTAAGGTGAAAGGGTAAAACTTTTGGTATAAAGGTTATAATTGATTTAAACAGATTTCAAAGTAAATCGTATTTACTTTCTAAATCGTTTTAACCGCCGTGCTTGTTAAGTGGGAGTTTTGATTCATCGTAGTCAAATCATTGGCACAAAAACTGCTTGATTCCCTCCATAGAACGTGACTAAGCCGGGTATATTGTAATATGAAGTTATTGTGGATAAAGGTTAGCATGATAGATACTTGAACTCATTTTCAAAGTGTTGACGTTATTAAATCAATGAAAGCTAATGCTAACTAAATTTCCTAATTGGGATCTCCTCTATGTGTAGATCTAGTTGAGTGGTAAGATTGGTTAAAATTAATCATAACCGATATACTAAAAGTGAGTTCCCTAACCTTAACTATTTTCTTGAAATTAAGTTTTTAAATAAAATTGTTCATACTTTTTGCCAAATCTTTCTTTACTTTTGTAATTTGTATTTCTTAATTTACTTCTTTGAAATTCGACACTTGAACTCTCAATATTTTATTACTTGCGACAATCTATAATTGAGTTACAACTGCTAGAGTTCAACATTCATGTTCTTTCAATTCATTTACAACCCTACGTCCACAGTTCATATCCGGGTTCAAGACACCCCTCCCCTTAATTTCCAATAAATTCCTAAACTTTGTACTATAATTAATTCTGAATATTAAAAAGAAATAAAAATGGGGGCTAGTTTATGAGAGATTACAAAGAAAAAGAGAAAGAAAAAATTTCATTTTCTGCTAATCTCTTCTGTCATATAGAATAACTCCAATACCTTATTCTTTCTATTAAATCTCATTTTATAATTCCAATTTTTTGTTTTAATAATCGGCAGATTAACAATTGTGTAGCTCGAAAAGGAAAACACTTGCGCAGCATTTCTTTTTTCAAAATAAAATATTAAGGAAAAGGTAAGAGCAAAATTACTTTTGTTTAGCCCCCAACTCTAGCCAGCACGCTCGTCATCCAAACAATCACATCTATTATATATATGGGAAGACTTGAAGGTGATTTAGTAATTACAAAGTTAATTAATAGACTAATTAAGCATCATCTTAAATTTTTATATGAAACTCCAATTTTATTCCTTAATTTATTTACTGGATTTTGACCACTACTCAAATTTACATTTTTTTACCACAAAACACTGATTTTATAATAAATGAAACAAAATTTAGGTTACTCTTTTTATTTTTTTAACTAGTTCCTCCATTTCTAATCAATTTTTTTTTTTCAAATATGGAGTTACTCATCTTACCTGGTTATTTATTGTAGTAAAGAAATTTTACCTATAGTATAATGCAAATAAATTGTATTACTAATTTTATATTCCAATTAATATATTGGTTATTTCTTAACTTTTTAACAAATAAAATTATGTAATTTTTTTTAACTTATGACTACTACATTATTATCCAAAATAAAAACTCCATAATGTGATCTCGATTTCATTTCATAATTGCAAAATCATAGTTTTTTTTTCTATTTTTGTTTATTTTTTCTTTTATCTTCTTTCTCATTTTTTTATAGAAAAATTAAAACTTATTTGTAATTAAGAGTCAGCTCAATTTTACTGTGTAGTCATTTAAAAATAGAAAATAATTTTTTTTTTCATAAAGACTGTAACAAGCATGCACGGTGAGTGCAGTGTTGAAATTTCAAAAATAAAAGATGCCAAGTAGTTAGGGCAATTGAAATAAAAAAGGTAAACGTCACTCAGTTATCCTTAAATTATATCTTATGTTACTTAATTATTTTGAAACTATCAGGCATTGTACTAATTATTCTCAAACTATTTAATTGTTGTTATCTCTTCTAGCCGTCCACCGCACCATTAATCATGGATGGAAAAGTGGTGTGTCACATCAGCAGCCTTGCTACATTAGCAGTCATGTTATTTTTCATCCATTCTTAACGGTTGTGATGAACGGTAAGATAATTAAGTAACATTGGATATAGTTTAGAGGCCATTAAGCAACATTTGATAGTTTCAGAATGAGTGAGCAACATTTGTATGGTTTAAGGACAACTTGTGTTATTTACCCAAATAAAAATAAGGATAATCACATCAACAAAGTTCATATTACAATAAGAAAGTTATATATATTCTGTAAGTATTTGATTAGTAAGTTTTAACGAGTAAAAAAGACAATTGTTATTACTTTTTCTGGGTTGAAAATTTAACTATATGTAGTGTAAGCATGTATGATTATGACTTAGTTGAACATTATGGTGGATGTGAAAAAATAATGGTTAGACATAATGCTTCAAACATAGTAATTAAACACAATGGTTAACCATACATAAATGCTGTTTAAAATAATTCAAAATGAAACTTTTGGTTAATTGTTTTTTATTTGTGAGATTTTTAAAAAGTACATTAATTTTACTTGTGGATCAACAACAACAACAACAATAATAAATCTTTATTTCATTGGTTTTTAGTTATCACCACTAAAGTTATTTACTACTTATGGAATCTATGTTTATGTCTAAGTAATTAAAAAGTATTAAAAATTATTTGATATTGAAAAAAAGTTATTAATATGGATAAAATTGTAATATTTGCATCCAACCTTTGTTAAACGGGTAAATTTAATTAGATGTCAACTAGAGTTTTTCTAAAATGATATTTACTCAAATTAGTCAAATAATATTGTCACGATTAGAACACAGGGTAACGAAGTTTTGAAGTTTTAACCACAATGGCAAATTAGCCCTATGTCTATTAGGACACATGCATTTGAATATTAATGAGAATGCAGATGAGCTTGTGACTTTGATTTGTATATATGTATATACAATCATAGTGAAGATGATTTCATGATATGGTATATGCATGTAAGTTTTCTTTTTATATTGTCCATATATAATTTGTACCAATAGTTTGCCAAGAGGTTAGACTTTACATTTTTGAATAAAGATTAAAATTAAAATTTATCAATTTTATGTATGAATAAAGGATAGAAATTAAAATATCCTTGATTTATGTTAATTTAATTTTAATATTCTTTAACAAAAAATTTTGTCCATACGACAGCTATACAGCTAATAAATATCATAATAGATGATCTCAAATTTATTAAACGATTGTACAAAACAATTAGGGTGAATTATAGTTTTCCTAATGTTTGGTATTAATTATATTTTAACACCACAAGTCTAACACCTAAACTTATCCTCGGTTTTTTTGACACTGTTCACATTAATATTTTTTTTTTATTTTATTTGAATTAATTGATAATTATCTTTCAATAAAGTAAAATTTTTAATAAATATTTTACAACTATTGGATAATTTAAATTTTAAACCATTATTATTTGAGAAAACAGGAAAATATTCTTTTTGTCTATTGGTATTGGAATAAAAAACATAGGTGTTAGATTGTTTCAGAATATGGGGTGAAAAATGTAATTAGCACTAAATAAGCCAAATTGAGCCCATGAATTTACCCAAATTGTGTGAGTTGGCCCACAACTCAGTACTCAATAAATATTAGTCTTTGAACTTTGGAAAGCTAGACAAGTTAGTCGAAGGCAACTGTTGATACCTAATAGCGTTGGAAGTTTCAGCAACAAAATGTAATAAAAAATATCAAGGACCCTTAATTTGGTGAAACGAAACAAAAGCACAAGCCACCAATTTGACTTTAAGCTTGAATTTTCTTTTCTTGTTCAATGGGTTTGAGTTAAAATGAATTTTTTGGCCTAATTAATCGGTTCAAGATACAGAGAAAAGATATTGTAAAGTTTTTGGATTGGGTTGATGACTTATTTTGTGAGCGTGCAATAGAATGGTGAATTGATGGTTGGTGAATAGAGAAAATTAATGTGGCTACCATTCACAATGAAATTGTTAAGGTGAAAATATGGTTGGTGGATTAATTGCAAGGATTCTAGGTTACCGAGCCCTTAGGAAAGTAGAGGTTATGGTGCTTTTTCATGAATTTAGTCCCCATAATTTAATGTTTGCTGCAATTGACGTTTCTACAATCATTGTGTTTGATGTAAACTATTTATGGGTTTAGGCTTTAGACAAAACCGGAGATTTTGTAGGCCAATAACAACACCTAAGAGCTTTGGCATAATAGTTGATGTTCTTATTAACTTGGGGTAGGTCTCTTTTGATTGGAAATTAAATAGAGAGCCACACCAATGCAAAAGGTATAGTCCGCCAAAAACTTCTTCACAGGAATCTAGCAGAGGTCTTTGTTTTTCATCATTCAATCTCCTCACAAGTATTATCACCAGTTACAATTTGTCAAACTTTGATATCAACCACTTTGAAATTAAAGAGATTACTTGAGATCGTATAGCACATTATAACCATGCAATCAACCAAAGGCAATCTTGCTGTAGATAAGATCAAGGAACACAAACCATTTATGTTGTTATCAGTTGATGAAAAAGTAGCAATAGAAAAAAAGTGAAAAATGAATAGAAGAAACTTTAAGCTCTAGATCACCAAACCCTATGTCATCTCAGCATATTACCTAACATCCTCAAGTATCTACAGTTACCTATGGACCAACTTGCAAAGTTTTTTGAAGTTCAAGTGCCAAAATTTACATAGTACTAAATTTTAAACCAACTTGCACAAGTTAGAAAAAGTTAGTAGCTAAAGGTATAGTTAGCCTGCTAAATATGAAGGAAAGTGACAAAGTGTGGCATACCCAAAAATGAAACTTCTTGCTCGATAACTTTGATAACTATCAATGCATACACATACGTGTGTGTGTGTGTGTGTGTGGTTTGGCATAGTCAATTACGACTTGAAAAAAAAGAAGAGAAATTCATAAAATTTTATGCACCCAATATAAGACAGTGATGCTTAAGGTTTTATAGAAATTTTATACATTCCTTATATGTATAATGTGTGTTTTCCCTATTTAAGGAAACACTACTAAAAAATAGTCATTTTTTAACGATCAAACCATTGGAAAAATGGGAGATTATTTTCCAACGGCCAATGCATTGAAAATTTCAAAATTTTAATTTTCAATGCATTGGGTTGTTAGAAATCTCCAACTCAAAGCTGCTGAAAAAAAGACAGTTGAAAATATTCAACACGAAGTCGTTGTAAAAATGACCGTTATATATAGCCCATATACAAAAGCCCATAACAGGCCCTAAACTACCCTCATCTCTCATCTATCATTCTTTTCATTTCTCCTCTTCTCCCTCCACAGCCACGTTGTCCTTCCTGGTCCGTCCTCCTTTCTCTTGTGTTCGCATCTTATCTCATTGGTTGCCTGACGTCCATCCTTGGTCCCCTTCATTCGCATCTTTCTCTGCCGTCCTCTCTCATTCTTTGGCTATCGTCATCCTCATATTCCTCCCTTTCCGGCCGCCATCCTCCTCGCATTGATCGCCGTCCTCACTCGACCGATGAAGTCTTCATTACTCATCGTGGCTAGTCGCCTTCTCTGTCATCCACAGCTGCTTTTGTGTTCACGCGGTCGTTGGCTTCTCCCTTGTTCTCTTCTCCTCTTTGTCTTCCTCACCTGCCTCCCAGCCGTCTTCCTCCGACTCGCCTCCACACCTGTCATCCTCCTCGGCCTCGCCTCATACTCCCTTCCTCTGTGTTCTTTGTCGTTCCTCCGCATTTCTGATTTATGGGTTTCGTTTTGATTTTGGTGCATGTTTTTTTATTTTGGTTTGATTTTTTATTTTGGCTTGATTTAGGTGCAAATCTGATCCAAATTTGGTTTGATTTTTGAATTTTCGTTTTGATTCTGGTCCAAATCAGATCATATTTTTCATTTTGGTTTAATTTTTGAATTTTGATTTTTAGTTTTGAATTTTTAATTTTGGTTTAATTTTTTAATTTAGGTTTCATTTTTTGAATTTTTGTTTCATTTTTTATTTTTATTTTTAGGATTTGATACGACTTTGAATTTTTTATTTTTTATTTTTGTGTTTTTTTTATTGAATTTGAAATTTTTTTTATTGATTTTGTAATTTTTGGAAATGTACAATATATTTTTTTGTAAATATAAAAAATATTTTTTTTTTGTAAATTACTCCCTCTGTCCCAAATTCTTTGCACCATTCCCTTTTCAGCAATTAATCTATGATTTTTTTATTTTAGACATTTTAGCATATAAATGAAAAAATATATATATATAAATGATAAATCAATACTTATAGTTTCTAAATATATATTTTTTTAATTTTTTTCAAACAAATAATAATATAAAAAAATTCAAGTCAAACTAGCCAAAAAAGTTAAATGGATCAAAAAAATCGGAACGGAGGGAGTATCATTTTAGTAAAGTATAAAATACAATTTTTTTTTAAAACAAACGTTCCAACGGTCTGGTTATTAAAAATTTTCATTAGCTCAACCATTGGAAATACCGTTTTATCATTAAGAAAAAACTTTTATGTTAGATAGTAAAAAATTTCTAATTACATAGCCGTTTGTTTTTCCAACGGCTAACTCTATAGTTATTGGAAACATTTTTTTTCAATGAATTATTTGTCAACGCACTAGTTCCCAATGACATCAATTTTCCAACACAAGGCCCTGTGAGATCATTGAAAACTGGCTATTGAAAAAATGTATTTTTTTAGTAATGAAAATGTTCTCATTCCTTTCTAAGCATGTTGCACCTACGGCCAATGTATGAATCATTGAAAAATAAGAATGACATAATAGACGTCAAATGCCTGTCACATGGATGTTTATATATATAGGAACTCTTCACGAGATGCATCTTCGCCCTTACTGTTGAAGAAGCCTACATCTTTCTCCTGACTATAGACACTTTGTTTACAAATCTATTAGTCGCAGTATCATTTTTTTAAAATTTTAATTTAAATTATTTAGTAATTGTTTTAGAATAAAATAAAATTTTAATAACAATAATTTAGAAATTAATAAATAATTTAAATCACTAATTTTTCATCTTTTCAAATGTAAAACAATCAAAATGTGAGGTTATAAGATGTAAGTTGTCAAATAGTTGGGCTTTTTGTAAAGCATCCAAAATGTATGGATAAAATAACACAACATGAACTAAGATTAAATTAAATGTGGGTATATTTTTTGAATTTATATATTTGCTTACAAAAGGCTATATATGTCTAGGTACAAGAAATGAAGTACTCTTTTTCCCCCCACCCAAGTAATACGTGACCACCTATTTTTCAATGTTATAAAAATGAATCCGTCGTGGGAATTTTATACTTCGGTGATCGATGCAGGTTTATTATGTCAGCTTGAGGGTCGTCAGGCGGTTTGACTTGACATGGAGATCACGTGGAGGGTTGCCGGCTCCGTATATAGAGTGACGGTTGAATGGTGTTCCATCCGTTTGTCTTCACTAGTGATAGAATAGTGTAAAAGGTTTAGATTTTTTAAAGAGATTCTTATTTAGAAAAAAATTACAAAAACCTTCCAATGAGTTGGCTTAATCTTATATTCTGTCTCCTCTATTTTTAAAACTTATACTTTACTCTCAATTTTTTTACATTACTCTACAACAATTTTTGAGACTTTAATTTAAATTGTTTGTTAGCTATATTCTTATAGTTTCAAGATTTTTGATATTTTTCTATAATTAATAAACATTAAAAAAATACTGATTTACATTTACTAATAGAGAGAAAAATATATTTAGAGAAGTGAAAAATTGATAATTTAAAATGACTATTAACCATGAAAAAATATTAAAGAAGTTGAAATTACTGAAAGATAATTATTATATGGTTTAAATTAGGAGTTCAAAAATTATTAGTGAACAGTGTAAAAGAATCATAGGTAAAATGTAGGTTTTAAAAAATAAGAGAGCAAAGCGTAGGTTAAACTAAACCTAATAGGAGAATATTGTAAATTTCCCTTTTATTTAACCAACAATAGTTTAAAACTTTAAGGGATAACTACAATTTACCCCTTAAGATTTAGATAAAATTACACTATATTTTTTCCTGTTTCAGAAATATACACTCTATTCTTACTTTTTTAATACAATCTGACAATAACTTTTGAAATTCTAATTTAGACTATATATTACTCATTTTCAAATAATTTTAATATGTATGGTACTTTTTTACAATTAACTTGCATTTAAAAAAAATACTACTTTTCACTTACAGGGAGAAAAAAACTAATAATTTAAAATATTCATTAACTGTAAAAAAAATATCATATAAATTAAAATTACTGATAAATAAATACTTTAATGTTTAAATTAAAATTTTAGAAGTTATGGTCAGACTATATTAAAAATGTAAGTGTAAATTTGTATTTTTTTTTAAAAAAAAGGGATGATATGTAAATTTATCTAAATCTCAGGAACAAATTATAATTAATCTAAACTTTAAATAAAGGTGTTGAGGTCAACGACTCAACATGAGCATTTGTCCTGCACTCCTAGTTCCTTCAATTGCACGAATGTGCGCCCGCACATGTTCAGAGGTGGGTTTAGACTTTAGACTCCAAGTGCCGTACGAGTCCGATATACGGCTTCAATTTCAAGCGATTAAATGGCGATCCGAACCTATCTGTTGCTACAATAGATCTCATCTTTTTTCTCCTTGTACACAAAATTTTTTTTATAGGATTTTAATTGTAGAATGTGCTATATCGTTTATGGGAAAAGAAATGTAGCACATGTTTACTTATAACTCAAAAGGTTACCAAAACACCAGTATCACCATTATAGAAGAAAATAGTAGAGATCAGGGTCAAAATTTGAAATTCCACTACCCAATATCTCTTGCTATTATGTAAGGAAAGTCGCTTCTACAGTCAAGCGATTAAAACAGTATTTATTGATTTCATGTATATCTCTCCACAACCAAACCAACCAGAGGACCAAATCCAGTTTGGTATTAAAAGATTAATGTCAGTTGCATAAATTTTTGTTATTTATGTACTCATGAGATATTTTAGTTAATATTTTTGCTTATCGAATAGCATTAGTATGAATTTACATTTTGATACCACAAAACATCTTGAATATTACAAAAGATACCATGATACAACACAATATTTTCATAGTAAAAGTGATACACGCGAGCTTCTAATATATTCTCTCAATTTAGACTATATATTACTCATTTTTAAATGGTTTTAATATGTATGGTACTTTTTTACAATTAACTTGGATTTAAAAAATATACTACTTTTCACTTACAGAGAGAAAAAAAATTAATAATTTAAAATATTCATTAACTGTAAAAAAATATTATATAAATCAAAATTACTGAAAAATGACTACTGTAATGTTTAAATTAAAATTTTAGAAATTATTGTTGAAATATATTAAAAATATAAGTATAAAGTGTGTATTTTTTAAATAAAAGAAATAATATGTAAATTTATCTAAATTTCAGTGACAAATTGTAATTAACCTAAACTTTAAGTAAAGGTGTTGAGGTCAACGACTCAACATGAGCATTTGTCCCGCACTCCTGCTTCCTTCCATTGCACGCGTGTGCGCCCGCACATGTTAAGAGGTGGGTTTAGACCCCAACTGCCGTACGAGTCCCATGCATGGACCATTGAAAATATTTTTTCATCTGTTGCTACAGTAGATCTCATCTTTTCCCCCTAGTACTCAAAAATATTTTTATAGGATTTTAATGGTAGAATGTATCATATCGTTTATGGGAAAAGAAATGTAGCACATGTTTACTTATAACTCAAAAGCTACCGAAACACCAATATTACCATTATAGAAAAAAAATAGTAGAGATCAGGGTCAAATTTTGGACTTTCAGTTCCACCACCCAATATCTCTTGTTATTAAGCCAGGAGAGTCACTTCTATAGTCAAGTGATTAAAATAGTATCTATTGATTTCATGTATATCTCTCCACAACCAAACCAACCAGGGCACCAAATCCAGTTTGGTATTAAAAGATTCATGTCAGTGGCATAAAATTTTGTTATTTATGTACTCATGAGATATTTTAGTTAATATTTTTGCTTTTCGAATAGCATTAGTATGAATTTACCTTTTGATACTACAAAACATCTTGAATATTACAAAAAATACCATGATACAACACAATATTTTCATACTAAAAGTGATACACGCCAGCTTTTAATATATTCTCTCAATTTTTTACAATAGTCCACAATTTATTATGTGATATTCGTATGATAGAAAACTTACCCTAGCACCTCAAACATACTGGTCAATTTTATTTCTTAATTTTTTAAGTATAGATAGAAAATCAACATAATGGATTTAATAGTCTAAAAGACTAACATTTTTTCAGAAGAAAATCAACACATTTGTTTGGCCATGGTTGAACAGCTCCAAAAGTAGGAAAGTAGGGAGGGGAGAAATGTGCATATAAAATACAAAAATTCAGTTTAGTACCAAAACTTGTATGTTTTCACCAGTTGGCCCCTTACTTTTTTCTTCTTGCCATGTCTTAAGGGAAGATAATGTGGTAAAAACATTTGATGATCTAGGGGGAAGAACAAGAAAGGTTTAGGGGCCAAAAAGTATTTTTCCCAATAGAAAAATTGTTTGAAGAGTGACTCACTTTTTGTCTCTCTTTACCTAAAAGAAACATACAAAATTTTTTTTCTAATAAATGTTACGAGAATTAGTGATATCCATTACAAAATCAAAGGGGTGTCTAACTACTAAATTATATATTTCTTTTTTTTTTTTTTTGGGAAATAAGTGGTTTGATTAACATAGATCCGCCTCGAGCTCGTGCATAGGTTTCTAAATATCAAAATCAAAAATTGCTACGTAATGTTGCTTTGCCTATCGTATTAATTAGTTTATAAGGTTCAACTTTAATGTGTTACTATTCTCCAACCTTTCCCCGTGTCATTCTTTGAGAAGGACTTATTATGAATTGTCCACCTCGTTTCGTTGCTTGCAAGGCATTGTTTTTTTTCATATTCCCTTTCAGACGGAAAAATGGAAATGATCCGAGTATTAAAACAAACCAAAAAAAAAAGTACACTGAAGTTTGTAGCTATAAGATGGGAAGCAAAACAAATCAAAATAGAACGGTTCACGTTGTTGCTGACGACCCCAAGAGAGAGTTGCAGGAACAGCGTGATGAAGAGTAGAGCCCCAAAAAGTTACCAAGTGATTGCGGGTATGACTCAAACTCAATATCGCTTCACATCACATCATCCCAACTCCAATAATGTCTTCCTCAGACCACACTTTCCAATCCCTCCCCTCTTTATTGGCTACGTGTAAATTAGGCAGCGGATTGCTTTCTCTCCCACTTCAACCCCCCCACCAATCCAACTCGCAACATTGCTCGACTATTCCAGTCAAATAAATTATTTTGTCCTTGCCCTCGCGAGCTTTTGATTTCTATATTATGCAATCTTTTAGTTTGTCTCTGTATTTTTCTGAGATAAGGAGCAATTATTCATCAACTATTTATCCAACGTATGCAGAGAGCTTTTGAACTCTAGAAGATGAATTTTGTCGGATAAATAGAAGTGTAAAAGACACAAGTATTTTTCTAACTGTAGCCAATAGAATAGTTAGTGACCGAGATATTATCCATTGCCGTGCGGTGGACCCAACGCATTTATTGGCAGAGCAGAGCAGGAACTCTGTAGAAAAGTTTGGCCGGCAATTGGCATCGTCAACACGTACCTAACCTGGTTGGGCCAATTATGTATAATGATTTTCACTCTCCAATCAAATTGATTTATTTTTTTGGATAATCAGATTGAAATTACAATAACGTAAATCATAGTAATTGTTATAGCCTAAAAGCGATTGTCTTACACCCGATATAAAAGTAATTTAAAAATGATAAAATAAATAATTACTATTGGATAGAAAAGTTATATGTAAAGCTCACTCAAATTTTAATTCACTGCTTACCATTCTATTTGCGGGATCATTTAGCAGAAAAGAAAATAAAAAAGAAAAAAATGGGTGCCTGCAGGCTGTAGCATTGACCGGTATACAAAAGTGCTGTTTGTTGAGAGCTTTAAAGATCTGGGCTTTGGATCGCGGATTCGCGGGCCAACAAAACAAAAGCCCATGTTCAAGATTGGCGCCTATAAGCTTATCGTCAAATTTCTTTCTGGTACAACTACAACCGAAACGAGCCCAGTTGACAATTCCTTGCTAGGCTTTCCTCGGCAAAGAAGCAAGCGCACCTCGGCTTGCAAGTTCCAACCCAAAATTGAAAACGTCTCCTCGGTTACCAGGAGAAGCGAAGGATTTGATTTGATGATTTGATCCGCAAGCAGGCGGCAAGCCAGCGACGGCAACAGTTACACTCATAGCAGCTTCGTGCTCTAAGCTCAAAGCTCTTCTGTTCCTCCGATGGTATGGACGCCAAGACCGTGAAAACCCTAACCCCTCTCCCCTCTCGTCTTCCCTCGCCAGGTTCTGTGCTTGCCTCCTTCCGCTGGGCTCCCAAGCTCAACAGGTCCATCCTATCTCCTATCTGTTCCCTCTGTAAGCACCCCCCATCCCACTATCGTATGCTCTAGTATTGCTAATAGCTCCTGAATTTGTGTCCCTCATTGGTCGGTGTAGCTGGAAAAGGAAATGCCCACTCTCTCCCACCCTCGTCACACAATAAGCTTCTTCAGGTCGTTTTGGTTTCTCCCCAGGTTGGGATTTTAACTTGCTTTTGCTTAGACTTTCTATCTTTCATAAATTGGGCAATTCGGTTGCCTTATGCCTCAAATCTCCTGAGCGTTCTATTTGTCCTCCTCGTCCTTTGCAGATTCCTGGAAACACTGGTTGCATCGCAAGGACATGTGCAGCTTCTGCTGTTGGCCTCCACCTTGTAGGGGTACGCCTAGTCCTGCTATTGTGTCTTTCTTCTCTCCCTTCACATTGGTACGTCACTAGCTACCTCTTAACTTGACATTTTCCTCCTTTACACTGCTTCCATAGCCTATGGGATTTCGTGTGGACGATGCAAAACTAAAGCGTGCTGGACTCGATTACTGGCCGTATCCACCAAACTTGTCTGGAATATATATTGTTTGCATCAACATTGCTACTTTGACTCTTATGCTTTATGCCTAAACAAGTATCACCATTTCCTGTGCTTGCTTTTCTACATTTGGACATCTCTCGTTCTCGTTCCTACCCTTTAACTTCAATGTTAGATATGTGGTCCTTAAGGTTCATGAGTCATGGGCAGAGTTTCGGGATTTTTTCAAGCAGCAGGTTGTTTATTCCTGGCCACATGGATTAGCAAATCAATGTCATTTTAAGTGGTACTAAATCTTTGGAGTCCTGCTATGTAGGAAGGAGAAAAGAGGTTGCTTGCATTCACAAAAAGAGGAACAGCTATTCATTCGGTACGTTTCCTTTCCTATCACCCCCTTCCCAAACTGGTTGATTTTTAATGTGTGAGTGGTGTCGATGTTTCTGATACCCACCCCAAGTCTCAGCCTTCCATCCTTGAGATACTACTACCAATAATGCTGCTTAATCATCTTCCACGTCCTGTTTTATTTATTTCGAGTGCTATTTTTGTGCTTATAGATGCTATTTGGCATTTCATTTTTAACATGAAGTGTCTGTGAGTTTAAGGTCAGTTAAATCAACTGCTTCCGCAGGACTTCAGGTACAGAAGAGGTGATTATCTGATATTTGGTTCAGAAACTAGCGGGCTACCACCTGAAGCATTAGACGATTGCAGAGGTGAAAACTTTGGCGGTGGAACCATTAGAATTCCGATGGTTGAGACCTATGTTAGATGCTTAAATTTGTCTGTTAGCGTCGGAATTGCACTATATGAGGCTTCTAGACAGCTGAACTATGAGCAACTTGAAGATGCTGATGGTAGCGAACCATCCATCGTGACAGAAGATATTTTTGCTTAGACTAGTATTGTATCACATATCTAGCAAAATTTTGCACCTGTAGCTCTCGTTTCTTTTTCTTTTTTATAAGCATTGCCCTTAATCTCTGTATTAGGTCAGGTGCAAAGAAAATTTACACCGTTGTGTTTAAACTGAAATTCCAAACACTCAAGTGCTTTTTGTACTCGTATCTTTTAATGTGATCAACTAATGAAAAGCTGGGAGGAAGGCGCATATCGGGAGGCCATGGATTTCCGGACATGGGCGTTTGTATATATCATGACTTGTAATATGCTACTGCTACCATCCTCCCTGTATGATGATTGACTGAACTGCTGAATTGCCATAAAGGAAAAGAATCCACCAGAATTTGGGTATGGCATAAGAGGAGCTGGGTGTATTGTGGAGGAGGCCTAACAAATCGAGCTAATTTAAACGAGGCCCAGGTGTAAACCGGATGTCTCCCGGGCTCTTCCTTTCTCTGCTACAAATAAGTAAGAACATAAAGCAACTTTCTGATGATCACATTGTTGGCTCGGCCACTTGGTCGAAAATATTCTCCCTTATTAGGGATGCAAGAAAAGGGACCTGGAAATTGATAGTTTAACTTGTCAAAATACATTGTGAAAATTCAGGACAGAAACAGAAACTCTAGTTGAACACAAGACAAAGTTGTTCTGCAGGACCAGACAAGAATCTGAAAACTGTTCAAAGCTATGCCTTCCCACTCAGCAAGTACCTCAAGTTTCATCTTTCAAGGCCAAACTTAAATTGCAGTGCTAAAGGAAAGGAGGCCTTCAATAATTTTGTCAACTGACCGTATATGAAAAACAATCCAACTGAGACAGGACGACAGTCAATCTTTTGCCTATCGCAATTAACAGAAACTCAAAAGGAGCCAGTTGAAACCAAGGTACAAGCTTTAGCTAATTTTACTAAAGGTTGCTCCTACTCTTGCAAAGTTGACACGCACAACACCATAAGTAGAGCTACAGCCTCTTTGAGCTGGTCATGGAGCACATCAGAAAGTCTCTAAATTCTCCACAGAATTACAAAGCAAGGAGCTTGTGCATCACCTACATTGGGCACAACGGTGGCAAGACTGACCTGGTGAAATAGTTTGGAGATTTTCATTTCTTGTATCAATCACATCAACCTCAAACATGATTATTCTTTTCTAAAGGGGAGGCTATGCCCATCCTACTTAAATTAAAGGAATTTTGCTATGTCAATGCAGTATTAAAGGAATTTTACTAGGTCAATGCAGGCTTCTTCTTGTGAATCCAATTGGAAGAATCTTATTCAGAGAGGTTGGTTCTATCAATATCAAAATCAAACAACCACAGCAAGTTTTCAACAACCTATCAAGCGCTAGGACATAGGTGGCACTTGTTTCAAGATGTAAAAGTTGGAGTATTTGGCAGCCATAGCAAATCCAATAAGGACGGCAAATTTAGAGTACAAACGTGCAAATGGGATGGGTCATGGTCAGGGGTGGACCTACGTAGGGCGGCCCCCCCGAAAATTTTGAAAAAATTGAAATATAGGTACTTAATTAGTTAATTTAAGATAAATTAGGGACTAGAAATGTATTTTTGCCCCCCCGAAAATATTGAAAGAATATGAAGATGGGGGGCAGTAAGGTAGGCGCTAAATAAAACAGTGACCAAATGAGTAATTATTCCCTCTAGTCTTAAACAGATATTCTAACATGGCCCAAATGCACTATTAGTCCTTCAAATTTTTCAACCTGTACGAGTTGCACCCTAATCTTTGAATTAGTACGAATTACTCCCAATCTCCAGCTTTACCTCGCCACGATGTCGTCCCTCTCCTCCAGGTTTAGTCGACTCTCCTCCGGGCTCGCCCCCCGAACCGAAAATCCTAGTTCCGCCACTGGTCATGGTCCATTGTGGAAAACACAGTTTCCTTCTACATTTTTCTTCCCAACAATTGACGTCAACACTAAGAATGACTCTTATATTTGCATCGACCAATCAATATCCCATCATGTTGATACGATGGGATAGTACAATCCTAACTGACATATTAACAATTTCCGTTCTTATTCGAATAGATTGCAGACATATATATATGACATAATGGTTTTTCATTTAGAGAAGCAGAAGATCAAACCTAGAACAAGCAACATCTATCATGCAGCTGGATGGAGGACCTCAAGCACAGAACACACACAAAACCCTATGAAACTTGAACCTTAGCCAACAATAACTAAAACCGCTTAAAAAACAATTAGAGGAAACTTTACTCACTGTACAGAGCTGCTGCTCATTGCAAGCCAACCAGCACTTGATTGAGACCAAAGCCAATCTCCTCCCTAAATTCCAATTCCGAGGAAGGAGAAAAAGCCGCGTTTCTTCGGCTCCTCTTCAACCATTACAGCCTTCATACTGTCCTGCTCAACAAGTCTCCACGCCGCCTGCTCAAAAGCCAGCCCTGCAAGCGTTGGTGGCTTATTAAGCACGAGTGGGTGACCTCTATTCGTGCTCCTGATCACTTCTGAATCCTCCGGAATCACTCCCAACAATGCCAATCCGAGCATCTCTTGCACATCAAGCACAGACATCATATCTTCCCCATTTATCATATCCGTCCTCACCCTGTTCACAATCATCTTTATGTCCCGGATTCCATCACATTCTAACAGCCCCGTCACTCTATCTGCATCCCTTAAGCTGGTTATATCAGGTGTTGTCACCAGGACAGCTTCATGAGCAGGAGTTATGGCCGTGATGAAGCCGGCATCGATTCCAGCTGGACAATCTATAAGGATGAAGTCCGGAGACCCTTCGTCCCGCGATTTCAGCGCATCCACCAGCCAAATCAACGCTTTCCCTCCGAAACCCATCGGCAGCTTCGATCTTGGTTTCGAAATGCAAAGCAGCTCGAAGTTCGACCAGCGCTTGTCCCGGACCAAAGCTTGGTCCAGCCGGCAATCTCCGTTGAGGACCTCTACGACAGTGTAGTTCACGCGATTCTCGAGTCCCAGGAGCAGATCGAGATTGCGGAGGCCGACGTCGGCGTCGATGGCCACCACGGAGAAGCCAAGTCTGGCAAGAGAGAGGCCCACATTGGCGGTGGTGGTGGTCTTCCCGACGCCTCCTTTCCCTGAGGTGATGACCACCACGCGAGGCGTCTCTCCGGCGAGCTGCGGTTTCCTGTTGTACTGGAGAACTGATGTGACGATGGTGGTGGGCCTCGATTTCGGGTACAATTTGCGAGAGTTTATAGATGAGAGAGGTTTAGGCCGTAGGAATGGCGCGGCAGGTCGAGGCTTAGGGGGCAGTAGCTGCGCAGAGAGCATGGCGGATTACTAGGGTTTTGCGAAGAAAGAGACCATCTGATGGAGCTTACAGGCGAGAGAGCGATAGTGAGTGAGAACGACGAACAGTTGGAAACGGGAAAACGAAAGAGAAAACCCGAACCGAGTCAGCAGAATGGGCTTTTCGACTACAAATGGGCCTCCAATGGGCCCATTTTCTTCCCTATGTTTGGGTCGGGCTCAATTAATGTGAGCGGACTTCAGCGGCTCTCTAAATTCTAAAATCTAAATTACGCCTTTCCGGTTATACCCTTGAAGTTGTTTACCACGAAACTTCACCTTTATAATCTAGATCTATCATCTCGGCCGTTAAAATCAAGAGGAACTGATGTCGCCGGCTTCGATTTCTCCTCCAAGCGTGGCCCCATCAACGCTGGCCTTCCACGTGTCTACCTTTCATTGAGACACCTCATTGCTTTGTTCTCCCTTCGGCGAAACTGCAAGAAAAGTCAGACGTTCGAGAATTACCCTCCAAAAGTTATCCTACACGTGGCGGATTCTAATTGCTGGAGTGCCCATCCTTCTCTTCTCCCTCCCGTCACCTCGTTGCTCTGGTCAGTTATTTATCGGTCTCCCTCCCCTCTGATTCTCTTTCTACCTTCTTCAGATCCAAAAACCCAATTTTTGGAATTATATTTACGTGTTTACCTGCTGCTTTTGGAAGTGCTCGTGGCCTTACACGACCAAACATTTTTCCGAAGGTATGATCTTTCTCTGTCTCCTGTCCTTTGTATTATGGGTTTTGTTTTTCTTTCCGTTTTATGGATCGTTTGTTTTTCCCTTTATTTTGTTATTTAGATTGATCTTTGAGTCGGATCTAATGGTTAATTCGATTCTTTTGTGTTTCTCTTTTGGTAGTTATGCTTCTGGGCTGTCTGGATCGTTTTTTGAGACTACTGTTTTTGGCCTGAATTAGGGTTCTAGTTCTTGGTAGAGGTGGGATCTGACTGTAGTTCATAGAATTGTGCGAGGGAGAAAGGATAAAACTGATCTGTAGTATAATGATCTGATTCATCAACAAATTATCTATCTTAATCTGATTCCGCATGGTACTGTCATTTGATCTTTGTGCTCCTTTTGGATAAGAATTTGATCCTCTTTCGGGTTCAGGTTTTGTTTATTTTGTGAAGATATGTGCTTGAGCTCTGGTAACGTGATCCTCAATATTGCTGTTCATCTGCGCGTGTTGATTTTCATGGGCCTGTATTGCGTTGCTTTGGTTGATGGATTCTCCAATGTTAGCTCTATCATACTGTTTCCTAAGTAATGGAATTGATTGCATTGAATGCAATCCTAAATGAAGCTTCATTGTTATTTTCGTCGATTTTGGCATTCCTATGATTTATTTTCAACATTTTATCTATTGCAGCAAGGGGGCCATGTGACCTGTTTTGAGGTGGATTGCAGCTAGTGTGCTTGCAATTTTGATTGGTGTATTTGTCTTCTCGGTGTGCACAAGATGGGAAAATGCAAGGGTTGTGGGAAATTAGGAAGAATGCTGCCAAGGGATGGGCCTGTGAGTGCTTACCAGTGTTCCCTTCTATGCTCTCCTGTTGTTTCTGTTTGGGAGTGTGCCGTTCGTAAGATGAGATATTCCTACAGACCAGAGTGGGTGTAGTCTTTGGTGACATAGCATTATTGTTAGTTCATAACACAAATAATTAAATAGAATATTGAGAGTGAAACCTCAAGGTAATAGAAGAAATTAAGGGAAGACAGCTTCATAGGGAAAATGTATACTTGTTAGAGAAATTCACTTGTAGGAAAAGGAGTTTGTTTAAACAAAAGTTGGTGTTACAGCATTATAGTTGGCATGGAAAACAAGGCATGCAATAAAGGGCAACCAGCTGTGAGAAAAGCCAAAAAGAAGACTGTCAAAGATGAGCTGGATCGCATGAAGCAAGCTGAGAAGAAAAAGAGGCGCTTGGAGAAAGCGCTTGCGACTTCAGCAGCCATACGTTCTGAGTTAGAGAAGAAGAAACAGCAAAAGAAGGAAGAACAGCAAAGGCTTGATGAGGAGGGTGCTGCGATTGCTGAGGCTGTCGCTTTGCACGTCCTAATTGGTGAAGACTCCGATGACTCACGCAATATGGTTCTTAACAAGGAAGCTGAATTGAACCATTGGGGATATGCTGGAAATATTAACCTACTCATGAGTGGAGGCGGAGAATACCTTCCTCATCATGTTAACTCAGATTGCGCTGAGTGGGTATCTAACTCCTGTGGATATGGATGTGAATGGGCTGATTTGCAAAACAATGACTGGGCGTTCACTGGTGGACCTTGTGCACGGGACTTGCGTGCCTCATATTTCAACGAGGGATGTTGGGGCAGTGCAGAGTATTCTGCTGGCCTTATTGCAGCGCAAGCTGTTTCAGCACTTCAGATAACAGAGGATGGAGAAGGTGATACCATTGTGCTCAATGGGATGCTGGGAGGCTAAGCAAACGTTCGTCATTATATCTTGTGTCACTGAAGATGTCGCACACCTGAATAATGGTCCTGTATATACTTGCTGTGAATGTGTTTGTGTCATTTTGTGGGAGCTTGTTGCAGGGGAAGGATATATGCTGGTATTGCATGTGCGTGTCACCTGATTGGGTGCTCTTCTTGGTTCAGTTTTTCTTTGTTTACTTCTTGGATATGTCAAACATTTAATGTTTGTTTGTTTGGTGTTTGGCGTATCAACGGCTGTTCCTGACATGTTTTGATTTCTCATGCATGCTTCAAAGGATATGCTTGCTTAAGAGTTAAGGGTATTCTGACCTTATTCTGGCCCCATTGAGAAGAAATAGTTTCTTGGAAGCATTGAATTAAATATCGTGGTATACCGCTTACCGCAAGCACATGGTATGAGGTATGAAAGTTTTCGAGTTTTATCATTTCATCGTGCAGTATACTACAATATTTCACAGTATATCACATATTGTATATTTTTTGTATATATTTTGTCAAAAAACTTGCGGTATACTATAAATAATGTGTGATATGTACCGCAGTATTTAATTTTTCGTGCTTTTATTTTTCATTTTACATAAATAATATCACAAATATATAAAAAATTAAAATATAAATAATACACATATCATAAAATAAACATTTACTTTTATTTTTTTTATTACTTTTTTTAATTAATATAACAATTTAATAGATGATAGCTATTTAAAGGTTCATATAGGGTTGAGCAATATCCCTCAATTGGATTTTTTATGTATGCTAGCCTAATTGAATATCTTCTATCATTTATATTTTATTTATATTTGATAATTTATGATAAGAAAAATTAGAATATATATAAAATGTGTAAAAATAAATTATTAAATAAATTATGTCATCTAAAAATAATATTTTAATATTTATTTTTTACGGTAACAGTAACAGTATGCAATGCGGTATACCTTAAAATTTTGGGGTGCGATATGCCTAATGGTAACAGTATTTAACACCTTACTCGGAAGCTTATAAGTGCTTCTTGTAGCACTGAAATGTCTCATGGTACGTACGGCCAAATACATTTTTGAGTTTGGGTTCATCATTTTGCATGTCAATAATGTTCGATTACAGTAATTTTATATGCGTATAAAAGACAAAATCTTGTGATTTTTCAAACATGACTGTAAGAGTCTCTTGTTGAAGGATGAGATTAAGATGATAAAAAAGGTGTTCCTGCATTTGATAATACCAATAGAAGCCAAAGGAGTCGAGTGTAAGTTGGAACTTATGATAATATTGATTCCACAGACGTATTTTTACCCTTAGGTTAGTCGTTTCCTCCGCAGACTTGGGTAGCTGCGAAATACGAAGGCATATTAGGCTCAGTTCTCAGTTCTTTTCGAAGGCTTTTGGCTGGGTGGGCACTAGAAAACTTTTTCCTTATTGTTTAGTTCGACTCCCAAAATGGGGAACAAATGCCTCTTAAAATGCTGCAGGCTCATGCTCCACAGGAACAACATCCAGAAGATACAGCATGTTCTTGGGAAAGCCAACTTAGTGGCGGAGCAAATGGCCAAGAAGGGGACAAATCTGAGTTATGATGCAACAAATATTTTTCGGATATGTCCAAATTTTGTATATACTTTGGTTCTTTTGGAAGCTATGGGGAATACTTCCTTCCCCATAACCTGCCCCATAACCTGCGACACTCGAGGGCTAGAGATCCGGGCTACAACCTTCGCTTGTATTTTGTATTAAACTCTGTTGTAGGCTCTTTATATTAATGCACTCCAATTTAGCAAAAACAGAATTTGGTAGCTGTGCAGAAATGCCTTTGGGGTTTATTTTTGGCACTGTTATTCTTTGTTGGAATAGCCTAAATTTCACCTAAGAATAGATGGAACCATTGTTTGACAGAATCTGCTAAACAGCCTTTCAGTAACTCAAACATAAAATAGCAATTAATATTTCCTTTTTGGCCGAATGAACGACCATGGGTACGCCTAATATCATATTAATATAAGATAATTAATTTTACAACATAAGTAATACTCTAATTCCTAAAATTCTATCCAAGCTCTTATAGAGCCAAACAAACTTCAGCAGAGCTTTAAAAAACTTCACCATCCAAGCCGGGCTTCAAGTCTATCAAACCCATTTTAGGCCGAGTTTCAAGTCTCCTTTACTAAACTCATTGAATTCAAGCTTGACCCGAGCTAATCTCCAATAAGCGGAGCTTTGAACCCAAAATATTCAGGCTGAGCTCAACTCGTTTGCACCCACTAGCATAGACTCTTTAAGGCGTGAAAAAGAAAAGAAAAACTGCAGCTGTATTCCCTTCGCAAAAGAATTTGCAGAAACAGGTGAAACTCCATAACGAACTTTGTCCTTAGCTACCACCAACTCGGGAACTACCGACCTGACTTACCAAGAGATGCATATGATTCAACAGAACAGAACTCGTAGGCCTCAATCACCGGAAATCGATCATGGTGGAAAGAGAGCGACACTGGTAGATCGAAAACAACCATTTAGTGTACAATGGTCTTCACAGGATAGCTGATAAGTTCCTGAACGAGAACCACCATATTACAATTATACAAATGAATGGAAATATTTGTCCTCGGAATTCCAAGCTTCCAACTACCAGTACACTAAACATACAAGAATTGTGTAACTACCGTCATCAAACTCCATGATCTGAATTCTGTCGAAGTGGCTGTTCATCAAAATTTTGACGTGATGGCTGCACTGCATTCTGATGCTGTCCTTGCACAATGACATCATCATCCTGTTTCTCAATTTCTGCACTTGTAGAAGGTTTCACACCGTTGGCGACCAGATTCTTAAACCAAGTTGCTTGGAATCTAGGGGACCCTCTGTTTGAATTACCCGCAGAATCAGGAGAATCTCCATTTGTGCCGGAAGTCACACCCAAAAGAAAACGATAAGCCACTTTGCTTGCTGATACTATCTCTGTCTTGGCCTGTCTAAACTGCGAAAGGCAAAACTAGGTTAGCGAATATTTACATCCAAACTAGCTGTTAAAAACTGTGAGTCAAACCATAGGATCCCCAGAACCCTGGACATGCATCATTCAAAGAATCAATAGTTTACATCTCACACTACGTCTAATTGGTTCATGCATCATTGTGTCGGCATGTTATTAAAGCCCAAAACCTTCCACAATATCTCAGACAACTAGGAAGTTCTAGTTCCATTGGTTTCTCTCATAACATTCATCTGTGTATTGAAGTAGCTAGCACTAAAACAGCATTCATTATCACATCCAGAAAGGTAGGAGTTCAATTAAACCATCATGTTCTATACATAGAACCCTTTTTTTCTCATCATTACTTTTTTCAACATCAAACATTGGGTTAAAAACCATCAGTGTTGGATTATCATGATGCCATTATGTCAGGCACAGTAACAGACAAGAATTTCCGACCAATATTATTTTTTCAAAAAAAAATGGACTTGAAAGCAAATAAAGTTTCCTAGAAGTTATCAATTTCCAATAATGGTCCATAAGCAAGAGTAGATAGTCAGACCAACATATCATTGGCAGCACCAGCGAGGCCCTGCCCAAAAACCAGAAAATGGCGCAAAATGAAAGATACTCACCCGTAAAGCTGTGTTCCCTGCTATTTCAGCAGCAGCATCACCAGCATGTGCAAAACGATTCACCCAACCTGTCACAGAAACAGTTATACAAATTGCATCCTGCTGGATTTCATAAAGAGATCTACAAATTTCACACAGCCAGAAACGCAGTTATATTAATAATGGCACTCAAACACTAGAATCACAAAATCAATTAGAGGATTAATGCAACAAATCCAAATATTTAACCCAGAAAGCCCCTGAGCTTCCCTGGAGACAAACAAGTAAAAGGGGATGGCTGCAATATAGTAGAAACAGTGACCATGTGTCTAAATGTTGAATCAACTGAGAATCTGTTTCTTCTTTCTTGGAAAGGAGGTTGACAAAACACCCAACAAGATTATCGAGAAGATCCTAAAAGGAACACCTACCCCATGCAGTGCAGTACCAAAATAAGGCTTCAAAAATTTCCCTTCCTAACCCACTAGTCATAATCACCATCCACCATACAGGAAAAATAAAATAAGAAAATTAAACAAGATGAAATAGATCCATAAACAAGTATCATCCTTCAAAAATTTAATCCACCAATTCATATCAGCTTACTTCAGATACAATCAACTAACATTCTCCCGCAATGAGACCCTGATTTCTAACAAATGATTTTCTACATCAAAACAATCTTCATGCAATATATAACCAGGGATACAGTGATCTTCCCTCAATAAACCACAACTGACCTAAAATGTGAAGAATAAAATCATTCAGCACTCATGAGAAGGTGATAATGATGACACAGCAACAAAACTTCTAAAACAAATGATGCCAAAGGTTGTCATTCACATCCTAACAGCTATGAGAGACAACATCAAACTCACCTGGAAGCTTTGGCACACCTAGCTTTTCACAGAATTCATCGCAAAAATGATTGCAGTTTTTGGACAACAAATCATATGAACTTCCAGGCCACTCTCTACTCATTTCCCGCAAGATCTGGTTTACCTTGAATATCGAACAGTTTGATTTTCCAAGAACAATGCTCTCACGATATGTGTACATTGGATTCTTTCTAGATGAACAGCTAAAAACTCCAGTTCCATGTTCACAAAATCCAAACGACCACTCATCACTTCCATAAACCTGTATAGTATGGATGAAGCCACTAGCACACTTTGCATTAAGGTTGAAAAACAAAGTCATAATGACACTGAAACTGAATTGACACAAAAGAACAAGATCAACAAAAACGAGGAATAGAATGACTCGAACAAACTACAAGTCAAACATAATCCAATAATTGGAATGACATGCTCGGGGATCACAAGAAAACCAACCCCAGTACAGCTTTTACCTAGATCAGAAATGTTCAGTTTGAAAGACCTCCCGCAGTTGAACTGTACTGAAGGTTTACACTAACATTTTATGCACAGCAATCTTTGAAGTAAGAAGGGACGCAGACATGCTCTTTGTCCAAACTGAAGTAGCTGGATTCTTACTAGATTCACAATTGAACTGGGATTTCTCCGTTAATTCACTACAACTAAACAGTCAACACCAACCACTAGACGTCACATATTCATCAGCCTATTATTTAACTCTCAGATCAACACTGAATTAGAAGTTCGAACCGACTCTACCCAATGACCTGATATCAGCTCAACAAGGACAAGGCACTAGCGCTGACGCCACCAAACGCAGCAAGACTAAATATCTCACTTCCTCACAAGAAGAGACAGAGGAGCGAAAAGTTACCTGAACAGCACTGTGGAAGATGCCGCCGAGGCCAATACCGTCCTTGAAGATCTTATTGATTTGAACAATAGTACTGTTGGTCTTCTCCGATCCACTGTTGGTCACATCGTAAATGTGCAGAACAACCTCCGCCATCTTCACCAACCCCAAAAACGCTGATCCTTCTTTCACAGAATCGCCACAGAAACCCTAAGTCTCAATTCCGTGCACAGAGCAACAAAGCTCCGAATTGGGAAAAGAATTCAAAACCCCCCACTTTTGAGAAATTCCACCCAACTTTTTTCTCGAATTAGCTGGAGTGAATCTACAGTAATTTGTTTCCCACCTTCTCTCCTGACCCCCTCGGAATGCTAAAATTCAAGAATTTCAGTTCAACTTTCGAAACTCAGATTTGGAAGCCTAGACTGTAACGTGCAACAGATTTGCACTTATAAATGCGAGTATTAAAATTACCGGAGTATTAATTTCGTCAAATTATTTCTTTGCAGGTGCCTTTCCTGTTACTTATTGCTTTTCTGATTTATACAAACAATTAAATTCTCCCGCAAAATACAGAAGCAATTAAACTCTTAAAGCCCAGCTAGATTGTACGAAAAGAAGAAAAATGGGTAAATTGCATGCGCTGTCTCTAACCTTTAATTATTATTCCTGTTTTAGCCCTAATCTTCACTTTGCTTGTAGCGTGTCCTTAACCTCAATAAAACGTTTCATTTTGGCCTCCTCTTGGACGGAAATCATTATCTTCGATGGAAAATACTAAACCGGCTCAAGATTATAGGATAAATTCTAGTTTTAATCCTTGAAAAATTTTTCCCTTATCAAAAAAACCTTCAAACCTTGAAATCTAATGATTTTGACCATTGCTCCTCTGCCTTCTTCGCCACCACATCTGGCATCCCCCCGCTTCCCTCCCTATTCTGCCTCAACCGCCACCCTCATCACCCAAAATTTCCTCCCTTTTCCGGGTCTTGCCGCAGTTGGGTTGCACCGGCACGACAAAAGCAATTGACCTGCCGTTAGCCTACACCTCCTCCTCTTCCTCCACCAATTACCACTATTAATCTTTCCCCACCCTTGTCGTCGACCTCACTTGCGACCACCTATCAAAGCAAGAGGTGTTGTTCGGCTGAAACGTTTGCTCCCTTATAGCCTATAGCAAATGGCAGAACGTGTCGACACCGGTTATTTATGTGTTAAGCTTTTTCATCAAGTCCGGCCACCCAATGATTCGGTTTATCCTTCAAACGCATCTTTGATTCAATTTTTTCTTCAAATCCTTCAGGATTTTGTGTCTCCTTTAAATCCTTCGTGATTTGATTTCTCCTTCAAATCCTTCACGATCATCCACACACGTCTCGATTAGGCAGCCCTCAACTGAGCCCATGGTCTTGAGGTCGAGCTTTACAATGCTGCTGGAAATTGGAGAGGCCAGTGACCGAGTGGCTGGTCTTGAATGTGGCGAGAAGATCTAGTGATGGAAGAAATAAATGGGTAGTGAAGGTGGTGATGAGGCCGAGAATGGAGAGGTCTAGGAATGGCGAGCGATGGTGGCCGGAGAAGGATGATAATATGGTAGAAGTGAAGATGGTGGTGGGATTGTTAGAGGAAAAGTTTCAAGAGTTTTTTTGGCAAATGGAAATATTTTTAAGGATTAAAGCTATTATTTATCCTTATAATTCTAAGCTAACGTGGCATTATCCATCCAACACAACGATTTTCATCCAAAAAAGTGCCAAAATGCAACATTTTATCGAGATTAGGGATACGCTACGAGCAAAATAAATGTTAGAGTTAGAATAGGAACAATAATTAAAGGTTGAGGCTAGCGCATGCAATTTACCCAATGAAAATAGTATTGTTTCTTTTCTTTCAACTTGTTCAAAATAAATGCACAATTGTATTTATTTCAATTTTTTGCATACAAATATATTCAATTGAACTTAAAATTTATTATGATTAATTTGTTTTGGTAGGCGATGATAGTGTATAATAGGGATAACTATGATTCAGGTTTGTTTGGTTTTATGGTGAAATTGGACCAATTCAAAATGACATCGGTTTCAAGATTTTTCTACCCAACCCGAGAACTGAGAACCAAACAAAATCAGAACCATGGTTCTAGGTTTTTTTGGTTTATACCATATTCATATAATAACATCAAAATTCAATAAAATTGCATCCATAACCATTTTAAGAAATATTCAACATAATATATAGTTAAATTAACATTTAAATACATGTGCTTAGACACATTCCAAAGAGTTTAAAATATTGTTACTAAAATGGTTCAAAAGAGTTGTTTATAAAGTATCTTTAATTTCAACCAATTTACTTCCCTTCAGTAATTTCAACATTGGTATGACATTCAACATGGAAAGTTGAGTCTTTAATATCATCTTCTTCAGTATTAAAATCTAAAATATGTTAATATTATAAATTTTCAATTTCACATGGCTTATAAATGAAAAAGTATGAGGATTGTGTCGTAGAAAATAGTATGGAGTAGAAAGATTGAAAGCAAGATGACCCAGGAATAGTCTGTCTAAAAAGCGAAATGATTCAAGTGAGAAATTTTATGAATGATCCCACAACTTCTATGTTGTTTTAATTTGGGACATCAATTTAAAGGTTTAATATAAAAACACAATATGACCATCATAATTCTTTTAAAAAAATACATATATATATGGATATATTAGTAATATTATAATTTTTATTATATAATTATATATATCTCTCGGGTTCGATTTCACTTCAAGATTGGTTCCATATGAAACTAGAACGAACCCAAAAACCGTCAATTCTCTTATATGTGGAACCAATATGTGAACCATGGTCTAGTTTTATCCAACCCAATAGAAATGATTTGGGTTAGATTTCAGGTTTACTCAATCCATACTCACCCCTAGACTGTATAGTAGACAATGCCACTACTGGACTCTATATTTGTTTTAAGGGAAATGGCATTTTTGGTCATCTAATTTTATCAACTTTGCCACTTCAGTCCTAAAATTACTCGAGTTGCCAATGGAGTCCTCAAACGTTTATTCCATAAGCACTGTTAGTCCTATAACTCGCAAAACTACCATATGTTTGGCGGAACAGCTAGATGACACTTGACATTGTTTAACTTACAACATATAAAGGCTTTTTTGGCCAGCTTTAAGAATTGAGGGGGTAATGTGGAGCAGATAGAAAGATGTAGACACAAAGGCAAGTTAAGCCGCACCTAAATCTGCAGCCTCCACCCGCATTCACCTCTGCCGCCACAAATCAACCCGACGTCGCCACCACCCTCAATCGCCACCCCTTAACCCGACGCCATCAACCCTCAACCCTCAACCCTCAACCCCTCAATCTCTCTCGTCACCTCGCGATCCCCATCCTTCTTCACCCGTCACTGCCAAAAATCCCCTGCCGACCACCGCATGCTCATTGGCAGCAGCGTCACTGAGTCCACCATGTTGTGCTTCACGGAGACGGCCTTGCGCTTGGCCTCAAAGACACCGGCGACAGCCATGAAAAGGGTGGAGAGCAGGAGGGCTACGCCGAGGCGCTAGAAGTAGCATAATCCGGTGGGGATCCCGGTGAGGCGTCGGGTTTGTGACGAATCAATGCTCCACCACCGAATTTGTGACGAATCATTGCTCCATCGCCAGATTTGTGATGGATCGCTGCTCCGTCCCTGGATTTATGATAAATCATTGCTCCATCGCCAAATTTGTAATGAATCGATGCTCAACAAGTGGTGACAATCGAGGGTGGCAGCGACATCGGATGGGGCGACTAAGGGTGACGACAACATCGGGTGGGGTGACTGAGGGTGGCAGCGGTAGAGATTGAGGGTAGCCGCGACATTGGGATGACGAGATCGCAAGGCTGCAATGGGTTGCCCAAAAACATTTGGATGTGGCTTAACTCACTTCCTTGTCCACATCTTTCTCTCTACCCCACATTGCCCCCTCACTTCTTAAAGGTGATAAAAAAAGCCCTTATATGTTGCAAGCTAAATAGTGTCAATTGCCATCTGGCTATTCCATTGGACACATGGCAGTTTCACGAGTTATAGAACTAATATTGCTTACAAAATAAACATTAGAGGACTCTATTGATAACTTGAGTAATTTTAAGACTGAAGTGGAAAAATTAACAAAATTAGAGGACCAAAAATGCCATTTCTCCTTTGTTTTATGAAATTGCTTGTTGATTTTTCAATTTTTTTTAAAAAATATTTTCAATTAGTAGTACTCACATGTATGACAACAATGGATTTTTTAAGTCGCCCGAAACTCGCACTAAAATATTTGGCAAAAATGATGTATAAACCACTAATGTTTTGGAGTTGGCTTAAATCAGCTATTAATTTTTTCTTTTAACCAAATAAACAATTAATGTTTTAAAATCAGCTCAAAAAGTCATTTGTCATCAAATAAGTCGAATATTCTGCTACAATTGGGATATTCTTTTAAGATACCCATGCCAACTTTTCCTATCGCTAGTTACATTTTCTAGTTTTCTTGCAATTTGAACCAAAAAGCAAAAAAATTCAACATCTTATTCTTTGATTAAGCACAAACACCTAAATCGAAAACCAAACTAAATCCTAAATCTGTCATCGTCAGTTGAAGAAAAACCTGAAGCTTACTACTCTAAATTTTTAGGTTTGGTTGGTTAAGATAGAAGGGCTGGGTTGCGGAGTAATTTTGTGCGTCATGTGTTTTGTATGTCAATTAAAAGAAATTTTGTTTCTATTTATGGATTAATTTTTTAATGTTTTTGGCTGAATTTCAATGGAGAATCTGCAATTGGGATAAGCAATAATAATGATGTAGAGCTCTGCACTTTGTGGACTAAAAGTCAGCACCTTGAAGCTTGGGTTAGTGCAATATTAGGTAGTATCCTTTTTGATTAAGGTCTGGCAAGCAAACCTCACAACTTGAGGCTGCTGATTTATCTGATGAAGTGGAAAAACAGTGTCGATCTAGCTAGAAAAAAAGACAACAAAACAGAAACCTACCAAATCCAAAGAAAAATCTGAAGTTTCAAATTTAAATTCTTAGATCTCTACATTAACAGGTTAGATAGAGTGGTGAATCTCTTGTACTTCGTCTTAAAGGATCTAAAATTTTGAAATCAGCAATGGTAGAGGCATTGTTGTTGGTTAAGCCAACTTGCAAATTGGTTAAAAAGGCTCATTGTTGTACGGTTTCATCATAAATAAGATAGGGGGAGTTCAGGGGCAACTGAATTGAGCTTTCGACTTGAGTGGTGACATTTCCTAAAGATAGGTTGCTGAGTTTGGGGATGTTTCCATTGTCCACATCAGCTGAGTTTAACGGCAATGGCAAAATTGACTTCACCAAAAAAACGTCAATTGTTTATTCGGCCAAACAAAAACATTAATGGCTGATTTGGGCCAAACCAAAACATTAATGGTTTATACATGAACTTTTGCCAAAATGTTTGACTCAACTGTCATTCCGAAGTGCACCTACGTTACCCTTGCTTAAGTTTCTCTAAGTGCAAAAAAATCACCCATTGTTGTGTTCCATTTTTCTATTTGAAACCTAGTAATGTATTGTATTGTATTCTAAGTACAAAAAAAAAAATCTCTTGCAACTCAACCAATATGGTTAAAGGGACACTTGGAAGATCTAGAGCTTGACTTTGGTTTACTCTACTCCAAAAAAAAGATACTAAGTGTTGGTTGTAATGTCCTCCAAATTATAAAAAAAAACAAACATTCCTTATTTTTTAAACTATATACTTTTAAATAATTATTCTATATACCAAAAAAAAATTATAGAAGTTCGTGTAGGCAATACTGGAGCATGATTGGTCCCTATGTACGTGACAAGATGATGGACTAACAGATGCAGAGGATGCGTCTATCAGTTGTCATCGGGTCAAGCTCGCATTTTCTCTTGTAATTTGCTCAAGGATTTGATATTTGAGAAGTTTATGCGAAAATAGTCAATGAAAATGTGGCCAATTTTATGATTTTATTTTGCAGCATTTTAGGTTGGGTTTAGGTTTAAGGTTTGCAGGTTTAGTATTTTTATTATTTATTTTTTGGTTTATATATATGTTTACTATGTTAAGGTAGGCAAAAGCCAATTATTTGAAGATTAAGACATAAGAATTTTAAGAGGAATAAGAGATCTAGAGGTTGTATGATTAATACATAAAAAGATTTTCACAGACCATGATAAAAAAATTTTTGCATACCATATTTTGTAATTGTATGAAGGTAGGATGTAGAAGTTGTTGACAATAGTTGTGGATTTTTAATCCTACATGAGCACCATTTGTCTACTTATTTGATTTTATTTTTTGATCAAATGTACTTTTTTTTTAATCTCTATTCTTTGTTGAGTTAATTAAGTCACATTAAATTTGAGTGTGTCCTTTATGGTATTTAGGTTCTAAATAAGGTGCATTGTGAATTTTCTTTCAAAGAGCTGATTATTAAGTTATATCTCAATTACGAATAAAGTTCACCAGGTACCTTAACTTAATTTTTTGTCCCAAATGGGTATTTAACCTTTAAATTTGTCATATCCAACTACATAAAATTATATAGCGCGTCCTAATTAGGTACTTTTCATCGATTTTATCATTAAATTGAATGGAAATTTATGATGTGGCATTAAATAATATTAAAAGAATATTTTAGTGATAATTTTGGTCCTCAAACTTTTCTAATCGATAATTCTAAACCCTAATTTTCTAAACTTACTATTCCTAGCCTAAATCTACTATTTTCTTCGTCTCCATTTCTCATTTCTATAGCCTCCACTAACCTTCAACTCTCTATGTCGCTGCCACCGTCACCCGAATCATCCCTTAGCCACCTAAAATGAGTAGTTTACCGTCTAAACAATCCACCTCTGCCGACTTCCCCGTTCGATGGATGGCAAAATTGTCCCATTCACCGGCACCTTAGAAAATTGGGCCACCTTTGAATCCCGGCACCTTCGAATCTGGGCCACTGAATCCACCATCATCTTTCTCTTACGTTTCTTGGAAGCCTGGTGATAAGTGCATAATGTCACAGTCAAAGTTGTTGGCTTTTTGGTGATTTTGATCGTCAATTTCTATCTTATCGTCCCATATTTCTTAGTTTTTCTTACTTTGTTTTCCTTTCCTGCAGGTTGGAGTGCGTTGCAAATGTACTAGAATGAGTGCGGGATTGAGTGGAGCAAAAGTTGAACATGCACGGGTCAAAGTTAGAGAAAAACGTTGGTGACACGTTACCAACATTATCAAGTTGTTGCCACTTTTTCACCTCTTTGGCGACACGTCGCCACCAATTCCTCTGTTTTGTGATGTGTTGGCCCGATTTTTTGATCTTAATGGTCCTCCACTTCATTCCTCAATCCAAGCTTTTCATTGCCCAGGGGATTCTAACCCTTAAGTTAGGTGATGCATAAGACAAGGTTTTATGAGGGTTTTGGAGACTACTACAAAAAGGGTTACATAGTTCATCCACCCAATATACTATTCTTTTCTTCATCTTTTAGAGTTACCATTGGGAGCTTGAGCTAAGAAATTTGTTGAAGGTGCCAAGAAGGAGCTTGGAGGTTAATGGGACTTAAGCTTCTAGGAGTTTCTTTTGGTTCATTCTTCTCTTTTTCTCTTTTGTATTTCTTCATGGTTTACTTTAACTTTGGTATGATGTTTGTTGTTAGTTTAGACATTGAGTAGATTTTTATGTCTCTCTAGGATGAAACTTTTGACACTTGCTATCTAATGTTTGTTTAGGGTTTCTAATGGGTATTGATTCTCTTGTGTTTGTGAGGAACCATCCCAATAAATGCCTATTTTGTACTTTAATCGGCTGAATCATTCTGTTGCCTAATCTAAACTCTTAATTAGGCTAGAATCGTTCCTCATTTTCAGGATCATTTGCCAAGATTTACTATATAAATTCTAGCCACTTGCCTCTAACGTTTAGCATTTACTTAAGAGTTAAGAAAAACATTTATTTAGTTCCAATAAAACACTTAAGTTTATTAAACTAAGATGGTGGTTTAGCGGGAATTAAAGAAAACTTGAATAAAATATGTGCAGCCATAAAAGAAAATATTTTAATGCTCATGGATGCACTAGCAATATATTATGTCAAACTATGGATGAAAACTACATTCATAGCAAGTAAATAATACGACAACACAATATCTAAGTATTTTGCCTATCAACTTAAGCAAGTAATGTCATGGGTTGATAAGCCTAACCCAAATTAATAACAATACATGCCATGGTTATGCTAAGTCAAAGTTAATACCAGTAAACCTCCTACTAGCTACTACCACCACGCAACAAAATATTCATGACCCAAATAGTCGATAGGCCCACCTTTGCTAGGGAGAGAGAAGCCCAAGTTATGAGCGACCCAAGAAGTCCTTGCCCGACTACCTTGCTATACAAGGTAAAAAAGTTTGGAGTTAGACTCTGACTATAAGTGCATGCAACATATGAAAAATAAACATGTAGTGTATGCAAAATGTACCTATGAGAAACTAACAAACAAGTATCAAATAATCACTATGGATTGTTTGGCTCTTGCACAATGTTATCTGCAATTTAACAATAAGGGTAAATATATAAAATACTTAGTAAGACATTCTAAAACAAACAATACATAACAACATCACACATAATGGATCATATGCATACATTGCCATACATGCATGAACCTTACCCTAAACTATATAAACGTGCCACGAGCTCTTATGGCATGAAGTATTATATAATGATCATCATATCATGCCTTTTTTGGTACTTGACTCCCTATACTTCATACACAAGCAAACAAACAAAACACTTATTAGTCCAATTTTGCCCTTAAGCATGCATCCTTGCATGTGCCCTTGATTTTACTAGATTTCGCTAGCTTAAAAACTATCTTATTGTATGCATTAAGGTTTGACCATGTTTTGTATGGGTCATAGTGCCCATGGATGTGTCTTGCCCTTTTTAGGGCCCTTTTGGCCTAATAAGCCCATGTGCATGCTTATTAATGACCCAAGTCATTTATTGGGCCCAAGTGTCATTTCTGCCTTAAGGCTTTGCCTTGAGCTCCCTATCATGAGTCATGCTTAAAGCATAACCCAAGGCCCACAAGAAACCAAGGCCCTTGGGATGTGACCATGCATCCCCCTAGGTAAGCACGACCAAGAGTCCACAAGCGCATGCTCATGCGCACCCTCGGGTGCCCCTTGGGCACACCTGTGTGCACCTCAGTACACCAAACTCACCATGATCCTAGGTACCCTAAAATATTCATACACATGCACACACACACACACACACACACACACACACACACACACACACACACACACATACTGATCCCTTGAACTCGGTCACAACACATACACACCCAAACCAAGGCACACTTTTCTTGTGCTTGCCAAATCATGAAGGTCCACCAAGCATTAAAGGTTTGGTCCACATACCATTTTATAGCTCATGCACCAAGGACACCGCCTATTGACTAAACTAAGAGCTAGGTCCAACCTTAATGCCACTTGAGCCCTCTTTGGTTTTATTGGTCACCTGGTGCCCTTTTTATCATACCATTTGCCCTAGCTTTCACCAAGCTAAAACATGGCTAGAGTTTCTTAAAGAGAGAAGGGCTAGAACACATTACCATTGTGTAGATTTTGCACTTGCAAGCTCAAAGATCCACCTTCTATAAGCCTGGTCATAGTCCTTTGGAGTTCCTTATTTAATCATAGTAAATTAACCATATTACTAACATATCTTTTAGCCTAGGAGCAGTATCATTATTTAAAAACTAGAACAACAAATTATACACTCCTTGCTTTAAGAAAACAAACACTTAGAATTGTAGCTCTATTCCTAAAAGCTCATCGATTTTCTTTATTTTCCCCAAGCTTAACCTCATACAAAATTATAGGGTTTTGATTAGCATAAAAGCCAAGGATGAACTAAGCTTAAACTAAAACACATTCTCACCTAAAAAAACATACCAAAATCGTAGCCAACTTTTGGAGAAAGTGAACTTTTAAGTCCTCCCTTACAACACGTACACTCTTCCTTTTATTTCTCCCTTATAAGCTCTATATATTTTTTTAATTGTCTTTCATTTATTTGGTGATTTTCTATGTGTTTGAGGGTTTAGGACATGATGAATGATCATAGGAAGAGAATAAAGTGAGTTTATGGGTTTGGGGATGAATACGGATGGAAAATGGGTGAAAGGGTTAAAGTGGTAAAGGGTTAAGGCTTTTATATAGTTAGTAGAGGTTTAGGGTACTTAACCAAGGGAAAATAGAGCTTGCCCACATTTTTTAAGCTAATTTTCTACCGTATCAACAAGTTACTTGCCTCTCACAAGTGCACAAAGGTTGGATGGATGAAAAAAGCTTAAACTGTTGGATAAAATGGTGCCGCCTTTATAAACTTCTCAACTATGTTTCCAAATAAACTTTAAATCTTATATTTTCTTTCCTCCACTTCCAACCATGTATTTTCATACCCTTGACTGGGTTTGGCTCAGGTTTGACTAAGTTTGACCAACCAAAAATACCAAAATGTCTTTCTTAGCTTTTCTTATAAGAAAAGTCTCAAATTTGGTCAATTTAACTCTGAACTTTACCAAATTTTACCAAATAGTTTCAAACACCATTTCTCACTTTCCTAGACCCATTTGACCATATTTGACCTAAAAATTACCATTTTTCCCTAGTTGCCTTTTTGGTCAATTTACTTTGGATTTTTAATCCTATGGACTTCGAGAACTATTTGACTTATTGACTTGACTTAAACTTAGTTTACAAGTGTAATCTAATCAAGGATCATGCAAATAAAATAAATTAATTACTTGATAAAATGAGAATTCTCACAGTGTTGCCTATTCTTGTATTTAATTATTGTGCGTTGATTGGTAACTTCACTCAAATCACAATCTCACTCTTTTCTTAAGAAAAAAAAAATGAGGGTGGAAATGAGGGGTAAAGCATGATGGGTCTTGTGGATTAGTGGTAATCCATGAACCCATTAGGTGATTGAAACAAGGTTATGTCTTAATCCATCTTAGGTTAATTTGTGAGCTTGAGAAATGCCATAGTGATTCTTAGGTGAGCAAACCTTGGTCTTGAGAAAAAGAGTTTTGATGTTTGAATCCTTTCACTACACAGGAAGCTAAAACCCTTGAAACTTTATTTGACTTAGGTAGCAAGTAAAAGAGTGGAATCCTAAGAAAATAATCTTTATAATTTAGTCATTTTCTTTGTCGTTGAATTAACTAGTTTGAGTTAGATTAGTCCCCTTTTCAGTACTTCATTTCCATTTGTGATATTTGCATTCATTAGGTACTTAGAATTCACTTAACTTGGATTAGATTTTAGCGTTAATCCCCTTTTTAGCTCAACCGTGTTTGTGGGTAGCTAGAACTTGACTCTAGGTAGAATCTTTTCTATCTCTTGAGACGACATCTGTATTTGCTATTTGCATACAACAATGTCGTACACTTGCGGGTGAATAGGGGTTACAAATTTAAAACTTCACAACGCCTAGCTCTTCATTGAGTCTCAACTCGCTGAGGCCCAACTTGGCTGGTTCAAATCCAGAAAACACTAGTTGGAAAATTCATTGACTTCTCACAACTTTTCAATCAATCATGACTACTTTCAGTGTCCCTAAATTGACCCACGTATTTGTTCACCCTCAATTGCTCCATCTGATTCCTCTAAATCCAACTGCAGGTCATTTTTGGAAATCGTGGTGGTTGGGCCACTATTGGAAATCATGATGGTTGGGCCATCATCAATAGAGATCAAGCCGCCGTTAAAAATTATGGTGGTTGGACAGATTGAGTAAGGCAATTACCCAGTGGAGAAGATCAGAGATTAAGTGACAAAGAGAGTATAATTAATTTTAGTTGAAGGTTACGGTTTAGAATTAGTGATTGAAAAAGTTGGGGGATTAAAGTTGTTATTTTAAATTTATTTTAGTGTTATTTAATGCCATATAATCAAATTTCATCCAATTTAACAGCAAAATCAATGGAAAGTATGATATTGAAACGCGTTATATGAGTTTATGTAATTTGATAGAATAAATTTAAAGGTTAGGTACCCATTTAGGACAAAGATACCTCCAGTGGACTCTACTTTCTCAATTACATATGTATGTGGTTTCTTTTTTTCCTCGAGATCAGTCATATGATTTTCTCTTAGCTTAGGTTCCAGGAATCCTAAGTGTTTAATACCAACCAAAATGGCCATATCCAGCTACCTAACTTCCCCTCTCTCAAATTCCCTCGTCTACGGTCTTCCTTATTTTCATCTACCATTTCCAGCCAGTTTTGAATTTTTAGTTTGGATTTGGCTAGTTCTTTTCCATTTCTTTTATTACTTAATTAATCTTATATGATGTTATGTATTGAATTTTATGATGGATGCAATCTCTTTCAAATCATGATATTCATGAGTGATTCGAGACTCTCACATGATAAATCTTTAATTGGACGCGGACAATGATGACTCTAGATTTTTTCTTGGATTTATTGAAACCTCGGCCCTGCTAGGATGTATCGGGGCTTACAACAAATATGGAGGCGATTACATAAAATAAAAGTCAGTTTTAATTTCTTTTAGGTTTTTTAGTTAGTTGTAGCAGGTTTTTTAGTTAGTTATAGCACTGTCGGATTATTGTTAGCTTGGTCTAGCTTTACTCCAGTTATTGATGAGTTCTCTACTCCATATTTATTCTAGTCTACATGGAATGTTTGGCTTGATCCAACTCTCTTTATTTCATTCAATGTCGTAGAGTCTTATGTCATCATTGGTTTGTAAAATGCCGTTTTATTTATTTTCAAGGGAAAGTTACAAAAACTCCCTGGGATTCAATCTAACCTACAGTTTGCCCCATTCTATTTTGAGAAACCTATACTTTGCCCCTCATTTTTTTACACTGTCAGATAACAACTTCTGAAACTATATTTTAAACTATACGATAATCATCTTCCAATAATTTCAATCTCTCTAGTATTTTTTTTATAGTTAATGGACATTTTAAACTATCATTTTTTCCTTTCTGTAAATGTACTTTTCCACTTGTAATTATATATCAGTATTTCTTAAAGGTCGGTAGGCTGTGAAAAAAATATCAAAAATCTTGAAATTACTATAACATTATTATCAGTTTAAATACAATTTCAGAAGTTGTTATCAAGCAATGTAAAAAAATAGGGGCCAAAGTGTAGGTTTCTCAAAATATAGGGGATCAACTGTAGGTTAGACCAAACCGCAGGGAGGTTTTTTGTAACTTTCCCTATTTTTAATTAAATTAAATTATATTTTGTAAAAAATATATATATACTTCCCACATTTTTCTCTCACAAGATAAAAGCAAGGAAGCCTATATAGGTATGATTTAACCAACAATCCCTTAATAAGTTTATTTTTTGATTGAAATAAGGCATCTTTTATTAAAAAAAAATATATATCCCATGTTTTTCTCGTACAAAATAAAAGTAGGGAAGCCCCTATAGATATGATTTAACCAACAATCCCTTAATAAGTTTATTTGCATCCTTCTTGTTATATCAAAGAAAATCCCAATAGATATAAAAAAAAGGGTTAATTATTTATTTTAATACTTTTCAATAATTCAATCAAAATCATACCCGGTTTTTAGATTGTTTTTTTAATAAAAAAAGATACTTTATTTCAACTAGAAGTCAGTCAATCGACATCTTACAAACCAACGATTGTATAAAACTCTAAGGGACAATAGGAACATAAAATTGGCCACAAAAATGCTACTCTTTCTGCCATACCAAATGAAAGGAAGATAATTGGATCAAACCGAACATTTAATGTAAACCAAAATAAATCTAGAGTACAAAACTAACAAATAGCTGGAACAAAACCCATAACAAGCTAACAATAACCAAATACCGCTAGATCCAACTAAGTATTAAAGACCTGAAAACAATTATCTATGAAAATAAGAGGACTACCTATAAAACCTAGAAAAACAAATGTTGATTTTATTCTATGCAATCGATTTCATATTTGTTGTTGAACATTGAGACACCTTAATAGAGCTAAGATTCTGGTAAACTCAAGAGAAAACTTAGATCTATCGCTATTCGCCTCCAATTGAAGATCTACCTTGCGAGAATCTCGAATCACTATTGAGCAACAAGATTTAAAAATAATTACATCTATTATAAAATCCAATAGATAATATTATATAATATTAGTTAAGCAATAAAAAGAATAAAAGAAAGCTAGATAAATCTGGATAGAAGTTTGAATCTGGCAAAAAATGGTGGAGAATGGTGGGGTAGATGACAAAACAGAAGGGTTGGGGAGGGCGACGCTTTAGGTTTTTTGTTCCGATGATATAAGAGATTTACTATCAGTTTCTAAATTGTTAATAATGTATTAAAAGTGTCTTCTTTGTGATTATTTATCCAAATTGTGTATTGAAATAATACCTTTTAAAAAGTCCAAAAAAATGTACTACCTACATCCAATATTGATTGAAACATTTCACTTTTTTTTTTTGACTTAAGTTTCACTTCAATTTATTCAAATTATTATATGTTAGAAACAATTTTAAAAATATATTTAGAAACAATAGGTCTTTATTTATCATTTATATGTAAATATTTTTCATTTATATACTAAAATGTTGAAAATAAAAAAAATTGATTAATTGATGTAAACAGTGACTGTTTCAAAAAAACTTGAGACGAATGAGGTATTTAGAATACAAAAAGTATATATTCTTTATCAAAATTTATTTTTATAGTCTCTATAAGTTAAAAAAACTTATAAAAGTCTAATTACTTTCTAAAAGTATTATTATGTAATTTATCAAAAGTCTCTATAAGTTATTTAGAATACAAAAAGGATATCTTTTTTAATTATTTTTATAGTCTTTATAAGTTAAAAAACTTATAAAAGTCTAATTACTTTCTTAAAAACATATATAATACTGACTAAAAAAAACAGAGAGAGAGAAGTAAAAGTGAATGTAATGCATTTTAATATGGGAAAAAATTGGGCCCTAATATTATGTTAAAATAAATTAAAAAGCATAGCAAATATAAATTTAAATTTGATGGCTTATTTTTTACAAGATGATGTGCAGAATTTTGAAAATTTGATTGACCTACAAATACCTGACATCTGCATCAGAGAATTTTCATTTACACGTAAGATTAAAAATGTGCTATATCTATGTAGGAGTGAAGCAATGAATGAGTAGTGATATAGTAGTATTTAAAGTATATAAACTTATAAATAACATACGCAAGGGTCAATTTTTTTTTGGCAAATGGTTTTGTTTAATTAAAAACAAAAAAAAAATAAGTTACAGAAATTATGTTTATAAAGAAGAAAATTACGGCGAAAGGTTTTAATTATGTGAAAATGGCCCAAAAGATATGCGCGAAACCAAAATGGTTTTCCTGTGTTTGGGTACTAAAGTGTTAAATATCATTACCAATAAGTATACTATAACTCAAATTTTTAAGGTATATTGCGCCACATGCCGTTACCATTTTTACAAAAAGATAAATGTTAAAATATTATTTTAAGATTATATAAATTTAATAATTTGTTTTTGTACATTATATATATATATATTCTAATTTTTCTCATTATAATTTGTAAAATATAAATAATATATATATATATATATGATAGAAGATATTTTTTTAATAAAAAAATATAAAAATGTTATATTTAGAGAAAAATAAATAATACTTAGAAATAAATTAATTTATTGATATAAGAGAAAAAAAAACTAATGCTTTAATAATAACAATGCATTTTCTAATAGCACATTAAGTTCCTAGATGGCTGAAAGTAACCATTAAATTTTTATGTTAACTAAGAAAAGTAACCAAAAGAATAAAAGTAAATATTTATTTTATGATATATGTATTAATTATATTTTAATTTTTTATATATTTATGATATTATGATGTAAAATGAAAAAAAAATTCTCACATATATCTATGAAAATTAAAATATCACATATGTATCTCGTAGTATTTACAGTATACCGTAATTTTTAGCCAAAATGTTCATAAAAATATAAATAATATATGAAATACTATGATATATCGCACGATAAAATGCATAATATGAAAATATTTATACTGTGAGTGCAGAAAGCAGCGGCAGGTGGATTTGAAAAGTGTGAGCTGTCTGGCAGCGATATAAAATTACAGGTAAATAACATCAATGGTCCCAAACCTTTAATTTACATTGCAAATAGTCCCTAGCCTTAATTTCATTACAAATTGATCCAAAATTTTTATAATTCATTACATATTGGTCTTTAACTCTAAGGAAGCACAGAAACCTGATTTACAGAAAAAAAAATAACAGTTTAAATTGTAGATTAATTGTGAGAAAATTATTACATGGTTTGAATTTATTGAAAAACAACTACCAAACAATTTCAATTCGTTAACTCTAGAAAATTATTTGACATTAACTTTTTAAATTCTAATTTAAACTATTTGATAACTGTTTTTCCAAAAATTCTAACTATATCATAAATTTCTAACGGTTAACAAAACATTTAATCTATAGTGCTTTTTACCCTAAAATCGCAGATAACGATTAGTTTTCGCGTCGCGCCAGATGAACGGGCCCAGGGGCCTACCACTATCACACCTCCCAATCATCAAGGCCCATATCCCATTATTTTCATTTATAAGCTTAAATTCCTAAGGGCTATTTACGGTTACACATTTTCCTCATTCTTTTAGTTATATTACTGGGAAATTTTGTGAAATTATAATTTAAATTATATTATTTTTTACCTTCTAGTTACATAAATCTATTTGGTATATGTTTTACAGATAACGAGCATTTAGAATTCTTAGTTTTTTATTTTTATAAATGTCAAAAAGTATTCTTCTTTAAATGTCAAATAATTATACCAAAAAAATACCAAATAGACTGAAACTGCTGGAATATGGCTATCCATTTAAATTAGGTTTTCAAAAATTTTTTCTGAAAAATGTAAAAAAAAAAAGGAAAAAAAATATAAATTTTAAAAGCTAAGTGAAAGTTTAGGGAATAACTTTAATTAACCCAATTCCAAATTGTGCCCTGAATATCATAAGTCGTCAATTTTTCTTTTGAAATTCATGGAGACAAATCAATTAGTACACTGTAACATTTACTCCTTACATTCCAGAAAAATGATATAATTCTAAACAACAAGATATTCAGGAAGGAATATAGTTTGGGTGTTAGGTGTATTTTATATTCACGAGTTGTTTTTGGAGGCGATTTGTTCCAGTATTTTTCTGAAATTAGGAGTTGTACTTTATATTTATATTAATAAAAAAAATTCTGTAAAAAAAAATCATCAGGAAGGAAAAGGAATTTGGTCTTTTTTATTTCGGAAAAGGAAGAAAGAAAGATGTTACTCTAATTAACCCTTGAAAAGAGAGGTTTTTGTCGAAAATTAACTGAAGGAACTCACAAATAAGTTTAGCTTCGTCAGGGGAAAAAAGGAAGGAATTGAACAAAAAAAATATTTGGGAAGGGACGCATGCAAGACGACGATGTTTCGTAATCAAGATAATGAGAAGTAGGAAGTATTATTATCTGAAGAGGTAGAGAACGCCATTGGAGAGAAGGTTTTGCACAGACATGGATGGAGATGTCCACAAGGGAAAATATGGCAGTCGGTCGTAAACGTTTTCCATTTTTTGTAATGCAATCTATGCAACTCCTAAATCTTTCTACTGTTTACTCTGTTAGTCCTTAAATGAACGACCAGCCACATAACAAAATTTCCTCTGTAGCACTTAATTGCAATTAAACTCACTCCACACGTGTGAAGATGGCCTTCTCGAGGCCTCGTTAATATCCATGTCATTGTCATGTCCGGTCCTGATCCAGCATTGGCATTGATTAACCATGGTGATAGCTCCCCTCCATTAACATAGACTTAAAGTGAAGAAATGCTAATGTTTTGATGAATGCTGGGGCCTGGTGGGGTTTTAGAGGAGGGAGGAGGAGGAGCGGGACACATGGGGTGGAGGTTATCCGCCACACAAACCATACCGCCACATATTATGAGATTAACTCTGGGATTAATTATTTACATATTTTGTAATCTTTAATACTCAAATAAAAATGTTATGGAAGTTTTAGAACTGAATATGACGTTTACCCTCCACCTGTTAGTACTAGTGGTTGGACTTCGGAGCAAGAGAAGCAAATTGTGCAAGTGAAGTGGGCTTTTTGCTGTCTACGTCTCTTCTAAGGTTGTTATCGAATTGAGCCAAGCCCTAACCCTTCAGGCTCAAGCTTGACTCATTTAAGTTTGGTTGGTATTTGGGTTTAGGCTTGGGCTCGATGGACTTGAGAAAATGGTGTTCAAGTTTGGTTCGGTATAGTGCTTGAGCTCGATTCGAACGTTTGAAATGTTCGAAAAACCTGTTAAAGAGCTCGATATATGAGCTCAGTTCGAGCTTGATTAGGTATGCTCGAGCTTGAGCTCGTTTTAAAAAAAGAAGAAAAACAACAATAAAATTCATAACACTAGCTGACACCCAAGTTCAATTACACAAAAAATACAATAATATTGGATGGAATTGGAAATGTCCATATAGCCATTCACAGCAAGAATCGAAGGGAGACATACCAGTGTTTGGGAAGAGAGGTTGTTTCGCAGTGGCGGGCTAGTGGCAAAGGAGATTGGGGGAGAGTCAGTGGTCGGAGGTGCAAAACGCGTTGCAAAGGAGAGAATCTAAACTGCTCGACCAATTGAGTTAGGGGAGATTGGGGGAGAGTTCGACTGAGTTGTGAGTTGCAACTGACTGAGGGAGAAGTTTGGCAAAGGAGCGAGAGCGACCGACTGCAAGACTCGTGATGTGCGACAAAGGAGAAATCAGGTGGAGGAGTGACTGACTGTTGAGACGCAACGCTCGATAAAGGTGAAATCCAAGGGAGAAGTGAGATCGATGGCCGCCGATGCTGAGAGCCTGATATGCTTGCCACGTTTGCTCTGCACCTCTACCGATACTTGGTTGGGGCTGGGGGGTTAAGGGCCTTGCGGCCTTAGACTGGGTAGAATTTTAGGTTTTATGTTTTGCTTTATTTTAATTATTATTAATATATTCTTAATATTATTATTTATATTAATATTATATAGATTCGATAGGCTCGAAAACCTATCAAATTAAATACTAACATGTTTGAGCTTGATTCGATAAGAGATTCGAATAATAAAAAAGACTCGAGCTTGTATTCAAAGGTCGAAAAACTCGGTTCGTTAATGCTAATTTCGAGCTCGAGCTCGAGCTCAAATAGTTCGATAAAAGCTCGATTCGCTAACACCCATAGTTTTTTCTATTCATTAGTTTGGTTTTCTCTCTAACATTTTTTCCTCCTTTTGTCTTTATTTTGAGGTTTTTTTTGTTTTGTTTTTAACTTCTGCCATTCTGACCTCGATGTATTTTTCTTTCTTTAATACTCAACTCATTTTAATTTAATTTAATTTAATGAAAAATATATTTTTTTTATTTTCATACTTTTTGTTTTAGGACTCAATTAACCAATATTATGTGTGTAATAATCCATTGAAATTAAAAAAATAAAAATTCATAAAAATTTAATAAAATTATAAAGATTTAATTTTTGTAGAATTATTACATCTACATATTATTTAATTTTGAACAAAATTAGTTTTGGAAAAAAATAGATGTCAAAATAAAACAAAAAAGGTTTTTTAGACCAAAGTTAAACGTATTGGTTTTAAGTTAAAAAATTACTAGATTCGGGAATATTATTCTTATCATTTCCTTCTCCGCTGTTTTCCTATTCTTTTATTTGTCTTTTTTTTTTCTAACACTTTTTTGTTTTTTTTTTAAATTTTTTTAATTTAGTTATCTTTTGTGTGATCTTGTTGTTCTTTCAACTGTTTTAAATGTTCCTTTGTGTCCTTTCCCCCCCTTTTTTTAATTGTTTTAGTTCTTCTATATTTTTATTTGTTCATGTATACAGTTTAGTTCTTCTTCTAAGTACTTATTAGAACATTTATTTAAGTGCTCAAAAGCACATCCACATGCTTTTAAAAGGACATCTAAATTAAAAAAAGAGCACAGAGCACAAAGGAATATGAGGATACTACCTTTGTCACAATTTTTTTTTACAATTTTTTTTATTTAAATTTATTTATATTAATATTTGCTCTTTTTTTTTAAAAAAAAAAAAGCATATTTGAAAACTAAACGTCTTGTAGCTCCTAAATATATTTTTTATAAAAAAATAGTAAATATTAATATAAATAAACTTAAGTTAAACTTAAGTCAAAAAATGAAATGTTGAAAAAAAAAGGTAAAATTCAAATTTGGTCCCTTAATTATTAGGTTTATCCTAAAATAGTCCATTGACTCTAAGAGTGCTTATTGGAGTCCCTTAACTCATTTAGCATGTCTTATTTTAGTCCCCTACCGTCAATTCAGACGTTAGTTTGGATGTAATTTGCTTACGTGGCACACACACTACCACGTGGCTTCCTTTTTAACTAAAATTAGATGACTTATATTGCCCAGAAATGAAAGTTTATACCCAAAATGACAAATAATAATCTTTGAGACCTAAAACACAAATAACCCAAACCCATCATCTTCCCCAATTCTAAAATGAGATTCGATCGGCATTTTCCTCCATTTCTAGTGTGACAACACTTCTCCTCCTCCATAGCAAGCCCAGCCACTGTCAAGAGTTCGTAGTCCACTCTCTTCTCCTTACTCGAATCGCCACTCAAAATACACCTTTGCTTCTATCAACAAACACTTCTGATATATGATGGTGAACCCGTATGACAGGGCTTCGGTTTCACGATCATTGGAGAATCGGCCACAGCAATTGCGATGCTAGCCACACTTTATCGAATGGCTTTCTACATCGAATGCCAATCTCACGTACGCTTGCTGGAGGCTATTGACTGGGGGCTGTGTTGAATGGAAAGAATCACTGCAGTCGACGGAGAGTGGTTTTGTGGGATAGAGACAAAGAGAACCGGAGAAGGAAATCGCCACTTGAAATCTTCTCATCCACTCAAATCGCCCGGTTGGATATTTTCCTCCTCTTGAATCACCGGCTAAAATTGAAGGCCACTCGAATCCCTAGCCCCGCCAACTAGCTTGCCAACAGTCCCTAGCCCTGCTGCTCTCAATTGGCCCGATCTTGGCGGCAACGAGATGGTGGTGGTGATGCTCATTACGAAGAGAAGATTGGTGACAAGCGGCGGTCGGCGTTTGTCATCCAACTGGTGTTATTAGTTTATAGTTGGAATTGGGGAAGATTGGGTTATTGATCTTTTAAGTATCAAAAATTATATTTTTTTGTCAATTCGAGCAGAAGATTTATTATTTTCTTAATATTGTTACTTATTGTTTTATCATGTGGCATGTGGGACCAAGCAGGGGGATATTAAGTGTCATGTATGTATTTTCTGTTAGAAATAATGCTAGAATTAACATATAGATTCAAATTGAATGTGTCACTTGAGTTAAGGGACCTTAATAGTTACTTTTGGAGGTAGGGGACTATTTTAGGACAAACCGAATAGTTAAGGGACTAAATTTAAATTTTACCCATGAAAAAAACTTAGGACAAATGGAGAATTATAGAGAGAACGTTGATAAACAACAAAAGAAAATTAAGATAATCTAAAAGGAACAGTAATAAAATATAAAAGAACATGATGGAACAGCAAATGAATAGATAGAAACCATCGTAAATAGGAAGTTAAAGGTATGAGAACATTGGGAAATCATAAAGGAATATGGAGATACTGTAAGGAGAGTATTAAGAAACGACAAAGGTACATGAAGATATTCTAAACAAAATACAAAGAAATAAAAAAAGGAATGTGAAGGTATTCTAAAAGGAATAATAGAAACAGAGCGTTGAACGACAAAGGAATAAAATCCACAACAATACAAAGGCATTGGCATTAGAACATTCGGAAATCATAAAGGGGTATGAAGATACAACAAAGAATTAAGATACAAAGGAGAAACAAGAAAATAATTTAAAGAGAACATTAATAAAAAATAAAATAAAATAAACTAAAAGAACATGATACAGCAACAGAGAAATAAAGATATGAAAGAACATCAAAACTAATGAGATCATCAAAATGTTGAAATAGCATCAAAATTCTTAATTTTTTTTTTTTATGTAGCATCTAAAATGCTTGAAAAAGAACATGTTTTTCTTTGAGAGAACATATAAACGTCCGAAAAGAACAACATAATGCTTACTAGGAACAACTAAATGCTCATAGAGAACATGAAACCACGATGTACCATATAGTTACTCTTTTCAAAATAGATTCCATTTGGTTCCGTTGAGAGGCAATTCTATTCTATGGCTCTCTAGCTGAATGAAAGGTGGCGCTAAGTGTGTGTGGTGCGTAAATTTGTTTCTCTATCAGCATCTTGGTTCAAAATTCATCTCCCATCATTTGTCATCAACTGAGAAAACACCTGGCTTGTGTTCAGATCAGAACTACCACTATTCTCATCCCGGTCGATCCTACTGTTGCTAGATGGAGCAATAGAACTGGATCCTGGGAACTCAGCCTCAAGCGTATTGCCATGTTCTAGTGGCTCTCCCGGCGCCCTTGATCCTTGAAGCTGAAGTATATACTCCAAATTCCACAGCACATCACCCATGGATGGTCTGTCTACGCCATACTCGGCCAGGCATTTCTCTGCTGTCTCCCCATATTTCTTCAAAGAGCTTGGTTTTATTTGGCCTGCAAGATGAGGGTCGACAATTCTTTCGAGCATGCCTCTTTTCTGCCATCGCATAGCCCACTCTGCCAAGTTTACTTGTTCCCGGGCAAGCAATGGATCGACAGCAGGTCTTGCGCAAAGGACCTCAAAGAGCACCACTCCAAATGAATACACATCTGATTTATCTGTGAGCTGTTGCCTCCGGAAATACTCTGGATCGAGATAGCCAAAGCTGCCTTTTACACCTGTACTAACGTGAGTCTCATCGAGACACGGACCAGATCTTGAAAGACCGAAATCAGCAACCTTGGCCACATAATTTTCGTCCAGCAAGATGTTGGTTGATTTTATGTCACGATGAATGATACCTTGAGCTGACCCGGTATGCAGGTAATGAAGACCTCTAGCAGCACCAATGCATATTTCAAGCCTCTGCTTCCAGGACAAAGGAGGATTTCTTGAACCATATAGATGGCTTTTCAAGGGTCCTTTTTCCATATACTCGTAAATCAGTATCATTTCCGACTGTTCTTCACAATACCCAACAAGAGAAACCAAATGCCTGTGACGAATCTTTGACAAGACAGTTATCTCAGTCTGGAACTCTGGAAGGCCCTGCCTTGATCCTGGGACACCTCGCTTAACAGCAACCTTTGTACCATCCTTGAGTACCCCTTTGTAGACCATACCAAATCCACCCATTCCAACAATCAGATTCTTGTCGAAATTGTTAGTGGCCAACTGTACATCTATGAAAGGGAATCGCAAGCTGCTATATCCATTCGGACCTGGAGATGCATTAACGGTGCCTTCAGATGTTTTACTGTGCGAACTGCCCCCAAATACACGCAACGGTGTCCAGCCTGCACTCTCCGAACGTCTTGGTTTTGGTCCCTTCTTCTTGCATATCGATGCTGAAAGAACAGCAAATGCTAGCAAACATAAGATAACAACGCCGCCAACAACAGAACACACCACAATCCATATAGTCCTTTTCCTAGATCCTCTGTGTGAACTCCCAAAGTTCACCATCCTCATTATCTCCACCCCGTTTAGTATTGCATTCATCTTCATAGAAGTGCTCAAATCCGAAGGACCAACACTAATATGCACAACTCCTGAATAATCAGAGTCTGCAATAAAATCTACATACACCGGGGATGCAAGTACATGGAACGTAAGGGACGATAAATCAAGATCTTTATAAGCAGAGTAGTCATTGATATACACATCAAAATAGAGCTGATTAAGTGCAGAACTCACAATATCACAGAAATGCAACCGAATCAAGTGCCGAGCCCCTCCTAAGCCCACCGGAAAGTCCCAGGTGATGTTGAATTTTGAATTCACTGTCACATTATCCTTATTCATCTGCTGAGCAGTCATGTAGACATAATCAGGGGCGATCTCGGGCGTTGCACCACCCTTCTGGTAATTTGGTACTTGATTAGTGAAAGCAGGCTTGGCAGCCGATTTGAGGGCGAGAAAACCCTCATCAGGGATCCAGGTTCTCCACAAAGTATCGTTAAAAGGGGTCAATTTTCGACCTCCAACGTTAATCCTTTGAACAGTCTCTAAAACATGAGAGGAAAGATTCTTGTACTGTTCATTGCCATAAGCGGTAACCAATCTCGCCCCTTCGTCGATGATAAAGTCCTTAGGAGCTGAGAAAACTTCCATGGCGTTAACAAACCCGAACCCAGATTCACCCACCGGATTAAACTCAATTTCAAACACTTGAACATCTAATTCCAATATGAATTCTTTGATCACTTCTACTGGGGTACTAAAACCTCTCAAGATCAGTAACCCATTAGCCAAAACGTCAAATTTAGCATAGGCCAAGTTGAAATTCTGAGCTTTGAATGGCGAGAAATGGAAACGTACCAAGTGAGTCCCGTTTCTCCTGATGTTGAACTTATAGATCGAGTCCCCGGTGAAAACTCGGGCCGAACGGTACAAGGTGGATGAATTCGGAGACGGGTTTTGCCGAAGCAGTGAAACGGATCCGTCAGCGGAGAGAAAACCGGACCCCGGTTGGGAAGAATCACCGATGAAAATCCTGTTGAAGAGCGAGGAATTGGAGGTTGAACCGCTGTTGAGGAGGTAGTTGTCGGCGGGAGTGAAAGGGGTGACAAAACGGAGGAGAGAGAAGACAAGTAGGGAGAGAGAGTGAAGCTTTTCCGGTGCCATGAAAGCTGGAAAATTTTTACCAGCTCGTTGAGAAAGAAGGCGAGGAATTTGAAGGTGACTTTAAGACCTTGAGGTCAGGTCAGAAAAAGCAGATACTGATTAGTGACGGGAAATTTGACTTTCGAGACACTGAGGAGTGGGAGGGTCAGTGGAGATGAATGACTGAGGAATTGGAGAATTTAGCTGGTAGTTGACGGATTTTCAGGAAATCCTTGTCTCTGTTTTCAAGTGTCCTTGGACCATTCGCGTTGGAAAGATTTTTTTCTGTCGGAAAGGCTGTTTGCAGGAAGTTCTTCCGGTTAAACTAATACGAACACGAAATTATCACTCACTGCCCCCAATTATCCATCTAAGTACACATTAGATATGAAGTTCTCCATAAGTGACTTTGAACTTGAAGGCATTTTCTCCAGCGAGTTCAGTTGCGATCAATTGGTTTAATGAGACCCCAATTTTCATTTGGTCAACAGGCTGTGGCCCAGTAGGATAATGCATGAGGGTTGGTTTTAAGAAGAATTACATGATGTGTCACTTGTCTTTATTTTGTCAATTGTTTATAGTCTCTTTCCTCTCTCTTGTTCCACTCTCACCAGCTACCAATTACATAAGAAAGCATTTCACAACACCAAATACCAAATGAGCAATTGGAAATATCAGCTAGAAAAATGTACCAAAAGTATTCTAATAAGTTGGAAACAAAAGGAAAAAAATGAATCAATGCACCCATGAGCTGCCCAATTTTGGTGGTTGCTAGTAGCCCGCTAAAGATTAAGAAGAATAAGGGAGAAGGGGAAGAAAGAAATCAGGCAGGAGGTAGACACTAGTACACTACTTCAGCAGACGGTGCGGCGGTGGAAAACACGTGAAAGAGGCCAAAGAAGGTGGCGTAGATGAAGCTATCGGCAGGACTAAGCAAATGTAGGTGGGATTCGATAGATGGAATTAGACCCCACACAAAGGATGGCTAGAGGAGAGCGGATGCACCATAAATAGGTTCAAGATATACAAATGGGGAACAGTTGGGGTAGCTGGTGAGAGTGGGATGAGATAAAGAAACGAGACAGTGGACAATTGACAAAATAAAGACAAGTGGCACACCCTATAAATCTCCCCAAAACTAGTCCTTATGAATCATCCCACTCAGTTATTCTCTATTAACCACAAAGAAAACGAAGTCCCATTAAACTCATTAATCCCAACCGAACTCAGCTGAATCATCACTATGATCTCTGTTTTCAATAAAATCTTAACTATGGTAATCTCGCATTATGTGGATAAATTCTTTTTAATGCCCAACTCATTTTTTTTTTGGTTCACAAAAATATTCTTACAAGTATTAAATGATAAAAAATTCTTTATAGGGAATATTTGTTTTATCAAGATCTAGAAGGCCATTGAACCAACATAATTAACAATTATAAAAAATATCTAATTTTTCCAAATTCAGAAAGTTGTGCAACTCATAAGTAATTGTTTTTTTTAGGACCCATAAGCATCTTTACATGTTCTTTTTTTTTTTCTGTACACATTAGTTCTTGATTCAATGATTAAAAGAACGAAAAATAAATGTCTTATTAAGGTGAAATATCTCTGTTTTATCATGCATCCGTTGAATTTGATGCTAGGCTGATGATATAAATGTGTGCACGTGTCTTTCTGAGTCAGATGAAGACCAACAAGCAATGATGGGCAAATATGAAATGATTTAGAAGGATTGTGGGCAGAGCACTAGTTTTGCTTTGCTTGGTCGGACTTCGGAGGCAGCCGCCCTCAATCATATAAATGAATTGGTTCCAACCTAAGCAGCTTATAAACTGGCGCATCACGTGCAGAAAAAAAAAAATTAACCCACCGAGTAATAGAGATTATAACTCAAATATTCCCGACTAAATAGAATTTACAAGTGTGAAGAGGAGAGGAAAATTCAACTATAAAGATAGAGGTAAATTTCTTATCCGTTCAAGTATGATTAAGCCTTTGGTGGCAAAATTTAACATCATTTGATAACTTGATCTAACCCACATAAATTTAAATTTGATTTGACTCAATTTAATAAAAAAATCAATAACCTAAACTCAAACTCAATTAAAACAAAACAAGATCCACGAAAACTAATGCCAAAATAACCCAAATCTAAAATGACTTAAACTCAAATTGGACTAAACCTAAAATGACCTAGTGGCTAGATCTGATAAAACATTTCTCTAACTCAAATCAATATAAATATATGGTCGGTAAAAATATAAAAAATTATGTTTTTTTATATATTAATTATTTATCAAAATTACATATCAATTATGACCATATAATTTAGGAAACTTTAAAATATTATAAACATATTTTCATTTAGGAGTTTTTAAATAATAAATTAACAAAAATGTACTTTCCATTTGAATTTTGCCGCACAAACTTGTTTTGTTTATTTTTGTTTCCACTTTTCATTTGCCGCACAAACCTTTTCCTTTTCATTTGCTGCACAATTACAAACTTGTTTTGTTTTCATTTTTCATTTGCTGCACACACTTATTTATCCCTTTTCACTTGCCGCACAATCTATCAATAGATATAAAAGCATGTAATTTGGCTAAATGGTCATTTTACATTATTTTAAAATTGAACAAAATTCGAGTAGATGACACATGTATTTCCAAACTTAGCACAACATGACACGTGTCAATTTCCAAAGTTACCCTTAATGAATTATATGTGCCTAACAAGTATTGGTCCCCTGATTGACTTCGCCCCATTTTACATGAATTTACACCATTACTACACATTCTACAAGTATGCCACGTGTACCTCAATTCCATCAGTTTTTTTTGTTTTTATTCGATTTAAGCTCACGTTCACCAAATTATCTGAAATTTTATTTTTACACATATAGTAATATTTTTCTTGAGTTCCACGTTTTATATACCAGTTACTTTTTACAGTTTTTTTTTGCAGTTATAGGTGGCATTTTAACCCACGTCCGCCCCCTATCCACTATGCCAATTATCATCTTTTAATCATTTGCTATAGAAAGCAAAAACATGTTTTTGCAATTGTTTACATCTTTCCTTTCCCACAATTTCCAATTCATTAAACCGTTAGGCAGCGGACGTTCTGAAGCCGAAGCTTTCTTGGTTTTCCAGCAAGCACTACGCTCATCCACATCAATTCTTGGTTCTATACAATCCACCTGCACTGGTAATAAGTTATACAATTTCAGTTTCACTTCCTATTTTTGTAACACTAACAATATATGTAACCTACAATACTAACTCAAGACAAATATTCCATTTCCAATTGACACAGGCTACTGCATCAGACAAACTAGGTATTTTAGTTCCACTCTCTCTAATTAATCTTTTTTTTATAGTTCTTCACAATCTTTTACAATGCATTCATGACAGGAGTATCACCAGTGAAGGACACACAGCAGAAACAATAACGAGCATTTGTTTATAAGTACATTCATTCATATACGTATTGTCAAATTTGAAAACGTTATGGAGGAAAATGAGAGGATGAAAATTATGGGATAAAATCTAATTTCTGATGAAGAAAAAATTACACGAACCTTCCATCTGTGAATTATGAAAAAAAATTTATTTTTTAAACAAATGCCTAAGTTAAAAATGATGAAAGGAGGAATCAGATGGTCTAAAAACAACGAACAATTTAATTATACTCATGTGTGTTTGTGTGCTCTATTTTATATGTTTTGTTTCATGTGTGTACTGCTAAATTTAGACTATTAGCATTTGCTATAAGGAAGATTTTGATGTGTGTACATGCAATTCTATTAATTATTCCACCGTACTACAGATAACCATAGATCATTATACTAACTACTATTTTCTCCAATTCTACAATACTGTTGCAGAGGCTCGTAGCTGAAGAAAAGAAACCAAGGCAACCAAATCCAACAAATGCATGAAACCACGTAGTAATTAGCAATTCCATTGTCTTTTACAAATGCATATTAGCAAAAAAACCTAAAGAATCAGTGACCCTGAATTTCTTCTTTTAATTCTGAACAAGTGCAAAGCCAAACTAAAGATGGGAAAAGAAAGTCAAAGAAAAAGAAGGATTCACAAAGTATGCTATTTCTACAAACAAGGAACCAAAACAATGATTTTAACTAGCCACCGCGCAACAATTTCTGCATAGAAGGTAAAAATCATCAATAAAACTCAATTTTCTATTCGACAGTTTTTTCAAACAAATTACTGCACTAAACTTCAATTTTTCCATTTATACCATAGTGTTCCTTACACAACCAAATGCTGCAAAGAAAGCAAGAAATGAAAAACACAAAAAGTTTATTTGATCGGGTTCTTAATAATTTCTTTCTAGAAATTAAATGAGGTGCTATGTACCACTGCTTTTTCTGAACATATGAAGGAGTTTTAATGCGAGTAGAATACATGTATTAGGGTCTTGGCTGTAGATCTCAAGTATGTTCTAACTATCATGACTACTGATTTATATGTTTTTTATTTCATGATACATATGTACACCAAACAATATGTTATTTCAGTTCACTGACTTCTATTTTTCATAAACTACTCAATAAATGCAGACTTCAAAAAAACACAACTACTCCAAGAGAGAAATAGATCGAGCAACCAAATCAAAAGTAAGTAATAAGCCCAAGTTCATTCAATTGGCTCCTTATGGCTTATTAACAGCCTTACTATCTGTATACACATGTTCTCAATGTTTTTATCAAGTTCACATTTTAAAAATGTTAACAAGTGTTTTTGCACAAACTCCCAGTAATCTTTTGTAAATGTTTTTTATTGCTCAACAAGCCAACAAATCTTTTTTACTTTCTGTTCATTTTTACGAACAAAACTTTGTCACTGATACTAAGCCGCCATTTTAAACCACACATCTCATTAATGTCTTATACTACTATATTTTTTAACATAGAGCAATATGTTTAATTTCTTGCTTGTTTTTACTTTATATATTTCCCCTTATTTTTATTAACAAATTCTAAATATTGGGCCTCATTGCAATATGTTTCATTTCTTTCTTGCTTTTACTATTTATATATTTTCCATCACTTTTGTTAACATATTCTAAATATTGGGCCTTATTGCTTAGTCATTCAGTTAGTTTTGAATGCTTTATGGTTTCTTTTAAATGCAGAATTTTATCATACACGACTCACTCCTGAATTCCAAAAAAAAATTACTATAAAAATGGAGGTTATTTCAATTTCTTTTTGACAAACTATCCATGCATGGTACCATACTGCATTATCCTATGGAAAACAGAGTATGTGCCCTTTGGGCAAAACAAAAGCATAATCTAAATATAGATGGAATGCATGTTCAATGACAAATAATAGGCAGAATAACAAACATCCTAGATTACACAAGTCTAAATGTCATATACAGAAACAAAAAAAAAATTTCATACTTATCGGCCAAAGAAAGCCAAAGTTCCAGATGCTATAAATAGTCATTCTGCGTTGGACCACCATCCCTTCTTTTGTTCTTCATCTTCATTAGTAACCTCGCTCCACATCTAAAAAAATTAAGGTGAGGAAAAAAAGTGTTATGGTTATTTAAAAGAAATTAATAAGTTAGATGATGCATAAAAAAATGAAAGAAAGTAGACCATTAGTACTTAATAGCCGAGTTGAAATGAGAAGAATATTTACCTGAGCTGAGTTTACCATGAGCCTTCTCCAGCACATGGGATGCCTGAGCCCCACAAAAAAAAATAATAATAAAGGCAGAAAGGGTCAATGATATAGGTGTAAACGAGTAGGGCTTTTATCGAGCCTATTTCCGGGCTCGGCACTTAAACGAGCTGAGCCCAGTCCTAGTGAGGCTCGGCCCTAATTCTTATAGGGCCTAATAGGGCCTTCATATATTATCTCTATCAAAATCCAATTTCCATAAGTCTATAAATTCTATAAAAGCCCAACCCAAAAACCACTTTCCTCTCCTTTTCCCTACTGTTATTCAGGCCCAACCACTGCCTCCGTTGACCTCATTTCTCACCCGACGTCTCCCCAGTCATTCAGGCATTAAGTTCGAGCCTAGCGAACCCAAAAAACCTTCCCACGACACAGAAATGAAAATTTAGGGTTTTAAAATTTGAAACACTAATTACAAAAATCGGTTCGGATTTCGCGAGATTAGTTTAAAGGATATCAAATGGGACAAGGAAAGAATGAAAGCCATCTAAACGAATGAGATTTTTAAAAAAAAAAAAATTGATGCCAAAAGTTGGACTGCAGATCTACAAAAAATCATTCAGTTTTTAAAGAAACCAGTGTAGAGACAATGAAAGACAATGAAGTTAGGAATCAACTAATGCTAACAGATATGAAATCTAGAAAAAATAAAAATTTCACGTATGGCAGGCCTTTGCCATGAGACTAATCGTCTCTCGCACTAGCTAGGTTTAGTGAGAAAAGTAGTACAAATGAGAGAGAGCGAAGGAAAGAAGAAAAATACGGCTTCACCTGAAAAATGAAATTTTATAGTTGACAAAATGAGAAAACCCTTTTTTGTCCCTGATTTCCTATCAGTGTTGCAATACTCACCCGATATCTTTAAAACCTTCATTTACAGCCTATGGGACCACCTTTCAATATTTCTCCCCATTTTATTTGGGCCCTCAAATTCTACTGCTTAATATATTTGGTAATAGGGGTATAACTATTTTATGTACGTTTTAATTTTATAAATACATTATCTTTTAGTAACTATATGCTTCTCATCCATTTACATTTTAATTTGGTCCACAATTTTATGCATTCTTTTGCTTTTACTAATACATTATCTTTTAACAATTATTGTGCCTATCTGTCATTTCGAATTGGGACACATGTTTTTGGTCCAAATTACTTTCATACATTACTTTTATATTACTAATTACATTAGGCCACATCACATAACAATTGGGGCACATGTTTTCTTTGTCCACTAATATTATATTTATTTATACCTTATCTTAAACTATATTGGACGACACCCTTTTGTTATTGGGCAACATTCTCTTTGTTTGGGTGACTTTTTTTGGGCCATTCAAACATCTTTTTTAATCTTGAACTATTTTTATATTACTTGTAAATAACTTTATTTTCTTCTTCAAATTTTAAACCCTTTCACTTCTTCTTATTATAATTAAAATATATTAATTTTTTGAATGAAAAAAAGCCAAAAAATTATTATTTTTACATATTTTAAAGGAATTTATTTCTTCAATCAATAATTTTTAAACAAAATATTTTGAAAATACTACTTTAGTTTCTAAAATTTTCCAATTTATCGATTGAATATTTATTTATTCCTTCACAAACTTTTAACTTATTCACATTGATTTCACTTATAAAATTATCTATTTTCCATCATGCAAACATAATATTTTATCATGAAGTCATTACCTGCTGAGATTATTGCCATTACTTTCTCAAAATCTTTACGTCTATAACAGCAAGAATCTAAAAATCCTGCTTCTGTCCATCTCGCATTTGTTCTGGCCTTTACTTGCCCAGCAATATTTTATGCTAGATGTTTCAAAGGTCATTTGGAGATGGCTTGCAAATCTGGATTCTCGTAGATTCAATGGCTTAAGACATTTTGGCCAGCTCATCATCATGTTTGTCCACAACCTTGTCTAGCACTTCAAGTATGGATTATATGTTGAGGGATTGTATTTCATTCATATTTCATCCACTCATGAGATCTTTATGACTAAGTATCTTTATACTATTCTTTCGAGCATGCGAGGTACTGTGCTTATGAATCAAAGTATATCATACATTTGAACATTGAAATAAGAAGGGAGAGAAGGTTGGAGAAAAGTGATTAAAAACCTACAGAAAGAAGTTGATGACATTATTGTAACAGTTATTAAATGTAGTCCCACCAACAATGTATTTTTTTTTTTTGTGAAACTATAAATCCCCAAGTCTGTCATCATCAAAGTGGGTTGTGTGTGCGTAGAATCCTTTTAGGTCCATTTGTTAACAATTGAGAGCCAAGTTATTACAAGATTGATGATCTAAAGACGTGCAATGAATGTGTTAACAAGGATGAGCTTCATTTCTTACTTGTAATGCTCCATAAGTTCAAGTAGACTTTGGCATTTATTTCTTTATTATCTAATATGTGTTAATGTTGTCTGACAATGGCTATATTAATGACATCATTTATCTTTAATCCTATATTTCCCTCATTCACACAGTGTGTAATATTTTGTGCATTACATTTTTTTCCAAGAAATTCAATGTTTAAGATCTTAGGTATACATGTTGAGTAGGAGACACATTTTTATATGAATTATATATTGTCTCGTCCGTTAGACGGGTTATGAAACTAGTTTTTTTTAAATCTCACACAAATTTATTAAATTGTTGGATTGGTTGTTTGGTTTTCAAATTTCAAATGTATTGTTAAATTGAATAGGTAAATATAATATTAATTTAATGTAGTTCATTGTATTAAATTAAGGTGTTTAAAATTTCATTTAACTAATATGGTTCTTTTCTTTGTTTAAAATTTGATTCAATTAATTTTAAATATTTTGAATTACAGTTATGTCTAGTCAAATTAAATTTTTTAATAATTTTTTATTCCATTCATATTAACATTACCACTCTACCTATATTACTAACATCCCTGTCCTGTATTAGTGGCAATAGTAAATAAAATATTAGTTTTTCATTATTTATCTTTGAATTTAAATTTAATTTACAATAGTAAGTATTTTATTTGATTTGTTTTATTTGTCTCAATTGTATTCTAATTACCAACAAATGTAATATTTGTTTCTAATTATTTGCCTCCAATTTTAAATACACTTAACACTAAACTTATTAATCCTAAACCATAAACCTAACCATAACTCTAATCCTTACTTTAATCCTAACATTACCATAAACCCTAAATTTAGACCATAAACACTAAACCCTAAACTCAAACCCTAATTTTAACTATAAACCCTAAGCCCTAAATCTTTAACTCTAAATTCTAAACCCAAACCTAAACCATAATCTTTTAATCCTAATTGTAAACCATATACCTAAACCTAGATCCTAAACCCTAAATCCAAAACCCTAACCTTAATTGAAACTTCAACCTCAACTATAAACGTAAACCCTAACCTTAACCATAAACCTTCAATCCTAACCCTAAACCTTAACACTTAATGTTATTTTTAACTTTTATCCTAAATTTTAACACTTAACCTTAACCCTTACCCTAAACCTTAAAGCTCTTTTTTTATGACCTTTCTTATTTAATAAGTCTCATATTTTAGGGTTTTTATATTTAGTAACTTTCATTATTTGAGAACATTCATATTTAGTAAGTCCCATCTTGAAAGACTTTCATGTTTAATAAGTTTCATTCTATATTTGGGTTCTTTTAAATTAAATAACTTTCATATTTAACAAGTTTGATGATCTTACAAGCAATTGTCAAAATTATAACATTGGACCTTAAACTTTTAAGTATAGTGCAATAACTACCTAAATTTTGAAAATTTTCATTTTAGTCACCCATAACAATTGCAACATAGGTCCCTGAACTTTTCAAATATTTTCATTTTCATCTTAAATTAATAAAATTTTATAGTTTAGTCACTAATAGAGTAATAGTGAACTAGAGTTATATTTTGTAGTAATTTCACAGTAAAAGTTGGATATCATAACAAATTTGTCCGAACATAATTAAAATTTTTTTATGAATTATTTTAATAAAACATACTAAGAAAAAATTAAAGTAAATTAATTGCATGAAAAATTGAATTATTTAATTTAAATTTTAATAAAAACTAAACAAAAAATTGAATTGATTAGGTGATTTCAGCATATACATCAGTAGCCTGAATAAACATGATTGATCAACTTAAATTTGGCCCAAAACCCGAATAATCCAACATGAAATTATCCGAGACTAAAATCAACCTAACCTATATTAAACTTAAACCTAAACTTGAAATCTATCACCTGAAATCAATCAAAACCCAAATAACCCAACCTGAACTCTAATTTATACTAACATAATTAAACCCGAACATAAATTACTTGACTCGACCCATTCAAGTGTCACCCATACCTAGGTCTTGGCTTAAAAATAATAAATAGGCAACCCAATACACAGGCAAGGCTAAAGGGAGCCTTGGCCCGTTAAAATGATAAATTATAATTTTAATTATTAAAATTTAGGATAAAATACATTCTTCTTTAAATTGATCAAAATGTTTTTTTAGTTGGAAAAATTTGTCCGTATATTACTATCAAAATTTATCTTTTACATCAAAACAGTTGGGCAATACCCAACTCGAGATCAATATCTACCCATCAATTCCTTCATATGGTAACATTTACGATTCTTGAGTTTGGTAACCTATGTATGCACATACAAACATTCAACTTAATTCTATAAATCACTGCTATACTATTACGCCTTTTGCCTCCGCATAGCTTATCATTCCTAGCTTCTCATATAAAAGCAGCAATCTTCACATGTTTACGATTTCTGACCTTTGTTATGAACCAATTTAGCTCCTCTTGCGGCGGCAACACTCTTCTATGAACGTTTAACCAACCCAAAATATAATTGCATACATGTTTTGTCCATGGGTACCAAAAGAATATGTGCTCCCCGCTTTATTTTTCGTTGTCACAAAGTACGCATCTTGGTTGTCTCGCTAACTTCCACTTTTGCAATATGTCCTATGTTGCTAAGCTTTCATGCACAAAAAATGTAATGCTTATGGACCGCTAACTTACTTCGTATCCATTTTAGATCTTTATCTCAAATCCCATCATAACATTTCTGTAAATTTAGCCTACCTACAGCTGCTAGGTGCCTTAAAGGTTTTTTAGCAACTTCAAAATGTCCTTATGAGGTCCAAAGTTTACTGGAAAAAATATTTTTAACCCCTAAAAAAATTGTGGCTGCCCTGCAAATGCATTTAGAGGTTGAAGGGGTGAACTATGTGGATAGACCCAAACCTTTGGTCATTGTTTTATTTTAATCACTGTCTTATCAGCTATTCTGTTTTGGTCGTGAACCAAGTAAAAAGAAAAGTTCATTATGATCTCTTATTGGATGAAATTTATTAACTAATATAACTATCTGATAATAATTTTTAGATTATAATTTAAAATATTTGACAACTGTCTTATGATAAATTTATTTTATATAACAATTCTTTCAATTTAATGGATAAACCAAAGCACTAGTTTTTCATCTCTAAATTAGACTTATTTCATTTCAGAAAAAAATTACTAATTTAAATTATTCAATGACTATTAATAAATTGTTACATAGTTTAAATTTGTTAGATAACATCTATCAGATATTTTAAATTAGAATTGAAAAAAATTTGTATTAGACACTCACTCCAAACTAATAATTTTCAGCTGGTAGGGATGAAAATCAAACAATATTAATAAATTTATAACGAGAACATAATAATTAAATAAATTATAAAATGAAATGAAATGATAATTAAAATCTATGAAGCGCTAGAGCAGAACAGACGATGACAAAAGGAAAGGGTCCAATTCCAAATGGAGCACAGCTGTCCAGTGTCACTAGGGTCCGCAAGCCATAGCATTTCTTCTACTAGTCCCCACTCCACACCATGAAGAATAGCTCGCAATTATTATTATTATTATTTGGCTCGAAATTAGGAGCCCGAATCATTAAGAATGACCCCTCACTGTTTAATTTGAATTAAAATCAACATAAACTACTAGTTTCTGTACTTAGAATCAACAAACTATTAAATCATTTCAAATCAATAAAATAGCATAGGCACAACAGCACAATGGATGAAAATGCTCCTCACACAGCCACAAACCACTGCCAAGAGTCCCTCCCAGGTGAGCTTACTCTTTTACCCCTAAGAAAACATCAAATTTCATAATCCTATAAGGTTAGAAGCCTCCCAAATCTTTTCTTAAATCACAAAAAAAAAATAAAAATAAATCCTTCCATGCCTACTTAAAACAGTGAACTCATATAAACTACAATTTCACTAATATTTTGACAAAAAGTATCGAATAACAAGAAATTAACAGCCTACCTATAAAGAAGCAATTTCTAAAACAAATCTCCAAAAAGTTACCACATGCTCAATCACAACCCAATACGGTGTTTTTTAGAACTCATGATCAAATATGTTGAATAATTTAATTTTTACAATTTGATTAAAATTTAGTTAATTTTCCTTGTTTTGGATCACCGCATAAGTGAAAAATTCATAAAAAATTAATCATATTATAAAAAAATATTATTAAGTTGATTATTATACCTATAGATTATTATATTAATTCTGGAAAAAAATTGAAAAACTGAAATAAGTTATTTTTAATTAATTAAAGTTAATTGTAAAATGATTGTACCTGAAACAGTAAAACGATTAAGTTGGTTTGTAAGAGAGAAGGAAACTCTCTCATTTATACCACTGTAATACTCAAGAATTAATCATGGAATACTATGATAGGAGTTGTAATGTAAAATTAGAAATTTCAAATAAACTTATTCCATAATTTTAATGCATTGTTTGCTTTTCTATCTTTCTTTTTAAAAATAGATATATTTATGAGCAAGCCAGATGAGAGTGGAGAACTTTTAAAACTTTGGTTTGAAAAAAAGTTACAAACAGTACTTTGGTTTGAAAATACGTCATTCTTGGACCTTAAAAGCAATGTCATTATCTTGTAACAGCAATCATTATGCTAAGCCTCTCATGTTGGCATAAAAGTTATTGAGTTCCTTGATTCGATATTACAAAGCTTTATCTAGTTAATTATAGACCAAAGTACACTAGAAGCCCCTAAACTTATCCAACTCATACAATTTGGTCCTTGAACTTAGTTTGCATAAGCCCTTCAACTTTGCAACTCGGTATGTTTAAGTCCAACTTATTAATTTGACTCCTTTATTTTAATGGCTTAAATACATCAAGAGCCATCAAACTTTGACAACTCAATTGAGTTGGCTATCAAACTATAACTTGGATTGCACTAGGCCCTAAAATTTACAATAAATAATAAGCAACATTAAAGTTAATGAAAATTAATTAAAATTTATTATAAATTAAATTAAAATTGATTTTTTAGGTTGAGTAAAGAAAATTTATTAAAATTAAGTAATTTATAAAAAAATTATTTTTCAAGTGCTTATAAGGTAAATATACAATTAGCTATAAAATGATATTGGTCCTAGATAAAAATAAAAATAAAAATAAAAATAGTGTATTATCTATAATGAGAAAATAACATAATACAAAGAAAAATGTTTGATAAATGATATGAAACAAACAATTTGCAACAAAGTTTCACCCATAACCACCTTTTTTTCCATCCACCATAATGGTATATTTATTTGTACTTCTATTTAATTTTACTTTACTTTTATTTTCCCTCTCTCTTTTCGGTGCTTAGCATAAAATATAATTTTACTTTACACCCCATGAATAAATATAGAATAAAATAGCCCATGAAAAATTTTATATTTGCAAGTTAATTAATAACTAATAATTACAACAAGTATTTTTTTCTTTTTATTTTTTGTTTGTTGAGTTGATATTATGTCAGTTCATCAACAAACTTGGTTTGCAATAGGAACTAAACCAAAGAGACTTTAATTAATTTTTATGAATTAACTAATTTCATAAATGTTTTCTTTAGCAAACCTAAAAAATCAATTTTAATTAATTTATAATTAATTTTGATTAATTTTAGTTAATTTTTAGAATACTCATTGTTTATTGTAAAGTTTAAGGCCTAGTGCACTTGAAGTTCTAGTTTAATGGCTAACTTAAATGAGTTGTCAAATTTGAGAGCTTTTAATATATTTAAGCCATTAAAAAAAATGAGTTGAGTCAACAAGTTGGACTAATATGTACCAAGTTGCAAAGTTGGAGCACTTCTACCAACTAAGTTAAAGTTTGAGGACCAACTCATGTGAGTTGGGAAAGTTCAGGAGCCTATACTTTTGCCCATGATATATATGATATTTTTCTAAGTAAGTGGAAAAAGATATATGATTACGATAGTTTTGGAATTTAATTTCATTATTTTTTTTATATGGGAATCTTTTATGAATGACATCTAATGTAGCACTTTGTCATATACTCTATCCGTCTCAGGTTTTCTGCTTCATTTGTGTTTGGCATGGAGATTAAGAAATGATGATAATATGTATCTTTTTTCAGTTTTACCCTTGATCCCACATGTCTCCTCTTCCACTACTACACACCAAACCTGGAATTTGCTACATGCCAAACCCCATTTGCTACTGTTTCTCCGTCATCAGCCTTTCTCGATGTCGCCCTCCCCGCCTGCTCTGCCTTCAACGTCGCCTCATCTTGTTAATTCGGCCTCTCCTCGCCTCGTTGCCTGCGTCCACCTTGACTATCTTCTTGATTCTACCATCTCTTCTATTGGGATGGACCCAGAAAAAAAAACCATTAAACATATAGGATAAAAATCGACAAGCGTTTAAGCTAATAAATCACAACCAAGCAAAAACAATTAGAAAAGTAGTATCAAGTAGAAATAAACACACGATGTACGTGGAAAACCTTTCAATGTAGAGGGAAAAACCACAAGCCAAATTGACAGCAAAATCCACTATTAAGAAAAATAGTATAACGTCCATGCTTCAAGTTATTGCCCAAACTTGAATCCTATCACAATAATTTGAAAAAAACCTAAAATTCAACACCTTAAGGTTCCTATAAAAATCTCACACCATGGAAATCTAAAGACACCAATACTTTTTGATTGATGCTCATAAACCCAAGAGAATGACACCCCAAATTATAAGATCATTGAAACAAAAAGTTTCTGTCAAAACTAAACCAGTAGAACGAAGCCACTATGTTCCTATTTTTCTTGCGTTCGTGCGATCTCCTTTGATTTTTTTTTCTAGGAACAAATAAAGCTAGCAACTTGGCTTTTATAACCATGCATCGAAACCAATTTATTGTGGCTTCCAATAAGAAAATTGGAATTCGAGTCCAATTTGGACTTTCACTTGACCGAGCGAAAAGAAAATAATAATAATATAATATGGGATTGGACTTAGTGGTAATTTTACCATAACAATCTCTCTCTCCACTCCCATTAGGAGGAGATACCATAATTGCTTTTCTCCATAAAATACATGTCAGTCATGAGGTTGCATGCTCCAAGTTTCTCCCTAAGAATCACCTTTGTCAACATGTCAGCTGTATTATCATCTGTGTGAATTTTCTCAAGCTTCAAAAGCTTATTTTTCATTACCAAACGTAACCAATGATACCTGACGTCAATGTGTTTAGAACGAGCATGATACATTGAGTTCTTGCTTAAATTAATAGTATTCTGACTGTCAAAATGTATCACATACTCCTATTGCTTCAAAACTAACTCATGAAAGAACCACTTCATCCAAAACATTTCTTTACCTGCTTCATTAGCCGGTATATACTCTGCCTTAATTGTAGACAAAGCAACACACTTCTGTAACTTCGACTGCCATGAGATAGCTCCCCTGGCAAAAGTGAAAATGTAAAATGATGTAGTTTTTCTCCCGTCAAGGTCACCCGCCATATCTGCATCAGTAAAGCCTTCTAAAATAGGTTTAGCACCACAAAAACTCAAACACAATTATGAAGTACTTATCAAGTATCTGAAAATCTGCTTCACAGCTTCCCAGTAATACTTTCCCGAATTAGATAGAAACCAACTAACCAATCCAACAACATGAGCAATATCCGGCCGAGTACAAACCATGACGTACATCAAATAACCAACCGCTAAGGAGTAAGGAATAGTCGACATCTCTTCCTTTTTTTTTTCTGCTGAAGTCGGACACAACTTCTTACTCAACTTGAAGTGGTTCATAAGATGTATGTTAACTGGCTTAGCATCTATCATGTTGAACCTTTTAAGGACCAGTTCAACATAATTCTCCTGTGATAACCACAACTTACTAGCTTCCCTGTCACAAACAATTTGTTTCACTGGCCCTAAATTCTTCATATCAAAGGGCTTAGACAACTCTTTTTTTAACCTGCGAATCATCAAAGCATTTTGCTCAACAATAAGCATGTCATCAACATAAAGTAAAAGAATAATAAAGTTACCATTGGGAAACTTTTTGACATAGACATAAGAATCTGCATCGGTTTTTTTATAGTTCTGGCTAACCATAAAAGAATCAAACTTCCGGTGCCACTGTTTAGGTGCCTGCTTAAAGTCGTAAAGGCTCTTCTTCAACCTACAAATCATGTGTTTCTTTCCTTTCACTTCAAATCCTTTCGGTTGAACCATGTAAATCTCCTCATTTAAGTCATCATGCAAAAATGCAGTCTTCACATCTAGCTGCTCAAGCTCAAGATTTAAACTAGCTGCTAGTCCAAGTGCCACCCGAATGAAACACATCTTAACCACAGTGGAAAATATCTCATCAAAGTCAACTCTCTTATTCTAATGGAAGCCTTTCACCACCAAACGAGCCTTATACTTAAACTAGCTTATCACCATATTTCTTCAACTTGAACACCCTACTTGTTCTGCAATGCTCTTCTACCCTTATGTAGATCCACCAACTTATATATATTGTTCTTTTGAAGAGAATTCATCTCATCTTGCATTGCAACAATCCATTGATCTTTATTACATAGGACTGCACATCTAGGAAGCTCTTAGGCTCCACCGCATCAACAAGCATGATATAATCAAAACTATGATACATCGTAGATGAATGATACTCTTTAGTATATTTCCTCGGTTGAGACTCTACTTCTTCCAATGGAGGGGGCTGCTTCCCCTGCTCAAGATCACCATCAACCTGTTTATCAACAATGGCTGGCTGCTCTATCTTATGTTCTAAAGCTCCTCCATCTGTGGTTTTCTCAGATGGAATAAGTGTAGGTGTCAGTTCTTTAACACCATAAGCAGTATCTGAAGTCTCCTCTTGCAGCCTAATATCTTCAATACTCTTATGCTATCTAAAGACAACATCCTTGCTTCTAACCACCTTTATTTTCTCTAGATCCCATAACTGATAGCCATACTCTTCACCACCATAACCAACAGGAATACATGGCTTGGGTTTACTGTTAAGCTTTGACTGTTGTTCCTTGGCACAATGATGAATGCTTTGCAACCAAACACCTTTAAATATAAAAACGAGGCATTCCTACCTGTCCAAACATTTTCCGGGACTAGAAAACCCAAAGGAACTAATGGAGTTCGGTTAATCAAATAAATAACAGTACTCACAGCTTCACCCTATAATGTTTTCGACAACTTAGACATCCTTAGCATTCATTTAATTTTCTCAATAATTATGCGATTCAACCTCTCAGCTATACCATTATGTTGTGGTGTTCGGAGCTCCCTCTTCTTATGATGAATACCATGTTTTTTACAATACCTCTCAAACTTATTAGAGGTATACTCCTTGACATTAGCCATACGGAGACATTTCAAGTGCACATCAATCTCCATCTTAACCATGACATGGAAAATCTTAAAGCAGTCAAACATCTAGGTCTTCTCCTTCAGCAAGTACACCAAAGTTTTTTGTGAAACATCATCGACAAAAGTCACAAAGTACCTATTACCACCCAACGACTCCACCTCGATGGGACTATAAACATCAGAATGTATTAGCTTAGGCTTAGTTTTCTTTTGTGTAGAGGGAACACGAAAAGAAACTCTATGATGCTTTCCTAATAAATAGTAATCACAAAGGTCAAGCAACGTACATTTGGCAATAGGAATAAGGGACTGTTTTGCCAAAGTCTCCAACCCTTTCTCGCTAATGTAAGTTAGCCACTTATGCCATAAATTCTTAGAAGCATCATCCTCAACTACATTTAGTGAACCATTCCCACAGACATGAATACGTGTCTTATACAAAGTGCAGCAGAGATCACCTTTTCACACTAGAAAGGAACCATGCTTCAACTTCCATGTCTTATCTCTAAAATTCTAATCATAACCTTCACGGTAAAGCACATTCACTGAAAATAAGATTATGCCGCATATCTGGAATGTGATGTAATCCCTCAATGTCAAAGTGACATCTAAACTAGTCTGCACAACAATATCACTGATCCCAAAGATCCTAGACTGGATCGTGTTACCCATCTTCACCATCCTGAGATCATCATCTTTGTAAGTAGTGAACAACTCATTCCTAGGATAAACGTGATAGGAAGCAGTCGAATCAACTATTCACTGAACATTCGGATCTATAATATGATCACAGTCCCCTTGTGCACAAACTAGCGTAACTAGATTATCAACATCTGACTCAACAACTGCGGCCGTATTTTTGTCCTCAAGAGCTTTCTCCATCTCATTTTCATCATTTTCCTTTTCCATCAATGCTTCTTTATATGACCAGGTTTTCCACAATAATGATAACCTTTGATCTCTAGACTTCGAACGATCACCATATTTACCATGACTATCCTTAGGTCCTTTACTTTTGCTTCAACCCCTGCTCTTGGTGACAAGAGCTTGTGCATACTTAGAACCCGACCCCTTTCTCCTTGTCTCCTCATTGAGCAAGTTGTTTTTAATCAAACTCAATTTGAGTTTGCCATTCGAGGTCGAATTACTAATAGTAATAACCAAGGTTTCCCAACTCTCAAGTAAAAAACTAAAAAAAAAGTAGTGCCTGTAGCTCTTCATCAAGCTTTAACTTCATGGTAGTTAATTGATTAATTAAGTTCTGGAAATCATTCAAGTGATTAGAAATCGACTATCCATCCTTAAGCTTTAAGTTCATAAGCTTCCATATGGTGAAAGCTTTATTATGAGAGATCTTCCTTTCAAATAAGTCCTCTAATTTCTTCTACAAAGCTTAAGCATTAGTCTCTGCAAAAACATGGTGGAACACACTTACATCCACCCATTTTCTAATGGTGCCAACTGTCTTGCGATTGAGCTTCTTTTAATCATCTTCTGACTTGTCATTTGGCTTGGCTGAATCACCTAAAATTGGATCATACAAATCAAGACAATAAATTATATCCTCCATCATTGGCTTCCAAATTGAATAATTTGATATATTCAATTTGAGCATTGAACCTGCACTGTCACCCATATCCTCTTTAGCCATAAGCTCTGATACCACTTGTTGGGGTGGACCCGAAAAAAAAACACCATTAAACCCATAGGATAAATCAACAAGCGCTCAAGCCAATAAATCACAAGTAAGCAAAAATAATCAGAAAAATAGTATCAAGCAGAAATAAATCGAAACATACAATATACATGAAAACCATCAATTGTAGAGGGAAAAACCACAGAGCAAATCGACAATAAAATCCACTATCAAGAAAAATAGTACAATGTCCACGCTTTAAGTTATTGTCCAAACTTGAACCCTAGCACAATAATTTGAGAAAAACCTGAAATTCAACACCCTAGAGTTTCTATAAAAATCTTACACTACGAAGATCCAAAGACACCAACACTCTTTAATTAATACTCATAAACCCAAGAATGACACCCTAAATTATAAGATCACTGGAACAAAAAGTTTCTGTCAAAACTGAACCAGCCTAACTAAGCCGTTTTGTTTTTATTTTTCTTGCGTTCGTGTGATCTTCTCTGACATCTTTTTTTTCCGCGCACAAATAAAGCCAGCAGTTTGGCTTTTATAACCATCCACCGGAACCAATTTAATATTGGTTTTACTAGCCACTTTCTCGTGGCTTCATAATTCCAATAAAAAAAATTGAAATTCAAGTCCAATTTGAACTTTGACTTGACCAAGCCAAAAGAAAATAATAATAATATAATATGGGATTGGACTTAAGTGGTAATTTTACCATAACATCTTCTATTATGTGTTTCTCACATCATCTCCAAATTTGTCCTCTAATTTCCTTGCCTCGTTGCCTCTTGCCTTCAATCTCCTTTCCTTGTCAACTCTCACTTCTTGCTTCTAATCTCCTCACCTTGTCACCTACCTCTGCCTTTGCCCTATTCTCGATTTGGCCATCTCCCTCCTTGACCCAAATATCCTTGCTTGGCCACCATCAACGATGTTGGTGGACCAACTCCATATTTAGTAACGTCAGTCGACCAGCTCTGCCTTCAATTGTTAACAACAGTCAATTGATTTGCTCTAATTCTCTACTTTTTTTTTCAAAGTAAAAGTAAAAAAGGGCAATGTAGTCATTATGCATGATAAAGCTTGCTTCAAAAGTAAATGGTACAGAGAATATATGATAGCCCAAAATGACAAATAGAACAGAAAACATGAGATGGATGGAGTACTTTTTGCATGAATTTATAGTACTTCAGTTAATTATAAAAAAAAATATTGATACTACAAATTTCATACCATTGATCTTGCGTAGTTAAGATTAAAATGCAATATGATGATGAAGAATTAAAACTAATTGACTTTAAAAATTCAAACAACTAGACATATGTGTTTATATGTAGAAATAAACTTCGTAAATTATTTTGTAAATGTAGCATTACTCAAAGCGCCCAACATTACATGGTGTAAATTAAGCAAATTTTGGACAAAAGTGAAGTTTCCCTAGGTTAAGCTACCAGATACTTGCTTAACTAAAAAGTTAGCAACTAAGTTATGTTTTTTGTATAGGAAATTTAGATCCAATAGTTTTTTATAACGACATACTTGTCTGCAATGTTAGTAAATAAGGATCATTAGTACATAAGGGGCAGTGTAGGTGTTGAGTTTGGTTCAAGAGCTGGCCGAAGTTAGTACCAGGCTGTGCTTTGGACTTGGGCTCAAATTTGGGTCATGCCACAAAGTGATCCAAGTCTAGATATATCGGAACAAATCCAAATTAAAATTAAATTGTTGAAAGGTTCATTTAGCCCAACTTGGTCCAAGTGGTGGGTGTCAGGTCAACTCGATTCAAGACTGGTCGGGGTTGGGCCAAGGAGGACTGAACACAGACTGGTTTAAGGTAGTTTAGTCTCAGGTCTGTCTTGGGGCGGGTTTAGGGCTGTGCTGGGTTTTTTTTAAAAACAAATAATGACTTAATTCTATATTTAGTATTTATTTTTAAATAAAAAAGTCAAATGACATTTACAAATAACTGGAATGGGTCTTACATATTGAAATAATGAAACGTTTCAAAGATTACTGAAAATTAAAACCTATGATTTGCACTTAACAACATAGTCAGATCAAATATAAATTAAATGTAAAAAGAAAAAAAAAATTCAAGCTTCATCATTGGATACTATTTTGTCATCAGAGCTCTTTTGATTTTGTTTTCGGAGTGTTGTGAGGCCCCGATCTCAGTTGCATACATAGACTTCCACCGCCTTCTATGTCAATCTTGTTCGTTTCTCTGATATTACTTGTTTTCTTACACCAAATGTTGTCTCGAATGCCACAGTGGAGACCAGATCTCTTTTGTTTCCACCACTCCAACATGTTCATGTCGCTTGGTTCAATGATGTGTTTAGGTGGTGGTCATTGACCTTAGCTAAACACGTTATCCATCGGTTGGAGACATTTGAGCATTTGAAGGGCCGGGTTAAATATTGATGAGATTGATCTCCTAGGAAGCTCGATTTAAAGAGCTTCGAATCTTACCTTATCCCAATATCTTTCACAATATAACATGTGCAAAGAATGCTAGTGTTTGGAAGCAATAGTAGACATAGCCAAAACATTTATATGAGACATTTCTAAATAAGTATGATAAACACCTTTAAGCAATGCAGTCGTGCCCATCATTTTCAGATATGAATTAAGCAAAGAATCAACTAAAAATACAGGGGAAGGAGAATGTTTTTGAAATACTAAAGCCACTTAGCCCACATGGCTTTAACTGTCAAGCTAAAAAAATTACCATCTTGAAACTAATGTAAAACATATGTAATGTTTACTAAATGAACTAAAACTTGATGAACTATTGGGTAGTAAACACAGGAGAAAAATTTAGTGGCATCGTAAAAAAAACTTAAGTAATTTACTAGATTTCGAACATTTTTCCCCAACTTTAATCATAAGGAATTCACAACCCATCTTCATGTTCATGAAATGCATAGGCAAATTTGCAGACAAATATGCATCTTGCAACATCAAATAAGTGGTGTTCCAATGGGTTTGGACAATCCAATTCAAAAATCAATTTAAACCATTTCTAAGAAAATAGTTTTTAATTTTCAAAATAAAACCTTTTAAATTCACAAAATACAGCAGGTTTTGATTTCAAAAATGATAATGAATTCCAAATAGGGACAATTTCATTTTTGAAAAACTTCTAAACCCTTTTGCACACAAAGGTTTAAAATATTGCATATACATTTAATGTGAAAGAATACACATTTGAGAGGTGGTTTCAATTGTTGACTTAAAAAGATAGTAGCAATATCATTGTTTGATACATTGTCAAATGAAATGCACAAAACATTATCAGCACAATAATAATCTCGTAAAGTTTCTAAGATGTAATTGTATTTGTGGAAACCAGTATGATCGATTTCAATGACCCTAAATAACAAAATATATTTTTGCATGACATAATCAGAACTAATCCAATGAACAGTAACACAATAATATGATTGACTTAACCTTACGGTTGTGCTCCCAAGTTATGTTTGTCCTCTGAAACTGGTGACAGCACTAGGAAGGACATTGGCATGTTGATTTTCTATGTAGCGCCATAGTGTTCTGATGTTGGAATTATTTTTTTGTGCGCCAGCTTTTTTTCTGCAATGTTTGCACTTCCCTTACCTCGACTCCCTTTCCCATATGACCTCATAATGCTCCCAAACTCAAGCTGTTAGCATTGAGGATTTACATTGTGCTTGTGTATTATCTGTATCGGGTTGACGGCTCATCGGCATCAGTTGTGTTAATGGATCACTGGCCGGCGTCGCATCCACCTCTTCAACATCATTGTTCGATAACTAATCATCAAGACCCAAATCATAATTTGTCATGTCGATTTAGTCATTATCATGTATCTCCTTGATTGAGATGCCTTTATCGACTGGCCGAGATTAGCGACAAAACAAGCCTCAGAAGCCGGTGGTGTGGGATAAGGAAATCTTTGCTAACTTGCCCTTTCCTCTTTAAAGCATTGAGTGACAAAATAATAGTAGTGATTTTAAAAAAAAATTTGGAGGAAATTAGGAAGAGATTAGCAAAAAAAGCTAAAGAAAGTAGCAAAAATGATTGAGAAAATATAGTAGAGGAAAAAGTGAGATTGAATTTTGGTATGAGGATAGAACAAGAATAGCCTTCCTATTTATAAGGAAGGGCCAAAATTTATTTGGATCAAAAACTTCTTAAAATATAATTGTTGGGGAAGGCCAAATTTTGTTTGGATAAAACTTCTTAACTACTTCTTAAAATATAGTTGTTTGGGGGGAGGACAAAAGTGAAAATTTGGGAAAAAAAATGGAGCAAAAAATCATTGGAGAACTAAGGCTATCATAAACACATGTTTTTAAAAATCTGCCAGACAGCCATTTTTTACCGTTGGGCCCAGCCCAGACCGTCCAAGCCTGGGCCTGGTTTGTATCTGAAAATGGTTTTGGGCTTGGTCGAGTTGCTTTGCATGCTCCTCTGAAATCAGGCCATATCAAACCCAAAAAAGGAGGATGAAAAATAATTCCGATCGTGCCAAAAAGGAGAGAAAAAAAAAAAACACGGAAACACACATAAAAGGAATTCCATCATAATTCCAGAGAATTACAATTTTGCGGTATCTTTGCACACATTCCTGAATTACTTTTAGTAATTCTTCTGCATTCATCTTATATTTATTGTCACTTTTTAATTTTTAAAAATTCAGCATCAGAAATATATACGTAAATATTGAATAAAAATTTGTTGTAGTTTTGCTTCTGGTAATCAAACATTTGTAGCTTGTAGATGTAGTTTTCAAGTTTATAGCTCTGTTTGGGAATACTTTTATAGAATTTTGGATAATTTATTAATAATATAAATTAAACTGTTAAGACTAAAAATTACTTTGAGATAACCTTTTTTTCAGGATTCTAGTACTAATTTGATGTCAAGTGTATATTAACAAAAAATAAGAAAAAAAAACAAAAAAGAAATTGAGTCAACTCGATTTCGGCAAGTCAATTTAGAATCTTTCCAGTTACTGTACGGTAGTGGATTTGAGTACTGTTATTCTTTCCGGGGGACGCAGGGTGCGGATAACGGCATATGCAGAAGGGTGACAGTGGACCCTACCTTAGAACACTTTCCTAGTAAGCGCCCTCACTCTCCCATTCTCCCCGGTGACGGTGGGCTGGGCCACCGTCGGAGATTTGACGGCCATGGCGTCGACCTTTCAATCTCTGAACGTAACTCGCCCTTCCTCGCCGTTGACGGAGTTCCGGAGATCGCGTTTGCTACGTTCCCGCCAAAATTTCCCCTCATTCTCAGCTGAAAATACTATGATCCCTCACCATCGATCTTCTCATTCTTCTTCTCCGTTTCCAGCTTCTATATCATCAGAGAGGATCCCAAATTTTTTAACTCCTCGGTTGCTCCGCGTGAACATTAACCCTTTCCGATCGTTAACTGTCAGATCTCAGTTGAACCTCCCAATAATCTCCCCCGATGATCAATGGGGCACGTGGACCGCTCTGTTCTCCATAGGCGCTTTTGGAATCTGGTAATTCTCCAGATCATAAAAAATCACGGATGGGTTTCGTTGATTGTACCTAGTAGGTGTAATTCTTGCTAATTGATTAGGCTTTTGAAGGTCAGAGAAGACGAAGATCGGGAGCGCTTTAAGCGGTGCATTGGTGAGCACATTGGTGGGTCTGGCGGCTAGTAATCTTGGGATCGTTGCTTGTGAAGCTAGAGCCTACAAAGTTGTTCTGGATTTTCTGCTTCCTTTGGCTGTTCCGTTGTTGTTGTTTAGAGCGGACTTGCGTCGTGTGATTCAGTCAACTGGGAGGCTGCTCCTGGCTTTCTTGCTGGGTTCAGGTATTTTTTTCCGACTTGCCAAGCTAATCAATCGCTATCTGTTGGGGATGCGGTGATCTGAGTAGACTTTGGTCTCCAGAATGCCATTTTTTTTAAGTGTTTCTCTAGAGATGCATAATTATTTAAGTCTATCCAAGTCACTTAATGCTAGCTTCTGCTTCTACTCTTTTTCTAATGACGCTGTGTGAATACTAGCAGTTAGTAGTAGAGTGAAGTTAATTTGAGATATCAGCACAGGCCTTCGTTTCCATTTGTTTCTGATTTTGTTCCTCCTAGTGGTCGCCCTTGAAAGCAGTTTCAATTTCTTCTTTCGACAGTGGCAACAACTGTTGGAACAGCAGTTGCATACCTGATGGTGCCAATGCGCTCACTTGGTTCGGATGGTTGGAAAATAGCAGCTGCCCTTATGGGCAGGCATATTGGCGGAGGTAGTGGTTTGCCTGTTTTCTTCTGCTAGCCTGCAATTGAGCTAGTTTGAATCCTCGTTAACCAATTGACTGGTGACAGTTTTCCTGTTTTCTCTTTTAGCCATCAATTATGTTGCCATTGCTAAGGCGCTTGAAGTTTCCCCCTCGGTTTTAGCTGCTGGGCTAGCTGCAGATAATGTCATCTGTGCAGTGTACTTTACATCACTCTTTGCCTTAGCTTCTAAGATTCCTGCTGAGGCCGCAGCATCAGCAGGTGTTGTGCTGAAATTCTCCCTCTTTCCAACTCCTTTACATCTTTTATCCACTTTGCTTGCATTTTCTTGAATATACAACATTCAACTTGTAGCTTCTTATGGCAATTTTACTTATTTTACTTGAAGTTTTGCCTGAATTTTGCCATCAGATTATTGCCACCAGCAGCTGGATTTTGTCAGAAGATATTCGTTCTGATGTTATTTCAGTTGTTTACAGCTTCAGTCTTTGCTCTTTCATTTGAAAAAAAAATCAGAATACTTCATTTGATCCTTGTTATACAACAATAGTTGATGCAATGGATGGCCAGAAAGTTATGTAGTGATCGAGGATTATGTTGACCAGCTGAAATTTTTTTTTGCTTTTTCTTTTTGCAGATGTTGTGGTAGAAGAAGGATCCGAGTCTGGTGGCAAATTGCCTGTGCTTCCAATTGCCACGGCACTTGCAGTATCCTTTATCATCTGCAAGGTTTCGATTCAGCTGATGCAGTATTTGGGCATCAAGGGTGGGGGCCTGCCAGCTATTACAGCAGTGGTTGTTGTTCTAGCAACTGCCTTTCCTGTGCAGTTTGGACATCTTGCACCAGCTGGTGAGGCTATGGCTCTGATTCTGATGCAGGTAATCACTTAACCTGATAGGGAATTTTTTTTTTATTCCTTTGGCCACTTTATGACGAGGAATTTCCTCCTCTCATATTTTGCTCGTCGAATTTGAACTTTGAAGTTCGAACATATTATGCAGCTTGTGATGTTGGAACAATGAATTTCATGCAACTTTGTTCTGGAAACAGGTCTTCTTCACAGTGGTGGGTGCCAGTGGAGACATTCGAAATGTAATTCAAACTGCTCCCAGTATCTTCATGTTTGCTTTAGTTCAGATTGCTGTCCACCTTGCCATAATCCTAGGATTCGGGAAGTTACTTGGCTTTGATCCAAAGCTGTTGCTCATTGCATCAAATGCCAATGTTGGAGGCCCAACGACAGCAGCCGGAATGGCCACTGCAAAAGGGTGGAGTTCTATGGTTGTCCCTGGAATCCTTGCCGGTATTTTTGGAATTGCAATTGCTACGTTTATGGGTTTGGCCTTTGGATCCAAAGTGTTGCAGTTCATGTAAAAACTCATGCTCAGTGGCTTCTATCATGATTACTGTAAAAATCAGCTGCGCGACAGATCTAATTGATGTCGAATAAATCAGACGAGCAATTGCCTTTATATCTATATTGTTCTCCATTCCTCTGGTCGCTTCTTAATGCTAGTTTCAGCCTCTCTACTTTTCAAGGAAAAATACGGCGAACGGAGAAGGTCAATATGAATCGCATGAAATGAAATGATACGTGACGGAGCCTCATCAGTCATTTCCTACAGCCTCCATACTCAAATGAAAGAATAAAAATCGAGGGTGTGAAGTAGAATAACTCGAGAAGGTTGAGGACATATTCTGGAGGTCATTATCAGCTAAAAATGTCCCTCCCTCGTTCGGTCCGGTGATGTACTGTTCGAATCCACCAAAAATCCACAGTCAATGGCGTCCTTCACTTTCGCGTCATCGCCTGTTTCCGTCATCACTACGCCGCTAGTTCGTTTTCATGACCTCCATTCATCAGCTTCTGTAGCTTGCCGCCAACGCTTTCTCACTGCTTCGACCTCCCACAGCTCAAATTTCGGGTTTCTTTTCCGGACAAACGACTCGATTCGGAAGGTCGTAGTCCCGTCCTTGCTAAGACAGCCTCTCATTTCTCCCGATGATCAGTGGGGCACTTGGGCTGCTCTCTTCTCCATCGGAGCTTTTGGCGTCTGGTAAGTGTCACCTAATCTCGACCTGCCGCTTTGTCTGAGCTCCTTCACTTGGGCGCACTCATTTTGTTTATGTTTATGGGTTTGGTAGTGTTAATGGAGGTCTGTCGATTTTGATGTGTTGTTTGGAAAGGTGTGAGAAAACAAAGATCGGGAGCATGGTGAGTGGTCCGCTGGTGAGCACGTTGGCGGGTCTAGCAGCGAGCAACCTGGGAATCATTCCTTACGAAGCGCCCGCGTACTCTATGTTCTTGCAGTTTCTGCTTCCATTGGCTGTTCCATTGCTTTTGTATAGAGCTGACTTGCGTGCCATTGTGAAGTCAACTGGTAGATTGCTGCTCGCTTTCTTGCTTGGCTCAGGTGACGCTTTTGGTTCGGATTTCAAGTTTTCCTTTCTTTTTTTCTTACTTTCTCAGTTTTTGCCTCCCTTCATCTTTATTTTAAACATGGTCATCCGATAAGTCTCATTTGGAGTTCTTATTTTAGGCTAGCTGTAAAAAGGGATATATGGCTTTCTATTTCCAGATATCTTAATTCTGGAGGAGACGTGAAACATAATTCACAACAGTCATTCCCCACATCCTTACCCCTAGGGATAAAGAAAACTTGCATGTTTTACATGCCAGGCTTTGTTATATTCACTATGGATTGCTTTGCTGCGAAAACTCCTTGGGGATTAAACATTGAATTGTAAGCTTTGAATAATTGATTTGTAAACTTTGACCATAACCACATAGGTAAATTGACCATTGTAAACTTTGAATATTGATTTGTTTATGTATGGGATTTTTGAACTTGGACCTTAGTTTGAACATAACTGATCTATTTGTGCTTCACCAAATATCAGAAAGTAATGTTGATTTTTCTGGATGACAGTTGCAACTGTGGTTGGAACTCTAGTGGCATTCTTGGTGGTGCCTATGCGATCACTTGGGCAGGATAATTGGAAAATAGCATCTGCCCTCATGGGTAGTTATATAGGTGGATGTAAGTCTACTGGCACTGTAAATGCTTCTTGGATCTGGAAGTTTCTTTTAAAAAATTATACAAATATGACAATTGCCTTGTAACCTGCAACTTTTATAACAACTATGCTTTATTTTGAACGGCTGACCTTTTGATAACCTGAGGAAAAAATAATTCCTTCCCCTTAAAAAGAATACGGTCTTTTTCTTCTTCGGTTGACACCCTTCACCCTGTTACTAACTCATGTAAAATTAAATGTCCGCCTGAAAGGGGTTCCAGGTAGTACATTACATTTACTTCATTGGGCAATTGCTGTTGCAATCCTGTTAGAACTTAAAATAGTTGTAGTTGCATTGCGATTGGGTGATGGTGTTTAGGGAGGGACAGGAAAATCTCCGTGCAGAACTTGTACATTCGTATGTTGGTAACAATAGCAGTTTTGACGTTTCCTTCAAGCAACTTTTGGGAAAAAATGGTGCAAGTTTCAATGCTTCCAATGCATGTTTGCATGTTTTACACTGCACAAAAATGTCTGATATGTTGCTGGGCAAATATAACTCTGTGCAGTTCCATGGATGATCTATGTCAGGCTGAAATTTACTCACTATAGTTTCTCAATGATGCCTGAATTTGATGAAGAGGATTTCTTTAAGCAGGGATAATTGGGCAGGGCACTCCTGAGTATACATGGCAACACTGATTACATTCTGGAATTTGCTAATGAATTATTTTAACTGTAAGATCAGCCAAATCACCATCTCTATCCTCTGATGTAACTAGATTTTCTTTCACGAAAAAATAAGATAGATTATCATGCTCATCTCATGTTAACAATTTGGCTTTGTTTCATGTGTAAAATACTGGTCGTCTAAAACTGGAATGCAGTTGACTACTAACTTTGAATGAATTGAAATATGCCATTATTCTATTAAGATAGTTAACTTGGTTGTTGTCATCACTGTAGCTGTTAATTACATTGCAATTTCAGAGGCTCTTGGCGTCTCTCCATCAGTTTTGGCTGCAGGTGTGGCAGCTGATAATGTTATTTGTGCTATATACTTCATGATATTATTTGCATTAGCCCATAAACAGATCCCTGAAGTTTCAAAGTTGACCAAGGGTATGTACCAGTCCTTGACAAAATCTTATTGTAGTTAAATTTACTTCACACTGACTTTTAGCTGCTATAGACTCAAACGCGAATTATCTTTACTGCTGTTATGTATGAACCATAAAAGTTTGGCAGATGTTGAAATGAATGTGAAGCCGCATTCTGAAGGCAAGATCATTGTGCTTCAGACTGCTACAGCTCTTGCTGTCTCCTTCTTCATTTGCAAGATTGCCACTTCTCTGACAGATTTGTGCAAGATACAGGGAGGCACCCTTCCTGCAGTAACAGCTATAGTTGTTGGTTTGGCAACAATGTTGCCTAACCAATTTGGTGATCTTGCACCTGCTGGTGAAACCATTGCTTTAGTTCTCTTGCAGGCATGTTTCCTTATTTCTGATACATTTCCCGCTTTGCAGTTTGTAGATTTTCTTTGAACATAGAAAGGCTTGCTTTTTCACTATGATGGCCTGCATATTATTTGTGTATGGATATAGGATATAACTTTTGGGTGGAAACATCTCGTTATCCACTTTCTTCTTTATGGTATGTGAGATGGAAAATATGGGATAGGCGCTACACCTTGTTTATATGTGACATGACTGGGTTGGTGTGCTAGTTTAGCTATTTGTGTTATAATACTTCCATCAGTCTAGAAGGCCCATTGGCCTGATACCAGTAGTGGTGGTGGTACGTGAGATATGGTAGTAAGATTTGAAAGAGCCTGTAGTTATATTTGCTTCCTTGCAAAATGTGATGTCTTGGTATGTTGAAGATCGTGAATACATGGAGCTTGTCAATGCCTTGCCCTTGCATGATTAACGTTGTCAAGAGATCATGGAGTAGGTTTTGAACATATGATATATTGTGATGGCAGGTGTTTTTTGCTGTGGTGGGTGCTGGTGGGAGTGTATGGAATGTCATCAATACAGCACCTAGTATCTTTCTTTTCGCTCTTGTTCAAGTCACCATCCACCTGGTTGTTATCCTTGGACTCGGGAAGCTATTTAACTTTGATCTAAAGCTGTTACTTGTAGCATCAAATGCAAATATTGGAGGCCCTACGACGGCCTGTGCGATGGCCACTGCCAAAGGGTGGGACTCTTTGGTTGTTCCCGGAATTCTTGCTGGCATTCTTGGCATCGCCATTGCAACTTTTCTTGGCATTGGCTTGGGCGACATGGTTCTTAGGCACTTGTAACTATAGTTTTAAGCTTCCATTAGATATATTAGTCACAGAAGATGCGTTTTCTCAACTTGTCATAGCTTGTCTTCCAGCCCCCTGTCAGAGGACCTTCAACGGTAGTAAGGGTGTTCATTCTTTAGATAAAACAGAGAAATTTAAATGGATTGTTTAGATCATGTAAAATGGTTTGGATCATTTTGGATTGGTTTAAAACCAGATTTCACATTTGGTTATGGGTCCGGTTATGACTTATAAACTTATAACTGAGTAAACAAGAAGTTCTGTCTACTCCACATATATAGTCATTCTTCTCTAATTTTTCAGTAGATGTTCGGAATCAATTCGTAACTTTATGTACAGAATGCAATGTTATGAATTCTTATCATATTTTTCCAATTTTTATTATATATTTTTTAATTATCATGTTCTTAATTGCAAGAAAGAATAACTGAATTACTCTGGATCAATGTTTATAGATGTTAACTGCTTAGATTTAACTTTTACACCTGATAAGGAAACAAATATCAACATATGACCAGCACAAGCTGTTAGGCCTGTTGCATACTAATGGTAGGAGTAGCAGATGGGTTTTATGGCAATGCCAAATCAAAGCACCAGTAAAATATTGATATTTCCAGAGTAAAATTGGCCTGTTTGTATACTCCACGATGCATTACATCACATTTTGAATCCAAGAAAATTCGCTACCAAAAAGTCAAAACGAAATAACCATTTTCTTGAAGTACGAATCCTGCTTATACGAGCTCCATGACATGAAAATGACTAGACAATATATGCCGATGGATAGGCACTCACCAAAATATTTCTGGAAAGACTCATCGAAGGAAAAGAAAAAAATAATAATAAAATTACCCAGTGCACCTATGAAGCTAGATACTTGTGAACCTGAAAAATGAAGCATGCCAAGGCTTAATACGATTTAGCAAATAATGCTACTTCTTCCGCTGGCTTGCCGGTCATCAAACATGTTTTGATCCCTTCAGGCTGTTCAAATGGGAAACACCTTATTGTTGCCCCCGTTTCTTCTTTAACTTTTACTTCATCTTCATCGCTGTGCCAGTGATTTAGACTCTGTTAGATGCGCAAATCTTCTCCACGATGAGAAAATGAACATGCAATTTAGACTAGAAAACCTTCTCTCAGGATATAAATGCATTCTGAAACCAGCTTGATTCACCATAGTAAAGAAAAATGAAAGAAGGGGGGTGGAATTGACTACCTAGCCGACCAAGGACCCCTGGCCCACTTGCCCAAAGATATTGCTGACTTGAGTTCTTCATATGTGCTCACATCCACAATATTGCTGGCAAAGCAAGTTAATAAACATCAAAATGAAATGACTCAATAAATGATATAAATCTCCATATATATGCAGAATGAAGATTAACTAGCAAACCTACAGAAATTTGTTTGTGAAGCTTTGCAATGAAGTGACCAAATAAAAGGGCTATGACCACCACAATTACTTTAAGGTGCAAAACAAATCTTCGACTCCAAAACAATCTTGAGAATTAGGTCTGCAGATTTGCAAGATTTTGATCACAATAATATTGATGGTTTTATTTTAGTTATGGCTAAGATAAAACTATACATGTCAATGAAATGTACAGACACTGCAGAGAAAAAATATATGTGACGCAATTCATGCTAAATCCCCAGAAGTTGAAGTAACACAGGATTCTGTTCCATTAAAAATTATATTCTCAGAAAATTTCTCCACCCTCAACATCACATAAAAGATTGAAGAGACTGAAGCGACAGTTGCCAATGCAATATTGGCAAAAATAGACCATTCCAACCACATGGTATTTTATCTTAAAATAATGCAACTATCTGATAAGACAGTATTGTCCCCCAACAAAAGGATTTCTTTTACTTGGTTGGATGTCATGAAGCAAGAAAAGACATAATAATGAGACTGAGAAGGATATGAGTGAGAAGGAACCTGTCCCGGAAAGCTGTCGCCCTCTGAAGAAGAGATGATTGGATCTCATCCAACTTATCCTTGACATAAGCTTCCAATGACGAAGGATGCATGGAAATTCCAAAAACCTTCCCCTGCTTCCCTGGAATATCTCTCATAGATATTACTACAGTACCACTTGAAACATCACGTGGACCAATCTCAATTCTTAAGGGGACCCCCTACAAAATTAATCACAACAAAGACAGGAAAGGTCAAACTGAACATCAGACACGCACGACCACAATATTTTATGGTGGAACTTGAACCTGCCAAATATAAACTACAGCAAAGCTTATAAGGGATGCATAGTAGAAGATTAATGGCTTTGAGTGTTCAACACTTTACAAATTAGAAACTGGCCAAAAAACAACCACTCCTGACGCAGGCAATAGAACCGCTTATCATATTTGGAATTCAATGACAACACACCTTCATCTCCCAGAAATTGAACTTCCATCCTGGCGTTTTCTGTTCTGAATCATCAAGCTTAACCTTTAGACCACCATTTTTCAGAACTTCTTTCACGGAGAATGCAGCACTGAGGACCCCTGATTTTTCATCAGCTTTCTTCCAGATTGGCACAATAACAACCTGAGTGGAGACGAGCAATTCAAAATAAAATTCTTTTATGAATTAGGATCCATGAGATGAAAAGGATAAAAAAAAACCCAAATAAAAAACTTGTACTAGTTCGTGAAGCCACAGCACAAACACAGAGTTCATGAATGCAACATCCATATGGACACAAATGCATATATATATATATATATATATATATATGGAGGGGGTGAGGTGTGCATGCCCAGGTGCGCGCACAGGCACACGAATGTGAGTATCAACCAAAACACATGCATGCAAACACAATGCAAGTGTGCTCTTGGGCACATAATAGAGTATACGTATATACAAGGCTAGAAATAACCATCCATATTTGTCACTGTTGCATCTAATGGAGGATAGAAAACCTTTACATTTGTGATATACAACAATACAAGTTTTAGCTAAACAAATTCAAGAAATTAGATCAAAACACTTCCTTTTTTTTCTTCTTTAATACAAGAACACAGAACAAAAGCTTATATACATTTATTAACATTATCTTAACACTTGACGTACTCTTTACCTGTATGCCTTAGAAAATGTGCATCACTGTAAAAATATGAGAATGGAGCAACTTATTTAGCACCTGTATTGGTGCAATCTTTGGGGGAAGCATCAAGCCTGTATCATCTCCATGTGTCATGATAATGCCACCAACAAACCTTGTACTGATAGCCCATGATGTTTGCCATACATGCTGCCTTTGTCCACTTTCATCAGTGTACTGTACAAACACAAACGGGTTATACCCTCTTTAATCATCAAGAATACTGAACAAGAAGGATCAACAACTCAATTTATCTGTTGTTTGATGGGAACATTTAGAAGATGCACCCAGATTTGAACCTAAGGAAGTCCCTTATTATGGGAAAGGGACTTGCTATATTGCATTGCTGCTCAATCAGCACTTTACCCAAAATTTGACAGCAGCCTTTGGGTTTTAACAACCTTAGGATGAAATATCAAAATGTGGGGGAGATGCCTTGAGCATCAGAGCTTGTAAAAATAACTAAAGTTTCAACAACCAATAACTAGCCATACAGCCCTGTTTAGACACATGGCATGTACACTCTTACTCACTTATCCCATAAAATTCAAAATTTTCCCTATCAGAAAAATTCCAGAATTTATTGCACATTTGTTTATGCGATGAAACCTCAGAGACGCTTTTCTGTCCCATCTACTTTGTTTAAGGACATCACCGTTCTAACCATGACTTGATCTGCTAGTTTGAATGCCTGGATGTGCATGCTTCCCCTACTTTCACAAGAGGCTATTTCCACAACCCAAACCCTTGATCTCAAGGTTATACAGAAGCAATTTTACTCTTCTCTGTTCCCTTAAAAAATATACATTTGCTGGTTAGTCACACAGCACTTTTACCAACAATGCTGACTAGGGTTTTCAGACAGATATTCAAGTGAGCGCTCACAGACACACACACACACACACATAAATGGCTTTTCCATTCCTCTTAGATGTGGAGGAAAAGGTAAGAATTTAGTTATCGTTGTCTCATGCCAGACACAACATATACAACTTGAGTAACAGCAATGAAAGTTGTACTTCTAATCACCTGTGTTCCAAAAGCTCTTGAAAAGTTTTGACCAAGGTTGTGGCTAGTTCCAGCCTGTAAGGCTTTTTTATCACCCATCATAGCCTCTATCGTATAAGTCTTAGTAGCACCGGCAAATGTCTCTATGTTAGATTTTCGACCTGCAATAACAGGTATTGCAGCTTGCTCGTAAGCAAATCTCGTGTAGACCTCAATCATCTGCATTGCCTGGAACTCAGGAGCAACAACAGTTATATGATACCGAATCATTCATGTTTATCCTCAACAAAAGTGCAGGTAACAACTCCAACCTCCTTTTCTGCCTCCTCAAATGTGGCATGAGCAGTGTGACCCTCCTGCCACAAAAATTCAAGAGTCCTTACAAATGGTTTGGTGCGCATCTCCCACCTTGTAACATTAGCCCACTGCTCCAATGTCATTCCACAAACACATAAATTAGTAACCCGAAATCCTGTACACAAGCGTAAAAATCAAAGCAACATACCAGTCAACAAATTTGTACCTGATTAACCATAAGAGGAAGATCACGATAACTATGAATCCATTGTGTAAACATGTGGTTTACTATGGTTTCACTGGTAGGTCGAACCTGCCATAACCTCAATGTGCAACAATCAAAGCTAAACTCAGGTCATGATTTCTAGCAAAATAGCATTTTAGTTAAGATTAATAGCTAAATCATTATAGACACAAATCCAAGGATTCCTAAACAAGATCATCTGAGTGAAATACATACCACAAGTTTCTCTTCTAGCTCCTTTCCTCCTCCAATAGTAACTAGAGCTAATTCAGGACTGAAACCCTCAACATGGCTAGCTTCTTTCTCTATAAAGGAGTATGGAATGAACTACAGCCATAATAAATGAAAAAGTGAATACTAAAGAAGTGAAATTAACACCCAATTCATTTTAACTCAAGTCAATTGATTCCAAAATAGCTTATTTTTATTCTTACGTCTTTTTTATTTGGAACTAATTTTAATTAAAAGCCAATATTATGTAGCTGCAATAATCCATTGAAAATACAATTTTTGTAATCTTACTTAATTTTTATGAAATTTTCTAGTTTAAGGCATTAAAAAAAATTCATAAAAAATTAGCAACATTATAAAAATTTACTTTCAAATGGATTATTACATCTACATAATATTAAATTTTAAATAAAATTAGTTTTAGACAAAAAAGATGTAAAAGTAAAAAGAAGTCAGCTAACTTAAATTAAAATGAACTGATTATAAAACTATCCTGCCACAAGAGGGAAGCAAGAAAGATATGATAAAACACTGTATCCCACGTATATTGTCCAGGCATTATGTTAAGATCGTTTTTGAAGATAAACAACAGCAAAAGCTTTGGAAAGTACATATTGAAAGGCGATTCGGGAGCTACATTTTTCAATGACCAAAGAGTTGAGAAGTGCACCTGTGGAAAGTACATGTTACTATGTCCGGTCTCCTTGAATTTGACATTCAAATAATCCTAAAAGTTCAAAATTTAAACCATACACAGTATTACAGTAAGTAGCTAGCTTCGAGAGGAAATATACATCAAAGATGATGATGTTTCACTTAAACAGCTATAGTATTAAATTTCATCAAGAAACGAGTGGAGCAGGAGAAGTAGCACCTGAATTGCCTCCCAAATCGCGTAGCCATAGGGACGAATAACCATTGTACCTCGAACAGGGCCATAGTCAGCGAGTTCGGCGTTAGCAATAACATCAAGGTACCAAGCATTGAAGTCCTGAGATCGAGGAGTGACGACCTGGTCCGTGTTACCTCGGTCTTGGACTGGGGCCTTCTGGTTTTGGACTCGGTCTTCTGTCTCCGGTGGACTGGAAGCCGCGCTCTGAGCTGAGAATCCGGCGGACAGCGACGGAATTATGCGGTGGCAGCGCCGCAGAGTGGCGACAGAGCGGCGTGAGGCGGAGGAAGAATAGAGTAGAGAGGTGACGGAAGGTAATCTGAGAGAGAGAGATGAAACCATCCTCATGAGCGCTTGTGTTGGATGTTAGAGTGACGTTTTAGTTAAACTGTGAGACCAGGATTTTGACGAAGTGGAAGAGCTTTTGCCGGTGACTGTGGTGGTAAGCATTCTGGGCCATGGTTGCTCATCATAGGGCCAGAAGATGTATCGATTCGAGCCTTTACCGTGGGCTGGAGAGCTGTAAGTTTTATAATGGGCTGGGTGTTAACTATACCTGTCTGAAGAACGATTCTGACTTTTTAGTAAAAGCGCCATTTCATAAATAAAAAAAGGCCTAAATACCTATTGCTCCCCTGAACTATGGTGACTCGGACAGTTTGCCCCCTGAACTATAAAATAGATCAATTCGAACCCTGAACTATGGTAACTTGGACAGTTTGCCCCTTGAACTATAAAGTGGATTAATTTGAACCCTAAACTTTGATGAGTGGAGCAATTCGAACCCTGAAATTTGATGAATCTGTCATTTTAGTCCATTGACTCAGCCTAATTCTTACGCCATCCATCTTTAACAGAGCAGCTGCTGCCGCTACCCTCTCCTCTGCCCGATCTCTGCCTTCCACAACCTTTCTGGCTTTTTCTTCACTTTCCTCTTCTCCTATCTCTGACACTGAAGCAGCATCCTCCACAACCGAAGTAGCCTACTTCCTTCTCTCATTCATTTCTGACGCCGCCTCGATCCAACGCCGCCTTTATATTCCTCCTGCCTACCTGAGTTTTGATTGGATTTCCTGGCATCGCAGAAACCCAATAGCATATTAACATCAGAGTTCCAATCAGAGACGCCAATAGTGGATTGACATCAGCGGAATTGGATATGCCACGATTCTATGTTGCCACTAACAAACAAAGCACGTGAAGAAAAGAAGAGGGCCTAGAAGTCGAGCATGTTTTTCGTCTTAATGATTCATCTGATTTGTTCAAATACTCTCCATCCTACAAGTGGCACGATTCATCCATCTCAAAGTGACACGATGCGCTGTCAAAAGAGCGGTGGGGGAGTAGGTTACTTCGGTTGTGGAAGAGGCTGCTTCGGTGTCGGAGATAGGAGAAGAAGAAAGTGAAGAAGAAGCCAGAAAGGTTGTGGAAGGCAGAGATCCGGCGGAAGAGGGGGCGGTGGCGACAGTTGCTCTATTAAATATGGATGGCGTGAGAATTAGGCTGAGTCAAGGAACTAAAATGATCGATTCATCAAAGTTCAGGGTTCGAATTGATCCACTTTATAGTTCAGGGGTAAACTGTCCAAGTCACCGTAGTTCAGGGTTCGAATTGCCCCACTCATCAAAATTTAGGGTTCGAATTGATCCATTTTATAGTTCAGGGGGCAAACTGTCCGAGTCACCATTATTCAGGGGAACAATAGGTATTTAGGCCATAAAAAAAATGCGTGTATTGCTTTTTAGTAGAGTGAAAGATTTCGACCTCAACTCGAAACCCAATTCAAAACCCGACGTATAGAGTCGGGTTATTGTTGGGTTAGAAGAAAGGAAAACAAGCAGTTGGGCCAACCCGAACCGACCCTATTATAGAACACTGAAGTTGGGCTGGTTCGGGTTAAACCCAAAACCACCCAATGAACCCAAATCTAGGCCCTAAACTAAAAAATCTATAGTACATATATCCAACCTAGCCCATTCCCTAATTTGCTTGTTCGCCCCATTACACCTAAGCCTAAGTGTCTAACCCTAAATGACCTTCCTTATTGCCTCTGCCCTCCAACCCTCCCTAGCCCCGCCCAGCGTTGCTTCCATTCCCAACTTCGCCCAACTGTATCCTTACCTCTACCCTCCCTGGCCCTTCCTTGTTGCCTCTGCCCTCCAACCCTGCCTAGCCCCGCCTAGCGTTGCCCACCGGCCGTCCTTCCTCACCTCATCTGCTGACACGAGATCGTCACCGTTGCTCTACTTGGTTTGCTCTCCGATTTGTTCGCCACATGAGATTGTCATCCTCTAGTTTGTTCACTGCACAAGATTGTCACCGTTGCCTAGCTTTCAATCTCCTTCTCAACGCCCTTCGCCTGTAGCTCTGCAGTCGGCCTCCTCGTCAGCCTCTGGTTTGCCATTCGGCACCATCCCTCAATCCGCCGCCGTCGTCCCCCACTGGGAGTGTCAGGTAAACCTGACCCTAACCTTATATTTTCGGGTTAGGGTCGGTTCAGGTTGAGCCAATAAACAGGATTAGGTCGGGTTGCATTTTTCAGATGGAGAAGCTGCTTGAAAATTTTGGTTCCGACCTGACCCCGACCCTAAACCGAAATTTACAGCCCTACTTTTTAGTGGAAGACTCCAATGAATCTTAAGGCTAGAGAGAATGAGGTAACTATAGCATGGAACAATATGCTTTGCATGAATTTTGAAACGTCCAAATTGATAACATTAGTACTGGGTATGTGGAAGAGTCTCCATAGCATTCGACTTGACGGCAACCAATGTTGCAACAAAGTCTATAACCAACAAAAGGAATCCTCATCACAGAGAATATCTACCAAGCTGCAACTGAACTATGGCTTCAGCAGTTTTGGTGTTTTTGTCAACTTGAAGCTCACATGCTCTTGGTCATCCAGCATCCAAGGATTGAGGAACTTGGGAGTTCTCGAGGGAAGAGGAGAGTCAATTTCCATGGATTGATGCCTCACGGGGGATGGATCTTCAAGGAGCAGCTCAGCAATTTCCTCCACCTGTAAGCTTCTATGGGGAGTGAACAGCTGCAAAACCAAGTGAAATTCTTTCATGCTATCTGTATATTTGTCATGACTCTTGGTGGATACAGAGTCATAAACCATGGCATAGAAAATGAGACACCGCAAATTTTAAGCTGCCCTTTTCTGGCTATGAAATTGCGACAAACAAGGATGACAGTAAGATAGTTTTCCACTAGTCCAGATTTATTTAGCATATAAGATTGAGACAACAGAACAAAGAGATAAACCAAAATGGAAGGAATGAAAAAACCACATCGGGTGTCTGCTGACCTTCATTTTCGCAAGGTTATCGGCGGTGGAATCTGGATCAAACAACAGAAAACAATGACAGTAAATTTCGAGTCAAGATAATGCTAACCCAATCAGATATTGTGAGATGGGGTTAATTTTGTTTACCACTGTCCAGTCCAAGAGTCGTCAGGAACTGGTTAACCTTCATGTCCCTTTTCTGTGACAGGACGCAATATTCATGATTGTGAAGAAATCCTTCTCCTGAGAAGGCATTTGGATTCTTCTTTGGCGCCTCATCAAAGCGAGGCTCGTCTGAATTGGAGATGTCAGAGAGAGCCTTCCTCCCACCGATCTGTGAAGGCTTCATCACTCTAGAAACACCTTTCTTCTTGCTCGGACCAAGCGTTTCAAAGGCACTCGAGGGCTTATCATTGAAAGGAACAACGTTGGAGGTATGCTTCTTTGAAGATTGATTGGGAGTAGGGTGCACCGAGTTTGACAAATCCCTAAGTGCCTTCCTTCCACCCAACCCTCCTCCTCCTTCTTGCTTCTTCCCCATAGAAGCACCCTTTTGGCTTCTAGCAGAGACGCCTAAACAACACTTTTTATGTCAGAGAACATGGTAAAATCAGCACTCTAAACATCAGACGAGAGTACTGAACTGAATTACCCATACAATTATAGGGGATGTTCAAGTTTTCATCGCGAACCAAAACACCAGCATGAGACGCCATCCAGTCTGCCTTTTAGCAAAACCAATTCCACGCTTATCTGTCAACCAGGAAACCGTAAATTTGGTCGTGCATCAAAAACAAAACCCTAGAATAGGAAAGCATATCAAATCTTTTGCACGGGTTCTAATTTCTAAAACAATCACACAACAAACAAACCCAACAGCGGATTCTAAAACCACCAAATCGGACCCAAAGAATTGTAAAATACAGAACCGAACCGTAAACACTCATCGTCGGGAGCACGAAATCAACGATCGTTACATTTACGTGACGAACATAATTGAATTATCTTGACTTCTCCGTTGTTCATCACCTTGATTTGGGAGAAAAATCAATGAAAAATATTTTACCAACAAACAATAACTATTGATCAACTTCAAACTAACAGGGAAACGACAGCTTCTTCAGTATGCGTTAAAGAAAATAAAGAAAAATGAAGAAGAACTCACATAACGGCGACAGATGACAAATGGAATCGCTGTTCTTCAATCAGGTGAAAAGAAAACTCAGAGAGGAGCGACGATTGATTGTTGCTTCAGGTGGGTTTTCCGAAATCCAAACAGAATGCCCCTGCAGCTCTGCTTTTGATTTTTATAACGAAGAGAAGCAAATATGCTAATCCAACGGTAACTTTCTGTGTTTTCACAATAATACCCTTCCGTTCACGGCAAATGACGCGACTGTCCTGCTTGTGCCTTTGAATATATTGGATTAGGCTGATATATGGGCCAGAGCCTCCTATTTAACAGTCTGGGCCGAAATTGATCCTCAACACCCTTCCTTGGATAGTTGGATGTATTTCGACTCAGCCAACCTACCAAATATGCAGAGAATTCCAAGTCCAACGCCTTTTTCCCAATTCACCAGCAAGCGGATTTCTTTGACCTTTTCCCTTGTTCTCTTCTTTTTCAAATTTTCTCGTACTTTTCGTATTGGACATTTTGAACGCAATCAGTTAGTTAATAAAAAAAAAAACTTCGCCTCTCACCCGTCGACAACTCTTTTTTTTTAAAAATAATAATAAAATTTTGCAATAAGTTGAAAAAAAAAAAGGTGTATTGAAGCCATTGGATCTGTAAAGGGCAATTCAAAAAATTTTTGCAATCCAGCTGAGATAACAACTTCTTACTTCCAAAATTAAACAATTCGTCCACGCATCTTTAGAGATAATGGAACTTTCCCCCTTTCAATCACGGTTCAAGTCCTTTCATTCCTATTTTCCTTCCAACTCCTGAATACTAGTGCTTTATAATATGTATGCGTATAAAAATTAGAATAATTGACTTTCATCAACAAGAAATACGGGGTGTGATACGATAAATGTGTATTAATAATATTCATGTTAAATCAATAAAAGATTAGATGTACTATTAGACGTTTTTTTTGTACTATTTTATATCATGTGTTATGTTTATCTTCCTTTTTATCTAGCCTTTGTTTTAGATATCTATAAAAAATTTTATATATTTATTCTGATTTACATAAATTGTTCGAGTTTATCTATTCTTCTTCTTTTCATTTAACATCACAAGAGCGCATAGACTTTTGTTGGCTAGCATAAAAGTTCTTGTTGTGCTATACAGACCTACAACACTAGTTTGTAAGATATGGTATAGCTCACCCATAATGAAATACCTTTTATAAAAAAAAAAAATGCTACATACCATCCTAACAATCGTTTTTTTAATTTTCCGCCACATCTGTTCGGTACGCAAAATTCTGAAGCCTTCATTGCGGTAAAATAATTACACCATCCTTCTTCGATTGTACTTTCTATTTTTCCTTTTTTTTTTTGGTATAAGTATTTTACCTATTTCTGTCAAATTTGCAGCCCATGTAATATTTAGACAGTTAAAGAAAAGGAAAAGCATAAATTTTATTTTCTTTTTTTAAAAAAATTTGCTGAAGTTTTTTATTTTTTATTTCTCATTGACAAAAACCAGAAAAGAAAAAATAAAAAGAAAACTCTTTGCCACAATTATACTCGTTGTTTCATTTCCCTGTGACATTCATTATTTTGGATCGTCTTAAAACTGTTTTAATATTCTTATATTTAATAAATTGTATTACTATATTATTCTTCAAATTGTTATTTAAATATTTATTTTTTTCTATTTTTCTTAATTTATGTATAAAAATAAAAAACAACAGTAAATTTAACATAAATTTTTTTATCTTAATTTTTGTGTTAAATTCAAATATTTTAAAAAATCTGATACATGTATAACATCTGGAGTCCAAAAGAAAAACATTTGAAAACATGGAGCTAGTCACATCACCGCCAATAAGATGTGTTTCAGAGATTCGATGGATTATCGCAATTTCATAAATATCGTATGCGGCCGGCTGTTGATTACAAACGCTAGCTCCATTTACGGGAAAAGTGTACCTGCCCTACCTTTTTTTTTTTTTGCTATAGTCATAAAATTTAAGTGTAAGTCATTATTAAAGTGTTAATAGTTAGTTATTTATTTATTGAAAGACTTTTATTGATTAGAAATACAATTTATAAAAAGAAAATATTAATAATTAAGTCATTCATTAATTTTAAAAAAATTATTGGTAATTTAAATTTTACAGTAAGATAGTTACCGAATAATTTTAAATTATAATTTTAAAAAATTGGTTTGAAAAAAGTACCAATCTTAGAAATAACTGTTTAGAAATTTTAAAAAACTTGATCTCAGAAAAGTAATAAATTTCAGGACTAACTGTATATATTTTTTAAAATTTTTTTGACTTATTTAGTAAAATGAAAATTTTTTCGACTAACAATTAATTCAGCCGCAAAGTTTTGGAACCTATTAAAAAAAATGAAACATTTTATAATTGAACCGGAAAAAGTAAGGAAAGTCTTATAACCAAAAATTTAGTGTAGGGACAAGGCTGGGCTGGTTTCACTTTGCTTGAATTTTGTGTTAGAGACAATAACTGGAAATAATTGGATTGCTGCGCTGGGCAAATTGTTGGGAAAAGAAGTTCTTTTCCGAAATACGGTGCCTTCGAAGATTTCACGAGCAGTTGCTGCCTATTAGGTAGCAAGTAGCTGTTAATCGAAAAAGCATCTAATGCGGCTGGGTCACCCCCCGAAGAAAAAATCAATGCAAGTGTATGTTCATCGTACGGTTTTCTTGAGCATTTACATGTATCTATCAAGCCAAAATTCTAGTAGCTTTATTTTAGTGCGCGTTCACCCCCGTCCCTAGATTTTTTAGACGTGAAATCGTGCTACAATATCACTCCGGAATAAGGCACTAAAAACCGTTATTACTAGGTTTCACTTTATAATAATTATTTTTACAAATAAATATATATATTTTAGGTATCACTCTATAATTATCATAATTTTTCAAATATAAGTAAAATATTGTTAGTATAAATGTTATGCTAGGTTTATGTTTTTTATTTTTTATAATTTTTGACCAATTTGTGGGTTCGAATATCATGTATACACATGCATTCTCTACAGTTTTTATGTGTAATGCAGTCTATGTAGAGATGCTATGAACAACTTGAGTTAAGCCTGATGTATTTATGGATTCCAGCATTGTGTCTTATTAATAAATATAGTATGACCTATAGTTAATAGCAAAGAACTTTCATAAAAAAGTCATAATCATATATATTTGTTGCCATGTAGTTAAATATTCAATTTCTCAACCATAAAAAGTAATAAAATAACTTATTTATTGTTATTTTCTTGTTAAAGTATATTAATCAAATACTTATGAAACATATAATATTCTTTACTACATATGTTGAAAAAAAATACAATTTTCTTACAGTAGTATTAAGCAAATAAGTTATTGGGATTCCTTTAAATTAAAAATATAACTAAGTATAACTGGATTCATGCAGTTTTCCATTTTATTTTAATTATCCTAATTGATTGACCTTTATTTATTCTTGCAATCTCATCTATGCACTTGTCATATATGTTTGTTTTAAGCTTTATTAAATAAATTTATATTTATTTCTTATTTTTTAAATGGCTACATAATAAACTTGAATTGACTCTTAATTACTAATAAATATTTTTTTCCTTTTTTCTATAATAATAATATAAGGAAGCAGGACAAAAGAAAAATAAAATAAAATTATATTTTTGCAATTACAAAATGAAATTGAGATCTCATTATGATTTTTTATTTTGAGTAATAATGCAGTTGTCGCATTTTAAAGAAAATTTTTTTTATTGGTCAAAACGTTAATAAAGCACTAATATATCAACTGAAGTCTATAATGAATAACAGTTTATTTGTATTATACTATAAGTCAATTTTGTTTATTTGCAACAATCAACAGATTCATGAGTAATTCCAAATTTGATTTTTTTTTTGTATGATTTTAGAAATGGAGGAATTATTTGCCAAAAATATATCATAGGAACCTAAAATTTTGTCATTTATTATAAAATTATTGTTTTGTGGTAAAAAATATAAATATAGAAAGCGGTCAAATTGACTCAAAAAAATTAATGGATAAATTTGATATTTCATATAAAAATTTGAGGTGGTGCGTAATTACTAAAATCATTCATAATTTCTGCTTGATAACAGATATAATAGGTTTGACCTTTGACAGGGTACATGGAAAAGTCAAAACAAGAAAAAAAAGAATAATATCCAACTGTCCATTCGTTTTTGTTATGTGGGAAATGCACCGGCGGTCTTCTCTTTTGTACGCATAAAAGTGAAATTCGTTGTGTGGAGCCAGGAGCCATAACCAACGTCACTGGTAATTGAATTTTACATTAACTTCACATTTACTGCGGAGCATGTCGTTCTCTGTCATTTTATGCGTGTCGTTCTCGTTTTTTATTTTTGAACAAAAAAAAATGTTGATTTATTTTATTTTTTAAAATTTTTAATATTTAATTTAACTCACTATCTTCATTCGAAATCTTACTACAAAAAATTCAGATATTATTCCTTTTTTAATCTGCATTTAAACTGTCTCTCTACAAAACCTGAAAATGATTTTTTTAATTATTATTTAAATTTTTACCATACAATCTAAATTTTTAAAAGAATTTAATTTCAAATGACAAGATTGAAAAAAAATAACATAAACTAAATACATTTTAATCTCCATATATAGAAAAACATATATACTACTCTCTCCGTCCCAATTTAGTTGAAACATTTCTCTGGACACGGAGATTAAGGTGTATGTAATTTGTGTTAATTTTTTATGTAGTAAAAATTTAAATAATGATTAAAAAAGAAAAAATTCTTTTTTGGGTTTTGTGTAGTGAGAAATTGAGTGGATATTAAAAAAATAGTGTTTATTAGATTTTGTATAAAAGAATTATTTAATTGTTTAAACTTTTTCAAAAGAGAAAACATTTCAACATTTTGGGACATCAAAAAAAAAAATATGTTTCAAGTAAACTGGGACGGAGGAAGTATCTTTTACCCGAGAGAGGTTGTAATCTAGTGCTATGCTTCCAGAGTATTTGTAACATTTCCTCCTGTTTAGTTTAGGCCTCCACACTTTCTTCCCCCCTGCCCCCTGCATTAATTTCCTTTATGTTGTTGTGCCTCTTTACCTAAGTCCATTCATCACCCCCAGCTGTATCCACCCTTTATTATCAATTAACTCGCAATTTTCATCTATATCAATTAAATCTTAATCTCAATTAGTTGAAATCAATTACAAGAATTTTATGTCTCCACTCTATTTGATGTTGGATACAAGTTAATTGGAACAATGAGGCAGAAGTGCACATCTTGAGCGTGAAGGCTACTGAATCAAGTAAAAAATATTGATCCTAAATTTAGAATTTCCACAGATACTAGATTAATTATTTCAATTGAAGACCCTATGTTGCTACACATATTTCAATACAATAATACTCATTTTTCTGATATTCTTTCTCAAATTTTTACACCATTTTCCATATCTGGTATGTAATTTTAACAAATTATCTATAAAACTATAATTTCAATATTCACTTTTTCAATTTTTGAATGCGCATGTAAAAGTAGAATGACAAAACTGGATAAAAATAAAAAGCAAAACTTTTCATTTTTTTAATCTACACACCAAATTCAAATATTTCAAATAATATATTTGAGTAGAAATGAGATCAATGACTAAAGTATTATGCCAAGGCAATTGGAGGACACAATATTATTATGGTTAAATTAGATCCTAGCTACAATTAGTTGGGTTGGTGAGAGTTTACTCTGTCCTTACGGCCTACTTTAAACTCCATATTCCTATTCCCTCATCGTCATCTCAAACCACCAAACAAAAACAAATCCGGTTTTCTTGTAAAATGTGGGTTTGTCGCCAATTACTTTCAAATGATTGAAAATGTTAAGGTTGATGTATACGCATAAATAAAATTTTCGTTTTAGAAAATTGTGTGCTAATTGAGATGTGAGACTTTCATATAATAGGAGAGTTAATTAAAAAACTTAAGAAGAGAAAAAACAATACTAATTTATATTTAATGTAGACGAATGGATTTTTTTTTTTTTTTTAAGTGCAGCCAGTCAATTACAGAATTTCATTTCAAATAAATGTTTATAAATTCTTTCCCATCAATTTCACTGTAAACATTTATCTCAATTGAGGTAGTATTTATACTTTTCTTCTTAAACGTGATTTAAAGGAATTTATTGAAAACGCCAATAACATTTTTGTTCATTAAACCAGCAATAAATATGAGACAACAAAAATTGCCATCGCCACGAGCAGGCGCGGGCAGCGGCAGAACTCTGGAAAGCGTTCGTTGAGATACTGCATCAGCAAATTAATAAATCTTCCTCCCTCTGAATTGTACTACCTTTCTCCTTTTTCCAGTTGCGCTTGCGTAGACAAAATCAGAAGAGGAGGGAAAGGTGGAAAATGCACCTTTGGTCCTAAAACCTAAAGTTACGGTTGCAAATTATTCCCAACTTATTTTTTATTGTATATTAATGCTAAATCTTTAAAATCTGTTGCATATGGGTTCTTAACACTATAATATTTGCTAATCCTGATGTAACTGTGACATGCTAAATTTTTTATTATTTAATTTAAGTCATTATGTAATTATCTTCAGTAAATTTGAACCGTCATAACTGTTTTTACAGTTAGTGGATCATTTAATTATTAATTTTTATTCTCTGTAAATTTTATTTCTGTACTAAGGGGCTAGGGACAAATAGGTAACATTTTATAAAGGTTTTAGGTTTAGAACCAATATCACGAAATAAAGGTTAAGGCTTAAAGAATCAATTTACAACGATAATTATAAATTTTGGACCACTGCTACTTTTACCCAAGGGAAAGATTGTGGCAGCAATTCCTCTGCGCCTATCTGTTTGGCAACCCAGATAGATTTACACTTACTGTACAAAACCAAAATCCAAACACATACACGTGAAGTTCCTTAATGCCCCTAATCCGAGACTATATATATTTCTTAGATGGCTATTTGCAAAGAATGTGGTGTACGAGAAAGCCAATCGTACGCTTACACGTTGCCCAAATGTTACTAAACTTGTCAAACAAAACCAATTGCTAATAGATAATTTCTATTACAAAATAGGTCCCTATATTGTTAACAAATTGACAGGCCAAACCTACATACCAAACCACTTTGCTTAATCTCACACGCGCCAGATCAGAGAGTGATCACAATCACTACAGCTTAACACAATTTTAATAAGGAACCCCTTTTTCCTCCGATCCAAACACCAACACCTCCTTTTTTATTATCACTAGTATTTGTTTGGCCATGGATTGGGTGGGCTTTCGTTTCTTTTCCGCTTTCTCCTTCCATTTCTTTTTCACGGAAAAATTAAAAAGGAAAACTGACAATTAACAATTAATAATAATTTCGGAGAGTGAAGTTAACGCCAAGCAGATGCGACGGTGAGTGTTCGACCCTTCCAACCGAAACAGACGCCTCCATTCTCTTCTTTCACGGAGAAGCCTGGGTTGACTCGGTTACCTGAAGTGAGTCGTGCACGCATTACCTCGGCAACGTTCTGACTCAGTGGCTTGGACTCGAACCCAGCCATGCTCATCCGGGCCCGCCATTTTCCGAACACCTCGCATCTTTCAACCCGGTCCCTACCCTCGCACGCGACAGAGTTCGCGATTTTACGACTCAGTCCCTCCTCCAACTTCGCTCGTTCCGCGCTGTCACTCGTCACCGTGGCCTCGATCGAGTCAAACAGGGCACCGTAATAGGAACACGCCTCGCTCACACGCCCCGTGAACGCGGCAGTGTTGGTGTTCATCTCTTGCTCCACCAACGTCACCACACGCGGTGCTAGCCCTTTCACGCGCCGGAGGAGCTCGTCTCGTGGGTTCTCAATCGAAACGCTCTCGTCCGGCATCCGGAACAGTTTGAACGCAAAATTGACAGCCAATGCCTCCTCCGGCTCGCACCCCAGCGAGTCGCGACTCAGATCGCAGAGCGTCGGATTTGTAACGACGTTGAACTGCAAACGGAGGCGAACATGGTCAGCGAATTGGCTCAGCATCTCCCCAACCGATTTCAGCTTATCATCTCCGCCATTATCAGCCACAGCGGTGATCTTCACCATTGCAGGCTTCAACGCCTGCCGCGACAACTCGTAAAGAAGGTTCATGTACTGACATCCCTGCCCGATTTCAAAATCAATCACATGGATTTTGTTATTTGGCTGATCCTGAAACGCTTCCATGATAGCGAGATTGGACGCCATAAAACCCAGCTTGAAACAAGGAGACAACTCATAGAGCAGCTGAGTCGTCTCGGCATGTTCTTTGCTGAACAACTCGGCTACCGGCGGCGGATTATCAGCCGGGTTAACTCGCGATTTCAGCGCTGAGAACATACAGTCCAGCAGCCTCTGTTCTGAATTCCCGCTCGGATTTCCAGCCTGAGCCAACCTTGCCAAGATCTCCGCAGCTACGTCGGTTTTGCCCTCTGAAATAGCCGAGGCGGCCTCAATTACTGTGCTCTTCGAAGAGTTGGAAGCCGGGGAAGCAACCGAGACAGAGGAAGAGCAGGATGAAGTGGAAGAAGAAGTGGGTGAGGGAGCAACCGGGTTCTGACTTGGGCTCTGGTTGATCAAGCTCTGTAGTGACCACTCGCTGTTGGTGTTCGTAATCACTGAAACGGCATCTCCGTCGTCGTCGTTGTCGTCCAGCAGCACTTTCTCTAGCTCCTGGAGCTTGTTCAGCATCTTCTTTTCCGAATCTTGCCCCGTGACCTGAGGCTGGACTGGATGCGTGTAGGGAAGGGATGACAAATTCGGGTCCATGTGCTGGAAATTAGGGACGGAAGAACCCATCGGAATCGTCTGTGGCCTCAGTTGTTCTTGCGGCTGCTGATGCTGCAAAAAGGGCAAACTAAAACGCTGCTGATTCAAGGAAAAATTAGAAGCTTGGGGGAAATTGTTGGCGTTGGAGAAATTCTGCGAGGAATTGGCTGCGAAATCGATGGGTGAGAGCGGAGAAATCGGTGACCTCTGCTGGTAGTTTCTGGGTTTCACGGAGCGGAGATAGAGGTTGTGGAGTCCAGCGAGGGCTTGGTGATTCTGGTGCGGTGTTTGAAAATCAGCGAGCGTTCGCTTTCCAGTGAGATTGGGGGCTGCCCGGTTCATGATCTGGGTGGAGCCCTGGTCGAGGAAGATTCCGGGGATTTGGCCCCGATACGACGCCGTATTGGGCTGGTTGGTGGTGTTTATACCGCCGGCGTTGGCCATGGATCTGCCGTAGAAATCAGGGCCGCCTCCAGAGAACCCGGAGGCCATTGTCTTCCTTCCTTCCTTTCTCTCTCTCAGATGCGGTTTAGAGAGAATTAGCTTTTGGTGAAACGCATGAGAGAGAGGGTCATATAACACAGAAGAAGGATAAGAGAGAGAACAAGAGAGAGAGAGAGAGAGTTTTTATGGTAAGGAAACGATTCTCACGAATTAAACCGAAGGGTTATATCTTATGTACAGGGAGAGAAGGCGAGGACTCGTGTTTCCGAAATCCAACCACTGGGTTTTCGGTGGTATTTAGACGATTTTAATTTTCAATGCGGAACCAGTAAACTACTTCCTATGCATCCGTACTTTTTATGTTATTTCACTTCACCCCTATATCTTACATTTCTTTCATACACCACAAGCAACAAAACTACTGCCTACTAATTTTCCCTTCTTAACGTGCATTTTCACATGTAAGATGAGTAGAGGACATAATTTTCAATGAACCTGAAATTTTGTAAATTTAAGTAAATTGAAAATGTCAATGCCTATTTGTGGTAGATACAACCTTATCACTACATGTGATGGCAAAGATCTTCTTCTGATATAACTTTCTTTTTTTTATGTTGGTTTCAAATTTCATAATTTTTTATTCATTGTCCAAAAACAAGTAAAATCATTTATCTCAATTCTTTCTGAAAATGGTGATTTCAAATTTCATAATTTTTCATTCATTGTCCAAACAAGTAAAATTATTATCTTACTTCTTTCTGAAAATGGTGAGACAGTAGCCTGATGGAACAAGAATGATGCCCTACTTAAGCAAATTCAATAACATTAGGGAGGTCAACGGAGTTACAACTTACCCGTATTGAATGCTACAGAAGGTTTTCTGTTGCGTGAGATAAGCACCGTCCGATTTTTCTTGATCTGGCTCTCCCTGATGTTTAAAGCCCCGATCAACGGTGATTAACATGATTCGGACAAACTTTTCGTTATTTCCCAGCAACAGCTTCTCCGCGGGCAGTTAGGAACAAACGCCACTTCTCCATGAAGCGGCTGAATCCCACGGACCAATGGGACCGCGAATCCTCGCCACGTCAAGGCACGGATCGTGATGCTCGAACGGAATGACCGATCTTTGTTCCAACTTTTGATCACCTGACAGGACAGTTACGCAGCTGTTCGGAAAAGCGAACGACAGCGAGGGTGACCCCGCGGACACGTGTATTAACCAGAGGGAGACCTTCAGATAACTGGAATCCACTTGCGCGTGACCCCGGCATTCCCCTCTCTAACATCAGTGCGTTCGGGAGATTCCCGGTTGTTTACTGCCACGTGTCAGTCTACTGATTTCGGGTGGAGAATTTCAAAACCTCAAACTTGCCTGCGTCGGCCAAGCCCGGAAGCCCCAACCATTAAAAATTCCTCAGCTTCCGACACAATAAAATACTATAGTAAAATACTTCTTCCGCGGAAGAACTCCCAAAACCATTTTAACAATAATATTAGTTCTGTTTTCTCCCTTCTCGTGTATTTAATTCTGATTATAAAAAAAAAAAAAAACAAGTTCTGTTTTCAACATTCTCCAATTTTTATAATATTTTATATTTAGTAATCTAGATATTATAGTACCTTTTAAATTATTATTTTAATATTTATTTTTTCAAATTTTAACGGACAAAAAAAATTCAATAATTCCAAAAACGATGGAGTACAAAATAAATAATCACGGCTATCAGCAATAGCATAACAGAGCTTAACTTAACGTTCCTCATAAGAAATGACTTTTCTCCGTTTCTTCCAATTGAAGTAAAGATTATCGAGTTTCATTTTCATTTTCTACGAATCTTTCAAAAAATTTCATTCAAGATGAAATCTCAAATGTTGCTTCAATTTTTATAAGACAAAATGAGTTTCATTTTCATTTTCTACGAATGCAAACGGATGCTGATAGAAAACAAATGGAGCACAAGTGAGTATGGGCGCCATTTTAGTAGCCCTTCGGGTGGTTAGTGTATTTTTATTGGGCTTTAAAATCCTGTTAATTTGTAAGATTTTATTAACTTACTATTAATTTTAATTCTTTATATATAAACAAAGGCACAAATGTTTATATTCCTAAATGAGGTATCGAACCCATCAATAACAAATTTTAGACTAAGCCCATCATATTTTTTTCTTTTTTTTAATAGAGAGCAATCAGAATACTTTATATTTTTCATCATGTTTTTAAATTTTAAAAATTATGAATATTTTTTCTCATAAAATATTAGACATATTTTCCAGAGATTAACATTCCTTGAGGAGCATATAATAATTAAAACAAAAGCATCAGTATTTCCATTCCTGAGCTTTATGTTGTACAATCTTAACGGGAAAAAACCATATAATGTAACAATGAATAATGAGGACACATCCGGTTGCTTGGGTAAAGTGGTAAACGGACATTCAGATGGAGGGAGAGGTTTCGGGTTCAACTCCCGCCCCTAGCCCCTACTTCCTTTAAGAAAATGTTGTTCACGCTGGCTTGGATACCATCTAAATCTCAAAAAATCAGATATGCTCTTCCCTTACAAAAAAAAAAACACATAAGAAGTATGACATTGTCAAAATGGTAAACGGACATTCAGCTGGAGGGAGAGGTTTCGGGTTCAACTCCCGCCCCTAGCCCCTACTTCCTTTAAGAAAATGCTGTTCACGCTGGCTTGGATACCATCTAAATCTCAAAAAATCAGATATGCTCTTCCCTTACAAAAAAAAAAAACACATGAGAAATATGACATTGTCAAAATGGTAAACGGACATTCAGCTGGAGGGAGAGGTTTACTTCCTTTAAGAAAATGTTGTTCACGCTGGCTTGGATACCATCTAAATCTCAAAAAATCAGATATGCTCTTTCCTTACAAAAAAAAAACACATGAGAAGTATGACATTGTCAAAATGGTAAACGGACATTCAGCTGGAGGGAGAGGTTTCGGGTTCAACTCCCGCCCCTAGCCCCTACTTCCTTTAAGAAAATGCTGGATACCATCTAAATCTCAAAAAATCAAATATACTCTGTTAAAGAATAATAGGAGAAGAAACTAAGGGCTTGATAATACAAGACCCTCACATGACCTTTATATATTGGATAGGAGAGAAATGCAAGGAAAGAAATCCTTAGGAATAAAAAGAGACATCCCTAGGAATAAAGAAAGAAATATTATCCTTCCTAAAATATAATATAACATTCCATAACACTCCCCCTCAAACTGGAGCATACATATCATAAACTCCAAGCTTGTCACATATAGACTTTACTTTAGATCCTCCTAAAGCTTTGGTGAACAAGTCAGCAAATTGATCCTTTGATTTGACATATGGGGTCTTGATCAAACTTCTTTGAAGCTTCTCACGAACAAAGTGGCAGTCAACTTCGATATGTTTGGTTCTCTCATGAAAAACATGATTAGAAGCAATGTGAATGGTTGCTTGATTATCACACATTAATTTCATAGGAGTTGAGTGTCCGAAACCAAGTTCCATGAGAAGATGTTTTAACCAAATTAGTTCACATGTAGTATATGACAGTGCCCTATACTCGGATTCAGCACTTGATCTTGCGACAATACTTTGTTTCTTGCTTTTCCAGGACACCAAGTTTCCTCCCATGAATACACAATAGCCTGACGTAGACCGTCGATCGTAGGAACCTGCCCAATCAGCATCTATGTATCCTCGAATCCGAGTGTGACCATGATTTTGGTAAAGAAGACCTTGTCTTAGTGCACCTTTGAGATATCTCAAGATTCTAACGACTGCATCCCAATGGCTAGTACGGGGAGAGTCCATGAACTGACTTACTGCACTTACAACAAATGAAATATCTAGACGAGTAACAGTAAGATAATTTAATTTTGCCAACAAGTCTTCGATACCTGGTAGGATCTTCCAACAGTTCCCCTTTATCTACATCAAGCTTGACATTTGGCTCCATGGAACTGTCAACCGGTTTGGTTCCCAACAAACCAGTTTCTTCTAGAAGGTCTAGAACATACTTTCTTTGCAAAAGACATATTCCCGTCTTAGACCGTGCTACCTCAATTCCCAAGAAATATTTCAGTGGACCAAGGTCTTTTGTCTGAAACTTGGTTTGCAGAAAAACCTTCAACAATTGAATACCAGATGCATCATCACCAATAATAACAATATCATCAACATAGACGATCAAGAGGATTTTACCAGCTTCAGAGTGGCGATAAAAGACAGAATGATCCACACCACACTGCTGTAAACCAAATTCCATAACAACTGAACTGAAACGACCAAACCATGCCCATGGTGATTGTTTCAAACCATACAATGACTTATTTAGTCGACATATATGATCAACCTCCCTCTAAGCAACAAACCCCGGTGGTTGCTCCATGTAGATAGTTTCCTCAATATCACCATGAAGAAAGGTGTTTTTCACATCTAACTGATGTAAAGGCCATGCATATGTAGCAGCCAATGCAATGATGATACGAACAGATGTCAATTTGGCTACTGGAGAAAAGGTTTCTGAATAGTCCATGCCATATACTTGGGAATATCCCTTTGCAACCAGACGGGCTTTTAATCGATCAACTGTCCCATCGGGATGAACCTTTACAGTAAACACCCAGCGACAACCCACAACAGTCTGACCACGCGGAAGAGAAACCAAGTCCCACGTGTTATTAGTCCACAAAGCTGACATTTCTTCTTCCATAGCTTGTTTACATCCAGGATGAGAGATGGCTTCTGAAACAGAATTAGGCAAGGGTATAGAGGACAATGTGGAAACAAAAGCAGAGTATGACGGTGATAGAGAATCATAAGAAACAAAGTTGGAGATTGGGTGAGAAGTACAAGACCTTTTCCCTTTACAAAGTGCAATTGGAAGATCCAAATCATCACCCTTAGGTATTGAAGATGAAGAAGACGGTTGTGATGAGCATGAATCTCCTGGTGGTATTTCAACTCGAGAACGTCGAGTATAAACCTGCAGGTCAGGACGAGACAGATGCTCTAACGGTGGGGGATCAGTATCAAGAATGTGCTCTAAAGATATACTACTAGTGTTTGATGCATCAGGAGCTATTTGGGTTGGTACAAATGGTAAAGGCAAACAGTCATCGGTCTCAGTAGACACAGATTTAGTATTAGAGAAATAAGGTGTGTTTTCAAAGAACGTAACATCAGCAAAAACGAAAAATCGATTCAGTGAAGGACAAAAACATTTGTGCCCTTTCTGAAGACGAGAGTATCCAAGAAAAACATATTTTAAGGCTCTAGGATCTAATTTGTCAGTGCCAGATTGATGCTGATAAACAAAACAAACACACCCAAATATTCAAGGTAGAATAGAAAACGGAGCTTGAGAAGGAAAGAGAACAGAGAATGGAATTTTACCCAACAAAATAGAGGAAGGCATCCGATTTATGAGGAAGCATGCAGTAAGAATAGCATCGCCCCAAAAAATTTTGGGAACATTCATGTGAATTAAAAGGGTACAAGCTGTTTCAATAATGTGTTGGATTTTCCTCTCGGCTACTCCATTTTATTGAGATGTCTTTGGACAGGAGGATTGATGTATAATCCCCCGTTGCTGCATGTAGCTAGACATTGAATGAGAAAAATACTCTTTAGCATTGTCACTGCGAAGAATTTTAATTCGAAATTAAATTGATTTTGAATTTCAGCACAAAAGATACAAAAAATAGAAAATAACTCAAAACGATCTTTCATTAAAAACAACCATGTCATTCAAGAAAAATCATCAACAAAAATTACGAAATATTAAAAACCTAATTTCGACTTGACACGACTTGGACCCCAAATATCTATATGAACTAGCATAAAAGGTTTTTCAACCCTTTTATTAACTCGAGGAAAGTAGGGAACACGATGATGCTTCCCTAGTTGACACGACTCACAATCTAAATTAGAGGCTGAAACTAAATCTGGAACAAACTTCTTGAGATTTGCTAAAGATAGATGACCCAAACGACTATGAACTAATTGAGGTGATACCGATGTATGACAAGCAACTGATGACTGCAGTTTATCAAAATAGTACATTCCATTCGATTCATGCCCTTCTCCAATCGTCTTCTTGCTCTTCAAATCCTGGATAATGACATGATCAGAGAAGAAACAAACTGAGCAATTTAGTTGTTTGGTTAGCTTACTTATAGACATAAGGTTGAAAGAAAAATTTGGAACAAATAAAGTAGATGGTAAAGTGAGAGAGTGACAAGGATGGGTGGGTACAACACCTTTAATGGTGGTGGTGGATTCATCTGCAATGGTGAGTTTATTATGAGATATTGGTAAAGAAGAAATATGGTCAAAATTGATTATTTTACCTGAAATATGGTCAGTGGCACCAGAATCCAATAACCAGAGTTGATTTCTAGGAAGATTAAAGGAATAACAGGCTTTTGGGTTTGTTGGGTTACCTCGATGAACAACAGAAGCCATAGAAGATGTGGAAGCCTGCTGTGCGGACTGATACTGCAGGTACTTAGTATACTCTTCCTGAGATATCGTGACAAACTGCTGTGGGACTGTAACCGAAGATAACTCATCATGTGATGCTGGTGAGACAATAACCGGCAGAAAACACCCTTGAGGACTTTTATCATCAGGTCCTGACATGTTTCTGATTACTGATGACTGACAGTATCAGAAACTAACAGAAAACTAGGCTGATGATGTACCGACTGACTGGAACGACTGAAGAACGAAAAAACTCAACTTCTGGTCATAATCAATGTAAACGAAGACCAGAAACTTGCTTAGGACAGAAAACCGATCAGACCCATTGAACCGCCGTCGCCGGAGGTCGCCGGACGGCGGCGCATGACTCCCATGCGCCGGCGCGTACGTGGTTTTCCGGCGACACCGCTGGTGTAGTTCTGGTCGCCGGCGCCTCCTTAGTGTCTCTGTGTTGTTGGTTTTTTATTTGACTAGGTGGTTGCTGGTTTTCTGAAACGGGCAGCGGCTAACGGAAAGTTGCGGAAGATGGTTTTGGTGAAGGAGTGGCTGTGGAAGATGCTGAGATTAGGTTATAGCTCTGATACCATGTTAAAGAATAATAGGAGAAGAAACTGAGGGCTTGATAATACAAGACACTCACATGACCTTTATATATTAGATAGGAGAGGAATACAAGGAAGGAAATCCCTAGGAATAAAGAAAGAAATATTATCCTTCCTAAAATATAATATAACATTCCATAACATGCTCTTCCCTTACAAAAAAAAAAACACATGAAAAGTATGACATTGTCAAAATGGTAAACGAACATTCAGCTGGAGGGAGAGGTTTCGGGTTCAACTCCCGCCCCTAGCCCCTACTTCCTTTAAGAAAATGTTGTTCACGCTGGCTTGGATACCATCTAAATCTCAAAAAATCAGATATGTTCTTCCCTTACAAAAAAAAAAACACATGAGAAGTAAAACAACCTAATACTAGCCTTAACAATCTTAAACTTAAACAACCTAATACTAGCCTTAACAATCTTAATCTGAATCCGAACCAATGACCTCTTCAAACTGAATTGAACTTGATTAATTCAGGTTCATAATGAGTATGGAGAAAAGCAAAGCCACTGAATTGATTCAAATGAGATACATATACAAAGATTGAGAGGTTAAAGGCATTAAAAAAAAAAGCAAGGTTGGCAGTCAGAACTCACAATTCATGAGCAATTAAGCGTTACTTGCTCGGGTTAAGGCTTGAAATATGACCACCAGTGGTAACATTATAACTGCATTACAATAAAGTCTTTGGGAGTAGGGAAAATTAGGTGATGAGGTGATTACCTTGTGGTGGTGGCCATTGGGTGGGGTTCAAGGCAAATATGTAAGGTTCATTATTTTGGCTTGGGTTAATAGCAATGGTTATTAGGTTGGAGGCGCTAATGGGCATGAGTTTAGCTTCGGGCTTGCGCATGGACTTGGATGCATATTAACTACAAACTTATAATTTTGGATTTTTTGGTAAGTTCGGGTTTAACCCAACCCTAGCCACAACTTAAGGACTTTTTCTGATCGGATTGCCCATTTAACCCAAAAATACAATTTATCAGCTTTGAAAACAACTTGCACCTAACATTTTTTGCTTAGGTCCTAGTCAAAATTCATTTCTAGGTTTTTTTTTCTTGCACCTCTATTTATAATAACACAGTTAAAAAACCACCATCTCGTTAATAATGTAGACACAAGTGTTTCTTTAAAACAAACCTAAGAGACTTTTATTATGTTAAAATAGCCAAATAAGGTACAAAGTAGATACCAATTACAAGAGCCATTGCATCCACGAAGATAACAACCAAATGCTTACAAAAACGTATCTTCATATAAATGCTCTAAAAACCACATGACATCATTGCAGTGTTCAGGAGCCATATACAATAGCTTCCAAAGATTTTTCAAACTATTACGTAAATTTTTTAAAGTAAGAGAAAGCATCAGTTTACTGGCCACACTAAATATTAAACAACATGAACACACTAAACCAGAAATACAAGCATGCAAGAACACCAAACTAATAAATACAAGCGAAATTCTAATTAAAACAATAAAATAAGATGATAATAGCCCAAATAAACCATAATAAGGGCAAAGGATATAAAGCAACACATATTGGTGACCCTCAACTCTAGTATGCGCAAATTTGACTGTATCATTCCCATTGGCGAGACTGACATTTTTGCCAAAGCAACAAATTGTGGCTCCCTAATGACAAAGTTGTCCTTGTGCTTGCCATACAAAATCATTTTTGCCATAGTGGAGGAAGAATGATTTTTATTGTCTATGGCATTTTTTGTGACAAAACAACCATAATTAGAGAAGAAAAGGGATATTAATTGGAAACCATCAGGTGGACCAACTGAAACTACACCAAGCAACATAATTTGGAACTTCTTCTTGTCAGAAAAACTATCGCCAAGCTCTTTAGCAACACAATGGAGGTGGATTTCCACATATCCAAATAGGATTCTGTTGAACACGAGTAGGATAACTGGAAACTTTATGAATTGATGAAAACCAACATCAGAACAACTATAAACCATTCTTGATTAGTAGAAAAATTGTGCACTAAAAAAGAAGAATAGCAAAATCTAGAAACTACTCTCCCTATTGAAGAAACTAATTATAAAATGAGGTTTCTTTCAAAGTTCATGATAGTCACATAATGTTCCTATATATTTCAACCACTTTTGTGCCAAATTGTTGTTCAATTAGCAAGATCATAGTTACCTTTATTATTTTGTAGGTCATATTGCATAACTTGAACACTTGAATGGACATTTTCATAAATCTGTTACACAATTGGATAAAAAAAATAAGGTTGAATGAGGACCTGAGTAGAAAGATGACAAAAAAAACTTAGAAGATGGGTATTCTACAAGCATTTTCAGACATTTTACTAGCAAATTCAGGCTTTGGTGAAAAAATGAAAACTATAACCCCCCTTATTAGCTTCGCATAGGTTCTTAAATCGCCTCAATTGGAGACCTATAATAAAATTCATACTCAAACTATTTAAGGGTGTTGAAGTTATCAAAGTGCAACGCGATGTGGCACATCCTATAAGATATGCAACTGCATCAAGGGAAAAATAACCGAAACCTCACATTAAGTTTAGATGTGATTGTATCTTTCATGAGATGCAATTGCATCATGTCCAGATGCGAAAAGGAGAACATTTTCATGCCTAGCTCTATTTCTACATCAAATAGGCCTCAAATCACACCTACCAACCTTTCAATTGTCCTTCTATAAGGTGACGAGGATCACAACTTTTTAGATAAGAGGGAGAAGGCTAGGATTTAAAGGGGAAAACACAACTTTTTGAGGAAGAATAATGAGAATCATCTTTTTCATTCTCTCATTTTCTCATTGTGAAGGCTAGCTTTGGAGAGCTCATTTGGATGAGGCTTTGAGTGCTCCAGGATACTTACTTTGAGACTTGAGGGATCAAGCTCTACTAAGTCTACTTTGGTTCTTTCTTCTATTTTCCTTGTAACTAGCCATGAAAGATGTTTATTCTATTTTATGTTTTCTTTTAGTCTAAGTATGAAGTAGGTTGTTTTGCATTTTTTATGCTTGTAATTATTTGATAATGGTTTTGTTTGAATGAACTTATCAATAGGTGTTTAGATTTTACTTTCAATACTTGTTCATTCTTTGTCTTGTTCTTATTGTTGCTTGATTGATGTGTGGCCACAATCAATTGGCTTTATGAATTTCCCTTTATACTTGGAAGAGTGAAAGAGGAATTGGACCTAAGAGAAGAAGGTAATAACCATAGATATGTTAGGAAACTTGTCTAGATTGCTAGGGTAATGGAAGAGTGTTCTTTCTAATGTATCTTTTGGATTAGCAATTATGATGTAACTTATTGCTGGTTTAAGTAAGGGAGAGTTTGTCTTAGCTTGGAAAAGCAAAAAATCAAATAGAATTATCACCAACAAGTACGAAAATCTAGACCTTATGACTAATTCTTCAAACTAACTTAGTCAAATAATGAAAACCATAGGAAATGTGTTTTTCTTTAACTTATAAAAAGAATCCAAAAATAGTTGTTTTTATGTTTCTTCTTGTTTAGTAATAGTGTAATTTAGATCAATTTAGTCCCTTTTATTTATTATCAAGCAAATTGTTCAAGCTTTGTTTATCTAGTTAAAGATAAGCGTATAATTATTGGTAATTGCTAAACAAGACAAGTCTATCCTCGTGACATCAACCCATACTTACAACACTATAAGTGACAATTGTGTGCTTACCGTTTAGGTTTGGAGGGTATTAAAACTTGAGGCGGTTTGCATCACATGCACGTATTACTACAACCCTTATGCTATCAAGTTTTTGGAAAATGAATACCGAATAAACTATATCAAATGTCAAAAAAAAACTTACAATAAATAAGCAAATCTAAATAGATTCTCCATTAATGACTCCACAACATTGTTGCAAGATGAACAAATTGCCCCTTCTCCAAAATCCTCAATTGCTTTCCACAGTGCCTCTATACTTTCCACCTTTTTTTTTGAAAAAATTGCTAAGAAAACAACCTAATTTTTTTGGAGGAGTCTTGCATTTTCAGATATATTGTTATAAAGGATTACGAGAGTAAGCTAAATTTTCAAATGAATAACAATAGGATCCGAGATAAAATTTCTTGTTTCCTTGAAGAGTCCACTCCATCCAATCGCAAACATTAGCAGAGATCACTTTTGACTTAGGCATCAATAGAACTGATCAATGAACAAAAAACTCCAATCAAAAGTTTTTCATCACAGATTAACTCTCCAATGCCAAACGCTACTTTGTAATGTCCAAAAATCAAAAACTAGACCTAGCTTTTTGACAGCCAACACATAAATTTGAGGGAAAAGTTTTTACTAGAACCCCCTCATCAATCCAATTCCAAGGTCTGTTCTAAAATATAACCAGCCTACAGCAACCTACAAGATGCAACAATCCTTGTCCCTGAAAGGGAAAATTTACTACTGTTACTCCCATCATTTTTTAAAACCAATAAAAAACAATACCTTCTAAATTTTATGCAAAAGCCTAGTCAAAGTATTTCTTTTCCCGAGCCTTTGCAGACGGCAGATTAGCCCAGTCAGTTTGCGAAAGGTTAGCGTAGCGATCGAACTTCGTATAACCTGAATTCAGTCTTTTTCTTTTTCATAGATGAATTGGGGGTCAGGACCACTAAATTAGATTCTATCTAGACGATTCATAATGTTGACAAAAAGGTTGAGATGAGACCTCAGATTTAAGTACAAAAATGAATTTGGATGAAATTTTTAAAAATTGATTCAAAATTTTTATTTATATATGTAAAATTAATTATTAAATTATGCATAAATTAAAACTTTATAATTTAATAAAGATTTAAAGTAATTTTAATTTTTTATTTTTGTTGAAGTAACTATTTTTTCAGGGTGGTAAGAATAATGTAGTATTATAACCTAAGCACACAATTCTACATGATTTACTCAGTGCTCAACGTGCTGTTTGTTTCATGTACTTGTGCCAAATCCTACATGAATTTTCATTGCTAGCTACGTTAAATTCGGTGTGCATCCAAGTAACTACTAGACGAAGTAAATGCAAAATTTAAATGTAAATTTTTAATGAGTTAATAATGGAACAGGTAGACAATGGTTTGAGACAAACTAAATGAAAATTTAAAATAATACAGTTTAAAAAATAAAAAGATAAACAAACTAAGCGCGAGATTCGAGGAAGCCCGAGAAGTTGGAAATTTTGTTTTCGTAAAAGCGTTATGCTGTTTATAATACTAATATAGGTGATCTGTCGATCAAAACGATATATCTAACCCAGTGACATATTGGTGTTTAATTACTGCCTCGCAACTAACCAAAATTCAACTCTTGATCCATATGGTAGAAACTTATTCCTGCGCACGCCAATTCAAAGTGAGAACATATAAAGAATTAAATATTATATTAAGTCAAGTTAATTTAAAAAAAACTTATTTTTGTTTATATATTTTTATTTAAAATCAATTTCATGTGAAAATCAATATTATATAAGTTAATAGTCCGTTGAAAATATAACTTTTACAATGTTGTTAAACTTTTATCATTTTTTTCCTTTTTAATACCCAAAAGGAGAAAATTTATAAAAATTTCATAATGTCATAAAAATTTACCTACTTTTAAATGGATTATTTTACTTACATAATATTATCTTTCAAATAAAATTGGTTCAAGGTAAAAATAATGTAACAATGAAAATAAACCTTTTGAGATTAAGTTGACTTAAATTAAATGAATTGGGTGTAAGTCTTGTGTAGGTTTGACACACAATGTGTGGCTTTGTTTTTTTTTTTTTTCCAGCCTCTTTCTATTTTTTTATTGGGCTTTGTTTTTTATGAATATCATTTATTTTTTTATCAATTCTAATTTGTTCTTTTATTATGTTTGTTCTTTTATGAATGCTATATGTTCTTTTTATCAAATCTTTGATTTATAGTTTTTTGTTCTTTTGATATTAGCTATTTATTCTTTTTATGAATATATTTATTTTTTATTAGTGACTATTTATTCTTTTGGCCCAATTTATTATTCATTTTATAAGTCTACTTGTTTTTTAAAATAAACTATTTGTTTTTATTTTATTATTATTATTATTTGTTTGTTCTTTTTATGAGTTGCTATTAGTTTTTCAAATAAATTAAATGTTATTTTAACCGTATCTTTTTGTTCTTTTTTAGTAACTAGTTGTTCTTGGGGGGGGGGGGGGGGGGGATTTTATAAATGAATGAATTTACTAATACTCCTGCCATGCCAGTGCACTCAAACAACTATGCGAAAAAAAAAAGAATAGTTTAATAACATAAGGCAGGTCCCAATCAAGATCCCTCACTAACTCTAAATGGCTCTCATGAACACAGTTATCAAAACATATTTTGTCAATAACTAGTTGAGCTAACAATCTCTCCCCTTTAAAACAACAATTATTCCGCTCTTTCCAAATATGGTAGACATTACCAGTAATGACACCCCTACACATTTTCCCCAACAGTTGTTTTTTTGGTTTTTTTTTGTTACTTTATAAGCAGTTTGCAACCAGTATACCTCCTCTCTCCATCTACATCGTCCTCACTTCAGTCTTAACAATTTCATCATTCTAGCAAATATATCATGAGCAAAGGTATAATTAAAGAAAAGATGGTTTAGGCTCTTTTCTTTTTATAGATACATGTAACATCTGTTTGGCCTAACCAGCCCCTATATACATTTCTTATTTTGCATCGAAAGCCATCACTAGCCACCATAAAATGAAATGATGCTTTAGCATCTAGCATCTGTTCCACACTACATCCTCTTATGGAACCTATTCACCTCTTGGCCACATAAATTTTTCTGCTTTGCAAAACCACTAGAACTGCTTTCATCCTTTCACACTTCTTCACCAACAAGTCCCTACCCTTGAGCAGAGTAGTACCGACCCAAGAAGATGTAGACACAAGTCTCATTGTCTAGGAGTGAAATCCTAAAAAAACTTGGCAATAAGAGCATAGTTCCTTAAGACTATACCCCTCACATTAAGAACCCATTTAATTCTACGCCTAAAAATCTTCTTGAGTCCTACAAAGTCTTAGAAAAAAATGAACAAAACTGGGAGAAATTAAAAAATGGGAAAAGAGGCGTAAGGTGCTACGCACAAGCCAAATCTGCCTCACCTCATTCTATCCCCAACGCACTAACCACTTCACCAAATGCTAACAATTCCACTAAATGCGAAGGTCTGTTTTAATCTTATAGAATTGATATAAGTACCGTTTTCTTTTTTACCAAGTAAATATTATACAGTTTAGGCTTATGCCCTACGCTGTTCTTGAAGAATTCAAGAGTTGTGACTTTCCCTTGTGCCACCAGACGATACTTATACTATTTTTGCACTATTCTAATAAAACTCTGGATCTGGCAAGGTGGTGCCATACTCACCTTGGGGGAGAACGGAAGCTACCTAAGTTCGAATACTAGCAACCCCCATTTAATTTCTAAACTTCATCATTTTAGCCTTTTCCCATTTTTTTCTCATTTTTTATCCAGTTATTTTTTTATGTTTGTTTGTTTCTCTTGCATCTCTTCATTTTGTATTTTTTTGTATTTTTTTAGTTTCATTTTTTTATTTTCATTGATTCATATTTTCTAGTTTTACTTTTCCTTTTCATTGTTTATATTATTTCCAATTTTGTCCCTTGTTTTGTTTTTTAGTTTTATTCTTTTTTGTTTTTAAAGTTGTCCAAATTTTTCTCTTAGTTTTATTCCATTTTCCCTTATATTATTCCTATTTCTTCTTCATTTCTTTGTCTCTTATTTTTAAATTTATTTTTTATTCATTTCTTTGTTTCAAAATTTTAACTAATAAAAGAACAAAAAAAGTTAAGTGAAAAGAATAAAAATAGTTACTGGTAAAAGAAAATATAGTTTCTAAAAAAGAAGAAACATATATTGGTAAAAGAATAATTAATTTCCCTAAAAAAAACTAACAATACTAATAAAAGAGCGAACAAATAATGGTAAATGAAAAAAATAAATAATTTATTAAAATTGATAAAATAATGGATAAAATTGGCAAAAGAACAAGTAAACTGATAAAAACATAAAAATTGATAAAGAACATATAGAACTTGTATAAAGAATAGATAAAACCGATAAAAAACATATAAAATTGAAAAAAAAAAATAAAAACTGATAAAAGGATAGGTAAACTAATAAAAGAACAAATAAAATTGGTAAAAAATAGATAAAATTTAAACTAGAATAAATAAAAACTCATAAAAGAACAGTTAAAACTAATAAAAGAACAAATAAAGTCGATAAAAGAATAGATAAAACTAGTAAAAACAAAAAAAATGATAAAATAATAAATAAAATCTGATGAAAGAATAGATCAGAAATAGAAGTTCTTTTACCAAGAACTATTTGTTATTTTAAAAAAACTAGATCTTCTTTTACTATTAATTGTTTGTTTTTTTAAAAAACTATTTGTTCTTCTATTAGTTGATAAATTAGGAACAAAAAAAAACAATAAATTTAAAAAAATAGTATAAAAATTTATAAAATGAAATAAAACTAAGAAGAAAATGTAGATAAATTAAAAAGCTAAAAAATAAGGAATAAAACTAAAAAAAAAACAACAAACATAAAAGAAATGAAGTAAAAAGGAATAGGAAAAACAAAGTAAAGATGGAAAAGAAAAAAAAAAAAAAAAGAAGCGGCAAACATACGAAAAAAGGGAGCAAATAAGGAAATAAGAAAAAAAAAACACACACACAGACATACAATAGAAAAAAAGAAGTAAAGAAGAAAAGTTAAAAAAAATAAAAAAAAAAAGCTAAATGCAAACCCAATTAGTCGAACCAAACTCCTTGCGCAAACCCTACACTCAAACCAATTCTCCCATGAGTGTATATTTTTTATAAAGGTAAATGGCATTTATTATGCCTAAAGTATGTCTAATGTTACTTAATCATCTTGAGACTATGAATTATTGTATCATTAACCTCAAACTGTCCAATTGTTGCACCATCATTCTTAAACTACTCAATTGTTTAGTCTGTTGTCCTACTGTATGTCAGTCGTTAAAAAGTGACGGAAGCATATGCACATCTAGCACTTGATATAAAGGATATATATAGAAAGATATTCCTTCATTAATTTTGCTCCAATTAAAAATTTCTTATGCATCTCTTTTGAGGTTGTCAAGATTATGCTAAGATATAGGATAATTTCTATACCAATCCTCTTTCCGCAAGCGCCCGTTCATTTGAAACTTGGCTATCAAACCATCTCGCGTCCTAGTCAAAATGGCACATGGATTGGCTCTTCTTTCTTGTCTCCTAGTTATGGATTATCTGACTGGGTAAAAATGAGCTCATTTTTCCAAAACACTCCCTTCAATGCTCAATCTTTTGTCTTCAAAAGAAATTCTCTTATTCATTCGCTTCTTTCTTCAAGGGACCTTAAGCAGCATCTATTTTCTTTTATGACCAACCAACCAAACCCACTATGTCTCATGTGGGGTTTGTGTAAGTAACAAAGGCAAGTTAATATTCTTCAAATAATCGTAGTTGATGGAGCATGGCACCACTCAGTTGGGCTCGGAGCTACTGCCTGGCTTTGAGAGGGTAATAATGCTCCATCGAGACTTTAGTCAACAAGTTTGGACTAATGGGGAGTTTGCGCTTGAAGCTAAGTTTCTTGTGAGTGTTGCTTGTAGACTACATCTACATAATATCATTATTCTATCAGATTGCTCACAAGCGATAATGGTTTTAAGAGAGAATGTGATGATTTGTCCTCCTGTGGTAAGTTGAGTCCAAGAATTAGTGACATCATTGGAGACCCTAGATCAATTTTTTTTTTGTGATAGTGCTTTGGTAGTATAAATCTCTAGCTCATTCCTATATTACTCTATTACTTTCTAAGTCTCCCTGTTAACTTTATGATTGATTCTGATTTTTAAGTCTTTTTATTACGAGGTTTACCAGGAGACACATTTTTTACGTATAAAGAATTTCTAAAATATGTAAAATACTCAAAGTATTAGTGTTGTGCCCAAAAGCTAATAATGAGATGATTGTATTTTTTGCAGATTGAGTCATGATATTTTATTAAGGTATTAATCCAGCAATTATGTTTGTTGTTTTGTTTCTGCGTAACTTAACAAACATAATTGTAACCATAGAATAATGATATTCTTAAACATCCCTGGTCTAGTATTATTGTGGAGCGGGTTGCAATAATACATAACGACTAGCATATGTGGAGACTAATATGAGATATGTAGTCTACATATGGGTACAAGTTGGAGAATTTGTGTACTGGACCGACCCACCATGAGAACACTACATGGATCGTTATATAAGTGTCACAAGTGATTCTCATAGTGATCATGGTATATATAGTCCTTCGACCTAAGATCATCAAGGTTCCCTACATGTGAGTCACATACTTTGATACTTTCCTTTGTTGCTCGTAACTGAGTGAACTTGAAGGAGGTCATTGGGTATGTCACATATCATGTGGAGAGATTTGTATAATCAAGATGAGATTTGTCCCTCCTATGTAACAGAAGTGATATCTTCGGGCCCCTTGATAAAGTAAGACTTAAAAAAATGCATGGCCATGCTCGGATGAGTTGATATACGATATCAATGTCATCAGTTTAAGTTGGTCTACTCGGTAATCAAGAAACCAAAGATTGGGCTATACAAGAGTGATACATTCTATGTCTCGTGCTTAGTCTTGATATCTTGGACAAAGGGACAATGACATATATCGGTGATGATCATAAAGGTTTAGTCGAATCATCGACAATCTTGTCACTTGGGTAGCAATGATGTGTTGCTAGACACCGCTCATTGCTTATGATCATAAATATGATTTATGATCATTGCCAATGTGGTAAGAGCCTATTGGGTCACACACATAGAGCTATTTGGATCATTAGAGTGCATGGACTAATAATTTGGGTTTTGGTTTCACAATAATTTCGTATTAATAATGGGCCCAATAGTTGAGCCATTATTAAGCCTGAAATTAAAGCCTAATTGGATCAGGGTTTTGAAACCTATTAGGTCTGGAAGTTGAGTCTCACTATAAATACAACTTCTAGTGAGAAATTCGCAGGTCTCCTTACCCTAGCCTCCCAAAAGGACAGTCACACTCTTCTCTTGCAATTCCTTAGAGGACGCAAGCTAATACTGCGAGCGCAAGAGAAACGCATCTGCCGGAACGTGGTGGAAGCGTGGTGATCCCGAGAGGCTCGTGTGGATACCATAGAGAGCCTGAACATGTCAACTGTTCAAGTTTTGTGATTCGACTCTACAGTTGAGTGAGAGATCTCAACCGAAAATTAGGTATGAAAATTTTCGAACACCCGGTTTACCCCGTTTCACTTGGATCCTGGAGGGTTTTGGTTAAATTCCGCTGCGCTGTTTGGCTCCCGAAACCCATCAGAAAGCTCCAAAGATTTATGTCCAATTTTTTTTGTTCTAAAATATATTTTTCATGTTTATACATCAGTTACCATATATACTTTTAGCCCCCGTTTTATAATCCATTAATACTTAATTGCTGTAATTATCTTAATATCTAATAAAAGATAATATTGGAGGAAAATCTTTAAATATGGTTATGTGATATAATATATATAAGTTTTAATAAAATCGAAAATAAAAAAGACAAACCAACCTATATTAGGGGCCCAGGGTAGCAAATGTTAGCCTCGTAGTTAGAATTTGTGTGGTTATTATCATAATGTATACTACATTGTTTCACCCTCAATGCATCATTAATTAATATTATATGTCCTAGAAAACCTATGCAAAATGAAGTGCAAAAAATTAACGCAAAACATTGACTTTCTTAATTTAATGTAACAATCCATTTAAAGTAAAATTTTTGTAACATTATTAGATTTTTATAAATTTTATTTAATATCTAAAAAAAAATTCGTAAAAATTTTATTTCTAATTGATTATTACACTAAAATAATATTGGTTTTTGAATAAAGTTAGTTTCAAGTTAAAAAAAAAGTCATTTTGGATTAAATCCGGTTTATTTTAACTTAAGTCGACTTAATTCAAAATTACTTATTTTTTATATTATATATTTTTTTCTTGGGATCAATTTTATTTGAAAGTCAATATTATATAAGTGTAATGATTCATTGAAAATAAAATTTTTAAAATGTTATTAAATTTTTTATGAATTTTTTTCTTTGTTAATGTCTAAAAAAAATTCATAAAAATTTTAAAATATCATAAAAATTTTATTTTCATTGGATTATTATATATACATAATATTGATTTTTACATAAAATTGGTTTGTTTTAAAAAATATGAAAAAATAAAATAAGTCATTTTTTATTAAGTTAACTTAAGTCAAAAGAAATTTGGTGCATGTTGATCTAAGTTAAAATAAATTAGGTGCACATTTCCTAAGAAATAACAGTAACAAAATTTTACCAAGGGATTGATCTGAAATGTTTTATAAATTAAAAAAAAAACTCTATGAGGGTTTGCTTACCACGAATTGGCTCTCATTCTATTTCCCCGTGATGATACTATCATGACATGTACCCTATCTTTCAAACTTTGCTGAGAGACTCCCTTTATAATATGTGTTGAAACTTGAGGGGGACAAGGTAAAAATCAGCAAACTCCATAGGTGGCTTGTATAATTTACCTTTATTTAGCCAAAGTTGTTTGCAAATGACAAGCCTGGAAAGAATGAAGATAATGGACAAATCTTTTTCTAACTGGTGGAGGAGGTTTTCAGCAACTTGTCCTCCCCATTCCCGAATCCTTTGCCCTTTCGAAGGAGCTAATGCACAGATTTTATAAATTCCAAACTTTAATTCCCTCTTCTTTGATGGGAAAACGCTAAATAAATTAAAAGTTTTGCTAAAATTTAAATGACGTACCAAATAATAAACAGGTGACATATATTTTATACATGCCTCAATTAAATTTAAATCGCTAGGTAATAAAAATTTAGCAGACAAGTCTGCTAAATTTTTTTATTGCCAGATGGACGTCGGAGAGTCTCTTAATATCCCAACCTATCTCCACTCTACCCACTAAGCAGTGGTTGATGATGACTTCCCATTCACTCTCTCTCTTTCTCTCTCCTATTTGGTAAGCCGCTAGTAATTAATTAACTAGCTAGTCGAGGACGAGGACCACAGAAAAACCATGAAAATGTGGTTAAACCCTTTCTTGTTTCTTTCTTTTGGTGCTCCCTTTCCTACGTAATTGTCTTGCTTCTCATGGAAATATTTTTGAGAGGTTCAAAACTTAAAATTGTTAGCTAATCTCGAAGGAGATTAAGAGAATATGGTTACTTACATCTATTCCCTAACCTTTTACTATTATTTTATTTTGAATCTCAGTCTCAAAACCTTGCATGAAAAGTCTTAAATCTTAATTTATTGTTTCATCTTAAAAATTTGGAGAGTGGAAAACATTAGAATTGATGAAATCAGTGGCTTGGCATGTCCATGTGGGGTGAATTGCTATGATGGCACACTAATCAACTGCTAGTGATGATGTGGAAGGAAAGAAAACTAATAAAAAAAATAACATTCCTCTGTCCTATAATAAATAAAACGTTTCTTTCGGTATGAAGATTAAAGTGTTTGTATAGTAAAAGTTTAAACAATGAATAAATTTTTTTTTTTTTTTGGTTTTGTATGGTAAGAATTTAAATAAAAATTAAAAAAAGAATTCTTTATTGGATTTTATGTAATGAAAGTTTAAATGATGGTAGTAAGGTAAATTTAAAATTAAAAAATTTTTAAAATAAAAATTATTTAATTCTTTTTAGAACATAAAAAAAAATACGTTTCATTCTTTTTCTTTTTAGAGCGGAGACAGTAATAAAAAAAAACCCGAAAAAAAAAAGAAGGAAGGAAACCCCATCATCGCAATACCCTCAGCCGTCTGTCCAACCTTCGGCAGTCTCCTCCAGTGTCCGTTGCCAATTCACCCTTCTCCGATACCCACCTTCCTTCATTACCAGCTAATACCCTCCTCCCCCCGCATTCGTTCACGCCCTCCCCCTCCCGCTACCTGACGCTAATCCCCTCGTCTGTTCACACACACCCGCCACTACAAGAAGCTTCCGATTTCATTTCCTCAACTCCGAACCTTAGATTTTGCTGAATTTTTATCAAAGCCATAGTCAGCAGAGGCTGCCCCCAAATCCCAAAACGGGCGGGCAGCAGTTCCCGATGCAATCTGGGGAGAAGATTCGAATTCAAACCCCTACTTCGGGTTGAATTCAAAACAGATCTTGTCATAGTGGATGAACTCAAACCAGATCTCGCTAGATACGAAAAAAGTGTACAAGTCTATTGTGGGGAGGCTGAAATCAAGAGAGGTGGAGATGGGAGAGATGATTAATTTGGTTCTTTTTTTTTTTCATTTTTTCCTTTTCTTTTTTTGCATCATCATAACAGTTGACAGTTGGGTAGGTATATTTATGATTCATTGTGTCACAGTGGCCAATCGCACACGTTGGTGTGCAACGTGACACTTTTCATCTATACTAATGTTTTTTATCCTTCAAATATCTAAAATGGAATAATAAAGCAAGGTTGGGGACTTTTCATGTAATATTTTAAGGTTAGGGTTCAAAATAAAACAAAAATAAAAGGTTAGGGTACAAGTGCAGTTAACCCAAAAGTATAGATATTGGTCTCATACAAGTTTATTATTTACCATCAACAAACCCAGCTCAATTAATCACCAAACGGCTGCAGTAATTCATTACCCTTTTTTGCCAATAATATATTTTTATGTGTATTTACATATGTAATGCTGTTTCTACCTCTCTCTACCTGCTATTCGGCACCTTTAAGTTGAGCTCTAGTTTTCTAGTTGAAAAAATTCCAAAAATTCTGCTTCATCCCATGCACCAAAGGAAAAATAGAAACGAAAAGAAAACGATATATGGATAAATTTCACTGGTCCCAACCTTTTTCATCACAATTACCGGCCCGATGGAAGGAAACCACAAGGAAGTTGCGAAAGGATTAGATGTAGCATATAAAACACCATTCCCTCATAGTGGTAGAGATTATTTTAATGTATAATAATTGTTTATTCAACTTGTATACCCGTTGAAAGTTTATATGTAAACAAATGTATATATATATATATACCATTTCCAATGCCAGCCGTTGGAAATGGACTGTTTCCAACGGCAGGCAGTTGGAAAATAGTCCGTTGGAAAATCATTCGTTGGAAGTTAATTTTTCAACTGCCCAGAAGTGAGCAATCGGAACTTCCAACTGTCAGCCGTTGGAAATTAAGCAGTTGGAAAATTTTCCAACGGCTTTATTAATTTTTTTATTTTTTGGTTTTCCAACTGCCTTAGTAGTTGGAAAATTTGCTAGAGCAATTGGAAATGAAGGCAGTTGGAAAATACACTAGACAGTCGGAAAATTTTCCAACGGCCTGACAGTTGGAAATTTTTTAAGCCATTGGAAACATTTCCAACTGCCTCAGCAGTTGGAAAATTTTCCAGATTTTATTTTTAGCTTTGAATTATTTTTTCATTTATATTATTTATCTCTATACTGTCCATTTCCAATCGAATGTTTTGTTTAAACGTTAACCTCGTATACTGCCGATACTGATATCGTTTGTAGTCAATTTTTAAAACTCACAAAATTTCATAAATTAAAATTACTAAGTGAATGTTTGTTAAAACAAACATACAGAATTAAAATTACTAAGTCAAGTTGGAAATTTACTACTAAATCCACATGAGCTCCAGTAGAGTTTAAATTACATGCTTTCATAATCCAACTAAGTGAATGTTTGTTAATAAATACATATAGTAGCATGATATACCTGATCTATGCGTCATCCGATCCCGAGTCATCATCATCATCTGCAGGTGGTGCGGGCGGGGGAATGCCAATTGAATTGCACATGTACTCTAGCTCAGCTCGTTGTCTCCTCTTCAGACGTTTTAGCTTCCGCTCATAATGTGATGCTTGCTGTGCAGTTTGCTCCGCTACGACTCGCTGTACTTGTTCAGCGAACTCCGGAGTCTGCATCACATCAACATGTGCTGCATGAGCAAGCCCTGGTTGCCGTCGTCCAGGCACGACATGTTGTTCTGATCCAAGGCCAAATACACGCCTTTTCTTCCTGCCCCTAGCAGCGGCACTTATGATCGCAACCTCATCTATGTCAGGTGCGCCACCTGAATCATCCGTTTGCTGTGTTACTTCCTCGATCTCAGCAGCTACTATTGCCTGCATATAAAAGTACAGAAAATTTATTAGTAACAAGATCAGAAATTATACTTAAGCATTATGTAACAATTACTTACCGCAACTTCTTCAATCCGCCTGTTAACGTAATCTCCGCTCTTTTTCTTATGAGTTTGCTACATTACCTTGAACAATCCTGGGTCCTTCTTCTCCGGATCTTTATCACGCTACATTTGAAACGTAGTCACATTAATTGATTCTCCAAATAAAGTTACTTGAATTATGTGTAAAAGATTATGATTATTTTACCATTCGTTCTCAGTGTTCAGTAATGAAAACCGAACCTCCTGCATATGTAGCACTGCATGCACCTGTGAAGTTAGATGACTGCGATGATGAAGCTCACATCGTCTTACCCCTTGCCAATCGCTCGTTAAACTCCGCGGTACCCCACTATGCTTCCATTTCTGTATACTGCGCGTCGGTCATAAAAGATGCCCTTGCTCGCCGTTTCTCCGGATTCTTTTCTCGGCGAATGGCCCCCAGCGTATGTCGGTAATGACTAGCCGCCAACATATGCCAGATGCGGTAGACCTCATTATGGTGGGCTGGATCCCACTCACATAATCCCTGCACGTTATTATTTATAAAAACTATATAGCGGATCTATAGATTCCAACATAGATGATAAAGGCGAAATAGTTATAACAAGTATCTAACCTCAAATACGCGCCACCACGCCTGAATATCTGCTGGACTCGCGCTCGTCCAGTCATGATGTCCCCTGAAGTGTGTGGTGAAGCATCTAGTGACCAACCTTGTTGCTTGTGATGGAAGGAAGCTACATGAAGTGGATGTTTCACAGAATTCATGCAATTAGTCTTACTGCGACTTTAGATACTACATGTTAAATAAACTAATTTGGTACAAGCGGGTGAATTACTTACGTGTTCCCGTGAGGTACTATCCGTAGACGAGCCTGCAGCGGGGCTTGGGATACCGCGGACTGACCATGTGAACTCCCATCATTCGGTGACACTACAGGGGTTGGGGTAGACCGACTACCACTACCACGTGTAGGACCAATGCGAATACCACCTGTGGGAGGGTGAGGATGATGAACAGGTGTTTGTTCTGTTGATGGCTGTGCATCCGAATGATGGGAGTGCAATTGGCCTGCCCAATCATGTCTAGCTATTGGTTCTGCTAAAACTTCTTTCATTTGTTGAAATAGCCCTTTCCCTGGGCGACGTGTATATGTCGCATCTCCTTTAGGTGGCATCTACATTATTATGAAATCCCATACAAAAGTTTACATAACGTACATTCAAACATTGAAATAAAACTTGCTCAATCATATTGTAGGCACCAGGTTGAAGTTTCAGTTGCTCTTTACATATATATTAAAAGTTAATTACTAAACGAGAACATTACATAATACAATAACATATGCACGTTTACATTATTCTGAGTTTCCAAGTTCATCTGAATTTGATTTCTCTGATTCGCCACTATCAGTATCCCCTGATTCAAAATCATTTTCATCATCACTTCCTTTAAGGGACTCCTCATTGTCAGAGAAATCGTCATCTCCCAAAGTTTCATCCCTCAATGCCATGTCTTCCTCCACAGCTTCCCACACACCTGTTTCAGCTAAATTGTCGATTGGGTCATCCATAATTATGGGAGACCTGTTCACACCGGCCTGCAATTCTTCCTGATATGCATCTTCGACATTAGCTACATTATTATGAACAATGCGTCTAGGTTTGATTTTCAACACCGCCAACCAACCCGTTTTGTCACGTGACTTTGTGGGATAATGGGTGTAGTAAACTTGATCAGCTTGGGATGCAAGAATGAACGGGTCAAACTTCCCATATCGACGACCATCACGAATCTCAACTATCCCATATTGTTGGTGAACCCGAATGCCACGATTTGGAGTAGGGTCAAACCAAGCACACTTAAACAATACTATTTTTTTATGTGGCCACCCAGGATATTCCAGTTGAATGATTTCTTCTAACACCCCATAAAAATCGCATTCAACCTCACTTAATCCTGAAGTCCTAATACATACTCCACTGTTAAATGTTGCTTTGTCGTGACCCCAGTCGCTAATGTGCAACTTGTACCCATTTATGAAGTAAACAGGCCAACTCTCAACACGACAAGATGGCCCGCATGCAACATCCCACAGGAAGCGGTTCGTGATAGTGTTTCTTACATCATTCACCTAGTTTCAGACAGTCATAATATAAATATGTATTTTGGTTATTTATCAAAATATGGGTAATTTGAAGTGTAAGTAACTTACATAGTTTCTAAGCCATGTCTCAAAGTTTTTCTCAATGTAGACATCCAGGTCTGCCATCTGTATATTGGGTGCATGCATACGCACCTCATCAACGAACGAACTACAAGATGGCATAATAAGACGATGGAGCATAAACTGGATGAGGTTAGTAGAAAAGAATAAAAGTTTTGTTTCAGAGAAACATGTAAATATTTAGCAATGGGTATTGTTTCACTTACTCAAGGTACGGCTTCACCTCCTTACAATTCAGTAACACATATGCAGCTGCGACCCTCAATTCATTGTCATCAAGATAGCGATACCTTGATGCCCCATATAGTCGACCCGGGTATCTAAATATAGACCACACCGATTCATCAAATGGTCCTTCGCCGCCATCATCATTACGAGGTACTCGAGTAGCCATATGTGGGATATAGGATTCAAAGTAGTGAGAGCAAAATGTAGAGATCTCCTCAATTAGATATGTTTCACAAATTGAACCCTCTACATGAGCCTTATTTGAAACCTTCATTTTGAGGTCATGCATACAACGCTCAAACTTGTACATCCACCTATATTGAATGGGGCCTCCAACTCTTGCTTCGTAAGGTAGGTGAACCGGCAAATGTTCCATCGAGTCGAAAAAAGCCGGTGGGAAAATTCTTTCCAACTTACAAAGTATGACAGGTATATTTGCTTCCAACTCGACCATGTGATTCACATCTAACTCTGGGGAGCATAAATCTCGGAAGAATTGGCTTAACTTGGTCAACAGTTTCCATATATTATCAGGCATTGCTTCAAGTGCAATTGGGAGGAGCCTCTGCATCATTACATGACAGTCATGGCTTTTCATACCCGACAGTTGACTTACATTACTGTCAACACACCTCGCAAGGTTCGATGCATACCCGTCTGGGAGTCTAAGTGTTTTAACCCAAGTAAGCACATCAGTTCTGTGCTCTCTGTTTAGTGCAAATGTGGCTTTAGGTTTAACTGCTCGGCCGTCACCCTGAGGAATTAAATGTAGCTCTGATTGACTGCAGAGAATCTCAAGGTCTTTACGAGCCTTCACGTTGTCCTTAGTTTTATTGGTCACATCCATCACTGTATTCCATATATTGTCAAACACATTGTGGCAACGTCGGGTTTTCTGGAGTCGCCACCAATCAGTTTTCTTAGGTCGATTGGTCACCTTAAAATTGGTCTGCGAGAGTTCGGGGATCGGGAGTACGGTTACGCTAAAACAATATTGTTATAGCGCCCAAAATTGGCACCTTAGTTGATTTTAATTTTTGTTTTACTTTGCTTTTAAATAATTTTCAGTTAATTTAGAAATTTTAACTGAATTAGTCGAAATGTGGATTTTTAAGTTAATTTGTATAGAATTTTATACTTCCGAACCATGGACTCTGCCGAGTCATTTGGACACGGAAGATTTGATTCCGAACCATGGACTCTGCCGAGTCACCCGGACACGGAATTTGATGAAATAATTTAATCCATATCGTAAATATGGATTTTTATCTTTTTATTTAATTTATTTATTTTAAAAGGTTGATATTTTCCAAACCGTAGATCCTGACGGATCATCCGGATATGGAAAATTAATTTAATTTATTTGTTAATTATTTAATTATGAAATTAATTGTTAAGGATCTTTTAATGTTAACTAAAAAAATTTATTCATTTCTTTTTTTTTTTATATTTTATATTTTTCTTTTTGTTTTTTTTATTTTTCAATTTTTGTTTATTCTTTTGCTTGTTCTTCTTTTCTTTCTTTTACTTTTCTTTCTTTTCTTTCTTTTCTTTCTTTTCTTTTCTTTCTTTTCTTTTCTTTTATTTTACTTTTTTTCTTTTAGTTTTGTTTTGAAAGATATTTATTATTTAAATAATTACTCAATTTACAAAAGAATCAAAAAGTAATTTTTAAATATTTAATATAAAAAATATTTAAAGAAATTAAAGAGTTGACATTTGTTTTATGTTTATTCTATTTATTTGATAAAAGAATAATCAAAAAGTAATTATTTAATCAAGATTTTATTAAAAAAAACTAAGGATTTATATGTATATTAAAAATAAAAGAAAAAGTCTTGATATTTATATAATTTATTTTGAATAAAAGATTAACCAAAAGTAATTATTTAATTAAGATTTTATTTATTTAATAAAGAAAACCAAAAATTTATATGTATATTTTAAACATAAAAGAAAAGTTTTGATTTTTCATATGCTTCTTTTATTAAATAAATATTTTGTTTTAATTTTTATTATTTTTACTGAATAAAAAAAAATAACTATTAAAATTAATTTTATATTTTTATATTTTTTTAAAAAAAATTTATTCTCCAAACCATTAGATCCTGGCGGATCATTTGGACATGGAGTTTAATTTTTATTAAATTTTAAATTTTAATTATTTAATTAATTATTAAACTTAATCATAATTTTATTGGATTTTTATTATTGTTTTTATTAAATTTTAATTATTGCTACTTGTAAAGATATATTTAAAAATAAATGATTTGTATTTTTTTATTTTTTTTTTTGTGATTATTTACTTATGTTTATTTAATTTTAATAAAAGGAATAAAAAGTTAAATAATAAAAAAGATGTATTCCAAAATAATAAAAGATAATTAGCTTTTTCTAAAAATGATTTTTATTAGCCTTAATAATTATACATAAAATTCTTCTTTCTTTTTATTATTATTATTATTTTTATAAAAATTAAAAGTGAAATAAATTTAATCACAAAAAAAAATAGACAATTAATAATAATAAAGTGGGGTTTTTTGGCCACCACTTTAATAACACAATAATAATAGCAACAATAATAAAAATTAGCAAAGTTAGTAAAGTTAGTTGTTAATAACAATAATAAAAATAAAAGGTTAGTAAGTTAGTAAGTTAGTAACAATTATAACAATAATAAAAGGTTAGTAAGGTTAGTAAGTTAGTAACAATAATAACAAGAATAAAAAGTTAGCAATAATAACAACAATAAATAATAAATAAACAAATAAAGATTAAAAGAGTTAGTAATTAGTTTTTTTCTTTCTGCAAGAACAAAATAAAAGGTTAGTAACCAAAGAGAAAGAAATTGAAAAGATAAAGGACTAAAGATGAGTTTTACCTGAAAGGTAAAATTTTTGAATTTCCTGGGACAAAAAACGAGAAAAAAAAAAAAAACTGGAAACGGCGACGGGGTATGGGAAAAAAAATTGGCAGCAAGAGGAAGAAGATGGTGTTTATGTAAACAGATGGAAGTTTTAGGCTTTTCTGGGAAAAGGGAGGAGAGCCAGGGACTTTTAGCTGTAATTTTTTCTTTTCCTAAAACGGAGCTCTAAGCTTTTCCTCTATTTTTTTCTGTGTTCAACACAAAATTTGGGGGGCTATTTATAGAGGAAGTTTGGCTGAACTGTTGATGGATAAATTAATAAAAAATTTCAAACTTATCTTTTAAATTGGTAAAATGACAATTTTAGTCCTTTACGTCTCTCAGCCTCTGGATAAGTTCCTGAAGCTTCTGATTTTGACAATTTTGTCGTTTTCTGTCAATTTCGCCCAGAAACGTCGGCAGGCCCAAAATTTTATGTGACAAACTACCAAATGCTCCTGAAACTTTTAGAATTTGTCAATTTTTCCCGAAACTTCTCAATTTTGTCATTTTTACCTCAAACTTTTAATTTTTTGTCATTTTTTTTCATGAAATTTTATTTTATTTCAAACATACACATATTTACACATATATCATTTTAAATCAAATTTTCACAAAACAAAAATATATTTTAAACTAATTAAATTTTTTTAATAATAATAGTAATATATTTTGTTTAAATTAATTTTTTTTTAATAAAATTTTTTTAAAATTTTAAAACACCCGGACGAAATTGGGTGTCAACACACATTCTTCTCTATATGCATAACATCCAAATTATGGCGGATCAAATTAGTCTTCCAATACGATAGCTCCCAGAAAATACTTCGTTTTGTCCAATTATGGGTTCTGCCATAACCTGGTATGGTTACAACCTGTCCATTGTGAACTACAGAAGGCAAATGTGAGATACGTTCAAATATTGCTGCTGGTGGTAAACGCTCAGGAGGCAACGATTTCTCAACTTTTCCTCTCTTAAAGGAGATTCTGTTCCTTCTGTATGGGTGATCCAACTCTAGAAATTGTCGATGACAATTGAAGAATGACGTTTTCCTTCCATGATCAAGTTGGAAAGCTTTATTATACTCCATGCAAATAGGGCACGATAACCTCCCATGAGTCATCCATCCAGACAATATCCCATATGCCGGGAAGTCATTTATGGTCCACAAAACCGAAGCACGGAGCTGAAAATTTTGTTTCAGTGAAACATCCCATGTTTCGACCCCATCCTCCCATAGCTGCTTCAATTCATGAATAAGTGGTTGTAAATAGACATCAATATTCTGACGTGGACTCCGAGGGCCAGGTATCAATGCAGTAAAAACATATATGGCTTATTCATACACATCCACGGAGGCAAATTATAGGGAGTAACAATGACAGGCCAACATGAGTATTGTTTACCTGAGTACCCGAAAGGCGTAAACCCATCAGAACAAACTCCAAGGCGAACATTTCGGGCCTCCGCCGCAAACCACGGGTACGTGGAATCAAAATGTTTCCATGCTTCCCCATCTGAAGGATGTTTTAAAACATTTGGGTCGGACCGATGCTCACTGTACCACCGCATGTGCTCTGCAATTGAGAGTGAAGCATATAGTCGATGAAGCCGAGGAGTGAGTGGTAAATAGTGCATAGTCTTCCTTGCTCTATCCTTACCTCGCCCATTTGTTCTCGGCTTAAACCGAGATTCACCACAAAACTTGAATTCTGAAGCATCTTCATCAGTATTCCAAAACAACATGAAGTCGTTTACACAAACATCAATTTTAAGATGGGCAAGACCTAGTTGTGAAACTAATTTCTTCATCTCATACCAATTGGATGGTATCTTGCTGTCACTTGGCTGCGTCTCTTTCATCAACGCTGCAATACCATCATAACACCCTCTTGGTATATGATATTCTGCTTTTAGGTTTAACAACCGAACTGTAGCAGAAATCTCAGAATGCTTCTCACATCCATCCCAAAGAGGTGTACTAGCGAAGTACAGTAAATCAGAAAACCTTCTAAAACCTTCATTAGGTTGTTGATCCTGTTCAGTGGAATTCTGATGCATACTTGGACCCGCTGCATCAAATATCATTTGAGCATATGGGTTTACATTTGAACTGAACTCAGAATGCTCATACCAACCAGAATTATGAAACGGCTGCTGCGGAGGCTCTGTAAATGCCTCCCCATGAGCTGTCCAGTTTGTGTAATGAGCCATGAAACCCACTCTGTATAGATGCACTCTAACGGCATCACAATCCTTAAACTTCAAATTTTTACACCTCCTACACGGGTAACGTATTTTGTTGCCATCCATGTGAGCTGGGTTACTACATGCAAATGTTATGAACTGCTCAATCCCTGTCTCCCACTCCTCTGTGTACCCAACTCGGCCAGGTAAATAACGACTACTATACATCCAACTACGGTCCATGAAGTCCTACCAATAGATTATTTTGTTTAGTTAATCTAAACCATGTCATTTAAAGCACACAAACTGTAATAACTAAGTCACGGTTTACGTAAGGTTAACAACATACTTGGAATTTTATTTAAGGTTTACTGTTAATACGTAATAGGAAGTAATTCATAATATTCTTTCCATATAAGTATTATTATAATTATAGCAATAATTACAATTTCGTGTACTATTACTTTACTACTACTCATACAAACTGCATTATTAGTACAATTATGAAATATTATGGTTAATATTATAATTAAGATTATGACTATTATTATAATTATTTAAGGTTATTACTACTATTACTGACATATATTACTACTATTACTAACATATATTATTACTATTACAATTAGTAGTATTTCAATATACAATTATTATTATTAATATTATTATTATTATTATTATACTTATTATTATAGTTAGTATTATTATTATTATTATTATTATTATTATTATTATTATTATTCTGTTTATAATAGTAGTTATAATTATCATTTGTCTTACTGGATTTATTATTGGTATACTAATAATAATAATTAATAGTATTACTACTATTACTTTACTACTAATGTTGCCATCATATGTATTGTTTCAAATATAAGTTATTATTACTAAAAATAATATTATTATTATTACTATTAATATTATTATAATTGATATTACTCGTATTTGATTAATTAGATCAGAAATAATAATACTAATTCGTAATATTATTCTTACTATGACTTTACTACTACATTTATAATCCCATATTTATTCTTCGTAATATTATTAATATTGACATATATTATTTTTCAAGGTCAATTTATTTCACTAGATATATTTTGTACAATTTATATTAATGCCAATAATGAAAACATTGTAATCAAAATTCCAAAATAACCATTGTACGTGGTAACAAAATATATAACCCAAACAATTGACTTCAAACTAAAGCCGTTGCTATTTTTGAAATATACTAAATAATTTAACACACAAATATACTAACTACAAAAAGTTAGCATCCAGCTAATTATTTTCTGTTCTTAAATATACAAACTACTTTGACACATAAATATACAACCTAAATAATTTACATCCCACCATTAATTATTATTTTTAAATATAATAACTAATTTGAGACATAAATATACTAACTAAACAATTTTTAAAAATAATATGTAAACAATTTACGGAAAACTATGAATTTTCTAGTTGGAAATATACTATTACTTACTACTTAAATTTTTGTAAAAATATTTCGTAAACCATTTAAATCAAACTATGAATTTTCTATTTGTAAATATTTATTTAGTTAGTAATACAATTTTTTTTGTAAATATACGAACTACTTTTACACATAAAATTACTACCTAAACAAATTAGTTAAAACTAATTACTAACTATTTTTAATAATACTAAATAAATTCACACATAAAGAAAGAGGTGAAACAATTTACTTTAAACTAATTATTTATTATTTTTAAAATATACATACAGAATTTAACACATAAACATATTATCTAATCAATTTAATTAAAACTAATTAGTAACTATTTTTAATTTGACTAACTAATTTCACACATAATTATACTACATAAATAATTTAATTAAAACTAATTATTTGTAATTTTGTAACACATTCCGAAATTAAAAAAAAATAGTTAGAAAATGGAAAAAAATGTACAATTACAATGGGTACCCCAAATACTTCACATCCCACCATCAACATCTACACCTCAAATACTAATCACATATTTCAACCCAAATAACCATGAAAAATTCGGATTTAAACTAATTCATAGGAAAAAAAATTAAACTTTCGGATTAAGCAAAAACTAACCTCAAATCCGTAATAGAACTTGCTTCAAATGCCTGGGAATAGGTTCGAATCACCTATATTTTCCAAGAAATCGAAACCCACAGTTAAAAAAAAAACCCATCTTCCAAAAAAAAAAATTAACGAAAACTCTCTAAAATTAGGTACTAACCAGCAAATCGAGGAAAATGAGGCCAGATCCACGTTAAAATCAGCTTCAGGATGTTGATAAACCCCTTAATTGAGCAAAGAAACGTGTTGTGTATGCGTGTGATGCGCGAATGTGAGAGAGAGGAGAGAGAGCTTTTGTGATGGTTTTGCTGGAGGAAGAAGACGCGAATGGTGCTGGGGGGGGGGGGACTTTTAAATTTTAAAGCCGTTGGAAAAAAAATATCGAAACTCACCGTTCCATTAAATGATTTTCCAACAGCTTTAGCCGTTGGAAAAATAATCCAATTCAAAAAAAAAATCAAAACTCACAACTTTTTACGAAAATAACTTCCAACGGCTTTAGCTGTTGGAAAAATTATCCAATTAAAAAAATATTCAAAACTCACAAATGTTTAAGAAAATAAACTTCCAACGGCTTTAGCCGTTGAAGAAATTATACAATTAAAAAAAAATATTCAAAACGCACAAATGTTTAAGGAAATAAACTTCCAACGGCTTTAGCCGTTGGAGAAATTATACAATTAAAAAAAAATATTCAAACGGCCCAACTGTTTAAGAAAATATACTTCCAACGGCTTGAGCCGTTGGAAAAATTATCCTCATAAAAAAACCTCACAACTGTTGAAGAAAATATATATATATATAATACCAATTATACAATTGATTACCAATTATTATAGATATAAATTTATCACCATTTGTGAATATGTTAGCTTTTTCCAACGGCTATGGCCGTTGGAACTTTGAACTATATATATTTTTTGTTCTGTCCCATTTTCCAACGGCTCTAGCGGTTGGAATTTTGATATATGATATTTTTTAAGTTTCTGTCCCATTTTCCAACGGCCATAGTCGTTGGAACTTTGAACTATATATATTTTTTTGTTTTCTGTCCCAGTTTCCAACGGCCATAGCCGTTGGAACTTTGCTATATATATTTTGCTGTTTTCTGTCCCATTTTCCAACGGCCATAGCCGTTGGAACTTTGATATATAGACATTTTTGGTTTTCTGTCCCATTTTCCAACGGCTATAGCCGTTGGAATTATTATAGATATAAATTTATTGAAATTTGTAAATATGTTGGTTATTTTCCAACGGCTATATCCGTTGGAAACTTCGATGTTATACTTCCAACGATTTTGGCAGTTGGAGATTTCCAACTGCCTAGCCGTTGGAATTTAGGGCAGTTGGAAATTTGTGATTTTTTAGTAGTGTTTAAACTTTAATTTAAACCGTTTGGTAAGTAATTTCCTATAAATCAAAATTGTATCATAATTCTTATTCAATTAATATATCATTTAAATGATTAATTTTTTTCCCTGTAAATCACAAGTTCTTGTGTGAACCCAATCTTGCCTAGTGATTGGAATCAATATATAACAAATTAAAAATTTTTGGGATCAATATACAATGAAATGAACTTTGAGAACCGATTTATAATAGGAATTAAATGTTTGGGATAGTGGTGCTTTTTGCCTGTTAGTTCTCAGCCTAAATTATCCCAGAAAACATGAAATAAATATTTAAACAAGAAATGCAGAACAACATTCTTTTTCCACTTCGAAGATAAATAATTAACTATTTACTTGGTGTTGCTTGTAGGCGAAACCTTCTAAGAGATGAATTAGCAAGAAAACCGCCCAAAACCGCTGTGTTGCCTTCCATTTTTCTCTTTATAGTATTTCTGAACTTAAAAAATGATATGAGATGATTATATATTATCAAGAAAGCAAGTAATACAAAATTAAATTGTAAACAAATAAACTATACATATCTTCTATTAAATTACATGCATAGTAATTTGTAAGATCTATTTTCCTAGAAATTTATACAATAGTATGAAAATGTTGTTACGTTTACGAGCTTTTCATATCAAATGACAGGATAGGGTGTATTTAGACAACAGCAAAAAAAAATAGTGAGCATGGCCGATTTAATTTAAATGATCAACTTAAAGTCACCTCTGTCATTGCTTAAAGAAAAATGTTAAAAATTATTTAGGTCAATCCATTTTAGATTAATCCAAAATTACATATTTTTATTTTTTCATCTTTTTTTAACTGAAAAGTAATGTCATTTGAAAGTCAATATTATGTAGGTATAATATTCTATTAAATGATAAATTTTTATAGTGTTCTTAAAATTTTATGAAATTTCTTTTTCTAGGTTTAACATAAAATTTTATCATTCAATGAATTATTATACCTAGATAATTCTTATTTCAAATGAAACAAGGTAAAAATAATAAAATTAATAAAATTAAATTATTATAAATTAAATTAATTTAAGTTGAAACAAATTACCCTTGCATGTAATATGAACAAACGGGAGATTTCTCCTATTTACATATGTAACAGAAAAAGTTATCTTACATTCACTTACAAAATTAGAAGATTTAATTTATTCGTTGTCAAGAAAGAAGATTTAATTTATTAGTTTACTGGACCTTTTTTATGAATGATCATTTTCATTAATTATATGATGTATAGTATCTAGAAATGGAATGTTATCTGGAAATTGTATGTTAGTCATACCAACACATAATTGGACTAATAAATCATCCAAGTTAAAAACATGGATGATGGTTCAAATAAATGAAAAAAAATAAAAAACAACTAATCATTATTTGGAAAAGCCTCACCACTTATGTCTCGCCTCATTTCCACACTTTGCTTGACACATTAACATAAAAACCAAACCTAGGTTTGTTCATTGTAGGGTATCGGATGAACTAAAACTACTGTCACTAATGGTGATAAAAAAAAAGTTCTATGGAAGATGAGGAGGAGGAAGAAAAAACTGTCAAAGAAAAAAATAAATGATTATGCTAATTGATCGGGTGGAATAACAATAGTAAAATAATAGGTCATACTTAGATTAATATCTAGACCCAACCAAAGACACAATGAAGAAATAAGTAAGGCAATGAAGAGAAGAGAGGAGGAGAGCTGGCCACTAGCTTTTTATTGTTTTTCTGTTTTGCATGCGTACAAATATATTAAATAAAAAATAATAATATTTTGAGGAAAAACGAATGTCAGTTATTTTGAGATCCAAATAATAACTAAATTAACTTTATAAGATATCTTTTAAGAAGAGAATAGGAAAGTTAAAGTCGAATCATATATCTCTCCATTGTGTCCCAGTAAGCTAACCATCATACCGAACCTGCGGGGACATTATTTTACTGATGTGGTTTAGAATCTAAAATATATATGGGTACAGGGAGCTCCTCGCATCCAATTTCAAGCGTAACATCTTTTCTAGTTTATTTTACATGTCCACATTTAGGCCTCTTGGAAAGATTCGAGACGCCTGCACTGACACGTGTCATACCCTTGCGTCGGTGGCCACCTGTCACCTGCCTAACTCCACCCCGTCCATCCATACTTCTAAGTCATTTATCCTAATAAAATAATGGAAAACATTTCTATCCACAAACAATTATCATAAGATACATTTTCAGCCCTTCCGAACCTTTTTGTACCTTGCAAAATTTTAATGACTAGCTTAATTTGTTTAATCACCAAACCTCTTAAAGTATACAAAAGACATGATGGTTGTTCGAATTAAAAAAGAAAACTCAATATGCCTACCTAATATTTGTATAAACGACTCTTACCATCCTCACCTAAGAGCAAGCTAACAATGTGAAGGGGCATGCTGGTAACTTCATGGTACCATGAGTTGGTGGATGGGTTAATTGCACAATTAGATCTTAATTAATTATTATTTCAATTTCAACCTCAACTTCAACTTGTACGTTTTGACTTCTTAATCTTAATGTTTCACTTTGAACCTTCAGGTGACAAAACTCATTAGTTCAAACGAAAAATGTCATGTTATCATAGAATTATAGAGAAAAATGCTAACTTTAACTCCTAAAATTTTTTCCCTTTAATAAAGAAACATTAAAATATTGAAATCTAACAAAAAAAATTCCATCCCCATCTCAACCTCTCCCACTACTGCTTCTCCCTCCTCCGCTCCACTGCTACCTCCATGGTCACCACCAACACCACCATTGCTTGCCTTATCAATGCCTCCACAGCCTAGTTCCTTTCTTACTTGCAGATCATCTCGCACACCAATGCTTTCGTTCTCTATCTTCAGCGAAACTTTTAGCTCGCTCACTAGGTCAGACTCAATAAATCCATTATTTCCTTTTCCACTATTGACTTTGTTGATAAACTCCCATTTATTGAGTTCATCATTCCCTTGACTCATCCTACAGAAGGAAATTGAAGCATCCTTGATGAGAGAATCAAAGTGACTCCGAGCGACTCGGTAATGATCCTATACTCGACGGGTATGATTGGGCAAGTGAAGGGGTGTTGCTGACTTACTGAAACCCAATCACAGTGGTGATGCAAGGGATGATGGCGATGTAGAAGAAAATATGTCAAAGCTTCTGGGATGATTCGACAATGATTTTGCTGGAGAATTGAACTGAGAGGGTAGGCATTGGAGAAGCACCGTTGTCATTCTTCCATCGTAGATCTGCATGCTCGCTCTGAATAAAAGAGTTTGGTATGAGAGTTAGGAATTGAGATTGACAGAAGTTGAGAACGACAAATTTAGGAATTGAGATCAATGGAGGTTGAGACCAATGAAATTGAGATCGATGGAGTTGGTATTGGAATTGCCTATTTTATTTGTTGTTAGTGGTGCTTGCAAAAAAGGCTGGAGTGGGAGGCTGAGATGAAATGGAGAGGTTTTTTGTTTTTTTTTGTTAGATTTCATTGTTTTTTAAAGATTATTTGTTAAGAAAAAAAGCTTTTAGGGTTTAAAATTAGCATTTTTTCCTATAATTCTATGTTAACATAGCGTTTTTCATCTGAACTAACAAGTTCCATCACCTAAAGATCCAAAATGAAATATTTAAATGAGATTAGGATGTCAATGTGTAAATTAGAGGTTGAGGTTAAAACTGAAATAATAATTAGAAACTAAGATCTAATCATGCAATTAACCCGTTGGTGGATACTGCTTACCTGTTCGTAGCGGACAATCGTGACGGAATCGTTCCCTACTTGTATGGCCGAAGGGCGTTTTCGTCAATCCAGTGTTCGGTACGTGTTGTTTTTGGCGATTCTGTGACCGGGGATGACCGGTTAAGCTATGGGCCCGTGACCGCCGACTTGAACGAACGCGTCAATCCACGCTCTTACAAAAAGCGATTGGGTTTTGGAGGTGATAAGTTCAGGGAATGCGGATTGAGATTATTATATTTAAATCAATTGGATGAACCAAAATTTATACGAAAGCTTTATACGGCCTCCGCTGGTCCGCTCCGCCTAAAATGATTTTTCAATTAAAAATCTTGTGTGACATAAACATAACATTTCCATCTAAAAAATATTTATCATTTTTCATATTTTTAATTTTAAAAATCTTTGTAAATTTTTCTAGTAATTCATATTGTTTCTTAAAATGTTTAGGCCTGAATAACTATTGCTCTCCTAAACTATAATGACTCAGACATTTTATCGTCTGAACTATAAAGTGGATCAATTTAACCCTAAACTTTGACTAATAGGTCACTTAAGTCCTTTAACTCATCATAATCAGCACGTGCTCTCACGTGACCATAATGCCGCCTGTCTTTAACAGAGTGACAATGTGATCCTTTTCTCTTCTCCCACCTTCATGCCACCTAAGCCCCATGTCCCTGCCCCCTTATCCACCTTGTCTCTACCCTCCACGACATTTATAAAACAATTTTCCTCTTACCGAATCAGCTGCCATTTTGAACTGCTCGACCTTCTCCTACTCTTCATGGCCTTTTCACTTCCTCGTAAATGGTATCTTTCATTTGTGAACCATCATTGAAATAGTTCTCGATCACAATCTTGCACCATGAATAAGGGGCCAAATTTTCCATGAACCGGACCATCTGATTGTAATTGAGTCCGATTGCTTGGAGTGCATCCTCGGACATGTTGCAAATATGGGCCTTGGGAACCTTCATGGTTAGTGAATCGATGTTTTTTAGCAGTATGTGAAAAGTCAATTGGTTTGTACTCGACAGGGAATTCATCAATCTGCTTTTGTTTCTTGGACTGATTTTTCGTTTGTAATCAAATAGTGACCTTAGGGGGGAGGGCTAGATGCATGTGATGGTAGTCGTCGATTAGGAGCATTGCTCACCTAGGTAAAAGATGGTGTCGGAGATGAAGAGCAAGGAAGCTAAGATTGGCAAGGTAGAAGGTAGAGATATTGACGAGGCTAGACATTGGAGACGTGGTAGAGGGTAGAGGTGTTGGCGGGGGTGGAGTTGGCGGTGGGGATGTCAAAGGATTGGGGACCAAAGGAGGAAGGTGTGACGTCTGAGGTAGCTGGGGTGGCAGCAAGGAAAAAAAAAAAAAGGAGGAGATGCGGCGGCTCTCCATTAAATGAATTACGGTGTCAATGGCACGTGAGCTCTCACATGACCCTATCTCTAAGTCAAAAGACCAAAGTGACCGATTTTACAAAGTTCAGAGTTTATCTTGATACAGTTTGTAGTTCAGGAGGGTAAACTGTCCGATTCACTATAGTTTATGGGAATAATAGGCATTTAGGCCTAATGTTTATCATTACATAAGTATTAAATATACACTCATTATCGTAATTATAGTGGTTGATGAAAAATAGCATCCGATAAACATATCTAATATGTTCATGTTGTACAACATCAAAAATATTTCAAGAAATAAATTTAAACAAGGAATAACTACATATATTTTACTATACTTTTTTTAAATAAATAATACATGACTTAATGATACTGAAAATTTGAAAAGAAAAACTATATGTTCAGTTTGAAATATATACACTATAGTTAAAAGTGGTCCAAATTCTAAGAAAGTCTTTTTGACATTTGACCCAATAAGGGCAACATGCCAACAGATTTGCTACAGAGACAAATCAAAAGCTGGCTTCAGCATCTGCAACTGTGCCAAAAAAGATAAATATGATTATGAACAGACACAAAAAAAAAATGGCAGTTTCGCTCCAAAGTTTGGCAACATATACAATTTTACTCAACAGGCTTAAACCCTGCCAGTACGCTATTCTCTCAACACGAATTAGAAGGATAATTTTGTTTTTAATAAACGGTGAATTACAGCCCACCCTGAGGTTTGATAGTAATTGTAATTTCACCGTCTTGGAAATTTGTTCTGACCTTCAACAATTTTACAATATAATGGTATCATTTTTAAAAAATTTTAATTTAAAATTTTGACAACTGATGGGTAATTTAAATTGTTAATTTTTTTTACTGAAAGATAGTCATTTTCAATACTGGTCTTAAAAAAAAGTGCACGCATAGCTTTCAAACTTAGTGATAAAAGTGTAAATAATATTGAGTCTCAGGAAAAAAAAAACATTTCATCCCTAAATAAATGAAAAACTGATTATGTAAAATTTTGTAAACTCATTAAATAACTTATGTAAATTAGAAGAAAATTAATGAATAGTTCAAATTAAGATCTCAATAATTGATATCAATAACCAATAGATATTATTAAAAAAAGCATGGTGAAAAGATTATAGGTTTCCAATTAATTTTGAGGGGTCAAGTTGCAGATTTATAGTACCGAACCTCATACGGAAAAGGTGTGGTAGGCGCAAGCGCAAGATATGTGTGTATCATAACTGAGGAGGGGGGGCTACTAAAATTTTGTCAATAATATCTCGATGTCCTTCAGTTTCTGGGTACAATTTTAATAAGTTTTTAGAGACGGTGTTAGCTTCTTTTCTTTTTTGAATAAGAAAATTGGATAAAGAGAGAGACCCTAACTATGGGCCTACATCTAAGTGGAAGGTTGGAAGCCGAAACAGTACAAATTCGAGACAAAAATGCACGCATCAACAATGACAAGTTTTTTTTTGTGTTGTCATAACGTGCCATCTACTTTTTAAAAGATTTTATTGTTGGAGTTAAATGTGATGTTATTTACGCATACCAAAAATCGAAAAAAGTTTATCAAATGTCATGCATAGCCTTTGTGGACTCGGGAGACAATAATAATAATAATAAATAAATAAATAAAAGTTTTCTATGGGGAGAAATCTTTTGGGTACCTCATTAAGCCTATCGAAGGAAAATATTTGCCGAGACACTTGGAAGAGAAAACTCCAAAATTTATTCGTATTTGTGGTAAACATCTAAACTGCTTAGCTTAAAAAAAATAAATTTTACATAAAGTTTAATAACAATTTTTTATCAGGTACACTAACTTGTCACATATGAAAGTTGAACTAGTTTCCTCCTGCTTGGCGTGAAAGTAAATATGATCCGAGTACTAAAAAAATATTGTTAAAAGAATACTAGAGGAAATATGGTATTAGGGATAAGACTCCTGTGCCCTAAGATAATCTAATCACCAGTCAAATATGTATCTGACTTTACATGTGTATTTTGGGCAAAATTATCCATATGTCCTTACTAAACATAGAAAATTCTCATCATGTCCAATTACTATTTTCACCATCGTGCCTAGCTGCCCGCTCTGCAAATCTCAGATTTGGTGACAAGTCGGTCTAGTTGAAACTCAACAACGTTGTTTCATCCATTGTCGGCAAATTTAGTTTTGGAGGAGAATCCAAGCGGGTATTGTTACTGCCATACGAGGATGTTAGCAAAAGTTGGTAGCAGTGGAGGATCCAGGATTTTAGGCTTTGAGGTAAAATTAAAAATGAATTCCTAGCAAGACTAGGTGGAGTAAACAGTGGATGTCAGAGACTTAGACGGTCAGGGCATCGGACGGATGGATTGGTCGAAGCACTAGAGTAGGAGGGGAGTGGAGTCCTGCCATCGTGCCGCGCCGGATGATGGGAGGGGTGATGCAATGCAGCGACAAACGATGAGGCAAGTTGTCAGAGACTCAGATGGATGGATTAAACGGAGCACTAAAGCAGCAGGAAAGTGGAAGCCTACTGTCACACCGTGCCTGTGCGATGCAATAATGGATGCCGCAATGCCGAAGGACGGGAGGGTGATGCGAAGAAGCGACAATGAGGCGTCTAGGGCTGATCATTCGATCATTTTGGTTAAAACCAAAACCGAAATGCCGAAATAATTCGGTTTTCGGTTGGTAAAGCTGGTAACCAAAATAACCGAATTTCCACCTAAAACCGAAATAACCGAAACCGAATTTAAATTCGGTCTTTCGGTTATTTAACCGAAATAACTTAATTTTCTTAATAATATTTCTCCAACCTACTGCACATAGAATATAAAACCAACAACACATTTTTTCATCAACTGCGCACAACATAAATTGTCCTTGGATCCTTTATCAAGATACAACAAAACATAACTTGTTTGAATGATAACATAAATAAAATATATTTCATGCTTAAGTTTCAAACTTCAAAAAACACAACACAAATCGGTTATTTCGGTCACCAATTTTTTCATTTCGTTAACCAAAAACCGAACGGAATACCGAATTAGAAATTCGGTTATAACCGAAATCGAATCGATAACCGAATTGTGCTAACCGAAAAAACCGAATAAATTCAGTTTTTCGGTTAAAACCGAATAGATGCTCACCCCTAGAGGCGTCGTTCATTTTGAATAAGAACAAGGGAGAAGCACACACTTGGTTCCTATTCCTTTTGATGTGTGTCTTAGTGCCCCCCTTCTTTATATTTTTCCACAATATTTGGGAGGGGGCAAAATGCACACTTAGCCTTTAACTTTTGACAAAATTACCGAATTACAACTTTATATCTTCGTTTTTTCAAAAAATTTGGGGGGCAGTAGCCATCCCCAGCCCTTCATACTTATGCCACTGGCTGGTAGTGCAACGAGATCTCGCCAGAATTCCCAATGTTTCCCAACTTCCAAATCAACTCCCTAATCACAAAATCAGATGAAATTACGTCGACAACGAGCGTGGGGAAGTAGAGACCAAGGAGGAAATTGAGGAATGAGGCATGAGGGATGAGGGATTTGGCAATGCGGAGGAGAGGTGAAGACGAGGGATTTGGTGATTCGTCCGGACGACAATGGTTTCAACCTTTTTGGGTTAAACCACATGTTTGACACTTTTCTTTTCTCTTAGGGTAAACTACAAAAGCCTATTTATGGTTTGATCTAACCTATACTTTGCTCATTTTATTTTTAAAAATCTATATTTTGCCCCCAACTTCTTTTATAGTGTCTAGTAATAACTTTTGAAATCCTAAATTAAACTATCTGATAATTATGTTTTAGTAATTTCAAGATTTTTGATATTTTTTTCATAGCTAACTGACCTTTATAAAAATACTAATATGCATTTATAGAAAGAAAAATCCATTTACAGAAAGAAAAAAATAATAATTTAAAATATTTATTAACTATAAAAAAAATATTAAAAAGATCAACATTACTGGAAGATGATTATCATACAATTTAAATTACAGTTCCAGAAATCGTTATCGAAAAATATAAAAGAATAGGGGGGAAAACTGTAGGTTAGAGTAAACCAATGGGGTAATTGTAACTTTTCCTTTCTCTTATTTGCAAAGTCCCTCATCTTTGTATTGAAGATAAGATATGTGTATTTGTACGCAAGCGTGTGTTTGTATTCATAAGTAAATGAAAAAAAAATATGGAAAAAGTCATAAAATTACTTACAAACAAAAGAAGCAATTTTAATGTCAATTCTATGATATGAGTTGTATATATATATCATATGTTTTGTATATATTTGTCAGTTACTTTATACATCAAGTTTTATACATATTAATTATAATTCTCTTAATTTTTTATACACATATCTCACATAATTTATATAAATCTCTTATAACAAACATTCATATCAGTTATTTAATTTATACATATCTCTAACCATATTTGTATATCAAATTCATGCATATCTAACACCTAATTTGTACATCAGTATTATATTATTCTTAATTGAATTTTTATCCTAATTTTTATTTTATTTACAAAAATATAAATCTTGTACATACAAATACAATTACATATATCTATAACATATAGATATAGATTGAGTTTTATAAATATCTATCAGCCGATTTGTACGTATTTCCAATTTTGGCGGGAAGCTAAATTTGACGTGTTCATATCTTTTTTTTTTTAAGGAGATTGAACCTTTAACATATATGTGATATCATTTATTTATATGTTACACATTATTTATACATATCTCTCACTTTTTTTGTACATCATATTTGTACATTTTCAGTATCTAATTTGTACATATCTATAATTATGGAAGGATATAAAATTTAATATATTTACATTTATTTTATGCTATAAAAAATAATATTAAAATATAAATATATATAGGTATAAGGGATAAGGCGTAGGTTTGACTTACTCAAAAGTTGTCAAATTTGCATCAAACAATGGCGCGTACGACCACGTAGGTGGAGCTCCAAGAAAGCCATCAACCCAAATAAACTAGATGAGCTAAATAGGGCAAAATAATGAGAATTAAGTAGCTCAAATAAGCAACCAGCCCACAGTGTTACTTGTAGTCCTTATATTTTAGGTAAAAGTTCGTTATGATCCTGGTGAAATCTTTGTCAGGACTTTACTCCACCACAACTTATACATGTTTCAGGGGCAAAATTCATATTTAGTCCCCTAACTTTAAGGGTCATCATAATGTGGTCTCTTAACTAAAAAAGTAACTCTTAAAGTCCCTTAACTCAAATTAAGTGTTCTATTTTGGTCCCTACCATTAATTCTACCGTTATTTTGGATGAAAATTGCTCACGTGGCATGTATATTGCCACGTGGCAGTCTCTTTTATGATAATAAGTGATTAGATTGGAAGAACAATAAAGTTCAAGCTAAAATTGGCACAAAAAGTAATTTTAGGGACCTAAAAGGATAGTTAAACCAATCTTCAACGACGCCGCCCCTCTCCCGCTTTCCGCCGGTGCTCCATCTTCCTTCTTCTTGACCGACGCTCCACCTTCCCCCCTTCATCCAGCCTTCACCGCCTCGTCTTGCTCTAGAGCCGCTGCCCAGGGAGAGGCCCGATCGCAATTCGCCCCTTGGATCCTATCGTCTTCGCCTTCACCGCCGAAGTCGCCCATCCACCTGAAGGCCGCCACTGTCATCGCCGATGCCTCACCTCCCTGACCCCGCCGTCTAGTAAGCCGTCTGTCGCTGGCGAGGCGTGGGCAAGCTCGATCTTTGGGTTGAAGCGTGGAGGCATGAATTTTTGCGGGGGGTGCCGACGACGAAGAGGCAGTGGAGGTGTGAATAACGCTGGACTCTGAGAGACGGAAGCGGCGTAGACGGAGGGTTGGCGGGTGGGTGGCGGCGTAGAGAAGAAACGGGGAAGATGGATAGACGAAGATGATGAAATTAGGGTTAAGTCCCTAAAATTATTTTTCTGCTTTAATTCTAGCCTAAAATTTGTTATTCTTTCAGTTTTGTCACTTAAAGCCATGAAAGGAGATGCCATGTGGCAGTTTAGGTGCCTCATAGGCAATTTCCATCCAAAATAATGCCTGAACTAACGGTAGGGATCAAAATAAGACACGCGAGTTGAGTTACGGGATTTTAATAGTCATTTTTAGAGTTAATGAACCACATTAGGACAAACCTCAAAGTTAGGGGATCAAATTTAGATTTTACCCTATGTTTCGGGGTATACATGTACGTGTAAGTAAGGGGACTACATTAAAATCAAAACAAAAAAGAGGTCTTGTTTTTCGTTTAGCCATTCTTGTTACGAAAGAAACATTGAAACGGATTAAAAACATCCATATCCTATGCTCAAGCAAGTGGTTCATTTCAGTTTCCAACCAGAACAAATCATTTTCATTTCCGTCCTTTCCTTTCTTTTTTTTTTTTTTGGGTGAGAATAGTTAAAAACTTGAACTTGATAGAATCCTCCACAAAATAAGGGGAAAACTATTTTACATTTAGATAGAAAAGAAATTTTGACAACTCAACTATTAAAAGTCAATTTATTTTAATTTAAGTTAACTTAATTCAAAATGACTTATTTTTTATTTTTACATTTTTTTTACCTCAAACCAAATTTATTTGAAATTCGGTATTATATAGATACAGTAATTCATTTAAAATTAAATTTTTATGATGTTGTCAAATTTTTATAATTTTTTTTAATATCTAAAGCTAGAGAAATTCATAAAAAAAATTAGTGAGATTATAAAAATTATATTTGTAATAGATTATTATACCTACATAATATTAAATTTTAAATAAAATTAATTTTAGGTAAAAAAATAAAATAAAATAAAATAAAATATTTTGAATTAAGTTGAAATAAATTGACTTTAACTAACCATTAAAGTATAGTTCAAAATTTATAGGGAGATAAGTACTATATAATTTAAATTAGTATTTGAAACTTGGGGCCGTAAAATGTGGGGGGAAAAAATAGCTAGCTTGACAGATAAGTAATAATCTTACAATATTTGGAAGAGAATATATTAGCAATTAAGGTTTTAGTTAAATACTTCAAAAAAATAAAGTTTTCCAATTGCATGATCCCCGACATTAATGGTAATAAAAATCATTTAAACTAATATAGCAACTTTTGAAGATAAAATGAGGTCCTCACCAATCATTTAGAAATGATTCAATTTGTTTTAGTAAGCTAAGGAATTAATCAACACAAATATGTGCCAGAGAGGAGAGAAAAAAAAATCTCTTGCCCTAGAATTCGCTTTCACTCTCGTCCCAAGGGCCAAAGCCACACGATCTCCAAGTCTGCAACAGATGCACGGTGCGTGAAAAGGACGGACCACACACACGGAGGGAGCCCAGGAGCTAGGCGTGAGGACCCCACCAAATAGATTTTCTGCCTGGCCTCAAAGCTGGAAAATGCTCTAGGCCCTTGCGTTTGAGACCTTCAACTTCTTGGTTTCTGTATGGTCACTTCACAAAGGTATCTTTCTACAATTCCATCTGGCAGCTCCACTATAGTCATAGAGCCCTTTATAATGCAGCGGCCGTCTAACTAGTCACAGTGACAATTGAACTGTTAGATGGTAGTTGATAGGTTAATCAGTAACCTGTTTATTTCATAAAATTAATTATCATTTTCTGATTTGATTGAGAGAAAAAGAAAAAGAAAACATAAAAATTGAAAGTGGCAGGCCAAAATAAAGTCATTAAGCAATTGAGGGCAAAAATCATCAAAATCCTAGTAAAGAAGTGAGATGAGAAGTTGGATTAATTAGAGAGAGAGAGAGAGAGGAGTGAGTAAAAGGAGAGTCGGGTACAACATTGTTGCAGATTGACAGGAAATGACATTGTGTACGAGAGGGATTCAGCACGTAAAAAATAACGAGCAAGGCAAGGAATTCAGAATCTCCAAAAAAGTAAGTTTACATTTTGCGGCATGAAGTATAACGAGTATGGGTATTAGAAGAATTGATGGAATTGTATTCTATATAGGTTATTGGTTTCTGAAATTAGTACTAAGAATATTGTGATTAATTTGTGCGTATTGCGCTTGTTGGATTGTTGATGATTTTTCATGGGTATAAACGCCTTTGTATTGTGTAAAGCCCATGTCTGCGGAAAGTTTATGTTAAATAGTAGGGTAGTGTGAAGCAAGAATGTAAAGGTGCTTGAGGACGTAAAAATGTATTTTGGGTCTTTAAAAAAAATAGAGATTGTTGAAAGAAAAATACTATAATAAAGGGGGAAAAGCAATTATGAGACAAAAGAAGTGATTATGAGAAAAAAAATTACAATATAAATTTTTATAACCTGGGCCTGAACATGAACCACATAACTCCTTGAATGTGAACCGCCTTGATTGTGGTTCACATTTAGGGGGTTTGCAGTTCATAGCTAAAGCTTGAATATGAACCACATGACCTCCTGAATGTGAACCTCCTTGACTGTCGTTCACTTTTAGGGGGTTTGCAGTTCATAGTTAGGACCTTAATGTGAACCACTTGACCCTCTGAATGTGAACTGCCTTGATTGTGGTTCATTTTTAGGGGGTCCGTGGTTCATAGTTAGGGCCTTAATATGAACCACATTACCTCCCATAAGTGAGCCGCCTTGATTGCGGTTCACTTTTAAGGGGTCTATGGCTTATAGCTGGGCTCAAATGTGAATCACATGACCCTTTGAATGTGAATTATCTTGATTGATGTTCACTTTTATGGGGTCTGTGGTTCATAGTTGGGAATATGAACCACTTGATCCCCTGAATGTGAATCACCTTGATTATGGTTCACTTTTTTAGAGGGTATGTGGCTCATAGCTAGGGCCTAAATGTGAACCACATTGCCATTGAATGTGAATCACCTTGATTATCGTTCGCATTTAAAGGGTCTGTGGTTCATAGTTGGGGCCTGAATGTGAACCCCATTAATACCTTTAATGTGAACCGCCTTGACTGTGATTCACTTTTAGGGGAGACTGTGGTTCATAATTGGGGCCTAAATGTAAACCGTATAACCCTTAAATATGAACTGCATACCATGATTTTAAATCTTGTACTGTACTAGTTGGTACCGTCTTGTATTTGTCAAAAAATTGTAAGAGATGGAAAAATGCACCTTTTTATTTTTCTTTTTAGTTTTTGATATTTTAAAGTAAAATATATAATTATTACACTTAATTGAATGCTTGTATAACAAAATATTTTTTATATTTGAAAGAATTTCATATTTTTATTTCTTATATGCCCCTTAAAGTTGTATTCTTTATTTTATAAATATATATTTATGTTTAAAAAATCTAGATATATATCATATGCACTTTAAACCTACATACTTTCAGTGGCTGCTATGTTCCATGTGCTCTTATGTATATATAATATATATATAGTAAATAACCGATACATCCAAAACACAACGATATGATACCGGTATTATACGATACCATTGGAAAAATGGTACGATTTCTAATACGAGATTTAAAACCTTGCCGCATACCCCTAAATATGAACTGCTTCCCCCTAAATATAAAGCGCAGTAAAGCCTAAATGTATATCACTGGCTTAGGCTTGGGCCCTACCCAATAATTCAAATATACCATACACCTTAATTAAATTTACCCTACACCCCAATAATTAAATTTTTACAAATCCCCACGCAATAACTTCATTACTATTTTTCACCTTCCATCCTTCATCACTTCCTATCACTGTCGGTTACACTTTTTCCTTTCCCCTTAATATTCTATCTCCCTAACCTTCATCGGCAAACAATGGCCAACGGTGATGCTGGAGAGTTCGTGAAGGACTTACTATGTGATTTGAAGCCTTTCATGATCAAAAGATTATCACTTCATAAGATATTCTGGCTAGCAACGGCCATTTATCTAGATTCGGAGTTCCACGTCTTTCACCCTTCAAACCCAGTATGTTGGGTTTTAAACTCATCAAGTTGTTTACTTTTTAACCAAAATTGTTTCAACTATAGTTTTTTTTTTTTGTGGATTAGAACATTTTTGTGAGAAATCTGATTTTTTTATATTGTGCAGCACACATTCCTACTGCTGAATTTCAGAAAGGCAACCATATTTGAAAAAAAGCAACTGTATTTGAAAAAAGGCAATTCCACTTAGGCAAAGGTGATTGTACTTAGAAAAAGGTGATTGTACCTGGAAAAAGAAGACGGGAAAAAGGTGATTGTATTTGAAAAAAGGCAATTGTACTTGGGAAAAGATTATTGTATTTGCATTGTGTCGCACACATTCATGCATCATTTTTCCTTATAAATGCATCATTTTTATTATTCCAAAATCATTTGTTCATCGCCTTTATAGGTAATCTAATACTAACTGATCATCGTCTTCCTATTACTTATAAAAAGCCAACACCTCATGCAAGAGCAATGCGACTTAGTAAGAAATAAATGTGATTTAGTCAACAAAAATGCTATTACGTGTCTTTAAACACATTTTCATGTCTCACACTTTTACTACACTATTCCCAAACTTTAAAAAAAACATTTCACAAATAAATTAGTCATCATTACTAACCCGATTCTCTCACAAATTGCTTCACCTTCGATGATTCACACCTTCTCTCTTGATGGCGTACCTATAATTTAAACTCACATTCACTTCCCACATTGTTGCATTAATTTTCTCTAGAGTTTCAACTATAGAAGAAGATGAACAAAGCCTAAAGCTTTTAAACTCATACTTTCAGACTTCTTCTGACCCACCCATCTACACTCAATGGTTGTATTAACTCCCTCTTACCAACAAACACAACTACCACTCTAACATTAATTCATTTTTTCATATTAAATCAAATTTCTCACACTAGCTCTCACTCTTCTTTCCCTTTATCCACCAACTTCTTGTTTTGTTAATACATACTATTCTTTCTCTCAAATTTTTTAATGTCATTTTTTTTAACTTCTATCTCATGTTAAATTAAATTCATCACGTCAACACTTATTCCCTTTTCCTTCCACCACCCACTTCATTTTCTATTATTACATACCACTCTTTCTCTCAAACTCTTTAAAGTCATTTTTTTTATTTTTATCAAAATTAACTACCAAATATAATGTCAACAATTATGTTTACTAAATTTTTTAACATAATATTGCACATTGTTTCATATTTTTACTATTTATTCCCTTTATAAATTAAACTTATAACTATATTCACAACCAAAATATTTGGTTAATAAGTTAAATCTTTTTATAAGTTATTTTTTACTTTTTTTGTCGTTTTCTACCTTAACTGCTATGGTAACTTACCACTGTGGCAATACAACATCTCCTTTTTACGAACTCCTACATTAACTTGAGCATCATAACTTAGATTTTTTTTTGGAGGGTTTACAACCTTGCTTGGCTAATTCTGCTTGCTTGGAAAATACCATAGAGATGTATTATTAGCTCAAATTTGCCAGTGTCTTCCAGTTTGGAGTAGTACCATTACTACCATATACCTAACAACTCCTGATCGATTTAGTCATGAGTAGAAGAAAAAGAATAGTAATCTTAGAATGTGCTTGCATATATGTTTGGCATAAATAAACATCCAAGAAACAATACTAAACATTATATAGAATACGTAAAATTGTATGAAATTTTAAAGAGTTCAATATATTTTTTTCTTTCATAAACATCTTCTATATTTTACTATGATGTCTTACTTGGTTTTTAGTACCCATTTTCACAAATGTTAAACCAGATAGTATGTTTTAATGCTTTATAATAAATTTTGGGGAAAGTTGGTTTGCCCCAAAGGTCTTGAGCTAGCTAAGGATTTTGGGATATCTCAGCTACAAGTAGAATTGGATCCGAAAGAGGTGGTAAGAGCAATCATGGCAAGCTTGGAGGGCAAGTTGGAAGCTTACAAATGCATTAATGAGATCCAATGCCACTTGACAAAACTAAGGGGAAGGTAGATTATTCATGCATTTAGGGAAGTAAATTTGGCTGCCTATCTTTTACCCGATGTTGGTCTTTCTTGTGAGGATTTCTCTCTTTGGATGGACAATTTACTGTCTTAACTTTCGGCCATTATTGCCGTTGATTGTTTGATGTTTTAATTGAAGTTAATGAAGCCTTTTATTAAAAAAAATGCCTTATAATAAAAGATGGATAGTTGTTATCTCCTCATTGATGTGCACCATAAAATGGTAATTTTAACTATGGTAATTTCCATGGTACCCAACTTAATATTTGAGTACCTTGTTATTAAAAAATAAGTAACTAATTATTATGTTTTGGTAAAAAAATAAAAGTTTGTACTAGCAAATTTTTGATATGTTCCATTACAACTTTCCTTTTTTCAGATGCTAGAAATGATGTTATTGGGTTGCCAAAATTCTGATGTGCACTTAGGTGGATATACACACAAAATGGCGTTAAAGAATAAGAGAGAATCCATTACTTTTAGTTAAGAATGGAAAATCATGTTTGTTGGAATTTACAATTTGATTATATAATAATTTGGTAGATTTTGAATTTGAATAAAAAATCCTGTTTGTTGGATAATAATTATGGTAAAATTTTTAATTTGAATCCGTTTGAAGATATAATGTTAATCAAACAAATTAAGTTAATATAATAAATCTGGTAATTATTTAAAAATGAATTCATTCACCATTTTTTTGCACAGTTAACTATGTTAAGAGAGTTGTTTACATTTGAATATCAATTTCGTACAATTGGTTACCAGTATAATATATTAAGATTCCAATTTGAATCATTTGAAAATTCAATTTTGTGCAATAGAAACTCATAAAACTCAATTTCATTTGATAATAAACCATTTTTGTTGAATAGATCTCTAGTTTCATACATCAACATTTCAATTTGATACAATAAGAACTCAATATCATAAAATAAGAAACTTAGTTTTATACAATAGGAACTCAATTTCATACAAAAGGAACTTAGCTTCATACATCAGTATTATAATTTTGTATAATAATAACTATACACGTCTACAATACAATCTTTGTTTTATACAATTTGGTTTTATTTTCCTACAATTGAAGTATTGGGTGCATCCTCACGTTTCATTCCTATAGTTGCACATTCAGTTCCACACAAATAATTCATAGTACCATACAAATAAATCTCAACTTCATACAATTCATTTCTAATTTTATATAATACCGAAACTCAAAACTCATATAATAAAACACAGTTTCATACATTTGTGAACCCAACTCTGTATAACAGCAACACAGTTTTACATAAAAATAACTCATTTTCCTACATCAATATTTGTATTTTTTAAACTTTATATCATACATTGCCACCCAAAATTTATATAATTCATTTCTAGTTTCATGCTATATGTATGTGTGTGTGTGTATTACAAAACCAAACGTATACAAATAAAATCTAGAAGCATACAAACAAAACCCAAAAACATGCAAATAAAACCCAGAATCATACAAATAAAACTCAGAAGCATATATACATATATGTGTTTTGTTTGCAAACCAAAATCATACACAGAATCATACATTAAAAGCATAGAAAAATACATATACCATATACATATTTGTGTTTTAAAAAAAAAAATTCAGAATCATACACACATTCTGTTTCTTCATTGAATCATCATTTGAACAATTATGATTCGTTGTTTTTGCCTTTAAACTCTTTTTGTTCCTCATGCGCACCATCGTCTCCCTCTTAATGGCGGATGAATTATGGAAATCTGAATGGATTTCGTGTGATCATGGCAGAATGCAGAAACAAATCTTGCCCTTCCTCTCACAAAATTATTACAACTGTCGCCTTTCACGATTGTCAGTCATTTCTGAGCTCTTATTTGTGTTCTCCTAGGCCTAGGAATAATGGAATGTGGGAGGAAAATCTCACCAATTTAACAATTGGAAGAGATGAGATTGTGGGTCTGGGATTCATGGGTTTAAGGATTCTGAATGATGTGGGTAGGTTTTTGTATACTAACTGTTTCTAATTAGGCATCTTATCATTATTCGCTCTTCCAATTTTGCAGTTCTTAATTTATTTCAAATTTTCCTTAACGGCAGAGTTTGCTTAGTGTTACTAGGTGGAGTTACATATAGGTGGATAGTATAAAATCTCATTGGGTTGTTTTATAGAAACTGGTAAAGTTGAGGATTCAAACTACATACAACACATTCTAAAAAATTTAAAAACAATTTAGTAGCATCATTTTTTACTGGAATTCAATAAAAAAAATCTTAATTTAACAAACAATACATTTACTACTATAAACCCATTTTTTTACAATAAATTATACTCTACCTGTCTCATATTCTTACCATATTCTTTTTTGAGTTGTTCTAAATTCTTATACTATTTCTTCACTTGGTAAATTTTATTAACCAAATGACAATTATGCCATCTTTTCACTTGGACTCAATTCTTCTCCCAAATTTTTCCCTAATCTTGTACTCTTTGACAAACTCATTTAGCTCAAGTTTAGCACTTTTCTCCTTTGAATAGGCAAACAAACTCCTATCCCCAAAGTGCATCAGTGCATGGAAACTTCCTGGTTGCAAGCGAGTGCAATTTTCACATCGGAATAGAATGAAACTTGGTTGTAGGCGAGTGCAATTTTCACATTGGAGTATAATGAAACTAAGTTAGTGGATAAAGGGGAAAAACTGGAAAGTGAAAGTGACGACGGAAAGAAATTGACTTGAAGAAATCTAAAAACAAAATGGGTAAATAAATGAAAAAGAATCACTTTAACTCTGTGAAAAGTAAAATAAAACAAACAATGTTAGATAAAAGGAGTAATTAATTGCATATTTTTAAATATTTAAGTACTAGTACCTATAAGATGCATTTTATACCATACACCTAGGAGATAAGATACTTGTAAACGTGCTTATATTTTTTTATTAAATAATCTAGCTTTCCACCATTGGTGAAGAATCATAAAGCCTTCTTGCATTACTCAATTTTTTCTTAAAAGAAAAAAAAAAAGATTAAATTAAAAAAATCTTAATTAATACTCCCATTGTTTTATATTCTTTACATCATATTCCTTTTTAGGCCATCTTAAATTTTTTGCACCATTTTCTCTTTTGGTATACTTTATCAAATGAAATGACAATTATGCCCTTATTTCACTTTTACACATACACCTCTCTTCACAAAGGATTATACTCATCTCTTTCCAAGCTCTGCCTCAACTTTTCAACCTATACTTTACCACATACTCTGTCTCCATGCCTCCAAACCTCATTGCACCATATTTCCTTTCTCCTACTAGGGATGAGCATGGGTCGGGTTGGTTCGGTTTTATGGTAGAACCGAACCAACCAAAAATGGCGGCCTCGGTTCCAAAATTTTTCTACCTAACCTAGAACCGAGGACTGAACAGAACCAAAACCATGGTTCTGGGTTTCTCGGTTCTGGTTCTCGGGTTTTTTGGTTTATACCATATACCTATAACAACACCAAAATTCAATAAATTTACATCCATAATCAGTTTTATGACATATTCAACATAATATACAGCTAAATTAATATTTAAATATACATACTTAGATACATTCAAAAGAGTTTAAAATGTTGTTCTTACAAAAAAGTGATTCAAAAGAGTTACTTGTGGGGCATCTTTTATCTCAACTAGTTTACTCCATTCCAGTAATTCCAATATTGGTATGACATTCAATATAGAAATCTAAGCATTTACGACTATCTTCTTCAATATCAAAACCTAAAATATGTCAATGTCATAAATTTTTAATTTTGCATGACTCAAATGAAAAAAATATCATAATTGTGTCGTAAAAAGTAGTCTAGAATGAAAGATCGAAAGCAAAATGACTTAGAAGTTGTGGGTCTATGAAGCAAAGTGATTTAAGTGAATATGGAGAAATTTCGTAAATGATCCCATAACTTCTATACTGTTTCAGTTTAGAACATTAGTTTAAGAGTTTAATATAAAAACACAAAATAACCATCATAATACTTCAAAGAAATATGTGTGTGTGTGTGTGTGTGTGTGTAGATATATTAGTAATACTATAATTTTTATTATATAATTATATATATATATCTCGGGTTCGGTTTCACCTTGGGTTGGTTTCATATGGAACCAGAACCAACCTAAAAACCGTCGGTTCTCCTATATGTGGAACCAACCCGAGAACCATGATCAATTTTTACCCAACCCAACCCAATCCAATGAGGGTGGTTCGTTTTTTGTTTCGGGTTTACCCAACCCATGCTCACCCTTATCTCCTACTTCCCTTATCACCATATTCTCATCCATTGGTTGTGGCGCCTTCGCTTTTTTATACTTTTTCAGCAACAGGAACTACGTTGTCACCATCTTTCCCTCACTTTTTTTCACCATTGCCACCGTCAAAGCAACCTTCTCCCTACCTCTCACACCCGATTGGGTTACCATCAGCACTGTTACTGATGGACAATAATTTCATATTTCATTGTCTTGTATGGATTCAATGACTTAACAGTGATATTGTGAAAATTAGACCCATTTTGTAATAATTCTGATTTAAGAAGACTTTCCCTGAATTTGTTGTTGAGCTTTACTAGTTCTGCTTTCTTAGAGGATATTTCCTAGGTTTTGTTGCAGAAAGAAAAAGATGAATTTTTTTTTTCTTTGGTCGCCGATGTAGTCGATGATTCCACCATTGGGTTGGCCTCTTCTCCTTTGTTTGGATCATTCTCATCTTGTATGGGTTATCCTATCCCTTAATAGGTCCAATCGTGTAGATTATCCTTGTCTCATTCGGTCTTGGTCGTCCTCATCTTGATGTAGTTTGTCTCTATAAAGGCCGATAGTTAGGGATATCGCTGGCCAAAGAAACACTGATAGTAGCCTCACCGTCTTTGAGGATTTGTTTCAACCAAGTGAGGAGAACATGAGCAAATTGGTAAATGCACAAGCTACCTTAAACTGTGTGCCAAATGGAAATGTTCCAAACAAAGTGGGATGAAGGAAGTACTTGTTTATTAGGTGCAAAGCACCATTGGTCCCAAATATGTAGTTGTCATAACAAATTAATTCTCAATTTTTATTTTATTACATAGTGGTTCAAAACCTTTACAATTCATCATATAGTCAGTCATTAGACCTAAGTAAAAAAAAAAAAGTATAATCGCCATTAAATTGAAAAAATTCAACAAGAAATTATGGTGGAAATTACACACTCCACCTCCACTCCAGAACGACATTAATTAATTTTATTAATTACGTGAAGTATATTACCCATCTTAATTAAATTATATATACAGGCCATAAAAAAAATTATATATACAGTATTGATATGAGCATCACTTTAATTTATTAATATAATTGTTCATTAGCAAACCTGAATATTCTTGCTTAGAATGCTTTTGGCCTACAGAACTTTTTACCCCTAAACTTTGATTTCGTTTCACTTATCCCTCAAATTTTGAAAATTAGTATCTTTTACTCTATTGGACCATTTAAATTGTTGTGTAAGTTATATGAGGACCAAAACAAATATAAAATAGAAGATGAAAGACTAACTAACCATTTGAGTCAAGCTTTTATATTATTTTAATTATCTGCTTCAATCTTTTTTATTTAAACAATTCATGGAACTACCAACCCTGTATAATCTATATGATTCAGCCAATATTCTGCATCAAAGTATGATAAATTTAATTCTAGTACCCAACTCATTCATAGAACTGGAGGTTTATGTAGGAAAAATAACTATTTAGTCCTTCATCTTTCGTTTTATATTTTTTTTATCCTCAGAAAATCTAAACAACTATTTAAGTAGGCGAGAAGATAAAAGATGCTAATTTTTAAAATTTGAGGGGCAAACTTGAGTCAAAATTGAAGGATTAAAAAGTTTGAGTTAGCAAAGTCCAGGGGTGAGAGAGGTTTTAAGCCGAATGCTTTATCTTCCAAGTCTTTCCTTGAGACAAAACCCGCCTAGCTTTCTGCAAATTTTCACGATTCTATTTTATATAATGCTTTCCCTTCGGTTTTTTTTCTTTTTTTTTTCAGGGCCACATGTATATTCATGCTTTTGAGTATAATCATACCATAGAAGTTGTGCACTCTAATTTCGTGTTAGTTAACATAATTTTAATAATATAATTATTTTATTTATAATATAGCTTAAATTCGATGAGCACCCAATTTTTAGATAAGAATAATTCTAAGTTGAAGCTAAGAAAAAAGTTAACAATATAACCTTGGCGGCCGTTAGCGTCCATAAGGATCAGATTGGAATTAACTAAAGGGAAAATTAAAATTGTTGCTGGGCGTAGCGCATCCAGCTGATCCAGTCCCCACTGTGACTAATTGACAAAGAATAGCAAGTTGGTACGATAAGTAGCTGGCTAGCTATTTGTTATTTGCTGCATGCTTTGGTGCAAGGAACCGTGTGACTCAAATCGATCGACTTGGAGGATAATCGACTTTATATATTTGTATCTTCACGCATATAAATTACTTCCTCCGTTTAATAAAAAATGATCTTTTTACTATTTATAGTAATTAATTTTTATATTTATTTTTTAAATTTATTATAAAAATATAAATATTTTATATGAAAATAAAATTTTAAAAATTATAATTTTTAAATATTATTTTTAGAAATTTTTTCAATTCATATTAACATGAATACGTTCAAATCAAATTTTAGTAAAATAAAATAAAATTTTAATTAATATAAAATAAAGGGTGTAAAATTAAACACCCACCCCTTGATCTACTTGGGTTTGGGGGAGCTCATTACTCCTATGTAGGAGATCCATCTCTTTAAGTTTTTCCACTTACCTTGTGTAAAACATCTACAATTACCATCCCCCTTTTTCCAAAATCCATTTTACTGTCCTTGTGGCCATAGCTTGGTGGGAATAAAGACGCAACCCAGGTAGGCTGCCTGGTTTGAACCCTCTTTTTCACTTACACGGCAGAAATAAATGTTGATGCAGTTCGATGTTCTTCTAGTTTTGAAAAATAGGCAAGTGACTCTTTATCCTCGATTTAATATTATAAATATCCTACATGACCTTTGCCCTTGTTATATTATTATAGATATATTCACTCACTAATCTAAAATGACATATTTTTATTTTTATATTTTTTTCACCTAAAATTAATTTATTTGAAAGTTAATATTATATAGATGTAACAATTAATTTGAAACAAAATTTGTATCATGTGATTAAATTTCTATAAATTTTTCTTAGAAATTCATAAAAAATAATAGTATCATAAAAATTTTACAATTAGTAGATTATTTCACTCACATAAAATTAACTTTTAAATGATATTGGTTTTAATATATATATATATATAATAAATTATTTTAAATTAATTTAACTTAAATTAAAAGGAATTATCTCTAATTATCAGTGAAGCAAGAAGATGATGCTGAGGGCTGGTATAGATTTTGTGGTCGTTCAATGAATAAATTCGTACATACGTAGTGTCTGAAACAAGAAAAAGAAAACATATACTCCGGGTCAACTAGATATGTACATTTATGTTTTCATTTCCTAGAAATCTATCAGTGGGTACCAGAATTTTTGCCTTTTCTTTTTTGGTTTTTTTTAAAAAAGTACATATTCGTTAGCCATGTCAGATTTTTCATTTTCCTGTTTCTAAAATTAGGTGAGTCAAAATTAAGTGTACCCAATCGGTTTTTTTTTTTTTGTTTCAAACAAAATCAAATAGTTGAATTTATTTGATTTTTGTATTATGTACTAATAATTGAATAAATTGAGTTATAGAAGAAAAATGAAATAACTGAAAACCAAAATAATAAAAAAAAAGTTAGTTATTCAGTTTTCAATAAGGATAACTAAATTATATGCATATACATTCTAAATCTCAAATGTCTATCAAATATTCAAATCTAAATACACATTCCAATTACATAGCAAACATCTATTATAATTCATTTCAAATTTAAACATCAAAGACATATACATAGTAAACATTCATTACAAGCATAATTCTTTTCAAATCTAAAATATATATACTATTAAAATAAAAATTTGGCCATTTCAGTTAATTGAATTTTAATTGAAGGAAAATGAAAATTGAACTGGACTTATAATTGAAAATCAAAATTACACCTAAAAATGATAACCGAAAATCAAAATTTTGTGGTTATTCTAGTATTTCAAATATAACCAAAATTTTGCTCATCCATAGTCAAAATGCATTGTTTTTGTATCAATTAATGGGATGATCTCTTCTTCTAATATATTGTTTCATTTTCTATCGCTAATTATATAAACGTTAATGTATCAAACACTTGTGGGGTGAGGTGAAATGCTAATGCTATTCCTTAACAAAATAAGATCTCGAATCTGACTCTTAGGTAAGCAAATTATGAGTAGAGATGCCAATAGGACGGATTAGATACGAGTATCTCTTATCCAAAATCCATGATCACGAATTTTTGCTTACCTGCAAAGTAATGGATATTTGATAGTGGATGAAATTTCTTACAGTACCCGTCACCCATAGGGAATTTGTACTCACCTAATTCCATCACTAAAATTACACATTTTATAGATTTGGGGTTTATCAATTCGCAAACGCTCATTCCTTTGTGAATAATCTTACTATTATTATGTGATAAAAAATGTGACCCTAATGAGCACAAGCTCATCGGAGGTCAAGAAGAGCATGTTTAATGAGGCTTATATGAAAAATAGTTAAATTACACAATTTGTGGCTATGACAAGTAGATGGGTTAGATTTATTTATTGTGGATGTTCTAAACTTGTCATTTGCCTGCACCTACCAAATGAGCATACTTTGTTACCTATATTCACCTCATCGCGAGTATTTTAACTTATTTACCCACTCGTCATAGACGGACAATTTATAGTTAATGAATATCATCCACCTACCTGTCATTTCTAGCTATGAGAGAACTTCCTTGTAAACAGACTCTAGCTTCACTTTGGCACCAAAGGGAAAATAGAACTAGAGGAGATACGAGATTTGATGCAAAGTGGGATTATATAATAAGAAAACCACCTTCCACAAATTAATCTGCAGAAAATATCCATCAGCAGCCCCCCGAATCAACTGGTCAATCAGCCTATTCAAGCCCCTGAACTCTGGAGCAATGCAATTTAGTCCAATCATTGATCGACCAAACAAAGAAAGGGTCAACCTACACCAATGATCCGTAACTAACTTGAGCTAAGTTGAAGTTCAGAAACGTTACTCGGGCCATTCCTGAACTTGCATCGTAAAAGAAAAGTTTCATAGTAGCCAAACTGTGACCTGACATTCTCTAGTCTTGGGAAACAGAGAAATCAACCTTCAGTGCTCCCAAATACAATAAATACCTTTTACAGCAAATTGTTCCGAGTACAAACATAAACATGAGAATTTTAGCTAACCTAGTCTGGAACAAATTAAAGAAAGAAGAAAGCTACATGTATATTTTCTCGTTACATCCAATTATTTAATTAAAGTTTAGCGTAGTCCCAAAAACGTTTTGAGGGACGGCAAGTCGATCGATATAACTAGCTCAATGTCCATTTTACATTTGCATCAATTCACCGTCCAAAATTCAGTTACGTATATGTTAGATTGCAGCGCCATCAAAATGTTTTGAACCATCTAGCCCACTAAATAAGGTACCAACAAAAAAAAATCATAATTATATCACGGACGAAAGACATTACGAATAAGTTTTTATAAAGAAAGTATGAACTCGGCCCAGTCCGTTATACTAATCGGTGGCCGTCAAAGTCCAGATACTAGCAACAATGAAGGAAAACGTACGATCAAATTAATTGAATTGCGGCGGGGAAGGAAAGGGTCAGGATTCAGATGACGTTCGTCCCATGTTTTACGTTTTACACGTGAAATTATGATGGCAAATTCTGTTAATTGGCATCCTAACGTGTACGACTTATTATGTTTCTTTTCCTTTTTCCTTTTTTTTTTTTTTTTGTTTTTCTGTTTGAGAGAGAACTAATTATGTTTCTTTTCGTTGAAAATTCTAAATTCGAGAACTTGAGGGTTAATTAGTTAATACTGTAGCAAGTCCATACATATACCTGTTTGTGAAATTACATTTTTTTTTACCAGACAGAGAATTTGTTTTATTAATGAAAATCAAATATATACATCGTCCAACAGAAGAATCAACAATCGAAACACATAACGAAAACAAACTTGCGCGGCAAATCAGCCTCGTTATTGTCAAAACTAGCAACGTAAACTATTGGCTAGTATGAACGTAGCAAGCTAATACTACAAGTATTAATTAATATTGGCCGCCAAGATTTGGTTCATGAATTAATCTTCGTGGACTAATTTTAGTGGTCGGTTCGGTCCACGTTACTGGAAGCTTTCAGGTCTTGTCTCTACCTCCCAAGTCTTTCCATGTGACATACACAAAACCCCATCGCTTTCTGCAATTTTCACGATTCTATTTTATACTGCCGTTCACTTTACGAATTTCTCCAATTAAAATCACACACACAGCATCTTTTAAAAAATTGTTGAGTTTCGCTTAACCTTATTATTCTTTTTTATCATAACGCGTGATCGATCAAATAAAGGATAATTGATGAGAAGAGTTTGTTAAGTTTTTTTTGCTGACGTTTTCTACATTGCTATCAAATTACGTGCATACATATCATTTAACGTGCTCACACAGTAAGTTGGGTTTTTTTTTCTTATTCAATCGATCTTAATTATGTGTAAAAATTCACTTTGGTTCACGTCTACAAATCTAAATTAATAATCAAGTGCAATGCAACCAATTAGTTATGTTTAAATTCTTATTTAAGACGACTATTCATAAACATCGAGTGTGAAACTAGCTTGTACCAACCTAGCATGAGTAGCTTTCTCCTCTCTCTATAAAAATTTGGGTATTCTTGATCATATTTGACATATAAATTTAATTTTTCATTGAAAAAAATCTTTCTATATTTTAATTGAATAAAGGAAGGATGAAGATGGGGTAGGAATTGTTTGAAAATGGACATCGGTGTCATAGTTCAATTGATCTTATGGGAGAAGAGATTCAATGGTTTACTTCTTATTTGGAGGGAGCGTAGTGGTTGTTCAAGAAGCAAGGGGAGGCAAAAGTTTCGAACATCAGATAGGCTGGACTTGTATATCTATCATTTAAAGAAAATGATAATGGGCATTTTCTTGAGTTGACTAAAGTGAAAAAAAATCAAACCAATCAAGTATAATAACTGTGGAAGGAGCAAATTTGTAGCAGTGGCGCTGAGTTCATCGTTTGCTAGGTTCTTTGTCAGGCAGAAATTGGAGTGTTGGTGGTGGTGATTGTAAGCGCAGCCACCACGGTGGTTGGATCTTAATAGCTGTCCAAAGGACAATAGCTTTGTGAGGTTGTCATTGCCCCTAATTACTCCAAATTGTGATGTCAGGGTTGGAGGTGGTGAGGAGCTATGGTGGTCTATGAAGGATGCATGCCATGAGAGGGGAGGCAAAGTGAATGAGGAGACATGGCATGGTGACAAAGAGGGTTAGCGTTGGGGAGGTGGTGACGTTCGGTAAGGAAGCAAGGCATGCCATGAGCTTGACGTATGGTGATGGGGTTCACAAGGTGATTTCGTTTGGAGTTGCAGCAAGTGATGGCAAACAGGTGCTCCAAGGTGACAAGGCATCTTCGGATGGATGTGCTTTAGGTTGTGGTGGATAAATGATCAATCGGGTTAAGGTTGTTCCAAATATTTTGGGTGTGGGCTGGGTTAATGGTTTTGGTGTGCTAGAAAATATTAAAGATTCTGGTGGCCTTGACCTATGTAGCAACGTGATTCTTTAGAAGTCGCCACCAATCAGTTTACCTAGGTCGATTGAATACCTGTTATGGTCTGCGAAAGATTCTAAGATTGTGAGTCGGTTACGCTAAAATAACCTTATTAAAGCGCCCGAAAATCGATACCATGGGATTCAGTTTTATCTTTTCCTAAACCTTTGCTTCTTAACCTAATATTTGATTGAAAATAATTTTAATGAAATTTATTTTTAATTCTAAACCTTGAATCTTATCAGACCAATCGGATATGGAATCCTAGGCGTCCTTGAAATCTCAAAACTTTATCAAATCCATCAAGAATTTGAAAGGAACATCTTGTTTTAACCCGTGAGTCTTATCAGACCAATAGGATTCGAACAAATAATCCGTTTCGGGATTTTATCAAATCACCAAGAACAGGTCTTTGAAATTTGTTATGTATTTTACAATTGCTTAACCAATAATTTTTGTGTGTTATTAACATTTAGATGCATTGTGAGTATTAAATAAAGAAAACAAAATCACACAATCCTAAAGTTAAAAGAAAATAAAGATAAGTAAAGAAAACTTTAAAAAAACATAAAATAAACTAAACTTTTTAGGTTATATTTTATGTGAATTTAATGACTAAATTTGCTGTCAATGATTCATCTGCAAAACAAAGAGAAGTTAGCGACTTGTGTGAACGGATATAGAAAGAACAAGGTTTAAAGAGGGGTTTTACCCAAAACTGGAAGTGCTGGTGGATCTGGTTCGGACAAAACGGGTCGGGCCAAAGTGGAGGAGTCGGATTCTTCCCCGATTCCTTCTATGACGGCGACGATCAGGCGAAGGAGAGAGGAGAGGCTCGGGCTTCAGCGGCGGCGGCGGGATGAGCGACTGAGTGGGACCGGCCGCGTATGGCGGTGAAAAGAGGAGGAGATCGCGGCGTCGACTGGGGGAAAGGGAAGGCTGGAGCGGCGTGGCTGGCCGGGAGGGCTGACGGGGAAGGCCGACGGAGGCGGATTGCGACGTGACAACGTCCGGCAACGTCAAGGGTAGTCGAAGCGTCGGGGGAGCGGGGAGTAACCAGGGACGGCCGCGACAAGGAAAGGAGGTTAAGGATCTTGGGAGGCGAGCTGTAAGAAATTAGGAGTTCAGGGCTGCAGTGTTCTCTTTTCCGAGTTAGGAGCTTAGGATTACGAAAATTCTCCCCCCCTTTTCATCAATTAATGACCCCTACTCATACTAAGAGTGGCTAGGCGACATTAGCTAGGCTTAACAAAGTTTAACTTGATCCAAATTCTATTTGAGGAGATTAGGATATAATTTGATAAAGTGTTAGTTTAAGTAAAAAAAAAAACTCTCAAGCTGCCGATATTGTTTTAAATTCTTTGTGAATTTTAATTTGACCAAAAACTTTAAAGATTTGTTAATTGAGCCCAAAACTTCATAAAATTTTTCAAATTTCTTTAGAATTTTAGGATTTTGACAGATTTGCCCCCAAACTCTCAATTTTTGACAAATTTACCTCAAACTTTCCAATTTTTTCCTAAAATCCTCTAAAAATTTCTAGCTTTTCCCCAAACTTCCCGTTTTTCCTAAATTGACCCTACAAGACCTTTAAGACTCTAAATTAGTACCTAAACTAAACTAACTCCTATTTCTACCCTAGATGACCACTTAAAATTCCTAAAGATTTGTAGACCAACATAACAATATAACCTAAATGTGAATAGACCAACTAACTATGCAAGACCCTAAATGACAGAAATGACCCAAACTCTTAACAAATGACCAAATAATCCCTAAAAATGAAAAATGCCCCCTAAATTATTTTTTCTAACATAAAAATCGAGCAAAAGTCAGTGCCTGGACAAAATTGGGTTTCAACAATCTGGATTATGGGGGACTAGAGAATGGTTCTTTTACTGAGTCTATTGAGTGAAAAAAAAAATGTACAAAATGATGGTTCAACTTTTTCTAGTATAGGGTAAATAATATCAAGGTTGATTTAGTGATGAGGGAAACTAAACATAAAGCGAATCTTATTTAATCTTCGCAAGAGTCCCACCAAGCTTGAAGGCCTTAGACAAGTTAGGGGACAAGATTTGATGAGTTTTGGGTGGCTATCAAAAGATTCGACTGCAAAAGATATTGGGTCATCAAAACATATTAAGGAGAATGATGGAACTGTGGGGTCTTTAGGTTGATAATCTAGGAATTAAAGTTTTAAATCTTAAAGAGAGGTCATTTGATGGTTGTGAGGAACTAGTATTAGATACCTTAGATAATCTTGGCAAGGTCAAAAATCAGAGGAATGAGAAAAAAAGCAAGGATTGTGGCCAAAAGAATCAGCAATAAAATGTAAATTAAAAAGATTGGAATAGAGAATTAAAGATTAGATTTTTATTTTTACTATTTTTTTGATCTTGGAGGTTGTGGTTATTGGTGTTAAAGCTTGTATTTTCTTGGCATTGGTTGAGAATGTTGGGTTCATTTAGGCTTATGGAGATTTGGAAAGGGACTTTGGGCTCGATATATAATTCAAAAGTTTGATGCACTTTTGTACTTTATGGGGGTTCTTAAGTTGAATTGCTCCACTTTAGTGAGACCTATACTTTATATTTATTGTTAATAATATTTATTTTTCCGTTAAAAAAAACCTAGCATGAGTACTGAAAAACATAGATGAACCGGAAAGGTTAGGTCCTAAAATGTTTATTAAACTTCTATAAGTATAATCATGAGTATATCAAACTATTTTTTAATGTCTATCAGCTCTTAGAACTTTTTAAATTGTGTAAGTTATGCTGTTGGGTGCCTTAGTTGTGCCCATAATTAAGTGTTGAAACTTTAAAGTTCTTTTGCCCCGTATGCGTTATATTATTTTATTTTCTCAAGTAGCAAAATAGCGTTACTTCACGTGTTTTGGTAGTTCCCCTTTCATTAGATCTTAATCCATAGAAAGAAATAATAATAATAATACTGCTCGAGGGCTTGAACGAAGCTAATTTAAGATATCAAATGGCTTGTTTGAGAAACACAGAAAAGTTGAGCGTTTATTTGTACAAAACTCGAAAGGCCGCCGGTAAAGGTGAGGGGCTGAGCCTGAGGGCGCCTAGTGAGCGTATAGGAAAGCAAAGGAGTCGTCAAATCTTGGACTTGGATTGGATACGGAGTGGCCGCAGCGGGCAGGAAATGCAGCTACCTCCGAAAACAATTACACCTTTTGCTTTTGGGCCTAGAACAAGAAGCCGCAAGGCTCTTACGGAAAGCAATCACAGTATAACTTTAAAAAATTGTAACAAGTTTATTGAATTTTATTCTGTTTCTTTTCATACACTTAATTATTTAAGGGTAAAAATTAGAGCACCATATATTAGTCACACCACATACCTTTGCATTATATTTATAGGCACATTAACTTTAACGCCTATTGTACATTAGTCCCGCCTTCTAAACTTGGTTGGCAAATTAGGCACATTAACTTTAACAACCATTTAGGTAGGAATGAACATTAACAAATAACAAGGAAATGCAGTCCCGCTTTCCAAGCTTGGTTGGCAATGGTACATTAATTTCACATCCCTTACCCGAATTTCAGTTCCCATTTTTCTTTTCTTGTAGTAGTAGATAACTTTGAATAATAAAAAGAAAAACAAGAAAGTGCAGTTTGTCTACCAGGATTAGAGTCTAGAAAAACTAGTACATTTTAGTTATTTTTTCCCCTAAATAGCTGTATCCTGTTGAATCGCAACATAAAAAAATGTTTAACTTATATATATATATATATGGTTATTGTTATTATTATTTTGTTACCATTGCGTTAGAATTTGAAACTTGAAAGTACCTCTAACACGACACACGATGACACAAAAAGAGTGCGAATATTTTATAAGGTTACTTTTCTTTCAAATTACATCCTGAAAGAAGAGAAGAGGTAAATTGCTAAATGTGTAGTGTATATAGCTTGAGAAGAATATACTAACTACTTTTAAAGTTGTTCATTGAGTTTTATATGCTACATAAACTTACAAGCTTGCCTTAAAACAGTACCTCAATCAAGCCGTATATGAATTTTTTGGAAAAATTACAAAGATTCCATCATGTTTATCTAACCTACAGCTATTTCTTTATATTTTGAGAAATATATTATTATCTCCTTATTTTTTAGAAACTTACACTTATGCCCTTTTAATTCATTTAAGATGTTAAAAGCCTACGATTACTCCATCCGTCCTAAATTCTTAACACCATTCATTTTTTATTAATTAATCTGTAATTTTTTATTTTCAATATTTTAGCATATAAATGATAAAATAAGATCTATAATTTTTAAATATAATTTTTAATAAATAATAATATAAACAAATTCAAGTTTAACTGTTTAAAAAAGTTAAATAGATCAAAGGTAGTAGGACGGAGGGTGCAGTAGTTTTCAGAATTCCAAACAAAAAAGAATATTGACCACTTGCCCTAAAAGGGTGTTTAGTTGAACACAAAGGATTGAATCTAGCGTTTTTTTGGAATAAAAAATTATAATTATTTTTAGTAAATCATCATATTACTTCATGTGTGTTTGATAAATCACCATATTTGATAATTTATGTTAGCTAAATATTCTTTTTAGTTACCGGTGTTTTTAGTTTATGATTACAGGAATTAGTTAGCTATTCAAAATAAAGGATGAGAGTGTAACTGTAATTCTGTAAAATTTCAGAAAATTCTGATACGGCTAGTGAGTATATTTCTACGGCTGCAGGTTTAGGTTAGGGCAAAGTCAAACCCATACACATTGGATTTTGTAAGATTACTTGCGGTAGGCAGGAGTATTGTGTGGTACACGTTGCAGATAATAATCGGCCTCACCAACATAAACGAATCAGCGCTCGCGTAAGCCACTTGATCTCACCAATTCCCTGGCTTTCTGCTTCGTTTCATTCTCTTCATCTTTTGCATTGAGCGCTCGCAATTATTAGTAACTTCTCTCTGTTGATTAGTTCAGATTTTAAATATTTAAGGTTAATTGCATTTACTTCTATGTAAAAGTTGGATATTGACACAGACAGTTTAATAAATCAATTTTCGCTCTATAAATGGGAAAATTAACCGGGTAGATTTTACTGGATGTAAGATCTAATTTTTAGGCGTATAAATAATAAGGTGTTGAACCGATGAGCAAGAGGACAGAGAGAGATGTAAATGGCGCGCAATGAGAATTGGCGATGGACCTTCACACAGCACAACGCAAATCCTCTTGTTGTGGTTGCTGTAGAAATTTTGACTTTGGCTTCACAAACCTCCAAAATTATTCTTCAATTCATGTTTATTCGGGTCCTCTAGGCTAGTGTCAATCTTCGCTTGTCGGTCCACCTAATCTTTTCAAATATTGGTATTTGTATTATAAAGTCTAGCACCCAATTCGTTTTAACTTTAGCCAATTGATTACAAAATGACTTTTTCTTATTTTTACATCTTTTTTACTTGAAACTAATTTTAATTAAAAGCCAATATTATGTAGCTACAATAATCAATTAAAAATATAATTTTTATAATCTTACTAATTTTTTATGAATTTTTCTAGTTCCAAGTCTTAAAAAAGAAAAATTCATAAAAATTTAACAACATCCTAAAAATTTACTTTCAAATTGATTATTGCATCTACATAACATTAACTTTCAAATGAAATTGGTTTCACGTAAAAAAGATGAAAAAGTTAAAAAAAGTCAGTTGACTTTAGATGAAACGAATTGGCCCTAGAATTAGAGATATTGTTCTTTTTCTATAAGCTTTTTTCCTTTTTTTTTTTGTTATGATTAAGGATTCGATCTCTTTCTTAACTTTTATATGGTGGCGAATTGTGTGGAATGGTGTTTTGGTTTTTCTTCTAAACTGTCATGTATATTTAGAAGGGTGGCGATCGATTACCACTCTTGCTCCTTAAGTCCTAAACATGTCCCTTCATTTGTTGACCACCTTCTCACTTTTTCTTTTGTTTTTTAGTTTAAGGTCTAAGCTTCCAACTGCAAGGCACTTCGCACAAGAAAATAATTGGTCGCCAGCTCATTGGACCTAACTGTTTCGTACCACACTTTGCTCTTAGCCTTTAGACTTTAGAGGCACCAAGTCACAGATACAAATAGGGGAAGAGGGCAATTTTGTCATTCAAGTATAAGATAGGTGGTAGTGATGATATAGCAATATTTTTGTTGATGTAGAGCCAACGTGGATGCACAGGTGAAAATGGTAAAAAGAAAAAACTATTATATAGTTACTTAAATTGTATTTATTTACTATTTTTCACTTTAATCTTTTATTTCCAACATCAAAGCCACTATCTCTAACTTGTATTTCTCAATCCACTGGAAATGGAATGCTAGAGAAATGCATCAACAAATACTTCTACCATGATTTCCATTCAACTTGCTCACACAAGCGTCGCAATCTCAGCGTCAATTGCAGTAACTCAAACTCATAGATTTGCTTAACTTCAGTGGTGGCAATTATTGAGTAATTGTTACTTGTCGGCCGTAATTGTTGGGCAATTGTTACTTGTCGTGTCTCGTGCACAATCGGCCTCCATTTGACAACCCTCCCACTTCCTTCTCCTCTTTTAGATGTCACCACCATCATCAATGTCAAAACTTAATGGCAACTAGACCTATTTAAAAAACTTTTTTAGCAATGTAACATATTAGTTGACATAGCAGACAGAATATCCAACTCACTCTCACCCTAACAGAATTTTCTTTGTGATAACGGAATATTCCCACCGCCAATTGTCATAGTGGTAAATATCTTCTATTCCAAAACATTAATGCTAAATATGTTAATTTTGAATATGTTAATGACAAGTTTCTTTAAAAAAATATTCTAGGTGCAAAGTTACTCTCTGTCATATATTTTAATGGCAAAATTGCCACTTTTGCCAATACAGAAAACAACATATATGTGTTACATATAATTTAGTATTATTTTACATAATTTAATTAGTTGTTTTTTCAGGTTAATTTTTGCATTAAGAGATATTAACAGATGATGTTATTACTATATGATTAAGCAAAATGATCTGAATAGGAATGTCAAGTTAAAGCAATAGTGGATTAATTAACTCACCTAAGGTCTTCTATACAGGAAAAAAAAACACACACACATCTAATGTGAGGCTTTTCTAAATTTACGTTTTCAATATAAAAAATATATATTTTAATTTTTTTTTTCCTGATATTTATAATACACGACAAGTTACAAGTCAAGAGGAAGAGAACTGAAAACAACCTATTTAAAAATTGAGTGAGTTTTCTTGTCTCTATGAAGGCTTAAACCTTAATCTTGAAGCCAGGGCAACTCTGATATAATTAAATTTACCACTTAAATTAGACTTCATTAGCATATATACTTTCTCTTTCAGTGGGGAATGCTGCTCTAAATCATTTCTGCTAACAGAAATTTAGGTGGAGCTTTGCCGCCTGCCATGAACTTAAAGTTCCCCACTCCCTCCAGCCGGTCTGTTGGGCCCTCGTTGCCCTATCATTCTTGTTGTCGTTTTCGTTTGTTTCTCTTTTTAATTTTCTTTTGGTAAGAATACGTATTAATATATTATAAAATTTATGATTGTACATACAAAATTATTTATTGGAAATTATATTGTGGTGGTTTTTAGTCTTTTAGTTCTAAATTCAATCCTAAGCCCAAACTATCTCATTCACACTTCACAAATATATACCTAATTTTGCAGAACATCATTGAGCAAGTATTGCATGTGCAACTTTATTAAATTTTGGTATTGTTATAAGTATATGGTAATGATATAAACCGATAGATCCAAAAACTAGAATCGTAAAATTTAAAATCATGGTTCTGGTTTCATCTAGTTCTTAGATTGGGGAACCAAACTTGTTTTTGATTGGTTTGGTTCCACCATAAATCTAAGCCAACTTAAACCATGAGCACTCTTTGCCAAAAGGTCATAGACCCCAGAGACTTCTATGACTCCTGAACTACGCAATAAATCTATGATGATGGTGGTTTTGATATTTTATCTCATAATTCTCTCTTAAAATGTTTGTGCCAAAAAAGACATCCCGAGTAACTTCGTCATTTATACTTTTACATGATTTATAATGTTAACTAAATATCAAAAGTTAATTAACACTAAATTTCATATAAGGTGCAATATTATGTTAATGATGTAGATGCGGTAAAACATAGATGCTTCAACTTCATACAAAACAAGAGTGCCCAAGTTGAAGATGAGTTTAGCAAGGGGTTTGAAATCTGTGAATTTTTGCAGGCTGTCCTATTTCAAATAAATTGATATAGTTTAGCGGACGGCATGACCAAGTTTTATAGCTTCCTCTAATTGTACCTTTCATAATTTTTCTTGCTCTAGCTCCTCTGTTTATGTGAAATAAGATATGTATTCCAATAATGAAGTGCTGGAAGAGATTCAACTGTTTCCTTTTAGCTTGTGTTCCTCTTTAGAGCCAGAAGCATAACTGTCCTACCCCAAATTACCACATCTGGTGATAGCTAAGATAGTGATCATGTGGCTTTTCCATCCATACATAAAGTTTCGGACTTGTGTTAGGCAATGAACTATATATGGACTTCAGACGGATTTGCAACTATTTAAAAAGTTTGGGACCAACTACACAGTTTAACCATTATATCTGCAAGTACTTGTACTTAATTATGGTAGTATGTTTTGCACAGTGTTGAATTTTTTTCCAAGCAAATAATTAATTTTGATGATGATAATTGTGTATTGTTTCAAACTGATTAATCTAATTTCAATGAATTTAAATAGATTTGTCAAAAGTTGTGTCAAGTAAGTTTCAATTCCAAGTATTTCAAGTTTTATTTTAAAAGAAAAGATTTAAGATTGTTGAAAAATCTTGTTTTTGAAAAAAACTTGCTAAGTCATTAAAATATGTCTTATTGTTTGGATCAAGTTTGATTTCTAAATCATAAGCTCTTTTATGAAGTTTCAAGTTTAATTTATAAAATGAATGGTTTAACATGTTTATAACTCCAGTCTGCTCAGCTCTCAAGTTTCTATTTCAATCGATTAAACGCTCTTAATATTTGAAGCCTGAAGTTGCTGTGAACTTTGTGATATTTGTTAACACGTTGAACTCATGAGTTAACCTGTCGACTGAAAGTTTAAGAAATTCTGCCAGACTTTCATGGTTGGTGCAATTTGAATGTTAAAATGAAAGTTTAACAAGCAAACTGGCAACATTATTGCACAAAAAAAAAAAAAAGAACAGGGCAACGATTATCATATTTTATGGAGCTTTTTCAGGTCTTTCCTGGCAGCTATCTAACGGTTGTGGTGCTGGGTTCCGAGGAAGTGTGGGTAGGGGAGGGGAGAGAGACTTGTCGCCAATCCCTCTGTGGTTCTCTCGTCTCTACCAGCCTAGCTACAATTTCTAATCCACTAACAGCAGAAATGAAAGCTGGGAAAATTGGTGAGCGAGCTAGTAAGCATGTGCACGTGAAACATGGAAACATGTTCTCCTCTCCTCGACTCCTCCCCCGGTATTTTCATTATAAAAAAAAAAAAAATAGTTTAGGTTGACCCATGACCGTATATCCATCATTAATTTGTGTACTAGAAATGGGAAAGCTAAACCGATTGAGTTAGTACTAGTTATCTATAGTACTATATATCAATATGTTTAGCAATTGTTAGCTGAAAATGATTTTTTCTTGATGGTTTTAGACTTTTTGTAATTATCAATTTTTTGGTATTAGCACCAGCTATTTTAGTTTAATGGGATCTCTCTTGCAGTCTATGGCTAATGTTAATATGAGAATAGTTTTATGTTGGAAGTGCATGTTGTACTTTAAACCCTTAACCTCATGCGTCTAAACGGGAACCTCACATTAGATAATGTTGAGGATGTGTAGAAGTGATTTATTTCACATTGTTAAAAGTTGTCCAAAGTAATATATATATATATATATATATATATATATATATATATATATATATATATATATATTGGTCTTTTATCTTATTGGATTAAGCTTTTGAGCACACATATGAGACCAGTACTGTATTTAATATCTCACTTGGTAGATCTCTTTAGTTCAGATCTCTCCAATAGATGAGCTATAATTTCAAGTTAATTAATTAGTGGCCATGAAAAGAGGAATTTTTTTTTCTCTTTATCAATAAGAAACATAGATTATAAGATCAAGTTAAGAAAGTGATGTGAATGAGGCAATAAGATTTTGAAGTAGATATTTTGAGAGTAGATATAGTAATTATAATAGCGTGCTTGCTTGTATGATCCAATAATTGATAGGGTTGTCTGTTGGTAGTGGAGGCTTTCCCAGGCCTCTTAACTTGTAACAAATGGGAGTGTAAAGTAGGGATAGCGTGAGATATATACTTATGTAGCATCCAATGCTATGCTAGAGTGTTGAATTGGTTGCAGAATGGAGATGCTGGGCAACAAGTTAAAACAGAGATCTAGAATTGGTTTCCTTTTTTCAAAATTTTAACTTTGCATTGCCATTTCAGGTGTTCTTTTCTGATTGGGGATGAGACAAAACTAATTTGCAATAATCAAAGCTTTTGGAAGGAAACGTACTGTGTATATTTCGGACCAATTAAACGGTGCGTGGCGATTGGAATTTTGTTTCGATTTTTACCATTAATTATCTCTATAAACAAAAGTGACAAATGGTCAGGATGGCCGAGTGGTCTAAGGCGCCAGACTCAAGTTCTGGTCCTCTAACGAGGGCGTGGGTTCAAATCCCACTTCTGACATTTTGAGGCTTTATTTCCCCTTGGATTTTTATTCCCAAAATTGCAGATTCGAAAATTTCTCAAGTTTTTACCACGATGAGATTTTGGTAACATTTAAAGATATCCCACCACCTTTTAAGACTAGAAAATGTTGAATCTTGTCAGGTTTGGGACGGAAATTAGGAATTTTATATATGAAATTTACATATAAATATTATTTTGTTCAAATTACATGAAAAAATATATTAAAATTATAATTTGAGATCTTATGATTAAAGAAATATTAAAACTGACTAATTTTAATCTTCATAGTGTCATATCACTTTGAAGCATCAACTCCAAATTATATCATGAGCTTTGTTTTCTAATAGAAATAGTTAAGACTTAAGAAATAAAAATGTCATGAAAATGAAAGTGGGAGCGATAATAAATATGATTTAGTGTTATGTGAAGCTAAATATACATTACAGACACTAAGTGCCCTAGAGTATTTGTAGAGCAGGAAAACATCATTTTTTTTAAATTTAAGTAAGTCAAAATGTTATGAAAATGAAAGCAAAAACGGCAATTAATAGCAGGAGGGGGGCATGAAAGTGAGAGCATTGGCTCCAAATAGAATGGTTATATTACATACTACAGAATTGTAGTTGTGATCTTTTTTTTTTTCATCAAGTAAGAAATCAACTATGATATTATTATAGAAAAAATATTTGCTATTTCATTTTGAATTTAAGGAATCAAATAATTTTAACGAGAAATTCACAGAAATCAATATTTAAAAAAACTAAATAAATTCAAAAATTTTGAAATGTAACTTATGAAAATTAGATGGTAAGTGATGTAGAGAATGAAGAAGTTGTAATTTCAACTTTTAGCTTGTCTAAATTGTTATGTCCGCCGAGAGACTATTTTTTGTTGAATGCAACAGTAGAAATTCTAATAACATGCGACTTTCACCTAGTACAATATAGAGGCTCCAAACCCTTCGGCGTTCTTCCTTTTTTTTTTTGGGGAGGGGGGGTGTGTGGGGGGGAGGGGGGAGTTTAGGTGACTTTTTTTTTTTTTAAACAGTTCGTATTTCTGAAAGTTTATTTTCAGTTTTATATTCATGCTTCCAAAATTATAAAACTTGTTTTATGACAATTTTTAGTTTAAAAAACAGAGTAAAACCCATATGTTTTTCAGTTTTGAAATCTCTTTTAGAAGATGTTTTCATACTTCCCGTTTTTCACTCATAAAATTTTACATTCAATTTTAAGAAACAGAAACATTTAACGAGCATGTTTTCTTCAGAAAACTGAAAAAAGAAATGAAAAAAGATGAAGCATGAAACAATGCCAACCGGTGTCTTTTTATGCAATTGCTAAACTAGCAGCCCTTTGAAGGGAAGGCGACTCGACCCGTTCAGTCTCATGGGCTTCAATTAGTATTAAGTACTCGTTGATCAGAATTACTACTACTAATTCGACAGTAACATCCAACAAATCCCCTAACACTTTAGGCCAAGTTGTATATTCCTGAAATGACGACGCCCATCTAAATCTAGAATGATTTGTAGACAAGACTCGGTGCACCAACAAGACCATTACCATAGAAAGCTGAAGAGCTGACTGATGAAACTAATATCTAACAGACACAGGCCGAGTTTTCATCTAAAGTTACAAACCGAGAAACCAATAAGTTCATCATCTCATCTTATGGATCCATCAAAAGGTTAGCCTTCGACATACTAGGCAGCAGTTTTCTGTTTCTTAGGCATACGGTAGCCACCGACAACACAGGCATGGTCACGCTCAAAAGGCTCAAGGGTCACTTGTTCCATCGGTTTGAACTGCTCTTGCTGTAGCTTCCTCACCTCACTTTCAAACACAAGTTCAGCCTTCACTGTCGAGTCTATGCAGTTTGCCTGCAAATGGTTGTGGGTCAGTACCACCACTAGCAAACAACAACCAGGTCCCTCTGACCTACTGGGCCTTGGTGACAAGAATCCAGAGACAAACCTTGATTGAGATGACAAAATGTCCACCAGCTTTCAGGAAGTATGCTGCATTGAGCGCCAAAATCCTAGCCTGCGAATATACAAATCAGCCATAACCCATGAAATGCGGAGACCAAGAAGGGGTTATAATCTACCATACTCATCCCTCAAAGGTGTTCAACAAAGCCAAGTTCAGAACTAACAAAGATATCTAAACACAATCAGTTCGTGAGCATCTATAGACACGTTCTTTCAAAATCACTATCATAAACGTATACCCAAACAAACATCATCATTATGGTCAACCTAATCTGTTAAAACTATTCAAAGCAAGACAAGACTATGTAGAGGCACAGCTTGGTGACAATTTAGTAAAAGGCTATTTGTTCACTATCAAAACTTCTAAATGAGCATCAGAGACTCGGAATTGCATCATCCAGGATGTCTAGAAGGGGAATCCGAGTTAACTCATCATATGCAGGTCTACATTGACCCCCCCCCCCCCCCCCCCCCACACCCTCTTTTAAAAAAAATAATATAATAAAATTCTTGGACAATAAATGCAGCAAAAAGAAGTATACGCACAAAACCTATTGGTGGAACAAAAAAGCATGCATATATATTGTTTCACTCCAGTAACTATTAACAGGCATCAGAGACCCGGAGTTGCATCACCCAGGATGTCTAGAAGGGGAATCCGAGATAACTCATCACATGCAAATTAGCTGATAAAACCCATTACAGAGTAAAATGCGGCAACAATATACTTCCCACACAAAACCTTGTTCGTAGAAAAATGATAAAAGCATCAAAACATGCTCAAAGACCAGTATTACAAAAGATTATTGAGTCACCATCTCTGAAAGAAAAATGAGCATCTAAAGATCAAGAAGTCAATCAAGTACCATGAAGGCATAAAAAACAATAGCAACGGATAGTGAAATATTCACAATTCAAAGGAAAATCACTGCAGAATTAACAAAACCATAGAACAAAACAGAAAAACAAATATGCAGTCCTCAATGAAATCAATCTGATCTTGAACAAAGGACAGAAGTACCAAGTATCATAAAGAAAGGAAGTTCGTGCATGGTGAAAAGTTTTACAAGGGTGCCTTCTGAAACATCAAGAACTCAAGTTCTTGAAAATCATCAAACTCTCAAACAGGGAAACTCACTGCATATCCAAACATTAAAAAGTGAAAGAACATGACAGAAAGGAATAAGGCGAGGTCCGACTTGCCAGGGTATTGCATTTAAAAATATGTATAGAAGGCCAGTCAAATCAATTATGCTCAAACAAACAACTTATCAGGTAACCATTGATCTGAAAAAACAAACCTGATCAGGCTGAGCAACATCAGAAAATATCACATCCACCATGCCAACAAGCATTCTATACTTAGCTGGATGTCTAGCATCCTCAATAATTGGTATAACATTTGTTCGCTTCTTTGCCATGTTGACTAAATCTCTACCACTTCTATGAGAAAATTCCACTGCATATACCACACCAGTCTGCCACAAAGAGATGATCATGTAAGTGATTTTATAAGCTACTTTGAACAAAGAATGACTTGAAAGAATAAATACTTACTGGGCCAACAATGTCAGATACATGAGACACAGTGGTCCCTGAAGCAGCTCCAAGGTAAAGAACCTTAGCACCCGGTTTCTTGATAGGAAAAACAAAGAAACACAACAATTCAGAAAATAGATCAAGCAGAGAAAGCCTCACATAATTTCAAGAGATAAGAGTCAACTTACAATCCATATATTATCAACACCACCAAGAATTGCTGCAGCCAACTTGGAACGAAAGGGATTCCAAACCCTGTACTCAACCTTAGTACCATCTTCATTCTGCAAAGACAATGAATTCATTCGTCAGTTCCATTTACAAAACTATAAGGCATCTGCATATTTTAGTCGTGAAAAAATGTACTTCCTCCCACAGTGAACAATTGGTGGGTAAACTTAAAATTTTAAAAATAGTTATGGTGAATCTGACATCAGACAGATGACCGATCCACTCTGTTTTAACCACGACGAAAATGTAAAAGCAGCTGCTGAGGAAAACACTAGAAATCTTTAGTTACCTGAACTGCTATTCTCTTCTCATTGTACACAGCCTCCCCGGGAACCATATTCTTGGTGACAAGAGCATCTTCCTTACCCCTGCCAACAAAAACTCCTTCGTGTCGATGAGGTTCAACCACAACCTTGCTTCCACCCCTCATCCCCCCTCCTCTTCCTCCACGTCCTCTTCCTCCACCACGGCCACCGCTACGCCCGCCACCACGTTTCATGGCACTTCCCCTGTCAACACTTCTTCCTCCGCCTCCTCTGCCTCTTCCTCTGCCTCCATCACTACGGCCACCCCTGAACCCACCACCACCACGGCCTGAGAAGCAAAATGTATGAGACTTCACGCAAGGACTATGAATAATGAAAAAAAAAACAGCAGAAATCGAAACTTTTGCTTTAATTCGAGCAAAATATCAAAAACCCATATCCTTATCGGCTAAAAATTGATTACAGGCACAAAAGAAAGGAACCGTGGAAAATATACTAATCAAACATTCATGTATATAGAAAATGTTTGAGCCTAGACCATAAAGCAGCCGAAGGATTCAGAAGGAACCTCATTACCTCTTGGCGGTGCCATCGCAGCTCAAAATATTGAATCGGCTGAGACTGGAGAAAAGCTCAGATACTTTAGGGTTTAAGGAGTGAGCGAAGCGACGGGGGCGAGTGACCTATATAATGAGAATTATTTTAAGTTTTAGGGTTTTTACATTTCTCACTAAAATGAAGCATAAGTCTTTCAATTTTGAGAATATTTTCCATAACATCACTGAAGTGTTTTGTTTTTACAACCACGTCATTCCACTTCAAACTTCACAATTAAGTCATTAGTTATGTGGCGATACCACTTGAACAAATCTTTTTTATTTTTTTTGTAAACCGAAGCAGTAAATAAAGTTAAGCAGAGGCAAAACGAGTAGAATCAAAGATGTGAACTCGAGGTACACATAGACGAGGCACAATGGCCAAGGTACAACAATCCAAAGTATCCATATTGACCCTTGGGGATTGAATTAAACCAGCTAGAGCACTATTAGGCGCTTCCATGCCTCGAAGAGCTATTAAAGCATGGGGACAATATGTTAGAATAGTAATATTATGCAAGCCAAACATTAAGGCTACAAGGATTGCTCCTTGAACAGACCGAATATCTGCTTTCAATGTAGAACCACATAATGGAAGGAGTTGACCATCCTTAAGAATAGAAGGATCGTTAAAACCTATTTAGAGTCAAGCAGCAGCCCCTAGACTAGAACGACTATGCCATGCCCTATCCACCACAAATAATAAGGAGTTTTTTATTGGAAGTAGAGTTTACTAGCTCCCCCCTATGTGGCATAAAGGATTAGGAGCAGTGGTCATGTGTCTTGAGATTTACATCTTGAAGGCCCAAGAAGAATGAAGCAGCTAAATGAGTGCATCTCTCCTAGAGATGAGAGATTCGACATCAAACACCAAATTTTAAAAAACTAGTTCATTGCACCCAATCCAGATAATCCAAAGAATAGTTGTAAAATAGAAAAACTTGAAAGGACAGCAGAATAGGGAAATAGGGTTGGAACAAAAGTGACCCCAAATATCAAAAGTACCTTGACAACTCCAAAATAAGTAGAAGGTCAATTCATCTTGTAAATTGTAGCATAAATATACAGGATTGATGTTACACCCATGGTGAGCGAGAAAAGTTGCTATGGGGAGGGTGTTCAATAGACATTTCTACATGAATACCTTGTACTTATGAAAAAAAAATATGATCCTCAATGTTTTTTTGAGAACTCTTAAAAAATTGGGATCCTAGGATAGCCTATGAGAGTAGTAGACCAAGTTGTTGTGATTTGCAGTGGAATTGAGCTACTGAGAAGCATAACCATTCTTTGTAAAGTATTGGCTAGAAGAATTACCATTCTAGGGCACAATATTAGGACTTGCCTCATAGGAGGGGGCATCAAGGGAAATAATAGATTAGATGATTTAAGATGAGAACAACAAATGCAAAAAGTCCCTGTTTTAGGCTTGAGTGTCTCCTAACAACAAGTCTGCAAGCTTTAAATCTTTATGGGGGATGAATTTTGGACTGAGGGCTCTAAGGATATTAAAGGGATGCCTAAAATCTAGGAATCATACCATACCCAGATAGTCTTACCATTGCCAATAGTCCACCTATGAGTAGTATCAATGATATTCCACCCATGTAAAGGCCTATGCTAGATTGGGGATGCATTACTTTTAGGCTTGGCTACCCAAACTAATTGAGTGCTTCCTTACTTTGCCTTCAAAACTTTATAGACAATGGAGTTGGAATTACTTAGGAAGATTCTCCATATTGTTTTAGCTAGTATGCTTGGTTAAAGAGATGCATGTCGTTTAGACCCAATCCACCTAGGCATTTGGGCATCATCATCATCAAGAATGGTTTATTTTTTAAATGACAACCTCAATGATCCTAGGAACCCAACCACCAGAATTTCATGATATTACTTAAAAAACTATCTGATAAGGTGACTAAGACCATGAAAAGAGATATAACAGATGCTGGGAGAGAAGAAACAATGGATTAGATAAAAGGTCATCCTTCAAGTATTATTAAACAATTTCTTTTTCCAAGCATTTAGCTAATTGGCAATCTTGTCCACTAGGAATGTAAAAGATAATGATTTGGAAAAATTTTGGGAGAAGAAAGCATCCAAATAGTTCTAAATTTTATTGTTGACCAAGAACAAAATAATATTGCAAAAACCCCCATAATAGGTTCTGAGGAACATTGTGATTGAATATCTATTGTGATTTGTGAAAATTGACTTTTTGACTAGCTGCTAATGCATACAACTAAAGATTATTTTTAATGGTCACAATAGACTCCATTGATTATCTGAAGAAAAGCATGCAATCATATGCCAAAAAAAAAAATAGGTGGTTGATGCAAGGGCCATTATGACAAACCCTTAGACCTAAAAAATGTCCTGAAGATTAGAGTGAGGACAAATGCATAGAAAGTTCTTTAGTGTAGAGATTGAATAGATATGGCGATAGCAAATACCTTTGTCTTTGACCTACTTAGGGGGAGAACCAGTCTGTGATATAACCATTGACCAATATGGAGTATGAGATTATAGTAATACACTATAAAATGAGAGTGATCCACTGATTGGGAAGTTTGTTGTTCTCAAAACCTTTTCCACAAAGGGCCGTCTAATTTTATCATGGGCTTTCATTATGTCTAACTTGAGAATTGCTCTATAGACCTGTGGTCCTACAGATGGTTTAAAACCTTTAAGAGCTTGGAGAATTTCATGAGTTATATTGTCATGGATATGATGCTCTAGAATGAAAGCATTTTAATATTTAAGGATAAGAGAAGAAATGATAAGCTTCAAATGACTGACTAAAACTTTGGTGATCATTTTATACAGGGAGGTGCAAAGACTAATTGGGTGGTAATCTTTGTCCCGATGAGCTCCCCTGAATTTAGGAAAAAGAATAATGTTAGTGCGATTAACTTAAATAAATCTCGACATATTGAAGTTTAACACTTGCATTACGGATATCAAAAAGCACCTAAACCCCTCCCCCCGGTGATCACAACTATTTTGGTAATTAAAAAGGGGGCTAGCATTTTGTCTTTAATACTACTATATTTTTGAAATTATGCAATGTTAAAATTGCACCATTTGTCCTAAACTGTATTCTCTATTGTAAATCTACTTGTAAACTAAACTTTGCAAATCTGCCTTAAACTATCATATATATTGATGTATATGTGGGTTTTGTTCGGGTTTATGTCAGTTTTGGTTCAAACAAGACAAACTTGATGTTTATATGGGTTGGTTCAGGTTGTGAATATAAAATCGTATCAAACTCGAATCAACCCTATACCTAAAGAGGATCCATGTTATATATATGGGGGTTTATAGACCCTTTTAAAAAAAATATATAATAAGAGATATATAATTTAGCAATTTGACACCCTCTAAATTTTTTAGTAGACCTTCATAATTTTCATAACATCTATTGGAATAAAATAATGAGTATCTCTTACTAAAACAAAAAAAAAAAAAAAGGGTTATTCTCTTTTATGTACTAACAATTTTCTAATTGAAAAGTCTATACTTTGACCCTGAAGTTGCATACATTTTCTCACATGGACCTTAAACATTTTTTTTTAATTTTTTTTAACATATAAAAAAATCAATGAGCTAGTTGAACACAAGATAAAATCTATGAGCCAAGTGATAACAAATGTATAAATTTAAAGGCTAAAAAAATATTTTTCTTTTATATTCTATTCAACATGAAACTTTCAATCATCTTCTTAACAATTCATATATAATTTTATAGTTTGTGACACAATTGTTTGACTGATAACAGAAAAAATAAATACTAAGTTCAAGTATTTTTCAAATTTTATTAAAAAAAAATTGCATCATCATATTACATGACTTTAGATTTTCTGTTACATATACAAATTTATAAGATTTATTCTTTAATATTAAATTAAATATTTGTATATGTATATGGATTCCCCTGTAAAATTCGTGGATATCGTGCACAACCTGCTAGTCTTTAAAAAAGGAATGAAAATAAATTAGCCCAACCTCCGACTCAGAGTCCCAGCCAAATTCCCACTCTCTCTTTTCACTTCACCACGCTCACGTTGTCCATCAACGGAAAGTCACCACAAAGCACCATTGCACACGTCAAATGTTAGAAGTCCCCTTGGCTTCGAGCTTTGATAGACAATAAGGCCCTAATTCAAGAATAAAACAAGTCTGTCTGCCAGATTAACTGAGACAGGCAAAAGGGAAGAAGTTGCAGAAGGTAGCAGCCATTGCAAACATCAAATGTCATAAGTCCCCTTGGCTTTGAGCTTCAATTCTTGGAATTGTTTCTCACCTTTCCAGTTATCTCGCCGTTTGTGATTGCTGATTGGCTGCAATTATTGGTTGCTTCATCTTTCTCTGTGACCTTTCAACTATGTGAGGAGGCTAAGGGAGAAAATTTGTGTTGGTTGTTTCTCTTGAGATTATTTTACTCTATTTTATCAATAAAAAGAAGAAGACATATCCTAAGCTTGTGTTGTTGCATAAGTAGTGGAGACAAAGGAAAATGAGGTCGGGTGTTGTTGATTGAAATAAAAAGTGTTCTAAAAATGAAGTTGGTCCCTTAAGTTACACCGGCTCCATCCCAAATTTTCTACTCCATTTTAGTTTTTTTTTTAACTTAGGTTTAGCTAAACTTATTATCAAATATTTTTTAAAAAATTATATTAAAAAACTTATATAATTTTTTTCAAAAAAATTATTGAATAAAAATATAAATAAATTTAAGTCAAATTTAAATAAAAAAATTCAAATAGAATAAAGAATCTGATATGAATGTAGTAATATAAAATGCATAAAAGCTCCAATTTTCCTATAATATTTTAGTTTAACCACTATAAAATATAACACGATACAAGGTTGGAAACCGGATCAAACAGAGCCACATATTTGTAGTTCAATCTTGATTGGTTTTTATATACAATAGTTCAGTTTAGTTTTCAGTTCTTAGGTTCAATTTAGCTTTTAGTAAAATCCTGTGCTACCTGACACATGAATGTCCATAATCATTTGGTTGAACAAAATGTCCTTCAATCTCCTCACCTACATTACGTATTGATGGAGATATGATTTCTCTTCTTTAATTTTATTAATTCTTTGGGATAATTGCATCGACCCCTATGAGGTTTACCTGAACTTATACCTTCATCCCCCTCTATGAAATACCTACATTTGCCTAAACCTACTATTTAAACAGTAAAAAAAATTGTAGATGAATAATAAGATTTTGGTTAAAAATGAAAAATGAAACAAATAAAATAAAATACTTAGGAAGTACTTTGGGTTTCAATACTTCCGGATTTAGGTGATCATACTATGTGTTTAGGTGCCCTTGAAGATTGCAACAAGGTGTGCACTATTCCTGGGACTAAGAAAGTGAATTTCATTCCCAATTCTACTAAAGAATGACACTATTATTAATTTACCGTGCACTCGAGAGGTCATATGAGGTTTCATGCTAGACCAAAAAAAAGTCAATAACAATGGTAGACTTTCTCGGAGTTCAAATCATAGAAAAATTTTAAAAAAAATGTTGATGGACTCCTAAATCTCATCACATTCCAACCAAAATCAATGTAGCTAATACTATTAACACTAAATATACTGAACCCTACAAATTATAAATATGCCGTCATTTGATTTTACAAAAATAATATTAAAATATTATTTGAATATGAAATATATAAAATATAAATTTATTTTTACATATTTTTTATGTATTCTAATTATTTTCTTCTTAATATAAATAAAATATATGTGAAAGGTTTATGTAAAAAAAAATGTGTATTAAATTTATTTTATCATTTCATATGTGTGCGTATGGTACTTTCATATAAAATAAAAAAAAATTAACCCAGTTGTGTACCAGGGAACACTGTATTTTGGTAAAGTAAAAAAAAAAAAAAACACACACACACACACACACATACAAATGAATCAATGTGTATGTGAAATCTCGTGATATACTACATGAAAAATATTAACTTAGGAAAGCTTTTGCACTATGTACGAGCAACAAACAAAATGTGGTTGAAATTTTGTAATTTCTATCAAAATTAAAGAGCTTTACCAAAACCAACACGACGGATAAAAAGCAAGCTGATTTAATTCATACAGATTTTTTGTGTTTTTACAGATTATTAGCCAATGAAATAAAAAAAAAGCAAAGATCGAGAAAGAATAAAGGGGAAAGGAAGAAGAAATATAGACCTGAGGTGGTCACCAAAAGGCTGATTGCTAACTAGTAAAAATGATAACTTTACGAATCACTTCCAACTCTAAAATAAGACCAATACCAAAGTCATATAGAGCGGGAGCGGGGAAATAGGAGTAGAAGCAAAGCAAGAGCATAATTTTGACAAATTTGTAAAGATATTAAGAGCGGAATCACCTTGGGAGCATTGGGACTCGGGCTGTGTGTTGAAACTCCAAATTTCATTGTATATAACTTTTCTCCCAGTCAATGGATATAACAGAACTGTTGTTTAAGTTTGTGCTCTGTGGCTTTGCTTCACCAATAAAAGCTTTGTTTCGAACAAATAGTACTCGTATCAATTTCTTGATTCAAACTTGAAAAATATAAATGATACAGGACAAAGAACAATTCTTCTGCTGCCATAGAAAAACAATAAGCTCACAAATTCAACTACTATTAATTTAATGGGAAGCATTCACCTCACTCACCAATCAGCAACATAGCAAACCTACTTCTGTTCTGTAATCAGACTTCCAATTCACAAGAGAGTGAAAATATGCTACTGCTTTGCCAAGAACCAGATTTCCAATCGCTTCTGTAGAGTCAGGCAAAATAAAGGGCAAAATCTTTAGAAACTCATGTTGAACAGGGACGAATTGATTTCTTTTTAGGGTTTGAACTTTGGCTCTGACTTGGGCAAATAAATCACCTTGCCAAAAAGCAAGAGAATCTTGTTTTACAAATAAGATTCTTGTGTTAAATAGAACTCGTGAAGTCGGGAAAATTAGAGTGCGTTCTCATTAGACTCAGAGCATGAATTTGTCATGCTTCATGCTAAAAGCGTGAATTCATGCGCTGAACCGTAGAGTGATTGTAGCATACTCGCTTACCATATATTACGAGATTTAGATTAAGACGAGGTTTTGATGACTCACACCTTATTGCAGGGACTTAATTTAATAACTCTAGTGTTAAAATAAATTCTTATTATAAATAATTAAAAAAAATTATCCATAGATTCATATTGATCAACTAAAATTTTTACTTTATTTCAATTTTGAGTTTAGTTCTTTTTACTTTATATTCTTATCATTAAAATGATTAGTTATAATTGAAACATAATATTGTGAAACAAAAAATTGTTTGGGCCTTAAATATATACATATTTTCTTTGTTATTGAAAAATAATTTGCTAAAATTTTTCATCTCTCATTAATTCAAACTCCAATTTTTAATATTAACACAAAATTTATCTAGAAAAATTTACTTTAAATTTCAGCAATTATAGACCAAATTATTTTATTTAACTATAGACCTTAAAGTAAATAATGGATGCTGCAAAATTCAATCATCAATAATTATAAAAATGACTGAAACACAATATTGTATTTATCTTATGTCAATCAATTAATGGTTTAACTATTAACTTAATAAAAATAAAAAGAAAAAAAATTGTCTTAAAGCAAATCAACCAAAACCATAGTCAAAAGTATGCAAATTATAATGATTAAAGTTTCATTTCAGAAAAAAAATAATAAAGAAAGATGACAAAAAAAATTTAGACGAAGATAAAAATTGAAAAAAACTATAAATTAAAGGTTTAATAATTGATTTAATAACGTCAAAAAATGATATAACTGAAAAATAAACAAATTACGTTGAGTTTAAAAGATAACACATAAAAAATAACAAAAAAAGGCTTGGGGACCAAGAGAGCAAATAGAAAAAATCTAGTTCAATAGTTATTAAATTTGGAGACAAAAATGGAACACAAATGAAACTTGGGGACTAACTTTGGAAGAAGTGAAAATTCAGGAATTGAAATTGAGTTTTAACCAATGCAAAACATGAAACATACCAAAACTGAAAAATCATAATACATGCTCTAAAAAAGGCGAGTGTCAAGTGAAAAGGGAATCAAACTTAAAAAAGAGTCAATAACATCCAATAAAATGCGGGAAAAGTGGCACTGTTAATGCAAAATGAAATTTACTATAGATGAATAGTATAAACATTAGTAACTTCTAGAAATAAGCGAGGTATGTGAAGACTCATTTAATAATGCAAGTCGTTGATGGAATGATATAAAAAGATAAAACATACTTTGACATTAAATAAAATCTGAGTATAAATAATTGTAAACACACAGAATAGCTAAATAAATATGTGTTTACATATTGTAAAAAAAACATTAAAGATAATAGACGAAAAGTGTCAAAACAGTTTCATTAACCAATTCAAATGAAACCATAAAAAAGAAAGAAAAAGCTATATTATTTATAATGTAGGATAACATTGCACAATATATATGCATAAGTTTTTCTAGATTTTTACTCACTAATGAATCAGCGATAAAATAAAACCTTTTAACAATCAATAATCTATACGTAATGCAAATTGTGTATTGTTTTAACTAATCAAAACTTTGAATCAAACCCCATGTAAAACACTCGTGCATTAATCAAAACTTTGTATCTGACCTATCTAACTAAACCTTTGAATAAAATCATGTAGAAGAATTTTTTTTTGGTATTTAATATGGATAATAAAAACATGTCTCTTATTTCCATTTAAGGCTCAATTATTTTATATTTAAATAAATCATCCAATTTTTTTTTCTAAATTTTCCAATTGATTGCAAAAGTTGGGGACCACTATGGAAAAATTGTTATATTGAGGGACCAAAAAGGTAATTTGAACAATCCCAACAAAAAAGGAAACGGGGACTTGCAATAAAATAGACAAATATACCTTCATTCCCTAAATCATTTGTTTCTGCAAGTAACAGTCTACATACTTTATTATCTACCGATCTTACCATTATCAACAAATAGCATTCATGCTATCTCGCGAAAGAAAGAGACAGTGAGGGATCAATATGGCAAACGTGAAATATTTAGGAACCAAAAGTGAGGTTTTACCACAAAACCAGCAAAAGCAAAACAAAAAAAAAAAAAAAGCGGCAGCATCAAATGAACAGGAGCCGAAAACGAAACCCAATACACGGCCCAATGGCCCAAACACCCCACAAACCCAACAGGTGAAAAAAGCCATCAGCAGCCTACCTACGGAAGTCCAAAAGGCAAAATCGTCCCTACATTGTTTATCTCTTAGTTCAAACAGTACTGCTTCACAGCTTTTAGAATATAATGCAATTTTAAATGTACTAAAGAGTAATCTACCCAGCAAGGCAAATATCAACGCGTCAGATAATTTTACTGAATCACAGATTCTGACTTTTACAGTTTCACCGCATAACGCACGCTTCACAACTGTAAACCTTCTACGTCTAGAAGAATGGTAATGGGAAAAGGAAAAAGACAAACCATCCAAAAATTTATTATCCTTCGTCATTCTAACCGGAGAAAGCAAATACAAACCTTTGAATGCCAAAAAGAGCAATATAGAATCATAGATGCACAAGGAAATTAATCTTCAGGCCAAATTCGCACATGATATTCCGTGACTCCCACCGTATAAATGGAAGGCTGCAATTCTCAGTCAGGCAGTGGACTTCCACTTAAAAACATCTTCGTACAGTTATAAATGGTATAAACGTTCAGTAAAAATCCATCGGTAAATTTTCATTCTCGTTGTTCTTAACCTTCCTTCCAAAGGGGAGAAAATGTTCAATCCCTTTTCTAGACTATCATTCTTTTTGGTCAATGAACTCCAGACGTATTCTTCTGCTACCCTGAGCTGCATGCTAATAAGTTACAAGCAAAACTACAAGGGACTGATGTCAGCATCAAGGAAAGCAAGAATTATTACGCAGGCAGAACCAAGTTTAACGAGAAACAAGCTATCAAAACAGGTGCAAATGCGAGAACGATCAACGCTTGACCCATTGGAAGCTCTTCCTTGCTTTTGCTTTTCCTGGTTTTTTCCTTTCCACAACACGAGAATCCCTCGTTAAGAAACCAGCTGCCACAGAGATATTGAGCTTCTTAGTTACAAGATCATACATCAAAGGTACAAAATGAAAGCCAAGGCATCGCGGCTGTGCTAGAACACAACACGAAAAATAGAGGCTAATGCTGCACTTTATCATCAATGAACCTTCTCCATTTGACAACAGATTGTCACAAATATGACCATGCAAAATGTTTTGTTTTATTAGTTATCTGCTTTATCATGCTCAGTTTGAGGTTTTATTTTTCAAAGGTATCCCTTTTAATTTTTAGATGCCACGTGGCCATCTGCAAAAAATTGATAGAGAAATAGATATCCCTGAAAGAAGACAAGTAATACCAGCTCGAAGAGGAGGGCGCAGTTCTGGTTCCCAGTTCTGTAATGCCCTACTAATGCCCAACTGAATGGCTCCAACTTGACCTGCCAAAAACCAACAGTACAACTGTTTGTTGATGAAAATGATATAACAACTAAAAGAAGAAGAAACAATACACGGGATTGAAGACATCGATGATGTTTTCAGATCCATTCAGAAAGTTTAGGATTACTATTAATGGTTGCCTACTTCTCGATTATATTTTTTCTTTTTCTCATTACATAAGACAAATGAAAAGCACAATCAACTAACTCCCAGCCAACACCAAACAACTTTGTACAGCCTCCTTCCACTAGGCTAAAAGGCAACAGTAGTCGCTAACTATGTTTTCATTTACAAAATGGTCACCTTAATTTTTTACCAAAAAATCCTCCAGTTTTAAAAATTTTCACTTCGTCAATTCTTTTAAGCTTTCATTTTAAACATGCAATTAATAGAATCCGTCACATGATATATGCAAAAGAATTGACATAATCCTTTTTTTTTAATAGGAAACTTGTTCTTCCATTAACGAATCACCTTATAGCCTGACAACTTTGGAAACTGGCTGCCTCATTCTAAGTTGGCCGTGAATAGCGGGTTGATAGAGTGAGAGATGAGAGGGAGGTGATGAAGCAACAAGAGAGATTCAGGTAGCAGTGCTATGGACCTGATTTTCACCTTTTAACCTAGTTTTGATACAAAGCATCTCTCTCTCTCTCTCTCTCTCTCTCTCTCTCTCTCTCCCTTTTTTTTTCCTCACAGAGGACGATACACTATAGTCTAAATTCCAAACTTGTGAACATACAAACCATGACTGCATGGTGAGAATGATAAAGGACTAATATTATGTTTAACAAACAAAAAAAAATTGTACTATGTTGACACATAGGAATCAGTTCCAGTCAAGAGTTAATACAGAATAGTTGAATCTCATACCAGTATATGTGCGATTATACCAATCTGTATTTAGTGAATTGACATATACTGAATTGCATTATCTGGTACTGGTGTAACTGGTCACACCAGTCAAGATTATAAAAATGATCAAAAAAAAATTTAACACAAAACAACTTAAATAAATTATTGTGCTATTAGGTCGGCACACTATGAACTTTTGAAACTTCAATGGCTTGTAGATAAATTACTCAATCATAATCACCAAACTTAAAACCAAGACATAGTTTAGTGGCTATTGCAGGCAACTTCCAGTACAAAGTCATCTAAACTTAACAGGGTCGTCAATACCACATCAGAACTATAATGTACAATAAAATATTGTACACCAGCCAACAAGACAATTCAGAATAAGCACACAAATGTTAATGGTAGGATATTTAAAATCCGCAAGCAGCCGTTGCATTATAACCTGTCATATAAAGCTAAGGGATCAAAATGGTGCAGCTTCAAGAATCAGAGGCTGAAGCTAACCTGAAACACCACCACCTTTAACAGTGCAATTGATGTCCCAAAGTCCAAGGGTCTTCGTCTCCGAAAAAGGTCTGAGAAGAGCAGCACGGTGATCGAGCATTGGGAAATAAACATCAAATTGCTTATCATTGATAGTGAACTTCCCAGCACCAGGTTGAACCCAGACACGGGCAACGCTGCATTTTCTTCTTCCTGTTCCATAAGCCCTACCTTTTTCATCCACTTGTCTGACCCTTGCTTTGGCTTCTTCCTCCTGTTTTATGCGTTCTATATCAGCTCTTGAGGATTTTTTTGTATTCTTTTCATAACGAATGTCTTCTATTTCACTCAGAGGGGGCAACCCCTCAACCCCTTCAAAGTCCTTCAATGCAATTAAACTATCAAGCATAGCATCAGTGATACCAGACGCTGCAATAAGGTCGCCAAAAGCACAATCTGGACCTGAAAATAAGTTTATGAATAGAAAAATTGGAAAGTCAGTTCCCCAACAGAGACAAATTAAACTATTGGTATATATAAACAACTCAGAAGTGCAGACATAAAGCATTTACAGAGTTATCTTCTTTGAAATTTCAGCAGAGAAGACAATACAAGATGCTTTCAATAAACCCATTTTACTTTGTTTGCATATAAGAACATAACGCAAACGCAATGAAAGAGCGGGTTTAATCAAAGAAGCCTTCATCTTTAACTAGTTAGGGTAGGTATGAAATGGAAAGTAGTCACAGAAAATTAGCGAAATCAGTTCAACAAAAAATTATCCAAACACAATTCTGATGAACCATCATATGCATATGTGCAATATGCACTATAATTGAGAGCAAAGATTAAATGTAAATATTGCCGAATCCTGATAAACAAAACGGCGTATATAATCACAGAAAAAACCCCAACAAGCCCATTACTCATCCAATCACTATTCTGCTCAACAGAGAATAAGAAAACCCAAGGAACTTGCCTTTTAGTATGGCAGTCAACTGCTTCTCTTCTTCTTTCAGTTTTTCCAGGTCCTCGGTACTCTCACTCTCGGGCGCGGCAAGCTCTGTCTTGGCCTCACCAACATCCGGTGTAACTTCCCCGAACTCAACCCCGTTCTCTTCAACGTTTACTCTCCATGGCTTCTCTCCTCCCACATTCGCGCACCCCGCTCCGCTGCTATCGACTGCAACCTCCTTCGTGTTTCCCCCATAAAAGTCGCTTTCGTCGACGTCTTTCGCCTTCCACCACGACTCCTCCTCCTCCTGGGCAGCAGGTGACGGACCTTCGGATGCCCCGGATGGAATCCCAGAGCTTTCCGAGAACGGTGAACCAAACTTGGCGTCACTTTCTTGGGAAAAATTCCACTGACGGTTGAAGGATGGATCTCTGCCATTGCCATCGCCGGAACGATAAGTTGAGAGGAATCTGGAGATAGTGTGGAAATCATGGTATTGGAGTGGGCGTTGATGCGAGTGGAAGTTGGAGGGAATTAGGGTTAGGAGTCGAAAATGGGCGGGCTTGGAGATGAGACGAGCAAGCATCGTTCCGCTGACAGTGGGAGCATCACAAGCGAAGGGTTTCCGGGACCGGGAGTATTCGATTTTTTTTTTTTTTTGTTAGGCTTTCTCCCCCATTTTTCTTCTGCCCTTTTTTAGGTTTACTCCCTCAAAATTTGCTCCTTCTCACTGGGTCCCTATCTTTAACGGTATTCATGTTTCGACACTCAACCTCAAAAATACATCATTTTGCTCCCGCACTTTTGAATATAATGGGCTGTCATACTAGTCTTGGGAAGGGGTAAGTATAGTTTGGGTTGATTCAGTTTTATGATGGAACCAAACCAATCTGAAATAACATTGGTTTCAAAATTTTTCTACCCAACTCAAGAACTGAGAATCGAACAGAACCAGAACCATAGTTCTGGGTTTTTTGGTTCTAGTTCTTAGGTTTTTCGATTTATACCATATACCTACAATAACATTAAAATTCAATAAAATTACACTTATAACTAGTTTATAAAATATTCAACAAAATAAATAATTAAATTAGTATTTAAATACATGTATTTAGACACATTCAAAATAGTGTAACATGCTATTACCAAAATGGTTCAAAAGAATTGTTTGTAGAGTATTATCCATTTCAACCAGTTTACTTCTATCTAGTAATTTCAACATTGGCACAACATTCAAGATGAAAATTGAGCCTTTAAGACCATATTTTGCAGTATCAAAACCTAAAATATGTTGATGTTATGGATTTCTAGTTTAACTTAGTTCATAAACGAAAAAACATGAGGATTGTATCATAGAGAGTAGTCTAGAGTAGAGATCGAAAGCAAAATAACCCAAGAGTAATCGGTATAGGAACTGAAGTGATTCAACTGAATATGGAAAATTTTCATAAATGATCCTATAACTTTCATGTTATTTCAATTTACAACATCAGTTTAAGGTTTAATATTAAAACACAAGATAACCATCATAATTTTTCAAATAAATACACACACACACACACACACACACACACACATATTAGTAATATAATAACTTTTATTATATAATTATATATACAAACCTCGGGTTGGTTCCATATGAAATCAGAACCAACCCTAAAACCATTAGTTCTCCTATATGTGGAACAACCAGCAAACAATGGTCTACTTTGACCCAACCCAACCTAACCTAATGGGGATAGTTTAGGCTGAATTTCGGGTTTACCCAACTCATGCTTACTCCTGTTGGATCCAGAAAACGACTAAATGAGGCCCATTAGAAGGCTATAAGCAAAATTGCCTATTGCATGGGGTTTAATTATGAGGTGAAACCAGAAGCACTTAAGGGTTTGGTGCATGACCAGAAGGAAGTAAACAATTCCCTGATACGTTTTAAATTGATGCCAAAACTCAGTTAGGAGCCTTCTCTTTCACACAAGGACTTGTCGGAACCATTATATGTTTCTCTTTGAAGGCTAAGCAAACTTTTAAAATCCTGGAATATAAAGACCTACCCCCATTTTCTCATTCAATACTCCCTACCAATAACGAAACCCAAAAAAAAAGAAAAACCTCTCGAAAGTTAACTATACTACTGGTTTCGCCACCTTGAGAGCCTCTTATCAAGTCATAAACTATTCTATACCCTCATGGTCTTCTTTACTTTTACTTTTGTTTCTGGTGAATTTTCATATACTAATCTGCTTTGCGTTTGGGAGTAAACCATGAATAAAAAATCATTTCAAGCATCAGAAAGTTTCTTTCAAGCATAGGTAAGAAAAAGATTGTGTTATAGCATCTTATGTTCATTAACATATAAATTTTCAATCTTATTAGTAATTTTTTTCATGGGTTTTTGCAGCTTTAGGAGGTAGCCCGACAAATGACCCATCAGCTTGTTTAACTGCCAGTTTAGCATATGTTAATACAAAAGTGTTAATGCGTTTTCCGTGTTTTTAACTCAGCAAGTTAGTGGGCCCTAATTTTTTATTCCAATAATGCCCCTAGATTTCCACGTTATTACACCAGTTTAACCAATGTAAAGAAGCCTAAGTGAGCATGCATCCTCCTCCCACCAATCTGCTCGCTAATGTCCAGTCAGCAACTCATCAAGCTTCAGTGTGCTTCTCATAGGTATGAGCAATGTGGGGAGCAAATCAGCTTGGAAGTGGATGGAAGAGGAACCTGCTTCAGTGGATCTGGTATTATCTGAGCCTAATTGAACCTCCACTGCAATGTGGAACTTCGGCTGCCACCACGGATCCGACGCCAAAAACCTCTTGTGCTCCTAGAGGCTGAGCCTTGGATAGCTCATCCTGGCCATCGACAACTGTAATAGAACCAGCCTCCCTTTCAGATGCCCATACATCTGAAAATCTCAGACGAACTTGGCCCTAAATCACCATTTTTTTCAGCTCAGCAAGTATTAGATATGAGACTAACTTTTCCTTGACAAGACTTTTTTCTAGCTAGAGAGACCAACTAATGGCCGGTTCGATCCAAATTTTTTCAACTTTTAGGGGCATGTGTTTGGCCCATATGTATAGGGCATGCAGGCAACCAAAATAACGTGTTAACACACTCTTATTAAAGCTAAACAATATGGCCCTAAATGTTCATGAAGAATATGCCAATGCTTTCAAGACAGAATCTTACAATGAGTTCTAGACACATGTCCTCACCTTATCCAATCAAAACTCTACCACGTGTATAAGCCTTACAGACTTTACCACAACAGATCAGCTTTCATCTTATCAGCTTGCTGCTGAGCAGCTCTTAGATCCGAATCAGCCCACAGTCACTTGGATCCTTGCCTTGACCCGTAACCCATATAAGGCCCAGTCTTTTTTTTATGAATATTTCTCGCTAACAGCCGATGCTTCTATTCTTTGTGGCTTACTACTTAAAAATATCAATATGATACATATCAGGCATTGTTCTTTCAAAATTACCATTCAAGCACTCGAAGCTAACCATTTCACCTATTCAGTTGATCATTTGGACCTTGTGGCTTAACATGTTCAATTCTCTAATTCCCCCAACTCTTTCTCAACATTGACTCAGATTCAAGTACTACAAATCAATTGCTTTGAATTATTTAAACTGCTCGAATCAAGTCGCGACAAGGCTCAAGCTAAACTTTGTTTTATGGCCCGACTTAGCATAAGTCTAGTATGCTTTTAGTTGCATTAACAACTTCATTGGTAGTGATAGTTACTTCGCATGTCTTAGCTTTGGTAGTTAGTGCGCCTAGTTTAGTAGTGGTTTCTCTCGAGCTAACTTTGATAAGAAGGTTGTCGAAGGTATTGGCTTGGCTCGACGCAGCCACAAAGGGGACATATATACTTAAGAGGGATTTTTGACATAATAAGTTTCCTTGCTGCTCAGCTAAACAATGAGCTGGAAGACATAAGGTCTATGATTAAGTTTTGGGTCAAGCGGGGGGAGGATTGGCTATAAGCTAGAGAATAAGTAATGCGCTAGCTAAAGAAAAATGATGCTAGTTTTAGCGAACAGCTTGATGAGCTAGAGGAGCATTTGTATTTATGCTTCATGACTATCAACAGGGCCTGAAAACTTGTCTTGAAGGATATCTTAGGTTCTGGTTCATAGGCTTGAGATAAGGGAAAAGGAAAGGAAACCTTTTTTTCATTGTAAATATCAATTATACATGATAATTATATATAATTATATCCCTAAAAATTGCCTAATTACATACAATGTCAAAAGTTAAATTGTGGTTGTCATGTCCAATAATGGCCATAGCCCATTTGTAGGTCTTAGAACCCAAAATGAGTAGCAAAAGTACTCAATTATCACTGTTGGGTTTGGTACTTTGCATAAGTTTCTGAGTGTCCAACATGTACTTAGACACATGGGCAGGGCACCTTAGGCACCTCCTGGACACATGGGAGGTTTAGCGCTAGCGTGCCAGGATACACAGCAAGGGTGCCAGGACCGAGGAAGCCTATTAGCACTTATCTCACATACACTTTCAAAATTTGTGTTTAACTAAAATAAGATAGGTGCTTGGATGGAATCATGCTTAGACCATCATAGCATTCATTCATTCATCAGAATATGCATGACAACTAAAACCACCAGCACATGTTTTGAAAACATAAGTTTTACATGCACATAGAGCTACACATGTCTCTGTGGCCTACAATAGGCCACCCTAGTCCTATTTGGACCCGAAAATACATACAAACATACAAGTTCACATAAGTACATTTTAAGCACTACCATCCACACTAAGGCTTGTTCCCATACCCACATAGCTTCCTAAAACCTGCAACCAATAGAGATACACATTAACTTGCCATACAAGTAAGACTTGGAATGTAACTATTAAGCAAAATTACATAAGTTAGTACATTACCTTGCCAAAACCCGAGAGAGCACACAATACACTTAGTCTTTTTACTTCTTAAGCAAACTCTTTCTTGTAACATATAGAGACAGGGTGTGAGTTTTGCACACTTAACTGAGACCCATCCAGTACCTGCAAGAAAACACTAAGACAACAACAACACAAGTACATATGCATAACAAGTAATTTAATAAAGGGGGTCAACATGCACAAACAAACATAGAAGCATACAACTCACACACCACAAACAGCAACTTCAATTAACAGCCAACAAGGCCTAGCAAGCATAGCCTTAATTCTAAGTTCAATTCAGTTAACTTCATTATGTGAGCCTATACTATCCGAGATCTCACAAGCTTAAGAATTGAGTTGACCTACTCAATCCTAAGCCCTAATGCTTACCAGAAACATAGCTAATTAACAAAGAACATAATTGCTGAAACAATCCTAGCCCCTACAACCTCTTAGAATCCTGCAGTAAGTTTACCATCACCTAAGTGCTTAAGAAATCCACTAAACAACATATATATATATATATATATATATATATATATATATATATATATATATATATATAAAAAAGCTTAAGGAATTCACATAAGGTCCTTACCTCCCTTAGTAACCTTGTTGCCCGACATTTCACGAGCTTAATTCATACATTTCTTTAGCTCTTTGTGGCTAGAAATCACTTCCTTAGCTTGTTCTGCTCAAGAAATCACCTTTACCACCAAGTTTCCTTCTTGAATTATCTCAGATAGAACTTAGAAGCTCAAGGACTCTTCATGAACTTGAGCTTAAGCTTTCAACAATGGCAAAATAACCGAATTAAGGTGGTAATGGTGAGTGGACATATGCCATTAATCGGATGTGGACAAGCGGCTTAAAAATTGGCTTAACGCTAGCTTAAGTAAGCTACATTCTTGCATGAAACACTTAAATCCTTACCAAAAATATTCATCCACTTATGCCACCCGAAAGACTTTTGAATTGAGTTCCTTATCTTTTTAATTCAGCATTTGCATCTTACTTCTCAGCCAAATAGTGTTTGAACCCAAATGATATTACCGCTTAAGCCACCTTTATGCTTTCTTTTATAGCTTCATTTTTCAAGTTCATAAAGCTCTTTTCTAGGTTCCTTAGCTTAATACACCTTATTTCACTTAGCCCATGGCCTATTTACAATGGTTTTGAAGGTCATAACAATGGTTGTTTTGCCTTGAACTATATCTTATGTTGTAAAATTATCTATGAAGTGAAGAATGTCATAATTTGCTTCTAACACGACTAAAAATTACCTATTTTCCAATAGGCCATTAACAATTACCAATGTGTTAAACTGTTGGTAAAAAAAATTAAAATTTACCAACGGTTAAACACCTTGGTAATTTTTTAAACCATTGGTAATTATCAGCAGGTAAATTATAAATTGTCAGACTATTGGTAATTACCAACGCGTTAGACAATTGGTAACGGTTACCAATAGCAAACTACTAGTAACTTTCCACTGGCTTAAACCGTTAGTAATTTACCAACGCCAATAACCGTTGGTATGATTTCAACTATTAAAAAGTGAAAAGAAGGGACTATTCTGAAACAATTATGAAAAATTTGGGACAAAAGTGATGGTTTTCCTCTATTTCAATTATATATATATATCATATTTACCATACTTATTTTACAATTGGAAAGTAAAGTAGTATTCTAGAAATATTTTGTTAATAATAATAATAATAGCAATAATAATAACAATTAATTTCAATTAATTGTTTATAAATTAAAATTATTTATGATAAAATCAATAATTATTTTTAAGTATTTATAATAATATTTAAAATATATAATAATAATAATAATCATCATCATCATCATATAATAATCATATATATCATATTATATATCATATTTCTGTATCATATACATAACAAAATGCCCACTCGGCCAATTCATATAAAAAGCCCAAACATTTATATTATGTACATATATAAATTATAATATGGTATATGATGTTTATTGATATATCATATATAAAAATTTATTTATAGGCAGAGGTTCTCCGGATTTAAAATGCTTTGAAGTCCGGCTAATGTCATTGATGAAGTCATCTTGCATTATTGCTTTCATGAATCACTTTTTCTTCCCCTTTTATGAGTGTGTTTTCTTTCAGAGATGCTTTATCTTTTAAAGTGAAATTTGACATCATTGTTAACGTTTTGAGCATCTTCTTCTTTAAGTCTTTTTGTATAATCTTCTGCCCATAATGTATGCGTTTATGGCCTCCTAAGACTCGTCTAGAAAGAAATATCATATCACATATCCAACATTTATGTCTTGAAGCAATATAATGATGATGTAAGAGTATTGAATTGATAGCGGCTGAATGAATTTTATCTTTGGATGACATTGTAGGTTTTTTTGTTTTGCTTTGATCCTTTAAAAGTCTGAAGTATATATAGTAGTCCATGTCCATCGGACTTAAATGGTAGTGAAATTAAAAAATCATTGTCCTTTTGATTCTTTTAACTTTAGATATTGTTTTGTCTAGTAATCTTGTATGAAAGGAAGATGAGTTTGTCTGTCTTCCTCGGAGTGGATGCGGAAAAGGATCTTTATCTCTTTAGCCATTCTTTGATCAAAGCTGATATCTTTTTATTCCTTTTCTTTATGTGGTCTATAAAAATTTTGAACAAATAAAATCTTTTGAACTTCTCTTGAAACAATCCATTGATCTGAAAGTTATTCCCCTTTGTAGTCAGCACAAGGGTCTTAAGAAAACTCCATGTTATAACAATCATCTTGATATGACCCAGTTTTGAGGATATTAACACCATATCATCGTCTTGATTAGAGTCTGAATCAAATATATATATATATATATATATATATATATATATATATATATATATATATAAAACCCAGCCCAAACCCAACTTAACCCTAATTTATCTATACTATGCCTCTCACATCTCATCCTCCCCACCAAATCGCCGCTTCTCCCTTTTTCTCTCATTTCTCATCTCCTCCCTCTATAGTCTGGTTGTTCTCCTCTCCACATTGTCATCGCCTTGCCTTCCCCATCATTTATTGCGCCGTCGTTCTCATTCACCTCCATTTGTCGTGCTCCCTCACCAGCCTTGCGTCGTCCGCTGTCCTCCCTCATCCTTTGTCCTCCATTGCCGTCCGCCATTTTGGTCGTCGCTCATCGCTGTTCCCTCGGTCAGCCGCTCGACGCATCCTCACCTGATGTTCGTTACCCTTTGCCATTAGCTGTTCCTTATCGCTGTTGGCTTCTCATTGTCATCCACCTTGCTCCTTGCCATCTTCCTTGCTCCACATTGATTTTATGAATTTTTAGTTAATTTTGTGTTTGATTTTTTGAAATTTTTGTGAATTTTTATTTTAATTGTTTATTTTTTTTAGTAATTTTTAGTAAAACATAAAATATAATTTCAGTAAATATAACTTTAGAAATATAATTTATTTTTACTAACAAAATCTTAGCTCTATAATTTTGCTAAATATAATTTTATTAATATTGTTAATATTAATTTGTTTCAGTTTTGCTAATATTAATTTTTATTTTTTCATACATTAATTTAGTAAAATTTAATATAAATTAAAATATTAATTAATTTAATTTATTTATATATATATATATATATTTAAAAAGTAAATTGCAGTTTCCAACAGCTTCACATTGGAAACTGCTTTAATTTTTTAAAAATTTCAAAAGAGTTATCAACAGCCCAACGCATTGGAAATATTATCAATGACAAAATATGTTGGTATTTACCTATGGCTTAAACCATTGGTAATTTACCAACTGCTAAACGCATTGGTATATACCAATGGCCTAACACATTGGTAAAAGTGAAACTATTGGTAAAAAGCATACGAACTTATACTGCTGATAATTTTCATTAGTCTTTTTTCCAATGTCTATATGTTGGACATTACTAACGACTTAGTATTAAGCCAAAAAAATTTCCAATATATTGATTACTAATGGCTCACTTCCAACGATCTCACATTGGTAATTTTGAAATTACCAACGCAAGACCATTAGTAATGGCCATTGGTAAATGCTATTTTTTTAGTAGTGTAAGAAAGGTTTAGAAGCTGGTAAGTGTTGTAAAATAGTAGGTAAATGTCAAATATAAACTTTTATATTTGTTAGTTGGACAATTAACAAAGATTACAAGCGAACAATTTAGCACCAGAATGTTAATTCAAGGATAAATTTGCTATAGTTATTACTTTAAAAAAATTGCGTTTTGAAATATAGTTTAGGGATAAATATTGCAATTTAGCATCTCAATATAGGATGGGTTGCATTGTTAAATGTTAATCCTTAAACTCAATATGCTGGTACACTTCAATCTCCAAAGTACAAACGTAGCATGAGAGCCTTCAAGTTTTTTGTGCATAGCAATGCTATAACTGTTATTCTATCCATTACGAGTAAAAAGGAAACCACATTGGTGCTTCATTAGCTTCATCCTCAACAATTTAGTTGTCTTATGATCGATCAGAAACTTAGAGATTAAACATAAACAACAAAATTTTGATAGTAGTTTAATAGTGACAACGCAATATTAAATGTAGCTTAAGGACTAACAACACGGTATCTATTCTAACTTTTGATACATCAATTTAGTCAAATAGGATGCCAAACTATAGCTGACTAGGATTTCTACAACCTTCAAGTAGTTTATAGGCTATTATGTTGCGCTTTGAATTTCATACAACAAGATGTATAGTTCAAGATCTATGATGTCATTGCTCATCACAATATGATGCAATATTGTAAGTTTCAGTGGAGGGGCTTAGCGAGAGCTACATTGTTAGGCATTAAATGAGTATTGTAGAGATGAAATCCTAATTAATAAGAAAAGATGACCATTCAACTTAATGAAACCATAAAAATTTACATAACAAGAATTGTCAGAACTTTAGCAAATGGACTAATGGGAAAACTAAAGCTAGGTATTCATAGAAGTTGAGGACATTAAGAGCCAATTCTTTTGGCTTTTAAACAACTTAAGTTGCCTAACTTTACCACCTGTTGTTGATTGTACACTTCACTTGTAACATGACTTACCCTAACACTTGCCATAATTACCAACATGCCATCCACCTACCTGACTATTTTTTTCCCTCACCACATTATGAATCCCTTGCTCACACCTAGGAGTGAAAATAGGCCGGGCTTAATTCGGGTGAAGATCAAGTTCAAATTGAGGCCTTTTGAACCGGGCATTTTTTAGCTTGAGCTTAACAATGGGCTCTAATAAATTTAGGGCTCGAGCTTGAGCCTTTACCTATCCGGCCCTATGGGCTCAAGGGCCTATTAGGCTCGAGTCCCCTGAGTGCTTTCTTAAAACCCTTAGTTCCCACTCCCAGGCTCCCAGCCGCCTCAGCCTAATCTCAGCCTTACAGTTTATTTGTCGACTGACCAACAGTCCTACCCAGTTGGCAGCCACCATCAACACTAGCAAAACAATGACGATAACCTTCATCGAACAACAATCTCCACTATTATCGGTTGCGTAACGTGAAGCTCCTCCAACAATTAGAGTATGTGACTCCACAACGAAGCCTGCCCTACACGAGTCCACGATAATAGCCCCACGCTAGCGCCTGAAACTTTGAAATCGGCAGCCAACAAGACATAATTGGCCCTTAGTTACAACTTCGCAAGCTCACAGCTAGGGCTAAAAATGGGCCGGGGTGAGCCCAAGCTCGGCCCTATTGCAATTCAGTACTGCTCGAGCCTCTTTTTTTGGGCTTGAGATTGGCTCGAAAGGGCTCGAGGCACCTAAAGAATGGCCACAACCAAGCTCCTAAAGAACATTGCATTCTAAGCTCCTAAAGAATATTGCTTCTAAATTAATAACAAATATCGACACTCAAACATTGCAAAATCAGAAATTGAACAATTAAGAACAAAAAAATTTAGATACGAAATTCCTAAACAAAAATTAAATACCAGGTTGGCTTCAGTTACCTGCCTTGACTTTTGGTACGATGAAAATTGTTCCCTAGTTGGTGTGACGAGCCGACGACTACTAATTGTGCATGGTGCTGAAGTGTTATAGAGTCGCAGCGTCGGAGATGAGAGGGTTTTGGTGCGTCGCACTGTGGCACCGCCTGATTCTTCTTGCCTGGGGTCGAACAACAAATTATGGCACAGGTGTGGTGTTTTGACGAGAAGACTGGTGGTCTTTGGAGGGCAACTGCGACTCGAAGTATCGGAATCGAAGTAGGGCGAATCAGTGCACGAAAATCAGAATCAAAATCGGAGTATCGGAATTGGAATTGACTATGAAGGCGAGGATGGGATAGGGATAAGAATTACAAAGGCCGAGGGGATTGGGGAGTCACGGCAGGGAAGAGTCGGGACTCGAGAGAGTCTGAAGTCCAGACAAGGGAGGGACTAAAAGGAAAAGGAGTAGGCTGGGACAATGGGCCTAATGGTAAGACCCAATAATCTAAATATCAAGCCTGTTAAGCTTGAGGGCCTAAAGAGCCGAATATGTGTAGGCTCGAGCTCAGCTCGAAAATAGCTCGAGCCTAATTTTCGGCTCAAGAGCTCGAGCTCGAAATTACCACTAGAAAATCTCTTACCCGAGGTCAAACTCGAGCTACCCGAATAAAGGCTAGCCCGTTTTCAGCCTACTTGCAGCTCCGATCAGTGATCGACCAATCAACTCGGGAGTCAGTTGGATCTTTTGATTGCATATTATTTGATCTTGTGGCACTGGGCTAGCTAAAGGATGAAGCTGGGGGAGTCTTCCTAAGCCCAAAAGTTGACACAACAACTGATGAAGGATTATGGTGGCTCAATCGACGTAATGAGGAAGATGATGGTGTATTCATCAAATTTATAAACTCAAGGTAGAATAGAAAAGGATTAAAAAGCTTGCGACAGGTTACAAAATTTTTTCTTCTCTAATTATGTATCTAAAAAATTACAGACTCAGTCATCATATTTTATCGAAATTATAATTATGATACCTAAAGATCTATATGTGTTATTCCAGCCTGATTGGTTTTTTGGCAGAGCTCGAGCCGACCTCGAGTCAAGCTTGAGCTTGGAAAAATCAGGCTCAAGTAATTCGAGCTCAAACTCGGGTAGTACCGAACTACAAAGGGGCCGAGCTTGAGCTCAGTGGACTTGAGCTTGGCCCGGCCTATTTTCACTCTTACTCACACCACATTGTTTCTCTCTCGCATGCATAGCAACAACTTGACCGAAGAACACTATCGTTTGATAGACACCCCATCTGTAGTTTCAATAGTTTTCCCCTTCTCCGCTATTCATCCCAAAATTTGCTGGAGTTCGTACAGGCATAAAAAATGGTTCTTCCAGCTTGAAATTTGCCATAGGCTCTAGATTTTGCGATGCCTTTGAATCTGGAGGCAAGAGCTCCGGGATTGGCTAAGCGGCAGAGAGCAGGGCCTCGCCATTGATGATAATCTACTGGATCATGGAGGCGATCTCAACGGAGACCATGTCCATCTACTATTTTGGCACTAGAGTCAAACTATTAGCCCATTCTAACAAGAAGCCTATAGTGAATCCATCATCATCTCGATGATGAAGAGGTTTTACAGCGAAATCATCCTCGTCCTAATGCGTAAATTGCATAACGATCCTTAACCTTTAGTCATTATTTTCTTTTAGTCCCTAACCTATTTAAAGTTCTGTTTTAATCCTAAATCTATTAAAATTGTTTCATTTTAGTCTCTCACAAAATGAAATTAATTAACTCAAAATAATTGTCTGATAACAACTTTTAAAATTCTAATTTAAATATTCAGTAAATGTTTTTCAGTAAATTTAAAAAGTTTAATATTTTTTTATAGTAAATAGACAATTTAAATTAATAGATTTTGTCTTTTTGAATGAAATAAGTTCAATTTATAAAAAGAAAAAAAAATGATTTGAATTTTTCATTAACTGTAAAAAAATTATTATACAAATTAAATTTATTATAAAATAGTTACCAGATAGTTTAAATTATAATTTAAAAAAATTTTATCAAATAAATACTTTGAATTAACAATTTTTATTAAATTAGGACCAAAATGAAATATTTTTAATAGATTTAGGACTAAAATAAAAATATTTAATACATTAAGGACTAAAAGAAAATAATGAGTAAAGGTTATGAACCGTTTACAAAATTTACTCTCATCCCAACAATGAAGGTGCACTAACCATGTGGAGAATGACTTAAGTAGTAAATTATAAATAAAATATGGGATAAATTCAACACCATGCAGAGTGTGGTCAAAAAAAGAGAAAAATTGAAGTCACTTTCGGCCAAAATGAATTAGCTATAATTTTAAGTGATTAAGTGTTTACTTTTGTCTTTTTTAATTTTCTAAAACCTATTTACTAATTGAAATACTTTCTCTGTCTTAATTTATTTGTACCATTTTATTTTTTTTACTTAAGTTTGACTTAAATTAAACTATATTAATATTTCAAAACTTTTTTTAAATTATATTTAGAAACTAAAATACTTGTAGTTTTTAAATATACATATATTTTAAAATTTTTCAGTAAAAATTAAAATAAATAAGTTTGAATCAAACTTAAGTAAAAAAACGGAAATGGTGTAAAAAAATTTGGGACAGATGTAGCATAATCTTTTATATATTCAAAACTATTTTTTTTTGTTTTCAGGCATCTATATTTTTCTATATAACTTTTTTTTGTCATTTTTTACTAAAAGAGTTTGAAAATTTTATTTAAAAATGTACTATTTTTTACAATTTTTGTTGTTTAAGTGATAATAAAATAGATTAGTAACTTTGAAATAATAGAGTATTAAAAAATGCTTAAAGACAACTTGTACCTTTTATTCCCCAAACTTTAACTCGGTTTTACTCGCTCCTCAAACTTTGAAAATTGATACCTTTTACTCTATCAGCATACTTGAATGACTGTTTAAGTGTAAATTGAAATAAAGAAAAAATAGAAGATGAAGGGCTGAGTAACCATTTAACTTTACTTTTACATTATCTCGATTATCTGGAGTTAATTCCATTCATGGCCTCTTACATTTTATTATTGTACCATTTTGGACCTTAACCTCTATTTATTGAATAAAAAGTCTCTAACCTCATTTAAATGTTTTATTTTGGATTTTTTGTAGATGAAAAATGTTAGTATGGATGTGTGAGTGATTGGCCACAGTGATTTCAATGTGTCAACTGCTATGATGATATGAAAAATAAAGGAAAAAAATGAAAAAAAAAAAAGCTAGGAATTTGGCAATCCACTCTGTTGACTCATTCGTTCTCAACACCCAGCCTCTATTTTATCTTTACTACCCAAAACCACGAACCATCATCCAAACCCCTATCTCGTCTTATCTGTTGCATAAATAAAACTTAAAACAAAACACCCCACCTTGTTTAATTTTAGAAACCAATTTAAAATTTTCATGAGTTAATTTCAGTAAAACCCATATCACATTCTAAAATACAAAAGTGAATAAAAAGCCCAGAAAATGACAAAAGCGATGGCTATCATTGAAATCAAATTTCCCAGCGCAGCTGACACATAAATAACCAAATCAAGCTCGATAATGACAATGCCACCTTTGACAGTTGAGACCTGTTTTAAACTTCATACTATTTATGCTGAGACTCGTGTTATCGTCCTTCATACTACTCACGCCGAGACCTTAGATCTTCTCCAACCCTGAAATCTTTCTAGGCACACTTCATTAGATGCGTACTCTCTACAATCAATGCTACCTTAATTTGAAGAACCAACGCATCATCACCAAGAATTAGGCTTTGTAGAGTTTGACTCAGAGTACAAAATCCCCATGATTTGTGGACCCAATTTCATATCATATTGATCAAATTGAGCTTAGAATCAATTTAGATTTTTTAAAACTACTTTAGAAACCTAACTTGGATTCGATTTAGAATGGAGTATGTATTTTTGAATTTGAACATGGAGAGTACAGTGTCAAAGGTCGACCAAACTCTAAGGTTTAGAACCCTATAACGATAGTGCTAATTAGAACCCCAGGCAATGACGGTGACTAATAACGTTAACAGCTATGGAGGTCGATCAAAATGAGGGAGATGTAAGGGACACATTTTGTGGAGTGGTTTTGGGATAACCTCATATAGGCCCTAAACTTCTTCATTTTTCTTTTTGCAATTTTCTTGTGCCATTATGGCCACTTTCAGGCTAGTTATGACGTTGTAAAGATGCCACTGTGGCCAATCACCCATGTTTGCATGCCATGTTGCATTTTTCGTCCGTAATATTTTTGTCCACAAAAGGCCTAAAACGGAACATTTAAATGAAGTTAAAGACTTTTTATGCAATAAATCAAGGTTAGGTCTAAAATAGTACAATAATAACATGTTAAAGGCTACAGATGCAATTAACCCCGTTTATCTACTTCAATATTCTTAATTCGAACAATTAATGAAACCACCAATCTTGTATTCTCTACACAATCAAACCAGTATTCTACATTGAAATATAATTCATTTAATTCGAATACTTAACTTGTTTCACAAAACTATATGTTTATATGGGAAAAATGACTAATTAGTTCTTCATCTTCCGTTTTATCTTTGTTTTGGTCATCATATAATCTAAACAACCATTTAAGTGGACTAAAATGCCAAATGAGCAAAAGGTATTAATTTCCAACGTTTGAGGGGTGAGTGAACTTGAGTTAAAGTTTGGGGATAAATGGTCCGAATTAATAAAATTCAATGGGTGAAATAGGCTTTATGTCTTAGAAAAATTAAAAAAATGGAATAATTGAGGAGAATGATTGCAATGTACTCATTTTTTATGTACTATGGATATTATACACATATGTCTAATTATAAATAGTGGTTATTTTACACTTTTGCCCCTAAAATTTACCTTATCTGCAGCTTCGATCTCCAATCTTTTCACACGATTTATCTCTCTCATCGCCTCAGCAGCTCTAATCTTTAATCTTCTCACACGATTTCTCTCTATCATCACCTTAGCAGCTCCAATCTCTAATCTTTTTCACACAGTGATGGACAGTGAGAAGAAGAGAGCAAATATCGCAAAGTGGGGAGGTGTCCTGGGAAGTTCGTGGTGGAGATGAGCGATGGAGGATGATTCAAATCGCACCGTTGATCTGATCTCCAAATTCCGCTGTTGATCCGATTTTCTGAATCTCTGAATAGCCGAATATTGTTGTTGATCCAATCTTCAAATCACCGAATCACGATGTCGCTCAGACCTTCGAATCGCCAAATTGCACCATCGTTCAGGCCTCATAATTACTTGCATCAATCGCCCTAGGAAGTTAGCAGCGGAGATGAGTTCACGCCCTGAGAAGTCGCGGCGAAGATGAGCGACGGAGGATGACCCAAATCGTGCCATTTTTCATTGTCTCTTCCATCAAATGCTTTGTCGCGCGCTTCGTGATTCAAGTTAGATTTTTGTACGCTTATTTGCTTTTTTTTTTTTGGAGCTGGTTTGCTTATAATACTAAAAGAATATTTATTACAATAGTTTTATATATTTATTTAGGCATTTTGATTTGTTTTTTTTCAGACTCTTTTAAAATTTGAAGCTAACAACTTTTTTTTTTTTTTTTGCATATTGTGATAGTCACTTTTACATTTTAGGTTGGACATTTTTTTATATTTCTAGACACTTTCATTTATTACTTCAGACACTTTTATTTTTTAAAGATCAATTATTTGCGTATTACTTCAGTCATTTTTATATATTGTTGTAAATACTTTAACATATTTATTCATACACTTTTACATATCATAGTTAAACACTTTTACATAGTCATTCAGACACTTTTGCTTGTTGATTTAAACACTTTCATTTCAAAAATAATAAATTATTTGCATATCAATCAGACACTTGAACATATTTCTATAAATGCTTAAACATATCTATTCAGACACTTTTATGCATTTACATATCATTTTGGTAAAGAACAAATTGTTTGCAAATTATTGAAAAGAATAAATAGTCTGCATATTATTTCAGACACTTATACATACTTGTTCATACACTTTTCCAATTTATTTAGACATTTTGCATTTTTGTCTTCGACATTTATCTAGATGTGAGTACTAACGGACAGTTTGGCAGTGGCAGCGACGGCGACAATGGCAACAACCTTGGTGGTGACGGTGGCAACAGCAGCAACCTTGGCGGTTGCAAGATTGAGAAAATAATTTTTTAAGAGAGAGAGAAAGAGAAAGAGAGAGTTTGGTGATGGGCAATTTAATCAATTTTTTTTATAAAAGTGGAATATATATAGAGAGTTAAGGGTAAGTTAGTATGTCTAATTAGATATATGTGGACAGTATAATAATTACTTCTTATGTTCGCAAAATTGATAGGTTTGACGGTGAATGAACGGCAAAGCAAATTGGTAGGTGTTCCATGAAAAAGAAAGCCGTTTATTTGACCGGAAAACAAGTGTGTGGTCAACTTGAGCAACAATGTAAAAGTGAGAGGTTTATTCTTGATTTTCCTTCCACTTATCAACATCATGGGAAGAGAAAAAAGGAAAACTAACGAGGGCAAAAGAATTAACCCGGAGCAATAAAACAATAAATAAATAAACAAGAAAAACAGAGCACCTGGGGAATAGGTTGGATTCAAGATGGAGAGAAAGAACGTCAGTCTGTTACTGGGCGCAAGTTTGAAGCTTCGAAGACGCTGTTAGGGCTAGTCTCCTCTGTCTTCGTTTACTCCTCTATGCCTCTGCCCCTCCAGTGATTAGGGTTTAGGGTTTGTTCCGCTGAGTCCAAATTTGCCTGTATTTGTTCGTATACTACTGGAACGGGCTTTTCTGGTACGTGGTTAAGTTTGAACAGACAGTTTATTCTGATTCGAAACCTCAGCCGCCACTATTCATTTTTTCCTTGGTTTATTTTTTCTCTGTGATATTTCACTTCAATCTTAAAGAGTGGAGCTTGGCTCAGCTAGGTTTTCAAATTGGTTTATGGATTGGATTGTTCCAATATTTTTCTCCTTTTTTGTTTGGAGAATTTTTAGGTTTTTTTTTTTTTGTTGGCAGTCTTCATCTCAAACGCTAAACGTGCCGTATTCTTGATTTTCTGATGGGCTTCCAGATTGATGCAATTTTGCAGTCTTATTGTCTAACCATTTTAGAATTGCCCATAATTTCTTATTGGTGCTTCTTCTGTAGTTTTTGTTTCTCTTTGATCCTGGGTAATGTCATGCTGGAGGAGATTGATATTGATTGGTTGCTGTCAATTTACTTGTTCTTTAGAAGGGAGAAACTGCTACAGATATAATTTGACTTTTTGGCATGCACTCTGCTGTGGTAATCATTTGCAGGAAATGTGATGGATTCCCCAGAGCGCAGTAGAAATCACGTTAGACGAGAAAAGGAGGATAATTTGGAAACACGGAATGGCAGAGCTGGGGAGGATGAAGAATGGGAAGGAAGTGACAAGAGAAAGCACAGGTCAAGCAAGTCGAGAAAGCCTAGCAATGGAGAGGAAAACGAGGGTTTAGATGGAGGTGGGAGGAGGAGAAGTGCTGGGGATAGAAATGAGGGCCGTAAGAGATCAGGTGGATCTAGCAGAGTTGACAGTGATGATGATGACTATGATGCAAGGAAAGAGTTGCACACAAAGCAGTTGAAGAGAAAACAAGAGGAGAGTATCAGCCGGCATCAAGATGGAGAACATGAAAGCAGGGCAGATGCTGGAGACAAATCTGGAAGTGGAAGTAGAGGGCAGGGTCGCAGTGATGAAAGTGAAAGAAGAAAAGTGAGCTCAAAGTTCTCTGACATTGACAGTTCTTGGGGACGTAAAAACAAAGAAGAGAGGTCTCATGATGCGGAGTTTGAAAAATCAGTTGATAGAGACTCCAGGCATGCAGAAAGGAAAGATAGCAGCCGGGAAAGGACTCATGGGTCCTCTGAGGTGGCAAGAAGCTCGAGAAAAAGGTGGGATGAATCAGATTCTTCTAGGAGATCGGATGAAAATTATTATGACAAGGATGAATCAAGGGGTGGAAAGACCTCTGATTCCAAGCATGAGATTTCTAAAGAGAGGAGTAGAAATGAAACCAGTGATAGTAAAAGTAGAGGGTTGGATTTGCATGGTGAAAAGGGTGGCAAGTACAACAACAGGGAAGAGAGGAAAGTTGAATCTGAGAAGGGTAAGAGCAAAAGCCGCTTAGAAGCTCCAGAAGAAGATAACAGGGCTAGTCCTGCTAATCAGGAAGACAGGGTAGGTAGGGATAAGCATGAGAAACATAGAGAGCATAGAACTGCAGTAGGTCAGGATGCCACGGTGAGTCGAGAAAAGACTACCAACACAGATGAAGATGGAAATTCTTGGCCAAGGGACAAAAATGCGAGAGAAGTAAGTCGCCGAAATAGGTCAAGGACGCCTGAGAGAAGTGTGAGGCATCATCAAGAGTCTGAACATTCAGAGATGGAAAATGTAAGAATTCTTGACTCAAAGAGGAAAGAACTGGACAGAAGTAGCCACAGGGATGACAGGCCCAAAAGCAGAGATGATGATTGGGGTGACAGGTTTAAAGATCGTGAAGGTTCAAAGGAGAACTGGAAAAGAAGGCCACTTAGTAGTAATGATAAGGAGTTGAGAGATGGTGATATCTTTTATGACCGTAGTAGAGACTGGGAACTACCAAGGCATGGCCGGGATCGGAGTGAAAATGAGAGGCCTCATGGTCGGTCAGGTAATAGAAAGGATGGAAATCGAGGTGAAGCTGTGAAGACATCCTCAAATTTTGGAATTTCCAAGGATAACTATGATGTCATAGAGATCCAGACCAAGCCACTTGATTATAGAAGAGCCGAATCAGTATCCATCAAGAGAAGTGAAGTTGGTCAGCAATCTGATACAAAATTAACTTCAAACGAAGAAGAGTGGTCATACCTGAGAGAGGATAGGGGAAGAAAATCTGATATGTATGGCTCTAGAATGTCTGGTGATATTCCTAGGGATGAATATGTGGAGGATGGTATATCAGTTCGAGATCTCAATTCAAGGGGTGCTGTGTCTGGCCGCAGTGGAGGTGGCCAAAGTTCTGTTGGTGGCTCACAACCTCCTTTCACACCCCAGGATCCAGGAAATTACGGGAGAGCTCCTCAAGGTATCAAAGGGAATAGGCTAGGAAGAGGTGGAAGGGGAAGGCCTACTGGGAGAGATAGCCAGCAAGTTGGTCTCCCGATGCCAATGATTGGATCACCTTTTGGCCATCTGGGAATGCCACCACCTGGACCAATGCAGTCACTGCCCCCTGGTATATCCCCTGCTCCTGGACCTCCAACTGGTCCGGGTGTCTTTCTTCCACCATTTTCTCCACCAGTCGTTTGGCCAGGTCCTCGAGGAGTTGATATGAATATTTTAGGTGTTCCACCTGGGCCATCGGGGCCTTGGTTTCCTCCAAACATGGCGACTCCACCAAACCCTGGTTTGTACTTTAACCAATCTGGGCCTGGACGAGTAGGACCTCTAAATGCATCTGGACCTGGTTTTACAGGTGCTGGACCAACAGGCCGAGGAATGGCATCTGATAAGGCCCCTGGGGACTGGGTTCCTCCTAGGACAGGCGGAGCTCCTGGTAAAGCTCCTTCCAGGGGAGAGCAAAATGATTACTCTCAAAATTTTGTTGACACTGGCATGAGGCCGCAGAATTTTATCAGGGAACTGGAGCTCACTAATGTGGTTGAGGACTATCCTAAACTCAGAGAGCTTATACAGAAGAAAGATGAAATTGTCACTAATTCTGCATCACCTCCCATGTACTTCAAATGCAACCTGCGTGAATTTGAACTGTCGTCAGAGTTTTTTGGGACAAAGTTTGATGTGATACTTATAGATCCTCCATGGGAGGAATATGTTCACCGGGCTCCTGGTGTTGCAGACCATATTGAGTATTGGACATTTGAAGAGATAATGAATCTAAAGATTGAGGTTAGCGATGTAAATTAATATTCCTTTCAGTTGCCACATGGTATAAGATTGCTTTCTTATTTACTCCTTCCTGTTGATTTGTTTTGCTGATAATGCAGTTTTTTACTTGTTTATTCATGACTGCTGTTATTTTAATTTATCTTTTTTTTTTTAGATGATTCCGTTGCTGAAAAGTTCATCTATCATGTTCCATGATATCAAAACATCTAAGAATGCAGCATAAAAGTTTAGATTGTCCCTCATGGGTGTAATCCTTTTGTTAAATGAACTTGTAGCTTTCAGTTGGTTATTGGAGTTATCGTCTTTAGGCAATTTCTCAAATTAAAAATCTCAATTTCATTAATTACATGGCTTTGGTTATAACTGAATATTTCTTCCTTCTGTGTGTTTTGTGTTTACAGGCTATAGCAGATACACCTTCTTTTATATTCCTTTGGGTGGGAGATGGGGTGGGCCTTGAGCAGGGTCGGCAATGTTTAAAGAAGGTACTGAATTAATCATCTAGCTGAGGAGCGCATTGAGCTCGTAATGAACAACTATTTTGCTTCCCATTTTCTTTTTGCCGTAGCTCATATATAATAGTTCTTTTAGTATATGTTGGAACTTGATAAGGTTTCTTGGATGCATTTCCTATGCAGTGGGGCTTCCGAAGATGTGAGGATATCTGCTGGGTGAAGACAAACAAAACAAATGCAACTCCAGGGTTGCAGCATGATTCACATACTATATTTCAACATTCAAAGGTTTGTGAAGTGTTTAGCTATTTCAGATACTTTATACTCGGTTATAATTGACTTATCCCTCTGCTTATTGACTTGCATGCAAATGGAAATCAAATATTTAGTATGTTTTCTTATCCATTTCATTGAAGGAACACTGCCTGATGGGCATAAAAGGAACTGTCCGTCGCAGCACAGATGGTCATATCATTCATGCTAACATCGACACGGATGTGATAATTGCTGAGGAACCTCCTTATGGTTGGTGTTTCTTTCCATCTTTATCTTTCTTGACCAAGGGACTGGGTGTTTCTCAACTTGTTTGATGTTAAGTTTAGTTATGAACATTATAAATCTTCTGCAAATAAATAGGGCATCAATGGTGCTTTCGGTCTGATTTAAATTTTGTTGAGACCTATACAGAGTCGAGTTACTTGTCATTGAGTTACTAGAAAATAAAATTAAAAGAGGGTAAAATGTGAGTGCTTTTAGGAGTTATTGGGTGGGGTGCATTGGCCAGCAACAATAGTGGATCCTATGCTGTTGTTCTCATTACACCCTTCTTGTCAGTGGATATTTTTGCATCCATTCCATATGCTGTTGGCTAAATATGCAAGTGGATCCAGAACATTCTGTTGAGATCTTTGGTGTCTTATGTAGAGTAAATTCATAGTGATATTAAATGCTGATTACTTTCTAGGATCAACAAAGAAGCCTGAGGACATGTACCGAATAATTGAGCATTTTTCCCTTGGCCGTAGAAGGCTTGAGCTATTTGGTGAAGACCATAATATTCGATCTGGTTGGCTGACTGTTGGCAAGGGACTATCCTCATCTAATTTTAATTCCGAGGTATGCTATGAAAATTGTATCAACAAAAATTGCTCAAGAGCTTATTGTTGTTCTTTTCTTGCTTGCAAAATTAGCTTTTGTGAAACATTCAGGACTTACAGTAGCATGACCGTTTTAGAACTCAAGAAATGAATTTGATTGTTTAAGATGAACTTAAATAGTTTTACTACCATTTGCCAGTGTGCTTCTACGAGCCTTTGTGCTCTTCTATGGAATTAACAGGGGGATTGGGATAAACTAGAGGTGGCCTGCCGTACTGTTTTAACTTCTCCTTGAGATGTCAATAAAGCTTGATCCCTGAATCTGTTGGGAACAGCTGCAAGACATGAAGATTTTGCTGACAGTGTTCACATGTTTTGTATGAGGCACCTAGACCGTTCCTTATTTCTTTGAAAAGTGACGAACTAGATTGCTATTTTCTGTTTACAGGGATACATCAGAAACTTTGCTGATAAGGACGGGAAGGTTTGGCAAGGAGGGGGAGGACGAAATCCACCTCCAGATGCGCCCCATCTTGTCAAGACAACCCTCGAGATCGAGTCTCTTCGTCCCAAGTCACCTATGAAGAACCAGCAGCAAATGCAACAACAGCAATCAACATCCATTTCACTTACTACTGCCAATTCCTCTAGTAGGAGAGCCACTGCAAACTCACCACAGAATCCCGGAGCATTTGGTTTAAATCAGGAAGCATCCAGCTCTAACCTGTCCATGCCGGCTCCTTGGGCTTCACCAAGGGAAGGCTTTAGAGGACGTGATGGAGCTAGCGTGCCTCCGGATGATAGAATGTTTGATATGTATGGTTATGGTGCGCAACCAAATGGAGACTTCCTTGATTTTGAATCTCAAAGACAGATGAATATAATGTGACCATTAAGAAATCAGGGCAAATATAAGTGGGAAGAGAAATCATGTTTCCATCTGATAGGTTTACTGTCTGTAACATTAGTTTATCTGGATAACGCCCCCCATTGGAAATTTTGACAATGTAGGGTTGCATTTGGTTTTTGTCCAGATCGAAATAACGTACTTTACTTGAATTTATGGGCAACCTTCCCCGAAGTACCATCTCAATATTTGAGCTGCTGAACATAAACGTGCGAATACACTTTCCATCGTCTTCTCGTTAATTTACATCGATTCTCATGTTTCAGGCTAAACTGAAACTTAAATGTTAATTTATCAAAAAGGAAAAACGGTTACTCATCCTACAGCTAAATATGAACTGCATTTGTCTACAGAAAATTTATCATCATCCTACAGCTAAATATGAGCTGCATTTGTCTACAGAAAATTTATCTCCCACTGTGGCGCCTGACAAAGAATCGTGCTGCTGCATTCCTATAGTACAGTGGTTTTAGGGAGTGCTTCAGTTCCGCTGGGTTATGCTGTCAGGCCTCTGAAAGATGAGTCGTTTACCCTTCTGTCTCACTCTTCATGCCTCATTCTCAGGCTTTTGAGATGGAGATACAGCAGCAGCAGTCTCTTCTGCTGTAACAATTTTGAAGGGATTCATGAGAGAGAGAGAGAGAGAGAGAGAACTTGAAGAAGAAGAAGAAGAAGAGTATGGCGGCAGTGATGATGACTAACACTTAGATTCTGGTTCAGTTCCTCTTTGGTTTTCTGCAGGTGTCAGAATTTGAGTTTCACCTCCATTCTGGCTTTCCACGGGTGGAGGAGTCTGGCCCTGTTGCTGCAAAGCAGATGCTTTAAGCTGTTCTTCTGTGAGCTTCAAATATTCTTCACTGGTATAGGCTCTCCTAGACGATGGGTCAACATCTACAACAACGTGGATTGTCAATCTACATGGCAGAACGAAATGAGAACTGTGAAGTCACTCTTCTACTGGAAGTAGCAGAAGACACTAAAACACTGATTGATTGAATCAGACAGAAAGAGTGACACAGGTCAAAAGAAGAGGCACAAACACATGTATATTAGATTATCTATTGCACTCATATGTCTAAATGCAAATACTTCTTTTAATGGAAAAATTGATTTTAGGTGAAAAGAGATTTTTTTTTCCCTCATGCGCCCAGCGCCCAGTCACTCTCTATATTTTTTGCTAAAAATACCCTATGTGCATTTGGACATATTTGCACAGTCGGTTTAGCAGATGTACATGGTTAGAAGTTTTGGTGCAATGTCCACCCGAAGGTTTCAAAGGCTTCGCTCTTTAAACATCAAACAAAATGACATGCCAATATTGTTAACAACTTCTGAATAAAGAAGTGTGAAGAGTCATACGAATTTTATACTTCTACCTTCTAAGCCTTCCAACCTAACACATCCCCACCACAGTATCCTCATATGCAGATATACTAGCATTAATGAGATGTTCTCTGTCCATAATTTGAAGTGGAATTTTTCTTTTAATGAGTATATTAAACCAAACCCCTATAATTACAGAATTAACATTTCAAACATAAAATGGAAGCAAAGTTGCATCATGGGCATATCAAGAAACACAATGATTGCAAAAAAATTTCATTCATCATAGTGATACTGGTTCTCACTTTTGGTACATCAACAGGACACAAAAGGCTAAAACAGTACCTGTAACAGACCTATTTGACCATAGCACTGTCAGCCTTTGATGTTGATTCATGGTGATTCACAAGTAACCAAATAGTGCAAAACTAAAACCCATCTGACACATGGATGCCTACATAGCCTACATATTATTTTGAGCCATAGTCTGTGTAGAAAAGAAAAAATAACAACTTACTTGCATCTGCTGTGGTTCCTGCAGTATCTTCCCTACGTGATACTGTCGGAGGAGTTGGAGTGCCGTTACTTCTATAAGCACCATATCTATTTTGATTTGAAGTTGAGGTTTCGTCCAGACCAATCTCCCGTTCAAGGGTTGTCTTGAATTCCCTCGAAACATCCTTCAAAAAATATATAGGGCATATTTAGCACTAATGAAGCACTATTAAGAAGAGGTGAAACCATATCAGTACCATTAGTTCCCATCAAGGTTCATGAGCGAACCTGCAGCTCCCTAATAGTAGGTTGAAATGCACGTAAAGTTTTTCCCAGATTCCGGGCAACCTACAAGAGACAATGGCAGACCTAAATAGAAGACAAACATAAACAGATCCATATATGGATTACTAACCAAATCACCTCTTGACCCAATGGAATCATGACAAGTCAAGACTCAAACATGAAATGGAACTAAGGAAGTGGAATTGTGAGCACAGCTTAAATTCATACCCCTGTATATCAGTAGCACAACAATATTGCAATAACCTTGAAAGGGAAGGGAACTAGAAGTCCAGTGTTAGGGTGTGTACCAGTTCAGTTACAGAGAATAGTGCAAGTTCATAGACTGAATTCACAACCTTTTTGTTCTCCATAGTTTCCATTGACACATGGAAATTGAAGCTTGATCGAAAAGGTCAACCATGATAATTTACAAATGATACCAGAGGAAGTGCATGAAATGGGTCAGCAAATGAAGGAAAAGGATTGCAGACTTTACTTTGTTGGTCAGTAACATTCTTTGTCTTGTCCCAGGTCAGTAACATCTTTGTGTTGCCCCAAAATTTCTCATATTCAAACTTAACCAAATGCAGGCAATTGGACTTCACCCACAAAATCCTAAACTATTTGACAAGCCACACTACATTTCAAGGAAGTATTTTCCCCTCCCAACTGTACATGACATTCTTGAAACCATTCATTTTTTATTTCTCAGATCCGCATAAGAGCGTAGGTTTCTACTTTCTTGTCTGGAAACACCCAATCCTTTTCTACAAACTAGCCTGTCTACCGCTAAAAGCTATCATAATCCTAAGATCAGAAACACGGACACCCTACCAGGAACCTTTCAGAAGCAACAGTGAGGCCTTAGCAAAAGCAAAATGATCATGACAAACAACGTCTATGTGGCTTCATAGATGCAAAACTCACCTCAGCCAAACCTTTGGGACCAAAAACCAACAGAGCAACCACCCCAATAACCAAAGCCTCGGGAGCTCCAACCCCGAAGAGGGACGCATGGACCACCAGACCTCTGCATTTCTTCTTCCTCTTCTCTGCAACCACAACCATTTCAAACATCAAAAGGAGGGCCAGAACCAGAGGGAAAGCCAAGGTACCACAAAATAATGCCCCAAAATTTCTGGGAAGCCCACTGGAGTGGTCTCAAACTGAAATAACAACGGCAAAGAAACCTAATCTTAGAGATTTTGGTTTGATCGAGACACCCAGATGCTTTAGACCGTTCCATTGAGGAAAATGAATCGGACCCAGCTGACAGAGCCATGGGTTTAGAGAAACCTTTGCGTTATTAAGGTGTGGAACAAACGTAACGGTGGCTGATTTGGTTCTACAGGAAGATGAACAAAGGAGCGGTGAAGAAGAGAGCAGAGAAGCCATGAACAGAGCTTCAGTGAGCTGAGGTCTTGTGAACCATGCTAAAGAAATGCTAACGAACGGTAGCGAATTATCTTGAAATCTTGGACCAAGGCGACCAAAACATTTTTGTCCGGAAATGGCTGCGCGGAGCCTAATTCTTCTGCACCAAATCTTTTTTTGTCTACACTGCGTTCGGCTTCCAAGTCAGTGCTCGTTTACTACATCATGGATTGGGCCTCGGTTTTGGGCTTGGGTCGTTTCGCGTTAATGCATTCAAATTGTTGTTGCTGTTTTTCGTTTTTTTTCCGGTGCCTTGATTCTGTTCTGTGTGTATTTTATTTGGATCTGGAAATGGATTTTTCATGAAATGAAATTTGTAAAAATAGTTTGTTTAAGATTTTTACATGTCACCATAGTTGATCTTCCATGTCACTAACCACCGCCTAAAGCTTCGGCTTCAGAGAATATCAAGTCGCACCTTTATTCTCTGTATCTCATTGACGATTTAATTTGTCGGAATCCCACAGATGATTTTTCTTGCACCCTAATGCCTCCACTTTGGAACCCAACCATGCATCACCATTAATTCCACTATTAATTGAGAAAGGTCCAATTGTGATTCTTTTTCTAACCCCGACAACCCAGTTACAATCAACATCTTTTTCCTCTTGGCATAAGGTAGACAATAGTTAAGTCATCAAATACAAAAATTTAATTGGGAATTTATTGTATTAGACAAAAATTAAGGAGTTAAGTATTACACACACACACACACAAGGTTTGCCATGTATGCTTGCTATGTATGTTGTCATGTAATCAAAATGTCACATTGCATCACAAATCTAGAAAATTTTGGCAGTGATGGTGGATTTTGTCCAAATAAAAATGTTAGTAATTGAATTAACTGTAAAAATAAAAGACTATAGTAGACAATTTGCCCATGACAAAACCTATAGTGGAAAATTTATTATTATTTTTTTGACACATCATCTTTGTTTTATTTTGTTTCTTTCTTAGCCATTGTAGCTACTTTTTTAGTCTCAATATACTTGAGAAGCATATGAGCTAGACATTATTTATTAAGCTCTACTCATAATATTCTCAGCTGAACTCATATCAAAGACTTGGAAGCATGTAACTCTAGTCAAGCAGATTAATTAATCGTAGGTGCATAACATACCCATTCTTAGTATTTCCAATTTTAGTATAATGAAGATATAAATGGACACATTTGTTTGAAATAGTAACTGGTGGTAATGGTTTTCAAGTGGTAAAATGGGTAAATAAATCACTGATCTTTTCGCCTCAGTGTATATCACCAATTATTATTTTTTTACAGTTAAATCGCCTACTAATGTTCACGATTGGGTAAAATCTAATAACTGTTGTTTTGAAAATTGAGCAAATTAGCTACTTACGTAACTCATGGAGAGAATATTGTTGGGGTCACGTAACGGGTGATAACTCTGAAGGGAAGATGATTAGTAAAAATGACACCTGAAAATTTATGTGGTCCACCCTTAATTTTAGGGCTACGTCTACGGGACAAACTTTGAGATTTTCTTTTACTATAAAAATAGTATGCTTACAGAGAAAGAATCTTTTCTAGACAAAAATTTTAGAGGTATGAGATAAACCCAAAATAGTGACACATAAGTGTTTCCCAAACACTCCAAAAAAGTTATCTCACTATTTTGTCACTTCCAAAAAATAAATCTCTCTCTCTCACAATTTTCGTTTACTCTCACAATTAAGCAAGCTTCTACCGGGGTGATATGAAGGAGATGAGCGAACAATTATTTATAGGAGAAACAACATGTTTTCTTCCATTCGATTTTCAAAAATTGGTGCCGCCTCTAGCCTGTATCCGTGCCTGATTTCAATGTGTGCTGCAACCTTCTGTTTCTTCAGCCATAATAATAAAAACAACAAAAGAAAATAGAGAAACAATAGAAAATAGAGAGAAAAGAAAGAAAAATAATTTAAAAAAAAATTGTTGTGCTCCATATAGGGCAATAAAGTCAACAATCTCCCCCTCTTGCCTCATATGGGAGTTCCACCATTCCTGTTGCCAGTCAACAATATTCAAAATTTTCTCTCGATAAAATCTTGGTCAACATATCATATCCGTTTTCATCAGTATGGATATTCTCAAGCTTTAATAGCTTCATCTCCAATGCATTCTTTATCCAATGATATCTCACATCAATATGCTTCGATCTGGAATGAAAACAGGAATTCTTACCAAGATGAATTGCGCTCGGACTATCATAGAAAAAATTATATTTCTCCTGGTGGAAACCAAGTTCTTTTAAGAACTTCTTCATCCATAGCAACTCCTTACATGCTTCTGTTGCTGCAATAAACTCCGCCTTTATTGTTGAAAGAGCAACACATTTCTGTAATTTTGACTGACATGACACAGCTTTCTCTGTAAACGTAATCAAGTATCTTGATGTAGACTTTCTTGAGTCAACATCGCCAGCCATATCTTCATTTATATAGCCAACTAACACAGGCTTTGCATTTCCAAAACATAAACATGTTTTAAAGTACCACGAAGATACCTAAAAATCCATTTAACTGTTGACCAGGATTTGAAAGGAACCTATTCATTACACCAACTAAGTAAGCAATATCTGGCCATATACATACCATGACATACATCAAACTTCCAATTGCTGAGGCATATGGAACCTTTTCCATTTCTTCTTTCTCTTTAAATATAAAAGGGCATTGTTTGGAACTTAATCTAAAATGATTAGTAAAAGCACAACTAATTGCTTTAGCTTTGTCCATATTAAACCTTTGAAGTATCTTCTCAATGTACTTCTCCTATGATAACTACAATTTCTTGGCGCTCCTATCCCTTGTTATCTTTATGCCAAGAATTTGTATTGCTGACCCTACGTCTTTTATAGAGAAAGACTTACTTAACTGTTTCTTCAGGCTGTTGATTCTGACAATATTCTGGCCAACAATCAACATATCATCCACATAGAACAATAGAATAATAAAATCATCATCAGAGAATTTTTACACAAACACACAATGATCTAAAGTAGTATTCTTGTAGCCTTGCTCCTCCATAACCGACTTAAATTTCTTATACCACTGCCTGGGTGCCTGCTTCAAACCATACAAGTTTTTCTTTAGCTTGCAAACATAGTCTTTTTTTCCTTTTACTTTAAAACCTTCTGGCTGCTCCATGTATATTTCTTATGCCAAGTCACCATGTAGGAAGGCAGTTTTCACATCTATTTGCTCAAACTCTAAGTCAAGACTTGTTGCTAGTCCTAGGACTGTACGGATGTGTGTCATTTTCACAATTGGTGAAAAAATATCATCAAAGTCAATACCTTTCCTTTGGCTGAAACCTTTGACAACTAATTTGGCTTTGAATCGTGGTTATGAATTGGATTCTTCAGACTTGATTATGAATACCCATTTATTTTTCAAAGCTCTTTTGTCTCTTGGCAACTTTACTAGCTCAAATGTTCTGTTCTCATGCAAGGATCTCATTTCTTCTTGCATGGCTTCAATCCATTTTTCCTTGTGTTCATCATCCATAGCTTCTTCTAAGCTTTCTGGTTCTCCCCCATCAGTCAATAACACATACTCATTTTTAGGACATCTAGTAGAGCATCGTCTGACTTTATTATATCTCTTTAAAATTGGAGAACTCACTACTGCTGGTGGTTGTTGATTAACACCACCATCATCAGTATTACCTGATTCATTCTCAATGGGAACATCATGATCACCTTCTTCCGGTTGATCATTTTGTACATCATCTCCAACCTGTCTTTGCACTGCCGTTGGAGGAATCAGCTGTAAATTTGTTAAACTATCATCGGATGATGAAGCATTCTTCTCAATTTTCTTAATATCCTCAATGGTTTGATCTTCAACAAATACAGCATCATGGCTTCTGACAAGTCTCTTCGTTGCTAGATCATAAAATCTATAACCAAATTGATCTTGGCCATAGCCAATAAACACACATTGTGTGTCTTGACATCAAGTGTAGACCTCTCATCCTTCGGGATATATACGTAGTCTTTACAGCCAAACACTTGTAGATAATCATAAGAGACATCATTTCTTGACCATACCTTCTCGGGGACATCATACTGTAGAGGGACACACGGTGAAATATTCAACACGTGAGTAGTTGCTAGCAATGCTTTACCCTAAAACATCTGAAGTAACTTTGCATGTGAGAGTAAACATCTAACTCTCTCCATCAAAGTTCTATTCATCCTCTCAGCTAAATCATTTAACTGTGGTGTCTTAAGAGATGTTGTCTGATGTCGGATACCATGCTCTTTGTAGTAAACATCAAATGGTCTAATGTACTCTCCACCATTGTCTGTTCGTATGCACTTCAGCTTTTTGCCAGTTTGCCTCTTAATTAGGGTTAGAAATTGTTTGAAGACTTCTAACACCTGATCTTTTGACTTCAGAGTGCATACTCATGTCTTACGAGAATGATCGTCAATGAAAGTCACAAAGTATCGAGCACCACCAAGTGACTTCGGCATTGGCCCACGCAAATATGAATGTACCAGATCTAACATATTCTTCATTCTGGAAGGAGGGGAACTTTTCAAAAACACTATGTTTTGCTTTCCTGCCAGACAAACAACACATTTTTTCAAATGGACCTGATTCAGTCCAGATAACATCTTTTTTTTTGCAAGATAAGTCATGCTTTTCTCACTCATGTGACTTAGTCGTTTATGCCATAACTCCACTGTGTTGTCATTCTCCACTGTATTTACATCATCCTAAAAGAGTTTTACCTGCATCGCGTACAGTTTTGAGTTCTTTGCTTTTTTGGCCACCACCAGGGTTTCTTTTGTCAACTTCCACTGACCATTAAAGAAGGTGTTACAGTAACCTTCATCATCAAGTCTGCCTGTTAAAATCAGATTCAGGCACAAATCTGAAACATGCCTGACATCTTTTAGGACTAACCGTGTACCATTCTAGGTCTCCAAGGAAATATCTCATTTTCCTGCAACTTGTGAAAGACCCTCATTTCCCATTTTCAAAATACCAAAATTGTCAGGTGTGTAAGATGAGAAGAATTCTCTTCAAAATGTGACATGAATGGTAGCACCACTGTCAATCACCCAACTCGTCTCATGGGTTGCAAGATTGACAATATCATCATCATGGACAATGTTGAACTCATCAGCAACATTTGCTTATTCATCATCACTGCTGTCATCCTTTTTCAGTTCTTTGCCTTTCTTTTGGTCTTGTTTAAGTTTTCGGCAAAATCTCTTGATGTGCCCCATTTTCTACAGTAATTGCATTCAATTTTTGCATTCTTGTTTGACTTTTCTTTGCTCTTATCTTTTGGCTTAGGCCCCTCATCTCACTTCTCCCCCTAGAATCTACCACGAGAAGGTCTAATTGTGATGAAAAGGATCCTTGCGATCTTCATCTTATCTCTTCATTCAATATTCCACTTTTGACGAATTCCACATTTACTACACCATTTGATGCAGAATTTGTAAGTGAAATTTTCAAAGTCTCCCAAGACTCTGGTAATGAGGCAGGCATTATAAGAGCGAGTACCTCATTATTAAACTTTATGCCCATCGTGGATAACTGTTCCACGATTCCTTGCAAATCATTTAGATGATCTACCATAGAAGCACCTTCCCAGTATTTTATCTGAAACAATTTTTTCAAATAAAATAATTTGTTGTTGCACGCATACAGCTCCTAAAGCTTGCTCCACAGTGTCTATGCATGAGTTTTTGTAGATATGTAGTTGTAAATATTGTCTTCGATAAATTGTCGAATGAAACCACATACTTGTTCATGCTCGAATGCCCATTCCTCTTCTGATCTGTCCTTTGGTTTGGTTGTACCAAACATGAATAAGTGCATTTTTTGTCACATATAGAAGATCTTTCATTTTGCTTCTCCATATATGGTCATTTGAGCCATTCAGATTAATCATCTTGCTGGTCTTAGCTTCTACGATGATTATAAATACCCAGTATCAAGAAAAATTAGTGAATAATAATCTAACTTATTTTCTGATGTGGATGATCCACATTTCAGTGGCAACCACAGAGCATATGATAAGTAGATATAAACATCGGGTCTTGCTCTGATACCAGTTGTTGGGGTCGTGCAGCGGGTGATAACTTCGAGGGCAAGATGATTAATAAAAATGATACCAGAAAATTTATATGGTTTATTCTTAATTTTGGAGCTACGTCTATGGGATAAACTTCAAGATTTTCTTCTACTATAAAAATAGTAAGCTTACAGAGAAAGAATCTTCTCAAGACAAAAATTCTAAACGTATGAAATAAATCCAAAATAATGGCATTTAAGTGTTTCCCAGACACAAAAAAAAAAATTATCTCATTATTTTGTCACTCCTAAAAAATAAATTGCTCTCTTTCACAATTTTCTTTTACTCTCACAATTGAGCAAGCTTCCACCGGGGTGATATGAAGGAGAGGAGCGAATGGCTATTTATAAGAGAAACAATGCATTTTCTTCCATCCAATTTTCAAAATCAGTGTTGCCTTTAACCTGTATCCGTGCTTGATTTCAATGTTTGCTACAACCTTCTATTTCTTCAGCCGCAATAATAAAAACAGCAAAGGAAAAGAGAGAAACAATAGAGAGGGGAAAGAAAAGAGAGAAAAATAATAAATAAAATAAATTGCTGCACCGTGGAACTTCGTTGCCGGAGAAGGTCATCACCGGAATCAGCATTCTCGAGATCAGTGGCGGCAGGGTCATCGCCTATGAGGTGAGGGAGTAGTTGAGCAAATTGAAACTGCAGCACTATAGAGGGAAAAACTTGAAATTGGGGAAAGTTTGGGCGGTATTTGTATTGTTAGACAAAAGTTTAGGAATAAAGTTAAGAGTTTTACCTTTTTTTATTAATAGATAAACTTGCCACATATATAGCCATGTATGTTGCCACATCATTAAGATTTGTTATATCATCACACAGCTGGACAAACATTACTACAGTGGCTAATATCGGCTCGATCGTGAACATTAGTGGGTGATTTAACTGTAAAAAAAAAGGAACGATTAGTGATATACACTGAGGTGAAAAAATCAATGGTTTCTATGTCTCTCTTGCCATTTTCAGGTTTTTAAGGGAATAGGAAGGGAAAAAACAGACAGAAAAATGGCGGTTTACCAAGTTTGTACAACGTCATAAATCCAACTAATAAAAGAAGTAGTCCATGAACTTTTGCACTTTTAATAAATTTACCCAAAAGCAACTTTTTCCACCCTATTTCATTAATACTTTTACGTCTCCATCATGCCTTTCTTCCAAATAAAAGAGCAGGAAGGCATTTCCTCATTTAGAGCAAGTTTCATCTTGGAACTAAAATGGAATTCAATTTAAAAGTGTGTTCTGGTTATCTCCAGAAAGTGGAAATACAATTCGATCTAGTCAGAAGCTTCAATTATTGAAAGCTTTTCCATCTTTCAAACACGCTTGCAAGAAAACTCATGAATTTAATCTCCTCACCAAACTGCAGTTAGTCTCTCAAATCTTCTCTCACATTTTTTCCCCGCTTAAAAGAACTTTAAACTCCTAAAAAAATCCATATTGAAACTTTCCCTTCTTTTGGAAAAAACAAAAAAGCTGAATGTATTTTTCCCCCTTAAAACATAATCATGTATTGTATTTTTTTTAAAAAAAAGAAAAAAAAAAGAAAAATATGAATAATAAAGATTAGTGTTTCACTAGTCGAACTGGATGGCAAATAAAAGTTTGATGTAAGAATAGCACCCGTTACCCAATCCATAATAAACGTAAAGGCAAAGCGCATGCATGAGATTGTTAAAAAAAAAAAACATCACTAGACGATGTCTTCATCACTAATAAGAGTAAATTGCATAAATGTTTCATCCTAACTTTTAATTGTTGTTTTGTTTTTTTTTTCTAATTTATTAAATATTTTATTTTGGTTCTAAATCTTTAAAATTATTTCATTTTAGTCTCTTATTATATGAAATTCATTAATTCAGAATAACTATCTAAAACAAATTTTTAAAATTCTAATTTAAATATTCATGAACTATTTTTAGTAAATTTAAATAGTTTAATGTTTTTTTACAGTAAATAGACAATTTAAATTAGTAGTTTTTCTTCTTAAATAAAATAAATTCAATTTACAAAGAGAACAAAAAAGTAATTTAAATTTTTAATTAACTATAAAAATTATTATACAGATTAAATTTATTACTATAAGACAATTACTGGATAATTTAAATTATGATTAAAAAGTTATCATCAGATAAATATTTTAAGTTAATAAATTTTATCTAATGCTCAATGGGAACCAAGATAAAATATTTTTAATAGATTTATAAGTAAAATGAAATATTGTTAATAAATTTAGAACCAAAATAAAATATTTAATAGGTTAAGAACTAAAGTAAAATAATAATTAAAAAAAACTATTTATGCAATTTACTCTCACTAATAAGAGCCAAGTTTGCTTTCAAAGAAAATTTCTAGCAAATATATCATCAATATGATGCATATGATGTGCAAGTGGTGTGATCCTTAAAAAAAGGGTGGAGTACATGCAATAAGGCAAAAGGGCGGCATCTTAATGATAACAAAAAATAATTCTAGTGGAATTTTTCTAGTTGTAGACTTTAAATATTCATATCAACCTTCACCTACTTGATATCTAGAACATGTGGAGTGTTGGTGTAGCCTTTACCTTGTAGGCCCACAACAACACTAAGCCATCCCATGAGAGGGCCAATTTGAGAAAAATATCAGGACGTTGGCCCACCAATGGGCCCATGGGAAACCCAATTTAACAAGAAAAAAACAAAACCCTAATTAATTTTGTTTCTCTAGGCTCTAGCTGGCTATAGCATTCCTCGTGGTTACTATTTTATTACCTCCATTTTTTGTATGATATTCCTTTTTCTCGATCCCCACTCGTGTGCAACTTTGAAAAAGATCATCATCATCATCATTATATATTTATGTTTGTGTTCTATAGGATAGGTCACTGCTCTAATCAAAGATTCATGGTGGAATAAAGGTAAACAAGCTTTCAAGTGCCTAGAGGACCAAAAGTCAAGGAAGAAAAAAGAAAAAAAAAAGAAAAAGAGAAGAAAGTCGAGACATGAATTCAAGGTAAAAAGGTGGTAATTAGTAATTCTTAGTCACCTCCTTTTTTCTTTTACTTTTAATCTTCTTTAAAGTGTAAGCTGCTAACGTGATTTTGAGGGTTTCAACTTTTCACTCATCTTCATTAAAGTGGAGGATCTGCCGAAGTGACCCCACAACCAAAATTTGGGGATGGCCCCATTTTTTTTTTTTCCTAGAAATGCTTAAGTTGGCCCTTATTTTTCAGTTATCATCGGTTAAATACTTTTTATCAAGATTTTAAATTTTATATTGAATATTATACTATTTTTTCAGTTGTACAATACAATATCAATATTATATTACCATATCTTGGATGTATCGATTATATATTATATATATTATGATAAAATCCATCTGTTATCCCTAGATTATATTGAATATTGTTTAATTGTTGCTAAATTATCAAGTGTTGCACTAATCATTCTTAAATTATTTAATTATTACTTTTTCATCTTGATGTCCATTATACCGTTAAAGATAGATGGAAAAGTAATGTCACATCAGCAACCATATCATTTTTTCATCTATTTTTAACAACTATGATGGATGGTAAGACAATTAAGTAATATTGGATATAGTTCAAATACGGTTAAACAATTGTTGATAGTTTTAGGAGGATTAAACAAAATTGGATATAATTTAGGGACAACTTGTAGAGTTTACCATATATATATATATAGCAGCTATTGAAAACATGTGGGTTTAAAGTGCACATGACATGTATTTAGATTTTTTTAAACATAAATATATATTTATAAAATAAAAAATTATAACTTTAAGGGGCATAAAAGAAATAAAAATATAAAATTCTTTCACATATTAAACAATTTGTAATACAAGCATTCAATTAAACATAATAATTATTTATTTTACTTAAAAACATAAAAAACTAAAAAAGGGCATTTTCCTTGTCTTGTACCACTTTTCTCATTTTGTACAATTTTTTGCCTGGTACGGCTAATATTAGATGATACTGGTCGGTATGCTGCAATATTTAAAACCATGCTTTTTATACTATCTCTCTCTGATTTTTTTTTTCTCTATTTTAGTTTTTTTACTTAAATTTGACTTGAATTTATTTATATTGTTATTTACTAATTTTTTTGTTAAAAAAGTATGGGATTAATTACAATTTGCCTCCTGAGGTTTAGGTGAAACTACACTTTGACCTCAATCTTTTTAATAGAGTCTAACAGTAACTTTTGAAATCTTAATTTAAATATTACAACAGCTATTTTCTGGTATTTTCAAACTGTATGATATTTATTTTATAGTTAATGGACATTTTAAATCATCAACTTTTTTCTTTCTGAAATCATTAGCGTTTTTATTTTTGTAAATGAAAAATAATATTTTTAAAATTTCAATTAACTGTAAAAAAGTACCATAGATATTGGAATTGCTTAAAGATAAGGATCGTACAATCTAAATTAAGATTTTAGGATTTGCTATCAGACTGTATTAAAAAGACAATAACAAATATATATTTCTAAAATAAGAGAGAGCAAAGTGTAATTTTACCTAAACCTTGAGTAAAAATTATAATTATCATAAAATTATATTTAGAAACTACAAGATTTATAACTTTTAAATACGTTTAAAAAAAAACAAATAATAATAAAAATAAATTTAAATTAAAATTAAGTTAAAAAATTGAAAATGAGTAAAGAATTTGGAATGGATGAAGTACCAATTTGGTTGGTTAAATGAAAAAATCTCATGTGACAGTCTAACAGATGATAGAAGTAATAATGTGATTTAAACCGTTAAAAGTGTAATATTAATGCTAATTTTCAAATTTAAACGGTTCAGATCACGTTATCATGTATGCATTGTTATCTAATTAGCACCTATTTATGAAAGTTGAATAAAATAAGTTAAAAAATTATGTAATATTGAATTTGGAGAATAATACATATGGATGATGATATGGTTGAATTATCCAATAGAATTTGGAACCATATCATAAAGGCAAATAGAAATGGAAAGAAGGGAAAAATCACTTTCTTCTTTTTTTTTTTAAAAAAAAATTTCTTTTCCCTTTTCAATGTGCAAAAAGAGCCTTTTGGCGATTGAAAGGATAGAAAAGAAACAATGAGGCCAAAAGAGAGGGAAGCTGTGATATCATTGTCAGAGAGCGAAAGGATAATGGAGAGAAGAAAACAATAGAATGATTTTCGATTTGTTTATTAAAATCTAAAATATTTTGTTCAAGAAAAAACAAATTAGCAAAACAGAAAAAGAGGAAAATATTTAGGGGGAGAGGGACCCGGTCGGGACTCTCGGCACGGGAGGGGCAGGGGGCGGGTGTCGCTATCTCACGCACGCGGGAAGCGAATAGGGAAGGATCTGGATCTGCATGCACACGTGCGTAACTTTGACAAACGAAACAGAACAAAGTAACGGACGGCCTTCGGAGCACATGATGCTCTTCCAAAAAGCAACATTTTAAGGATTTCCGTTCACCGTTTTTTCTTTTTCTTTCTATGCATGTGGAAAAAATCCCCTTCCCGTTTTGTTTTAGGGTTTCATATGTATTTATTTGGAAGAGCTGGTAATTTTCGGAGACCAAATAGCTAGAAGAACATAAAAGGCCTTTTTTATTTTTATTTATTGTTCTTCTCAAAGTTCATTTTTATTATTAAGTACATGTCTCTGTCAAAAGAAAAATTGAACCTTGAACCGCAAGTAACTTCAAATTTTTAACTACTTAGGCACACACTTACACTGTTAATTCACAAAAGATGCCATAATTTTAATGTCAGTTACAAATTTAAATTCATTTAAAATAGTTATTTTATTATTTACCTATGTCTAATTAGACATATTAACTCAACTTCGGTGCAATTGCGGGTTCATGGAATCAAGGAGTCATCTGTGCAAGAGCAGAAGCCTCTGGCACAGGCTAATTGGCAATTAGCTTGGGGCAAGGGCCAAAAAGAATTAAGGAATGTGGCTTGGGAAAATCAAAAGTGATTTCGGGTGAGGGGTAAATTTGAAAAATTATTCATTATGTCTAATTACACATAGGTTCATAGTAGCCACGGCACTTGAATAACGCCCTTCCATTAGATAAATTAAACTCATCAAAATACTTGAATACATAAAGGAAAACCTAAATACATAGGGCAGGAATGCTTGAGTCGATATAAGACACATTAACAACAATATTACAAGGAGGCTAACGATTTCTTAGCAAATTGGCATGATGCCCATCATTTCTTCTGGCCAGTCAAAGTACAAATCCTAATTTGTACAAGAGATTTCTTCCCTTTACAATTAAATTGTGGGTTTAGATTAGGCGACGTGGGGTCAAAGATAACTTTATTAATAGAATTCATTTTATAATCTATCCGTTCAGTTTAATGCCAAGTAAAAAAATATTACAAGAATTGTTCGCAAGCCTGCAATTAAGTGAGGTAACAATGATTAAATGTTGAAGAAACACATAAATTTATCTCTTTACAATTTTTTTACATGTAAAACTTGATCAACCACTTAAGAATCCCAAAATGTGAGTTATAAGTTAGGTGGCACAATCATTTTATTTTAGGTTGACATTTTTGCTCATACTCTTAAGTACTGCTTGCATTCTCATTTTTATGAATTTTCTACTTATTTAAATTTAAAAAGGTGACATTTTCCTGCTCTTACTTTCATTTCCTACTCCCACTTTCGGTCATTTTAAGACACTTAGGTTATAAATTCTTATTAGTTAACAAACAAAAAAAATAATAATATTAGGACGAATAGTTTAGAAAGCAAACAAAAGAAAAGGGAGGGGGGGGGGAGTCATTTTATCCCGCATTTTTTATGTTTCCTTGTGTTATTGCGAGATGTTTGTCCATGAAGAATAAAACTGTTTTTTATTTTCCACAATTGAACTTGATATCACCCTCGGCATAGATTCATTACTTGAACCAATTGGAACTATACTCATGGACTTGTTAAAAAAGCAAGCCTAAGCTTATAATAAAAATTTTGGGATCAAATAGGAAATGTGATATCTTAATTATATGCTTTAGGTTTTGGGGTTACAATCCAACTTGAAGAAAATCTCGTCTTAGAACACAAGGTACTAGGCCTATAAAAGGGATCTTGCAGAAAGCTCTACATATGTTTGTACGACTTCTCAAAATCCCCCAAAAACTTTTTCTTGATTCACTTATTAACTTAAGCATTGAAAAAACTTTCTTCAGACACACAACTCTGGGGATCTTTAACTTTGTCTTTGGCCACAATTTCCCCTTGTAACCACCTTCCAAGCCCACAAACCTTGCTTGGACATTAACTTAACACCGCCTCTGGCAACAGAAATGTATAATGGTAGTTAAGACATGGAGATCATACCTGCATACTAAAACTTGTCGTGAGGAGCTAATCCTTAGCTGTAACATACTTGTCATACTCAATAATTTAAAATACATGTATTTATTTTCCTCCATTTTCACTGAAGGGGTGAAGTCCGTTGATATCATATTGAACTTAGGCCTATAGTTTGAAGTCGTTGGAACTATATTCATGGGCTTATTACAAACAGACCTGAGCATGTAAACAAGAGTATGGGATCAAATTAATAGGAAACACGATTTCCCATATCCCTTATATAACAAAGTTGCAATTCAAGTTGAAGGAAAACTCTTGCCTTGGAGTACAAGGAATCATGCCTATGAAAAGGATTTCGAGGAAAAACCTAAGTATGTTCACACCACTTCTCAAGATCACCCACAAAATTTTTTCTGATCATTTTGCTGACCTAAGTATCAAAATTTTTTTTTTCAGACACACAATTATGATGATTTGGTGATGAACAATCCACTAAACCAAGATATATTAATTTTGGTGGTAATATTAAGTTATTTTGAGCTCCAATTATGTTATAACTAATTAATTGATATTGGAATTAACAAATTAAACATGAAAATACTACCATTAATTAAGCAGCTAATGATTAATGAGGAAGGCAAGGGAACAGGAGGTAATGGCAATAAGTTGGGGACGGCCCACAAAAGGCATGTGAAGGTGGCTACACAAATGCGATCACGAGGGCTATGCACCATCTCCTTGACCACGAGCCACACTAGTCCTGTACATGTTGGGCTAGCCCTAGCCGCGCCCCCCGAGCGGTGGCTATCACAATCTCCACACCCCACGCAGGTCCACACCGCACCGCTGCATGTAACAAACACCTAACCCCACCCCCAATCTCATCATTGTATATCTTACACACACTTACAATTAATTGTGATGACCATTCTCTCTCGTCTGTTAAAAACCCAGCTTTGGCAATTTTCATGCATATATAATTTTTCATCTATAAATACTCACCCAGAATATATATATATATATTCTGGGTGAGTATTTATAGATGAAAAATGGTTGTGGTCATACTAGCTAGTTGTCTTAAAAGGTGTTCTTAACATTAATAAATGATACATATACATACATGCACCCAGCGTTGGAAACTAAGAACAAGAAACAAGTTACATGGGAATGTATTAATGCAAACTTTAACAAGCTAGTGTACGAATACTTATATCTATAATTAGTACTGGATATTACATTGTTTATATATAAACATATTAGAATTTACGGTAGATATACCTTATTTATATATTGGTTAGTGGAATTCATTATAATGAAAGAAAGAATTTCTTTTTCTTTTATCAAATTATGTATATTTCGAGTTTCATTTTTTGTAGGAGATTTATGTATATTATTATTTTTTATTTATGATCCTGTACTTGTTGATCCAGACATCCTAACCACTAAGGAAACAAAAGAATATGATAGTATAGTAATCAGTATTATTATTGGTGATCTTGGTTGCTGTTTAGTACTCTATTAATTACTCCATTAAGACCAAAAGATCAAATCACTTGACTTGTCTGCCTATTGCTTGTCCAATGTTCTTATCTTTTATCTCGGAAACCCTTTCTCTCCAACCACCTGACCACTAACTACTACTCCTATACATAATTAACTTTGCGAAGGGAAACATGTAATTATATCCATACTCTCTAAAATGAACATGTAATTAATATCCATTTGTAGTTTAGCCCAAGTCATAACTTAATTTATATATAGAAAAATTACAAAACTCCCCCTCAGTTTGGTTTAACCTATACTTTACCTCATCTATTTTGAAAAACCTGCACTTTGCCTATTTTTTCCTTTACAGGATCTGATAACAACTTCTGAAACTCTAATTTAAATTGGTTAATTTCATGCTCCAGTAATTTTAAGATTTTTGATATTTTTTTCACAGCTAATTGAACTTTAAAAAATATTGATATACATTTTATAGAAAAAAATGTATTTACAGAAAGAAAAAATTGATAATTTATAAAATTTATTAGCTATAAAAAATATTGAAATTACAAAAAGATGACTATCGTATAGTTTAAATTATAATTTTAGAAATTGTTATCGGATAGTGTAAAAAAAATTGATGATAAACTGTAGGTTTTTAAAAATAAAGGGACAAACCTCAGGGTAATTTTGAATTTTCCTTTATATATTTAGTGACCTTTGAGTAAAGAGAAAAAAAACTATAAACGAAAAAAGAAGCTTGTGGGCAGCCAATGCATACATATAGTTTTCAAAAAAAAAAAAAAATTACATAAAAGAAAAAAGAAAATTATAGCTACACACGACCGCACGAGTTAGTGAACGGAGGAGTTAATTAATCAGGTATTAGTTGCTTTGATCGAGATCATTTTCATGTTAGTTTATGTGTTAGGTCAACTTTTTCTCAATTCAGGTCATTAGCCTAAACTGTTATTTTAAAGGAGGCTTTTCTTTTTTGGCTTAAATGTGCCATTTATCCCTCAAGTTTAGTGATTTGCTCAAGTTAGTCCCTAAAGTGTGAGTCATTATGACATAGTCCTCTACTTTGATAATTGTTGCAACTTGGTCCTTGAGTGGATGGAAAGTCTGATAGTGTGACCTCTGTAGCGTACGTGGAAAAGTCTATCTAAGGTTATGCTGAGGTGGAAGAAAAGGCCCAAAAAACAGGAGGAAGAATGGTGCCAAGTGGGCAAGGAATAAACAAATAATAATAATAATAATAATAATAATAATAATAATAATAATAATAAAGGGGAAAGTCTTTCTTCTTTCTTCACTTTCCTTTCTCTTTCTTTAGCTTCAGACTAGAGTTTAGACCAGCTCCAAGCTTTGGGCCAGAATTCATAATTTCCAATCAGAGCAAAGCTGCTTGATGGTCGTCCCCACATCTCTCCTCCTCAGCCATTGGTCACCAAAGTGCTGCCACCTCCGAATCTACCATTATTGTCACATCGAGCTCCGGCATTGATAGATCTAATTTGCCTCCTTTTGCTCTTCACAAACTAAGAAAGGCATGTACGCCCTGTGAGAATGATGACCCATGGAGGTGGTAATCATCAATTGCAAGACCTACTCCACCACCCTCAACACCTTCTGCCGAATCATCTGCCTTTTTCTTGAATCGTGTCATTCCATGTCATGTATTGCTTTGCCGGCAACCTGCGTTCTCGGTGTTCATCGGCCAACTCGACATTCGCTGGCAATCCTTTTATCCACGTAGCCCCAATTTAACGGCATTAGGGTCACGTGACAGTCCGTGACCATGGAAGACCCTCACTTGCCTACACTTTCCAAGTTTAAGGACCAAGTCGCAAAAATTATCAAAGAAAAAGAATTAATTGGTGATTACTCACACTTTAGGGACTAACTCGTGCAAGTCACCAAACTTGAGGGATGCATGGTACATTTAAGTCTTTTTTTTAACCCACTTGCTTTTATAGCTAGGGTGGTCTCGAATAAAGGCTGCGATTTGTGTTGCTGAAGTACCCAACTTTTCAAGTTTTTGGGTTGCGTAGATTCAGTTTTACTTTATTGGTCAAACATAAGTGGCCTCACTTAACTTTAAGTTAACACGTATGGCAGATCAAGATACTAAAATGAAACTTTTAAATTTTAAAACATACATGCGTGAAAAGACTATCAAATTTTCTCCCCGAAAGACCACTGAATTTACCTTTTTTTTTTTTTTTTTGCCTAGTCATTGATCGACCTTTTCCAATTGTCTCCAACTAGTAAGCATTTCAGTGTTGCAGTACAAAATTTTGACAAATTTCAAAAGAAGTTTTGGATAGCGATTTTTTTTTATTTGAATTGAGGTAAAAAAATTGGACCACTTATATAATTTGGAAAGTTAAAAAGTCGAACTTCAATCAGAGTAGTTCTGTTTATTCTTGAAAATTAAGGGCGATAAAAAATTTCTCCATCAATAACTCCCATTGTAGCGCTTCGTCTGAAGTTAGTCAAAATTCCCAGTTAAGTGCAATTGACATGTGTGAAAATTTTGACAGCTGGGTGCCAATTGAAGTTTTTGACCTCTCAGGCAGAAATGAAAAAGTTTCATGGCCTTTTCAATCTTTACTCCCCATTAGAAAATGGAAGTTTGTTTCTTTCTTGTTGCTAAACTAATTGCGAACCTAATCGGATTTCCGGGGAAAAAATAGTTGATGGCTGTCAAATAAATAAATAAATAATGCAAAATAAACTTAAAAAAACATAAAAAGGAAGAGAAGAGAAGAGAAGAGAAGATTAAAGCGAGTGGGTCCCAGGAGTCTTTCATGGTGAAGTGGCAATAGTTGAGTGCAAAATGAATGAAAACGGGAGGATAACGACTGAAGAGGAGCTGAACCTGAACCTGAACCTGAGCCTAAGCCTGCAAGTGAAATTAATCTGAGAAATAAAAACAGACCAAACTTACAATAACAATTCCTTAATTTCTTTTAATGGACGCACCTCCTCTAACTCTCTCTTCCCATTAACTTCGAATCTTTTCCCCTTTTTATATTCCTTCTGCTTCCCCTTGCTTCCTCGCTTTCTTGATTCCCAAGAGATCCAGCTCCAACTATATGAAGCTCTCTCTTCCCCCTTCCTCTTTCCTCCTCCCCACCTCACCATGAGAAGCGTCAACGACAGCGTCTCCACCGTCAACGCCGCCGCCTCCGCCATCGTCTCCGCCGAGTCCCGACTTCAGCCCGTTGCTGTGCAGGTACTGCTACTGCCCTCTGCTCGCTCTGCTTTTGAGTTCAGCAATCCATTCATTGGTCTCTTGTTTCCTTTGCTGGACAGAGAAATAATGATGGAGACAAAGTAGTTTTTTTGTTAAAATGTTTGGAAATTGTCTTCAAACTCTTCAATTGTGCTGAGAATATTAAGGGAAAGATCAATTTGTGATTAGGATGTAAACTGCTGGTGATTTCTGATTTGGTTTCTTTTGGAAATGAAAATAAAGAAAATTTTCCCATTTTTCAGTTTTCCCTTTCTCATGTACTGTTTGGTTGCCCTGAAAATTTAGAAGAAATTAGAACTTGAAAATTGGATCTCCAGTTTTTCTCCTGGTTGGTTCTTACCGAACAAGCCAATCAGGTACGTTAGCGGGAGACGCCGAATCATGTTCTGATGTCTGCTCATATCCTGTGGACTATGCTCTTCTTTTGATGCACTTTTTTCAAAAAGCCAAGAAAAAAAGGTTAATGGAAGTTTTCGTGATACAAAATTGAAAAAGGAGACTCTTATAATCTCCTCAAATTTAAAAATTTTCCATAAAAAATGTAAGGCAGCTTGATTAGTTTGCCAAAGAATCTCCTCCCCACACGTACTAGCTTCTTTATTAATAATTGCTAGTATGTTTTTAGAGCAAAAGGAAAAACTTTCTATTATCCAAAGTTCCAAACAGAAAGAGGAAAAAAAAAAAAAAAGAAAACCTTATTGATCATCTGTTATTATTTTTTTTTGAGGTTTGCTTTCTGGACTTGATGACAACTGAAGCTTAGTAGGAGTTTTCGAAATTGGCCATTTTTTTTTAATCTCAGAAGGCACATCAACAATAGCTATCAACTCATAAATTACAACTTGAGTTTCTATGATTGAGAATTTGGAACTCCTATAGTGATAAACCTTGTAGTTGCTGTTTTGATGTGGATCTAACTGCTCTTGGAGCTAAACTGCAGCATATGTATATGGAAAGGTTTGATCAGGGTCAGTCTAGTTTGCTTCTTGACATAAGCATAACATTCTGCACTCAAAATTGAGGAATACCTACGTACAATCTCATGTAAGACAAGCTAAAAGAACCAGACAGAGAGAGAATCTGCACCTAAGATCTCCGTTCTTTCCTTACTGATAAAGTAAGAGCAATCATGAATTGAGTTAGAATACATGGAGAGCTAGAGTGATTTGTCATGAAAAACTGGAGATGGGCTTGTGATCAACTTTGAAGAGATGGCCCTTGATTTATTTTGTGTCACAATGCAGAAAATATTTTTTTTTTCCAGAATTTTTTATGTCTGATGCATGGAATACGTTCTTCATGTTTCTTAATCTGATCTCAGTTAAGAAGTATAACTACTGGTTGATTGTACAATTTCTTCTTCCTAGTTTACTGCATATAAGATGCAGAGGTCTTCCTTTTCAGCCTAATGCTGCTCATTTCTCTGCATGCCACTCAGCTATTGGTGATTGACTGTGATGAAAGCTCAATTTTTTCCTATGTATGAACCACTAATTTAAATTGTGTTTGTTTGATTGCAGAAGAAACGATGGGGAAGCTGCTGGAGCCTTTACTGGTGTTTTGGATCCCGAAAAAACAGCAAGCGCATTGGGCATGCTGTCCTTGTCCCGGAACCAGTGGTCCCCGGAGCTGCTGTCCCCGTGTCTGAAAATGGATCCAGCCAAACAAGCATAGTGATACCCTTTATTGCTCCTCCCTCATCACCAGCATCCTTTCTCCAATCAGATCCTCCATCTGCTACTCAGTCACCAGCGGGTCTGCTGTCATTCACTTCTCTTTCTGCCAATGCCTACTCCCATGGTGGACCTGCATCAATGTTTGCCATAGGCCCTTATGCACATGAAACCCAGCTGGTTACCCCACCTGTTTTCTCTGCTGTGACAACTGAACCATCCACAGCTCCTTTCACCCCGCCACCTGAGTCTGTTCAACTGACTACGCCTTCGTCCCCTGAAGTGCCATTTGCCCAGCTACTGACATCATCTCTGGAGCGTGCTCGCCGGAACAGTGGCTTCATTAATCAGAAGTTTGGGTTTTCCCGCACTGATTTTCAGGCTTATCTGCAAAATCCTGGGAGCCCTGGTGGCAATATCATATCACCTGGCTCTGCAATGTCCTATTCTGGCACATCTTCTCCTTTCCCTGATAAACGCCCTGGCTTCGAGCTTCGCATCGGTGAGGCCCCCAAGATTTTAGCATTTGAACATTTTACTACTCGCAGATGGGGTTCCAGGCTAGGGTCTGGGTCGTTGACCCCAGTTGGAGGCTCAAGGCTAGGTTCTGGAACTGTGACTCCGGATGGTGTGGGCCTGGGTTCAAGATTAGGCTCAGGATCTTTAACACCGGATGCTGTGGGTCCTGCTTCACGAGATCCTGTTCTCATGGAGAATCAGATTTCTGAGGTGGCATCCCTTGTCAACTCGGAAAATGAAGCGGCAGCTGATGAAATCATAGTTGATCATAGGGTGTCGTTTGAGTTGAGTGGGGAAGATGTTGCTCGTTGTCTTGAGAGTAAGTCTGTTCCATCCCCAAGATCCTTCTCAGAATATCATCAGGAGCTGATCATGGAGGGTGAAAGGGAAAGAGATGGAGTATCAACGGTTGTAGAAAAACATCCTGATTTATGTACTGTGGAAACCACCGATCAAACAGCAGGCAGGATTCCAGGAGATGCGGAAGAGGAGAATTGCTATCAGAAGCATGCTTCCAGTACTCACAGCTCAATCAAAGAGTTCAACTTCAACAACACTAAAGGAGCAACGGCTGATAAGCCCACAGTCAGGTCTGAGTGGTGGGCCAATGAAAAGGTTGCTGGGAAGGATGCCAAACCAGGAGCCAATTGGACTTTCTTCCCATTGCTGCAACCAGAAATCAGCTGACAGTGGATTACCATATACAAGCTTGCATTGCTGCTGCACTAACCGATCAAATAACAAACCTGAACTGTTGAGCTCCAGAAAGTCTGTGATCAGATAAGTTATTAGTCGTTAGCCTGCACAGATACACAGATAATTTCACATGCTGTATGAACTAAAAGGTCATCTAGATGAAACTGTCACAAAGAGTATGACTATAGAGCATTCTTTCAGCATTTTGTCTGCCAATTTAATACAGGAAATGGCACATACATATCAGGTAGTCTTCTGTTATTTCTTTCCCCTTCTCAGTGTAATCGTCAGATTATTACTATATATTTTGTCTTTCCCATAAATAGTGACATGGCTTAGACTTTGTGAAACTTGTGATGGAGCATATCCTACAATGCTTTGGCACCACATCAGTATTTATCAATTTCCTTGTGTATACATTATGAATTGTTTTTGGAGCAGTAAATCAGCTGGACTGCAGGTTGCCTGACAGACGATTTGGTGTATTTGATTACGGTTGCTTGAGTTATGCAACAGAAAGTTTCCTCTTCTGTAGGAAAGCCAAGTATGGCACATTACAATATGTAGCTATTTCGACTGCTCCCTTGCTGATAAGCTTGCCGGAGACTTGCAGGCTGCTGCTGAACGGAAATCAGAAGAAACATGGTTGGAGAACTGTATCGTTTGCTTTCATCTCCCATTATTATACCAATCTTATCTCCGCACATGCTTAACAAAAATAGTCATGGTACCGTAGTTTCGTAGTAAAGCGTATACCTCCACTGGCGCGAAGGTATGATTTCATTAATGGCTGGTTGATGTAAGGAGCTAGCATTCGACTGCTGCTGCTGCTTGTTTGGCGCGTCATGTATTGAATGTGTCCCTCAATTCTCCCTGGTCCGTATTTGCGTCATTAAACTAGGAGTGAGCCAAAAACTGATGTACGGGGACTATAAATAATATAGTTTCTTAGCAGAACTGGATCATGAATGGCACTCTGCTCTCGAGGTGTTTAACGCAGTGACCAACGCACTTTGTTGTACAATCTCTCTTCTTCTTGCCATCTTTTGGTCGGAGGAGTTGGGGTTGGATTTTTGTCACTGGGGGGACTAGGTGGAATTGGATTGGTTTGTTGCCACGAGGAGGACTGGGAAGACTTGGGCTCGTTTTCTTGTCACGGGGAGGATTTGGCGTTGGTTTGTTATCGCGGAGAGGACTTGGAATTGGTTTATGAACCGGCGTGCCTGATGATCACAAATAAGAGAAAGCAATTAGGTTTGCTAATGGTTGTCTGGAAACAAATAAGACATTCGTTCAGCATCAGCATCTGGGTAGGAAACGAAGTCTTCTGCTTCAATGCCAATGGCTAGAACAAACATCACACCCAACGCCATCATTCTCCTCACACTCCTCTGCCCTTCCATTTCTTCAAAATTAATGTCTAAGAAGGTTTTTATCAGTTTTCTTTCCTGCTTTTTCTGGTGTTGGGTGGATCACGATTTATATAGGCTTGGGAGAGAAGCAACTTGGGGAAGGAGATCGACTGGTTTGGTTCCCAGGATTATGCAGATTAATTTGGTTTTCTTATGGCAATTAGTTACAGAAACAGAAAGTTTCCCCACTTAATAACAGTGATGGCTTGGCTTCATTATTGGGACCGCCAAAATTAATTACTGCAGTGACGGGGTATATATTAATCCATTTTTGGATGAATCCAAATATTTACCTCTTTCTCGTTTTCTTCTGTGACTAATTAAAATGCAAATTATTGGCCCAACACAAGCATTTATACAACTTCCAGTTTTTCTTTTTTTTGATAAATCTTAATTAGATCAAAAGTTTTTTTATATGCTCAAACAGTAGTTAATCAGATAAAAATACCTTTAATTAAGCTACTTATGAGAGTATTATTTGCTTGTGCTTGCTCTCTGTTTAGCTATTTTTATCTGAATCCTCTCGAAGGAATAAAAGAAGACTTGTCTTTCCTTTAAAAATGCAAATACATATTCTTCAGCCATGGAAAACTTAGCTAGCTAAGGGTCGATAAAAATATATATTATTTAAATTTGATGCACAAATCAAAGCTGAGTACACATTCAAGAATAGAATTCCTTAAAAGTAATTAACAAGAATAATAATTCTGAATGTTACATGCTTGCACACAGATTTAAAACTCGAAGGCACTATACCTAACAAGGTTCCAACTTCCAAGAATAATTAAGAGATGAAATTTGTGATCAGGCACAGACGAATATCTTTGAACCCGATGAAACAGCCATATCTTATGATGTTGGCTGATGCCAGTTGCTTGCCTTTGAAGCGTTCAACGTCTTGGTCTTCCGGATTTCCTTGCGAAACAAGTCATCCTTGAGCGCCTTTTCTTGAGACCTTATATTGCTTCAGGGTGGACAGGAGCTACTTGTTTCTGATCACTAGAACATCAGGCTGCGGTGGCGTCTTGCAGCTGAGTCTTCGAAGTACCACGACTTGATTCTATTTTTTCCACACAGTAGGAAATATTAGTCTCATTTCGAGTATTTGCAACGGATTGTGTTAGAAAACCTTGTTCTTGTGATCCAAGAACTATTAGCTTCTTCCTCCATATTGTTATTATTGGCAAAAAAATTCACCATAATTATTTAGACTAACCAAAGACCTGATGTCATTGTTCTTATAGATTATATTTCGTGATTCTCATGTAAGTGGAAGGAATTATTGAGCTGCGAAAATTCCCAAAATATAATGAGTTCATTTAGAATAAATACACTCGTAACTGGTTAATAGGAATAAGTAGAAACACTATCCAACAAAAAGTAAACTTGTAGGATGAGGACAAAGTAGCTAAGAAGCTTGGTTCATGTTATAAGAAATAAGCCTTTAGTTATATGAAGCCAAGAGGTAGATGTTTTTTTTTTTGTAAGCAATCTGGGATAAGAATAATTTTTTAATGTGCATTACATTCAACAAAGCTTTGGCCAATAAAGGTGAGATAAATAAGTATTTTAAAATACACATTATATCCAACAATTCCCACATATTTCAAAAGGCTTAGTATAAGGACTTTTGCTGGATTCAAAACTCAAGACTGCAATGCTCATGACTTGTGTCCTTTAGACTATAAACTAATTCAAGAGTTGATAAAACTTTAACTTACAGAGCACTTAATGAAGCTTATAGCTTCTATAAACTAAACACCTTTCTTATAAATTAAGGAGTTCATTGGTCAGCTACATCTTCACAATTTCTGCTATTCATCGCAATTTGTGTTGATTGGCCATGAGTGTATCTTAGTTTTTATGAGTACTTTATAGATTCCGCTACAAAATCTCATAAGAGTAGATCCACTCCTAAACTAATATAAGTGATTCCATCAAGTGCATATTGCACTAATACACCATCAAGGGCTATATGAATCATTCAGAGCTTTTTCTCATCTTTCAATGGCTTATGATACTCATTCATTTTTTATTTGATATCTTTGTCATCCTTCATCTCCTATCAATAGAACTTGTTGATGGTGAATTTTTGTTTGCCTGCAGCCTTTGCCCTATAGTTGAGAAGCATGTATTATTCCCATCTCTTTGGCTTCCTTATGTTTGATGTAAACATCAAACAACTCATTAGATGAAAAAGAAATAATAATGTATTGACATACCTTATCAACATATATTCAAGACTCTTACAGTTTACAATCAGATGGCTTGGATGTCTTAGCCTTAGTCAGTACATAGGCTACTCCATGCATTTCGAGCAGTAATGAAGATAACTTTTTGCCATCTTTTGTACTTCGCCCCGCCTAATATTTCAATCTTTGAAATATCAGGAAATGACTTGGCTAGTGTTGCTAACGATGGTGGTGGTGGCATATTGGTAGCAACTTCGAAAGTACTAGTAGCTTTAATGTACGTAGAACTTGGCATCAACCAATGCTTTGCCATAAGTAGTAGCAAGTTCAGAATTTTTCTTCATGTCGATATTAACAATTGCACCAGTTAAGACTTTCTCACTGTTGGTAGCAACAGCCTCAATATCAGCAAGTTCATTGTAAATGATGTTGAGAGGATTGATGGAATCCTTTGAGGCAGCACCATTAGCTGGGTTAGATCTATAATATAACCTTTATGATTGTTGGTAAAAAATCACCATAATTATTTCAATTAACCTAATGTGTGAAACCACTGTTTTTAAGAATTATATTTCATGACTTTTTGATAAGTGTAAGAGAACTGATCTGCAAAAATCTCATAGAATATAATGGGTTCAACCGGAATGTATGCACTTACAAACAAGATAACAAGAATTGTACTAGAAACACTATCCAACAAAGGGCAAACTTATAAAGTGAGGAGAAAGTAAGCAATGTTGTGGTCAAGTAATTTGTCTATTTATCTTATACAGTAATTTCTTGGCCTTTTTAACAATTAAGTTGGTACTATATTAGATTTTTCCTATAGTAGAAGATTAAATAATGGTACATAAATTACATATGCAACTCATCCGTGAAAGGATATAATTCTAGTTTGAGATAGAACCCTTATAGCGTGACGAATAGCAAACGCAACGAATGCATCCATGTTATCGGATGTTGTTGGTCTCATATAGGTCCATTCATTGGATAGTATAGACATGTTCATCAGTCGTCACGCTTGGATTTCTATTTAAAATAATCCTATAATTGTGTCTTTCAACTTTAATTTTTGTACAAATGGTTTGTTGACTAATTGACATTATATCCACTATTTATTATGGTTATATAGAGTTAAAATTCTAACTAATGTAGAATGAGGTTTGGCTTAAATTTGACTTATTAACAAGATTTCCATTATATTTCGCTCTTACAATGTAAGTGTAAGTACAAAAAGAAAAATTGGATTCGTGTTTATTGGGTAATTAAGATGCAACAAAAACAGCTCAGCCACGTAAACAAGTGCGTACTGGCTAATTAGAACAGACCCGCATTAGCGAAATAACTCAACTCAGGAAGGCCGCGCCTAATTTTCATAAACAAATGCCACGGCCACTAACGGGCATTGAAAGTCCCATAACTATTATCAATTCCCACTTGTATCCTCAAACTATAAATTATTGCACAATTGGTCCTAAACTAAATCTAGTCTTCTGTTGTGTGTTAAAATTTTTTATTCACTACTGCAGATGAAAATACAATAGTCCATCCAACATGCAGGTTTATGGAGAGTTAGAAATCGGTTTTTTATGAACACAAACTCACCTGATAAAAACCTTTTATCTCGATCATACTCAACAAATGTACATTATAATGTTCACCTTTTTAGTAGTAAAATAGAATGATTCCATTTAAAAATGAGTAAATTACAGAAATAGTCCCTAACCTTTAGTCATTGTTTTCTTTTAGTTCTTAGTCTATTGAGTGTTTTATTTTGGTCCTAAACTTATTAAAATTGTTTTATTGTGGTCCTTCACCATATGAAATTCATTAACTCAGAATAATTGTCTGATATAAACTTTTGAAATTCTAATTTAAATATTCGGTAACTATCTTCTAGTAAATTTAAATCATTTAGTATTTTTTTACAGTAAATAGACAATTTAAATTAATAGTTTTTTTCTTTCTAAATGAAATATGTTCAATTTACAGAGAGAAAAAAAATGATTTGAATTTTTTTATTAACTATAAAAAATAATTATGCAGATTAAATTTATTGTAAGACAGTTACCAGATAATTTAAATTAAGATCTAAAAAGTTGTTACCAGACAAATACTTTGAGTTAATAAATTTTATTAAATTGGGACCAAAATGAAACATTTTCAATAAATTTAGGACTAAAATGAAACTTTTTAATAAGTTTAGGACTAAAATAGAACATTCAATAGGTTAGGGATTGAAAGAAAATAATGACTAAAGAGTAGGGACTATTCATGAAATTTACTCATTTAAAAACTCATGACATGCTACTATTTTAGAGGCGATCCCGTCTATTCCTACTATCATATATTCATTCTTGCAAAACTGCTATGTTGAACCTTTTCCTGTATGAAATTTTAATACATGACTAATACTGTGACATCATGCATTCTTTCATGGCTCAAGGATGAAAGTATATATAATATGAGATATGGTTTTGGGACTTTTTGTGGGTTTTACGTAGCAAATGCTCCTTTCATTTGATTATGGGCTATTATCAATGTCAAAGGTATTTTTAAAGTTTCTGATTATGGATATTTATTGATAAAAAAATAGAGAATAAAACTTATGAGTTAGTGGCTGTGGTACGTAGGAACAAACACAGAACTCTTCGACTTTGCAATATACATACACAAACACACACACACACACACACACACACACACACACACACATACATATATATATATATATATATATATATATATGTCAAACACGCACGTATATAGATAGTGATTAGTTAACTTAATTTTGTAATCAACAAAAAAGAAAAAACAGATCTATAGATCGAGCACAGTTTTTCTAAGAAGAACACACATGCTTCTTGAGTTATGGAATTAAAATGCTATTAATTCACCAGGAAATTTTCGGCGTCTTGGCTTATTGAGAATTTTTTTAATATATTTATAAGGATATGGGAGATTAGCTAGCTTGCTAATTAGTCTATCCTTTTTTTTAGAGAATAGTCTATTTCATTAATTAGAAAGTCAATGACAAGCACATAGAATACATTGTTGTAGCGTAGGCACCGCGTACGGACACATAAAAATATAGTACAATAAATAATGAATAAAATTGGATAAATCAGATGTACTGAAAAAAGTTAAATAAAGATGATAGAAAATGTGTAAATAAATGTGACACATATTAGACAACCGAGTTTTCTAGACAATCCCTACAAGATAAGTATATAACTATCGAGTAAGAATCCGTTTATACCAGTGTAAGAATTTCTGCTGTTTATATCATTTAATATATTCATATCAAATATCAAAATTATACTGAATTAACTGTTAGATTTAAAAAGTTATTCACGCAGGTCATATATATATCTGTCAATTCCTACATTAGTTGAAAATATAACATATTTATTTAAAAAGGTATTTTCATTCATAAATTTCAACGAAATGAATTTTACGGGATAAATTGTAAAAATTTACAAGCTGAAGCAAGTAAAAAATTTTTGTTCATGATCTTCATGATTGAAATATCCAATTTAATAGATAAATTAATTATATTTTTAATCAATAAAGAATTATTAAATAGCAAAAATGATATAGGCACTTATATGGGTGTAAACGGATCCAGACGGATCCTTACTATATCCATATTATAACTATATTATAAAAGAGGAGAGGTTCTCACTATTCATCTACAGTTAAAATTTTCACTATAAAATAACAGTATTTTTTTTAAAAAAAAAATTTCAGATGCGATTTGGATTTTTTTTTTCTAATATGAGTTCGATCCTCTTTTAGTATGGTGGTTGCCTTTGTTTCAATTTTCTCGATTTTAGTTTGTTTCATATTTTATTTTGGTTAAAATGAAGTTTCAATCACTAACTTTTTAATCTTTTCCATTTTAGTTTCTGAGTTATATCCGTATAGCATTTTTATCCCTAAAAATTATAACTATTTAACTAGATTTTCTATTTACTCTCTTAGTCCCCAAGCTTTTTTTTGTTGCTTTGTATATTGGTGACTATAATGTGTTTATTTTTTAGTTAAATTATTTTTTTTATCTTTATTAAGTCAATTGTTAAATCTTAATATCTAAAGTTTTTCCATTTTTTTTGTATTGATCCAAACTTTTTTTTTATTGATTTTCTTTATTATTTTTTTCTAAAATGAAACTTCAATTATTATAATTTGTCTTCTTTTGACCTTGTTCTGATTGATTCGACTTTAGTCAGTTTTTTTTATTTTCTTTTTATCTTTGTTAAGTTAATGGTTAGATTGTTAATTGATTAACATATATTAAACATAGTTTTGTATTTCAATCATTTTTATCATTATTGTTGATTAAGTTTTGTAGCATCAATTATTTACTTCAACCTTTATGGTTTAATAAGATAATTTGGTCCATAATTTTTAAAATTGAAAGTGCTTTTTTTAGATAAATTTTTCATTGATATTAAAAATTAGAGTTTGAGTTAATAAGAAATGAAAATTTTTAGTGAATTAATTTTTAATAACAAAAAAATATGCATTATTTCAAAGTATGTACCATGTTTTATTTCATAATGTTATGTTTCAAACATAACTAATCATTTTGATGATAAAAATATAACATAAAGAGAGCCCAACTAAAAATTGAAATAAATAAACTGATTTCATAAATTTATCAGTGAGAAATTTTTAATTATTTATTATTAAAATTTATTACAAAAAAATCCACTACGATGTGCTGATCATTAAACCTCGCTATATTCTAAAATATAAGAGGTTTTAACTATTTATCTAAAGTGGGAATCACTGCACATAAACAGTAATATTTATTTTCTTTGGTATTTTACTGCTATGTGTTCGGTTTGTTTTGAATAACCGATCCTTTTTAGCATGGGAATCACTTTCATGAAGGTCTGTGTTGTTATCTTTGCAATTTCAGTCTGTTCTACATTTCTTTGTGGTTAAACACAATTTTAGTATGAATTTCTGATTTTTTCCATTGTAGTCCCTTAGTTTTGTTCATTGGTCATTTTAGTCTCCAAACTTAATAACTAGAGTTTTTCTATTTGTTATCTTGGTTTCTAATTTTTTTGTTGTTTTTTTTTATTGTATTTACAAAATCTTGGTAACCATGGTTTGTTTCTTTTCTCTTTTTAATCAACCATATTTTTTTTGTTTTTTAATTATTTTTTTAAATAAAAATTTAATCATTATGAGTTGTCAACTTTTTTGTATGGTTCGAGTTGATCCATTTTAGTCAATATTTTCATTTATTTTTTTTCCTTTATTAAGTTAATGGTTAAGCCTTTACTTCCTAAAATCTTTATATTTGCTCTCTTGACTTGAAGACAATTTTTTGTTGTTTTTTTATGTATCCATCATTAAATCCACTTTTTATTACTAAAATAACCCTGTTTGTCTGATTTTATTAATTTTTCATATTATTTCTCTGTTTTAAAATAAAATTTTAGCTGTTATGGTTTATCTTTTGATACTTAGAATATTTTTTTTTTGGTTTTAGTCTCAAAACTTTATCTTAACTTTTTATCATGGTTATTACTTTTTTCTTCATTTTTATAATTTTTTTTTCATTCATCAGTAATTACCTCTATTTATATTTATATTTAATGTTGATAAAGATTGAACTGGTGCAATGCGCTGGTACCATAATCCTCATATGCAACTAAAGGATCAAAACCAGTTGGTTAATAGAAGATGAATACAAACCGAACACAAATGAAAAGAAAAATTGTTGTTGTTGGAGATCGATTCATATGTGATTGATGAGGTCTGGGATCATCTGTGTTTGCTCAAACGAAAATGATTTTGAACATGATGAACGAGCAGAAAAGTTGGATCCTCTTTTAGTATGGTGGTTGCCTTTCTTAGAGCCTATGTTTCAATTTTCTCGATTTTAGTTTGTTTCACCTTTTGTTTCGGTTAAAACGCAGTTTCAATCACTAACTTTTTAATGTTTCCCATTTTAGTTTCTGAGTTACATCTGTATAGCATTTTTGTCCCCAAAATTTATAACTATTTAACTAGATTTTTTATTTACTCTCTTGGCCCCCAAGCTTTTTTTTTTGTTGCTTTGTGTACTATCTTCTAAAGTAAGACATTGGTGACCATAATGTGTTTGTTTTTTAGTTAAACTATTTTTTTTATCTTTATTAAGTCAATTGTTAAATCTTAATATCTAAAGTTTTTCTTTTTTTTTTTTGTCTTGATCCAAAAAAAGTTTTATTGATTTTATTTATTAATTTTTTCTAAAATGAAACTTCAATTATTATAATTTGTCTTCTTTTGACCTCGTTCTGATTGATTCGACTTTAGTCAGTTTTTTTTATTTTCTTTTTATCTTTATTAAGTTAATGGTTAGATTGTTAATTGATTAACATATATTAAACATAGTTTTGTATTTCAATCATTTTTATCATTATTGTTGATTAAGTTTTGTAGCATCAATTATTTACTTCAAGCTTTATGGTTTAATAAGGTAATTTGGTCCATAATTTTTAAAATTGAAAGTGATTTTTTTAGATAAATTTTTCATTGATATTAAAAATTAGAGTCTGAGTTAATAAGAAATGAAAATTTTTAGTGAATTATTTTTTAATAACAAAAAAATATGCATTGTTTCGAAGTACGTACCATGTTTTATTTCATAATGTTATGTTTCGAACATAACTAATCATTTTGATGATAAAAATATAACATAAAGAGAGCCCAACTAAAAAATTGAAACAAATAAACTAATTTCATAAATTTATCAGTGAAAATTTTTAAATTATTTATTATTAAAATTTATTACAAAAAAATCCACTATGATGTGCTGATCATTAAAACTCGCTATATTCTAAAATAAAAGGGGTTTTAACTATTTATCTAAAGTGGAAATCACTGCAAATAAACAGTAATATTTATTTTCTTTGGTATTTTATTGCTTTTTCTGGATGTGTTCGGTTTGTTTTGAATAACCGATCCTTTTTTGCATGGGAATCACTTTCATGAAGGTCTGTGTTGTTATCTTTGCAATTTCAGTTTGTTCTACATTTCTTTGTGGTTAAACACATTTTCAGTACATGAATTTCTGATTTTTTGCATTGTAGTCCCTGAGTTATGTTCATTGGTCATTTTAGTCTCCAAACTTAATAACTAGAGTTTTTCTATTTGTTATCTTGGTCTCTAATTTTGTTGTTATTTTTTTATTTATTGTCTTTGCAAAATCTTAGTAACCATGGTTTGTTTCTTTTCTCTTTTTAATCAACCATATTTTTGTTGTTTTTTAATTACTTTTTTAAATAAAAACTTTAATCATTATGAGTTGTCAACTTTTTTGTATGGTTCGAGTTGATCCATTTTAGTCAATATTTTCATTTATTTTTTTTCCTTTATTAAGTTAATGGTTAAGCCTTAATTCCTAAAATCTTTATATTTGCTCTCTTGACTTGAAGACAATTTTTTGTTGTTTTTTTATGTATCCATCATTAAACCCACTTTTTGTTACTAAAATAACCCTGTTTGTCTGATTTTATTAATTTTTCATATTATTTCTCTGTTTTAAAATAAAATTTTAGCTGTTATGGTTTATTTTTTTATACTTAAAATATTTTTTTTTTGTTGTTTTAGTCTCAAAACTTTACCTTGACTTTTTATCACGGTTATTACTTTTTTTTTTTATTTTTATAATTTTTTTTTCATTCATCAGTAATTACCTCTATTTGTATTTATATTTAATGTTGATAAAGATTGAACTGGCGCAATGCGCTGGTACCATAATCCTCATATGCAACTAAAGGATCAAAACCAGTTGGTTAATAGAAGATGAATACAAACCGAACACAAATGAAAAGAAAAATTGTTGTTGTTGGAGATCGATTCATATGTGATTGATGAGATCTGGGATCATCTGTGTTTGCTCAAACGAAAATGATTTTGAACATGATGAACGAGCAGAAAAACCATTTGTGAGCTTAACTATGAACATATTTTTATCAACACGTTTGCAGAGACTCGAAAAGGGAGAAGAAAAACTTAATTGTATGAACCGGTCGACGAACACTAAAACAGAGGCAAACACGAATAAGATTCTTCAGTTAAGGCCTGCTTAATTATTAATTAGATGTTGCTGATCAGATTAGAGTTAGTTAATCCCAAAGCAGACAGATCAGAATGTTCAAGGGCGACTTTCAGTGGAAAAACTTGCTCACATGATCTTATCGGCACAGACACCTGGCTTGTTGGATCGCTGTTAATTGTTTATACTGACCTCCACACAATGATTGACAATGTGGCCGAGACGTGCCCCAGAAAGTCTCCTCCCCGGATCCTAGAAAATTATATAAACCCAAGTTCTTCCTTTGTCTGCAAATGGTCTTTTGTGGATTAATTGCAAATTCAGAACAAAAAGGCAGTGACTTGTCGTCTAATCCACCCAATCCAAACTTGGGTTTGGCGAAAAGTTGATAACTTTGCGTGCAATCTGGCGAGTCTCTGGATATCTCATTGCGTGGAGCTTTCTGAGCTGAGGTCAGTTTGAATTTTGTTTCTTTCTTGTCTGTTCTTATGCTGCAATATAGGGAGAAGGGAATCCTTTTATTACATGCATGCAACTGGGTTGAAATTTAACTAATTAACGTCCTTGAATAGAAAAATAGGTTTTGCAGTAGTGGCAAATGAACGGTTCACTCCGTGCTCACGACAAAGCTTCTTTGGAAGCATGAGTTCTGCTGGTTTGTGAAGTACTTCCACATTTATGGGAATCATCAATTTCTGAACATTTTCTGGTTTTTTCTCCCTTCCATTTTTATTGCTTCAGCTATTTACAATTATGACCAGAAAATCAATGTTACTACTGGTGTCCCAATATCAGAAGCGGAACTAAAGGGGGCCTAACAGCGGCTCAGCTCCCCTTAAAATTGTAAAATACATGTAATTTTCTTTAGAATTTAAAAGTAAATGCAATCAGGCTCCTCCTTAAAATTGGTCAAATTTTCTTATAACAACTATAGTTTAGGAAAATATTTGTTTTGGCCCCTCCTTTATAAAAAACACATGGGTCTGCCCCTGTCTATAATGCATACAAGGCTTCGGTTATACGCATTTGTACTATATTTTTAGTGAGTAAAAAGTTATGGAGTTCATTACTACTTAATTCAACATAAATCAAGATAAAATTTCTCCTTTTGTTGCTGTTTTCAATGAATGGTTGTTGAGTTCTCACTAGACCTTTGTTCTGGGACATCTAAACGTACATTGAAGGTTCCACTAATGAACTCCAATGCATGTGACAGGATATAATCTGTTGTATGAGCTAGACTTTGGTGAGCAAAGATCAGAGGTTTGAGAAATTCACTGAAGAGTAATATTTCTGTTGAGCCACGAAAAATGGCGTTGGCATCTACATACAAAGTAGTTTTAGGCTCAGTTGGCTTTCTAGTCTTCTGGGTATTAGCAGTTTTCTCAAATGTCCCTATTCTACCTATAGGAAGGACTGCAGGGTCCCTATTAGGGGCCATGCTCATGGTCGTATTCCAAGTTCTAACTCCAGAAAAAGCATATGCAGCAATTGATCTCTCAATCCTTTGCCTTCTGTTCGGAACGATGGTTGTTAGTTACTATCTTCAGAGAGCAGACATGTTCAAGTATCTAGGGAAGCTGCTTGCATGGAAAAGTATAGGACCTAGGGACTTGCTTTGTCGTGTCTGCATCATTACTGCCATTTCCAGCGCTTTATTCACAAACGACACCTCATGTGTCATCTTGACGGAATTCGTACTAAAACTTGCCAAGCAGCATAATCTACCACCTCATCCTTTCCTGCTAGCACTTGCCACAAGTGCAAATATTGGGTCGGCAGCTACTCCCATTGGAAATCCCCAAAACCTTGTTATAGCAATTAACAGTGGCATTTCTTTCTGGGATTTTCTTATGGGAGTTCTACCTGCCATGCTTATTGGAGTCTTTATCAATATTTTGCTGCTTCTCCTGTGGTATTGGAAGGTGTTATCTGTGGAGAAGTATGAGCAAGATGACATGGCTGAAGTTGTGGTAGATGACAGTGCAACTGAGTTTGTATTGGAATCTACAAACGTGGAGAGCACTTCCAACGTCACCATTAGAAATCGAGGAATTTCACATGGATCAAAAGAGTTGTCAGGTGATGGATCTTCCCAGGAAAATGAAGAAACCATCCCGTCTGATAGGGGTTCGCAAGTGGAGACTGTACCATCAGAAGAAAAGGAAAATATTGCAGTAAGGGTGAAAACATTAATATGGAAGTCTTGTGTTTACCTTGTTACCGTGGGCATGTTGATTGGTTTGCTCTGGGGTCTTGATATGTCTTGGACGGCATTAACTGCTGCTCTTACTCTTGTGGTTCTTGATTTCAAGGATGCTCGGCCTTCTCTGGACAAGGTAATAATGTCTTCAACCAGAACTCCTTTTGCTGTTTCTAATCTGGGTTTTTAGTTTCAAACTGCTGAATCATAGTCAGACTGAAAATCTAAGAGTTGTTTCATATTGCAGCAGCTTAACCTTTTTGTTTTCTTGGACCAGGTATCATACTCTCTTTTAGTTTTCTTTTGTGGAATGTTCATCACAGTTGCAGGCTTCAACAAAACTGGGCTCCCAAGTGCTTTATGGGACCTGTTGGAGCCATATTCCAAGGTCAATAAGGCTTCAGGGGTAGCAGTTCTCTCCATAGTTATATTGGTCCTATCAAATGTGGCTTCAAATGTACCAACAGGTATGCTGATGTTTCTCTTCCGTAAATCCAGACTCTGAGATATTTAGTCTTGGAAACATGTTGGAGACTTTTAATAGCCATCGTTGTGCTGTATTGTTGCCTCATTAAGAGGGTTAAGATCCAAAATTCGGTTGCGTTTGCATGTGTCACCTTGGTGCAGTTCTCTTCAATTTGGTGAAGGTTATGAGATCTTAACCTTGAAATGGTTATGCTTTTGCAGTTCTTCTGCTTGGATCAAATATTGCAGCATCAGCAGCTGAACTTTCTACGGACTATGAGAAGAAGGCATGGCTTATTTTAGCTTGGGTGAGCACCGTGGCAGGGAATTTCTCGCTGCTGGGTTCAGCTGCGAACTTGATTGTATGTGAGGAAGCTCGCCGTTCTCCTGAGTTCAGATACACACTAACTTTCTGGAACCACCTTAAATTTGGACTGCCATCCACACTCATTGTTACTGCTATTGGTTTAACAGTCATATGAGGATAGAAATGTCCTGAGACTGAAACTCTTCTGAATAGCGAAAGGATCCTTTTGGCAAAGAATAGTTAGTTTATCTTGCATTACCATCCCACACTTACACACTCTATTGGTGATAATCATTCCACTCAGTTTATAACTCTTTTTCCAAGCTGTAGAATGTCCAATAGTGCTTAGTTTGAGAATGCCTATTCAGTTCTGTTGCTGAAATGAAGGCCTTTTACAATAGGGGAAGGCGTATACTTGGACTTGGTTCTCCATTTTCCCTTAGAAAATGGCATATAGTGATTCAGTTGTCCTTAGGCTTGAACTTAGTTGATGCAAAGAAGGGAACTTTATGCTACTCCAGCAAGACTCTTACCCTGCGGCCAGGCGTATTTTTCTCTATTTCCTTTGTTTTTCTTTGCCCCATTTCCCATATTCATGGTGGTGTTGTACTTGTAAAATAGTGTTACATAGCTTATTTTCAAGTTCTAAGTGTTCAATTGTGGGAGACTTCTGTTCTGTCGTGCATGGTTCTGAATACCATTTATTCTCCAAAAACAGCTCTGCTTCATTGACTGGTTCTTAAATTTCGACCTTCCAATTTTACTTTCAGCTTTTGTAACTTCGGACATATTATTTACATGCCTTGGAATCTCACCATCAAACTAGTCAAAATAAGTCCTAAATCCAAAATCTAATTGATCGGAAGAGGGACGGCAAAAAAAACAAGGACTTTTATCAAGCAAAACCAGGAAGGATACTAGAGCCACTACACATTTGGAAGCTGCGAACGGCACCAACTTGTTTGATGGAGTCTAGGTCAACCTTTACACAACCTGCATTAGTGGGAACCAAGACCATTGCCGGCATCAACGTTTCATCCCTAACTCCCACAAGCGCTCTTCCAAGCACATTATTGCAATATCGATAGGTTTTTCATGACCAACTTTCAGGTACCACCTTGTTAAAACTGAAACAACACCGCAAACTTGCAGAATGACGAATGATGAACGCATTGAATGTTTACAAACTGGTATGTAATGAGATGATCAAGAACATGTTTATTGACTAGGAAGCGACGGCAGCAGGAGAAGAGGATAAGGAAACGTCTGTTTTATGCCACATGATTTCCCCTCCATGTGGCGGGCCGTTTCAACTAGGCCGTACAGAGTACAACATTGATAAGTTTTAGAACTCTTTGAGAAACCCAAAAGTTTTAGAACTAAAAGTGTACTTTCCCTACAACTAACAGAAATCTGCTCTAATTTACTTGACCATCTTCAAACTGAGATCCCAAAGCTTTCTGGCCATCTCTCCATCCCTTCCTTGTTCACTTGTTCTGGCGACATTGCTATCACTGAAAAATTCGCCGGTAACTCCCTTCACTCCCGGATGCAATGCCACATAGCATGTCGTAGCAGCCCCCTACATGAAAACGATTTCACAGTTCTATGTTGTGTGATAACAACATCTAAAAAACTGAACATTTTCCAGATTCATACTACTACTACATGGAAGACAATTTACCTGTTGAATGTTCTTCATTAAAAATCTACCAGCTATGTTGACAATCCCTGCACCAAGCCAATACGACACGAGTGTGAAATTCTAGAGGCATTTTCTGTATGAAGCTCTCATATGTTTGATTTTGTAACAACAAATAACTCTGTGGGATGGAATATCCAGGATGAATTTAGGGCGGTATAATTACCATTAACAACACCATTGTGACGGAATAGATTTGTGGTAATTAGTCCTGGATGAAGAGAATTAACTGTTATATCCGCCCCTTCTTCCTGCTCAAGCTCAAGGAAATAAGCACAGCTCGTGCAGGTCCTAATAAGCAAGATGAGGGTGAGGTTTCTACTATAGAAGCATGACAAACCTTCAGACATCTTGCCAGTTCACTCGCATGCAAGATGTTAGCAAGCTTTGATTGACCATAAGCAGCAAGCTTATTGTACCTGTATGTTAGTAGCATTTAGAATGTGTTTTAGAGTCTCCTTAGCATCAAATGCACCTAAATCTCAACTACACTGGATCAATGACATGAAGCATACACAGACAATTATGTCTAAAAGTCACATTGACTCTTTGAAAATCCATGCAAAAGAACCAAGTAGCAATGTTTTGACACTGGATTTCATTCCCGACAGAACCCTGTAGCTAGGCAATATGCAAATAGATTTCCTTCCCTTTCATGAAGAAATATCATGAGATGGCAACAAATCGAGTTCCATCATAAGATAGTTATTATCAAACAATATGTGCATTATGGAACATGATTGTTGATCCATTTGTAGCATATTGAGCACATGATATTATTTAACTACCATTTGAGCAAGGTTGAATTTCATTAATCAAGGGTTGGCGCATGGGAGAACTTAGCAGACCATGGCCAGGCACATGTTTTCACTGACAAATACAAACTCCATTCAACTCTGCAACTTAGCCGAGCCCTACTCTCAAATGGATAAGCATCTTTAAATCCAATTTAGCAACTGAAGTAGGGGAAAACGTGGAACACAATTGCTTGTAATGAAAACAACAATTCCAGACCAAGCAACAGGTTTTATCATCACCATTACCATTATTGACATAAGAAAAACAAAAACGTTACACCCTCACTCTGACCAGACCCAGGGGTGGGTTTTTTATGCAAGGAAGTAGCTTCTTGGGAGTTTTAAAAGGACAAGGACTATTTTGCAAGAAATCATGGAGATGACTGGTTCTGAAGTAAGTGATTTAATTGTCAAGGAAGAAAGTTAGAAGGATATATTTGACAAGAACAAGAGTGGAATTGGTTATTTGAGGAAGAAACTTACCTAGTCTCAAGCAAGGAGTTATTCGATCAGAAATAATATTTTTGGATTCAATTGGTGTTAATTCGGAAGATGAAGGATCAAAGTACTCGTTAAACCCCACTCAACGTTGAGGGAGACGGGCATGTCGGGCGCTTGTCTGAGTAGCCCAGACTTGTACTGTTCTTCATCTCCAGTTTATCTAAGGCTGATTTTGATTAAAACTGGGAGGATTAGTGCCAGATTTTAGAGGAACAAGTGCAGATTTGGGTTCAGCCTCAAACAAGAAGCCTCGGGGTTCATGTAAGAGGCTTCTTCTTGATTAAGTTAGGTAATTTGGTCTGAGGCTATAGTTCCTGATTGTCAAGTGAATGCATGACATACTCTGATGGTTCAAAAGGCCATGGTAGATCACTGGGAGATCACTGGGAGACTTCCGGCTGGTTAGTGCTAGGATTTGCAAACAGACAATGTTTCTTTGGTCCTAAGGCAACATCCTCGAAATAGTCAGCAAGTGCTAGTTTATTGGTGGTGTCAGCGAAATGAGGTAAAGAACAAGGTCCGTTTATTAATTTCTTTTCTGAATTCTTCATTGGATTCTGAGAGTGCATTGGTTTCCTAGCCTCTGCAGGTTAAAAGGTAAGTTGAGGAACCATGGAGCAGTGTAAATCTCTGAGTGATGAGTTATCATGGTTCTGAAAGGGAGATTTCTGTTTCTGGTACCTGAATTACTGACACTGGGCCCAAGATTCTGTATTGCTTGATTTCACTGCAGGAAATCAAGTGGAAAGCCAAACCTGGTCTGGAAATCCCAGACTAAGGTTGATGGACAGCAAGCATAGGGGGTTTTTGAGCAATCCAGAGCACTTCGGTATGGCCATTCAGAACTGGAATCCCAGGAGCTCTCTGTACTGTGTGGGTGTGTGTGTGTTACTGATGCATGCTGAGTTAATATAACTAGCTAAACTGGCTAGATGTGGTAATGGACTGTTTGTATGTTCATGTTAATTTCAGTCGAGCATTGTCATGCATCATGCACTTCATTTGGTTTTATTGTGATGTTTAGGTTAATATGATGCTCTGAACCGTGTTGGTCTGTTGCTTATTGTCTGAAAAGTCGTGTTGTAATACTTCTTAATATTCTGTTTGTCTGCTAGTTGTTCTGGTCTTTATCTTTCTGTTTTGCAGGTTACTGATACTGAAGCTACACATAATGTAGTGTTCCTTACTGAGTTTCATTGGAAACTCACTCCCCCTTACATTTTTGCAGGTTTAAGAACTGATGTTGATAGCTGCTGTTGTGACTCTGCTGTTCTATATGAGTGCAGGTTAGCAGCTTCTCTTTCTGACTCTACTCCTGTTACTGTTTATGTATCTGTTTCTGAGAATTTGTTACAGATTTAGCATATACTCTGATCATTGAGAACTAATAAGTTTGGTTTAGAGTATGTGTGGCGGCTGTTGTGGTTGGCCTGGCTTGAAGTGGAAGAAACTGGGCTCTCTTGCTTAAGTGGCACTGAAGAACCAAGTCCTGGACAAAGGATTCTGATTCCTAGGTTCTGGAATACTGATTATGTAGTTAGCCTATGAATCAGGTCAAGACTATTAAACACAAATCAAGGGCATGATTTGTAGTTGATAGGACTGTGTTACAAGTTTAGCTTCTGATAACTTTGTAACTTTAGATAAACTGGAACTCTTGGAGTTGGAAACTGTTCTGTAAACTATGATTCTTTAAATTTATGGAATTGATTTAGCTACCTTCTGAAGGAAACTGCCACATTTTTGTAAGGTCTGACCGATGTTTTGACTTTCTGTTAAAAATAACTATTTTGGCATGAAAGTTGGCCCACAGGCTTTGATTCATATTTGAGATGTGTCAAAACCTTCTGAACTGATTTATAAGTAAAGACTCTGCAAAATAGGCTAACAACTGAATGTTTTCAGGCAGTTTCTGTAGTTTCAGTTCCTAATAGCAGCACTTCATGTTTGCTAGAAACCACTGTACAGGAACCTTACCAAAAGTCTAGGAACCTTACTGTCAGACTCGTTTTGGTTACTTAGTGTTCTGTCACACAAGGTCTGAGTTGGTTTTAATTAGACTTCATAACAGTTTATTAAGCACAATAGAATTTTGTGCTCACGGAGAGGGTGTAGGCAGTGAGGGACGTAACAAGAAATGTGAACAAACACAACAGTTTCAGAAACCTCATCCCAGGACAGACAAATCCTGAAGAGATGTGTAGCATTACCCCGATGGATCATTAATCTTGTCGAGTCGAATTCCTTCACGGTAGGTTTGCCTGTGCGCTTGTGAAGAGACAATTACAACTCTTCCTTCTCGTTTACTTTTCTGTGCAGTCTTCCTCATGTTATCCAGCAAAAGATTTGTTAAAAGGAAATGGCCTGCATAAAGCTTTAAAGGATTTAATTATCCAGATATAGTGCTCTGCGGTGCAAAAATCTGATAGGGACCAAACGATACTCTATTACTTGCAATGAAGAATCATTCAACTACACAAATTTTCATTGAAGCTGCTATGCTCTTTACCAGCAAAAGACAGTAGATGTTACTTGAAAGTCAGAGAACTACCAACCTCCCCCAATCATGAATCCAAGTTAATGCCCCAAAGATGGTTTTGGAGGTTTTAGACTTTCATGACACTTAAGACATCAAAGGTGCATAATGATATTGGCTGAGGGAGATCACATGGAGTAAAAACACATGAAAGAACATACCCAGGTGATTTGTTGCGAACTGAAGTTCCAAGTTGTCTTTGGAAAGCGTAAAAGGGCATGCCATAACTCCTGCATTATTGCTGCCAACAGAGAAGATAAAAGGCACCCTCTAGTTCAGTAACTCATACCCAAGCCAGGGACAAACGGGAAAAGTTCCAACTCCCATCCACTACTTACATGAGGATGTTAAGTGGGCGGCCAGAGGAGTTGTAGTCTGCTGCAAACTTTCTCACAGATGCCAGTGAGCTAAGATCCAACTCCATTGCATCAACCTTAGCGGTTGGGATTTCCTCCACAATAGCATCTTTGACATCTTTACCGGCAGGCATGTTCCTGACCCCCATGACCACGTGCACCCCTCGCAATGCGAGAACACGCGCAGTTTCAGTGCCAATGCCACTTGAGGCTCCTACAATCGTGCCAGCCATTGCAAAACGTCAACTTTCACCATAAACATAAAGAAGCTGGCACTGACTGAACAGCAAGAAAGATGCATCTTTTCCATTCCTTTGTGTGCTATTACTCACCCAGTCAACCAGAACACATAATCTACAGGAAATCCGATCAAAACAAATAGAACCAAGATAGCGCTTTCACTCTACGTATTCAAACGGCAAGCTCCCCGAAAGCCCACCATGTGCCCAAATCAAAAGAAGGATAAAAGGAGACTCTCGCTTCACTGTGTAGATAAAAGGGGAAAAAAGGAAAGAAAGAAATTACCGGTGACGATGGCGGTGAGACCGGTGCCATCAACACCACGAGTAACATCCTCCGCGGTAGAAGATGAAGAGAACCCAGATGGCCCCGTCCTCCAAAATGGCCACATCGCTTGCTCCGCCTCCGGGTCTGCTACAATAAAATCTCAATCTCTCTCTCTCCCTCTCTCTTTGTGCGTGCAATGTGGGCTCATGCAAAGCTATCCATACCTTCAGTCACGTCACTAATGGAGAAGATATATGGTTTAGAAACATCCACGCAGCGAAGGAAGAACATAACAGAGAGGACTGGAAGGCATGAAATAGGACAACCGGACAAGTCGTAGGACCATACAGCAACCATCTAGTACCCACTTAGGCCCATGTGGGTCTTTCGGTACTTCTCTTTAAGGAATCTCCGTGATTCCCATCAGCAAACAAAGTACTTGGCACAACGTCCGACGCCCACAGGCACATCTCACGTGACGCTCTGACGAGGTTGAGGCCGGTGTACTTACGGCTTACGAGGACTTCCAATACGACCAGCTAACCCGGCATCTGCCTCCAGAGCAACACGTGAAGAAAAAATGTTGGTTTAAATACCAAATTTACTATTAAATTTTTAGAAATATTAAATTTTATTTTTAAAACTAAATTTACCGTTATCGTTACTTTTTCCATTAAATTAAAAGAAAAATCACAGTTTTGGTTTTTTATTTTTCATATTTCTTTTACTATTATCCTAATTTTGCATATATAACAATTATGCTATCATTTTCAATAAGTTTAGCACTAAGTTCAATTCTGATTGTGACTAACCTGCTTTCTTTAAAGATCTTCTTAGAGTCATTAATCACACTGTAAGCTTCCTTCATTTCTGAAACTTGTTGCTTGATAGGCTTGAATCTTAATGATTTTGGTTCTACTCATACCGATAAATGTCTAATCCTAAAGCAGTCAATCCTAGCTAAAATAGTTAAAGGCTTAATCTTTAAAATCTCAACAATTTTTCTTCATCTTTTCCCAATCTCAGCAATATCAACTAGAAATTATGAAGGAAAACGCATACAATTCCATTTTATGGCAGTAACTTATAGTTCCAGTTTATGTTATACCTTGAGGAAAAAAATGAAATGGTAGCATTTAGGAAGGTGTTTTGTGAGGGTACGGTGGCGGAACGGTGGCTGGCTGGCATTGCTAACGATGGTGGTCTTTCATCTTTAGAAGAAAATGACACAATTATTACATAAACAAAGTTGGGGACTAGTAGAAAGAAACATGAAAAATCAAGGACTAGAACTATTATTTTCACATTCAATTTGACTATCACTTAATAGCGTAATAGTAAATTTGGTATTTTTTATAAGTTTAATAATAAATTTGCTCTCAAAAGTAAAGTTCAGTATGAGATTTGATAGTTTTGAAAGTTTGATGGTGAATTTGATCCCGTCAACACTTTTCAACGATAAATTTGGTATTTAAGCCGTTTAGATTTAAAAAATAAAGTGTATGCACTAGGATATCAAATACATTATTTAAGTATTCGATGTCACCAACCCACCAAAAAATTAGATACAATAAGCAATATAATGATAATTTTAAATAAAATAATAGGTAAAAAATTTATTAACTGAAGTAATACTTTATAAATGAAATAAAGTAATAGTAATACATATCTTGATATCATATGCAATATTTTAAATAAAGTTACATGATTATACAGATTAATAATTACACGTTATTAGGTAATTTCTTAAGAAATCATATTCAAAATGAACAAAATATTCTACTAATACTGCTTATCATTTTTATTTTTATATAGTTCATGGTAGCAATAGAATACAACCAGAGAAGGAATTATACAATGTCTAAATTAAGATAATAATGTAATACATTAGAAAAAAATTTTAACAACTAACAAATTCTTGAGTGTAATCTATATGTTAGCATGAGTTGATACAAAGTTTTGTCTTTAATTATGGACTGGTCATAAAATTTTGAACTAATGGATGAGTAGAATATATATGTAAGTAAAACAGATTTATTGTGGAGTGCCAAACTATTCAAACATGTATGAAAAAATAGGAAAAATAAAAAAATGAGAATAAGTACTTTAAGTATTAGTTCTATAAATATAGCTTCAAGTCCCTAGAGCAGCTGCCACCAAAGGACACCAACCACTATTGCACTCCTCTAAACTGTCAATGTTATCTCATATGCCTCTAAGTTTAGAGAAACAGGCAAAGTAGCTCCATACTTTACAACGTATTAAAAAATAAACATATCTATATTGAGACATTCAAATGGTAGACGTTGGCATAAGTTAAATAAAATGAAAAGTACCAAAAAAACCCCACTGTAGTTATGGGCTTGAACCAATCTGGTCACTATAGTTTTTTGTGGTTATAATGTTATCACTAGAGCTATAGTTTGGGCCAAAAGTGGCAACTAATGTTGTAGATTGGTACCGAATATGAAATAAACCGTTAAAAAATTAACGGTAAATACAAGAAGTTGTCGATTTTTGAAATCTTGGGATACTTAAGTAAATTTTAACAAACTTTATGAATTGTATATAATTTGTCACTTTGATCCTATTAAAAACATTTCATTCTCATCCTTATCCCTAATTTAAAGAAGTATGTTAACTTAAAGAAATGGTTTGACAACTTTTTAAATTATAATTTAAATTATTCATCTTACAATAAATATAATATATATAATAATTTATTCATAGTTAATTAACAATTCAAATTACCTATTTCCCCCCTCTGTAAGTTGAATTTACCTTATTCAAGAAGAAAAAACTACTAATTTAAATTATCTATTAACTGTCAAAAAATTATTATATAGTTCAAATTTACAAGAACACAATTAGCGAATATTTAAATTAAAAATTTAAAAATTTTTGTTAGACAATTATTTCCAAATAATGGATTTCATGTAAAGAAGACCAAAGTAAAGCAACATTACTAGATTTAAGATTTAAAAAAACATTCAATCAGTTAAGGACTAAAATAGCATAATAATTAAAAGTTCGGGACACTGTATTTTCTTTTATTTGTTAATAATGTGTTTGTTTATAAAAATTTTTCAGACTTGTGTTGATTATTGTGTTATTTGTACTGATACTGTCATTAGACAGAAGTTTATAAAAGACCTTCTCAACCTTCACCCAATCTCACCCACAAATGTACAGCATCAACTGTAGTAGCGATGAATCAGATGTCGATCTCACATAGAATTGTATGGTAAACAATTCCATCAAATACAAGTATAATGACCTCATTTTAGCTAGAGCAAACAAACCATGGAAACACAAGAAACATGAAGCTAAACTAAAAAAATTGTGGATCACCCAACCACCAAACCAAAGAAACACAACAATTATCCTAAACACATATTTATAAAGTTTCTAAAGAATTCAAACTAAATGGACTGCTACATAGACATAGTTTTAACACAAGTACATACTTTAACCCAAATCACGTTTCCTGAAAGTTGCAAACTAAAAAACTCTACAATATCAACCATTCTCTTTCAAGATGGGACAAATTAGTTCCTTTGAACCCTATTAACCCTATTAGACATTTTCATGCTAACCAGTTGTCCTAGAAATCATTAAGCTTAAGTTCTCTTTTAAGGCTTCATAAGAATGACAGTTCTCTCAAATCTACTCATTACTCATGCTCTATTGGCCTGCTTCCAACCTTGCAAATCTCTTTCGAGTCTTTCCTAAGTCTAACAAGTTGTTGAACACAGGTAGGCAACAGATGAAGAACACATTCAAGCATGAGGTAAAATAGCCAACAAGTCATGAAAATAATCAATGAGTTGTGTATTTACAAGCATCAAATCATCCCAAATAGTTCACAACATCCATAAAAATAACAAATCTACACATATTTACAAGAATTTCAAATAAAAGAAAAAAATGAGTTAGGGTTAGAAGAACCAAATTCAAGTAGAAATCCTTATTATAGAGAAATCCTTATTATAGAAGAGCTCTTACTCCAATCCAAGCAAGAATCTTCATCAAATCAGCCTCTTAGCTCCCTAATCTATGAAAACCCTAAGAAAACTAGCCAAAAAAATGAGTCTGGAAAGTTTAAGGTCAAAGGAGACCCTCTCTCGTAACTTTTCGCTAGGGATTTTTATAAATAGAGTAGATCTTAGCGATGTGGCGCCACTCTCAGCAACGCATCGCCAAGACTCAACAACATGAATACTCTTCAATATTTTAACTATAACTTTGCACACAAGTGTTCGATTGAAGCGATTCAATAGTCCACTCGAAGCTAAAAAGAAGGGCTACAACTTTTATGCTTTCACCCAAGCCTAAATCTGCAAAGAAAATGTCCAAAAATTCTTTGCAAGTTACCCTTATTTTGCTCCAATCACTTTCACCTACAAAAACATAAGAATAACATAGAAAGACATTAAATTCTAACAATTATTACTATGAAGTACACAAATAAGGGTTAAATGGTATACATGTCATGCACTTAAACACACTCCCAAACTTATTACTTTGCTCATCCCAAACAAAGGAAAGAATAATGAATAACTAATGATATAGAGAGTGGACAAGTGAGTGAATCAATCTAACTTATCCTATCATACAAGTTCATCTAAACATACAAGTTATGTGAACAAAACAAACATACAAAGTGAACAATAAACAATAATGACCTAAGTTATGCTAATTCTTGCAACAAATGAATGGATCAACCTAACCTAACCTATCATACAAGTTCATATAATCATACAAGTTATGCTAACAACACAAAAATATAAAATAAACAATGAAAAATAATGACCTAACCTACACTAACTATGCATCTAATTACAAAAGTTACTTGTATTAGTCATAGTGGATGTCAAGCTTCAAGAATCAAAACAATACAATGATCATAGTGATTCTTCCATATTTTTTTATCCGGACTTTCGACTTAATCAATTTTTTACTAATTTTACAATTTCCCACATGAAAGTATGTGCTCGACCAAATTCATTTAAAGTAATGTTACTCAAAATCAATAAATGTTGATAAATAAACTAGTTCACATTGAGATTAACATTAAGTACTCAAACTGTAAAATTTATTTTTCTTATGACTTGATAAGTAATTGAACTTAACAAGTGGAGTCAAAAGGGCTTTTTTTCTCATTTCAAAACTTCATTCACTCTAATCATATTTTTTTTCTTCCTTTTTTTTTAAAATTTTTTTGTTTTTTGTTTTGAATATATTCTTCAATTATTGTCCTTCTTTAAGTTGTTACTTACCATTTTACATGAAAGTCGACAACTCCCGGTTACTAAGTAAATACATACTCAAAATGCTTTGCATACTCATATCTCAAGTCACTGTTTTATGTGAAGATCGACTCTTGCCTTAGGAGGAAATCCTCAGTTACTAAGTGAGTTAAAATATTGAAGTAGAGAATAAAATAAATTAATCTTTTAGGCACATTATTTAACTATTCAATTAATTAAGGCTTCAAGTGCCTGCACAAGGTAAGTGCCGACACTTACTTCAAGTAATAATCGAACAAATACTAGAGAAGGCAAAGTTTCATAGTCCAATGATTAATAAACACTTTATTCAAATCAACCACTAAGCTAAGCATATTGATATTATATAAAATATATAGTGGGAGAAAATGAACTTAACAAGGCCTCAAAATGGGTAAATCATTCAAGATGAAAAATATTCAAGAATTACAACAATTAAAGCATATTAATATATATCATATTCTCTCATTGGCTTAAACTCAAATATAGCTAAAGGCAACCTAAACAAATAAAGAATGAAAAAGTTATCTACTTATTATAAACAAACAATCAAAATAAAGAATATAAAAAAATTAACAAAATTAACCCAAAAAAAGTTAACACTCTACAAAAAATGTAGCTAAACTACAACTACCTAACACTTATGCAAAATACATAAAGAAAAATAAGAGTAAATAACATAACAAAATCTTCAAGTACGATTCCCTCCCCAAACTTAAAATAAACATTATCATCCATATTTACAAACAAATAAGAGAAATAAGAATCTTACCCAGGAGGCGAGGTAGTCTCGCCTCCGACTACTCATCCAAATTTATGCTAATGGTGGTAGAATGATGATAGAGGTGGTAATTAGCTCCATTGACTTCGATGGAGAAGCATGATGGTGGGTGCAAGGCCTCTTTAATGACTTAACGTAGATTTTAACCTACACAGAAAATAGAGAGGAAAAAATACTCAAAGTATAGGTAAATTCTTCAAAACTCAATTTATACTAATCCACTAAGAACTCATTCAACATTAAGAAAATAACACATCTCTAATTATTCATATTCAATGAACAAAGTATAAGGATACCAACAAAAATAAATAATGATATTCTTTATATCCATATGCTAGTACAGCCTAAAGGCAATCACATAACTTTATTTTATTCTCTATACAATTCATAACATCAAACCATGCATATCCATATAAATTAAGAAATCAAAACCAAGATAACTCTTCTACTATACAAAGTATATTCATCCATTAAGTAAGAATCCATCTTCACACTCCATAAAAATAAAAAATCATAATCCAAACTAAGACGTTTCAAAGCATGAATTTGAAGAAATCCCTATGAACCATGAGTTGAAACACAAAGATAATTTTCAAAGGGAAGAGCAAAAACTTGTTGCATGTAGTGCAAGGAATGAAGTCTTGGTTAATTGGAAAGAAAGCAAGTTGTGTGTGTAACATTCGGCTACTCCACCATTTGCATTAAAATTTAAGAAAAGAGAGAATATATATAAACAACAAACATAACTCCAATCTAAAGCAAAATGACCATAACGATATTGATGGAATTCTTTAATAATTCCCCGACAATGGCACAAAAAACTTTGTCATGGGATAGAAATTTATAAAAAAATTTCTTAATCTTAACTCCAATCTCACCCGCAAGTATATGGTGTCAACTGCAGTAATGGTGAGTCAGATGTCAATCCCACAAAAAAATTGTATGGCAAAGAATTCCATCAAATACCAAGTACAATGACCTCACTTTAGCTATAGCAAACAAACTATGAAAAACAAGGAATAAGAAGCTAAACTATCAAAATTATGGATCACTCAACCATCAAACTAAACAAACATAATAACTATCCTAAACAGATATTTACAAAGTTTCTAAGGAATTCAAACCAAATGAGCTACTGTATAGACATAACTTTGGCACAAGTACATACCTAACCCAAATCATACTTCCTGAAAGTTGCAGGCTAAAAAAATCTACAGTATCAACCCTTATCTTTCAAGACAAGGCTAATTAGTTTCTTAGAGCCCTGTTAGACATTCTCATACTAACCAGTTGTCCTAAACACTATTAAGCTCAAGTTCTCCTCTAAGGCCTTGTAGGAATAATAGTTCTATCAAATCTACCAATTACCCACACTCTATTAGCCCTCTTCTAACCTTAAAAACTTCTCTTGAGCCTTTCATAAGTCTAATAAGTTGTTCAACACATGTGGCCAACAGATGAAAAAAACATTCAAACATAAACTAAAAAAGCCAATAAATCATAGAAATAATTAATAGGTTGTGTATTTACAAGCATCAGATTATCCCAAATGGTTCACAACATCCATAGAAACAACAAATCTACACATATTTGCAAGAATTTCCAATAAAAGAAAAATATGAGTTAGGGTTAGAAAAACTAAATTCAAGTAAAAATCCATGTTGCAGAAAAACTCCAACTCTAATCTAAGTAAGAATTTTCATCAAATCAGTATCCTAGCTCCTTAATCCATGAAAACCCTAAGAAAACTAGCCAAAAAATGAGTTTGAAGGGTTTAAGGTCAAAGGAGATCTTCTCTTACAACTTTTCTCCAAGAATTTTTATAAACAAAGTAGGTCTTGGTGACACGGTACCACTCTCGGGGATGTGTCTCCAAGACTCAACAGAATAGATACTTTTCAGTATTTTGATTATAACTTTATGCACAAGTATCCGATTGAGGCAATTCAATAGCTCATTCGAAGCTAAGAAGAAGGGCTACAACTTTTATGCTTTCACCAAAACCTGAATCTACCAAGAAAAGGTCTAAAAATTCCTTGCAAGTTACCCTTATTTTGCTCCAATCACCTTCACCTACAAAAACATAAGAACAACACTAGAAGGACACTAAATTCTAACAATTATTGTTGTGAAGTACACAAATAAGGGTTAAATGATAGACATATCATGCACTTAATAGATACATACTCTATTAAAGCTTAAACTTGTGTTGTATCAATAATTATATTGTTTCATTGTTATGACACATAAGCTTTACCTAAGTTTTCAATATAATTGTTTTTTTTATATGAATTATACTTCCTCCATTAGATATTATTTGAAAATTTTAACTTTTTTCAATAGTTTGACTTGAATTTATTTATATTATTGTCTATTAGAAAAAATTAAAAAAATATATTTAGAAACTATATATTTTATTTATCATTTATATAAAAATATTTTTCATTTATATACTAAAATGTTGAAAATAAGAAATTATAAATTAATGTTGAATAGTGAATGTTGCAAAAAAATTACCAATTTAGGACAAAGGGAGTACTCTCTCCGTCCCAATTTACTTGAAACGTATTCCTTTTTGGGAAGTCCCAAAAGGTTGAAACGTTTCCTCTTTTGGAAAAATTTAAATAATTAAATAATCTTTTTACACGAAACCTAATAAATACTCTTTTTTTAATCTCCACTCAATCTCTTACTGTACAAAACCCAAAAAAGAATCTTTTCTTTTTTAATCATTATTTAAACTTTTACTACATAAAAAAATAACAAAAATTACATACACCTTAATCTCCGTGCCCAAACAAATGTTTCAACTAAAATGGGATGAAGGTAGTGTTATTTAAACAAGAAATTTTGAATTTTTGCTAAGATTTTATGATCTACAATATGATCTTGCACATAAAAAAATGATCATGGATAGGATCTTGATCTTGATAAACTTGGTTAAAACATTGAATTTTCAAATTCAAATTGATATACATAAATTTCATAATTAATGGACAATTGACTTGCCTTTTAAATATCTTTGCGAAAGTCCACAGAGATAAATAAGACAATAACAATTTTTTTCAGAAAATTAAAAAAAAGGGAACGTGACATGCCATAATGTAATGGGAAACACATAAGCATGGTTAAGGAAAAGATAAGTTCCCTCCCTAGATATGATCTTACTTTATATATTAATAGTTGATACGTACTAATAATAGAATACCCTGTTTTTCTAAAGGAAATATAAATACTGACACTGAAGTGGCCATCACGATTTTGCAACCTTGGGAGCTCATTGTGGCAAGTTAAATCCTTAGGATGACTAGTTTTGATTTATGCACATGAGATATGAAGATGGAGATAGAAACTTGAACTTTGAACAATGATAACAACTTAAAAGCTTATCATTAAGCTAATCCTCGAGGGTTTTTTTTATCATTGGGCTAATACATAGAATGTCTTCACAAAACCTAATGAGAAGCCAACACAGTAGCCTGCAATTGGCTTTGTTTTTGGAGTCTAGTTGTTTTGGCTCATGTAGGTAGATACAGCCCTGTAATTGCTGGGCCAGGTTTGTCAAAATTTAAAAGCGAGAGCAAGAGAATTTGGACCAAATAAAATCTAGATAATCGAATTGGCTGAACCAACTATTCCAACTTCCAACTCTTACATTAATATTTCCCACATCAAGTTTTGCTCTTCACCAAAACAGGGAAACTTCCAACCTGTTCGTTAAACAGTAACAACCGTCTGGTTACTTCCAAAGGTATGATCATGTTTGAGTGCGAAGCTTGCTTGACAACAGAGTATCAGTTTATCACAATAAGTTTACCGGAATGAGCTAATATAAAGAGGCCACAATTTTTTCTTTTTGGTACATATGAGAGGCCAGGGAGGGGGAGGGTTGAATCCTGGATTCCAGATAATAACTTCGAAGCTTTAACTGCTAAGCCAATGATTGAGACTACTTTTCATTGACCAAATTCAAACTGAAGTCCCAAAGTTTTTCGGCCAACTCTGCATCCCTTCCATGTTTATTTGCCTTTGCAATATTGCAATCCGCAAAATATTCGCCAGTAACTCCCTTCACTCCAGGATGCAATGCCACAAAGCATGTTGTAGCAGCCCCCTATATAAAATCATGAGAGTCATAAATTGCACAGGATCAAAATAACCCTTACAAACTCAAAATTGGCTAGAGATTCACATTTGCTGTGAAAGACTGACAAAAAGTTACGCACCTGCTGAACATTCTTAAATAGAAATCGTCCAAATATGTTGACAAACCCTAGAACAAGCCAATATAAGAGTTAGCAAGAGTGAAGGGATGCACTTTTTGACAAAGCTTTCAAGCGTTTCAGGTGTAGTTGGATCCAATAGTTTTATGGAATGGCATATCCAGAATGAATCCAGGCTGATGATTGCATGCATAACATAACATGATTACCTTCAACAATTCTGCTGTACCGAAACAGACTAGTGACAATCGCCCCAGGATGAACAGAATTGACAGTTATATCCACACCTTCTTCCTGCTCAGGATCAAAGGAAATATAAGCACAATTTATGCAGATCCTAATAAACAAGTGTAGGATGATACAATTGCCAAAAAACTTTCTAGTATCACATGAAATAATGAAACGCAGGATGCACCGTCACAAAGGTAACACATTTGAGAATTGCAAAAGCTGTTCTGCTCATATGCTTCAAGGAAGAGGAAATCTCCTTAGTATTCCATTTGAAGGAAAGTTTAGTTCTCCTGGTTTGCAGCCTAGTTTAGAGTTTTTTAAGGTTGATATTTTGCAGAAAGTGATAATATAATATAACAGTACAAAGTACAACTGAACACATAAAGGCCTCTTCACTTTAAAACTTCAAAGGACTGCAATTTGGAATTGGTCTACAAGATTGTTAGCAGCAAGACACGGTTCAAGATTAAAAACTTGTAGTCCTTGCCTTGGGGACCATCTGCCATCTCCTAACAAAAGCTATTGAATCCATTCATCAAATGTTCATGCTATGGAGAAAGGGCCACAAACCTTCAGACGCCTTGCAAGTTCCTTTGCATGCAAAATATTAGCAAGCTTCGACTGACCGTATGCACAAAAAATGCTATACCTGCATATTAACTTATCCAGTCATAATGATATTGAAATAGCATTTCTCTACTTGATGATTTCCGGACAACCAGAGTGTGTTTTAGTTTAAGTACATGCAGTGAATTGAAACCTAAAAGGTGCTTGGCTAAATCCTCAAATCACCATTGTGTAATAGATCTTTTTTAATAAAATGGATGGATCTAATATGTTTCAGAATATTATTGAAGCATATCTATTTTTGTAATATTATCATCTCATTCAATCAATCAATTACCTAAGCCTTAGACCCAACTAGTTGGGTCTGCTACATGAATCCCGTGTCTCCAATCAACTTGGTTGGTCGCAAGCTCCTCTGATAGGCCTAGCAAGGTAAAATCTTTTTGTACTAAATAATCCCAAGTAAGTTCAGGTGTCCCATTAGTTTTTTTTACCCTCACCTACGGCTATCCTACCACTCTTACTCATTGTCACATCTATTGGTCTCCTTTGAATGTGATCAAACCATCTAAGGCAACCTCCTTTATTTCATCCATTTACTATGTTTCTATTTCATTTCTAGTTCTGTTTCATCCATTTACCATGCTTCTAATGTTTTTCATTTCTAATTCTATCCATTACCATGCTTTAATGTTATATTATCATACCATTAATTTATAAATTTGATCATGTAAGAGTTATCACATTCCCAAGTAGTTACAAGCCAGGCACATGTTTACCACTTCTCACCAACAAATGCAACTCCATTCAACTTTCAGCTCAGCTAAGCTCTACTCCTGATTGGATGTTCATATTTCTTTTTCTCTATAGGGGGAAGGGGGTGTGTGGTTGGTTTAGGCTTCACTACCAATTACAGCATATAAGATCCAGTTCAGCAATCAGATTATAATGTTGATAGCAGGAAAGATGATATCCAAGTGTCTATCATGAAAACAATCTACAAACAAACAGTTGGTTTTAATTGTCCCTATTGCTGTTACTGAGTTTCCGGCATGAGAAACTAAAATGTGGCATCCCAAACAACTGCTTTTGTCACACCAGGGATTTTAATTTTCACAGAGGAACGAGCTTAATTAACCTTGAAGTTGATTGGTGAGGCTGCTCTGGAATAATTATAGTTTCATAGTGTATGATTCTATGAATTATTGAGATTGTAGCTAAGTTTAGATTTAGTCACCTTAGTGGCTTAATTGATTGATTCTTGAAGAAGTGAGGCCAGGTCCTAATTTGTAAGCAATCAAGATATATTGGATTATGTTGTGAACAAAGAGGAGAATAAGGAGCTTCTTGGGCAGAAATAAAAAAAGAATGATCTTAATTGGAAGTAATCAAAGAAGAGAAGGATTGGACTTTGAATTTGAATCCCATGCATTCTCCTGCTTGGACAACACACAGTTGACCCAATTTAAATCTAATTAGTTTAGGATTCTGGTTTTGATAAAAATGAATGAAACATTGCCGGATTTTGATGAGCTGTAGCAGTTTGCCTTTGATTTCAGTAGCAGTTGGTCTCGGGTTGGTTGGATAAGATGATTACTTCTTCTTTAGGCCATGCCATTGCCGGCCTGAATCGTGGTTCCTGATTCCAGGAATTTACAGAGGTTTATGAGAAGGTTGATTACTTGGTTGATTGGTGGTGGTGAAGCTCGGGCTATATGAAGAGGAATGATTTCTTCATGGTCAAGTTAGGAAACAATGTAAGGACTTCACAGCAAGGATTTACAGGTAAGGGACTTAACCTCTCCTGGTAGTTTTATAAATGCTATGATGTTTTGTACTCATGCATGTTATCCAAGAGGTAGGAAAGCCATGTGACATTGATTGTTTTGAATGATCATGGTTTTCCTGGAGGGGATGCTGAACAGAACAAAAGGCCAGAGAGGCTGAACTAGCTTAATTCAAGGAATTAAGTGTTGTCCGGAATAGGCAAGCAATAGGCATTAGGTGCATCCGGAGATTGACTGACTATGGTACCTTCTGGATGACTGAACCTGTTCTGGACTTGAGCTATGTGGACTGACTGACACTGATGCTTGCTGAACTGTAATTTCAGTTTGTTTGTTGTGCTTCTTATTACTGTTCCTGTTGTTTCATTGTTCTATTGTTTGCTGATTGAATATTTAGGTAGTACTGCTCTGTTTGCTTTTGTTGTTTTTTGGTTTCTTTTGCAGGTCACTACTGTTTACTTATCATTCTGGTTAATTATGAGCAGAGTTGTTCCTTGCTGAATTTTCAAAGAAAACTTACCGTTCTGAATTATTGCAGGACCGATTAAGAGCTACACTGTACATTTACTGGTTTCTAGCTCTTTCTGATAACTTGCAGGTATTACTTTCCATTTTTGTTGTGTTAAGTTGAACAAACTTTCTGGATTAGGCACCACAGCAAACTGAAACTAACTGAACTAATCTAAATGTGTGTAGTTAGCTGCTGTGGCTGGTCAGGTGACGGTCATCAGAGTTGGATTCTCTTCTGGATAGGAGCTTATAGAAGCAAGTCTTGGACAGGGGTTTCTGAACCCTACTACCTGGGTTCTGTAGTTGCTTTAGACTTGAGCTAGGAATCAATAACTAGTTTAGGGTTCTGCACTTCTGCCGTAGGACTGATTCTGAAACTAATGTTTATTGTATTCAAACAAGGACCATTTCTGTTCAAGTAGCTAGTTGGAGCTTCTTGAATAAGAATCTGTTCTGTAATCTTTTCCTTTCATGACTTCAAGTTCCATGGAAGTTTTGAATTTAGTTTCAGACTTGCAGAGTAAAACTGCCAAAGTGTATGCATGTCTGACCTTGCTTTCAGTTTTGATCTGAAACCTTTCTTACAAGTCTGGTTTTATAAATGAAACGTGTTGGAATGTTCAAAACTGGTTATTAAGTGAAACTCTGGATTTTGGTCAAACTACTGAATCTCTACAGGCAGTTTCTGTTAACTGGGGTTTAAATGACAACATTGTTTTGCTAGCGTGCAAAGGACTGTTTTGTTTTTATTCTAAAATCTCAAATGGTATATCTGACCTGTACATGGGAGTTCCACAAGGAGTATCTTTGATTTCCCTTATAACTGATTACAAAACCTACTGTTTACACACATGAACTGAGCTAATTGAACTAAATAATTGGACAAATCTTTGTCTGTAAGCCTTTGTGTTATCCGTGTGTGAGTAAGTGGGGTGTGACAGCTTTGACCATCTTCATCCCAGGACAAACAAGTCTCTCCCAGGACTGGCCATATCCAATTTCAGGTTGTTTTGCTTGCTAATAATTCAAGCATATTAAGAGAAATTCTCACACATTATTCAGAGTTGTAGTGTGCATTACCCTGATGGATCATTAATCTGATCAAATCGAATTCCTACATGGTAGGATAACCGATGCCCTTGTGATGAGACATTCACAATTCTTCCTTCTCTTTTACTTTCACGTGCAGTCTTCTTCATGGTGTCCAACAAGAGATTTGTCAACAGGAAATGACCTGCAGAAAGCTAGGATTGAATCCTCGCTATCAATCTGAGAGGAAGCAAAACGTGCTTTTTTAAGATTTATAAGGAGAGGATGACAGCAGCTGTAGAGAGTTTCAGACAGCACACAGAAGAATTTCATCAGGCATTTTACTAGCAAATAACAAATGCTTTTAGAAATTAAAAAGAATCTATTAAGACCACAAAAAATCTCAACCCATGCTTCAAATGTGTTGGGGGTTTCTAGGCTTTCATGACACCTGGACATCACTAGTGCATAAAAATACTGACTGAGAGAGATCATACAAATGCATGGGGCATACCCAAGTGATTTGTTGCAAACTGAAGTTCTATATTGTCCTTGGAAAGTGTAAATGCTCTCATTACCCCGGCATTATTGCTGCATAGAAGAACTGGTCTTAGATGGGCATAGCTAAATATAAATTCAGTATAGAGAAATGAGGAGAATAACAGATCTCAAATAGATAGGACCATTTGTAGAAGTTCAAAATATCGTCTTTTACTTACATAATAAGGTTAAGAGGATGGCCAGAGGTATTAAAGTCTGTTGCAAACTTTCTTACAGATGCCATTGAGCTAAGATCCAACTCCATTATTTCCACCTTAGCATGAGGGATTTCCTCAAGTATTGCATCTTTGACATCTCTACCAGCAACCATATTCCTGACCCCCATTACCACATGGACTCCACGCAGAGCAAGAACACGCGCAGTTTCAGTGCCAATGCCACTTGAGGCTCCTACAGACATTGCAACCATGACAGAAAAGTTACCATTTCATGTACGACCACTAAAACAACAAGAATAATTTTACAGAACATACAATCAGATGAAATGGGGCAAAGATAGCTTTCCTAATCCACATATTTAACAAGGCTTCCAACATTCACTGGAACAAAGGAAAAAAATACTGTTCAATACCTGACAGAAACAGATAGACAAAGAAAGCATATGAGCCAGTATATATGTGCAAAAGGAAACAGTACGAACAAACCTTTCACAAAGTTAACCGACATCTCTTTAGTACACAAAAAGGTTAGTCTCTTTAACTGTTCTACACAAAAAAGAAAAAAAAATGAAATTCAAGCGGACTTGTACTAGGAAAAATTACACTATCTCAACAACAACTAAGAGAATAACTAGAAGAAGTGCAGAACATGACTTGTACCAGCTCTCAATCTTCAGTAGAGACATTCGATACTGAACCAAAACTAACGACATTAGACCAGCATCAAGACGATGAAATACCAAAACTTATGACCAATCATTCCAGAACATAAGGAGCATAGGGTGTAGACAAATTCTTGTCATAAATAAGTAGAAAAAAGAGAAAAGCATGTAAGAAAACAAATTACCAGTGACAATGGCAGTGAGACCAGTGCCATCAATACCACGAGTAACATCCTCGGCGGTGGAAGGTGAGTCGAACCCAAATGGCCCCTTCCTCCTAAACGGCCACATCTCGGCCCAACCCACACGAGTTCTCTTTCTTTCAGTCTCTCGGAAATTTCCAAGTCTCCAGTGGGCAAAGAGTCAAACTCAACGCGGCAAAGCCGAACTCTTTCAGCATTTAGAAACCTGCAGCTGCTCGCCAGAAAAGAAAACTGATGGAACTACCAGTCTACCATGTAACAATTCGATAAGGAGAAGCAGTAGAAGCAAGTAATGTATGTGCACGGGCATCACGAGCGCGCGGTTATCCCAGTCCTTATAATAGAGTAGCTTGCTCTGTTCCTATTCCAAACTTATCCTCAACCCGTCTTAAATTAATCCACTTAATAATTCTTTAAAGAAAAGGCAACTTAATCTAATTATTTTTATTTTTTGCATGATTTTTTTTACCTGAACCAATTTTTATATTTTTTTATTTGAATCAATTTTATCTAAAAACCAAAATTTATGTAAGTGTAATAGTTCATTAAAATTAAAATGTTTATGATGTTATTAATTTTTTATGTTTTTTTTAATTTTTCAGGCATTAAAAAATATTTTTCACAAAAAAAAGGAAATTGCTTGTAAATAATAATCTTATATTAAAATTATAAAATAAACTCACCTTTCCTCAAACTGCCAAAATCAATGCCTCACATCATTTTTTTTGCATCTTTTTTTTTTTTTATGGAACCGTCAAATTCAACTACTTTCCAAACAATAATATTCGTTCATGTTATCTGAAGAAAATATCCAAATTGTCCTTCTCCCAAAATTTAATGCTGCGTACAAAAATTGTCTCTGATGAACCACTTTCAAGACACAAATCCATCATCTTGATGGACACTTTTGAGCCCCATCAACATTTCATGACTTAAATGCATAAATAGACTTTGTCGCTAGATATTTTCCTCACAAGTACACACAAAATAAGGCCCAAAGGCACTTTTGATTCGTGAACTCGTTTAACCTGGATAGTTTACCTCTAAACTATGACTCGGTCCAACCCACTAGCTGAACTTACAAAAATTGGATACTTTACCCTTTATATGTCATGTACTTATTACGTGATATCATGAAACAAATGTCATTTAACTCCATAATATAAAGGTTATCTATGTTGCTTTTGGAGCTTTATTCATCCCTCACCAAGTCCAGATCTTGGATGGCATTAACTTATACTTCATTCTCTGCTTCGCCATCGACATGGACCCCTTGATGCTGCTCAATAATGCACCTTCTTGCCATACTAGATCAAATGTCATCTCTAGCAATAAATGCCATAACTCCAATGTCAAAGTCCTTTCTAGTACCAAATGCCTATTATCAAACCAAATATCGAAGATTGTCTCATAAAAGTCGAGAATGCAGAATATTTTGTCTAGTGATTTCTTGCTCCTATTGACATCTTTTGCAAACCCAAACAGAGTTAAAACAACCTCTTTAGAAATTTCCAAGAAGCAAGACTCATGAATTGATAATGAGGTCGAGATTACTTGAACATAAAAAACTCACTTGCCATACAACAGACTTGATGGCAATGTGAATCCAATTCTTGATCTTTGCTACCATGGAGCCTTGCTGGAACCTAGAAACGGACACATTAGCCTCATGCCTTGATGACTCCTCCTCTTAATCATTGTTGAAACCCAAGACACTTGACCAGGATGGGATCAAGTAGTGGTTGGGAGACCCATTTAGAGTTGAGATAAGTCTTGATTTGACTTGAAAATCTAGTAGAACTTGTTTAGCCGCTTCATAGCCATCTACCTCAAATTTTAGGCTCTTATCAGCTTCTCACTGTCGAAATTCGGCTAGACTAAGACGAGTAGTGTTTCAGAATAGAGCCTGAATCTCAGTTACAGAGTTAAAAGGATGTTTATTTCCAAGATATGACATGAGGCGCATAAGGGGTAAAGTGTCCTATTTTTGTAAGTATAGTAGGTAAGTTGGACCAAGTTACAGTTTAGGAGCTAAAGCATCTGGGGCACACGAGTTCAGGGACCAAAAGAGCTTTTAGGCCCACAAAATAACAAAACTCCCTAACCGTGCTTTTGTCTCAGCCCACTAATTCTCTCGTGGGGCATGATTAAAAATAAAAAGAGAATACCGGCCCAGTTTTATTTGAAGGGTGAGATCCAAGAGGCAACAGTTATCACCGTGGTTGACCCCACTCGTTTGGTCAGACGAAGCAATCAGAATTGGGCCACGACGAAGGCATTTTGACTCGCACACCGTTCTGGACCGGCCCAACCCAAAACCGCCTACGTTGTCTATATTAATTTCAACGCACAATGGAAGCTTTCTTGATCGATCATCGCCATTCGCCACCCCGTTCCTCCTCCGTCCTTTCCTTCTCTTCCACATCGCCTCTTGTCGCCCTTTTCGCTCATAAAGCTCCGACCAACACGGACCCTCATCATTCTCAGATCGACGACATGCCACACTCATGTTTCTGGTGCCCTCTTCGCCACAACAACACCCGCAACTTGTGCCTTGCTTGACTGCCTCCCACTGTCCACAATTTCCCCACCGTCTTGCTCTCTTCCTGACCGTACACCAGCGGCCACGACCTGACGGAGATCTGCGCCCCGAATATCCTCAATCCGACAGGTACGGCCATGGAGAAGCTAGGGCTCTTTCTCTATCAATTTTGAAATTCGTTGTGCCTTTCTTGAATTGCTTTTTGCATGAGTCTGGCCTTGTCTCTTTCGGTGCGTTGCGTCCGATCGGGGTTGGATCTCCCTATCTGAGAATTGCGTCTGGGACTACACTCCCTTGCCATTTCCAAAGAAATGTTTTAGATGTCTAGGTTGAATTTTCTTTTCCTTTCTTGTTGTTGCAACTATGAGCCTGGAGAGATAGAGCAACAGGTTTGGAGTCTATAATTTTGTTTCTGGAGAAGGAAAAGGAGGACGTGGACGTATGATGTAAAACAAATCCAAATGCCAAATTTTGGGGGTAGGTGAGTATGTCTTGCAAGAATGGGAATTCAGCCAATCTTTCCCACTGTACTAAAAAAAAAGTACTCTTTTCTTGTATTTTCTTGTTTATTGGCACACGTGTAGCAGAACCTAAACCTCGTCATCCCAAGTTCATTTCTTTTCTTATTGTTCTTTATTTTGTTTCTCAAAAGAATTCGCACATAAACTTACGTATGTATTATATCTCTTTCTTAAAGAATTTCTCCAAGGAGCACCAAGACCAGTTGGTCCCTGGAGCACTTAAAGATGTCTTTATTTTCTATAGTTTTCGTGAACAAATAAGGTATCAATTGTTAGGTGAATAATGAATATTCAATTGCACTCATGTGATTAGCAAGTTCGGCTTTTGATAATGTATCTGTAGCGATGGCAATTAAGTCTTGGAAGTGCTCCCTGGTAGCTATAGTAGAAAAGTACATCTTTCCAAGTGCAATGTCTGATTGTTGTTTGAGTTATATGTTTGGATGGGTATTCTTGCGTACTTGGGTTAATCATCAATTTTCTGCATTCTCATGTCTGCATATTGTTTTTTCTGGAATGCATGTGGTTGGGCAAATAAGCTTGACTTTTTTTTTTTTTCCTAAATTTAACATTTTATAACTGTGAAGATGATACTAACTTAGTTTATCTCAGCAGATATTCCTGGTAATTGAGATGTTTACAAAATGCATTATGCAGTTGATTTTTATTTATAGAGTATTCTTCGGCTGGATTGATTGCTTGACTAGCAAGTTGTGTAGGCTTACATGTATTCTGATGCAGTGAAATCTTTATTAGGGGCAAAGCCATTGCCTGTTTAAATGCCGGTTGCAAAACTCAAGGCTGCAGATTCCACAGATGTGTTGAAATCAGAGGAGCCCAACGATTCTTTGGACACTTTCATTAGACAAGCAATTGGAAAAGAGCCTTTCTTCTCTTTCTCAAGACCTGGTGAGAGTCCAGTACAGTGGATCCAGTTACTCCATGCTTTAGATCAGCAAGGTATTTTGAAGAGTTTGATTTTTCAAAATGCAAAAAGGTTCTGGTATAGGAGAAGGCACTATAAAACCTTATTCCAGCCATAATTAAAATTCTGACCCTGAAGTGAAAAAGCTTTAGCAGAATGAAAATATGTTTTGTGTAGCAGACCAAAACTAGTTTGGTTAAGGTGTAGTTAATTGATTGAAGTGCAAAAGCTTTCCAGTTAGTTTTGTTGTGTTCAACAAGTAACTAAAGCAGCTTCTAAAGCAGTGTTCTTCACTTGGAAAGATGTTTGAAGAGTATTCTGATCACTGTTCCTTCTTTTTTTAGCTTTTTTAGGGGAATTTTTAACCAATTTTTCTATTCCTTTTTTTTAAGTTATCCTATTTTTCTTTTTGTGTAAATAGGAGCATCGTCTGATCATCATCTTCTTCTGTGCTCTCATTTCAATGCGGTTTTTTATGGGAGGTCGCTTTATTTTTTGAGCTATTGCTGGAAGTATTGAAGTTGCGGTCTGAGGTTCTTGTTAATCTTTACCACAATAGGAATGAAAATAGAAACATTTTCTGGTATTATCTTGGATAGTTAAAATCATTGCATTTAAGATGCTTTTGTTATATGAGAATAACAGTAGAATACTTTTCTTCTCTGGATTACTAGGTTCTCTCAGTATAGCAGAATTGGTTTTACAGTCTGGATTATTTGTCCTCTAAAGAGTCATTTCAAACTATATTAGTAGAAATGTTTTTAAATAAAAATGTTTTGTGATGGAAAATGTGTTGTGATTACATAAGGCATCTTCATTTTTTCGTTAAACCCCATTTTCGTGATTCAGGTGTTCCTGGTTGGCCTTTGCTCACTCCTTTGAAGATTCAGATGCAGAAGTGTGACAAGTGTTCTCGAGAATTTTGTTCACCCATTAACTATAGGAGGCATATACGTGTGCACCACAGGCTGAAAAAGCTTGATAAGGTTCAGTCACCCTCTTATGAATGTGATATTATTGTTCCTATGTATGAATATTTAATGTGAAAACTTTTGTTCATATTGTAGGATTCTTTGAAAAATAGGGATTTGTTAAGTGCGTATTGGGATAAGGTAAAACTCTCTTTTTATGTTATGATTTGCACTTTTACACACAATGTGGACACACTTAAGCACAATGCACATAGATGTATGCTGATGACTTTGTTTGGTTCGCTTTCTCGTTGCAATATTCTCCACAGCTCTCAATGGATGAGGCAAAAGAAGTTGTATCATTCAAGGATTTAGCATTGGAGGTAATTGTCAAGTTTCTTTCCCATTTATATTACTCCTTCCATGCTGGAAGCAAAAACACTTATATTTAGCATGTTTTGCCGCATCACCAGATCTAGTGTTCATGGCCATTCCACTTACTCATTGCATATGCGCTATCAATAATGGTTTACATATCATGGGAAGAGTTGGAAAAACATGGTGCAATTATATGTTTATGGTATTTATTTCATGACAAATTTTGAAGTTTTTTCTGGGATGCCGGGGCATTAAATTTTATGATTGTAGGGCCTTCAGTTTCAAGGCTATATTGTGATTTTTTCTTGGGGTGGGATGTCTTGCATAGCCTTAATGTAATTCTGTTGTGAAAATGGTTCCTTGTTCATCTTCTTATAAGTTGGTTATAATTTCAGGTGTACTTCAGCAGATTAACCTTGAAGGAACTCTATGTTTCATTACTTTCCAGCTTAATGTATAAAATCAATTGTTATTACAGTTCTGGTTTACTAATTATCATACAATGTTTACAGGAAGTTCCTGGATCTTCCTTAATAAAGGCCTTGACTACACTTGTCAGGCAACCGGTATTTTCTGCCTTGCCACAAGTTTGCCTGAGGGCTGGTTCAGCCATTTTGGTAAGTGACAATATGATCTGTTATATAGGAAGTTTTATAGTTTGTATTACATATTTTTAGACAATGAAATAAAAAGAAAGAAATTAACGCATTTTTTATAAGGGTTTACACACCCTTGGTGCTCCTTCAATTGTATATTATTCTACTTTTCTTATCAAAGAGAAGAAAAACATATTTTTATACAGTGTTTTAAATATTACAGGATATCATCCAAGCTAGGCCTTCAAGATTCCCTATAACTTCTGAAGAGTTGTTCAGTGTCCTTGATGATGCCAGTGAAAACACATTCCTTTGTGGTAATGCTATATCAATTCAGAAGTTTATTTTTGATGGGGAAGCGGGAAGAATTGGTCTTGAAACAAAGAATCTAGTTGCTTGTGCTAGCTTCATGCTGGAACAGAAACTGGTACTTTATGCTCTTTACTGTTTTTACCTTTTCTGGAATCCTTTGCCTTGGACTTCTTTCACTCTTGAATATGCTGTTTGGTTTCTCTGGGAACATCTAACAATGAGGAAGTTAAGTTGGTAATTGCAACAATTGTGTTTGAACTTTTGGCATCACTTCCTTTAGCAGTTTGCCTCTAATCAGTACTTTTTTTTGGGCACAGGTTAAAGCTTGGCTTGCTGACAAGGATGCTGAAGCTTTGAGGTGCCAGAAGCTACTGGTGGAGGAGGAAGAAGCTGCTCAGAGGAGGTATATAGTGCAAATCATAGACCTGGAGAGTAATATTTTTTGGAGTTCTCATGTACAAAATGTGCAAGATAACTGAGTATAAGAATTACGAAATCAAAATCATACAGATGATTACAATCACATATAGATTAGTCCAACATTGGTGCATAGCATTTGAGAATTGTAGTTTTATATATTGTTTGGAAGCAATTCTGTTACAGCCTCCTTCCATTTGTACTCTGTGAGTTGGTGCAGTTGGAGGAAAGCAATTAGCTTCACAGTATTCAGTTGTATGTGCTTTTTAGCATTACTGAGGTAATTTAGACTTACCTATGTATTTCAATAAACGGGTAATGTTCAGAACCTTCATTGTCTCAAACATTGTCTTAACAAACATAACAAAATTAACCTGAATTCTTTCCTATATATGAGGATATTCTGTACCATACTGGAGTGTTCAATAGCAATATGTTACACTGATATTATTCAGCGAGCAAAATGTTGAGACATTCATGTAGGAGGCACGATGCAATTAGCCAACAACTGTGCATGCTGGTCATGGAAGAAATTCGCAGCTTTCTTGTTGTGGTTATGGGTCTTGGGTAAAGTCCTGATAACATGTTGATAATAATTTCTGCCTTTAGTTCAGAAGGTGGATTGAGTCCATTTGCATAAATTTTAGGTTTGATCTTATCAGAAAATTCTGGTTCGAAGTTGTAGCCCTTCACCTGTATTTTCCTGGTATTTGAACGGGAAAAAACCTGTAATGCCTTTGAATTCCGATAATCTGACCATTTATTGAGAATTAAGATCTTGCTTGTCAAATAATTGATAATTTGATTTCTTGAATCTTCCACCATAGGCAGGCTGAGCTATTGGAAAGGAAGAGGCAGAAAAAGCTCAGGCAGAAAGAGCAGAAGGCAAAAGAACAAAGACATGATGAGAATCCTGAAGTTAAGGAAAGTGTGCATGATGGGCTGGAAGCTACTTCTCCTGCCGAAACATCTAGTCCTTTAGCTGCGTCTGATACTGAGATGCAAAATCCAGATGTGTCCGATGAGTTTCTGTCATCCACTGAACCCGTCCTTTCTCAGAATGATGATGGTGACGTTGAGTATGAATTTCAAACTGTGGCTAGCAATGGGTATGAAGACTCAAGGAGTGCTCAAAATATTGAACGGCGGAAGGTGCATGGTGGACAAAGGCATTTAGTTGCTCGATGGCAGGCACCTTCTAAATCCGAGAGAGGGATCTCAAATGGTTTTCATGCCAGTCAGAATTCTCATGCATCCAAGTATGGAGCTATACAGAGGCATGGATCAAACAGAGAAAGGGTTGCTCCTCTAGGCATTGGCAACAAAATGTGGAGCCGAAAACCTAAACTACTTAATGATGTTGAGTGCATAAGAACTGGAGCACAGAAAGAAGTAATAAATCAACAAGATGAAGATAAGATTCATGAGGTTTTGATTGGTTCTATTTCTGTCACTCTTGAACGTGGAAGCCATCACGAGAGCAAGAATGCTGGTGAAACTAGAGATACATGTAATTCAGATGATCATATAGCAAAGGACAACATTCAGGCAATGAACAGAAAACCGGATTCTTCTCAATGTAGTGCAAATGGCTTGATGGTGAAGTTCTGGAGGCCAATTAGTCGAAACGGATGTAAAAATTCTTTATCAAACCAGAGCAGAAGTAGGGAATCGGAACCAGAAGTGACTGCTGAAAATGGTGGAGATCCAACTACCTCGGGTGGTGGCTATGTAAGGTCTATGGAGGATAGTAGAGGTGGAGTGATTGACATCCCCTCATCCGTGGAAAAGAGTGCTTTTCCAGAGAGCATGCCATTCGACAGCCAAGCTGCAAAAGAATTTCTTGCACAGAGTAAGTAGGCCAGCTAATTTTACACGTCTGGTTGACTTCTCTTAATGCCCACTATTGTTTCTGAATTTGCTTGAGGGCTTCTGAACATTTTGATTTTTCTCAGGGTGGAAGGAGGCCATTGTATCAGAGCACGTGAAACTAGTATTATCCCCAGACTTGGATGCTTCAGGGCAATCGGAGGTGAAAGATGGATCTAATCCGTTGAAACCCCAAATTCTTAACAATATAGGACATGGGATGGTTAAGGTGGGTAATTCGCACGAGGCTTCTACTGTAGGACTTGCTAAAGGTAAGTTCAGACCAAAGCCTGAAAGGGGTGTGAAGATCAAGTACATACCTAAGCAAAGAAGCGTCACCTAGTAATAGAAGATACCGCATATATTGTTGATTAAAACATTTGCAATTGCACAGGTGCCAGCGATTTTGATGTTCTTAGCAGAGATTCCAGTTTTACTAGTGTCTTTTGTCTGGAAAGAAAAGACGAGTGATAAAATTTTGGCAGTAAGGGTGTCACAATTTTTGTATGAAGTGGCAGTATAGCTATAGCATGACTGGTAGAGGAATTGTTTTTTTTTTTTTTTTATTTTGCTTTCGAGATCAGTTTTCAAATTCTTTCTGTAATAAACTTCGCGCTTAATTATTGAAAAGGATGTTTTTGTCTTTTCCTCTCAGAATTAACATGAACCTGTTCCACTACTTTTGGCTGTACTTAATTTTTTTTTTTTTACCTTGAATGAAAATTTTGCCATAAAAAAGTTAAAACTTGAAGAAGAAACTAGACAAGAGGCGCTCAAGAACACCTGCATCCTCTCCAAACTGTTGAACAAGGGAAAGTGCAGTAATTCTTCAAGACAACAGGATAACCTTCCCCGTACACGAGGACGAACCTGCCCCCATAATTTCGTTATTAAGCAAAATAAAGTTGGAAATCTAACCCATCCTATGAATTACAACACCCCGACTGACACTACACTTCATCAGCAAGCCATAACAAACAAATACAACTTGAAAAATTGAATCTTCTTCCTTTGCTCACGGTCCAGTGGAAGTTTTATCCTATTGGTGGCGAGAGTCTGGAACAAGACCTGAAGAAAACAAAAATTTTCCAGGAGCCTTTGTCTCCTCTTAAAGCTCAACATCCTGATGGAATGGAACATACACAACGTGAACAGTGGCCATGGCCGAAGGTAGAACGAACGAACAAATGCACTCATCCACTCTTCAGTTCAGCACAGCGCTGAGAATGTCTTGTGAGCAACCGGCTTGTTATAATTCAAGCTTTTGCATATCCTGAAAAATGAGAAGTCCATCTCTGTTCATTATCTTGTGTCAAAGCCTGCATGCGCAAATCAATATTGCCTTAGTTGCTGATGTTTCTTTCTTGCTTATTTTGTTTTCAGGTAAAGGAATTTGGGGGATTATTCCCTCCCAACAACCTGATCCAAATATTAAAACCAGAGTTCCCAAGAAACGAAGCACACGTTTCCAAATGTCATTCTAACACAAGAAAATGCCCATTTTTTGTCATCTGACAAGACACGTTATCAACATTCTCCAGGAGCAATTCTCTGACGGGGGGAAAAATAAGGGTCTAGAGTAACAAGGAACAGAGTTTGCGTACTTGTAAACCGTTGCATTGACCCATTGCCAGTCATAGAGATAGGCACAAATCTTCTATCCCGGCCTATTGACAAAATCTCTTGCATTCTTTCTGGCCAGTCAGAATTCAATCTTCGGGCAAAGTCCTCCACTTCCCTAAACATACCAATTCATTGATTAATAAACACACCTACATGATCGCTATTTCTATAATAACAATAATAATAATAATAATAAAAGCCTTTCAGGTGAGAGACTCTGGGAGAGAACCATGCTAAGATTTGTTTGTAAATGACAACAACAACAACAATAATTCCCAAAATATTTCAGTTTTGACTTTTTTGTAAATGTTGTGCAACATAAGCATATTAGACATGTTTATCCAATATGAACATGATCATTATTTCTTATTTTAAAGGGAAAAAAATCTACTAGTGAGAATCGGGGAACAGAGAAAAAACTGATGATGATGATAAACAATATTATAAAAGGAAAAGAAACCATTGAAAATTAACTATACACACCCAAGCATACCACTGGTCCATTAACATTATTTCTCAGGCAAAGTGGTCTTTAGCAAAACCTCACTGAACCACAAAAAGGCCTATAAATCACACTAAATAACACATGTTGAACTACAGAACTTACGAGATCAACTGGCACCAGTGACAGCTTACAGGGATTCTAAATAAAACCTCTAATAGTTTGCGTATCAATAGTATTCTCTCATTTGGCAATAGTAGTCCATGCTATTTACAGCTCAATGAATCCATTTAACTTGTGGTCATGGACATTTCTATATGCTCGAAAACTATTTTGCTTTAAGAGAAAATTACAGAGGAAGATAAAAAGAAATCAACTTACCTGTCCAGTTCTTCCTTCATTGCTGGGTCTAAATCGTCATCCAAGTCACCATCATCAAACTCAAGCTTAGGAGAAAAGGTGCCAGATGAAGAATCTGGCAATTTTGAAATTTTGTTGAAAGCAGGCACCAATGCGTTATTGACATCGCCTTTATTACTGCTGGTTGGCAGAGCATCCACATTCTGATAGAACAAAAAGAAAAAGAAAACAAGGTAAAATAAATTTACAGAATGGAAATAGTAGCAGTAGGAAAAATTAAAAACCATTACAATACCCACGGTCAAAAGAGAGATGCCAACCTTGCTATTATTACTATTGAAATTATCTGACAAAGATTCCTTTATTATTGATGAGTCCCGTGGTTGATCTTTTCTTCTTCTGTTTTTCCTTTTACTCTTACTTTTCACTCCTTTTGAATCTGTAGAACAGAACCAATAAAGCGTTATTTCAGAAGAATAATCTACTGTCCTGAATCTCCTGATACAAAATAACTTCTGAAGGGCAAACAATAATGAGATTATCATATCCATAAAATGGGAATTAAAAAAGGGAGCAAACCTTATAATCACTAAACTATTTAACTCTGGATCTTAACTTCCCAGAAGGAGAAAAAAACTTAAATAATTCAGCAATCACAGCTCCAAGAACTTACAAAAGAGAAAATGATAAACTTATAAGATTAAAAGAGCATGCAATTTAAGGTGCATGTAGGAACGAAAACAGACTGAAGTACAATGTATACCTTGATCTCCATTAATAAAAGACAGAAGTTCATCAACTGATCGTTCATCTAAACGATCCTCCTCAACTTCAATACTCTGAAAAACATAGAGGTTATGTACTCTTAATACCAATATCCATAAGGACATGGAGTTCTGATACCTGAGTTAATATAACCAATGGTACACACAACAGAATGAACACAGACATTGGCAGAGCAAAAGAGATAAATGGAAGCACACAGATATTGACAAAGAAAAAGAGAAAAGGAAGCACAAGCACCTACCTTTAGTTTTCCTCTCTCCTTTAATTCTTTCCTTTTCCTGGCATATAAACGATTGAGAAGCCTTATACGTGGATCATCAGTTATGTTTCTGAGAGGTTCCAACTTCTCCTCCTACAAAGGACAAAACATTAGTTAAAAAAATTGACCACAGATTATCTCAATCTATCAGAGAGACCATTTTTACATACTTCAGTTAGGTCATCAGGTAAATGAAAAATCTCTCTTATCTCTTCAGGAGTTTTTCCTTCAATTATTCGTGCAAGTGCACGGCTTGTAAGATCAACCAACGGCTTCAATTGCAGACTGTCAGCAGCAGAAGTTAATTCACACAATCTCTTTGTATCCATTCGAACAAACTTCTCATCAAATGTTTTACGCTCCTACACATTAAAAGGGAAATTTCATTTTAACATCCAACAGGCACTTGGGCAAGTTATGTACATATTCACTGATTGGAGGAGAGAACGCCAATTTCAATGACAGGAGGCAAAATTATAACCAAAATGGAGAAATAAATTTCTTAACCTTATTTGAGCGACCAGGTGCTTGATGGAAGCGGCAATAATCAAGTATCAAACCCAACATGGCAGGGTTAACCCTTTCTGGCAAGGATATAGCATGGTTCTTCGAAGATCCCATACCCTTTTGAATAATTTCTCTGCATATTATGGGACAGAACATGGCAACTTCTTCTTCCACTTGTTGAATTGAACCATCATTAGTTTGGAGCCAGATATAGGACTTCATCTTGCATAAAAACCATTAAAAGAACAAAATCAATAACAGGCAACACATTGGCTTCATGCATATGCTGTTTGCTATATTCATGTGAGTCCAGTAATTCTATTATTTTGGTTGCTTGTCGGTATTACAAGAAAATAAATCAACCAACACTATTAGCCCCTTAGCCTCCCAAGTACAGCCGCATGCAAACATGCATGGAGAAACGATTGCTTCATACACATAGTTTTTTAGATCAATATAAGTGTAGCAGGTACCAAAGAGGAAAAACATACCTCCGGTTTGACAACTGCCATTAGAGATTCTGACATTTAAATAAGGAACTCTAGTAAGTTACAACCAGGAATTTGAGCAATCAAAATGCTGCACCTCTGAATTCAAAAAAGTGGAAGTAACGAATAGAATGACTTCCTCTTCTCCCAAAGGAGGTTAATGCTCTTAGCAGAGTATAAACTCTTGAAGAATGATTCCCAACGCAATACACGGTTAACGGCCAATAACAAGTGCAACAGCATTCTTACAAGCAAATCTCCCAAGTTCTTCCTACCTGCTTTATGGGAAATCCCAAAAAGTAGGAGAATACCCTATGCCTGAATTCGAACAGGAAAAAGGAAAACTATTATTTCAGCTGCCACCTAAAAAACAGAGCAAAACGATTTTACTCTAAAATGTAATTGAAATCTTCTTATTGCTCATAGGTAGGAGAAAGAAATCCATATAAGAAGTAGAGGCATCAATACACCAAATAAAACACTGGAATGTTCATTCGCCGTCATTTGGCCCTACTAAGCGCATATTGGCCAGATAAGACGAAGAACCTCCCGAGAGAAACATCCATAAGCTCGCAAACGGAAACTCTCATATCGAAACAATCGACATAATCACAGGAAACCAGAGAATAATATGCAGAAAGAGAAGGACAAATCAACGACCAGACAATATTTAGTCGTACCGGATTTACAAAATTGAGGTACAGATCTTTGTCGGGGCGCGGCGGTGGTTGCAGGCCGAGAAACGCCGACACCGCGGTTCGCCGGCAGTGAACAGGAGCTTCCTGGCCTGTAGACACTCGTTGGCAATCAAGCAAGATGAAACTGGAGGCTGTTACGGTTGTTAAAACTACAAGAAAGACAAGGGTTTTGCATTTGCTGGATCCGAGGAAAAATTTGTGGTGTATTGGTTCGGTTTGTTGGAGCTTAGCGGAACCGTGAAAATGGCGATGGGCGAGAGGAAGGATTAGTGAGAGGAACCGGGTGGCGATGATCGATAACGTGGGAATGCGATTCGGAGTCGTAATGGATAAATATGTTGTTACAGATTTGGGCCTTCAAAGAGTTGGCCCAATCAAATTATGGGCCATAAATCTTTATCGCAACTCTGAGCCTCTTTGTTTCGGACCACGGAAAATTTTGGGTCGCCCCACTGGAGCTAACCGAATTAGGGGAGGAGAGAACGAAGTCTACTGCTAAAGTCTTTGCAATAATTTTGCATGGGACAACCCCAAGAAAAAGGCCAATTACAATAACAGTTGTTGGAGGAAGGTTCCCAAAGAAGCATATGAGGTAACTTCGGGTGTAGTTCATTTTCAATTACAATGAATTGAAATTCCATTTCCACCCAAATCAAGTAAATAAGCCCATTGAGACCAGAATTGTGTGTGCGTGTGTGTGTGTAAGAAAATAGAATTTATAGAGGCCAGAATTATGTTATGTTGTAAAAAATTTACAAAATGAATCCAATCGGGAAAAAGAAGAAAATCACCATTTTTGTTGCCATTCAATAATGGCCTGATGGAGAGCGTAATTTGGTAGCAGATTCAAGTGTTCAAGTTTAAGATTTGTCATTGGTGAAGTGTTGTGTCCACTTTGTAACCATCCTTGGATGGCCTCCGCTTCATAGGTATAGCCGTCTGCTGCTATCTGTGGGTCTTTCATGACCTCCTGCAAATTCAAGACCAATGCTTAGCTGCTTGCTGTATGCAATAATCAAATCCTCCCCAGAAAGTAGGATGTAAAGGTAAAAATGCTGCTTTGCCTGCCTAGAAATCAGCCTAAATGTTACCTGAAGTATCGGACAGACAAAATGTGAGGGAATTCGATGAAGCTCCTTCATCCCAGAATCCAAGGTTGAGGATATATATGAATCCTTCATCAGCTCAAGCACACTTAAGACCTCTGATGCAAGTTCTGGACGATCAACAGGGTTCCTCTCACTACATCTCAAAGCCAACTGAGCCAACTGTAAAGCTTCCGCAAGTGGCCAATCCCCAGCAGAAGAGTCCAGCACTGTTCTAAAATTACCCTCCTCCATTGCACATTTTATGTCCTTTAGTATCCTTGAACCTTTCTTTCCAGTCAAAAGTTGTATCAGTATCATTCCAAATGAGAACACATCTGATTCTAGGGTCATTTTTCCAGTCTCAAGATACACTGGGTCCACGTAGACTGATGGAAGATCTGGCACAAGTCCATTGTGTGATCCAGAAAGGTTATACGTACTATTTTCATGTGCAACAAATAGATAAAAACCAAAATCGTTGAGTTTGCACATGAAATTAGAATCAAACAGGATTTTCGAAGGTTTTAAACTCCCATGGATGATACAAGGCTTATTTGAGTGAAGGAAGACAAGAGCAGAGCATATTTCAGAAGCAGCACTCATCCGGGTTTGCCATGGAAGTGGTGGGGTCTTATCTTTGCAGGCAAGGCGGTCCTCAAGGCTGCCATTTCGGAGGTACTCATATACAAGTGACCTATACTCCAGGCAGGTTCCAATTAGCGTTACTAGATTTGGATGCCTCACCCTACTAAGAATCTCTACCTAAGAATAGCAAATGAAAAGGCCAAAAACGGAAAAAGAAAATCATTCCAAAATTCATAAAAGAAAGTTAAGAAAGTTCAGAAGAGAAAAGCTTTGTGGTGCATAAATAAAGATAGAGGATTACCCCTTTCTCAAAACCCAAAAGGCTTTGAGAGCCATAAGTCGGCAGCATTTTTATAGCGACCTGCACATGGTGGAGAAGTCCCTTATACAAACTTCCATACTTCCCCTCTCCAATTTTCAAGGACGGATCAAAATTGCTGGTAGCATTGTTTATCTCCAAGAAAGAAAATTCAAGCATTTCTGTTCCACAGAAGTCTGCCACTTCACCGCTTACCAGTAGTCGTAAATGTTTCACCTGTCTAATTGCATTATCACGCTCTATCTGCATCTCATCACGCTTCTTTTTGAAACTTATCAAGAGTTCAACAGCTGATATAATCTTCTCTTCCAACTCCTTTACATTACACTGGGACTCAGAAAATTGGTTCTCAAGTAATGCTGTTTGGTCTTTGACCAATTGCAGTTCTCTCATATACTCATTACTCTGATTATTTGTCCTTTCTGCTTCTTCTTTTTCTCTTGTGAGCAATTCCTCCATCTCTTGTCTTTGTCTTATCTCCTTAACACATAAGCTTTCCAATGCCTTGGCCTATGCAAAGGATTGAAAATGAATTTTCCAGGAAAATGGATCAGAAACATATAGGACACTTATGAATACCATAAAACCATCCATTCCAAAACCAATTAGAAATTAGTGGAGAGGCCTCAGCATTATATAGATACTATAATGTACCAACAAGCCCCTTAAACATGTTAAAGGAATGAAAAACTGTGGATGCCGACACCAGGTAAAGGCATCCAACTCAAAAGCAATTGACAATAGGCGGAGAGCACTCACTATAAAAGAAACCACCAAAAAACCCCTTGACCATGTGGGACTATCCACTTCACAAATACTAAAACCAAATTATGACAGCAGTTGCCTGTTTTTTGGTGTCATTTATTGCATGGATGTAGCCAGTAGATTAAAACGCTCCATAGACTTGCTTTCACGTTCAACAATTTGATAGAAGCTTATCAACTCCAAGTGACTCATAAACTTTTCCTAATTGTATTAATGTTTTTAATCATATAATTTCCATTCCAATATGTCTAAGTAATGTTTAAGGTGGATAAGCATGATATAAAACTCTGATCTGAAATCACTATGCTGCTCAGAAAGGTTGAGAAAAAACCAAACAAAACCCCAAGGACAAAACAAAAGATTCATTTTCCTAAATTTTTACCTTGAGGAGAGAAGTTAAAGGCAGTTTCATTACATGCCACATACTTGGTAAGTTTCTAAACACAAATACATGCCGATATTGGAAAACAAGAATATGATGAAAACTTATGAGCAAATAGAACTGCAAATGATGCAGACAAATCATTCCTTATTCCTAAACAATGATAGGTTCCGGAAGTTCAGTTGATTTTTATACTTAATAAGATTTATTGACCCTGAAACCAAAAAGGAAAGAAAGTTTTGGAATTTGCCTTGCATTTAGCTTCCATGGCATCATCTTCCTCTTTCCATCTTTTCACTGCCTCTTGAAACATTTTCTGCTCCAAGTTACGAGCATCCATCATGGCTAGCTCAAGTGTTTCATCGATTTCATTACTTGGCTGTCCCTCAGATGTTGCTTCCTGGAAAATAATGTAATACCAAATTTAGATTTAATGAGATCATCATTGATAGACGCATCAATTAGGTTGTATAAGGCATTCCTAGAAATTGTACCAAAAACGTGAAGGTGAAGATCTTCTCACCTCATCTGCCATAGATGTGCTTGATCCAGAAGGACCATCCAGTTCATCAGCAGACCAACTTGGATGCTCCAAATAAAGGGAACACTTCCTTAACTCCCCTACTAGTTGTTCAGTATTTTCATGTAGAACTGCCAGTTGTATGGCATAGTTATTTTTTGGGAACCAGCTGTTTGACCTCTAAACATGCGTAACTTGAAACACTTTTCGCACAAGTGCTGTCAGAGTAAGCATTAACTTACCATCTGATGCTGGGCTATATACAGAATGCTTCAGTGGCAGGAGCCCTGGTCTTCCTTTTTCAACAGTGGCATCCAGTTCTAGCAAAGGAGGAACATCTTCTATCTGACATTCATCTTTTATACTTTCCCTGTATTCATATGGTTCAATTAACTTGTACAGGTTTTTGATGCAGTAATTCCTTCATGAAACTGAATTGCAGTGAACTCTATCTTCAATTCGTGGTTGGTTAAAAAGCAGATTCATACACCAAGATTCATCTAATCACAATAAAATCCCTAACTTCCTATCCTGATTGCTTGTACATGTGCTAGGCTAAAGTAACATATACTAATATGTAACTTTGATTTTAAGTGTCAAAATTACCTATAAAAACGCCTACTTCAGCTTGCTGCATCATTACTGCCCTTCACTACACTTTATTGACTTTTAGAGGGAAATGATAAAATTAAATGCACTCAAGCACATATACATACTTTGGCTGTCTATATTGTTTTACAACTTCACAGTCACAAGCACAGAAAGAAGGGGCACAGTTTCTGTGAAGAACTTTCTCAGAATTCTGTGGGGGACATAGCCCTAAAGTGCAAGAGGAAAGAGATGATCCTCACCTCTCTCTCTCTCTTTCAATATATTAAATCAATTAACCAGCTGCAATCACTCTCCACAACTCCAGAAATTACCTCGTCCGGATAAGGTAACCATTGCAAACGAACCAGATCTGACAAGAAACTGGAGCATCATTGTTGACACACATAGCCTTACTGGATTTTAAGTCCACAAGTTCCCTGCTCTCAGTGTATCATACGAGGAAAACTATTACTGCTCAACACATAAATCCACAAGAAGTCATGGACAGCTTTTTCATCAAGTATAAAAGATTGTAATTTTGGGGAGGGGAGGGGGTGGTGGTGGGTTTCATACTTTGAATAGTATTTATCTGCTGCCGCTCCCATGACAAGCCATTTGATATTATACTGAGCTACAATTTCAACTATCCCCTTCTCGACAGTATCCATCTCCATCCATACATTATTGGCTTGGATCTATAGCAAAGTTACCATATCAACATGTCCGCTTGTGCAAGAGAAATCATTTGGCTCTAAAAAAGGTTAAGATGCTAACCAATTAAAATGCCATGCATGGCATCTGAAACATAAGAGATTGATAAATGCTAGTTATAAAGCACGGCAAGCAATTAGACTACTTTGATGGTAGAATTGCTAAACCTGTTTCTAATTCATTATCATAGTCATCATCTTCTATTGAACTTCAACCAAAACCAAGTTCAGTGCCATGAGATTCATGATAAGGATTTATTATGCCATTCTGAAAACACAATACAAGTAACAAGTTTTTACCAGAGGTTCCCTCTATGACATAAACCTCTTGCAAGGAAAAGATAAAATAAAGTTGTAGCTGCATCATCAACATATCTTTACCTCTTTGTGACAAGGTTTTGTAATAGGCTGCTAGGAAAAATAGTTACTACCATATGGTCCATCACAAGGAATTGATGTTGTGAAACCAAGTAGTACACAAAGCAAACATCGCCATTTTATAATTCATGCACTTCAATAAAAACAGAAAAAATAATAGTAATAAAAAAAGACAAAATACCCCTGCTTGGCTGAGCATAATCAGGTATTCATCTAGGAGGTCATGCATCTTTTTCCTTTCAAGTTTCCACAGTGCCTCGACCATATGCTGTTTCAATTTATTCCGGGAAAACTTTCCTTCCGCTGTGTACGAACCATAGAACAATCCAGTGATATTCTAACTGCTTAGGTATGATCAATGGAATCAAATCAAACATACAAGCTATAGTAGCTACCAGCAAAGTCCAGAACCTCATTAGCCACTCGAGTGAACTTTCTGGATCGAAATTAATAAAATCTAATCCCTCTATCAACTTAACAGGGATCTTTTTGAACGTATCGACAATTAAATACATACCAACATTTTCTTAAATCCATTTCCAGAGAGTGCCGGTCCCCTGTATTTGTGTTTAGAATTTTGTCGCTTTCTCAGATTGACCATCAAATTCCAATTGGATTAGCTCAGATTGCAGCCTAATAAAGTACGAACAACCAAAAAAAATTCAACTTTCTAAATTTTTCTTTTTGTCTTCGAAGCAACGGACAATCAAGAAACAACGAAAAGCAGCTTCCAAGAGATTTCGTTCAAGACCTTTACTTTCCTGACTTGGGGGAAACCAAACGGAACTCCAAATGCAAAAACTGTAAAATTGAGCTCAGAATCAGAGACATGAAACACAGAACTCACTCAGTGCGAACAAATGTGTCGGGCGGTGGACGTGAAGCAGGCAAATCTTCTTGGTGGGGAAGCTCCGCACGGCCCAGGACAGCGTCTTTTTGCCCTTATCGACCTGCTTGCCCACCGCAACAAATATCGTCTCCTCCACATCGAATTCTCGCCCTCCTCCTCTATCCTCCAAGCTCCCCATTAACGCGAGCTCGGTGACTCGAGAGATTCCGATCAGACAGTGACCTTGATATGCGTGGACTACTGATTTTCGTAGCTTGGGGATGGAGTTGCTAGAGCTTTCCGTGGAATTAAAAGATGGTCCTTTTCCAATTTCCGGTTTGAGTTGAAATGCTTACATGGGTCGCTCCAACTTTTTGAAATAATGGACTAATGGAGTCCCTTAAGCGGAAGTGACAAAGCAAACGGACAAACGTGAACTTAAAGGTGGAGACTAGAAAGTGGGAGAGCTAGCACAATCTAACGGCTCTTAAATTTCTTTCTTATACAACATAATCTATTAGTAGTATTTTGCCTTGTTTGGTTTCGAGATTTTCTTTTTTTAAGAATGGTTTCGAGATTATTACTAAAAAGTGATGAAGGTGTAGGTGTTTCAAAATTTTAAAAGGTCTGGAATATATTTCTTTTTTTTTTTGTAAACTGTGTGTGTTAAACAATTTTTATTTTTATTATAAAACTGTGAAAAAATTATAATTAATTATTTCTCAGAAAAATTAAATCCAGTCTCTCTCTCCAATATAACCCCACACAATCATTCTATTTTCATCGGGTAAAATCCATATGTAGTCCCCTAACTTTAAGGATCGTCCTAATGTGGTCCCTTAACTCAAAAAGTGGCTCTTAAAGTCCCCTAACTCAACTTAAGTGTCCTATTTTGGTCCCTACCATCAGTTCAGGCATTATTTCAGACGAAAATTGCCTACATGGCACCTAAACTGCCACATGGCATCCTATTTTATGGCAATAAGTGATGAGACTAAAAGAATAATAAATCTTAGGTTAGATTTGACACAACAAATAATTTCAAGGACTTAAAAAGTTGATAACCCTAATTTCATCTTCTTCCCTAACTCTCACCGTCCGTCGCCGATTGGTTCCTCGTTTTGGCCGTCAACCTCCAGGTCCCCGGAAAGAATCACCACAGCACAATCTTCTACTTCGCCATCGAGGAATCGATTCCCGCCGATTCGCTTATCCACCGGTTCGTTCACAGCGGCGACACGTTCCGGAACCAGCACTTCAAGATTATAAACTGGATCGTGAAAGGGCTGTGGATCGTGAAGAAGGCGGTGATTTGCTGGAATCCCACCGTTTTCGCTCGCGATTTACTTCCCAAATACTTCAAGCACAACAATTTCTCCAGCTTCGTCCGCCAACTGAATACCTATGTACGCCGGTTTCAATTACTTGCTTGATTCTTTCCGTTTTCACCCGGATATGCTTCGAATCTCTAATTTCGGTGCCTTTTGCCCTTGAATTTGTAGGGATTCAGAAAATTGGTTCCCAATCGGTGGGAATTTTTCGTCTGGTTCGCTTCCGCCGGCAAAGATTTGGGGAAGAAGACGGATTGTTGGCTAATATATATTTAAGTTCCTAAGGTTATTAGTTTGGGTCAATTCTAACATAAATTTTTGTATTCTTCCAATGTAGTCATTTATTGCCATAAAATAAGATGACATGTGGCAGTTTAGATGCCATGTGGCAGTTTAGGTGCCACGTAGACAATTTTCATCTAAAATAACGCCTAAACTGATGGTAGAGACCAAAATAGGACACTTAAGTTGAGTTAAGGGACTTTAAGAGCCACTTTTTGAGTTGAGGGATCACATTAGAACGATCTTTAAAGTTAGGGGATTACATATGGATTTTACCCTATTTTCATCACCTCCATTTCCCCCCGTTTATTTTTTAATATTTTGATATATTTTCTCTATTGATTTATAGAAAAAATTATCAAAATACCCCTGAGGCATAAGTGAATCTATATTTTTATCCTCCCTGTTTTAAATATCTACAATTATCCCCTAAAAAATTAACTCTATCATTCACTTTGGACCAAAAGAGAAGAAAAAACTTGATTTTACCCTAGTCTTCTACCACGGAAACTTTGCCCCGAACTTTTGTATCATTACAAATCAATTTGGTGAACAAATTAGAAACTCCAGTGAAAATTCGAACCATTCCCAAAATCAGTGAAAATGAAACCATTCCCAGAATCAAACCATCCTCCGCTGCGTTTCGGCCATTTATAGCTTCGACCCCGCCGTTCACCATCACCGGCTGCCGCCTACTCGAAATCACCACCTCCTCCTTCGTTAGATCGCCCTCGGCCGACCCCTCATCCTCCTGCTTGATCTCTCCACTTCTCATCGACAAATTAGCGAAATTGGCAACTGGGTTTCAACAAATCGGCAAGGCGAAGCTGACTTCATCGCAATCCAAGATGCTCGCGAACGTGTTCATAGCCATAGTGGGTGCTCCAATCATGGCAGATTCAAAGGTTGGAGGAAATCACAGCTATGGGGAGCAAATCATGGCAATAGAAGGAGATGGGTCGAGGGTTGAATCAACAGTGGAAATCGCGAATCGTCCGCCAATCTCAAATCCCCCGTTAAATCGGCCGACGTCCCGCTCCGAGTCGATGCCTTCCTCGTGATTGTTTGCTCATCGTTTCAATCCTCTAATTGATTTATTTTGCCGTCGTTTGATCGCTCGCCATTTGATTTTGCCGACCTCAAATCCCCCGTTCAATCAACCGTCGCCCCTCTCCGAGTTGACACCCTCCGTGTTACCAGCCGATCTTTGTGCAGCCGCCTCCTCTGATTCTTTGTTGTGGGTGCCGGCACGTCAGATACGATGGCGTGACTCCTGTCCGCATGACTTCAAGCAGGTCAGAGTTGCGGATGTGATTCTACGTTTAATCAAGGTGGCTTAGATCTGATGTTGCTCAGTTTCTTCGAAGATCATGAATCCGATATGTGAGATTTAGTTTCTTATATGGGAAAATCTTCTAAAATATTGATTATTGTTTGATTAACAGTCTATATGGCCAAATTTTCCTCTTTTTCTTTTTATGATCTGGAGCAGCAGAAAGATGATTTTTCTTGTGTTTGGATGAATTTCTGTTGGATAGTTGTTTTGGGGGTTGATTGGGTTTCTGATATTTTGGTTACCATATTTGGGTTTAAGTTCTAGTTTTTTTTAATCTTTTAAATTTCATTTTTTGTTTATGGGTTTTATTTTTATTAAATTGGGGGGTAAAATTTCTGTGAATAAAGGTTTGGAGGACAAGATCTGGTATTTTCCCTTTCTTTTGTCTAGTGATGGTTATGGAGTTAAACTTTTAGAGGGTGATTGTAGGTATTTGAAATAAGGAAAATTATAAATACTCTTATGTAATTTGGTCTAACCTATATTTTTTCTCTTTATTTTTAAAAACATACATTTTACCTGTTATTTGTTTTACAATGTTTAATAACAATTTTTGAAACCTTAATTTAAACTATATAATGATAATGTTCTAATAATTTTAAGATTTTTGATTTTTTTTCACAGCCAACCAAACTTTAAATAATGTTGATATTTAATTATATGGGGGGAAAAAACATTGACAGAAAGAAAAAACTGATAGTTTAAAGTGTCTATTAACTATAAAAAAAATATTAAAGAGATTGAAATTACTGGAAGATGATTATCGTATAGTTTAAATATAGTTTTAAAAGTTGTTATCAGATAGTATAAAAAAAGTGTCAATTTCTCAAAATAGAGGGATAAACTGTAGGTTAAGGCATACCTCAGATGAGTAATTATAAATTTCCTTAAGAAGGATACTAGTGTAGGTAAATGTATCCTAAGGTTTAGGTATATTTCCCCTTTCCCTATTTGTTTAAGCATATGCAATTAAAATATTCTTCAATGTTCTTTTGTTGTTCAAACCGATTAGATCGCGTTCAATATTCTATTCACCAACTACTAAAAAAATATAATATGTGTTCATCATATAGCTTTATTTATTTATTTATTTCAGTTGTAATTCATGCACTTCTTTGTAATAAATCATGGAATTATTAAAGAAAAAGTTATAAATAACAAAAAGAAACAACTCCTAGCACAAATCTCAAGTTCAAAAAGAAAAGATAGGATTATTATAATTTGAGAAATCTGTCTTATTTTTAGCTAATTATCAATCTCATAAAAAAATTGTGGAATAAATTTTAATTTAGGATGTTTAAGTATTTTTTTTTAAATTAATTTTGTGAGTGCCATGTGTGGCCCTAAGTCACATAAAGTAGCGGCACGAATTCGTCAAACTTGAAAAAACATCAAGAGCAAGAGTAATTTGAGAGCGTCACTATATATATATATAAAGAGAGAGAGAGAGAGAAGGAGAGAGAAATTGATAGTTTTCAACACTGAAACAATATATAAAAAATCAAACTTATAAAACAAAGTTCAAACTAAGATGAATTCCAATAGAAATAGTAAAATTAATTATAAACGACTAGTTAGTTATTGTTATTCTATCTCACTTATTTTTAGCCCTATTGTCCCAGGATATTTATAAAAAATATATAAAAAATAATACATCTTAATCTCAATTTGGAATAAAATAATGGGATAATCCAATGAAGCGTAGATGAAAAAAACAGTAAAAAGTAATACTAGTTAATCACAAAAGGACAAAGCTAGTGCTTTTAATTGGAATTCACAGTTTAGACTTTTTTAATTGGGTGCCTTTTGTCTTCTTGTTTCATGCTTGTGCTTTACAATTTCACTTTACCAGTGAAACAGAACTGCAAGTCTGCACGTATAAGCAAGCTCCAATCCTCCACCTCCACCTCCACCTATCACAGAGCATGATACAAAACAAATAAGACAAAACATATTCTTTTGTTGCAAACAAATAAGACAAACCACACCGACTCACCAGTCACCACACAAGAAGATACAATTTCTTGTTTCAAAGTTAAAAAGAAAAAGCAATAGAGACACAGAACAATGGAAATCAGATGATTCAGACCAAAGAAACAAAACCTGTTCACGAATTCAACTATTAATTCAATGGGAATCATTCACTTCACTCACTAAATTACTTTTGTTGTAGTTTTGAGATCTCGCAAGAACTGCTCTATAGCAGGCTACTGCTTGGTAGGAAATAGAGTATCAGATTCAGACTTCGATCGGCTTCGTAGAATTAGCCAAAGAAACAAGAAAATCTTCAAAACTCATGCAAAACAAGGGCTTTTAGTTTCTTTTTAAGTTTAGACCTCAACTTGACCTGGGTATATAAATTACGGTGCTAAAACTGTAAGAGAACTTGTGCTACAGATAGGATTTCTGTATTAAATCGAAGACATGAATTAGAAAATATCGGGGTGCGTTGTGCGAATTATCAGAGCACGAATTCTTCACGCTCTCGTTCTCAAAGCGCAAATTCGCGCGCTGAATTCCAAAGTGACAGTCAGTCACACGCTTCCTGTGACTAAAATATGGCCCAGATCGCCCCTATGCCTTCTATCCACAATTTGAAACCCGGGGGCGATAGAGAATTGAGGAATATCAGAGTTGGTTTAGGAAGAATAAGAAACACTCAAGCCCGTTTGGGAACAATTTTTACAATTATTATTAGAATTTTGGATAATTTATTTAATGATTGTGATAAAAACACTAAAATTAAAAATTAAAAGTTACTCATATATAATTTTTTCAAAACTTTAACGCTATCAGGTGATACTAATACCAAGCAAGACTTGAATTATGTTAAAGACAAAAATAGAATAGTAATTAAAGATTGAGGACCTTGCAAAATTTATCCCATTTATTCAACCTCTTGTTGTTCATCCTTCATACAATGTTGTTTCTGAAAGCTGAGGTGGCGTTTGGTTGTGGAAAACAATTTTCATTTTCATTTTCTGTTTCTAGTTTTCATTTTCTATGTACAGTTTTCTAAATTGCTTTTCAGAAAACATGTTTGGTTGTTTATACAAGAAAACAGTTTTCTGAAAATGAAAAATTGGAAAATATGTTTAGTTAAGAAAATTTTCTTCACAACAAAATATGTTTAGTTCTCAAAACATCTAGCCGGATGGCCTTGCAAGACTTCTATGACATAAGTTTTACCTGTTAACATTGATATTCTACAAGGAATCCTTCTAAAAAGGGATCTTTCAAATTCCAACACATATGAAGCAAATATCATATCTCCCAAATAGTCTATATCATCCCAAGAATCATTTGAGCTAGAGCTGTTGGAATCATAACAAACAACAGTAGAACTACTAGCACCCAAGCATGGCTATAAAAATGACCTTAATTAAAGAAGAAAGTAGAGATTTTGAATTGGGAGGAGGCAATTTCTGCTTCCGATGTTACCTTAAGAAGCAGAGAGTAATCTTCTCAATTTTAAGAAATAGAGTCGCTCGAATTCATTATTCCATCCATCTACACAGCAATAACGATGTGACACAGTGCGGGAAGTGGACTCAAAATATCTCGCAAGTGTGAGGCCCACAATAAAATTGGGATTTTATTAGAAGCCGCCCGAAATGGAGGAGCTTATCTTCTACCCGGCCCGGCACCATCATTCTTCTTTCAGTTCACAACTTCAGATATGCTGAAATTCTGTCTTTGGAAATTGAAATATCCACCACCGAGCGTCCAAGGGATGGGACTGGCTTTAATCAATTCCTCCGCCTCCCTCAGCCTCACCAGCGCAGCACTTCCCGTCCTCCACCACCGCCGCCACAGCCAACGCCATTCCCTCTCTTCTTCTGTACGCTTTCCTACGTCCCTTTCCCTGTTTTCGGTAGAGAGCCTGCTCGAAGTCGAAGGGCTTGTGTCTCGCGATCGGTACAGAGCCTCGATGCGTTTTTCGTTTTCGGTCGAAGGCGTCCGGTGGGAGGGGGTCGATCGCACGACGAAGAGAAAGCGAGCCGATGGATTTCCCGTTTTCGAAAAATAGAAAACAACTTAAACCTCGTTTTCTATTTCTTACTGGCATAGAAAATTATTTTCTATGAAAACTGAAAAAGAAAATTATTTAACTAAACACATTCTCTTTTCATTTTCTAATTTTTAAAAAATTTTCTGAAAAAATTAGAAAATTTTCCATAACTAAACAGAGCCTGAGTTTTTTAACCGAAAATAATGCAATTATAATAGTCAACACTCCTTTTCTCCCAAAATTTGGCTCCATTTTAGGTTGTTTACTTAAGTTTGACCTAAATTTAATTATTTGATACAAATTTAAAAAATTATATTAAAATAAGTTTTATAGTTTATAAATATAATTTTTTAAAAATTATCAAATTGTAAAATAAATAAATTCAGGTCAAAGTTAATAAAAGATTGATATGGAACAAATAATTTATAAGGAATTGTTAAATATAGTAATTTTCAGTTTATTTTAAATTAAATTTAATGCATTATTGCATATTATTTATATATAAAGTGATTATTTAATCCAAAATGTTAACTTATTGAAACTTTACCATTTAAGAAGTCCAAACTTTAATTTTAAAGTATTTTAATAGATATAAAGTATGTTTTATATATTTTTTAACAAGTAAATTTATTATCCCATCAAAATAACCTAACTAATTATGTGGGTCATAATTATGTACTTTTCATCTATTTCACTATTAAAACAGATAAATTTTACTAATGTAATATCAATTAATATTAAAATAAATATAAAATAACAACTTTGGTTCTTAAAATTTTTTCAATTAATGATTTTAATTCTTCCAAACTTCTTAAATATCAAGAACGATCCCAAATTTTTTATTTTCTTCTTTCAGATACAAGAACATCAAGAATATCAACAACATTAACCCCACCCAAAAAAACCCAAAAACGTAAAACGAGCAAAAAACAAATCGGAACAAATCTAGACGATGATGGTGCAGCTCTTCCTTACATTATGCCCCTCTAGCAGTGACGTATCACCCCTAGCCGCGGGTTTGTTCATCTTCCCTAAACCCTTCGATCGAGGTTCGAGTGAACTCGGAATTGTCGGATCTACGAGTGGAGATCGTCAAAATCGTCCAATAGAGATCATCTTAGCCGAAACGAGATTGTTGGATCTGCGAGCAGAGATCGTTAGACGAGCAAAGATCGTTGGGTTTGACATCCATTCCTGAAAATTCGAACGAGTGGCGATCATTGGACGAGCGAAGTAGAGGAGCAATGGAGGTGCAGAAGATGCTGTCGACTTCCGAATGTCAAGTTTCGACCGAATTGATACTCCAAAGAAGGAAAAAGAAGAGGGAAAAGTTGGAAGCGAAGCCATGGCTGCTGAATTGTGTGATAGGATTTTGGGGAGTTCGAGAATTGTGGATTCAAAGGAATTTCGATGTTTATTGAGTTGGGTTAAAAAAGGATGAAAAACGTAAAAGGATGAAAAAGATTAACCCAATAAAACGTAAAAGGAAGTTCTTTCATAATTATGATTCAAACGTGGACTGTGGATCCAAACGTTTTTTAGTTTATTGGGTTAGGTTAAAGTTCTTGATATTTTTGTACTCCGTTCCCAAATTTTTTGTACCATTCACTTTTTAGCAATTAATCTATAATTTTTTATTTTAGACATTTTAGTATATAAATAAAAAAAATTTATGTATGAATGATAAATCAAAACCTATAGTTTTTAAATATATATTTTTTAATTTTTTTTCTAACAAACAATAATATAAAAAAATTTAAGTCAAACTATCTCAAAAAGTCAAATGAATCAAAAAAATCAGAACGGAGGGAATATCTAAAAAGAGAAAATAAAAATTTTAGGCTCGTTCTTTATATTCAAGAAGTTTGGAATGATTAAAATTATTGATTGAAAAAATTTTAAAGATTAAAATTATTAGTTTACATTTATTTTCATATTAATTATGTCATATTAGCAAAATCTATCCATTTTGAAGGTGAAATGGATGGAAAATACTTAATTGGGATACTTACAATTTATTAGGATATTTTGATGGAACAACCTTAAAAATAGAGAACTCGTTTAGTATACAAAAATAAACTACAAGACCATGGTGAAATTTACCTATTTTTTAACTTATCCAACGTAAAAAGAAAAATACTTGCTTTTAAGAAAAAAAATTAAAATTACTTCTAAACTTCTTAAGGTGTGATGTTACATTATATTCAACTTAATTTGAAACTAACTATATTTTAATTTATATGCTAATTAATTTAACTGTTGGTTTTGGTTAACGTTGCCACGCCGCCCTTTTCTTTGATTTTATGGGAAAATTATAAAAATCCCCCTAAAGTTTGGCAAAACCTATGATTTTGTCTTTATTGTTTCAAAAGGCTACACTTACCCCCTCTTAAATTAACTTCGCCATTCACTATTAATACAAAAAAGGGAAAATGGCTAACGTTGCCCAACTAATCTTCTTTCTTAAAAACTTGCCTCCTAACCACTAAAATCCGTTCAAATAAAACCAATGAATCTGAAAGAAAAGATAATCATTCTTGAGTAAATTGCATAAATGGTCCCTAACCTTTAGTTATTATTTTCTTTTAATCTCTAATCTATTGAATGTTCTGTTTTTGTCCTAAACCTATTAAAATTATTTTATTTTGGTCCCTCGCTAGATGAATTTCATTAACTTAGAATAATTGTCTAACATAAACTTTTGAAATTCTAACTTAAATATTTAGTAACTGCTTTCCAGTAAATTTAAATAGTTAAATATTTTTTGACAGTAAATAGACAATTTAAATTAATATATTTTTTAAATGAAATAAGTTTAATTTATAGAGAAAAAAAAAGTGATTTGAATTTTTCATTAACTGTAAACAAATTATTATATAGATTAAATTTATTGTAAGATAGTTACCGAATAGTTTAAATTATGATCTAGAAAATTATTATCAGGAAAATACTTTGAGTTAACAAATTTTATCAAATTGGGACCAAAATAAAATATTTTCAATAGATTTAGGATTGAAATGAAACATTTTAATAGGTTTAGGACTAAAATAGAATATTCAATAGCTGAGAGACTAAAAAGAAACAATGACTAAAGACTAAGGACCATTTATAAAATTTACTCAATCATTCTCTAATCTGAAAACTTCTCATTGCTGGTTAACCTTCTCCTCGCCAATTCTTTTAAGCCCAGCCCCGCTGCCAATTGTCGACGGTGATGACAGTGGCAGAGGTTATGGATCTCAATTCTATTCCTTCTATCTTTTCCAAATTCAAATAGGAAGATTAAATTCAGTTTTCCTTTTTTCTTTCTTCCTCATATTCAGTGTCGTGCAAATCCTCTCCCTCTATGCTATCGAACTCCTCCAATTAGTAGCATTTGTTTTGGTTTTCTCGACGAGCGTTTGGTTCCTCTCCACATTTGTCCTTGTCGCGCTCTCCTGCTTCACCTTTCTGTAAAATCTGAATTGATCAATATATTGCAACAGTAGCTGAAGCTCTTGGATATATACATGTTCGATACTTGCGTACACAGCAAGCAGAACAAGTAGAGTCCGAAACCAAGTCCGACTCAATTACAAAGAAACCAACTTCTAGGCTAACTCTACCTAAAGCTCCTATCATTATTTTAATACTCCCCCTCAAGTTGGTGCATGGATAGTTTGAATGCCCAACTTGGAGATGAGAAATGATAAGTGTTCCTTGCTAAGTGCTTTGGTGAGAATGTCAGCGAGCTGATGTTTGGTGGGAACATGCCTAGTTGAGATGTCCTTGGATAACAATCTTTCTCGAACAAAGTGACAATCAAGTTCAATGTGCTTGGTTCTTTCATGAAAAACAGGGTTGGCAGCAATATGAAGGGCAGCTTGGTTGTCACAAAACATTTCCATGGGAGCTGGATGTGACAGAGTTAAATAAAAAAGAAGGGCTTTAACCCAAAGAAGCTCACTTATAGCTAAGGCCATTGCTCGATACTCCGATTCAGCTGAGGATCGAGACACTGTCGGTTGTTTCTTCGATTTCCAAGAAAGAGGTGTGTTGCCAAGTAAAGTAACAAAGCCTGTGGTGGACCACCTTGTGAGTGCACAACTTGCCCAATCCGCATCACAATAAACTCGAATGACAGTAGATCAATGTGAGGGAAAGAATAATCCATGACCTGCTGTACCCTTCAAGTATCGAAGCACATGTTTCACTCATTCTAAATGAGCCCGAGATGGAGATTGCATAAACTGGTTCAAAAGATTCACGATGTAAGTAATATCCAATCTGGTAATGGTTAGGTAAATCAATTTACCTACAAGCCGTCGATATTGACTTGGATCATCCAACTTGTCTTCATTTTTTAAGGATAAGTGATGTTGTCCTTTGCCGGTTTGCACCCAAGCATGCCGGCTTCCTGAAGAATATCAAGCGTGTATTTTCGTTGGGACACAAAAATTCCTTCAGGTGACCGAGCAGTTTCCAAGCCAATGAAGTATTTCAGTTTACCAAGGTCTTTAATGAAGAATATCTTGTTTAGGTACTGTTTTAACTCTTGTATCTTGGCAGAATCATTACCAGCAATGATCATATCATCTACATACAGAAGAATAGAAGTGAATGACGCACCTTGCTTGGTTGTGAACAATGAATAATCGGCCTTGGATTGAGTAAAATCGTACTGACGAATAGATGTGGAGAACTTCTCAAACCATTGTCTAGGTGCTTGTTTAAGACCATACAATGATTTTTCCAGCTTACACACTCGAGTATCACCATCTGTCAAGAATCCTGGTGGGGGAAGTATATATATATCTTCATAAAGATCGCCTTGCAGGAAAGCATTATGGACGTCCATCTGATGAGGTTCCCAATTTTTAAGGGCTGCCACTGCAAGCAGGCAACGAATTAACGTCAACTTGGCCACAGGAGCAAAATTTTCTGTATAGTTTAATCCCTCAATTTGATTGTAACCCTTAGCTACCAATCTCGCCTTATATCTTTCAACAGAACCATCTGATTTATACTTGATCTTATAGACCCATCTAGATCCTATAGGTCATTTTCCTGGAGTGAGAGCCCAGGTATGATTCTTCTCAAGTGCCTTTACTTCTTGTTTCATTGCTTCTCTCCATACTGAGTGTTTGACAGCTTGACTGAAGGTCTGTGGCTCAACTTGTGAAGAGATCTCTGCAAGAAAGGCTTTGTGGCATGGTGTGATTTTATCATAAGAAAGGTAATTAGAGATCGCATAGGGCTTACCTGAAGTTACTGAGTGAGAGATTGATGAAGAGGTTTATGAGTTGCTTACTTGTGGGAGCTCACAAACATATTCCTGCAGATAGGACGGAGGTCTTCTTTCTCTTTGTGGTTTAGAACTCTGAGCAATTTTGGAGGGTGCTTCTTGATCGGGTTTGGTTTGGCCAATTATCTTGGTAAGACTTGTCATAAGAATTCCAGTTGGATTTTAGACACCGATGCTTCTGAGCATTTAACAGGATGTCAAGATCTGTTGCAGAGTTTGGACAAAGGAGAGGGTCTCCCTGGTGTTAAGTTACCTAATGGAGCAAGTTTGGGAGTGGATGCCAAAGGGCGAACAATTGTGTCCCCTGGATTAGAATTGCATGATGTGCTTTATATACCTTCATTTACTTGCAATCTTGTTTCAGTTAGTAAACTGACACAACAGCTCAATTGCTCAGTGACATTTTATCTTTCCTTTTGTGTCATTCCTATCATTATTTTAATACCTTCCCCACAAATAGGACTCAACTATTTTCTTCACATCTTCACAAATCGCTATTGGCCTCCCTTGTGACGCCCTCCTCGCGATTCCCCGGTGACATCCTCCCCGCATCATGTCATTGGTAACGATCTCGATCGGAGCCATTAGTTCAAAATGACACTGGTTGAGGTCTTGATCAGAGTGTATTCCTCGGTGGCATGAAGAATTACAGCTACTAGATGGTGATGGTGCGTGCGAAGAGAACGAATCCGATAGAATGTTAAATCTGACGGAGTTGCTAAGCCGAGATGGCCAGGGCGGTTGATGGGCAAATCGTGGGCAGTGTCAAGGGTGAAGGCGAGGATGACATCAAGGACAAGGGTGGCTGAAGGGCAGAGAAAAGTTGTTGGAGGGCGAAGGAATATAGTCGGAGGGCAGAAAGATTAATTGCTTTTGTTGCTTGATTATTTTTTCCGATTAATTGGTTTACTTGGAATGGGATTTAATAGTTGGGCTCAACGTTTCCAAGGAAGAAGGTTGGGAGGGCAAAATCAGGCATTTTCTCATTTTTGTGGTAACGGTAAGTAGCAATGGGTAAATTGTACCCATGGTTCATAATATTTTATTATTGTCTTATTTTGGACCCTAACCTCAAAACCTCATATAGAATGTCCTCAACCTCAAATCTTTATTCCATTTTAGACATTTAGAGGATGAAAACCGTTAAATTTGACGAAATTTATCATATGGCATGTCAACGTGGGGTGATTTGTCACATGGCACAATAATTAACTGCTGCTGATGATGTAGAAAAGTAGAAAGCTAATAATTAATAAAATATAGAAAAAAGAAATAATAATAATAATAATAATAATAATAATAAAACCTTGATCCGGCCAATACCCTCCGATGAGCCGACCTCACCATTGCCACACTTTGCACTTTCAGCCGTGACGATTTGCCGACCAGAGCCCCCTGATCGGCATGCCCAGGCTAAGATTCAAAAGAATGTTAACGTGCCTAATTTATTTCACATATACAAAATCCCAATGAGCTTCGTCCTGCAGTGTCGTTCGTCCATCTTCATCCCGCAGCGCTATCGCAGTCTACTCCTACGTTTATTTGCCTAGCACCTCTGCTTCGACCGACCGCCTAATGTTGCCACCATCACCTTGTAGATTCAAATGAACTCAGATCTCGCCCTACTCAAATTCAATCCCAATTCATACCAAATTGCCCTTACTAGACAAACTTAGACCAAATCTCACCGAAGACAAAGATGGCGTACAAGCCGGTTGTAAAAAGGCTAAAATCAAGGGAGATGGAGATGGGAGAGATGGAAGAGATGAAGAATTTACTTTTTTTTTTCATTTATTCCTTTTCTTTTTCCACCTCATCTTAAAAATTTAACATGTGGGTGAGTGTATTTCTGATTCATCATGCCATGGTAGCCAATCACCCATAGTGCCATGCCACATGGTCAGTTTAGTCAATTGTAATGGTTTCCGTTATCTGAAGGTCTAAAATGGAATAAAAAAAATTGAGGTTGAGGACTTTCTATGCGATATTTTAAGGTTAAGGTCCAAAAAAGAACAATAATAAAAAATTATGAGCCATGAGTGTAAGTTACCTGGGTAGCAACATTAACTTAACAAAGGGTAAGTATAAGTATTTGAAACAAAAATGACACAACTGTAGGTTTTGATATATCTCATGGGGATTTTTGTAATTTTCTCAAATGAAATTTAAAGTAGGCGGGCCTACTCCCGTATAGTATAGTAATGGCCTAAAACCATTTTTAGCCCTCAAACTTGAATAACTCGGACACTTTACCCTTTTCAACATTGACTCGGGCCAACTCACCCCCTGAACTTGCAAAAATGGTACACTTTAGCCATTTTTACCTTTGTGCACTTCACATGACATCTTTACCCTAAACGATGTTTACTCTTGTTTGTTTCTTGAGCACTTTTGTATTGCTCAAATTCCTTTATAGGACAAGGGTTGGCATCCTTCACGACCACTATGGAGTCATCGTTGACACCGCCTCGTACACCATCCCCAAGCTTTCTTTCCCCAGTAATCTCTACCGACGCACGTAGCAAATCATCTAGTTCAAACTACTTATTCCGCTTGAAAAATATTAGTTTCTTATTTGCACACTAAGTTTCTTCAATAAATTTCGTGGTACTTAAGCATTGAACTCTTTGTTGGTCAAATTGGGAAGAAAGATAGAAAGATCTAGGATTGAATAAGTGGGGTTGTTGTTCTGCAAATGGGGGGTCATCAGACGAGTCAAGTCAAAGGTGACTCACATCGCATTTTCAACCATCAAATGGCGCACTTTTTCAGCTCTCGTCCTCCTTAAATGCTCTCTGGATCACTTAATTGGACACCTCTTTCATCCTCTCCTCTTCTTCCTCAATTAGCCTCTGTTCATGCGAAGAGACGAGATGTTGTTTGAGACACCCTGGTAACAAAATAGTCGTCATTCAAGTTGGCTTGTTCTTCAGAATCCTCTCCATCCACCGTGGTGGCAAAGATCTATTGGTAGTATTCTGATACATTTCAGGGATTTAAGTCTGAATCACTTTTGTTTGTTTTGAAGTACTCCACAAAAAAGGATGACGCACTAAAACACAAAATAAAATCAACTAAAAACAGAAAAAGGAAAAGAAAGAGATTAGAAACAAATAGGAGAGCAAGCGGCATTTGGGATAAAGAGGTCACGTGACACGCACAAGAATTAAAAGGGCTAAAGTGTACATTTTTTTCAATTTTAGGGGTGAGTTGGACCGAGTTGAGGCTGAGGGGGTTAAGTATCCGGATCATTTAAGTTCGAGGGCCGAAATTGGCTTTAGGCCCATAGTAATCCATATTCATATATACCTTCTCACTGTACTTGCACAAAGCTACCTGTCGACTAGCGTGCGTGCTTTGACTGGTAGCTTTTGAAATTCCTTTCGTTCCCTCCGCTTCCCCATCTCTAGGCTCCCGTCTATCTGAACCCAATGGAAGATGAAAGCCACAGCAGATCACCCGTCCCAAACCCTAATCGGAGACGGCATCGATCCTCTGGCCGAGCCCCCCGTCTCCGATCACGATTCCTCCGCCGAGGCTGAATCTAAATCTCTCCGGCAATCCTACCATGCTCTCCAATCCAAGGCGTCGGGAATGGAGGAGAGTTTGCTTCTGTGTGGACACGAGAGAGACGAAGCACTTAAGATAAACGCGCGTTTAAGAGAGAGCATAGGCGAATTATCACGGGAAAGAGACTCTTTCCGCTTGAAACTCGAGGAGCTCGAAGTCTCTTTCAAGGTGAAAGAAGAGGAGCTTGAGAAAAGGATCGCTGAAGTCTCGACAGAGAACGAAGACGTCACGAAGCGACTAGAAGATTCGAGAAAGAGAATCGAGGAATTGGAGTCTGAAAGGGAGGGCACGAACGAGTTCCTGGTAAGGTCACTGGATCCAATCCGCTCTGCACAGGAGACTTTGATCAAATCAGTCGAACGCTTAAATGATGAAAGGGTGGGGATCGATAGCGTCGGAAGTGAGAACAGAGAAGTGAACGATGAAGAAGATTCCAGGCAACTTTCGAGAGAAATAGCTGTGGTCTTGAAGCTGGCCATTGAAGCCGACTCGAAAGTGGAAAAGTACAAGGAAGCAAGAGACAAGGAGAAAAGAGAGCTGGAAAACAGTGTGGTGAGTTTAACGGAGGAGAATCGCGACATAAATAGTTTGCTGAGGGTTGCGTTGGTGGAGAAGGAGACAGTGGAGAAGAATCTGAATAAGTTGAAAGGGAACAATGAGCCGAGGAGGGTGCCATTGTTGCAGTTGGGGTTGCAGAGAGTGGGATTCGGGTTCATGATTGGAAGTGGAATTAATGAACAGCCGACTGTGGAGAGCTTAGCAGCTAGCACAGCTTCCGGGAGTAAGTCGGATGGAAGTGAGTCTGAGGAGGAAGTTGTCAGTCTGGTATGTTCAAGGTCATCTTACATTTATGTACATTTTCTTGTCATCAGTTGGAACATTGGCTTATGTTGATGTTGAAAAGCCAGATGGATCTGAAATTTTAAAAGTTATAGGTAGAATCAGATTTCAGTTGTTTTGGCTCGACCCCTGTTTGTCGTGAACTTGTGAGCAACACATTTTCATGAGCTAACATCTTTGATATTGTTGTCTCAATTTTCACAAAACTATGGTAGAGCTCTGTATCTAACTTGTATTGTATAATTTGTATTGGCATATGAATGATACAGTTGACTTGCTGTTGATGAGTTGCAGTTACTGTAGAATGAGAAATAGCAGGTTACATGCATCTAATAATTGATCTTTGAGCACGCTTTGGTCTCATATGCTGGTGTGTTTTTTGCAGGCCTCAACTGTGGAGAAGATAATGAAGAATCTAAGACTTGAAATCTCCCAATTGCGAAGATCATTGGAAGAATCTAGGTATATAGTCACTGGACTTCAATAATTTAGCTATGTACTTTAGACTCCAATGCTGGTTATGTAGGTACAAGTCTAACAAAAGATTATGAATCTCCTAAACCAATCCTCTCTTTGCTATGATTAACATGACATCATCTAGCTGCTGATTACTGTTCTTTCTTGGTTATGTTTATTGGACAGATCAGACACTGAGCGGCTACAGAGTCTTACTCAGCAACAGTCTCAAAAAATTGAGGAAAGCAAACTGTATATAAGAGAGTTGGAAGATAGAGAAAGGATTTTGGTTCAAAATGTAATTGATCTGTTAATCAGGTTTAGACGAGGTTCTTTTACATGTATTACTTTCCAGCGCCCATGTTTAACCTGATGTTATTCTTTCTGTGTCTCCTTTTAATTGCAAGGTTGAGGAACTCCTGGTGGAAATAAAAGAAACTGAAGCAGATGTTGCTAGATGGAGAGAAGCTTGTGAGCTAGAAGTTGAAGCTGGAAATAAGGAGATTGAAGAGCGTGATAAAGTGGTAAAACTAATCCATCAAAATCAAGCATTATCAATCATTTTCATGCCGTTACCTTTGCACGAGCTTACTTTTGTATAGTGCAGAATGCAGACAGGAACATTGCGGGTTTTTATTGGTTCCATTAATTTTGTCTAAGCATCGTTTCATATATGTAGGACATGCTTTTTTTTTAATTTAGCATGAATAATCATCTGGCAGAACTTCTATTCCACCTGAAAATAAAAAGCAGGTCATCTGCTTGGTTACATCTCAATCGGGGTTGATATTATGAATACTATTTGTTGTTTCAGTGTGACAAGTGGAAAGATCACCTCCCAATTGCTAGTCCGCTTCTTTCATTTAGTCTATTGTGGTGGCTTGATTAATTGGAATTTGGTGGTATACTTCAAATGCATCAGTGATTGTTACTGGTGATTATATTGTTTCATTCCACAAAATGGCATGAGCATGTTAACTTTAGATGAGCATAGAGGATAAATATAACATCCATTAACGTATGCCAGGTTTCCATCTTAAAGCAAGAACTGGAGAAAACAAGAGCGGCTCTCGACATATCCAATGGGAAGCTAAAGCTGAAAGAAGACCTTGCAGCTGCTGCCGTGGCTGCCCAGGCTGCCGCAGAGAGGTCTTTGCAACTGGCAGACAGCCGAATTACAGGACTAAATGAGCGTATTGAGGAGTTAACGAAACAACTAGATGAAGTAGAGAAAAAAGAGAGGAGCCGCCAAAAGGTGAGGCACATATGTTGGCCCTGGCGAGCCATCAAAAGGAACATGGCTAACAATACAAATGCAGGAATCCCAAGAGAAAAAAGGATGTTGCCAGAAATGCAGGCCTTGCTTCATTATACTATATAAGCTGCCTTGTACATTGATCTTGAGTTGATATTTGATTACATTTTCTTGCTTACTTTCTGATTTTTTGATTCACACCAAAAAGGGGGAAAAAGTCTTCCTGTTCGCATGAGCAGAAATCAGATGTTATTGCTTAGCTACTAATGCAAAGGCAAATATAGAACCTTACAAACTGCAATCTACATGTTTAGGATAATCTTGCAGAATAATAGGATGAAAAGGGAAAATAGAAAAGAAAAAAAGGAGGAAATCGGTACTGTTTACATTGTTGAGTTGACTATATATCTTCTTGGATATGTCATATGGCGTAATTCTAATCAGTTAAGTTTTTTTACCTTTACGGTAGATGGTTAGACCATTTCTTTTCTTCTCTTGCTCTCTTCAACCAAGCTTGTTGGTTAATCTTATTCGTCATCCTCTTTATCACAACAGCTGGACCTGAAAACTTATGAAGGAAATTGTTGTTGTCCCTTGTGTTATAGCTAACATAATGTATAGATTCATACAGGCTACAGCACATCCACTTGGTAGCAATAAAGGGATGATAAAGCAGAACTGAAAGCTCTTATAGAAACTCAGGACTTGCTTATTTTGCCCAACGGCTACTCTCTTGATTTGCAGCCATGTCCTTCCAGAGTACAAATACATGTGCCAATATGTTAGGAGGCCAAACTTGCTCAACAAACTGATTACAAGTTGAATTTATAGGAAAGAAATGCAAAGTTGCTGGATCTTTGATGCAACTTCACAATAAGAAAGAAGGTGTCCAAAAAGCTATTAAGTTTGTCTGACATCCAAAGGAATATCTCAGCAGCAGCAATCACTAATCGAATTCCAGATCATGTGGTCAACAAGGAACACAATCTAAAATGAAAACGACAAAAAGGGCATCATGACCCATCTATGTCTGTTGATATAACCATTAGGTACTAAATGCTGGTTTTCCCAGCTTTAGTCAAACCATTAAGTACCAAGTATAAGCCAGAAGAAAGGGAGCCGTAGTGAAGATGCATGTCATACCTGAACCCAAGTATATATCTTATAAATTCTTCTACATAATCTCAGTGCCCACTGGATCAATAGGAATATGAATCTCAAGCATTCCTTTGGTTAATGGCTTGAATTTGGAACTCCACATCTGCTTAATTTTTTCCCATAAAAAATATGTAGGTTGAGAGCTTAATAGCAGCTTATTTCTCCACAATCCATTTGGCAACACAAAGCATGATAATTTTTATAACTTATGATGGAACAAAGTTAACTGACGTTTTTGCCCCAAGCTCCCTAAAATGGAAACTTATCCTTCTCTTCTTCTCTCCTCCAATGACCAGATACTGATTCAGATGAGGCAACACAAGCTGTTTTTAGTTTGCTGATCATTCTTGGTTTAGGTTCCCCGAGACAGAATTTAATATGATATGAATCAAAAGAAACAGCTGGCAGAGCCTCTCTATGAAGGAAGGTTGAAAGTACTGGTTATGGGCATGTTTAGCTACATTTTTCACGAAATCAAATTGACAGGAGTAACTTTAAAACCAAAACGGACTATGATGAATTCAAATCCAAGCAACTTACCAGGCATGCCCTGTAACCTAAATCCGATAAAGTGCTACATGAATGGGCAGGATGCTTACATCTTTGTATTCAGACGCATTCATGAATATCTGAAAGGCTTCCACTGCAAGTACACAAGGGTAAGTCCACATATATTGCTTAATAACCAGCTAAGACAAAAGAAGAGAGAGAAGCAACATGATCGAAAACGTATCACCACCGCATGTGTGTATCCCTTACTGCTTTGGTTAAAATTAGAACCTGACAACATAAAGCTAGTATCAAGAGACAACAACATGTCTAAATTTATGCAGGAGTGCTTTGCAGGAAGTTAACGGCTAACTAAAGAAACAAGTCTTGTCACTTGTCAAACGTACCTTTGGTGCATTGGACTGTTAAAGATGGATACTGAGCAACGAGATCCTGAAGGGACACTAAGGCATCTTCAATGGGTCCATCTAAGGCACTCTCAAGTGAAGTAATGAGAAGAACAAACTCTAGACCGTAGTTGAATTCCTATAGATCACAAAAAATTCACTTTATTAGAAGGAGAAAGGGAAGAATTGCAAGGCAGAGCAAATGTGCAGTAAGTAGGAACCTCTCCTTTACGAAAGATAGGAAGGATATCATCCTGGACTTGAGATTCATAATCAACATCAGTTAATCCCTGCAGTGGTGCAACCAGCAATTTACAAGTAAACAAAAAGAAGTAAAATAGGTAGCAACTAGCAAGCAAAGAAGGTGAAGGCACACGTAGCAGTAAGGCATGACATGCTGATTGAGTATAGCCAGGCATGAAGGGGTTGCATAAAAGCGGGCAAGGTCTTGCTTGGATTTGAAGCGCATGAAGAGAGCGTGAGTGTAATTTTCAGCATTGGGATTGGAGATTCGGCCTAAAACACGAGCATATATACGTATAAGCAAGATGATGACCATAATATGATGTAATGACAAGTGAAATTGGCAAGCATAGAGATAGGCCAGAATCCTGACCCAAAGCGACAGCGAGAACGCCACGCACATGATATTGGCAGGTGTAGAGATAGTCCAGCATGTCCTGTTCTCGCTCATGGGACAAGTCTGGATTCGTTTTAAGCAAACATATGTGTTCCACCACTTGTCTGCGGCGTTATAAGCTCAGCATTAGAGAGCCAAGAGCCTAACACTAATCAATCTCATGAATAATCATGCATAAAGATAAGCTCAAACAAGGCAACAGTACCTTTTACTGGGATGGGAATCGGACATGGCCACTCTCCTAGTCCAAGTCCCACGCCAAACTGATCTGGCTCTCATGGTTTCATTTCCTCGCCATTCCCAAACTTAAAAAGACATAGAGAAACAGAGAGGAAGCAAAACACTCATGAAATGGCCCAACCCCAAATGCCAAAATAAACTCAAGCGGCACTCACAATTCTCACCATGAGCTCTGGAACACAGGATTGGGCAACCGGGACGCGTCACCAGCATATCTCAATCTCCAGTTCCTCGTCTCCTCCCTCGCCCCTACTTCCCGAGATCAAATGCATGTTAGCTGGCTGCCCTGTGACTCCTGTCCACGAGTTTAATAACGAGTAAATTACGTGGATGATCCATGACATATAATTATCATTTTTGTTTTAGTCCTTTGACTTATTAATTATTTTAGTTTACTCCTAAATCTATTAAAAATATTTTATTTTAGTTTGAAATGTATTAAAAATAATTTATTTTTGTCTGTGAAAGTATTTGTTAACTCAAAATATTTGTCTAATAATAATTTTTTATGTCATAATTTAAATTATTAAATAACTATCTTATAATAAATTTAATTCATATAATAATTTTTTATAGTTAATGGATATGCAGATCATTTTTGTTCTCTTTGTGACTTAGAATTATTTCATTTAAGAAGAAAAAAAACTAATTTAAATTGTCTATTAATTATTAAAAAATTATTAAATAATTTAAATTTAAATCAAAATTTTAAAAGTTTGTGTCAAACAGTTATTCTAAGTTAATAGATTTCATCTAGTGAAATGCTAAAATAAAACAATTTCAATAGGTTTAGGACCAAAATAAAATATTTAATAAATTAAGGACTAAAACAAAATAATGATTAAAGGTTGGGAAGCATCTACATAATTTAGACATTTAATAATGTAGCTTCAAGTCATGTTAGGGATCTTAGGGATATGAAAAAATATTCTACTAGTTCTTGCTTTTCCCAAACCTAACCATAAGACTTCAAACCTGATATTCGCAATGTCTTGGGGAAAGTATTGATTCGCAATGTTAATTGTAGTAAATTATAGAAGTTTAATGTTTTTACGTGGATCGGGTCATTGACTTTTTTGACCAAATTGGATTAGGTCAGACTTATATTAACAGATTTCATTTGGTAAATAGGGGTGGGGCATGGTTTGGGTTGATTCAGTTTTATGGTGGAACTGAACAAACCCGAAATTGTATCAGTTTTAAAATTTTTCTACCCAACCCAAGAACCGAGAACCGAATAAAACCAGAATCATGGTTTTCAGTTTTTTTATTCTAGTTCTCAGGTTTTTCGGTTTATACTATATATCTATAATAACATCAACTTTTAATAAAATTGCATTCATAACCAGTTTATGAAATATTCAACATAATATACAATTAAATTAGCATTTAAATACATATACTTAGACACATTAAAAAAAGTTTAACACACTATTACTAAAATGATTCAAAAGAGTTGCTTGTAGAGTATTTTTAACCTCAACTAGTTTACCTCCCTCCGATAATTTCAATATTGATATAACATTCAACATAAAAAATTGAGTCTTTAAGATCACATTCTTTAGTATCAAAACTTGAAATATATTGATGTCATGAATTTTTAATTTCACAAGACTCATAAATGAAAAAAAAACATGAGGATTGTGTCGTAAAAAGTAGTCTAAAGTAGAAAGATAGATTGCAAAATGGCTTAAGGGTAGTCAATCTAAAAAACAAAATGATTCAAGTGAATATGGAGAAATTTTGTGAATAATCCCACAACTTTCATATTGTTTCAATTTGAAACATTAGTTTAAAAGTTTAATATAAAAATACAATGTAACTATCATAATTCTTCAAAGAAATACATACATACATACATACACACACAATATATATATATATATTAGTAACATTATAATTTTTATTATATAATTATATATATATACCTTGGGTTTGGTTCCACCACGGGTTGATTTCATATGAAACCAAAATCAACCAAAAAATAATCAGTTTTCGTATATATGGAACCAACCCACGAATAATTGTCTATTTTTACCCAACCCAACTAAACCCAATGTTGTTGGTTCGGGTTAGGTTATGGATTTACTCAACTCATGCTCACTATCCTCACCCCTACTGGTAAAAGACCAAAATAAAATGTTTAATAGGTTATGGACTAAAACAAAATGATGATTAAAGGTTATGAACCATCTATGTAATTTAGTCATTTAATAATCTATTTTCTCTTTATTTTAAATCATTTTAGGGATCTTGGGGATATAAAAAAATATTCTATCAATTCCTAGTTTTCCCAAACCTCACCACGACACAATGTCTTGGGGAGAGTATTGATTTAACAAATCTTACCCAAATTTGGGTATGAGGAAGCCACAAGTTTAAGAATCTATCATTCTTGAACCTGGGTCATACCCTCCCCGAATACACATGTTAAACATACACAATCATATCTAATACAATCTAATTTTAAATCCCTAAAATTCACAAGTTGTGTATGGTATACAATCTAATTTAAGTGCTGATCATCAAATTTTTTTCTTACTTTCTTGTGCTTCAAAATTGTAGCAATGTTGTATGGTACCTAACTCAAACTTTGTTTTTTACGTGCTGATGTTTTCATTTTTTATGTGAAAATTTTTTTAGACATGTTTGAATATCATATTTGTTTGGGATGTTTATTTTAATTTTTTATTGGTTAATGTTACTTGTAGTAAATTATAGAAGTTTAATGTTTTTATGTGGATCAGGTTATTGATCTTTCTAGTCAAATTGGGTTGAGTCGGGCTTAGATTTGGGTAGGTCAAGCAAAGTCATTGAGTTGAGTTAAATTTTGTCATCCCTATAGGAATCATTTTGTGTGGATAGTGTAGGTATATCCTACTCGCCTTTATGCAGGAAAGATTTGGCTAACCTTATACATTGCAAGCTGCATGATTTAGTAGGACTTTTGTATTATGTGAAAGGTTCAGAAATGACACTACCCTCCTTAAACCCAATTCAGTTAACTGTCTTTAATGTTTTAGTATACCTATGGCACGAGGAGAAAATGTGATGCCTCCACCAATCAGTTACCGCCACATTCTTCTCACCATGACTATAAGCTTAGGCCTCTTCTACAATCTGTCTAGCTCAATTTGCTTTATCTAACAAAGACCCTTTCACCCTTGAACTTTGCTAACTTGCACCTTTTACCCCCTCAACATATTTATTTGGACACTTCTATACATTTATATATTATTTTGACAGAGAATAAATGGTTTGCATATTATTGAATAAATAGTATATATTTTTTTTTCATACACTTATACATACTAGTTTACACATGTTTTCAATTGTTTTAGACACATGTATCTTTGTCTTTGACGCTTATACAGATACGAGTAATGATGGAATTTGGAGACGGTGGTGACTGCGGCAACCTTGGCAGCAATGAAATTAAGGTATGATTTCTGAAGAGGGAGAGAGAATTTTGGTGAGAGTAATTTTGTCAATTATTTATAATAATTAGTGGGCTAGCAGCAACTCTAACAAATATCATTCACGATTCCTCATCTCTTAGGTTTGTTTTATTGTCATCTCTTTACTCAAATGCTTGGCCTTAGAGTTTAGCTTTGCTGGCCACCTTCGTCGTTTTGCCTTTCTTTCATCTTTTTCCTGTAAACGCGACACGTATCCTCATCTCTTAAAACATAATTTGTCAACCAGATGCAATAAAAGGTTAAAGTTAGTGGTCTTTAATTTTTGGTCTTTCTGTAATCAGACCCTAATCTTTATTTTTCTTCATTTTCTTCAATCATCATCTTCTTCAACCTCTCTTTGTCCCTCTACTAGTTTTCATCCCAAACTTCATCAACATAACAACAAACAACCACACAACTACGAGATTGTTTCCATAAAGAGAAAAACAACATCGATCTTCTCCTCTTTCTAACGTTTTCCAACTTAGATCCGAAAACCACATTTTAAAAAGAAAAGAAGAAAAAATTGCTATATTTTTTTTTCTATTATGTGAATCATTTGTACGGCCATTGTGTTTATATCCAATTCTGTCATCCTTGCACAGGGAAGGTCTGGGGCAAGGAAATCCTACTTGCTATAGGATATGGGAAAGATTTGAATGAGGATCTTCTATTACGTGAATGGTTTGGAAATAATTTTACACTATCTAAACGAATTGATAACATCTTTACGTGCAATACTTTATTATGCCTAGGGCATCATGTCAGTGGAAGCACCCCCACCAATCAATCACTGCCATGTAACCAAGTAGAGTTTAAGACTTTAGGGATATGGAAAAATACCTTATCCTCCCAAAACTTGGCTACTTAAAATCGAGCCAGCTCCTATTAGTAAAGTCTTGAGGAAATTATGAATAACAAATCTACCCGGACTAGATATAGGTTTAAAGATCTTCCATTCCCAAACCCGACCAATGGCCTCCATGCATTTAATGCGTGATACTTAAGTATTTAAAATAATATATATATAATCTTATCCAATACAATCTAATTTTAAATTTCTAAAATTCACAAATTGCATACAAAATACAATTTAATTTAAATGCAAATCATTAATTTCTTTTTCTTGTTTTGTCGCATTCCAAAGTTGTAGCAATGTTCATTGACATCTATCTCAAACTTTGTTTTTTATGTGTTGTTGTTTTCATTTTTATTTGAAAAACTTCCTAGATACCATATTGTGCAAGAAAGCCAAGGGATAAATGTAGGTTTTCAAACCTTGAGGGTAAAAAAGTAGTTAACATCAAACGTCCGGGGGAAAGAAAGCGTGCTGACCCACAGACAAAAAGAACAGGGAACTGCCTGCCCGAGGTTGTGTAATAAACTTACATGTAGGAAACACCTCCGGGCTTATATTTCGACGACTCCAACTTATACAAACAATGGGGTAATGGAGGAATGTGGATGATGATCTATTCACAAACAGATAACCATTCTACCAGCAACTTCTCGTTGCCAATAACACATCTCTGTTGCGGTCTTCCACTTCCACATGCCTCTCAACACAATCGGCATCTGAAGCTAACAGAACAAGCCGCCAAGCTCCTTTTTCATCATCGCTTTTATCTGAACAGCATTAGAAATAATGACCAAAAAATGCTATGAGATGTTAAGTTATAGCATAAGCAAACAAAAATGAGAGACTATGGCAGCGAAAATGGAGAACAAATTATTCAGTCGGTGAAAGCGCACCTGCTTTGCTGAGAGCCCAATTTCCTTTAGATCATCCAGCTGTGGCCGCAAGAAAGGAAAATATATTTTTCAATTGAACCAACTTCTGGTAATGCTAGTAGTGAAAAAAGAAAAAAATTTATCCAGGTCATCTGCAGGGGCTTACGTTCTTGAATGGTTCTGGTGATTCATCACGAAGTTCAACAATGTAGCTCGCTCTCTTCTCTCCAATCCCCTATTCCCAACATAAAATTAGCATAAAAGGGATTATTTCGTAGAAAATAATACTCCATTGAAATTAAAGAAGAAACATATTCATACTGGCAGATTCATAAAGAAGACTAACCTTCAACCTTTTCAGTTCCTCCCTGTAAATGGATAAAAGACCAAAAACCAATCTCAGAAAGATTATTGCCAATGGGGATTATTAAAAAATTAAGCATCAAACGACAATTGCTCTATGCCTCTGGCTGAAAACCAAGGGGATTATTAAAAAATTAAGCATCATACGACAATTGCTCTATGCCCTCTGGCTGAAAACCATATAAGCCTGCCTTGAAAATGATGCTAAAAGTTTTCTCAAGTATGCAGTACTTTGTTTCTTTTCGATTTTAGGAATTGTTCTCTCTATGAAAAGCAAGAGCAAAGATCTTGTGACAAGAAAATTAAGATGACAAACAGTATACATGTAGCGGGAACTTTGGAGCTTCTTGTAAAGCACATACTTACTTGTCAGCTGTATTTAAAAACCTCAGATATTCCTGAACCAGACAGTTCTGCAACAGAAAGCAGCAGTAAAAACGTGAGTCTAAAGTAACTAAATTTATAGTAAAATGATTAAAGATGTATTACAAGACGAATTCACAGACCTTCATCCCAGCACTACGCACACTAAATGTATGCCAAGGATTAGAATTGACAACATGGTCATGATCAGGTGGAGTAGGATCAGGAGTCTTTGGCTCTGGGATATCTGTAGTGGCATGATCACCACACTGCAAGTCATTCTTTGGCACCAGGATATCAGCACTATCATAGGCAATGTACATGTTATCTTTCTTTGGTGGGGTCTGTACATATGATGGAATTGAGGCACAAAGCAATTTCAGGTTGTTAGATAGTTCTTGCATTCGTTCACTGATTCTAGGTGATCCATTTTCACTGACCAATGGGCTATTGTTCTCCTTCTCGGGTGAACCTACTCCACAAAGGTAAAATAAGCCAGATGAAAAAAGATGCTATAAACAAGAAATCTATAACCATGCACGCTTAACTCTAGCCAACCCTAAGTTTCCAACTCCATGTGCTACCTTCTTCAGCAATAGGCACTGCTTTTGTTGTGCTATTAAGACTTGATATAACTTGTTCGCAACTGCCTTCACAAGGCAAGGGAACCTGTAGAAAAATAAATCACTAAAACCCTGCCTTTCCAAGTATTCAAATACTAAAATTATATTACCTTTTCCGAACTATTGGCTACTAATGCACGTTTAGTTAACAATGGGGAAGATTCCTGAAAAGGTAAAATTAATGTTTAAGTATGAGAAGCATGAAAGAAGAAAAGAGGAACAGTTAATCTCTAAATGTAGTCTAAATCATTTTTGTGTCAACTTCTCCACAGTGAATCATAATCAATTTTCCTAGAAGAAGAATTTGACCTAGTAAATTACAAAAAAGATTTAGACTACATGCAGAGATTAACTGTTCCTCTACCTAGTAAATTACAAAGTAAACAGTAGTGACTAACTACGCTGATTATATCAGGACTTTTGCAACACTTGAAGTGTCTTTTTTTTTTTTTTCCTTTTCTTCAGCCCGAAACAGCTGCCATACTCATCTTATTCTTCTTTTGACTTTTTTTACATTGCAGGGCACAGAATAGGCCATAGTAAAATTACCCTTTCTTGCCCACCATGTTTATTAGTTTGGATGGTATCTGACACTGAGCTTTTCTCCATTGAATCTTAAAAGGAATAATGGCAAAAGAACCATGACACTTTGCCAGAAAATCATTCTAAGAGCTTAGGTAAAACATATTTTGTAAGTAGACGAGATTAGTAGAATAATAAAATTCAAAATTACCCTTTCTTGCCCACCATGTTTATTAGTTTGGATGGTATCCGACACTGAGCTTTTCTGCATTGAATCCTAAAAGGAATAATGATAAAAGAATCATGACAAGTATTTCCCAGAAAATCATTCCAAGAGCTTACGTAAAACATATTTTTGTAAGTAGATGAGATTAGAAGAATAATGAAATTCAAATTTTCTTTTAGAAAACAAAAGTGTTGCAACCTTCTTAGGGCTCTTCTGAAGTTCGATTGGCAATGCCGCATTGCTGTTAAGACTTGGCATAACTTCACAACTATCATCACATGGTGAGGCAACCTGTAGAATGACAATATGAGAAACCTATCTTTACAAGAATTCAAATACTATTAAAATTATACTAGTATGTTTTCTTGAATGCTGGTTAGGAAGGTTAAGCATGAAAAGAGAGAAAAAAGACAAGATTAATCAATGCGAAAAAACATCTAAATGTAATTGAAAGCTTATTGTGTGGACTTCTCCTCACTGAACCATAATTTTTCTTATAAACAAATAAACCCTCCTAAAAGAGAAATGAAGATTACAAATGGAAAGCAGTAACAGTATTTTGGGTATATCAAGGCTTTGTGGTAATAACGGGGAAGCCCCTCCTACGAAAAAAGGAAGGTATGTATGCAAACAGTTTAAGCAGGTCTCTTTCTCTGTCTGTATATATGCATGCATGCATGTATGTAAGTACGTATGTATGTATGTATGTATGTATGAACAGTTTAAGCAGGTGATAATACAGATATTTACAAAAACTTACCAGACTAGCTTGATCGATGTCCAACACTGAGCTTTCTTGAACTGGAACCTAAAAGGAGTTTTGACCATAATACTTTAGTGTTCCAGAAAATTGCTTTTAGAGAAGAATGTAAGGAAACATGATTTTTTTTTTCAAAACTGTAAAACAATATGAATTTAGTACCTTCTGAGAGCTCTTCTGAAGTTTGGTTGACTGACATGCTTCATCAAACAATTTCCTTCAAGTAAGAGATAAAATATTTATAGTGTTTAGAGATGAATATTACTGAAGAGAAGAATTATGATCATGATACCATATTTTTTAGAGGAACAAGTACCTGGCCTTAATTTTTGAAGCAACCTGACTGGTTTTCTTTTCAGAAAAGGGCCCTCGTGAGCTGATCTGTTTGCTTACACTGGTGGAGGTGCTTCCAAGCATCCGGCTCTTATATGAAGAATGCACCATTGATCTGTTTATGCTTTTGCTTTTCTTAGTGAAGTCGGGGACAAACTTATTAACTACTTGGCAAACTCGAGATGCTAAACTTGCCACAGTTGCAGAGTCTTGGCAAAAAGATGGATTCTGCCATGAATAAAAATTAGATAATTGATGCAACTGAAATAAGCCTGAAAAACATATAGTACTAAGAAGTTACAGAAGTTTTGAAAAAAAGTACTACCAAGCAAGCCACCATCAAAATCCGATTTGTCCCTCCCAAGGAATCTTGCAACATGCGAGTTAATCTACTTTCACGATAAGGAACATGGCTTTCATTGGCATTTAGAGCATAAACTACATTCTGCAAGGCATAAATGGCCTTATTGATTTTGCTCAAGGAAGGACCATCAATACTCTTCCTTCTAGCATCCTCATAAGCTGGAGGAAAAGAGAAAAAAATTTAGCGTGTGTGTGTTGTGAAGCTTCTCAAGTAAAATTGCAAAAACCCATTTGAAATGTGATGGTATACCAGCCAAATCAACAAAGTTCATCTTCCCAAGTGGAGAGCCTAATGTTTCCTTGTGAAATACATGAATTATTAATCCCTTATGGTTCCTATAAAGAGCAGAGCTTGAGATCTTCTGTGGTTGTCTGTGTTTATCTTGCTTGTTGATATATAATTTCTGAAATTCTGACATTGATTTGACTGGAACCTGTTGAGAATATGTTTCAGAGAAAGGTTATCTCATACCATATAAGTTTTTGAAAATATATTACTCCACATGCCTGTGAAAGTCCTTTGAGTTGAACTATCCCTGCTGCATTACCCAATATAAAAACTTCAGGCCTCTTATGATCTAAAAGATCATAAGCATGCTCGTTATCAATCTCATACATCGAGATTGTAACCAAGTTTCCACGTTCTTCTACAGCTGAAAGAACTTCAGCCATGGCTAGAACAGCCCAACCTGACTCGTCTTCTGAACCCTACAAATACGAAACCATTTCTGCTCACAGTTAACAACATCCCAAAAATTCATGTTCAAAGGTGGGATCTTAGGAAGGAAGCTGTGCATTGCTATATCACCTGAATCAAATGGGTCTTCCCACTGCCTCTTGCTCCATAAGCAATAACAGTGGCACTGTGTCCACTGATAACTTCTGATATCAGAGGCTTTACTTCTTTTTCGAATATAGTCGCATTGGCTTCATCTCGTTCATAGCAATAATGCACGTCATAGGACTCTTTACGACTGCAGACATGAAAACAGTCTTCATCAACTTGGACTCTTTCCACAGTTTTAAAAGACCCCCAAAGCACCATCTCGAACAGCATTAACTGGTAAATCCCAATTCATCTAAGCGAGCAAGACATTCTAGGCTTAACTGAAACGGATTCAATCCCCAATACTTTCACTGAAGCCGCTAAAGCAAACTGATTAGAGCATAGCAGCAAAAGACTTGATTGAATTCCCAGTGCTAAACTAAAACAACACGAAACTCCAAATAACAGAAAACCCCCATAATTGCGATCTCGAAAAACTAGATGAAATGAGAATTGCGATCAAATAAAGTTTGCCTGGTGGAATTGTCTCCAAAGGAGATGGCTACGGCATGAAACTCGTCACCTCCGCCAGGTTTATGAACCGAAATCCAAGGCTTCAAGTCAGCTGCGCCGGATTCGAGTTCCAGATGTGAGTAACCTCGAATCTTGGCGATAACTCGTACCTTCTGGCTTTGGGTCGACGCCATAGCGAGCAGATTATCGGACTCCTCTGCGATGTTCGTGTCCGAATCCGCGCACTTGTCTGGTGAGAGAGAGCAAGATGGGGAACCGGTGCGAATTTCGTTGGGGGTCAGTGAAGAAAATAGCCGTTTTCGGGGATTAAGTTAGAGTAATGTTTTTGGTTTTCAAATTGGGTATCCGTTGCCCGCTCCTCTGCTGTCGATTTCCATACGAAATGTATGTTGTAAGTTTTGGGAGATGGAAAAACCACCATGCATGTCCTTGTATCTTTTCCAAGAGCTCCAATCTGAACCCAAACTTCGAATAAATCAGAAAATGCATTTATTTCCTATTCCTCTTCTCCCTCCGCCACTTCAGTACTTCCTTCTTTCTCTTTTTGTATTTTCTTTTTTTGGTACATTGGGCAGGAGGTAAAGATTGAATCTTGAACTTCGCAGTAACAATCATAAAATTTTTACGGCTGAACCAAACATTTAGGGTCTGTTTAATTCTAGAAATTTTTCATTTTTTCTAAAAAATTTTCACAAATTAAATGCTTTTATATTTTATTAAAAGTTTTTATAAAGACAAATTTTTTTCTCTGATGAGTTTTTTTTTTATACAAGTTTCAGATTAAGGGACCTGGGACATCATTTTCTTAGTTCAAAGTTGAGGGAAGTCAGATTCCATAATGTATTTCTCTCCTCTACGATTTTGTAAGTCCTTGTAAGCTTCAAAAAAGCATTTTCCCTTCTATAGTTTTGGGTGGCAACCAGGCTGATCCATATCATGCTCTTTATCTTCCTACAATAAATAAAATCACCTCTGAATATACTCACAGAGTACAAAAGAATTGATGAAACTACACTATCACACTCATGTTTTCCTTTTGTTTGTGTCCAGTAACTCTGAATGTATCATAAATGGTCCTTGAGTGATCTCTTGAGCACCATGTTGCCCGATTCATCTCTATCGAAAAGTCTCTCGATCAATTCTTCCCAGCTCTCCCTCCCCTTGCTTTTCCGTGATGACTGAGGAGATGATATCCCAGTGGACTCGGGCGATTCACCGGCTTCCACAGAATCATCAAACGTGCCGTATTGTGAGGGCAAATAAGCATGTGGCACTGAGAGTGTAACAGCCCTCTGCAGTGCAGCCTTGTACTCTTCACTGTGTTCCTTGGCCAAAGTCTGCTGCCGCTCCATCCTCTGTTTTGGTGGGATCTCCATGATCCCATGTTTCTCAAGTATCAACTGAGCATAGGTTTCAGATAAAAAGACATCACGGTTAGTCTAATACTCATGCAGAAATAATCCCTGCATTTTCCATTTTATTCAACCCTCTTTCTGTTCTTTGTTCTGTTTGGAACAACAAAATCCACCTAATCCATTACCTAACATGGTTTTGGTAGTTATGTGCCGGTTTCTAACTTGTTAAGTAATGGCCAACATTCATCAATTAATCATTTGATCAATTCAACTAAACTTAATTCTAACCAGTTGGAGTTGACTTCACAATTCCTGTGTCCCCATTTTGCAAAATGGATAAGAGTTTGGACAACTTGCACACCACCTGTCAACAGCAATACAAAACAATGGGATTTAAGTCTTACATCAAGAGCTCTCTGGGCTTCTCTCTCAATCCAAATTATTGCATGGTCTGAGGTGGCGTTACAAGAAAGGACAATGTGTTCAAACCTCCCGTCAACTGGAACAGCGGTTCTCACAACTGGTGGATACCTTCCACACCTGCAAACAACCATGGAATTTCCATTGGCATCCAAAATTAACCAATTCAACGATTTGACTTAGTTCAGTGCACATTTTGTATCTCTGATGCTTTAGTTAAAACACAGACTAAAGATCCAACAAACCTGAAAGTAATCTATCCTAAAAAGAGATCCCATCTAGTCCATAATATTCACATGCACAAATATAGGAGTTTGGACATGTTTGAATGGTGAACTTCCTGCAACGAAACACCACAAAAATTGCAAGAAGAGACATGCTTGGTTCCATTCTTACCTGAAAGGCTTCCTTTCAACAATATGATATAGGCGACCAGGTGCATACAACCTCCTTGGATCTTTGAGCATCTTCTCCTCTGGTATACATGTATCCCTCATGCATCTTAAGCATAGAAGGCAAGGCAGACTGTTCAGCAAATTCACAACTTCTTCAGCGTTGGACTTAAAACGTTGAGAATAGAATTCTTATTCTCAAGTCATATTCACATTCAAATAAGCTACGAAAACATCATGACGGATGCTGCTTCTTGACAAGAGATCCAATGTTTTGTTTCCACTTTTGGGGAAAACTAGGCAACACGTCAATGGTTCTCAAAAACTAAAAGGAATTAACAATATTACCTGTTTAATGATCGTGCTATGCTAAAATATAGAGATGAAAAATGAAAAACATTTTCTAAACAGCCCCCAGAAGTGAGGAAACACATCCTCCCCCTTCTGTCCTCCTTGGGTGGAAATAAGAGCCAGCCTTAGCTGATTTAGTTTCCTAAGCTTTATCTTTAGTCCTTCACAATGACCAAAACTGTACTTGTTCCGAGCGCCCAGAAGAACATAAAGATATGTTTATCTAGGAGAATCTATTATGAAAAAATAGAGCTAGAGTGACAAAGTATAATTAGTTCAGTCAATACCAGAAAAGGGACTTGAAGATGTCTTCCAGTGGTGTGGCAGTACGTGGCAAAAAGTCATCCTGATTAGAAGCAAACAACAATTCATTAACGGAAAGAAATTTGTGGCAGGAGTTCTAGAAAATTTTAAGGTAATATTGAAGAATAAGAATGGGAACACCACTAAAGTGCTAGTATTACTGTATTAGTACCAATTATATATCCAAATCAGCCATGCCCAGAAAACACTTCCCCATTCAAAGTTATAGTGCTAAAAGAACATTAAGATGACAAGCAATTCTCACCGATTACCTTAACTCTGAACCTTTCTGATATACAAGAACACCTTGGACCAATAAAGTATAGTAGGTTATATTTGTGATACCCAACCACATTAAAACCAATAAACAAGGCCTTTCAGTTTAAAACAATGCAGTCCTTGAGCAATAACACATAGTATTTATACTCAATTACCCTTTTTCTCATTGATCAAGCATTAAATGGCTTACCAGAAAGAAGTATGTTGCATGTAACACATGAAAACAAGAAACTTTCCCTTTTCATTTTGCATTCATAATGAAAACCATCAAATATCTAAGTGGAAAGGAGAATAAGGGAACTTCTAAAAATACAGGCAGCCTATTGTGTACCAATTGTGCTTGGTAGGTATAACAAGAAAAGCAAATCAATCCAAGGTTTGTGGCACAGAATGTTTATCGACTAACCTGAAGCACAACAGAATTGATCACATCTGCATATCTAACAGCCAAATTCAAGGACATACACCTTGCAGGAGCGATTGCATAGCATCTAACCCTTCTCCTTTCAATGTCCCCTAATTTCTCTGGATGTTGCACTACAAGCAGTGCCAGCATCGCTGCTACACCAGACCCAAGTGAGTGCCCTGCAAAGGTCAAAGTATAGTTTTGATACTTCTCCACCAAATCCTTCAGGACTTCACACTCTGCATCCAAAATACAAGCAGCAGCCTTCAAGAGCCCATTATGCACATAGCCACCATCAAACTTCCTTTGCCCCAACTTATTATCCAGAAGCACTTGATAGTCACTTTCCATTGCCAAATTAAGGCCTCTAATAGCAAGAACTATATCAGCATGATCGTGATCAAGATATAATACATAGGAAGGAACCCGTCCTTTCGTGTCTTCATAAGTTCTTTTCAGAATTAACCAGTCTGGGTCAATCCCATAACCTCTAGGTGGTTCCCAAATGGGTTTTCGCAGATCTTCTTCATATACAGCTAGAATATAGCGGCATAGTCGAGGGACAGGCTCAAATTCTTCAGCTGCTGCAATACCCCATGTCTCACTATCATGGCCTGCAGTGTGAAGGCATCTTTTCCATGCCCAACGCGCACATGCCAGACAGTAAACACATTCAAGTACAGGGAAGCATGGGAGGCCACATAGGATTGACATTGACACATAAATTTTGAGCACTATAACAACAGATTGGAAGACATTGAGCTATGAAAAATGGTTGGGCCAAGAACAGAAATGATTCCTTGGATGCCAACGAGATGTGAGGATTTTTAACTGTAGACTGATCTAATTTGAAGATCTAGAAGCTAACTGGGAGCCAAAATATATATGCATCTGAGTGTTTGTAAGATGAATCAGTGAAAAAGAATGGCTCTAATACTGCTATGTGAGGAAGAAAATGCGGGGGTTAGAAATTCAACTTCAAACGAAGCAATCGAACCAACACTCTCATTGCAAAAGTCAACACATACCACACATAAGCAGCGAAAAAGCCCCTGCAGTGCAACTATTACAACTTACAAGCAACAGAGTATAGCCAATGATCTAATGGACTAAAAACAGGACAATAGGATTATTAAAGAAAAAGGACAATTGGTATCGAGAGAAATGAAATGGGAATTCCCCTCTTCTGAATAAAATATAAACAAGATGGGATTGAACTTCCACCAGGCAGCAGCAAACAATACTAGAGCATCAACAGACATTCTTGCAAGGTGACACCCATATATGAAGGTCAAATTCACTGTTCACCAAGAAGAAAAGCTCAGGGTCACAGAGCAAGTTGTGGCACTCAGAAAACGATGCTTGCCCCAAGTAGGGTTTCCTGTGCTAAAACCTGCTGATGATCTCATTACTTGTTTTCCCACCTAAGGAATCAGGCGAGCCAGTAAGGTAAAATCATTAAAAACAAATTCCAAGCTTGATCGATCCAGAACAGATATCTGAGAGAATTGAAAGTGATTGAAAGCGTGGACCTTTTTTTTTTAAGGAGGATGTTCTACATCTCTTCTGATGCTGAGTTGTAGCATTACAAGAAACTGGAAATGATTTAGGATGGGGGGAAAAGGAAACAAATCTGAAGAAAAAAAAAAAAGAAAAACTTTTTCGGGCTACCGGTAACTGCGAGTCATGGAGCTTTGATTAACAGTTGACCAGAAGTTGGTTTAGCTGAATCTGCTCTACGGAATATTGCAGTGTGGTTGTTTGAGAATCGCCTCATGAGTTTGGATGAGCGTCGCAGATTGGTCTTTTAAGTTTTAAGTTCTTGACTTGTAGCTGGTTTTGCTCCAGCCAGCGTCACGTGATTCGCAAGCGTCATCTCAATTCTCTTGTGCAAGGTAGAAGGCGGATCGAATTCTCTTTAACACCTTGTTCTCTTGGAACATGTTCTGTTCCAAGATTTTCATGAGGTACTCCTTTCTTGAAACCTCAATTATTGCCTTTAGAAACTTTATCTCATACCAAAATCCTTACCACAATTTATTCATTTATAGGTCACACTTATAGCTAACTAATAGTGGAAAAATATTCTTAAGCAAGCTCAAAATTCTGAACTTCTAACACATATAAAACCCAAAATTACCTGGTCTCCAAGCAAAAAATTGCCACCAGCCTTTAACTTTAATCTAAAACCAATTCAGCAAGCAATTTCCAAAATTCTCAAAACTCTGTCATTAATGCATAATATTCCTAACTAATTAGGACTTTGACAAACTCGAAGTGAAGTGCTTTAATCTTTTCAATTTGAGCCAAATCACTAGCATTGAGTTTTTGCAGATTGGGTCCTCTTTATTCAACACCGATATATTCTAAAGCTAGTGCTTGTAAAATATCTTTTCAGGAAAAATTAGTAATTTTTTGTCTATTTAAAATTGGAAAAATAACTTATAAAAAAAATAGTGTTAAGAAATAGTGTTATAGAAGCATTTTGTGGAAATACAACAATATGAAAAGGTCATTTGCTTTTTTTTTTTTAAAGAGAAATCCTTTAAAGAAGGAAATGAAATAGGGAGTTTAGAGCAAAAATTACATAGCAAACGATTTGTCAGGGTGCAGAATAGAACCAATGTTGTCAAACTTGATCAACAAGCAACCTGAAATAGATGAGTGGTGAGCTAACCGATTCAATCAATTTAGCCTTGCAGACCAACCACAAATGCACAATAACCTTTGCATATAAGCATGTTTGTACTCTGCCAAGTATGTCCTATTGCTATCTAAAATAAAACATACTTCTATGTTTTTTTATAGTATTTTAAAACAAATAACACATAATTCAAGTTAAGTACATAGTCAATCATTCAAGTTTTAAAGTTGATTCCTAAATATTTGAAAAACATGTATGGATAATTAATTATTTTGTCTTGAAGATAAATCTTGTAAAATACTAATAATATAACAGAAATATAATAGTCTCTTATAAAATTTGCCATAAGGCTTTTTGAATTTTTTTTTAATTTGTTTTAACTTTGGATCAATTAAACATCAACCCAACATAATTAAATGATCTAAGCCATAGAGCCCACATTACTTAAAAAAAATGGGTTTTATCTAAGTGTGTTTGAGGATGTAACCTAGCCTACTTTGCCCCTCGGATCGCTGTTGAACCAGTCCGACTGGCCAGGTTAGGCCAGGTTTGATAACACAAAATAAAACAATAGGCTGGACTAGCAATACGATGTCTAGAGGTGGCTAATCTAAAATAGTTTGCTAAATGCAAATTTAGGAGAAAATCCGGATACTTACAAGATAAAAGTGTGCTATCAATGGATAGAACTGCTCCATTCTTCGCAAGACAATCTGCCATTTCATTATGCTTCCTGTAAGTATGTTGCGTCCACATAATTTGGACTTATTGTTCAAGAAACCAGTAATCAATAATAAATAGCAATAGTTGAAATGAAGAACGTTGAGATGAATTCATAAGTTGTATCACTAGTTCTGAATCCATTTCAATGACTAATGGGAAGGTTTGGAGTTACTGAGCTAGTTTTACTCCTTTTTTAGAAGCCCATAGCTTTGCTTCCAGGTCATTGGAGAGTCTCACATCCGGAGAAAAAACAGGTACAAAAATCCCTTTTATCATCTTTAATAATACTTCTCGACCTAACTGAATAGCCTAAAGTAAAAGAATCATCAAAATTAAATTTACAGCTATGTAGGGAAAAAAAGAAGAGAGGATACTGGCGAACATTAATATGGCTCATCTTTCTAGTAGTGTCATGTTTATGATTCATCAGAAAATAAATTTCTATGGCTCAAAGCATATGTATGGACAGAACATCTCATACAGATCATTTGATTGATTAAAGTATTAAATTGAATAGAGTTTCCGTTTTACCTAACTTTACAGCAACCAAAATAACAAAACCAAGATGAAAGTGGGAAAAGTATGTTTTTCACTAATATGTATTCTTAAATGGGTCTTCACATGAATCACAACACTACATCTCGACTCACCTCATTTTAATTCCTAAATCCAAACCACTTCCCTTAATGAGATTGTTGAGCTTCAAGAATAAGTCAAGTGATTTTGTGATGCACCAACACTGAGTAAAAAGCACCATTAATTCAAACCTTTAGTTGTCACTACAAATTGATTCTCAATATTTATTTCATTGTAATTTGGTCCCAACCCTTTATAATTATTGCATATTGGTCCTTAGAATTGAAAAATATTAAGTTGACATAGAAACCTGATTTACAAATAAGAAAAAATGATAATTTAAATGGTTTTTTAACTATCAAAAAATTATGACATAAAAAAATTGATAGTTTAAATGGTTTATTAACTATCAAAAAATTATAATATAAAAAATTAATAGTTTAAGTAGTCTATTAATTGCCAAAAAATTATGACAAATTAAATTTATTGGAAGATTATTACCGATAGTTTGAATTTATTAACTCTCATAAGACTATCTAACATCAACTTTTTAAATTTAAATTTAAATTTTTTGGTAACTATCTTTCTATGAATTTAAATTGTACCATAATTTTTTAATATAATAGAATATTTAAATTATAAACTTTCTTTCTCTATAAATCGAGTTTTTATGCCAACTCGATTTTGTCTTTGGTTAGGGGCCAATGTGTAAAAGAACTATAAAGGCCTTATATTGTAATAAAATGGAGGTTAATGACTAATTTGCAATGACAATAAAAGTTTGGGATCAACAGTCCTATTTACCTTCACCAACACTAAATGTTGCCTTTGTGCATTCATTGTCTAGGTGGTAAAACATCGCTTAAATATCGTTGACACCTTTGTCCTGATAGCTTGCTTGGTCCATGACTTAGATGCCTATGGAACATAAGAGTGTAAATTATGAAGTCTGGGCTTAAGATCGGTTTGACATTTTGGGTGTTGACTTGAGTTTGATGAATCCAAAAAAATGTGTATTCTAGTTTGACTCGAGAGATCAATAAAATTAGGTCCTATTACCTAGATAACTCTTGTACTATAGTGACTCGGCCAAACACTCCTCTAGACATTTTTGGGGCATGAGTCAAGTCTCCAACTTTGATAACCAGGGCACTTTGCCCACCTCACTTAGTAACTCAGACGCTTTTCGTCAGTTATGTAATGGAATTGTATCTAATTGCACAATTTTAAATTTTAGGCCTCTAATTGTACAAACCAATAACTTTGGAACTTAAATTTTAATTAAATGTTGTCATCTGAATTTTTTATTTCCATCATTTTTCACCTAAAACCTAAAACTTATTCTCTTTTTCTCCAAAACCCATCTAAAGTGGATTAAGATTGGCTTACACTGTCACTGCCAGCTTTTCTTTGCCATAAGTGCTCATTTTCTACCAACTGCAACATAGAACGATTGAGGCGAACTAAAGGCATGAAATTAAGATAGACTGGAGGCACAAAATCGAGATTGATTGGAGTTGGATGACGAAGATTGGGGATTAAAAAGAAAATGATTGTGAGTAGCGGAGGGTGAGGCCGAGGAGGTCGATGATGGGGTGAGGAAGGCGAAGTCTAAGAAAAGCTGGGGAGGCCAACGGCAGGGCAAGGAAAGCAAGGCCGAGGAGATCGACAACAGAGCGAGGAGAAGCCAAAGAAGTGATGGCAGAGCGAGGTAGAGGAGGAGCTAAGGAGGTCAACGAGGGTAGGGTTGAAAGCTTTCATCCGTAACCCAAAAACCCGACGTATAGGGTCGAGTCAGAGGAAAGGAAAACAAGCATTCGGGTCACCCCGAACCCAACCTTATTCTAGGACATAGAAGTCGGGTTGGTTCGGGTTAAACTCGAAACCACTTGATTAACCCGAATCTCAGCCCAAAACTAACAAATCCATAATACATATACTCAACCCAGTCCATTCCTTAATTTGCTATTTGGGCCCAAGCTTAACCCTAAATGACTTTCCTTCCCAACCCCTATCCCCAACTCGCATCGCCTCTAGCCCTTTGCCCTATATCCCTGTTTTGCCCTCTCTGGCCTCTCCTAGCTACCTTTGCCGTCCGCCCCATTCTTAGCCCCACCTAACGTTGCCCTCTCGTTATCCTCCCCCTCACTTTACTTGTTGGCATGAGATCATTGTCATTGCCATTGCCTGGTTCATTCTCTAGTTTGTTCACCGCATGAGATTGTTGCCATTTTTATCATGTGGTTCATTTGCTGAACAAGATCATTGTCCTTTGGTTCGTTCACCACGTGAGGTCGTCATCGTCCCCTAGCCATCGATCTCTTTTTCAATGCCTCTCGCTCGTAGCTCCACTATTAGCCTCTTTGTCAGCCTCTGTTTTGCCATTCACCACTATTCCTTAGTTCGCCATCGTCATCCCTTAGTCTACTGTTGTCATCCTTCGTCAAAAGTGTTGGTTTTATGTCGATAAACCTGACCTTATATTTTCAAGCGGGTTGAGCCAATAAATAGGATCAAATCGGGATTCATTTTTCGGATATTAAAGTTGAGTGAAAATTTCAAGTTCCGACCCAAACTCGACCCTAACCTGAGATTTACAACCCTAAACTTGGGGGGGGTGAAGGTGAGGAGGAGGTTTGCGAACAGTGGACTTATACCTTGTGTGAAGGGCGACATCGGTTAATAGCGTGTGCGAGAGACACGAGAAAGGGGTTAGAGGGGATAAAATAAGGTACAAAATATAGAATTAGAAAACTTAAATGGCAGTTATGTGGTTTTTCCTGTGATTAAATGGACAGAAGTTACCTCAAGTGGGCAAAGAGTCCCAGTTATCAAAGTTCAAGGCTCGATTCATGCTCTAAAAAAATCCGAGGGGGCGATTTACCGAGTCATTATAGTTAGGGGTCATTTGGGTAATTAGGCCATAAGATTAAGAGCAAATTGTAACTTTTGAAATCTTAAGGATTGCATGTAATTATTATGCAACTCTAGGGTAATGTATAATTAATTTTATACTCCTCATCTCATTTTCTTTATAATATTTTTCTTTTTTGGTCATCCTAACTTTTTTACAATGTTTCCTTATTTGGTAAATTTTTTACATCCCATTTATCATCATACCCATTTTAATTCATCTCTTTTTCCCTTTCCTAAATATGCCCCACTCTTTCTCTCTCTCACTTTCTCCATTTTAACTCATTTGATCTTTCTCTTTCCCCCCTTTTTCGCTCTGGCTGTATTTCATCTTTCTCTCTCATTCCTAGGTTAATGTTTTACCATATGTTCTAACTGAAGTATTTTATGCCATCTAGCCTTCTACCCTAAATCGCTCTTTTCTTATTTCTAGATTTATTGTTTCCGTAATCATTTTGTCATTTGCTCGACTGATGGTGGCAAGGTCTTGTTTGAATTTCATCCCCCATCCTTGCCTTTGGTTCAAATGCCTATATGTTGCTAAAGGCTGCTTCGGCTTTGTTTTTTGAAAATGATTGAATCCTGCCTACTACCATTTTAGCCATGACCGACCTTTTCTAGTCCAAACTACTTTGCTACTTGTGGATTGTTTCCTATTGAAATAAGGGAATTTTGTAAATTGAGGCTAAGCAAAAGATTGATTGAATCAAAATAAACCTTGATTTCTTTAATAAAATATTTATGTTCGTGGATTTGCTTTTTTTTTTTTTTTTTTTATAAATGAAGGTCAAGACAGAGATGGAGGCTAAGCCACATAGTGATAAAAGATTGACAAAGCAAATCTAAGGGCAAAATTAGAAAATAAATGTAAAAAAAAGTCCTAACCCTAAACTTTGTGCAAAACAAAATGCTTCAAAGAAAGATGGACGAAGGTAGTATATATTTTTTGTAGATAGTTAATTTTGAAACCTTAGGAGCTTATGTGAATATGACTTTGATATTAGGGGGTGAGTGTAGTTAACTCTTTTATCATAATAACTAAAAGCTTGAACTTGAGATACCTAGATTCAATCCTGACTAAAAACATATCAAATTTAATTTTTTGCTCAAACTTAAGGTTAAGCTCAATAAAGCTTGATTCTAAAAAGATCAAGTAAACAAAAAATAAAAAAGAGCTCATTTGCATGCTAGTAAAATGTATGCAAACAATAACCACTTGACCTTATTTGGTAGCTGCCATTAATGGCAACATATATATGTTGGGCTTGGTTTCAGGATTAATATTTTTTTATAGTCGGAACGGTGAGTTCAGTTAATTAGAATGGACTTTAAATGAAATAAGTTGTAAAAAAAATATATTTTATTTTCTGCCAACGTATATGGTTAATCCTTCAATTTTACAAACTCACACAAGTTAGTTCTTTAATTTCATCTTATAATGACTTAGTCCTCAAAATGACAAAATGTGGTAAATATATGACTTATCCTTAAGTTTTGACAAACTATGTTATTTTGTCCTTAGTTGATAGAAAATGCACAAGGGTATACATGTGACCTGGATGATGTTGGTGAAAGGCTGAGACTACAAAGGCCTACTTGTCCGTCACTCTAGGTTTGGCAGTTGGAGATATGCTTCATTCATTATAAGTAACCGGTAATCACAGAAAACACACCCAAGATAATTCAAGCTCCACAAAGGATGCCTTTTAGATAAGTGAATAGAGATTAACAAGCAAAGGATCACATAGTTCATTGGATGCTAAGTTAAGTTCACATAGAACTCAAGATAATTGCTTTACTAGCAAGAAATTAATGTCAAATAAATTTTGAATATCACAAAAGTTGAAATGGCCTTAAAAGGTGTTCTAATGGCCAAAATACTCACAAAAACCCTAAACCTTTTCAAAATAGGCTATCCGTGTACTAGGAGTCCCATTTGGACTTGGTAGCATGTCTTAGGTACCCTCTCCTATACCCTTTTCACACAAATGAAAGTACTCACATGCCCCTAAGGCATATAATGTTCAAAATACACTTAGAAAAACTGAAAGAAACTGAAACAAAGTAGTCTTAAGCTAAAATGCCCATAAAGTGCCTAGTAGGCCCTTTCGGGTGTACCCCATGCGCAGTTAGGGGTTTCTGCCCATGTATGGTCCTTTTTTTTCATGTTGGTATTAAGCTTCAAGTATGTTGATCCAAATTCCAAAGTGCTCAGGAAATGGCTGGTCTCAAGTACTAGCTACATCGTTTCCCTCTAGTGGTCTAAAGAGCCCTATTATGTGCCCTTTTAGAACCTCATTAAGCTGTTGGGCTCACCTTTATGCCACGGATCCTGTGGATACCTTCAAGGGGTCTTTACATGCTTCTTGATTTTTATTAATAGCCCTTCTACCCACCTTCTAATTGCCATCAAATCCAAATGTTCTTCTAATTGAAATGTTTTCTTAACAACTTGTAACCCCTTCCATTCTGCAAGCATCAAGATAGCGGAAAGGTTTGCGTATATCATAATTAGCTCAAATTTCATTACTTACCTAACAGGCCCACTGAGTCTGTCTATGGTAGTAGCAAAAAATGCCAATGTGTGGCCAGAAATGACATTGCTTCTGCCTCTTTTGGGTGCCTTCATTGTTGATTCGTTCTTTGGCCACTGCTAAACCAACATAGTTGCTTTTTGCATATCTGGTGAAATTCATCTAAGCCAATATTCTTTGGTTTGCATCAATGTAAGGTGGGTCTAGGGGAGTTTGGTAAGGTTGTAAGGCAAAAATTGAATTTTCTAATGACAGTGACAATGATAAGGAGGGTGGAGAAGTGGTTAGGCATAAGGTCTTCTACCGCTTTAGTCACAAGTAAATTGATCATATATATTGCTCAAACTGATCATGAATTGACCTTTATATTTGTTTTTATGGTTTTGTAAGAGAGATTTCTTTATGATTTGTTGGAAAAAGATGATGTTGTCATGCAGATTATTCTAGGGAAAAGAGGACAATGGTGAAAACGAAAAGGAAGTGAGGGTTCAAGTGTCAATAGAAAATAAAACTTACGCAGTCTACCATTGCATACAATGGCTAAATCAGGATTTAACTCACTCAATTTTTCAAAGTTAAGTGACTAAGTCATACTGTGTGGAACTTAAAGGACTGACTCGCTCAAGTCAAAGAAGTTGAGTGACCAATGTGATTTTGATCTTTTGTTTTCGATAACTTTTACCGGGTGATGCGAGACCAGACTAAGGGCCAGTCGAGCGCCTTTGTTGGGCCTCAAGCCCACAAAATAGCAGGGAAGCCACGAAGTAGACCTTTTTCGGAGTCCTATGACAAAACTACCCTCTATTTTCTGAGAATTTTACGAAGTTGACCGATTCTATAAATTGAACCCGAAACGTAAAACCCTAGATCTCTCCCCAAGTTTGCCCCGTCTGCTCGGTAGCATCAGCAGGTGATTTTGCTCTCTCCATTCCCGACCTTGCAACCTTTGGTGTTCTATGTTTTTCATCTCGATGCATATTTTTAATCACGAGAACTCCAATCCTAACTTTTTCTCGTTTCTCAAGTTATGATTTGGGAGCTAAGCTTTATATTTCATTTTCCCTTCGTTCTTTGGATCTCTCTCCTTAATTGGGGGCTGGGGTAAAGGTTGCAGAAGATGTGAGGCGAAATTTTATCTAGCTTATGGCTTATGTTTTTCAGTGTTTTGCTTTGTGCCCAATGGACGTTTTAGTTCTTATTTTACTTTAGGAGCTTCAAGTAGACACTAGAGTTATGTGGTTTTTTTTGGCAGGTATGGCGCCCAAGCAGCCGAATACTGGTCTGTTTGTTGGTTTGAACAAAGGTCATGTTGTAACCAAGAAGGAGTTGGCTCCACGCCCTTCTGACCGGAAAGGGGTATGTAGATTCCAAACAAGTTGTTCTCTTAGCGTTTTAGTATCCGATATGTACACATTTAAGCATCTGTAAATGGTTGCCTAAGAAACTAGGATGTGAGTATTCTTGTCTGATTTCATTACGGGTACACTTTACATGAATAATAACTAGACGAAGGTTCTCCTTCGATTTGTCTTTTAATTTTATGGGTAATATGATTCAAATGCAATAGGAGGGCTTTCTGTCAGTTTTGCTCGGTTAACTGGAATGTCTATTACCCTTAAACAAAGGGTTTTATACCCTTGTTACATCTTCTCCAGAAATTCTACTATCGCAGAGATAGAATTAACTGAGACTTTGGATCCTGTTGTAATTTAGATTTTTGGCACTCTATGTATGCCTTGATAGTGTTTTTTCTTTTTTTTGAAACGCCAAACTTAAACAAGTAGCTCGATCTAATCATCTTCCCCGACTCTTTTGAGGAAGGTGTTCTGGATAGATACCACCTTTCCTCTCTGCGCTCGGTATCTCAGTTTGCACTCACATATGTAATAGGTTATCGTTATATATAGCTTATTAAAGTAGAATGATGATGAAATTCCCAACTTCTCTCTTATAAACGTATACCCCTCTACAGAAAACGAGCAAAAGGGTCCATTTCGTTAGGGCCTTGATCAGGGAAGTTGCTGGTTTTGCTCCTTATGAAAAGAGGATCACTGAGCTTCTAAAGGTGGGTAAAGACAAGAGAGCATTGAAGGTAGCTAAGAGGAAGTTGGGAACTCACAAGAGAGCCAAGAAGAAGAGAGAGGAGATGTCCAATGTTCTCCGCAAGATGAGGTAATTTTGTTTATAATCACTAGTTCTAGTATTTTTCCTTAAATTGCGTGCTAGTATTTTTTATGTCCTTTCAAGTTTCTGCAAGGCATTTCGATACTAACCATATATTGATAAATGATATTGCAGAGCTACTGGCGGTGGTGAAAAGAAGAAGTGATCAGTGATCTGTGCCCCCATTGATGCGAATCGCTTTGGAACAAGTTTACTTGCAATCATGTAGTAGACATTAGATGAGTTTTTGATTGGTATTGTGATGTTTTCAGCTGTGACTTGATATTTGAGACTAGAAATGTGGAATTGGAAGTTTTGAAGCATTTGAATTCCGCTTATTTTATTTCTGCTGCGCATATGTGCGATCAATTGATCCATATCCGTTGATTGTCGAGGATGATAATAATCATCTGCAGGCCTCCTGGTAGCTCTATGTCCTACTTCCTCTAGCTTCTGCTTGTTCTCCTTACTATTTTCCCGTCATCCTTTGCCCAAACGAAACGGTTGAATCCAGAGTTGTCTCATGTTTGCTACATGTTGTGCGTTGCGTTGTTTGGATAAGCAATGCCTGCTGCATTTTAGAGCTACAGGGACCTGAATGTTACAAATCCACGTGATGTTGACGACCATGCCGAGCTTTAGTTGTTTGCTCGAGTGTTAGTCAGTATAATATGACTATCTGCGGGGGCAGGGTTCGTCTTGGCCCCTGGAAGGCTGGAACTTTATGTTTGCACCATCAGTCGGGTTAGCTTTTTAGAGCCAATTTTTTTTTAATTTAAAGCAACTTAATTCATGATGATTTATTTTTATTTTTTACATCTTTTTTTGTGGATCCAAATTTATTTGAAAGCTAATATTATATAGATGTAATAATTTATTTGAAAGTAAGTTTTTATGATATTATTAATTTTTTATAATTTTAGATATTAAAAAAAAATTCATAAATTTTAATAAGATTATAAAAATTATATTTTTTAATGATTGCACATACATAGTATTGACTTTTAAATAAAATTAATTTTAGATAAAAAATTTAAAAATAAAAATAAGTTATTTTAGATTAAGTTGACTTAAGTTCGCTCTTAGTCTTTCTGTCTTCTCAGGGAACTTATTCTTGTTTTTTTATTCCTTTATTTTCTATATTTCCTTTGTGAATTTTTTTCCAAACTTCTTTAAATTTAGATTTCTTTAAATTTAGCATTTAGAAACTTCTAATAAGTTGTGTTTAATTCACATTAAGTATTTCAAGTAACGTATGTTATGAATAAGACTAAAACTTTAAATTTTTACAATTAGGTCACTAAACTGCTAGAAATCTAACAGGTTAATGTCAAGTTGATTGAATTAATTGAGTTAAATAAGTGCCCCATGTTTTATAATTGAGAGACTGAGTAGCATTGCACCAACGTTTAAAAAATAAAAATACCTTAGTCAACATAATTTGAGAGACAATAAGTGATTTAACCCTAAAAGTAATCCTTATTGTTCTCACCATGAGTTTATAGACAAAAACTGTAGGTGTAAACACTACTACTATTAGTATAAATTGTGCATTCCCCGATGTCGCAACAACATACGAAGATTTCATAGAGACTCATTGCACTGTTGTTAAATTTTATCAAATCGTAATTATATTATCCATGTTACTTCTGTACAACCCCAAGCTCTTTGAGCTTTCAATTTTGGTTAAGAACACTGTTCTCGAAAGATTTAAGAAATTTTCAATTTTTTTTTGGGTATACAGAAGAAAGGCCAAGTGGGAAGCGAAAGATTGATTATTAGACTGTAACGATGTTTATGGTACCCGCACATTACGCTAACTTAATCTATGTTAATATTAAATATAAATATAAATAGTGTTGGTTATTGATAAAAAGAAAATTCATAAAAATAATTAAAAGAAAAAACAAGAATCAGGATAAAAAGTCAAAGTAAAGTTTTGAGACTAACAAAAAGATTTTAAATATCAATAGATAAACTGTAATGACTAAAATTTTGTTTTAGAACAGAAATAACATAAAATAGTTAATAAAATAAGAAAAATAGTGACATTTAATGATGGATACATAAGAAAATAACAAAAAATGGTCTTCAGGCTAAGAGAGTAAATGTAAAGATTTTAGGAATTAAAGGATTAACCACTAACTTAATAAAGAAAAAAAATGAAAAAAAAATGAAAACATTAATTAAAACAAAGCAACTTGAACCATACCTAAAAGTGGACAACTCATAGTGGCTAAAGTTTTATTTTAAAAATTAATAATAATAAAGTAACAAAAAAAGGTTAAAGAAAGTCATTATGGTTGATTAGAAAAATAAAAGAAATAAACCATGGTTACCAAGATTTTACTTTAGAAGACAATAAATAAAAAGCAACAAAATAATTAGAGGCCAAGAGAATAAATGAAAAAATTTTAGTTATTAAGTATGGGGACTAAAATGACCAACAAACAGAACTCAGTGACTATAATGGGAAAATGCAAGAATTCATGCATTGAAAATGCATTTAACCACAAAGAAATATGGAACAGACTAAAATTGTGAAAATAAAGACATAGGCCATTGCTAAAGTGACTTCCATGCAAAAAAAAAAAAAAAAAGGATCGAGCTTCAAAACAAACCGAACACATCCAGAAAAAGTAGTAAAATAAAAATAAAAATAAAAAAAACATACTGTTCATCTACAATGATTTCTACTATAAATGAACAATAAAATTTGTAATCTTTTAGAATATAGTGAGATTTAGTGACCCATATATTGTAGCGGATATTTTTGTAACAAATATTAGTAATAGATAATTAAAAATTTCTCACTAATAAATTCATGAAAATCAATAAAAAATTTTATTTGTTTCAAATTTGAGTTTGACTCTCTTCATGTTATATTTTTATCATAAAAATGACAAGTTATCATCAAAATATAACACTATGAAACAAAACATAGTACATGCTTTGAAACAAAGTATTTTTTTTGTTATTAAAAAAAAATTCACTAAAATTTTTCATCTTTTATTAACTCAAACTCTATTTTTTATTATCGATAAAAAATATATATATAGAAAAATTCACTTTCAATGTTAACAATTATGGACCAAATTACTGTTTTAAACTATAGAGTTTGAAGTAAATAATTGATGCTATAAAAAGTAATCATCAATAATGATAAAAAATGACCAAAATATAAAACTATGTTTTAATATATGTTAATCAATTAATAGTTTAACTATCAACTTAACAAAGATAAAAATAAAATAAAATAAAATAACTGACTAAAGCCGAATCAACTAGAACCAGGCCAAGGGTAGGCAAATTATAATAATTAAAGGTTCATTTTAGAAAACAATAATAAAGAAAATCAATAAAAAAAAGTTTAGATCAAGACAAAAAGGAAAAAAACTTTATGTATTAAGGATTTAAAAATTGATTTAATAAAGATAAAAAAGTGGTTTTACTAAAAAATAAATAAATTATTGTTACCAATGTCATACTTTAGAAGATAGTATATAAAATAACAATAAAAAAAACTTGGGGACCCAGAGAGTAAATAGAAAATCTAATTAAATAGTTATAAAAAATGGGGACCAAAATGTAATGTGGACGTAATTTAGAAACCTAAAATGGGAAGGATTAGAAAATTAAGGATTAAAATTGCATTTTACCTGAAACAAAACATGAAATAAACTAAAAACGAGGAAATTGCAATATAGGCACTCAAAGGTGAGTGCCTTTGCAAAAACATGATCAAATGCAAACAAGAGCAAAATGCAAAAGAGATAGACGCCAAAAAAGAAAACAAGATACGGTGCTGTTTATCTACATTGAGTTCACCGTATATGGAGAGTGAAAACCTATCCTCTTTTAAAATATAGTTATAAGGGTAAAATTTACCGAATGTCACATAGCTTTTTTCTATGTCCAAATTGGGTACCTTATCTTTAAAATTATCCTAGTAAGATATCTTTTCTCTTATTGTGTGTCTCAATTGCCAATTGGATATTTTCCGCCAATTTCAGTGTTAAATTTGATGGAAATCATTGATGCGACATTAATTAATATTAAAATAAATCTTAAATAACAAATTTAGTCCTCATACTTTTATCATCAACAATTCTAAGACTTAAATTTCTAAATCTACAATTTAGACCCTTCAAATCGGGTTCAGGCCTACATCTCGACCTCTTTTTCTTGAGCCAATACGAGCTCATCTCTCCGATCCCTCCTCAATCCGCATGTCTTTTCTCTCTGACTCCTTGTTCAGGACCTCCGGCCAATGCTTAAGGCGCCGATGACGGAGCTCAGACCAAGGGATGAAAGGTGGTGGTGTTCGCAGCGGCTAAGGGTTGTCAGAAGGTGGTGGGACGGGCAAGCTGGAATGTCATAATTATCTGATGCAATGAGGAGAGATGTGCGAGGAAGCCTCGATTCGATGCCCTGTTAACCCAGCCCAGCCCCATTGCTGCCCGCCTCAATTCAATGCCCTGTCAACTTAACCCAATCAGTGCTGCCGCCGCTGTCATCCCAACCCAATCCGCGCAACCGTCGTCGTCGTCCCAACCCAATTTGCTGTCTGCCTCGATTCGCCGCCGTCGTCAACCCAACCTAATTGATTAACCGAGAGGGGATCTTCGAAGACACTCGGCAACTTGGGATTTTGGAAAGGGATTGCGGAACATTTAGGTCTTCGAGCTAGGGGATTAAGAGTTGAACCGTTTAGCAAGCATTGGTGCTGAAGAATCGCAGCAAAGTGGAGGCGAGAGAGAATCAGAGAGGTGGCGGCGAAAGAGAATCGATTCTCATCTCGGTACTCCCTGTAAAGTTTATAAGTTTTAGATTGAAAAATATTAATTAGAAAAGTTTGAGGACCAAAATTGTTACTTATTTAAGATTTATTTTAGTGTTATTTAATGCTACATCATCAATATTTTGCCAGATTTAAGATTAGAACTGATGGAAGGTTCTTAATTGAGACACGCAATAAGAGGAAATGTACTTTATTAGAACAAAGTGAAGGTCGGGTACTTATTTAGGGAAAAAAAATAAATTAGGGGAGCCCCAAGGAACTTTACCCACAGTTAGGGGTGTTTATCTAACCCAATCAACTTGCAAAACCAGTTGTCCTAAACCAAACTGAATCGATAGCAATGTGGGTTAGGGTTGGGGTGGGTAGTGAAAAAGTGAACCCGATCATTCATACAAAGTGGGGCGAGCTCCAATCTATAAAACCTGCATAAACCCCACCCAACCTGCTTTTTTCCCTAATTCCTAAATTCTAATCCCTAATAATGTGATGACAGTGCTCAGAGCTCACTTCTTTCTCTCTTGCTGTGCGATTTATTTTTTTACTTATTTATAACTATTTTAGATTGAGATGTTTTTTTTTTCTTTGTAGAAATTCACATGAAACTTTGGCTATTTTGTATACATCTAGTTTCCGTTGTTGAGTATTAAAATTGACCATTATGACATACATATAGGTTAAGGAGCAAAGAGACAGAAAATGAGAAAGAAGAGTTAGACTATTCGGTTACTTATGCAAATTATTATAAGTTGATTTTTGTTTATAATATATAAATTTATGGAGGTGAATGTGAACTTTTACAGCTGGCTTTTCTTATTTGTTTATTGATATCAACGCAATTTGAGTTTTGAGATCATTATTTAAAACCAAAGTAAGTTTAAACCATACCTTTTGTTTTTTGTAGTTTTTTTATTTTGTATTATTGTTATAAATTGATTTTTTTTTTTCCTGAGCATTTTAGGCACATACAATTTTATTTGAGTTGAGACATTTTTTATATAAATTAAAACTTGAAGTATAATTGTATGTTTTTTTTACTTATTTATAACTATTTTGGATAAAAATTGTTGCATTACATGAAAATATAAAGGTCATAATGAACTTATTTTTATGTGGTTTAGGTTGTCATCGAGTTTAAGGGTATATGAATAGAGTTAGACAGTTAATTGGGGAGCCCAGTCAATGATGCGGGTAAAGTCAGGTTGAGCCAAAACCCAGTTATATCCAACCGCGAACACCCCTGGCCCATGGTTATTTTTGCTGAGATGCATTAAGTGTTCTCGTGACGTAGAGTCTGGATTGTTTGGAGTTGGGTTTCTGATTGATTGAGACTTGAAGAGTTATGAGGTGACTACGTTGTATAACTCGGAATCTGGATCATGTTAGCTGACATGGAATTTATAACTTCATGTTTTTAGTCTATTACTTTTGGTGCTGTTCTGATAGTCTTAGACTTTAGAGTTGTCTTTTCACTTCGACCTTTAATGAGGCACTGAGGTAAATATGGATTGAAGCAGGTATGACGTCCAAGCAGCCAAATACCGGCCTCTTTGTGGGTTTGAGCAGAGGCCACATTGTGACTAAGAAGGAGTTGGTTCCACGCCCCTCTGATAGGAAAGGGTATGTAGATTCTGGCCTTTTTTGGCTTTCAATTCTTGTCTTGGTACCTGCTATGTACAATTCTGATCTGTTAATTATAGCTTGAAGCAGAAAGAATTTAGGATGACTTCATGCTTCTATCATCCATTAATCCTTTAATGTGGCAATTATCAATGAGTTTTCTGAATGATGGACTTTGGTGTAATCATTACAACTAGATCTTTGGGGAAGGCATTTGGCCGTTTGACTTATCCGCCCTTTACGAACACATATGGTCCTTCCATCCATGCCCATGCTTGTATACGCATTTAAAAATTGGTGGAAGGACAACTTCTTATTCTTCATGTGATTCTTGTTTGTAGAAAACTAGCAAAAGGGTTCATTTTGTGAGGAACTTGATCAGGGAGGTTGCTGGGTTTGCTCCATATGGGAAAAGGATCACTGAGCTTCTGAAAGTGGGTAAGGACAAGCGAGAATTGAAGGTAGCTAAGAGGAAGTTGGGAACTCACAAGAGGGCGAAGAAGAAGAGAGAGGAGATGTCTAATGTTCTGCCCAAGGTGGGGTAATTCTATTAATATTTACCACTTTTGGTGTTGTGCTTCAGAATGGCATAGTGGAGATTTACATGGTCTTTGCTTGCTGTACATAGTTGTGACAGTAACTTCACTTTGATAAACGGTATTGCAGGGCCACTGGAGGTGGTGAAAAGAAGAAGTAAATTTTCACTACTGCTGATCCCCAGAGAAAGTTCACTTAGAAGCTTAGATGACCTTTATTAGTCATTATGTTGTTTTTCATCTGTCATGTCATCTGTGACTGGATATTATGCTTCCAGCTTAGTTATATTTGAGAGTAGGAATGCGAAAGTGAAGTTCTGCGTTTCTTTTGACGTCAGAAGATCTCGTAATTGCTATGTTCATGAAAAATACTCTTGAGCCTGCAACTAACGAATGCTATTGTGACTTTAGCAAGCTGTAAGCAATCTTTCATCTGATCTGAAATGCGAGCTCCAATTGCTATTTTGATTGGCATGATCATTCAACACTCGTTTTTGTAATGAAAATGTAAGTCTCTTGAATGTCTTTTGATCGCCGGAATTCACAATAGGTTATTCACTACGGACAAGGGATTTGGTATTTGTGTACTCCATCTGGTTTAGAGCAATATCTGTAGGTGCTAGAAACAAACTTCAAAAAGTATCCATCTTGTTTGAAATGGAGAACATGATTATTCAATACAATCTCAGCTGCTATGGACGACTTTATTCAACTTTACAGCTGGAAAGGTTTGGAACCTCGATTTGCTGATCCAACCTTTCTATAGCACAAGCAGATTTCCAATTCTAAGGTACAACAAAATCTCATCCATGGACGGGTACAACAACTGATCATAAGCTAGCAAAATACAACAGCATTTAACCTCTAAAAGTGATGAGGGCTTGGAGGTGATGGATCATGTTTTGAACTTTTGTGTAAGTTTCTCAACTCCATCCCTGCAATCTCCAGCCACTCGCTTTGTCCCTTCTTTAACTGCCATGCCAAATTCTGATGCACTATGCTGCAGTTGTTGCATAGAGGCTCTCACCTTGACCATGGTAGTCTCTTTCAGTTCTTCAGTCTTAGTACCTGCTCTCAAGGTCCACTCCTTCAATGCAGCAACCAAAAGTTGTATCATCTCCACAATCTTGTTGATTATGTCCTTTGATTTCCCTTTTACATCGCCTGCCATGTTCTTCAACTTGTCCACCACAATTTGCGACCTGCTAACAGTTTCTTCTACAGAAATTTGCTTCTCAACATTAAGCCAAGAGACCCCTGCCGAGCTTGCTTCACGGAGGTCATTGTCAACTACAACTCTAATGCCTTGCCTTTCCCAGCGATCTCTAGCCTCCTCTAATGCTTTTGCTTGTTCTCTAGCTCTTTTTGCTTCATCTTCAGCCCAAGCCCTGGACAAAAATCATAAGCAGCATCAATAAGCATCAGATGTTCCAAATTGGAACAATGGTGGAACTGTATTGACAGGAAAGAAGAGGCAAAGAGCACTTCAGTTTCATGATTCATGTATTAAAGTCCCATCACAACTTGGCATTTGTTGTCAGTAAAAGTACAAATACATCAATTTTGGCGATTCAAGCTGACAGCAGTGAACCAGTGATTTAACTTCAAGTTCTCACAAAGCTGCAGTTTCCATGAGAACACATCTTCCGCTCTCACTTGCTACTTATCTTTCAAATAGTGTCTCAACAGAGTCAATTAACATAGAAGAGTTTCAGTAAATTAGTTGAGAAAGATGGAATCAATCTGTCAATACATTACAGTGAAAACACATTTCACAGAAAACACATTCCACACCAACATTGTACCAGCCTCGAATTCTATCCACACTCATCTAAACAGAGTAAAGACCTTTAACTAAGTACCAGTGTTCATGTGGACATTGTGACACCAGAAACGCAGACATTTTTAATTAAGCACTATAGTCAACTCCTAGGGCAACCATTTGTCTGTATATTAGTCAACAGATAAGGTAACCATTTGTATCTGCTCAGATGAAATCAACTGCCTTACCTGGCAATGGCCAAAGCTTTTCGTTCAACCTCCAACTCATATTGTAACCTTGAAATCTCCTGACTTTCTTTCTCTGCTTCTTCTTTTAGTTTTTCAATTCTTTCTTTTTCATATGAAACCTCCACTTTGTTGGTCATGAGGCTTTCTAGTTGCTCCTCCACTTCATATCTTAATCTGGTCAAGACTTCCATTTGTGATTCAATAGCAGCACGCTCCTTCATTAATGCAATATTCTCTTCTTCTCTCTCAATTCTCAACCTATCCATTTCACGCTTTGCCTCTTCAGCCATTCTCTCAACAGCATGGATTTTTTCTCTCTCCATCAAAAGCTCCTTCTCAAAGCTTGCATTAATATCTTGCTCGACTTGGGCAACTAAAGCATTATGAGCAGCAACAGCATTTTCTGCCATAGATTCTGCTTCTATGCGAGCAAGCTCCTCGCTTACTACATCAGAAGCTTCACCAGTAGCAAGAGCAACAGCAGCTTGTGCATTTGTGACAGGTTTATCTGGCTGGAACAGTCTCGTGCAACCTGTCAAATTATGACATTACAATTGCTGCCTTCATTGTCAAAATAAGAATGGAACTTCAACAAGATTTTGTCAATACTGTTAATGTTTACCAAATGCAAGTGATATGATTCCCAGTTCTCCTGAGGAGAAGTCAGCTATAAGGGCAGGCCAAGCATCAGGGTTTATCTTATCAATATCAATGAAGCCAGAAAGTTGATAAAGCACCTACTCAATGTCAAAACCAGGAAGTTAATGGAAGTTGGCAAATTACATACATCTAAATAAATGCATTACATAAATTAAGCAATATGTACACAATTTCAACAGCAGGTACCTTTTGGTCAGCATCTGGAAGTTGCCTCTTCTCTAGGGCCATCTTCCAGCTCACAAGGTCCTGACGTGACAGAGGACTGAGGAACAAAAGACACAAAGAGAACAAGTTTAGAGAGGCAAAACTCTTCCCCCTCCCACGAAATCAAATAACTGCAAACTATAATAGGCTAATGTACACTAAATTCAAAATATGTACACTCGACCATTGCTGTTCCTTCTGCAGGTCATGATGAGAAGCTAGACAACAAACATAAGCTCGGCTTGTGCCAGGGCCCAGCACACAGATTTAGAGTTTGCAATAAATCAAATGGCAGTTATGCCTCTGAATGTGGAAGGCAAATCATCAATCACCTTTCAGGAAAAAAATAGCAAGGGCTCTCATCATCATTTAACAAATCACGATTTGAAAGCTTGCTTGAGATGAGGCCAGCTTCTGCCAAGCCTGAAATGTAATACCCCATTAGAACACATATCCCCTCTACTCTAGAATGAAAAACATTCTACTAGAAACTTCCATAAAGGAAGAGAAAATTCTTCCTAAAATTACATAGAAAATTTCAAATTCAACTAACCTTGAATGGCAGGAAAATCAGGGTCTTCAGGTTTGATATCGTTAAAAGCAAGTTCAGTAATATCCTCAATGTACATTGCAGGATAAACTTTTGACACTGTATTCCTGCGAAGCAACTGATGGGTGTTAATTTACCATACCACAGCCTGAAGTCCAGATATTCATATCTGAATATGTGAAGTGGCTGGAAAGAAGCCTACACCTTGACAGAGCACTACTTGCAGACACCAACCAACGGGCATACTCGCGACGTGTACAAAGATTACCAGGTTGAGCATCAGCCTCAATAACCTAAAGAAGATAATAAAAATGAGTAATTGCAAATCACAATAACATAACATCTGCACATGTTAGGGCATCAATGTTCAGAAACAAGGGTGATGAATTTCATTTATTTATTTATTTTTTTGTATAGAACGGTGATGAATTTTAATAGCTGCAAGTTGGACTATTTCACGAGTTCCCTCACCTCCTTCCATAAACAAGAGGTAGAGTTTAGTCAGTTTAACAAAGAAAAAAAATGATAAAGACTACATCCTCTCTCTCTCTCTCTCTCTCTCTCTCACACACACACACACACACACACACACACACACGCACGCACACAAACATACAATATCTCACCCTCTCTGCTTACAAAATGGCCTCTTTTCTACATAAAGAAATGCTAAACCCTTTTATATAAAGAAACACTCTTTTCATTGTTTCCACTCTACATTGTGAACAAGTCAACTTGTGGAGGTAAGATACATATTTCCAGCAAAATATACAAAGATAAAATCAACCAAATGACCCTCTGTTCAGTTCTGAGATGGTACACTTTTAAGCATTACATCCAACAGATGTTTGCTTTTAGGAAGTGAAGAAAACATTTCAGATGTTGACTTGCATTAAACATGTCGCCAAAACTCCTCTCACTGATTGCTAGAGAAGCCAAAAAAAAATCATAATTCTAGAGAAGTATCTCATTCGAGCATCAAGGATTGCAACTACAACAATAAACCAGCTAGTTCATCCAGGCTTGACAATATAAGCATATTTTATTCAGAAACCAGTTTCAACAAGATTGTTCTCTCCCAAAAGGTAGCAGCAGAGAGAATAAAATAGAATGAAAAGTTATAGGGAGCACACAAAGATAATTATTCTTGCTACAAATATTCTAGTGAACCAATTCTAGTATAAAACAAAACTGTTGTTTTATACTGGGTGGATTAAGATGTGCACCTAAAAATAAAAGAATTGGGATAGAATAACAATAACAGATAAGGAATGTGTAATAAGAATCAGATAAATACCTTCAAAGCTTGAAGAGCTGCCAATGCCTGCGCCTGTACCTGATCTACAACAGCGGCAACCAGAACCTTTCCAGGATGTGCTGGAAGAGCTGCAGCAACAGCAGATGGAGCAGGTATGCCAGCTGGGGATAAAGAACTTCTAGGTTTAGCGGATTTATTGGATGATATGTTTTTATTTGTCTCTTCATCACCACTTTCCACTTCCTGATTTAGAAGTTGATACTGCAATTCTGACACAGAAGTTTTCTTCAATGACCCACTCTCACTCAAATCATTCACCGAGTTACTAATTGTATCTGTGACTAATTGAGGCAGCGTCTTGGTGCCAAGGTCATCTTTGTTTGAAGAAGGGGCTACAGCCTCGGTAATGCTTGTGGAGAAATTTTGAGTTTCAAATGTATCCACCTCTGGACTGACAGAAAAGCTTGAAGTGATGGGTGCAACTGACACGCTACTGGAATCAGCAAAAGAACCTGATGAAATATTGGAATTCTCTTTCACTTGTAAGTCAGCAGGTCTTTCTTGGTGATCATTTCTGTTGTCTATTTGACTAAACCCATCAGATTCTATGCCATTAATAATGTTAATTTCACTCTCTAGAGTTGGTTCAGGGTAGTTTTTATCAAAATTTCTATCTGAATCTTCATGGATAGTTGATACAAGGGTATTGCTTGTAATATCAGGGACAGGCAATTGATAAGGCCCTAAAGTCAAATCAGAACTGTCTGATACATCATGACAGTCATCCGATGCATCCTTTGTGGAGGCTGGATGAATCCCATTGTCATTATCAATTTTACTCTTGGATGTTGTGCTATTTAATTCCAAGGACGAGGAAAAGGCCTCGTCTGTACCTGTATTGTTCTCCAGACTACTGTCATCCTCAACCACACCATCACCCGTCTTTTCATTCTCCCCAACTTTAGTAGCCCCTTCGTCATATGCCAATGAAATTTCTTGATGAGTTGTTAATGGTTCCATCTGTTGTTTTGGCCCTGTATTTGGCAAAACGTATCTCCTTTCATCACAGCATTAATCAGATTCATGAATTCATCAGCTAACTTAATTTGCATAAAAAAGACAGTAATGAAATAGCACACAAAGAGTCAGAAGACCCCAACAAAGCAGTCTTTAGATTAATATAGACGGCTTACTAGAAGTTTGTTTGCTCAGAGATACTGCTGCCAGTGTAAGCCCTACCACTACGACAACTCCAGCCACTCCAGCTCCCACAATCCCTGGAAGCACACTAGTTCCCAAGTGTTATTAGTCAAGAAAATGGAAACCAAAGCAAGAAAGATAAACAAGTTATATAGAAACAAAAAAGTAAACACTTGGGACAAATATAACAATCACTCTTCGTGCCCAAATCATCCTACAGAATAATTTAAACAGCATTCATAAAATAATCTCAAATACAATTACTTAGTTACAGGCAAAAAAAAAAAAAAACGACACCCATTTTCAATTCACAATCTCAACTTGCTTAAAAAGTCTTAACTCTTATGTCCTATACCTCCAAAGTATTGCTTCCTCTGGGATTCGATGGGCGAAGAATCAGAATTATCGGCGTCAGACCAGCCGGAGAATGTGTCGGCGGCAGAGTCGGAGCGGATACAAGAAACGTCATTACAACGCCATTCCGCTTCCTTATCTTTCCGACCAACAGAAAACAAGCGAACCCGATCACCAAGCCTCCCCGCTAGTGTCCGCACAAGAACAGTGCGTGGTCCTCTACGATTCCCGCAGTTCCAAGCTAATCGGAGCTGGAGCGAGCTCGGCGACGACGAGACAGCCGTCGAAGGCATCGAAGAGGAGAGAATTGAATTCAAAGGCCTTGCGAAGAAGTCAAAATTGGCAGAAATTGAGAGAGAAATGAGAAACAGAAGGCGATTTCTCCTAGGGTTTGGTTTGTCTTGTTGGTAATCTGAACTGAGTAAGGCTGAAACTGAAAAGACAAAAGGACGAGCAAATGGGTGAGGTTTTTCCGTTAATCGTTTTCTTCCCTCTCCTCATCCCTACCGGCCTCTTCTGCTTTTCAAGGAGAAATAGCAATCTTCGTATCCAATCCTTTGAGTTCTTTTCCTACCAGTACTCAATGTTTATTATACATCAATCATCTCAACTCTGATGCTTATAATATTGCTATGCTCCAGTTCAGTGCTCATACTCATATGCCAATTTTCTCTACTGGCTGTCAACCTACCGCACCCTCATCTGCTTGGGCTTGACATCGGCTACCTAAGGGCAAAATGCACCATTGGTCCAAACCTTTAGTTTGTGTTGTAAATCAGTCCCCAACCTTAATTTCATAGCAAATTGATCCTAAACTTTTATAATTCATTGCATATTGGTCCCTAACCCTAGGCAGGTATAGAAACTTGATTTATAGAGAAAAAAAATGATAGTTTAAATTCTCTATTATCTGTAAGAAAATTATAGTACAATTTGAATTAACGGAAAAAAACAATTGTCAAACAGTTTAAATTAGAATTTAAAAAATTAATATGATATAATTCATGAGAGTTGATGAATTCAAATTATTCAATAAATTCAAAATGCATCATATTTTATTCATAGAAAATAGAAAATTTAAACTATTAATTTTTCTTCTTTGTAAATCAAGTTTCTGTGTCTATACGGCTGCACTACGGAGCAATATGCAATGAATTATAAATGAATGAAACCATTTTGTAACAAAATTAAAATTAGGGACTGATTTGCAAGAAAAATTAGAGATTAGGGACCATTAGTACTATTAGTTGCTGGTATGCGCAACTATGGATCAAAATTTTTACTAAAAAACTTCTTGTACTAAACAGCATGTAAAATAGTTAATGGATAATCTGAATTCAATTGTTAATTCATCTTTCAAAGCGGAGAAAAAATTAAGATCTTATTTTCTTTCAAAATACATTGTTCCATATTATGTACCATCATCAGATTACATATAACAGGTATATCATGAGTAAAGTTTTAATTCTAGGGTTGGGTTCTCGCTTCCGTTTTTAACTGTTTTTTTACTATTATTTTCATAACACTTTTATTTAAATTTTGAGCCACACTTGTGTTAGGCAAGCATGGTGGTCAAGCCAGAGAGGAAAAAAAGCAAGAAGAGGTTTTCATCTGTTCGACAAAATTAAAAAAAAAAAATAATATTTTCATACTCTTGCTTCTTGCTCCTGCTCTAGGAATGCAGTCAATTAGATCATGTGCATAAGAGCAGTTTGGCATGCACAGTTAATGAAAACTGATAAAGTAGACCACATTTTAAAATGTTACTGCTATAAGTTATAGCCCTGCTTGAGTGATCGAAATGTGGAGCTGATAAGGAACTTCAGTGATAACAAAACAGTTTAGTCCCTGAAAAACTAGTGCCTAAGTCTGATTGTTTGAGGAAGCAGGATAAGATTGAAAGTAACATATTTGTCTCTATAAAGTCACGTCACGTGATCTATACAAATTATAATATACTCATTCTGTCTCAAATTTTTTGTCACATTTTAATTTTTTTTACTTAAGTTTGGTTTAAATTTATTTATATTAATATTTACTTATTTTTTTTAAAATATATTTAGAAAGTACACGACTTATAGTTTTTGAAAATAGATTTAAAAAAAAAAATTGGACAGAGGTAGTTTTAGTACTAGGTGTGATCGCATCCATATTCCACTCCAAAAGAACATTTTTGTTTATACATCAAGTGTCCATATAAAATACAACATGAACAGGAACAAGAGCAGCGTTTATCCATATAGGGCAAACTCAATTAACGAACATACTGTATCGTACATCCCATGTGGAAGATCAGGATTTGAGTGATGTTGCACTCTAAAATATCAGACATTTAAAAATAGTCAATTGTTGCAAGAGTCATCCATGATTTTGTGCAGCAGATATTTCACTCTAACTTTCTAATAAGCACTCTTATCCTTATAACTCTTGTAAGATTCAGAGTACAAAAAAAAAAAAAAGTTACTGGCCTCAAATTGACTATTAGGCCTAAATTTTCCAACTCTTAGTGAGAGAGAAAGAGGCCTCCTTATTAGAAAACAATGTTGTGAGGTCATTAATAACTAAAGCATTAGCTATCCTGCATTGTTTGTCCAAATGGCAAAAACACAGAGGGATATGGCACTTCCAAGTATGAGGTGTTCATTGTGCGGGTTAATATAGTTTATGACCAAATTCGTAATTGTACCGTATAGTAAATGATTTTATAATTTAGAAACCATAACCGCACCGCTTTATAGATAAATTAAAAAAAACTGCACCATATAAATGCGGTCCAATTGCGGTTGGTTGCGCCTTTTTCAAGTTATAAATGTATCATATTAAATCAAAATAATTAATATAAGTGCATAACATTGATAACAAAATAAAAATATAATTCAGTTCATAAAACTAACACACATAAGAAATACAAATCTCAAATAAGTCAAATTTATCATCATAAATTGAGAGGCTATTTCAATTAGCAGAGGTGCAAGAAAATATTTGAAAGAAAAAAGAAAGGGAAAGGTTTTGGTGTTCTGTTCCTAAGCTACCCGGCCCTCTTGCTCTTTACTCAATTTCTTCCATTTAATTTTTAAAAAGAATAAGCTAGTTTATTTGTTGCACATAAATTGCTAAAAATGAACAAGAAATTGTTTGCACCTTAAGAAAAAATCCTAGAAAAACATTATGAAAATTTTTCTTACCTATCTGATAGCGGCAATTGAAAAAGAAATGTACAATATAGTCTTCTATTCGGCAAATAACCCAGGTCCCAAATATGGTTATTTCTCTTTATTCTCCAGTTCCTTTGCCCCTGTTTGAATGTCTAATGGTGGTCTCAACTCGTGACTCTTGTCTGAGAGCAACAGGGAGCAACACAATGTTGCAACTAGGGGAACAAGAGAGAATTTGATTGGGCTGGTGAATTAGGCACTAGGGGAATGGAATATGATGGATAATGGATTAGACTTTTATTTAAGTATTGGACTTTAATTTTGGCTTGAAGGAATTAGTTTTAAATAATATAATTAAAGATTAAAAGGGTTAGAAAATTAGTTAATCAGGTATATAATTTTAGTTTATATTAGATTAGACCTCTCTTATTGGGCTGACACAGTTTTTACTGGTTATGGCATTAAAAAATCATAATTGCACCATATGATATTTGATTTTAAGATTTCTAAACCCAGATCATAACTGGAACCGCATAAACCCGCATACTATTGATTTTGTGCAGATCAGTTTATGCAGTTTGTGGATTGATTGGGTTCTGTACACACTCTCACTTCCACCCTTGGGGTTCGAACCTCCCATTCTCCCTTTCCCTTAACCCTTATCACACTTGTTGTATAATCATAAAGTTAAATACCATGGTATACTGCTTACCGTAGGTAAGCTGTATGCGGTACAAATGTTTTTATTTTTTATCATTTTATCGCGTAGTATACAACGGTATTTCGCGATATTTCACATACCGCTTACTTTTTATGTATATTTTGTTTAAAAATCACAGTATACTGCGAGGGACATATCATGGTATTTTATTTTTCATGGATGCGTGCAAGATTTTTTTTTTTTGTTTATTTTACATCAAAATATCATAAATATATAGAATATTAAAATATAATTAATACACATATCATAAAATAAATATTTACTTTTATTCTTTTGGTTACTTTTCTTAATTAATATAAAAATTTAATGATTACTTTGAACCACCTAAGAACTTAATATAGTATTAGAAAATGTATTATTATTATTAAAATATATTTTTTTTATCAATAAATTAGTTTCTTTATGAGCATTATTTATTTTGCCCTATATATATCACATTTTTTTAATATATTTTTTGTATTAAAAAAATATTTTATATCATATATATTTTATTTTTATTTGACAAATTATGATAAGAAAAATTAAAATATATAAAAATGTGTAAAAAAAACTTATTGAATTTATATCATTTTAAAATAACATTCTAACACATTCCCTCCATCCCAAAAGTTTTGCTCAATTTATTTTTGGCAATTAATATGATATTTTTTATTTTGAACATTCTAATATATAAATAAAAAACTTTGTATATGAACGATAATTCAAGATATATAATTTTTAAATATTTTTTTATTTTTTCTAACAAACAACAATATGAAAACAAATTAAATCAAAATATAACAAAAAAATCAAATGTATCAAAATTTTTTGGATAGAAGGAGTATATTTTTTTTATGAAAATGAGAGCAGTATGCAATATGGTATACTATGCACTATATCTTAAAAATTTGGAGTACGGTATACATAACGGTAACTGGATTTAACACATTACTTATAATACATGATTTTGTATGCCAGAAGGGAAAAAAGAAAAAAAAAGAGACAAAAGAGAGCATTAGCCCAAAACCAGCCTTCTCAAATACTTTTGCTGCAATTTCTTCTGATTAGTTACGCATAAACCGGAGACAATTGAACGCGTCCCTTCTGACTCTAGTATGCACCATACACTAGCCTGCCATTTCTTTTTCCATCCCTCATTTCATCACCATCAACTATGAAATGAATATCACATGGCAAAGTATTTCACAAATAGACATTTAGCTGTTTTCTGCCTCAATTTTTTAAAGGGTTAACCTCCAAAAGCAAAAGCATGATCAGATTGATCCTGGAAAGCCCCAGGGCATTAGGGTAGTTTGCTCAGGCATGGACCTGCCGAGCTTTGTCGTTGGGATTTGGCGTTTCTCCTTCCCATATCTCACCTATCTCCTTCCTTATCCACGAGGTGATAACAACTGGCCCCAAGGTAGAAGGGACCTACACGTATAAGATCAAAGACAGTTGTGGAAAATCTCTTTGTGAAACGTGAGCTCATAATTGTTATGGCATAATTTGAGCAGTTCATGTATCAGGTATCCATAAAAGCACTCGCAAATGACTTTTTCTTATTAAAAAAAAAAGAGAAACCTTTAGTTGACGTGGCCAAAGAGTTACCAGATAAAGAAGGGCAGGCTGAGGTGAGTGAGTTAAAATGCCAGCGGCCAATGCTGTCACCAGTCCCACTGCATATCCAGGAAGTGCATACCATATGTATTTATGCCCCCTTCCAGAATGCAAATCCAATAGACTTACAGTTTCCCGACTCTTACGATAATCAAAACAGAGGACCAATGCCAGAAGCATTCCAGGAATGGCCTACAGAGAAGAACAATTCTGTTCACAATATAGCAGATTGCAAAATATCAATGGATTCATTCCATGGCCAGAAAAGGTTGAGAGTCCAAAAGGTTCATCCATAATGGCTCAGACGCTTCAAGTAATTACCTATCATCTGATGAGAAGTGCAGAAAACTAAAAAAACGTATAAAGACAGTCCCAACTGAAAAATCTGCATGTATGCAATTGTAGGTGAGTCCCTTGATAGCATAACAGTCCTTAATCTTGCATGCCTTCTGACATATAGTTGGGAACAAAAAGGTATGCACTGGATCTCAGAAAATATTAAACATGACGCAAGTACAAGATACCAATAGATGATATGTTTGTCGTGTCTCTCCAAAGTACGAGGTCATGGAAGTTAGAATGTGAAAATACTTTTCTGATAGTCACCTTTCCAAATCAAAAGAAAATTAGGTTATTGAATGAAATATCACATCGTTCAGCACCTACACTCAAGGAAAATAGATGACATATTCAAAATAGTCAACAAGTAATATCAAACTCATAAGGCTAAAGTTTACATACCATGTCACCAAGACCAAGCATCATGAAGTCCGCTGCACTATCACCAGGTGCTGATGAACCCAACAAATTCCTGGGAAAAACAATCTTGACAGGCAACTCTAGCTTCTTTGTTATTAATTGCAGCCCAGGCAGACTCAAACTACTAGCAACAGCGTGAACAGGATTTGATGCCTGTTGTGTTGCCACTGATACCATGACATTAGCTCCAAAGAATCTTTCAGAGAAGAAAACCCAGAAGATGTCATAAACAAACAAGCAAACTAGGAGCATCGCACATATTTTGATGTTTGGAAGACGTACATGACTGACAAATGCAATGCAAAGAGAGATGCCTAACAAATTATTTAGCAGCCAGTGCCCCGAAACAAGCCATGCAACAACTGTAAGGGAGCACACCAGCCACAATAACCACTGTGTTCTTGTGAATGACTTAGAGCAACAGCGTGACATAAATGGATCAGCAAGGCCAAACTTTGCCTTCACATAGACAATGTACGGAGAAATGCAGAAGAAAAGGGAGGAAACAGAAGCTATGGCTGTGAATGCAGTGAGGAGTTGTGCAACTGAAGAGAACAAGTAGAACATCACAAGCAAGCTGCAGGAGCTCATTACTGGAATCATCAATGCTTGCGACCTATCCAAAGTAATTGATGCTTCTGACATGTCACGGTTCCTCTCCATTTCTTTCCCATAGTTCAAAGCACGGAAAGCAGATGCAAAAGTCACAGCCACAGCTGTTACTATGAGGGTGACTGGGGCTGGCTCAAACAAGTATAAAAGATTCCACAAAGATTCCATAACTGCTTATGAAAGAAATTCTTTCAAGTAACAATGGCAAACTTCCTTAGCACATGATAATGATGTTGAAACCCAAGTTGCACTACCTCTCTAATAACCAGTCAAGAAGAGAAATCTGTGCAGCCTGGAATTAATTAACAAAGAGGTATCAAACATGGAAAATCGAGAGTTATAGAAGTAGTAATTTGAAGCCAGATTCCAACACAATATCAGGCCAGAAGAAACTGAAGAATATGGAAGAGTGAATACAACTTCTTCATTTTATTAACTTCATACCCTTTGAAGTTAAATGCATAATTAAGGAGCCAAATTTTGTATTGGAGAGGAAAAGGAAAGAAAAGCTCCCTACCCTACACTTCCATTCACATGCATAGCAGCATATGCATTTTCCAAAGAGAATCACATTTGAACGTTAACTAACAAGCTGGTCATCCAACTATTTTGCAATCAAGCTCCTAGCATAGCAACCCGTCCAATCACCCATGAGAAAACATTCTTCTTCCAGTTGCTTTGATTTTCCAAACACCCGACCACAGAGAAAGCAAAACAATGCACGAACAACCACCTACAATTCTGAGTCTAGGACAAAGTTGACCTAGAAAAACCAATTATCTTTCAGATATTTTCCTATCTAAAAGAGCCTCCATGTGGCCTTAAAGTTGACGCAAAATCCATATGGGCTGCAAGGCATCCGCTAACCAGATCACACAGAAAATGAAGCACTTTAAGCAAGGCATCCACATCGTCTTTCCAGGGTTTGACAAACTACATTTATTTAAAACACCTAAAGTAATACTTTGTTTACGCAACATTTTCCCACTCAAGCACAAGAAACAAGAAGGTTTCGAAATTAAGTTTCTTTTAGTTATACGAAAAGTCAAGATTAATCCTTCCAAAAAAAATCACATCTGCGGGGATAAAAAAGAATTGAAAAATAAAATAAATAGGCAATTAAACGGTATAGAGAAAAGTCGGAAAAAAAATTCGGAAACAAAGAGAGGACTTGGAGATGACAAATTAGGGTTAGGAGAGGATTGGAAGATTATTGGAGAGGACTGACCTTGGACTTCGTACAACAGTTCCAGCAAACTATCTGTGAGCTCCTTTACTTGGATGATCCGTGACGGTATTTTCTCTTTTTTCTTTCGCGTGTTCCTTCTTCTCGCAGGAAAGTGAAACAAACGAAAGCTCGCTAATGTGAAGTAATGTTCCCCGAGAAGGCGAGAAGCCCCTGAAGTTTACGACTGCTTCAAATCTCACCCCGACTCTAGATTGGGCTTAGGGCCCGTTTGGGAGACTAGCTAATTTGAGCTGCGGCCCGACGTTTCTTGGTTGCAGGCCTAATGGCACACCTCAATTTGTTTCTTGTTAAAGTATTGAATTGAGAACTCTCGTACAAATATGCGTAGAGGTGGGCATTGCCCAGCCCAGCCTTGGGGGAAACAGGGTAGTTAGTGGGCTGTTTATGAGCCTGATAAGGGGGGAGACATAATTGGGCCTAGACCGGACCAGAAACCAGTTTTAGCCCAGGCCAGGCACAGGCACGGACTGGCCCAAACCGGTCGGGGCCTGTCCCGGCCAAACATTAGAGAAGTGAAAGAGGCGGCCAGCTTTTAGAAAAAAGGTAAAATGACATAAAAGGTCCTTAACAACTGGAAACGGCTCTTTTAAACCAAGAGTTCATTTTAACTAGGGATGACAATAGAGAGGATTTGGGTAGGATGGTACTAAACTCATATCCTATCCATCATGTTGGACATTCAATCCATATTCTATCCATCATCCATCGGTTTTACAATTTTAACATCCATATCCTACCCATTTTAAGGCGGGTAGGATTTGGATAAAATCCACCAACCCGCTGCATGCTATCTATCATAATAAAAAAAAATAATTTTATAACAGAATACCATAATTAAAAAATATTAAAATTGATCATCTAGCAAAACAATATCAACAATAAAAGACACATAATGAAGTGCAACAGTCAGATAACTTAAACACGCTGATATAACTAAATCCAACTACAATGTTTAGTACTCATACGATACAATCTAGTAAGTTAAACATATGGTTGCAACTTGCACCATCCTTGAATTGAAAAATCAAGATGATACTCACAGAAATCTTTGACGCATTCATGCAACTCCTCAGAATGTTTAAATATGAAAGAAACAAGAACGAGTTTACAGAAAATATATGTATATATGTGAATGATTCTGTATATATGTTCAAACTATATTACTCTTATATGTATATATATGTGTGTGAATGAATCGGCCATTTCAACCTGCAAAGTCTAGCTACAATTGTACTCATTTAACCGAATTAATTTTTCTTGTAATTACTTTGTGTGTGTGTGTGTGTGTGTGTCTATATATACGGGTAGGATATGGGGCAAATGAACCTAAACCCATATCCTATCCACATCCGGTGGGTACAAAAAAAACCCAAATCCTCTCCAAATCCATTTAATTGTAATAAAAATCCTATCCATCGGATAGGATTTAGTCGAATATCCGCTGGGCCGAATATCCATTGACATCCCTAATTTTAACCCCTTAAACCCTAGAAATGATTAGTTTTTTATAGCATTATGGGGGAATAAAAGTTTTGATTCTCCTATAAACAGTAAAGCTCATTTTCACTCTTCCTCACACCAGCATCTACAATCTCTTTTCTACATCTCTAGTTATTGTCTCCATTTTACTTTTAGCTCTCATCAATTTTCTTAATCTATACTAATCTCTGCCACTCATCTCCATTAATGTGCATCAATAAAGAATACTTCTAGCAATCCAGCCCTTAGCTCCTTGTCCTAGAATTTTTTTCTGTCACCACAACTGCTTGGAAAGAGGGGTGCAAATCCAAGAGGTTAGTGATGACACCAATATCAATATAACAAATACTGACTAGGGCTTGATGAGCAACTTTCCAACAATGACGTGGAAAAGGTGGAGGCCAACTTAACCTTGGATCTGAATGGAAAAGACAAGTCATAACTGACACTTTAAAGCCAAACCTCTTGAGCATCCATGAGGTAGATCCAAGAAACTCACATCTCGGGTGTGTGAGCATTATGATGTCTTGTGGGAAAAAGAGCGAGGTATGTAAAGTGTAAATATTGCAGTAAAAAGTTAATGCATGAACTAAACTCCAGGATGGGGACAGTGAAATGCCATACTGAGAATGCCAATAACAGATCTTTATCTCAGTGCGCTTGCCAATTTTTGGTGGACAAACACAGCTTACAGGTCAAGGGAGTACCATCGAACTAGGTATTTTTTTATTTAAGCAAAAAGCTTTTAGATAAGGCATGATTAATTGGATAATGCTAACCAAGAAACATTTTAAACAAGCTGAGGATCAACATTTAGTAAATTGGATTGTTGAACAATGTTTTTAAAAAGCCATCTAAGAAATTTGCTAGGAGAGAAAGCTGTAAATTATTTGAAGATAGGAAATCCAACTTGTAAGCATATTTTTTATGTCTAGATCATTGTATCACATTTACTAGTGATATGTGGACATTTCTCATAGGCCAAAATTACTATTGTATTCATGCTCATTGGATTGATGATGATTGGGTCATGCAATAACATATTATTACATTTAAGTGTATAGAGTCCAATCATATTGATTAGAATAGATATCAATGCATTTTAGATATTTTATAAGAATTTTTGTGTGTTGATAAAGTTTTATGCACCTCATTTGATAATACATCAAATAATGAGTTTGCTATATTTAAATTGAGTAAACATTTAAAACCACCCCTACAAGGTGAATTTTTCCATGTCAGATGTTTGTCTAATGTTTTAAACTTGTGTATCAACAAGGGTTGCAACTTTTGTAAATTGAAACTGTACCTATTTGGTTTATATTGCATTATTCAAAACTAAGACCCAAAATTAGTTGTGAGTTCAAAGTATTTTGTATTGAAAATGAGAAGAATTTTTCTTGGAAAAGATTTAAAATTGATTGTCCAATACAATGGAACTCAACTTACAAAATGTTGATAGATGCATAATGCATATCCATAAGCATCTTTGTTAACTATTTTTTTAAAATTGAAAATAGATTCTAAAATACTTGTCCAAGGCATGTGGGACAATTGTTATAAACTAAGTGAGTTGCTAAAGTATTTCTATAAAGTAATTGTTTTCTTTTTTGGTATTTAATACCCTACTACACATCAAGTTTTGTAATATTTTATAAATATTATTTTTCTTTCCATTTGTACAAAGATGATAAGTTTTAAATTGTCATTATTGAAGCCATAGGGCTTAAGTGACTTTAGTATTTTGAAAACATCCTTCCAATCTATTTACTTAAATCTACATTTGATCCATATATAAAGGTAACGGGTACACTTCATTTACTTGAGGCATATTATTGCATTTTCTTAAGCTTGACACGTATTAACATGCTCTCTATATTTGTGGATGCTAACAATTATTTGCGTGAGTTGTAAAAATTGTATTATGTCCATTATTTGGATAAAATAAGATCCATAGTGCCTCAGATAGGTAGTGCTTCATCATCACCCTCATAATCACGTCTCAATCCCGTCATCCAAAATCTGAAATGTCCCGACCGACATCATCGGGTCTGGCTAAAGTTAATGATTACTTCTCCATTTCCCATATTGTCCAATAGTGCCTAAAATGTTCTATTTATATTAGTCGTCACTTCTAAGTCTACTTTCAATGTAGGTAAATGAGTAATATCAGAGAAATCAACAAGGTTGACATCAGAGGCAATTAAGGTTTGTATTTGTAATCTTGATCAGGCTCTTGCTCTTATACAAAAGCAAGATCAGAAGAGTTCTAACGATGAGGTGATACCCGATGATTAAGTATGAATTCCTCTTTTAGTTTTTTATTTTCACTCTTAGTTTGTATTTGATATGAATATGCACTTAAGCATAGATCATGGGTTGGTTCTTCTTTTCCTATTTACTTTTTTATAATGTTTTGTCATTTTTTCATGTGAGACACGTTCCAATTATTGTAAGTGTCATTAGATTTTTAATAAATAAAATTTGCACCGATGGTAGTATTTTATTCTTTAAAGAAATACTTATGCAAATTAAGGCAAAATGGGCAAATTACATATTCATATTTGTGAAACAGGCGGATTGGCTATTATTGCTTTTTTTTTTTGTAGTTAAATTTGTCACCAACATTATTATTATTATTATTATTTTGTTAATTAACCCACCATTGTTACATTGTCCATGTTGGATGAAGATGTGGCACACATTGTCGACATGACAAGCCTATGTAAATGATGATGTGACACATTTTGTCCTTAAGTTCCAAACATAAGTGCATAAAATAGCTGACTTAGACTCTAACTTTTGGCCAACATCTTAAAGCCCCTATAGGCTTTTGCATTTAACGATTTTGCTACCATCCCCATTCTTTCCCTTCAAGAAAAACATAGTTTCATGACTCTTGTTTAGTTCACAGAACTCTTGCCAAATCTCAATTCCCTTTGGTTTCTCCAAATCATGAGGAGGTACAACTCGACAATGTTATTTATCTTCTTCCAGATTTGCCTAGAAACCTTCATTTTTTGTTCTCAATTTTGTTCATTATTCTAATTCTGTCTTTTTCACCATTTCCAAGTTAGGACTCCACCGGCCGCATGACTAGTAAGGAGTAAAAGGAATGTTGGCCAAGTTATCTGCTGCAAGCTTGTTTTTATGATTTGCTCGATTTCACTTTTCTTCTCTATAACCATGACAGGGATTGGTTCATTTAGTGAACCCTTGAAGAACAAGTTTTTGCTCATATCATGGTTTTGGATTTGGTTATTTTCTTATTTTAAGTTGAATTGATGAAATTTGGGAGTCTTTGTTCCTTTTTGGTTTGTTGTTCGTTGTTTTGGCACTCTTAAGGTTTTCGTTTATTTGGTACCTTTCATCAACCTAATGTAGAACAACTTTGGGAGAATGATAATTTTTGGTGAATAGAGGCCCTCATCCGTGCCAAGATCTAACTAGCCCCTATGAGTGCTTATTTTGTGCTTAAACAAAAGAATTTGAATGAATGAGCCCTAAAATTTTGGCACATTTTGATTTCTGTTGTGAAGAATTTTGTGCAGAAGCAAGTTGCAGAAATAAGGTGATCAGTTTGTGAGAAGAAGGTGATTCTTGTGCTTTATTTTTTAGTTCAGGGATTGGTATGGATAAAAGCATATAATTTAAGGATGAATTATATAATTTACCATGTCAATTAGCCATATTATCACTACATTTCATAAGATAACGGTATATTTTGACCATCAGTTTTATCACTGGCTAATTTATCTTTTTTGCAATAATTGCTGGCCAATATCCCCTAAAACAAAACTTGGATAACCGTTTTAACGATTAAAAATAATAATGGATAATCTATGCTATGGCACAAATATGGATGAGTAATTTGCCCATTTTGCCTGCAAATTAACTTCAATATTTTTTCTAGTTAATTTTTTTTATTTTAAAAAAAATAAAAAATAATAAGCCCAGCTAATGCCCAACCCACCATAATCCGATTCGTGCCTAGGCCTGATTATACCTAGCCCAAACCGAGCCAGGTCAGCCCTCTGTCCATCTTACATATGTGGGTTCCTGAAAGACCTAAACCAACCTCTAGTGAGATTGGGTAAGTCTTTGGCATTCTTTCTCCAAGTTATGAGTTCATATATCCCTTCTCTTAGATATAGAGATATAACCAAGTTGAGTAGAGCTTAGCTCAAGCTTAAGGTGGGATTGGATAAGCCTTTTCATTCCTTCCCCATGACATGGGTTCGTATATCCATCTCCAATAGAAAGGGTATAACCGATCTAAGTTCGAACACCTCGGGCTTGAGTTCAGCTTGATAAGGATTTAGATGAGCTTAGCCTTGAGCTCAAGTTCGACAAGCCCAAAAAATATAGGCACAAGCTCAACTTGGTTGAAGTTCGAGCTCAGCTCGATAGCTTTGATAGGCTCAATAGCATTAGTTATAATTATTAAAAGTTAATAGCATTGATTGAGCTTGAACTTATGTTCCAACTCGAACATTATAATCTTGAAACTTGGCTCATAACAAAAAATTTATAAGGCCCAAGCTCAACTGTAGACTTAATAAGGCTTGGTTCAATGTAGTTAAAACTACTCATTAAATACTTGGCTCGGTTACATCCATAACAATAAATGTACCAAAAGAAAAAGAAGATGCAGGTCCGTCATGCTTTTATAAAAAGTTGTTGGCAAATGGATTTCTTTTTTTAGGTTACAAGAGATACGTTGGAGCTGATGGGGAGACACTAGAAATGATACTTCTTAAGTCTTCTTTTGGTGCTTGTGCAGGAGCGAGTTTGTCACATGTGGATTGTATGCTCATCCTTCCATGTTTCGATTGTAGATTTCAAGTCATTTGAAACTAAAATGTTCATCATACGTACCATACCTTATTTGTTCTGGTTAAAATTCATTTATTGTCTCTAACCTTTTCACATGTCTTAAATGAGTCTCTAATCTTCATTTTGTCTTTTTAAAATCCCTAACATACCAGATCACATCCTAGTCGTCATCCTTTAATCACTTTCACTGTTAAATCTAATAGAATATTGGTGAAAAATGCCAACTTCGGTCCATATTTTCTTATTCCCACTCAAAGCAACCCTAAGCTAGGAAATTTAACACTTCAACTACCATCTCCCGCTCTCTCCCTTCCTCACCATCCCCTGTTGCCCTCCAGCCTTCCCCATCTCGCCCCACTACCAAACCCATTCTTCGATCTCACTTTAACTACTACACCCAAATTGCCATTACTCTAGAGACAACTCCAGCCAAGGCCCTTGTGAAGCCTAAATCTGTCACGGGCCTTGAACCTTAATCCTATTTAAGTCATATAGGACCCCAGGAACCTTACACTTATTCAGTGTTAGGCCTATGTAAATTTGTCCTTAGTGGGCCTGTTAATTGATTAAATCCTTAATGCAATACTGTTTTATACTATACCTTACTATGGCTGTAGGTCAATGACCATAAAAATAAGATATAATCGATGCAGCTGGCCAGCACTTCAAACATGCATTTATATAAAACATAATATTATGCATCGTGAATCCATACAAGCTACTAGGGAACACAACCACTAGTTCCATAGCATTTACCAGAGGCATAACTTCCACACACATATATATACATCATACACAAAAGTGTTATACATATGCTGCACACTGAGAATCTTGGGATCCAATCCCACCTGAGTTACACTGCCAAAAAGGGGTCACTACAGTGTTCAGGTATTCCCTGTTTCTTGCCTCTGTACAACAAAGGCCAGTAAGTTAGTATTCCAGTAATTAGGAACCTGCAAGAAAGAAACTTAATAATAATGTACAATATTAATTAACTTCTGCACACCTGGTATCAAAATACTAACAACCAGTTTCTTTATTGGTTATTAGCCCCAGGTCCACTAGTATCTGCACACAAAATATGTAAGGGATGTGAGAACCAAAAGTTCTCAGTAAGGGTTATAACCTGCAAGAAAATCAACAATATAGGACCGTGCATATTATCCATAAGGATGTCGATATATGCATAGTGCACTTGAGCTCAAGTCATAGTGCTAGGAACTCGTATTATTGGCCAATAATTATGGGAGTAGCTAGTTCCCACAATTCCTTTACTCAATTGTCCTTCAATTGACAAGTCCAACTTGTCCATACAAATACTGCTTTGAAAGCTTTTTAGTATTTGTTAATATCCCTTATTTTATGTACAGGAGTGAACTATTTGCTTATTTAGTGCATGTGTTAGTGCTACCTTTATCAGGTTTCGTGAGCGGTTAAGGACACCTCCTCCTCTTAGGTCCATCCAGGTCTTAACCCATCATTGTGACCTTAGGTATCGTAGGTTCCTAACCCGTCATACTCATCGTAAATTAGACCATATCAAGGTCCATTTTGCCTATAGATATAAGTTTACAATTATGCACTTACACACTTCATATGCACTTCATAGTTTGGCTTCTTACCAAACCCAATCATATAAGCTTCTTAAATAGCCATCAATACTCAAATCATATGCTTGTTAAATTTATCCATAATTTAGCCACTTGATATACAAGTATCATAGCCAAATTTATTTAACACATCAGCATACAAATTAAATAACCCTTACCTTAGATAACTTAATTTGCAAGCTTCAAGTACTTAGCCTTTTTGTCTCGGTTTCAACCCAAACTTGGGTTATCTTTTAGTAGTTTATTCCCAGCACCTAAATTGATCATTTTAAGCACAATTTATCAATTTTAACACTTGAAAACAGCCCATGAAACAACCACCAACTGCCCAGAATTTTCTGTCTCCGGTTTGCCTATCTTGCGGTTCTTTACACTTTTAATAGCATAAAACCAACCTAAATCTTGCTCTCTTAATTTTTATGCATTGTATACTAGTGTATAAGCAAGAGTATCACCACCAAAAGCCACCAAAATTACTGTAATAATACAGTTTATTCTTGAAAGTAACTACAATTACAGCAACACCAAAACTTCACCTTAATGCACATTCATGGCATTCATGGGCGATTCACTTCCAAATAAATGTTCTCTTGCTTCTTAGCTTTTAAACACCAAATCATAAGCAAGATAACATCATCTAGAATTAATTTAAACCATTAAAACCAGCAGCTCCTAGCTGGAACAAAATTAATTCCACAAGCTCTTAACTAATGCACCTTAAATGCACAACATGGTTTCTATGTGTATTTCACTGCCCAGCACCTTTTCTCCCACTTCCTGGCCTTAAAATACCAGTTCATAAGTAAGAAAACAACCTTATTGAGCTACCAAAACCCTTGGAACACGAAATTATGGCTGGTTATAAAAGAATTAAATCATACTTAGCTCAACACTCACGGTTTCGGCTACACAAAAATTCCAGCCTTAGTTCTTTTTGGGTTTTAGCTCTTTGGCATCTCAAATTACTTCTTAAAGCTAGGAAACATATCAAACAACAATCCCAGCCATGATTTATTCCATAAAAATTGCATGAATAGTGCCAGAAATTCAAAGATGATGAAAACTACACCATAGGAGCAAAATTAACCATGGGTAAGCTCATAAACACCTTTAAACATGTTGAGCATCTTTAATTTCTCTCAAAAACCAAGTCTAACATTAATTTCCAGAATTTACAGAGTTAAACTGTAGCTCAAAAATAGGGGAAATAATAAAACCAAACTTACTCAGACAAGAAGCAACAAATCCTAGCTTAGGATAGCACAAATCTTGATTTTTCTTCAAAATCTTGCTTATTTGTGCTTGGATTTGATGGATTGGAGCTTGGATATGGTTTAGCTATGGTGTTTGGATAGAAAGAGAGGTTTTGGTGGTCTGGAGACGAAGGTGGAAGAAGATGGCCGAGCAATTATTGGAAAGTCAACTTATGTAGGCTTTAATTGCACATGTCACGCACATGGTGCTGTCTTTGTACTCTCCAGGAAATTTGGGTTTATTCGTAACACGCTGAGAAGTTAAGGACCAGAATTGGTATTACACCGTGCCTGGTTCCTTCATAGATATAAATACGCGGCCAGTCCCAGCCTTTCAGTTATATTCCATTTTGTCCCTACGTTTATCAAGGTTACATATAAACCACTTATAGACAATCTAGTCAATTCGCAAATTCACGATGATAGAGCGGAAATCACGAAAAATCGCGATACCTCAAATTTAATATTTTCTCATGCTCTAATCAACCGTGCCATACAAATGGATCATTATGTGAAATGACCAAAATGCCCTTCTTGGCCCGGCTTGCTTAAATGATCAATTTTATTCATTTTTAACTACTAGACCCTAAATTACCGAGACTTAGCTTGCAAATAAATTATCTAAGGTGTAATTTATTAAATTAACTAATTACCTGGCTGATTAGACTTATAGCTTCGAGGGCCGTCACAAAATCTCTTGATGTTGTTGCTATTCCCGCATCGTCAGTTACTTTCGCTCCCGCTCCAGAAAAGACGACGAATCCAACTCTAAAAAAGGCTCCGGCTGCTATGTCGAAATTTTTGGTGAGTTCGCCTCTTGCAGAATCTCCTTTGAGTTCACTTCCAAAGCAGTCGAGTGCTTGGTCAATCTCACGTATCTAGAATCCCACATTGTAAATCACCCTTCCGAGCATCCCCATTGTGTACTATCTTGGGATTAAAGTTTGATGGTACTTTAAGTGGAGGAAGAAAATGTAGGGACTAAAGTTCAAACTTTCTCCAAAATTCTGTTAAATTTAATTATAAAATTAATAGAATGACCACCATTGGAAAAAAAAAAACAAAAGGAAAGAGATCAAGGACTTTGGGAAGATAAAATGAATGTTATAGACCCGTTTAGGACAATACGAAAAGGTCAGAAACCACAAATGAATTTTACTCTATTTTTTCCTATACTACAAAAGGATCCATCTGAAATCTAAGAAATCCACATTATTCATACCTATCAAATATAGCATCAAACAAGTTCCATTCAAGGAAAGTTGGAAAAAAAATAAAAAGGCAAGAAAAAACAATTTCTACAATTAACCAAGAGCCAGAGTCACCAAAATCCAGGAAGATATCATTTAAATGAGGAAGCAAATTACACATAAGATGGAATCCAGCAGCTCACTATTACAATATTAGCTCTTGATATTTGATAACACAGGAGGCCGACAGAGATATTGATATCCTATGACCACACAGCTGAAACTTGCAGGCACTTAGCTTCCATCATTGTCAAAACTGCACCTGTTGAGGATAACCAGATAGTAGCTTTTTCAATAAAGGAATCAGGCCAATAAGGGCTACCTGAAGCTGTTCCGAGCTATTTATGCGAAGGCTGACTTGTCCAGCACCCCTGTTGTTAAGATTTCCGCGAGCAATTAAGTTTGTGTGTCTGCCAATGGGCAGCTGAGACTGTATGTTACACCCTACTGCAAGATCACCATGCCAATCCATGACAGAGATCCCGAGCGTGGATAATGAACGACCCATTGGAAAGTCCTTGTCTTTCAACTGAGCCTCTAAACTGCCGCCATAAGCAATATCACCACGACCAGTCATCAAACCTCCAGCCATAACCACCTGAAACCGTCTACTTGCAATCAACTTGTCCTCAACCTTCACACCAGCCAATAAGGCATCGCCTATTAGTGTACACGACACACCTGCCGTGGCCTTGTTTCTCCTATAATTACTGAATCTCATCTCACTGCGTAGAGTGTATGCTAGATCCTTTCCAACTGTCTGCAAGTCGAACCCTAAGGAAGTTGCTTTACCTTCCCCATGCTTCAGAGAACTGGCCAGTTCCACCTGGACTGTGGCATCCTTTTTGTCCTTTGTAATCTGGCCAGAAAAGGAAACAGGAACTTTATCTTTAACTACAAACAACCTTTCTACATTTATACCTTCATAACCAACATCATGATCCCAGCCAGGATTGTCAAGCACAGCCCTGACAAGCCACTGATTTGAGGTATCCAGACAACGATAACGGTGAGTAGGGTTATCTGAATCAAAAGAAGCTGGCAGTGCCAAATCTGGCATAGGAACTGGCACAGATGCGGCAGCACCACTTTCTTCTTCTGTGTTTTCACTATATTCATTTGGCAGGTCCTTGGCTTCAGCTGCCATTCGCTTCATCATTCTCCTCTGCTTTCTCTCTTCCTTGAACTGCTTCCTCATAAAAAGTTTCTCTCTGTACTCCAGCTCATCATAATATGCTTTCTGCTGAGCTTTCGTAAGCCCTGAAATCTGTTCTTTGGTCAAACATCTAAAAGGTGGCAGTTCATCATATTCTGATCCATCCTCTTCATCTGACGAGTCATCCAAATCATCTTCCATACCATCCTCGTTGTCTAACTGTTCTTCAGGTAATTTGACTTGTGGTCTTGATTGAAGAAGAGATGAAAGCAGGAAAGGTAGAGGAGGTGTTCTAGATCTGGGGACAAAAGGCTTTCCAGGTGGTGTATCTTGCAACTTGAGAAGCATATTTGCTTCAGCCAAAATCTTAGAAGCAAAAGAAAGAAGTAGCAAATGAGGCTTCCAAACCTGACCATTGGGTAGCACCCTCTGTCCAGCCCTGTTTGTTCTACATGCAGAGTGATTCTCCACCAATGAAACAGGATTCATGAGGCGCATATCTCCAGCAGCCTGACGAATAGCATCCTGAACAGCATGAGAACGTTGAGTGACAAACATATCATAACTGGAAGCAGTGCCATTGGGACCATCAGGTGGGGCAGAAGCTGCATGTGTCAGCACAACAATCGCATTGAACCATATAGCTGGTCCAAATACTTCGGTTATGGTGCGCAATAGTGGCATATCACCAAAATCCCTGCTTTGCACATCCAGCCTATCAAGATACAATACAATATCTGGAGGGGTTTTCTTGATAAATTGCTTAACAGAATTGAGGATCTTCCCATTCTTGTGCTGATCAGACCAAGAAGGCAGAAGACCTGGTGTGTCAATCACCCGTACTTTAATCCCATGCACAGTGCCCACAACATCCTGAACCTTCTTAGTCCCCGTCTGGAAAGCATCAGTACCAAACTTAACTTCATCAAATATTGAGTTGATAGTTGCACTTTTTCCAACTCCACTTTTCCCAAGGACCATGATGGTACAAGAGAAATCAAGAGGCTCACTTCCCGCAGCCTCAAGCTGCTCTGCCATAGCACTAGCTCGGTCAAAGCTGAATGCACCCACCCTGCCTCCATTTCTGCCCCGCAGCTGCTCAGCCAATCCTAGTCGATACAAAACCTGTGCCACCACAACATTGTGTGGGGTCTGTCCAAGCCTATGTGCAAGCCTCAAAAATTTTACCCTTATCATCTGAAGCTTTTCCCGAGTCTCATCACCCTCATCAACCTCCCCATTGGAGGAATCATCAATTTGTTGGGACTGCGCATGCAATGCAGTTCCGTTGGCACGAGGCTGCTGCACCACCCGATGAGCAGGTTCCAAGAGCGGGGCAGCACGACCAAGACCAGCTGGACGAGCACTGGAAGTAGCAGAACTTGTAGATTTTGCAGATGCTGCCACCAGAGTGGAAGTTTTACTTTCAGACCTGTTGTTAAGCTCGGTATTACGGTTCGCATCATCCCTACAAGCTCTGTTTTTAGGCTCTTCAGAAATTGCGGGTGACGGGCCCTGCTGTTTAACTTCACCGTCCAAAAAGAATTCTCTATTTTCTTTCCCTTTCTGATCCTTCTGTTCTTTCTGTTCAGGTTCTTGAGCCACAACAAATTCTTCATCAACATGAGTTTTTTCATTGATATTCTGATGATTGTTATTCACCAAATTGGGTTCAATAACTCGAGACACTTCATTCAACTTAGACATAGACTCCACAGAAGAAGAGGAGCTTCTGAACCCAGCTGCCTCTACTGGTTTGGCGGATGTGTATACCTCAGATGAAGTATGTTTCTGTCCATCAGTTTCTCCGTGATATTTCAAGTCCTGAACAACATAGACATCCTTCACATCCTCTACTTTGTTTCGATCTTGAGAACCCGAACTGACCAAACCATTCATTGTCTTTTCACCTTCCTCATGAACATCTATGAACTCAATATGGGCTGCTGCATCTGGCTTTTCTTCTAAGTGTTTGGGCTGAGATGATGTCGGTAAATTGGGCAGCTTTTTCTCTGGGTTGGTCGCGTCATCAAACATGACAGAGTCATCTTTTGAAGAAACCACGGATTCAGATTTTTCATCAAATTGTTCTTTCTTGCAATTTTCAGGGGAATGCACGGAACTGAGTTCAAGTTCACGTTCAGAAGCTGCAATAACTTGTTGACCTTTCTCGTCATCATCAAAGTTCCCACTCGAAACCACCCGGCCAGAATCTTCTGCACTACTGGCATTTACAATAGCATCATCTAACCTCATATACTCCTGAACACCACATTCCTCTGAAACTTGTGTTTCCCCATTGAAACCAGCATGCTTCACCTCCTTCCCCCCACTTCTAGTCCCACCTTCATCAGTCTTGTCAGACAAAAACACACTAGGCATACTGTCCCCTCTAGCTATGACAGGAGTCACCACTTCTTCCTGATTCTCAACATCAACCAGAATGCCCACAGCCTCTTCAAAAGGTTGTTCATCAAGTACTGCATTAGCATTACTACCCTCAACTTTCCCAGAATTGGTCACAGCGGTTGTCTTGGCACTTCTGTTTTCATCTCCATGAATAGAAATAGCTTCATCCACCAATGCAGGCTCTGTTCCCTGCACATTGAAACGCTGTTCTGTGCCAATTGCCTCCTCAAACACCTCATCTTCAATATCTCTTGCCATTTGAGACCCAGAAAACACCCTCTCCTCTTCCTGCTGACCAGAAACCCCATCATCCGCACGATTCTTCTCTCCCACGACAGACCCATCAACTCTCTCGTTTCCATTCTCCATTTTCCAGATGTTGCCTCAAAACCCTAATATCACCGAGACCCGGAAACCAAGTTAAGCCAAAAATAAGCAGGGGATAATTAATCGCCGCAATGGATAATGCCAAAAACAGAATATAACAAATCCTAGCACTTCAAAACCTTAGCTCAATAACACCTGCGCTAGGCATCTCGATAAACCCCCAAACTCATATGACAGCAATCAATCCACAAAATCACAACAGAACACAGTAGGGCGAAACGGATAAGAGAACAAAATACCAGATTTCAGACGCAAAACAGCTACAGAAACCTTTGTGTCTCGATCATCCAAGCAACGATTGAAGCTGTTGTTCTTCGAATCGGGCAACGAGAACGAGGGCCTTGCCTTTCTTGGTTGAAGGGTGGGGGGAGTTAATTTTGTTCTCGGATCAAATCGAACGACGAGAAAGGTGGGAGGCTAAGGGTGAGAACTGAGAAGAGAGTAGGAGGAACGGCGCGGCGTTGGCGATAATCAGACTCTTGATTTTCGCATATCACCTTTTTCGTTTCGAGCAGTAATGCTAATGATAATCGTGTTTTCCAGAACAGCTGCATGTGCTGATTTAAGATTTTATTTTTGGGTACAAAAATATATGAAATAATGGTAGCAACAAACGACTACGAGTATTCAATTTACATGATAGTTGAAAATACTTTTTTTTGGGGATAGTTGAATATAAGAAAAATGAAAAAAAAAAACAGATATCCAGTTTGTAATTTATTTATTAAGCGTGATAATATTTAACTATATTTTAGCCCAGAAAATCTCCAATTCGTAAAATCTCCAGTTTGTAGCCCTTTTGGTTTGCCAAGGATAGTGACAATGAATATTTTTAGGAAGCTTAAGAAGGAAATGTCTTTCACTGGCATAAGATAGTAGGAGAATATGAATTCTTTTGTTTTACTACCATTTAAATGTACATAATTGATTTATTTATTAAATCTTGATAAATAAATAATTAGTCACGTATTTTTTGGAATTTCAATCGGAAGGAAATATTAATTGTTACACAGAACCCGTCTCACTTTGACTTAATGAAAATTAAATTCTTGAGGATATTGGGTCGAGTTAAGTCAATGTACAAGCCTCTTTAACTGGTCTGACTCTAGCCGGTCATCCCCCTCTTGCCCGGTTCCTGAAATTACACACACACACATATAAATATACATACATACATACATATACATATACACACCTTCATAATTGTGGGGTGCCAGACCCGCATATAGATATGCCTCCAAACAACCAGCATATAGGCCATAGCTGATATACTTGAATTATTTATATAAAAGTACTTTTTTAAGATCATTAACTTATACTAGTGATCATTAACTAATTCTTGAAGTTTATATTTGGAAGAAAACTCTTATGTTTAAATGTGCTTTTCATATTATTTAACATTTATTTTTTCAAATAATATCCTCCAGTTTTTTTTTTATTTTAGAGGAGAACAATAGCTTTAAGTTTTTTAAAATTCATATTATTTTTTGTAAGTTTCAATAAAATCATATGTAAATCACCATATCTCGTTTTGTTTATCTTTTAAAACAAAACTAAAATAGTACATGTTACTTTAACTGATTTAATTTGTTGGTTCTCCTTAATATAAACTATTATGTTTTTTTTTATTTCCATTACCAAAAAGGTAAAAGTTATGTGCACCCTTCTTATATGTAAGTCAAGATGCAAAACAACACTTATATTAGGACTTAGACAAGTCTCTGCATTTGGCAGAGTGGGTAGCACGTTGATATGAAAACTTGAAGACGTGAGTTTAACTCCAATAGCTAACACTTTCGCATTTCCTTCTTTTTTTTTTCCCCTTTCCCCTTTCTATTTTTTTTCTTGTTTATTTTTCTTTTGTTTCTTGTTTTCTTTTCCAAATAGTATACTTTTTTGCTTTTGTTTTCTTTTTTTTTTTCAAATTCTAATGTTGCTTTTTTTTCCCCTTTTTTTCCTTCTAGTTTTTTATTTTCACTTTTTTTTCTCTTTTCCAATTTTTTTGTTCTGCCTGCACCTCTTCATTTTTTTATAAAAAAATTATAAAAGAATAAATAAGAAATACTAAAAAATATATAAAACTAATAAAATAACATATAAAATTGATAAAGGAACTAATAAAAGAATAGCTAAAATTGATTACAAAATAAATTTGATAAAAAATAGATAAAACTGATAATAATAATAATAAAATAAACAAAATCAAATATTTTTTATAAAGTAAGAACTTATAGAAGAATAATAAATTGAGCCAAAAAAAATAGCTACTAATAAAAATATGTAGTTATTTTTGTAAAACAATAAATAGATAATAAAAAAAGAATAAACAACTATAGATAAAAAAAATAGACAACTAATTTATTTTAAAGAAGAAATTAGAACTTAAAAAAAGAAATAAATTCTTCTATATGATATATTTTATATTAAGTTATATATGTAAAAAAAATCAAACAGTTTTTTTGAAAATAAAAAAAATCTAAAATATGAAAAAGTAAGAAGAAACTTGATAAAAGAGAAAATGAAATTTGATAAAAAAATATATCTATTAAAAGAATAAATAGGAAAAAAAATAGACAAAAATTACATCACATGATGTATATATAAATTTTCTCGAATTCTCAAAGTTTAGAGTTTAACTGTTAACAAGAAAAAAAATAACTCTATTGAAATATTAATCATAAAAGGGGACTAAACGTTAGATAATTTTGTAAATTTTAGATCAATGTCTTTTCTATAAGAAGAAGAGAGCAAAAATGTATGAATTGATTGAAAAAATATTGAGGGTCAGTGAACTATTATTAAAAAATTAAAATACATAAGGTAAATTAAGAAAATTGAAGAAGATAATTTTAGCCAACGATAATAGTGATCAGGATTTTCGATTTTTCTAGAATAAGAAAGACATGAATTTGGTGACAAAGAGTTTTTGCTTTGGAGTTATCTCTTTCATCTAACCTGCCTAATTTCACTCTCTCTACGTCGACTGGGCCGCATATCAGCCCATTATGGTAGGCCTCCTTTTGCTTCTTTTGTTGCCATGCGTCTTGTGCCGTATTATGTGGCAGCTCCCATTCACGGCCCTCAAATCAACGACTGGATGTCATCCCATCAGGCGAATTGCGGTGCTCTTCTAGTTCTAGCTTCGGGTTGTTAGTTTTCCGCAACAGGATGAAGATTTGTCACGCGGAAACCAGCTTTCATGTAGTGTTCTTCTCCGGGGGTGAAAGTAGGATAAAATTTTAGGTTTGGGTCAAAACCTACCTGAAATATATATACTCTTCTTTCTTTTTGAATCTAAACTCAACCCAAATTCTCTCTGACCCGACTTAACCCGAATTCGAATATATTATATTTGGGTTGATTAAAGTTAGGCCAACCCGATTTTCATTTTGTGTGCCAGCCTCCTTGGAACCAAAAAACAGAAGGAAAAAAACAAAAGCGATCAAGACATGCATGAAAACATATATCCAAATCCAATAGCAAAAAATATATAATTTGATTGAGCTATAAATGAAATTGCATGTTACCTTGAAATTTTCTACTTGTATGAGTTTTTCGGCCAAAAAAAATAGGAGAAAGGAGTCCCAATTTCAGCAGGGGCAAGAGGGGGATAGATGAGGACAGGAGGATTGGAGAAGACAAGCAGTGGGACGACTGGGCGAGGGCAAGGTAAGGCGACAACGAGGATGACAACATGGAGGCAAGGCGACTAGGAGGTAAGTCTTCTCTTGACTTTTGGTGGTGGTGAAGACAAAAAGAAGAGGACGGCAGATATGGCAATGGCATTTTTTTAACAAACAAAAGGGGCAAATGGAGTTAGGGCAGTTAGAGTCTAAGATGACAGATTAGGTGAGGGTCTAGGTTAGGACAATAGAGTGTGGGTTGGGCTTGGCCTTAGGGAGAGTGAGTCGAATTAGTCAGGTTGAGAACCAAACTGAACCAAATTATAAGTATAACAGTTAGGTTGAGTCAGATCATTTATGCTAATTTAATTATCAAACCCAACCCCCTAACATTTTCGGGTTGGTAATCTAGCTGTGGGTTAAACTTTTACCTTTATTTTTCAAAGGTTTCCTGTGGGTTGGTTGCAATGGCTTTTTTGCAATTGGATGTTTACTCATGGTGCGTTTTTATATGCTAAAAGGTTTTATTTTTGTGTACATAACCACCACTAAAATTGCATTTCAAGTATTGCATTAATCATAAATTTACAACTCTATATCATACATATAATTTTTTTTTTACACAAAAATATCTTTATAAGTCTAGAAATGGTAAGAGTCCTACGTAGCAAAGGAAATGGAGGATTGATTACTTTTATAGGATCCCAAAAGTTATCGAACCAGTAATATTTGTATTACAGGGGAAAGGAATAAAGGCTGAAGTCAAAGTCCTCGAACCTCCAACCTATATCCCTTGCCATTACATCGAATGGTGGTGACAGTTGGTGACTTATGTTCGAGGGTGTGGTATAAAAGAACAAAAAAAAAGCACTAAACACACAATTGGCCTCAAAACTTATAGACTACTTCCTTCATCTAATAATTATTGTCAGTTTTTTACTCTTTTCTTTGAAAATATTATTCTTGTGTTATACTAGTATATTAGATATGTTTAGGGAAATTACTAAAAAACCCCTGAAGTTTGGTCAAACCTACAGTTTTATCTCTCATCTTTTAAATACTTACACTTACCCTCCTTAAAGTTAACATCATTACCATAAAAAAAAATGAAAATATCAGACTTTGCCATCCTAACTTTTTTCCGTAAAAACTTCACCCTCTAACAACTAAAATCCTTTTAAATAAAACCAATTAATTTGAAAAAAATAACCAGAAAATTCTAAACGTATCAACTTCAAAATGTATCCATTAGAAACCTTCTCCTCCGTTCATTAGTTTGCTTCCTCCTCCTCTTTTTCCATGGCCTTCTGTGTTTCATCGTCCTGTTCTTCCTTTCCTTGTGTTTTGATTTTCTTCCCCTTTCTCTTTCATGGTGATGTCCACTTGTTTTCCTCGTTTTCGTTTCTCTCTTTCACTCCTCAATTTTGTGTGCTCGAAATGAATTTCACTCATTGATTTCACTTTTCTCTTTTGTGAATCAAATTTCGCTCTATGGTTTCACATGCTTATCTCTTTCACTCCTCTTTCTCCACAGTGCTCATGAAAAAATTCAATTAGATTTAACTCAGCTCCTACCCTGAGCCCATCACCCACAACTCGTGCTTGTCATGCCCTCAATTTGCATATGCATTTGGCTGTGAGAAATAGAAAGGAAAATGACTTCAGGAGCAAGGTTTTAGAAGGTCAGAACTTTAGAAAATGAAGTTTGGAGGTTTGAAGTGAATATTATGAGGGTTTTTTCTAATTAGCTCTATGAAAAATGTGGGCAATAAGGTCACTTTCTAATTTTGGAACAAAATTTTGTTAAAGGACTTAATTAACTTAATTGAAAAGTTTATTGAGTGAGGAAATTGAGCAATTGGGAAAGACAAGGATTGCCCTGAACCATGCAAAGAGGTAGGCTTACTGGGGTTAGCATTTGAACATTTTTGGTCTAACATGTCTTTGGCCAAACGAATGCATGTCTCCATTTCTAACAACCAAATTGGATCAAGTTCTGGCAACCATTTTGGTTAGAACAAAAGTTTCCAGCCAGTTATTGGTGAATCTGGGTGTAAATTCAAGTGGATGAAGAAAGGAAGCGAAAATTTAAGGCAACCAATCAAGAAGAAGGGTTGCTTCGTGCCAAGGAACAAAGAAATCAAGGCTAAAGAGCTTTGGGAGGTTGCTGTTGAAGCTTTTTTGTGGTAAGGGTTAATATGTTATGGTTTCACTTAGAATCAGAAGTTGGGCTTATGGTTTAAGCGAAATTATAGGCCTTAGGTGATGGCTCAAGGCCAGGTGAGCCTAAAAGCTAGTTAAAGGCTAAGGATTACCTTCGGGCATCTAAGTGTTCTCTAGCTAGATATGTTAGGGTAGATATTAGGATTCTGTTTTGGGTTAGGCCAACCCAATCCCAAAATCTGGAGCTCTATAACTTAGGTTTAGTTTCACTATTTTGGTTAATTAAAATGGATGTAGGCTTAGGAAATGCTTGCTAGGCCCTGGAGGTTGCTTAGTGTAGCTGGTGTTATGTGTGCTCTGTCGCTTTGGATGCGTATGCTGACTTTATATGTTTATGTGTGTGTGTGTGTGTGTGTGTGTAGATTGCTTCGTGCTTTTGTGTCTTTATGTTTTACTTGAAGAGACTTAAGAGAAGTTAATATGTGGTGCTTATATGAACTAAGTAGGCTTGTAAGTTGTATTGATGGTTATTTAGTTGAAAAATTCATGCCATATCTATGTTCTTTTCAGGGAAAGGCTTGGCTGATTAACTTTGGAAGTTTGTGTGTGTGTTATAGCTTTCAGGTGCCTTTTGGCTTTAGCAATGGTTTACCAAGTTAATGCTTAATATGTGTTAGTGTCAAGCTTAGTCGGTACTTTGTTTACAAGTACTAAGTTACTATGTTATGGGAACTAGCTGGAATAAGGGTCTGTTGTAGTGCCTATAAGTATTAGAGTTTGATTTTGAGGATTTACATAAGTATTGTTAAGTCAGTGTGTAAGTGTTATGTATGTGTACCTAAACTTGTAGCCTAGGGTGGCCACTGGTAGCCCTACCCAAATATGTATTGAACTTCTTTGTAGTGTGGCTCGGATGAACTTAAATGTAATTTATCTATATGGTGTTTGTTGCCTAAGTTATTTTTAACTTATAATATGATTCAAAACTAGCTTAACTTCAAAAATTGGTACAAAACAAATTACTCCAACTAGCCTAGTTAATTTATGCTATTTTTGGAATCAAAACTAAGAATTAGTGTTAGTTTTGCCTAAGTGTCCTGGGTTATATGTCCAAAGCCACCCAATAGTGATGAATGTTTGAATTTAGCTAAAAAAAATGCTTAAATGCATGGGAAGGCATAAACTAAGGCTGGTTTTTGGCATGACAAAGTTGGTATCATAGCATGGTGTATAGGACTTGTGAGTTTAGTTATGTTGTTCTTACTTTGAGTCAAGAAAAACTTGCTATATATTGAGCATTTGGTTACTTGATTTGTATTTCAAGATAATGACTAGATGAAAGTAGAGAGATGCAGTTGAATAGGAGAAGACTATTGATGATGCACTTCTTTTGGTACATGACCTGGTTGCCATGCTTCTCGAACCAGGTCTTCACACTAAAGGCCTGATGTCTACGTAGATTTAAAGTGCCACAAAGCTGAAGGTGAAGGTGAGTGTAACCCCGAGCAAGCAATATCCAATGCTATATAATTCGAGTAAAGAAAGGAAAAATGCATAATTGTAACTTCCGGGAACATGGTCTTCCAAGATAGATTAGCCACAGCATGATCCAAATGTTCATGCACCCACACACCACCATGACAAACTTTATTCCAAGTGAAAGCAGCTTCATGGAAACCCAAATCCTCTAATTTGCACTTGAAAAACATTTCTCTAAAGGCCACCATCTGAGCATCCCTATGATCATTACTTTTGTCCTTTTCCCATAGCCATATAATTTCGTTGAAATCTCCTATAACTAACTATGAATCTTGAAAATCAATGACTAAAAAGCAAAGACATGCCTATGAAGCATCTTGATGAACAGTAATTGGATTTCTATAGAAACCAGCAATCCTACACACACCCCATTAAGACTCCACCTTGCTGTTTATGTGGCCTAACGAATAAGAGAGCACAAAAATAACCATATCTAACTACCATAAAAGCACAATACCACCACTTTTACCAATACTCAAAACAGCAAAATAAGACAAAAAACCAAGAGTGTAAAAAATCCTAGCCATCTCATCAGAATTCTTTTAGGTTTTAATCAAGAAGAACATTGAAAAGGAACATTTAAAAACTTTCCTTTGTAAGGCATAAACTGTCCAGGATGTTCCCGCTCCCTGATAGTTTAAACTTGAGAACTTCATTGGGCCAAGCAGGGTGGGACATCGCCTAGCTCCACCATACATTGGTCACCAAACACCTTTTGCTTATTGTTCTAAGTAGATAGAACTAGGGCCCTTTAGTTCAGAGGCCTTTTCGAACTCAATGGCCCTTTTTTCCTTGTTGCGAGTTGTCCTATGAATTACAAAACATCCCCCTCTAACCTTATGTCACCCTCTCCTGCCTCTGCCTCTGCTAGTCTTGATATCACCTAAGGCACCCTTAAAACCCACATCCTGTATTGCAAAATTCACACCAAAACTAAAAAATGTGCTGGAGACAACATCATCAAGCTCCACAAAGAATAGGAACTTACTCCATAGCCTTTGTCCCAATCTGATTGTTCCTTGGGTTGTGACGTCAAGATGTCTTTGACTCGGTTCTGCCCTTGTCACGTTCATGCTTGGAATCCCCCAGAGAAAAACCTGTCATATCTTTTTGCCTGGAATCTAACTAAGGTATAGATTTTTGTTGATTAAAACCATTCCCTGAGGACCATTTGCTTCATTGTTTGGTAGTGAATGCATCAAACCGGAGCCAAGCACCATACTGTTTTAACACCTCTGTCATTACCTTCAGCCCCCTCCATGCAATTCTTTTCCATATGATCCTAGATACCACACGTGTAGTAAAAATCAGGCAACCTTTCGTACTTAGCTCATATTACTCTTAACCCGAGCTTGTCTCGACCAACACCCCATGTCTCATTGGTTTCATCACATCTACTACAACCCGAATACGGAGCGAGGGTCTAGAGAGGTCAATTTCTAACACAACAACAATTAAGTCACCTAATGTTTTTCCCCCATTTTGGTGCTCATCCAAGCATAAAGGACATCTAGAATATGAATCCAAAAAGCAACATGATTGAAAAGCATTGATGAACGCCAATCTCCTTATTGGATTCAACGAAGAACTAAAAGCTTATTATCAAAACTCCATTGCCCATTGTTAATCGCCCATGTGATAGCATTGGGTAAACTGAATTCAAGTAGGAAAATATTCAACTGATGGTTTGGTGAGGCTTGCCAAGTATGGAAGTCAACATGGCCCCAAGAAGTTTGAAAGGAATCTTGGAGGAATTCCATTTTGACAGGCTGAGGAAACAGGACTTTCATGCCCAGAAGTAGTTTCGGGTCCGCTTGCTGCCCGGTTAGACACTCATCCACGATTGTGACCTTGGCTATCTCATCTTGTGTGAAACTAAGTCCACTCAACTTGGTCGATAGTGATTCCATCCTAAAAGATTCAACTTGAATTGAAACAAAGGAGACCGGCTTTGACATGAATAAAATGCAACAACCCCTCTGAATAAGAGCCATCAAACCTCAAGAAACCAGTACGTGGAAGCTGGCGAACAGCAAGAAGACTAGTGTGATGAAGTTGGCAAAACAACCGAAGACCTAAACCCTACAAGAGAATGCTCGACGGTGCAATAGTAGGTTAGCAAATAACATAGCTAAATGCATTCGCGGCAATTCAGTAGAGTGGCAGATGCTCAGACATTCTCTGGCTTTCAACTGAATTTGATTCTTATTGAGGGGCATTATGCATCCACAATGTAAATTATGATTTGAAATTTTTCATGTTCTTAAAAAACATAAAAATTTCTCTTAAATTTTCTTAATTAATCTCTCATACCCTTGTATGCATTGTAATTGTTTTCTAAATTTTAAAAAAAATACACAACTAAATGCGTTAATTATGCGCAAGAGAAGTAATTGCATCCATGTTTATTTATGGTTGAACTCCTAATTTTTTTTTATTTTTGCTATCCTAGAAAGGTTGAATCGTTTTCTTTTTTATGAAGTTTTTAACATCTAATTTAAATTACTACTCTTAATTAAACTTTCATTATAATTATACAAAACTCAAAAAAGAATTTTTTAAATCTTTATTTGAACTCTTACTATATAAAATCTACTTTTTTATAAAAAAAAAATTAGGTTTATGAGTAAAAATAAAAATAAAAATATAAATTATACACATCTTAGTTTTTGTGCTAACAAAATGCTTCATTCATAAGACAGATAAAGTAGTTTATAATATAATGAACAACATTATTATTATAGGTACATGCATGTGGGGTTGGTAATCAAGGTGAGATAAATGGGCACCCGATCTGAGTCTTAGCTATTTGGTGGCTTGCCAGGAATAAGAACAAGGGAGTCATCCACATTCCACCAATTTTTCCTATTTATGAGTTGGTATTTTGTACACTACTACTGAAATGGTAAAAAAAATACCAGGTTTTTATTATTCTTATCTTCGAAGCAAAAGTTAGCAACAACTACTTCCCGAATTTATTTTATTATAATGCGTGCATTAATATTATCACCAACTGCTCATATATATATATATATATATATATATATATATATATATACACTCGCTAGCAAAAAAAAAAATGAAAATACAAAATAGGAACGAATTAACTTCGTGTCACTTGTTTAATATTTTATGATAAACCAAATGAACATTTATCGTTCCAACTTTAAGTGATACATATTAAACTAAACGAGTAAAGTGCACATGAAAGGTCTTAAATGTGTTTAATATTGCACTTTCATCTTTAAACTCAACATATTGTATAACTGGTCATAAACTAGTTAGGAACACAAGACGTCACAAAAAATAATTTGCAAGTTTAATTTTCCGGATAACCAATAACTAGTTTGGAACACAAAATTATTCTAATCCTTGCATTCTAGATTTGGCATAAGTTTTTTTAATAGATGACACGAGGTTTTGATGACCCACACGTTGTTCCGGGATTTAATTCGATAAATTTTGTAATAAAATAAATTTTTATTATAAGTAATTAAAAAAACTTCACACATAAATTCACATTAATCAACTAAAATTTTACTTTATTTTAATTTTGAGTTGGGTTCTATTTATATTATATTATATTCTTATCATTCAAATTATTAGCTATAATCAAAACATAATACTGTGAAATAAAAAATTGTGTGTGCTTTGAATCTATATATATTTTCTTTGTTATTAAAAACAATTTACTAATTTTTTTCATCTCCTATTAATTCAAACTCAAATTTTTTAAATCAACAAAAAAATTATCTTGAAAATTTTACTTTAAATTTCAGCAATTATTAACAATTATTTTAGTAAATTATAGACCTGAAAGTAAATAACTAATGCATAAAAATTTAATCATCAATAATGACAAAAAAGGACCAAAACACAAAACTGTATTTAACTTATGTCAATTAATTAATGGTTTCATTTCAGAAAATAGACAAATTATAATGATTAAAGTTTTATTTCAAAAAGCCATAATAAAGAAAGATCAATTAAAAAAATAATAAAGAAAGATAATAAAAAAATTTGGAGCAAGATAAAAACTGGAAAAATTTTATCTATTAAATGTTTAATAATTATTTAATAAATTAAAAAATGTTTTAACTAAAAAATAAACAAACTATGATGACTAATGTTTTAGTTTAAAAGATAGTACATAAAACAACAAAAAAAAAAGGTTAGGGATCAAAAGAGCAAATAGAAAATCTAATTAAATAATTATAAAATTCACGTACCAAAATGTAACATGGATGTAACTTAAGGCCTAAAATGAAAAACTTAGAAAATTTGGGACTGCAACTGTCGAAATAAACGTGAAACAGAGTTAAAACCACAAAAATTGCAACATTGGCCCTCATAAAGGTGAGTGCCTTACTAAAAGAGGATCACACTAATAAATGAGCAAATCAAATCCGAAAAAGGGAGAAAAAAAAGGGACAAAAGCAAATCTATATATATATATATACTGTTCATCTATTTAGATGAACAGTAAAATCAATTTCTCCTTTAGAATATAGTATGATACGTATGTTTCTGTAAATTAAGGCACAAATTAGAGGTACAGGGTAAATCGAAGTGGGAGTCAAACAAATCCAAAGTGATCATGCAAATAATTAAACATGGAAACCGGGTGTCACGGACAGGTTGATCACATAATTCAACAGAGAGCGCCAACCGGAGCTGTCCCCAGTGGTTAAGGACCTAACTGTAACTGACCATAAAACCCAAAATTTCAACCAAGCCGAAAAAAGCACCCCCGGGCCCCGACCCGACCTTGTGCTTCAATCATTCGCTACCCCTTCAAACCTTTCCCTTTCTCAGTTTCTTTTCCCACTCCGATCCTATTTTATTTGGAAAAGTTACAAAAATATATATCTGGTTTCACTTAACAGTAGGCGTGAGTATTGATTAGTTAAGTTTAGAACTAATCCAAATATAATAATTCTATTGAATTTCAGTTTTTATAAAGTATTTCTGAATTATCCAAATTATATGTTAGAACTGATTCGAACAGTCCAAATTATATTTCAATTTATGTTGTTCTGTTTATTCAATTTTTTTTTCTAAGACCTAGACATATAGTAAACAAAAAAAATAAGATATATACTAAAATTTTCACCTCTCATACTCAAAAGTAAAGCAAGATAGACAACATATTGTCCAAAACTAATAAAAAATGATTTTATATTTGTAGGATCAATATGAATAATGGTAAAAATTAGTAGAAAATAACTTTATATATGTAGAGTCATTATGAATAATGGTAAAATATTTATTACTATTCAATTTATTCAGTTTTAATTGTTGATCTAATAACTAACTCGATAATCAAATATAAAATTCAGTTTTGATTTGAACCGATCAAACTAGAAAAAGAAACCGAACTATTTTATTCGAATATAATTACTCTTTTCAGTTTTTTTTTGTTTTGTCCAAATAATACTCACCTCTACGTAACATTTACTTTTGTCCATCTTTTTTTTTAAATCTATATTTTATCATTTAATTTTTTTTTTTACAAAAGATGTTTCATTCCAATTAAAAGTAAGTCAAACAGTATTTTACAAATCAACAATGACATAAGACTCTAAGAAACAATAGGAACATAAAATTGTTCACAAAAAGGATACTTGTTCCTGTGACACCGAATGAAAGACAAAAAATCATATCAAGTCGAACTTTCTAAGTAAGTTAGAATAAATCTGGAGTATAAAACTCACAAATAAATGGAACAAAACCCAAACTAAACAAATAATAACTAAGTAGTGCAAAAACCAACCAGAAATCATAGGCCTGAACAAAATTATCTATAAAAATAAAAAAAATTACCTATAAAAGCTAAAAAAATAAAGACTGATTTTATTTTATACAATCACATCTATATTTGTTATCAAACATTGGGACACTAGAGTAAAGCTGAGATTTCAGTGAACCTAAGAGAAAACGTAGATCTATCATTATTCGTCTTCAATTGAAGATTTACCCTGTGAGAGCCTTGAATCACTTTTGGACACCAAGATTTAAAAGAGATTGTATCTACCATAAAATCCAATATATAACATCGGATAAAACCAGTTAAGCAATAAAAATAATTGAAAGAGAACCGCTCAAATCCAGACTTGGCCGGAAATAGCAAAGAAAGATAGAGGAGATGACAAAAGGAAATAAGTTGGATGAGAGGAAAAGTGCTAGGGGGCTAGGTTTTGAAAATAACAAATATTGTTTTATCCTTTAATTCTTTTAAAATGTATGATAACAATTTCTAAAATTTTAATGTAGACTTTATGATAATGTGTCTTTTAGTAATTTCAATTTTTTTTAATATACATTTTAAATTTTCTCTCTGTAGATGATATTTTCAATTAAGATTTTAAAAATTATTGTGGATAGTGTAAAAAAATAAGAATAAAATGTAAATTTTAAAAAACAAGGGGCAATATGTACATTAGTCCAAAATAAATGAAGATTTTTATAACTTTCTCATTTTATTTAAGTCCCCCAGCGTCAGGCTCTCAGCCTTCCTGAGTGACCAAACCATCCCCCGGCCAGGCCCCACTCGCTCTTCTCATTTCTTCGTCTCCTCGTCGTTTTCTTTTCTATATCGTCTGTTTTCCAGTTTGCTCTTTTCGTTCTCTCTCCCGGTTCTCAGTTCCTTATCTACGGCGTCGTTTTCCGACCACTGCTTCTCTTTTGTACCTGCGTTCGTAATTCTCGTCTCTTGCTTTCGTTTTCCTTTAGTGTCCGATTCTCCGACGTGGATGAGAGGGCTATAGATGTTCATGTTCTCTCTGTTTCTCTGTTAATCTATTCTTCCTTTCGGACTAGAAGTAGAGGTTTCTCGAGATGAGGACCCTGGCCGCCAATCTGAGGATGCTGAGTTTACTGATGTTGCTCGTCGTCGTGAGACGGTGCGGTGGAGCGGCGGAGAGCGGCCCCCTGGTTGGTATGACTCTGGTGCGAAACGCTGCAGCCTCCGGCGCCTGTAAGTTCCTGAAAATTTTGAATCTAGCAAGCGAGTCTTCTGGCTCTTAATTACTTCGTGTTTAATTTTGTCAAAGTTTCTTTTTTTTTTTAATGCGGCTGCTTTGGTTTATTGCATTTCTGCTCGTTTTGGAAAACCGAACAGTTTGCCTGGATGGAAGCTTGCCAGCGTATCATCTGGACAGAGGATTCGGCGCCGGAGCGCGGAATTGGCTTCTACAATTCGAGGTAATCTTAATTTTTACCATTTATATCGTATAATTTCAGCTCTCAAAGTAAATAAGGAAAATTTTCTTTTTATTTTTTTCTCAATTAATTCGAAAGCCTTTTTGTTATTACAAGTTATCATATATATATATATATATATATATATATATTTGTTACTCAAAGTTATCATATTATAGTACATAAAGCAACCGGGTACTAGAAGATAAATGAGATGAACATATTCTTATTCTTATTCTTATCCTATTCTTTCTTTGGAGGGCAAGTCTACGTTTGACAGTGTCTTTTGAATCGATGTCGAGTGACAATAACTAGCAAAGTACATAAGTTTTTTTTATTGGTAGCGCATTTGTAATAACATTTTTTATTAAAGTTTTTGAATTCTAACTTTAATTATGGGTAAAGATAACCTGGACCTATGTAGTTAAGGCAAAACCTAAAATACGTTAAAGTAAAAATCCCACTTTCTAGTTATCGTTGATTGCTGCTGGCGAATAGAGGTGGCTGTTATTAGTATTTGCCTCAGAAGTAAATAAGGTCGGGCGTTACAATTAGCCAGTAATACTTGGCCACGTCATTGTGGAGGTTAAACGGGTACACGAAAGGGAAGCTTTTGGAGGGAAATGGTCCTGGACCGTATAGCTTTTTGGCGGAGACTGGCTAGACTTCGAAAGTTGTTTTCCGAATGACCGGCCTACTCGTTTGATAGCAACCAAAACTTACAAATAAACCATTATTGTTTTATGATTGGGTCACAATCAGCCACGATTGTTATTTTCTGCTCAAATAAATCATTGGCGTTATCAGAGTAGGTTAAATCACTTTCTCAATAGAAAACCCATATATTTTCTTTTGGTAAAAGAAAAAAAAAAAGGCACCCTTAAGTAGTTTAATAAATCCATGTAGGCTATGTCCGTTCTAAAATAATTTCATTCCTTGCCAACCCAACGTCACTATGGGTTCTTCCGCTACCGCTTGTTGCCCCTACTGACGGCTAGAGATATCCAACCCATTCTTTGCTTTGATTGTGCTACGTTGCTCGAATCGAATAGAAGGGAAGCCGAGAAAGAAAGATCATGATCTATCGTCATCGCATCCCAAATTACCACTGCTTGACCATATTCATTTAGCAGAGTATCTTTTGTTGAATCCCAAAGTCACGTACATCCTCAACTACTACCCCGATTGTGCCATCACCGTTGAAGATCAAAGAGGACGAGGCGATCTTGGTCCAATTTGCAAGTGATAAAAAATTTAGTCTCTTTTTTATAAGGGAAGAGACTTGTTGGGGACTAGTGATTGATTAATGTCGCTTTTTTATTTATTTTGGTAGCATGACAGAAGAAAGGAGGAATATATATGTCGCATTTTTAACAAAATATTCTACAGATTTGACGACCAGTGGGTGATTTAAAAATAATAGCAATTTATATGAGTCATGAGTGGTTTATTTATCAATTTGGTCCCTGATTTTTAAAATACATCCCATTGCGGTTATGATGCGGTAAGTTTTTAAAAGAATTCCATAACAGTTGATGGAAAATTCTATTTTAGCATCCTTTGGTGCATAGCCAATAATTTCCATACCATGGGAGCTTAGTTAGAAAAAGGAAAAAGGAAAAGGAAAACAAAAACGGATTTCTTCTGTTGCTAGCAACCACTGGTAGGCACAATTGAGGACTATCAGGAATCGCAATTATGAGATTTTAACAACATAAAATAGCCAATAATTTCCATACCATGGGAGCTTAGTTAGAAAAAGGAAAAAGGAAAAGGAAAACAAAAACGGATTTCTTCTGTTGCTAGCAACCACTGGTAGGCACAACTGAGGACTATCAGGAATCGCAATTATGAGATTTTAACAACATAAAATAGCCAATAATTTCCATACCATGGGAGCTAATTAGAAAAAGGAAAAAGGAAAAGGAAAACAAAAACGGATTTCTTCTGTTGCTAGCAACCACTGGCAGTCACAATCATTAATATTTATGTTGTTAAAATCTCATAATTGCGATTCCTGATAGTCCTCAATTGTGGATAAAATTCAAGTTTTTTTTTTAATTTCTCATTAATTAAGTTCAAATGACATAAAAATTACTAACTATGCACCAGATTAGTGTTGATGTGATATGTTATGTCAACTTTAACGAAACCAGTTAGAAAGGGATGGAAATGGATGTTTTGAAAAGGCTGTGAACTAAATTAATATATTTTCAAAATTTGGGATCAAAAGAGGATTGAAAATAAAGGTTGGGGACTTTAAGTTCATTTAACCATTGCTGGTAAAGTAGTAAGACTAGGAACACTAATCTTTATAATTTTTGGAAGGTTGTGCAACTGCAAGGAGCATGTTAGCGTGAGCAAGTTGCAGTTCACTTTTTTTTGTCTCGACTTTGGACCACCTTAGGACCTGGGACTTCGGGCTCTGTTTGCCCAGCCTTCTGATGTCAGTGACTGCAGTTGTCTTTCTCTCCCTAATATGCCAAACTTTGCAATTATTAAGTCTGTTCTTTTCTTAGCAAGTTACTGTCGTTTTTGTTGGAAAACGCTAAGCTACATTTGTCTATACAAAGGATAAATAAAACGAAACACTGGGAAAAAAGTGGTACTTAACTGTCTGATGGTGTGATTGGCATTTGTGGTGGATGTGTCCACAAAAATAGTAAATTGGGTGATAATTTGTTCGAACCTGCTTACTTGAGTGGCTTGCTTGACATTTTTGGCTCTGCATTTGCATAATTAACATTTTGGAGGGGTGGATTAAGGATTGTATGCCACTATCCCAGCATGAAATGATTTGCAGGCAACATGATGCCGATTGACGCCGTAGATATTCAAGTATGTAAAGCAATATATGTGTGTATATATGTGTGAAGTCAAAACACTAAAAAATCCCGGGAATCTTTATATAAAAAAATAAAAAATCCCCAAAACAATTTATTGGTTTAATTTTCTAATAAGTATTCAAATGGGTATTTCCAAAGTCAACAAGTCGATCGAATTCTGGAATTGATATGGATGTTACGATATTGTTAATTGGGTTAGTCTGTATAGGGTGGCGGATGGTGCAATGATATAAGGTCGTGCTTGGATAGAGCTACAACCAGGCGCGGTTCAACTCGTTACATGACCAAATTTGAAGTCTTCTCTGGCATTTTGAGCAACAACGCCTCCCTCAACCCAGGTTTCAATTCCTATCCCATATATCCACTTAATTATTTATATATATTTGTTATTTAAAATACATAGACCATAGAACTTAAACTAATTAAGTAGTTAAGTACTCTCTTCATCTCACTATTTTTGCTCTATTTGACTTGAATCTATTTATATTATTAGTTGTTCGAAAAAATTAAAAAAATATATTTAGAAACTGTAGATTTTGATCTATTATTCGTATATAATTTTTTTTTTATTTATGCACTAAAATGTTAAAAATAAAAAATTATAAATTAATTAGTGCAAAGTGAAGGACATAAAAAATTTGGGATAAATAATATATAGACAGACATACATGCATGCATCTCCCAGTGGCTTAATTGAATCTTTTCTTTTCTTTTCCATGTTTAAGAGGTTTATTTTTCGGTGGGAAAATGTTTGAGCGCCGTTTACCCCTGTCTTTTGGTTGGCTCCTCGGTTGTCCTCAGAACAAAAGCAAGATTCTTTTCTATTTCCTCTAGACAAGAGTCGTAAGACAGACTGACGAGGGTTGACACTTGAAATGGTTTGGTAACCAACAGTTGCTCTTCCGCTGTCCGCACTTAATTAATTAGGCAGTCGATACCATCGACCTAGATTGATTAATAATTCATTAGTTGGGTCTTTTTCTTTTTCCTTTTTTGTTTGGTAAATTTTCTTTTTAAATTCTTTAACAAAAACAAATGTCTTTGCTAAGTTAGATTCAAACTGGCTTTCGCCGCTTGATTCATTTTTAGTAGTGTAAAATAGGTTGTCTTCCAACAAATTTTCAACCACTCTAATTAAAATTGAATTATTTTTTCTAGTTAGAATATTCAACTATTTAAAGTAGATCAACTAATTAAGATTTTTATGTAAGTCTAATTAAACACACATCAAGTAATTTTTCCTATGGAAATGGTTAGATATGTCCATTAGTGATCGATGCAATGCGATGGATCATGGACTTTAAGACTATTAATTACGAAATCTTGTAAAAATAAATGACAACCATAAACTTGTGTTTGAACTCTTCTAAATACTTCAAACTGTTAAATATTCAACTCAATAAAATTTAAAATCTAGGAGATTTCAAGTAGGGGTAAACTATGGGTTGAGTGAAACGGACAACTAGATCAAACCACACCTATTAATTAGGTTTGATTTGGGTGAAAATGAAATTTGATTCATGATTTGGTTCTTCATTATAAAAAACTATCAGTTCTTCACTTGATTTTAGTTTGGGCTAAAACCAAACTATCTATATAATTTAAGATTATATTTGTTCTACTTCGGTCATTCTAATAAAATGGTAAAGGGACACAAAGAAAAATAAAATGTTAGAAGTTTGACTCATGTCTCATTTAATTACTTTCTCATACAATGTCTTTTAAAAGTTGGGTCAGGTACTTCACTATCCCATACAATATTTTTCAAAAGTTAATTCAAGTGTCTTCTAAATCTAGGAATATGTTTTCGTTGTTAAACATAAAACTTTAATTGATGTTAATATTCCCCATAATTACATGCTATTTTTCTTTAAGTATACATGATATGTTTCGAGAATTAATGTAATGTACGTAACTTTATAAAGTGGCCTACAAAGAAAACCTTAGCAAGTTCCGCCATTGGTCCAGCTTGAGTTAGATTTTTCAAAGCGTGTGTATATGTAGCTGTGTAAGGGATTTTTGGGATCAAAATTTGCTGGTAACCTTAGCCCGATACATAAAGTTAGAGAGAGGCCGACGGTTCCTTGCTTGACGTAGATTGATGTTCAAAGAATCAAAGGAGGCAAGTCACGTGCGGTTCCTCAGGGTAACAACTAACCACAGGGGATGCCTTGAAATCTCTACGATTCTAAAGTCTAAACCATATATGGTCCATGGATGTATCGTGCATGTGCTTCATATGCACATGCCTGTCTTAGGGGAAGTTGGAGGACAGCTGCTTAACAATTATTTTGTCATGTTATGTCCCATAAAGATCTCACATACATTTACTAGATGGTTTATCTTTGATTGCTCTTTTTTCATTACTTATAATAGACAAGAATTATTAATGATGCATCTTTTGAATTTTCTGTGAGCTATAAAATCTATCAATTCTAAATGACATTTGCTTCTGAATAACTCGCTACTTGCGAGTAATTGTAATTTTTAAATTTTAAAGTATTTCCTCAACGGTAAATCTGTAAATTTATGTAGCTTGGATTAGCCTAAGAATGCATATTTTAATGGCTATTGACAAAAAATTTCAAGCGAAAGTACTGAAAAATTCGAACATATATATGATCCTAATTCTGAATCTGAATCTGGGGTTGTTAATAGCACTTATATAATAATATTTAAATTCTACATATATTGATTTTGTTGCTAATATTTATCAGCTTATTATAATTTTGGTGTTAATTAAGATTTTTACAACTGGAACCGAGTGAAGCTGAGATATTGTGATGGAGGCTCTTTCGCTGGAGATGACAGCTTCTACAATGGGGTAATTTTTATCCCTCTCAAAGTTCAAATCACCTTTTTAATACAGTCCAACATTAATTTTTGAAATCTTAATTTAAATATTATGGTAGTCATCTTTCAGTAATTTTAATTAGTATGGTATTTTTTGTACAGTTAATGGACATTTTAAATTATTAGTTTTTTCTTTCTGTATTTCTTTCAATTTTTCAAATAATATTTTTAAATATCAATTAATTAAAAAAATACTATACATACTGAAATTACTTGAAGATGACAACCGTATAATCTAAATTGAAATTTTAGAAGTTGTTGGGTTATATTAAAAGTGTAGGGGGTAAAGTGTATATTTTTTAAATAGGAGAGTCAAAGTGTAATTTCATCTAAATCTTAAGGGACAAATTGTAATTAACCATTATAATTAACTAGTTTTATGCCCGTCAGGGACAGAAAATTTTCAAATATAATTTAAAAAATATATATCAAAAATATATTAAATTAGATTAGTTAATTGATGGCATAGAAATGATATTGCATTATACTTTAATAAAACATAGAAGTTTGAAAGGAGAGTTACAATTTGCCCCCTGAGAATTATCCTAAATTACACTTTACTCCTGTTTTAGAAACCTCTTAAAAGCCCGTTGAGGTTTTAGGAAACCTATATTTACCTACTACAGTCATTTTTTAATATTAAAATCAAATGATTAATTACACTTTGAGACCCAAACTCTAATTTTTGTTTAAATTTTCTCCTTAACATATAAATTATTTCATTACTTGTCTTTTTCAATTAATACAATATAATACATCTTTATATATATTGTTCGTTTCAACTTACTATCTCCAATTATTTTTTTATGATTATATTTTTATTTATTTATTATTATTTGTACATTTTATTTTATCTTTATATTTTCAATTTTTAAAATATTTCTAACTAAGGATATCTTTTTTATTTTAAAACTGATTGTAGTTATTTATTTATATATTTCTATTTGGAAGCTTTACAAGCATCCTTTTTTTTTTTTTCAAAAATTACTATGATAACTATTAAATCTAAAATTGAAGAAATGATAAAGGCTTATATTCACAATAATATGAAAACTTCAAAATAGCTTTCATTTCAATTAATACATAATTATTCATTTTGTTAAAAATTTAGTTTTATATATTAATTCATTAATTAATGGTGACGGCTAGAAAAAGATAAGAACATTTTATATATATCTTTTAGATTACAATAATAATATGAGGTAATTTTGTCATTTATGAAGGAAAAGTTGACGTGGTGCTTAATTGGGCTTTAATAAGTTGAACAATTATATAAAACTTCTTTGTTTCCCCCTGCCTCAGTTTGTCTTTTCTTGGTAATTCTGTTGCTGATGCAGTTACAAAACTTGTCCTGTAAGGAGCTGAGAAGAATCAATGACTTGCCGTACCGGCAAAGTCATGAATAACGCTGTTTTCAACTGATTCAATTTCTTTCTTTCACTTGCATGCCTCTGAACAGACATCGTTGCTTTATTTCAGAGGACAGAGAATCTGGGAAGCTATTATCCGTGACCTTTTACCCAAAGGCTTGGGAAACGCACGCAAGGTAAAGACCCTTTTGCCGTACTAGATTTGTGTCCACCTTGGACTCCTTTTCACGTGTAGGGAATGAGACAACAACAAGGCTTGTAACTGATTTCTATATCGCGTTTAAGTATCTAACTTAAAACAAATCTAGACTAGGGAAAAGGCGTAATGAGTTCTCTGCCTGCAGGCTTTGCTTTCAGGTTGCTCTGCTGGGGGTCTAGCTGTTTTCCTGCATTGCGACAGCTTTGCCAACATGTTACCGAGTAATGCTGCAGTTAAATGCTTGAGTGATGCTGGGTTCTTTATGGATGAGTGAGTTTGTGCTCTCCTTATATTTTGCATCTTCCATTTCTTGATTTTGCATGACTGTTTAAATTTTTGTTTTTAAATTTGCAGAAGAGACATAAGTTCCAACTACACTATGAGGTCCTTCTATGGGGATTTAGTTTCTCTACAGGTATGTCCTTCACAGAAGTGATCATTATGGTACAATGATAAAGTTATCCCTTCCTACTTTCTCATCCTTTATAGGAACCAGTAACTACTTTTGTATTTCTTGAGAGAATGTCATATCATTGTATATTCAACGCAAGTTTTCAGCATCAGCGCTTTGTGCTGGTATTAGATTAAACCTTGGTGCCAAAGTAACTTAGTTGTTGTTCAGTTCCTAAGAATGTAGCTGGACTAGCATCTATTGTAGAAAACATGGAGCTGAGCATGGTTTGCCCTTACTTGGACTAATTAAAGACTCACTAATCTTGAGCATTGTGCAATAGGTTTTTCTATTTCAAGAATTGTCTTTGAGATAAATGATTTCCAAGGTTTTCTGTTGTATTACTCTGGTTGAGACATTAATGGTACGCTAAGCCATAATAATGTAAACAAATGACAGGGCATTGAACAAAATCTTGATCAAAATTGCGCCCAGTCTTTGCACAATCCAAAGATGGTATGGCCTTTTAACAATGGTAGTCAAAAGTCATATTCCTGCTCCATCTCTATGGTTCTAACATCTAACTGGTTTTTCTGCAGTGCATATTCCCTCAGCATGCATTGAATTTCATTACGACCCCATTTTTCATTTTGAATTCAGCCTATGATGTGTACCAAGTAAGTTTGTCACCATTTTGCCCCTAAATCAGCTGCTACTTGTCCCCCCCCCCCCCCAAAAAAAAAAACAAAAAAAAAAAGAAAAGAAAAAATCTGTTGTATATATGTTGTATTTGACTGCATGAAAATAACCTCAAATGGAATTTCTTGTTTTGATAGTTTCATCATATCCTGGTTCCAACCAGTGCAGACTTAAATGGACATTGGAGTCATTGCAAGCTTGATCCAGGTGCTTGTGATGAGAGTCAGATAGAAGTACTGCAAGGTCACTTACCATCCTGTTTTCCTATATGCTGCCACTAGTAGGTCTAACACAATGACATGGGCATAATACGGCTGTTTCCAGGTTTCAGGCATGACATGCTTGTAGCTTTGAGAAGCTTCTACAAGCATTCACGAAGAGGGGGCATGTTCATCAATTCATGCTTTGCTCACTGCCAAAGCGAGTCACAGGACACTTGGTTCGCGGATGATTCCCCCACAATACATGACAAGGTATCATGCAATTTAAGCTTGTAAAGCACTTGATGATGCCAGTCACTTTCTGACTTATGGTATGTTTCGGCTATCCCCATACTGTGGTCGTAGATCCTTACAATGCCACTTGCATAGTGAGGGGTAAGGGTTTAGGCCTTAAGAAGATATGATAAGATTTAAAAAGACCAAGAATGACATCGAGGAGTTGCACACACATATGCTAGATTTGTGGCGGTTTGGGGTATCTGATATTAAGTAGAACTCATGCTGCCTATCCATGTTGCAGACAATTGCAGAAGCTGTGGGTGATTGGTACTACAGCAGAAGAGTAAGCAAAGAGATTGACTGCGCATACCCATGTGACACTACTTGCCACAACCTTATACCACCTCCACAGGTAACCTCAACTCTAACTTCCACTGGCTGGAGCATGCATAGAACATTATGGAGAAGAGCAATCTCACTTGTTTTTCCTGCAATCTTACTGTTTCTTTTGCAGGGTCAGTAAATGGTGCATGAGCTGGTATGGAGCCGACCATGTTGTTTCGAGTTCATTTGATCCTCCATAGCACTGCAAGCGATACACTCATACACTTTCTTTAGGTCCATATTGACACATTAGAGATCACAATGATATTCTTTTCGCATTGGATTTAGAAGGATCAAGAAACCTTGGTCTTTGATCGGCTTACATTAATGCCCAATTCCCACAGAAGATTGTAGTTTTACCTTTCGTGTAGGTTCTTTGTTCCATGTTACAATATGGTGATTCTTTGTTGGCAACAGTAGCAGAGCAGGATTGGAAGATAGCCGATTCTTGTGTGGGCACAACAATCGTTTTTCTTTCTTGGCCTTTTGGCTGAGATCAAAGTGTAGTAAAGTCATCCTTTGCTTATTAAGTCTATGTAGACATCGGCATACATAAACACATGAAAGGTCTTTCGTGCAAGATTAAGGACACAAGTACAACACATAATAATTATGAATTATAACCCATGGGAAAAAAAACAAAAAATTATGTAAAGTGGTTTCTAGATCTTAAAAAAAAAAAAAAAAAAATTTCCCATATTCTTGAAATTTTGGAGGAATAAAATAAAATAATTTTGCAATTGAATGGATCATGAGAGCGATATAGGTAACTTTGTGGCCTTGCTAGGTTTGACTAATTTGGTTTTTTTCACTTTTTTTGAGAAGAGCAAATTTAAGTGAAAAGAAAGAGTTTTGGGGCATTTTGCGAACTAAAAGTGGGAATTTTGGTTGAACTAGATAAGAACATCATTAATAGATGATTATAACCTTATGGATTTAAATTATAATTTAGTTAAATATCAAGTCAACCCTGTTGATCTATTTAGCTAGTGCATTACAAATGCTGACCAAGTTTTGGAGCTTCACGTAAAATCTTCAATTGCCAATATCTGTTCATTTTCAAGAACTTGATCTGTATGTTGGTAACCATATACCCATTCTCTATAGATGTCTACCATTTTTTGTGAGGATTGTTCTATAATAAATGTGTATGTATGTGTATCTGATCTTCGAGAATAGTGCTCAACAACAGATATTCAATTGATTGTTAAATTCTATTTTGAAAGAGTAATTCTGAGACACTATTTTAATTTTTCTCTTAATCTAGTTCCTTAAAAAAAGTTGTTGATAAGTTAAAAATTATTTGTCGGTGTGCTTCATGTTCTTTGGCTTAAGTGGGTTGATTAATAGGATCCTTAGGGGCTTGCATTCCTATCATTGCCTAGTTGCTTAAATTGAAGAATACCTTTTCAATTTCAAAGTTTGGTTGTTTCATTTGATTCTTGATAGTTGAAGGGATATTATAGGCCTAGCCCAAAAGCGTGGTGAACTTTAAGAGATGACTCTGCGCACAAAAACAGCTTCAGAGCCCTGGGATAAATCTCCGGTGGTCAAGTTAGATTCCTGGAAAATATAGAGGAGCAAGATAATTAAGAGTCAGAATGTCTTACTTTAGGATTAGTAATTGGAGGGGTTTTTATAACTAGGAAATATCCAAATAGATAGCTCTAGGATAGGAATCATCCTAGTTAATCTTGTAATTTTGGGATCGCATCTCTTTCTCAGGCAAGAATCCTTTAATTAGCTTACTGGACCTCTTTATAATAGGTTCTCTAGTGATCCAGCCATCATGGGACTCATATTGGGTATATTTTCGACCAATAGGTCCCTCATTCTAAGGAAAATGTGGGTTAAGGTCCTACATTTTCCTATACTTTTTTACTTTGACAAGGAGCAATCCCTTCCCTCAGGTGTTTTAGGCAAGCCTTATGCATCACTGTTTTATTAGGGGTGTGAAGTTTCTTTGGGTAGCTTTTTAAAGAAGGTGTTTTTAGTCCTCTTTATCCTACATAGTTGTTACATGTGGTAGGCCTCATAGTTGAGAAGGGGAGCTGAGGCAACATGTATTAAATGCATCTAAGCAGAGTAATTGGATGTGACCACTTTTGATGGCTATTTATGGCAACTTGTCCTCTTTTTTAATGGGGAAAAAATATGCAATGATTACAGCGATGGTTTTAAAAAGGTAATTCGAGGGTTACAGGTTTTCCCATATATACAGTAGGTTTTTTTCTCACTCATTTCTTTCTCTGTGTTACTATTTTATTGCATTATGTTTCTCCTTATTTTTGCCTATTTGGTGTTTACTGCTCTTACTACCAAATTCTCTTTTAGACCATTTTTCCATCACGCGTTCTTTGATCAGGTAACAAGCTTTTCTTTTTCCTTTAATGATGTAATGTTTTTTAATTTCAATATAGTATTTTCAATCGAGATAAGGTTTTCCTACTATTTTGGCCATTGTCGGTCGTTTCTCCATTACCCATGTTACACTAATGGTAGCCCTGACATGTTATGCTATAGTTTTTCCATATGGCGTCTTCTTAAGTCCCCTTCCAAGGCTACCGTCATCAAGGCTAATCACTTAAAGGTGTTGTTCTTCCCTAACGTGAAGGCATTAAAGGGATTGTTACCCAACATGAAAAGGGGACCTTGACGACAAATCTTCAGTGATACTACTAACCCAATGGTGTCTTGGTGGCCTTCTCCTGTGATCAGGCATTGAGGGATGGAGGCCTACAGGGTGGTGATAAAAGGATGGACATCCTGATGGTATATATTAATAAGTTTCAAGAAAGGCTCTGCTTCCCTCTCCATCCACTGATGGAGCAGTTCTACAAGCACTATCAGGTGTCAGCATCGTAGTTGACCTCGAACTTGTTTGTGCATATCAACGAGTTCACTGTCTGTTGCAAGTTGGCGATGGTGACCCCCCTGCTGGAGGCATTCCTCCAACTTTACATGTTGGAGTTGAACAATTACTCCAGCTTTTCTCACATTGCTCCTGCCAATTGAGGAGAGAAAAAATCTTTTGCCTTTGTCTTTTGCAAGAATTCATGGGTGGGGTGGAAAAATTGGTTTCCCCCCCCCCCCAAAGGCGGCAGGTATGGGGATTCCCATGCGAGTTTTTTTACGCCTCCCAACTAGTCATCATCCAGTAACTGCCTATGTACGAGGGCTCTAAGGGCTATCATTCATACTTCGAGCTAGTCTCATGGATTGACTCAATGGTGAGGAACAATAACTTTTTGCAGCTATTCCCATCCACTACATGGACATTGACGAGCCTACCTCAGGTGGGCAGGTATTCACAGGCCTCATTTGAGCTACCCTAATGTGAGGAACCCAACTAACTGAGAAGAGGGCCAAGAAAGGTGGTTGGTGGAGTCTTTCAGGGTTATTTTTTAGGCTCAACAAGGTAGAGGCCCTCCAGATACAAAAAGTTATGCTCTATGCAGGTACTTTGTCCTTTTTTACTTTCAAGCCTTCAACCGTTCCTAACTTTTTCTTTCTTCTTTGCAAGGATGAATAACTGCGCCAAGGAATACATGAAGAGGTGCAAAAGTTTCGCTAATGCATTGGTGGATGCTTGGAAGATTTAAGTCCTTTAAGCCAAGATGACCCATACTGCGAAGGCAACTAAAAAGTCCTTGGAAGCGGGAGCTCCCAAGCCTGCCTCTGAAGTATTGGGCTTATTTAAGCCCCCACCAAAGACCTAGTTAGTACATAAGAGGCTCGCCATACAGCCCCACCGAGAGTCGATACCTTTCGAGACGATGGCAGTAGTTGGGGTTTGATAAAGAATTTATCTTTCCTGCAAGTTGGTTCTGTAGACCTAATGATATTCTGTGTTGATTATGGATCTCATCTAACTCCTCCAGAAAAGCATGCAAAGACCCCAAGCCCCCTTCCTATCACTAAACTAAAGACTCCGTCAACACCCCAAAAGCAAAGGGCAACTAAGGATGTGGCCCAGAAGAAGGCTATTGGGAAATCCTTGACAAGGGCACCTAGCCTATTAAATAATATCAGGGGAAGAAATAGATGGCCTGATGCATACAAGACCCTCACACAACCTTTATATAATAGATGAAAGGAGAATACAAGGAAATGAAATATCTAGGAATAAAGAAAGTAAATCCCTAGGAATAAAGAGAGATTATTATGTTTCCTAAACTATAAATAATATTCCATAACACTCCCCCTCAAGCTGGAGCCTACATATCATAAGCTCCAAGCTTGTCACATATAGACTTTACTTTAGACCCTCCTAACGCTTTAGTGAATAAGTCAGCAAGTTGATCTTCTGATTTGACATACGGGGTCTTGATCAAGTCTTCTTGAAGCTTCTCACAAACAAAATGACAGTTAACTTTGATATGTTTAGTTATCTCATGGAAGACGGGATTTGATGCAATATGGATGGCTGCTTGATTATCACACATTAATTCTATAGGAGATAAGTGTGCGAAACCAAGCTCCATGAGAATATGCCTTAACCAAACTAGTTCACATGTAGAGTATGCCATTGCCATATACTCAAATTCAGCACTCGACCTTGCAACACTACTTTGTTTCTTGCTTTTCCATGACACCAAGTTTCCTCTTATAAATACACAGTAACCTGAAGTAGACCGTCGATCATAGGAACCTGCCCAATCAACATCTATGTATCCTTGAATCTGAGTATGACCACGATTTTGGTAAAGGAGACCTCATCCTAGTACTCCTTTGAGGTATCTCAAAATTCTAACTACTACATCCCAGTGGCTAGTACGAACATAGTCAATGAACTGACTTACTGTACTCGCAGCAAATGAAATATCTGGAAGAGTAACAATTAGATAATTTAATTTGTAAACAAGTCTTTGATACCTAGTAGGTTCCTCTAAGTATTTCTCTTTATCTACATCAAGCTTGACATTTGGCTCCATAAGGCTATCAACTGACTTGGCTCCTAATAAACCAGTTTCTTTTAAAAGATCAAGGACATACTTCCTTTGGGACAAGCAAATCCCCATTTTGGACCTTGCTACTTCAATACCTAAAAAGTATCTTAATGAACCAAGATCATTTGTCTGGAATTTTGTTTGCAAGAAGGATTTCAAAGACTGGATACCAACATTATCATCACCAGTGATAACAATATCATCAACAGTGATAACAATATCATCAACATAGACAATCAGAATAATTTTACCAGCTCTAAAGTGTTGATAAAAGATAGAGTAATCCACGCCACATTGCTACAAACCAAACTTCATAACAACTACACTGAAGCGACCAAACCATGCTCATGGTGGCTGTTTCAAACCATACAAAAATTTGTTTAAATGACACACAAGATCAGTCTCCCCCTGAGCAACAAACCCAGGTGGTTACTCTATGAAGATAGTCTCCTCAATATCACCATGGAGGAAAGCATTCTTCACATCTAATTGATGTAAAGACCACTGATTTGTGGCTGCCAATGCAATGACAACTCATACTGAAGTCATTTTGGCAACTGGAGAAAACATCTCTGAGTAGTCCATGCCGTATACCTGTGTATATCCCTTAGCTACCAAACGAGCTTTCAACCAATCAACTGTATCATCAAGGTGAGCTTTAACATTAAACACCCATCGACAACCCACCACTGTCTGATCATATGGAAGAATAACTAAATCCCATGTAACCTGTAAAACTAACATCTCCTCCTCCATGGCTTGCTTCCATCCAGGGTGAGACAAGGCCTCTGAAATAGACTTAGGCAAAGGAATGGAAGACAAGGTAGAGACAAAAGCAGAATATGATGGTGATAATGAATTATAAGAGATCACATTCGAGATAGGATGAAGTGTACAAGACCTTTTTCCTTTGTGAAGGGCAATTGGAATATCTAAATCATCAACTGGTGGAGTTGAAGATGAATGTAGTGGAGACGAGCGTGAATCTTATGGTAGTACTTCTTGATGAGGACATCGAATATAAACCTATAAATCAGGATGAGAAAGACGCTCTAAAGGAGCCAGATTATTGTCATGAATGACCTCTGAAGGAGCAAAAGCAGTTACTAGAATATCAATATTGGTATGAGCTATAGGTACAAAGGGTAAAGGCAAGGGCAGATAGTTATTAGTATCAAAAGACACAAATTGAGTATTAGAAAAATATGGTGTGGTTTTAAAAAATGTAACATTAGTAGAAACAAAAAAATGATTTAGGGAAGGACTGAAACACTTGTACCTTTTTTGCAAACAAGAGTATCCAAGGAAAATACATTTTAGAAATTTGGGGTCTAGTTTATCTGTGTTAGGTTGGTTCTGATGAACAAAATAGACACAACCAAATATATGAAGAATAATAGAAAATGGAGCTTAACAGGGAAAAAAAGTAGAAAAAAAGAAGTTTACCATATAGGATAGAAGATGGAAAACGATTGATAAGAAAACATGCAGTGAGCACAACATCTCCCCAAAAAATTTTGGGTACATTTATATGAATTAACAGGGTACAAGCTGTTTCAACAATGTGTTGGATTTTTCTCTCTGCTATTCCATTTTGTTGAGATGTGTATGGGCAGGAGGATTGGTGGAGTATACCCTGTTGCTGCATGTAACTAGAGATTGAGTTAGAGAAATACTCTTTTGCATTATCGCTATGAAGAATATTGATTCGGGTGTGAAACTGATTTTGAACTTCAGCACAAAAGGCACAAAAGATAGAAAATAACTCTAAACGATCTTTCATTAGATATAACCAGGTCATTCGAGAGAAATCATCAACAAAAATTAAGAAATACTGAAATCCCAATTTAGACTTAGTATGGCTAAGACCCCAAATATCTGAATGAATTAGCATAAAAGGTTTATCAACTTGTTTATTGACTTGAGACAAGTAGGGAGCACGATGATGCTTCCCAAGCTGATAGGATTCACATTGCAAAGTAGATATTAAACTTAAGTTCGGGACTAATTTCTTGAGGTTCTCCAAGGATGGATGACCCAAGCGACTATGAATTAGAAGAGGAGAAGCTGAAACAGGACACGCTACTGATGATTGCAATCTATCAAATTAGTACATTCCATTCATGCCCTTTTCTAATCATCTTCTTAGTCTTCCAATCCTAGATAATAACATGATCAGAAAAGAAACTAACAGAACAGTTTAGTTGTTTGGTTAGTTTACTCACATACATAAGATTTAATGAAAAATTTAGAACATAGAGTGTAAAGGGTAAAGTAAGAGAAGGACAAGGTCGAGTAGATCCAATACCTTTAATGGTAGTGGTAGATCCATCAGCAATGGTGAGTTGACTATGATGTGAAGCTAGATGAGATATTTAATCAAAATGGGCTATTTTACCTGAAATATGGTCAATGGCACCAGAGTCCAACACCCAAGACTGATTTCTAGAGAGGCTAGATGAATAACAAGTTGTTGGATTACCTCAATGGATGACAGATGCCATGGGAGGAGAAGCGACCTACTGTGCAAACTAATATTGCAAGTATTTAGTGCATTCATCATGAGATAAAGTAACAGATAGTTGTGAGGCCATAGCTGATTGGGAAATTTTCTCCTCAGGATTTGGCATTCTCCTTGATGAGATGAACAAACAGATCACAGACTTTATTGACGATACATAGCAACATATGAGAGACTCATCGGATGGCAAGGAAACTCAAATTTTGGTCATAATTGACATGAATCAAGGCTAGAAACTTGTTCAGGACAAAGAGGCGAGCACATCCATTAGAATGTCATTGCCGAAGGTCACCGGACGGTGGCGCATGATACCCACGCGTCAACACATGAGAGATTTTCCGGCAACACCCCCAGTATTGTTGTGGTCGCCAGTGACTCTTGGGTGTGGTTGTCTCCTTAGCTTTCGGTTTGGTTGAGTAGAGATAAGGGTATTGGTTAGCGCAGCAGAAATAGAAAGGTGAATATGGTTTCTGGTGCTGGCTGCGGTAGAGATAGACTAGGGTTTATGGCTCTGATACCATATTAAACAATATCAGAGGAAGAAACAGAGGGCCTGATACATACAAGACCCTCACACAACCATTATATAATAGATGGGAGGAGAATACAAGGAAAGGAAATCTCTAGGAATAAAGAAAGTAAATCCTTAAGAATAAAGAGAGATTATTATGTTGCCTAAACTATAAATAATATTCCATAACACAGCCAATTACCTTTCTTTCCGGCTTAGGATCCAGCAGGGGTCATTCCTCAGATGGCTGTTGATAAATGGTTCCATCCATATGTCTTGATCCCAACATATGGTTAAGCACAGAAGAAGAATTTGGAACTAAGGAATATCATGCCTGATTAAGTCTTTGATCATCAATGGACATCGGGGATTGGTGAGTCAATCCTTGAGGATTGGATAGACATTATCTATTGGATCCTTGAGGGGTTGAAAGACCCCAGGGATCAATATTTCTTAGCTCACCTTCGATCGACATGACTCACTTGATGAGCATAAGTTGTAGCCTTTTCCAGGTATAGTCATTACTCCCTTAGTGTTTGTAGTATTTTGTTTGTTGGGATTTTAATGAGTTGTACTACATAAGAGGCCATCGTTACCCTTGGTTTAAGGGAGCGATGTGCAACCCATGAAAAGGTTGTGTAGTCTTAATTGAAGGCCTTTTATCATGAGAATGACTTCTTAAATAAGGAGTTGAAGGGCAAACGCACCGCTTGTAGCATTTTACCAGAGGACCTCAAGCAAACACAAGAGGCTAAGGATGTAGGATAAGGCCATATTAAAAAGCTTGAGAAAAAGTTGGGAAAGTTGAAGGATACATTCAAGTCATACATGGAGAAGGAGGTAAAGGAAGCACTTTGTTGAAGGTGACAAAGTTCAAAATTTTTTGGCAACTTCCTTTCATCGGGGCTAGACAGTTCTTAGACTCTGTCTCTAACCTTCTTGGTGACTAGGTAAGGTCTGTCCCAATTAGGCCTTAGTGCCCCGTGGCCAAAGTTCCTCTCAGTCAATTCTACCTTAACGATGGCCATGCCCTTTACTTGTTTGTTTTTATTTTTTACTTTGGCATCAAAGGTAAGAACGGTTCACTACTTAAAGGCTCTCATGCTGACCCTCACGTTTTCTCTTAATTCATCTAGAAGGTCAAAATTCCCCTCGAGTATCTTGTTAGCTCTGCAATGTTGAATGGGCAATTTTCACTGGGATAAAGGCATCGGTCCCATAAGTCATTGTGAATGGGGGCTCTCCTGTTAACCTTCAGGGCATTATTTTATAGCCCCATAGGATGCCCAACAATTCTTCTATCTATTTGCTTTTGGTTTCCTCTAGCCTCCTTTTTAGGTCTTTCTTAATAGTCCTGTTAGTGACCTTTACCTACCCGTTTGACTGAGGGTACGATACGAGAGCGAAGTAAAGTTAGATACCTTTCATTTTTGCAAATTACCATAGCCATTAAATGTCAAACTGTTTGCCATTGTCAGTAATGTTGACTTTAGAACATCCAAATTAACAAACAATATTTTTTCATAGGAACTTAATGATTTGGGAGACTATGATAGAGACCAGAGGCTCTGCTTCCACCTGCTTCATAAAGTAGTCAACTGCCACATTGCAATATTTGGCTTGGCTTAGAGTTATTGGGAGTGCCCCAATTAAGTCCAACCCCTATACAACAAAGTGCCAAGGCCCACAGTCATTCAGACATCTAAGGAATGTAGCTTTTGGATCCTTGCGTTGAGCTGGCAAGTATGGCATCGCTAGACTATCTCCCTAGCATCTCTTCAGACTGTGCGTCAAAAGTAGCCTTACTGTAAGGTTTTGTTGGCTAAGGAGCTAGCCCCTAAATGGGCTCCGTAATCTCTTTGGTGGATTTTTCAAAGGACATTTTGCCCCTGTCAGAGTGTCAAGCATCCCTGCAAGAGAAAAGTGAACCCTCGTCTATATAGTTCATTCCTGATGATGATGATGAACCTCTTGGCTCAAATCCTGACCATCCTCTTTTCTTTAGATGTCCATCCAGGGTTCCAATTTCTAAGTATAGCTTGATTAGCTTCCTTCATTCATTTTGAAGAGCCATGTATCCTATATGGTGAATGAAGGGTTCAGCAAGGGTCCAGCAAGCTCTTTTATTAATGCCTCTTCTCAGCTTTTTGAAAGGGCATCTGCTTTTGTGTTCTGAGTCCGTGGGATCCTCTAAACATATATGTGGTCAAACATCTTCACTAAATCTTTTGCTGTATTTAAGAATTTATAAAAAGTAAGTTCTTTGATCCTTGTTATTCCAGTGACTTGATTCACTATCAACTATGAGTCACTATGTACCCATAGGCATCGTACCCCTACTCGACCAACCATCCGTAGCCCTGCTTGGAAGGCTTCATAGTCGGCAACATTGTTTGTAACATGGAATTGGAATCTAATTTTTGAGTAATGCTTTTATGCCCATCGAGCCTTTTAGTATGATGTCTATCCCTCAATTTTTGGGCCTTAAGCCCCCATCAACATACATCTCCCAAAGTGGGGCTTCTTTCACATGTTTTCCTTCATTTGCTTTTGCCTCAAAATGTATCATTTTAGTAATAAAATTTGCCAAAGCTCATGCCTTAATGCCTCTTCGGAGTTTGTAGGTAATGTCATGCTATCCTAACTTAATACACCATTTGGCAAGCCTTCCAAACTTATTTAACTTAATGCACCATTTGGCAAGCCTTCCAGACTTATTTAACTCAATGCATAATTTAGCAAGTCTTCCAAACTTATTTGGCCTTTATAGTATGTCCCGTAAAGAAAACTCTGTATGGACAATGATGTAGTGTGTTTAAAAGTAGGGTTGCAATTTTTAAGAAGCCATGACGAGTTTTAGGATTGCCTTTTAAAGCATTGGGTACCTAGATTTAGCTCTCTAGAAAGTTTGACTGACATAGCATATAGGTCATTGTCCTACCCTGTTTTCCTATATGAGAACAATGCTAACAAAGCTTTCTATTATAGCTAGGTAAAGTATGAGGTGTTTTTTAGGCTTTGGCTATCTTAATGTTGGAAGGTGTTGCATTCATTTTTCCATTCAAAAATAGCTTTTTTTAGGATATAAAAGAAGGGTTTGCAATGATTCCTAAATCATGACACGAACTATCTGAATGTTGTTAGCCTTTTTGCTAACTTCTGGACATCTTTTCTATTCTGTGGGTTAAGCAATGTGAGAATGGCCTCAATTTTATTTGGGGTGGCATCAATCCTTCTTTCGAAGACCATATATCCCAGGAATTTGTCTGCCCTTCCTCTAAAGATGCATTTCTGGGGGTTAAGCCTTATATTGAACTGGCATATCTTCTAAAAGGTTTCATGAAGGTCATTAAAATGGTGTTGTATTGCCCGACTTTTGATGATCATATTGTCCACATATACCTTCATGTTTTTCCCCAGCTGTTTAGTGAAGACCCTGTTCATAAGCCTCTGGTAGGTTGCTCCATCGTTCTTCAAGCTGAATGGCATCCGCGAGTAATAATACACTGTCTCTCTAGTTGTAAAGGTAGTTTTTTCTTCATTTTTTGGGTGCATACGGATTTGATGGCAGCCACTAGAGGCATCCATAAATGATAATATCTTGAATTCAAAGATTGCATTAACTAATTGGTTTATTGAAGGGAATGGATATGGATCCTTTGGGCAGACATCATTGAGATTAGTTTAATTGACACAGATGCACCATTCACCTCTTTTATTCTTCACCAAGACAACGTTTGTAAGTCATTCGAGGTATTGTACTTCCCAGATGATGCATGCCTTTAACAGTCTTTCAACCTCTTCTCTAACAAAGTCTTGTCTTTCTGGTGCCATATTGTATTTTTTCTGTTGTGCTGGTCGGGTGGTTGGCCTTATTAACAGCTTGTAAGTGATGATCTCCGGGTTAATTCCCAGCATTTCTCTAGGAAACCCGACAAATATATCTAAATTGGCTTTTAAGAATTGAATAAAGGTCTATATTGCATCTTAGGGGAAATCCTTGCCAATTTTTAGAGCCTTCCTAGGGGCTACTTCTGCCAACTCAGCGTCCTTAAATAAAGCCAAATTGGCTTTGTTCTCTTTTGGGGGGGTCTTTTCTTTTTTGCGATCTGTCCTTTGGCCTCTGTAAAGTGGCCATGTAGTTCTGATATACGGAGGCCTAGTCCATAAAAATGGTGGTGCCCCTTTTTGGGGTCACAAAAAACATCATTAGCCATTAAACATCAGATCGAATATGAAATTGTACCTAGGCTAATCTTCCGAGTATGGCGTTGTAAGGAGATGAGACATCCAGGACCAAGAGTTTTGTAGTATATGAATTATAAATGATTTTCCCTTCTTTATCCATGCCTATTAGCGTCAGAGGTAGGTCAATTGTTCCGAGAGTTTGGACTTCCTCTTTCCTTACATCGCAAGTCAGTCTTAATAACATGAGAGGTAGGTTAATGGTTTCGAGAGTTGTTAATTCGAGCTTTGAATACTAATTGTCATGCCCAACTTAGCCCCTAGCCCATTTTAGGCCCAATTAGTTAATCATGTAGTGGAATTTCCTAGAAGGGACATTTATTCATTTCTAAAACATATGGGCATGTTCCCAGGACATTAGTAGTACTAGCTCATTAAGTATTTACTTAAAGGTTTATATTGTGCTCTCGGAAATAAGCTAGTACTTAAATGAAACTTGTGTGTTCATTTCAAGCTTGTTATAGGCATGCATTTCCTTTCTAGTTCATGTTTACTTAATATTCATCTTTAAACATACATATAAGGCCGAGACATACATGATTCCATATTTCAACATGTGTTTAGAAAACATAATCATGCACATCTATCAACTTTTTACTTCGACCCAAAGATGACTATGAACCAGAATGTCCAAGAGTTCATATATATACCATAGACATACTACATGGCTGAATATACTTAGAATTGAATTTAGCATGCCATTTTACTTAAGTACCATAAAGGGTCCATAAACACTTAAATTCACAAATTTGGTTTTTTTAAGACAAACCAAAATACATAGCACATGATTATACATGACAAATCACACATAGAACACATTTCCACCTTAGAGACTTTGTTCCCACAATCTAGGCTCCAAGTCCTGCACATAAAGTCCACACTTATTAGCTTGTTACATAAGCAACCTATAACACTTAGAATACTTAGAATATTGAGCAAATATCACACATATGCATAATACCTTTATTACAGAAAGAGTATAAAATACTCTTGATCTTAGTGCCTTTCAAGTACTCATTTTCCTACATGCAGTAGAGAAGGGCGGGTGAGTAAAACTCAGTAAGGATTCTGTATGGCTCCCAGAGCCTAACATATGGCTTCCAAAGCCTAACATAGCCAAGAAAAACATGGCAACAAATATTCCATGCTTCTGCAAAGAAAACACTAAGAAAAAGAAGATACAGGTACATGCACATAACAATAATAATAATAATCGGGGGTTAGCATGCACAACCAAACATAGAAGCATACAACACACACACCACTTAACACCTTATCCCCTTGAAGGGTAGAGCAAGCATGATCCATATTTCTCATTTCTTAGGTTAACCATTTTATTAATCCATTTTAAAATCTAAGCTCTTTATGCTTGGGAATTGAGTTGGCCAACTCAATTCCTAGCCGTAATGCTTGCACGGAGTTAGCTAGCACGAAGTTGCCTAAGAAATAAACATAGCCCTCTATAGCCTTCTTAGGATCACATGGCATCCAATATCCATCACCCAAAGGCCTGAATACTCAAAGAGTATAAGAATCCTTACCAAAACCGTTAGCAACTTTTGTTGCTCGAAAGCTTTAGAAGCTTGGCTCTTTATTTTTCCTTGCTTATTGTAACTAGAACTTGTGTTCTAGCTTAAAATCCTACAAGGGCAGAAAGTTAGCAAGCCATATTCTTGCTTGACATAACTTAGAAACATAAGAAATACCAAGAACGCTTGGTAGAACACACAATACCTTAACCAAATGAGGTATGGCTGAATCTTTTGGCTTGATTTTCTTAGAGCTCCTGCTCGTCTTTTCTTGAATCCACCACTTGATTCCTTACCTTGGAAGGCCTTAGAAGCTTATGTGTATCAAGAACACAAGCTTCAAAGACAAGAATGCCAAGAACAAGACTTGGCCGAAACTCCTCCTAGTTGATGACTTCCAAAAAACGTCTCCTTTCTTCAATCTACTTTTTGATTCTTGTTCGAGATGTTCTTAAGAGTTTGTAGACACCAAGAACACTTGATAAAATCTCAAGGATACTCAAGAATGATTCTTGGCCAAATTTAGGAAAAAGAAGAAGTTTGGAAGAGTGTTTTAGAGTTTAAGGCAAAATTTGAGAGAGGAAATGAAGGAGTTTTAGTGAGAGATTGTAGAGAGAGATGGAGAAGAGTTAAATGAAGTAATTAGAGTGTTTTGGGGCATGTAATGGTCGTCCATATTGAGGGGAGAGTGAGGCAAATCATGTGATTTACATGGGGTGAGTGGGAGACAAAGTGGGAGACAAATTGGAAGACTTTGGTGAAAGTTTGGTGAATTTGTCAAAAGTGGGGGGCAAGTAGGTGGAGGAAGGAATCCTAAGTGATGAGTTGGATAGGAGGTGGAATAAAATAATGGGAAATGGAGGGAGGTGGCAGCCATGGCTTCCAATGTCTTTAAAATTGGCTAATCCCCCTTAGTCCCTCAATTCCTTGTATTTGGGCAATTGAGCCCAACCACTAAAAGTCCCTTTTGTCCAATTGAGTCCCTCACCTTATATTTTCATCATTTTGCTTGGCCTAAGCCCAGATTAAATTTTGAGAGTGTCGAATACTCATCATACTCCCCAGTCCCACTTAATTTAGTGTCTCTCGAGCTTAATGAGCTCAATTCCCAAATTGGAAAAAAATTCTCTTTATAGCCCGAGGCTTAAATCACTTAGGAATTTGTGGGTATTACACTAATGGATCCATATGTGGGATAAGTACTCAAGAGCCTTCAGAACTAGTTAAGACTTTGTTCGGGTCAGCTAGCTTCACCTGAGCGATGTCTCGTTTTCATTGCTTCCTTGCTGCCCATGGTTCTCTTTTGGTGATCATTTGGACAACCTTAGTTGGTTGCCCAGGTTTTCTATGGTCCCTTAATGGGGATCGCTACCTCTCTACCCTTCGTCCTTAGTCATAGTCTTCATCCTTGCTTCTTCTGTTTGGTTCTGGCAAGGGGATGGTTGTCTGAAGAAGTACTCTTTTAGCTTCCCTACTTAAATCATCTTTATGAGTAGCTTTTTTAGCTGCCAACATTCCTCGGTATCATGCCTCTTGTCTTTATGGTACCTGCAATACTTTCGCATGTCCTTCTTGCTCGAAGGTTGTATTAGTGATGACCACTTATGAATTTGGCCCTTTCTTTTTAGGGCGTATAGAATATTAGACATGGTTTCTTTCAGGGGTTGGAAGGATTGGCTTCATCCTTAAATGTTCTTACTCTCTACTTCTCTTCTTGGGTTCACCGTCTCTTCCTTTGGGTTGTTCCTTTAGTTCTTAGGGTTGGTTAAGTTCTTCGGTATGCATGTATCGAGTGGCCCGCCCAAAGAATTCCTCTATGTTCTTTATGGGAATTATCATGAAGATTTCAGGCCAACCTCGAATTTCATGCCAACCTTTAAAGATAGCAACCAAGTGCAACTCCAGTGATAGGCCTTATACCTAGACAACTTCTGTATTAAATCTTTGAAGGACTCATTGATGCCTTATTGTATATTCAGAAGATGAGCCACCATTTTAGGGGTAGGGCGGCTCCCTAAAAATGGCATAAAAAGGCATAGGAAAAATATTTAAATGAGCAATAGTGGCACCCCCGATTGGTCCAGAACCAATAAGTGGTGGCTTTCATCAACGTGGAGTTGAAATCTTGATAAATACCCACATTTGAGGCTCGCTTTAACCTTTAACCTCATAGAGGTTACATATCTCTGTAGATGGTTGACTGGGTTAGTAAGGCTATTATATAGATTAATCTTGGGCATACATAATCCCTCGGGGCCAAGTACATTGATTATATCATCTATAAAAGGCTGAAGCCATATATATTCAACATTGATGCCTAAGCTTGAGCCTTCTTTTTGGGTTCAGAGGTTTACATACGCTGCTCTATCTGATTAAGCTTTTGGAGGATAGTGCTGATGCCACTGTCCCTAGTGCCGTCAGATTGGTCTAGAGATATCAAGGTTTTAAGAACCCTTATTCTTAGGAGTGGTCCATGAGGAGAGACTTGTACAGGCTCCCCATGCTAAATGGCTTTCTATGGCCTCTTCCAGGCCCCTAGGCAGGGCTTTCTAGATCTCCTATAGCAATGTTGCTTTAAGTTGCTCGAATAAGGGGTGCTGTAATGTCTGGAACTAGTCCTTGCCCAAGGGTGTGAGGCTTTTTCCTTCTTAGAGGTCCCTTCGAGGGTCTATAGGACCCTTGGGATCAGAGGTTTGAGGGACCACCTCCCCCACAGGTACCACAGATCCAATAGGTCATCAACTTTCTTGCTTACCATCAATTGGGTCTTAATTGTCCATGTGGGACCTTTTAGTGTTCACCATTCTTCCCACAGACAACACTAAATTGATAGTTAACAGGATCATATATGCCTAATCTAAAAGTGTGGTAAACTTTGAAAAAGGACCTTACGCACAGAAACAACATCAAAGCCCCGGGATGTTCTCTCAAGGAAAACCCTCCAATGGTCAAGTTAGATTATTGGGAAATGCAGAAGAGCAAGAAAGCTGAGAGTCAAAATGTCTCGCCTTAAGGTTGGTGATTGGAAGGGTTTTTATAGCTAGGAAAGATTCAAATAGATAGCTCCGGAATAGGAATCATCGTAGTTAATCCTGTAATCTCGGGATTGGTTTTCCTTCTAGGGTATGAATCCTTTAATTAGCTTACTATGCTTCTCTATAATAGATTCTCCAGTGATCCAGCCATCATGGGCCTCGTATTGGGCCTATTTTCTACTAATTCTAGTTGTTTTCTGGTTGCAATTTTCTAACTTAATATAGGTCAAAGATAACACTGGAGATTAAGTGGAAGTGGTGGTAGGAAATAAAGTAGGAAGCCTTGGTGGGAAGAAGGATGAGAAGGGAGAGATGTGGAGAAAACAAATAAAAAAAAAAAGGTAGGACCCGATATCATGTTGGATATTGGGGTTGTTGAGGAAGCCATGATTGATGCAGTAGTGAAGGTAAGGTCTTCAATGTAGGCAGAACCGAAGGCAGAGGAGGAAAATAGTTGGATGGGATAAAGGGAGATAGGGCAATCTAATAGATGCAGAAGTTAGGGGGAAGGTAAAGTTTCTATGGAAGAAGGCTAAGAGAGCAAAAATAGGTACTTTTTTTTTCCATAACGTTGAATCATGAAGTTAACTTTTGAGAGGGTAAGATGTAGGTATTCAAAACAATTGGGATAAAAGTGTATGTTCGACCATACTTAAGGTTTTTTTTGGCAATTCCCCTTTATTTGTAAGGAAATTGGATAAAAATCTAGTTTCCTAAAGCCATTTAGTTATCTATAAATTAATTATAAAGGAAAACAAATAAGATTGTTTTAATTGTAAACTAAATGAATGTGCATTTTTTGTACATAAAAATAAATCAATCACTTAGACAAGGATATGAGAAGAGACAACCCTTGTGACTAGTTGGTGAGCCTCATCAATCGTATATCTCCTTACTGTTAATATTGATAATTTCATAAACCTTGGAATGAGACTTCAAATTACTTGCAACAACTTGTCCACTTCTTTGTGTAAAAGAATCATTAATGATGAGAAGGAATCCTTATAGACAATATGCGAGAATAATGACATTAAGAAGGGAATTAGCTGCAGCAAAGTAGAGAACCTCTAGAATAGCTTTTAACTCTATAGAGAGGGTTGACAAGTTGAGGCCAAGGAATAATCAATAGAGAGCATGAACAACTACCCGTACGAAAGTTGGGCAAATGACTCCAACCAAATTGCATCAACTTTAATGGTAAGATGCCAAGTGCCGATAATCTAAAAAATGTGTAGAGGGGCTAGACTAAAAGTGCACAATGGGCTTGACTAGCCCGGTTGGGGTTTGGTTAGGTCATGCCCAGGCACGGCACGGCACGCCAAATACTTGCTGGTCCTGAGCCGAGCTTAACCCAGGCTTGGGTCAAGCCTATTCGAGCTTGGGTCTGTGTTAAGCTTTAATATTTTTAAACTATTTTTTATTTTTTATTTTTTTGAAAATATTTGCCTAATTTTTTAAAAATTTTTGTTGATTTTTTTAAATATTTGGGTAATTATGATTTTAGAGAAAAACCTCACTATTGGTGTAATTTTTATTAATAAAAAGTTAAACAACACTTACAAACACACATGGAACATGTCTTATAAGAAAAAATGGCAGATCTAAAAATAGCCGAAAATAAAACTTATTACATGTGCTCAACAGCATAATTAGATTAAATTCATACTAAGAATCAAATAAAAAAGCCTAGGATGTGGAAGCATCATCATCATCTTACACCTTATCATCCGAACTCTTTTCATGTTGCTTTCTTGAGGCTGCAAGACCTCAATCACGATTGTACACACAGGCCTTTATTGCTTCCGAAGTCAACCTTGCCCATATCTCTAAAATAACGCATTTGGTGGCACTAAAAAAGAACTCGGATGTGATGGTGGAAACTAGAACCGCAAGAACTTCCTTAACAATGATGGGTAGAATTGGAAATTTGTTACTTTTCTTTTTCCATCACTTCAAAATATCATATCAACTTGTCTTAAATGAGGTATGGAGATAATCATCTACTTCTCGTAGGTCAGGGGATGTAGGTCAGCTATGTTTGAGCTAGTGGCGAAGCTAAGTAAAAGGTTGGGGGGGCTATGGCCTCCCCAAAAGTTTTTGGGATTTTCTTAACTTTGGTTGGTTTTTTTATAGGAAAAATACTACAGAGGCATTAAAGTTGTTAAAAACATAAATTTAAATCTATAATTTTTTCAAGTAAAGTTTCAAGTCCTAAAAAAGCCAAGTTTTTAAGATTATTAAATTTTGTCCCTAAAATTTACATCGATAATAGTCCAGTAATAATGAAAACAACATGTTTAAATAAAATATAAACATTTACATACCCTTTCAGATAAGTTATGGTTGAACTTATTATACTATTTCCATCCTATGTTGTTTGGAACATTTAAGATTGATACGAAGATTAAGGAATGATGAAATAATATATTTCTAGACAAAATTATCTTTGACAACAAAAATTGTTTAAATTGGTTTATGTTTAGCGGCAGTGCCGGCTTTGAACTTTTCAAGCTTATTATGGCAGGAGGCCATTCTTTCATAAATTTAACTCTTTCAATCATAAAGGTCAAACAGAATTTTAAGCTTCTTTGAATCATCAAAGTGCAACACAATTGAAAAGTACCAAGGTCTTGTTAATCACATAATGGAATTCACTTTTCTATCTCCATGCCAGCATCGATGACTTCAGGGTTGAATCAACAAATTCAGAAGTAGCAACACCATGTGTTGGACAATGATAAAAGATAAGTAATGTGTGTGACTCTAATGAAGATCAATAGCAAAGGAAAGATTAAGAAAGGATCAATTTCAATTATTAGAAATCAATTTTTTATAAGTCAACAAACTGTCTGGCGAATTTGGAATAAGGTGGAGGATCGAATCAACAATAACAGACCATTTTCTATTGAGACAAAGTTTGCTAGTAATACAAGTCCTGAATGGGTTCAAGTGGATTTAAGCAAAGTGGCGGTAGTCCTGTTACATCGTCAAACCACTATTAGAACTTTGGCAACATAGCTTTACATGTTCAAATAGACTCTTTATCGATGAGTGAAAGAAGAAGTTCTTTGATGCCACTCAAATGCCACAAAACCTTACTTGACTGATGAAAATAAGAAAGAAATATTGAGGTTCTATTTACATATGATTATAAAGAACTCTCTCAGGCATAATCTTATGTTTATTGACATGTTTGACTATGTCCATATAGATGAAAAATGGTTTTACTTGACAAAAGGATTAGAGAAGTGTTATCTGTCATCGGAAGAATCGTAGTTTGTTCACAACTGTAAAAGTAGATGTTTCATAACAAAATTCATGTTTTTTGCTATCATTGCTAGACTTAGATATGATCCAATAAAAGACAAAGAATTTTCAGGCAAGATTAAAATCTTCCCATTTGTGTATAAAGAACCAGCTAAGAAGAGAAACAAAAATAGAGAAGTTGGTATAACGGAGACAAAGGCCATAGTTTTTATCACAAAAGATGTTGTAAAAGCTTGCTTGATTGAGAATGTTTTACTTACAATTCAACAAAACTGGCCTCACACAACTCTTGGGGAGACAATATACATTTAGCATGATAATGCAAAACCATATTTGAAGATTGATGACTTTGATTTTCAAAAAGTTGCAATCAGAAATAGACTAGTGTGCAATTGGTATGCCACCCCCCAAATAGCCTTAACATGAATGTGCTAGATTTGGGGTTCTTTCAAGCCATGCGATCTTTACAATAGCAAAAATGGTTAAAGAATATTGATGATTTAGTTAAAGCTGTTGAGAAAGCCTTTAATGAATTCTCATCCATAAGTTTGAATCATGTGTTTGTCACTTTACAGCAATGTATGCTACAAGTGATGAAGTCAAATGACTATAATGGTTATAAGGTACCACATATAAACAAGAGTCGGTTAGAATAAGAAGGGAACCTTCCAACACAAGTTCTCGTGCCTCATTAATTTACCGACGCAACAAAGGTACTTTTACAATAAAAATTTGTGTAAATATTTAGTTTGGCTATGATATATGACATTGTGACTAGAGGATTAAACATGGCTGCTGCAGTAGTTGGTCTTTGCTAGTTGTACCCTTGGATAAGTTTATTTTTAGTGGTCGAACTTTTGCAAATGTAAGTAGTGTACGTTGTACTTGAAAAATATGTCAGCTTTTTTTGCATGATATCTTATGATCGTTTGCAAGTAATCTAGTATACAAATTCTATAAATGATGAACTTCATGTAATTTTTTCTGTATTAATATGATTCTTAGCCCAGTGAATAGATGACTTACTTGCTTTGGTTAATTTAAACTTGTGCAATTGTTAATTTGTAGGTCCTCCACACATAAGCTCTTTCTTATGATAGTCTTGTCCTTAAAACAATCAATTTAGTTTAGTGATTATCTATTTTAATCATAAAAACCATAAAGTTATGACTGACTTCAAATGACCTAAGAGCTAAATTAGAAAAGGCTCTGTTAAACTGAAGTGAGGAAACCTAGTATGAGCCATTTTTGGGTTTCAGGAGTCAAGAAGGATCCATGAAGATAATGAAACATTATTGCAAAGTTTTTGTTGAGTTATGACATGAGGAAGGTAATGAACTCAACAAAACCAAATGTTTTAGTTCCTAAGCCTACAAAATTGTTCATTCTTTAAACTTCAGGAGAATGGTAACAAAAATGAGGAATAAGAATTATAACAAGTTTCCTGAGTCCAAAGAAACTATCATGCAAATTTTGGTTGGGTTTGAAGCAGTAGAAAGGCAAATTACCCCTTTAAGTCTATGTTTTTGCTACATTGGCCTATAGGTGAAAAGTTGCTTTAAACTTTAGAAAGATGAGTCCTAAATGGGTTTTAAAGCTTGAAACAAGTTTTATATGGTTCAAATAATATTTCTGCAAAGTTTGGTATGAATTGGAGTAACAGAACTCCAAAGCCAATTTTAAGATGAATGTTTTTGTCAAGAAATTGGCAGGAGCAATGCTACTTCAAATATAAGAAGAAAAACCTCAAAGTGGGGATCTTTGAGTTTAAACAACCTCCAAATGGTAATAACAAGATTCTTGCAAAATTTGATTGGATTTAGAGTAATAAAACTCAAAAAGGCCCTTTGACTTCTTATTTTCTACTAAGACTTTAGGTGGCAAGCTTCCAAATGGGTGTTTTGGGGTTGAGATAAATTTTTTATGATAAAGAGAAGATGAATATAAATTTTAGAGTTATTTGGAGCCCTGTAACTCAAAATACCCCATAAAATCAAAAATTAAGCTAAGACAACCATCAGAACAAAAAATGCTTCAAACTTCTTGAAGAAGGCTTTAAATTTAAGGGACTAAAGCTTAAACAAGTCATAAATGACTAAAGGAATATAATTGAAGAGTTTGGTTAAGTTTGAAGCATGATAAAGAGAAGATGAATATAAATTTTGGAGTTATTTGGAGCCCTGTAACTCAAAATACCCCATAAAATCAAAAATTAAGCTAAGACAACCATCAGAACAAAAAATGCTTCAAACTTCTTGAAGAAGGCTTTAAATTTGAGGGACTAAAGCTTAAACAAGTCATAAATGACTAAAGGAATATAATTGAAGAGTTTGGTTAAGTTTGAAGTAGTAGAACTTCAAAATGGCCCTTGAGTTGTGGGCTGCAAGTTGAAAAACATACATAAAATGACATATTGAAGTAGGTCAAACACAGGTTTGACTTTGAGAAGGAAAAAGAATTTTGGATTGAAAATTTATAGATCAGTTTATGTTGCAAAAATGGACTTGTTCATGTGTTCACCTTTAGTGCTGCTAGTCTTATAACTTAAATTCAATTCAAAACTAGCTTCTCCTGCTAAACATTGCTTAAGTTTGACTCATGCTTTGACCTTTAACCCCAAGGTCTTTTTTCAATTCTAAAACCCACTTCTGAACATCTTTTAGTAAATGAAATTTGATTACAACTTAGTTTAGGTTTATGTGTACATTTAAATCATTTTTAAGTAAATTATATAGTTCGGTTATAGTAACATAGTAATGATAGTTTTGTTAACAGTTTAACACCTTACTAAAAAAGGCAGCATCCATTAAAACTTTTTCACAAGTTTGTGACACATGTCATTTCTTAGTCACATTTAATAAGCCAAATATGCAATAAATGTAAGGAATTAAGTATCTAACATATTCTACCAACATACACATAGAACTATCCAACATAATGTCATAAACATAAATCCAACATTTGTTACCAATGCTAACACTTTAATCAGCTTTTTTCTACTCGAAAACAAATTCAACAATAAATCAATTCGTAGAGCAAAGAACATTAGTTCATTTGATAGTATAAAAAGAACAACACAATCCAGTTCTGATGCAATTAAATTTAGAACTAGCATAGGTTGCTAAGGTTACAAACGTTACTCAAAGTCTATGCATCTATAAAATATCCTCTCAAAACTTGATACTCTAACTTGTAAGATGAATACAAAAATTGAACCCTACAAATGGAATTAGAATAAGAAGAAGAAAAAAAAAAAGACTAAGCAACAATAACACAACAAAGTTTGCTACCCAATAGCTGATCTTCATTTCATTAGATACTTAACCAAGGTATAGTTATTTAAGCTTACATGAGTTGCAAGTTAAAAAAAAAATTTGCTAGCAAAATATACAAAACAAAAGATGTAGTAGAAGAACTAGTTTTTACAACTAAGCCTAAGTACATGCTAAAAGAAGCAACTTAAGAGAAACAATTTGTTTACACTCGTGAGAAGCAAACTTAACCCACTTCTACAGCCATAAACCAACATACAAGTACTACACTATATGTTGAAATTTTGCACTTGATTACATAGTCATTTTATCTTTAGCTATGGACATATGGTCTTGCAAGACATAAACTTTCTAGTAGGCTTTGATGTTACCAAATATAAAGTAACCTTCATCTAGAATTCATCTCATGCCACTACACCTGAGAGACTAGAGAGTATGACCATAACATTTCCTATGTTGCTAAGCTTTAGAGGTGTTGGAGCATAAGTCCCGCCTAGCGGAGATATGCAGAAATCTGATGAAATAGGAAGTAGACCTGTTGTGGTGCGGTTTCCCATGGAGAAATGGCAACCAAGTCTGTTGCCTGCTTTAAAAGAATCTAAAGTAATTCTGTTGCTGTATCCAAACATTGAAGTATGTCATTCTTTCCTCGATCAAAAGAGGTTAAGATGTTTTGGGCATTCATGATGGTACTTAACCTATCACCCTAATCCAATTGAAGATAACACAAAAACATAGTAGAAAAATTAAGTTAGGACAACCATATATGATAAAAGGTAGAGAAAGGAGAAAACTGAAAAAAAAAAAAAAAGTAAATATCCTAAGTAAGCACTTTAAGTTTTGACTTCCAGATCCAGTTAAATCAATCAAAATGCTTCATCAATCAAAAGACTCAATAAAACTTAAGCATACAATATGATTTTTTTAAATAAAATCTATTCTTATTATCCTAAAGTTGTATCTACTAGCAAGATTGATACAATCAACATAGCCTTTATGTTTCCTACTTTTCAAGTTCTATCTTGTTATCATATCCTTTCTAAAAGCAACTAAACCGTATATCTTTATATGGTACTAAAGCCAACTAACCAACTAAATAAACTAAGTAACTAAGGAATATAAACTATAACAAGAAGGGCAGGCTATGAAAATAACAACATATCAATCTATCACTTTGATTAATTGGTTTTGGTGGCTGACATCATATGGATAAAATGCCTATCAGGAGATGAGCATAAAATCACCAAATATATTTGAAAAAATTTAAATTCTTATGATAAAAACAAAGAAAAGTACCACCAGAATGAGAAGCTTAAATAAATAGCAATCATGTATGCTTTCATCTACATCTATTTCATAAAAAAAAATTTAGTAGAGACAGTGATATTTGTGCAAAATGAAGGCTCTTTTTAATATATTCAAGTATCCTTCTACACCTTTCCAATTCATTGAGCTAGAAGCAAGCAATGCCTGTAATTGGGATCATCAGGATTTATGGAAAAGCTGACCCACACATTAGGCAAAATACCAAAATAAACTTTTAACAATTCATTGGATGACCTTAGAGGCAGTGACATTAATAAAAAGACAACAAGCACAGTCAATGTCGGAATCCACTACAAATACCACGCATAATCATTACCGGATCACCTAGAAGACCAAAATTGAACAAAGAAACTGAAGAGATACCAATTTGACTACATTATCTCAGGTCGAGCAAGGTAAGGGACAAAGAAAATGAGCTTGTTGTTGATCTTCGCAAACACTTCAGTGGCAATCTCGGCCTCCTATCACCGACAATCAACAAAGCGATTGGGATTGATGCCGATTTCTTGTTTAGTTTAGAATGAGAAAGATAAAGTTTATGGATTTTATTAAGAAGTTTAGGGATGGTTTGATGGACAATAAACAAAAACTCAAGGAATTTTTTAGTACATTTATGTTTTAAAGTTAAGGTTAAGATGAGGGTATTATGGTAAATTGAGTGTGAGAAGTTTAATAAATAAAAAAATGTTGCAAGGATCTTGGGACAGCCCAAAAAGAAAATTATTACAAAAAATATGGGATGGATGTTTTTTAAAAATCTTTCATAATATTAATTTCTATTTTAATTTATCATTATCTTTTTTTGTGACACTCTTTATTTCAAATACTCATTGTATTTTTTTTAAAAAAAATTATTTTGTTCTTTTAATATTAACTCTATCATTTTTTCTTTATTCTATAAGTTCTTTTTTAGTCATTTTTACTTTTTAACCCTTTGTCCGCTATTTTCATTATTGTCTCTCCCTTCATACTTGAAATCCAGGCTACGCCACTAGCTTGAGCAACTGTTACACGGGGCTAAATGTTGTTGATGATGAAAAGGATGAAACACCACTGGTGGAGAAAGTGGTGGTTATTACCTTGTCTTTGTGGTGAGATGAATACGCCTTATAGAGCTCCTACAAGTGCGCATTTACTTCAGCCATCATAGCTAAACCACTAATATGCTGCATTTTCAAAAAATTATAATATTTCTCAAGTAAAGACAATGAACCTAAAATATTCATGGTTGGGTCCAGTGTCGATGTAAGTAAAAAGATGGTGGGAATTTCAGAAAAATATATAACTCATTTGTCCTTCATTACTTTGACGATATCTTTTAAAAATGTATTCATTTTGTACTATTTTAAAACATAAACAATGTTTACCAAATACATTAAAACCATGTGGACATTGGGATAATAAACATTGGAAAAAAAATAGTTGCCTTATAAAAATAATATAGTAATTGATAAAGTTTGTAACGTTTGTCCCATATTTTAACTGAAAAAAGTTTCGAGTTCAATTTTAAGTTCAAAAACACAATCAACAGAGGTGCATAAGGATATGTATCCATCAACATCTCATATGTTGAGTTCCAATATGTGGGACAAGTGAAGTTTAAATTATTTCCACGAAAACAGTTAGTTGGTTTGAAGACAATATTATTTGAATTCACAACTAATTTTGGGCCTAAACTTCAAATATAGTAAAACATTTTGCATTGGAAGGATTTCATCTGCAAAACCTCAAATCACTTTTTACACACAAGTTCAAAATGTGACACATACATCTAACGAAGGAAGAAAAAAAACTATTATTCCAAAGGGGTTTTAATGCATTACAGAATTCTTGGGCAACCCAATTATTATTAGAGGCATTGTCAAAACTAATGTAGAAAATTTTGTCAGCATAATAAAATTCACATAGTATATCTAAAATGCATTGATAGATACAGTATCCATTATGGTTAGATTTCATGTATTTGAATGCAATAATACATTTTTGAATTACATAATCTAAATCTATTCAATATACAGTAACACAAAAATACTTCTGTCTTGTAGGAGATATCCACATATCACTAGTGAAAGCAATGCAATGATCAAGTGAATAAAATATGCTTGTAGATTAGACTTACTAACTTCATACATTTTAAATGTTTCTCTTCTAGTAGTTGTCCTTGATGTCTTTCTAGATGCCGGTTTAAGTTATATTTAATCCAATTTTTTAAATGCACATATCCAATTTACCAAAATGGTTTTTTCTTAAGCATTATCCAGTTAATCATACATTCCTTACATTCTTGCTTATTAAATTTAAAGATATTTGAACCACTGGTTATAATCCTGAGTTATGTTTGCCCATCGGAATTAGCTTGGTTGGCTATATAATGGATTGAATGGTCATTCCTTATATGTTGTTGTAGCGTCTCAATTTCGAAGTCCACCTTGTAGGCCAATTTTTTCCCATACTGCTTTCACTTGGTGAACCGGTTGTTGTTCTCCCAAACCGTCTCAAAATGCTGTTACACAAAGGATTTGAGGTAAGGTTTACCTTCAACGCCTTCGAGGACTTGGCTTTGAGGTGTCTATTGTAACTCATCACCTCCATGCAGATCAATAGTTAGAGCAACGGTCTCTTGGACTTCAACATCATTGTACGATTGTTGCTCATTGAACCCCAAATTGATATTGGTCACATTGATGTTGGTGGGCTCGTCGACCTCTTGAATGTGAATTACCTTTTTCACCGTACCCTTACAATGGAAAAATGACCTTAAGCTGATGTGGGAGGAGGAGCTCTTGGTAGGGGCAGAGCTAGTACTCTTCATTGATGCGATTGAGTTGATACAAATTGATGAAGAGAAAATTTAAGAGATATTAAAAAAGGATTAATAGGAGATTAAGAAAATTTGTGGAGAGCTTGAAAAAAATTATAGAGAAAATGATAGATGTAGAGAGGAGAGTGTAAGAATTGGTGTGAGGAAGTAAGGCCATCTATTTATAGAAGTGGCAAAACATTTGTTGGACAAAAGTATCCTAAAAAACTAACTGTTTATAGGAGTTGGATGAGGGTTAAAAAAGTTTTTGGCCAAAAAACCATTGGTTACAATGAAAGGTCCTTCCAATGTAGTTTTCCCATTTTTTTTCAAATATGTTGACCATTGGCTTTTTTTTTTTAAATTGCCAACCCAGCTTGGACAAGCTGACCTGAGCCATGCCTAGGCCCAGACTTCAACCGGTCATGTGCCAGTTCTCACATTATCTTTTCTAGGCCCATAAATGACCCATTTTCATATGAACCCAATCTAAGTTGTTGCAGGGAAGGATTTGATAGTGCTGGGCTGGGTTTGACCCAAGTGGATTTCTGGTTGGGCTTAGTCAGCCCGACCTATTGTCTACCTCTAGGCTAGATAACTTGGGATTTTTGAGGATTTGAAGCAAACGATAGGGGTTCCTGGGTGTGGCCAAAAATTCAGTGCCTATGTTCGTGGGCAGCTAACATGTCCTTCACAACTTTCACTCATCTATGAAAAAATTTGCATATGGTTAGTTTAAACTCAATTGAAAACCATTTTATTGTGACTAAGCCAAACATTTTAGAGGGTGGCAATGAGGCAACCAAATGATTAGAATGCCATTGATTTGAAGATGACACAATATGAATAAGCCACTTGTTAGACTTCTCATCTTGCTCAGCCATAGGGAAGGAATTGGTTAAAGTCCACACTTGCCTTGAATTCTGGCAGTGGAGGAATAAATGAGAAATGTCTTCAGGGGTTGAATGAGAATGTGAACAATCATGAAAAAATCAATCACCATACTTAACAAGTTTCGTGCTCATGGAGAAGAGATATTAAGGCATCTAAATATAAAATTTTTGAATTTGGAAGGAATTTGGGCTGCTAAAGTCACTTAAAGAACTTTTGCATAGGTTGAGTATGAAAGCCATGCTGGTAGAGAGGAGTAAATTGTGCTTTGACATATATATATTTTTTTGTGTAATACATCTTGTCGGAAAAACTACACATATTGGGTAGTCCATTGAAGATAGCTGTTAAGACAATACAATTGATTGTAGCCTTGACATGATTGGGAATAGAGAGGTGTAAGCGGATTGTAGAAAGGACAGGCCATGATGGCAGCTAGGTGGATGCAGCGAAAGTGGCAAGATCGACAATAAAGAAGATTTGCTTCTTCATTGATTTTGGGCTTCAATATGTCAATCTCTTAGGGATTTCATGTTAATTCTAAATTTACGGTTAAAATTTAATGGAGGTTGGATTATGATGTGTGAATTTGAATCAGTGAAAAAACTTTCTTTAACCATGTTCCTATTTGTTAGGCGAAGCGGTGGGGGCTTGATCTCCCTTTTTACCAGGAGGAAGGTTGAGCATGTATCCATTGAAAGGAAGCACAATGGTGGCGATAAAGGTGAAGAAAAGTAGGGACAATGATGTAGTCAGGATTTTAAAGTTGAAGGTGTAGGATATTTTCAAAGTCTAAGCAAATAAAATTATTACACTAAACAATAGATCATATCTAATAATATTGTATAACACAATAAAAATAAAGTTCATAAAAGGTAGAATAATAAGTTTTTGATGCTCATAATTTAAAATGACGCTCTCTTACATCTATAAAATCATCAAGTATCGAATCTAACCTAAATATTTTTGCAATATCTTTCTCAATATACAAAACCAAACTATTATCTAGAAAGTTATCTTTCATGTTGTTATGTAATTTAGTTTTCATAATCTCATAGCTAAGAAAGCGCATTTAGTTGCGGTGGTCGAGGAAGAGTTAATATGAGATGATTAATCTATTAGTAAGAAAATAATAACTTGACTTTCCAATAGTTGATAAAACTTGATTAAATCAGTAATTGATGACAATTCTTAAAAATTAGACAAGTTTCTAACTTTAACTAATTTTGTTTTTATGTCCACATGAGTTTTGTGAAATTTGAGTCTTTTGTTGGTTGGACCTACAAAAGTTCAACTATTTTGCTTTAGTTTCTCCACTAGTGTATCTAACTATATTGTAATATCTTATCATAATATTTTTCCTTTTGTACATATGGCATAGTAGTATTTTTTTTCAAAAGTTTAGGGTTGCTGTAGTACTCCCCCCCTCCACCACTAAGTAGGGAGGTCGAGGAGAGAAAACTGGGAAAAGACAGAGGTGGAGGTACCACCCTGGGCAATTTCATATGCTGGCGTGTCATGTGATGTTTTCCATTCACACTAACATTTTTCATCTATAAAAGATTTAAAATTGAACACTTAAATGATGATAGAGATTTTTTATGCAAGAAATCGAAGTTAGGATCCAAAATAATACAACAATTAAAGTTAGGGGCCATGAACACAATTAATCCAAGTTATCCTATGTATTAGGACAAGTAAATTGCACGCACTGCCCATAATCTTTAATTATTACTTCTGTTCTAACCATAATCTTCACTTTTCTCGTAGCGTGTCCCTAATCTTGATAAAACGTTTCATTTTGACCCATTTGTTTTTATGGAAATTGTTATCTTGGATGAAAAATACTACGTCAACTTAGGATTATAGGATAAATACTAGTTTTAATCTCTAATTTTTTTCCCTTATAAAAAAAACCTTAAAACCTTGAAATCTAATGATTTGACCATTGCCCCTACCTCCTTCACCACTAACTCAGGCACCCCTCGTTTCCGTCCATATTCTGCCTTGGCCGACACCTTTATCACCCAAACTTTCCTCCTTTTTTCGGGTCTCATCGTGGCTAGGTTGCTCCTGACACGACACGAGCAATTGGCCTGCCGCTGGGCTGCACCTCCTCCTCCTCCACTGATCATTACTTTCAATTTTTCCTCTATTCCTGTTGTCAACCTCACCTACGATCACCAATCAAAGGAATAGGTGTTGTTCGGCTGAAAGGTTTGCTCCCATATAGCCTGGAGCAGGTGGCCGAATGTGTCAACACTGGTTATTTCTATGTTAAGCTTCTTCATCAAATTCGACCACCTAATGATTTGGTTCCTTCAAACCTGCCTTCAATTTGGTTTCTTCTTCAAATCCTTCACGATTTGATTTCTCCTTCAAATCGTTTACGATCATCCACGCGTGTCTCGATTAGGCAGCCCTTAACTGAGCCCATGGTCTCGAGCTCGAGCTCTACGTTGCAGTCAAAAATTGGAAAGGCTGGTGACTAAGCGGCTGGTCTTGAATGTGGCGAGGAGGCCAAGAATGAGGAGGTCTAGGAATGGTGAGTGATGGTGATCGGAGAAGGATGATAATATGACAGAAGTGAAGATGGTGGTGGGATTGTTAGAGAAAAAGTTCAAGATTTTTTTTGGTAAATGGAAATGTTTTTAGGGATTAAAACTAACATTTATCTTTATAATTATAAGCTGATATGACATTTTCCATCCAAGATTAATTTTCATCAAAAAGAGGTTAAAATAAAATATTTTATCGACATTAAGGATACATTACGAGTAAAGTAAAAGTTAGGGTTAGAATATGAACAATAATTAAACATTAGGGGTAACGCGTGCAATTTAAGGACAATTGGAGTAATTTCACAAACATCGAGAGCCCATGCCACCCAATCCACATTGATTCGAGACGTCCAAACTTCACCTCCCCGTTAGTCGCTCACCGCAAAACCAGGTGGCGCTGCCATAGTCTCCACCGCTTCCTGCCACCATTCAATTTCGAACTCCCCAAAATACCCTCCTTACCCGCTAAACGAAAAAAAAGCGGATGCAAAACCCAATGTTTAAAGGTCTCTGCCGGGCCAAGCCAGTCCCGTTATTTCCAACGTTTTCGTCGGCTCACAGTCTTTCTTCTCTACTCATCATCACTGGAGCCAACAGAAGGCTCAGACTAAAGGGGAATCGAGAGTGGAGTAGTGGGAGTACCAGTCGTTCCGCTGGTTGGAGATTTAAGGCGATGCCTTGCTCTGAAATAAACACTAGCAGAAGTTCCTGCGGCGGCGGCTTCGGTGGCGGCGGCGACGACGACGACTGCCATGCTCGGAATTTTAAACTGAACGAGTCAACGTTCTTAGCCTCCTTAATGCCGAAGAAGGAGATTGGTGCCGATCGGTTCATCGAAGCTCATCCTGAGTACGATGGCCGCGGCGTCGTGATTGCCATCTTTGGTACGTTTTGATCGTTTCTTTCAGGCTGTAACTTGAGAAGAAAAAAAAATGCTTCATAGGTATGTCGTCGTAGTTTCAGCAACTTGAGCTGTGGACTATGGATGGAGAAGGAAGAGAACACATGTATTGTTCTTCTGTTAATCATTAAAATGGAATTCCGTGTGTGCATCGCAATAATTTAGACATAATGATCCTTTGATGAAACGATATTGTTTGTTTTTTGTTTTTGGTTCCATTTTCTTCCGTACATTTGCTGCCTGAATCTTTGCCAAGGACAGATGTGGGGTCTTCAGTTATTGGCTTGTGGAATAAAGAAATTGAACCATATTGGTGGCAATGGATGTGTTTATCTTAATTACTGGCATTTCAGATTCTGGTGTGGACCCTGCTGCTGCTGGATTGCAGGTTACCTCTGATGGAAAGCCAAAAATCCTTGACGTGCTTGATTGGTACTTAACATTCCAACCTCACTGAACATAAGAGTGATATTTTGAAGATTTTTCTATTCTGATTCATCTGTCCTCTCCTCAGCACTGGGAGTGGCGACATTGATACTTCCAAAGTGGTGAAGGCTGATGGTGATGGTTGTATACGTGGAGCTTTAGGTTAGTATCATGAAAATGTCTATTATCAGTCATCACCATTAAAAGTGCAATTCAAGTAGTAACTTCTTTCGTATGTTCTCAATTTTCTTGTTCTATAGCTGTAGTAAATTATGCTGGCATGCAGCTTTTTTCATGAAGAATGCTTTAGTAACTTCTTAGTAATTGAATAACAGCAATATGTTGACAAAAAATCTCTTATTACAAAATTAGGATTTTACCTATGGTCGATGCTTGATGGTAGATTATATTATATGATATGCTTTTACTGCATATATTTAGCAGCAGTAGCAGCTGCCTTGACTAAACTTATTTCTAAATTTGTGTATTGGCTTTCAAAAATTGTTTAAATAGGGACTCCTCTCATCATCAATTCTTCGTGGAAAAATCCTTCTGGTGAGTGGCACGTGGGATATAAATTTGTGTATGAGCTATTCACTGACAAGTTGACTTCTCGTCTAAAGGTAGGGGCTTGTACTGATTGTTATTCTGATTGTTAGTACATTCAGTAAACAGATGATCATTTGTTCTTTTTCATCCTTCATTGTTTTTTTTTTTTTTAATCATTTCACAGAAGGAGAGAAAGAAAAAATGGGATGAAAAAAACCAGGAGGAGATTGCGAAGGCGGTGAAGCATCTTGATGAATTTGATAAGGTGGATGGGGATTGTTTTTTATCTTTATCTTTTTATGCCTCTTGTTTTTTTTAGTTGTACACGTTCACTTTTCTACTTATTTTCAAGTTGGTTTCTCTTATCCTAGTGAGATTAATCAGAGCCAGATGTACATGCACTTGTTAATGGAATAAAGACCAAACTATTGTGGAAAGACTTCTTTACCAAATGAACTGTGTATTTGGGTTATTATTACTTTGATACAAAAACCAGATATTTTTTTTTTTTGCATGTTTCTAATTACAGATATTTCCCATTCATGTATATTCATCAAAGTATGAATCAGCTTTTGCCACGTGAGATGCTTTCTCCTACATATTATGGCAGAAACTGAGAATCTATCAATCATTACTCATGCTGTTTGCCCTTGGGTTTATCCTTCTTTCTTCATGCAAATAAATATGATAGTATCCATTTATACAGAAACACACTAAGGTTGAGGATCCAAAGCTGAAAAAGGTTCGTGAAGATCTCCAAAGTAGAATCGATATTTTACGAAAGCAGGCTGATGTGAGTTTTGCAGCTTTCAAACTTCACTTGTATTTGCTGTAATTATATGAATGGCTAAAACCATATTTATATTTTTACTTTCCATTTTTTAGAGTTATGATGACAAAGGACCTGTTATAGATGTTGTTGTCTGGCATGATGGAGAAGTATGGCGGGTTGCTCTTGATACACAGAGTCTTGAGTATGACCCTGAGGGTGGAAAACTAGCTAACTTTTCGCCTCTAACAAATTATAGGTATACCATCCAAGCGCTGTCTGATTTTTATTTCAAATCATACTTTCTCTAGATTTCTGAAAAAAAGTTATTCGTAAATACTGATACTAGTGGAATAATTCTCAGATCTTTATCTAAGATTATGACCCATTTCTTTTAGCATTAAGTCAGATTAATTCAAAATGACATTTTATTACAATGTAATTATTAAATTTTTTACTTTCTTGACCTAAAAAAGAAAAAAAGACAAAATTTTAGTTATATTATAAAAAAATTTATTCGATGAACCATTTTACCTGTATAGTATTAGCTTTCAAATGGTATCGGCTTTAGAAAAAAATGCTGTAAAAATTAAAATAAACTATTCTGGATTAATCTAAATTAATGGTAAATGAACTGGGTTTAAAGCAATAAGTCAGGTGAGTTGGGTCAGGTGACTGTATTGATTACTATTTGTTATTGGTTTTCTTTTGCTTGTCTTTTTTGGCGAGTTTAATAGTCGTCATAAGTTGCTAGAGTCTTTTGCATGACTGGCAAGTAGAAAGTGGTTGGTAAAGAATAAATGTGAAGAGAGAAGGTTGATGATGCATGAAAAGATTTTTTCTTTTCCCCATGAAATATTGGCCTTTATCCTGTGGTAGCAAAAGAAAACAATGAAAATTTGTTTGTCTGTTGTTAAAGTATTTATTTATAAATCATGACTTTGTTACTTGATTTCTTTGTCGTGGTAATGACATTCTGCTTCATCAAAATTGCATCTTCAGGAATATATGCACCTTAAAATGTTGACTATACGTTGTAAATATTCCTGCAGGATTGAACGGAAATATGGGGTCTTTAGCAAATTAGACGCTTGTTCATTTGTAGTTAATGTTTATGATGAAGGAAATATATTAAGCATAGTGACTGATAGCTCTCCTCATGGCACTCATGTTGCTGGTATTGCCACTGCTTTCCACTCAAAGGTGATGTTTTAAGTAATTTCGACAATCAATTTCTTTTCTGACCGAAGAGAAAAAAAGAAAGAAAAGAATCTATAACCATCTTCTGGTCTTCTATTGTTCACAGGAACCCTTGCTGAATGGAGTTGCACCTGGTGCTCAGTTAATATCTTGTAAAATTGGAGACTCACGCTTGGGCTCAATGGAGACAGGAACTGGCTTAACTCGGGCCCTGATAGCTGCAGTGGAGGTGGGTATTAGTATTGTTTCAATTTTTTGAGTTATGTTCACATGGTCGCAGGTACAAGCGTGTTTTCATGTATTATGTTATACCATATCTCTGCACAATGCTAACAGTGCGCTCTTTTCTCCTTGCACAGCACAAATGTGATCTTATCAACATGAGCTATGGAGAACCTACTTTGCTTCCAGATTATGGGCGTTTTGTTGATCTTGTTAATGAAGTAAGGGCTCCAAACCTTGCGTATTTCCTGTGATTGTCTTTTCTTATCTACCTATTGCCTTTTCCTTGCACTCTTATCCATGAACATATCTTTTTGGACTCACATGTAGGTGGTGAACAAGCACCGTCTGATATTTGTAAGCAGTGCTGGTAATAGTGGGCCAGCACTGAGCACAGTTGGTGCTCCTGGTGGCACCTCTTCTAGCGTTATAGGTGTTGGTGCATATGTCTCTCCTGCCATGGCTGCGGGTGCTCATTCTGTTGTGGAACCTCCACATGATGGTCTTGAGTATACTTGGTAAAATTATTTTTTGGTTTTCTACAGTCATGTTCCAATTCTTACCCCAGTTGTTTATCTGCCCCGATTATCTAATTTGTCTTGCTCATTCAAAGCTGCATAATACGGATACAGGTCCAGCCGAGGACCAACAGCTGATGGAGACCTTGGAGTCTCTATTAGTGCCCCTGGGGGGGCTGTTGCTCCGGTCCCCACCTGGACTCTTCAAGGACGCATGCTCATGAATGGGACCTCAATGGCATCTCCATCTGCTTGTGGGGGAATTGCGTTACTTGTCAGCGCGATGAAGGTCTTCTTAATAGATTGTCTGCATTCTGTTTTCTTTTGCTTTATTTGTTTCTCCTCTCTCCCTTTTGTCATTTCTGCTGTTTTTCCATCTGACTGCAATATCTGTCATCCTGTCGGCAGGCTGAGGGAATTCCTGTGAGTCCTTACAGTATAAGGAGGGCACTTGAGAATACCTGTAGCCCAATAGGTGATCTCCCTGAGGATACACTAACCACTGGACAAGGGCTGATGCAAGTTGACAAGTAAATTTCTCGGCACCTTTTCCCTCCAAATGGAATTTCATTGACCAGCCTCAATGACATTTCTTATGTAACAGAGCATACGAATATCTTCAGCAGGCAAGGGAATTTCCCAGTGTTTGGTATCAGAAAAAGATAATTCAATCTGGGAAATCAAGTAAGTTTGGAAATACTTACTCATTTTTTCATCATGCTTAGCACTATGGCTCCTTTGCTATCTTCCTGGAGTTCATAGACATCAGTTGGGAATCCTATATATGACATCTGGGATTGTGAGTTAATAAATCCTGCCGATGTACCTAACTGGCCTGCAATACACACAGACACACACACACACACACACACACACACACACACTAGTCATTTGATACGTTCTTCAAACGTAAATAAAGTGCATGTAATTAGCACGGGTTCTTTTGACATTTGAAATATTAGAAATATATTAAAATTCTGATTAATTAAATAAAATATCATATACTATATTTACAAAATTTTAAAAGTTTCAATAAATTTATCAAAGAAAAAACACCATAGGCATAAATAAATAAAAAATTTAGCACATAATACATATAAAAAACACAAAGCCCTCAGTTTTTAGTTGAAGTAATATACCCACCAATGCTAGTCCATTTGGTTTGGTGCGGAGATTAAGAAAGTGGAAAATGTTTTTGTGTTGTTTCCACTTTTTACCTTAACTTTTTGCACATAAATCAAGAAAGTTGGAAAAAGTGGATATTAAAATGATACTTTGAAAGGTAGAATGGTAAAAAAAAGTTACTAAATATGAAAATGTTTTAAAGATTTGAAATGGCTCAAAAAGGAAAATGGTGCAACATTGGAGGGACAAAAGGAATATATTTTATTCAGTTATAAAGGAAAATTTGGTTATAAACTTTGTGAATATTTAATATACTCAAAATTTGTGAAAAGTACCTAACATTTAATTCATGCTTCCTTATCATCATTAACATATTAAATATTTTCTTTTGGCTCTAAACTTTTTAAATATTTTATTTTAGTCCTCAAGTCCTCAAATCAGTTTCTTTTTGAAATTATTTTAAACTGTCTTGTAAGTTGGGGACCAAATCAAAATATATTTAATGAGTTTAGAATGAATATAAATTCAGAGATTGAAGGGATAATAACAAAGGCTCCTATGAAAATAAATAGAAAAGCGAGTAATTAACATAATTTTAATTGGTATACATATTTTCTCCGGTAAATTTTAACAGCTATACATATTTTCTCTAGTAGAAACTTACCTTGTTTGATATGGGTTGTTGCAAGTGCATGAAGAGACCCTGTTCTGCGCCTCTTGCTATGGATATTGCATACTTGAGTGTTTTTTATATAATTGCCTCTATATTCTTGCATGAAAGAAAGGTGTTTTCTTGTACACTGAATGGATGTAGCAATGGTTTGCTCTTGTATGAGAAATCAATGTGTGAAAAAAAAAGATAGATTGCTCTTGTATGAAACATCAATGGAAAAAAAAGTCTCCAGGAAGCTAGACTCTTCAGCACATGCACGTACAGTTTGGACAGAGATCAAAATTAATGTTGTATATATATCAGCTACTGAAAAGAGTATCATACATAGCCATGTGAGTCCTTCAAGTAATGATGTTTTAGAGCCACTGTTCCTGCTTATGAGAACTGATGATATTATTGTTTGGTTGATAGGAAAAATAATGTTTCAAGTAATGGCGTTGAGTTAAGCCTCTGTTCTTGAATCTGGATGTTCCATCTAGCAATAAGTGATGGTAACTCCTTTGTGGGTAGTGGAGAAGCGCAGCAAATTGAGTGATTGCAAACTGATGTTTGCTATTCAGCTGCTAGGACAAAACAGGCTTTTTCAATTTTTATTTTCTTATAGAATCATAATATTTTATATTGCTCCTCAGTTGGGTGAAATTTGTTAGCTCTGAGTAATTGTGTGATATCAGTTTCTTTTTGAAATTATTTCAAATTGTCTTGTAAGGTGGGGACCAAATCGAAATATTTTTAATGAGTTTAGAATGAATAAAGAGTAGTCAAAAGGTTGAGATGAAAACAAAATGATGATAGGAAATGTTTATGGATTGGTTGCATAATTTAGCCCACATAAGTCTTGAATATTGAAGTAGTGTAATCTTGTAATTTATGTAATTTAATTATAACTTTTCATTCAAAAGAACCCTAAACCTTTTTCCTTATTATACTTAAACCCCCGCACAATCAAAACTTTAACCACAATTTTAAAATTATTAATTTATTCAAAACTTTTAAAAGCCAAAAAAAATCTAAAAAATATAAATTTATTAATAATTTCTCTCTGAACACCTCTTAGACTCCTTCTGTGTTGCAAGCCTTTACCATAAAATATTACAATTCATAAGATTTAAATTTATCTTACAATTTATTGAAAATTAAAATTGGTTCTTGATTTCATTTTTCATAGAAATCAAGTTTTCAAGTCTGACCCAAAAAATTGTTGAATGTCATACGTGACAAATTTAACGGTTTAGGTAATTTCAAACCTTATAATCTAAGGGTAAAAGTAACCAAATTTAAAAGTAATTAATTTAATAAAATGTTTCTATTAATGACCTATTTGATAGCTATATAAATTTAAGGGCATATTTGTTGTAAATTTGAATATAGTATAGACTTAGGAAACTCACTTATCAAATTTCATTTTGATGGTACTAATGCAAATTAAATATTCAATGTCAAATTTAGCTTTTATAAAAAAAGTAAAGTAACTTATTATTTAAATACAACAAAGGAAATCTTTCCATAAAAAGTGAATCCAAGGGGTTTAATTGTGATTCTAATTTAAGATTTAGCAATATATTTCATTCAAGTTAGAAGGTTATTAAATTGGTAAAATATTGTGTTGAAGGGCTTGATTTACTCTATTAAAAATTCAAAATTCCTACTTGTTTTAAATTTTCATAAAATTAAAATCCTATTAAAGTGAAAAATTAGTCCAAATGTATGTTCATTTTCAATTTTTTTCTTTTTTCTTATAGAATCCTAATATTTTATATTTGTCCTCAATTGGATTAAATTTGTTAACTCTGAGTAACTATGTAATATTAGTTTCTATTTGAAATTATTTTAAATTGTCTTGTAAGGTAGGGACCAAATCAAAATATTTTTAAAGAGTTTAGAATGAATAGAGAGTAGTCAAAAGGTTAGGATGAGAACAAAATGATGATGAAAATGTTACTGATTGGTTGCATAATTTAGCACATATAAATCTTGAATATTGAAGGAGTTTAATGTCAATTTTAATTCTCACAAAAGAGTAAAATGACCTATAATATAATGATAAAAGGCCAAGTCATATGTTTCACTTAATTATGCACTTAATTATTGAGCTATCATAGTGTTATTTGTGTTTCTATTTTAATATTTTTACTATTAAATCAGCTCAATGCTTAATGTATAGGCTAGGAGTAAAATGGTTAAGTCAATTTATGTTTCTTCACTAAATTTATTTGTTGTATTAAGTTGCACATTTAAGTTCTAATAAAAACATTTGATTGAATAAGTTTAAAAGTAAAGAAATTGATAAAATCTTGTGTTTGAAGGCATTTTGTATAGTAGGGTAGACATTGGCGAGTGTTTGTTGCAAAACTTCAACTTTAGTACAACTCAATAGATTTTCACCATAACAGAGAAAAAAATTTGTGGGTTCCTTTTTCTTTATTTTTTTCCATTTAGAGTGCAGATCTTATTGTCCCAAAATTAAGCTGGTGTGCTGCCATGCAATTTTTTCCCCCTAGGATGTTCTAATGGTCTTAAGGCTCTAATTGAATAAATAATGATAAATTTAGGTCTCATTAAAATGGCAAATATCTTATAACTGAAGGGCAAAAAAGTTGTTCAACATTTGTGCATGTTCGTACTTTTTATAATATAAGATATAAGATAAGATACACACACAGTAGGTACACCTGTTATATATTCTGGGTTTGTTTCTTTTCTATCTTATCCCATCCCAAGGTCCTCATTTTAACTGGAAAGCTCTTCGATCTAATTTGAAAATGAGATTGTTTCTTCTAGTTTAACCTTCTACTAATTTTGTCTTGTGCCTTGGTTAAATTGCAGCTCCTATATCACGAGGCGTCTACCTAAGAGAGGCAACAGCTTGCAAACAATCGACTGAGGTGGGATTAGTGATAAACCCTCCCAAAGTTTGTATGCCTTGATCTTTGTATTTTTGTTTCATAAAAACATACTGACAAGAGGTCATTTTTCTGGAGCTGCTCAATTGATGCGTTTCTTTGTTCATTTTTTTAGGAAAGAGAAATATAATTCTGAATACTCCAGTTCTGACTATCATTCAAATGAATTTTTGTACAGAAGTTCTGCTCCCTTTCTGCTTTTACTAAGTGTTTCCCATTGAAAAAAGAGGGAAAAAAAGAATATTGATGTTTGCAGTCATTTTTTCATGCGGGATAAGGGAAGAAATTCTGATGAATTTGTAGCCAAGATTGTGAAGAAATTATGTTATTCTTTTTATTTACCATGTCAAAAAGTTACTTTATAGATCAGAGAAAATTTACAGTCCATGTGGACCACCCCCGCAAATGAAGCAACCATGCACTGCAAAGGAATGCTATGATAATATCACACAGCACAGTAGTGTGGAGTGTGGGTAGTCTTATGGCTATGCTAAAGGAAAGTGGTGAAGTCGATGTTCACATCTTCTGTTGCTCAGAATTTATGTTCCACCACTTAAAAGTAACTGAATTTTAATGTTGCATGAGTAGGATTATCCTTGCAGGTGCTTTAGAGTAGCAATTGCATGCTAAATAGATGCCTCATGTGGAGTCTCTTGTTGTTCCAATGGTGTTCTTAAAGATTTATTGGTTCATTGTGGAGCATCTCTGCCTTCAGATCCATTTATTTCAGTTTACATTTCTAAGCAGCTAATGTGTGTAACAGTGGACAGTGGAAGTTGGCCCAAAATTTCATGAAGATGCAAGTAATTTAGAAGAACTTGTTCCTTTTGAGGAATGCATTGAGTTGCGTTCTACAGATAAGACAGTTGTGATGGCTCCTGAGTACCTCCTCCTCACTCACAATGGGCGTACCTTCAAGTTAGTTGGCACAAGTTCTTTATGGTGTTTGTGTTTGGTCATACCCTTAAGTTTATAACATTGCTGTCATATTATTCTTTTTCTTTTCCAGTATTGTTGTTGATCCTACCAATCTTCGGGATGGTCTTCACTATTATGAAGTCCATGGGATTGATTGTAAAGCACCATGGCGTGGTCCTCTTTTCAGAATTCCTGTTACCATAACAAAGCCAACGGCGGTAGTTACACGGCCGCCACTATGCTCTTTCACCAAAATGTCATTTGTTCCAGGTGAAATTCTCCTCATCTTTTGTATGTTTATAAGGTGCCGGATTTTTTTTTTTTTATTTGGTTCTATAATTTGCTTATCCTAAATTAACCATTTATATAGGTCATGTAGAGAGAAGGTATATAGAGGTACCGTTTGGTGCTACTTGGGTTGAAGCAACTATGCGGGCATCTGGGTTTGACACCACTCGTCGATTTTTTGTTGATACTCTCCAGGTAAAGCTTCTGGTTGGTTTAGCCTATACCTGTTAAAAAAAGTAAAGCAGTTCTGACATGTTCCCAAGATGCAGATTTGTCCTTTGCAAAGGCCTATCAAGTGGGAGAGTGTCATTACCTTTTCATCACCAACTGCCAAAAGGTTTGCTTTCCCTGCGGTAACAGGTGAAACAATGGAACTAGCAGTAGCACAATTTTGGTCAAGTGGGATTGGAAGTCATGAAACTACTACTGTGGATTTTGAGGTAATTATTTATCTTAAATACTAGTTTAATATTTGCGATTTTTAGTGGCGGTTGAATTTGTGAAAAACATGCATCTATCATCAAAGTCTGTCATTCTCAACAATAGGTGTAATGTAGTTATTTTTGTACTTCTACTTTTATTTCTTGATTTTTGAGCTTATCTTAACTTGGCATTTTTATGGTATATTTTCATCAGTTCTGATTTATCGGTTTCTTATTTCTACTTACCATCTGAAAGCATAGCACTTGTCAGGTTGTCTGGGCCATTGGGATTTGCCTTGGACAGGTTACAATTCATTGATAGTTTTAGGATTATCTGATCAGGACTAAGATGATGATATATGTCCTACATAAAGAACCTGCTTCCCCATTTCTATATGGTGGAACTAGTAAGGTTGTTCATGCTTCATGCCTTGTGGCCCCTTGATGAAGAGGGGTTCAGACTGCTGAGATTTTTGACAACTTGTGTATGATGAGTTGTTTCCTTGAACGGTCTTACCTCTTAATATACATAAATTTCATAGATTGTCTTTCACGGGATTGCTATCAACAAAGAGGAAGTCATGCTTTATGGCAGTGAAGCACCTGTCAGGCTACATGCTGAAGCACTATTAGCATCGGAGAAGCTTGAGCCGGCCGCTATATTGAATAAGGTGATTGAGTTCTCTATGAATTATTGATATTTTCACACAAATTTTCTGGTTACTTTATCTCCTTTTGTTTGTTGAATTGATATCCGTATAAAGTATCTTTTACTATGGTTATTCATTACAGATTAGAATTCCATGTCGGCCAACTGAAGCCAAAATCTGTGCTCTGCCTACCAATCGTGACAAATTGCCCTCAGGGAAACAGATTTTAGCACTTACATTAATGTTGGTGACTTATCCTTTATGAAATGTTTCATACTTGATTTGGATGTGACACCTCCGTTCTAGCTATGAATAAACAATGAAAAAATGAAAAAAAAAGTCACTTCTGTCTTGACTTTGGCTAATTAATCTCCTTTGTGTTTGTAGATACAAGTTCAAACTGGAAGATGCAGCGAAAGTAAAGCCTCAGATTCCATTGTTTAACAATCGTATTTATGACACCAAGTTTGAATCGCAATTTTATATGATTTCTGACATGAATAAGGTGAGTTTCTATCCCAGTTCTTGGTGACTTGAGGGTAGCAAACAACTCACTGAACATACCTTTAACCTTGCATCTTTTCTCCCTTCTATATTTTTTTTTTTCAAAAACAATTGTTATTGCTATGCTAACATGCCCACTCTTATCTTTTTAACTAAAGCGTGTATATGCTATGGGTGATGTTTATCCAAAGTCTTCAAAACTTCCAAAGGGTGAATACAATCTGCAACTATTTGTAAGGTATCTTTCCTAAGTTTGCTGCTTTTCAACCTGTTTCAGACTTAGTATGCTCCCTGGTTGTAAGTAGTTGTGAGGTGTAGGAGGCCATGACATTGAGTGTGGGTATCATATCTCATTTCATGATCTGTTGTTTGCCCCTTGTAATAGAGAAATATTGTCATTACTTGGGTACCATGAACTGCCTGTGTGTCTTGAGTATCATAGAAGCATGCAGGGGTGACATTGTTCTCGTCTGAAATTTTGATTTGAATTTCCTTTCACTTTGGATGATTAATCCCATTTTAGGCATGACAACATGCAATGTCTGGAAAAGATGAAACAGTTGGTGTTGTTCATTGAGAGGAAGCTGGATGAAAAGGTATAACATTGACAGTGTGTTCTTTCATGATCTCGAAATGGGATGTCCTTTTTCTTTCTATATGATGGAAAAGTCTGACATTGATTTTGCCCTCAACCAAACATTCTATATGATTTAGGATTCTAGAGGTTGTCAGCAAGCAAGTTATCTTGTTTACTTTCCAGAGTGTTGTTTTTATATACAAGCTGGATGGGGTAGTTTGCTTGACTGCCAAGTTTCCATAGGAAGTAGTGATTGCCAGATAACGAATAAAGAAGGAAACAACTAGTTGCACTTACTATGGTCTTAAGTTAACCTTTTAACAGTTTGATTCTTGAGATAGATTTTACTAGTGTTCTGTGAATTTTCATGAAAACAGGATTTTATTAGACTGAGCTTCTTCTCTGAACCAGATGGTCCAGTGACAGGGAATGGCACCTTTAAGTCAACTGTTATGCTTCCTGGGTATGCTATGTTTTTTCTGATCTTCTGTTTGTTTTTCTTTTTCTCTTTCTGGATTCTGACATTTCTGCCTTTGTAGCTTTTTACCTTGAGTAAGTTGTCTTCCTTGTCCAGAAAACACTTAGCTGAAGCTTTTATTTTTTTAGGAAGAAAGAGGCATTTTATTTGAGTCCACCAGCAAAAGATAAACTACCAAAGGTATGATCTGATGTTCTGTTTCCTTTTCCCTCTTAGTAACAGATAAATTTTTTTCCCTTTTCCTCTGATAGAACTTAATTTTGTTCATCCAGAACACTCCTCAAGGTGCTCTATTGCTAGGCAGTGTATCATATGGCAAGCTAGCAAATGTTGGTCAGGATGAAAAGAAGAATCCTAAGAATAATCCTGTATCTTATCAGATAACTTATGTTGTACCGCCGGCGAAGGTTGGGATATCCTCAACCGCAACCTTATCTGTTCTAGCTAGCCAGTATGCAGCTTACTACTTTTACGGACTTACTGATCCTAGAAATTACTTATTTCTCTGACAGTTTGATGAAGACAAGGCCAAAGGTTCTTCCCCAAATTCTTCCAAGTCAGTTGCTGAACGTTTGGATGAAGAGGTACTCGGAGCAGAAAGCATTTTATATCATTAATTATTTTTCAACCTCTAGCATCTTATTATAAAAAGTTGCTGAATGGTACATCCCGCATGGTTACTTTGTTTATGTGTGAAATTTTGATGAAACTGTATGTTACTTTAACAAAATTTGAAAGATTTGTGAAATTCTTCAAAGTTGCCCCCTTGTGATATTTAACTGAACTTCTATTGTAAAAGCGACATTAATAATAGATCGGGGACTCGAAAACTGAAAAGCCATTTATGGAGATCACTTCTATTTTGGTCACTGAGCTGTAAAAAATTTCTGATTTTGTTTCTTTTGAAAAAAGACCTCAAATTGACTTAACCTTTGCTTTCATGGTGACATGTTATGCAAAATTAATCTTTTAGCTTGCAGCTTTGGCTCCACAATAATTTTCTGCTTCTCAGGCACTTCAATGAGTTCAATAAAATCATCATCTTGTGTATTGTGTTTGTGAATTTTGTTGCCACAGACCCTAACATGCTTGATTAATAAACAAATTTCTTACACCGCACTAGTAATGGTTTACTCTGCAAAACTAGTTATATGCTAAAGCTTTGGCTGGGTTAATCTCATCTCCAACAGGCATTTGCTGTGTTCAAAACTAACTTACCCAGCCCCTCAATATCACATTGTATGTTGTTAAAGTATCCAACTTAAAAACCAATTGGTGATAAGTAGAGGGGCTTTGGGATTTAACTCTCCCCCTCACATGCACGCCCTCAGCCAGCTTGTACGTGAACCTGAAACCAGAAACAGACCGAAGCAAACCTGAACCAGGTAACAAATGACAGAACTGAGACAAATTGGGGAAGTGAAACTTGTGCTTTGATAGCATGTTAAAACATCCAACTTAAAACCAATTGATGATAAGTGGAGGGGCTTTCCCACAATATAAAGCCACAAGTAACTCCTTTATTAAGTCATGTGGGATTTAACATATGTTTTGTTTGTGAGTTTGTACGCTGCAGCCCCTTCTTTCGACTTGCTTGCTTCGTGGACAAATATTCAAGCTCTAAATCTGCAAATGTAGTCAGAATAAACTGAAATCATCTCTCTCTCTCTCTCTCTCTTGTGCACACAAACAAATGCAATGCCAAAAAACGAGTCTGGGTATTGGTCTATAATTCATAAGCTGTTCAGGAGCATGATAATTTGTGTATTTGGCTGCTATACTGCCATGACCCTCACAATAGTATGGTTACCTGCCTTTTTGCATCATTTATCGTAATCTGCTTGTAGAGCCAGTTCAGGAAGTTTTTCAGGTCGTTAATTGATGGATTGAATCTGAAATGGAGGGTGGCAAGTAGGAGTTATCTAAATTACTTCGCATCTGTAATGTCAAATATCCATTGTGCTTTACAGTTGCTTGTAAGGACAGAGATGTGTAATTTCTTCTATCTTCAGGAATTTAGTTCATGGTTGTTCCATTTCTTTGAGATCCTGTTCCCTCTTCCATGTCTTAAGATGCTATTTCTGATGTATGTGGGCTTATGATGGTGTTACTTCCAAATCAGGTTCGAGATGCAAAAATTAAAGTCCTTGGAAGCCTGAAACAAGAAACAGAAGAAGATTTGGCAGACTGGAGGAAGTTGGCAAATGCTCTCAAGGTTTGTATGTGAAAACCCCCATCCAACAAGCCCCAACAAAGACAGACACAAATTGTTCCCTTTGTTTCACTCACATTCAAATATACACTAGAGAATGTATGTCAAAGAAAGATCTTCCTGTTTTTGGTCACTAGGAGAAATTTCCTTCACTCCCATTATCTCCTCCTATAGGAAATGGGAAAAAAAACACAAAAGTAAAGGTATAGGAATGGCAAGGATTCTCTACTTCTTCCTCGAATATTGAATGTTGACTACTCAGAATGATATACCATCTGCTGAAATTGTTTATTTCTGTTTGTAGCTGGTGGTTTTGTCAATAAGCTACAAGCTTCCAGACAGTTGAGAAATTCCCTGGTTGAGAAATTCCCCTTTCTTTGCCTATAGAAAAAGAAAAAGAAGAAAAGCAGATATGGGGTCAATACTTATGATCCTATTGAGTTTTAGTGATGGAAATAATGTGACACTGGTTGAATTTGTTTATTTCTCACTGGTAATTTTGTCCGCTATCTTAAGTAGCTGCTCTGTTGGTAAATTTTCCATTTACTTCCTCCTGCCTGCAGGAAAAGGAGTGAAAGAAAAACGTTAAAAAAAAAAACAGTTAACCACTTGTTCTTGCACTGCTGTTCAATTTTGGCCCAGAAAGGATGTAGACCAGTTGAGATTGTTATCCTGTTTCAAGTTGGTACTTTTGGGCTTAGATCTGTTATTTTTTTTGGCAGTCTGAATATCCAAAATATACTCCATTACTTTCAAAGATCTTGGAAGGCTTGCTCTCCCAGAATGGTGGTGGAGATAAAATTCATCATCAAGAAGAGGTGAGAGTGACTAGAAACAAATATATAGTTTGACAATTCCATATTCATTGTGTATGACCCCTGAAGTCTTATAGCTATAAGTTCATTCCATATAACTGTAAATTGTTCATTTTCACCTCATATAAGCAACCTTGCAGGTTGTAGATGCTGCAAATGAAGTTATTGATAGTGTTGACAAAGATGAGCTAATAAAATTTTTAGCTCATAAAGTTGATCCAGAAGATGATGAGGCAGAGGTACTTGTTCATTCATCAAGTGGCAAAATACCCATAACCCTGCCCACCCACCCACCCACCCCACACAAAACCAGTTCTTGGTTAATGAACACATTGTGGAGTTTTTTTATTTCCTAGCTTGTCCATAAGTTTCTTTTCTTTTTCTGTATGGTTGATGCCTTGCACTCCCTGGCTGCCATTGCTGATTTTTCTCATTAATGTAAAGGAAGAAACTAACTCCAGTTGAGCTCTCCATACATTGCACATAACTTATATCAATCTGTTTCTTGTTCTTAATTTCTAAACTTAAACCTCTAGGTGGTTTTCTCTGTCTAAGGAAATTTGTGCGGCTTGAACTGCTTGTAAAACATGAGCTTGAGAACCTATGTATCAAAAAATGATTGGAGGTGGAGTTATTTTCGATGTCAACTTGAATTTAAATTGCCCGTTAACTGGTTCCCTTATCAGTTGTATGTACACTACTGTAGAGTAGTTTGTAACCCTAGCATTGTCTTTTATGAAGCCATATCTAACCGTAAGAACGTTTCCCTCTTTGTTTTATTTTTTTTGTTTATTCCCTCTTTATTTTATTTTTCTTGTCTCTTCTCAGAAAATCAAGAAGAAAATGGAGTCTACTCGTGATCAGTTAGCAGATGCATTGTATCAGAAAGGCTTGGCCCTGGCTGAGATTGAATATTTAAAGGTAGTATCATTATATTTACTTAATGGTATAGTAAGTAGAAGTGACATCATATTTTTTGCTTTGGACCTGGCATGCACTTGTTTTCTTGTATGAGTTGGTGTGATTGACATTGCAATCAGTGTTGGGAGTTCAGTTTTCTAGGTGATGTTTGACATTTTTCGTAGTTCATATACCTTGCTAAGATTGCGTTGCCAAGGTAATTGATTTTGGCAGTGCTACTTCTATTACTGTTTGGCAAGAGAGGATCGGTATGTCAAAGTAGTTGCTTTCTAACATGTGAGCAGCAATATTCTTTGAGACGTGGAATTGGTATTTTAACATTAATGATTCACACAACTTGTGGAAGCCCGATCTTGCGATTTGAAGACTTGGAGGCATCTTCATCAAACCCACTCCCCCCCCCCCCCCCCCCCACACCCCCCAAAGAAGGCCCCAAAAAAAAAAGCAATGCATTCTTTCCTTTTCTCCCAAATCTTTGACCTGTAATAAATTTGGTGTACCAAAAAAAAAAAATAAGAAAAAATATTAATTGTTCTGAATTAATTTCCCCTGATGGAGTCACTTGATTGATAATGTTTTAGGGATAATAAGTTGGAATTGCATATGATAACTTGTGAGCCGCTAGTGTCTAATTCTGTTTGTTATAATTGTTGTTGTATATAACCTTGCATATTACATACTTTTTTAGAACAACCTTTTATCATTCAGATCAGATTGCAATCATGCATTAAATGAAGCCTTCTATCTTGCATCTCTCTGATCATTTTCTTTGATTGTGATTCACCAGATATATGAGTGAAAATAGGTTGAGAATTATGCTATAAAATATCTCTTATATTTGCATCTTCCCTTGCATCCCTATTCGTAGGGATTAAGGCTCAGTTGATTGAACTGATCATCCTTTGTATCTTATTCATCTTTGGTGCGGCAGGAGAAAGCTTCAGATTCAACTGCAACTGAGAGAACTGATGATCAATCTGAACTAGGATCTGGTGCCCAGTCAGATATATTTGAGGAGAACTTTAAGGAATTGAAGAAATGGGCTGAAGTCAAGTCTTCTAAATATGGTACCCTCTCTGTGATTAGAGAGAGGCGTTGTGGGAGACTTGGGACTGCACTGAAGGTGATTATAATCTACCCATCGGACTCTAGTTTCCTAACAATTATATATTATTTAATCTTTTAATCATAGTTGATTAACAAGTTCATAAATGAACATTTCAAGAAGGTTCTGCCATTTAGTGATCAGTGTCGAGACAGGTTAATTAATCACATGTGGTGTTGGTGTTGGCTTAGGTTCAATTCCCTCATTTCCACATTACAGTCTAGAAAAAACCAGAGAATTTGCTCGATATCTTGTCTTTTCTGTTTGTCGTTCGTAGGAGGGTGCTGGTGGGGGTTAAATGAGGGTGTTTTCGCCTCTGGTTGATTTAGACTGTTCAGTGTTCTTTCTCTGAACTTGATGGAAAGGTTTACTGGATATATATTTGTTCTGACGTTGGAATGGGAAGTTTGCATGATTGTTCTTGCTACTGTTTCCGTAGATGAATTATATGATGTATTTGGTTAATAATTTTACTTTGTAGGTTCTAAATGAAATAATTCAAGATGAAGGGGAGCTTCCGAAGAAAAAATTCTATGAATTAAAGCTCTCCCTGCTTGACGAGATTGGCTGGAGGCATATATCGACATATGAGAGACAGTGGATGCATGTCCGATTTCCCCCAAATTTTCCTCTCTTTTAAGGCTGCCCTTCTTTCTGCTTGACCAGGTCTCACTGTGTCTCTTGAATCATTTGGTGGCTTCCAACAATAATATGATTGTAGATCTGCTCAACTTCCAGAAAGTTTGTACCATATTAAGGATAGTGTTTCTTAATAATAATGAAAAGAAGCAGTTCTTAGCTGTGCAGTTGTCCAGGCATGAGCTGGATTTGTGGTAATCGGTTGCTAGCTAGTTGGATGTTTGCATTTTCTCACTTTGTTTGAAGAACCGTTTGTTAAGCAACTCTGGATACTAAGAGGTTGTAATCAAAGTCGAGAAATTTTCTTTCTATTTTACATGGAAGTGGTGCGGGAATTAGTTAATTGCCACAGGGGCTTGCGTGATACTCCTATCCTATTCTTTTGTGATGGCTATTTGAATTTGCGGCCTTCTAGTTGTACACTGCAAGCTATCAGTCTGTGGGCAGGTGGTCTCTTGAGTTGTCTGAACAGGGCCTTGAAGCGGCTGAAGTGGAGAGAGACAGCTTCTCTTGGAGGGGTCGGACAATGAGGGGCAAGCCATGCTTGGGCCTCAAGGAAAGCAAAATGGAAGGGGAATGGCGATAAGACGGGGAGAGGGAAAAGGAAAACCTGGTGAGCAATTGGGTCAAAACAACCTTGTACTCCATCATGGTCAGGTTCCTACCAATGCACATTCTCCCTCCAAATCCAAAAGGTAGAAACCCCATCTTGCTCTTGCATCCGCCGTATATGTCGTGTTCAAACCTCTCCGGGTGGAACTCATTGACATTGTCGCCCCATAGAGCCTTGTCATGGTGGATGGAGATGAGGTCGATCCACATGTTGGTGCCCTTGGGGATTAGGAGGTCATCCACCCTTATATCTTCTCTTGCTTGCCTTTGGGCGTTTGGTGCCGGCGAGTATAAGCGTAAAACCTCATTCATCACCCACCCCATCTGCAATCATCACAACAGCGTCCCTCAGTGTCATAGTAATTAATAGCTTACTTGTTTTGTTATAGTATGTTTTGCTTTATTTGAAATGCAACACTTTTGATTTATTCGAATGTGTTTACATAAGATGTCCTGACATTCATTTGTACTGGTATGTCCAAAACTCCTAGCTGGGAGTAAGATAAATCAATATAATAAAACCCCTAGGACTTTACTAGCGTTTACTCTGAATTTTTTTTTTCTGTCGACCAAAGACGTTTTACAATAGTTTAAGTTTGACAGTACTCATAAGTAAATAGGGTTAATTACAATTTGTCTCTTGAGGTTTATGTGAAATTACACTTTGCCCCTCTTATTTCAGAAATATACAATTTTCCCCCTGCCTTTTAAATATAGTCCGACAACAATTTCTAAAATCTTAATTTAAACATTACGGTAGCTATTTTCTAATAATTTTAATTTGTATAGTATTTTTTTTTGCTGTTAATGGACATTTTAAATTATCATATTTTTCCTTCTGTAAATGGAAAACAGTATTTTTAAATATCAGTTAACTGTAAAAATGTATTATACAAATTGAAATTACTTGCAGATGAGTACCGCATAATCTAAATTAAGATTTTAGAAGTTGCTGTAGAACTGTATTAAGGTAGGGGCAAAGTGTAGTTTCACCTAAATTTCATAGGGCAAATTATAATTGTTCCTAATAAAAATTTCTTTTCAAATATTTTATCCAAAAAAATGAATCAGTAAATGTGTAGGGAAAAAAATTATATACCAATTATAGTTATAATTAATATATATATATATATATATATATATATATATATATATATATATGCATTACGCGATGCATGCGCGCATTAATTAAAGCAAAATAGCTATATCTATGTATAAGGTTAGACTAAATAGAGAGAGAAAACGAATATATGGTTGTGTGTTTTAAATTTAATCCATTGATTAATTTGTTGGTTACTCATCAATTACCTTCTTAAGGCCGGCAAGCAAAGAGAAATCAATCTCCTTATCACCTACAACCTTTGCAATCTCCTCCCGCAACTCTTCCTGCCACCGGGGGTGCTCCGCCAGCAGCAGCAGCGTCCAGGTCAGGGCTAGCGCCGTCGTCTCGTGGCCGCCGAAGAAGAAGGTCTTGCACTCGTCCACCAGCTCCCTGGTCGTCAACTTCCTCGTCTCCTGATCCCCTTTATTCGCCCCCAGCAGCAGCCCCAACAGATCCTTCTCCTTCTCCTTCTGACCACCGCCTCTGCCTCTCCTGTCCATGGCTTCTTTTCTGGCGTTGATGATGTTCATCAGGAGGCTGTCGATCTCGGCTCCGAGCCTCTGGGCCTTGAGGTTTTGGCGGAGGCAGAGCAAGCTGCTGAAGGGCACACCCACATAGCGGTTGGAGTTGAAGAGGGTTATCTGCATCTCGCGGAGCTTGTCGAACACTCGGCTGCCGCTCTGGTGGTTCAGGCCGAAGCTCGTCCGCGATATGATCTCCCCCGCCGTTGCCGTTATCTCCTTCTCGACGTCGATCTCTAAGGTTCCCGACTTTATCAGTCCGTCCCACTTGTCCGCCATGGTTGTCACTGTTTCCGTCATCATGCTCGCCATTGCCTGAGCGCCACAAATTAAATCGTGAGACAACCGTTTAATTATATAAAAAGTTCACCAGTGGAGCTTATTAGAATGTAATTGTCAGATTAGTGGCTAGCTTAGCTAGTAAAATTCCTTTTAGCTAGCTATTGGTAGTGTTTAAAAAAAAAAAAAAGGCATCGTCAAAAATTTGAAGGAGGAAATAAATATATAGTAAAATGGTGAATTTAAAAAAAAAAAACAAACAAACAAACAAATCAAAGCACTCGTAAACTTTCGGGCTAAAGAAAAAGTTCTACTGTATATATATATATATATATATATATATATTTGTGAGTCAATGTGATGCAAACATGACTAGCCTCTTCCATTCACGTACGTATTTATGAATATAACGAGTCGATCACATCGAACGTTCGACTGTTGTAAATGTCATTTTCAGAAATTAGGAGCATTAGTTGGCCGATGTGCTCGTTGAAGGACTGTCTGAACATAATTGGCTATTAGCATGGCTATAATTAGTTAGCTAGATATATGATCAAATTATTAATAGTTTGGTACGTAGATAGAAAAATTTAAAAGATGAAGCAATTATATTAGACGGAAATGAAATAATTATATATATCTTAGCTTGTAATTTGTAATTTATAGTAGTAGCAATATATATATAATACCTTCAAGTTAGCAGGAGAGAAGGCAGGAGTAATGACATGGCGGTGACGAACCCAGTCATCACCTTCGACCATGAGCAGACCTTTCCCGAACATGGGCTTCCTGTCATGTTTGAACACATCAGGCTTCCCCCAGCTCTTCCCCAGCACTCCTTCCGCCATTTTCCTCAGAAACTCTGCATCCGCTACATACAGAAACGGCTCCGTCCCCAGCCAGTACACCAACACCTTCCCTATACATATATATATATATACATACATGCATTCCCAAACATTAATTAGATACATGTATATATATCTATATATCTAGAAGATTAGATCAATCTCATTCAACAATATATAAGATTAATTTCCAGCTACATGTGCCCGTTCTTATTTCAACTACGTACTTATATATCAGGTTATATTATGTGACTGTCTATCATGTGTCACATTTGGCAGATATATATGATGTCCTGTACATTATAAACTTTTTTTTTTCTTATATATTGTGATGATTTAGCAAGAATTCAACTTTTCTTTTCATCAGATGCTGTTTCTAAAATTAATAATTCTCGCCAAATAATTAAACACTATATATATGTAGAATGTATATATATATATTTACAAGTGGGAATTAAATGATGCAAGAATGCATGTGGGTTGCTTACCATGTGAGTTTTGCCACTGCAGGAAATAGGGGAAGACAGTTGAGTGTATATCATGGGAAATTGTTTTGGATGGGGAATGGGATTGGTTCATACTCATCACCGCCTTCTTCATTTGGTGCGTATTACCCAGAGGAAAACGAGGAGAAGGGCCATCAAACCCATTTCTCTTAATTCTTCTGTAAGCTATGATGGGCAGAACCCAGCAGGCCACCACAACTTTTGCAACCAGCAAAACCAGACAAGCTCCCACACCAAACTGGACGATAACTTTGCTGTAATTTGTAAGAAAACTCTCCTCCATCTCTAACTGGCGAATACTAAATGAATGGACTTTGCTGGAATGGAACAAGTGAGAGGAGTGAAGGGTATTTATAGAGGAGAGGGGAGGAGAGGAGAAGGGGGACTTGGACCCGAGGGCCTCAAGAATGTCGGAACTTTGACTGTAGGAGATAGACGACTCCATTCCTCGGTTTGAACTTGATCTACGGCTACCTACGCTTTCCGGTCCCTTTTTCTCTTCTTTTCTTTCCCTTTTTTTTTTTTTTTTCAAATTACTACTTAGGAATGTTTTCCCTTTTTTTTTTTCTTGTTCTGTTTTTTTCTTTCTCTTTTAATTTTTCCCCTGGTTTTTTTTTTGTTGACGTTCTCGATCAATTGCGAGTGGGGCTCACGAACGTCGTGGAGTGGAACCAGTTGTATTTTTTGGAAGATAGTACCAATAGCGGCTTTCCACGTGGGATTTGTTTGACCGGCCCACCCCTCCCGTCCAAACCATACACGTGCACTACGATTCCTTCTATTTACTGCGCCCTCTTTTTCCTGGAATTTACTGTCCCTCTTTCTCCATTAAAATTTTAGAGTAACTTTTCTGTATACACGGCTTATGTTGCGCACCATCATTAAAAAATTTAGTAATTATTATTTTGATCATGTTTCTTAGAAAAGTAAGCAGTCATGCATTTTGTTTAAAATGTATTAGACTTTTGGGTTTTAATTCCGCGAGCTTAGGATAAACTATTGAATTAGGTAGCATGACTAATATTCTAATTTTCAGAAAAGCTAGGCACAGGGTCTAATCCCAACAATCCCCTTTCATTTCTTTTTAATTTTTGTTTTTTTTTTTTTTCTCTTATTCTCCTATTTGTTTCTTTATTTATTTTTCATTTTCTTCTTCATTTGTTTTCTTTGTTTAGTTTTGTTTTATATTTACCTTTTCCAATTTTATTTTCATTTTCTCATCTTTTTCCAATTTCCCCTCCTTCTTTTTCTTTTTTTAGTATTATTCAAGTTTTTTCCATTGTTTTATTTCAAGCTTTATTCCTTATTTTCTTAAAAGAATTTTTCTACCTTTTTTCCTTAGATTTATTATATTATTCTTATTTCTTATTTTAAGTTGTATGTATTTTTTCCATTTTTTATTATTTATTTTTCATTATTTCTATCTCGCTTTGCATGGATTCATGATACAAATATTCTCTTATATTAAATTTGAAACAAGACAATGTAATAATCTCTCTTTTCATTATTTAAATAGGAACAGATAAAAGAAATAAATATTAATAATAAAAGATTAAACAACAAGTTCATCTAAAATAAATTGATAAATAAACAAACACATAAAAATAAAAGAATAAAATGATGCTAATAAAAAAATAAATATCAAGTTTATCTAAAGGAACAAATATGAACTAAAAAAAACAAACACATGCTAATAAAAGAATAAACAACTAGTATTAAGAGAATAAAAAATTATTTTTTTAAAAGAATAAGCAGAAATTGATAAAAGAACAAATTGTTATTAATAAAAGAACAAATATCAAGTTCATTTAAAGGAACAAACATGAATTAATAAAAGTACAAACATCTATCTATAAAAGAACAAAGAGCAACTAATAAAAGAACAAACAGCTAGTATTAAACGAATAAAAATTTATTTTCTCTAAAAGAACAAGTAGAAATTGATAAAAGAATAAATTATTATTAATAAAAGAATAAACAACATGTTCATCTAAAAGAAATTGATAAAAGAACAAGCACATACATATAAAAGAACAAAAAGATATTAATAGAACAAACATCAAATTTATCTAAAGGAACAAATATGAACTAATAAAAGAACAAACAACTAGTTCATCTAAAGAAATAAATATGAACCGATAAAAGAACAAATACATACAAATAAAAGAACAAATCACTACTAATAAAAGAACAAATATCAAGTTCATGTAAGAACAAAAATGAACTGAAAAAAGTACAAATACGTAGGAACTGAAAAAGAACAAAAAAATTATTCTTTTAATGTTACAAATATGTTTTTCTAGTGTTATCAATTTGGTCTTTCAGTGTTATCAATTTATTTTTTTAATGTGATCAATCTATTCTTTTAATGTTTTTAGTTGGTACCTTTCAATATATTAATTTAATTTTATTCATTTGTTCTTTTATGTATTGTTCTTGGTATGGTTCTAAAAAATAAAAGGGGAATAAAACTAAAAAAGACAAAAAAAAATGTTAAATAGGAAATAAAAAAAATAACAATAAAAAAAAGAAAAAAATTAAAGAAGAAAAGGGGTAAGACTAGAAAGTTAAATAGAAAAAGATGATGAAAAGCAAAAGGGGCAGTAAGATAAAAAAAAAACAGTTACAAAAAAATAAAAGGGAGTAAAATGAAAAAAAAAACACCTGGACACAAAAAAAAAATAGAAAAGAATAGCACAAGCGTAAAAAAACAGTTAAATAAAAAGCTAGAAGCAAAAAATAAAAGAAGCAAGAAAAAGTTGGAAAAGAAGATTTAAGCTGCTTGAGGCAACTTGTGAATCGAACCCATATTAGGCAAAATCTCAAGCAGTGCAATTACCATTGCACCAAACTCACAAAACTATCTAAAGTCAAAACAGACTGAAGTAAATAGGTAGTGTGTCTCGGTGCACACAAGTCTTACACTTTTCTTTTTCTTTTTTTAGTATTATCCAAGTTTTGTCCATTGTTTCATTTCAAGTTTTATTCCTTATTTTCTTAAAAAAAAATTTCTACCTTTTTTTCCTTCGATTTATTATATTATTCTTATTTCTTCTTGTTCTTTTAAGTTGTATGTCTACCTTTTCCATTTTTTATTCTTTATTTTTCATTATTTCTATCTCTTTTTGCATGGATTAATGATACAAATATTCTCTTATATTGAATTTTGAAACAAGACAATGTAATAATCTCTCCTTTCATTATTTAAGCAGACACTGATAAAAGAACAAACTATTAATAATAAAAGATTAAAAAAAAAGTTCATCTAAAATAAATTGATAAAAGAACAAACACGTGCGAATAAAAGAACAAAACGATACTAATAAAAAAATAAATATCAAGTTCATCTAAAGGAATAAATGTAAAATTAAAAAAAAAACAAACGCATACAAATAAAAGAATAAACAACTAGTATTAAGAGAATAAAAATTTATTTTTTAAATGAATAAGTAGGAACTAATAAAAGAACAAATTGTTATTAATAAAAGAATAAAAAACAAGTTCATTTAAAAGAAACTGATAAAACAATAAACATATACAAATAAAAGAAGAAAAATATACTAATAAAAGAATAAATATTAAGTTCATTTAAAGAAACAAACATGAATTAATAAAAGTACAAACATCTATTTATAAAAGAACAAAGAGTAATTAATAAAAGAACAAACAGCTAGTACTAAACGAATAAAAAATTATTTTCTCTAAAAAAACAAGTAGGAACTGATAAAGAACAAATTGTTATTATTAAAAAAAATAGACAACAAGTTCATATAAAAGAAATTGATAAAAGAACAAACACATACAAATAAAGGAACAAAAAGATATTAGTAAAAGAACAAATATTAAGTTTATCTAAATGAACAAATATGAACTAACAAAAGAATAAATATCTACAAATAAAAGAATAAATAGTTACTAATAAAAAAACAAACAACTAGTTCATCTAAAGAAATAAATATGAATCGATATAAGAACAAACACATACAAATAAAAGAACAAGCCACTACTAATAAAAGAACAAATATCAAGTTCATTTAAAAAAAAACATGAACTGAAAAAAGAACAAACACATAGGAACTGAAAAAGAACAAAAAAATTTATTCTTTTAATGTTACAAATATGTATTTTTAGTGTTGTCAATTTGGTCTTTCAATGTTATCAATTTATTCTTTTAATGAGATCAATTGTTTATTCAATGTTATTAGTCGATACTTTTCAATATGTTCATTTAATCCTATTCATTTGTTATTTTATGTATTGTTATTGGTATGGATCTAAAAAATAAAAATGGAAAAAGACAAAAAAAAAAGTTAAATAGGAAATAAAAACAAAAATAACAAGAAAAAAATGAAAGAAAGAAAAGGGTAAGACCAAAAAGTTAAATAGAAAAAGATGATGAAAGGTAAAATGGGCAGTAAGATAAAAAAAAAAAGTTACAAAAAAACAAAAGGGAGTAAAATGCCAAAAAAAAAATGCCTGGACTGCAAAAAAAAACATAGAAAATTAGAAAAGAATAGCAAAAGCATAAAAAAAACAGTTAAATAGAAACAAAAGGTCAAACGCAAAAAATAAAAAAATAAAAAAATAAAACAAAATGGAATACTTGAAACAAAGAAGCTAGAAGTAAAAAATAAAAAAAGTGAGGAAAAGTTGGAAAATAAGATTAAAGCCGCTTGAAGCAGCTTGCGAATTGAACCCGTATCAGGTAAAACTATCTAAAGTCAAAACAAACTTTATAAATAGGCAGTGTGTCTCGATGCACATATGCATCATGTGCATACAAGTATTACGCAAAATTTTATTATATACGTATTAGTCTTTGCCTCCAATTTTCCTCCCTTTTTCGCAAAGTGTCACCAACTTGAACTATAAGAATAATTCATTATTAACCAAATCATTTTAATTTTTTAAATTTTTATTTGTGTAAAAGAAAAACAGGACGATCAAAATTTTTAAACTAATGCATTTTGAACGTAGCTTATATCTGTGAAAAAAGATTAAGGTGCAGATTCATCTGTATATTTATCCTTCAAAGTTCCAATACATAGAACGTCCCTGATCGTATAAAAATATTTCAAGTTGGTACTCAATTTTCTTTCGTGCCTAAGGGTGAGCATTCAGTTGGTTCAATTTAGAACTGATCAGAACATAATAATCCAATTAGATTTTGGTTTTTATAAAGTGTAATCCAAATTATCCGAATTACATATAAGAACTTATTCAAACCATTTGATTTATATTTCAGTTTATTCTGTTTCTTTTTCTAAGACTTAGACATATAGTAAATGAAAAAATAAGATAAATATTCAAAATTAATTAGATAAAGCTTCAAAACTTAGAAGGAAATAGCTTTATATATATATGTTAAATAACATATACTCCAAAAATTAGAAGGAAATAGCTTTATATATGTAAGGTTAACATGGATAATGGTCAAATATTTATTATTATTCAGTCTATTCGGTGTATAATCCAATTTTGGATTTCATAACCGAACAAAAAATTTTATTTTACTCCGAACTATTCGAACTTGAAAAATAACTGAACTATTTTATTTAAATATAATTGGTTTTTTGAGTTTTTTTGATATTGTCTGGATAATGTTCATTCATATTTGTGCCCATACCAAATTATCCAAGTGTAGGAGATGACATCTTAAAAAATGTTGATTGTGCCACCTTCCCAACTTAGTTAAAAAATGAGCATAATTCTCGCACTCATTATCTAGATTCGAGTCTCCCTTTCTCTTTCCTTTTCTTCATGAACTCTTGTAATAGTAAATAACTCTAAGTACGAAAAAAAAAAAAAAAGTTGACTGTTTGACGAGATACTTATTACTTTCTATATATCAAATTCTAATATAGCAGGCTACCTAGCTTAACTAATTGTTTCGATCCCTTACAGTTTCCAAGCAATTTCCGCAAGTGCACGTAATAAAATTGTACAGTCCCCTGACCATAAATATATGTTAAACAAGGAATATTGAAATTTCTCAGACCCGATCTGGACGTTTTCGTGTCAAATTAAGCTAAAACGTTGAATTAAGTTGGAAGTCAGTGATTAATTATATATAAGTAACTAATTAATTCTCGTGACAGCATCCCTCTCTGCATATAAGACAAAATTATCCCTCAAACAATTTAGGAAACTTGTCATCATAGCTACCGAAATCTAGGGATATAAATTCATGAAATTAGGAGCATTAAACTTTCTACAAATTTACAAGAATGAAAATTTCGGAGGAGTAAATGTGAGATAATAAATCAAAATTATATTAACTTAAATCATTCAAAGTAGATTCCAAAGATATTATGAATATTGAAATTTGAAAAATTTTGTATCTACATTTTCTATTTGAAAATTTTCATGTACTATTATGTTCAAAGACAATTCTATACCTTTAATTGATATATACACTGTTTGTACTCATTTGTTCGAAGATGTCAACACTTAAAATCAAACATTGCAATATAATAAAATTAGAATTTATACATGGAGTAATATTTTTGTAATGCATATGCTCGAATTGGTAGGTGCATTTGTTTATTTGTGGGCGTATATAATTGAAATGAAATTATTTTTTAAATTATAAAAATACAAAATCATTGAATATATATTTTTTGTATTTATTAATATGTACAATTATATACATACTAGTACTTAAAAAATATCCATATGCATTTTTTAATCAATTCGTACAGTTAAGTATGTATTTGTACAGTAATATCCATACATATATAATTTTAAATAAATTATTTTTCAATTTTATATACACAGACACTCATACGTATACGTACATATATATAATTGCTCATGATCCATGTGCGATTATTGTTAGAATAGAAATCCCATAATATGCTCCTGGTCTTTTACTAGTACTAACAATATCGGTTTCAAAAGCGTTTGTCATTCAATTAATTTAATGATAATACATAATTCCATATCCCTTAAAGTGATTATTATGGGCTACCAAAATGCAAAATAAATTCAAATACTCTAATTAACTAAAGGGTAATCTAGTCCAAATTAATTGGGTCTTTGAAGACCTGGGTTTACCTAAGAAAGTACCATGCAGGAGCGCTACCTGCTTTGCCTGAATTTCAAAGTCATTAATATGTGTTCTAAATAATTATTATGCGATTAAATAAAGTAATAAAGGAATATTGGAATTTCTCTGACCCGATCCGTTTTCGTGTCAAATTAGGCTCAAACGTTGAATTGAGCTGGAAGTTGGTGATTTTGTGTTCACTAATTCTCGTGAAACTAAATTTCAAAGTCTTTAATATGTGTTCTAGCTAGATTGAATCAGTGTGAAATTAAAGCAAGTATAACAAACCTCGAGATATGAGCTACTTGCAAATCAAATTAAGAAAAATCGACTCCTTTAAAGACTTTCTGATATGTTAGTAAACATATATGTTAGTGCTAATACACATACACATACATACAGTTATTTCCTCATTTTTCTCTTCCAAACGTATGCATATTTCTTTTAATCTACATAAGCCAAATTAGCCAAAGAAATCAAATTTTGTTAATTATAAAATTAAAAAAAGTTGTCGAACAAAAAAAAAAAACAACAACAACAACAAGATATATTTTGGGCAAAAGGGATAAATTTGTAACTAAATTATAGGGGATAGAACATTTTTGTCATTAAACTTTTTCTGCATGCAAATTTGCCAATAATAATTTTGTTGTGGGCAATTTTATCTGTTAAATATTAAGAATATTATGTTTTTTTAGAGAATATTTTATTACATAACTCTTAAACTAGTCTTTAAACGTTTTTTCCTTAACTCCTAACTACTCAAATCTTTCACAACATCTAAATGAGTCAAAATTCTATGTTTGATCACACATCAACATTGTTGAACCTTCTTATTTCCACCTTCCTCAATGTTACCAAGTAACCCTCCACCATCACTATCATTGATTCTTTATCCTAAAACTATAGCACCTTTAGATTTCATCTCACTTGCATCAATCAAGCCTTATTTGGTCAAGGTTTGTTCTAAGAAGCATTGTTTAAAGCATCACCGAGATGTGTGATATAGTAGAGATAACAATGGTGATAGAAAAGGTGAAGAGTGGTGAATGATATAGGAGTTTTCTGGAGCGAAGACAATGGTAAAAATAATATATTTAGAAACTTAGGGGCTAGAGTATTAGATAAAGAAAACTTAGAATTAAAATTTTACATTTTTCTCAACTTTTCACTTTTGTCAAGTTAAGCAATTTTAACGGCCGATGACAGATTTCCTCTTGACACAAGATATCAGTGGCAAATTTATAAATTTAAAAAGTGTTAATGATAAATTCGCTTTCAGATTTATCCCTTTTGCAATATATTTTGTTAAAAAACCAATTATTTTAGTAGTGTCTCTCCCGCGCGCTAGAAATGCCTCAAGACTCTTCTGTAATCATTTGGATGAGTGCTTAAACAAAATAAAACGTGGAGAATAAATTAGTATATTAATTCGGATGAAACATAGCAGAATTTAATCAATTAACTTTTGGTTTTCAATATAATAATACTATAATATATGTTACATGCACTTCTTTAATTTAATCAATTAACTTTTGGGTTATCAATATAATAGTAATATAATATACATGATATATCATCAATGCTTCATATATGTACGCGAGTGTATATCAAAAGTTAATTGCTCTGTGGCAAATTTAGCAAATTAAATTACAAAAATACTCGGGACCTAATTTCCCTCCTTGTATTTTTAACATTTTAAAAACGTGAACTTAATTTATTTCCTCCGCCTTCATCAAACACATGCGCGAGACGAGAGGCCATGGAAAGAAAACCTACTGTTGCCATGTGCGGCCACTTTAATCTGTACTCCTTCTTCTTTGTCTTTCCTTTTTTTTGTCGAACTTTAATTTGTTTCTATATAATAAATGATCAATATACAACACACAACACATATGCTTATATCTTTGTTTCATCTGTTTCAAAGCAAATCTTCAAATTCCCCTCTTAATATTTAATTGTATAAAAAAAATTGTCACGATCCAAGTTGCACATGCATGAGAAAAATATGATAGTTATGATGTGCGTAGAATATTCAAAGGTTTATCTTTAAGAAATTGATAATCCAGTGTTTATCGTTCTCCAATGATATATAGCCTATTAATTATGTGAATATATATACATTTTTATAGACAAGTACATTTGAATATATATATATATATGTGCAAACATATACACATGTATTTAGAGTATTTCAATTAGGGGCCAGATACCTTGAGATCGTGTGAGTGTGATTTTGCGAATACTGAAGCGCGCATACACACACACACACACACACGCTGTGGGTAATTATTCTATGGGCACATTAATCTTACATTACATATTTTGTTATGTATTAGGCGTACTAAATCGTAACGAAGTTGTAATTCAGTAATAATTAACATATTTTAGTTTGGCTATCGTGATATATACAATTTAAATTAATCACACCTAATCACTTTTATTTTATCACAATGATATATAAATAAATTTGAATCAGTTATTAAGCGTGAACCACCACTAAAAAAAATGTTGGGGGTTAAGCAGAATTTTTGGTTTTCAATGGCTAAGCTGTTGAAACCTTACATACTAATGGCTCTTTGTGTAGCTACTTTCCAACAAGCTAGCCGTTGGCAATTTGGCTGTGGATAAAATAAAGTATTTTAGTAGTGAACCCCTTGGTACTCAAAATGCAGCCTAAAATAACCCTAGAAATTAAGGGGGAAAAAAAAAAGAAAAATACAAAGTTACTCTGAATGCACAAATTACAATTTTACCCTCAAGGGTATTTTTGTAATTTGACCTATCAATTTAGAAAATAAATATTAAATTAATAATTTTGATCGTTAGATAATTCCTTTAGTGGTTATTAAGTCAAATTCTAAATCGGAAGCTCAAAGTCATTTTCTTTAGGCTAAGGGCATTTTTGTCATTTCCAACCGAACATCGAATCAAAAATTTGATAACACCATTGGATTCTTCTAAAAAAAATAAGTCAAAAAAAATTTGTCTCACTCAATTCTAAATTCATTTGCTTAGATTTTCAAAAATTTAACTTACACGCATGCACGATTTAAACCAAGTTCGTGCTTTTATTGCATGAGATAATTTCTCACAAAACCCTAATTTTTATTTTATAAAACTCAATAGCCGCATATATAGCCCCTAAAATTTAGAATTTTTAAAGTTAATTCCTATTTTCTACTTATCTATATTTTCCTTATTTTAAACACTTTATTTATTATCTAAATATAACTAAAACTCTTCTTTTAATCATTATTCTTTTACCACATCTCTCCTAGGTCAAAAATTAGTTTTCTTTGAATTTTATTTTATTTTAGTTCTCGCCCATTGAGATATAATTTGGTTGGTTGGTTGCATGGTTGTAATGATGTGATGTATGATATATGTTTAGCGCTAGTATGTTAGAAGTAGGTCCGTTTGTCACAAGAATTAAATTAGAAGTATGTTAGAATCGCTTGAATAAACCCATTAATACTATGTTTAAGACCGGTAAGACAAACACCATTGGTACCATGTTTAGGGCCGACAAGTTTGCTAGCAATGTAATGAGATTGAAAGCAACCGTTAGTGGTATATTATGATCGTAATAGATTACTATAAGCCGGTAGATAAATGATTAAGGGCGTAAATACTAAATGACAAATTTAGAATGAATTCATGGGAGAGGAGAAGAACATATATCATAAATACACTTAAAAAGATATAATTGATTGTCATGTCATCATGGAACCACTACTAAAAAAGCCCTTTTTACCGTTGGAAACTGCGGAAAAAAATTGATCATTGTGAAAAAAAATTCTCAAACTGCTTGGCCGTTGGAAGCGTTGCAAAATTTCCAACAGGCACCTTTCCAATGGCTTAAACCGTTGGAAAATATGTAAGTTAACTGTGCATCTCAATATTTATTCTTTCCAACGGCCTAGGCCGTTGGGAACTATTTTTATTTTTCCAATTGCCTAGGCCGTTGGAAAATACACACACATTTATATATTTTACTCTAGGCAGTTGGAACATTTTTTTATTTTTCCAATTGCCTAGGCCGTTGGAAAATACACACACATTTATATATTTTACTCTTCCAACTGCCTAGGCAATTGAAATTTTTTTTTATTTTTCCAACTTTGTAGGCAATTGGAAATTTTTTTTATTTTTCCAACTGTGTAGGCAATTGGAAATTTTTTTTATTTTTCCAACTGCCTAGGCCGTTGGAAAATACACACACATTTATATGTATGCATATTTATATTGCATTGATATTGATATTTATATATGTTTACCATAAAACATATATATTAATACGTATATATATCTTACACATTATTATTATATTTATACTTAGTATATTTTTTTACATGCTATAATACATATCATATTTTAAACATATCATAATAACATATACATAGTATATGATATATGATGTATATGCCATACATATATTATTATTATTATTATTATTATGTATCACATATGTTAATGTATCATATATATGATATATATTAACATATACATTACATATATTAATCTATCATATATATTATAGTAAAGTGTTTTATATATTATAATATATGTAACATATATATTAATGTATATAAACATATTATAATATTTAATATATATAATGTATGTAACATATATTTTCTACTTTAATATAACTTAACCCATATATATTATATCCCAACCCAAATATTAAAACCCAGCCCATATAGCCCCTATATATACATCTTAACTTAACCTAGCCCTAATCAATCACAATATCTTCCACTCCTCTGCCGCTCACAATCTGTTTCATCCGTTTCCTCTGCTCCTCGCTCTTGCTCTCTCTCTCTGCTCACTCTCCCTCTCCGTTGCAGACCGACCGCCTAGGCTATCTCTGCTCTGTCGCGGTCTCTGCTTCGTCTCTCACTCTCTCTGCTCCGTCGCTCACTCTCTTTGCTCGCTCTCGTTCTCCGTCGCTCTCCGTTGTCGGCCAACCGTCTTGGCTCACCTCGTGCCAGATCCGCCGGTGATCCATCGCGCTCGCACGCACCAAATCCGCCCGCGCTCCGTCGCTCTCTCTACTTCGTCGCTCGTTCTAGCTCTCGCTCGCTTTCTCTCTCTGCTTGCTCTCGCTCTCCGTCGCGCCAGATCCGCCAGTGGTACGCCTTGGATTCAATCCGCCGGTGCTCCGCCAGATTTGGATCTGATTACTATTCTTTGCTTTTCTTGTATTTTTTTTATATGATATTTGTGAATGATTTTTCTGATTTTTCGTTACTTATGTAATTTTTGTAATTTTCATATTTTTGAGATTTGCTGTTTTTTGATCTCCTGCCTTTGAATATTTTGTTATTTTGTTACATTAGTATAAGATATAATTATTTAAAATTTTTTAGTCATATTATAAAATATAAAATATAATTTAGTAATTTATAAATTATATATATTTTTATTTTCTTCTATAAAGTTTCCAATTGCCTAGGAAGTTGGAAAGCAGTTGGAAATATCTCCAACTGCCTAAGCGGTTGGAAATTTCCAACGACCTAAGCCGTTAGAACAAGGAAAAAAAAATTAATTATAGCCGTTGGAAATTTCCAATGGCTTATTTTCCAACGGCTGACCGTTGGAATTTTCAACTGCTCTCATCAGGGTCGTTGGAATTAAAACTTCCAATGCGTTGTTTTCCAATGGCTTCGCGTTGGAAACTGGGAAATTTCTAATTTGAGGCAGTTGGAAATGGTCGTTGGAAAATGCCCATTTTTTAGTAGTGAACACTAAGCTAAGATAACAAGATAAAAAAAAAAAAAAGAATGCATTAGAACCATGGCACTCTACTAAAAAGGGTTAAATAAAATGAGTTACAATCATCCATCAATTGATTGTTGCATATGATTGATATTTGTTATACACAAGATTTCATTAAGTAAAAGATTTGAGGAATAAGATAAAACACGAGGCATGCAAGGTTGGTAACGAACCATATTTGTATGACCTAGCTAACAAGCCGTAAATTTAGAGGTTCGGTACGGATGATTTGAACCCGAGAGGCATGTTAAGGTGGCAGTGGATCGTCCCTAGTCATAACTCGATATTGACACGGAGTATGAAGATATGATTATGCGCTGCCAGACCATAGTTGGCGAGAAACCATGTTTATGGCTGGTATCACGAGAGGCTTTACCTCGACATAAGTATCCCAGGAGGCTCTAGCTTGGTGGCATCCCTAGTAGCACTACATAAGAGTTACCCCGAGAGTGGGTGATATACACACCCACCGCCCTAGGTTCGTCCAACGGCATTTAAGTATTTGATTAAATGATTGATCAATAAGATATAATTTAATCGGAAAAAGGAATTAAGCATATGCATAGTAGTTCAAACATGCTAATAGGACTTTAATATTGTTGTCATGATGTTGTATGAAATTATTCTTTAATTAAATTGCTATAACTTAAAATTTATTATTCATTGTTGTTTGCTGCGGAAATATTATGACCCATATGATGGGTCTGATACTTTCCCTTTACTGAGCAAGTTATGGTCACCCTTCCTTCTAACATGTTTTTTTAGATGAGTATTATGAGAAGACAAAGTACATTGAACCATATAATAAGGTTCAATATGTGGAGTAAACTGAGTGAGGGTACGCTGTAGCCCATCGAAAGTAAAATTTGCTGGGACTAGGTTTCAACTTTGTGTTTGATTTCTGAAAAAACATATGGTTTGTTTAAATTGGCATATTATCTGTATATTAGTTTTCCTAGGATTGTCGCTTAATTACTCTGATTTCATTTAATACTCTTATTATTTGAAAAATAGATTAAAAAAATATTTTATCTCATATTTCTTAAATCATTTTTAATTAATAATTCTGGGCAATTCCGATATTTTCCTAAATTAAGGCTCATAAAATTGGGGCGTTACACAGCCCGTCCCTCCCTAACCCTTTTTTGCCTTGCTTTCTCTTCTTGAATATTGCTTGTGGTCGGCTATCAATTTACACTGGCCACCATGACGCTGGTAGATGAGATCTGCAACTTTTTTCTTTTATCATCTCTTTCCATATATTTAGTCAGAATTTTTTAGAAAGTTCTCTGTTAAATCTAGATCTAGGCTATAGATTGAAGACTAAAGTTCTGATCAAACACTAAACAGGGTAATTACGGCACTGAATTGGTGGAGTAGAAGACAACTACCAGATCGTTCAGCAGGTGACTGGTATTTGTTAGTTTTTGTTAGTCCAAACTTAATGTTTGCTATAAGTTTATCTTTTATCATCATTCTATGTGGTGGTTTTACTGTTTTTTATGATGTTTGTCATAGAAAACATTATATTAATGGTTTTAGAATGTTTCTCCATAAGTTATGCATTGTGGAGGTGTTGTTAATAGCATTAGAGTCTGTTTGTCTCCATAGATCTTCGGTAATATTATTTCAATTGTAGATGTCATATGACTTACAATTAGTGAAGAATCAGCATCTTTATAAACAAACAAGAAAAAAAAAAAAGGGCAAAGCAAACCGGCCCCAAATATATTTAGTGTGGATAGACAATATATTCGTAATTACAACCCACGATTTCACAATAATCTATTCCATTTCGTAACAGGATTCGTAAGTAGGTGGCAATTCGCACTGAGCCACACCCGAGGCAAGGTAAATATTTAGTATGTTATTAGGTTTAGGTCAAGAGCGCACCAGGCAAATTTCAGAAAGGACCTACGCTTCTAAACTAATAAAATATATGATCCATCATTGGTTTTGAAATGTTCAGCAAGTACTTATTCGTGTAAATTTTGAATCATGGGTTTACCTTCGGTCAACTAATGTTAATTTATTATGAAATTCTCTAGTGTAGCGAAAATATTATGGGGGTGGGGGTTAACAACTCTTGTTGGTCTCTGGAAAGAGTGGAAGTTGGAATAGATACTAATCAATTAATTTTTTTAAGAAAAAAATAAAATTACTTTTTATTCAATTGTATAGATATATACATTGTATTCGAATAATGAAAAAAATATAAACATTGTAGTTTGAAGTAAGCACGTGAACAAATGAAGAGGTAATGGAAGTTTGAAAATATTACTTAGCACCGAGGCATAATTCTCCCCTAAGTAGTTAAAATAAACACCACTATTCTAAGTAAAAATATAGTAAAAAAGAAAATACGATAATATGTTTATAAAAGGAAAATTATTGAAATAAAATTACGAGTCACTCATTGTAAACTATTTTTTTGTCATTTTTTTTATATTAAAATCATGGCTTAAATGCAATTTTAACTCTTCAACTTTATTTAATTAGCATAGTTAGCCCTCAGATTATGAGTTAGTCTATTTTAGTTATTAAACTTCAAAAACCAAGTTAAGTTCAAAAGTTTCAATAAGTCATGTTAATTTCTAATAAAAGTGTCAATGTCGTCAGAAAAATATGTTTTTTTCCTAATAGAATTATTATATATATTTCTAGGTAATCCACATTCAAAAGTGGAAAACAGCCCTTTAATTTTTTAATTTGAAAAATCAACTAAATAATTTTATATTTTGGCTGAAAAATTAATAGTGATACTTCTCTGTTAAAATTCATTTTTGAAGTTTCTAAATAATTTTAAAGACTTATTCACTCTAAATTTAAATACAAAGTATATATATTTAGTGATTATATAAATACTTTATTTTAAAAATCAATAAAATTTGATAACTTGTTTCAAATTAAACCTAAAGGTTACTTAAAGTAATACAATATTTATTTGTATGTGTACTATGAGGAATTAACTCAAATAATTTTTATTTAGATAGTTGTGTTGTTTGTTTTTTTTCTTCTATACTAAAAAATTTACAAAAGAATAGTCATAATAGAGATATTCTCTTTAGAAGGTTGTGTTATAGCTTGAAATTTGACTTTTGATCAATTTAAATTTTAGTACTAATTGTAGTTTAGGTTTATATATGAACCTTTCTTTCATGATATTCTAGATCCGCCACTTCTACTTGGCCTTGCTACAATCTCACCGTATCGCCATTGTCTCACCGCATTCTCCTTTATACTGCTCACGCTTGCCCCCAAACAAAAAATTCTGGTTATGCAATTAAGAGTAAAGTAACAGTTTAAGACCATGAGTTTAGCAATCGTCCAATATTGAAATTTGATTTAAGATTTCTTAGCCTGCGGATCCCAATCTTGACTCATAATTACCTTAAGAGAAATTTTACAACAAAGGAAGACTTTCCGCCTCTGTTATGACTGGCACAATTAACCTTAGGTCAAAGTCAAGCCATGAATTTGAAAATCTGATTATTACGTCATAGCTCCAAGTTATCCTTTAACTCTTAATCACTTCACCCATTAATAATTCTGATTAATTCCAATTTATTAACTGCACGAAGTGTTCATCATGAGAAAATATTAGAACGAACCTAATGCAGTTAAGTGAAAATTAACAATCACTAGGATCATAACCATGTACTAGTAATCATAACTATAATGGACCATCACCTCTATTCTCTTGCTTCAGCTGCCAAATCTAGGAAGTTCTCAAGAGTTGCATCACGGTTGGGTAACAATGGTTGAAGCAAGGATTATGGTATCTATGATTGATAAACTCACATTTGTTATACTTATTTCTCTCATATTTAGTATGTTTTAATGTGTTTTAAACCTTCAACATCTCTTTTCTGTATGTTTTATAGCTTAGAGTATATGTGGGCCCAATTGATTGAAAGTGGATTTAATTTTCAATTTTACAAGTTTTAATTTGGTTATGTTCTTTCAGGATTTTGACAGATTGGCGATGTTCCGGTAGAAAAATCATATCTTGAGCTAAATAGATTGGAATTGAGTGATTATTAATTCATTGCAAATCTAACATCTGGAGCTACAAATCATATGAAGACCATGAAACCCAGTTTGTACGTTAAAATGGTCAAATTCAGCTTCAAAGTCACAATTTGCGAGTCATCGCCAGTTCAAAAGTAGTTGCGGTATTTTGGGCATATTTTTTTTTTTATGTAGATGTATGTTTTATGCGATTCAAGTGTCATTTCGAATCTAAGAAAGAGATCTACAACTTTCATGCTTTGCGTTTTGAGTGATAATGCTTGCATCAAGGTTGAATTTCATCTTGAAGTTTCTGCTGTTGTTCTGGAGTATTTCTTTGTTCACAACTTTGAAACCTTCTAGTTATTTTGAATCTTTTTATTTGAGTGAGGTAATTTTGTAATAATATAGAAAGTTTAGGGAGATTTTATGAATTTAGCACATTAGGTTAATTCTTTTAGGTATTTAAAGTAGCAGCTGCGCCACAGCCTCCGGCTCTCCCTCTCGCAGGGAGCTGTTCTCCCCTCTCTCTGTCTCTTTCTTATTTATTTTTTTTTCTTTTTTCTTTTTAGTGATCTTTTTATTCTTAGTTGAAGGAGACTAAAACCCTGAATTCTTTAGCACTGTGAGATCAAAGTTGTTTTTATTTATTCAATTAATATTTTGAGCATTAAATGTTCTTCTATGATTAATTTCATGATTGTTTCATTTATATGCTAGGAGGCCTACTAGTTGTTATTCGAAGTCAAGCTACTGTTGGGTTAGAAATCAAATCTGTAATTGTTTGGTTTTTCTAATCTATGAAGCAACTAAGGTTTAGTGATTTACTGCGTCAGAAATTATTAGGTCTTAGATAGAACATTCAACTAAATTAAATGCAACAACTTGTGTTTGTGTTATTTAGTTTCATCGATCTCTATAATTTTAACCCAATTGTTAAATTAAATCAAAACGCTTGTCTTAGGTTGTTTAGCAGTTATGGTTAATTAGATCGCTTGTTTTCTGATTAACTACAACTAAGGAGATGTAAGAAGATAGCTCCAACGATGAATATTCAAAACCTTGATTGATCTATCTATGCATCGATGATCAGTTGTAAGAATTTGGTGGTAGATGTTGACTGATGCCAATGTTTGAATTCTTGATTATTTTGTTGGTTTCTTACTTGATAGGTTTCTTAATTTTTGTTCTCTAATCATTTTTTTTTTATTTTTTTATTACAAACAATCTCCCCAATCTTTTATTCTAAGTTTTCTGTGATTAAGCTTTCAGATAAAAATTTTTCTTGGGATTCAACTTAATTTCAACTGCTATACTACAAATTTATTTATTCTAAGTTGTTAGTGATACTAAAATTATTTTTAACGGTTTCGACGACCAACCAATTATCTGCTAGAAATGGCGTAATTTTTTTAAAGCAAAACCTTAGATTCCTTACGGGTTTTCTCTTCAACACAGGCTCTATTATTGGATCTCAAGGCGTGCAAGGAAAGGCAACTTCTCTTTTTCTCAATGGAGTTTGAACCCTAGGCATTTTTATTAACTTGCTGCTTTGGGGCTTAATGGTGTTTGCTTCTTCGGGCTTGTCCATTTCTTTGTAATCTGTATCCTGTTTCCAGCTTCTTACTAGTTTTTTCAATAAATTTCTCTTTGCTTGCTGATTAAAAAAAATATATAATGGAGCAACGATAGGGCCTAGTATATTGGCAATAAAAACGTACGTAAATCACAGTAAGAAAAATTAACAAGAATTATGGTAGATATATCTAGCTAAGAACATTATGTTGAACACTATAGCTATACCCAGGTGTCGAATATAATTACAAGAAAGCAACAAAACAGATAAAGTGCACAAATAAGTTTGACAAAAAAATTTGTACTGCGCATTGACTCCAACTTCATGGTATTGGTTATTTATTTATATTTTTGCACGGGCAGTGAAAGATTTTATTAAACGCAAAGGAAGAAACAAAAGATGAAAGAATTATCTTATAGAGAAAGATGATGACCTAAACACTACAAAACCTGAAAAGCTCAATACCAAGAAATAGAACCCCTAAAGGTCTTCTTCTCTAGCACTAAGGTCTTCTTCACCTTCACCTCCCTAAAGATCTTGGAGGACTTGAGATCAAAGATCTAAGGCTCTTTAACCAAATTCATCTTGCCAAGACTTTCTCACGAATATTTACAGGCCTACTGATTTCGTGGTCTACCGAGTACTTATGGCCAAATATGGAAATGTTTATTTAATTTGGTCAATTAAAGCCAATGAAAATACAACTACTATTTGGAGAAGTCTATTGCATGGCTGTGCACTGCTTCATGATACTATTCAATAGAATATTGAAGATGGTTCCACAGCCAGAGTATGTGAATATGCATGGCGAACATGCATGGATTCTGGGAATTTCACCTGCGCACTATGTACTCTTTCAAGGAATGTGTTCAAAGACCTTATTCTCTGTGTTGCAGACCTTTATGGTTTCCAAAAGTGCTAATGGAAGTTGACATTACTCCAAAATCTTTTCTCATTGTGCAACTTATTCTAACCACTAATAACCATCATTTTGGTATGGATTCTCGAGATACTATCTACTAGCTCGGAAATGCTTTGGGATCCTTCTCTGTCAAGCAAGGTTCTAATCTGGAGTTACGAAAGCAGTCTTTATATCTCTTGAACCTTGCAGATAGTGCTCTTAGCTACTCGCCACCAATGGCGGATTCAGGAATTTTACAAAAGGGGGTCCAATTACATGTAATACTAAATACTTCTTTCATTTTGCATTAGTTAGCCTTTTACTTTTTTTCTAACTAAAGCTTGACTTAAATATGTTTATATTGATATGTATTGAAAAAAATTTAAAAAAAAAAATAATTTTTAAAAATTATAATATTTAAAATTTCATTTTCCTATAAAAAGTTTATATTTTTTTAATAAATTTTGAAATAAATTAATTTTTGTGTGAATAGAAAAAAGAGTGGCAAAAAATTTTAATGTCGAGGTGGAAAAATATAAGAAAGTTTAGGGGTAAAATTAGAGTTTTGTAATTAGAAAATAGTTTGTAATGAAAGGCAGAGGCTGGCCTTTCTGTGCCTTTTTTGAGGTAAGAAATGCTCATTTGTGTGTCCTATAAATGTTATAAAAATTAAAGGGGTCCATTAAACAAATTAAAAGGTTTAATTACTAAATTATATACCTATTACTAACAATTTTATAACAAAAAGGGGGTCCATGGACCCCCATATTGGACAAATGAATCCGCCACTGCTCACCATATCCCGATTTTCCAACCATTCTTAAGGCTATATGGGCCTCCTATATTTCTTAAAAAATATAAATCATTTCTATGAAAATGTTTATCGTGGTCTTTGCCGATAAAAGCAAACCTTGCTACCCATGGGGGTCTAATGGATCCTTTATACCTTCAATGCCATTCTTCCCCAAAGACTGTGTTCCGTCTTTTCTAGGAGTACACAAGATCTCAAGATATCTAGGGCAATTTCTGTTTAAGCCCTGAGTCATCTGCTTATTTGCCTTTTGAGGCATAGCTTACTTCTCTCTGAAGTCATATGAAACATCATCCTTCAGGTTGGCTTTGTTTCCTTGTTTGTACCCTTTGGACCATCTAGATTGCTTGTAATGAGTGCATTTTCCAACTTGCTACCTTTCGTGTCTTGTCTTTAATTGTCGGAAGAGATGAAATCTTACTTTAGATTTCTTTGGCAAGAGATTTTCAATAAAATTTTAATGTTTGTAAAAAGACTTATGTGAGATTTCTTTGGAAAATTTTATAAAAATTAGTTACAAAATGATTTAGCCAATTATTGAACAAAAATAGTAACAATACATTTTAAATGGTGTTAATTCTAAATAAAATGAGAATGAAAATTATAAATTACATTTTTAAAATTTATAAAAGAATAGAACTTAACTGGATAAATTTCACAAGTGGTCTCTAACTTTAATTATCATTCTATTTCAGTTCTTACCTATTAATTGGTCTGTTTTGGAACCTATTAAAATTGTTTTCATTTGGTCTCTCACCAAATAAAATCCATTAATTCAGAATAAATGTATTGTTTGAAATTCTAAGTTATAACATCCAGTAACTGTCTTCCAATAAATTTAAACTATGTGACAATTTCTTGACAATCAACAAATAATTTAAATTAATTAGGAGTTTTTTCTTGATGATTGAAATAAATTCATTTTACAAAAAGAAAAAACCTAGTGATTTGAGGTGTCTCTTAAATATAAAACAATATAGTACATGTTATGCTGTATTATAAAGGATGAAAATATTTCATTATCATCAACAGTGATTACTGTTCATCTACAGTTCCACAAAATTTTTTTTTCCTTTTCTTTTTTTATGTGATTTGATCCTTTTTTTTGCAAGGCGCTCGCCTTTTTTAGGGCCTATGTTATAATTTTCTCGATTTTCTTGCTTTGTCAAAACCTAGTCTCAGTCCATAACTCTCTAATCCTTCCATTTTAGGCCCTAAGTTACACCGACATTACATTTTTTCCCCACATTTTATAATTATTTAACTATATCTTCTATTTTCTCTTTTGGTCCCCAAGTTTTTTTTGTTGTTGTTTTTATATACTATCTTTTAAAGTAAAACATTGGTAACCATAATTTATTTATTTTTTGGTTAAGCCATTTTTTTAATCTTTATTAAGTCAATTGTTAAATACTTAATACATAAATTTTTTCCTTTTTTTTGTCTTGATCCTATCTTTTTTTTATTGATTTTCTTTATTATTCTTTTCTAAAATGAAACTTTAATCATTATAATTTGCCTACTTTTAATATGGTTTTGGTTGATTTGGCTTTAGTCAATTTTTTCTTTTACTTTCTTTTTTTAAATCTTTACTAAGTTAATGGTTAGACTATTAATTGATTAACATATATTAAACATAGTTTTGTATTTCAATCATTTTTATCATTACTGTTGATTAAATTTTTCAACATTAATTGTTGACTTTAAGCACTATAGTTTGATAAAGTAATTTGATCCATAATTGTTAAAAGTAAAAGTTAATTTTTCTAGATAAATTTTTCATCAATACTAAAAATTAGAATTTTAGTTAATAATAGATTAAAATGTTTAGTGAATTTTTTTAAATTAAAAAAATTTGTATTGTTTTAAAACACATATCATGTTTTGTTTCATAGTGTTATGTTTTGATCATAACTAATCATTTTAATGATATAAATATAACATAAAGAGAACCCAACTCAAATTTGAAACAAATAGAAAATTTAATTGATTATCATAAATTTATTGATGAGGAATTTTTATTTATTTATTATTAAAATTTATTAAAAAAATATCTACTACGATGTGCAGGTCACCAAATATCTCTTTATTTGTTTTATTGGTTTCTGATTTTTTTTGTTATTTTTTTATTTTATTATCTTCCAAAACAAAATCATGGTCGTCATGGTTTGTTTCTTTTCTTTGTTTTTAATTAACCATAGTGACTTCGTTTAACCTTTTTTTATTAATTTTTTATTGTTGTTTTTTAAAACAAAACTTTAGTCACAATGAGTTATATACTTTTTTATATGGTTCAAGCTAATTTATTTTAGCCAATGTTTTCATTTATTTTTTTTTTATTAAGTTGATGATTAAGACTTTAATTCCTGAAATCTTTACATTTGCTCTCTTAAGACCTTTTTTTTATTTATTAATCATTACATCTAACTTTTTGTTACTTAAATTCTACTCTGTCTTATATTATTAACTTTTTCATATTATTTCTCTCTTCTAAAACAAAATTTTAGTTCTCACAGTTTATCTCTTAATACTTAGAATCTTTTTTTTTTCCTCTCTTAATCCCAAAACTTTACCTTGACTTTTTATCCCGATTCTTGCTTTCCTTTTTCCATTTTTATGAAACTTTTTTCCTTCGTCAATGATTACCATTGTTTATATTCATATTTAATATTGACACAAATTGAACGGCCGTAACGTGCAGAGACTATAAATCTCATTAAATTTACTGGAACACTATTTTCAAATATTTAATTATAAAAGTAAAAATTTCTATCAGGCATTTAGCATAGTTTTAACATATTCCTTTTAATCAGACCAAAATTTTAATAGGTTAGGACCGGTTATAAGGCTTTCTCAATGCCCTAATTCCCTATTTGACTCATATACTATAATGACTCGGCCATTTGTTCCCCTAGACTTTTTGGGGCAGGGGGAAATAATCGAGCCCTGAATTTTAATGACCATGACACTTTACTCTATTTACTTAACTTCTGCTTATTTAAAAAGGAAAAAACCACATAACTACCACTTAAGTTTCTAATTTTTATCATTTTCATCCTAATGTTTTGTCTCCTCCCTTTTTAAGAAGTTTTACTAACCTAAATGACAAATGTGCCCTCATCTCCAATTCCTAACATCACCAATTAGGTTACGGGGCTCCAAGATCGAGGAAGCGAGGACGGCGGTGATAAGTAATGACAACGGCATACGATGACGATGATCGGTATGATCGAGGTGGATGAGGAGGCTCAATTGTTCAATTTAGGGCAGGTAGGAAAGATTGAGGAGATGAAGCATCACAATAGGGAATCATTGTCCTCCCCTATCTCTGGTTGCTCTGATCATAACCACTACTCACCGTCTCTCATTCGAATCCGAGGCCGGCTTTAGTCAATGGAAATCTAGGTCTGGCAACTAAAGACGAAATCAAAGGCCGAGACGAAATCGGAGACGAAGGCCACTAAGACAAAATCAAGGATGAAGGCCACGATGAAATCAGAGACGACGGCTAAGAGGAAATCAAAATTGAAGGCTAAGATAAAATTGGGGATGGAATTGAAGGCTAAGAAAAAATCAAATATGGAATTGAGGCATCATGGGTTCATCGAGAATAATCTGGGTTTGTCATCAAGTTTAGTAAGATGGCTAGTGATGGTGAAGTGGCAACTGGACAAGGCGATCGAGGACTTGGGTAGTAAGAGACAAAGTTCTGGGTGTAAATAATTGAAATATAAAATTTATATGACTATGTTTAATTGTAATTTGAGTCCCAAAGTTATTGGTTTGTATAACTAGAGACTTAAAATTTTAAATTGTGCAATCATATGCAATTATGTTACATGACCAATGGAAAACATCTAAGTTACTGAGTCAATGGAGCAAAGTGACTCAGCCATTAAAATTCAGGACTCAATTATGACCTCTCAAAAGCTGAGGGAAGCGAATGGTCAAGTCACTATAATACAGGGGTCAAATAGAAAATTAGGCATTTTTTAATTGGTGCCGGGATATAATGTATAATGTTTCTCACTTTTTTTTTTCCCTTTTAATGGAGTAGAACAAATCAATAGTACCACTCCATAATCCAAGTGTTTAGTGAATTATTGCATTGACTTCAGTAGTCTCTCTCTATATATACCTCAAGTCTACAAGTCGATCACTTTTTAACCGACATCTTTGCGTTTGGTTATATACAACAACATTAAAGTTAATAAAGTGGCTACTGGCTAGCTAGGTAGGTCCTTTTTTCTTTTTAATGCTGCACCGTTAAATGAGGAAGAATCTTTTAGCAATGCTACCTAAACGAATATAGAAGTTTCAGTTAAGCAAGCCATATGAAATAGCATCATTTGCCGTTAAAAAAAAACTGAAATAGCATAGCAATTTTCATGCACGCGACGCCACCCCCGTTTAACCATATGATTATGTTTGAGATTTAATTTATGGAATTAATTAAACTAGTCTTTATTGGGTTTTTCCATTGAAAGTAATACTCTTGAATAATTTACAACTATAAGCTGGATGCGATCTTTTTTAAGTTTTAGCCGTGTTTGGTTTAATAATTCTCAAATTCTTGAAAAATAATATTGTAAAATGGTAATATTTTGAGATGTAAATTTATAAATTTAGAAATAAAAAGGTGAATACCATCAATTGCAGGGATTACGTACAACAATCAAACCAATAACATATTTGGTTGGATTAGTAAAATTTGTATCTGAGGTTTCCCAAACAGCCTGTATACGACGGGGGCTTTTACTTCCCCAAAGCCTTCCCAAGGTTTAGATTGATAACCGGATATGGAACGGAGTGGGAGGTACACTTTTCTATTTCTAAACTTGATCACCTAACGCTTATCTAAAGGATAATCCACGTGATGCAGGTAGATACTTTGTAAACCGATTCTAGACTTAGGTGATTACGCGCTAAGAGTCAAACCTATGCCTTAATGTTTTGTACTAGTAATTAACTAGGTAAATTGGTCGCGCATTGCAGCGGCAATTTGTTGTTCGGGCAGTTAATCATAAATAATCAAAGTTTGTGACTAACTAGAAAGACATAGATAACAATATTTTAAGAACTCAAATGCTACAAATTAGAGGGTCAATTGTCTAAAATAAAAGTTTGAGAACCGAAAAGGCAAAGCACAAAATTTTAGAGTTGTTGTCGTTCAATCTATGATAGCATTTATGTAAATATAGTATAACAATCATTAAATAATAAAGTTTGGTGTTGAAGAGAGGAAAGTTTAGGGTTCTAGTAATTAAAAGTGAGTTTAAATATTAATAAAATAAACTTTTCCATGAAAATAAAAAAAAAATTGATATTTGGAGTTGACCTAAAATCAAGTTTAATCTTTATACAATAAAGATTAGAGATTAATAAGGTAAAAAAGTGAGATTTTAGGAGCTGAAATTGATGTTTTAGACCTAGTTCGTTTTAAGTTAATGCAAGTGAGTTAATGTGTTATTGGGTGTAGGTATGTAAACTAGTTCCAAATTGCCCTTGAAGTTGGCCCAATTTACTATGCCTGACTCTTTTTCTCCACAAGGCACTACCCAGAAACCAAACCCGATTCCTTGTCCTGGCTTCCAGTGACCTTAGCATCCACCCCATCACAACCTCTGTCGTTGCCCTACTAGATCTCCAATGAGGCCGAGGGTGATTGTAATTGATTACAACTATAGAAGGAAGGGCTCAATAAAAAAAGAGCGATTGGGAGGGTGAGATTAGGAGGTCAAACAAGATTGGGGACAACGCGATCAAAAGGGTGAGATCAGGAGGTCAGACGGAATCGGGAGTGTGTGATTGGAAGGGCAAGATCAGGAGGTCGGACGAGATCAAGGAGGGCATAATCGGAAGGGTGAGATCAGGAGGTCGGACAGAATCAGGAAGGCTTGATTGGGAGGTCGAACGGAAACAAAAAGGTGTGATTGATGCTTGTGGGGCAAAAAATGTGGAGAATAGACAATGGATTTTCCAGGGGTTGAGGGGCATAAATAAAGACAACTTCAAGGAGGATTTTGTATTCGTTTTAAAATTAAGACCATTTAACACTTTAACTCAAATTTTAAAAATTGAAATGAACAGGTAGTTAGTATAGGTACAAAAAAAGTAATAAAAATGGAAAAAAAAATTGGGAGCTTAAATGGAAATCCAAGTAAAGTTTTGAAATAGTTCATGTAATAGCCAAATTTTGACAAACCATAACGACTAAAGTTTTTTCTTAGAAGATAGAAATAACCTTCCCACAAAAAGGTAATGTTTAATCATTTAAAAGTTAAAGTAAAGTTTCATAATCAATAGAGCAAATGGAAAGACTACAAGTAGTAAGGGTTTAACATTGAATTTGCACAAAAAAAAATTTTAACAAAACTGATAAAAAGGGCCAAAATGAGAAACATTTATAATGTAGGGACTAAAATGGAAGAAAGAAAATCTATATGGGCTGAAAGAGAGGTTATGCCATTACCAAGGAAAAAGGTTTTTTTTTTCTTTCAAAAAGCAACGTAAATGAACAGTATTTCCCAATTCCTCTTTAGTATACACGAGGTTATTGTTTACCCACACCTTGTAGTGGGTATTTATTTTTTCTAAATTTATCATTAAAATGAATATCAATAATAAATAATTAAAAAAATCTTAGTAATAAATTTATGTTAATGAATTAATATTTTATTTTATTTTATTTTTAGTTGGGCTTTCTTTATATTATGTCTTTATCATTCAAATGATTAGTTATGATCAAAACATAATACATGTACATACTTCAAAATGATTAATATTTTTTGTGTCATTAAAGAATAATTCACTAAAAAATTTCACCTCTTATTCCAATATTTAATATCGATGAGAAATTTATTTAGAGAAAATTTATTTTCAATTTCAGAAATTATGTACAAATTCACTTTTTTAAATCATAGAACTTTGGAATTAAATAACTAATGCTACAAAACTCAATTAATAAAGATTAAAAGAAATAAAAACAAAAAAATTAACCAAATAATTTGGGAACTAAGAGATGAAATGGAAATGCTTTAAGTATTAAAAGGTAACAATTGTGGTGATCAATGTTTTGCTCTAGAAGATATTACATTAAAAAAATAATAAAAATTGTACAAAACCACAAGAGCAAATACAAAGAATATAATTAAGTAGTTATTAAATTTAAGAACTAAAACATAACATGGACCGAACTTAGTGACTGAAATGCGTAGGGATAGAAATTTAGGGATTGAAATTGCATAACCATAAAAAAAGTGAAACAGACCGACAATCGGAAGATTACAACATAGGCCTCCAAGACACGATTTCTTTGCAAAAAGGGGACCAAACTTCAAAACGAGTCAATCATGTCCAGAAAAAGCCAAAAAAACAAGGCATCGGCACTGTTCATGACCCACGACTTTTAGAATATAGTTATATGGTTATAATATACTCCCTCCGTCTCATATATTTTGCTCCATTTTCCTTTTTAGGTTGTTCCATAACCTTTGCACCATTTCCATTTTAAGTAATTTTTTATAACTCATTTACCCTTATACCCCTAACTTAAACCATCTCTCTCTCTTTCCCATCCGAACAGATTTCTCTCCCTCTCTCTCTCTCTCTCATCCTAATTTTGATTCTGTCTCTGTCTCTGTTTTTCCCGTCCTCCCTCCCTCCCTCCCTCCGGCGTGCTTGCACAGCAATTCGTGACGGAGGCGCGACCGACAGAGGTACGATCGACAGATGCACGATCGACAATGGACTCGTAATCGACGACGGATGCGCGAGTGACAATGGACGTACGATCGGCGATGGATGCGTGACGGAGCTCTAATTTGAGGCAAGAGGGACGAGAAGAAGATGAAGAGGCGCTGGATTGAAGCAAGGAGGCCGGCGCGAATGAGAACGGTGCGATCGAAGATGACGTGAATCGATGCTGCGATCGATGACGATGTGAATCGACGTCGATGAATCGACGTTAGGGTGGGTTTCACCGTCGCGCTCTCACCTCTTGCCCTCACCCTCGTCCACCATCACCGGACTTTGTCACAGAAAAAGAAAGGGCACAATTGGAAAATGTGTAAGAAACAGTAAAATACCTAAAACTACGTGAAACTCAAATGGTGTAAAATAAACGGGGCGGAGGGAGTATAATTTATGAAAAATATGGACTGATCTTTTTATTATTTTCTACCATATATTTTTACCTAAATTAAAACTTTAGTCTACATACTATTTTATTAATTTCATTTTTTTCATTAATCGACTACATCGTCAGAGCAAGATTGCTCAGATCAGGTAATATACATTAAATAACTTCATTCTTAGCAGTAAATTAAGAGAGGGCGCAAGTTTTGCCCGGTTATGATAGGAAAAATTACTGTTAATCATTTATTCATCTTTTTGCTGAAAAGAAGTCGACTTTCTTCACATTACTGCGTATGTTTTCTTTAGTAGTACGTTCTTTCGTGTTAACCATTCTTTCCCATTAATGTAGTCTTAAGTGTAACACTGTATAAGTTTATTGAATTTAACTGAAGAATATGAGGCAGGAACTGTTTTTTACTCTTAATTATTGTTATTAATATCAATATTAATTATAAGTCAAAACTTTTACTCCCTTCATTCCACAATATATAGTTGGTACATTTTGCTGCAAGACCACTGGTATCCCTATGCGACATAAGGCCCTGATTATTTTGGAGTTGAGTTGAGTTGGATTCTATCTAGAGGGGAAGCTCTCCAAATTAATGCCAGTTTTCTTCAGCCACAAAACATGAACTCTAAAAATTGTTTAAGGGATGAGGAGTTTCTTAGTGCTCAAAATGAATAGGATATGATTAATTTTATTTTTTATATCAGCACATATTTAATTAAAATAGATTTATTATTTGAAAAAAAAAAAAAGAGAAACAAATTGCACAACGTGTACAATAAAAAGGAGGATGAAGGAAGAGAAGAAGAGAGATAGAGATAAGAAAATAAAACCTCAAAGAAGACTAACCACTTAATTAGAACATCGAGTATTATAATTACCAACAGAAAGTCATTTTAAATTGGTATATAGATGACTTAATCAAATAACTAAAATTAGAAATATAAAAAAAATATGATTTATTTTGGGACACGATAATTTTAAAAAGTGTTAACCATTAAGGTAGAAAAATCAAAGTTAATATCTAAATTCGCAAAAAAAAAAAAATCAAAGTTATTGAGATACAATGCCCTTCGATCACCCCGTGGCAAGGCATAAGCTACAAAAAAGGGAAAATGTGTGAGTGTGAAAACAATTACTATTGGGGGGAGAGATAGAGGAAGAGAAGGAGGCCGGAGATCTAATTTTCCCGGTTTTTCGGCCGGTTTTTCCTGCAGGCCAAAGCCAGTTAGAATAATTGTTTTGTTTGTTCTGGTGTTTTACATTTTGATGAAAGCAACGCAAACAGTAGCGGATGTGTCTGGACTTGTGAAGGGCGATACGAAGGTTGTAGCTGTCAGTTGTCAGTGTCGCCGCTAGAGGTCGGGAGCAGCGCGTGTCAACCACTTTCCAACTGTTCAGATTTCATAATGTCTTCTCTTGTCCTGTGGTTGTGGTTGTGGTTGGTGGCTAAGCTTCTGCCGTCAGAGTTCAGACTTGTCGAAGCAAACCGCTGACCACACATATGTATCACATTTTCACAGCACAAAACGGACAATTCCCCAGCGCGTTCAGTGGAGGAATCAGACAAAACATCAGAATTTTTTTATAATTTATTTTTTAAAGAGTAAAAATAAATATAAAGCACACCTTCTAATTCCAGAATGACTTTGGAACAAATCGCCCTCATAGCCACCCATCCTAAAAACATAAAAGAACGCTAACCTCCCAAGACATAGAACAAACCCTTGAAGTCCTATTCAAACTCTTCCAAAACTAGAATAAACCCAAATTATCTACCAACACCAAAAAATTATTAGTTGAAACATCAATTATCAAGCCCACGAAGCCCAAAAAAAGTACGAAAATAAAAACTAGTTTTTAAATTCTCATTTAGATCTTTTTAGTTCACATTTCAATACTGATCCTTTTAGCTACAATTTCATTTTTTTTTCACTCCTTTCTCTACTTCTTAGCCTTATGGAGATTCTCTAACTTGTCCAATGTAAGCTTGTCACAACCATTAAAAGACTCAACCTCAAGACTAGAGCTTTTACTTCCTATATTATTAATATCAAACTCACACCTCCGAAGCTCTATTTTGGGAATCTGATATCCTTCAATATTAAACTTTTTGATGGCCACTTAAAACTTCTCCAATCTTATCCCTGCTGCATATTCATTGCTTTCAAAATTGAAGGAACCCCAGGAAAAATTAAGTAAGGATCATTCTTATTATTTGTTAATTCTCCCACCACTAAATCTATCTTATTTTGTTAGCCCTCATACTAAACAAATCAGGCCAACTCTTGTCTACGTTTGTTGGCCTGGTACAAACATTTAAAACTCCATGCTCTAGCCCACCATGGACAACATCAAGATCACCAGATTTTTTAATCAATTCAAGCCTCACTCTACTATTGTTGCGGTCCAAACCCAATGCAAAATCAGTAACCCTAATTTTTAATAAGTATTTTTTTTAAAAAAATAGTATTTTGTATATTGGATAAAAAAGAATTACACAAATGCTACAATATGAACCACTATAGTTACATGTATGATTATCTATCTAAAACATAACGTAAAATAATTGTAATTAATTTGCACACAGTTATGCAGTAACTAATTACATTTGGAGTACGTAGTAGCATTGGGAAAAGTCTGGACACACCTGCCATTTATCTACAATGGTATAAACAACTATACTTATTGGTATGACTATAAGTAACTAATAACAAATTAAAGCCTTATAATTATTTCGAAGAAACTCGTCATATTGTATATAAAAATCAATCATATTGTATAAAAACTAACACTTGGCCGGCGGCCGGCCTACAGCCTGCGTGCTACTTGGGGACGTGGTATCCTTGAGCTTTGAGTTAAGGCGTCGTTTGGATTGAGGGAATGAAAGTTTACTCTATTTGGATTGAGGAAATATAGGCGGATGGGATTACTATTTTTGTTTGTATAGGAGGTAATAGATGGAGAGAGATGGTCTTTATCTCTTCATATCCCTACCTCCTTAATACACCTTGTTCACCCCCTTCAATAGAACAACTTGTCTCTTCCTTCCTCTTCTCTTATTAATTTCTCTTTTTGTCTTGGCTAAGGATAAAATACTCCCATCCCATGCGCTACACCCCACTTTCAACTTATTTACAATTGTACCACCTGCTCTATCAGCTTCCTCCCACCAAATTGCGGCCTAGCTTCTACAACCCCGCCAACCTCCACCTGTCCATCCCCTATCTCCTCCGCATCCTTAGTTCCTTGTCCATTGATTCCGACAACCTACTTCCGTTCCCAGTCTGAGCGATAGAAGCAACAGGCGGTGATTACGACCAGAGATAGTTCATTGGGTTTGTCTTTGTCGGCCTGAAATGCCGCACCATGCTCAGTGTAGCGGCGGCAACGAGACGCTCTCCTGCAACCATTTCAGGTTGGCGTGAGCAAAAAAAGTAAAATAAAATAAAAATTAAGGAAAATGTTGGTGAACAAAAATCAGCAGCGACAGGAAGTGAAAGAGACAAAAGAGAGGTGTGGAGCCGGAAGCGATCTGTTTTCTTCCCTGTTTCGCTTTCTGGATTGGATCTCCAATTGGGTTTGTGGGAAGCTTTTCTCAATTGGCTTCGGAGGTTCCTTTTTTTTTTTTTTTTTGTTGAGCTTAATGTTTCGGTTCGGTTTCCTTGCAAATGCTACATTCTATGTTCAAACTGGTTTTTTTTTTTTTTGGTCCTTTTAATCTCGTTTAGTTTTCCCCTTTTCTTCTACATTTATTTTGGGCTTATCTGTGCGTGGATTAGTCTTGGTAGGATTTAGTGTGCAGTGAGAAATTTTTTGTTTGGGATTCAAGATAGCACAACAGTAGAGCTATAATCTCTCTCAAAGTCTGATCAAAATCTAGTAACAGAGCTAGTGATTTTAATTACCCATATGCATAATTTATTGTTCCACTAGTTTTGTGTGTTTCCACTATAGAAATCCAACACCCTAACAAAATCTAGAATTTTAATTTCCAGGGTATGAGTGGAATTAGTTAGTTTTTCTATTTTATATTTTTAGTAAGCTTATTTTTATTTATTTAATTAATTGAATGTTCATATCAAGATGTTCCCTCCGGTACTAATGAATGTTGTTCTATTCACACAAATATATTGTTCATTTCGTAATATATGTTGTTGGTAAATTATATTGTTCAGTTCAATAAAAAATATTATTTTATTCATATAAATATTTTATTCTATAATACGCTGTTCATTTCATAAAATGCACTGTTTGTAAATTATGATGTTCTGCTTAATAATAATTGTTGTTCTATTTATACAAATATATTGTTCTATAATATACTATTTATTTCATAAACTTTGGTGTTTTGTTCATTAATAAGTGTTGTTCTTTTAATATAAATGTGATGTTCTCCAATACATTGTTTATTTTGTAAGACATGTTCGTAAATTATGGTGTTCTGTTTAGTTAGAAATGTTATTTTATTCATACAAACGTGTTTTTCTATAATATAATGTTCATTTTATAAGATGTATTATTCATAAATTATGATGTTCTATTTAATAAAAAGTGTATTATATTTCATACAAATATGTTATTTTATAATATGGTATTCAATTTGTAAGCTTTGTTGTTTATAAATTATGGTGTTCGATTTAATAAGAATTTGCTGAATGAGTACGTTGATAATAGTGCTGATGGACTCAACTTTTATGTATAGGCAAATATAATTTTATTTATTCAAATGTGTTGTGTTGTAATATGTTGTTCATTCCGTAAAATGTACTATTCGTAATAAGTGTTGTTCCATTTATTAATAAGTGTTGTTCCGTTCATTAATAAGCATTATTTCGTTCATACAAATGTGTTATTTTGTAATATGTTGTTCATTTCATAAGAAATGTTGTTCATGATAAGTATTATTTCATTCAATAATAAGTGTTATTCCTTCCAATTATAAGTATTGTTTCCTTCAATAAGAAGTGTTGTTTAATTCTTATAAATTTGTACTGTAAAATATTGTTAATTTCGGAAGAAATATTGATCGTAAATAATTTTATTCGATTTAATAAGAAATATTACTCCATTCAGATAAATGTGTTGTTCTGTAATATACTATTGATTTTATAAAATGTTGTTCATAAATTATGTTTGTAAATATTGTTGTTTTGTTTAATAAGATGTGTTATTCCATTCTTACAAATGTGGTGTTTTGTAAAATATTGTTAATTTCATAAGAAATACTGTTCCTAAATAATATTATTTTATTCAATAAAAAATGTTATTTCCTTCACAGAAATGTATTGTTCTATGAAGTATAACTTTTTTCAGATAAACGTGCTTTAAAAAAATGTGTTATTCTGTACAGTTGTGTTCTATTTAAATAAATATGTTATTCAGGATACAGCGGTATTTTTGTAAATAATGCGAAACCAAGACAGTAGCAAGTTGCACCAAGTGTACCCTATAGTTACTTTTTTATCTTTTATTCATTGTAATATTATTTATTATTTCAAGCCATCACAAATTTTTACAATATTTTCATATTTAATATTTACTTTATTATATTAATTTTCAACTTATTATTATTTAAATATTTACTTTTTTAATGTTTCCTAATTTACGTACAAAAATAAAGGATAAAAATAAAAATAATAGACAAATGTTCTTCTTCCTTGCTATTGAATCATAAATGTTGAATAAGTAGTACGTAAATGCAGACAAATTGTAAATGTGACTGACGATCAAATCTTACAAACGCAGCGGGGTCCCATTCCATTCGTTTGACAATGTGATGTGCGTGAGGCGTAACCATTTCCTGCAATGTCAAGCCGTGCATATGTAGGAACTTCCAACTACACACGCAATCACTGTTTTTGGGCCGTTACCATGCCTTTTGGGCTGGGGAAGATATTGTCGGGAATGTGGTCCTGAATTCTTGGATACCGAGCTTCATTCAGCAGTTATGATAGTTACTCATTTAGTCCAGTGAAAGATATAGATGCAGTTCATTTACATTTAACTCCATTAAAAAGCTCTCATTATTAATGGTTTGGGTTAGGTTTGGACACGGGCCAAGACAATCCGCTGAAATGAGCCACAATTTTCAATCATATTTACAAATTGTGCCATCCCCCTCTAGCCTCTCTCCGCTACCACTAACTAACATAGCTACGATTTTCAGTCACGTGGCTGACTTCCACCCCCGCCATGCCCTGCAGACATCAGTCACAGGCCACTGCCGATAGGTGGAGATCCACTAGCGCCAAGCACACCTCTATCGCACCAATACCGACGACTAGCTTCGCCACCAATCACCGCCACCCACAACGGACTGCAGCCACCACGACAAATATGTCCGCCTGTGCCTTTCTCCAACTTGTCAAGATTTTAGTCACCGGCTGAAGTTTATCCATCCCTCACACTAGGCACAAACTTACGGTAACGGGACGATAGATGTAATTAATGCCAAGATGAGAGCATCAACGGGCCGAATCTGGCTGTGGGAACTAAATCCCACACAAGGGTTGCTGGCGGAAAGGGTTAGCTTTGGGCTACAGTGATGACAAGATTAGAATTGGAGGAAGTTTTGAGAGAGATTGCCGAGAAAAAGGAGAGAGATGATGAACTTATGGACAAACAAATAATCAATGGCATAACCTGTAAATATGCCCAACAATAGACCCTTGGACAAATCACACTCTTTTGCCTTCTGTTGATCGTAGCAATAAATTTGACCCATTAATGGGTTTAATTAGAAACAAATTATCCCTTAGATTTAATATCAAGGTTAAGAAAGAGAAAAAAAAAATTGAATACTTATTTTCACCTTTATCCTTCATTTTTTACAAATAAATCAAAATAAATAAAAAAATTAAAATGATAGTTTAAAAGATAATATGATAAGGTAATTTACTTAACATAAAAATGTTACAAAGTTTGAGACAGTTCAAAATATAATATGTTACATTCTTTTCAAAATAGTGGAAGTGATACATCGGCCACTCAAATTTGCATTTGCTAAAAATTCATTAAAAATATTAACATTACTAGCATGCGATGGAGACAGACCTGTAGTTGCGCACGTAATTTTTTAACTACTTTAACTATACTTAAAAAAAAAAGGCTTTGGATGTTGTTTAATCCACTTACAGCCCATTTAACAACCTTTTATGATTAATGCTAGATTTTTAAGAATTTATCAACAACAAAGATTAAAACATTAAAACTAAATGCTAAAAAAAATAAAAATTACCCCACAATAGCTTTTCTCAAATTTTGACACTAATGTCAAATGGCATCTTAGTAGATTGCTGCTCAAGATACGGAAGATAAATGCTTGGTCGAATCAAATAGCCATCGTTGTGACCCAATGGCTACTTTAGGGTAGGGCTACTCCTAGCCCAAGGGCTAAGGATTAAGCCCCTTTGGAGATAAAAAAAACTTACCCAATTACTAATTTCTCTGTCTTAACCTTGTAATGCCTTGTATTGCAATACATTCTGAGTGCCAAATAAAAAAATTAAAATAAAATAAAACGGAAGAATACCAGTCCAATTTTGCCAACATATTTTGGTATTTTACGATGAAATATTGAGATGAATCATTTTGGTATTTTACGATGGAATATTGAGAGAGGATTCTTGCATATGTTGGATCAGTTTGAAATGTTCTTGTATTAAGATGAGCTTAAACACGTGATTTGATTACAATAAATAGCTGGGATCTGGTACGGATTCAAAATTCGCCTCCAAAGTTTGGGTATCTATAGAGAAGCAACCTGCTGGCGGGGAAAAAAAAACAAACAAACAAACAAATGGGGAAAATAAGCTTACAAAACTTGACAAAACAAAAAGAAAAGCGAAGCATCAAAAGAAAGGAAGAGGGCGAAGTTACCTGTCTCTAGTTGAAAGAAATGCGAGGAGGAGGAGGAGGAGGAGGAGCAATCTTCAGAAATCATGGAGAAGCAAAATGGCATCGTCAAGCTTCATCAGCGAGGAATGCAACATAATTCTTGTTCCCAGTCGTTTGCCACGTTTTTCTGCTGGAAGACTGCAAATCTGAAGGAAATTGCCACAAATTAAGATGGAATAGCACGTTATATAAGAATTGAATCCCATATCAGTAGCACACTGCACTAATTTCTTCTCTCTCTCTCTCTCTCTCTCTCTCTCTCTCTCTTAAAAAAAACCCAAAAGTAGCAATTCCGAGAGCTTTTCAACCTTACTCAACCAAAGCCACAGAATATACTTCGAATTTCAGACTCTCAAAGGGAACCTTCAACTGCAAGGTCTCAGAAAGAACGGAATTTGCTTCCTTTTCTGTGTCCGACAAGGTTTAAGGTTGTAATGGTCTATCATGTATTTGATTTCTTTTCATCTCACAGCAAATGAGATTAAAAAAGAATCAAATGTCTACCATCTGGGACACAAACTTTTTTAATATATATCAGTCACTACGTGCATGGAGTTTAAAGCAGCAAGCCCACAACCAAAGCAACCGTATGATGCCTGTGATCTTGAACTTGAGCTTTTTAGTCATCAGTTTGGTTTTTTAGCAGCCCCGAACAACATAACTTAAATATAAACAGTTAAACACACTATAAATGCCATACATGGAGGGAGAATAGCGATTAGACAAATTGAATACAAAATGTGCAATAACGTATTGTTGAATAAAATAAGTTTGATTTCCACAAACCTGCTCTTCTTGCAGCCTTTCATCATCTTCTCGTATGCGCAAATTCAGTGCAGCATGGTACATCTCATCCAGCACATGCTCCCAAAGCTTATCCTTGTTAGCTTTCCACAACAATAATTCTGTCCTTGCTTGAACCAACTGTAATCTCTGCACGAAGAAGAAAAGCTTATCACATTCGTGGCCGATTAGCTCATGTGATGAACACTCAAAAATTTGCACAGTTACCAGCTAAAGTTTCATGGTGGAAATGAAGGACAATTGCACTAATCATGGACAGTGAAGAACAAGCATTGGTATTGATAATCTATGCATAATAAACACATTGGTAATTAGAAACAAAACAGTTGAAAGAGAAACCATAGATGACCACACACATGCACATGCATATTTGTATCCCCCGTTATATTTAACAAATCAATGTGACATACCTCCATTTGCAAATACTCATCCTTCCACAGCTTCCAAAGAATCCTTAATGCTTCCCTCCTCTCAATGAATGTGGTGCCTGCAATCTAGAAAAAGGAATGAAATGTTAAAAACAATGAAAGGCAGCAAAAGATGACAAGTAGACTTCTACAAGGTATTGTCCCAGGAGTGCAAAGGCCAAATATTCTGGTCTGTACCCCCTACTCTATACAAGAGCGATAAGTAGCCAAACTATAATAGCCCAATAGAAATAAGAGTTAAAGTCATAAGAAATAATAGAAATTATTATCAGGAGCCCTTTCGAAAGTCAGTAAGCTAATTTATCTTATTCAAATATCATCTCTTCAGTAATACTTTTGATTTGAGCTTACGAAAGTTTTGAGAAGCAATCTAGAATTACTAAATGAACCAGTATAGGAGACAGGGAATTGGGAACACTAAGAAAAGAACAAACAAAAAAATGGGGGGAGAGTGAGAGGATAAAATCATAACCAAATCAACGCATAAACCCAGAAGTATGAGTAGAGGAAGGTATGTCATACCATCACATAAATCTTTCAAACTCTACCTTAAAGAAGAGAATTTGATGTTGCAAACATTGTCTCGCATACAATTAAGTTACAGTTCACAGAGACACCAATACCTTGCTCAGTAAAATTTAAAGGGATCATAGCACGAATTTGAATTAGCAGGCAGGCAGCAAGAGAAATCAAATATCCAATAAAAAAAAACAGAGCAGATGCAAGTTGAAAATTTATCCTTCCCTCAAGAAAAACCACCAAAATAGTTGGTCGAAGAAATAGACACAGACACACACACACACACACATATTAAGTTTCCTACCTTATCAGTCTCAACGAAGGACCCAGCCTTCAACAGTAACCTTAACATTCTGTAAGCATCTTGCCCATACCTTTTCAAAACCACAGATTCAACCTGCCATAGAAGATTGGTATAAGACACTTGTTTGAGAAATGAAAAAGGAAAGGAAAGGATTCCTCAGTGATTCAAATGTTAGAAATAATACCTCATCATTCTTTGCTAGTAGGATGATGTTCTGGAAATCTGTTAAAAAGTGAATATATAAATGAATAAATGGACCAAGATCTGTCACTGGAAAACTGAAATGAGCACGATCAAAAAGGGGAATGATAAGAATCAAGGGGCGCACAAACCGATAGCATACGATTCATCTATCACTTTCACAAAGGGTGGACAACCCAGCTGAACAATGGATGCTCTAACACGATCGAAAGTCATATTACGACCAGCTTCAGTTTTTATCACCTCTTCATAAATGGAATCCAATGATAACGGAGCTGCAAATAAGGTAGCATTAGCAACAAAATTACTCGCTGGAGTTGTCAGATGTATAAGAAAAACCAAATATAGCTGATAGCCACTCAGGCATCACCAGAGTATTTAGTCTTGACTTTCTTCCCAGAAATTTTAGTTGCCTCCATCATTGCACCTATGACAATCACAGCTCCATCATCAAAATGTTCCCTTGCTTTCTCTATGCAAGCCTACAACATTTAAGAGTGTCAACAAATGCAGCAACGTGTACATTGAGACATAGGTAAAATGGGGCTTGTGATTCACCAATTTACCATTTTACCTACCCAGGATACAAAAATGAAAAACTTCACCATTTGTTGTCAAGTTCATTTTGGCCCCAGGTTTATATTTACTTGACTCTATATCCACCATATCCCTGAGATATACTTTTGAAACTTGCCCACATGCAGGGTAAATTGATGATATGTTGGTATCAGAAAAAGCTTGACATGCACTTTTGGACTCTTCATCAAACAAAATAAATAAATAAATAATCACTTGATATGGTACCAGAGCTGAGGTTTTGCAGAAACTGTCTCAATGTTATGAAGTTCATTTAGGGTTGGGCATCAGTTATACATGTTAGGCTCAGTTACCTCTGAGCATTTACAAGTGAAACAATGATAGAACAGAAAAGAATGATATAGTTCGGCCCATTCCTTTCCACTTAACGTCTTGGACAAGTGGTTGCTTTATAACAAAGAATCAAACATAACTCAGTTACAATGTTAGTTCAGATCCACCTTTAAAAGAACATTGAGCTACAATTTAAATTACACTCTTGTTAATTTTTTTCACTAACATATTTACAACAAATTTTCAGCAATATTGTAATTTCCCCAATACATTTAAGCTATTGCACTTGTTTTTAATATAATCAATCTATTTTAACCTTTTTCATATATGGTTATATAGATTGCCGTATCAGGATATCTTATCAGGGTCTACCAATGTGTAAATCTGTTCATTAAGTTCCCAAATTCCAAGACAAGGGCAATAGTGGCTAGTTAATAACATCAACACATGTGTTCACATGATTTGCATATAAATCTGAGTTATAAAAACAATGTGCTATCTTTTATACTGGCAATATAAATAGGTATTAGACTGTTAAAAAGACCAAACAAACCTTATGCTTAAGACGACATATAAACTCCTCAAAATTAGGCCGCCAAACAATTGACTCTTCTTCCATATCATCTTCAAGCACTTTATGAGGCCGCTACATGATAACAATTCCAAAATAAAACACAAATTAGTACATAAATACATAAATAGAGATTCTAAAAGCTTAACCATAAAGTTCTTTAATCACCAACCTTATCTCCAACCATCGGGCCAGCATTGTTCTCTTTTGCTTCTGCCTTAGCATCAGGTTTAGCATGAGTTATAAGCAAAAACCTGTTTGCTTCTGCAGGTGTTGCAGCTTCTATAACACGTTCTTCTAATGTTAGTATCACTTCAGTTACCTGCAATATATAAGGCATTCCAGCAAGGCATTAAGCTATTTAGAAGTGTAAAATCTATGTTTAGAATGAAAGGGAAGGAAAGTGAAGAGATTCATGGAAAGATAAAGTAAAGGGAAGGGAAAGGAAATGTGTTACTTTAGTTCCCCTCACATCTCCTTAAATTTGGAGACTTCAAGAAAGTAGTATTTTAGTAAACATAAGGTGAAAAAGTAGCAACCAGTCCCCTTCTCCTGGTTTCCCTTCAAAACAAACAATGAAGGGGAACTTGCTTCTGTTTCCACTTATTTAGAAAATAATCAAGTAGGAAACAGAGTTTCCTTCATTCTGCTTCAACTTAATAGACCAGAGATAGTGATAGTTAGAAAGTTCGAGAACTTTGATACCAAAAAGTAGGCAATTATTATAATAGTTATCATTCCACTTGTCCCTTCTTTAAATAGAGTTCATTTCTCACCATATCAAGCATAGCAGTCAATGTTCAGAAAAGCAACTTAGCCTAATGGTTTAGTTGTTGACTTTTCACCTAGCCAGCAAGAGTTTAAATTCCTTCTCCCCTCTAGTTGTACTCCCTATGTACGAAAAAATCACCACCACTGACTGATTAATCCCACCTGAGAGAATTTTTACCAAATGCAAGTACTGGGTCACCAATAGAAAAGTGAAGCTCTTCAAGAATGCACCACATTCATATAAGAAAGAAAACATCAAAACACTCAAACTTAACTTTAGGCCATATCCTCTTTTAATAATCAACATACTTTGTTATTTATCCTGAAGCACTAGCTCTACCGTTTACACTAAAAATCTGACAGATATGAAAGCTCTATCTGCTACAGGTTGATAGGGTAGCAACTTCATCTTTAACCAAGTCAGCTTTCCTTCTTGGGAACAGTACTTCATCTTTAACCATGTCAACTTTCCTTCTTGGCAACAGTTACAAACATGTTTTCTAGCTTCATGTAACCAAAGGAAAACTTGAATCTACAAGATACCACTATTAAGAGCCAATACTCAAAAGACACCCTCAAAATGAACTTTGTTAGAAATCATTTCCATTTCACGTAAGGATAGAGAAGTTTTAAACATTTACAATATAGAAGTATTTAGACCCAACAACATAAACACATAATTCAACCAGCTATTCCTACAGAAAGATTGAACCAGTGTCCCCCAACCCCCCCAAAAAAAATCCAACTCTTTCAAGATGAATGTTAAATACCTTGGCTGACTTAGAACCTCGCTTTCTCGTAGCAGTTTGATCTTCAGCTGGCACCCTGACTACAGGTTCAGGTGCAGGGCAACTTTCAACGAATCGAGCAGATACTAGCTTACAGAGATTTTCCCGTGCAGCATCAGAACCTAGATAATTTTCCAAATATATGTAACAGAAATCAATGGAAGTTATAGTAATGAGATTCACTTTGCCAGGGAAAATTGTATCTCATCAAACAGAAAACTCTGTGATTGCACGTATGCTACAAAATGTTATTAACATTCTTCTATCAAATCCAGGAAACTTAAAGTCCAAATAACAAACCCTAAAATCAAGAGCACCATGCACAGTTCAGAGATGCACCCAGTACATACTCCTAAAGCAAGTCATTTCACACCAAGAACTCAATTGATTTTGCTTATGAGCATCCCATATCAGTGTACAACTCACTATCATACCGGAATTGCATTTATAGACCACGGTAGATTGAATAGCCATTGTCAGTGAAAACTAAGACAGCTTCACAAACTGAAGTTTATATCATTGAAAAGCAGTAACCAATCTTTTCCTGGTAGGAAGAGATGATAAGGGATCAAGACAGACTTGCCTTCCTGAGATTTTGCATTCTGAACCATTTGATTCAGTGTTAGCCTTCCATGCTCAAGCAAAACCTGAAGAAGTTCTGAACACTGCAAATTAATAGAATGCCACAAAAATAAATGATCTGCATCACCAACTCCATTATTTCTCAGCCATATTGCAGAAACAGTTTGCCTCAAATCAAAGCCAGTAAAACCAGCTACATGCATACTTACATGCGTATCAAGTTCCTGCTTCACAATGGCAAGGAATTTGGGAAACCTCAAGCGGTGTATTATGTTATCAAACAATGCAATATACTGAGTATTAGGTTTTCGCACATCTCCGAGGTCACCTAAAGAGTAGCATTAAACTCTAAAGTTAGGACAATATTTGAGCGGGCGGAGAGTTGGAGAAATCCCAACCCCTGAGTCCCAAATCCCAACTGTTTGCTCTGGTTTTTACCACCATAAAACAGTCGTATAACAATCAAAGAAGATATTTTCATGGGACAGCCGATGGAAATTAGCAAAAAAATTAAAAATAAAAATAAAAACTAGGCCCTCTTTTGAGCAATCTCAATTGGCGAAAATAGGATGAATAGGACAAATGTCTCAGTAGGAAAGATAGACTTCTGTGAAAAAAAAACGAAAATCGAAACCTGATTGCTCTTGAACAAAAGCTTGGACACAGTTATGCTGAATCAACACGAGCAAGGCATTCTTTACTTTGGGAGCAGTAAGCTCGGTGAACCGGGCTATCAACTGAAGTGTTAAAGGTCCTTTTTGGAGAAGGCACTCGCACACTTTCTGCACACAGAAACCGAACATAATAGTATCGGATTACTCCCAGGACACATGTAAGGGAAAAGAAAAAAGCTCCGCCGACGACTGTGGTGGATGCGGCGGAGAAACAGGGAGAGAGTTACAGCGACGAGATCGCCGAAATGAGCAGTGATAAGATTGACGGCGTATCTGAGGCCGTGCGGAGTGACCATACTCATACAGGCCCGCTTCCAGTTCCAGCCGACTGTCGGCAACCGATAGCTTGCAATTGCACAGCGATGGGAAGAACTTTTATTCTATGCAGTTATCTATGCATGGGCATTCTGAATAAAATAAATATAGCACAAAACCCCAACAAAGGGTCCATAGCTCAGTGGTAGAGCATTTGACTGCAGATCAAGAGGTCACCGGTTCGAACCCGGTTGGGCCCTTTTTCATTATTCACATCCTTTTTCTGCTTTTGTTCTAATTGTTGCGGATAATTTATAGGACTTTGTGTACCTTATATTATATATGCAATAACTGTATTCTAAATTTTGGCCTAAATCAAGTCTAATAACGTGATTGTATTTCTTTTCCCTCTTGAAAATTCTTACTTTTCCCATTTAGGGTGCAGTTTTAATTACTTATGTCTTTGCAATTATTTGAATTGAATTAAATCAGATTGAAGAAAAAGTAAAGACCAAATGTGATCGATATTCAAACCAAACGTCAGTCATATAGCTACTAGATGTGTGTTGGTGCCTTTAAAAGCATGCGCACACACACAGACATATATTCACCTTAGTGATAGATGGGTTAACTAGAAACATCCAAGATAAAGGTACATGATCCAAGCTATTTGCAAATGATATTGTTCTAATTGATGAAACTAAAAGTGAGAAAAATCATGAGTTAGAACCAGTGTTTTCAAATCCAAACCGTACTTCAAATTGTCATGGTTGTTGGATTACGGTTTAATTGGTTGAATTGCCAATTCATTGTTATTTTGCTTTTGATTTGTATAAGTGTTGAGTGACATAAGAAAAAATGAAAATTATGAGGCTGAATAAAATTTTATACATAACATAATGACTAAATTTACATTTTACCTAAAATTTTTAAGTTACAAACCCTAGTATAAATATACTCTCTTTTCCATCTCCACTCACACAACTTCTATCTCTTTCCATCTCCTTTCTTTCTCTCTCTTTCTCTCCACCCTTTTCCTCTCTTTTTGTTTTCTTCTTTTTCTTTTTTCTTCTTCTTTCTTTTATTTTCTTATTTTTATATTTTCTTCTTCTTCTTCTTCTTCTAACAATTTCTACTACATTTTTTTTCTTATTTTATTTTTCTTCTTCTTTCTTCTCCTTTGTCTTTTTTTTCTTCTGATGTTTTTACATTTTTTAAATAATTTCTTTTAGACCACATGTTCATTTCGGTTTGTTGGTTGATAGGTTTGAAGGTTCTAGGCAATTTTTCCAATTTTGACTAAACACAAAATGAGCTAATAACCAGGCCAGTAAGGTGCCTAGTTCACGGTTAAACCGGCTAAACCATCTAGATTGATCTAATTCCAGTAACGCTAGCTAGAAGTATAAAAGAGTACTTTAGAATCTATATGTTAGAATAAGTAGGCCTAAGATATAATACATGAGTGTAAGTTTTGCCTACACTAGAGTGTAGAAGATGATAAGGTTTCACTAGAAAGATAAAAACTCCCCTAAAGTGAAACATTTAAATATTTAGGTGTAATTACTCATAAAAATGAAGACTAAATTAAAGCAAGTTGGGTAAAATGGAGAAGTGCTTATGAGGTTATGCTTGACAAAAATATATCTCTCAAGTTGAAAGGAAAATAGTATATAATGGTCATCCAATCAACTATGCTTAGGGTACTAAATGTTAGGTAATGAAAAAGTAACATGCAAATAAAAATAATGTTGTGGAAATGAGAATGTTGCGATGAATGACTGAGTATACGCTAAAGGATAGAATCAGAATTGAAAATATTGTATGCATGGTAAATGTAGCCTCAATTGAAGATAAAACTAAGAAGGGCCACCTTAAATTGTTTAGTTACATTCAAAGCAACCAATAAATATGTCAGTGCATGATAGTGATATGATAAATTTAGGAAGGGCTAAATTGTAATGAGAGACCTAAACTTATGTAGGATTATTTAGTACAAAAAGATCTTACCTTACTGGTACAATTAAAGAAGTTTGCTATTGATCAAGTTGATTGGAGATGCACATGATTCATGTAGCCAACTCAAACTAATTAAGATTAAGGTTTAGTTGATGGATTGATTTGGGATTTAAAACGACCGAACTCATTTAGAACTCTATCACCTGTTAGGGTGGGGAGAATGACAAAAACCCCACATGTTTGGCCTATCCTACACTTTTCACCTTCATGTTCAAAAGCCTACACTTTACATTCTAATAATTCTTTTACATTGTGAAACAGAAATTTTTGAAACTTTAATTTAAATTGCATGATTGTTATTTTTTAATAATTTCAATTTCTCCAATATTTTTTTTTAGTTAATAAACATCTTAAATTATAATTTTTTCTCTTTATAAATACAAATAGTATTGTTGACACCCAATTTCGTCCGGCCATTAAAAAATTAAAAAAAAATTAATTAATTAAATTAAATAAAAATCCATTAAAAAAATTATTTTTATTATTATTATTATTATTATTATTATTATTATTATTATTATACATTTTGTTTTGTGAAGATTTGATTTAAAATGATATATGTGTGTATATGTGTATGTTTGAAAGAAAAAAGAAAACTCCATAAAAATGTCAAAATTAAAAAGTTTGAGATAAAAATGACAAAATTAAAAAAAGTTTGAGGTAAAAATGACAAAATTGAGAAGTTTCGGGTAAAATTGACAAATTCTGAAAGTTCCAGGAGCTTTGGGCAATTTTTCGCGTCAATTTTGGGCCTAAACGGACGTTTCTGGCCCAAATTAACAGAAAACGACAAAATTGTCAAAATCAGAAGCTTCTGAAGCTTATCCAGAGCCTGAGAAACGTAAAGGACTGAAATTGTTATTTTACCAATTTAAAAGATAAGCTTGAATTTTTTTATTAATTTATCCATCAATAGTTCAGCCAAACTTCCTATATAAATAGGCCTCCAAATTTAGTGCTGAACACAGAAAAAAAATATACAGAAAGCTTAGAGCTCCGTTTTAGAAAAAAGAAAAATTACAGACTTAGTCCCTCGCCTTCTTTCCTTTTCCCAGAAAGTCCTAAAAGTTTCTCTTCTGACATATAGACCATCTTCTTCCTCCGTTTTCTTTCACTTTCTTCCTTCTCCTTCGCTGCCCGTCGCTCCACGCCGTCCCGCCGCCGCCCGTCGCTCCCCCACGCTGCCGTCGCGCCGTCCCCACGCCGTTACGCCGTCGACCGTCACTCTTCCCCGCCGTCGTGCCTCTCCCGCCGTCATCTTTTTTTCCTTTCTCCTTCCTCCACTGCCGTCGCTCCTGCCGTCCTGCGCCGCCGCGCCCTGCCGTCCCGTGCCGCCGTCGCCACGCCCCCCCCCCCCCCCCCCCCCCCCCCCCCCCCCCCCCGCGACGCGTCGTGCTCTGTTTCTTTCCTGAGAATTCAAATTTTAATTTGAAGGGTACAACTCTCATTTAATCCTTCATCTTTTCAATTTCTTTCACTTTGGTCACTAACCTTTTATTTTATTCTTGCAGAATTAATTACCAACTCTTTTAATTTTTACTTATTTATTTATTTGTTTATTATTGTTATTATTACTAACTTTTCTTTTATTGTTGTTATTAGCAGCTAATCTAACTTTACTAACTTTTATTTTTATTTTATTTTTATTGTTACTAACAACTAACTTAATAACTTTGCTAACTTTTATTATTATTGTTGTTATTATTGTTAACAATTAACTCAACTAACATTACTAACTTTTATTTTTATTGTTACTAACAACTAACTTAATAACTTTGCTAACTTTTATTATTATTGTTGTTATTATTGTTAACAATTAACTCAACTAACATTACTAACTTTTATTTTTATTGTTACTAACAACTAACTTACTAACTTTGCTAACTTTTATTATTATTGTTGTTATTATTGTTAACAATTAACTCAACTAACATTACTAACTTTTATTTTTATTGTTATTAACATCTAACTTTACTAACTTTGTTAACTTTTATTATTGTTGTTATTATTATTGTGTTATTAAAGTGGATGGCCAAAAAGCCCCACTTTGTTATTATTAATTTTTTTTTTTTTTGGTTAAATTTATTCCACTTTTAATAAAAAAATAAAAACAAAACAAAAAGAATTTTATGTGAATAATTATTAAGGCTAATAAAAATCATTTTTTTAAAAAAAAACCAATTATCTTTTATTATTTTTGGAATACATGTTTCTTTTATTATTTCTTTAAAGATAACAAAAAGTTAACTTTTTATTCCTTTTGTAAAAATTAATAAATAAACATAATTAAATAATTCCAAAAATATACAAATCAATTCTTTTTAAACATACATTTAAAATTAATGATATTTAAATTTTAAAATTCAAGAAAAATCCAATAAAATTATAATTAAAATTAATAATTAATTAAATAATTAAAATTAAATTCCATGACCAAATGATCCGCCAGGATCCATGGCTTGGAAATATTATTTTTAAATAAAGTATATAAATAAATTTTTATTAAAAATAAAAACTTTGGACTAATATATTAATTATTTATTAAAATAATAAAATATAAATTTTTAGTTTTCTTTATTAATAAAAAGAATAAAAAGAGTACAATTTTTGGGCTAATATTTTATTCAGTAATATTTTACTTATTTCTTTTAAAATAATGGAAAGATATAACTTTTTGTTTCCTTTATAAAAAAATCTTAGCCAAATGATTTCAAAAATAAATAAAATAAATAAAATAAAGTAAATAAAAATTAAATTTCTCTTAAATATTTTTGGACTTATTAATTAGATGTATTTTATTTTAGACTTATAAATTAAATAATCACTTTTTGATTAATTTTCAAACAAAAAATAAAATATATAAGCATCAAGACTTTACTTTTATTTTAAAATATTCATATTAATTTTTAGTTTCTTTATTAAATAATCACTTTTATCAAAAATAAATCAAATGAATATCAAAACTCTTCTTTTATGTTTAAAATATACATATAAATTTTTAGTTTCTTTATTAAATAATCACTTTTATAAAAAATAAATCAAATAATTACCAAAACTTTTCTTTTATGTTTAAAATATACATATAAGTTTTTAATTTCTTCATTAAATAAACACTTTTTGGTTAATCCTTTATTAAAATAAATTATATAAATATAAAAAACTTTTCTTTTATGTTCAAAATATATATACAAATCTTTGGTTTTCTTAATTAATTAATCATTTTTTTTGTTAATCTTTTATAAAAAATAAAACAAATAAATATTAAGACTCTTCTTTTATTTTTGAAATATACATAAAAGTTTTTTTTTGAATAAATAAGATCTTGATTAAATAATTTCTTTTTTTGGTTTATCTTCTATTAAATAAAAAAAAAAGAATAAACATAACATAAAAATATAAATCTTTCCATTATAAAACCTTGATTAATTTATTTTTTTGGAATGAACATAAAATAAATATCAGGATTTTTTTTTAACTCTTTAATTTCTTTAAAGTAAACTTTTTATTAAATAAAAATAAAAAATTACTTTTTAATTCTTTTATAAATTGAGTAATTATTTAAATAATAAATATCCTTCATTAAACAAGAAAAATCAAAAAAAAAAAGGAAAGATAAGAAAAAGAAAAGAAAGAAAAGAAGAAAAATATAAGAAAAAAATAAACAAAATAAATTTTTAGATCATTAACAAAAAACCTAAAATTTCATAAACAAAAGAATTAAAAAATAATCATTAAACTAATAATTAATTCTATAATAAATAAGAATTAAATAATTAATTAACATTAAATAATTTCCATATCCGGATGATCCGGCAGGATCTACGGTTTGGAAAATGTCAAAATTTTTTAATTAAATAAATACAAAAGATAAAAAATCCATATTTTACGATATGGATTAAATTATTTAAAATATCATCAACATTCCGTGTCCGGGTGACTCGGCAGAGTCCATGGTTCGGAATTAAAAACTTCCGTGTCCAAATGACTCGGCAGAGTCCATGGTTCGGAAATATCAACTTAACTTAAAAAATCCACATTTCGACTAATTCAGTTAAAATTTCTAGTTTGAAAATTAACTGAATTTTTTTTAAAGCAAAGTAAAACAAAATTAAAATCAACTAAGGTGCCAATTTTGGGCGCTATAACAATATTGTTTTAGCGTAACCGTACTCCCGATCCCCGAACTCTCACAGACTATATTTTAGGTATCCAATCGACCTAAGAAAAACCGATTGGTGGCGACTCCCGAAAACCCGACGTTGCCACAGCTTGGCGACTCCACTGGGGACGTTCTATGTTTGTGAGTCGAGCCTAAAAATTGATTTGTTTTGATTTGCTTTGCTTATTTTATGTGGATTTATGTGCTATATCTACTTAAATAAACATGCATAATGCATTCATGACTTGAAGCTCTATACCCGAGCTTCCTCAAATCGAACACGTTCTTTTTAAGCGGAATTGGTGTTGTTGTCCTTGTGAGGCCATGGTCTCCAAGCCTTCACCGGTTTCAAAGTAGCAAAGTAGTGTATTGCCTCCTGAGACGGTTAGTCTCTGCATGGGCCCACGAAAAGCTGCGACTCGAATTAATCCATTCCTTACATAAACCCTAGAGGGTAAGGAATCGGGCTGTCACTATAATTTAGTGACGGGATTCGGGAACTATCCCTTGCCTTTTTGATAAGCCACCTTATGCATATAAAACTCCCCACTTAACCATAGAACTGACCATAGAATTTCTACCATTTTACCAACACCATAAACATATCCTTGTTATGCTGTGTTGTTACTCTACACTTTTCTTCGTATGGTTTTAACTTGTTTATCCATAATACTTCATGAGTTGTTAATTGTTATTTAACTTATTAATAATCTTATCTTTCTTTTCTTGTACTTTTGTTTTGTGCAATTATTCTTCATGCATCAAAACCACGCATCAAATTATGCTAACTTTTTTGTCTTTATAATGACAACTAAAAGTTTTGAAGTTCCACGATGATGGATAAGCAAACTCACTCATCGCATGCATACATTACATTAATCACGTGCATATAAAGTCTGATAAAAACATAATCTCATTGCATACAACCATTACATCAATCACGTACATACAAAGTCTGATAAAAACATAATCTTATTTTGCATGCAGGCATCCATTGCATAAATCACATACGTGTAGAGTCTAATAAAATAAATCTTACTTTTAAAAGGATAAAATTGGACCTCAACACCGATATTCAACTCTGCTGCAAACAAGATTAATGGCAAAACAAATCGAACGACGTCTCATACAGATAGAATCCAAGATAGAAGGTATGGCCGAACAAATAAGACAATTGATGGAGCTAATCAAGGGGAAAGCAATTCAAGTTCCCATCAAAGAAGCACAAGTTCAGCCACCCATAACAGAAAGAGAAATGCTTACTTTATTTGTTCAGACACTGAAGCACCCATATTATGACAAACTCATTGGCAATTCAGCAGCTAATTTCTCTGACGTCGTCATGTCTGGAGAAAGGATCAAGCATGGGATTAGGACCGGGAAGATTACCGAGTCCTTTAATGATCCTATGAAAAGAGAAGGACCATTTAGAAGAAAGGAGGACGAAGTACAACAAATAGGACACGGAAGAGAGATTCCCCTCGTAGGTACTGTGGCTACTGGGCCTCGCCTATCCTATTCTACCAATTGGCCCAACAATTATCCTGTCCACAGGCCTAATCAATTACAGCCACCTGTTCTGACCCCTCCAGTACCTACACAAAGACAAAGAGAAGTCTTTGCGCCAATTCCTATGACTTACACTAAGTTGTATCCAAAACTCATTAAAAGACAATTCATCCGTCCAATTCCTACAAAGCCATTCAAACCCCCATATCCAAGGTGGTATGACCCCAACATAACTTGCCCATATCATGATGGCGTTACAAGCCATGGCCTGGAAAATTGCATAGTATTGAAACGTACAGTCCAACAATTAATCGAGTCAAAATGGTTGGACTTTTCTGATGAACCAAACATCGCTCACAATCCATTGCCGCCTTATCAATCAAAACCAGTCAATGTAATAGAAGAACACCGGCCGATAAAGAAGTCAGTCAACGATATCATAACCCCTCTTAAGCATGTATATTCATGCCTTCTGAAAGAAGGGGTTATCATCCGGAAGTCTTCTTTTAAACATGAAGAAGTCAAAGATGAGGACTGGTGTGACTTTCATGACAGTAAAAGTCATTCTATCCAAGAATGCTCAGAATTCCGTGAAAGTCTACAAAGGCTCATGGACTCATCCCAACTCATCATTTCTACGTCGGATAAAGATGATGATGTGAATGTGATCATTAAAGAACAAGAAGTCAATGCTATACCAATCTCAAAACCTACTCTTAAACCGTCAAGTCCCGAAGCCATTCCTCTACAAATCAAACAAAACCGAGGTCAAGCTGCTAGGCCCGATGTGATTGGTAATTGAAAGTGAAGATTTTGAGCTGGAATTACATTGATTTTGGAAGGGCTCCAAGTCAGATCTGACCTAACAGTCCGCACACATTTTCGAATGACAGGGAATCCTTTGAATAAACTTGTATCTTTGAAAGCTTGCAAAAGTAATCTAATAGTAAAAATCTCCTAGATTTAGTCCAGAATCTAGGGTGTAGTCTTTGTTAGATGGACACCTGGTATTCTTTTTCTGGTACAACAAAAAGATGTAATGCGTACATTCTATTACTTTCCATTTTTACACTCTTTGCCATTATACTATCTATTATTGCCATCACACTTTACTTTTTGACAACTGGTAATTCTTTTTGTTCTCTAACAAAAAGATGTTACGTGTACATTATACCACTTTTTAATTCCATTATTACATCTACACATTATACCAATTTTTACCAAAAATTCAATTATTACAACTACACATTCTACCACTTCTTACCAAAAATTCTGTTTTTTTATATCCATCTTTCACTCCTTTCCATTATACTATCTATTATTACTATCACACTTTACTTTGAAAACGATATTACTCGTGGGTGAAAATAAAAAGTTAATGGAAATTTGATAGTAGTGATCTTGAAAGTGCTACCAAATCTAGTAAGAAGGATTTCAAATGTTGCACCTCAACCCTAAAAAAGAATTCATAATGGTTATCGACATCCTTGCAAGAAGTCTGAGTTAGCTTCCAAAGAAGGTAGCTCTTATATTAAATGGCTTCAATGGCCTCCCAAACTCTTCTTAATGCTCAACACAAGAAAAGGTTCTCGGTTCTCCGCAACACAAACTCCAAAAAGAAGAGAAGTTCATCCCTTCCATAAAAAAAAAACAACAAGGGAAAACCCAAAACAAAAAGGACTGAGAACAAGCACGAGCAAGCAGGGCCACTTGAGTCATCTCACTTCAAGAGAGTTATCAAGTATGTTATCACCATAGCTCACAAAAAAAAAAGGGAAATAAAAAAAAACAAGAAAAGAAAAGAAACGAAGCTCAAGTTAGAGCCAAAGAAAGAAAAAGAAAAAAGTGAGCTATGGATTCTAGACTGAAAACCTGCAAAGGCGGTTTAGAAGACAAAAGTAACCCGTAAGACAAGCGTACATAAAGATTACGATAGTTGGGGGGCAACGGATGAGGTCCAACTTTCTAGAAAACGTGGCAAGTTTGAGGTCATCACTATTAAGTTTTTTACCATAATCAGATCTGCTCATGAGTAGTATTAAAAGACCCTTCTTTCACACCACTCAAACTTAACTTTACTCAGACCTAATATTTACCTCTTAATATCATTCTCATTCAGCTAAAAGACTGCAACAAAACAAAAAAAACATTCAAACTTAATTTTCCTCACGCCTAACAGTTACCTCTCGATATCATCCTCATTCAGCTAAAAGGCTATCCTTGTGAATCATGTTTATACCTTATTGCCTTGCACAGTTTATGTCTTCGAGTTGGAAAGGGAAGAATGACAGGATATTTTAATTAAAAACAAAGACCGTAAATTACTTTGTCAAGCTTTGCAAATTGATGAAAGTTTTTCTTTAAGGCCAAACCATTATTCATTAATGTGTGTGGACTTAAAAGTGAGGAGATAGCTTGAGTCTTTCTTTAATTAGATGTGGTTCTTGTAAGAGAAATTTACGATCAAGTGCCATCACAAAGGTCTAGAAATGCTCGACCTTCTGTTAAATCAAAGGCGAGATGATACCTTTTATCCACATAAATACCATATTCAGGGGGGCAAAGTAGTCTCTACGAAGCGTAAGAGGAGTACTGCCAACAAAGAAGTTTAATAGACAAGGGGGCAAGTCTTATGGATCAAAACATGAGTTCAAGGAAGAGCAATCATTCAGATTATAACATGGGGATAAGTAAGTGTCGGCACGGTCACAAGAAAAGGGGCAAAGCAGACATTGAAAGTAAAGCCTTTGATGGTATCAAATCCATGACAATGGATGAGTACCCGAAAGAGATATAAATAATGAGGCGGGCCAACTTTAAAGAAATTGAGGCCAAAATTCAAGAACAAGTCAAAGAAAGGGGATTTTGAAAAGAGTTGGGCTTTTGAGGCAGTGAACAAAAGCTGGAAAGCATAAAGAGATTCAATGATAGTCCAAGAAGGCAATCACAAAGAAGATCCAGTAAAGCAAAGACATGAAAAACTAGATCCATAAAAAAAAAAAACATCAATTCCACATGCTCTGCATTCATGCATTTCACATCATGCATGCATGGCTTTTGCATAATAGGAACCAAATGGGAATCACATTCACAGCACAGTTACAGCAGTATAAGCTGAGATCTCAATGTCATCAGCTCTTACCAATCTATCACTAGATACACAGCTAATATGCGGGACCAACCCGCATTAGGAATTCAAGGATAAGGTAGACAATATGTCAAAAGCCTGGCAATTATTCAATAATCGAGGCTACACCTGGAAGGACAGGATTGATGCCAGCTTAGCAGCATCCAAGATAAGAGATAACTGTGGTCAAAGATAAGGTAGACATCAAGAAATATTGTCGTTGAAAATTTGTCAAAAGCGGACAATGGATTCAATAATTGAGGACTGGACCAACGTCAGCTCGATGGAATATCCAAGATAAAAAATATCTATCACATCAAAATGAAGTAGGATCTACTTTTCCGGTTAAGCGGCGGATACGGTACTCCATGACTCTTAAGTCGGTTCTCTCAGTTGCCCATAATAACTAATTCTTTCCTCTCTTCTTTCTTTTACTTCCCTCTAGAAAATGGATCTTACTCTTTCTGTCTTACGAAAATATTTTCCTTCTCTCCCAATGAACATTCTCAAAAAGATCTACCAAGTTCGCTGTGAACGATTAAGAGTTCTGATGCACAAAGGAATCCTTGAAGATGTGCGGTGGTTAATCGAAGCCAAGGTTCGTCTGGCAGGTGAAATCCCAGAGGCATTTGTGTCTCACATGCTTGGTATAGGCAGAAGTTCTTATGCCAAAAAGCGAAGAGCGAAAAGGTTACAAGTCTGCCATAAATGAGGACGGTGGACTTGTAATACTAAATGTCGTTCTTTAGGGATGATCTCTGATAATCGAGAAGATAAAATACGATTCATTAAGAATGGCCTGAGTAAGGACTCGTTGGATGATATCCAATTGACTCTTGAGACGCATTCTTGTGGATCCGTGCAACGTGAACTTCTTGGTTTATGGAGCATTTTTCATGAAGAACGAGAATGATACAGTCCCGAGAATCTGACTGTAAACCACCCTGTTTGCCAGCTTGTAAGAAAGTTGGATGGGAAGCAAATCCTCGACTCATAGAAGCCGTTAATGCCGTTACTGGACGTAAAACTAGTGGAAGATGTGAGCCACAGTCATAATTACTGTACATACGATTTGTCATATTTGAAAAATTTACATTACCTTTGGACAATAATGTACTTGTTCCTGTAAGCGTAATTAACACGTTATTCTTTCATCGCTATAAATGCGTGTTCTTATTTCAGGTTAAGTAGCGGATGCAATACTCTCTGACTCTCATAATCGGTTATTTCAGTTTCCTACAATAACTGATTTCTTCATCTCTTCTCTCAAATTCTTCTTTTATCAATGGATTCTACTCTTTTTGCCATGCGGAAATACTTTCCTTCCATCCCAATAAATATTCTTAAAATGATTTACCAAGCTAGATGTGAAAGGATTAGAGTCTTTATGCACAAAGGCATTCCTGACAATGTGCGGTGCTTAATTGAAGCTAAGGTCCGCTCGGCTGGTGAAGTTTCAGACGCATTTGTGCCCCGTATGCCCGGCTTAGGTAAAAGCGCTTATGCCAAAAAGCGAAGAGCAAAGAGGCTAGGTGTCTGTCATAAATGTGGACGATGGAATTGCGATACTAAATGTCGTTCTTTATGGATGATCACCAGAAATCGTGAAGATAAAAGAAAATTCATCAAGAATGGCCTGCGTAAGGAATCTTTGGATGATATCCTATTAACTTTTGAAACACATTCTTGTGAAATAGTGCAATGGGAAATTATGGATTTATGGTGGACTTTCCGTAAAGAACAGGATCGTTACAGTCTTGGAAATCTAACTTTTAATGACCATGTTTACCAGTTTGTGAGAAAACTGGATGGGAAGCAAATCCCCGATTCGTAAAAGGCATTGAAGCCGTCCCTGGACGTAAAACCAGTAGAAAACGTGAACTACGGTCATGACTACTGTACAAGCTAGTTGTCACTTTTCAAAATTTTTCGTTCTCTTCTGACAAATGATGTACCTGCTTCTGACACGGACTACTGTATATAGCTGCCACTTTTGAAATTTTCCTTCACTTCCGACAATCACGTACGTACTCCTGACATAAGCTACAATCGCGACTATTGTATATTTTAGTTGCTTTTGAAATTTTCCTCCTCTTTTGACGATAATGTACCCACTCCCGACCTGAGCCATAGTCGTGACTACTGTGTATAGCTGGCAATAATGTATCCACTCTTGAGAATAAAATTATTACTTTATCTTTTCATCTCTATAAATACATCCTCTTTTCTTCTTTTCTCACATGGGTAAGGATAGGAATGGAAAAAACCTCCACTCGTAAACCCCGAAGTATTTGTGTATTTTCTGGGGCTTTTCCTGGAAAAGATGAAGAGTATTTAAAGGCAGCCAACCATTTGGGTAGAGTATTAGCTGAGCGAAAAATACATTTAGTTTATGGAGGAGGTAGTGTCGGATTAATGGGAGGTGTAGCATCAGCAGCATCTTTAGGAGGAAGTCAAGTTTTGGGCATCATCCCTGGACCTTTGAAATTTGTTTCTGGGGGCACGATTGGAGAAGAATTAGTGGTTAAAAATTTACAAGAGCGTGTGTTACAAATGCTTTTAAATGCTGATGCTTTTATCGCTCTACCAGGTGATTTTGGCACATTGGGAAAAGTCTTTCAAATTGCTTCCATGGCCCAACTTAATTTGCATAAGAAACCCATTGGGCTTTTAAATGTTAACAATTTCTTTACAGGTCTGATAGCTTTTATGGATTATGCTATGCAGAAGAATTTCATATCAAGAGTGGCACGGCGAATCATAATATCCGCAACAACTGCTGAAGAATTGCTAGATAAAATACAAGCTTTTGTTCCTGAACCAGATCCAGCAATGATTCAGATAGACTGGACACGACAGTCTTTCCCGACCAGTTCACTCCCATAATGGTCCTCTGCTCACCCTGTTGAAGTATTGTGGAAGAAAGAAGCGATCTGATCCGTTTTTCTTGTCCTTTAGTTTTATTATCAGCATTTTCTTTCGCGTTTCAGTTTTTCTTTTCAGGGAATTTCTTTTTTTTAAGATAGTTTCGTCCATGCTGATATTAAAACCATAGGACAATGCCTTTAGGTTGGAATGGCTGAGTAAAGAGTAATTTTTGTTACACTTGAGACGCATCCTATTAGGTCTACTAGGCATAACATTTTGGGGTAGTTAAGCTTTAACCTTATTCGGATGACATATCTCACAAGGGAATCTATATTTACTGAAGAAAATATTAGATGAACCTTGAATATTGATTCCAAACATCCGTTCCCTTTACATAATTTGTCAGTGTTATTGTCATCATCAAGATTCACTCGTTTTATCGAAGCCTAATTCTTTGCACTCGCCTATTATGAAAATTCACACTTTCGAAGAAAATTATTCCAATTTCAATTGCTTTCATATAAATTTCGCTCGAGGTCCTAAGGAAAGCTCCTTAGCCTCAAAATCAATTTTCATCATCGGAGTTTTAAGGATGGAACCTTTGCCTCGAAAACAATCAATTTTCATCATCGGGGTTTTAAGGATGGAACCTTTGCCTCGAAAACAATCAATTTTCATCATCGGGGTTTTAAGGATGGAACATTTGCCTCAAAAATAATCAATTTTCATCATCGGGGTTTTAAGGATGGAACCTTTGCCTCGAAAATAATCAATTTTCATCATCGGGGTTTTAAGGATGGAACCTTTGCCTCGAAAACAATCAATTTTCATCATCGGGGTTTTAAGGATGGAACCTTTGCCTCGAAAAGAATCAATTTTCATCATCGGGGTTTTAAGGATGGAACCTTTGCCTCGAAAATAATCAATTTTCATCATCGGGGTTTTAAGGATGGAACCTTTGCCTCGAAAATAATCAATTTTCATCATCGGGGTTTTAAGGATGGAACCTTTGCCTCGAAAATAATCAATTTTCATCATCGGGGTTTTAAGGATGGAACCTTTGCCTCGAAAACAATCAATTTTCATAATCGGGGTTTTAAGGATGGAACCTTTGCCTCGAAAATAATCAATTTTCATCATCGGGGTTTTAAGGATGGAACCTTTGCCTCAAAAACAATCAATTTTCATCATCGGGGTTTTAACGATAGAACCTTTGCCTCGAAAATAATCAATTTTCATCGTCGGGATTTTAAGGATGGAACATTTGTCTCGAAAACAATCAACGGTAGGACTGCTCCTATCGTCTGGGTTTTAAGGATGGAACCTTTGTCTCGAAAACAATCAATTTTCCTTCAACGGTAGGACTGTTCCTATCGTCGGGGTTTTAAGGATGGAACCTTTGCCTCGAAATCAATCAATTTTCATTCAATCAATTTTCCTTCAACGATAGGACTGCTCCTATCGTCGAGGTTTTAAGGATGGAACCTTTGCCTCGAAATTAATCAATTTTCATTCAATGGTAGGACTGCTCCTATCGTCGGGGTTTTAAGGATGGAACCTTTGCCTCGAAAACAATCAATTTTCCTTCAACGGTAGGACTCCTTCTATCGCCGAGGTTCTAAGGAGGATTCCTTAACCTTACAATTTAGGTGGCGAGAAGGTTCTCAATGCCTAGCTAAGCCGGACGAAATTTGGTAACGACTTTGCATACATCATGTCCCATGAAGCATGCAAAGGGGGGCAGCTGTTGACACCCAATTTCGTCCGGCCATTAAAAAATTAAAAAAAAAATTAATTAATTAAATTAAATAAAAATCCATTAAAAAAATTATTATTATTATTATTATTATAATTACTATTATTATACATTTTGTTTTGTGAAGATTTGATTTAAAATGATATATGTGTGTATATGTGTATGTTTGAAAGAAAAAAGAAAACTCCATAAAAATGTCAAAATTAAAAAGTTTGAGATAAAAATGACAAAATTAAGAAAAGTTTGAGGTAAAAATGACAAAATTGAGAAGTTTCGGGCAAAATTGACAAATTCTGAAAGTTCCAGGAGCTTTGGGCAATTTTTCGCGTCAATTTTGAGCAACGGACGTTTCTGGCCCAAATTAACAGAAAACGACAAAATTGTCAAAATCAGAAGCTTCTGAAGCTTATCCAGAGCTTGAGAAACATAAAGGACTGAAATTGTTATTTCACCAATTTAAAAGATAAGCTTAAAACTTTTTATTAATTTATCCATCAACAGTTCAGCCAAACTTCCTCTATAAATAGGCCTCCAAATTTAGTGCTGAACACAGAAAAAAAATATACAGAAAGCTTAGAGCTCCGTTTTAGAAAAAAGAAAAATTACAGACTTAGTCCCTGGCCTTCTTTCCTTTTCCCAGAAAGTCCTAAAAGTTTCTCTTCTGACATATAGACCATCTTCTTCCTCCGTTTTCTTTCTCTTTCTTCCTTCTCCTTCGCTGCCCGTCGCTCCACGCCGTCCCGCCGCCGCCCGTCGCTCCTCCACGCTTCCGTCGCGCCGTCCCCACGCCGTTACGCCGTCGACCGTCACTCTTCCCCGCCGTCGTGCCTCTCCCGCCGTCATCTTTTTTTCCTTTCTCCTTCCTCCACCACCGTCGCTCCTGCCGTCCTGCGCCGCCGCGCCCTGCCGTCCCGTGCCGCCGTCGCCGCCGTCCCCCCTGCCCCTGGTCGCGCTACCGTCCCGTCGCCACGCCCCCCCCCCGCGACGCGTCGTGCTCTGTTTCTTTCCTGAGAATTCAAATTTTAATTTGAAGGGTACAACTCTCATTTAATCCTTCATTTTTTCAATTTCTTTCACTTTGGTCACTAACCTTTTATTTTATTCTTGCAGAATTAATTACCAACTCTTTTAATTTTTACTTATTTATTTATTTGTTTATTATTGTTATTATTACTAACTTTTTTTTTATTGTTGTTATTAGCAGCTAATCTAACTTTACTAACTTTTATTTTTATTTTATTTTTATTGTTACTAACAACTAACTTACTAACTTTGCTAACTTTTATTATTATTGTTGTTATTATTGTTAACAATTAACTCAACTAACATTACTAACTTTTATTTTTATTGTTACTAACAACTAACTTACTAACTTTGCTAACTTTTATTATTATTGTTGTTATTATTGTTAACAATTAACTCAACTAACATTACTAACTTTTATTTTTATTGTTATTAACATCTAACTTTACTAACTTTGTTAACTTTTATTATTGTTGTTATTATTATTGTGTTATTAAAGTGGATGGCCAAAAAGCCCCACTTTGTTATTATTAATTATTATTTTTTTTTGGTTAAATTTATTCCACTTTTAATAAAAAAATAAAAACAAAACAAAAAGAATTTTATGTGAATAATTATTAAGGCTAATAAAAATCATTTTTTTTAAAAAAAAAACCAATTATCTTTTATTATTTTTGGAATACATGTTTCTTTTATTATTTCTTTAAAGATAACAAAAAGTTAACTTTTTATTCCTTTTGTAAAAATTAATAAATAAACATAATTAAATAATTCCAAAAATATACAAATCAATTCTTTTTAAACATACATTTAAAATTAATGATATTTAAATTTTAAAATTCAAGAAAAATCCAATAAAATTATAATTAATAATTAATAATTAATTAAATAATTAAAATTAAATTCCATGACCAAATGATCCGCCAGGATCCATGGCTTGGAAATATTATTTTTAAATAAAGTATATAAATAAATTTTTATTAAAAATAAAAACTTTGGACTAATATATTAATTTTTTATTAAAATAATAAAATATAAATTTTTAGTTTTCTTTATTAATAAAAAGAATAAAAAGAGTAAAATTTTTTGGCTAATATTTTATTCAGTAATATTTTACTTATTTCTTTTAAAATAATGGAAAGATATAACTTTTTGTTTCCTTTATAAAAAAATCTTAGCCAAATGATTTCAAAAATAAATAAAATAAATAAAAAAAAGTAAATAAAAATTAAATTTCTCTTAAATATTTTTGGACTTATTAATTAGATGTATTTTATTTTAGAATTATAAATTAAATAATCACTTTTTGATTAATTTTCAAACAAAAAATAAAATATATAAGCATCAAGACTTTACTTTTATTTTAAAATATTCATATTAATTTTTAGTTTCTTTATTAAATAATCACTTTTATCAAAAATAAATCAAATGAATATCAAAACTCTTCTTTTATGTTTAAAATATACATATAAATTTTTAGTTTCTTTATTAAATAATCACTTTTATAAAAAATAAATCAAATAATTACCAAAACTTTTCTTTTATGTTTAAAATATACATATAAGTTTTTAATTTCTTCATTAAATAAACACTTTTTGGTTAATCCTTTATTAAAATAAATTATATAAATATAAAAAACTTTTCTTTTATGTTCAAAATATATATACAAATCTTTGGTTTTCTTAATTAATTAATCATTTTTTTTTGTTAATCTTTTATCAAAAATAAAACAAATAAATATTAAGACTCTTCTTTTATTTTTGAAATATACATAAAAGTTTTTTTTTTGAATAAATAAGATCTTGATTAAATAATTTCTTTTTTTGGTTTATCTTCTATTAAATAAAAAAAAAGAATAAACATAACATAAAAATATAAATCTTTCCGTTATAAAACCTTGATTAATTTATTTTTTTGGAATGAACATAAAATAAATATCAGGATTTTTTTAACTCTTTAATTTCTTTAAAGTAAATTTTTATTAAATAAAAATAAAAAATTACTTTTTAATTCTTTTATAAATTGAGTAATTATTTAAATAATAAATATCCTTCATTAAACAAGAAAAATCAAAGAAAAGGAAAGATAAGAAAAAGAAAAGAAAGAAAAGAAGAAAAATATAAGAAAAAAATAAACAAAATAAATTTTTAGATCATTAACAAAAAACCTAAAATTTCATAAACAAAAGAATTAAAAAATAATCATTAAAATAATAATTAATTCTATAATAAATAAGAATTAAATAATTAATTAACATTAAATAATTTCCATATCCAGATGATCCGGCAGGATCTACGGTTTGGAAAATATCAAAATTTTTTAATTAAATAAATACAAAAGATAAAAAATCCATATTTTACGATATGGATTAAATTATTTAAAATATCATCAACATTCCGTGTCCGGGTGACTCGACAGAGTCCATGGTTCGGAATTAAAAACTTCCGTGTCCAAATGACTCGGCAGAGTCCATGGTTCGGAAATATCAACTTAACTTAAAAAATCCACATTTCGACTAATTCAGTTAAAATTTCTAGTTTGAAAATTAACTGAATTTTTTTTAAAGCAAAGTAAAACAAAATTAAAATCAACTAAGGTGCCAATTTTGGGCGCTATAACAATATTGTTTTAGCGTAACGGTACTCCCGATCCCCGAACTCTCGCAGACCATATTTTAAGGTATCCAATCGACCTGAGCGAAAACCGACTGGTGGCGACTCCCGAAAAAGACCCGCACGTTGCCACAAGTATTTTTTGTTAATATTAGTTAACTATAAAGAAAATATCATATAACTTAAATTACTATAGCATAGTTATTGGAAATTTTATATTAGGATTTTAAAAGTCGGTGTTGGATTGTGTTAAAAAAAAAAAGAGAGATACAGTGTATATTTTTTAAACATAAGGAGAGCAAAGTATAAGTTTGGCCAAATTACATGCATTTTTTTGTAGATTTCCCATGGTAATAAAGTTAACCTTTAGCATTAGAGGTTTTAAAACACTTACATGGTATTTTCTCTACCCCAAATTATTTGAAATATTAGAATTTGGCGCAGAAATTAAAAAAATGAAAGGTTTGTGTTTTGTTGTTTTTACTTTTTACATGTAAAACAAGAATATGAAAAAAAAAAGTATTGAAAAGATAGTTTGAACGGTAATATGGCAAGTTAATTTACTAAAAATATAAATGTTGCAAAGATTTAAAACAACCTAAAATAGTAAATATTATAAAAAAAAAAATGTGTGATGAATTGAACTTTTAGTATAAGAGGTTTTAAAAAGTTAACACAATCATTCATAAATGATCTCAACCACTTACACTAATCTAAAATATTATTCACAAATCAAGGCTAAAAAACAGATAATGATGCAACTAAGGCCATAATATCCTTAACATTACTTCATCTTTAAATTATGTGAGCCTACACCTAAGCTCAATTTTTGTTTACTTAGTGTAACCCATATTAGATACCCAACATAAAACATAAAAGTCTAAACTATATCTTCTATCCATTACATCATCTCTTTCTCTCCATTGCACTCCAGATCATCTTACTATCGCTGCATCCAAATTTTTCACTATTTCTCGCATACCTCTACATCTCTAAACAATGCAAGTTTATAATGTACCGGATAAGCATCTTAGATGGGGCATCTCACAGCCAATGTCTTGCTTGATGATAGTATTGATAGAATTATATAGTAAGGAGACGAGAGCCGAAATGAAGCAAGGGGAAGTAGTGGTGAAGGAGATGAGGGAATTAAGGAAAGCAAATAGACGATAAAAGATATGAGGATAGGGAGACATTGAGGTGGACGGGTTGGAAAAAGGCAACGTGATGAGAGGATGAGTGGTAGCTACAGCGATTAGTAGATATAGAGTTTTAGCAGTGTTGGCATATTTTAGGCCCAACAAGAATTCTATCTCTCAAACCCATATTTGTCGGGTTTAGATTAGGTTGGGTACTTCCTAAATTAAGGTAAGGTTCGAGCCATAGTTTTAGGGTAAAATAGGTTCAATTTAGGTTAGTTATTTCACATAAACTCAACATTTATTACTTAACTTTCACCCTTATCTAAGATGCACCAGTTTTGATCCACCTGATAACGAAGATAAAACAAATCGATCAACTATTGAGGTTATTGTTTTAAAAAAATTAATAATTAATTGTAAAACCTAAAGATTTATTTTTTGAATCTTACTTGAAGTATGATTCATTTTTTAATGAACTTGGTTTAAATTTTTCTATATATCATTTAAGAATGTTTTAAATTTGAATGAAATTCATTTTATTTTTTCAGCTTATTTAATAATATAAGGTCGTCAAGTTTAGTTTGATAATATTGGACATTGAAACTGTATTACTTTAAATTGGTTTTCGAGTCCATCATTTTAAATTTCAAACTTTGATTATTCGTAATAGTTCATCCAACTTTTATCATTTTGATCCTGAATCGAGAACATTTTTTTTTTAAATGAAATGTGCATAATGAAATTTTACTTGAAATGAGATTAAGTTATTATTTGATTATAACAAACATAAACCTAAAAATGTAACTTAATCCTAAACTTAAAAGACATTGCATTATGCTTTATTAAAGGCAAAAAAATCTCAAATTTGTCAATAGTGTTTTAGTCTGGGTGCGGATCTGCCACTATAGTATTTTTTTACTCAATCTCCCACTAATGTCTTAAAATGAGTCAAATATGCCACTGAAATTTTAAATTTGGAGTGGATATGCCACTGCCCGTTAAAAATCTAACATAAAAAGTTAAAAATGATAACTTTTAAAATTTTAGAATGATAATGCATGTTTTCATAAACTTCAAGGAACTTAGGTAATTAGACTTTCTCTCAAATCTGACCATCATCCGCCACCCACCAGTTGTTTGACAAAATGCCCACAAGTTATATAGAAGCAACAAAATCATATAGAAGCAATTCACAATGGAGAAATCAGTGGAGCTCTGGAAAAGAAGAATGAATTATAGCTGTCAATGACGATAACAATAAAGGAATCGGTGGAGCTCTGGCCCGAGATCATGGGATTCGTTGCTAATGAGCAGCCTAATTATGATTAGGTTTGAAAAGAAGTTCCGACGAACACTTAGCTCAAATTCGTTTATGGGTTAAATATGGTGGAGAAGTACAGCTGCCATGCTAATACCATTGCTCGACAAATGACGACGACACACACAAAAAGATACCAAAAAGGAACTCTCGACTTGGAATCCCATAGTGGGTCACTGGAGTAGAGTGAAACAGGTTAATCAAGGACCAAATAATTTCAAAATCACTCAAATCCAATCAGAGTAGGAGATTTATATGAGTACATCTTTGGATTTCCCATAGTCATCTAGTTTTCTCTCTTTGGAATACAACAAATGGCAAAAGTGTTAAAGATCCTAACATTTTTTTAAAGATACATAATACCAGAAGATTTCAAAATCTACTATTTACCAGTTTAATGGACAGTGGCATATTTGAGCTAATTTGAAATATTAGTAGGAAATTGGACCAAAAAAATTTTAGAGGTAGTGGAAAATCTGTGCCCAACCCAAAATATTATTAGCAAATTTGTGATTTTTGCCCCTTATTAAATATAGTGTCTCAAGAAGCATAAATCTTGATTAATTTGCACCACCATCTTCATGTATTGTTTCATTTGGATCATCATTTAAAAAAAAATGACATTTATTACGTTCAGGCCAGTTGTTAGGGATAATCTTAAAGCTTGTAAAATTCTTCATCTTTTGTTGCTAGTGGGTTTGTTTGATGGTTCGTGAGTAAATATCACTCGGGAAATAGTTTTGCATCCGCTCTCTGCAACGGTTCAGTTTCTTGTCAATCTAATTTTTAGTAGTAAATCATAGTTTGATTTTTATGAGTATTAATAAAGAGGAAACTTGATGTATGCATACCAATTTTACTTTTACTTCACTGATTTTTCGATTGAGTTTCCCATTTTTGCTCTGTAGTTCTTGAAGGTTTTAAATCTTCAACTTGAGTTGGTGGAAACATTTCATAAGAATGCCACTTGTTTTTAGAATATTCACTTAACAATATGTAGTGATATCTATCATTTTAATAAATGAAATGTTTCAATGAGTATAATTAGTTTGCAACAATCACGGTTTAAGTTTAAACAACCTTTAAATTAGTAGTTTTTTGAAAAAAAAAATAAGTGAGATAATTATATTATCTTTTGTAATCATAAAAAAAAGTGTCATGATTCTTAGGTTTTTTAATAAAAATATGAATTAGTTAATGATCCGGCCATATTTTCGAAACAAATAATATCCATGTTATAATATTATCCAATTAAATATCTTTTTTGTCGTAAATGATTTTATCATGAAGCAAATAGAATTAAAAACTTTTTATGCAAAGTGTGTGGCATGGTAATGCCATATTGAATTGAAGACTTTAGAGTATATTTTGGATTGATAGTATAAAATATTACGGCTAATTAACTATAAATGAAAAGTATACCACATATCAGCATCACATTCACTTTATCATGAAAAAATGTTCAAAAATGCTCTTAAATGTATTATGGTGTGTGTGTGTATGTTTGGACACACACAGGGCACTGAACTTGGACCATTTACCTACTGAATTTTGACTAAGGCTCAGTCACCCCTCACTTTGGAAGTTGGTACCTTTTATCTCACCGCCCTACTTAATTAATGGTTGTTTAAGGTTTATGAGAACTAGAACGAAGATAAAATGGAAGATGAAGGGTTAACTAACTATTTGACTTAAATTTACACATTATTTTAATTATCTGTTTCAATCTTCCCAATTCGAATAATTTAGGGAATCACCAACCCTGTATAATCTACACAATCCAACTAGTATTTTACATCAAAATATAATCCATTTAACTCTAATTCCCGACTCGTTTCATAGAATTAGATGTTTATGTCATAAAAATGGCTTAGTTAGTCCTTCAAATTTTGTTTTATCTTTGTTTCAGTCCTCGTCTAATCTAAACAACCATTTAAGTGGGTTAATGGGGTAAAAGGTACTAATTTCCAAAGTTCGGGGTTAAAAAGTCCGAGTTGACAAAGATTAAGGGGCAAAAGGAATTTGGGCCATTATATATATATATATATATATATATATAGAGAGAGAGAGAGAGAGAGAGAGAGAGAGAGAGAGAGAGAGAGAGAGAGAGAGAGGGAGAGGGAGGAGGGGGGGAGATTTTCAGAGCAACAACCAGAATCTATTAGACTGTTTTGAAAAGGGATCAGCATGTGTTTTTCTGGAGAGAATAGTAATAAAAACTGGAACACTATTTCAATTTTCAAGATCTGCCAAACTTTGCTGAAATCAAAGAAGTTAGGACCAAAACCAAATCGGAAAGAATTAATAAGGCCAGTAATTGCTCCCTGACAAATGGGGAATTCGTGAAAAGAGAGCACTAACTCCTAAGAGCCAATATTTCCCAAGCCCTGTCCCGCTGGACGCGGAATTAGGAAGGTTTGGATTCAGTTGGAACCGTAAACATTGAACTTGAACATCGTTTCTTGGGTAAATTACAAAGACTCCCCTATGGTTTGATCTAAATTATACTTTGCACCCTTTATTTTCATAAACCTATATTTTATCTCTTACTTTTTTAATAATGTCTGACAACAAATTTTGAAACCTTAAATTAAATTTTCTAATAACTATGTTCAAATAATTTCAAAATTTTTGATATTTTTTTATAGTTAACTGACCTTTAAAAAATATTGATATGCATTTATAGGAAGAAAAATATATTTACAAAAAGAAAAAAATGATAGTTTAAAAGAACCATTAAATATTAAAAATTATTGAAAAGACTGTAATTACTGGAAGATAACTATTGCATAGTTTAAATTATAATTTTAGAAATTATTATCGAGCAGTATAAAAAAATTAGGGGCTAAAGTGTAAGTTTTTAAAATAAAGAGACAAACTATAGATTAGGGTAAACCTTAGGGGTAATTGTAACTTTCCCCTCATTTCTTACTTCCCGACAGAATTATTAAAGTGTTCCCATGGTATTTTTCCTAATTAAATTATTGCTACAGAAGACGCAGTATATATATATATATATATATATATATATATATATATATATATATATATATATATATATATATTATTTATAAAAATTCTTTTCCATTAACTGCAGGTCATACAACATCTACCAATAAGATACAAACGTTAAATTCCATAGAAACAATAGGCTCAACTCATATTGTTTAAAACATTTCTGTGATACAGTATTATATAGAAAAACTATAGAAAATTTACGGGTCTTCTCGATATTTAAACCTACAGCCTGACAAGAAAAAAATATTAAAAAAATAAGGGATACAATTCTATTGTCATGTTTAGACTAAAAAATGCCAACTCTTAATCCATTATGAGAGAACAAATCGGTCAACTCCATTAAATAGAACTCTCTACTACCTCCTCTTCAATATGTAACTCCCCTGTCTCGTCAGTTAAGGAAAACAAAATTGAATCTGACAAAAGAAAAGAGAAAACACAATTGATGAAATCGATTATTTAAAGAAATAACATAAAAATAAAAAATGGATGATCAAACCAGCCAAATTCGACCAATTAAACAAAGGTTAAAAGTGCTTTTTGGAAGAGAGGGAGAAGGGTGGCGGCCAGGGTTGCAAAAGGAATTGCAGTATATATTCTATTTAAGAGCTACTCTAAATCTAAATCTATAACTATAAGGATTTTTGCAAAATGAATTTTACAAGTTAAGTCATGATTTAATTAACTAAAAACATAAGCATATGCATGACGAAAGTGAATTGATTTAAGTCGTCGGCGTTTAATACATAAACTTGTACATTTCGTTAATTCCTATATGATTTTACTTCCCATCGATATTTCATTTTCAGCCATCCCTTAATTTTACAATATATTAGTTTAAGGACACTATTTTTATGCAACTAAGTTACTAAGGTAAGAGGAAACTATTTAGATATTCCATAAAAAAAAAAAAATATTTCTATATGCATATATGGCAATTAGACGTCACTAAAGTATACTAAACATTTAGTTATATTTAAGATTTAATTTTTTGATAAAAACTCTCATCACATATATGCAGAATAAGGGCAGCTCTCACCTGTATATATGGGGAAAGAAAATACCTTAGTTAAAAAACTTTGATAAACTATTCAAACTAAGGACAGGGATTTTGAAGTCTATATATCCCCATATGTTGTACGTGTAACCACAACAAAGGTAAAAAAACAAAAAATGAAAATGTTATTCTCATGTCCAAGAAAAATGTGAATGAGTTTGAAGATAAATGAAAAAATTATTATAATTATTTTATTTTAATTTAAGTCAACTTAATCCAACATGAATTATTTTATTTTTATATTTTTTTACTTTTAACTAATTTTATTTGAAAACTAATATTATGTAAGTATAATAATCCATTAAAAATAAATTTTTTACAATATTATTAAATTTTATGAATTTTTCTTTTTAATGTTTAAAATATGAAAAATCATAGAAATTTAATAATATTATAAAAATTTACTTTCAAATGGATCATTATATCTATATAATATTAATTTTTAAATAAAAAATAAAAAAATATTTTTTTTTAAAATTAAGTTAAGTTAGATTGAGAATAATTAGAACAATCAAGGAGAAGGGTACCCTACTCAGAACTTGGGATGAAGGGCGGCTGGTTCAAGTGAGGCCAAATTGTCAAAGAAAGAGGCCGAATTACAGCTCAAAGAAAAGGCCAGCGGCAAGCAAAAAATCATGGCTACGAACATTTCAGTTTCCAAAGCTGGGGCAAAAGAACAATCAATGTTTTGTTGGTTTGTTTTCAAAAGTGCCATCATCGAGTAGCGCGCGGCCAAGGCATGGCACTGATGGCGGAAGAAATTTCCCCCTCTTAATTCCTTCATCCTCGGGTCAGAGAAACCCACCATCCACGGACCTTTGGTGGGATCCACTATTACCACTTAATTAACTTTACCCATTCTAAATTATTTGGGCCTTTTCCCTTTTCATCTCCTCAAATTTAGGGCAGTTGCATTTTACTTTTAGAATAATAATAATGTAATAACCGTACTAATTATTTTTATAAATATGCTGAATATTTATCTAAATTATAAAAAAAAATTACATTTTGAAAGTATGAAATAATACTTCTATAATAATTTCTGTAAAATGTTAGTGTTTTTATTAAGTTTCCTTTATTAAGTCTATGTAAGTTAAAATACTCAAAGTCTAAAGAAATTCCACGTATGAATGTTGGTTTTGCAGTCGCACACATCTGCGAGAAAATTGGAGCTTTGGAAGCACTATAAATCATCTCCCAGGCTTCCTGTGAGTCTTCGTAAGACTTCCCTTCCCTCCTACAAACAGAGCCCGCCACCAAAACTTAATTACCTTAGAACTCTTTGAGTCATTTTCTTTCCCTGTCTGCAGAGCGAACCATGGCTTCCAAATTCTCCTGCAAGAACATAGCGTTCCTCGCTCTCGTACTTGCCGTGTGCGTGCAACTGCAACCAACCCTAGGTGCGTAATACTTGTAATTATCATCTCTAATTAGCTGGTTGTTTTTCCTTCAAGACAGACAAAGTGCGTTTGGGTTTCGCCGTGAAAAGTTTTTTGCGCTGTTGAAATGCAGGAGGGGAAGTAACATGCGAGCAGCTAGACGAAGGGACGTGCGCGTTCGCGGTGTCGTCGACGGGGAAGCGGTGCGTCCTGGAGAAGCACGTGCAGAGGAGCGGCGAGGAGGGCTACACCTGCCGGGCGTCCGAAATTGAGGCCGACAAGATCACCAACTGGGTGGAGACAGATCACTGCATCACCGCCTGCGGCCTCGACCGCCGCTCCTTCGGCATCTCCTCCGACTCCCTCCTCGATTCTCGCCTCGCCTCCAAGCTCTGCTCCCCTCCCTGCTACGGCGCCTGCCCCAATGTCGTCGACCTCTACTTCAACCTTGCCGCCGGCGAAGGCGTTTTCCTTCCCAAATTCTGTGAGGCGCTGGGGAAGAATGTGAGGAGAGAGATGGCGGAGATCCGGAGCTCAGGCTTAGTCGCACCGGGACCAGTTCCGGCCCAGAAGCTCCTGGGGAGCCCTGCAATGGCTCCCTTCTAATTCCTGATCCAACGAAGGGATAATCACATTTGCTTAATAATAATATATACTCTAGTAGGATGCTACAGAACAATCATACTCGTGTACTTCGGAATAAGGAAACCGTAGCGTAGGAATTTCAGAAGGTGGGCTTCGAGAGAGCAAACCCAGTGACTTTGAGGTTATATTGGGCCTTATGCTTTGCGTCTCCCATCAATAAGGTGTGCTAGCTATTTTCAAGAAAAAAAAAAAGGAAAGAAAAAGAAAGTTGTTAGCTTATGTACTTCAAATGACTGTTAGGGTCGCAACTTATGTTTCTTTTATTGGAAGATACCTACCTGTATAACAATATTAGTAGCCAAGCCCCCGCGTCTTTATGTTGGTGTGGTTGAGTAGTAATTTATATGAATAGTATAATGTTTTTGTTTCTTTTTGTACCAAGATATCACATTCGGGCTCTCTCCTGCTATTGTTTTGCTCTCTATGTAGCACTTATATCTGCTTCTCATAGAAGTTATTTCATCTGACTATCGTTCTTAAGAAGCATTTGTGGCTGTGGATTGGTTATCAATCGTATTTTTTGGAAATCAATCAATGGAGGGTATGGAGATAGGGTTTGCAATTGCACTCTTGGTTATATTTAATAAATTTAGAGGATTTTTATTATTGTTATTATATTTGTGCCACCGATCTTCTATTAGGCATTGATTCTTCTTTGTTTTGATAATCTATTATTCGTTTTGATTGTTTAATTATTTTCTATTTAGACTTTTTCAATAAAAAAAAAAGGTGTAGTAGAGATGTATAACTATTTTCATGGCTAATTTTATGTTTTTATTGTTCTATAGAATGATATGAGGCTCAGCATTAATTAAAATGAAGTGCATCTTATAAAAAATGATGTTTTTTGTGTTTTATAAAAAATTTTGTGAAGAGAAAAGGGTGTTCTAAGATTCAAAAACATTTTTTAGTCTCTAACATTAACTTTAAACATATAATATTTGTCATTTAGTAAAATTAAACTGCATATAATAACTAAATATTAATTAACCGTTAAAATAATCAAAGTTTTGATTTATCCAAATGTAAAACTTGTCCTTTTTGGGAGGCACAATGTAGTGGGACAAATTATAATTTTCTCAAATTTTGGAAAATTGCCCCTAAGAAACAAATGTGTTGTTATAAAACGAAACTCAGCATGGTTAATGGTAATTAGAGATGACAAAATTTAACACGACCCGAATATCTAACCCAATCCACCCGAACCTAAACCCGATCTGACCTAATTTGATCAGAAAAATCAACGACTCAAACCCAACTGTACGTAACCCGACCTGAACCCTCACCCGACTAAAGTGAAACTCGAACCAGAACCTAACTTGACCCGAACCCAAAATGACCCGATAACTAAACCTGACAAGACCTGATTTTAACTTAAATCAATATAAAAATATATAGTCAGCAAAGACTTTAAAAAAATTATGATTTAATATATATGAATGAGTTTCTTCTATTTTGCTGATCTGTTTTGTATTGTAAAGCGAGCAAGTAAAAACTATAAGAAACGATTAGTGAAACGGCGATAAAAAGATAAAAATAATTAGGTTTTATAAATTATAATACCCCTTCTGTCCCATATTCTTTGAAATATTTAATTTTTTTGAATAGTTTGAATTAAATTTATTCATATTACTTCTTATATCTCAAATTATTTGCATCATTCATATTTTAACAATTAATATATAATTTTTTGTTTTCAATATTTTAATGTATAAATAAACCACTTTATACATGAATAATAAATCAAGATCTACAATTTTTAAATATATTTTTTTAATAAATAATAATATAAATAATTTCATATCAAACTAGTCAAAAAAGTTAAATAGAGCAAAGAAAATGGGATGGAGGGAGATTGTTTGTTATAAGAAAATTTAAAAAGTATATATTTAGAAACTATAGATCTTTATTTATTATTTAATATAATCATTTTTCATTTATATACTAAAATGTTGAAAATAAAAAATCATAGATTAGTTGTTGAATAGTGAATATTACAACGAACTTGACATAGATAGAGTATTTTATTAAATAAATTATATATTAATATATTTTCATAAATTTTATATTATTTTTATGTCTAATTAAATTAAATTTTAATCAAAATTAAACAAAAAAATTGAATCAATTTAGCAATTTCGGCTTATACATTAATTAACCAAGTAAACTCGACAATTAAGTTGAATCTGGTCTAAGACCCGATAACTTGACCTGATTGAAAAACCCAAATAAACCTGGCCTGACCCAACCCAAACTTGGAATCTACTCAACCCAAAATCAATCCGAGTCCAAATAACCTAACTTAGACCTGAATACATGCTAACTCGATTAAATCTGAGCCTGAATGGCTTGACTCAAATTTGACACGACCCGCACAAAGCAATCCCTAAAGCCAATCTGCCCTGCCTAGTTCGGTGAATAAAAATACTTGTTTCCTCAAGCGTAGGTCCAACGCTGAAGGCTTCCCAAAATTCGGCTGATCCTAAAAATATATACAAGCATACATACATATATGGCTCAAAATCCTACGCAGCCTCCCACGAAAAAAATATCGCATGGCCAACTGCAAGCACAAAGCCAAGAAACCGAAATAATTGGCCTAGTTGATTGAGACATCTTGCTAGCAACAAAAATTGAGACATTTTTGTATGACAACTTTACAATAAACAGACTACTAACACATACATAACACAAGCAATCTAAGGTATCTCACGTTCGTGTGAATCCTGACTGCTATACAGGATACATTAAACAAGTCCGAGAAACGCCCGAAGTAATAGAACAGCGTCAATTGAGCAAGTGAAACGGAAGAAAAAAGTATTCGATCACACGAAAAGATTTGCATGCGAGGCTTAAAGCCACAGGCATTCTCCACATTTACTTAACTACCATGGGCATGTCCTCTGACAAATCATTTTACTAAACCTACATCAAACCAAAGAAGACTGACCAATCCATGAAAAAGCAACCCAAACACGCAAACAAGGCATCACATATCACCATCACAACAGCACTTATATGTTAACACGAAAACAAAGCACCTTGCAATCACTATCACTACTTCTAGGCTGCCTCTTGACCGTCCTCTTCCTCATAATCTTCATACCCTTCCTCATCAGCTGTGGCATCTTGATACTGCTGGTACTCAGAAACCAGATCATTCATGTTACTTTCTGCTTCCGTAAACTCCATTTCATCCATGCCTTCGCCTGTGTACCAGTGCAAGAAAGCCTTTCTCCGGAACATGGCTGTGAACTGCTCACTGACCCGGCGAAACATCTCTTGAATTGAAGTGGAGTTTCCAATAAAGGTCGAAGCCATCTTCAGACCAGTTGGAGGAATGTCACAAACAGTAGATTTGACATTGTTGGGGATCCACTCCACAAAGTATGACGAGTTCTTGTTCTGCACATTAATCATCTGCTCATCCACTTCCTTGGTGCTCATCTTGCCGCGGAACATAGCAGAAGCAGTCAAATATCTGCCATGTCGAGGATCTGCAGCACACATCATGTTTTTGGCATCCCACATCTGTTGGGTGAGCTCAGGTACAGTAAGAGCCCTGTACTGCTGAGATCCACGGGACGTCAATGGAGCAAATCCAACCATGAAAAAGTGCAGGCGAGGGAATGGGATCAGGTTAACAGCAAGTTTGCGGAGATCTGAGTTGAGCTGACCAGGGAACCTGAGGCAGCACGTCACCCCACTCATGGTAGCAGAAATCAAGTGATTGAGATCCCCAACTGTGCTTAACAAAGAAAATGATGGCCACAGCCAGAATATAATGCAATTAATTTAACTGTCACTACAAGTGAAAGAGTAACACGCGAAAAATTCTCTTTCAGATACAAAGAGTGCAGAAGCAAGAACAAAAAAGTTGCCAAAACAAAACAAATACAATTTCTAATAACCAAGATGCATCCCAGCAATTACATAATCCTTCATAAAGGCAAGGCATCCAACCATTATCATTCATTGAAATTCAGCTAAATTCATGTCAACCCGGTGACTGTGCTAAACAGGACATAAAATGATCTACCACATGAATTAATTCAGCAATAATCATGGAAAAGCTTCAGGTCAGAACTAGTTGCTTCAATGATTGATGGACCTTATATGTTCTTAACACTAAACCGAACATTTTATATCTACCGTTACTCACAGGGAATGGGCAATAGATTAATCAGCATAGCATTCAGAATAAAAAACGTAAAACACCATGAAAATAGGTAAATCCAAACCGAGAAAAATAAGTTTAAAGGAGAAATTCAATGAGCTTACAGCTGGGCGTTGTTAGCTTAAGAGTACGGAAACAAATTTCGTAGAGAGCTTCATTGTCCAAAACCATACACTCATCCGCGTTCTCAACGAGCTGGTGAACAGAGAGTGTAGCGTTGTAAGGCTCCACCACAGTATCCGACACTTTGGGTGACGGGAAGACAGAAAATGTAAGCATCATTCTGTCGGGATACTCTTCCCTTATCTTGGAAATCAGAAGCGTCCCCATCCCAGACCCTGTTCCTCCTCCCAAAGAGTGACAAACCTGGAAGCCTAAAAGCAAATCCCAGAAAATGAAAAAAAAAAAAAAAAAAGAATTCAGGAACCTGAAATGCAGAAAGTCAATACAAAGTCAAAATAAGTACAGAGCAAGTGATCAGACCCAAACAACACATAGAAATCCATAGCTTACCTTGCAAGCAGTCGCAGTTCTCGGCCTCCTTCCGAACCACATCAAGCACCGAGTCAATCAACTCGGCGCCCTCAGTGTAGTGGCCCTTGGCCCAGTTGTTGCCGGCGCCGGACTGGCCGAAGACGAAGTTGTCGGGCCGGAAGATCTGGCCGTAGGGACCGGATCTAACGCTATCCATGGTTCCAGGCTCCAGATCCATGAGCACGGCCCGAGGAACGAACCGGCCACAACTCGCCTCGTTGTAGTAGACATTGACTCGCTCGAGTTGGAGATCGTTGTTTCCCTGATAACGGCCAGTGGAATCGATCCCGTGCTCGGCGCAAACCACTTCCCAGAACTTGGCTCCGATCTGGTTGCCACATTGGCCGCCCTGGATGTGAAGAATCTCACGCATTTTGCAGCGAGCTGGGTAAGCGTGTTTGTTTGGTTGAAGGATTTTCTCGAGGAGCGAGACAGGGAGTTGGAAATGAAAGAAAGTTGTGGAGATACATATAGAGCTGAAGGGTTTAGCGTCAGAATTGACGGGATTGTTGACGGCGCCGTTTGGTTTAAGGGGGAAATCGAATTTCGAACTTGTTTTTTTTTTTCTGGAGGAGGAGGATGTTTTCGAAGTGGTTCCTACGTGGAGCTGTTCACGCGCGCTCATAGGGGGATTTTACGCGCGGAGGCAAGTGGCGTAAAGGGATGTCGTGACTCGTCCGTTGGATCTTACTGGTTCTGCACTGCAGATGAGGGTGGTGGAAAGGGGTGCACGTGAATTGCAGCAGAAAACAGGTGACCAGCACTTTTGCGACTGGGAAACGGATGGAGATGGGTCGTCTACCCATACACTCTACTTATGTACATCGTATGGACAAAATTTGAAAAATACCCTCACTAAAAATTGAAAATTTCTGTCATATCTCATCTTTCTTCATCCACCTCCCCTCCTTACACCTCCTTATCGTCGGCACCGCGCAAGCTTCTCCGCCTAACCAACGGCGACACCTCCTCCGCCTACCCACTATACGCACCCCCGAATGACGCCTAACGAACGGCGAAGCTTAATCGGATATGGGATGAATAAAGACAATGGCGAAATTGGTGGATGATTTGGCGACGACGGAATTGGCAGACGATTTGGTGTTATCCTTGGCTAGCAATGACTCGAAACGCAAGGTTGGGTGGAGATGTGACAATCTTGACAGATTAGGAAGTTTAGAAACCCATATTGTAATTTTTGTGAGTGACAAATGAAATTTTCAAAATTTAGGTACTTCATAACTAAAATAATTTAAAAATTTTAATTTAACCATATATAAATAGATTAATATACAATTATTTTAATAAAAATACCTAATTCAAAATTTTTTAAATTTGATTTATGAAACTATAAACTTGGTCATTTTAGAATTTAGGAAGTTGGTAAGATCAGATACATTTAAATTATGTTATTATTTTGAGTTTTAACTTTTTTAGAAATTTAAAATCATTATTTAGGGTAGAAATAGGAATTAATTTAGTTTAAGTACTAATTTAAAGTCCTAGAGGTTGTTTGAGGTCAATGTAGGTGAAATAAAATAGTTCAGGTGTAAATTAGAAGTTTTTAGAAAGTTCTAGGTAAAATTAAAAATTTTGGGATAAATTTATCAACTCTCGAGTGTACCAAAATTTAGAATAAGAAAATTATATAGTTTAGCCTTACCATCAAATGTTGAAGGCAATTAACGATGACAGATGCTGAAATAAGTCCTTCATATTATAAAGAATCAAAGTTTGATTTAGTAGCTTTATAGAATTTTGCTTAAATAAGTCCTTTCAGATTAAGATTATTAAAGGCCAAAATGCGCATTTGGCCCCTCAACTTGGCCAACTCTAACGAGTTAGTCCTTTATGTTTGACTCACTGTGAGTTAGTCCCCCAACTTTAAAAAACTTAGCGAGTTCGTCCAAATTGGATGAAATGGTAAACGGAGTTAGATGTATTGTTGACGTGGCATGGAACTATGCTGAGTTGGTGCTGCCATATCAGCTTTTTTTCCACGTCATCCTGTCTCGTCTCTCCCGTTATTCATTTGTTCCGGTGAAGCTCGTTGTCAACACCACCACGCCTTCTTCATGTTTGGATCCTTCCCGGTGAAGGGCCCATCTTGGGCCGTTGGGGGCTGTTCCTTGCCTTCGTTTTCCTTTCTACCCTCTCTCCCGACTCTATCTCTCTTCCCCTTGCCATCATCTGCCAATCGTTTCTCTTCCCCTTGCCATCTCTGGTTCTCGCCAATTGCCAAGGACTGAATTTGCAATACCTTGTCTGATTCCTTCCTCCAGCCTTTTCTCGTCACTGCCAGATCCCAATGGGCACCTGCCTAGAAAAGCTCGCCCCTAATTGTCCAAAATTGTCCGGAGATGGGAATGGAAATGGCCAAAATGTGGACATCGGGTGAGACGACGATGGGTGAGGGAGGAGGACAGCGAGCATCTGCTAAGACGATGGCTGGCGAATGAGGATTGTAGACGAGGAGGATGGGCATCGAGTAAGACACAGGCCGGTGGATGAGGATTGCAAACGAGGAGGGCAGGTCAGGACAGAGGACGAGGAAGGATGGGGAAGGCAGGTGGGCAATGAGGAAGGAGAGAGGGCGAGGAGAGATGAGGGTGATGGTCGGTGGGCAAGGATTGTAGACGAGGAGGGTGGGCGAGGACGACGGATGAGGAGGGATGGGGGAGGTGGGCGAGCGATGAAGGAAGAGAGAGGGCGAGGAGAGATGACGACGGTGTTAAAATCCCAGGCTGAACAATTTCTTTACGTGGGATTGATTCATTTAATTTAGTAAAGTTGAGAGACTAACTCGCTTAATTTGTAAAGTTAAAGGACTAGCCTGCACTGAGTCAAACTAAAAAGACTAACTCGCTCGAGTTTGCCAAGTTGGAGTACCATATGTGCATTTTGGCCATTATTAAATTAAGCTAATCATTATTGGTGAAATTATCAAATTTGAAAGTACCGAAAATTATTAAATCCTCTCAACCAATAAATCCTAGAAATCTCTAAATAACCCAAGAAAAATTATTTTATTAATTTACTCTTTAAATTCCATAAGATACCTACACAAAAAATATTTTTGAATTGGAAAAATTACAAAAAAAAACCCCTATGGTTTGGTCTAACCTATACTTTACCCCCTCTATTTTTAGAAACTTACACTTTATTCTCTCATTCATTTACAGTGTCTAACAACAACTTCTGAAACCCTAATTTAAATTGACTAATATTTATATTCCAGTAATTTTAAGATTTTTTACATTTTTTCACAGCTAACTGACCTTTAAAAAATACTTATATGCATTTACAGGAAAAAAAAATACAATTACAAAAAGTAAAAACTGATAATTTAAAATATCTATTAACTATAAAAAAAATATCAAAGATATTGAAATTACTAGAAGATGAATATCGTACAATTTAGATTACAATTTTAGAAGTTGTTATCGGCAGTATAAAAAAAATAGGAAGTAAAGTATAGGTTTTCAAAAATAGATAAGACGAACTGTGGGTTAGAGCAGACCTCATGGGGTAATTGTAAATTCCCCTTTTGAATTTCTTAAATTGCATTGTCATAATTAATGTATAATTTAGATAAATAATCAATATATAAAAAATCATGAATTTTATAATTTGTTGACCATATATTTTATGTTGATTTGGGTTAAAATCAAATCTTGTCCATTTTAGACTCGACTCTTTTCGGATTTGGGTTATTTTGGGCTCAAGCCAATTCGGGTTCAGTCCAATTTGGGTTTAAGTTGTGTTTTTTTAGGTTTCACTTTAATCAGATTCAAATTGGGTTTGGTACAACTAAGTTTGGGTTACTGATTTTTCTTGTCGAATCGGGTTAGGCCATGTTTGGGTCTAGGTAGGTTGGTGCATGTTTTTTGGGTGGTCCATGTACATACATGTATACACATGAAAAATGATATGAACAAAGATGTAAAATTATATGCATACATAAATAATATAGTAACAATTTTAATATCACATTATAATATTGATAGATAAATAAAAAGAATCATACTAACATATAATTATATATGTACAAAAAAATAAACTTATTTGTAGAAATAATGTCAAATGCATTATTATTCATATGTAAAAGTTTATTCACTTACATATCTTTAACACATCTCTAATCTTATTTATGTATATGTCGCACATGTTTTCTACATATCCATAACTTGCTTTTATTGTTGTGGAATAAGAGTTTTAGAATTTGTAACCCCTATTCGCCCATAAGTGTACAATATGATTGTGTACAAGTGACGAATATGAGTATTATCCCAAGAAAAATTTTATGATTCTAATTAAAAAACAATTCGTGTTAACTTAAGTTAGTTGATTTATTTTTACTTTTACATCTTTTTTTACATGAAACCAATTTCATTTTAAAATTAATATTATGTAGATACAATGATTCATTTGAAAATAAATTTCATGATATTTTATAAAAATTTAGTATGATTACACAAAATTATATTTTCAATATATTATTATAGCTATATAATATTGACTTTTAATTAAAATTAGTTTCGAGTAAAAAATATATAAGAATAAATTTAAGTCATTTTGAAGTCAATTGACTTAAGTTAAAACGAATTGGGTGTAAGTACCAAGTCCTAAATTACCCAACTAGGTAAAGCTAGATTGAAGAACAAAAGATATAAATTCTAGGGTGATGAAAAAAAAGCAAGCGACGCAAGTGTGAAATTGAAATGCAATGAAAGTAAGAGTACTAATGACAACTAACGAGTGCTAACTAAGATAGAATTAACTTGTGAAAGAACCCCTAGGGAGGTACTACTTCAACTCTTTCTTTAAACAAAAAAAAAATTTGAGAAAACTTGTAAGGACTAGTATAAGAGTTATTCGATAGAATATTCTTTAAACAAATATAATATTTACAACATTTAACGGCGAATTGCAAAATTGTCACAACCAAAATGTTAATGATAAATTTACCCATAAAAAAAGTTCAATAAAAAAATTACTCTTACTCATAAACTAAAAAAATTACTCTTACTCATAAACTTTAATGACAAATTTGCCGATTTTGCCTAAATATGCTACAAAAATATTGCAGTAGATTTAAACTTTGAATTAAATATATTTAAAATATGTTTTACAAAAATGGGAATACCATTAAATATTTTGTTAACGTAGTATATTTTCCAAAGTTGTTAAAATTTAGATTCCATATGAAACCATTTTTTATTTTCTATAAATTGTAGTCATAGAATCTAATGAATCATTTTTCTTATTTCAAATTATAAAATAGTAAGATTTTAATATTCATATTGAGATTTTTTTTAAACTTTTTTTTTTTTTTGTTTTCAGAAACATTACTAAGTACTCAATTTGTCCCATTTCTTTTGCACCAATTGGGTTTGCACGCCAACCAAGAAATTAACCAAAATTTTCTCTTCATTTCGGTTCTATGTATCCTTCCCCTATTTGCCATCGCCTTCCCATCACCGTCACCTTCCCTAACCTCCACCAGCCTGCATGTTTCAATTCTAGCAGATCTTGTTCCTCGAGTGTCCGGTCCTTAATCACCCCGTCAGGCTTCGTTCTCATCCCGTCACTCCTCACCTCCATCCAGACCTCATTGCCCCGACCTCTTCTCCTTCAACCCAACCTCCTCGATAGCCCGATCCCCCTCCCTCAAAGAGATTGCTCTTTGATCTATTTTGTCAATCTCTGCTCGGCCTACATCAAGCGCCTTGTCCTCCATCGATTGCCTCATCCTCCATTGTAAATTGTGTCAGAATCTCCTCGCACTGACCTTCACAATGCCTTGACCTCCACACCGACTGTGTCTCCTCACCGGAATCTCATTGAAACTATTTCTACGGGTTTAGGGATTATGAAATTGAGGATATAGTAAATTTTAAACTAAAAGGTAGAATAATAGATAGTATAATAAATTTACTATAAGAAATTTGCTAAAAGAGGAAATTGTGCAATAATTTTGGGACAACTAAAAAATATAGTTCAAATGTTTTAAGACAAAGAATAGTATTTAAGAGTTAAGAGGTGAAAGAAAGAGTAGTATTTAAGAGTTAAGAGGTGAAAGATCCAATCTCCGAGACAATTTTTAACAACCTTGATATTTTTGTAATATAATTCCGAAAAACTAATTAAGAAAGGTACATAGAAAACGTTTTACTGCAGTAAAATATTTCCAGAGACAGTGGATGGGCGATGGATAAGAAAGTGATGATGAGGAAGCATTAGGGATAACGGGGGCGGGGCTAAAAGTGTGTACCAAACGTGGCCCTTACCCAAACACAAAACAATTGGGAAATTGGTTGGTACGGCCCCAGCCCAGATATATTGATTAGATTCCGAATTTCCGATTCAGGAAGCGACAAGTTAGATCGACAAGCGAGGGTTCCAAATGAACAAAACGAGAAGCAACATCTCCATCAAGTGCCACACACCACCAAGAAAGCATCGAATGAGAAGGGGAAATGAGAGATGGGTCATGCCAATGCTTCATCTAAATCATACTCCAACTGAGAAAATTAGAAACCTTCTTCCCAAAGCTACGAAAACCTCCCCAAATTGATCCCATGGGCCCTTCCACTTCGGTCGCTGAGATTGTAACATTACAAACATTGAGTTTCATTGTATAACTACGCCGGACACAATTATTTTTCTTAAATAATATTCGGGCAGTCCTTTTTTATTTTTATTTTTGTTTCATTTTGGTTTTTTGACTTAATTTTGGCTTTAATTTATTTATATTATTATTTGCTAAATTTTTATAGAAAATTATATTTAAAAACAACAAGAATTATAGTTTATACATACACACACACTCCCTCCGTCCCAATTTAGATGAAACATATTTCTTTTTGAAATATCTTAAAAAGTTGAAACGTTTCCTCTTTTATAAAATTTTAAACAATCAATTTGCTATCTTGCCCTAATTTAAACTCTCACTACACAAAACCAAATAAATAATCTTTTTTTAATTTTTATTCAATCTCTCACCTCATAAAACCCAAAAAAGAATATTTTCTTTTTTAATAATTATTTAAACTTTTACTACACAAAAGCCAAAAAAATTAATTTTAGTTCCATGTGTCAAATTGAAAAAAATAACATAAATTACATACGCCTTAATCTATGTATCCAGAAAAACGTTTAATCTATTTTGGGACGGAAGAAGTATATTATTTTTTACCAAATAATAATATATATAAATATAAGTCAAACAACTAAAATAAAGTAAAGAATTTGGGATGAGTTGTGAAAGATTATTTTAAAAGATGATTTTTAAAAAAATTTATTTTAAAAACTAATATGTCAATATAGTTACTTCTTAAAATTACTTGAACAAAAAATATCATTCCTCTTAAAATAGATAGATGTTTTCAAAAAAACTAATCGTGTCCACTATAAAAATGCATTAAACTGGCTAATTATTTTTTGGGTTCAGATAACTTAGGCTCAATTCGTTTTGGGTTAATGTAGGTAGATTAACGGGTTATTGGGCTATAAACTTGGAAATCATTTGAAATTGTCCCTAGAGTTGGTCAAATTTACAGACCTGCCCCACCCTCCTAAACCCTCGCCAATCCTTTTTCCCCCTGTCCACTGCCACCCAACTCCTTATCCAACCATCGTCCCTATTCCTGTCTACATCCATGGTGTAAGATCACGACCAACCCTACACTCAATCGTCACCCCTACTCTTCATCACCATCCACCGTGTGAGACACCTTCACTCCCCAGTCCACCATCATCCTTGCTCCTTGTCGTCATTCAATGTGCATTATCAAGAACAACTCCCTGCCCCACTGGCACCACACAACTAAATCTCCCTGATGAGGAGATCTTGAAAGGAAACGGGGGGAATAGAGTACTAGACCAAAGAAAGGAATTTGAAAGAATGAGAAAAGCAGAGAACCTGACCAGAACCTAGATCATTGGGGCATTGTTGGAAGAGCCACTGGCAAAAGCAAGGGCAGAAGAGAGACCTTAATGAAGAGCACATCAAATTTCTTAGGGGCCAAAAGGGGAGTTGAATTGGAAAATTTCATGCTTAGAAAATTGTGGAACAATTCCGCTTTCATTTGTTTCTACATTGAATTATTGTTGTTATGCTATTATTGGTTGCTTTTGTTTTACTTACACATTATCAATCTAATCATTCTTTGCAGTAGAACTCACTACAGCACATAATTTGGAAGAAATTGGAAGGTAAAATTGTGAAAAAAATCACGCCTTATGATAAAAAGGCGTTAACATGAGGCTGTTAATGTTAGATAAACTGCCTGTTAATAGTCAAAATTGTGATGATCCTTCTTGAATTATCAATTATAGTTAAGCCTACTATAACTCAACAGATGCTGTTATATTTTAACAGCTTAGATCACTTTGCCATAATAACTATACAACCATTTCCCCTATTTCTAACATATAGAGCTCTCTTCATCCTTATCCATAAGTGATAAGTAGAATCCTCACCTCAATATTTCTCATCAAGAAATTGAATATGCTGAGTTTTTTTTTCAATAGACTTCCTAAATAAGCTAGTTACTTAACTAGACTCCATTTAATTTTAATGCCTAAAATAGATTGTTTTGCCAGTGTCACTGAGGTACCATCCACCTAGAGCATATGCTTCAACTTAACAAATGTTATTGTTAACGTCTTCTATGCCTTACGGATTATAGTTTAAAATAATTGTAAAATGTTTGTAATTTTAAAAAGATATAAAGCTCGAGATTTGTGGAAAGAAATAGGGAATGAAACATAATTCTATATAAAATGTTTCTTAATATACCTCCATCAAATTAAATCCTATTTTGACTTCCCATTATTCCATATACAGTAGCAGCAAATATATATATATATATAGAGTGAGTGAGTGAGTGAGAGAGAGTGAGTATTTTTGGGTTTTATATGTATGCTTTTGAGCCTTTGTAAAAGATATATATGTATGTTTCCGAATTTTATATGTATGCTGCTATATTTTATGTAAAGAACACAAATGCTACATTTTTATATGTATGTTTTTATTTCCAAATTATTTGAAACTGAGAAACAATTGTATAAAACTGGTTGTCATTGTATGAAACTAAGTTTTTTTTAGGAGATTGTTATCCTAGCTTTTGCATGAATTTAGGTTATTATTGTATGAAACTGGGCTCCTTTTGTATGTAGCTAAGCTCTTTTCATATAAAACAGGGCTTATTTTGTGTAAAATTGAGCTTTTTTTATGTGATGCTGAGGTCCTTTTATATAAAGTCGAGTTACAGTTATACAAGACTAAGTTCTTAATGCATTAAATTGGATTTCTATTTTATGAAATTGATATAATGACATACAAAACTGAATTACTATTGTACAAAAAAAAAAGATACTTGAAAATAACATCTATGATAGTTACCATATTTAATTTTCTAAATAAGGAGTTATGTGAAAAAAAAATGAATGAATGATACAAAACTTCTTTGCGCAAAATCAAAAATAAAAAATAACTTTGATATTATTTTAATTTGTTTCATTAAGATTATCTGCATCTAGAGTAATTTCATTTAAGGCTAAAGTTATATTTTGCTACTACTTAATATATTGGCTTGTTAAACAAAATGTTTGAATAATATAAGAGAAAGAGATAGAATCCATAGAAGAAAGTGCAAGGATGAATATGGTGGATTAAAAAAAATGCAAAGAATTAAAATGGTAATGATAATTACCAAAATTAGTTCTGAAGGATATTTAATTAATGATAGTTAAAGCACAATTACTTGACTTATTCTAACTAATAGCAAATTTCCTTTTTATCTACAATTAACAAAATATCACAGTAATTTAACTGGGTGTACATCCACCTGGTGTATTTCAAACTTTTCGAGTGCCACTCGCCACCTAAGATCAAACGACACACACATATATTAAATTAATCTTGCAATAAATACTTATTTTGTTCGTCGAATTCTAAGAAAATTTCTGAAGAAAAACAAAATACCCTCAAAGATGGGACAAACCTTGGTTATTTTCTATTTTCCTTATTTGTGTACAGACTTACACACGACCAAAAAGAATATTAAAGTCCAGTGTCATGTAAAACAAGATGGAACCGAAAGGTTTTATAAATTTTTTCTTTTTTGGGTACAATATGAAATAGAGTTGATGAAGATTAACATTTAACACCTAATTCAATTTAATCTAAAATAACTAATTTTTATTTTATATTTTCTTTACTCAAAACTAACTTTATTTAAGAGCATTTTAGCATCCTAGCTGACGTATGCCAAGGATGGATGCTTAACTCCATTTGTTTGTTTGTTTTTTCCCAAAGCTATTTGTTTTATTTTTCTTTTCCCAAATTTTACATTAAAATATGAAATAATCATGTTATCTTTAAAGATATATTTTTTTTTAAGATTTATTTGTTTCTGTTAAGAAATTTAAATCTATCACTTTTTTTTAATGTTAAATAATCATGTAAATTGTACAACCAACATATCTTATTAAACACTAATAAACATTCAACCATCACAATCAAATAGCACCACAATCATATAAATTGTAATTCTCTTGCCAGTCTTAAGCACTCAATCCACCACACTAGATATTCAATCACCATAATCAGACACTTAGGCAATATAATTGAACACTTGGATATCATACAAGTCTAAAACATATACTCAAAATAGGTTGACAAGACACTCTCTTAATAGATTTAAACACTAAACTATTATACTAGATATCTAACTACTACAATTAGACACTTGGATGCTAAATAAATATAAAATGATGGAGTTAGACACCTTTATACATAGTATAAAATTCAAGAGTCTAATGTCCATTTCTATGTATGATATGTCTAATTCTATGTATAAAATGTCCTATTATATATACATGTTGTTTAGATTTATATAAAAGGCAAAATTGAACAATGTGTCCTTAAAATATACCCCATTTTGTAAATTTATCACCAAATTGTCGAATGTTGTAAAAGTAGGATTAAAATAACTTTTCATATAAAAAAATGCCCTTCCTTCCGTTATTTCCGTCAGTGATACCAGAAATTTGAGGGTAAAATACAAAATTAGCCCCTGAATGTAAGTAAAACGGACACAAGATCTCTTGAACATAAATTTGAAACACATAACTCTTTAAATAGCCGAAAAACATAAAAATATAATAAAAAGTATAAAGCACTACAAATTTAATATGCCCAATGAAAATTAAAGCATCCAATCCCTTCAAATAATTATACAAAATATTTTAGGTCCTAAAAAAAAATATAATTTGACACATTTATCTATTTTTTTTCCAACTTAAACCTTAAAAGCCAAAAAAACTAAAAAAGTTGAATGAAAAACTACCAATTCGACATGTCATCTCAAATTAAAACATCAAATCCCTTGAAATAATTTTGGAGACTATTCTAGATGCCAAAGGAAGAGAATTTGATACACTCACCTCTTTTTTTTAACTTAAACCATAAAATAGCAAAAGAAACTGAAAAATAGAATGAAAAATAAAAAAATTATCAATTCAACAAGCGCATCCAAAATTAAAGTATAAAATCCATTTAAATAATTATGTATACTATTCTAGATGCAAAATAAGTAGAATTTGACACAACTATCTATTTTTTTCAACCTCAAACATAAAATAGAAAAAAAAACTCAAAATTAGAATGAAAAAAATAAGAAAATTACCAATTCAACATGCACATCCCAAAATAAACCAAACAAATCCATTGAAGTAATTATGGATGCTATTATAGATTCCAAATAAATAAAACTTGACACACTTATCTATTTTTCGTAACTTAAACCATAAAATAGCAAGAAAATGAAAATAGACTGAAAAATAAAAAAAAATTACCAATTTACCAATTCAACATGCCCATCCAAAATTAAAGTGTAAAATCCATTGAAATAATTATGGATTCTATTGTAGATTCCAAAATAAATAATTCAACACATTTATCTATTGTTTAACTTAAACCATAAAATAGCAAGAAAATGAAAATAGACTGAAAAATAAATACATTACCAATTCAACATGACTATCCAAAATTAAAGCATGAAATCCATTGAAATAATTATGTAGACTATTCTAGATTCCAAATGAATAGAATTTCAAATACTTATATATTTTTTTCAACTTAAATCATAAAATAGCAAAAAAAAACCAAAAAATAGAAGGAGAAAAAAAATTAAAAATTCGACATGCTCAGAAAAAATTAAATTATAAAATACCTTTAAATAATTATGGATACTATTCTAGATAAAAAATAAATAGAATTTGACACACTTATCTATTTTTTTCAACTTAAACCATAAAATAGCAAAAACAAAAACAAAAAATAGAATAAAAATATAAAAAAATTACCAATTCAAAATTTTCATCCAATATTAAATAATAAAATATCTTTAAATAATTATGGATACTGTTCTAGATTCAAAATAAATATAATTTGACACACTTATATGTTTTTTCAACTTAAAAGATAAAATAGTAAAAAAAAGGAAAACAAAATGGAATGAAGAAAAAAAAAACACTACCAATTCAACATTCCAATCCAAAATTAAAAAATATATAATTTTTTTAAGGTATTTGATATTTTAATTTTAGATGAGCATGTTGCATTTGTATTTTTTTTATTTTATTCTTCTTTTGTTTTGTTTTGTTTTTTTTTTTGCTATTTGTGGGTTAAGTTGAAAAAATAGATAAGTGTGTCAAATTCTATTTATTTTTCATCTATAATAGCCTCCATAATTATTTTATTGGATTTTTTTCTTTAATATTGGACGGGCATGTTGAATTGGTAATTCTTTTTCATTATTTTTTTCTTTTGTTATTTTATGGTTTAAGTTGCAAAAAATATATAAGTGTGTCAAATTTTATTTATTTGAAATCTATAGTAGTATCCATAATTATTTCAAGGTGTTTTATGCTTTAATTTAGGATGGGCATATTGAATTGGTAAATTTCTTATTTTACATTGGCATTTTTGCAAATTTTTGTTGTTTTATGTTTTAAGTTGAAAAAAATAGATAACAATGTGAATTTTTTTTATTTTGTATTTATAATTGTATACATACTTATTTAAAGGATTTTATACTTTAATTTTGGAATGGGCTTGTCAAATTGATAATTTTTCTTATTTTTCAGTTTTTTTACTATTTTATGGTTTAAGTTGAAAAAATATGTGATTGTTTCAAATTCTATTTCTTTGTCATCTAGAATAGTATCTAAAATTATTTTAAGGCATGTCGAATTGGTAGTTTATCATTCAACTTTTAGATTTTTTTGTTTTTTAAGGTTTAAGTTGAAAAAATTAGAAAAATGTGTCAAATTATATTTTTTGGTATCTAAATTTTTCTCTGTAATTATTTGAAGGGACCATATACTTTAATTTTTAATAGGCACATTAAATTTATAGTGTTATTTATTTATTTATTATATTTTATGGTTTTCGGCAATTTAACGAGTTATGTGTTCTAAATTTATGTTCAGGGGGTTTTGTGTCCGTTTTGCTACCATTCAAGGGCTAATTATATATTTTTTCTTCAAATTTCTATTAGTGCCGACGGAGATAACAGAAGGAGGGGTATTTTTACTATAAAATATTATTTTAATCATACTTTTACAATGATTGACAATTCAGTAGTAAATTTATGAAAAGAGATATATTTTAAAAGCAGATCATTCAATTTAGCCTATATAAATTGTATCAAATACTTTTACAACATTTGACAATTCAGTGGTAAATTTACGAAAATAAGTATATGTTAAAGGCAGATAATTTAGCCTATATAAAATGTATCAAAGTTCATTTACATGTAAATAAGATACAAACATATAGGAAACTATAAAAATATACATGATTTTTTTTACTTAAGCATCCTTAAAAATAATATGACTATTTACCAATTAAAGGTAACCATCACGTAAAAACATGCAGTTTTCAATGGCTAAACTTCCAACTGCTAAGCCATTAGAAATTTTCAATGTGTACAGCTGTTGGAAAAAGGAGACTATTTTCTAACGGTTGCACATTGGAAATTTTGAACTAATGAGATGATGCTTTTTAGGGTTTAAGTTTCCAATAGCCAATCTGTTGGAAGTTCTGAAATTTTAATTTCTAATAGCTAGGTCATTGGAAATTTTCAATGAATGTAGCCGTTGGAAAAAGGTAGACTAGTTTCCAATAGTCAAGCCATTGGAAAATGAAAATTTTAATTTTCCCCTACTTTAAATCGAGTGGGAAAACAAAATTTAAATTTCCAACGGTTAAGCCATTAGAAACCAAATCTTTTTATGTCAAATGGGGCATTAGTGATACGGTGCGTTTTGGTTGTTCATTTTCCAACAACAGCCTAGCCATTAGAAAATCAAATTTAAAAGGTCCCTCCAAATCAAGCTCCTCACCTTTCTTTCCTCCCTCTATTTTTTCCCACAAGTGCACACATGCACAAATCATCAAATTAGCTGCCTGATGTCCGTCATTGCTATTTATTTCGCATAAATTGGTAGATCTGGTGCTGATCTAGCAAACCCAGTTAATTTTTTTTTTGTTTGCATTTTATAGTTTATTTTTTTTTTATTTTTGAGTTTTTGAGATATATGAAATTTTTTGATTGAATGAGTGCAATTTTTTTTACTTGTTTTCACAATTTGGATGCTTACCTAGTAATATTTAACATTTGTGGTTCAATTCAGATGTTAGTTGTGGAAGGATTTATATTTTCTCTTTATTTTTCATTTTTTTGTGAAAATGAGGAAAAATCTAAGTGATTTAGGTTGTGGAATGTGTTAAATATTGGTGATTTGCTATTGTTGTTGTTAGGAAGTGAAGTTGTTAGTTTACCAATTGACATATGTAATTTCTTGAATTTTTAAAATTTTTTAATTTCAAGAATTAAAAGAAAATTTATATCTTGTTAGTTTTAATTACCTTTTTTGATATGGAGTGATGTATGTTTGTATATACTTACCAAGTAATTAGCCATGGGAAAAAAAATTCCCTATATTTTTTTAAAAAAGATATTTTCCAACAGACCTCAAAAATCGTTAAAGAGAATGCTATAAGGTTAGGCCATTGGAAACCTTCAACAATTCATATTCCAATGCACCAATGGCCAACTATTGGGCTGTTGGAAATTTTTTCCCAACGCATCATTTGCCAATGGGTTATTTTCCAACACGAGACTGTTGGAAATAGCATTTTTCTTTTTTAGTAGTGAAAAATTGAATAATCAAACAATCTTATCCCCAATGCTTGAGAAACGATTATAGACGTTCAGAGACTAAAAGCAGACACTCAAATAGCAGAAGTAGATACTACCAACCAATGTTAGACACTCTAGAGTATAAATTCTTAACCTATAATTGGACATGTAATGATGTTAGTGCTCTGTTAATGGTGGATGTCCGCCAGCATAGATGCTCTCACATCTTTTTTTAATTTGAAAGTTAATATTATTTAGATATGATAATCTATCAAAAGTAAAATTTTTAATATGTTAAATTTTTCTTTTTGAAAGGTAATATTGTGTAGGTATAATAATGATCCATCACTTTATATGCAAAACTCATTCTAAAATGTATTCTTTTTCCAAAATTTTTGTTATTTCCACTCTTTTTACACAAGGAAAAATTCAATTTTTTTAAACAAATTCATTCTAAAATAAATTTGTGGGTTTCCAAACAAAGTTTGAGAGAGTCAGTTTGAGTCGCAACTGGTCGTAATCTCGGAGGATAGAGTTGAAACTTGAAAGAGAAGGATTTTGGGGAAGGATATGGATGATAATAAAGAGCGGAGTGGTAAGTGAGAATTAATAAGACTCGATGCCTCCATTAAAATATACGATCAAGTTCAATACCAGAGCAATTTTCGATCTTATCGATCAAATAAGTTTTTATATTATTTTAAAATGATTCAATGTATGCCTAGAACATTTTTTTTTTCTGAAAATTATTATAGTTTCATGCAGTCTAGTTTGGTGGATAATTTGTACTGGTTGTCTAATTATAGACAAAAACTCGAGTGTGATTTGGTTGTTGGTACCATGTCAAAGTTCATCGCATTTGTAGCTGCACCCGCTTAAACGTGATTTTGACATAATGTGGGCCTTATTTTTTAGATTCTTTTTTTTTTTCTTGTTCATTTCTTCTTTCAATTAAAGGATTAAGTATACCTTTCCCCTAAGATCTGATGCTAATCATAACTACATCGTAAATTTGGGAACTTAGGATTGTTCATTTTGATTTATATCAGATTAATGAGAGTGCATTTGATGTTGGATTGAGTAGGGTTTCTCACGGGTCATGAAGAGTTTGTTGAATAAGTATAAAAAAGTTTATGAGTTAGGCTATTATTACATTATTGTGGCACCACAACAAAAAACCCCTTTGTGTTGTGTTTCTTCGATGTATATTGCTTGCCTAAGAACTACACAAGACCCCTGTCCCGTTCCATTTGGCCGTAGAGTAATCCATGGCAATTGGAGGCTCACCGGCCGCCCCACGCTTCAGATCCACTGATTTGGCATCAGATTCGCTGATGAGCACTAAGATAGCGTAGGACTCCATGCTCGGCCTAGACTCGTGCATGTGGTGGATATGGCGGAAAATTGACATATCCAACACAATGGGTCAGTGAACGGTGCTCGGATGGGCTCCTTTTAGGCAATGGGTTTAGGGAATAACAGGATAGGTAAGGGGTTGCAATTAGGGACAAACAGGGTCCATCGGCCAAGGGTGGATCTAGTGTGGACGATTCAAATCTAAGGCCGGAATGCTCTAGCAAAGCTAAAGGTTAGGAGGGAGAATCGGACGAGTACCACATTGGTGATGACTGAGGTGAGAGAAGTGGGGAGGTGCTTTATTGATGGCGAATGAATAGGACATAAAAACCAGTCTGCTCTATTCTGGCAACCTATGAAAGAGAGAATGAGGAAACAGAAGGTGTGTTTACACATCATTAACTGGTGCAAAGGACTATAATTTCCTCTAAGTCCAGTCTTCTTTTCATGGCCGTCCCAGCCTTTTAACCAACCTCCACCGATTGATCAACTAATCAGCTTAATTTCATCCGAGCTGTCCCTTAAACTTATTCCAATACATTTTCCTTTCATATTTTCTAAATTTATTTATAACACTACTAAAAAAATAGACTTTACCAACTGTCATTTACCAACGTGCAGTAGTTGGTAAAGTGAATTTACCAACTGCTGCACGTTGGTAAATGGCCGTTGGTATTCCATACGTTGGAAAATTTTTTACCAACGGTCATTTAAAGGACTCGGTTTCCATCGCGTAGTTATAGTTACCAACTGCTGCACGTTGGTAAGTTACCAACTGCTGCGCGTTGGTAAATTACCAACGGGCAGCAGTTGGTAACTTACCAACGTGCAGCAGTTGGTAACTTACCAACTTATGCGCATTGGTAACTTACCAACTTATGCACGTTGGTAAATGGGTTACCAACTGCTGCACGTTGGTAAGTTACCAACTGCTGACAGTTGGTAACTTGGCAGTTGGTAATTACCAACGTGCGGAAGTTGGTAACGGTGCTGTTATAAAACCGTTGGTACTGACCCATCGCGGAAGTTGGTTTGTTTCACATTTGCGCGTTCGTTATGTATATTAAACGTTCCAGGTTTCGGTTGTTTCGTATTTTTCCCCGTTTCAATCCACATTCAAAAGTAAATTACCAATTCAAAAGTACGCCCGGCTTTACTCAGCAATAAACATTACACAACTATGGCAACGTAATTGAAATATTAATATTCTCAACTACAGCATAATTAAAGCAATAACAGATATGTCTGAAAGAAAGCATTCAACATTCAACGGCTTACACATTTCATAACTATCAAGTCAGTCTGATTTAGGTCTAAAAATAATTATGTTGCCATGCTCTAATACAAGAACTGCAGAAATGCGCTAACCTGTTGATGACGCCCATCACGGAGTCCCGACTATCTCCTCATCCTCTGACTCCGAGTCATCCGGATAATGTGGAACTGGTTGTGCCAGCGGGCATGGAAGATTTAGCGAACGACAAATAATCTCCAACTGCGCCTGGTTTGCCTCCAATGCAGCTCTCTGAGCCTCCATCTCTGCTCTCTGTCTCCTCTGATTCCATTACACACAAAATCTGTTCGTAATCATAAACACCTCAATCTATTAAATGATATACGTACTCAAGTTTTAGGTTGAGTTACTAAAAATAACAAAAGTATGCTTCAATGTTTACCCTCTCAAGTTTACAGTATTTTTAGATAGACAAAGTTAATTCTCAATAAAGTTGTTCTTATGATTAACGTACGGTCATCATTATTGTTCTTATTGTTCTTATTACTGTCATTGTTTTTAGTACTTAAATTCATAATTTTTAAAGAATATTTTATTACAAAGCCAGGATTTACTAAGCTTTTAAGTACCTTGACTAAGCTATTTTATCTTAATAAGTTAAGCCATCAAGTTAAGTAAACTCATGTACAATATGATTAAGGGTAAGAACTGATAAGTTCAATTGAAGACAATAATTTAATCTTGTAGTTAGAACATAAAAGTTGGGGTAGGATTTGCACAATAAAATCCTTTCTAGTAACCATTGAATGTTTGAGCTCTCATTAAATCAGTATATATTTTGTTATATATACTGATCCTAAGTATTTAGGGTTTACAAGTTTAGGTATATTGTGTTGGGTTTAAGTGTAGATGTATGGTATAAGGTAAAGGTTAGGGAAAACCTTAGAAGTTTGCGTTAAAGTCATGTTTGGTACAATCAGGATACCTGGATTTCTTCGAATGACAGTGATAACTCCTCTTCAGTGGTCCTAATTAAGTATTTGTTTTAATCTTTTCTCTATTGGTATCCAAATTCATTTACGAGGTATTTTTTCTGCATTATTATTGTCATATGCCTGTCCACATGGTTTTATTATAATTTCATAAAGTTTTATTATCAATACTATCTTATGACATAATATAACCATTTACACTAAAGCACTCCAACTAAACCATAACTACACCTATTACCATGAACTTATTTAAATAATCATGTCATAAAATAATATACACAACGCACAAAGAAATTACATATTAACTATAATACAGAAGAAAAAATATGCACAGATAACAAATAATTAACATAAATTTCATATTCAAATCTAAAGCCACAGTGTTCAGACCATAGTGAGAAGTATTTCCGTTTTATTACCAATATTAGTAATTAAAACAATTTCCCTTAAAATCATTCCGTTCTCAAATATACACGAAAAGAATTATGAACTAACCTCGAACGACAGGAGAAACAATGGGTACTTCTTCACGCTAGACAGATGCAGGGAGGAACTGAAAAATGGGGGAAAAATAACTTAATATACTGGTAATATAAGAAATTTCTTCAAATGAAACTAAGTATCATTAATGTACACGATCAATTTAAACAAAATACGGTACGGAGATTATTATTTGTTTCATTATAGTTATGTATAACCGTCATGTTATTATCTTTTCTCTCTTAATGCATCATTTATTTTAACTTATGTATATCTGTTTTAAATTGACACATTTTTTTTTTAAATTTCAGATAAGGCGAACACATATTTTGTACATACCTAGTTTCCATCGTTGAGTATACAATTTGACCTATATATATGGCAATGAGTTTGAGTTTTTGGAACTGGCTTTTCTTAATCGCTTATTAATATCAACTTTGTTTAACTTGTGAGATCATTCTTTGAAACTAAAGCTGGTATTCTACCATATAATCTGTTCGATAGTTTTTTATTTCAGAAATGAGTTATTAAAAGTTCTAATGCAATAGTATATGGTTCAAGTGAACATTCCATAATTAAAAGTAGTTGAATATATTCCTTTGGGTATTTTAAAAAGGGATCGAGTTTCATTTTAATTTTTCTTCATTTTTAAGTAATTTAATTTGTGAGTTCATTATTTTAAAAATGAATCATAAAGAGTTGCCATAAAAAAGGGAACATAAAGAAGAAACATAGTAGCATCCACTAATTGTTGCACAAATTTATAGTTACCAAAAAAATGCTTATTATATTTACATAAACAAATATTAATAATACATTAAATACATTAAATGCATTTACTTCTAATAAACTTTATCTATCTAAATAATTTATATATTTCTCAAGTTACTAATAATTTCTATATCTATAATGGATTTTAATATTTATAAACCAATACTTAATGCTTGTTGCAATATTAATATTAACTTGTTTAACATTTTATTCATTTTTCAATTACTTCAAAAATAGAAGTATCATTTTTTTTATAAAGATTTTAGCAAATCTAATTTTTATTTTAAAAATTATTTTTCACCATATGAAAAAAATATAAATATTCTACAATATTTTGTCATTGCAAAATGTAAATATACTACCTAAACAAATCACTTAACTCTAATTTTTTCATCAATTCTAATTAATCCCGAAAATAGACAAAAAATTGTAAAAAAATGCACATAAAAAAACAATTGTAATGGGTAAGCTAAAAACTAAATCTCCAACCAAATGCAACACAAAATAACAAATATTGCACATATTTCAAACCAAATTAACACAATATAATCCGAAAATACGTAATTATTAAGGAAAAAAAAATCAAAAAATCCGAAATAAACGCGGTTACCTCAAAAAAATATATTAACTTCCTTCAAACACCTCCAAATCGCTTCAATCCTGCAATAAAAACCAACATCTTCAACCCATTATCAACCAAGAAGCTCAAATAGGGAGAAATACATCCACAAAAAAATGAAAAAATCGCTGAAAATTAATTAACCTTCAGATCTTGCAAAACGACAGCAGATCGACGTATCTCCGACCTCAAAAAAGATGTTTCCGGTCCAAATCGAAGGAGACAAGTGAATGTGTGTGATGTGTACGTGAGATACGAAGCGAAGAGACAGGAGAGAGAGAGAGAAACCAGAACATAAGAAGAAGGAAGAAGAAGACGCGAGGCTCGCGACGCGCGGGGGGTGGGGGGGGGGGGGCATTTTAAATTTTTTTACCAAAACGCACCGTTTTAATTAAAAATTTTCCAACGGCTCAAGCCGTTGGTAAAAAAAAAAAAAAACACCAACTGCCGGAAGTTGGAATTTTACCAACGGCTCAGGCCGTTGGTAATTACTAACGGTTTGCACGTTGGAAAAAAAAAAAGTAAAATTTTTTTTTTACCCCTCACCAACGCGTGCACGTTGGAAAATATTTATCAACAGCTAGCCGTTGGTAAATCACCCTTAAAAAAAAAAAAATTACCAACTGCTGGGAAGTTGGAATTTTACCAACGGCTAAGACCGTTGGTAATTACCAACGGTTTGCACGTTGGAAAAATAAAAAAAAAACCTGTTAAATTTTTTCAAACCATCACCAACGCGTGCACGTTGGAAAATAATTACCAACGGTTTTACGCGTTGGTAAATTAGCAGTTGGAAAAGCGTGTTATTTTAGTAGTGTAATATTTTAATCTAAACTACTTAACAATGAATTCAAAATTATCTAATTGTAAATGCAAGATAATCTTTTTACCAAAAAGGTTGAGAATAATAGTAGGCTTCCCGGATGTGTGTTCGTGTTTAAGAATTTAGTGCCAAAACTAAGGGTTAAAAGTTTAATTGGCCTTAATTTAACCTCTAATTAACCTCGTCCAAAAACATTTGCATAACATTTTCTCTAAAGGCATACGGTTTTTTTTTTGTTGCAGATGTTTGACGAAAAAAATATTAAGGAATGAGTGTTGAAAGAAAAATATTTTACTGAGTCAGTCTTCCGGATTATGTAACATTATGTTTTTAAAACGAATTAGACCATTGGCCCTAATTAAGGATATGATTGCATCAGAAATAAATTCGACCTTAGACTCTTTTTTTTTTTTTCTCATTAAGTCAGCTAATTCGTTTTAACTTCAATGACTATATTCTTTTTCCTTGTTAACTTGAAATTTTGTTCCTCATTGCTCATATTAATTGCAACTAAAATTATAAATATTACAATACTCCTTTTGTCCCAAATTATTTATCAATGTTTCTATTTTGATATATCTCATTTTTGTTATTCACCTTTTTAATTAGAAAATCAAAATTTCTATTTTTAACTATTTTATCCATAATTTAATACGTTGAAAATTTTAAATCACAAAAATATTGAGATATTAAATATGAGTGAAATTGGTAACATGCTCATTTTTACCAATAAAAACTACATTTATTGTAACTTCCTTAAATCATCATGTGTTTTTCTCTACCTGACAATACAGTTTGGAATGAAAGGAGTAGTACTTTGGCTTTTAATTATGAAATAATTACACTTATAACTAATATATTCCATCAAGAATCTATAATACTTCATGAGTCAATATGCTCAAAATCGTGCACTAATAGATATTGTACTGTACGAGCTTTTGGTAATCAAATGCTACCCAGTCTGAAACCCAAACAAGGGCACCAACATGGATTATCATCACTGGAGATTGAACCCATGTAGACAAACAAGTCACGCAAAATTGATAGAAATATCTTTGCTTATCCAACTCAGTTAGTAAAGATAAAAAATCATTTCAGTTGAAGTATAATATTAAATTGTACTACATTGTGACAACATTCTCACGTTAAAACTATTTAAAAAGTTTTAAAATACTGTTGGATTTGTTCCAAGCAAATATTTAATTTTGATGATGACAAGTATATTGTTTTAGTGTGCTTAATATCACTTCATTTGATCAAAATAAGGCTTATTAAACTTGTGCTTAATTTTCAAGTATTTCAAGTGTTATTTCAAAAAATATGTTTTAAGTTTATTGAGAAAACTTGATTTTGAAGAAAAGTTTATTGAGAAATCAAGTTTGATTTCAAAATGACAAGTTTTTCTAAGTTGTTTCATGATTAATCCATTAAAAAAATAGTTTAACATGTCTTTGTATCACCTAAGTCTAACATGCTTTCAAGTTTATATTTTAATGCGTTAAAATGATTTAATCTGTAGTCTGGAATTTCTGGAAATTTTTGAGACATCAGGTAACGCGTTAAACTTTGGTTTTAACCTGTTACTCGCAAGTCTAAAAGCTTCCGCCCAAATTCTTCGACTAGTATGATTTGAGTCAAAATTTAAAATATGACTTGGACAAATTAGAAAATGCCACCTGGACACTCTGGCAAAGCTTTTAATGACCTATCTTTAGTTGTTTTTTACCGTTGAATGACGAAATCGAGTTTAATGTGTTAAACCCAGATCTTAACACGAAGTGTGGAACTTTTCTTACATAAAAAACATAGCAACAGTCACTAGTTTTTCAGAAGCTTTTCCAGACGACTCCAACAGGATTTCAACGTCTCTTTAACCCTCAAATAAGTATAAATATATGGAGAAACACCTTAGAGATAGCTCATAGCCATAAGATCAAGTATCCATCATCAAATCCAAGAGAAAGAGCTTCTCTTGAGAAATTCATTGTTGTAGTTGTACTTTCACTTGTATTTCTAGCAATAGTGTTTTTGTGTGAGCTTGTAAATATTTCAAGTCTTAGAATCTCTTGAGTGTAGAGTAATTTCTAGTGAGCTTTGGAGAAAACTAGAGATTAGTTGAGTGTGAACTTTGAAGAAAAGACCATTGTAATTTTGATCAAGAGATAGTGGAGAAAATCTCAAGTGGCCAAGTTTGATGAGAGGACGTAGACTCCGGTTGATGGAGTTGAACCTCTATAAATCTCGGTGCATTCTTTTCTTTATCTTCCTTTATTTATTTGCTTTATTTGTGATTAGCATTACTTAATTTGTTGTTGATTTTTAGTTAAGTAAATTTAATTGTGAAATTTGATTTTGTTAAAGTTTTAATACATCAAATTCACCCTATTTTTGGTTGTACTTGGGCCAACAAATACAACTTCGTGAAATAGACAATTTTCCCTCAACTTTTTTAGTAACCCCTCTTACATTAAATATATACTTGTGACCAGGGGCGGAGCCAAAAAAAATTATCAGTGGGGGCAACAAATAATTCTTTTACAATATGTAACTATAAAATTTAAAACCTGTGGGGTCAAATTACAAATTTTATTAAAGAGACAATACTAAATATGTAATTTTCCCAAAATTTCTAAAATTGAGTGGGGGCAATTGCCGCCTCTGGGTTAAACGTGGCTCCGCCCTGCTTGTAACATGCTTATGATTACCTTAAAAAAAAAATTGATAGAAAATACCAGAAAAATCATAAAATGCTTCTTGGGGTTTTTTCAAAAGGATATCATCGCTCGATGACGGATCAAAAAGGAAAAAATAAAATTAAAGTGACGTTCGAAACATACGCATCAAAACATCAAGATTTAATTATGCTAGGCATTCATTTATTAACAAACACAATGGAAATTTATTTTTCTGTTGACCGTTTTGTTTTTTGGATCCATTTTCACAGTCCACGTGACATTTATTTTCAATTTTAAAATCTACTACTGTATAAAGGGGTGGGATTTCATATGGTTAAAGAGTTGGTTGATGCTTTACATGATGGAGTGAGATCCATAAATTGTTACCAAGGTTGGAGTTGGATGATGGCAATCAATATGGTAAAGATACTCGCATAATTAAAAGTCAACTCAATTGATGTAAAAAAAAAGCAAAGAGTATTTTAGAAGGAAAAATAAGGTGATGATAATAAAGCGCATGAAAAGAGGTTGAAAAAAATTATTTAATAGTAATTTTTAAACATTAAAAGTTTGAAAAAGCTATTATAATTATTTACAATTTATTTCAAACTTTAGCATTGATTTTAGAGGTTATTCTTAAATGATTAAAAAAGAAAAAAGCAAAATGCTTCTTAAACGAAAAGGGGAAATAATCCATGTAAACTTCTATTACTTGCATGTGAAGTATTATCCTAGTACCAAATTTTCGGGTGCATGTGACGTGAGGAGCCCCCAGGGATCTAAATTCATAGGCTGATAGAAACAATATTCAGTAAGCTTCTTCTGAATATTTGTAATATCTTCCTTAACTCTAAAAGCATTATAATATGAATCTTAATATAAAAAAACTTCTATTACGTCCATTTGAAAAAAAAAAACAGGCTTAGCTAGTGCAGTTAAGATTGCGCCTCTTAAAGATTTTTCAGATTTTCGCCTCCCCAAACATCTGTTTCCTTTCTTCCTGTTTTCTTCTTCCCCTTCTTTTATTTTCCTTTTTTTAAAAAAATAATAATAAGAATAAGAAAATACTACTAGTTCAGATTACTGGACCGGTCTGATTGCGAATCCTTGGGTAAGGCTGACATTTTGGTTGAGTGGAACACAATTTTAGCCCAGTCCGTGTCCAGTCAAGCCCGTTTCAATTGCAGAGCAAATTAGTCTACGGCCCAGCAACCTGCAGCAAATCGACTGAGCTGACTCAGTCGACTTGCTCCGCCCAGGAAGACTAAAACCCTTGTTCCCTGTCCCGCTTTCGGCTCACCGGCCACCGCTGCTCGATTAAAATGGTGAGCAAAAGGCAAAAACTGGCGCGCAAGCGATTCAAAGAGGCAAATCCAGAGCTGTTTCCGGCCCCGGAGCCGACATCAGCAGACCTATCGAAGAAGAAGAACAAAAAAAGGGAATATATGAGCAAGTTCAAACGTAAAAAGGAGAAAACTGACGACCCGAATAAACCCACGAAGAAGGGATTCAGAAAACACCCGTTACGAGTTGCTGGAATGAAGCCCGGAGAGAGTTGTTTTATTTGCAAAGCCAAGGACCATATCGCGAAGAATTGTCCTAAAAAAGCTGAATGGGAAAAGAACAAGGTTTTGTTTGATTTTCAATCCCCGTTAATTTTCCAGTTTAATTCTTCTTAGTTGGGTCCCGCTATTGTCTTAGTTCAGTTTGTAAGTTATTGCCATTATCAAAGCGCGAAAATCAAGATTCAGGGTTCTCAAGTTAAGATTGTTTTTTTGTTGTGATGCTTGCAGATATGTTTGTTTTGTCGGCAACGTGGGCACAGTCTCAAGAACTGCCTGAAGAAGAATGATGAGACTTTAGACTCAAAGTTGTGCTATAACTGCGGAGAAACTGGGCATTCACTTGCAAAATGTTCTAGACCTCTTCAAGATGGTAGTTCACAATACTCCTGCCTTTGATTTTGATAGCCAAGAGTCTACTATTTTAGGTGTTACTGCATTTACACTATTAATTTTTTTGTTGCACATAACTTTCGAATTATTTAGAATTGGTTTCGATGAGATTTTCCCTAGGTACTTGAAAGAGGTTTTGTATGTGTGTCGGCCTGTGTGTGGGTTTGTTTCATAGCGTACAAACACTTACAAAGGCTTTAGTTTCGAATTTCAAGTTTAAAAATTTGAAGGATGGAATACCTTTTGAAAATTCAAGGTTATACCTTTTTGTTGTGAAATTCTCATTTCTAATGCTGTTAATAATGCTTTTAAGTCTTCATTGTGCAGGGGGAACTAAATTTGCCAAATGCTTTGTTTGTAATGAACAAGGCCATTTGAGCAAGCACTGTCCAAAAAATTCTAACGGGATATACCCAAAGGTACTTCTCATCCCTTTCGATGATTTTGTACTATTTTGCTATACTTAGTCATGCATACTTGGAATCCATTTCTCTAGTGAATGGTATTCCATTCCTCTGCTGCAATGTTTTCTGCTGGATCTTACTCACTACACCATGCTTGTCTCTAAGTTTACACTCCTTGCGTTAAATAATACAGGGTGGTTGCTGTAAAATATGTGGTGGTGTGACTCATTTAGCCAAAGATTGTCCTGATAAAGGGAAGAAGGCTGCTGCTGGAGCTGGGAAGGAAAACAAAGGTAAAATTTTACGCCATTCCCGATGTTTAACCAGCTGTACGGTATCCAGATGGTTGCTTGAATCTATGGTTATAACTTTATGGATTATTTTCTGTGTCAAACTAAAGGAGATGTACATATATCATTATTGAAATAGGACCATGCTTTTTTCACTAGGTTGGTAGAAATATGGTTGCGGTTGGAAGTTTTTAATGTTATGTGGAAATTAACTAAGTTAATTTCAGTTCCTGCTTCCTTTTGGAGAAAGTAATACTAATAGACTCAATTTGTTCTTATTTGTACAACTATATATCTGCCAGGTGATCTAGAAAGACAGGGTTCAAGAGCATTACGTGATGGTTAATTTAGTTTTGCTTAAATGGTGCCCAGAAATCAGTTTTGCCTAGTATGAATTGAGGTTATAGTATCTGAACTTGCACGGATGTTTCTAGTTGTGCCCCAACCATCCTGAACTCAAAATGATTTTTAGGGTGGAAGTTGCTTGGTGGCTAAATGATTCGAGCTAATCTGGCTACCATCAATTCCTTGCCATCAGTTATTGCACTAATTTGTTTTCTCGCTTCTTGTTTGTGCCTGAGAAACGGTTTGCACGTGCTTATTGATGCTTCCAAAATATTGATCTGATGCATCCAAGTAACGGGTTGCCAATTTCCTAATTTTAGGATTGAAGGGTGAAGAAAGGCCGAGTGGAAAAGTGACCAAGTTTGTCAGCGGAGATGATCTTGATGATGACTTCATGAAAGAAGATTTTGATTCTACTTCAAAAAGTGCAAGACCTAAGAAGCAGGGGCCTAAAGTGGTGAATTTTATAGGGTAAATGAATTCCAGTTTTGATCACTCATAAGTTGCTATATTCCTGTACTGATAATCTGGTGCTCAAACAGAAGAAATAGTGTAGATTTTATCGATTTAAAATTAAATCGAGCTTGCTAATTTATAGTAGGAGTAATCCTGATTATAGGACGGCTTTTGGAATGCAGAATCATGTTTTGATATAGATCTTAGAACTTTTATTCGCTCAATTAGTTCACATCTTCATATTAATGTTATGTTTAGTTGTTGCAATTTTTCCAAATATTTTTTGATAAAAGTTTGAGTGCATAGTATGTTTAAAAATATGAAAAATTTTACTTTTTAAACTTTGAAAAACTTATGTGTTAAAATGAAAATATCTAAAATAAGATTTTTCTTTTCTATAATTCGAGTTTTTCAAATTTAAAAAAACAAGGGCTCTCACGTTATTGAAACAAGCTATGCTTTCAAATTTTTATCAAAGAAATTTGAAAACAAAAAAAAAACAATCCATCTTCTAACCATCCACGTAATAGAAGGAAGAGCTGCCAACATGACTGCTTAGGTCATATAGCTGATGGAAATATTTATTTTTTTAATATTTTCTGTGTGGAAAAAATACATTTCATTGTCTTTTAAGTAATCATATTTTCGTTGTTATTAGAAAAGACAACCAATGTTTGTTTTTCTTTTAATGGCTGTATAGAACTTTATTTATATTTAATTTCTGTGTTTTGCCTTACGATTTAACTTTTCAGTAACATTTGATACTTAATTTTGTACTTCCTTCATGAACCCAACAAAAAGAAATTGTACTTCCATAAAAGGCTTTTTCCTAAAATATTGGGCTAATCAAAAAAGAAAAAAGAAAACCTTGATGCTGGGCAAATTATAGTTTGCTCTCATATTTCGAAAATATGCACTTTATACCCCTAAAGTAAGGGGAGAAAAACTGATCTACATTTAGATAAACGAAAGTTAACTAACTTTTAATTTATTATTAAACATTTTCAATTACTCGAGTATTAGAAAGTTTAAATTTCAATTAGAAAAGTTAATACCAACACAGCAAAAGAAGTACTGACCTCCAGGGTCAGAAATGTAAATATCTTAAACATAATATGGTAAATTGTATTTTTTCCCCCCTAAAACTTACCGTTAAATATTTTAACGAACTTTTTGGACTTAAGCCTTCATTTTTATAAAAGCTTTTAAGGTTTTTTTTAACTATTTTATCTTAAAATTAAATTTTTTTAATTTTATCCATTTCACTTTTCAAGAAGTACTCCTAACAATTCTGTTTAACAAATTCATTGTGATTGATCCTTCGCACATTTATCATAAAAAGAAAAATCCTTAAAATTTTTGAAAACATTTCTTACATTTAAATAAAACCAAAACAAAATCCGGTCCTCAATATGTTTCTTGAAGGTGAACAGACAAATTCATAACCTAGCTTACGAGCCAAACTTTGACGACCAACAAAGTGTGCAATGTTCTCACATAGACCAATAATTGCATCAGAGTAAAATTAAAGTTAAAATTCATATAACAGAAGTTCAATTAATTCGCATAATCAATGTATACTATGATAGCTTGAGAAATATTAAATAATATTATTACTTATTTAATGTTATTTCTTTAATATGCATCATTTTTAAGATTATTTTAAATAAGCGACATATATTCAAATAATTTCAATGAATATTATATTTTAATAATGATCTATTTATTTTTTTTATATATAACATTTAATTCTTTCATGAATATATGATTCCTCTATAGTATAAAACTATAAAACTAGAAGTGCACTTAAGCATTTCAGATATAATTATAAGTAGCGTAACTTTATTCTTAAAAATGTTTTAAAAATATTATTCATGTTTAATAAATTACTGATAAAATGCTTAAAAGAAATGTTAAGTAGAAATATCTAGATTAAAATAAATATAAAAAGGTATGGAGAAACCAACACAAAAATAGGGATTGACGGATAAGAAAATCAGAAGGCTTAGATAAAACTTGATTGCGACAAGCACTTCATTATAGAGTATAGAGCAACTAATGAAAATACAAATTTTGCATATCGGTTATATTTATAGAGAAAAAAGTATTAAATTTTTTTAATTTTTTAAGTAATGATCAATTCAAAAGTAAAAAAGTTTAAATGTCTAAAAGATATTGATAACAAATTTGGTAAATCGAAATCATATATCATAAGACCAATATAATGAATTTAAGATTTCATGAGAAGTTGGGGTATTACGCCCAATTTATTTTAACATAAGTCAAATTAATAAAAAAATAGTTTATTTTTATTTTTACATTTCTTCCTGAAACTAATTTTATTTGAAAGCTAATATTATATAGGTATCTGCTGGAAATAAAATTTTCACAATATTTTAAATTTTTATTTTTAGTGGATAAAAAATAAAAACTCGTAAAATTTTAATAGCCCCATAAAATTTTTATTTTCAATAGATTATTACACCTACATAATATTAACTTTCAAATGAAATTCATCTTGCATAAAAAATACGTAAAAATAAAAATAAATTATTTTAGATTAACTTGCCTTAAATTAAAATGAATTAGGTCTTAAGTGCCACTCATGAAGGTTAGAGGCCTAAAATACAAATACTAAAATCTAGGACAAAGTGGTAAAAATGCATACTTTTAAAGTTTGATAAACACAGGATATCATCGTAGATAAACGAAGGACCGATTATGTAACTTACTCCTTTTTTTAGGCAAAAGAAACAGCCAAGCAAAAAAGTTTCAGCCAAAAAAGAATCAGCCCAGCCAAAAAACATTTTCAAGAAAAAGAGTCCTAAAAAAATATTGCAACAAGATGGGAGCACTTCATAAGAATGTTATTGCTGTTAGGTAATTAGTATATGGATTTTTCTAGTGAGATAATTATTTCAATTTTGTGTTTACTCGAATTTGCAGTTTTCCTGCTAAATCTAAACCAGCCAACCAATCTCTCTAAATAATTTAGTCATACGTATTGGTTGTTGGTTAATTATCAATATCTCCCTAAATAATGGGCGGAACAGAAATCAAATTGTTTTAATTCACGTAATCAATGTATACTATGATAGCCTAATAAATATTAAATATTACTTCTATTACTTATGTAATGTTATTTTTTAATATGCATCATTTTTAAGATTACTTTAAATAAGCGACATATATTCAAATAATTTCATTGAGTATTATATTTTAATAAAGGGTAAATGTCATGCAAGGTCCCTCAGCTTATTTTTTTTATCCTAAACAAGAATCATACCTTGAGGTTGTCATATTAAAATTTCTTATCTCATATTGCGTATTTCAATTGTGTCTTTTCCGTTATTAAGTTGGATAAAAAGTATTGACATGACATTAATTAATATTAAAATAAATGTAAAATAATAATTTTAGTTTTCAAATTTTTCCAATCAATAAATTTAAGGCCTAATTACCTCTAGAGTCCCTCAACCTGGTTGAATCAAACGAGTTACTCCCTTAGTTAATAGAGGGACAACACATGGTGGTATGTGACATAATGCCATCAGGCTTTTTTCTAATGCGGTGAGTGGTGACGGGATCCGTCTCCTTTGCTATTTAATTGAGGATGTAGTCCATGCCACATAAGCAATTGAGGCCCGACTTTTTCTTTTTCCTTGTCATTCACACACTTTCCAAAAGCTCTCTGTATTTTTTTTTGGAAACTTACAATTGTTCTCCCCCTTGGGTTTAACCTAACATATAATTTATTCTATTTATTTTTAAAAACCTACACTTTGTTCTCTATTTTTCTTGTATTGTCTGATAATAACTTTTAAAATTATAATTTAAACTATACAATAGTCATCGTTCAATTATTTCAATCTTTTCAATATTTTTTTATAGTTAATAAACATTGTAAATTATTGATTTTTCCTTTCTATAAATACATTTTTCTTCCTATAAATACATATTAGTATTTTTTAAATATCAATTATTTGTGAAAAAGAATATCAAAAATATTGAAATTACTGAAACATGATTATTAGTCGGTTTAAATTATAGTTTCAGAAATTATTGTCAGACACTGCAAAGAAATGAAGGTGTAAAGTGTAGATTACTGAAAAAAGAGGGGCAACATGTAGGTTAGTTCAAACCATAGGGAGTTTTTTTTTTGTAATTTTTCCTTTTTTAAGTGAAAACCTCTCCGTTTCATGTCTTCAACCTCTATTTCTTCTTTTCCTCCATATCTTGCAAGGTTCACTTTATCTATTTGAGATAATTTCTCGTCAAATTTTTTATTTATTTGCCCAAAAATAAAATTTTCACATAAAAAAATAATTCTCCACAGCGGAATTTTAATTCCATCAACATTGGAAAAAAATATTGAAAGTATTGATTTTAGAAAAAAGGGACAATAGCCTCCAAAAGAAAACCAGATTCGTTGACGATCTATGTGAACAAAAATAATCTTTGTCTAATTAAATAAAATTTTGCCTCAAATATGGTAAAATTTTGGGTTTTTTATGGTGGCATCTAGCAAAACAAACAATTAAAAGGAACACTTGTGAAAATCAACTTAGAAATAATTGCTTTGGAGACTATATCCTCCATTAACAGTAGACGATTCGTATTCTTGATGAGCTTTTTGATCAAAGAGCTTGTTACCTCCAACCAGTCATGCCATATTTTCAAATCCCCAAAACACACCAGAGAGCTATCCCCCTCCTTGTCAATCTCATCTTCATACCCGAACTTAGCATTGCAATGGTATCCAGCCTCACTTCCATAACCCCATTCATTTCCTTGACCACCAAAGTTGGCCTCCACCACAGCCCACGTCAATCAAACTTTATTTCTCAACACTTACACCATTTCCACAACCATTGCCCCAATTATCTCACCAAGAATTGTACGTCTCACTGATGTCAAACAACCAATACAAGGAGTCTGTCCATTTCTAGAAAGGTCATTGTTAGAATCTACTGCACTCAAAATTTACGGAAGCTAAGTATAATAACCCTAAAAATTAAGAATTTTTTTTTTCAAATTGCCCTAAATGCAAAAATAACCCTTTTAGCCTCAAGGGTATTTTTGTAATTTTACCTACCAATTTAGAAAATCAACATAAAATTAAAAATATTGATCCTTAGATAATTTCTTTAATGGTCGTTAAGTCAAATTCCAATCCGGAAACTCAAAGTCATTTTCTTTAGGCTAAGGGCATTTTTGTCATTTCTAGCCAAGCATCAAATGGAAAATCTAGTAGCACCATTAGATTCTTTTCACAAAAATGAGTCAAAATAAATTTATCTCAGTCAATTCTGAATTCGTTTGCTTAGGTTTCCCAAAATTTAACTAATGCAAGTGTATGATTTAAATCGGGTTCATGCTACCGCTACATAGGATTAATATATTTTTATTTATTTATTTATTTATTTTTATTTCCCTAACCCTAATTTCTCTCTTATATAGCATCCAGCCGGAAACACCTTTACAATAATGAAATCGAAAAATTAATTCATTATCTCCTTACATTTTTTTCCCTTTAATTAAATCACATTGAATATTATTTTACCATTATTCATTTTCTTTCCTTTTTCATTTTTCCGCATGTTCCTACTATTGACACCCAATTTTGTCTGGTTGTTATTTTTGAAAAAAATAAAAAATAAATAATAATAATAATAATAATAATAATAATAATAATAAATAAAAAAATAATTAGTTTAGGGGGCATTTTGTTTTGTAGGGTTAGTTAAAAAAATATAATAATAATAATAATAATAATAATAATAATAATAATAACAATATATATATATATAATTAAAAAATATAAAAGCGGAAATTTTAAAAAAAATTGACAAAATTGAGGAGTTTGGGATAAATCTGTAAACATTTGATACGTTTGGGAAAAATATGACAAAATCTCGAAATTCTAGGGAAATCTGGTAATTATTCGCGAGGTTTTGGGCTAAATTAACAAAACAGACAAAATTTGCGCCATTTTGTAATTTCGTGAAAAATATGGGACCATACCAGTAGTCAGTGAAAGTTGAAGGACTAAAACTGTAATGTTTACCAAATTATGTTTTAAATCTGTTTTTAATTAAAATTAATTTTTTTTTAAATTAAGGGAATCTAATGCTCCACCCCTATAAATAAAGATCCAAACCTGCAAAGAAAAACACGAAATTAGCAAGATTTTAGCTCCTAACTTAAAAAGGAAAAACTGTAGCTATAGTCCTTGGCTACTCCTCCCTCACTCAAAAAATCCTAAACTTCTATTTGGACCCCCCTCTCTCCGTTCGCCGTTTCCCTTCTGTTTACCCCTTACCGTTTTCCACACCGTCGTTGCCTCCCGTCCGAACCCGACTCCGTCGCCGTGCCGCTGTCGCCCTCGCCTTCTCCTCCTCTTGGCGCGTCCGTTCGAAGCTCCACCGCCCCTTGGCACGTCCCGCGTGCTTCGCCGCTTCTCTTCACCGCCACAAAACGCCACAACAACTGCCTTCCGTCGTCCTCCTCCTCCCTTTGAGGTCGCCACATCGCCGCCGGTGGAGCCCAGGTGCCCTCTCCCTCTATCGTCACCGGAAAATGAAGAATTGAAGGTGAAACCGTTTCTGATCCGCGAACCCGACCTTGATCCGACCTGGCCACCATATTTTTCGGTATAACCCCTTTTTAGCCCTTCTGATTTTCTGTTCTGTTCATATAAGTCACTAACTTTCTTATTTTGCAGAACTAATTATTAACAACAACTTTTTTTTTTCTCTTTTCTTTTCTTTCTGTTCTTTCTTATTATTTTTTTTTTATGGAAGGTTATACCTCCTACTTTTACGTGAATGCCCAAGTGCCCCACTTTCTTTATTTATTTACTTTTTTTTTATCTATTTACTTTCTGCACTTTATTTTCTTACGTGGATGGCTAAGCGCCTCATTTTCTTTATTTATTTACTTTTCTTCATTTATTTACTTCCTACACTTTATTTTTTACGTGGACGGCCAAGTGCCCCACTTTCTTTATTTATTTATTTTTTTTTCATTTATTTACTTTCTGTACTTTAGTTTCTTACGTTGATGGCTAAGAGCCCCACTTTATTTATTTATTTACTTTATACACTTTATTTTTTATGTGGACGGCCAAGTACCCCACTTTATTTATTTATTTAATTTTCTTCATTTATTTACTTTCTGCACTTTATTTATTTTTACGTGGATGGCCAAGTGTCCAACTTTTTTTTTTATTTACTTTTCTTTATTTATTTACTTTCTGCACTTTATCTTTTTTTTTACATGGACGGCCAAGTGTCCCACTTTATTTATTTATTTATTTATTTATTTTTCATTTATTTACTTTTTGCACTTTATTTTTTTACGTGGATGGCTAAGCGCCCCACTTTCTTTATTTACTTTTTGTTTAATTTCTACATCTTATTATTTCTTTGTGTGGATGATTAACCTTATTTTTTTATTTACCATTTTTTTTATGGCTGACCAAGAGCCTCATCTTACTTCCTTATTTATTATTTCTATTACGACCAAGCCCCCCTCCCCCCCCCCCCCCCCGGTCATTTATTTTTCCGTCATTCTTAACATTATTTGGAATGTCAAGACACTTATCTTCTTTTATTATTATTTTTAAATAAAAAAGTCTAGCCTCCTATTCCGTTTATAAAAAAAAAATTAAAAAAAATTCATAACTAGATGATCCAATAAAAATTAATGGTTTTGAATAAGTACTTTTTTTTTATTAAAAATATATATAATATAAACAAATTCAAGATCCATATCTGGCTGATATAATAAGATATATGGATTGGATAATCATTTCATTAAAAAACAATCTTTCAAGAAAAATGAGAAGGAAAATAAAAAAATTATATTAAGATCATTAAAAATCCATATTCGGATAATTTGGTAAAATTTATGATATGGATTGATAATTAATTTAATAATAAATAAAAATTAAAGTTTATTAAATTCCACATTCGGGTGATTCGATAGAGTCCATGGTTTGGAAATATCAAATTTATTATAAAAATGAATAAACAATCAAGTACCAAGATTCAAAAATTCATATTCGGATAATTCGGCAGAATTTATGATTTGGATTGATAATTAATTAAAATATTTAATAATAGATAAAAATTAAATTTCATTAAATTTCAAATCTGGGTGATTCGATAGAGTCTTTGGTTCGGAAATATCAAATTTATTAAAAAAATTAAAAAAAATCAAGTATCAAGATTTAGAAGTCTATATTGATTTAAAAGTCTATATCTGGATAATTCAGTTAAAATTTCTGGTTTGAAAATTAACCGAAATTATTTAAAAGCAAGAAAAAAAAAATTAAAATCAACTAAGGTACCAATTTTGGGCGTTAGAATAAAATTATTTTAACGTAACCGTACTCCCGAACCCTCAAACTCTCGTAGACTATTTTTAAGTGTCCAATCGACGTAAGTGAAACCGATTGGTGGCGACTCCAAAAAAATCACGTTGCCAAAGCTTGGCGACTCCGCTGGGGACATACTAGTCGTGAGTCGAGCCTAAAAGTTGATTTGTTTTGTTTTGTTTTGCTTATCTTTGCGTGGATTCATGTGCTATACTTGTTCATTGTAAGCATGCAATATGCACTCATGACATGAAACTTTACACCCGAGTTTCCTTAATGCAACCGCATTCTTTCAAAGCGGAATTAGTGTTGTTGTCCTTGTGAGACCATGGTCTCCAAGCCTTCACCGGTTTCAAGTAGCAAAGTAGTGTATTGCCTCCTGAGACGAATAATTTCTGTATGGGCCAACGAAAAGCTACGATCCAAATTAATCCTTTCCTTACATAAACCCCTGTGGGTAAGGAATTGGGCTGTCACTATAATTTAGTGATGAGATTCGGGAACTACCTTCGGCCTTTTTGACAAGCCACCCTATGCATATAGAACTCCCCACTCTGCCATAGAACCAATCATAGAATTCCTATGTTTGTTTTCATCACCATAGGCATGAATTTTTTTTTCATTATTCATATGCTTATATTGTGAAACTTATAACTTTGTATATTGCTTTTAACTGATGCCACATTTCCTTGTTGATTGTTTTTGGCACATTCATATCATTCAGTACTCGGTGAAAGCATTATTACCATGGATATTCTTGAATACCTTCCTACTGCCATTGATGAATCTTAGAATGCCACGATAGTGGAGACCCAACCGGAAGCCATGGAATTCTCTGAAATGGCTCAAAAGCTTCATGGAAATTCTTTAACACCACATTGTCATGTGCAACTCAAGGACCAAGTATCGGTCCGTGTGAATCAGAATGATGTAACCGAACTATCAAGAGTATGGAATAGTTGGAGCTTCGCGGATCGAGAAGCATTCACATCGGCATACGGCCATATTGCTCACCTGCTCAAAATCACTGTTGATACGTCACTCATCCGCACATTGATACAGTATTGGGATCCACATTACCGATGTTTCTCCTTCAATAAGATGGATCTTGTCCCCATAATAGAGGAATACAACAACCTCTTAAATTGGCCATCTGAATATCCAATGGAGACTTACCATCATGATAGGAGAATCGAGCCTCATCGAGCCTTAGCTAAACTGTTGGATATGCCAGCTGCCATTCTTTAATCCAAGTTCTTGACAAAGGGGCATCGTAAATACATTAATTGGAATGACCTGAAGCAACCGATCCACACTTTTCCACAAAAGGATCAAAGACATAAGATTTTTGCTCTGGCGATATATGGCATGGTGATCTTTCCTAGGATCATCGAATTTATTGAAGGAGAAGTTATCTCACTATTCGAGCAAATCTGTAAGGCTCAAGTGAGTTCAACTCTAGCCATTCTTGCCGAGACCATTAGATCATTAAATTTTTGTCGCCAAAGCGGAGGCAAGTTTATTGGATGTTCTCATCTGCTCACTATATGGATCAAGAGCCACCTCTCATGTGACAAAAAGAATTTTGGGAATCGCTTTTCAAAGGACTTTATTCCAATTGATGCCTTTTTGAAAAGTGAATCGATCCACCATGACAGTAAGGAAGGATGGATCAACTACTTCAAGAACATCATCGAGCTGCAAATAGAATGGAGAGCTCCCTGGTCCACATCCACCCGTATCATCTATCGTTGTGGCAATTGCCCATGGGTTCCTCTTCTTGGCATATGAGGAGGAACAAGTTATGCCCCGGCACAAGTACGGAAGCAATTTGGGTCCATGTAATTTATCCCCATGACTCATAATTTGAACAAGTTGGAATTCTCACTTGAAGACCCAATGGCAAAAAGGTTGGCGATAGGTATCTCAATTGCATGGAGAATGCTTTTTATACTGAAGTCTGGCCCTATTCTTTCTCCCACCACATATTGTGAATAGAGAAACAATCGAAAAGAAGGAATAGTGCTGCCCATTGATGCTCCCAGAAAGTTGGCTAAGAGAGAACTCGAGAAGGAGCTAGAAGGAGAGAAAGAGAAGAATAAAAGAATGCTCATTGATGTACAACAACTCAGCGATAAAACACAACACCTGGAAGAAAAGAGAGATGAAAGCAAGATATTGGGAAGATCAATACAGGCTTTCTCAGCATCAAGTGGAGGTATTCCTGGCTGAAGTTAGAAAAGCCACACATCAAGCTCAACAAATGAGTGAAGAAGCCAAAGAATTGGAGATACTAAGTTGGCCTACCTCATCATCAACCATTCAAAAAATGATGGAATTTATCACCAAGGCTAGAAAGCAATGTTGTACCTTGGGCCGTTTCTTTTGAGAAATCCTATTTAATAAAAGTGGTTTAAATAATTGTATTGAGATAGTAATCAAGAATTTCCATCGTAGTCCTTCTTTCACCGAGTACCTACCACATTCATGCATGTATGCATTAAATTAATAATTCAAGATATAATGAATTCCACTTTTAAAAAAAGGGTAAAGAGAAAATTGGCACTCAACATCGATATTCAACTCGGCTTCAAACAAGACTTATGACAGAGCAAATGGAAGGACGTCTCACTAATATTGAGTCTAAGATAGAGAGCATGGCCGAGAATATGAGACAATTAATGGAGCTAATCAATGGGAAAGGAGCCCAAATCCCCATTAAAGAACCACAAGATCCCACTTATCTCCCGGGATTCACTCCGCAATGGATCTCAATTCATGAGAATATTGTTCAAGATTCAGGTCCGTCCGATAGCATTCACCTGAGACATAATACTGCCTATGAAGAAAAGAAGACACTGTCGAAGGAAGAAGGAGAATCTCAAAAGCTCGAGACAATAGAGAAGAGGCTTCGGGCTATTGAAGAAAGCACTGTATTTGGATATCTCTCGGTGGATGATCTTTGCTTGGTGCCAGACATTGTGATTCCCTTGGACTTTAAGGTGCCAGGCTTTGTGAAATACGATGGAACAAGTTGCCCCATCACTCATATTACACTATTTCTAAGAAAAATACAACCACTCACAAAAGACGAAAAGGTGTGGATAGCACTTTTTCAAGAAAGTCTTACAAAGTCAGCACTATAATGGTATCTAAGTCAAGGTCTAAGAAACATCAAAAAATGGAATGACCTTGCTCAGGCTTTCATCAACAACTACAAACATGTTATGGACTTGGCCCCGGATCGCCAAACTCTCCAGAATATGAAAAAGAAAAAGCAAGAAACCTTCAAGGAGTGCACTCAAAGATGGAGGGACTTAGCAGCACAAGTTCAGCCACGCTTGATGGAGAGAGAAATGGTAACTTTATTTGTCCAGACACTGAACTACCCATACTACGACAAACTTATTGGTAATTTGGCAACCAATTTCTCAGACATTGTCATGTCTGGAGAAAGAATTGAGCATGAGATTAAGACCGGGAAGATCACCGAATCCTTTAATGATGCCATGAAAAGAGGAGGACCGTCTAGAAGAAAGGATGAAGAAGTACAACAAATAGGACGCGGAAGAGGGATTCCCATCGTAAGTACAGTGGCTACTGGGCCTCACCTATCTTATCCTACCAATAGGCTCAATAATTATCCTTCCAACAGGCCTAATCAATTACGGCCACCTATTCCGACCTCACCAGTGTCCACACAAAGACAAAGAAATTTTTGCGCCAATTCCTATGACTTACACTGAGTTATATCCAAAGTTCATTGAAAGTCAACTTATCTGCCCAATTCCTACAAAGCCAATGGAACCCCCGTATCCAAGGTGGTATGACCCCAACATAACTTGCCTATATCATGATGGCGTTGTCGGCCACGGTCTAGAAAATTGCGTAGCTTTGAAACGCATAGTCCAACAATTAATCGAGTCAAAGTGGTTAGACTTTTCCGATGAACCGAACATTACTCACAACCCATTGGCGCCTTATCAAACTAGACCAGTTAATATGATAGAGGAACACCGACTGATAAAGAAGTCAGTCAACGACATTACAACCCCTCTTAAGCATGTATACTCATGGCTCGTGAAAGAAGGGGTCATCATTGGAAAGCCTTCTCTTGGACATAAAGAAATCAAAGATGAAGAATGGTGTGATTTTCATGACAGTAAGTGTCATTCCATCCAGGAATGCTCAGAATTCCGTGAGAATCTACAAAGACTCATAGACTCATCCTAACTCAGCATTTTTATGTTAAATAAAGTTGTTGATGCAAATGTAATCATTAAAGAGCGAGAAGTCAATGCTATGCCAAGACCACTAGTCATACCAATTTCAAAACCTACTGTCAAGCCTTTAAGGATTCAAGTCCCGACTCCATTCCCCTACAAATCAAATAAGGCTGTTCCATGGATGTATGATTACACCTCCAACATTACATCAACTCCGTTAGAGGTTAGGAGCATGACTAGAAGTGGTTGATGTTATTCGCCAGAATAGATGGACAAGCTCCAACAACATAAGAATACCACAGACCCAACAAACGGGCCTATTAGCACAAATACATCAAAAGAGCAAGGGGTGCCTCGAGTGGTAACAGATGAACAAGCTAGCGAGTTTCTCAAACTCATAAAGCAAAGTGAGTATAATATCGTGCAGCAGTTAAACCGCCTGCCAGCAAAGATTTCCATACTCTCACTATTCTTAAGTTTTGACGCTCATCGAGAAACCCTCCTTAAAGTCTTGAACAAGGCCTATGTTGAGCAAGATATTTCTGTAGCAAGATATTTCTGTGAATAATTTTGACCACCTCGTCAACAACATCACGACACAAAATCTTATCACATTCACTGACGATGAGATACCAACAGAAGGAAGAGGTCACTCTAAGGCTCTACATATTTTGACTAAGTACAAAGATCGAATTATGGCTAAAGTCCTTATCGATAATGGGTCAGCTCTAAATGTAATGCCACTTGAAACCTTACATAAGCTTGGTATAGACCCATCATACCTCAACAACAGTCATATCATCGTTCGAGCATTTGACGAGACGAGAAGAGATGTTGTTAGAGAAATAGAGCTGCCGATAGGGATCGGTCCCTGTGTCTTCCATATCCTATTCCAAGTTATGGACATTAACCCTTCTTATAGTTGTCTGTTGGGAAGACCATGGATCCACATGGCCGGGGCAATTCCCTCTTCATTACATCAAAAACTGAAATTCATCATTGAAGGAAAATTAATAACAGTCTTTGCTAAAGAAGACATTCTGCTATCTAGACCTGCGGATGCTCAGTATGTCGAGGTCAATGAAGATGTGCCTGATTGCTCTTTTAGGTCTTTTGAAATTGTTAATGCTAGCTATGTTGGTGAATATGGAGAAGAACCCGTGCCTAGCATCTCCAAAATGATTCGTATGGTCGCAAAACTCATGATGAAAGGAGGATACTCCCTGGGGTTAGGTCTGGGACAAGGTTTGCAAGGGATCTCAGAGCTACTGGAAATCTCTGTAAATGAAGGAAAACACGGCCTAGGTTTCACACTGACAATGCATGATAAAATGAAGACGATAGCTGAAAAGAGAGAAAAGAGGATTGCATGGCTAAAAGGACATGCCCCAAAGGAAAGAAATCTGGATATCCTTGACATCACTGAAACATTCGTGAGTGGTGGCTTGATTCCAAGAAATGACAATGAAGGCGCGCTGACCATCAGCATCGACAAGTCTTTTGAATATCTTTTGATTCAGGCAATAATCAGTGATTCACCCGAAAATGAGGAGCTCGTTCAACCCTGTAGCCCATGGGATGTGCTAAACAATTGGGAGGCAATAGAACTGTCTGTTGTAATCGAGAGCTTTTCAAAGTAATCTAATAGTAAAAACCTCCTAAAGAAAGGTTCAATCAATAGGGTGTAGTCTTTGCTTAAGTGAATCTTTTAGTTATTGTTTTTCATTCCAATAAAGTTGTGATTTATGCACATTATAAATAAAGCACCAATTTGCGTTCATCTCATTCTTGCCATTTTCTCTTCTCTCTTTTCTCTCTGGCTAATGTAGACCTGAAACTCTCTTTGATGACAATGAAAGAATGAACTTTGATAATCCTGTAAGCACTGCTGACTTGGATGACGAAGATCTTCAAATATCTCCTGAGTTATTAAAACTGATCGAGCAGGATGAAAAAGAAAGAGCAAGAAGTCAAGAACCAACTGAGACATTCAACTTGGGAGACAATCAGGATGTAAAAGAAGTTAAAATTGGTACTCTGTTTCCTCCTGAAGAGAAAGAAAAACTAATACACTTATTGAGGGAATATGTAAACGTATTTACTTGGTCATACCAAGATATGTCCGGCTTAAGCTCGGACATAGTACTACACAAAATACCATTGAAGCATGGGGCGAAGCCCATCAGACAGAAGCTATGAAGATTGAAGTCGGACATGATCTTGAGAGTAAAAGATGAGATTCGAAAGCTATGGGATACGGGATTCCTTGGAGTCGTTGAATATACAGAATGAGTTGTCAACATAGTTCCAGTTGAAAAGAAAGAGAGTGAGGACTACTGGCCCTTGAACGAGGTTTTGGGCTAAATTAACAAACCAGACAAATTTGGGCCAATTTATAATTTTATGAAAAATGTGGGACCAAACCAGTAGTCAGTGAAAGTTGAAGGACTAAAAATGTAAGTTTGACTAAATTATGTTTTAAATATGTTATTAATTAAATTTCAAAATTTTTTTAAATTAAGGGAATCCAATGCTCCACCCCTATTTATAGGGGGCCAAACTTGCAAAGAAACACACGAAATTAGCAAGATTTTAGCTCCTAACTTAAAAAGCCAAAACTGTAGCTATAGTCCTTGGCTACTCCTCCTCACTAAAAAAATCCTAAACTTCTATTTGGACCCCCTCTCTCCGTTCGCCATTTCCCTTCTGTTTACCCTTTATTGTTTTCCACATCGTCGTTGCCTCCCGTCCGAACCCGACTCCGTCGCCGTGCCGCTGTCGCCCTCGCCTTCTCCTCCTCTTGGCGCGTCCGTTCGAAGCTCCACCGCCTCTTGGCACGTCCCGCGAGCTTCGCCGCTTTTCTTCACCGCCACAAATCGCCACAACAACCGCCTTCCGTTGTCCTCCTCTTCCCTTTGAGGTCACCACATCGCCGCCGGTGGAGCCCGGGTGCCCTCTCCCTCTATCGTCGCAGGAAAATGAAGAATTGAAGGCGAAACCGTTTCTGACCAGCGAACCCGACCCGGATCCGACCTAGCCACCTTATTTTTCGGTATAACCCCTTTTTAGCCCTTCTGATTTTTCTGTTCTGTTCATATAAGTCACTAACTTTCTTATTTTGCAGAACTAATTATTAACAACAACTTTTTTTTTTCTCTTTTCTTTTCTTTCTATTCTTTCTTATTATTTTTTTTATGGAAGATTATACCTCCTACTTTTACGTGGATGGCCAAGTGCCCCACTTTCTTTATTTATTAACTTTTTTTTTATCTATTTACTTTCTGCACTTTATTTTCTTACGTGGATGGCTAAGCGCCCCACTTTCTTTATTTATTTACTTTTCTTCATTTATTTACTTCCTACACTTTATTTTTTACGTGGACGGCCAAGTGCCCCACTTTCTTTATTTATTTACTTTTTTTTTTCATTTATTTACTTTCTGTACTTTATTTTCTTCTGTGGATGGCTAAGCGTCCTACTTTCTTTATTTATTTACTTTTCTTCATTTATTTACTTTCTGCACTTTATTTTTTATGTGGATGGCCAAGTGCCCCACTTTCTTTATTTATTTACTTTTCTCATTTATTTACTTTCTGCACTTTTTTTTTACGTGGATGGCTAAGTGTCCAACTTTCTTTATTTATTTACTTTTCTCCATTTATTTGCTTTCTGCACATTTTTTTTTTACGTGGATGGCCAAGTGTTCTACTTTCTTTATTTATTTACTTTCTGCACTTTATTTTTTTTTTTACGTGGACGGCCAAGTGTTCCATTTTCTTTATTTATTTACTTTCTGCACTTTATTTTTTTACGTGGATGACTAAGCCCCCCATTTTCTTTATTTACTTTTTGTTTAATTTCTATATCTTATTATTTCTTTGTGTGGATGATTAACCTTATTTTCTTATTTACCATTTTTTTTATGGCTGACCAAGAGCCTCATCTTACTTCCTTATTTATTATTTCTATTACCACCAAGCCCCCCCTGGTCTTTTATTTTTCCGTCATTCTTAACATTATTTGGAATATTAAGACACTTATCTTCTTTTATTATTTCTTTTAAATAACAAAGGCTAGCCTCCTATTCTGTTTATAAAAAAAATTTAAAAAAAATTCATAACCAGATGATCCAATAAAAAGTAATGGTTTTGAATAAGTACTTTTGTTTTTCTTAAAAATATATATAATATAAACAAATTCAGAATCCATATCCGGTTGATCTAATAAGATATATGGATTGGATAATCATTTCATTAAAAAAAAAGATTTCAAAAAAAATGAGAAGGAAAATAACAAAATAATATTAAGATCATTAAAAATTCATATTTGGATAATTTAGTAAAATTTATGACATGGATTGATAATTAATTTAATAATAAATAAAAATCAAATTTTATTAAATTCCACATCCGGGTGATTCTATAGAGTCCATGGTTTGGAAATATCAAATTTATTATAAAAATGAATAAAAAATCAAGTAACAAGATTCAGAAATACATATTTGGATAATTCGGCAGAATTTATGATATGGATTGATAATTAATTAAAATATTTAATAATAGATAAAAATTAAAATTCATTAAATTCCAAATCCGGGTGATTCGATAGAGTCCATGGTTCGGAAATATCAAATTTATTAAAAAGAATTAAAAAAATCAAGTATCAAGATTTAGAAGTCCATATTGATTTAAAAGTCCATATCTGGATGATTCAGTTAAAATTTCTGGTTTGAAAATTAACCAAAATTATTTAAAAACAAGCAAAACAAAATTAAAATCAACTAAGGTACCAATTTTGGGCGTTAGAATAAAGTTATTTTAACGTAACTGTACTCCCGAACCCTCGAACTCTCGTAGACCATTTTTAGGTGTCCAATCGACTTAGGTGAAATTGATTGGTGGCGACTCCCAAAAAAACACGTTGCCACACCTACGCTGCCAAGAGCCTGTAGAAACTAGACCTAGGCAAATTAATCTATTCTTTTCTTCTCCCTACCAACTGTAGCCTAAGCCATAAGAAGAAAATTGGATTTTTCTACAAGAAGATCATCTACAATTCTTTCATCCCTTTGCGCCGGTTGTTTGTCTCCACCTAGTGCTCCATCAAACCGAGTAAGTTCAACCATCCATGCTTTGATTCTTTGCTCTTCCAAAGTATTAGAACATTAATTTAATTCTGTATTTTTGCCTAGATTCATTAAGTTGAAGGGAAACCCCATCTGGACACCAAAAGCGATCCTACGAGTATTGACGATCCCAATTTGATTCATGTGAGCCAAAATTCTTCGGTATTACTCTTTTATTTTTTTTTCCAGCACTTAAAGGCCTTGTATTCTACTGTAAATTGTTGGTAGCTCATTATTAATCCAGGTTTTGGGTTTTTGCACTCGTTTCCGGTGCAATCAGGTCCATACTTGCTCCTAAGTCTCGATAAGCCACTGTAGTTTTTTTTTTTTTATAATTTTTTTGGCTGCCAATTTCAAATCTTATAGCCCTAATAATTCTCTTTTTCTTGCTATTCATGTTGTCACAAAGGGTTAGAAAATCCTTACTTGAAGGTTTAGCACTTCTTTGGACTCCCGGAACGTTAGAAATCCCAAAAACACATCGGTAACCGAAATAAAAACTTTTTCCTTCCAAGATCAATTTTTACAGCTACTAAATGAGCATATAACTCAGTGTGTGGCCGCTGTAATTTTTAGGATCAATATCAAGAAGGCTCACGGCATGATCCCGAATAGACATGAGGCCACCGGAGACACCCCGAGACCTTTTTTGCTTACTAGGTAAAATTTCGGCCTAGAAGCCAATAACATGAACCTTCCAAGTAATATTTAGGAAATTTCTAAATTTTAGCATATTTTCTAATTTTTTACCTTACTAACATTTTGTAGGACCGTCATAGGAAATTACCTCGTTTCGCCATATTATTCCGTACTAGGTAAGGGGGAAGAGCGGGTTAGTTCTCGTGAGCCCTCTTAGGCCCAAAATAAGCATAAACCCGAATAATAAATTCTAAGTAAATAATTAGGCTAAACAAAATCTTTAAATGCGTGGGCAACATGGGTAGGGTAATTAATTAGTTTTTCTAGAATTTTATTTTTATTTTTATTTTATTTTAGTTTTTTTCCAATGAGATGTAATTTTGGTTGGTGGGTTGTATGGTTGTAATGTTGTGATATATAATGTATGTTTGGCGCTAGTATTATACTAGGACCGTTTGTAACAAAAATTAAATTCGAAGTATGTTATGACCACTTGAATAAACCCGTTAGTATCATGTTTAGGGCCGCTAAGATAAACACCGCTAGTACTATGTTTAGGGCCGATAAGCTCGCTAGCAGCGTGATAAGATTTAAAGTAACCGTTAGTGATATGTTAGGGTCGTAATAAATTACTATAAGTTGATAGATAAAGGATTAGGAGCGTAGATGCTAAATGTTAAACTTAGAAAGAATTCATGGGAGAGGAGATGAACATATATCATAAATACACTTAAAAAGATATCATTGATTGTCATGTTATCATGAAACATTAAGCTAAGATAACAAAATAAAAGAAATATAATGCATTAGAATCATGACACTTAACTAAAAATGGCTAAATAAAATGAGCTACAGTTATGCACCAATTGATTGTTGCATATGATTGATGTTTGTCATACACAAGATTGCATTAAGTAAAAGATTTGAAGAGTAAGATAAAACATGAGGCATGCAAGGTTGGTGACGAACCATATCTACATGACCTAATAAGCCGTAAATTTAGATGATAGGTTCGGAACGGACAATTCAAACCCGCGAGGCATGTTAGGGTGACGGCGAACCGTCCCTTGTCATGACCCGATATTGACACGAGGGATGGAGATATGATTTATGCGCTGTTAAACCATAGCTAGCGAGGGACCATGCTTATGGCTGATATCACGAGAGGCTCTACCTTGGCGTAGGTATCCCGAGAGGCTCTAGCTTGGTGGCATCCCTAGTGGCACTGCCTAAGAGTTATCCCCAGCGTTGGTGATATACACACTTATCACCCTAGGTTTGTCCGACGACATTTAAGTATTGGATTAAATGATTGATTAATAAGATATGATTTAATCGGTAAAAGGAATAATGCATATGCATGGTAGTTCAAGTATGCTAGTAGGACTTTGATATTGTTATTATAATGTTGTATGAAATTGTTCTTTAATTAAATTTCTATAACTTAAAGTTTATTGTTCATTGTTGTTTGTTGCGGGAATATCAGGACCCACGTGATGGGCCTGATACTTCCCCCTTACTGAGCAAGTTGTGCTCTCCCCTCATTCTAACATGTTTTCTTAGGTGAGTATTATAAGGAGATAGAGTACAATGAACCATATAATGAGGTTCAAGATGTGGAGTAGACTGAGTGAGGGTACGCTGTAGCCCCTCGAAAGTAAAACTAGCTGGGACTGAGTTTCAACTTTATGTTATTTGATTTCTAAAGAGACATATGGTTTGTTTAAATTGATACATTATCTGTATATTAGTTTTCCTGGGATTGTCACTTAATTACTCAGATTTCATTTAATACTTTTATTATTTGAAAAATAGATTAAAAGAAAATGTTTTACCTTATATTTCTTAAATCATTTTTAATTAATAACTATGGGCAATTTCAATATTTTCCTAAATTAAAATTTATAAAATTGGGAGTGTTACACCGAGCACCTTGTCCTACATTTTAAATGAGGGAGAGAGGACGACGTTACCCCCTGTGAGACCACGTGCCGATCTAACTCGCTTCAGGAACTAAGTCATTGTGTTTTGACAAGCTTGGGGATTAACATAGACTGATTTCTAGTTGATGGACTAACTCGTTAAGGGATCGATGGGGTACTTAGGCCTAAATTTAAACCTTAAACTTTGAAAGAAAAAAAAAAGACCAATTACAAAGAGAAAAGAGAAATGTGAGCAAAAAAATGGGTCTTTCTACTATGAGGCCACAATTTCCTAACCTCTCTGTGCGGTCAAAGGATATCGACAGACCAGAATTAATTTTACAAATGAAATTCATCTTGTCCGTCGAACCACAAAAACATAAAACCTATAGAGCCGATTTCTAAACAACCAGAAGACACATAAACTAAGGCGAGAATGTGGTCTGATCTTTCAGTATTTAAAATGGAATAAATTGCTTTTTCCTCTAATTGATTCAGCTGCCATGGCTATTGCTCTGAATATCCAAACCCCAAATCAAAATCGTGTTTTCTTGGTGGTTTCCCAGTAGGAAGGCTACAATTATCGAAAAGATTTGATAATTTTTATAAGCTTCAATTCTTCACTTGTTGTGGATTTCAATCGTAGAGATTTGTCATGAGGGGAAAATCCTTCATGGCTTCAATTCTTCTGTTGCTACCAGGTATTCCTTCTCTCTTTTACTATTTAGATCTTTCATGAAATTAAAGAATGGGTTCAAACAGAGATTAGTGATATAAAAGAAAATTTTAATTCGAATGACATTGTGTTATGGGCCTTTTCTTTTTTTTCTTGTCTTGGTGGAATAGGGTTCTGCTATATTTTGGAGCTGGCATGCCGATATGGCTATGTAGCCTTGTTATTTTATGGTCCTCACCACTACACATAACCAATAGCTTTATATTTCCACTTTCTTCCAACATATTTTGTTGAGCCAGCAGTCTGATTTGTTTGCTTTTCCTTGGCATGTCTAATTTTTTATTTATAGTCTGCGTTAGAAATGTTGCAGCAACATCTCTCTAAAAAGTCTCACAAACTAATTCATTTTAACTTAAGTTAACTGACTTATTTTTACTTATATATTTTTTTTTTTTGAAATCAATTTTATTTAAAAGCCAATATTACATAGATGGAATAATTCATTTGAAAGTAAATTTTCATTATGTTGTTAAATTTTTATGAATTTTTTTTAGTGCACTAAACTAGAAAAATTCATAAAAAATTTAGTAAGATTACAAAAATTAAATTTTCAATGGATTATTGTATCTACATAATATATTGTTTTAATTAAAATTAGTTCCAGGTAAAAAAAAATGTAAGAATAAAAATAAGTCATTTTTAAGTCAACTGAGTTAAATTAAACCGAATTTATGCTTCTAATATTGCATCACTGCAAATAGCAATCTTTGTTCCAAGTTTTAGAGTCAGTAACTTGTATTTATACTACCAATTTCCTTTTCAGCTCTCAATTTAGAGTCAATTCGTTTTAACTTAAGTCAACTAACTTATTTTTATTTTTACATCTTTTTTTCCTGAAACTAATTTCATTTGAAAGTTAATATTATGTAGATGCAATAATCCATGATGTTGTTAAATTTTTATGAATTTTTTATTTTTTAATGTATTAAACTAGAAAAATTCATAAAAATTTAGTAAGATTACAAAAATTATATTTTTAATAGATTATTGCAACTACATAATATTGAATTTTAATTGAAATTAGTTATGGGTAAAAAAGATATAAGAATAAAAATAAGCCAATTTAAAGTCAATTGACTTAAGTTAAAATAATCTGGGCATTATTTGTTATATTTATTGCAAAAAACTGATACAATAATAAGATTTTGGGTGTCAGCGTGTATTTTAAGGAGATATATATTCAGATGGTGATCAGGTTAAATATCCAAGTGAGAGCATCTTATTAAAATCTAATGCTTACAATAAAAGGACTAAACACTTTTTTCACCTTACTAGTGGAAACATAAGTATTTTTTGTGGTCATTGTGTGGTGGAAAAAATTATTAAGGTACTAACTATGCCACTATAACATGTAAGTCAATAGCTAATTTTATAATTGGACAACAAATTTACCTCTCCAAGTCATTGGATCTTGTGGTGGCACAAGTATTGACAATTAAGCCCTTTGAGCATTTATTTTGCTTTAGTTTGTTGTTGTTGATTTATGGATATATTTATTTAACAAATTATAGAAAAAGGTTTTAATGACCTGGAATTTGACTTTTTTTTCGTTGTCCTTTTATTGTGATTTGAATGTAAACATATTATTAATTGTAGTAGGAGAAAAATACAATCATTCTATTGCTTATCATGTTAGACCTTGAGGTTTTCTTTTTCTAAGTGGTTAAAGTTAAGTCATAGAAGCAAATGAGAATCATCTGTTTGCTCAATCCTGGCCCCGTCTATTGACCTTGCAAATTAGAAGTATGTTATTTGTTTCCTTTCAAGATGTTAGCAAACCACGAGATAGTTTTTAGTATTTGAATAATTGTGAACTATGGTGCTCGGAAAACAAGTTTGACTAGAAAACTTATTCAACGAGTCACATTACATAAAAGGAAGTTACTTGGTCTAGAAATAAAGCAATAAGCCTAAAAAATGCAATTTGGTCTTTAGAATTGAAAATTTTCAATTTTCTGCAGGAAAATCTAATTTGGAAACCCGGTTCTAAATATACTTTTCATGGTAACCTGCTATTTTTTACGTAAAGAGTAATCGGGTTGGTGTAGTTGACTAAATAAAACTTGGTGGAAACATTAAAACAGTAATCTAAAGTAGAAATTAAAAAAAAAATTGAAAATTTTCTAACCAATAATAATTTTGTCACAACCCTCACTAGGGTCACGCCACGAGGTTACCAGGCAGGCTTAGAATCTTGGCCTTGTTTTCCCATTTGAAAGAGATTTTCTGACTTGCTACCTTTGCTCGAAATGCTTACATAGCTACCTTCAACACCTCATTTTCTTTTGAATCTCTCAAAAACAAAAGCCACAGTCCAGGATAGCATTGCCTTTCTTGGGAAGAAAGTTAATTTCTTCTTCTCATAACTAAGACCAATTACTGCTATAGTTTCAAACCCAGTAGTTGTTAGCTTTTAATTTCAGTGTTGGCTTCTTGTTTTCAATCCAAGACTAACTTGAGTGAAAGCTTAGAAATCAAGGAAAGTCAATAGTGAGTTATCTACAACAAGGAGAAACTGCTAAACGTCTGCACTAGTAGGATTAAATTCCCATTAACCCTTGATCTATGTATTTCTTTGCACTTTGGTCCTGGATTTTTAATTCTGTCTTTACAATACTTATCCTTCACTAAACAAAAATTCTTCCTCATTAAGAAATTCAGTCCCTTGTGGACTAGGTTCGGCTACGAATTGTACATAATAGTCATGTAGAATATAAAATGTGTAACGACCTAAATCCAGAACTGGTCAACGGAACCTGCCCACACCACATGGGCTATCATTTGGAAAAGGATAAGAGCTAGGCGCTTATGTTCTAGATTTGGAGCCTATATATCTACATAAGGCTTCCCACAATTCACCCATGTGGGATATGGGGCTGTTACAAACTCCCCCCCCCCTTATGTACCCAACGTGCTCGTTGGGGTCAATCGGATTACTTGGTTCCCCGGACCAAGGAACATCTCTAATCGGACTACTTAGCCCCTGCCCAAGTAGCCTCTCGAATCTAGAATCAATTCCGGTAGACGATGCATGTGCATATCCACTATGTCACACCATCGTGGTCCCGGGTCGGCTCTGATACTAAACTGTAACGCCCCAAATTTTATGAACCTTAATTTTAAAAGATATCTTAAATTCCCAGAATTATAAAGCATTTAATTAAAAATAATTTGGGAAATATGAGGTAAAACATTTTATTTAACTTATTTTTCAAATAATGAGAGTATTAAATGAAATCAGAGTAGTTAAGTGACAATCCTAGGAAAACTAATATGTGGATAATGTGCCAATTTAAACAAACCATATGTCTCTTTATAAATCAAATAACACAAAGTTGAAACCCAGTCCCAGCCAGTTTTACTTTCGAGGGGCTACAGCGTACCCTCACTCAGTCTGCTTCACATCCTGACCCTCGTTATATGGTTCAGTGTACTTTATCTCCTCATAGTACTCACCTAAGAAAAACATGTTGAAAGGAGGGGTGAGCACAACTTGCTCAGTAAGAGGGAAGTATCAGGCCCATCACGTGGGTCCTAATATTCCCACAACAAACAACAATGAATAATAAACTTTAAGTTCTAGCAATTTAATTAAAAAACAATTTTATACAACATCGTAACAACAATATCAAAGTCCTACTATCATGCTTGAACTACCATGCATATGCATAATTCCTTTTTCCAACTAAATCATATCTTATTGATCGATCATTTAATCCAATACTTAAATGCCATCGGACGAACCTACGGTGGTGAGTGTGTATATCACCCACTCTCGGGATAACTCTTAGGCAGCGCCACTAGAGATGCCACCAAGCCAGAGCCTCTCAAGATACCTACGCCGAGGTAGAGCCTCTCATGATACCAGCCATAAGTATGGTCCATCGCCAGTTATGGTCTGGCAGCGCACAAATCATATCTCCATACTTTGTGTCAATATCGGGACATGACTAGGGACGATTTGCTGCCACCCTAACACGCCTCTCGAGTTCGAATCGTCCGTTTCGAACCTCTCGTCTAAATTTACGGCTTGTCAGGTCATGCAAATATGGTTCGTCATCAACCATGCATGCCTCGTGTTTTATCTTACTCCTCAAAATTCGTTATTTAATGCAGCCTTGTGTATGACAATCATCAATCATATGCAACAGCCAATTGATGCATGACCGTAGCTCATTTATTTTAGCTCTTTATAGTAGAGTGCCATGATTCTAGTGCATCCTATTTCTTTTATCGTGTTATCTTAACTTAGTGTTACATGATGTCATGACAATCAATGATATCTTTTTTTAAGTGTATTTATGATAAATGTTCATCTCATTTCTCGTGAATTCTTTCTAAGTTGGTCACTTAGCATTTACGCTCTTAATCCTTTATATATCGGCTTATAGTAATTTATTACGGCCCTAACATGCCACTAACGGTTGCTTTCAATCTCATCAAGTTGCTAGCGCGCTTGTCGATCCTAAACATGGTACTAGCAGTGTTTGTCTCACCGGCCCTAAACATGGTACTAATGGGTTTATTTAAGCAGTCCTAACATACTTCTAATTTAATTTTTGTTACAAGCGGTCCTAGTATGATACTAGCGCTAAACATACATCATACATCACATCATTACAACCATGCAACCAATCAACCAAAATTACATCTCAATAGAAGAGAACTAAAATAAAATAAAATAAAATTCTAGGAAAACCAATTAATTACCCAACCCATGTTGCTCATGCATTTAAAGATTTTGTTTAGCCCAATTGTTTATTTAGAATTTATTATTCGGGTTGATGCTTGTTTTGGGCCTAAGAGGGCCCATGAGAACTAACCCGCTCTTCCCCTTTACCTAGTTTGGAATAATACGGCGAAAGATAGCGATTTCCTAGGACGGTCCTACAAAATGTTAGTAAGGTAGAAAAATAGAAAATACACTAAAATTTAGAAGTTTTCCTAAATGGTACTTGGAAGGTTCATGTTCTTGGCATATAGGTTGAAATTTTACCTAGTGAGCAAAAAGGGTCTCGAGATGCCTCTAGTGGCCTTGTGCCGATTCGGGATTGTGACGGAGCCTTCTTGATATTGATCCTAAAAAAAATTACAGCGGCCTCACACTAAGTTATAAGCTCATTTAGTGGTTGTAAAAACTGATCTTGGAAAGAATATTTTTTTTATTTCGATTACCGATATGTTTTCGGGATCTTTGACGCTTCGGGAGTCCAACGAAGCGCCAAACCTTCAAGTATGGATTTTCTAACCCTTTGTAACAACATGAACAGCAAAGATAAGATAATTGTTAGGGCTGTAAGATTTGAAATTGGCAGCCCAAAAGAATTTAAAAAAAAAACTACGGCAGCTTACCGGGTTTTATGAGCAAGTATGGACCCAATTGCACCGAAAATGAGGGCAAAACCCAAAACTTGGATTAACAATGATCTACCATGAATTTACAGCAAAAATATAAGGTCTTTAGGTGCTAGAAGAAAAGAAAAAAAATTAAAAGAGTAATACCGAAGAACTTTAGCTCACATGAAGCAAATCGGAATTGTCGATACTCGTAGGATTGGTTTTGGTGTCCGGATGGGGTTTCCCTTCAACTTAAAGAATCTAGGCAAAAATACAAAATTAAATTAATATTCTAATACTTTGGAAGAGCCAAGAATCAAAGCATGGATGGCTGAACTTACACAGTTTGATGAAGCACTAAGTGGAGGCAAACAACCGGTGCGAAAAGATGAAAGAATTGTGGACGATCTTCAGAAAAATCCAATTTCTTCTTATGGCTTAGGCGGCAGTTGATGGGGAGAAGAAAAGAATAGATTAAGTTGCCTAGGTGTAGTTTCTACAGGCTCTTGGCAGCGTAGGAACATGCGGAAAAATGGAAAAGGAAAGAAAATGAATTATGGTATTATAATATTCAATGTGATTTAATTTAAGGAAAAAAAAATGTAAGGAGAAAAGGAATTAATTTTTCGATTTCATTATTATAAAGGTGTTTGCGGCTGGATGCTATATAAGAGAGAAATTAGGGTTAGGGAAATAAAAATAAATAGATAAATAAATAAAAATATAATAATCTTATGTAGCCGTAGCATGAAGCCGATTTAAACCCTACCCGTGTGTAGGCTAAATTTTTGAAAACCTAAGCAAACGAATTCAGAATTGAGTGAGGTAAATTTATTTTAACTCATTTTTGTGAGAAGAATCCAATGGTACTCCTAGATTTTCCATCCGATGCTCAGTTGGAAATGGCAAAAATGCCCCTAGCCTAAAGAAAATGACTTTGAGCTTCTGGTTTAGAATTTGACTTAATAACTACTAAAGGAATTATCTAAGGATCAAGATTCTAAATTTTATATTGATTTTCTAAATTGGTAGGTAAAATTACAAAAATACCCTTAAGGAAAAAATGCTAATTTATTTATTTATTTTATTTACTTATTTTTTTTAAATTTATTTATTTATTTATTTAGGGTAATTTAGTAATTTTCTTTTCCTTAATTTCTAGGGTTATTACAACCTACTCCCCTTAAAAGAAAATTGTCCCCAAATTTGAAAGAAGGTGTTGAGAAGTACCTTAAAGCTGTGAATACTTCTTTCGAAGCTCATCCTTAACTTTCCAGGTTGCTTCTTACTCTCCATGATTATTCCAAATGACCTTTACCAGTTGAATGACTTTGTTGCGCAAAACCTTTTCTCTACGATCCACAATGGCCAAAGGCTCTTCGACATAAGTCAAATCCTCGCGTAACTGTAAGGGCTCCCACGAAATAACATGTGCTGGATCTGGCTGATACTTTCGAATATTACTCACGTGGAGCACGTTATGAATTCTAGCCAAGTTAGGTGGTAAAGCTACTCTATAAGCCACCTCTCCAACCCGTTCTAAAACTTCAAAAGGTCCAACAAATGCAGGGCTAACTTTCCTCTCACTCCAAAGCGTTAAACTCCCTTGGTTGGTGACACCTTTAGGAACACATGATCACCAACAGAAAACTCCAAGAACGATGCCTCTGGTTTGCATAACTCTGCTGCCTATCTTGAGCTGCTACCAATCGTTGTTTGATTATTTTGACCTTATCTGAAGTTTGTTGTACCAAATCTGGTCCTAATAAAGGCATGTCGCCCATTTTTTCCTAACACACCGGAGTACGACAACTACGTCCATACAAAGCCTCATATGGGGCCATTTGAATGCTGGAGTGATAGCTATTATTATAAGCAAACTCCACTAGTGGCAGGTCATTATCCCACGAGTTCTTCTAAACCAGTGCATAAGCTCTAAGCATATCCTTAATAGTTTGTATAGTCCTTTTCGACTGCCCATCTGTCTGTAGATGAAAAGCGGTGCTCATTAATCTCACAGTGCCCAACTGTTCTTGTAAAGCCTGCCAAAACTGTGATGTGAATCGTGGATCCCTATTAGAAACAATGCTCATCAGTACTCCATGAAGACGAACTATCTCAGATATGTATAATTCAGCTAATCTAGCTACAGGCCAAGTCTTTTGAATTGCCAAAAAGTGGGCTGACTTGGTTAACCGATCAACTATAAACCATATTGCATCATGTCGATGACGAGTGACAGGTAGCCCGACTATAAAATCCATTGCAATGTCATCCCACTTCCATTGAGGAATCTCTAATGGCTGTAGCAGTCCTCCAGGTCTCTGGTGTTCTATTTTGACCTTCTGATAAGTCAGACATCTAGATACAAACTCTGCAATATCCTTTTTCATGCCACTCCACCAAAAGCTTTTCTTCAAATCATGGTACATCTTGGTACTCCCCGGGTGGATGGTCAACCAAGATGCATGTGCCGCCGATAAAACATCATACTTCACCTTACTAGCTTGGGGAACAACAAATCTGTTTTGAAATTTTAGGGTACCATCCACATCCACACTGAATCCTTTTTGCCCTAGAACTGACCATTCTCGGCATTGTGGATCCTCCTTTTGCGCCTCTTTGACCCTTTTCACAAGTGTAGGCTTCATATGCAAACTGGCCATGAGAACCTGGGGTCCATTCACTTGAACACCTAAGCTCATATGACTAAACTCCTCTAGTAGTTTCCACTCAGAAACCACCATAGCATTCAGTTTAGCACCCGTTTTTCTACTCAAAGCATCAGCCACTAGGTTAGTTTTACCTGGGTGATACTGAATAGTGAAATTATAATTGGAGAGATATTCAACTCAACAACGCTGTCGATTATTGAGTTCCCTCTGTGACAATAGATACTGTAGGCTTTTATGATCAGTGAAGACCTCAAACTCTTCTCCATACAAATAATGTTGCCACAGCTTTAATGCATGTATGACAGTTGCCAACTCCAGATCATGAGTTGGGTAATTAAGCTCATGAGGCTTCAACTGCCTAGACCCATAAGCGATCACCTTTCCCGCCTGCATCAATACACAGCCAAGCCCCTGATGTGATGCATCTGTATAAACTGCAAAACGACTTCGCCCATCAGGAAGAGTAAGAACAGGTGCAGATACTAACCGCTTCTTCAACTCCTGAAAATTATTTTCGCACTGCTCGGTCCACTGGAATGGTTGATCCTTCTTAGTCAGTTGGGTCAAAGGGCGTGCCAGCTTTGAATAACCTTCTACAAAACGTCTATAATACCCAGCCAAGCCCAAGGAACTCCGAATCTCAGACACGGCCTTTGGTTGTTGCCAGTTCACCACAGCTTCAACCTTACTAGGATCCATTGAAATTCCTTCCTTAGTTACCACATGGCCTAAAAAGGTGACACTGTCCAACCAAAACTCGCACTTGCTTAGCTTTGCATATAGCTTATGCTCCTTCAACGTCTGAAGTGCAATCCTCAAATGTTCTCTATGGCTTTCAGCATCTGGTGAGTAAATCAGAATATCATCTATGAAAACGATGACAAACTGATTTAGGTATGATTGGAACACCCTATTCATTAGGCTCATGAAAGCTGCGGGAGTATTCGTTAACCCGAAGGGCATCACTAAAAACTCATAATGCCTATAACGAGTCCTGAATGCTGTCTTTGACACATCTCCCTCTTTGATTTTCAGTTGATAGTACCCAGACCTCAAATCGATCTTGAAGAACACTAATGATCCCCTCAGCTGATCAAACAGGTCATCAATTCGAGGTAAAGGGTACCTATTCTTTATCGTCACTAGATTCAACTGTTGATAATCGATGCACATTCTCAAGCTGCCATCTTTCTTCTTCACGAATAAAACAGGAGCACCCCAAGGAGAAGTACTTGGACGTATGAACCTCTTTTTGAGAAGCTCCTGTAATTGACCTTTTAGTTCTGCCATTTCTGATGGAGCCATTCAATAAGGTGCTTGAGAGATAGGAGCTGTTCCTGGCAATAAATCAATGGCGAAGTCGATATCTCGACTAGCTGGCATTCCAGGTAACTCCTCCGGAAACACTTCTGGAAATTCTTCCATAATGGGAATACCAGCTACTGATTCAGGCTTCTCTGACTCTGTCTGCACATAAGCCAAATAGCCAACACCACCTTGACGGAGATATCTATTAGCTTGCAAACTAGAAATTAAGATTGGAGTGAAGTTCTTTTTATCCCCAACAAACTGTACTTCTGACCCATCAGGTAAGGCAAAGGTAACTAGCTTCTGATAGCAATCCACTTTAGCATGGTGACGATGTAGCCAATCCATGCCTAAAATACAATCAAATTCAGATATCCCAAGCACAAAAAGGTCAGTGTCTAAATCGCGTCCTTCAACAGAAATCGAGCAAGATTGAAGTACCCGAGTAGAATTCATATTAATGTCTGATGGTGTAGAAACCACTAGTATGAAAGGAAGCTCTTTAACAGGCATGCCTAACTGATCAGTTAGCCTAGGAGATATGAAAGAATGTGTGGACCTCGAGTCTATAAGAACTCTAGCAGGGAACCCAGAAATAGAAAGAGTACCTATGACCAATTCAAACAATTACTAACCTAAGCATGCCTCTACCATGAACTTGAAATTAAAGGCTATAATTAAAAGCTATAAATAACAACGTACCTTGCACCACACCTGGAGCATCCTTTGCCTCCTCGGCTGTCACTGCGTAAACACGTCCTGCCACACGAGGTTTCTTTGTTGGTGGTCCTGCTGGTGGAACGTGTGCTGCTAGTAGAGCATCCCTCTTAGGACATTGCCTGGATAGATGCCCTATCTCTTGGCAATAGAAACAGGTCACACACCGCCCTCTAATTGGGTGAAAAAAATGACAAGTCTGACATCTAGGCCCTCCTTGGCCCTAAAAAACCGGTTGCACTGTAGGCCCTCCTGTCCCATTAAGCTATAGTCGGGTAGCTCTGCTATCGATTGGTTGACCTCTGCCAAAATGTCCTTGCCCCTGAACAGGCATCGGTCATAGTATAGGACGGAAACTACCAACATGTGTAGGTCGTGATGGCATATGACTCCGACTCATGTCAACAGATCTAGATAGTTGCTTATCTCGCATCCTTGCCTTACCCCGTTGAGCTAAGGATACTGCCTTCTCAAAGGTATCAATCTCTTGTATAATCAGCCTATCTGCCAGCTCGTCACGCAAACCATTAACATACCTCTTGATTTTCCTTGGTTCATGTGCCACAATGTGCTCAGCATAGCGGGCCAAGGCATTAAATCTAGCTGTGTACTGATCTACTATCATGCTCCCCTGTACCAGTGCAAGAAACTCTTGCTATTTTCTGTCCCTCATGGCCTCAGAAAAGTATCGACCATAGAAAGTATGCACGAATGTCTCCCAAGTGATATATCCACCCTCAGTTCTTAGAACCCCTGGTCGAGTGGCCTCCCACCATGTCTGGGCCTCCTCAACCAAGTTAAAGTTAGCTAGGTCCACCTTGTCCTCTTCTGGAATTCTCAAAGCTGTAAGTGTCTTCTTCGAAGCCCTGATCCCTTCCTCCGCTTTGGTAGGGTTAACCTCACAAGTATACTCACCAGTTAGCCTCTTGAACCGCTTAAGTAGGTCAGCCCTATGCTGACATCTGGCTGGGGCATGAGGCTGCTGCTCCCGCTCATTCAAATTTTGAAAATACTGACCTAAGGCAATAACTGTTTGACGCAATAGATCATCATTGGCCTGCTGACCAAGATTCTGGGCTTGTTGCCCATGATTCAGCATGTCTTGTCCAAGCACTTGAGCATGCTGACCTCGACCTCGTGGGGGTCGTCCTCGACCACAAGCTTGCGGCTCATCCTGTGCGCCTCGCCCAAGACCCAAGGCAGGGTACTCATGTGGGTCCATGACCTAAAAAGGAAAAGGTTTAGTCCAACGTAGTTAAACAACCTTGGAAGTAACTTTTAACTTATAACATTAGGTGAGGCTCTAGGTAACTCCTATATCATTTTAGACGTTAAATTAATTGGTATATTATTTTACGAGTCCATTTATTGAAAGCCAAGTTGTTAACTTTTGTTTATAACCTTGTTAATATATTATGCTCAATTATGGAAACTTTTCGAAACCTATCCAAGGTCTCTAACTTAGCAAACAAACAAGGAGCATACTTACTGAGTGAGGTCACTGCCTTCCTCGAATCTGGCTTTGATACCAAACTGTAATGCCCCAAATTTTATGAACCTTAATTTTAAAAGATATCTTAAATTCCCAGAATTATAAAGCATTTAATTAAAAATAATTTGGGAAATATGAGGTAAAAAATTTTATTTAAATTATTTTCCAAATAATGAGAGTATTAAATGAAATCAGAATAATTAAGTGACAATCCCAGGAAAACTAATATGTGGATAATGTGCCAATTTAAACAAACTATATGTCTCTTTGTAAATCAAATAACACAAAGTTGAAACCCAGTCCCAGCCAGTTTTACTTTCAAGGGGCTACAACGTACCCTCACTCAGTCTGTTTCACATCCTGACCCTTGTTATATGGTTCAGTGTACTCTGTCTCCTTATAGTACTCACCTAAGAAAAACATGTTGAAAGGAGGGATGAGCACAACTTGCTCAGTAAGGGGGAAGAGCGGGTTAGTTCTCATGGGCCCTCTTAGGCCCAAAACAAGCATCAACCCGAATAATAAATTTTAAATAAACAATTGGGCTAAACAAAATCTGTAAATGTGTAGGCAACATGGGTTAGGTAATTAATTAGTTTTCCTAGAATTTTATTTTATTTTAGTTCTCTTCCATTGAGATGTAATTTTGGTTGTTTGGTTGCATGGTTGTAATGATGTGATGTATGATGTATGTTTGGCGCTAGTATCATACTAGGACCGCTTGTAACAAGAATTAAATTAGAAGTATGTTAGGACTGCTTAAATAAACCCATTAGTACCATGTTTAGGGCCGGTGAGACAAATATCGCTAGTACTATGTTTAGGGCTGACAAGCTCGCTAGCAACTTGATGAGATTGAAAGCAACCATTAGTGGCATGTTAGGGCCGTAATAAATTACTATAAGTTGATAGATAAAGGATTAGGAGCGTAAATGCTAAGTGACCAACTTAGAAAGAATTCATGAGAAATGAGATGAACATTTATCATAAATACACTTAAAAAAAGATATCATTGATTGTCATGACATCATGTAACACTAAGTTAAGATAACACGATAAAAGAAATAGGATGCATTAGAATCATGACACTCTACTAAAAAGATCTAAAATCAGTGAGCTACAGTCATGCATTAATTGGCTGTTGCATATGATTGATGATTGTCATACACAAGGCTGCATTATATAACGAATTTTGAGGAGTAAGATAAAACACGAGGCATGCATGGTTGATGACGAACCATATCTGCATGACCTGACAAGCCGTAAATTTAGACGAGAGGTTTGAAACGGACGATTTGAACCCGAGAAGCGTGTTAGGGTGGCAGCAAACCGTCCCTAGTCATGTCCCGATATTGACACGAAGTATGGAGATATGATTTGTGCGCTGCCAGACCATAACTGGCGAGGGACCATACTTATGGCTGGTATCACGAGAGGCTCTACCTCGGCGTACCTAAATGCAGAACTGGTCAACGGAACACCTGCCCACACCACATGGGCTATCCTTTGGAAAAGGATAAGCGCTAGGTGCTTATGTTCTGGATTTGGAGCCTATATATCTACATAAGGCTTTCCACAATTCACCCATGTGGGATATGAGGGTGTTACAAAATGGCCATTCTACTTCAACAATTTCAAAAGCCAATTTAATTAATTAGGCTAATTTAAATAAGCAGTTTGGAAGTCAGCACTATTGTTTTCATTAAGACTAGTAAAATGTGGACTTATTCTATTCTTTCACTAATCCATTAGTAAGCTAACACATTAATATTGTTTTATTTGGTAGTGAAGATAAATGAAAAAAGGCATAGAAAATAATGCATCAGACATGATATTTTCCGAAAGAGTTGATGATAAAGGGAAAGATGAAAATTGTTAGAACAGTAAAGATGAAGTAGATGAGCTTGGGAAAACTAGTGTCAAGAAACCAAAGAATGCCTTTATGCGCTTCTAGTGAGTTTATTTGTGATTTAGTAGTTTTCATGCTGAGTATAACTATTATGATTTGATTTTGGCTAATTAATGAGCCATGTTGTTTGTAAAGAGAACAAAGGTGACTAAAAACAATATATGACTAGAGAGGTATGTGACCTTTATGAATAAAAAATAATAACTTTTCAGGAAAAACAAATGAAAATTGAAAGGTGTAGAATTTGAAGGGCAGTATCTTTATTTGCTTGAAACATGTGCATGGATTGTGTAAGTTTGAGTTGTATCTCCCATGATAGGTAAGGCTCGAATTATGAGCAAATGGAAATAAATGACACCAGAAGAAAGAGCAATTTATCAAGCCCAAGCTCGTGAACATAAGATGTCTCATAAGGCAAAATGTGGCAAATCAAACACAAATTATAAGGCTAAGGTAATTGATAATTGGTAGGATTTTTGACAAGTTATTATTGATAGAGTTTCAAGTATCCTTATCATGGTTTATGTTACATTGTAGGTGCAATTTGATACACGATGTTGTCCTATGCAATTTGGTAATTTGATAACCAAATTGAGTGCAAAATAACTATATGGCCCTTTGAAATGTATAGGACTAGAAGGTTTATTGTCCTTGTAACCGCATAGAATAGATAGAGATCTATGCAAATGACTGGTTGATCATGTTGATGTAAATTATAAAGTACTTCATTTGCATGGGCAGAAGATATCATTGGATAAGGTACAAGTATATCATGTTCTTAGATTGCATAATAGAAGCCTTCCTCTTGACACCACCTGTACAGATGAGAAAGCTTATTCTATTTGTGTGAAACTTAAAATATAAGGAAATGGGTCAATGAACTCAGTTGTACTTCACCGAGAAATAAATGAATTCGTTAACAGAGATACTAATGAGTTTAAAGCCAAATTTCTTTACTTGACTTCAAAAAATTCTTGTGCCCTCGAAGTTGTTATTAGACTGACCTTGGATACATCTATTATTTTAATGAAGTTGGATTAAAAGAGGGCTATAATCTATCAAAACATGTGTTGGATAAGTTGTTATCGGGTATCCAAAAATTTTGGAGTAAAGAAATGAAAAGATATCTAAGACGCTGTGTTTTCATTCTTTAGGTAAGTTGCGCAAAATTATGAATTATCAGTAATAAAAGTTAGTTTTTTGTTTTACCTTTTTTTTATAAACTTTTTATCAATTTTTTTTATAAAAAAATATTTGGATGTATTGACTGCAATTCATTTTCCTTGACTATATTTTTGGATAATCATATGATAGTTCATTCCAAATTAATGGTTCACCATTTATTGGTGCACGGAGCCAAAAAAGAGTGATGAAACTGCTAGCCAAAAAACAAAGGTTTTAAGGAAGTTGCAACTTTCACGGTAAATAAGTACTTATTTTACATAGGTATGAATATTACTTTTGGTAAACTTATTGATAATATAATAGGTATTAGAAATTTAGTGGAGATAATCTTTGTAGATTGGAGAAAGTTTGGATTTGAAATTAATGTTATAAGTGTTTTAGTGTCGGCATGAAAATGGAGCATTGAGACTATGCACCTAGGTGTATAAACACTTATTTAACACCATTAGGATTTCGTTAGTTTTAAGTATAAATGGTAATTTTTACTTCTTAGGATATGTCACATTTAATTAGGATAATTATGGATACATTAACCTTATTCAAATTTTTAACTATGGGAAATTTTTAAATTTGAATTCATTTGAAAAGATAATACTAATGAAACAAATAAATATAATATGATAAATATGGCAATTATTTAAAAACAAGTTTATTCATTCGGTTTTTCACATAATCAAATATATTCCAGTAATGGCATACATTCAGATATCAGTTTCATACAATTAGTTATCAATTTAATACATAAAGAATTCAGTTCCATTTCTGGGGAGTTTTCATTAGACTTTTTGAAGAATATTCAATTTCGTATAATAAAAACTCATAAAACCTAGAATCATAAAATAAAATTCAGAAGCATACAAATAAAATCTAAAAGCATACAAATAAAACACAAAAACATACAAATAAAACCTAGAATCATACAAATAAAACTCAGAAACATACATAATATCTGTGTTTTGTTTGCAAACCAGAATGATAAAAATAAAGCTCAGAATCATACATATATATCAGTGCATTTTTCAAACTAGAATCCTACAAATAAAATCCAGAAACATACATAAATATCTATGTTCTTTGCAAACCAGAAGCATACATTAAAAACCCAAAAAAATACATATACCATATACATATTTGTGTTCTTTTCAAAAAATCCAGAATCATACGCACCTTCTGTTTCTTTGTCAAATCGCCATCTAAACCACTGTCGTTTGTCGTTTTTGCCTTCAAATGCTTTTCATTACACCTTCATACCACCATCTCCCTCTAAACAGCGAACAAATCATGGAAATCTAGATGGATTTTGCATCCTCATGACAAAATGACGAAACAAATCCTGGCCTTCTCCACACCAAATCCTTGCCGCCGTCACCCTTCGCGATTAGAAGGAAACACACAAGTTGCGGAACAAATCGATCAAGTAAGGAGAAGTAATACTAGAAAAGAAAAACCCATGAAACGAATAAAGTAGCAATCAATTAAGAATATATGTTATTTAGAAAGCTATTATGAGTGTTAGAGAGGAGCAAAAAGACAAAGGAGGGGGACGATCAGAAGCAAAATGAGAAGCAAAAAAAGAATATTGGTGGGTGGGAAAGAAAATTATGGGAATTAAATGATAATTACTAAATTTATTAATTTGTAAAAGGAAAATTAGTGATAATTATCAAAAAAATTGTGAATTTATCCTAATTGATTCAAGTTTCCTTTTAAATAATTAGAAAAATAACTATACCAGCTTTTTTTTTTTTTTTGACATAAATGGACTCGAAGGCTATTTACGTGAAGATGAAGGATTGTCGAAAAGAAGAAACGCAACAAACATTATTGGAGGAGATAAATGTCTAATTAATTTCCTTTGGAAAAAAAAATCTAATCTAACCATAAATAAAATATCCAAAGTTGTCTCTATCCTAATAGCCAAAACTTACCATTTCAACCAAAACTAACGGAAATCATCCATTGACTAACTTGGTGCATAAGCACCTAGGTGCATCTCAGAATCTCGCTGAAAATGAATAGTTGTTGTTTATGTTACATAATTATGGTAATCTACTCGTGATGCAGCCAAAACATGTGTCATCGTATCATCCAAAGGCAGTAAGGCCATCCATTGAGCAATTGCATACTTCTTCTATAACCCAAGATCAGCAAAATGTAACTTCTCTATATCATTTGTGTCATACTACGTATGAATTGTCAATTTTACTGAGTATGGAACTTAAATATTTTATTTTATTAAGTTCTAGCCCATTTAAATATAGTTGAATGAGATGTAAAAAAGTTGAAGCAGGAGCTTGTTAAAGTGAAGACATTAGTTGATGTTTTATCGGAACATGTAAACCACATTAAGGGCCTAATTGTGTCAATACATGATTGAACGGTTTTATCTTTAAGTACAATAGATATTGAAAAAAGTAATAAATAAATGCCAATATCAATGGTTGGAATTATTGCTGATATGAAGGAGTATAATTCCCCTTAAATTGACATTAAATATTTACAAAAGGATAATGAGAGTGCTCGAACTAGAGGTGCTTATGCTGGCAAGACATATGTTGAGTTTCTGAATGTGCAATAAAGTTCAGGTGACAAATATCTAAGTAATGATACCAATGGAAAATGTTCTCCATTACAAGGGAATAACATTAATCAGGTAAGTGTCAATTCTAATAAAAACCAATCATTAATTACTGGGGGGGGGGGGGGGGGGGGGAAACACGATGTCATTTGAGAAAAATTGTTTGACAGAAAAGGTAGTGAATATTTCCTCATGTAAGGTATGTTTGTTATACATTATATTTCAGCCAATTTATTTCACTTTATTGGTGGATTTTGAAGTAGCAATGGATTAATAAAAATATATTGTATGTATCCTAAGGTACCAAAGCTTAAGCAACATGTGCCATCTCGTACTGAAACGTCCAATGAAATAGATAAAATATTATGGCATTATGTTCTTGATAGAAGAAAGTTATCAATGTTAGTATCTTAACTTTGTAATTGTACTTTATATCTTCACAAATTTGACAGTGGTTGTCTTTACAAATAAATGTTTTTCTTTTGTAATGATTACATTGTTAGAACATTATACGACTATGGTGCAAGAACGGTGTCATGTCTCACTTTCAGATATGTTAGCATAGCCCTAGCATCTCCATCAGAAAGAGTTCATCACTTCTTAGCATCAATATGATCATACAAGTCTTTTGGTGTAAAACCCAACATTTTTCATACTCCCACTTTATGCCACAAAGTGATTGATGACCTAATATATTCGAAGTCCAGCATCTTTCATAACATCAATTTGGGCTGTATCTATTAATGTGATTTTCCTGTTAGACTTGATGAGGCAATTCTGAAGAGGTTGAACAAAATCATGGTTATGCTGAACTTCGGCATATGATATATTTCATTTTCCACCGCTCTTATCCATATGACACCATTTATTTGCTTTACAATCACATTGTGTTACTGTCTTAGGATTGCGCTGTGGGTGGACCTTAATAGTGTCAGTTCTTGGCTCTCTAAGACCATGTTTATCACATACAAATTGTTGTCCAGACTTTTTATTCTTTCTGGTGCTGGCTTTACAAATGCCAAATCCATTAGAAATGCATAAGCCTTGTAAAAACAAAATGCATCATCAACAAAATTAAATTCCATACTAATCAATTTTTTTTAGCTGATTTAATGGTTCCATCTTGTAGCTTATGCCCTCACCGCCATCATCATTTTCCACACTGCCCTTCTCTTTTGCAAAATCATTCAAATTGTTTTTGTTAGCCTCGATGATTTCTACTTTTTCATCTACCATAATTTGCTTTCTTGGTTGTTGTACAAACTCATCCATCAATTACTTCATAACTAATATTTACTGAAAAGAGACTCAAATACACACACAGACACACACTACACATATAAAGACTTCTCTTTTCTTTATTCCTTACTGAATTTCAGTGTACCTGGTTTTCTTCTTCTTCTTGTCGTCCTCCATCTCCTCCATCCTCCTTTATTTTGGTTTTGTTTTTAAATTTTTGGTTACCTTAGATTGAATAAAATCTTTGTAACAACTAAAATATTACTTAAAATTTTAATTCTCGGTTTAAAATTTTAAAATTTAAATACATGAAACATTCACCTTATCCACATATTTCTATTTCTAAGGAAGATTTCCATTTATGCCTCAACATTTAAAGACATTATAGTACAAAATAATTTTACTCACAAATATATACATGATGTGGCAATATTTTTTTTTTGTACTACCAGTACATGTTAAAAGCTTGATGAATTACACTGATCCTTATTTATAGTTCATGGCTGTTATCGGCCTGCAAGATTTTTTTTTTAACATCTGTAAGTTGTATGGGATTTTGAATGTTTGACCTCATACGTTGTAACTAGGGTCTAACACTAATTCACCCACCTTCTCAATATTTCATCACCTAGAAATTTTACTATTATAGAAACAATTAATGCATTGTAAATACACAAACATTTTAAGTTTCAATTACATACTAACAAAATTATTTTTTTCCATAAAAATACCCATCGCAAGTAGTAGATATATAAACCGTGTATATTTTGCTCTCATACTAAACGAATTATTCACTTTCAAAAAAGTACTAGTAATGAGTAATAAATACATCAACCTTTTAATTCTTCCTCACATTTATCTGAAATAACTCAGTTCAAAACAAACAAGAATTATTAGTGAATAATAATAATAATAATAATAATAATAATAATAATAATAATAATAATAATAAGTGGTCAATACACAATTCTTTAACTTTTACTATAATCTTTATGAAATTGTTAATCTTTATAACAAGGTCTAAATATCTATTACTCTTACGAACTATAGTGCTCACTCAGCCGGTTTTCAACCCTAAGCAATAAAACACATCAACTTTCCACTCAATTTCACAAAAACAATGATAGCAATATAAAATAATACATAAAATTTTTAAATTTTGCTCACATTATTATGAAATTACTCACCTCTACAAAAATAAGAAAACTATACCAACCTTTTAAGTTTTACTCAGAGCTTACAAAAATTACCCACTTTCATAAAAATAATATAATAATGAATAAAAATACACAAACATTTAAATTTTACATTTATTATTTCAAATCTACTAAATTTTACTAAAATAAATTAAAAAATTATCCACCCTCTCAACTTCTATTCTCATTTTTATAAAATTACTAAAAATTTCCTAAAAATCATAATAATAACAAGTAGTAAATACATAAACCTGTTAACTATCATTTTCATTGTTATGAAATTACTAACTTTCATTAAAATCACACAATACCCAGTAAATATACAAACTTTTACAATTTTCTTCCCATTTTTACATAATTAAAAATTTTCACAAAAATATGACAACGAGCAGTAAATATACAAATTTTTTAAGTTTTACTCAAATCATACAAAATTACTCTCTCCCATACAAATGATAATAGCACGTAGTAAATACACAACTTTTTAACTTTTACTCCTATTGTTATAAAATTATTATTTTTAAAAAAATGAATAGCAAAAAGCAGTAAATACATCATTTTTTAGCTTTTACTCTTATACTTACGAATTACTGACTTTCAAACAAATAATACTAAACAGTAGTAAATACATAAAATTATTAATACTTACTTTCATTGTAATCAAATTACTAACTTTTAGTAAAATAACACAAGGACAAGTAAATACACAAACCGTTTAAGTTTTACTATCATTTTTACAAAATTACAAACTTTCACAAAAATGCCATAATGAGAAGTAAATACACAATTTTTTTAAGTTTTACTAAAATCTTACAAAATTACTCACTCCCATATAGATGAAAATAAAGAATAGTAAATACACAAACCTTTTAACTTTTACTTTCATATTTATGAAGTACTAACTTCTATACAAATAATAATAAAGAGTAGTAAATCTACAAACTTTCAAGTTTCACTCTCATTCTTACCAAATTCTAGATTTTTATATAAAGAGCAGTAATTACACACAAATTTTTTATGGTTTACTTAAACCTTAAAAAGTTACTTACTCCCATACAAATAATAAGAATGTGTAGTAAATACACAAACATTTTAACTTTTACTCCCATTTTTACAAAATCATTGACTTTCATAAAAATAGTAATAAAAAGTTGTAAATACATAAACCTCTTAAGTTTTACTTTCATGCTTACAAAATTATGAACTTGCATAAGAATAACATTAGAAGTAGTAAATACACAAATCTCTTAAGTTTTTCTCTCATTTTTATGAATTTACGGACTTTCATAAAAATAATAGAAGGAGTAGCAAATACACAGACCTTTTAAGTTTTACTCACATTTTATAGAATTACACACTCTCATAAAATAATAGTAAAGAGAATTAAAAACAAAAGCCTTTTAACTTTTATTCTCATTCTTATAAATTTATTAGCTTTCAAAAAAAATAATACAAGTGATAAATACACAACCTGTTGAGTTTCACTCAATTTCTTATGAGATTAAATTACCCATGTGCTTAAAATTATAATAACAAGTAGTAAATAAACAAAGTTTTAATAAATTTGATTCCCATTCTTATAAAATTACTTTATAATAAATTGTAAATACATAGACTTTAGATTGTATTTCATATTGTTAGATAGTTACTGACTTTTAAAAACTAATAATAATAAAGAGTAGTAAAATTAGTTCATTCTGTAGTAATGATTATATTTACTCTAATTAACGAAATTTACTACAACTAATATTTAACGGTATAATTGATGAAAATGACTTAATTGGGATACGATAAATGAAGTGAGAGATTTCGATAGGACAACTTTAAGGTAGGATACCTATATGGGTAAAAAAAAAAATAAGCTAAGAGACCTGACATGGAATTTACCATTTTAATAAATATTTATTTAAATTTTGTATATTTAACTTTTTATTCTTTCATGAATATATGATTCCTCTACAATATTGTGGCAACGTCGGGTTTTCTGGAGTCGCCACCAATCGGTTTACTTAGGTCGATTGGTCACCTTAAAATTGGTCTGCGAGAGTTCGGGAATCGGGAGTACGGTTACGCTAAAACAATATTGTTATAGCGCCCAAAATTGGCACCTTAGTTGATTTTAATTTTGTTTTACTTTGCTTTTAAAAATTTTCAGTTAATTTAGATATTTTAACTGAATTAGTCAAAAATGTGGATTTTGGTAATTAATTCGGGTAAAATTTTATACTTCCGAACCATGGACTTTGCCGAGTCATTTGGACACGGAAGATTTTGATTCCGAACCATGGACTCTGCCGAGTCATTTGGACACGGAATTTTGGTGAAATTTTAAACAATTTTATCCATATTGTAAAAATATGGATTTTTATCTTTTTATTTAATTTATTTATTTATTTTTTAAAAAGTTTAATATTTTCCAAACCGTAGATCCTGCCGGATCATCCGGATATGGAAATTGATTTAATTTATCGTAATTATTTAATTCTTATTATTATGAAATTAATTTTTAAATGATAATTTTGTTCATGAATGATTTTTAATACAAATTAAAAATTTATCTTTTTTTTTTTAACTTTCTTTCTTTTTCTTTTTTATTTATTTATTTTTACTTTCTTTTTTTTTTAATTTTCTTTCTGCTATCTTTCTTTATCTTTATCTTATCTTTCTTTTTTTTTTTTTTTTCTTTTATCTTTCTTTATCTTTTCTTTTATTTTTCTTATCTTTTCTTTTATTTCTTTCTTTTTTTATCTTTTATTTCTTTCTTTTATTATCTTTTATTTCTTTCTTTTATTTTTATCTGATTTTTCTTGTTTAATGAAGGAGATTTATTATTTAAAGAATTACTCAATTTATAAAAGAATTGAAAAAATTATTAATTTTTATTTAATAAGAAGTTAATTTAAAGGAATTAAAGAGTTTAAAAATAAAAATTTTGATCATGGTACGGGGCGTTGTTACTCAGCCAGACCCTCTTCACCAGGTGAAGCAGCTCAAAAGCGGGCACGAGACAGTTTCCAGCCAATATACCATGAACTAAAATTTTTTTTATTTTTTTTTATTATTTTATTATTTTTTTATTATTTTTTTTTTTTTTATAAAAGATTAACCAAAAGTAATTGTTTTATTAAGAGAATCAAAAATTTATATGTATATTTTAAACAAAAGAAGAAAAGTTTTGGTATTTATTTAATTTATTTTGGAATAAAAGATTATTTAACCGAAAACTTATATGTATTTTAAAACAAAAGTCTTGATATTTTTATTTTTTTATATTCTTCCTTTTTTGATGAAAGATTTTTTTTTTAATTTTAATTTATATTTCTGAAAATATATCTAATCAATAAGTCAAAAAAATTTAAGAGAAAATTCAATTATTTTTGTTTTATTTTGTATTATTTTGAAATTATTTGATTAAGATTTTTATAAAGGAAACAAAAAGTTATATCTTTTAATAAGTAAAATATTACTGAATAAAATATTAACCCAAAATTTTTATTCTTTTCATTCTTTTTATTAAAAGAGAAAATTAAAAAGTTATATTTTATTATTTTAATTATTAATATATTAGTCCAAAGTTTTTATTTTTAATAAAGAAAATAAATTATTATATACTTTATTTAAAAATGATTCCAAGCCATGGATCCTGACGGATCATTTGGTCATGGAGTTTTAATTTTTATGAGATTTTAACTATTTAATTAGTTATTAATTTTATTTATAATTTTATTGGATTTTTCTTGAATTTTTAAAAAAATATTTAAAAAGAATTGATTTAATCATGTTTATTTATTAATTTTAACAAAAAGTTAACTTTGTTATAATAAAACATGTATTCCAAAATAAAAATAAAATAATTGGCTTTTAAATTTTTATTAGCCTTAATAATTAATTACAAAATAATCTTCTTTTAGTTTTTTCTTATTTATGGGTAAAAGGTTAATTAAATAAATTAAATCATATAAAGAAAAATTAATAAAGTGGGGCTTTTTGGCCATCCACTTAAAAAAATAATAAATGTTAGCAACAATTATAAAAGTTAATTAATTAACAACAATAATAAAAATTAGCCAAGTTTAATTAAGTTAATTAATTATCAACAATAATAAAAATTAGCCAAGTTTAATTAAGTTAATTAATTATCAACAATAATAAAATTTAGCCAAGTTTAATTAAGTTAATTAATTAACAACAATAAATAAAAGTTAGCCAAGTTTAATTAAGTTAATTAATTAACAACAATAAATAAAAGTTAGCCAAGTTTAATTAAGTTAATTAATTAATAACAATAATAAAAGTTAGCCAAGTTTAATTAAGTTAATTAATTAACAACAATAAATAAAAGTTAGCCAAGTTTAATTAAGTTAATTAATTAACAACAATAAATAAAAGTTAGACAAGTTTAATTAAGTTAATTAATTAACAACAATAAATAAAAGTTAGCCAAGTTTAATTAAGTTAATTAATTACAACAAAAATAAAAGTTAGACAATTTAATTAATTATTAACAACAATAAAAATAAAGGTTAGTAAAAATTAGCAAGTTAGTTGTTAGTTGCTAATAACAAAAAAAAAGGTTAGTAATAATAACAATAATAAACAAATAAATAAACAAGTAAAAAAATAAATGAGTTAGTTAATTAATTTTCTGCAAAGACAAAATAAAAAGGTTAGTGACCTAATAGAAAGAAATTGAAAAGATGAAGGACTGAAAGGAGGTTTTACCCTTAAAAATTAAAATTGAATCTGGAGAAAGAATCAGAGGCGACGCGAGGGAGGAGGGGGGGGGGGGGGTGACGGGGCTGGGCAGGCGGAGGCGGCAAGGGCGCAGGGCGGCCGGGCGACGGCGACGAGGGCGCAGGGCGACGGCGGCGAGGGTAACGGCGGCCGGGACGACGGCGGCGAGGGAGCGGGGCGACGGCGGCAGGACGGCTGGGTGCGGCGGCGCGAGACGGCAGGACTGCTGGGCGCGGCGGCGATGGCGACGGCGACGGCGTAGGAACGAGGGCAACGGCGAGACGGCGGCGGCAGGGCAACGGCAGCGGGATAGGACGGCGACAGAAAAAGAAAGAAAGAGAAAACGGAGGAAGAAGGTAGTCGAAACGTAAGAAAAAATAATTTTGGGACTGTTTTGGCAGAGGGAGGAGAGCCTAGGACTAAGGCTTCTATTTTCTCTTTTTCTAAAACGGAGCTCTGAACTTTTTTCTCTGATTTTCTATGTGTTCAGCACTGAATTTGGGGGGGTATTTATAGAAGGAGCTTAGCTGAACTGTGGACGGATAAATTAATAAAAAATATCAAACTTATCTTTTAAATTGGTAAAATGACAGTTTCAGTTCTTTACGTTACTCCAGCTCTGGATAAGCTCAGAAGCTTCTGATTTTGACAATTTTAACGTTTTCTGTCAATTTGGGCTAGAAACGTCCGTTTAGGCCCAAAATTGACGCGAAAAATTACCCAAAGCTCCTGAAACTTTCAGAATTTGTCAATTTTGTCCGAAACTTCTTAATTTTGTCATTTTTACCTCAAACTTTTAATTTTTTTGTCATTTTTTTCTGAAATTTTATTTTTATTCCAAACACATACATATTCGCACATATATTATTTTAAATCAAATCTTCTCAAAATAAAAATATATTTTAAACTAATTAACATAATTAAAATTTTTTAGCAATAATAATAATAATAATAATAATTTTTTTAATTAGTTTTTTTTTTAAAAATTTTTTAAAAAAAAGGCCGGACGAAATTGGGTGTCAACAGCTGCCCCCATTTGCATGCTTCATGGGACATGATGTATGCAAAGTAGTTACCAAATTTCGTCCGTCTTAGCTAGCCTTTGAGAACCTTCTCGCCGCCTAAACTATGTGGTTAAGGAAAATTTTTTTTAGAGCCTCTGCGATAAGAACTCTCCTATCGTTGAAGGGAAAATTTGATAATTTTGAGGTTAAGGGTCCTACCTTAGAACCTCGACGATAGGAACTCTCCTATCGTTTGAAGTAAAATTGATTGTTTTGAGGTTAAGGGTCCTACCTTAGAACTTCGACGATAGGAACTCTCCTATCGTTTGAAGGAAAATTGATGATTTTGAGGTTAAGGGTCCTACCTTAGAACCTCGACGATAGGAACTCTTCTATCGTTTGAAGTAAAATTGATTGTTTTGAGGTTAAGGGTCCTACCTTAGAACTTCGACGATAGGAACTCTCCTATCGTTTGAAGGAAAATTGATGATTTTGAGGTTAAGGGTCCTACCTTAGAACCTCGACGATAGGAACTCTTCTATCGTTTGAAGTAAAATTGATGATTTTGAGGTTAAGGGTCCTACCTTAGAACCTCGACGACAGGAACTCTCCTATCGTTTGAAGGAAAATTGTTTGAATGAGGTTAAGGGTCCTACCTTAGAACCTCGACGATAGGAACTCTCCTATCGTTTGAAGGAAAATTGATGATTTTGAGGTTAAGGGCCCTACCTTAGAACCTCGACGATAGGAACTCTCCTATCGTTTGAAGGAAAATTGATGATTTTGAGGTTAAGGGCCCTACCTTAGAACCTCGACGATAGGAACTCTCCTATCGTTTGAAGGAAAATTGATGATTTTGAGGTTAAGGGTCCTACCTTAGAACCTCGACCATAGGAACTCTCCTATCGTTTGAAGGAAAATTGATGATTTTGAGGTTAAGGGCCCTACCTTAGAACCTCGACGATAGGAACTCTCCTATCGTTTGAAGGAAAATTGATTGTTTTGAGGTTAAGGGTCCTACCTTAGAACCTCGACGATAGGAACTCTCCTATCGTTTGAAGGAAAATTGATGATTTTGAGGTTAAGGGTCCTACCTTAGAACCTCGACGATAGGAACTCTCCTATCGTTTGAAGGAAAATTGATGATTTTGAGGTTAAGGGTCCTACCTTAGAACCTCGACGACAGGAACTCTCCTATCGTTTGAAGGAAAATTGTTTGAATGAGGTTAAGGGTCCCACCTTAGAACCTCGACGATAGGAACTCTCCTATCGTTTGAAGGAAAATTGATGATTTTGAGGTTAAGGGCCCTACCTTAGAACCTCGACGATAGGAACTCTCCTATCGTTTGAAGGAAAATTGATGATTTTGAGGTTAAGGGCCCTACCTTAGAACCTCGACGATAGGAACTCTCCTATCGTTTGAAGGAAAATTGATGATTTTGAGGTTAAGGGCCCTACCTTAGAACCTCGACGATAGGAACTCTCCTATCGTTTGAAGGAAAATTGATGATTTTGAGGTTAAGGGTCCTACCTTAGAACCTCGACAATAGGAACTCTCCTATCGTTTGAAGGAAAATTGATGATTTTGAGGTTAAGGGCCCTACCTTAGAACCTCGACGATAGGAACTCTCCTATCGTTTGAAGGAAAATTGATTGTTTTGAGGTTAAGGGTCCTACCTTAGAACCTCGACGATAGGAACTCTCCTATCGTTTGAAGGAAAATTGATGATTTTGAGGTTAAGGGTCCTACCTTAGAACCTCGACGATAGGAACTCTCCTATCGTTTGAAGGAAAATTGATGATTTTGAGGTTAAGGGTCCTACCTTAGAACCTCGACGACAGGAACTCTCCTATCGTTTGAAGGAAAATTGTTTGAATGAGGTTAAGGGTCCCACCTTAGAACCTCGACGATAGGAACTCTCCTATCGTTTGAAGGAAAATTGATGATTTTGAGGTTAAGGGTCCTACCTTAGAACCTCGACGACAGGAACTCTCCTATCGTTTGAAGGAAAATTGATGATTTTGAGGTTAAGGGTCCTACCTTAGAACCTCGACGATAGGAACTCTTCTATCGTTTGAAGGAAAATTGATGATTTTGAGGTTAAGGGTCTTACCTTAGAACCTCGACGACAGGAACTCTCCTATCGTTTGAAGGAAAATTGTTTGAATGAGGTTAAGGGTCCTACCTTAGAACCTCGACGATAGGAACTTTCTTATCGTTTGAAGGAAAATTGATGATTTTGAGGTTAAGGGCCCTACCTTAGAACCTCGACGATAGGAACTCTCCTATCGTTTGAAGGAAAATTGATGATTTGAGGTTAAGGGCCCTTCCTTAGAACCTCGACGATAAGAACTCTCCTATCGTTTGAAGGAAAATTGATGGAATGAGGTTAAGGAAATCTCCTTGAACCTCGAGCGAAATTTATATGAAAGCAATTAGAATTGGAATAATTTTCTTCAAAAGTGTTAATTTGCATAATAGGCGAGTGCGAAATTTTAGACTTCGATAAAATGAGTGAATCTTGATGATGACAATATCGCTAACAAATTATGTAAAGGGAACGGATGTTTGGAATCAATATCCAAGGTTCATCTAATATTTTCTTTAGTAAATATAGATTCGCTTGAGAGATATGTCATCCAAATAAGGTTGAAGCTTAACTATCCTAAAATGTTATGCCTAGTAGACTTAATAGGATGCGTCTCAAGAGCAATAAAAATTACTCTTTACTCAGCCATTCCAACCTAAAGGCATTGTCCTATGGTTTTAATATCAGCATGGACGAGACTATCTTATAAGATAAAAAAGAAATTTCCTGAAAGAAAAACTAAAACACGAAAGAAAATGCTGATAATAAAACTAAAGGACAAGCAAAACGGATCGGATCACTTCTTCTTCCACAATATTTCAACAGGGTTAGTAGAGGACTATTATGGGATCGAACTGTTCGGGAAAGACTGTCGCGTCCAGTCTATCTGAATCATTGCTGGATCTGGTTCAGGAACAAAAGCTTGTATTTTATCTAGCAATTCTTCAGCAGTTGTTGCGGATATTATGATTCGCCGTGCCACTCTTGATATAAAATTCTTCTGCATAGCATAATCCATAAAAGCTATCAGACCTGTAAAGAAATTGTTAACATTTAAAAGCCCAATAGGTTTCTTATGCAAATTAAGTTGGGCCATGGAAGCAATTTGAAAGACTTCTCCCAATGTGCCAAAACCACCTGGTAGAGCGATAAAAGCATCAGCATTTAAAAGCATTTGTAACACACGCTCTTGTAAATTTTTAACCACTAATTCTTCTCCAATCGTGCCCCCAGAAATAAATTTCAGAGGTCCAGGGATAATGCCCAGAACTTGACTTCCTCCTAGAGATGCTGCTGATGCTACACCTCCCATTAATCCGACACTACCTCCTCCATAAACTAAATGTATTTTTCGCTCAGCTAATACTCTACCCAAATGGTTGGCTGCTTTTAAATACTCTTCATCTTTTCCAGGAAAAGCCCCAGAAAATACACAAATACTTCGGGATTTACGAGTTGGGGTTTTCTCCATTCCTATCCTTACCCTTGTGAGAAAAGAGGATATATTTATAGAGATGAAGAGATAAGGCAATAATTTTATTTTTCAAGAATGGATACATTATTGCCAGCTATTCATAGTAGTCACGGGTATGACTCTGGTCAGGTATGGGTACACTATCGTTAAAAGATGAGGAAAATTTTCAAAATAGCTGCTAGCATGTACAGTAGTCGCGACTGTAGCTTATGTCAGGAGTAGGTACATGATTGTCGGATGAGAAGGAAAATTTCAAAAGTGGCAGGTATATACAGTAGTCATAATTATAGCTCATGTCAGGAGTGGGTACATTATGGGAGGAAAATTTCAAAAGCGTCAGCTAGCACGTACAGTAATCGTAACTATGGCTCATGTCAGGAGTGGATACATTATCGCTGAAAGGGGAGGAAAATTTCAAAAGCGACAGCTAGTACGTACAGTAATCGTGACTTTGGTTCACGTCAGGAGTGGATACATTATTACCAAAAGGGGAGGAAAATTTCAAAAGCGACAGCTAGCACGTACAGTAATCGTGACTTTGATCCTCGTCTTCCACTGGCTTTGCGTCCAGTAATGGCTTCAATGCTTTCTATGAATCGGTGATTTGCATCTCATCTAGCTTTCTCACAAACTGGCAAACAGGGTCGTTTAGGGTCAGATTCCCAAGACTGTAACGATCTCGTTCTTTTTGGAAAATTATCCATAATCCAACAACCTCAAATTGCACTATTCCACAAGAATGCGCTTCAAGAACCTCTCGAATATCTTCTAGAGATTCCTTACGCAAGCCATTCTTAATGAATCTTATTCTATCATTACGATTTCTGGTGATCACTCCTGGAGCACGACATTTATTGCCGCAAATCCACCATCCACAATTATGACAAACGCCTAGCCTCTTTGCTCTTCTTTTTTTGGCATAAGCGCTTTTACCAAAGCCGGGCATACGGGGAAAGAACGCTTCGGGAACTTCACCAGCTGAACGAACCTTAGCTTCAATTATCCACCGCACATTATCAGGAATGCCTTTGTGCATAAATACTCTGAATCGTTCACATCTAGCTTGATAAATCTTTTTAAGAACATTTATTGGGAAGGAAGGAAAATACTTTCGTAGGGCGGAAAGAGAAGACTCCATTGATGAAGGAGGCAAAGAAAGAAATTAGTGATTGTAGGAAACGAACATAACTAACACATATTTATAGTGACGAAAGGGATAATGCGTTTATTACACTTACAGAAGCAAGTACATTATTGTCAAAAGAAAAGACAAATGACAGCTTATATGTACAGCAATCATGACTGTGGCTCTCATCTTCCACTGATTTATGTCTAGTAACGGCTTCAATGCCTTCTATAAGTCGGGGATTTGCTTCCCATCCAGTTTTCTCACAAACTGGCAAACAGGGTCATTAAAAGTTAGATTTCCAAGACTGTAACGATCCTGTTCTTTACGGAAAGTCCACCATAAATCCATAATTTTCCATTGCACTATTTCACAAGAATGTGTTTCAAAAGTTAATAGGATATCATCCAAAGATTCCTTACGCAGGCCATTCTTGATGAATTTTCTTTTATCTTCATGATTTCTGGAGATGTATCCTAAAAAGCGACATTTAGTATTACAATTCCATCGTCCACATTTATGACAGACACCAAGCCTCTTTGCTCTTCGCTTTTTGGCATAAGCGCTTTTACCAAAGCCGGGTATACGGGGAAAGAACGCTTCTGGAACTTCACCAGCTGAACGAACCTTAGCTTCAATTAGCCACCGCACATTGTCAGGAATGCCTTTGTGCATAAAGACTCTAATCCTTTCACATCTAGCTTGGTAAATCATTTTAAGAACATTTATTGGGATGGAAGGAAAGTATTTTCGCATGGCGGAAAGAGTAGAATCCATTGATAAAAGAAGAATTTGAGAGAAGAGATGAAGAAATCAGTTATTGTAGGAAACTGAGAGTCAGAGAGTATTGCATCCGCTACTTAACCGGAAAGAAGAACACGCATTTATAGCGATGAAAGGATAACGTGTTAATTACGCTTACAGGAACAAGTATATTAAAAGAAAAGACAAATGACAGCTTATATGTACAGGAATCATGACCGTGGCTCTCATCTTCCCCTGATTTATGTCCAGTAATGGCTTCAATGCCATCTATAAGTCGGGGATTTGCTTCCCATCCAGTTTTCTTACAAACTGACAAACAGGATCGTTTAAAGTCACATTCCCAAGACTGTAACGGTTTCGTTCTTTATGGTAAGTCCTCCATAAACTGATAATTTCACCTTGCACTTTTCCACAAGAATGCGTTTCAAGAGTCTCTCGGATATCTTCCAGAGATTCCTTACGCAGGTCATTCTTAATGAATTTTCTTTTATCTTCACGATTTATGGAGATGTATCCTAAAGAGCGACATTTAGTAATACAATTCCATCGCCCACATTTATAACACACGCCTAGTCTCTTTGCTCTTCGCCTTTTGGCATAACGGCTTTTACCTAAACCGGGCATGCGGGGCATAAATGCATCTGGAACTTCACCCGCCAGACGGACCTTAGCTTCAATTATCCACTGCACATTATCGGGAATGCCTTTGCGTGTAAAAACTCTGATTCTTTCACATCTAGCAAGGTAGATCTTTTTAAGGACTTTTATTGGAAAGGAAGGAAAGTATTTTCGCAGTGCAGAAAGAGTAGAATCCATTGATGAGAGAAGAATTTGAGAGAAGAGGGAAATGAATCAGTTATTGAAGGAAACTTAGATAACCGACTGGAAGAACATGCATTTATAGCGATGAAATGGATAACGTGTCGATTACACTTACGGGAGCAAATACATTATTAAAAGAAAAATGGAAAATTTTAAATATGATAAATTGTATGTACAGTGATTGTGACTGTGGCTCACATCTTCCACTGGTTTTACGTCCAGTAACGGGATTAATGGCTTCTATGAGTCGAGGATTTGCTTCCCATCCAGTTTTCTTACAAGCTGACAAATAGGGTCGTTTAATGTCAGATTCCCGGGACTGTATCGTTCTCGTTCTTCATGAAAAATGCTCCATAAATCGAGAAGTTCACGTTGCACGGATCCACAAGAATGCGTCTCAAGAGTCAATTGGAGATCATCCAATGAGTCCTTACTCAGGCCATTCTTAATGAATCGTATTTTATCTTCTCGATTATCAGAGATCATCCCTAAAGAACGACATTTAGTATTACAGGTCCAGCGTCCGCATTTATGACAGACGCCTAGTCTCCTCGCTCTTCGTTTTTTGGCATAAGAGCTTTTGCCTACACCAGGCATGTGAGACACAAATGCCTCTGGGATTTCACCTGCCAGACGAACCTTAGCTTCAATTAACCACCGCACATCTTCAGGGATTCCTTTATGCATCAGAGCTCTTAATCGTTCACAGCGAACTTGGTAGATCTTTTTGAGGATGTTCATTGGGAGAGAAGGAAAATATTTTCGCAAGGCAGAAAAAGTAGGATCCATTTTCTAGGAGAAAGTAAAAGAAAGGAGGGAGGAAATGATCAGTTATTATGGGCAACTGAGAGAACCGACTTGAGAGTCACGGAGTACCGTATCCGCCGCTTAACCGGAAAAGTGAATCCTACTTTATTTTGATGTGATAGATATTCCATCCAGCTGACGTCGATTCAGTCCTTGATTATTGAATCCATTGTCCGCTTTTGACGAATTTTCAACGACAATATTTCTTGATGTCTGCCTTATCTTTGACGATAGCTATCACTCATCTTGGATGCTGCTAAGCTGGCATCAATTCTGTTCTTTTAGGTGTAGCCTCAATTGCCAGGCTTTTGACGATATTGTATGCTTTATCCTTGGATTCCTGATGGGGCTGGGTCCAGCGTATTAGCTATGCGTCCAATTAGTAAGAGCTGATGTCATTAAGATCTCAGCTTATACTGCTGCAATCATGCTGCGGACATGCTTTTCATTTGATCCCTGTTATGTAAAAGCCATGCATGCATGATGTGAAATGCATGAATGCAAGGCATGTGTAATTGATATTTTTTTTTTTTTGAATCTAGCTCTTCATGTCTTTGCTTTACTTTACTGGATCTTCTTTGTGATTTCCTTCTCGGACTATTATTGAATCTCTTTATGCTTTCCAGCTGTTGTCCATTGTCTCAAAAGCCCAACTCTGTTCAAAAATCCTCTTTCCTTGCCTTATTTTTGAATTTTGACCTCAATTTTCTTTAATGCCCGCCTCATATTTTATGCTTCTCTGGATAATTGTCCCTGTTGAAATATTCGTGAGCATGATTCTTTCCTGCTGACATAGACATGTTAAGACTTCTGAAATGATCATTCAGGCTACCACCAAGGCTATCTCCCAAAGATTTGTTACTCCTTCTTCTTTGTTAGCCTATGTTCTGTGCTGCTCGCAAAGCAGGACCTCAATCTTACCTGTTTTAATTCACAAAGCTTATCAAAGTAATCTACGGTCTTTGTTTTTTTCTAAGTTTTAATTATTACTATTCTTCCTTCAAAAGTCACAATTTATTGCACACTTAAGGCTAGTAGGAATGTGAGATTTGAAGGAAAAGAACTGGATAGAAGCGACTTTAGCATTTTGAACGTGAGAATCTAAGGTAAGTTAAAGAGAATTGGCTTTTATTTATGGGTAAAAGAATATGAAAATCTTAGGTACAGATAGATAATGAAAGTGTAAGGGAAGAAAGCTCTCTTTGACAACTTTGATCAAATAAACTTTGGTAACCCTGTATCCACTTCTCCCCTTCTGTTCGAAAATTTCTTCATTATGCAAAGTATTTCTTTACTGCATCCGAATTTACTGGCTTCGGTAATTCTCGTCCATCCATTTCTGTCAGAATTAGTGCCCCTCCTGAAAATGCTTTCTTCACGACATATGGCCCGTCATAATTTGGTGTCCATTTTCCTCTTGAATCATGTTGCATGGGTAAAATTTTCTTGAGCACTATGTCACCTTCGTGAAATTGTCGTGGGCGAACCTTTTTGTTGTAAGCACGAATCATCCTTCTTTGATAAAGTTGCCCATGGCAGAGGGCTATCATTCTTCTTTCATCAATTAGATTTAATTGCTCGTATCTAGCTTTGACCCATTTTGCTTCTCCTAATTGAGTATCCATTAGTACCCTTAATGAAGGAATTTCAACTTCGATAGGCAATACAGCCTCCATACCGTATACCAGAGAAAAAGGTGTTGCTCCAGTAGAAGTACGGGTAGAAGTTCTATAAGCATGCAGTGCAAAAGGTAACATCTCATGCCAGTCCTTGTAAGTGACGATCATCTTTTCAACAATTCTCTTGATATTTTTATTGGCCGCTTCTACTGCACCATTCATCATCGGTCGATAAGGTGCTGAATTGAGATACTTGATTTTGAATTGCCGGCACAAAGTCTGCATCATTGCATTATTCAGGTTCGTGGCATTGTCTGAGATGATACACTCTGGCGGTCCATAGCGACAAATGATTTCTTTCTTAATGAACCGGCATACCACCTTTTGAGTTACGCTTGCATAAGACACAGCTTCTACCCATTTAGTAAAGTAGTCAATTGCAACTAGGATGAATTTGTGACCATTGGAAGCTTTAGGGGTAATCGCTCCAATAACATCGATTCCCCACATGGCAAAAGGCCAAGGTATTGCTGTTACATTAAGAGGAACAGGTGGAGCTTGGATCTTGTTGGCATATATTTGGCATTTGTGACATTTTCTTACGTGATTGACGCAATCACTTTCCAATGTGAGCCAATAGTAACCAGCCCTCATTATTTGTCTTGCCATAGTATGACCACTAGTGTGTGCTCCACATATTCCAGAATGAACTTCTTCCATGATCTTTCGTGCTTCATGAGTATCTACACAGCGAAGTAGCATCGAGTCTGGGGTTTTCTTGTAAAGTATGTCTAGGTTTAAAAGAAAACCCATTGACAATCTTCGTAGAAATTTCTTGTCATTTTCTGATACTTCTGGTGGATATACTCTTTCTTGGAGGTATTTCTTGATATCGTGATACCAAGGCTTTCCATCCAATTCTTCTTCGATGCTCATGCAATAAGCTGGAGAATCTATTATTCTCATCTCGAACACAGGAGTATGCTCGGGGTCACTGATCTTGTACATAGCAGCCAAAGTAGCTAAAGCATCCGGTATTTGATTATCTTCCCTTGGAAGATGATGGAAGCTTATACTGTTGAATTTTCGAGCCAAGTCTAGTATGAGCTTTTGGTAAGGGATCAATTTTGAATCCCTTGTCTCCCATTCTCCGTTGATTTGATATATGACTAATGCGGAATCCCCATAAACTCGGAGATCTCGCACTTTCAATTCCAGTGCCATTTGGAGTCCCATAGCACATGCCTCATACTCTACTATATTGTTGGTACAAGGAAATGTAATTTTTGTTGTAAGAGGGAATTGCTCTCCACTTGGAGAGATGAGTATGGCTCCAATCCCTTGTCCCAAAGCATTAGATGCTCCATCGAATGCCATTTTCCATGTTTCATCATCTTTAGAGACTTCCTGTTCTATCGTCATTATATCTCCATCAGGAAACTCCATTTTCATTGGCTCATAATCATCCAATGCTCTATCAGCCAGATATTCAGCAATCACACTCCCTTTTACAGCCTTTTGGGTGACATACTGTATGTCGTATTCAGACAACAGCATTTGCCATTTTGCGATCCTGCCTGATAAAGCTGGTTTCTCAAAAATGTACTTAATGGGATCAGTCTTGGAGATTAGCAATGTGGTGTTGTTGAGCATGTAGTGTCGTAGTCGGTGTGCTACCCATGCAAGGGCACAACAGGACTTTTCTACTATTGAGTATTTCGCTTCATATGTGGTAAGCTTCTTGCTCAAATAGTAAATTGCATGCTCTTTCTTGCCTGTCTCATCACGTTGACCCAATACGGATCCTAATGAAGAATCCTGTATGGATAAATATAGAATCAACGATTCTCCAGATCGGGGTGGTACCAAGACTGGTGGATTTGATAGATATTGCTTGATTTTCTCGAATGCTTCTTGGCATTCGTTATTCCACTCGATCGGATTGTTCTTCTTCAGTGATTTGAAAAGAGGTTCACACTTGGATGTCAATTGTGAAATGAACCTTGCTATGAAGTTGATTCTGCCCAGAAAACTTCTTACTTGTTTTGGAGTCTTCGGGGGTTGCATTTCTTGTATTGCTTTGACTTTACTCGGGTCAACTCGAATCCCATCCTTGCTGACCATGAAACCCAATAACTTTCCTGAAGAGGCTCCAAAAATACATTTGGCAGGATTCAACTTCAGTTGATATTTGCGAAGTCTATCGAATAGTTTTCTTAGCACTTTTAGATGCTCCTTAGCAGTGAAAGTTTTGGCGATCATGTCGTCTACATATACTTCAATTTCTTTATGCATCATGTCATGGAATAATGCAACCATGGCTCTTTGATATGTAGCACCAGCATTCTTTAACCCAAAAGGCATCACCTTGTAGTAGAAGGTACCCCAAAGGGTTATAAAGGCAGTTTTTATCATATCATCTGGATCAAGTTTGATTTGATTGTATCCAGAGAAGCCATCCATGAAGGAAAAATAGGAGTTTCCTGCGGTATTATCCACCAGCGTATCAATGTGAGGAAGTGGGAAGTTATCTTTAGGACTGGCTTCGTTCAATGGCCGGTAGTCCTGACAAACTCTTAGTTTCCCGCTTTCTTTCTTTTCGACTGGAACAATGTTAACCACCCATTCTGTATATTCAGCGACCCCAAGGAATCCTGCATCCCACAGCTTTCGAATCTCATCTTTCACTCTTAAGATTAGATCCGGCTTTAATCTTCGTAACTTTTGTCTGACAGGCTTCGCTCCAGGTTTCAAGGGTATTTTGTGTAGTACTATGTCTGAGCTTAAGCCAGGCATATCTTGGTATGACCAAGCAAACACATCCACATATTCTTTCAATAAATGGACTAATTCTTCTTTTTCTTCAGGAGGGAATAAAGTGCCAATCTTGACTTCTTTTACATTCTGACTGTCTCCCAAGTTAAATGCCTCAGTTGGTTCTTGACTTGTTGCTCTTTCTTTTTCATCTCGCTCAATCATTTTTAATAGCTCAGGAGATACTTGAAGATCTTCGTCATCCGAGTCGGTAGTGTTTACAGGATTATCAAAGTTCATTCTTTCATTGTCATCAAAGAGAGTTTTGGGTCTGCATTATCCAGAGAGAAAAGAAAGAGAAGAAAAAAAAAATGGCACGAATGAGATGGATGCAAACTGGTACTTTATTTACAATGTGCATAAATCACAACTTTATTGGAATAAAAAGCAATAACTAAAAGGTTCACTTAAACAAAGACTACACCCTATTGATTGAACCTTTCTTTAGGAGGTTTTTACTATTAGATTACTTTGGAGAGCTTTCGATTATAACAGGCAGTTCTATCGCCTCCCAATTGTTCAGCACATCCCGTGGGCCACAAGGTTGAACAAGCTCCTCCTCTTCAGGTGAATCGCTGATGATTGCCTGAATAAAAAGACTTTCAAAAGACTTGTTGATGTTGATAGTCAGCTTGCCTTCATTGTCATTTTTTGGAATGAGACCACCACTCACGAACGTTTCGGTGATTTCAGGGATATCCAGATTTCTTTCCTGGAGAGGATGCCCTGTTAATCGTGCAATCCTCTTTTCTCTCTTTTCAGCTATTGCCTTCATTTTATCATGTCTTGTCGGTGTGAAGCCTAGGCCGTATTTCCCTTCATTTGTGGTGATTTTCAATGGTTCTGTGATTCCTTGTAAATCTTGTCCCAGTCCTAACCCCGGTGAGTATCCTCCTTTTATCATGAGTTTGGCAACCATGCGACTTGTTTTAGAGATGCTAGGAATGGGTTCTTCTCCATATTCGCTGACATAAGCAGCATTGACAATCTCAAAAGACCTGAAGGAGCAATCAGGTATATTTTCATTGACTTCGACATATTGAGCATCCGCAGGTCTTGATAGCAGGATGTCTTCTTCAGCGAAGACCGTGATTATCTTTCCTTCAATAATGAATTTCATTTTCTGGTGTAATGAAGAAGGAATTGCTCCGGCCATATGGATCCATGGTCTTCCCAGCAGGCAGGTATAAGATGGACAAATATCCATGACTTGGAATGTGATGTGGAAAAGACAGGGACCAATCCCTATTGGTAGCTCTATTTCTCCAACAACATCTCTCTTCGTTCCGTCAAATGCTCGAACAACAATATGACTGTTGTTGAGGTATGATGGGTCTAAACCAATCTTATGTAAGGTTTCGAGTGGCATTACATTTAGAGCTGACCCATTGTCGATAAGAACTCTGGCCATAATCCGATCTTTGTATTTAATCGAAATATGCAGAGCCTTAGAGTGACCCCTTCCTTCTGCTGGTATCTCATCGTCAGTGAATGTGATGAGATTTTGTGCCGTGATGTTGTTGACAAGGTGGTCAAAGTTGTTCACGGAGATATCTTGTTCAACATAAGCCTTATTCAGGACTTTGAGAAGAGCTTCTCGATGGGCATCAGAACTTAAGAGTAATGAAAGTATGGAGATCTTTGCTGGCAGACGGTTCAACTGCTCCACGATACTGTATTCACTTTGCTTTATGAGTTTGAGAAACTCAGTAGCTTGTTCATCTGTTACTGCTCGAGGCATCTCTTGCTCTTTAGATGTGTTAATAGGTCCATTTGCTGGATCCGTAACATTCTTCTCTTGTTGGAGCTTGTTCATTTGCTCGGGAGAATAACACCGACCGCTTCTAGTCATGCCCCCAACTTCTAACGGAGTTGATGTGATGTTAGAAGTATAGCCATAGTTCCATGGAACAGTTTTGTCTGATTTGTACGGGAATGGCTTTGGAACTTGAATTCTTAAAGGCTTGAGAGCAGATTTTGATATTGGAATGACTAGTGGTCTTGGCATGATATTGACTTCTTGTTCTTTAATTATCACATTCACGTCATCCTCTTTATCTGACATAAAAACGATGATTTGGGAGGAGTCCATAAGACTTTGTAGACTTTTACGGAATTCTGGGCATTCTTGGATAGAATGACTTTTACTGTTATGAAAGTTGCACCACTCCTCATCCTCGACTTCTTTATTTCCAGAAGACTTTCCTATGATAATCCCTTCTTTCACAAGGCATGAATATACATGCTTAAGAGGGGTTATGATATCATTGACTGTTTTCTTCATCGGCCAGTATTCTTCCATCATATTGACTGGTTTGGCTTGATGAGGAGGCAATGGATTATGAGTGACGTTTGGTTCATCGGAAAAGTCCAACCACTTTGACTCAATTAATTGTTGGACTATACGCTTCAATGCTATGCAATTTTCCAGTCCGTGGCCCACGGTACCATCATGATATGGGCAATTTATGTTAGGGTCATACCACCTTGGATACGGGGGTTCCAATGGCCTTGTAGGGATTGGGCGAATAAGTTGACTTTCGATGAGTTTTGGATACAGCTCAGTGTAAGTCATGGGAATTGGTGCGAAGATTTCTCTTGGTCTTGGTGCAGGTACTGGAGGAGTTGGAACAGGTGGCCGTAACTGATTAGGTCTGTTGGGAGGATAATTGTTGGGTCTATTGGGAAGATAATCATTGGGCCTATTGGGAGGATAATCATTGGGCCTATTGGTAGGATAATAATTGGGCTTATTGGCAGAATAGGATAGGCGAGGTCCGGTGGCCACAGTGCCCACGAAGGGAATCCCTCTTCCTCTTCCTATTTGTTGTATTTCTTCATCTTTTCTTCTGGAAGGTCCTCCTCTTTTCATAGGATCGCTAAAGGATTCAGTAATCTTCCCAGTCCTGATACCATGCTCGATCCTTTCTCCAGACATTACTACGTCGGAGAAGTTAGTTGCCGCATTGCCAATAAGTTTGTCATAATATGGGTATTTCAGTGTCTGGACAAACAAAGTGACCATTTCTCTTTCTGTCATGGGTGGCTGAACCTGTGCAGCTAAGTCCCTCCACCGCTGCGCATATTCCTTGAAAGTTTCTGGCTTTTTCTTCTCCATGTTTTGGAGAGTTTGGCGATCCGGAGCCAAGTCCATAACGTGTTTATAGTTGCCGATGAAGGCCTGAGCAAGGTCATTCCAAGTTTTTATGTTCCTTGGACCTTGGCTTAGATACCACTGTAATGCTGATTTTGTGAGACTTTCCTGAAAAAGTGCGATCCACACCTTTTCATCTTTTGTGAGTGGTTGTAGTCTCCTTAGGAACAATGTGATGTGAGTGATGGGATCACTCGTTCCATCGTATTTCACGAAATCTGGCACCTTAAAATCTGAAGGGATTACGACGTCTGGCACTAAGCAGAGGTCATCCACCGAGAGAGATCCGAATATAGTGCCTCCTTCAATGGCTCGCAGTCGCTTTTCTATTGTTTCGAGTTTTTGAGATTCTGCTTCTTCTTTTGGTAATGTCTTCTTCTCTTCCTGTACAGTGTCTTGTTTCAGGTGAACACTAGCAGACGGTCCTGATTCTTGAAACAGGTTTTCTTGGACTGAGACTCGTTACGGGGTGAATCCCGGGGGATAAGTGGGATCTTGTACTTCTTTGATGGGGACTTGAGTTGCTTTCCCTTTGATTAATTCCATCAATTGTCTCATCTGTTCTGACATACTTTCAATCTTGGACTCCATCTCCATGAGACGTCCTTCGGCTTGTTCTGCCATTAATCTTGTTTGGAGTCGAGTTGAATATCGGTGTTGAGGTCCAATTTTACCCTTTTAAAGGAATATTTATTTTATTAGATTCTATGTGTGTATGATTGATGTGATGGATGCATGCATGAATATTGTAAATACTTGGTGAAAGAAAAACTATAATGGAATTTCTCAATTACATTCAGCAAAAGGTTTGTTTAAAAGAAACGACCCAAAGTACAATACTGCTTTCTGGCCTTAGATATGAACTCCATCATTCTTTGAACATTTACTGATGGAGTAGGACAGCTCAGTTCTTCTAACTCCTTGGCTTCTTCGCCCATTAGTTGGGCTTGTTCTGTAACTTTTCTGACTTCTACCAAAAATGTTTGCAATTGATCTTGAGAAAATCTGTATTGATCTTCCCAGTATCTGACTCTCATCTCTTTTTGATCGGTTTCATCAACCAATTGGGAGATGACTTGTTTTTGGTATTCAACTTTCTCTTCGAGGAGTTGTGTTTTGTGACCGAGCTGTTGCATGTCAAGGAGCATCCTCTTGTTCTTCTCCTTTTCTTCCTCTAGTTCTTTCTCCAACTCTCTTTTCGCCAATTTTCTGATGACCTCTTCAGATAGAACTATTCCTTCCTTCCGGTTATTTCTCCATTCATAATAAGCAGTGGGAGAAATAATAGGCCCCGACTTCAATATGAAAATTATTTTCCACGCAACTGAAATACCCATTGCGAGCTTATTTGAATTTGGATCTTCGTGTGAAAATTCCAACTTACTCAGATTATGCGTCATGGGTATAAATTGCATAGACCCAAATTGTTTTCGTACTTGAGCTGGGGCATAACTTGTTCCTCCCCATATACCTAAGAGAGGAACCCACGGGCAATTGCCGCAACGGTAGACAACGCGGGTGGAGGTAGACCAGGGGGCTCTCCATTCAATTTGGAATTCGGTGATGTTCTTGAAATAATCAACCCATGCTTCCTTGCTGTCGTGATGAATGGTTTCACTTTTCAAAAAGGCTTCGATTGGGATGAAGTCCTTTGAAAAGCGATTTCCAAAATGTTGCTTCTCACAAGGAAGGTGGCTTTTGATCCAAATGTTGAGGAGATGTGAACATCCTATGAATTTGCCCCCTCTTTGGCGACAAAAGTTTAATGCCCTGATAGTTTCACATAATATTACTGAGGTCGGATTTATTTGAGCATTGCAGATTTGCTCAAATAGTGTAATGATGTCTCCTTCAATGAATCCGACGATTCTTGGGAAGACTACCAGGCCATATATCGCCAAGGCGAAAAGCTTGCGTCGTTGATTTTTCTGAGGGAGAACGTGACTTAATTGTTTTAAGTCGATCCAACTGATAAATTTTCGAGATCCTTTTGTTGCAAACTTGGTTTGAAGACTGGAAGCTGGCATATCCAATAATTTTGCTAGGGCTCGATGAGGCTCCGTTCTTCTATCATGTTGATAAGTCTCGATTGGATAGTCGGAGGACCAACCCAAGAGGCTGTTGTATTCTTCAATGGTTGGAACCAGATCCATCTTATCGAAAGAAAAGCATCGATAAAATGGATCCCAAAATTGTATTAGAGCCCGGACAAGTGATGCATCAACGGTAACCTTTAGTAGGCAAGTGATGTGACCATATTTTGCCGTAAAAGCTTCCCGATCAGTAGAATTCCAACTATTCCAGACTTGCAACAATTCCGTGGTGTCGTTCTGATTTATCCGGACCGATACCTGGTCCTTAAGCTGTACGTGAGAATGGGATGTCAGAGCATCTCCGTGAAGCTTTTGAGCCGTTTCGGAATATTCCATAGCTTCAGGCTGAGTTTCGATTACCGTGTCATTCCATGATCCAGTAACAGCCGTGGGAAGATAATCGAGAATATCCATGATAATAGTTCTTTCACCAAATACTTATCTTTAATGATGAAATGTATATGCCGGAAAAATAAGGAAAAATAGAGTTAGTAAAAAAAATAACACATAGGATCATACAAACATATAGATAAAACAAAACCTATGGAAATGGGAACCGAGGCATGGGAAATTCTTAATGGCTGGTTCTAAGGTGGAGTAAGGAATTCTACATGCAGAAGGTGGTTTATCAAAAAGGCAAGGGATAGTTCCCGAATCCCGTCACTGAATCATAGTGACGGCCCGATTCCTTACCCTCTAGGGTTTATGTAAGGAATGGATTAATTCGAGTCGTAGCTTTTCGTGGGCCCATGCAGAGACTAACCGTCTCAGAAGGCAATACACTACTTTGCTACTTTGAAACCGGTGAAGGCTTGGAGACCGTGGCCTCACAAGGACAGCAACACCAATTCCGCTTAGAAAGAATCGTGTTTGATTTAAGGAAGCTCGGGTATAGAGCTTCATTTTGTGAATGCATTATGCATGTTTACTTAAGTAAATATAATATATAAATCCACATAATAGTAAAGCAAAGTAAATCAAAACAAATCAACTTTAAGCTCGACTCACTAATATTGACTCCCCAGTGGAGTCGCCAAGCTGTGGCAACGTCGGGTTTTCTGGAGTCGCCACCAATCGGTTTACTTAGGTCGATTGGTCACCTTAAAATTGGTCTGCGAGAGTTCGGGAATCGGGAGTACGGTTACGCTAAAACAATATTGTTATAGCGCCCAAAATTGGCACCTTAGTTGATTTTAATTTTGTTTTACTTTGCTTTTAAAAATTTTCAGTTAATTTAGATATTTTAACTGAATTAGTCAAAAATGTGGATTTTGGTAATTAATTCGGGTAAAATTTTATACTTCCGAACCATGGACTCTGCCGAGTCATTTGGACACGGAAGATTTTGATTCCGAACCATGGACTCTGCCGAGTCATTTGGACACGGAATTTTGGTGAAATTTTAAACAATTTTATCCATATTGTAAAAATATGGATTTTTATCTTTTTATTTAATTTATTTATTTATTTTTTAAAAAGTTTAATATTTTCCAAACCGTAGATCCTGCCGGATCATCCGGATATGGAAATTGATTTAATTTATCGTAATTATTTAATTCTTATTATCATGAAATTAATTTTTAAATGATAATTTTGTTCATGAATGATTTTTAATACAAATTAAAAATTTATCTTTTTTTTTTTAACTTTCTTTCTTTTTCTTTTTTATTTATTTATTTTTACTTTCTTTTTTTTTTAATTTTCTTTCTGCTATCTTTCTTTATCTTTATCTTATCTTTCTTTTTTTTTTTTTTCTTTTATCTTTCTTTATCTTTTCTTTTATTTTTCTTATCTTTTCTTTTATTTCTTTCTTTTTTTATCTTTTATTTCTTTCTTTTATTATCTTTTATTTCTTTCTTTTATTTTTATCTGATTTTTCTTGTTTAATGAAGGAGATTTATTATTTAAAGAATTACTCAATTTATAAAAGAATTGAAAAAATTATTAATTTTTATTTAATAAGAAGTTAATTTAAAGGAATTAAAGAGTTTAAAAATAAAAATTTTGATCATGGTACGGGGCGTTGTTACTCAGCCAGACCCTCTTCACCAGGTGAAGCAGCTCAAAAGCGGGCACGAGACAGTTTCCAGCCAATATACCATGAACTAAAATTTTTTTTATTTTTTTTTATTATTTTATTATTTTTTTATTATTTTTTTTTTTTTTATAAAAGATTAACCAAAAGTAATTGTTTTATTAAGAGAATCAAAAATTTATATGTATATTTTAAACAAAAGAAGAAAAGTTTTGGTATTTATTTAATTTATTTTGGAATAAAAGATTATTTAACCGAAAACTTATATGTATTTTAAAACAAAAGTCTTGATATTTTTATTTTTTTATATTCTTCTTTTTTTGATGAAAGATTTTTTTTTTAATTTTAATTTATATTTCTGAAAATATATCTAATCAATAAGTCAAAAAAATTTAAGAGAAAATTTAATTATTTTTGTTTTATTTTGTATTATTTTGAAATTATTTGATTAAGATTTTTATAAAGGAAACAAAAAGTTATATCTTTTAATAAGTAAAATATTACTGAATAAAATATTAACCCAAAATTTTTATTCTTTTCATTCTTTTTATTAAAAGAGAAAATTAAAAAGTTATATTTTATTATTTTAATTATTAATATATTAGTCCAAAGTTTTTATTTTTAATAAAGAAAATAAATTATTATATACTTTATTTAAAAATGATTCCAAGCCATGGATCCTGACGGATCATTTGGTCATGGAGTTTTAATTTTTATGAGATTTTAACTATTTAATTAGTTATTAATTTTATTTATAATTTTATTGGATTTTTCTTGAATTTTTAAAAAAATATTTAAAAAGAATTGATTTAATCATGTTTATTTATTAATTTTAACAAAAAGTTAACTTTGTTATAATAAAACATGTATTCCAAAATAAAAATAAAATAATTGGCTTTTAAATTTTTATTAGCCTTAATAATTAATTACAAAATAATCTTCTTTTAGTTTTTTCTTATTTATGGGTAAAAGGTTAATTAAATAAATTAAATCATATAAAGAAAAATTAATAAAGTGGGGCTTTTTGGCCATCCACTTAAAAAAATAATAAATGTTAGCAACAATTATAAAAGTTAATTAATTAACAACAATAATAAAAATTAGCCAAGTTTAATTAAGTTAATTAATTATCAACAATAATAAAAATTAGCCAAGTTTAATTAAGTTAATTAATTATCAACAATAATAAAATTTAGCCAAGTTTAATTAAGTTAATTAATTAACAACAAGAAATAAAAGTTAGCCAAGTTTAATTAAGTTAATTAATTAACAACAATAAATAAAAGTTAGCCAAGTTTAATTAAGTTAATTAATTAATAACAATAATAAAAGTTAGCCAAGTTTAATTAAGTTAATTAATTAACAACAATAAATAAAAGTTAGCCAAGTTTAATTAAGTTAATTAATTAACAACAATAAATAAAAGTTAGCCAAGTTTAATTAAGTTAATTAATTAACAACAATAAATAAAAGTTAGCCAAGTTTAATTAAGTTAATTAATTACAACAAAAATAAAAGTTAGACAATTTAATTAATTATTAACAACAATAAAAATAAAGGTTAGTAAAAATTAGCAAGTTAGTTGTTAGTTGCTAATAACAAAAAAAAAGGTTAGTAATAATAACAATAATAAACAAATAAATAAACAAGTAAAAAAATAAATGAGTTAGTTAATTAATTTTCTGCAAAGACAAAATAAAAAGGTTAGTGACCTAATAGAAAGAAATTGAAAAGATGAAGGACTGAAAGGAGGTTTTACCCTTAAAAATTAAAATTGAATCTGGAGAAAGAATCAGAGGCGACGCGAGGGAGGAGGGGGGGGGGGGGGGGGGGGGTGACGGGGCTGGGCAGGCGGAGGCGGCAAGGGCGCAGGGCGGCCGGGCGGCCGGGCGACGGCGACGAGGGCGCAGGGCGACGGCGGCGAGGGTAACAGCGGCCGGGACGACGGCGGCGAGGGAGCGGGGCGACGGCGGCAGGACGGCTGGGTGCGGCGGCGCGAGACGGCAGGACTGCTGGGCGCGGCGGCGATGGCGACGGCGACGGCGTAGGAACGAGGGTAACGGCGAGACGGCGGCGGCAGGGCGACGGCAGCGGGATAGGACGGCGACAGAAAAAGAAAGAAAGAGAAAACGGAGGAAGAAGGTAGTCGAAACGTAAGAAAAAATAATTTTGGGACTGTTTTGGCAGAGGGAGGAGAGCCTAGGACTAAGGCTTCTATTTTCTCTTTTTCTAAAACGGAGCTCTGAACTTTTTTCTCTGATTTTCTATGTGTTCAGCACTGAATTTGGGGGGGTATTTATAGAAGGAGCTTAGCTGAACTGTGGACGGATAAATTAATAAAAAATATCAAACTTATCTTTTAAATTGGTAAAATGACAGTTTCAGTTCTTTACGTTACTCCAGCTCTGGATAAGCTCAGAAGCTTCTGATTTTGACAATTTTAACGTTTTCTGTCAATTTGGGCTAGAAACGTCCGTTTAGGCCCAAAATTGACGCGAAAAATTACCCAAAGCTCCTGAAACTTTCAGAATTTGTCAATTTTGTCCGAAACTTCTTAATTTTGTCATTTTTACCTCAAACTTTTAATTTTTTTGTCATTTTTTTCTGAAATTTTATTTTTATTCCAAACACATACATATTCGCACATATATTATTTTAAATCAAATCTTCTCAAAATAAAAATATATTTTAAACTAATTAACATAATTAAAATTTTTTAGCAATAATAATAATAATAATAATTTTTTTAATTAGTTTTTTTTTAAAAATTTTTTAAAAAAAAGGCCGGACGAAATTGGGTGTCAACAAATATAAAACCATAAAACTAGAAGTGTACTTAAGCATTTCATATATAATTATAAGTGACATAACTTTACTTTTAAAAATGTTCTAAAAATATTAATGATGTTAAATAAATTACTAATAACATGTTTAAAAGAAATGTAAAGTAGAAATATCTAGTATAAAATAAATATAAAAAGATATGGAAAAACCAACACAAAAATAAGGATTGGTAGATGAGATAATCAGGAGGCTTAGATAAAACTTGATTGTGACACACACTTCGTTAAAGAGTGACTCACAAAATATAAATTTTTCATACCGATTATATTTATAGAGAAAAAAAAACACTAAAAAATTATGAATTTTTAAGTAATGATCAATCCAAAAGAGCTAAAAAAATTTTAAATGTTTGAAATGTATTGATAGTAAATTTGGTAAGTAGAAAACAAATGGCATAAGACCAATGCAATGGATTTAAGATCTCATGTAAAGTTGGGACCTTAGGCCTAATTTGTTTTAACCTAAGTCAAGTCAACCCAATCCAAAATAATTTATTTATTTTTTATTTTTTTATAACCAATTTTATTTGAAAGCCAATATTATATAAGTGTCCACTGGAAATAAAATGTTTACAATGTATTTAATTTTTAAGAATTTTTTAATAGCTAAACAATAAAAATTCATAAAAATTTAATAACATCATAAAATTTTTACTTTGAGTGAATTATTACGACTATATAATTTAATTTTCAAATGAAATTTGTTCTTGATAAAAAAATGTAAAAATTAAAATGAGTTATTTTGGATTGAATTGAGTTAAATTAAAAATGAATTAGCTCTTAAGTGTCACTTAACTATGAAAGTTAGGGGCCTAAACCACAAAAAATTCATTCAAAGTTTGAGGACCAAAAGATATCATCCTAGACAAATGGAGGACCAATTTGGTAATTACTCTTTTTCTCAACCTAAAAAATAAGCCCAAAAAATTTTTTCAGGCAAAGGAAACAGCCCAAGAAAAAGAACATTTTCTGGAAAGTGGACTAGAAACAAATATTGCAACAGAGCGGGAACTCTTCATAAGAACAATGTCATTGTTAGGTAATTAGTATATATAATATTAAAAGTGGATTTTTCTAGTGAGACGATTATTTCAATCTTCAATCTACTCGAATTTGCGGTTTTCTTGCTAAATCTAAACGAACCAACTAACAGACCAACCACTCTTTAATAATTTAGTCATGCGTATATATTGGTTGTTGGTTAATTATCAGTATCTCACTAAATAATGGGTGGAACAAAAATGAAATTGTTTTTTTCACATCATCAATATATATTATGATAGCTTGACAAATGTTAAATATTGGTACTGTTATTTATTTAATGTTATTTTTTTAATATGGGTCTTTTTAAAGATTATTTTAAAAAAGTGACATATTCAAATAATTTCAGTGAATATTATATTTTAATAATCCTATATTTAAATTTCTTATATATACAACCTTTTATTCTTTCATGAATATTTGATTCCTCTATAGTATAAAACTAGAAGTGTACTTAAGCATTTCATATATAATTATAAGTCACATAACTTTATTTTTAAAAACGTTCTAAACGTATTAGTCATGTTTAATAAATTACTGAAAACATGTTTAAAAGAAATGTAAGGTAGAAATATCTAGTTTAAAATAAATATAAAAAGATATAGAAAAACCAACACAAAAATATGGATTGACAAATGAGAAAATCAAGAGGCTTAGATAAAACTTGATTGTGACACGCACTTCATTACAGAGTGACTAATAAAAATACAAAATTTTCATCCCAATTATATTTATAAAGAAAAAATTACTAAAAAGTCATAAGCTTTTAATTAATGATCAATTCAAAAGAGTTAAAAAATTTTAAATGTCTAAAAGAATTGATAACAAATTTGGTAAATAGAAAACATACAGCATAAGACCAATATAGTAAATTTAAAATTTCATGAGAAGTTGAGGTCTTATGGCCAATTCATTTTATAACTTAAGTCAACCTAATCCAAAATGATTTATTTTTATTTTTACAGTTTTTAAGCAGAACTAATCTCATTTTAATGCCAATATTATATAGGTGTCTTCTAGAAATAAAATTTTTACAATGTATTAAATATTTTAGAAATTTTCTTTTTCAATGGCTAAAAAAATAAAAATTTAATAATATAATAAAAGTATTACTTTTGATGGATTATTACACTTACATAACATAAAATTTTAAATGAAATTTGCTCCAGAAAAAAGAAATTGTAAAAATTAAAATAAGTTATTTTAGATTAAGTTGGCTTAAATTAAAATGAATTAGGTCTTAAGTGTCACTCATGGAAGTTAGGAGCCTAAACACAAAACCTAAAGTCTAGGACAGAGTGGTAAAAATGTATATTTTCAAAGTTTGAGGACCATAAGATATCATTCTAGGAAAATAGAGGACGAATTATGTCATTTACTTCTTTTTTCAACCGAGAAAATCAGCCCAGTTTTTTTTAGGGAAAATAAACAGCCTGGGGAAATTTTCAGAAAAAGTATTGCAATAGGGCGGGAACTCTTCATAAGAATAGTGCAGTATATAATACCCAAAAGTGGATTTTTCTTATGAGACGATTATTTCAATTTTCAGTCTTCTTGCTATTTTCATACTGAATCTAAATCAGCCAACCAACAGACCAACCAATCTCTCTAAATAATTAGGTCATACGTATTGGTTGGTGGTTAATTGTCAATATCTCACTAAATAATGGGCGAAACAGAAATCAATGTGTTTTAATTCACATAATTGACGTATACTATGATAGCTTGAGAAATATTAAATATTACTATTACTTATTTAATGTTATTTTTTTAATATGCATAATTTTTTAAATAAGTGACATATATCAAATAATTTCATTGAATATTCTATTTTAATAACTATCTATTTAAATTTATATATGTAACTTTTTATTCTTTCATGAATATATGACTTCTCTATAATGTAAAACTATAAAATTAGAAGTGTAATTAATCATTTCATATATAATTATAAATAGCATAACTTTATTTTTAAAATGTTCTAAAAATATTAGTCATGTTTAATAAATTATTGATAACATGTTAAAAAAATGTAAAGTAGAAATATCCAGTTTAAAATAATATAAAAAGGTAAGAAAAAACCAACACAGAAATAGGGATTGGCAGATGAGAAAATCAGGAGGCTTAGATAATACTTGATTGCCACACACACTTCGTTACAGAGCGACTAACGAAAATTTGTGACTAAAAAATTATGAATTTTTAAGTAATGATTAATTTAAAAGATCTAAAAAAGTTTAAATGTCTAAATGGTATTGATAACAAATTCGGTAAATAGGAAACATACGACATAAGACCAATGTAGTGAATTTAAAATTTCATAAGAAGTTAGGGTCTCGTGCGTAGAGATGAGAACTAGGTCAGCCCGACTCGGGACTGGCCCCGGGCCTGGCTGATCCTAGTCTTGGGTCATGAGGACCGGGCCGAGCCCGGTCGTAGGTGGGGCGGTCTTGAGCCGGGTCCAGGGTGAGGCGGGTTTGGAGTTTTTTTAAAAAAAAAATTAGAAACATAATTAATTATATATTTCATAAATATTTTTAAGAAAAAACACCACCTCTAGTATAAATTTTATTAAGTTAAAAAACCAAATGACACTTACAAATAATCAGAACGGGTCTTACACTTTGAAATGGCAAAAACATTCCGGAAATGATGAATAATAGAAACCTATAATTTGTGCTAAATAACATAATCAAATCAAATACAAACTACATGTATGATTGAAAAAAAAAATTTCAAGTGTCCATATCGGATATCACCTCCTTATCCGAACTCTTTTGGTCTTGCTGCCGGAGTGCTGCGATGCCCCAATCTCGGTTGCACACGTATACTTCTACTGCGTTGGGTGTTAATCTTGATCGTTTTTTTGATATCACCCGTTTTCTGGCACGAAATGCTGCCTTGGATGAGACGGTCAATACTGGAATAGAAAACCGTTGAAAGGCCTGTTGTATAATTAACTCATTTTTAAAATTTTTTTTCACAGATTTCCGTTGTGTGCAGAAGTTGTTGGGCGCCAGGCCCGGTCCGGTCTAGGCGGGGCGGGGAGGTTCACGGGTCGGGTCCTGGTCCGAGGCGGTCCGTTTTACACCACCTCCTCCTCTTTGGCCCATATCTTAGCGGACTTTTGCTAGAGGAGGCCGTTGCTAAAGTTAGCAACTGCTAGTCGTCGCTAAATTAGCGACGACAAACCATCGCTAAAATTTAGCGACTGTCAACCATCGCTAAACTTTCACCGGACTTTTAGCGACTATTTGTCGTCGCTAATTTGCGACTGTTTTTAGCCGTCGCTAAATGAGCATTTTCTAATAGTGCCGGTCCGGTCCGGTTTGGGCTGGGTTGACTAGGCCTAGGTCCCACATCTACTCTTGCCCAATTCATTTTAACTTAAATAAATTTAATCAAAATTTATTTATTTTTATTTTGACATTTTTTGTTTTCTTGGAACCAATCTCTTTTGAAAACCAATATTATATAGATGTCTGCTTGAAATAAAATTTTTACAATGTGTTAAATTTTTTTTATTTTTTCCTTTTGGGTGGCTAAGAAAAAAAATTCATAAAAATCTAATAACATCATAAAATTTTTACTTTCAATGAATTATTATATGTAAATAATATTTATTTTCAAATGAAATTCATTCTGGACAAAAAAGATTTAAAAATTAAAATAAGTTATTTTAGATTAAGTTGACTTAAATTAAAATAAATTAGGTTTTAAGTGTCACTCATGAAAGTTGGGGGCCTAAAACACAAAAGCTGAAGTCTAGGATAAGGTGGTAACAATGCATACTTTTAAAGTTCGAGGACCACAAGATATCATAATAGACAAATGGAGAACCAATTATGTAATTTACGCCCTTTCTCAACCAAAAAATCAGCGCAAAAAAATTTCAGTCAAAAGAAACAGCGTTGGGAAAAAGTTTCAGCTAAAAAAGAATCATAAGAACGGTGTCGCTGTCAGGTAATTAATTAGTATATGTAGTAGTATGCAAAAGTAGTTTTAGTGAGATGATTATTTCAATTCTCAATCAACGTACTTGAATTTGCGGCTTTTCTGCTAAATCTAAACCAACCAATCAATCTCTCTAAATAATTTAGTCATATGTATCGGTTATTGGTTAATTATCAATATCTCCCTAAATAATGGGCGGAACAGAAATCAAATTGGAGGCGTGTGTGTGTGTGTGTGTGTGTAATTCTTCGAGTGATAAAAATAGGCATGGAATGAGGAAATGATTTGGTTATTAAGGGTGGATGTGAATGAAGCAGGAGGTGTCGTTGCTGTGGACATTATTATTAGCTTGGGAAGGTGAGAGAGAGTTGTGAGCCCTGCTTTTCTCCGTAAGAGTCTCTTCTCCACCACATTATGCCTCTTTCCCTGAATCAAGGATCTCATAACATCCTGCCTAGCTAATCCCATCCTCATTTTCCATTCCCCTCTTCCATTTCTCATCATTGCCCTCTCCCTCTCCGGCCGGCAACATGGTTCGTACTTTATCTCTAAACTGTCTAAATATATCTATGTGTATGTGTGTGCGCGCGTGTATATTATGTTATAGATCTTTTCTTCTACCTCAGATTCATGTGCATTCGTGAGAGTGTGTTTTTGGAATATATATGTATATATGGTAACATTTTGACGTATCTGATGGTGGGTGAAAAACAAATGGGGGAATTGTGGGGGTTATTTTTGGTAATTAGGCGAATGCGGCGTCAGGAATGGCGGTAAATGATGAGTGCAAGCTCAAGTTTCATGAACTAAAAGCGAAGAGGATCTACCGCTTCATAGTGTTCAAGATCCAAGATCAACAGGTTGTGGTTGAGAAAGTTGGAGGCCCGGATGAAACCTATGATGATTTCACCGCTTCCCTCCCTGCCAACGAATGCCGCTATGCCGTCTACGACTTCGATTTCACCACTGATGAGAATTGCCAGAAAAGCAAGATCTTCTTCGTTGCTTGGTACCTACACAATACGTACATTTCCCATATATATGTATATATATATATCACCAATTAACTTAATTTGTTACCAAACCTGCATGTACCGCTTGTAGGGCACCTGACACATCAAGAGTGAGAAGTAAGATGGTATATGCAAGCTCCAAAGACAGATTCAAGCGAGAATTGGAGGGTATTCAAGTCGAGTTGCAGGCAACAGACCCAAGCGAAATGAGCTTAGACATAGTAAAGGCGCGGGCAATTTAGAAGTCTCTATATCCACAACATTCATCGATCAACGTACGCTTTGCTTGCTAACAATTAATACTTATCCACCACTGTTGATTCCCATTTGTTTTTCCTCTAATTTCTCTCTTCTTTAATTATTCTCAAATTTTCCTCGCATGCATGGAGTTATTTATACTTGAACCATGTGGTTCAATGTGATAATATTATGGTTAATTTCCCCTTAGCAAATTGTTTTGGTTTGGTATATACGTACTGCTTTCTAATGGTAGTTTACTCAGTTATTAATTAAATCAATATTGCAAATATCATTTGATCCATATGCTTCATTGTTGTTCATTTATCGTCCTTATTCAAGCGATGGATCCTGCGAAAGTTTGTACTTACAAGTACCGAAGATATGTATAGCTAACTAAAATCAATTACTCCCGATTGAAGTATACGGGAGTGGCTTGGCCTCTTTGCTAGCCTGGTCCTTCGGTTTCAATAGGTTAAATAGCAACCGTTTGGTTATTTGTTTGTCGTTAACAATTAAGTTATTAAGGCCAGCTTTCACTTATCAAGCTACGTTTTTTTTTTGTTTTTTCAGTAAAAAAATTGTATTAATGTTGAGAAGAGAGTCTGATCTTAGAGATCTCAAAATAACCATACGGATGAGAAGAAACTCAATTTCGTCATGTTAGCCAACCTTCGCCGGGACTCATTTTCTTAATATACTCGAATCCAACCAAAGACAATGATAATGTGGTAATACTATTATACTGATGACTTTTGAACTCAGTAATGGTCACATCAGTTGATAAATTCCTCAATATGTAGGAGCCCACCTCCTGTGAAGAGCTGACCGATTGAACGGCCGTATACGAACAAAGAAGTTCAGCTCATATGATGACCAATTCTAATAAAAGTTGTTAAGAGTCTTATCTTTAACGGGGGGGAACGTCCGTCTTTTGTTGCAAATTCTTTCAAGGATCCGAATCTTTTGAATATAGTGAAGAAAACAAAAACATGTAGCCATTGTCTATACTACTCCAAAGTAAGCATTGCCTAGTCGACTCCCTTCCGGCCAACTTGTTTCCAACTCACAACTTTTGCTCCAATTGCAAAAAATATGTATTGTAGACACCGACGGGCCGGGCCAGGAGAAAATAAATTTAAATGGAGTTATTGTTGTAGGCTGAAGTCCAAATTTGACCCCTGAATTATAACAAATATGAGTTTATGGTGCCTGAACTAAAGTTGGTTCCCTAATGCGCATTGAATTTTTATTTTGTGTCCAACTAACCCTTTGGGGCCTATGTTTGCAACGATCATTGCCTCTAATGGGTGGCTTTTGCATGGCTTAGGATGGGGGACAAAAGTGTCATCATTTCATAATCTTAGTTGCTACTCTAAAAATGAAAAATCAGCCTACATTTTGGGTGCGAACTTAATCCAACTGAATTCATTGAATACAAATTTGGGGAAATATGGTGAGATCAAAGGTCAACACAAGAGTGTTTATTTGAAAGGTTCTTCAAAGCGCCGCAATGGACGGCCTCGTAAAATTGTTAATAGAGGAAAGGCCAAAGTATAATAGAAGCCCCTAAACTTTCCCAACTCATACGAGTTGGTCATTGAACTTTAACTCGGTCTGTAGAAGCCCTTCAACTTTGCAATTTCGTACGTTTTAGTCCAACTCATTGATTTGACTCCTTTTTTTAATGGCTTAAATACATCAAGAGCCTTCAAACTTTGACAACTCATTTAAGTTGGTCATCAAACTAGAACTTGGATTGCACTAGGCCCTAAAGTTTACAATAAATAATAAGAATTACTAAAATTGATGAAAATTAATTAAAATTTATTATAAATTAATTAAAATTGATTTTTTAGGTTGAGTAAAGAAAAATTTATTAAAATTAATTAACTCATAAAAAATTTTTTTCAAGTGTTTATAGGGTAAATATAGAATAAGCTATAAAATGACATTGGTCCTAGATAAAAAAAATAATATAATATATTATATATAATGTGAAAATAACATAATACAAAAAAATATGTTTGATAAAAAATATGGAACAAAAAATTTGTGACAAAGTTTCACCAATAACCACATTTTATTCCATCCACCATAATGGTGTACCTACAAAAATGTAAATGACAACCTATAGTATAAATTATATTCTTTTATTTGAACTTCTATTTAATTTTACTTTACTTTCATTTTCCCACTCTCTTTCCAGTACATAGCATAAAATATTGTTTTATTTTACACCCCATGAATAAATACAAAATAAGATACATAATAAAATAGCTCATGAACGAGTTTCTATTCACAAGTTTATTAATAACTAATAATTATTACAAGTCAAGCAAATTATGCAAGTATTTTTTTTCTTTTTATTTTTTCTTTGTTGCCCTAATATTAGGGATTAAACCAAAGAGAATTTAATTAATTTCTATGAATTAACTAACTTCATAAATTTTTTCTTTACAGAAAATGAAAAATTAATTTTAATTATTTTTTTATAATGCTCATTGTTTACTATTAAGTTCAAGGCCTAGTGCAATTGAAGTTCTAGTTTGATGGCCAACTTAAATGAATTGACAAATTTGAGGGCTCCTCATATATTTAATCTATTTAAAAATAAGTCAAGTCAACAAGTTGGACTAATACGTACTAAGTTGCAAAGTAGGAGGGCTTTTGCAGACTGAGTTAAAGTTTGAGGACTAACTCGTGTGAGTTGGGAAAGTTCAGGGGTCTCTAGTGTACTTTGGCCTAAACGAAAATAACCCGACACAGGAAAGATGAAAATTCATAACCCCCATTTTCGTTTTATCTGATTTGGGTTTTTTATACTATTACCGAACCGAATTATTCTGTTTTGGAAAATATAGTGTCAGATAACATGATAACGAAGAAAACTAGTCCACAAGCACAAGCAAGAAAGAAATACTCGTACATTTCAAGAAAATGAATTCATGGTGAAAGTGAAACATTGAAGCTTCTTAGTCTATAGCAGCCCTTTGATCCCATTGTGGGACTGGGAATCTATTTGACGAGGTGGCCTGGTGGGTCAGTGAGCAAACATATTTGCCATGACATGTGGCTTGGAAGCCCACATACGACGTCTACTTTATATGGGAGCGAAGCCTCTTTTTGACCCCTTTGTTATTGTACTGTACCCAAGCAAGCATCAACATCCTGTTCCTTCCATCAGAACTCACGCCCAGAAGGCCAGAGCCTCACGGTTCACAGCCCAGAACAAGAAACAAGGAAGCCCCTGCTCTGACTCCTTGATCAAATTCCAACTTTAACACATGGCTCAGGTTCTGTCTGAATCTTTGATCCATACATTCCATGGTTGATTCTGTATGCTTTAGATGAAGATTTTGTTTCTGGGTCTCAGTTTTGGCTGTTTGTCTGATCCAATTCTGTGACAGAAAGTGGTGCTCAAAGTTCTGACCATGACTGATGACAAGACAAAGCAGAAGGCCATAGAAGCTGCTGCAGATATATATGGTGAGTGAGAAAATCAATTCCAGTTAGATCTCGGTTCTTGTCTGGAATCCTCGTTCAACAGCAAAAGTTTTAAATGTTTTGCTCTTTTAGGTTCACACACAGGCACAATACCAGATAGATAAATGGTCCTTGTGTTTCCTGAACCCTGATGCTTTCGTTCTTCTTGTTCTGGTTCTGAAATTAATCAGCTTTGATTAGAAATTTGAAACAATTAAAACAGGGGTCGATTCAATAGCAGCAGATATGAAGGAACAGAAGCTGACGGTGATAGGGCATATGGACACGGTAGCTCTGGTGAAGAAGTTGAAGAGGGTTGGCAAAGTTGACATCGTATCCGTAGGGCCTGCCAAAGAAGAGAAGAAGGAAGAGAAGAAGGATGGGAAGAAAGAGGACAAGAAAGAGGAGAAGAAAGAAGAAAAGAAGGAGGACAAAAAATAAGCATCTGAACCATATCTCATGGCTGGAGGCCTGGAACCGGTTACCAATGATTTTTCTTTTTTATTTCACCTCAATAATTGCCTATTTTCCTGCAAACATGGGCTCAGACACCACTGTAATGTCCAACAAGTTTGCTCAGTGCCTGTAGATTATTAGTAGTATATAGATTTTTTGCTTAGTGCCTGTAGATTATTAGTGTAACATGGTTTGTTTGATGAGAAAATCAGCGAGTTGGGGTAGTGAGGATCGCTGGATTTGTCTTTGATTGGGAACAAACTGAAGTGGAACAAGTTTTGGGTCACGAGTTTCCTCTTCCATTAGTTGACAAGTCACTGTCCATAGATTTAATATGCAAATAAGCTGCAATCTGAGACGCCAGGGAAATTCTTCACCATCAGGCATTTGAGAAAGGTACATTTGAGATGGCCAAAGTATTGCGTGACCCACCTCGAGAACTAGAGACTAGTTCATTTAGAATCACACCATCATGAGACGCTAGGTTTTGAGATCGAATTCTAACTTTTAGCGGTTTAATTATTTAACGAAGCAAGTAAAAGAAATGGACAGAGGACCAAAAAATATACTTCACCAGAGCAGCCACTGATAAAAGTGATCTTCATCTTAACGGGGAATCTAGTGATATGTGTTACTCCTTTATACTGCTAGTTTGACTGTCTTTGGACATATTCATAACCACCATTTTCTTTTCGAGTCAGGCAACATCAGATAACATGGTAAGCTACAAACTTTCCCCAATAATTGACAGGTTGCCGGAAGACAAAGTTGTATGGTACGCTAGTCCTCTCAAAAACCAGTTGGTAGCATAATCATATACATACAAAAAAAAAAAAAAGGCAAAGGAAACAAGAGCAACATGAGCAAAAAGCTTAAAGAAATGTAGGGATATTCTGTCCGGTCATGGGAATTAGGCAGAAACCAGAGTAATTTTTTTCAGAAGCACCAAAATATGAGTAATTTTTGGTTCCCGTGTTTATTTCAGTTCCCATTCCCAGTAAAAAGGCGCATTTACTAGTAAATATAGTTTCAACTGTTAGGCTTTGATTGCTACATTTTGCAGGTCGGAAATCAAAATCATAATACTACCTGCTTAGCCAATGTGCATACATATGTTAGAATGAATTAGAAGTCATGGCTGAAGGGTAGAGGAAAAAAATGTAAGCTCTGTCGCAGACAGTGGTGCGAGTCTACTGCTATATTCATGTACAGATAATATAAATTGATGGCTTACTGTTATTCGTCATGTAACTTCTCACCTGGCTCAGGACCGTGTTATTGGTATTGGACACTGCAAGTGATTGAGATCTGGAAGCAGTTGTATGCCAAAAAAAAAAAAATGAAATGTGTTCATCATCCAGATAAGCGTGAAGAAATCTAATATCAGTCACTGATGTTAATAGTTCCTGCAATGATCTCATTGTCCTTGTGCAGGAGTTCTTTGCACACGTCTCTAACAACGCTCGATACCAGATATCAATAGCATATTCTACCTGACCTCCCAACAGTCACCACATGCTTCTTCGAGTAGAACTTGATAACGTGTTTCCGAATAGGATGATTCCCAATCCATATTCGTGCTTCACATCAGAAACCAGACATGGTGCTCTGGTTTGAGTAAATAAGAGCTTTTGTGTTTTGGTCAATGCACAGGGCTGAATCCGCTGGGTGGATCCTCTTGTGAACAGAGCAAGATGATAAGGGAAACTTGGAAAAGTCACCAACCAGCAGACTCTGGAGAGTGGAGACCTTTTATCATCTTCACAAGTCTAGTTTCCCTACATGCATCAAAACATAGAAGCTGCATGGAGAGAAGAAAGAACACAATAATCCACATGTTGCTTGACATTTGATAGTTCTCATGTCTTAAATTTCTTAACAAAACATTCTATACTATCAAATTATTAGCATTTTGGAACCCAAGTACCCAAGAACTGAAAATTGAAATTCTTTTTAGAGTGATGGCCTCCAGAAATAAAGGTGGAACTACCACAAAAATCTGATTATATGTTATGGTGGACCATCTTCATATAAACCATGGGAAGAAATTTCTAAAAACTGGTCCTTAAAAGAAATGCTCCTTAAAAAATTATTGAGATGTTGCATGAAAGCTCAAAGGTATTTATGAAGAATATCTATAGAGTTATCACTCCTTTCCAGGGAGCTTTTAAGCAAAAAATAAAAGGATTGCTTCCAAGTGCAAAACGAGAACATGAAAACTTTCAGGAATAATATAATTTTCTAATGGCCTTTCAAGGAAACGAAATCCTCCACTTAGGTGTATAAACATTAACATAAAGAAGATAGGTGCAAACAGATTTCACGAAAGGGGCACTCAAATTGTTATAAATATGTTAAACAGATTGTTGACATATTAGTCTTAGCTTTAGATAACTGATCCCAAGATTTATTTTAAAAAAAAATCTAAATTTTCTTATGCTGACATCAATCTAGTGCTCATTTTAACCATCACAAACAGCCAAGCAAAGGCAGCACATGACAAACTAGCCATACACCCTCACGCATTATTGCTATCACACAAACACTGCCAAACCAAATCCAACAACTCCATCCCCTCTGGAGAATTACTTAAAGTCACGAAAACTGCACATCTGCTTCAAGTTCCAAAATCCACTTCATTAAAATCGACAATTAGGCATTATGGTACAAACCCTACATTTATTTTTCACAACACTCTATATAGAATCAATATCTATTTCACAGCACTGGTACATTGACTTTTTTTGTAATAAATCATGGTAGAGGATACCCCAAGCATCAATTTTATAATATGTGATTCCTTTGATTCCCAAGCCAAAGAGTATTAACAAAGTGTGAATATTTATAACAACATGGTTACTTATTCTTTTAGAGTAGGGAAGAGCATAGTTTGCAGTCATGATATTAGTGAAATAGGATCCTACCTCGCATTGCATCAGGGCCTTCCTTAGGCTCACCATTATAGCCATCTGTTTTCAGCAGTCAAATTGAGTCACGAGCTTTCAGGAGAAATCTAATCTCTACCTGCAAACTAATTTGAACAACAAATGAAGACAATTCCGAAGAACAAAAAAGCATTTCTATGAATGCACAGAGTTTCAAAGTCAAGGACCAGCAGATATCTAGTAACTTAAGAGTTTCAGCATTATGTCAGGTATTGAAGAGCTGAAACAATGAATTTTGGTCATCTGAAAAGTGCCCATGGGGATACCCAACCATGGAAAGAACAGACATAATACAAAAACAATAATCTCAACCTCTAGAAAGCAAAAGCATCATGAGCAGAACTGCAATAATAGAAGCAGTAATTACTAAGGGCCAATTCGTTTCCCATTTTTAATAATGCATTATTTTCATTTTTACTTCTTTTCTTGTTTGGAGTTGATATCATTTGAAAGCTAATACTTTATATGTCTAATAATCACTCAAATAATTTTTTTATTTTATAAAAACTGTATAATTTTATGATTTTTTTTCTTTGCCCAACCTAAGAATAAAAATTTAAAATTAATAAAAAGTACTTACCCTTTACAGAAAATATTTTAAAAGTACTTTTCAGGCTCCTCAAAGTGTAAGGTTTCAATAAACATATGATTTAAGCATATAATCATTATACATAAAAAAAGTAGGAATAATGCATTATTCTCTACGAAAGAAATTTGAAAACTTATAGTCTCTATTCACAGTAGTTTCAAGATCACCGGAGGATAAGCCAGCAAACCAAGGAAAAGATAGAGGTCTATATATGATAAATCCCAAAAGCAGAAAAGAGGGGAAATGAAAACAAAATATATTAGGTTCAAATATAAATTTAAAATTCTTGTCTTTTTTCTATCAGAATCATGACTGGATGTAATTAGGAGTTAAACACAAGGCAACAGCATATTTTACCTCTTCTGCTCCAACGTCTACATGTACATAGGATGGCTGTTTGAGAACTACAAGCATATAGGATGGCTGTTCGAGAACTACAAGCATATACTCAATCATGACACAGTCCAAAAGTCCCTACCATCCGGTCACCAGTGTCTTCGAAACGGCTTGAGCTTGGAGACAAAATGATTGTACTGACTCTTACCCTTCATGTGTCTCACTATTTTAGCAGCTTCAGAGAGCCTTCCAGCATTTCGTAAATTATTCACTAGTGTACGGTATACAATGAAGTTTGGATTACAGCCTCTAGACTCCATTTCCTTAATCATAGAGCATGCTCTTTCAAACTTCCCAGCCATACAAAACCCACGAATCATTGAATTGTAAGTGAACACGTTAGGTAGTTGTCCTGTTGAGATCATCCCATCAAATATTTCTTCAGCCTTCTCAAGCTCCCCTGCTACAACATACCCAGTGATAAGTACAGTGTAACAAACAACATCTGGCATGAATCCATTCTTTATCATTAGAAAGAAGACTTGTTCGCAAGCATCTAAATTCCCTGCACGACTTAGACCATCCATCAGAGTTGTGAAATGAAGAACGCTTGGACTCAAACCCACTTCCTTCATATCATCCAAGAGCTTAAATGCTGCTGGTCCATTATTCGCTCTACCAAGAATATGGAGCAAGATATTACATGTATGCAAATCAGGAGGAAATCCATTTCTGTTCATTTCTTCAAACAAACAGGAAAACTCATCCTTCTTTCCCAATCTATACTTCGCATGCAGAATAACATTATAAGTTAGTGTATCAGGGTGATGGCCAGCAGCCAACATTTGCTCATACACCCACTCAATCAATCTGTAGTGGTGTGTGACAACAAGTGAATGTAGAATTGCATTGTAAGAATGTTTAAAAGGCCTATAGTTGAATGAATTTGACTCAATTAACCTCGTCACAACTTTTCTAGCCCGCTCTGCCTTCCCACAAGTGCAAATTAATATGTTAAACGTGCGTGCAGTGGTCGGGAACCCCTTATCAGACATCTCATCCACTAACCTCCACATGGCCTTATATTCATGACAATCTGCCAGTATCTTCAGTAGCAAGTGGTAAGCATCTGCGGTGTGCCTGTAATTTTCCTGTTGACCAGACCAATGAAAAAATCTACATCCCACTACTGCATACCTGGACTTGTTCGTATGATTTATGTTCTTCAAAATACCAACCAAAACTTCCCTCACAAAAAGACCCGAGACCTGCACCTGTAACTCATTAAGAGCTGATGCCATATCAAAATCTAGACCGTCTTTTTCTAATAGTAGTTGAAAAACCCTCCGAGCATCATCCATCGCCATCTGAAAAGAACTTCGTCTAACTGGAAAGCGATCCTCTACGCAGCTTTCATGCCCATGATAATCAATAGTTTCGTTAGATGCAGCATCTAAACTATAACTTCTCCACATTTTCTTCAGGGGCTCCTCCGAATAGGTAAACGCATCCTCACTAAGACTCCCACGGATGCTATGGCTACACATATGTCTTGAAACGAATAATAAACAATAGATTCTACTAACAATCCTTGGACGGGGAAAAGCGATGGAGCTCATATTTTGAGTCTGCGTTGCACCCAGCGACCTCCATCATATTCTTAGCGGAGCAACCAATAAATCCAAGGGACCAGCCAAGAGAATGAGAGGAACAACAACAGAAAACACTAAACGCTCCTTAAACAAATACTGGCAGATGCCCATCAGCTGAAACACCCTAGAATTAAATGTGACTCAATTCAATGGCGAGGCGTTCCCTCCCTGGAGCCCCTAATCGGCGCAAATAATATTCAAAACAAGATCTTTAGAGGAAGATTCACCTGGAAGGATGCTGATAAAGTTGTTAACTTTACGGGGAACTAGGGAAGGCTCAAGCGAGGTTTAGTGCTCTGGTTCATAGTGGAGATGGAACAAGCGAACACAGCGAAACGTAACACGAGGGACTAGGGGCGTTGCAAAGGCCAGACTGGACGGCGCTGCTCTTGGCCCTCCCTCGCGGCTCAAATGCAAAACGCAGTATCTGAACGCATTTCGATCGGTTTAAGTTTTAGCCTACTTTCGTTAAGTGCCCCTCGAATTATCTCATTTTGTTTAGAAAGGTCCCCGTCTGGCCGTCTTATTTAAAATCATGCAAAGTAGTTAAAATTCCTTTTTTTTTTTTTTTAATTATTCTCGGTGTCACTTTTTCTGGTACATAGAACCATGCTCTATTAAGAAAGGTGCTTGTCGTTGTTATGAATTAGATGTAGAATGACATACTTCTTTCTCTTTCTTCTGGCAATTTGCTAACATCAAGGCTTAAACTTTAGGTAAGAAAGTAGCTTATGTCTTTAGTTAGCCACAACTAAATTAACTGGATAGTTCATATAATTTCAAATAATGTTAATAAAGTGTTTGGAGTTTTCACAATCTATTAGTATCTTTTAGGTGAAGATCACATACATCATTTCTTTTCTCAATTGCATCTTGCACTTCTCCTCTCAAATAATGTCATATTATTGTATTCAGTGCAATCTAAAAAACTTATTAATTCAAAATCCTCCCACATCAATTTCAAATTATTAATTCATTCTAAAATTTATTAATCAACAAAAGAAGAAAGGCATAAATGCACTATTGGTGCTCCAACTTTGTCAATAGGCACGAGTTGGTCTTTCAGCTTTGACTCAGTGTGACTTAGTACTTCAACTTTGATAAACTATACAACTTAGTCCTCAAAATTTGAGAAATTATGTGACTTGGTCCCTTGGTTGACAGAAAGAGCACATGAGGAGTCACATGACATAACAATGTTGGTAAGGGACTGATTGTCACGCATCAGTTGGTGGAGCAAAATGGCCTAGCATAAAGGAAGGGCGAGCGGAGCATGGGAAGGAGGTCGGTATGAAGGCTAAGCGATGGTGGTGAGGCCTTTAGATGTAGCGACAAGGTTTGGGGACAAAGCACAATACAAATCTGGCGGAGGCAGTGCTTATTTGTTTCGCATCTGGAGATGATTGGTGAGGGGGGCAACGGATTTGATGAAGACGCCACAACTAGGAGCGAGGGAGGAAAAGAGGCCGAAGGTGGGGGTGAAGAGGAGGAGGCTGACTGTGTGGGATTTGAGGAGGAAGGCTGACGAAAAGGAAGAGGTCGACGATGTGGGCTTCGAGGAAGAAGAGGCCGAAGGTGAGACAAGGAGGAGGAGGCTGAAGATGTCGGATTCAATGAAAGAGAGGCCGACGGCAAGGGGCGAGGCTGAATTTGGGTTGGGGCCAAAATTGATGAAGAAGATGGTGACAAGTGGTGGTGAGGGGAAGAGAGAGTAATGCTGTCTGTCGTTTTGTACAATAAGAGACTAGCTCACTCAATTTTTTAAAGTTGATGGACTAAGTTGCGTTGAGTCAAAATTAAAGAATTAACTCGTTTAAGTGAGCAAAGTTTAAGGACAAAATGCACATTTTGGCTTGAAAGAAAAAAACAAGTTTGATGATTTACGAAAGTAGACAATTGAGGAAAGGATGGTCCTTATGTTATGGTCACATGCAGAACGGAGAAGTGTATGAGGATTTGCCCAAACCAGTAGATGAACTTGAGACTAATCTAAATGAACTTGGCCGGCTTGCATTGGAGAGACCCAAAAGGGCTGTGTGTGCGAGCTCAGCGCTTTACGCTTTCAACAATTGAAGCCAATGGTTTTTCACAATTTTGTGCGGACTACATGACAGGCCTTGGACATGCTTATCGACAATTGGTGGCTTTCTTCGATAGCCCACCATGGAGGATGGGGGCACCTTCTGTTGGTGGACAGTCCAAGGATTCTTTTTTATTCGTGTTTAGCCTTGCTTTGTTTTCTTCTTTTGGTACCCCAAAATGTACAAAAAAATAATAATAATCAAAGCCGATGAAGGCCCATACATCCAGAAGATCCAAGTTCAATTAGTGTTTTTAAAACTGGCTTGAACCCGATGATTCGAGCAGTTAAACCGTTAGCAGTTAATGTTTACGGTCCAAGTCTCGGATTAATCACACAAAGATAAAAAAGGGTATAAATAATTGATCAGAACCGGTAAACTTGGTCAAAACTGTGAATCGAAAAACCATCTAAATTGACTGCTCTAAAAAAAAAAAAGTTAAGATTAGAGAAAATGCTGAAGACTATAGAAACATGGTCTTGCTATTGAAATGTAGCCTTGTAAAGGAAGACTATAGAAACATAAACAAAAGAAAGAAAAGAACTTCGTATGGAAATAGATTTGTTTGACAATAGAAGAGATGAAGTCCTTCTAGGTAATAACAAGTGAACTGGGTGAAGACAAAAGAAATTGAGGCAGAGAAGAAGAAAGAAAATGGAAAATGAGTAATTGAGAAAGTAAAGAAAGAGCAAAAGAGGATAAAGAAATGGTCGAGAAATGAATTGAGGGAAAATGAAAATTGAGAAAAGTAAAAGAAGCCAACCGTGAAGGGGGGAGAAGAAATTTTAATGGTTCTATGGTCAGATTGAATAATTTACGAGTTAGTCTTTGTAGTATGTCTAGATTTTCTTATAAGCCATAATAATTTTCAAGTAACAATAAAATCATTACTAAGTTATGAAATAAACATATAAAGGTATCTTGGACTTGACAGTTTAACCAATTGAACCGATTTAACTATAAACCAAAAGCCGTTTCAATTTGGTGAACGATCTGGCTTTAAAAACACTGGTTGCAATCAAGTGGAGGTTTGAAAATGTAGTAGTGAATTTCTTTCTGGCTGAGAACTTTTCATTACTCTTATTTCCTTTTCTAATTAGTATGTTATTTTTTATAACGTATTGTTTTTTCTTCATTGCTACTTATCATAGGCAATAGGTTTTGATGATATCAGATTTAGATATCTGTGGTTGAGCACAAATCATTCAATTGTACTGTCAAAATGTCGGAAAATCCTTTTTTCTTTTGAAAAATTTACACACTTTGGCTTTATGTGTAATGTATGCCTAATTGAAAACCCATTTATATTAATGTATAAAAACAAACAAGATCTTGCCTATGTATACAAATCAATAACTGAATCCAATTTATTTTTTCAAAAAAAGAGGTAGAAAATGAAAACTAAATGGCAGAATTGGGTAACAAAAAATTATGAATCAAATGTATAAAATACGAAAAGCAAACCCCCTTTTATTGTGCACAGGTGCACCTAGACCCACAATAGGGGGGGGGGGGGGGGTTGTGATGGAAAATGATGATGATGAATTTATAGTATCCACGCAAAGATTTATTAAGAAGCTGCGGCCATGTATAGAATTTTCTGCTTTGTTACTTAGATAGTGTTGACCAATTTTATTTCCCCTAGTGCACATGGTAGCACAAATTGATCCATCTATCAACGTGCAACAAGCCAACATCACATCCAAATAACACACTTGACTAGATACAGAAAACACACGAGTTTAAGCCACTCACGTTGGAACCGATACAAAACGGTAGACGCCCAATGGCAATCACAGCTAGAAGACGAACACAAAAACACCACGGTCCAAGTTCAAGTTGAAGTTCAACAATATCTAAGCATGTACTATATAGATCTCCACTCTCCAGCTCAGTTGCTCGATTCCTGAAGCTTTTTCTCTTCCTTTCCCACCCCCTCCACCTCGTGGATATGAGGGCCAGAACCTGCTTTGCGACAAATTAACATAAAAATCCTGAGACCCTAGCTAGCTAGCTAGATAGAATTCCAGAACCAACAAAGGAAATTTTAAAGCCAAACAAGTACATTACCGTTTGTTTGCCGAGTTCTAGGCGACTCCTGGCTCTTGCCAAACCAAGACCCAGCTGCACCTTTCAGCTTATCCACCATTCCTTTACTTCCTTCCCCTGCCTCTTGTTGGCTTCTATCCTTCTCGTCAGGCTCCTCCCTCTTTCTCATCAGCTTCTCTGAAATCACTTCCGACAAGGCCTTATCTTCCTCCCCCGGCTTCAGCTTCTCCAACAAGTAACTGCTCACTGACACCCCCTTGTCCTGCCCAATCTCACCCTCACCACTGGTTTCTTCACCTGTGCCACGGATTTTCGACATCACCGCACTACCTGCTCCAGCTGCCTTCCCCTTGACAATTGAGAACACCGATAACTGCTTTGAACCACCATCCATGTTTTGATCTCTTTCTGCTCCAGTTTCTCGTTCCCCAGTCCCTTGTTTAGTCCCCGTGCTTGATCCCACCACTTTCGACAAAACAGCCGTTCCGGCGCCGGCAGCCTTCTCATATGCTGGCGCTATTTTATTCTTTATAGCTTCAGCAACTGAGGATTGTTTAGCAGTCTCTCCCTTCTGTCCGTCCGCTCCTATTTCAGGTCCCACCGTCCCTGTCTTGGTCACAGTGCTTGAGCCTAGATCAGAAGCTTTGCTGGCAATTGTAGATGCCGCGGTTGAGATGTAACCTCCTTGGGTCGGAGGCTGGTCTTCCTGGCTTTCTGAAGTGTCCATCTTCTCCATAACGGGCTCGGCACTTAATAGTGGCTCCGGCAGACTCTGCTCCGGATGAGATTGAAACTGATCATGGCTTCCGGTTGGGAACGGCAAATCGCGAGGCACGCCCTGTTTTTCTCCCCTCTTCTGCTCATCCGTCATTCCCAACTTTCCAAACGATTCGGTCATTGGAGAAATTTCTTTTAGCTCTTCACCTGCACACATGTCACAGAATTTTATATCTTATAAAAGAGACATTGTGATAATTTAAAATCCGCGTTCTAGTACCTTCTCCAGTTGGGTCTGTGACTTTAGTCTGGTATTTTGTCGTCGATTTTGTATTATCAGCATCGACCTTTGGGGCAGCCGGATCCTCCTCAAGTCCTCTAGGTCTCTCCAGATTAACCTTTCGCTGTTCCGGAGATTCCTCTGCCCCAGGCACAAAGGTGGCGGCCTGGCGATTGGAAGACTGAACGGGAGTATTCTGAGGCGTGCCCAGTAACTCGCCCAAAACTCTCGTCTTCCCCAAATTAACCTCTCTGTTCTCCTCTCCGCCGCCAGGAAACGCGCTCTTCATTTCCTCGTCTCCTCTGGCAAGGCGTTCAATGGTAACCCCAGGCCGGCTCATTTCCTCCGGTTGGCTTGTCCGGGCTGCGGTCGCAGCACCGGACTCATACACTTAGAAAACCACCCAAAAGAAAATAGAAAAACCAATCAACTTCGGATTCTTTTTCCTCAACTTGATGCGATTTCTAGTCACTAAGAGAAAATAAAGAGCACTGAAGTTACTTGGTGCTCCATGTGTTTCAGGTGGGCCGTGAGCTGCTGGGTCCGCTGTTGCTTCGTCTTCCTCGATGGTATCTTCCTCATTCAAATCATGATCATCTGGCGGCATCTTCATTTCGTCGGACTCTTGCCCTCCGTCATGGTCACCGTCGCCGCCATGTCCGTGCTTCTTGATCGTCTCTTTTATCTTCTTCGCTTTGTCCTTCACTTTCTTAAGAACCGACTTCTTTTCTTCCCCTTCCACATAACCGGAAATCGAGCATGGAAGACAACAAATTTAACTTCTAAGTCTAGCATCCAGAATGGGTATATCATTCACTATTAAAATGTTTGCTTCCGTACAAAATTGGAGGCATAAAAAACTTGTGAAAACGGGCATATAAATTTTTTAAAAAAAAACATGAAATTCAATTAATACCTTGTGGTTCCCCAACAAACGGGGATTCTTGCTCTTGGTTGTAGTCATGCGAGCGCATCATTTGAGACTCCATTTCTCAGGAGTAGGACTTCAAGAAGGTCTTCAGCAGCAAAATTATGCTAAAAGTCTGTAGAACTACTAAAAGAAGAATTGTTGAGATAAACTCGACAAAACTTTTGGCAAGTATATTTATTAAGAGAAAAAGGCTTATCGAGAAATTAGCCACCTTGCATTAGAGTGGCGCAGTTGGAGTCCGAAACGTGTCCATCGACGACACGTCTCCTAGCCACGCGACGTATCACGTGCCACTTGTTTACGTGGCTTCTGCGGCGTAATTGCGCAGTCGGCAACCTTCAATCGTCATCGCACCAGAAGCTTTGCCGCTGTGGTTGAGGTCCGTTATGTTTTGGGGAGGTCCCATGGGGAATAACTGTACGATGCGAGGTGAACACGCGTGCATCCAATTATTCAGCAACCTCATGCATCAACCAAATAATATCAATATTGTCAGACTCAGTCCGAGAGTAACTAGAAATGATGGTTGGTGTACTGATTTGATTGGTTCAATTGGATGAGTTAATGATAATATCTATTAGCATTCACACACAAAGAATCCTCGCACCTATGTAAAATATAACATATTTTTATGTTTTTTTTATATATAAATAATATAATAATAATTTATTATCTCGCATGTTATAATAATATGATACTTAATTTTAGTGTGTGCATATATAGCCATCATTCAGATTTTAAAGTTAAAATTTTTAATATTTTAAGAAGCATGCACAAATAAAATTACTAATATAGTTACAGTCATAGTTTTTTTGTTCTTTTTTTTTCTCTGTAATTTTGGGCTAACTATTAAAGTATTAACCCAAAATAATCGAGCCAACGAAGTCACCAAACTCACATCGAAAAAAAAATGTCAAATCCACATAAACCCAGTTTAACTAGGTGAGAGTTAAATAGGTAAATGAGTTAATCGGCTTTATTGGATTTGATTGAGTTTTGACCTGAACAATTTTGAGAATGTCACTCGACCCAATATATCTCCTAGGTCATGGTTGAACTGGTCAAACCGGCCGAGCCAAGCTAGGTTTAACAACACTTGATACTATTAGGATCAATACTTTTTGGAGTTGTGAGGCTTGCAAAGTGAGGTGTGGCTTGCAAAACGAGGACCAATTTATCTTTACTTTACTTGCCATGTAAGTGTCTCTATTTTTAAACATTTGGGCTTGAGATGAGATCCTAATTCTCACTATTCTCAACTTATTAAGGAAGGTTGTTCTAATGAAGCCATCTCCACCTTTTGGTAATATCCTTGGGAACATTCTCATCCCTTTTTGCTTATGGGAAATCTAGTGCAGCAGGAACAAAAAAGTTTTTGAGAACACTGATTGTTTTCCTAACTTCATTATTGATAACTTAAAAAGCTTTTCTACAAGTGTCTTAGGGTAGAACTGTTATAAGTATCAGATGGTTACCCCACCAACTAGTACTTTTAAATTGAATATAGATGATTGTTATAAAGGCCACTGAAAACAAGGCAAAAATAAGTGGCATCATTAGAAACAAGAAGGGAAAATATATATAACAGCTTTCATTAGATTCCTGGGTGTGGCTAATGCTTTAATTGTTGAACTATGGGCTCTAAAAGAAGGCCTTAGACTAGCTCTTCAACTCAATATCTTCCCATTAATGATTGATAAGGATTTAGAAGTAGGGGTTAAACTTTTGACTTCCTCTCAATGTTTTTCTTTTCATTTATTGTCTCCTTGTTGGATTGCATGCACTTGAGGGACAGAGTGGGCATACTGCAAGTGCAGCAAGCCTATAGGGAGGGCAACAAAGCAGATAATCAAGTTTTGGAAAGAACCCTAGTCTTTTAGTAGTGGCCAACTACTATTGTAAATTTATGTATAATAGACATGTTAGGAATGACATATCCCTTATATGCATTACTGCTGGCACTCATGCCATGATCAGGGCATATATGCCCTTGAACTCAATTGTTTGTAGCCAACTTTAGGCTTGTTTTTTATGTTTCTTAATGTATTGCCATTCTTACCAAAAAAAAAAAAACAAGAAAGGTGTGTGTGTGTGTATTTATCACATTTAAATTACTATGGTGTCTGCATATAAACTAATACCAATAATAAAAAATTGACTAGTTTTTTCATATAATTGTCATTCATTGTTAACTTCAGGAGTAATGATTTGACGCTCAAAAAGCACATTTTGAATATGAAAGTGATCAATTTGGCTAAATTTAAAAGCATAAGTGATATATTTGAGTCGAGAAAAACAAAATAAAAGCAACCAATTTAAGTCGTGGCACAAATAAAAGTAATTTTTTTTGTGATTTTTACCTATTATTTAATACGAGAAAATTTTGTTGAAGTTTTTTTTATCGTTAGCTTTATCCTAATCTTATATGGCAATTCCGTTAGTTACCAAAAAAAAAAAAAAAAGAAGCTTGAAATTAGAGGTCGTGTGGAAGAAATAATCTGTTTCATATAAGAGGGTCAAATAGGATGATAAATGAAAACTAAGGATGACAAACCAAATTACACCTCAACCATCATTAATTGCACCATGGCCCCTATATTTTTATTATTGTATTATTTTAGATCATAACCTTAATTTTTTCATAAAAAGTCTTTAACCTCTTTTAAGTATTCAATTCTAGACCTTTTATAAATGAAAAATGTTTGTATGGATAGAAAAAATCATGTAGCACACCAATGTGGGTGATTAGTCACATGTCACCTTCACCTGCAATTCTCTCTCTCCACCTCCCTTAATTTCAACCTTCCTAGCACCACACCATTTTTGTCTCTGACAAGTTCTTCAGATACCCGATCTCAGTTAATTTGACATGGAGAGTTACTTTAACAACCTATTGAAGCTCAACCTAGTCAAAGGACTGAGACATGGATTCTAGAACTTTTTGACCATCTTAGAAAAGCCCTTAAAACCATAAAACAATGAAAAAACAAAATCTAAGATCACCGTTCTTCTTCTTTATGCTTCCAGTGATGGAGAAGAAGAGGGGCTCATTTGTATAACACAAATGGTAGCTAGGGTTCCACTTTAGCAATATACTTTGAGGCCACCCAATTCCTTCATCCCCTTTTCCCTTCGTGACCTAACACCATTTATTCTCACCTCCCTGACATTGATACCTTCAGAGACAATCAGGATGGCTGCCAGGCAAGCAAGAAGCTCACCCCAGAACCAGGGCAACCCTCATTTCCTTATAATCACTTCCCTTCTGTTCTGCAAGCACCATCTTCCCATATTTCTCTGACACCCTCCCATATTTGTATTTATTTTCCACAGACTAATAGGGTCTCTGCCCTTTACAATGATGATGAATAAGCCTAGATGGGCTAGACCCATGTTGATTCGTACATAAGCGTCACTGATGCGGGTATAAAAATAGGCATGAAAAATTTTGACCCAACTCGATTTGACCAGAAAAGTTAATGATCTAAACCCGAACCCTAAGCCCGACCTGACTTGAACTTGAAATAACTGGATGATTGAACCTAACAAGACCTAATTTTAACCCAAGTCGATATAAAATAAATTATCAGCAAAGATGTTAAGAAGATTATGATTTAACATGGGTGAATTAGTTTTTTCTATTCTGTTGATCTATTCTATGTTACAGAGAGAACAAGTGAGAGTTAGAGGAAATGGCGAGAGAAAAATAAGAATAATTAGGTTTTAACAATTATAGTATTCCCTTCGTATTTTGCACATAGTTTTAGGCATTTTACTGTTTCTCATGCGTGTTTCAATTTTTCCCTTTTCTTCCTTTGTTCTGGTCTGATCTGGTTTGTGGTGCTTTGCAGATGAGGAGGCCGGTGATAGTAGAGGAGGGCGAGGGTGAGCCAGTGAAAATGGAGGAGGGTGAGGGCGAGCCAGCGACAGTGGAAGAAGATGAGGGCAATAGGTAATGGTGGAACCCACCCTAATAATCCCATCAAAGCCCGCTTCATCCTCAATTCGCCTTCTTGATTGAGGCCTCGATTTGCCTCTGTCAGTCACAAATCTGTCAATTTGCCTTCGTTGATCACCCTTTTGTTGATTCACCTCCATCGATTTGCATCCATTGATTTGCCTTCATCGGTCACCCCCCGTCGCTCATGCATCCATTGGTTGATTGCGCACCCATTGGTCACCCTTTTGTCGATTGCGCATTCATCAATCGTGCCTCTGTTGATCACACATCCATTGTTGATCGCCTTCGTTTGCCACACTTGCGTTGCCGATTCATAGTGCCACCATGCCAGAGAGAGAGAGAGTAGAAATTTGGGGAAACGAGAAAGAGAAAGTGTGTAAATCTATTAGGAGGGGAGAGTGAGAGAGATGAGTCAAGTCAGGGGCATAATAGTAAATGAGATGTACAATGTTACTAAAAAGGGAAATGATGCAAGAGTTTTGAGACTATCTAAAAAGAAAAATGGAGTAAAATATATAGAATGGAGGGAGTGTTTTATTAAAGAAATTACATATTAATATATCTTTATAGATTTTATATTATTTTGTTATGTATAGTTAAATTAAATTTTAATCAAAATCAAACAAAAAATTGAATTGATTTAGTCATTTTGGCTTATACATTAGTAAGCCGAGTAAACCTAACAATTAACTTGAATATAGTAAAAAACCCAAATAACCTGACTTGTATTAGATGTAAGCCCAAATAAATCCAATCTGACCCAGCCTGAATCTAAAATCTAGTCAATCTGAAATTAACCCAAACCCAGACAACTTGACTTGGACCCGAAAATATGCTAAGCCAATTAAATCTAAACTTGGATGACCTGATTCAACTCACTCAATTGTCATCCCTACATATAAGTTAATGATGACAACTCAAGTGAGACTGACAATGAAGATTTGGTGAACAAAGGTGTAAGGCTATAGGTAGGAGAAGTAATTGACAACGGTGAGGAGAAGTAAGTAACGACAATCAACAAAGGTGTCTTTGGGTTCTGCGGGGTTGGATCATACAAGAAGGAGGTTTGATTTGGAGTCAAGGTTAAGTGGGCTGTCAGCAAAGGGTTGGACAAAGTGACCAATTAGGTCACGGAGGGGAAGGTTGAGATTCATTCGTGGTGCAAGGGTGTCGACGAAAGAGGGAGGGACTTCAGGTCTTAATTTTTTTTTTTTTCATTTTTTTACCTTTCTCACATTATTAATAGAGGGTGACATATGGGTAACTGTTTTGAATTTGTTGTGCCACTATGGCTAATGCAAGTCAACTTTATGCCACTAGCACATTATATGTCCATATTAACATTTTTCATCCACAAAAGATCCATAATAGAACGCTTAAACGAGGTTAGGATTTTCTATGCAAGAAATTAAGGTTAGGGTCTAAAATAGTATAATAATAAAAGACTAGAGGACATGTATGCAATTAACCTCCTAACGCGAAAGGCTGGCGCTGCCCGCAGCCGCAGGTCAGTAGGCAACCAACTGGATTTTCATTTAAGTCGTTCTAGAGCGCCAAATTCAAATTTCAATTTCAACATTCTGAAATCAGTCCGTCACAGTTACACTCCCCCTCTCCCGTTACCGGAGGCAGCTCGCGGTCTAACTTCGAAATGCGAACTCGATTTCTCAACACCGACTACTTCTCTCCTTCCTTCTCCTCCGAAACCCTAGCCTTCTGCAGCCTTCCCGTCCCTCGCCTCTCTTCTTCTCCCCTTATCGATTTTGACCAACAGTTTCTACATGCCGGTTCTTATGTTGACAAGTCCCTCGAGATCCAGCAACTCCCGATCGGCACCGCCCTTTCCAAGTTCTTCTCCGATGTAGTTCCTCAGGCTATCGGTATCGACTTTAGAGATTTGGAGTTTGAAGACGCATGTGTCGATGCTCAGAGGAAGTTTGGCTCTATCAATGGCCGCGCGACCTCCGAGGTGGTTTGGCGACTTTCGTTCGCTTTCTTTCGGACTTCTTAATTTGCGGTTGTTATGGACAAGATTGTGTCGGTGATTTTACCGGCATCCGTTTTAGTTGAAGAATCTCTGACTCGCCTAAAATTTTCAGACTGATTGTTGATTCGATATTTGTCCGTTTCACTTTCTGTCTCCGTTTCCCTTAGGATTTTCTTTTTAATAAATTTATGTTGACCTTGTGATAGAAGGTTAATATGGCCACAGCTGATGCTAAGGAAAAGCAGAGATTTGAAGAAATGGAATTTGAGACACCAGAAGTGGAACCTTTCTTGGTATAACGATTGTCTATTAGGGCTAAGGCTGGTATATATCCCTCAGAAGTTTTTGTCTTCTTTGTACGAATTCATATTCCTATTAGTATTTGCAGGACAATGCATCCTATCGTGAGGAAGAGATGGAGATATTCTTGAAAATTTCAAAGATGGAGTATCACCAGGTAATATCCATCTTATTCCTTATTCTCCTCTAAACGTGATTTGTTGTACTTTGGCTTCCAGTAATCAGGTATTCATCCAAATTCCATAGCCTGAAAATTCTTTCTAAGTTGATGGATGGTCAGTGAAGCATAGTCTTCTGGTTGAGTGCTTTAGAAGTTCTCCTGCGTGGTGAGATGAGCCTGTGAAAAAGGTCTTTGGAGCATTCATTATGGAGAAAAGGTTTTCTTAAGTTCATAAAAAATGGTAACACCAGAGAATATGTGAACATATGTGTTCAACTTTCTTAAGAATTAGTGTGTTGATATGATTAACTGGTCTTCCAATTGGATTGAATTTAACTTAGTTTACTCCATTTAAAGGTGGTTGCTAGGATTTAGGTGTGGTGGGCACTCGAGCTATTTGGGGGAGGATAATAAATTAGTTTTATTTTGGCAATCTTCGAAGGAAACATTTTCACTGTTTTGCCACCATTATATTCAATAGAAACACACCACTAGGTGCAAATTCTTCAATGTCTTCTTTCACAGCTTACTGTCTTCAAAATCCTCCTATGGTTTTCAATGTTAATTTTGTAGTTTTAAATATAGCTCCTCATTTTGGTGGTCTAAAGTTACTGCTCCCTTGTCAGACTAAACATATGAGAAGTGAAACTAGATCAATACTTAACAATCTAATTATGAGCTCTGGGATACAATGCCTCCAGTACAAATACAGGCATTAAGTTATTTGTTACTATTTACTCCCGAGTATATTTATTTTGTTTAACAGTTTATTTATTTCCTTTAAAGTTTCCCATCCTATAGATTGGGGAAATCAGACCTTTGAAGACAGTTTTGAGATTACATTGAATTGAATGAAATTTCCCCCCCTTTGGTTCTTGCTCCTACATCACCTTGATTCATAGAGGATTTGATTTCCAAGGTTACTCCTTGCTTTTACTTGTTTGAGATCTGAACTAGAGTGATATTAATTAAACTAAAATGGTTTTGGAAATAAAAACTAATCATAGATTCGTGCATCATAATACTTTAGCCACAGCAAGCAGGCCAACCTCCTGTGCCTTGTTTTATCTGGTATTTGCAGGATGAGCTGAGCAGAAATCTTTTGACGCAATATCCTAGTGAGATTCAGGGGTCAGGTTTTTTGGCAGAAGATGTCACTTCACGCTATAACATGGAGCCAAATGTTTTGATGCCCGAAGATGACAATTATTCTGGGGACCAAGTGCTTTTACAACCTGACACCTATCCCATTTTAGAAGTTGATGAAATAGGTCCAGGAGTTCTGGTGTTATCCCCAGAGGATGTACTACTTTCGGTGCTTGAAGCACAATTCTGTGCTAAAGAAGTTCAACTGCTTACTGATGGTAAAGATTTGCTGGGTGTTGCTGAAAAAGGCATTATGGAGTTCCTTTTGGACAATTTTTTATCGAAGAAATTTCCTGAGACTAAGATATCGTTTCAAGATATATTTATGGACACGGACACTATATCAATGGTTGAAATGTCTCAGACTGGGTCCGCTTGTGATCAAGCACAATGTGATGAATTCTTTAATTGGAGCAAGATCCTGCTGATTTTTGAGGAATTTCTGTTTCTTTATGAGGATCGATCCCAACTTTTTGACTATATTTTGAACAGACCAATGATGAGCAAACCTGAACACTGTGACAACATGTTTAGAGAAGAATTGAACTTCAAGAATTTCAATGAACTGATTGTTAGTCATGAACTAGTACCAGTGGATGGTACATTCACATCTTTGCTAGTTCCTGTGCTTTCTGATCAGAGAAGGATCATGTCACTGTATGATATTGTGGGAGAATTTTTCTCTGAATTGAAGCAACTGAACTTTTCTGCTTCTGATGGGATATATTTAGACTGGTATGTACTGGAGGCCAGCAAATATTACAGTAAAACTAATTCCTCTCTCCTGAGAATGGTCAATGAGATAGAGTGCTGTATCATTGATTTTGAGTGGGAACCTTTGGAGGACAGAATGCTCGTATTTGACTTTGTTTTTGGTGATGGTGCTTCACATAGTTCAATCTCTGAAACACATGAAAAACCTCCAAGTGCTAGTTGTGATGATATTTCTCTGCTTCCTGGTCATTCTATCTGTCTTAGTTCAGGTGGTTTTCCAGAGGAAGGGTGTTCCAAATGTGACCACAGTGAAGACTTGTTAGAAAATGAAGGAAGAAAGGCTTCCTTACTGCACACATCCATGTCACAGTTCAGTGATATGGATTTTTACTTAAATCCTCAGAAAACTCTCGCTGCAGAGAACACTCAATTTGATAATTCAGCAACTAATTTGAGAACTAAATTGTCTGTGGTTCCATCTGTTGATTTGTCTGAAAATCAGTTTTCTGCATGTATTCAGTTGGAGGAGTGGGGTATCAAATTCCATAATGTAAAGTTGTCTGATGGCATTGTGGCTCTCATTGGTCACTTTGAAAAGAACTATCTAGCAATCTTGAACAATGAGACAGAGCTGAATGCACTTTTACCGGCTGATAATTTAAAATTGATTAGCCTTCCGAAGAAAAATCTAATTGATTGTATAAAGAGAAAAATGGCACGAAGACATTCTTCTGATAGAGATGAAGAAATCATGGCATTTGCTGCACTATGTGCAATTAAACAAACAGTTTGGTACACTTGTTTCTATGGCATCCATATAGCTTATTTATATCTGGAGAGGTTGTGCCAAAGCTTCAGCAGCTTGAGATCGAGGCTACACTTTCTACACAGCGTGCTTGGGGATGCACATAGGAAGGTTATTGAAAAAATCACAGATGCTCATCCTTCACTTGGTGTTATCCAGGGTATTTTACTGTCCAAAACAACTCAGAGTGCTTTGAAAGTTCTGATTTTGGCTGAGCAGTTTTTGTGGTGTTCATTGAAAGTTCTGTTGGTATCCATGGGATTATCCTGTCATGAGCTAAGATTAACAACAAATAATCAAGCAGAAGGCTCTAAATTAGATGCCCTACTGGTCTCAGATTGTCTGCTGGTATCTCAAGAGTAAGTCCTAGTGCTAGAAAATGTACCAGTCTTGATTAGTTGTTTGGAATTATTTTTTGGGTGTTTTTGATATCATATCAGCAATATGTTTCTGGTGCAATGTTATGACTACTTTTATTACATAGATTTAGGGATTGGCTCAGAGCATGTGCTATTTTTCACGATAAATATCTAACTTCATCACTCATTGGTGCAAACTATGGTTTAGGCAGGAAATAATATGGGAATCTTCAAATTGATACTTCTGTGTCTTTCTCTCTTCTTTCTTTCTGTTCAACAAAATTAATTGCATATGAAATAGATTGCCCTGCTAGTGTACTTGATGGAAGCTTTGGCGAGTAGATTACATGTAACTCTGAATCTGTTGTGGGAATTTGCATCCTTACATAAGCCCATAAAGTACCTCTGACAGTTTGGACTGATGAATCTCAATAATAATGCCTAACAAAGTATGTTGCAAATCTGTAGATAGAACATCATGCTTGCAATCTGGGTAAGTCTGGAATGATATAATAATAGGTATATTTTTCTGATCCCTATAAATGCAGACATTTACTCATATTATCCCTTTACAAGCCTTTAACATGTAGAATTAAAATTTAAAATGCCACTCAATTATTAGCTGCAAAACTTTTCTGGTTGAGTATTTATGAATTTGAGTATGATGTGTTTTCTTCTCTTTCCAAGGGATGTTTCTACAAGTTTCCCGTTTAGCAAGTTCGACCTAATTTTGGAATATGGAGGTCCACGTGCATCTTCTATCATATCTTCTTTGTTCCCAACCCCAAACCTGGCTGGTTTTCCTCATCTTCACTTCATCAATGTTGAGCTAGATGACTTCAGTGCTTCAAAAGCTTTCTGTGAAGGTGTTGATATGCCCCTGAACACTAAATCAGTGAGTCCCTTGACCATTGTTGTTGAGTAAGTAGAAAATCCATGTAAGTTCAGGAGGTATTAAAATGCTTGTTGACAGTTGATGATTGCTGTGGGTTTTACATGAGCGTCTTACCAGCATTCTTATTACATATGTGTAAAAGTCACTCCGTTGATGTCTACAGTTATTCAGATCAAGGTTGTATCAGAATTATAAATGATACCTATGCATCTTTCCTATTTCCTAGTAATATCATTTTGATCATGTTTCCTCAAGGAGCTGAGACTCTGAAGTCTCTTCTTTACATATTTGGGATTATATGCTAATATGGAAGATATTTCTCTTCAGTTTCAGCCGCCATATTAGATTTCTACTTGAAAGCTGATACACAATTGTTTTAACTCTTTTAAGTTGATATTTTCTGTATCTTCCAAACCTTAAAAATATAAAGGTTTTTCACTCTGCCAGACCCACATCTTGACTCTATGTCACTTTCTATTAATAGAATGGTGGACTGGATTAGTTGCTTGCATGGGAAATTGCTAACCCGACTATACTCTAGGCAGGAGCATGTCACTCAATCCAAACCAAGCAAGCTAATTTGTGTGAACAGTATTTGGAAGAGCTACTAAACTTTGTGCCATTTGAACACAAGTTTAACAATATGAATGCTAGAGCTGGAAATGGTGCAGGACATCACATGCTTGTGCATGATTCTTTGCTTCCATCGGCAGGGGATAGTGAACAAGCTCAGAAGAGAATGGTGGGCACAATCATTATTGTAAATACCCAGAATTTAGACAAGGAGATGATTATCTCTAGGAGAAGTACATACCAAAAGATTCTTGCAATGGAGAAAGAAGGAGCTCAGGTGCTTGAACGTGATTCAGATCTGCCTGTGGACATTATAATTAGTTCTTCTATTTGCCTTGTGTGGTATGACTGCAGAAGTATTGGAGAGAAAACTACTGCTTCATCTGAAGCATCTTTTGAGTCATCCTTCTGCATGGAGAATATTGCAACAAACATTTTGACATCACTCAGTTTTGCTTTCAGTGGTTGTTTCATGGTGAGTTCTTAAATTTCATGTCTGAGTCAGTTGTTTGTGTCAAGTAATCCTTCCCCAACAAGGCTGTGTTGCTACAGTGGGTCTTCTAATAATTGGAAGTGACACTTGCTGCATGTTTAGTTTGAAAAATTAATACATTTCAGTTCTATAAATTTCTTGTGAGTTCTCTCAAGTTAACGAGCACTCATAGTTGGTTTATTTTTCATTATCCATGACAGAACTGATCCATTTTGCTGGAGTTTATTGTCTGTGTTGATGACATATTAGAATGTGTCATCAAATGTCAAGACAAATATGGAGGGATGTCCTGCACCAGGATGCTGTGATATACATTGTTAAGTGGGAAAGACTGACATCGTTAAGGGGGTCAATTAAGGCTTTGTGGTGAGGCCTCTCCACCTATTGTGGTTCTGGGTTACATTTAACTTGGTGTCAGATGCCAAATATTGTGCCTGCCCCTTCTCTTAAGTTGTAAATCCCTAATGTCATGATTCATTGATGCCCCTTTTCAATTGTCTTAACACGCTGCATGTTAGGGGGCATGTTTATTAGTGAAATCTCACATGGTCATGCAAAGGGGTTAGTTAATGCTCAATGTTGTGGTGAGTCTTCTCCACCAATTGCCAGTTGGTTTTAGGTGGATGCTTTAACATGTATGTCCTATTCTGTTTAGTTTTACTAATTGTATGCAAATTTTGTGTCCAGGTTTTTGAGGGGGAAACAAGCTTCATTTCTGTGGTAATGGAATTCTCAGATGGACTCTATTCTGCAGCAGCAAGCCTGGGAATTGACCTACAGCTCCTTTACTCCTGTTCATCTGATATAACAGATGACATTATATTGAACTGCATTAAGTATGCTGCTAAGTTAACTCCCTGCCTATATCCTAAGATGCCAGAATCAGAAACTCTGGCAGAGTCATTCCTGACAAAGTTTGCGTCAATCAATCCTTTGGCAGCTCATGCAATATTGTCATCAGTAGAAATGCTGATTCAGTTCCTGGAATGGTCACCTGAGTGCAGGATCCGTGCAGTGAAAGAGTATCTGGTACCTGATGAGTGTCTTGTGCTTTTTAGCGCATTGTGCAAGTATGGTGAAAAGGAAGACTCGAAATCTATATTGACAGACTGCTCATCTTCAGTGTCTTCAGGTGCAGAGTCTGACAAATACTGCATTGGTGCTGATTATGAAAGAAAGCGGCAAAAGCACAGGAATGGTTCTCATACAGTTCACTTAAATATGGAAGACCTGCCGTACCTTGAGCCAACTAATAAAAGCACGGATAGCATCCCAGTTCCTTCTCGAATATTGGACCAATATGATCCTCTGATGTCTGCAGCTTCCAATGCACTTCGGGGTCGTAAAGAACCTACTTTGTATTCAGTAAACGTTTTTGACCGTGAAGAGGAATTTGATTTTTCTGGCATACTAAATGATTGTAAAGTTCTTCAGCGAGATGGTTCACATATTACCAAGAACATTTTAAGTGATGATAAGTGGCGAAATATCAATAGCTCAGAGAACTGGCGTGAAGATCTTAGAGGCGAAGTTATCAATGTCCAGGATGGCACCTTGCTAGGTGAAGATTTTCCTTCCACTTCAAAGCTAGTAAATCTCTCATTTGTGACTTCTGATGAAGAAAATGATCTCACCAAGACGTCCAGAATACCTAGCAGGCTATCTGTCAGCAAGGGCAGTGCCCTCCCATTTCCTACTTCTGAGATAAACACTGGTTTAGATACATTTTATCATGCGAGACATCCAAGAGAAAGCTCTCAAGGAACTAATGATCTTATTGATAGAGGTCATACCAGCAATAGTGGGCAAGTGAACCTCTTTGAGGATCCATCACATAATGGAGAAACACCACTTGCAAAGGCAATTCGTACGGCCCAGCAACAGTCAGGTTCACCCTGGACACTTGCATTCCTTAACAGAATCAGGGAAAAGAGTAGACTGCGACAACAATCGCTTCCACCTGTCACATCTAGCCCATGTTTTGGGATGCCAATAAATACGTCAAGAGTTCATAAACGAAGAAGCCCATCAATTCTTGAGTTTTTCAAGTACAAGGGAGGTATAACTTCTAGTCCTAGGAAAACAACACAACCAAGGAAGCAGAAAAGGAGCCTTCTGCAGTTTTCAAGCTCCTCCAAGAATGAGAAAGCTTCGGACCACCCCCTGACATGGACACCAATTGATAAGAGAGCAAGACAGGTATCATTACGAAAGCTACCATAACTTTTTTACATATAATGTAAAATGTAAACGACTGGGTACATAACATCTTCCTCCCTGCAGAGACTATCTTTTCAAGTGGGTGAAAGTGGAAGTCAGACAAAGCTAGTTTGGAGCGACGGAGATGCTTATGGCTTGAGCAAGAAGTTTCACAATCAATAACCGAAATGGGAATAGAGTCGCAAATTATGATTGATAGAATAACAGAAAATTGCAGGTCAGTGCTTCAGCTTTCTTGCATCACTGATGATTATCTATGTTTCAAACATCACTCATTATATATCCTTAACCCATTAATCTTTTGCACTTCTCATTGAATGATAAACTTGTTACAGCTGTTTGGTTTTTCCGTCATAGCCACATGAAATCGTTCAGCTTTTCTACGTCACTAATATTCAAACCACGTGATTTCATTCAATTGCTATCTTAAAAAATTTGTAGAAGCGATTGAATCTTATGGTATGCTTTTTATGATGCCAAATCATATTGTATAGCGTGAATCTATATACATCAGTTGGACTCTACATTCGATTTTCCTAGGAATAGGGAAAAGCTACCTGAAAATGAATAGTCACACATTCGATTTTCCGTTTATAGCCACCTAGAAAAAGCTGTACTATCCAGAGAGGGATGAGATAGAGTGCCACTTCTATAAGCGGGTGTCTAACTGTCTATGGCCTCGTCTCAGTACTCGGCTAGGTTGAGGGGAATTCTGCTGGTTTGTCTTTTGGTTTAGGGTCCAAAAGGAGAATTCTTTGAAGGCCGCTTGAGTGGTTTCTGACTTTTCGTTTTAGCTACTCCGAAGTTCATCCGGAGTATCTGGAATGGAGTAGGAAAATCCCATAGTGACGCACTGTTAGATCCGCGAGTTGTGGAGTTTGGGTTGCTGTTAATAAGTACTCCATAATTCCCGTGATTCCCCAAAGCTAGACTCACGGTTACCGTAGCCATCACGCGGCTTTTCTTGTTAAATCTACATATTCTTTTTGCAATTTGCTTTTGTTATCTTCTATATAAGTTATTATTTTCTACATGGAAATTTTTGGTCACTTCTATTTTTTAACATTTATCTTTTTGTTCCATAAGAGTTTCTAATTGTTTCTATATGCCCTATGTCTATAGTGTAGGAGATGTCGGATGTGTTCTCTTCTGTTTTTTTTTTTTGTTCTCAACCTTGGGTATATTGTTATTTTTCCTTGATATCTATTTTCATGTTATCTTTGAGTTTCTTATTGTTTTTTATGGGTAAATTGCCTCTAACTTTTAATTATTGTTTCAGTTTTAACCCTAATATTTACTTTGTACGTTGTGTGTCCCTAACTCGATTAAAACGTTTCATTTCAACCCCTAAATAGACGGAACTCGTTAAAATTGACGGAAAATGTCATGGTATCGCCTAGCTAGTACCAAATTGTCCACGCAGACACAAAAAGTTGAATTGTTAAAATAAAAAAAAACCCTTTCCCTACCATCTCAGCCCTCTCCCAGCCATGGTTCTCCCATCCCTCTTGCCGCCGCCATCTTTCCACCTTCTACTCTCCGCCGCCGTCTCTCCACCTCCGTTTCACCCTTCCTCTTGCCCTTCCTCTCGACTCCCTCTCGGCCCTCTCGCTTCCCCTCCCTGCCACCGTCTCTCTTGGCCTCCATCTCGTTCAACCTCAATCGTTCAATCTTCTGAATCGGAACCCAAATCAAAGTGCCTTCTGAATTGGTTGCGGTGAGAATCGTGAACGGAGATTGTGACAATGAGGGAGGGGATGCGGGAATTGGGAGTGGCTGTTGCCATCTTTCCACCAATCGGGTGAGGCCGTCATGGTCTTCGCAACAAATCAAAGGTGGGTTCGGGTGAGTGATGGTGGGAAGCGTGGGCGATCGTGATTCTAGGGAGAGTGGTGGAGAGGGAGGGAGGCGGGGAGGGAGGCGAGAGGGCCGAGAAAGAGCTGAGAGGAGGGGCAGGAGGAAGGGCGAGAGGGAGGTGGAGAGACGGCGGCGGCGAGAGGGATGAGAAAACCATGGCTGGGAAGGGCTGAGATAGCAGGGAGTGGGTTTTTTTTATTTTAACAATTCAACTTTTTGTGCCTTTGTGGACAATCTGGCACAAGCTAGGGGATATTATAGCATTTCCCATCAATTTTAATGAGTTTTGTCCATGTAGAGGTTGAAATGAAATGTTTTAATTGGGTTAGGGACACACAATGTGTAAGGTGAAAGTTAGGGTTAGAAGTGAAATAACAATTAAAGATTGGGGATAATGCATGTAACTTACCTTGTTCTCTATATATATTTGAGATCCTTTTTACTTTCTTGTTGTTCTTCACTTGTCTCCTTATATTTATTACATAAAATGTATTAATTATTTAGTACGTTTATTATTTCCTAAGAGAAGAAGTACTTAGGAATATGTGTTTTTATGTTAAACATATTTAAATTTAAAGGGAATATAATGTTTGAAAAATAAAGACAAAAAGAATGGTTAAAAGAAAAAATTGGAAATAAAGCCAAAAAAGGAACGAATAAAATTCTAAAAGAAATAAAAGAAGAGGAGAAGACAAAGAACGAGACAGTGCATCATGCTCGCTTGCACCGGGTGTACATTATGCATGTGGCGCACCCTATCTCTAGCTAGTCTCACACACATAATTTGGAGAAGAAAAATGAAAACGTTTTCACACCTGAATGACAAACACTCTTAACGTTCACGTTGTTAGTTAATGGCATAGAAAATGTTTTATATATCCTAAACAAAGAAAATAATAATAAAAATTGTAATTTAAAGTATGCAATAATTATTGTTGTAAATTTAAATTATTAAATAATTGTTTGAAAGTTATTGGACAAATTAAATTGTTATTTTTTTCATTTAAAAGTATAATAATTATTTTCGTACATTATTAATTAAAGGTGTTAAAAAGATATCAATAAAATGTAAATTTTGAAACTTGAGGAAAAGTTTAGATTTGACCCATGCTTATGACTTTTTTTTTTTAATATTCAGAATCAATATTACTAAATATAGGATTTAAGAAGATATATAGTACAGGGGTAGTAAGAACACCAACTTATTCAATATTGAGGTATTGTGAAAACCTGGAGGAGGGGGACCGGGATCCCAGCCCAGGCAAGGGATCTGATGTCCCTCAGGCTTTTGACCCTATTAAGCATGCACTAATGAGGTTCTGTAGAAATACCGTAATGAGCGGACCCGAGGACTGACATTTGGTTTAGGGCAGACTTGGATGATTGGATCACCAGAATTCCAGAGAGGGGTGATGAAACCCTCGCCATTATCTCCCCCAGAAAATGAAAGTAGGAGTGTAGGGTACACCGGTGAGAAAGGACCAGATAGTTCAGGAGGACTAATGTTCATCACGTATGTCTTTTCTTCCCATTCAAATCAATGCCACGATTACACAACGCGGTACGAATTAACTACCACATTTCCTCTTCTACATGCTTATATCTCTTTTGCAACGAAAAACAAAAGGAAGCGAGAAAATTCGAAACGGAAACAAACACAGGACTACTTTCTAACAACTCCTATTTATTACCGTAATGGAGACCGACGGAACGAACTAAAGACAGAATGTTCTCCCAATCACTTATGCACACGTGTCGTCGATCAAGGCCAGACGTGGATTTTCATCCGATTGTATCACTCGAACCAAGCAACTGAATACAGAACCATAGGAAACATGCGGCTTATACGACATCAGAAAAGAAGTGAATGAATAAACACGCAAGCCGCTGATAATAACCCGGAGAAGAATAAAATGGCAGGAGTGAGAGAGCTGGCTTATCTTGGGTAACGAGACAAGCGTTGGAAGAGAGAAGCAGAGAGACGAAGAAGAAAAGATGAAGAAGGTGGGTTTGGAAACCAAAGCCCTTCCTTTCACGTTTGTGGTGCATGCACTGGCGATTGCTGGTGCGGTCATGGTGTTGTTTTGGTGTATCCACTACAGAGGAGGGTTGGCATGGGAAGCCTCCAACAAAAACCTCATCTTCAATGTAACTTCTCTTGTTCCTCTCCTGTTTGCTATTTATTCTGTGCTCAAGATGTGTCTTCTTCTTCACTATTCGGGGAAGTACTATCATGCTATTTCCACTTGTCTTTGATTTTCTCCTGGTAATATTTTTGGTGTGATTAATTCTTTGCTTCTTGTTTGGTGCTTGCCAGTGCAATTGCTGCACCAGACTCCTGCTAAGTTGCTGTCGGTGACAATTTGTTTTTGTCGACATTATTACATGTTAAAATGTCCTGTTTTATGTTCCACGGTTGATATCATCGTGCGAGTCTTGTAAAGAACATTTTTTACCAGCTTTCTTCTTTCCCTCACTGCCATTTCATGATACTTTTTCACACAAGTGGAGAAAACCTCACCATCGAGGAGGTTGCATCAAGGAGACCATCTATCTTGAATTTTAATGTTTGTACGGTTTTCGTTGGCTAATGACTCATGAACTTCGAGCCACCAATCCAAAAATATTTAAGATTAATACGTGGTATGATGTATGGAGATGATACTATTGGACTCAAATGAGTTCATCCGAATTCCAACCCGTAACATGTTTGGATTCTTTCCATTTGCTAAGTTCCTACTTATGCTGCTGCGGACTCGTTTTTGTGTCCTGATTTGCTTGTTAGTTGTTGTACCTGTTTAGTTAGATTCCGAATTTTCAGTTCGATATCATTCTGAGCATGAATTTGTGTAAAAGAATTTGAGTGAAGAGAAGCAAACAGGAATAGGATGAGGTGGAGAATTAACAACAGAAAAATAAATACATGAAAGAAGGCTGCTGAGTTATAGCCCAATGCTCTTCTCAGAAGCTTTATTGGCTGAAACCTGATTAACTGATTGTAGCTAAATTTTATGCCGCATCTGCTCCGTGAGCCAAACAGAACGTGAGGTCATTTATTAAAGTTCTATCCAGGGATGTCCTTCATTTTTTTAACCCTCTAGCGGTGCCACAGCTGCTGCTAACTTCTTGGCTTAACGTTGTTGTGATTTGTATTACCTGCAGATTCATCCTGTACTGATGTTAATTGGTGTGGTTATCATTGGGGGAGAAGGTAATTAACCTTTGTTTTGATCCATCATTTGCCACTTCGTTGCATGAAAGATCAAACTAGTGTAATATGACAGAATTTGTATGGCTGACCCAAACTAGTTGGGATTATGGCTTAGTCGATGGATTGATTTGGCACTGCATTGAACTGAGGTTAACTCGTTTTACTTTAACCTAAATGCAGGCATTATCAGTTACAAAGCTCTCCCTCTGAAGAGAGATGTTAAGAAAGTTATCCACCTTGTCCTACATGCCATTGCATTGATCCTGGGCATTATCGGTATCTACTCTGCCTTCAAAAATCACAATGAGAGTGGCATAGCCAATCTCTACAGCTTGCATTCTTGGTTCGGGATTGGGATCATTTCGCTCTATGGCATCCAAGTAAGTTGCCCATGGGATACCATATAGTAACTAGAGTTACATGACATCTCATCTCCCATTATCAGACCTCCCCAAACCCTGAAGTCATGTGTCCTATTGCTTTATTTGGTTTCTCAGTTTTGGGGGCTACACTTTTGCAGTGGATTTATGGCTTTGTGATATTCTTCTACCCTGGAGGATCAACTGGATTAAAAAGCGAATCACTTCCTTGGCACGTCGTGTTTGGAATGTTTGTATATGTTTTAGCAGTGGCCAACGCATGTATAGGGTTTTTGGAGAAGCTGACATTTCTCCAGAATTCAGGTGTGGGTAAACACAGCTCGGAGGCCTACCTCGTAAACTTCACTGCCATTGCTACCGTGTTATATGGAACCTTCGTCATATTATCAGTCTTTTCTCGGTCATCCGCAGATGATGATAACAGCTACTCTGCTATATAATCCATCCGTTGTTCAGAGAGTTTATATGGGTTTTGTTGTTTGGTGGTTGGGTTTCCTGATGCGTATGCTCTGGGATGAAAGATGCTTATCTTTGCCTTTTTTATAAGAACTTTCACTCCTATCATGTGCATATATGTCTATGATATATAAACATTTCGAGAGAGAAAATATATAGTAGAATTTTTTTTTTTTAGTAAATTCAGTCCTGCACTTGCGTACGTGCCTGTTGCTATGTGACTAGTTTCTTGGCAGTTTACGTATTGTGTGTAGTGTAGAGTTGGACACCAGATGAAAATTGAACTTACAAAAAAGAAAAATAGAAAGAAGACATTCAAACCAACACTTGGGAGACGTTGATTAGGCCATTGGGTGCCGTACAATGTGGAGCGTTGACTTACCAACAAGAGTTGATTGCAATCACCAATTTCATTTGGAAGACTGAAACACTTTGACTGCAACAACCGAACTTAAACAGGAGCAGAGAATGTCTGTAATTCAGTCACCTTCACATTGAAAACTGGTAGCAATGTTGCATCCGAAGTTACTGAACAAGCTTTACATGGCCTCACCCACCACTATAAGTCTTGTGAACTGGCCAACCAATCTTCTTTGGTATGCCATTGCAGCCCTATTAGCCACGGCATCATCCTCAAAGAACCTAGACTCTGAAGCGCAAGCGCTGCTGGAGAGTGGATGGTGGAGTGGCTACGCCAACAATATTTCACAACGCTGCCGTTGGCCTGGTATTTCGTGCAACGATGCTGGAAGCATAATCCAGATTCACCCCGCTTCAGGTTACTCCATGATCGAGGCTGGTGACCAACTTGGGAAACTGAACTTCTCTTCCTTCTCAAATCTTGTCCTCCTTGATCTCACAGGCCATGACTTCAATGGAAGCATCCCATCTCATATAGGATCGCTTTCAAACCTCAGGTTCCTCAGCCTCTCTTATAATAAATTGACAGGTACGTTGCCTTCTTCACTGGGGAGCCTTACCCGACTAGAGCTGCTTGATATCTCGTATAACCTTATTGGAGGTTCCTTTCCCTTGGAGCTAGGGAGTCTTAAGAACCTGCAAACTTTGAACTTGAATGGAAACAGATTTAATGGGACGATTCCACCATTTATTGGTTCTTTGTCCAATCTCATGCATCTCAGAATGCAATCAAATCAGCTCAAGGGTCACATACCCGTAGAAATTGGAAAGCTCAGGGCCTTGCTTACTTTGGATTTGTACGGTAACATGCTTGTTGGTCCAATACCTTCTGCCCTATGTCAGCTAACCAATTTGTCTTTTCTATCGCTTGGACAGAACCAAATTACTGGTTTCATCCCTTCAAATATAGGGAAACTTAACCATCTGGTTTCCTTGGATTTGAGATACAACCACCTTAGCGGTCTAATGCCCGAGTCACTAGGTAACTTATATGATTTAGGAGAACTGAAGCTGGGTTTTAATCAAATCAACGGATCCATCCCCCCACAAATAGGAAATCTGAAGCATCTAAGACTTTTGTACCTTGATTCAAATATTTTAGGAGGTCCCATACCTGAGGAAATTGGAAATCTAGGAGCACTTTCCTGGCTAGACGTTTCTGGTAACAGATTGAGTGGATCTATCCCTCCCCAAATTGGTAGTTGCTCAAGTTTGCAGAGTTTGACTCTAAGCAGAAACAATTTGATAGGAAGCATTCCCCATCAGCTTGGCAGTCTTTCCGGTCTAGAATTTCTTAATCTCAGCCATAACTTCATTCATGGAAATATTCCTTCCGAACTAGGAAATTTAGGCAGATTGAAAGCCCTGGATCTCAGCTACAATAATCTGTCTGGTTCTGTTCCTTATAGTTTTGCCTTCTCCACCGGCTTGGTAGACAACAAAGGTTCAAAATGTTATGACGTAGAGCCATCAGCATTTGTTGGCAATAAGGATTTATCACTTCACTTATGTTCTTCGAAGGTCAGGCACCAAAGAACCATTCAACTTATGAAAATAGCACTTCCCATCACCATATTCTCAGTTTTCTTTCTTCTTGGATGTATATTACTGAAGCGATCTAATTACAAGAAAAAGCAGTCTGAAACAAGCATAACCAAGAATGAAGACCCACTCTCTTTGTGGAACTACAATGGAAAGCTAGCATATGAAGACATCATTGGAGCAACTGAGGATTTTGACATCCGCTACTGCATTGGAACAGGCCGATATGGCAGTGTGTATAGAGCAGAGCTGCCGAGTGGGAAAATCTTTGCCCTGAAGAAACTTCACCGACTGGAGGCTGAGGAACCTGCTTTCGACAAGAGCTTCAAAAATGAGATCAAATTTCTATCAGGAATCAGACATCGAAACATAGTGAAGCTTCATGGATTCTGCCTGCACAAACGGGCAATGTTTCTAATATATGAATACATAGAGAGAGGGAGCTTATTTGGTGTGCTGAGAAATGATGATGAAGCGATGGAGTTGGATTGGGAAAAAAGAGTGAGCATCATAGAAGGCACGGCACATGCTTTGGCATATCTGCATCAAGGTTGCATCCCTGCAATTGTCCACCGTGACGTATCAAGCAACAATATTTTGTTGAATGCAGACTTCAAGCCTTTTCTCTCTGACTTTGGTGTTGCAAGAATCCTAGACCCTCACTCATCCAACAAGACCATGCTTGCTGGAACTTACGGTTATATAGCTCCAGGTACAAGGTTTAACAATTCTGTTTCACCACTCAATATGCTTTCCTATTTTTCCCAACTTTTCTAACATTGTTTTCTCCATTGTGAAGAACTTGCCTACACTATGGCAGTGACTGAAAGATGTGATGTGTATAGCTTTGGCGTGTTGGCATTGGAAACTTTGATGGGCAAGCATCCAGGGGAGCTCCTATCACCAGTATTATCATCTTCTTCTTCATTGAAAAGTATAATGCTGAAGGATATATTAGACCCACGTGTGTCAGGTCCAGAAGACGCAAAGGTGACACGAAATATCATCGAAGCTGCTATTCTAGCACTTGCGTGCTTACAAGCAGAGCCAAAGTCTCGGCCAACAATGAAGCATGTGTCTTTGGAGTTCCTTTCTCGCCGCAATAAACAACCATTGGTCAAATTCAAGCCATTTGAAGCAATCTCTCTTAGCCACCTCATGACCAAAGAGATGGAAGTCGACACTTGAGCTTATTCACATCCTTGCTCCATTAGATGACATCTTCCATTCTTCTCTGGTTCGTACTCTAAAAAGCTGCTGGGTTCCAAATGATAACTTCCCAGGCAATTGTATTTCCCAATTCCCCATTCAGTTTTGATAAAATAGTTACTAAACGTAGGCATTTGAGCTCCACTGCTGGAACTATTCCTGAAGACCCATACAATCAGCTTCTAACCTGAAATCTAAACGATTGAACTTGAACTCGACGCGGATGCTATAGAATCCATCGAAACATAAGTTTGGAATGATCAAATACCCAGCACGGAGCAAATTAGAAGTTTGGATTCTGGAATGGAAATGCAAACCAGATGGAGAGCTTTCCGACAACTTCTATCGAACATGTAACGAGCACCCTTCGGGCAGTAGAAGAACAACCGGAAGTGGCGGTTGTTTCCCAGGAGAGCGAGAGGTACTTGCCCAGTGAGCTTATCATCTCACTCATGTCCAGGTAGCTAGATCCACTGGGCTCAGACTCGTTCAGTAGCACACATAAATAACGTCTTACCAGACTATCGACCATAACAGACGGTCACATCCACTTATTTTAAGGGTTAACTAGGTCTCGGTTAAATTACACTTTGTCTCAATTATTTTATTAGTATACATTTTATCTCTATATTTTTAATACAATCCGATAATAATTTTTAAAATTTTAATTTAAATATTATGGTAGTTATTTTGTAGTATTTTTAATCTGTATAGTATTTTTTTTATGATTAATAGATATTTTAAATTATCAATTTTTTTTATATAAATGAAAATAGTATTTTTTTAAATATCAATTAACTATAAAAAAGTACCATACAAATGGAAATTACATGAAAATGAGTGTTGCATAGTCTAAACTAAGATTCAAAAAGTTACTTTTGGACTGTATTAAAAATGTAGGGGCAAAGTATATATTTTTAAAACAGAAAGGGATAAAATATAATTTCACATAAATCTCATAAGATAAATTGTAATTATTCATTATTTTTATTATACACTAGAAAAAGGCCATGTTCCGTTGTGGATTTTGTTAAAGTGTATTTTGGTACATGAAATGGATTTTAGGTTTAAGTAACACATAAACATAGTTACAAATATATGAGATACATGAAAAGTACATAAGGAAATGTTCGGTTAGTACATAATACAAAACACACATGAAGCCCAAAAGCTACTCTCATTGGCAAGGTCTTTAGCTGTTATTCTAACTTTTTATACTACGCCTTTTGCTTTGTTTTTACAAGTAAATAATCGAACGTTGAAAAGTCATCGTAACATTTGTGCGACTATGTTTTCCTGAATGCATTCATATGCGTTCGTTTAATAGGTTAAGTTCTTTTTCACACAAAAAAAAAAAAAACCCTACACTTCATTTTCAAATGTTATATTTTTATTGTATTTATTAGTTGTTGATATGATGACATCAGAGAACCCCAAAAGTGTGACTAAAATTAAAGTTTATACCGATACTTTTTAAAAAACCTACATATCACTTCTAAATATCGGATGTAATAATTTTTTACTGTATCTGTTAGCCACTTGTTAAAATCTTAATTTAAATCTCAAATAGCCACAGTATCTTTTAGAAAATTTAGCTATATAATAATGGTTTGGCAGTTAGTAAATAATTTAAATTATTATATTTTTTCTCAATTTAAACATAAAATGATTTTTTTTCCTTTGCTCGTGTCAATGTTGGTACATATTCAAGGAGTTAAAATGTAGGTTTCCAAAACAATATAAGGGGAATTCTAGTTTTAAACACACAAAATCCAATATATATGTATGTATGTATGTATGCATGCATACATGCAAATTATCCATAATAAAATAGTTCAGGTCTGTATAGCTAGTTGAACTTTGTCAAGAACTTATTGTTTATGAAGTGTAACAACACTACATTTTGGTTTCATTTGAATGTTTGTTTGATTTAGAAAAGCCCTTAATGAGAACAATTGGAGAAAAAGGCTTGGAATTGTATCGAAGTGAACTGATTTTCTTACTTCGTTGATTTATTTATGATAGTGAACTCAAAGGAAAACAAATTCTAATGCTTAACCGTAAATTTATCAATCTTAAACAATTCTGTAATACAATTTCATATCCCATTTATAGTGCTAAATACTCTATTCTTATTCCTTACATTATTTATAAAGGGCAGGTTATCTGCACCCGCATCTAATTTACTAGCGTAATATCGATATATAACGGTGAGAAGTATTTATATGGTTGCAATCCTTTGACCTATCAATTTAACTTTTTGAACATAAGTATGAGGCTTTTATCATAAATGATGTCTTACTTGATGGATGCCTATTGGTTCTAAATTCCTCAGCAAGTAATAGAAGAACTAATGGTTCAACTAAAAACAAGCTTGCGTGTTAAACCCAATGGTTCAATTGTGGATGATGCGGCTATGCTAGAGTTCGATACTTGTTTGATGATACAAATTGTAAAGCATCATGTGCCACTCTCATATAATTAGTTATGTAGTAGCATTTATGATTCACAATATTTAAAGTGATAGAGAACGTCAATGCTTTTAAGGCTTCTTTTGTAATAATGTTTAAAATTAGCACTAGATATTAAAATAATAAATGAATAGTAGCTTCTTCAAACATCTAATGTTAAAAGCTGTCATTTTATAGCTTTTTCAACCTCTAATGTTAAATGTGAACTCTTCCTAAATTGAGTCTTAATTTTTTGTTTAAGGATTTCATTCAAGGAGGAATGTGATGACTATGAATAGTAGTCTTTTGCGATATGGAAATTGTTGAGATGAATAAGAAATTTCTTTCACATGATTAAAAACTGGCCAAAGTAAGATAAGTTTATATGGTATCAGTCTCGTAGCTTATGATATACCACAAGTGTTTTCTCACTTGGTGTCCTTAATTCTAAACTTTTTAAAAGACCAAACTACAGTAGAAACTCATGAACTTTGCTAACTCACACCAGTTGGTTATTGAAATAAGACTTGGCTAACAAAAGCCCTCCAACTTTCCAATAGGTTACATTTTGATCCAACTCGTTGATTTGACTTTCTTTTTTCCAACGGCTTAAACACATTAAGAGACATGTAATTTTGACAACTAGCTAAGTGGGCCCTCAAAAATCACTAGCCCTAAACTTTGTAATGACAAAATCAATAATAAGAATCTAATGTAAATAATAGACTGGAGATTATGGATGATATCAGTCCCAATCGTATATTTTAAAAGAGCTCAACAAATAATTTTTAAATATTGCTAGAAAATACTTCCTTCATCACACATTTTTTTAAACACTTTCCTTTTTGGGTAGCCCCATATGCTTTGAAACATTTCATTTTTTAGTAAATTTTACCATGTATTTTTACCATTATACCCTCTCTCATCTCTCAAATCCTCCTTTGTATCCCAAAACTTATAGACCGATATTTCTGTTTTGTGGAAACGATGGTGGCAGACAGAGATGACGGCGATGAGGCGACAGACGACGACAAGGTGATAGACGTAGACAATGATGATGAGGCAACAAGGCGATAGTAAATCAAGGCAACAAATAGAGGCGGGCGACGATAGATCGGTGAGGGAAAGAGGCGACCGAAGATGGAGACTAAAGGATTTCTGATCGACGTGATGAATCGAGGTGATGAATCGATTGAGGGATCTGCGATCGAGACAATGAATTAACCCAAGGATCTTCGATCGAGACGACCAATTCGTGGAAGGATCTCCGATCGAGACAAATCGACCGAAGGATCTCTGATCGACAAATCATGATCGATTGACGAAGGCTGAACATGAAGATAGACGAGAGCCAAAGCTAGGTGGTGATCGACGCGTGGGTGTGTCCGAGATGAGGGCATAATAAGAAAACATAGACCTTGCCTAAAACTACGTGCAAAACATTTTGTTTCAATAAACACAGGATAGAGGGAGTATGAATTATCTGTTATTAACTTGTCAAGTAAAAATTTTATAAAGATTAAGGAGTCCATAAATATTATTATTTAAGTGAGTATTAGGTAAATACAGTATTAGATATCAAATTAAATTGATTTTGGAAAAAAAAACTAAAATTTAAAAATAAATTATTTAAAATGAGAAAAGAATATAGTAGAAAAATAAAATATATTGATTAAAATAATATTCCCTCCATTTCGTATTAGTTGGCTCTTTTACTGTTTTTTACTAAAGTTTGACTTGAATATATTCATATTAGTAATATGTATTGAAATTTTTTTAAATAAATGATATTTAAAAACTATAATATTTAAAGTTCAATTTTTATATAAAAATTTCATATTTTTATTATAAATTTTGAAATAAATAAAATAATAAATTATTACTGTGAATAGTAAAAGAATATGCTTTTATGAAATGGAGGGAGTATGAAACTACTATAGATTTATGCAAAATTTTTATAATAACCAACTTTCCTTTAACTCTTTTTAAGCTACATTTTTTCTTTAAATTTTTAGTTGAGTCAATTTTTATGATTTTAGAAGTGCCTTTTATCATATCTGTTATACATTTAACAAAAATTAAAAATAAAAATAATGCATGATATACCATTAATTGGTCATTTGTATATTTCCATTAGCACCATTCTAGTGAATGAGATAATGGCTACTGGTAGAACTTTTGCACAAATCAATAGTTCAATATTTTTTAGTCATCACCATATGTTGTCTTCTTTCATTTTATAAATTATGCATTATTTATATTATTTTAAATCTATAGTCAGCATCACTTGAAGCTAATTCCACATTTATCTAATTATAACTTGAATAATATTTTATTATAAAATAATGAATTCTAATGAAATTATTTCCTTTTACAATTTAAAAAATTAACAAAAGTGATATTACTGCTTATTTTTATTGTAAAGTTAAGGGGCTAGTGCTATTCGAGTTCTAGTTTGATGAGAAACTTGGATGAGTTGTCAAAATAAGGCTCATAATGTATTTAGTTCAATAGAAAAAGAAGTCATGTCAATGAATTGGACTAAAACTCATTGAATTAGAAAGTTGGAGCGTTTCTGTTGATTGAGTTTTAGTTCAAAGATCAACTCGTGTAAGTTTGGAACGTTCAAGGGCTTCTAATGTCATTCGGCCCTTTCTAATAAGTGATAAAAGTTGATAGTTCACATGGGAATAATGTTAGTGCTTTGGAATTTTATTATTATTTGACAATAGAATGTAATAAGAGGGAGTAGAATAATCGTATATAGTGGCGTTAGTCACAGGAAGATTATTTATTGAAAATTATTTAAACTGAGAACACATATATAATAGTGGTCTCCTAACTAATCAAATTGAGCATTTGGGAATAAATGTAAAACATATAGGTCTTAAGTGTCGATAACAAATACTTCATTTGGATAATTCATTAAGTGGGAGGAAGGAAAAGGGAGGGGAGAATGAAGCAAGAAAACAAAGGGAAACTCGTCATCCCTTTAATTTGAGAGGATTATAAAAATGATGTAATGAAGAATATGGAGGGATAAGGGTGGTCTGTCTTCTTCATTCTCTTCAATTTTTTATCTAACTAAACAATGAATAAAAAGTAATTATCTTTTCCTTTCCCTCATTCCCCTCAATCCAAACCGACCGTAAAAGTATGTCCCAACATATGACATGACACATTATGAAGCTAAGCTAAGGGCAGTTGGGTTATGTTGGAAAAAAAAAAAAAAGAAACAGTAGATGGGTTATGGCCTCGAATGTTTGGATGTGAGCCAAGGTAAAAGGCCTACGATGTAGGAGTTGAGGTAATTGGAATGTGACTCTCATGATTAGCCCATTTAGCGTCAGGTCCACTCCATAAAAAGTCTCATTAGTTGCCTTTAGAGGTGTTTAGTGGGCAGGGTTGACCTTGCCTCGGTTCAGGGTCAAACCTAGCCCAACCTGGTCAAGGCCCAGCTCTGCCCAGCCAGGAGAAAAACGCGGGAGGAGGTAGGCGGTTATGAGCCTGGGGGAAGAGGGGGCGTTGTATAGGCTCGACTTGGCCTACCTGTAATAGAGCCCGAGCCTAGCCTGGTCGGGTTAACTTGAATACCAGATTTCAAATTCTGCCAAAAAAATGGCAAATTACACCCTAAGGGTCTCCAATGGCTCCAATTTTTTTTTCTCACCAAAAAGTACCATTTTGCTAACTCCAACAACTAGTAACAACTAGTTTCTAAAGGCCTTTTGGTAAAAAATGTTATCTCCTATAAATAGAAACTCTCGTTTCCTACACTTCCACCAATATCTACAACGTATCTTCCAAATTTCTTCTTCATCTTTATTATTACTCTCTCATTAATGACATCAAAAGGAAAGAAAAAGGACAATGGTGTGGTGGATTATTCATCCTGCACCATCGGTTCAGGTCGATTCGGTATGCCTCGGTTTTTATATTCTTTTATAAGGTAACAATTTTTATCCAAAATAGTTATAAATAAATAAAAACATATGATTATACTTCAAGTTTTAATTTCTACAAAAAAAAGTCTCAATCCAAATAAAATTTCATGTGCCTAAAATTTTCAAAAAGACAACAAATTAATTGTATAATAATAATAAAAAGAAAAAAACTGCAAATATAGAAGGCATGATTTAAATTTACTTTGGTTTCAAATAATAATCTCAAAACTCAAATAACCTTGATATCAATAAGCGAATAAAAAAAGTCAGTTGTAAAATATCACACTTACCACCATAAATCTATATACTATGAATAAAAACTGGCTTGTAGTAACCTATGTAAGTAACTAAATAATCTAGCTCTTCTCTCTCATTTTTGTCTCTTTGCTCCTTAACTTGTATGTATGTCATGTTGGCCAATTTATATACTCAATGACGGAAACTAGACGTGTACAAAACTATCAATGCCTCATGTGAATTTCTACAAAAAACAAAAAAATGTCTCAATCCAAAACCATTATAAATAAGCCAAAAAAAAAAAAAATCACACGGCAAGAAAAAAAAGAAGTGAGTTATGAGCACTGTCATCATGTTATTAAGGATTAGAATTTAGGAATTGGGGGAAAAAACGGGTCGGGTCGGGTTTATGTGGGTTTGACAATTGTAACCCGCCTTATCCTGCATGAATGACAAGGTTCACCTTTTCATTACCCACCCTGACCCTAATCCGCATAAAACCCATATTACTATTGGTTCAGTTCGGTTTGGTGCTACTAGTTTCACGGTTTGACCTTGTTGGATAAATGCCCCTACATCCAAGTTGCAAAATCCAGCGAAGGCCACCTTGAGCGTAGCCGAAATTCATATTTTAGTTTAAGAAAGATGCGAGATCCAAAATGTGCAAGCTTTGTAAGAAAATGATAGCTCTTGTATGCATACAATCAACCGTTATGACTAAGACAAGATTTAGTTTTAGAAAAATAGAAAAACTGGATAAACAGATGTAGCTGTCATCTGAATATGTATATTAGTACAACCATGATTGGTTTAATGCTGCTCTTAATTTTGACGATGAGACCCAAATCGATGAGGATTACTAGTATTCTTTTTTTGTAGACAGTAATTGTTGGAGCGTTTTATCATTTCCTTGTGTATTATATGTTTTAGTTTTTGGAAGTGTCGTTTGGTTTTTCAATCAATAAAATCTAGTCTGATAGTGGTATTTATCTCTTAAAAAAATAATAATGCAAATCTAATTAAATAACTTTTATTTTTTCTAAAAAAAAAGCCCACCCCTAGTTGGGTAGGCCCACTGAGGACCTTTAGTTGCCATTTTAATTTTACATGAATCTTATTTGAAAGAGTAGATATTTCATTGAAAAAAAGAAAAAGAAAAGAAAGATTAGAGAAATCATGATTAGGCGGGGAAGGGATTGGAAGAGGCTTTTTTGTTTCAGCCAGAGCGTTTTCAATTTTTTTTTTTTTTTTATAATCAGAATCATTACAATTACAAGGGTAAAATATAGTATAAAAAAGGTTAAAGAGATGAAGTGTCAACTATGCAAAATCTTGAAAAACTCTAACTAAAATTTGCCCGCTTTTGAATATTTGGTATTTTGAAGTATTGCGCCATTTAAATCCAAATCTTTTACTTGAATGTCCAATTGGATTGTCAGCTCAGCCGAATAGGCTGGACAAACGTTTTCACTTTAATCTGCTGCCTTTAAATATTTCCTTCCGTTAGTTACATTTCTGGTCCACCTAAATAACACAACTGTCCATAAGAACCCTGTGTGATGAACTCATTAAGGCCTACCCATGTAAATTTAAGTAAATCATCATGTGAAACGATTTCTCTTTCTTCCAAACATTTTCTCATTTGTATAGGTGTTCAAATGATTTGATTTATTTTAAATGGAAAATGTTAGTAGATAATAATACTTAATAATTCGTCCTGTGGTCAAGGTGCAAATAATACAGATTCAGACCAATCTAAATTCAAGAACATCAAACTAATACTAATGTGCTTTGTTGGGTGACACATATTTCTCAACAAGTCGATTCATTCAAGAACTGTCAATTTTACTAAACAAAATAAATAATACCGTTTTAATCCGCAATTTTTCTGCTCAAGGCAACTACGATATTTAGAAATGGCGCTTGAAGCGTCTGCCGCTCTTGTGCTTGGTTGGCCCAAGCCACATGTTTGATGTTTCTTCAGCACCACGGCATCCAACAATACTCCGATGAATCGAACCGCCCAACACCCAACGCTACTCGTTGGAATCACATGGCATCCAAATTGAGCAAAAGACAACACTTACTCAATATCTTAACTTGGGGCAGAAGAAATTATGCCCAACTTCCCAAGTTCATCAAACTATTGAAATTGACCTAATAGACCCTCAACACTTGTAACTTCTCTAAACTTTGAACTGAATGGAAAGTTTGATTGTGATTTCAATTTTGGGCTAATAGAGATTATCCCGAGTTTCAGGTAAAATTATAATTTGACTCTTCTGTTTCAGAAATATACATTTTTTCATTTATTTTTTTTACATTGTCTGACAATAGTTTTTTAAATTATAATTTAAGTTGTACAGTAGCCATCTTCAAGTAATTTTAATCTATTTAGTAATTTTTTAGTTGTTAATTGCAATTTTAAGTTATCAATTTTTTCTCCCCATAATTGTAAAAATATTTTTTAAAATGTTAATTAACTTAAAAATTATTATACATATATAAATTATTAAAAAATAGCTACCATATGATTCAAATTAAAATTTTAAAAGTTACTGCAGAATAATACTCCATCCATCCCAAATTCTTTGCACTATTCACGTTTTAGCAATTAATCTATAATTTTTTATTTTAGACATTTTAGCATATAAATGAAAAAAATTTATGTGTAAATGATAAATCAAAAACTATAGTTTCTAAATATATTTTTTTAATTTTTTTTCTAACAAACAATAATATAAAAAAATTCAAGTCAAACTAACCCAAAAAGTTAAATAGATCAAAGAAATCGGGACGGATGGAGTATAAAAAATGTGGGAACAAAGTGTATATTTTTTAAATAGTTGAGACAAGCTGTAATTAGCCATTTTATTTGTTTGCCCATTGTTTTATGTTCAATCGGTAGCACAAATATGAGATTTACGTCCAAACTAAACATATCAAATTAGCAATCTGGATTTCATGATTCACCTTTTTCACTAGCACTCTTAGGTTTTTGTTTTTTGAACAACAAAAGAGCTTTTATTATACTCAACAAGAAGTAAGCATATATAATAATATAGGCAATAGCTTAAGTAATAGCTGAATTTACCAGTTGTCTTTCTGCTAAAACAAATCCAGATACAACTCAAAAGTAGGTTAGTTTATTCTCAACAAGCCCAAATAATGGGAGGATTTGTCCTACATAATCTTTGTGTGGCTAGTGAATCCAACTCCATGTACTTCCGCGACAAAATGTTTGAAGATGTAATTATGCACTTCTTTGCACAAAATATCAGCATTTGTAGATGTTGTTTGAAAACAATTTTAGTGACCAGTGGTCGATGCAAACTACCGTATTAGTGATGAATTATCTTCTTTTGCTAACGTCAGTATCAAATGATATCTTTTGTAATCGAATTTTAGGCAGGCTTTTCATAATTGGATTTGGATCAAAGTGTTTTTTTTTTTTTTTAAGAGAATTTGAAAAACCCCTTAAGCAATTCAACACAAAATTGTTTACATTCTAAGCGAATCTTCCTTAATTTTTTTTATTTTCCGGAGGAAGTCACCCTCTGCCAACGCATAATAGCCCAATTGTACCTACCGTCCAGCTCAATCATCTCTTCTACAGTTAACTTTCTCAACTATAATATCCCAACTAACTCTTTTCTTCCTTTCATTTATTCTGTCTCTAACCTCTCCTACCTCACACGCACATGGCTGACGGAGAAACCAAGCAGCCGGATCCTCAGCCCCAGTCGGAGCCTCTGCCACCCGAACCCGCCGAGGATCCCAAGGAAGCCGTTAAGGATAAATCTGTCGTTCCACACCCAACCGAAGCACAACCTGAGGAGCCAAAACAAGTCGCAGTAGTCGAAGAAAGTAATACTATAAACTTTCTCAGTTATATCACTCTCTGTTTTCTTTTCCGTTTCTGGCTCATAACTTTTCCTCAAGTATCCCGTGTGACCCTTATGAAATTTGGATCGGAAGATGCTGAATTTAATTCCAAAAGCCTGACCTTTTCTCGTGATCATTAAGAAGTTCTTTCTTTTGTACTTTTTTGCCCATGGCAGAGAAAGAGGAAAAGGATGAGAAGAGCTCCACGGCAGAGGGTTCTTCACATCGAGGTAAATTTAGCTCAGCGTTGCTTGTTCCACTTGTATTTGCTTTTCTCGTTTAATCCGTCATATTAATTTTCCATGTGAATATTCATTTTAAAAAATATAAAAGTTCTTGATATTGTATACTTAAAAAAAACCGTTACTCCAACAAAAGGGAGAAAAACGGAAACCTTCTAATTTAGATGCTGGTGTGATTTAATCTAATTGGGAATGTGTTGTTGGCTTCCAACAGATGCTATGCTTGCAAGAGTTGCAACAGAAAAGAGGATGTCACTCATCAAAGCTTGGGAAGAGAGTGAAAAATCAAAAGCAGAGAACAAGTGAGAGCTTTTTGTTATACTAAAATACAAACGTTCATAGGGTGTGGAAAAAAAAAAAGAAATGAACTTTTGTTTAGTTTTAAGTATAGTACATTAGCAAAGAAAGAGAACAGGCTGTTTGTTTTGAGTTATATTCTGGCACTGAAATGAGCTGAAGAGTTTTAAACGATTGAACAGAGCCCAGAAGAAGCTTTCAGCTATTGGGTCTTGGGAGAACAGCAAGAAAGCATCTCTAGAGGCTGAGCTCAAAATGATTGAGGTGAGCAAAAGCGCCTCTTTGTAATGTGCTTTTGCATGTATTTATAACCCACTGGTAATGATAAAGATGATGCATTTTTTCTGGGTGACCAGGAACAACTGGAGAAGAAAAAGGCTGAATACAGAGAGAAAATGAAGAACAAGATAGCTATGATTCACAAGGCAGCCGAGGAAAAGAAAGCAATGGTTGAAGCCATGAAAGGGGAAAACCTTCTCAAGGTAGAGGAATTGGCTGCCAAATACCGCGCAACCGGTACAACCCCAAAGAAGATCTTTGGTTTCCTCAGGGCCTGAATCCTCAAAACTCTGATTTGCAAATTGTATTAGTTGTTTGGCTTCAATTCAATTAGGTCATTTGTTGTATGCTTCATTGTTCATATGCTGAAGCTGTGAAGCAGGGAGGTTGTTAATTGTCATGTGTGAATATGTAAATTCCCTGTGTGTATAGTACAATCACATGTTGAAATTGTAATGGAAGTTTGATGCTGTTGATTCATAAGTTTCTCTGCGGGAAAAGCAACAACAGTCCAGAACCACCAGGAGCACCGGTTGAAGGTTGAGCACAAATTTTTAGATCACCCTGGAGTTATAACAATGCAAATGTTGTCCATCGAAAAGACTCGATTACCTATACTGACTCCCCCTTACCTTAGGCCCACAACTCCCTCACATCTCCCATGGATCCCCCCAAATGGCATTCTCGAAGATCAAGCAGAGCATTGCTCACAAAAAATCAGGAAAACAAGAGAAACTATGTACTGGAAACATCTCTAACTTCAGATGTTTTAACCCAAAGGGCTTCAGTCAAGCCGAATGTTCAAAGAAGTCCGAGAAGTAGTCTTCCTGGTCTTGAAAGAATCCCAAGCTGTCATCGGGAACATTCAAGAGCAGCCTCAGTGCTGTGTCTGAAGAATCTGAAAATCCTTTGGAAGTAAGGGAGTCCGTGTCTTTGGGAACATTGGAAATGGTGGGTTCTTGATGCAAGTCAGATTGATCCGGTTCTATCTTTATTGAATAAGATATCTGGGAGATTGAACTCTCACATGCCTCTCTATCCTTCTTTGGAAGACTGCAGTTTTTCCTGAATGCTTCTCCAACTTCAGAGTTCCACAACCTGAGATAGATATCACAGTACGTGTTGCCTTTTGATGGTGAGCAGTAAACTGAGGTTCCCCTTGACAGGCGTGCCTCAGCCTCAAGCCGGGCAGTTTCCCATTGTAAAATGTGCAATGTTGACGGGCAACTCGATGCAGTGCTTGGTTCAGAAGGGGCTGGGGATCGTTGTGAAGGGAAGTCGCTGCCTATGGACTTGGAACGGAGTTGCTTCCTGAGATGAGTGTTCCAAAAATTTTTTACTTCATTATCAGTTCTTTGTGGTAGATGAGATGCTATAGCTGCCCACCTGCAAGTCGCAGGAAAGTAAGAAGAAAGAAAACAGGAGATTCTTTCAAAGTAGAACTACAGTGATAGACAGCAAACTGGGGACCAGACAGGAGACTAGAAGAAAACTTGGATGCAAGTACTTGGTTTAATATGGCTAAGCTGAAAGAATATATCCATGTTGAGTGGGTCCAATAGCAATAATGATCCAATGCATAAAAAAAATGTCAAGCAGCATAAGAGCTAAGATGTGACTGATGGCAAGGTTTCTTTATCAAAGACTCCTCAAAGTCCCACGTTTTATAACTACACAGCAGTATTCAGGAACCAAGCAAGGATCTCCATTACCAGAGCACCGAAAAAGTAAGTACCTGTTACCGAGAGTGCCATGTAGCTCGATAATGATTGCTTCTTCTTCAGGGGTAAAGGGGCCACGCCTTATATCAGGGCGCAGATAATTCTTCCATCTCAGCCGGCAACTCTTCCCACACCGGCGCAGGCCTTGCCACACCCGCCAATGAAATGCAGTGTCAATGATTTCTCAATCACCAGCAGAAAGGATAAAGTGATCATCATAACAATTAGAAATCCTTGAACCTGACTAAGCCTTACTCCTCATTAATAAAAACCAAGGCCTAAAGTTCATATCTTGTTCTGAATCTGACCAGGATCATCTAGGCTAACTTAATTATGCACCCACTAATATACCACCCATCTAGCTAACAATTGAAGCACTGAGTTGGGTCCTGCGTCGACTTCAACAAATTCAGGTAGTATATACATAGGAAAATGGTGATAACACTTAGAGCTCACAACTTGCAGATATTATAAGAAAAAAGAGTAACAAACTACAGATACTGAACACATGCAAAGATTCAGCCACGCAAGTTAAAGTCCATGACAAGAAACAGAACCACTAACTTCTCAAGTGACAAAAACCTAAATTGCTGCAAAAAAAAATGTTTGTTTGCCACTGAAGCAGAGGAAGAAAACAAGACCCAGAAACCAAAAAGAGAACTTTGTCAGAGAGATCGAGGGAGAGAAACCTGCAAGTTTGGGGAGAGTGCGCCAGCTGCCATGGCCGTGCGTGTTGATGAACTGAACCAAGAGGTCATCTTCTTCGCGTGACCAAGCTCCCTTCTTGACTTCATCCTTGTCACAGCAAGGTGATCTCCCCATTTTCTTCTCCGTCTCCTCAGTCAAAATAATAACTGCCCGGAAACGAGGTTTAAGAATCAGGGAGGATTTAATAAGGAAGAGGGATGAGAACAAAGAGGACGGGGAAAAGATTGATGAGACTTGTCAATGAGGTTTGAATGCATATGTATCGGTAATAAAGAGACGGTGTGACAGCGAAAGGGTAAAGCGGGTACTCCTTGCTCTGCCTTCTGCATTTATTTCTTCAAACTTTTGAACCAAGCCTCAAAGTACAATATTTGCACCACGTTTCCTCCAAATTTATGAAAGAAAATTGGATGATAGCGGGACCTATAAAAGCATCAGCAAACCATTTTTTTCAAAAAATAAAATTGCCTATACTTTATTTATATAAACTTATGCGTCAAACTATAATAGAACAATTAAATTATGGATGTAATTTTACATTTAATAATTTTTTGTGATATAGGTTTAAAAACACGGTTTTATATAAAAGAGTTCTAGCATTTCCAGAAAACGAGAGCTTTGCCTTGCTTGGTAAGCTGTACTTGTCCCGATGGAAAGAGGAGGGAGGGACGAAGAGAATGAAGAAATGGGCTTAATTCGGGGTCAAACTTTAGCTCCACTCAGTCAAACTTGGATTGTGTAAGCCCGGCTTAATACCCTTTTCTGGTGGGCCGCGATTGTAATTTACTTCATGTCTCAAAATAGTTGTCACAAAGGTTCACGGTACACCGGTTATAATAAATGTAATCTTTTATTAGTCAAATTAAATACTAAACTAATATTAACCCCCCATTTAACATATCAAAGTTTTCATGTTTTATTTTTTACAATATAAACTTATATTGGACCGTTGGATGAGGCTCTCTCCCTTATATCTATAAAAAAGTCTCACTATTCATTGAAAAGGTAATGATACTTTCCTTAATTTTCTCATCTTAGATCCATACTCATTTGAGTGTTGAAGTGTTTTTCATAAAAACTCACGGCGACCTATTTTTCAGTGCTTGTGAATCAAGGCCCACTTAACAGATGCCGACAATGACACTCAAGGTCAAAGACATCATCAATATCGAATAAACTGGGAAGAAAGTTAAGCCTATGTTCAAGAAATTTATAACTCCCAACAATTTTAATATAAAGTAGTTAAAAATTAAGTGACATAATTTTTTTACTTTAATTATTGCAACTCCTATGGTTTCATGCTCCTGCACTTATTGTTATGTTTATAATACTTTAACTTATTTAAATTTTAAAAAGTGACACTTTTCGACTTCTGCTTTTGCTTTTCACTCTTCCGCTACGTCACATATGTCAAAAGTGAGAAAGACTTCAATAATAAGATAAGACTATTAACGCACTAAACTAATGCAATGGATCGATTGAAGATAAGTCACTCCTCCCATACAATTTCAGAAACATTATGCATCCATGTCAAGACATTCTACCATGAAGCAAGCTCATGTAAGGCCAAGTGTCATGGCCAGTAAATCATGACCTACTCACCAGCTCAATGAAGTTAAAAAACTCAACATCATCTTAAAATATCTGATCAGGAACATGCACAAAGGAAGACAGGTAGATTTGATATTCGAATTATGTTGCCGTGAAGTGAAAGAATGCCACATAGAACTAATATTCAGTATAACGAATTATTGGTCTTAACATTTGCAACGATAACAACTAATGATTCCATTGAACTATACAACACTCTCACAGTACTTAATATAATGGTCAATTGCACTGGGGGTATCTTAACTTTTTTTTTTTTTGTACTAAACAGGGTACCCTATCTTATGGTTTGTCTTAGTGAGATACCTAAACTCATAATGCGCATATCAATGGAGCACTTTTCATTGAATATGGCATTAACCTGAACAAATCATTAACATGGCCATTGTTTGCCACATATGAGGGCCCACGATGCGACGTGGTCCATTTCTGAACAAAAAGAGATTGAGGAACAATTAATACATCGAACCACCCCACTTTTCTGAACCTATCATTCTCTTCAACTTCAAATTCTATATGTTTGAAACCCTAAACGTTGTAACTTGATGTTTGATTGATAATTGGTAGTGTAAAATCATAATCGTGCATAGAGTTGGATGGTATGAAAGTTGTGTGTGACGATGAAGTAGTCAGGAAAAAGGAAAGAGAAAGTGAATGAGTCCAGGCTCAAAGAAGGAAAAACAAGAAAGGGTAACAAAGGGGACTAGAAGTACGGTAAGTGTGTTATTTTCATGCTTTTTATGTTGCGTTAAAGTGTCGAAGTTGTTGCATGATAGGGCGTGGAATGTGGGGCAATTTTTTTAAATGCTCCTAGGGTGGATTGTCAATAGAGGATGGCTAGTTGTAGGGAAGATGGGGGACCTAGGGTGTATCATTTTGTCATTTTGGTGAATTGACATGCTTTTTTTATTCTTGCTTAACATTGTAGAGAAAGATGATCCATGGTTCATTATAAAAATGCATTATGGGGCCTACTTTGCCAACCTACCATGGAAGGCTTATGTGGGAGGTTATGAAGAACATTTCGATCTATGTGACATGGATAAGATTTGCATGGTGGATATAGATGAGATGATGAAGAAGTGTGGATGTTTTAGGCTCATGAGTTACTTCTAGACCCTTCCATTAGGTGATGAAATATCCCTTGAAGAGGAGCTTAAAGACTTAAAGATTGACCATGTTGTTATGGAGATGGTCAAGAACAATCTGCCTTATCAGCACAAAATTAGTGTGTATGTGGCATAGTCAATTGTGGAGGAGATGTTTAAGCGAGAAAAAACATTCATTGAGCATATCAAATCACCGTTGAGTCATCCTAAGGCAAAGTTAGTAGAGCTAGACAATGAACAATGTCAATGTACAAATGAATGTTAAACCCAATGGTAGTGAGGGTAGAAGAAAAAAGCAACATTCACGTGTGGTTCAAAGGTTGTGTCTGCCTTCTTCTGTTATGGACCATGAAGGCATTAATGGGGGACAAAAAAAGGCTCCCAATGGTAAAGAGAAAGATGGTGCAGAAGTGATTAAGGAAGTCAATGATGGAATTGATTGTACAAGGGATAAGGTGGAGAAAGCTATTGCTGTGGAACAATGTAAAATGGGATAATATGGCAAGGGGCTGGAGTAAATGAAGGTAGTATATCTGAGACATATGCCAGAGCTAGATATGATGAGGCTTTGGAGTTGAAGTGGAAGAAGAGGGATTATTAGATGGAATGGCAGAATATGGAACAACAAATGCGCCTGAAGTAGTAGCAGAATCTAGGACAGAGGCAGAAGATCATGGAGCAGATAGTGATGACTTGGATGTTGATGGTGATGTTGATTTTACTGTTGAAGATGATGAAAGTGGGAGCTGCTATATTGAGTTTGTAGAGTTTGAAAATGAAATTTTGTAGGAAGATGGCTGTATGTAAGTGCCAGGGTTAATGTTGGGATATGTAACATGGATAAGGGAAATCTTACAAAGGGGAATGAGTGCATGGCTGGTCCTTCTGAGCAACCTAGTAAGAGTGGAGATGGTGGAGATGGTTTCTGCACTTACTATCTGAAGCAATATGAATTGAAGATACCAGTTATTGGATAACCATGTCTGACAGGTAGAAGGTACTAGCCATTTTTATTTACATATAATTTTACTGATATTAAGGGTCATATTAACTTATGTTATTCACTGTTGTCGTAAGGTTTGATACCTATTGTTGAAGAATAATTTGCAAATGTAGAGAAAAGATTTTGTGTGAGGCAATTATACACTAACTTCAAATCCAAAAACCCCAAGGTTACATTTAGAAATATAGTGTAGGCAACAGCCAGGAGTACATATCTATGTGAGTTTAAGAGAAGAATAGAACAACTGAAGGCATATGATTCAAATGCTTACATGAGTAATGTAGATCTATCATACTGGTCAACGACATACTTTAAATAGTTCCTTAAGTGTGACATTTTACAAAATAACATGTGCGAGTGCTTTAACAAATTCAGCATTGACGGTAGAAATAAGCATATTCTTACTATGTTGGAGATGATTGGATTGGTTAAAATTGTAAAAAAAAAAAAAAAGGATACAGAGTAGATAGGAAGGTAGAATTTGTCCAAAAATTATGAATAAGCTAAATAAAAACATTGATGAGTGTTGACACCCAATTTTGTCTGGGCACTGACTTTTGTTTAAGTTTTAGATTATGAAAATTAGTTTATGGGGCATTTTCATTTTTAGGGACTATTTGGTCATTTGTTAGGAGTTTGGGTCATTTTTATCATTTTAGGGTTTTGCACAGTTAGTTGATCTTGTCACATTTAGGTTACATTATTATTTTGGTCTACAAATCTTTAGAAATTTAAAGTGGTCATCTAGGGTAGAAATAGGAGTTAATTTAGTGTAGGTACTAATCTGGAACCCTAAAGGTCTTGTAGGGTCAATTTAGGGACAAAGGAAAAAATTTAGGTGAAAACCGAGGGATTTTAGAAGATTCTAGGCAAAATTGGAGAGTTTGAGACAAATCTGTCAAAGTTGTGAAGATTTGGGCTAATTGGATAAATCCTGGAAGTTTTGGGCTTAATTGACAGATTAGAGAAGTTTTGGGTTAAATTGAAATTCACACAGAATTTGGGGTAAGATTAGCAGCTTGAGAGTTTTATTGGACTTAAACTGATACTTTACCAGATTATATCCTAATCTCCTTAAATTGAATTTGGATCAGTTTTAAACTGGGAAAACCTAGCTAATCTCGCCTAAAACTCCCTAGTATTAATATGGGTCACTATTGATATGAAAAGGAGGGAGAAAATACGAAAACCTAAGCTCTCATTGAGAAAAGGTAAAACTGCAGTGTCAATCCCTGGTTTCTCGCAGCCCCTCACAGAAGACCTTAGTTTTCTCCCCACAGACCCGCCATCCCTATCTCTCTCGTTTGGCTGCCTGATGCTTCGCCTTCCACCCCTGACGGTTTGCCTCCCTCCAACGTTTCAACTTCCCAGCTCCGCCGCCACTACCACCACCGTTGACCGCTCCAGCCTGCCCTCGCTGTCGCCCTCCACGCCGTGCCGCCGCACTAGCCGCCGAAGACACCCAGGAGGAGTATCGGCCCGTCCTCCCGCCATCGCTATCAAAGCCAAGCCGCTGTGCTTCTCCTAGACGTCGCCGGAGAGGAGAAAATCAAGACCAGATCCGGTTCCCCATCGCGACCCGACCGTTCTCCCCCAGATCCGACCCAATCAACTCTTTCTATGTAGAACTCCTCTTCAGCCCATTTGACCTTTTATTTAATGGGTTAAGTCACTAACATGTTTCTCCTTTTCCAAATAGGCCATTGACAGCAAGCTTTTGACGTTGATTATTTCACTTTGTTTATTTATCTTTCTTTCTTTATTTGTTTATTTGACCATGCATTAGATTTAATCATTAAATTCACTTAGGGTGTTTATTTTTTATTCTTATTTATTTATCTCTTTGTTATCTTTTATTTTCTTTTAATTTTTAGAATAGCTAGATTTTGCTTTTAGTTTGATTTACATAATGCATCTAAAAAAATTACACTTAGGAAATTTCATTACGCATGGGTTCGATAAAATCCTAGGATGAATTTAGGACGATAGTAAATTTCAAGATCCATATCCGGCTGATTCGATAGAATTCATGGTTTGGATGAAAATTATCTAAAATTTTCAATAAAAATATATTAAGTTTAACATCCATATCCGGGTGGTCCGATAAGATCTATGATTTGGAAATATCAAAATTTTATAAAACCACATAAAAAAGTCAAATAGTAAAGTTTAGAAGTCCATATCCGGGTGGATCGTTTAGAATCCATGATTTGGATATTAATTAAAATTATTTAAGGTGAGCAAAACAAAATTAAAATCAAACTAAGGTACCAATTTTGGGCGCTAGAATAAAGTTATTTTAACGTAACCGTACTCCCGAACCCCTCGAACTCTCGTAGACCATTTTTAGGTGTCCAAATGACCTAGGTGTAAACTGATTGATAGCGACTCCCAAAAACATGTTGCTACAATAAGTCTAAACATTGTTGGCCAATGGAGTTTGGGGGGACTCAATTCTAAGTAACAACACCATTTTGGTCAGCATGTGGTGGATATTGAACAAAGAAAGTGTTTATGTAGGACGTGGGAATAATCTGGGATTTCATGTAGTCATGCATGTGCTACATTATCCTTTAATAGGAGCAATACTGTTCATACCAACAATTTGATTTATAGACATGTAATCAATCTAATCTGAGGTGTTGAGCAATGGGAAGAAACTGGTCACAACCCTATTAAACCCTTTAACTAGATGGTAGCTAAGAAAGACAAACCAAAGGAAAAGAAAAAATGATAATAAGGTGAGCCACAGAGCAGCACAAAAATGAGGAGAAGTGGAATGGTTGTACATTGCTCATTATGCAAACGAAGTAACCACAATAAAACAACTTGTAAGAAAAAAAAAAAGGGACAAAACAAAGGTTTGCCAAGTAGTCAGAGGAAGGAAGGAAAAATAAGAGGTAGAACATCTAAAAAATGTCAGCCTAGGAACAATGTAAGAGAGTTATCATTCCTTATAATTACATCTTAATGCAAATTGAACAATGTGTTGTGATGTCAACGCATTACATGTACAGGTGGACAGATCAAAACATGAAGAGCCAGCAAGTAGTTCCAATGTTGGGGCCACCTAGACATCATAGCCAACAAGAAGTGTCTTCATATCCAATAGGATGTAGGATGTAAGTACAATTTTGTTAACTCTTTCTTTATGGTTTAGGTTTGTTAATTTTTGAAACCTTTGCATATTAATAGGGACCAATGAAGGAAGCTACAATAGTAGTGCCACTAGCCTCTATGTTTGTTAAGAGTAGACTATCCTAGCAGGAAACACCAACTGTAGACACTACATCCTATCTTAGAGTTAGCAAAGGGAAGGGGTGTCCAAGAGGCAGTAGGGGGAGACTTTGGACACATGGTGGTGTTTACTCAAATATCTTATAGATAGATACATATGCTTGGAGTACTGTTTTTGTGTTTTGGTGTAGACATTTAATGTGATAGGTTCCATATGGTGGACTAAACCATTATGGTTGTAAATTTTGGATTATGGTTGCACTTGAATGAATGATTCTTTATGTTTTAGTGGATCACTTGAATGAATAGTTTTTCATTCTAACTATGTGTGGCCACAAATTTAGTCAACAAAAGCATTACCAAGAAACTGGATCTTTCATTCAAATATGGAGAACTTGTACAACAACAATCCCCTACCACACCATTATTCCCCCTCATTATCTCTACCTACACACCATACCCCAACCACTTGAAATAACTTTCAACCTCCTCACTTACTCCCCTGTCCCATCTCACTCAACTTCCCTCTTTGACATAAACAAAAAAAAAACAAAAAAAGTCCATGACAGAAACAATGCAAACCCTAATTTCTGGATCTTCCTCCCTACTTCTTCAACTTTTCTCTTCAATGTCTCCTCATTCTTCTCATGTCTATTAACCTATGCTTCTATTTCTTCCACTCTTTTAATAAGCTTTTTCATTTCCTTCTCTGCCTCTTCAGCCCTTGACTTAAGCTTTTGCACCTTTGTCTATGACTCGTCTAACCTTCTCAGTAAACCAATTATTAAACCTTTCAACCGATTGGGTATGGGCTCAGTATGCCAAAGATAAAATCTACAGTACTTAGGATTTTGTAGCACGCATCAAGTTAATCAGTACTAGTTTGGAAAAAATCAGATAGAGAACATAACACCACATGCACATACATCATAATTTACGCATCCAAAGAATCTCCTTCTTTTGTTCTACTCAGTCCATGCTAGCTTCAACTGGGTAGGTAAGCCACATCTTCAAAAAGGCCACACACCTCGTTTGCCTTCAACACCAGGCAGAGAACTCCCCCCAGATTTTGTCATTCCAAGTAAAAATCTTCAATCTATCTTCTTTTCTCCCTTTTTGTTTTATTTCCCATTCTCACCAACTTCAGAACATTTTCCTTTCACCAATTTTCCTGCCAATTTTACTTACCCATCTCTTACTCATCAACTTTCCCTTTTGCACTTGGGGATGGTTTCTTGCCAAATCATCCTATTCCATAAGAAAAATGGACCACATCGGCATCATGGGCCCTCATATATGGCAAATAATGGCCACATCATCAATTTTTGTCCACATTAACACCAGATTCGATGAAAAGTACCCCATTGATACATGCATTATGAGTTTAGGTATCTCACTAGGACAAATCATAAGATAGTATACCAGTTTAGGACAAAAAAAAAGTTAAGGTACCCCCGGTGCAATTTACCCCTTAATATACTTCCATGTGAGCAAAACCTCATAAAAGAGTTGAGTAAATTGTACAATTAAACCCTAATATTTACTTATTGTTCCATTTTTAACTCCAACCTTCAACTTCCATGTTTCGACTCCCTAATCTCATTTAAACACCTCATTTTTTACCATTGGGTGATGGAACTCATTACTTTAGACGAAAAATGTCACATCAGTAGAAAATTGTAGGAAAAATACTAATTTTCATCCCAGAAAACTTTTTCCTTTAACAAATAATCCTTAAAATATTGAAATCTAACAAAAAAAACCCCCTCCTCATCTTCGCCTCCCACTCCAGCCAACCCTCTCTTCTGTCCACTTCCCTCACCCGCCACCACTTTGCCCCGCCATCACCGTCACCTGCAACTAGCACCAACCTCTCCTCTATCCCCACCGTTGCTCACCCGATTTGCTCTTCTTCTCCCCATTCCCCACTGTTGCCCACCCGATTCACCTTCAAACCCACATCCGATGCCAATTGTTGCAACGTACGGGGTTTTCTGGAGTCGCCACCAATCGGTTTTCACTCAGGTCGATTGGATACCTTAAAAATATGGTCTGCGAGAGTTCGGGGGTTCGGGAGTACGGTTACGTTAAAACAACTTTGTTAAAACGCCCAAAAATTGGTACCTTAGTTGATTTCCATTTTGTTTTGCTTGCTTTTAAATGACTTCAATTAATTTTCAAACTAGAAAATTTAACTGAATTAGTCGGATGTGGATTAATATGGTCTTTAAAATTTTTGGTAATTAATTTGTATAATTTTTTTTAATAAATTTGATATTTCCGAACCATGGACTCTACCGAGTCACCCGGACACGGAATTTGATGAAATTTTAATTAAATATTTTAATCCATATCATAATTTTTACCAAATTATCAGAATATGGATTTTTATCCTAATACTTAATTTTATTTCATTTAAAATTTTATTTTTCTTCTCCAAGCCATAAATCCTATCGGATCACCCGGTCATGGAATTTGATGAAATTTTAGTTAATTATTAAATATTTTAATTAATTAATAATCCATATCATAAATTCTACCGAATTATCAGAATATGGATTTTATCCTGATATTTAGTTTTATTCATTTAAAACTTTTATTTTTTGTCTCCAAGCCATGAATCCTATCGGATCACCCGGATATGGAATTTGATGAAATTTTAGTTAATTATTAAATATTTTAATTAATTAATAATCCATATCATAAATTCTACCGAATTATCAGAATATGGATTTTATCCTGATATTTAGTTTTATTCATTTAAAACTTTTATTTTTTTTTCTCCAAGCCATGAATCCTATCGGATCACCCGAACATGGATTTCAATTTAATTTTTTGTTTATTTAAGTAATTATTAATTTTAATCATAATTTTTAATATTTTTTAATATTTTATTATCATTTTTCTATTTTTATTAAATTTTTAATTATTATTATTTTAATCTAATCCATAAATTTTAAAGATATATTGAAAAAGAATTGATTTTTATTTTTTGTAATTATTTAATTATGCTTGTTTAATAATTTTAATAAAAAGGGAATAAATGGTTAACTTTTTGATGAAATATAAAAAAAATAAAAAAAAAATATGTGTTCCAAAATAGTAGAGGATGGGGGCTTTGTAATAAAAATGGTTTCTTGATTAGTCCTAAAAATAAAGTTAATTATTTCACATAAAAAAAAATTCTTCTTTTATTTTGTTATTATTTTATTTTTTTATAGCCGAAAGTGAAATAAGTTTGACCATCTATATAAAAAATACATAAAGTAAATAAAGGGAAAATAAATAAATAAAAAATAAAGTGGGGCTTTTTGGCCATCCACTTAAAAAAAAATTTCACAAATTAGATAACATATGCAAATAAATAAATAAATAAACAAATAAAAGCACATAAAGTAAATAAAGGAAAGTTAAAGGATAATAAATAAATAAATAAAAATAACGTGGGGCTTTTTGGCCATCCACTTAAAAAATTAAATAAATAGGAGGTATAACCTTCCATGAATAATAATAATAATAATAATAATAATAATAATAATAAAAGTTTGTTGTTAGTAATTAGTTCTGCAAAAATTAAAAGGTTAGTGACTTATAATAATAATAATAATAATAACAATAATAATAATAAAAGTTAGTTGTTAGTAAAGTTAGTTGTGCAAAAATTAAAAGGTTAGTGACTTATAATAATAATAATAACAATAATAATAATAAAAGTTAGTTGTTAGTAATTAGTCGTTAATAATAATAACAATAAATAATGAATAAACAAGTAAATATAAAAGAGTTAGTAATTAGTTTTCTGCAAGGATAAAAGAAAGGATAGTGACCAAAGAGAAAGAAAATGAAAAGATGAAAACTAAAATAGAATTTTACCCTAGGAAAACAAAATTGTAATTCTGTCACAGGAACACGACGGACTTGGCGCCGGCAGCGTTCCAGGGGGCGGCAGAGCAGGGCGACGGTGAGAGCTAGGGAGGAGGACGAGGCGGAGAGGGAGAGGAGCAGAGAGGGGAGGTGCGACGGCGTCGGAGGATGGTGACGGAGGAGGGAAGGCCGAGAGGGCGCGCGCGGGATTTCGTGAAAAAGCTATCAGACCTGTAAAGAAATTGTTAACATTCAACAGCCCAATGGGTTTCTTATGCAAATTAAGTTAGGCCATGGAAGCAATTTGAAAGACTTCTCCCAATGTGCCAAAACCACCTGGTAGAGCTATTAAAGCATCAGCATTTAAAAGCATTTGTAACACACGCTCTTGCAAATTTTTAACCACTAATTCTTCTCCAATCGTGCCCCCAGAAACAAATTTCAAAGGTCCAGGGATGATGCCCAAAACTAGACTTCTTCCTAAAGATGCTGCTGATGCTACACCTCCCATTAATCCGACACTACCTCCTCCATAAACTAAATGTATTTTTCGCTCAGCTAATACTCTACCCAAATGGTTGGCTGTCTTTAAATACTCTTCATCTTTTCCAGGAAAAGCTCCAGAAAATACACAAATACTTCGGGATTTACGAGTTGGGGTTTTCTCCATTCCTATTCTTAACCTTGTGAGAAATGAAGAAATGAGGATGTATTTATAGAGGTAAAAGGATAATGCAATAATCACATCTATAAGAGTAGGTGCACTATTGTCGGAAAAGGAGGAAAATTTTCAAAAGTGGCAGCTAGCATAAACAGTAGTCATGACTGTAGCTCACGTCAGGAATGGGTACATTATTGTCAAAAGGGGAGGAAAATTTTGAAAATAACTGCTAGCATGTACAGTAGTCATGACTGTGGCTCGCGTCAGGAGTAGGTACATTATTGTCGGAAGAGAAGAAAAATTTTCAAAAGCGACAGCTAGCATGTACAGTAGTCGTGACTGTGGCTCACATCAAGAATAAGTACATTATTCTTGGAAGAGAAGAAAAATTTTCAAAAGTGACAGCTAGCGTATACAGTAGTCGTTACTTTGGTTCACGTCTTCCACTGGCTTTACGTCCAGTAACGGCTTCAATGCCTTCTATGAATTGGCAATTTGCATCCCTTCCAGTTTTCTTACAAACTGGCAAACAGGGTCGTTTAAAGTCAGATTCCTAAGACTGTAACGATCTCGTTCTTTTTGGAAAGTCATCCATAAACCGACAATCTCAAATTGCACCATTCCACAAGAGTGCGCTTCAAGAGTCTCTCGGATATCCTCCAGAGATTCCTTACGCATGCCATTCTTAATGAATTTTCTTCTATCTTCACGATTTTTGGTGATTATCCCTGAAGAACGACATTTAGTGCCGCAAATCCACCATCCACAATTATGACAGACGCCTAGCCTCCTTGCTCTTCTCTTTTTGGCATAAGCGCTTTTACCAAAGCCGGGCATACGGGGGAAGAATGCATCTGGAACTTCACCAGCCGACTGAACCTTAGCTTCGATTAGCCACTGCACATTATCAGGAATGCCTTTGTGCATAAATACTCTAAATCGTTCACATCCAGCTTGATAAATCTTTTTAAGAACATTTATTGGGAGGGAAGGAAAATACTTTCGTAGGGCGGAAAGAGAAGACTCCATTGATGAAGGAGGCTTTTAAGAGAAAAAAGGAAGAAATTAGTGATTGTAAGAAACGGAAATAACTGACTTTGAGAGTCACGGAGTACCGTAAAGAAGAACACGCATTTATAGCGATGAAAGGATAACATGTTTATTACGCTTACAGAAGCCAGTACATTATTGTCAAAAGAAAAGACAAATGACAGCTTATATGTACAGTAATTGTGACTGTGGCTCACATCTTCCACTAGTTTTACGTCCAGTAACGGCTTTTATAAGTCGGGGATTTACTTCCCATCCAGTTTTCTTACAAACTGGCAAACAGGGTCATTTAAAGTCAGATTTCCGGGACTGTAACGCTCTTGTTCTTCATGAAAAATACTCCATAAACCAAGAAGTTCGCGTTGCACTAATCCACAAGAGTGCATTTCAAGAGTCTCTCGGATATCTTCCAGAGATTCCTTACGCAGGTCATTCTTAATGAATTTTCTTTTATCTTCACGATTTTTTGAGATGTATCCTAGAGAACGACATTTAGTTCCGCAAATCCACCATCCACAATTATGACAGACGCCTAGCCTTCTTGCTCTTCTCTTTTTGGCATAAGCGCTTTTACCAAGGCCGGGCATACGGGGGAAGAATGCATCTGGAACTTCACCAGCCGACCGAACCTTAGCTTCGATTAGCCACCGCACATTATCAGGAATGCCTTTGTGCATAAATACTCTAAATCGTTCACATCTAGCTTGATAAATCTTTTTAAGAACATTTGTTGGGAGGGAAGGAAAGTACTTTCGCAGGGCAGAAAGAGTAGAGTCCATTGATAAAAAAAGAATTTGAGAGAAGAGATGAAGAAATCAGTTATTGTAGGAAACTGAAATAACCGACTATGAGAGTCACGGAGTACCGTATCTGCTACTTAACCGGAAAGAAGAACACGCATTTATAGCGATGAAAGGATAACGTGTTAATTACGCTTACGGGAGCAAGTACATTATTGTAAAAAAAAAAATGTAAATTTTCAAATATGACAAATTGTATGTACAGTAATTGTGACTATGGCTCACATCTTCCACTGGTTTTACGTCCAGTAACGGCTTCAACGCCTTCTATGAGTTGGGGATTTGCTGCCCATCCAGTTTTCTTACAAACTGGCAAACATGGTCTTTTAAAGTTAGATTCCCGGGACTGTAACGCTCTCGTTCTTCATGAAAAATACTCCATAAACCAAGAAATTCGCGTTGCACTGATCCACAAGAATGCGTCTCAAGAGTCAATCGGATATCATCCAACGAATCCTTACTCAGGTCATTCTTGATGAATCGTATTTTATCTTCTCGATTATCGGAGGTCATTCCTAAAGAACAACATTTAGTATTACAAATCCATCGACCACATTTATGACAGACTTGTAACCTTTTCACTCTTCACTTTTTGGCATAAGAGCTTTTGCCTATGCCAGGCATGTGAGACGTAAATGCATATGGGGCTTCGCCTGCCAGACGAACCTTAGCTTCGATTAACCACCGTATATCTTCAGGAATTCCTTTGTGCATCAAAACTCTTAATCGTTCACAGCGAATTCGGTAGATCTTTTTTAGAATGTTCATTGGGAGAGAAGGAAAATATTTTCGTAAGGGAGAAAGAGTAGGATCCATTTTCTAGCGGGAAGTAAAAGAAAGAAGGGAGGAAGGAATCAGTTATTATGAGCAACTGAGAGAACCGACTTGAGAGTCACGGAGTACCGTATCCGCCACTTAACCGGAAAAATGGAGCCAACTTTTTGAAAATTTTTCTTATTTTTGATATTCCGTCGAGCTGACGTCGATCCTGTCCTTGTGCATGAAGCCTCGATTATCGAATACATTGTCAGCTTTTGACAAATTGTCAACGACAATAATTCTTGACATCTGCCTTATCCTTGGTCATAGCTATCTCTTATCGTCGATCCTGTCCTTCCAGGTGTAGCCTCGATTATTGAATCCATTACCAGCTTTTGACAAATTGTCAATGACAATATTTCTTGACATCTGCCTTATCCTTGGCTATAGCTATCTCTTATCATCGATCCTGTCCTTCCAGGTGTAGCCTCGATTATTGAATCCATTACCAACTTTTGACAAATTGTCAACGAAAATATTTTTTTATATATGCCTTATCCTTGGCTATAGCTATCTTTTATCTTGGATATTACTAGCTGACGTCAATCCTGTCCTTCCAGGTGTAGTCTCGATTATTGAATCGATTGCCAGGCTTTTGACATATTGTCTACCTTATCCTTGAATTCCTGATGCGGGTTGGTCCCGCGTATTAGCTGTGTATCCAGTGATAGACTGGTAAGAGCTGATGACATTGAGATCTCAGCTTATACTGCTGTAACTGTGCTGTGAATGTGATTCCCGTTTGGTCGCTGTTATGCAAAGGCCGTGCATGCATGATGTGAAATGCATGAATGCAGAGCATGTGTAACTGATGTTTTTTTTTTTTTGAATTTTTGGATGGATCTAGTTCTTCATGTCTTTGCTTTACTGGATCTTCTTTGTGATTGCCTTCTTGGACTATCATTGAATCTCTTTATGCTTCCCAGCTCTTGTCCATTGCCTCAAAAGCCCAACTCTTTTCAAAATCCCCTTTCCTTGACTTGTTCTTGAATTTTAGCCTCAATTTCTTTAATGTTCGCCCGCTTCATACTTTATGCCTCTCTGGATAATTGTCCCTGTTGAAATACTCGTGAGTATGGTTCTTTCTTGCTGACGTGAACATGCTAAGGCTTCTGAAGCGATCATCCAGGCAACTACCAAGGCTATCTCCTGAAGATTTGTTACTCATTCTTCTTTGTTAGCCTATGTTCTGTGCCGTTCGCAAAGCAGGGCCTCAATCTTACCTATTTTAATTCACAAAGCTTATCAAAGTATTCTACGGTCTTTGCTTTTTCTGAGTTTTAAATATTACTATTCTTCCTACAAATGTCACAATTTATTGCACACTTAAGGCTAGTAGAAATGTGAGATTTGAAGGAAAAGAACTGGATAAAAATGACTTCATCATTTTTTTTTAACAAGGGAATATAAAAGTTGAACGTGAAAATCAAAGGAAAGCTAAAGAGAATTGGCTTTTTATTTATGGGTAAGAGAATATAAAAGTCTTGGGTACAGATGCATAACAATGAAAGTGTGAGGGAAGAACGCTCTCTTTGACAACTTTGATCAAATAGACTTTGGTAACCCTGTATCCACTTCTTCCCTTCTGTCCGAAAATTTCTTCATTATGCAAAGTATTTCTTTACTGAATCTGAATTTACTGGTTTTGGTAACTCTTGTCCATCTATTTCTGTCAGAATTAGAGCCCCTTCTAAAAATGCTTTCTTCACGACATATGGCCCATCATAATTTGGTGTCCATTTTCCTCTAAAATTATGCTGAATGGGTAGAATTTTCTTGAGCACTATGTCACCCTCGTGAAATTGCCGTGGGCGAACCTTTTTATTGTAAGCGCGAATCATCCTCCTTTGATAAAGCTGCTCGTGGCAGAGGGCTATCATTCTTATTTCATCAATTAGGTTTAATTACTCGTATCTAGCCTTGATCCATTCTGCTTCTCTTAATTGAGTATCCATTAGTACCCTTAATGAAGGAATTTCAACTTCAATGGGCAATACAGCCTCCATGCCATATACCAGAGAAAAAAGTGTTGCTCCAGTAGAAGTACGGGTAGAAGTTCTATAAGCATGTAGTGCAAAAGGTAACATCTCATGCCAGTCCTTGTAAGTGACGATCATCTTTTCAATAATTCTCTTGATATTTTTATTAGCCGCTTCTACTGCACCATTCATCATCGGTCGATAAGGTGCCGAATTAAGATGCTTGATCTTGAACTGTTGGCACAAAGTCTGCATCATTGCATTGTTCAAGTTCGTGGCATTGTCTGAGATGATACACTCTGGCAGCCCATAGCGACAAATGATTTCTTTCTTAATGAACTGGCATACCACCTTTTGAGTTACATTTGCATAAGACACAGCTTCTACCCATTTAGTGAAGTAGTCTATTGCCACTAGGATGAATTTATGACCATTAGAAGTTTTGGGGGTAATGGCTCCAATGACGTCAATTCCCCACATGGCAAAAGGCCAAGGTATTGCTGTTACCTTAAGAGGAGCAGGTGGAGCCTGGATCTTGTTGGCATATATTTGACATTTGTGACATTTTCTAACGTGATTGATGCAATCACTTTCCAATGTGAGCCAATAGTAGCCAGCCCTTATTATTTGTCTTGCCATGGTATGACCACTAGTGTGTGCTCCACACATTCCAGAATGAATTTCTTCCATGATCTTTCGTACTTCATGAGCATCTACACAGCGAAGTAGCATCAAGTCTGGGGTTTTCTTATAAAGTATGTCTAGGTTTAAAAGAAAATCCATTGACAGTCTTCGTAGAAATTTCTTGTCATTTTCTGATGCTTCTGGTGGATACACTCGTTCTTGGAGGTATTTCTTGATATCGTGATACCAAGGTTTCCCATCCAATTCTTCTTCGATGCTCATGCAATAAGCTGGGGAATCTATTATTTTCATTTCGAACACAGGAGTATGCTCAGGGTCGCTTATCTTGTACATAGCAGTTAAAGTAGCTAAAGCGTCCGGAACTTGATTATCTTCCCTTGGAAGATGATGGAAGCTTATACTGTTAAATTTTCGAGCCAAGTCTAGTATGAGCTTTTGGTAAGGGATCAATTTTGAATCCTTTGTCTCTCATTCTCCATTGATTTGATATATGACTAATGCGGAATCCCCATAAACTCGGAGATCTCGTACTTTCAGTTCCAGTGCCATTTGGAGTCCCATAGCACATGCCTCATATTCTACTATATTGTTGGTACAAGGAAATGTAATTTTTGCTGTGAGGGGAAATTGTTCTCCGCTTGGAGAGATGAGTATAGCTCCAATCCCTTGTCCCAAAGCATTATATGCTCCATCGAATGCCATTTTCCATGTTTCATCATCTTCAAAGACTTCCTGTTCTATCGTCATTATATCTCCATCAGGAAAGTCCATTCTCATTGGCTCATAATCATCCAATGCTCTATCAGCCAGATATTCAGCAATCACACTTCCTTTTACAGCCTTTTGGGTGACATACTGTACGTCGTATTTAGACAACAGCATTTGCCATTTTGCAATCCTGCCTGATAAAGCGGGTTTCTCAAAAATGTACTTAATGGGATCAGTCTTGGAGATCAGCAATGTGGTGTTGTTGAGCATGTAGTGTCGCAGTCGGTGTGCTACCCATGCAAGGGCACAACAGGACTTTTCTACTATTGAGTATTTCGCTTCATATGTGGTAAGCTTCTTGCTCAAATAGTAAATTGCATGCTCTTTCTTGCCTGTCTCATCACGTTGACCTAATACGGATCCTAATGAAGAATCCTATATGGATAAATATAGAATCAATGGTTCTCCAGATCGGGGTGGTACCAAGACTGGCGGGTTTGATAGATATTGCTTGATTTTCTCGAATGCTTCTTGGCATTCGTTATTCCACTCGATCGGATTGTTCTTCTTTAGTGATTTGAAAAGAGGTTCACACTTGGACGTCAATTGTGAAATGAACCTTGCTATGAAGTTGATTCTGCCCAGAAAACTTCTTACTTGTTTTGGAGTTTTTGGGGGTTACATTTCTTGTATCGCCTTAACTTTACTTGAGTCAACTCGAATCCCATCTTTGCTTACCATGAAACCCAATAACTTTCCTAAAGAGGCTCCGAAAGTACATTTGGCAGGATTCAACTTTAGTTGATATTTACGAAGTCTATCGAATAGTTTTTTTAGCACTTTTAGATGCCCCCCAGCAGTGAAAGTTTTGGCGATCATGTCGTCTACATATACTTCAATTTCTTTATGCATCATGTCATGGAATAACGCGACTATGGCTCTTTGATATGTAGCACCAGCATTCTTTAACCCAAAAGGCATCACCTTATAGTAGAAGGTACCCCAAAGGGTAATAAAAGCAGTTTTTATCATATCATCTGGATCAAGTTTGATTTGATTGTACCCAGAAAAGCCATCCATGAAGGAAAAGTAGGAGTTTCCTACAGTATTATCCACCAGTGTATCAATGTGAGGAAGTGGGAAGTTATCTTTAGGACTGGCCTCGTTCAAGGGTCGATAGTCCTGACAAACTCTTAGTTTCCCACTTTCTTTCTTGTCAACTGGAACAATGTTGACAACCCATTCTGTATATTCAGCGACCCTAAGGAATCCTGCATCCCATAGCTTTCGAATCTCATCTTTTACTCTCAAGATTAGATCCGGCTTTAATCTTCGTAACTTCTGTCTGACAGGCTTCACCCCAGGCTTCAAGGGTATTTTGTGTAGCACTATGTCTGAGCTTAAGCCAAGCATATCTTGGTATGACCAAGCAAATACATCCACATATTCCTTCAATAAGTGGACTAATTCTTCTTTCTCTTCAGGAGGAAATAGAGTGTCAATCTTGACTTCTTTTACATCTTGACTGTCTCCCAAGTTGAATGCCTCAGTTGGTTCCTGACTTGTTGCTCTTTCTTTTTCATTTCGCTCGATCATTTTTAATAGCTCAGGAGATATTTGAAGATCTTCGTCATCCAAGTCGGTAGTGTTTACAGGATTATCAAAGTTCATTCTTTCATTGTCATCAAAGAGAGTTTCAGGTCTGCATTAACCAGAAAGAAAAGAGAAAAAGAGAGAGAAGAGAAAATGGCAAGAATGAGATGGATGCAAACTGGTACTTTATTTATAATGTGCATAAATCACAACTTTATTGGAATGAAAAGCAATAACTAAAAGGTTCACTTAAGCAAAGACTACACCCTATTGATTGAACCTTTCTTTAGGAGGTTTTTACTATTAGATTACTTTGAAAAGCTCTCGATTATAACAGGCAGTTCTATCGCCTCCCAATTGTTCAGCACATCCTGTGGGCTACAGGGTTGAACGAGCTCCTCATCTTCAGGTGAATCACTGATTATTGCCTGAATAGAAAGATTTTCAAAAGGCTTGTTGATGTTGATGGTCAGCGCGCCTTCATCGTCATTTTTCAGAATTAAGCCACCACTCACGAATGTTTCAGTGATGTCAGGGATATCCAGATTTCTTTCCTATAGAGGATGCCATGTTAATCGTGCAATCCTCTTTTCTCTCTTTTTAGTTATCGCCTTCATTTTGTCTTGCCTTGTCGATGTGAAACCTAGGCCATATTTCCCTTCATTTGCAGAGATTTTCAATGGCTCTGGTATTCTTTGTAAATCTTGTCCCAGACCTAACCCCGGTGACTATCCTCCTTTCATCATGAGTTTGGCAATCGTGCGACTTGTTTTGGAGATGCTTGGCACGAGTTCTTCTCCATCGACATAGGTAGCATTAACAATTTCAAATGACCTGAAAGAGCAATCAGGCACATCTTCATTGACCTCGACATATTGAGCATCCGCAGGTCTAGATAGCAGAATGTCTTCTTCAGCAAAGACTGTGATTAACTTTCCTTCAATAATGAATTTCATTTTTTGGTGTAACGAAGAAGGAATTGCTCCAGCCATATGGATCCATGGTCTTCCCAACAGACAAGTATAAGAAGGATTAATATCCATAACTTGGAATGTGATGTGGAAGACACAAGGGCCAATCCCTATTGGCAACTCTATTTCTCCAACAACATCTCTCTTCGTCCCATCAAATGCTCGAACGACGATATGACAGTTGTTGAGGGATGATGGGTCAATACCAAGCTTGTGTAAGGTTTCAAGTGGCATTACATTTAGAGCTGACCCATTATCAATAAGAACTCTAGCCATAATTTGATCTTTGTATTTAACCAAAATATGTAGAGCCTTAGAGTGACTCCTTCCTTCTGCCGGTATCTCATCGTCAATGAATGTGACGAGATTCTGTGCCGTGATGTTGTTGACGAGGTGGTCAAAATTATTCACAGAAATATCTTGCTCAACATAGGCCTTATTCAAGACTTTGAGAATGGCTTCTCGATGAGCATCAGAGCTTAAGAGTAATGAAAGTATGGAAATCTTTGCTGGCAGGGGGTTTAACTGCTCAACGATGCTGTACTCACTTTGCTTTATGAGTTTGAGAAACTCAGTAGCTTGTTCATCTGTTACTGCTCGAGGCATCTCTTGCTCTTTGGATGTATTTGTATCAAGAGGTCCACTTGTTGGATCTGTAACGTTCTTATCTTGTTGGAGCTTGTTCATTTGCTCCGGAGAATAACACCGACCGCTTCTAGTCATGCTCCCAACTTCTAACGGAGTTGATGTGATGTTAGAAGTGTAATCATAGCTCCATGGAACAGTTTTGTCTGATTTGTAGGGGAATGGCCTCGGGACTTGAATTCTTAAAGGCTTAAGAGCAGGTTTTGAAATTGGTATAACTAGTGGTCTTGGCATAGCATTGACTTCTTGTTCTTTAATGATCACATTTACATCATCATCTTTATCTGACATAAAAATGATGAGTTGGGATGAGTCTATGAGTCTTTGTAGATTCTCACGGAATTCTGAGCATTCCTGGATAGAATGACTCTTACTGTCATGAAAATCGCACCATTCCTCATCCTCGACTTCTTCATGTCCAAAAGAAGGCTTTCCCATGATGATCCCTTCTTTCACAAGGCATGAATATACATGCTTAAGAGGGGTTATGATATCGTTGACTGACTTCTTTATCAGCCGGTGTTCTTCTATCATATTGACTGGTTTTGCTTGATGAGGCGGCAATGGATTGTGAGTGACGTTTGGTTCATCAAAAAAGTCCAACACTTTGACTTTATTAATTGTTGGACTATGCGTTTCAAAGCTATGCAATTCTCTAGGCCATGACCCACTGTGCCATCATGATATGGGCAAGTTACGTTGGGGTCATACCACCTAGGATATGGGGGTTCCAATGGCTTTGTAGGAATTGGGCGGATAAGTTGACTTTCAATGAGTTTTGGATACAACTCAGTGTAAGTCATGGGAATTTGTGCAAAAACTTCCCTTGGTCTTTGTGCAGGTATTGGAGGAGTCGGAAGAGGTGGCCATAACTGATTAGGCCTGTTGAGAAGATAATTATTGGGCCTATTAGGAGGATAATCATTGGGCCTATTGGCAGAATAGGATAGGCGAGGCCCGGTAGCCACAGTACCCACGAGGGGAATCCCTCTTCCGCGTCCTATTTGTTGTACTTCCTCATCCTTTCTTCTGGATGGTCCTCCTCTTTTCATAGGATCATTAAAGGACTCAGCAATCTTCCCAGTCCTAATCCCATGCTCGATCATTTCTCAAGACATGACAACATCAGAGAAATTAGTTGCCGAATTGCCAATGAGCTTGTCATAATATGGGTACTTCAGTGTCTGAACAAATAAAGTAACCATTTCTTTCTCCGTCATGGGTGGCTGAACTTGTGCGGCTAAGTCCCTCCACCTTTGAGCATATTCCTTGAAGGTTTCTTGTTTTTTCCTCTCCATATTCTTGAGAGTTTGGCGATCCGGGGCCAAGTCCATAACATGTTTGTAATTGCTGATGAAGGCCTGAGCAAGATCATTCCATGTTTTAATGTTTCTTGGACCTTGACTTAGATACCACTGTAGTGCTGACTTCGTAAGGCTCTCTTGAAAAAGTGCTATCCACATTTTCTCGTCTTTTGTGAGTGGTTGTAGTCTTCTTAGAAACAACGTGATGTGAGTGATGAGTTAACTCATTCCATCATATTTTACAAAGTCTGGCACCTTAAAGTCTGAAGGGATTACGACATCTGGCACTAAACAGAGGTCATTCACTGAGAGAGGTCCGAATATAGTGCCTCCTTCAATGGCCCGAAGTCTCTTCTCTATTGTTTCGAACTTTTGAGATTCTCCTTCTTCCTTTGGTAATGTCTTCTTCTCTTCATGTATAGTGTCTTGTTTCAGGTGAATGCTAGCGGACGGACCTGGTTCAGGAAACAGATTTTCTTGAATTGAGATCCGTTATGGGGTGAATCCCGGAGGATAAGTAGGATCTTGTGCTTCTTTGATGGGAACTTGAGTTGCTTTCCCCTTGATTAGCTCCATCAATTGTCTCATTTGTTCTGCCATACATTCTATCTTGGACTCCATATCTATGAGACGACCTTCGGTTTGCTCTGCCATTAGTCTTGTTTGGAGCCGAGTTGAATATCGGTGTTGAGGTCCAATTTTACCTTTTTAAAGTAAGATTTATTTTATTAGACTCTACATGTATGTGATTGATGCAATGGAAGCATGCATGAATATTGTAAGTACTTGGTGAAAGAAGAACTATAGTGTAACTTCTCAATTACATTCACAAAAGGATTGTTTCTTAGAAGAAACGGCCCAAAGTACAATATTGCTTTCTGGCTTTAGAAATGAACTCCATCATTTTTTGAACAGTTAATGATGGAGTAGGACAGCTCAGTTCTTCTAGTTCTTTAGCTTCTTCACCCATTTGTTGAGCTTGCTCTATAACTTTCCTGACTTCTGCCAAAAATACTTGTAGTTGATCTTGAGAAAATCTGTATTGATCTTCCCAATATCTTGCTCTCATCTCTTTTTGATAAATTTCCTCAACTAATTGGGAGATGACTTATTTTTGGCATTCAATTTTCTCTTCAATGAGTTGTGTTTTGTGATTGAGCTGTTGCATGTCGAGGAGCGTTCTCTTGTTCTTCTCCTTTTCTTCCTCTAATTCTTTCTCATGCTCTCTTTTCACCAATTTTCTGGTAACCTCATCGGGTAGCACTATTCCTTCTTTTCGGTTACTTCTCCATTCATAGTAAGCGGTGGGAGAAATAATAGGGCCTGACTTCAATATGAATAGTCTTTTCCATGCGACTGAAATACTCATTGTGAACTTATTTGACATTGGATCTTCATGTGAAAATTCCAATTTACTCAGGTTATGCGTCATGGGTATAAACTGCATGGACCCAAATTGTTTTCGTACTTGAGCTAGGGCATAACTTGTTCCTCCCCATATGCCTAGGAGAGGAACCCACGGGCAATTGCCGCAACGATAGACAACGCGGGTGGAGGTAGACCAGGGGGCTCTCCATTCAATTTACAATTCAGTGATGTTCTTAAAATAATCAATCCATGCTTCCTTACTGTCGTGATGAGTGGATTCACTTTTCAATAAGGCTTCGATTGGGATGAAGCCCTTTGAAAAGCGATTTCCGAAATGTTGTTTATCACAAAAAAGATGGCTTTTGATCCATACATTGAGAATGTGAGAACATCCCATAAATTTGCCCCCTCTTTGGCGACAATAGTTTAAAGCCCTGATGGTTTCACATAGGATAACTGAAGTCAGATTCACTTGAGCGTTGCAGACTTGCTCGAATAGTGTGATGACGTCTCCTTCTATGAATCCGATAATTCTTGGGAAGATTACCAGGCCATATATTGCCAAGGCGAAAAGCTTACGTCTTTGATCTTTCTGAGGGAGAGAGTGGCTCAATTGCTTTAAATCGTTCCAGCTAATGAATTTCCGATACCCTTTTGTTGCAAATTTGGATTAAAGACTGGAAGCTGACACATATAACAGTTTTGCCAGGGCCCGATGAGGCTCAATTCTCCTATCATAATGATACGTCTCAATTGGATAGTCAGAGGACCAGCCCAAGAGATTATTGTATTCTTCTATAGTTGGAACCAGATCCATCTTGTCGAAGGAAAAACACCGATAATACGGATCCCAGAACTGTATTAGAGCCCGGATAAATGATGCATCGATGGTGACTTTTAGTAGGCGAGCGACATAACCATACTTTGATGTGAATGCTTCCCGATCTGCAGAGCTCCAACTATTCCACACTCGTAATAATTCAGTTATGTCGTTCTGATCTATCCGGACTGATACCTGGTCCTTGAGCTGTACGTGAGAGTGGGACGTCAGAGAATCTCCATGAAGCTTTTGGGCCGTTTTTGAGAATTCCATAGCCTCGGGCTGAGTTTTTACTATTGTGTCATTCCATGATCCATTAACAACCGTGGGAAGGTATTCGAGAATGTCCATGATAGTAATCCCTTCACCAAATACTTATCTTTAATGAATGATATGTATATGCCAGAAAAACAAGGAAAAACAGAGTTAGTAAAAAGGTAATACATAAGATCATACAAACATATATAAAAAAAAATGCCTATGGTAATTGGAACCGAAATATAGGAGTTTCTTATTGTTTGGTTCTATGGTAGAGTGAGGAGTTCTATATGCAGAAGGTGGTTTATTAAAAAGGCAAGGGATAGTTCCCGAATCCCATCACTAAATTATAGTGACGGCCCAATTCCTTACCCTCTAGGGTTTATGTAAGGAAAGGATTAATTCGAGTCGTAGCTTTTCGTGGGCCCATGCAGAGACTAACCGTCTCAGGAGGCAATACACTACTTTGCTACTTTGAAACCGATGAAGGCTTGGAGACCATGGCCTCATAAGGACAACAACACCAATTCCGTTTAGAAAGAGCGTGTTCGATTTGAGGAAGCTCGGGTATAGAGCTTCATGTCGTGAATGCATTATGCATGTTTACTTAAGTAGATATATCATATAAATTCACATAAAAATAAGCAAAGTAAATCAAAACAAATCAACTTCTAGGCTTGACTCACTAACATCAACTCCCCAGCGGAGTCACCAAGCTGTCGCAACGTGCGGGGTTTTCTGGAGTCGCCACCAATCAGTTTTCGCTCAGGTCGATTGGATACCTTAAAAATATGGTCTACGAGAGTTCGGGGGTTCGGGAGTACGGTTACGTTAAAACAACTTTGTTAAAACGCCCAAAAATTGGTACCTTAGTTGATTTCCATTTTGTTTTGCTTGCTTTTAAATGACTTCAGTTAATTTTCAAACTGGAAAATTTAACTGAATTAGTCGGATGTGGATTAATATGGTCTTTAAAATTTTTGGTAATTAATTTGTATAATTTTTTTTAATAAATTTGATATTTTCGAACCATGGACTCTACCGAGTCACCCGGACATGGAATTTGATGAAATTTTAATTAAATATTTTAATCCATATCATAATTTTTACCAAATTATCAGAATATGGATTTTTATCCTGATACTTAATTTTATTTCATTTAAAATTTTATTTTTCTTCTCCAAGCCATAAATCCTATCGGATCACCCGATCATGGAATTTGATGAAATTTTAGTTAATTATTAAATATTTTAATTAATTAATAATCCATATCATAAATTCTACCGAATTATCAGAATATGGATTTTATCCTGATATTTAGTTTTATTCATTTAAAAATTTTATTTTTTTCTCCAAGCCATGAATCCTATCGGATCACCTGGACATGGAATTTGATGAAATTTTAGTTAATTATTAAATATTTTAATGAATTAATAATCCATATCATAAATTCTACCGAATTATCAGAATATGGATTTTATCCTGATATTTAGTTTTATTCATTTAAAACTTTTATTTTTTTTTCTCCAAGCCATGAATCCTATCGGATCACCCGGACATGGATTTCAATTTAATTTTTTGTTTATTTAAGTAATTATTAATTTTAATCATAATTTTTAATATTTTTTAATATTTTATTATCATTTTTCTATTTTTATTAAAATTTTAATTATTATTATTTTAATCTAATCCATAAATTTTAAAGATATATTGAAAAAGAATTGATTTTTATTTTTTGGAATTATTTAATTATGCTTGTTTAATAATTTTAATAAAAAGGGAATAAACGGAGGAAGGGGGACGGCGAGGATAACGGAAGAGAGAGAGAAAGAAAAAAAGTAGCTAAGTGAAACTTAGGATTTTTTTTAGAGAAGGGAAGAGAGCCAGGGACTAAGCTACAGTTTTGCCTTTTTTTTAAAACGGAGCTCTAAACTTGATTTTGTTCATTCTTTCCTTTCTTTCTTTACATAATTGGACCCCTATTTATAGGCGAAGGAGTGATGGACTGTTCATAATTAAAAAAAAATTAAAATCAAACTTATCTCTTAATTTGGTAAAATGACAGTTTCAGTCATTTCCGTCTCTTTTGACTTTGCGGATGTTCCTGAAACTTCTGATTGAGACAATTTTATCTTTTTCTGTCAATTTGGGCCAAAACCGTCGGTCTGGCTCAAAATTTATGTTACAAACTACCAAATGCTCCTGGAACTTTCATATTTTGTCAAATTTTTCCAAAACTTCTTAATTTTATCATTTTTACCCCAAACTTTTCAATTTTGTTTGTTTTTTTTTTTATGGAGTTTTCTTTTGTAATTCCTACATACATACATACACACATATATTATTTTTAACTAAACCCTTATAAAACAAAATATATTTTAAACTAATTAATTAAAATTTTTTTAGTAATAATAATTAATTAGTTAATAATAATAATTTTTTAATTAAATTTTTTTTTAAATTTTAATTTCTTTGGATATACACACATAGATATTAACTTAACAAAATGCCCCTTCCCCAAAACTATTTAATTTAATTCTCTCTTTGTATAATTAATTAATAATAATTTTTATATAATTATTATTTTTTTAATTTTTAATTAATTTTTTTTTAATTATTATTTTTTTTAAAAAAAAAAAGTGGTCGGACGAAATTGGGTGTCAACACCAATCTGCCAAACCCACCTTCAATTTCTCTACACTGAAGCTTATTCAGTTGATTTTCTTGAAAGCCAAATTGGACTAGTAGCAATGATGGCTGCTAGGGATAGAGGACGGGGAATGGTCGGAGGGTGAGGGTGGTGGCAGGAGAGGCCGAAGAAGGAGGCCAAGATGGGGAAGATAGTTTTTTTAATTAAATTTTAATGTTTTAAGGATGCTTTGTTAAAGGGGAAAGTTTTTAGGGGCTAAGGTTAACATTTTCCTCTATAATTCTTTGCTGGTGTGACATTTTTCGTTTGAACTAATGATTTTCATCATCCAAAGATCCAAAGTGAAACATTAAATGAGATTAGGGAGTCAAAATATTCAAGTTAGAGATTGGGGTTAAAACTGAAACAATAATTAAAAATTAGGGTCTAATCATATAATTTACTCTAAAAAAGTTCTTGTGTTTGGCATATCACTAATTAGCTGCAGTCCTTACAAGTTATTGGACTCCAAGACAAACCTAGGTACAGGCTTCTGGGCCAGAAAATCTCCATCTAAAAATGTATATTGTTTTGCCACCATCGAATGCTGAAAAGTTAAAAATGCCATACATTCAAGTTTTACAAAATTCAGCTTGTCCACAATTCATCAGGTGCAAAATGTTAAATGAACTTCGTTTTCAAGTACATACAAGGATCCAAAGATTTTACTTTTGCAAATGTTAGCACGTGCGGCATTGTTACAAAATTCTTTGTACAGAGCCAAAAGGTGTTTCAATCCTAGGAACCCTTTTGCCAAACCACTACCAGTACAAATTCTTCGAGCGAAGTTTGTTTCAGATGGAGTCTCTCTTCCGTTAGGAAATAGGCAGGATCCACCAATCTACCCATATAAGTAAGCAGGATACATTATCCCCAAGTTATAAACCTTCTAACCACTAGGTAAGGCTTTTACAATTCCTAATACCAACAACGACACGATACAATAAAACATGGACTGGCGTCCCTAGTGAAACAAGAACAACGCAGGCAGTGGACGACATAAAATAATACAAGAAACACAATAGTTGAAATAAATGGTATTCAGAGCTCATCAAGTTAAGTTTCCAGCATCCAAATAGCTCAGGAAATCCAAGCAATTCAAAAACGTCTTCTGATGTCTTTGAACAGTGTCATCAGTTCTTATGACTTCACATACCATCTTCAGACTCGACTTTCAGGGGCCATCCAGTTTCATCAAAGTCTAAGAACCCAAACACATTCAAGTCAAGCCGTAGTGATCATGTTGAACTGGAATCTAGAGAGCTGCTGAGGGATGGTAGATATGACTGGTCCGTATCTCTGTTCCAAATTTAAATAGCATAAGTTACTGAGATACTATAAGCAGCAAAAGAAATCTACACGACAAAACAGTAGATAAAGTCCGATACATCCAGTTACAGCATTTGTTTTTCTTGGTACAGAATAAATCCAGCATATTGATTAATTGAAACCAGGAATTCCAGTAAAAAGAAACAGAAATTGCAAGGAACCAACTGAAATACTTGGCTCGTGTTCATCTTAATAATGCCAAGTTTCAGGTTTATCACCAATGATAAGTTGACATGGTTTAATAGCCCTTGCAATAATTCCAAGTTTCAGGTTAATCACCCATGGTACTTTGACAAGGTTCAGTAGCCCTTCTACTAAAATTCCTAAATTACAGATTAATCACCTATGATAATTTGACATACTTCAAGTCACCTCCTGATGATCCAAAGTTTACTGTTAACTGTCAACGATAATTTGGCCACAGTTCAATTACCCTTTGTTTCATACTTTCTTAACAATAGAATCCCACTGTCAAATGACTCAAATTTACTTCTGGACAATCAGCCTTACCCCATCCCTCCCAAAAAAAAAAAAAAATCATTTTGAAAAAGACGTGTCCTAAACATAAGTCAAACATAAACCCCATACAAATTTCACCAAGTTAACCATCAATATACTGAAAACGTAATGATTGGATACATGCCAAGTAGAATATTTGATCAGCGTGACATAATTAAAAATGGAAATGGCATCCTTTTCAGTTGAAGGAGTATCCTGTGCCCAGGTAATGCAATCCAGAGTGTAAAACCAGCCAATATGGCTCAAGATATAAGGGAGCCATACCTGAACATTATCATAGAGTTCAAACAGTGGAACTGCAAGAAGCTTCAAATTTTTGGGTACCGCAAAGTACTCTCTCTCAGACAGGTGAACAATGAATAGCTTCTTACACTCCTATAAAAAGAAAAACAGTAAAAAAAATATAATGAAAGACATCAGAGTTTATAAAAACAAAAACTAGCCCAACTGAAACCCATAGTAGTATTAGCCTACATGATCTACTGACATTATATTCATTACCTTTGGCTTTGTGATGTGAGGAGGACAATATGGATACATAATGGTCTCAAAGTTGGGTCTCCACCAAATGGCCACACATTCTCCAATCTGCAGTAAGGTGAAGTGAAGAAGATTATACTAGTTATCACACTTAGAACCTCATCAGACTATGAGGAAAGCTACAGAGAAAAGCTACAACTCAAAGAAAACCATAGACAACCCTAGATGCCCAAAATACTTTCCAGCATTGGAACAACTTAGTAACATGACATATTTTCCATGCTCCAGTTCTTCCCTTTCCCATCTCTGACGCTGAACTCTTTTACATTGTCCTATCCTGTGCCCCTTTTTATCATGTAAACCATTTAGTTTACCAGGATCCGTAAAGGCTTAACCTGCCAAAGACCCAATCTCACCATCCTTGGCAGAGATATAGCCCACCCTCCTAAACTTCCTCATAATTCTTGTTTAGACCCTTGCGCTCCTCTATCATTCTATCATGCACTTGTTCCATCCTATTTCTCTGGACTTGATCTTTCTTATCTCATCCATCCTCTGGAGAGAAGGAACACTACAGAATTTCCATATATTAAAAAAAAACGCTCAACTAGATGAAAAGCTATCAACTAGCCCTTTGAACAAAAACATCTTCTCAAATCTAAAAAATGTATCTGGAAGAAAAAGGGCAGAGAAATCATGCCTGCCAATCGGGCACCAGTGCAGGTGAATTTGCACCGAGCTTGCTGGTCAGCTTCCTTTTCAAACCCTCAATTTCTGAATCAGAAGAGGAGAGAAAATCACACCAATAGAAAAACTCCAATAAGCAGTTGCTTCATTGAAAATGGGCCAATAAATAAGCAAAGCAAAACCATACCATTCTCTCCTGGCTTCAAGCGCCCACCAGGAAGTTTGCAAAATGTGTTCCCAATTTGAAGCAGAAGAATATGTGGATGATTATGTTCTTGGACCTTAACAAATATATTACAATGAGCATTTCAGCCTAGGACACTGCATACTTTCATATCTTTGGTACATGGACATGCACTCCCAGTGAAGTTGATCATCATGATTCAACTTGTGCGTATAAAGAAATTTTTCCAGCTTCAAAATGAAGTTCTGAATAATTAGGTGATTTTCCCAATTTCAACAATATTTTGACAGGGATCATTTCGAGATTAAATCTTTAAGATATCATATTTTTTTCCCCATAAAATCCATGCTTATGAATAACAATTATAATAAAAAACATGTTTACAAATTTGAGAAAAAAGTGAGAATGAAATACTCTGTTATCATTTCTTGTACTAATAGTAGTAGAAACAAACAGGAACCAATCTTCTATATCAATGAAATCACCATGATGATTCAATACAGCCTTCAAATCAGGTAGAAGTATCCTCTGCCACCATTTAAGTCACCAGCTGTTCAACTAAAAATGACAGCTTCTACTTGGAAGTTGGAATAACATGAACTTAAATGAAAATTTAAAAGAACATAGTATTCATAATATTTTTCTGTTCTTTTTTTCTTCCATTTAGGAAAGGGGGTAGAATTCAGCAATTTCATTGATAGAAATATGCCAAGCGGCACTTACAACATAAGCCATGGGGCTACACTAAGTAAAGCAAAGCCATGGCCAAGAAGGAAAAACAAGCACAACAAGTAAGGCCAGAAAACAAAGCACAAAACACGGATACAAAGTCGAGAACAGAACACAGTAGACTTACCAAGGCAAACTACATACTCATTACATAACGGTTGCATTAAAAAGTATAAGTCCTAAAGTCATAGATTCAGTCAAATTTTTAACCTCAAGATCAGCTGCCTCATGTGAGACTCCCCACTAAACTTCTCTATGGTAATGACACTACCCCTTGTAGAAAACCACCAAGTACCCCTAACCATTTATCAAAAAGTAGTTTCTGAAGAAGCTCTAAGACTAATTACATTGGAAGGTTCTGAACGATGAACCAGGTGTAGTTCCAAGGTACAGAGAGACCTACTCCAATGGTGTAGGGGCGTCACTTATACAACTCAAATCAAATCATGACATCAACAGCACATATACCTCACTGAAACTGGAAAATAACAACTGATTTGAGTAAAAACAGCAAGTTCTAAGAAATGGTAACGACCCCGAAACAAACATAATGGTTAACCATATATTAAGGCATAGCATTAATGGAAGCAATATGGGAGTACCAATAAAATTGCCTCAACGCTTGACCTCATGCCTTCTTTCATATAACTGCAGTTTAAAGCAAAGAAAAACTCACAACTTGGTACAAATACAAAGTAAAGTATACTAACAATATTGACATCTACCCACACATAACAGAGAGTCCTAAAGGTTCCTGAATTGTATCACCATCTCAAACCTCATATCACTTTTATTTTCTCTCCCCTTACTCCATTCTCCCAGAGAACTCCAGGGCGATTGACGAATTAGGGTTTACCAAGGTTTTCCAGATCCTCCCCAAATTTCTCGAGAATCGACGGGAAAAAAAATCAATGGAGGAGAAGAATGAGACAAGTATTACTTGACTTTCATGCGAGCGAGGCGGTCGGCCACGGAGGTGTCCTTCTCCATCTTCGGCTCTTTGGTGCCGAACGTATAGCTCGATAGCGGGTACGTGTTCACTACAGGTGACGTTACCATCTCTCTAACCTAAAATTCTTCTTTCGGAATTTTCAATGAAGAGATCAGATCGAGGAGGGAAGTCGACGACGGAGATCGGAGGCGAAACCAAAGTTTTACGAGGTTCGGTCCAGGGAGCTGGTCGGGGCTCCGGAATTCCGAACTTTGAGATCGTTCTGGAGACTAAAGAACCTAGACCAACAAGCCGTGCCCTGCAAAGAATTATGCCACACACGGTTCTATGCGTCGCCGTTTTGAAAGGGAAAAAGAAAAAGGAAAAATTATCAAAAAGGCCCTGATGTTTATCCAAATCTACATTTTTTTTCCCTTTTTCAAATGCCTACACTTACCCCCTTAGAAGCTTAACACCGTGATTAACCGTTAGACAGAAAAGGGCAAAAAAAACTGATTTTGCCCTCCTCACCTTTTTCGATGTAAACTTTGCCCCCAATGTCTAAATCTAACGAGGTAACCCCCCATCTCCCTCGATCTGCCCAGTGCCCAACCCTCACCCTCCTCCATATCCTCCACCTCAAACTCAGCACCGGAGTCGACGCTTCCTCTTCCTCCACACAAAATCAGACTAGTTGGTTGCACGAAGCGACCCTCGATTTCGCTCCTCTCTTTCGTGAATCGGATTTTGCTCCTACTTTAAGCCCCTTCATTGTTTCTCATCATCCAAGATGACGATCTCCGGGGACGCCTCCTCTTGCTCCTCTCTTTCGCTAATCAGATTTTGCAAATCGGATTTTGATCCTACTTCGAGCTCGTCGTCATCTCTCATTATCCAAGACGACGATCTTTGAGATGTCTCCACCGTCGGCGACGCCTTCACACATATTTGTCCTCCTTAGCCTCATTCGTTCCTCCAAAATCAATGAAGAAACCAGAAGAAAATTAGCAAAGAAAACCTCACCGGAAACTTCAGTTCGTTCATGATTCTCAAGCGAAATTCTCTGTTTTCCATCTGAGAAACGAAATCGAGAACGTCAGAAGAGGAATCGGAAGAGCCGCAAGTGATGCATGGCCCAGAATCATCTGAATCCGACCATGGTTCACCCAAGAAGATAGAGCATGGATTAGCAACGAAGAAGATGAATCAAAATCAAGCGTGGATAGATTTGTTTTTTTTGTTGGCTAAAGGGTGGGTATTGTTTTTTTTGTTGGCCAAATGATGGGTTTAGTTAAAGATGGGGTAAACCGTTAGATGTAGAAGTTGGGGTCCAAAGTTTGTATAGAAGAAGGTCAGAAGGGCTAAGTCAGGTATTTTTGTGTAAATTGCATTTGCTACCCCCAATCGTTAATTATTGTTTCTATTCTAACCCTAATATTTACTTTGCTCGTAGGGTATCCCTATCCTCAATAAAACTTTTCATTTTGACCATAGTTTGAATGGAAATCATTATTTTGAATGGAAAATGTCATGTCAGCTTAGGATATAGGGATAAATGCTAATTTTAATCCTTACAAATATTTCCATTTGTCAAAAAAAAAAAAACAACCTTAAAACTTTTCCTCTAACAAGTCGACCATCATCTTCAAGTCCACCATACTATCATCATTCTCTGGCCACACCGACTCGTCAGTCCCAGACTTCCTTATTCTCGGCCTCCTCACCACCTTTATTGCCCATTTATTTCTTCCATCACTGGCACGCGTGGATAATTGTGAAGTATCTAAAGAAGAAATTGAATCGCGAGATACTTGGAGAAGAAAAAGAATCATGAAAGATCTTAAGGAAAAACAATTGGAGGCCTTTGATGTTGAAGGCGAGTTTGAAGAATAAACGGAATCGTTGGGTAGGTAGGCTGGATGAAGAAGCTCAACCCCAAAAATTGACGCACTAATATGTCTAGCAAGAAAGAAGGGTTAATTACATGATTGGACCTTAATCTTTAATTATTATTCTAGTTCTAACCCCAACCTTCATTTTGTTCATAAGATACCATAATCTCATTAAAATGGTCCATTTCTCTCCCTTTTTAGACAAAAATAATAATTTTGAGTGGAAAACATCATGTTAATATGGTATTGTAGGGAAAAATTAGTTTTAATCCCTTAAAAATTTTTCCTTTATCAAATAAATCTTAAAATTTTGAAATCTAATTATCTGACCACCCATTTTGCTTGTTTAGTGTACACCTACTTCACTGAAATTAGCTAGCCCATTTCTAGATTTAGTGTGGTGGTGCCATCATGCGAATGAATTTTTTGGCGATTGCGCCTCCACGTCAAAAACAATTGTTAGAATTTTAATCTGCCTTCATGGTTTGATAACTTTTTTCATTCTCTTTAACTTTCTTTTCTTTCATTTTTTCCAAAACTCAAGCCAATTTTTATAAATTGAGCTTCAAAGATTCATATTTTAAAATTTTAAATCTAGATTTATGAAATCCACTAAGATTTGGGAAAAAAATAATAAAAGAAAAGGTTAGAGAATATGAAAAACGCTATCAAACTATAAAAGCCAACTAGAATTCTTGAATTTTTTTCCGTCATGGTTGCACCGCTGCACCGATGAGTTTCCTTAGTTGTGACACCACCAAGCCGAAAAAGATTTTCTAGAATTTTGATGGGCCTTCATGGTTTGATAATATTTTTTTTATTCTCTTTAATTTTTTCTTTTATCATTCTTCCCAAATATGAGTGGATTTTCATAAATCTGGATTTCAAATTTTTAAACCCAAATCTTTGAAGCTCAATTTTATAAAAATGGGTTGAGTTTTTTAAGAAATGTCAAACGAGATAGTTAAAGAAGATTAAAAAAAAACTATTAGACCATAAAGGCTGATTAAAATTCTGAATTTTTTTTTAGGTGGCGAAGGGGATGATAGGATCATTTTAAAGTTTTAAGGTTTCTTTAGCAAAGGAAAAAAATTTAGAAGTTAAAATAGCTTTTTCCCTACAATCTTAGGTTGACATAACATTTTCTATCCAAGATAATGATTTTTATCTTGAAAATAAACCAAAATGAAACATTTTAATGATGTTATGGTGTACTACAAATAAAATGGCGGTTATGGTTAGAACTAGAACATGAATTAAAGTTATGGTTCAATCATGTAATTAATCCAAAGAAAGAAAGAAACAAAGAAAGAAAGAAAATATATCAAAGACACTTTTGTTCTTTAACTTTATTAACTCAAACAAATTGCTACTTGAACTTCAACCGAGTAACTCCCCACCCGACAACTGGAGACACTATTGACTGACTAAAGAAAGCCACAAGACCAGCATGACCTCACTTCACTTACTAAGGTAGAAAGTATAAAGTAGATAGTAGAAAGAGAAAAATCATGAATAAAGTACTCAGGTTTATGATCTAGCCTAAATAAGTCACTTTCTTGTGTTTACTTGTGATTTCTGACAAAATAAAGAAACTACCAAGTTGCCTTTTATAGGTAGTGCATTTTGGTACTAGCATTTCACTTTTAAATCCAACATTTTGATCTTTCAACCAAAACATCCAACTATTGTAACTTTTGAGATCGAACAAAACATCCTTAACATCAAGCCAAGATTTTGAGTATAACATCAACATGCTCCCAAAGTGTTGATGTGACGCCATAAAAAAGTACAAGAATCAAAGTGGCACCACCACTGCAGAAGGTGTAGATGCAAGGTGCCTAGCATGGCATCAATACTCCAACCTTGTTTTCTCCTTTTTCAGTACATTAAAAAGGTGTAAGTAAAAGTAAATCTTGACCATTGAGCACCTTGCATGCAGAGGCGCAGCAAGAAATTTGAAATTGAAGGTTCAAAATTAGTCATTATTTTTTCATTCATTGCTTAATAGCTTTCAACCATTTTCAACCTTTATAAAGTGTTTTCTATCTTTGGTCGCTAAGTCTGACGAGAATTTGGATAAACTTTTTAACACACATATAAAAGGTAATCATATAGATGTCTTATCTATGTAGAAACAAAAAATAATAACTAAATTGGTAAATAAATTAGCAAAGTGTAGGATGGAAATGAAATTTTTTAAAAAATTAGTGAAATATAACAAAAAGAGTCAATGTACAATTCTCAACAGAAATTGGAAATCATCAAGTGCAAGGTAATAAGTTTAAGGTGGATTTATAACAACAAATGAAGGTTACAGACTTCTCACGCAATTTACCCGGTAACAATATGTTGTAATTTTATATTATTAGAATAATATTAAATTTGTAGTAGATGTTTTTTATAATGTTTGCTATATAGAAAAATAATTATAACCACACAAAAATTTTTGTTTGTTAACTAGGAAAATGATAGATAGTAGTGTACTTATATCATAACAATATGATAATAAACTATGACATGAAAATGCTTTAAAAATGTAAGTGAAAAATATAGAATGTTGTGCAAAAGATTTATCTTATATGTTTTTCTATTAATCAGGAAATGAATTTGACATTTGAGTAGTAAAACTAATCCGTTAATTAAGGGCATTTTTATGCATATTCCAAAAAAATTATTTGAGGATATTTTGTTTCATATAAAAGTTCAGTGGAATCTACCTTTACTTATTATGTTACAAGCAAATTATGTTGGGAATAAAAAAAATTTCTATATAAATGTTGAGAAACAAAATAAATTAATCTGATAACATTAGTAGCTTTTTTACAAATATATTTTTATCAATATATACTATAATTTATTTTTAAAAAATTATCGGCACCCGTCTCTACGCCACTGTTTGCACGTTACCAACTTGCAATATAATAGCTAAGCAATCCAACATATCTATATATGAAGATCTGAACTTCCCCCTCAAACGAATTTTTGTGAACCAGAAACAATTAATAATGACTCATAGGTATATTTAGCAAGCCCAGGAAATGTAATGTTTGTAGAGCAAAAACATAGACGGACACCTTGAAAGATTGACCATATTAGTTGATTGGAGTCAGAGATTGCCCGTCTCTCATATGGGCATGCATCTCTCCATAAGATCAATAAGTGATTTATTATAGAGTAATTAACTGTAAAGGGATAATATATATATATATATATATATATAGCCTATGGGTGTTGATGTCGATCCTTACTGCTGCGCAGTGCACAATGGCGAAGTCATATGATTCCACTTGCAATTGCATGTTTGCAAATGACACATACGGCAAAAGGGGCAAATGACCATTAATTTTTTTGTCTTAACGTATATCACATAATATATTCTTTTTTACAGTTAAATCATCTACTTATATTTATGATTGGGTGAAATCTAACACCATTATTTTAAACTTATAGGTAAATTTGCCACTCACAAGACTAATGGAGACAATATTCCTTTTTCTTAAGAATATTCTGCTAAGTATATAAATAAAAAGCCACATAATTAGCATTATCTTGGGAAAATTATAACATATATTCGTACTATATTTATTGATGCATTTGGGTTCCAATTAACACTTGGGTCCAAATCCTTCCAGGTAGACTTGTCTTCTTGACTTCGCACCATTGTCTGAACCAACTCAACCGGCAGCTTTGTACACCTTCCACTATCTTCTTCCTTTCGTTGCCGGCACTGCCACTCTACCCTGCCGGCGCTTCTTCTCTGACAAGTTCCCCTATTAACCAAAACCCTAAACCCAACCTTCGAACCCGTGAAAAGCAACCCCAAAAATTCAAACTCATATTCTTTGATTCCTTGCTAAATCGTCCATGGCGCCTCAGACTGGGATTGATTCGGTCTAAAAATTGTCCATGGCTCCTCAAACTGGGATCAATTTGGTCTCGGATCAATTTTTGGATTGACTTTCGTAGCTTTGAGGCTCATGAGGCTAAGACAGATTCAATTCGGTTTAGAATTGATTTATGGTTCAGGCACCAGTGAGCGGAAACAAGGGCTGGTGGGCGAAGAAAGGGAGATGAGGAAGATGATGGTGGAAGAGACTATAAATAAAGTTTATGGGGGGTTTTGTACTATTGAACCAAAGTTTAAGAGTTAAATTAAGAGTTTTCTCTCTTTTTTTTTTTTTGTACACAAATTTGCCACGCATATAGCTATATATGTTGCCACATCATCACGCAACTGGACAAACATAACGAAAGTAGCTAATATCCACCGATAATGTAACATTAGTGGACGATTTAATTATAAAAAAAACTATAGTGGGTGATATATGTTGAGGTGAAAAGATCAGTGATTTATTTGTCCTTTTTACCTTACACACACGCATTAAGCCCTGTTTGAAAGCAAACACTAAGCACTCTAATTAATTACCTTATTATGCTTGATATAATGTGTTTCGAACAATTTCCTGAGCAAAATTAAAGATCCACTCTGAAGTGACAATTTCAAATATATTCGAGTATTGTTTTCAGGGAATCGTCAAATATATTAGAGTTATTTTAGAGACTTGAAGGTTCTGGGCGAAAAAAACTAGCCCATAATTGAATGATCACTCTTTCCACTCCCCTAAAATTATTTGCATCAATTACTAGATTTAATTGAGAGTCCAAAGATTTTTGCAATAGTAAATATTTTATAACTAATTTATCATATTATCCTCATTTAAATATTTATTTTGAAATTACAATATAGTCCTTAACTTTTAGGAAATTTCAACTTGTTCCCTGTATTTTTAAATATTTTCATTTTAGTTTCTAATTAATAATTATAGTTCAGAAATATCAAAGTGGACCCCAAACTTCTTATTTTATACAATTTTCTAAGGGATTACTAAAATTTGGCAGGTAACAAATTAGTCATTGGCATTTTCACATGTGCAAAAATAAAAATAAAAATAAAAAATAAAAATTTCTGTATGCTTTAATCTCCGTACTTTGAAGTCCTTTTACTACTCTAAGGGTCAACTTAAGTCACATAAACCTTTTATTTTGAGCCAACACTCCTACTCCAACTATCATTTTTAACAATATTTTTATTTATTTAAATTTTAAAAAATAACATTTCTGCGCTCACGTGTTAAAGCTATTTTGTGTAACTTGAGGTCAACCACCTAAAGTACAATATTGACTCCGAAGATGACATTCGAAGACGACATGAAGTGAAGGACCGCACGGCATGAAATGATTGAGAAAGGTTCCGAATGAACTTCTGCATTCTGTGTACTTGATAACTGAAATTTAGGTTGCAGTTTATTTATCATTTTAAAAAAAGTACCATTTTCATTGTCGTTTAATTTATTTTTCTGAAATCAATAATGAGAGTTGGTACCAGTTAAGTAAGACATCAACGTTTCAAACCAAGTTCTATTGGACGAGGGAAAACTTACCAAACCCTCCCCCCCCCCAAAGTTTTACCTAATCTATATTTGTAATCCTCTATTTTTAAAACATACACTTTGCCCCCCTAATAGTAACCTCCGTGTTTTATGGTAGCGGGATCAAATATTTTAACTGCCCAAAAGGTTTCCAAATTATTTAAATCAACCACAAGGTTTATCTCATGCCACCTCCAATCTAATTAGTCCTAAATATATAATATACATCTAATAAATTTTCTACTTCCAAATAATATCTATATTTATAAATTTACTAATAATTTTTAATCTATAATATATTTTCATATTTATAAATTTACTAATAATATCTATATTTATAAATATATTTTTCCTTGAAAGATGATATATATTAGTTTTCAAAATATATTTTTCCTTAAAAAATGATACTTCTCTATTTGAACTAGTTGAAAAGTGAATAAAATGTTGAAAAATAAATATTAATCATAAACAAAAATTTGATCTATAAAAATGAAAATATATTATAGATTTAGAAATTATTAGTAAATTTACAAAAATGGAAATTATTGGAAAGTAGAAAAATTATTAGGAATATATTATATATGTAGTAGAAATGGATTGAGGTGGCATGAGATGAACCTTATGGTTGATTTGCAAGATTTGCAAACCTCATCAGGCAATCAAAGCATTCGAGCTTACTAACATAACATATGAAGTTATTATCAACAGGTAAAATGTAGGTTTTTTTAAAATAGAGGGAGGTAAGTGTATGTTAGGTCAAACCTTTGGGGAGTTTTTTTTTGTAAGTTTTCCCAATTTATATTAATATTGAATTTATAGAACATAATTTACAAAAATCTTGTTGTTACACTAATTGTCTATAAGTTACTTTAAAAATTACTATAAGATAGTGTAAATGAATTTTTAATTGTAACTAATTATTAAATGAACTAATCAAAAGTACAAAACTGATACAAACATGAAAAAAAAAACCATAAATCAACCTTAAGCGAACACCAAATAAGATGTTTGTGAATGAATCAAATAATATGTCATTTGATTTTTATTAATTTGGATAAAATAAACATGAATTTTTATTCACTAACCAAAATGAATGAATATGAAGTAAATATTGATATTAATAAAAAATGTAAACTTGATTTATGAAAATGGTAATATAATATAGATTAAAAAATATTAGAAAATTTATAAATATAGATATTTTTTGGAAGCAAAAAATTATATATATATATATATATATATTCAATTGGAGGCGGCATGAGATGAACCTTACGGTTGATTTGAATAATTGGGAAACCTTTTGGGTAATCAAAGCATTTGACACTACTAGCATAAAATATGGAGGTTACCATTGGGGGCAAAGTGTAAGTATTTGAAAATAAATGAGGGTAAATGTAGGTTAGACTAAACCTTGGGGGCTTTTGTTAAGTTTCCCACTATATGAGGTTCATACTTTAATGCCACAATACCTCGAGACAATTGGACATTTGACTGCTCAATGGACATAAATATTCTCTAACAACTAAAAAATAATAATTGTAAGATCAATTTAAACTAGTTTCATAACTCGTTTGACGGACGAGACAATATTTTGCATAAAAATGCATCTTCTACTCATTGTATACCTAAGATCTTAAATATTAAATTTTAAGAAAAAAATGCAACGCAATCAATATTACACACTATGTGAAGAAGAAGAATGTGGATTAATTAACGATAAATGATGTCATTAATAGTGTACATAATTAATAATAATATGTCCATCATCAAACAGCATTAAGGTTTATAAGATAACAAAGAAGTATGTGAACATCTAGTCAAACTTATGGAACATGACAAGTAAAAAACAAAGCTCATTCTCTACAACACATTCATTGCACATCCTTAAATCATCAATCTCATAATAACTTGGCTCCCAGTTGTTAATAGTTGGGCTTAGAAGGATTTGATGCGCACATGACCCATATTGACGATGGCAAACTTGGGGATCTCTAGTTTTAATAAACAAATTACACAGTTAGCCGAGCCACCTTTAAATAAAAGTTATAGTGATGACATCAACTTCCTTCCTTAGGTTTTGAATAGCCTTTCCTCAACCTTCTTTTTCTTCTTATTTCCATGTTTGGATGTATGATACACTTCTGTTCATAAATGCAACATCTCGCATGCCTGAAAGAATAATATAAAGACACTTAGCCACAGGAATTCCATGAGTGGATGAAATATGAATGAAGTACAATCCCTCGATATATAATCCATACTTGCAGTATTGGACAAGGTTGCGGAGAATGAGAAGACCTAAATGCCTTAAGCTGTTGGATCTATGGAAAACTTGATTCGTAAACTATCTCCAAATAACCCACAAAACATCTAGTGATCGCTACTAAAAAAACCCATTTTCCCAACGGCTTGGCCGTTGGAAATTTCCAACGTGCAAGGCCGTTGGAAATTGTGAAAAAAAAATTGAAACTTGTAAAAAAAAAAATCTCCAACGGGCAAGCCATTGGAAGTGTTCAAAACTTTCCAACGGGCAATTTTCCAACGGTCTCAGCAGTTGGAAAATATGTAAGTTATATTGTGCATCTTAATATTTATTATTTCCAACGGCATTTTTTATTTTTCCAACGACTAGGCCGTTGGAAAACATTTTTTTATTTTTCATAATATGTATTTATCATAAGATATTAGTATAATATATAATTTATCATAATATAATATACTATATGTTAAAATGTATCATAAGTACTAATATGTTCATAAGTATGTACATTATTATTATTATTATCATAATATATATATATATGTATGTATGATATGTATGATACTTATGATACATTTTAACATATAATATATTACATTATGATAAAAAAATTTATTTTTCAACATAAAATTTAAATATATGGCATAATATGTATTTATCATAATATATTAGTATAATATATAATTTATCATAATATAATATATTATATGTTAAAATGTATCATAATATATAATGTATCATAAGTATCATAAATATCATAATTATAAATATTATTATAAATATATACATATCTATTTATATCATAAAAATATATTTTTATGATAATAATAATAATGTACATACTTATGAACATATTAGTATGTATAAATATGTTATAATATATATTTAGCCCAAACCTAATCTAACCTAACCCTAACTATATAATCTCACATAACCCACCCTACCCCTCTTCTGCCGCTCGTCTCTCCCCTCTCACCATTCTCATCTACCTCTCTCCCCTTTCACCCCGTCCCTCTGCTTCTCACCGTCTCTCCTCTCTCACACCGTCCCTCCGCCTCTCTCGCTTCACCGTTTGCCGTGAGCCTTGCCCTTGTTGTTCTTCTCCTTCCGCCGTGAGCCTCGCTCTTGACATCCTCTTAGTCTTTCCGTTTGTTCTCTTGGTCCCTCCATCGCCGTCCTCTCTTTGTCGCAGATCTGATCGTCGTCCTCTCTCCGCTTGGGCAGATCTAATCGCCGACTCTCTCCTTTGCAAATGTAAATATCGCTAGGCAAGTAAAGGCTTGAGCAAATGCACAATGAATAGAGTCAAATTTTTTGGATTCTTGCGGTTGTAAATATAAAACCTCTAAAAGAATGATGATAATAATCTCAACAGGAAATGAGTCCATGATAAAGTATTATATTTGCATAATGGAAAATAGGTAATTTTATAAGTCAAATTAATGTGAATAAATTAAAAAGTGTAGCAAACAAATATATCAATATCCAATCATTAAAGTTTACAAATTTAGAAACTAATAAAAATATTTCATTTAAAAAATATTATGTCTTATTTTATTTTTTTAAGTCAATACAAAAAAATTGTAAATTATTAAGTAATTTTTAAAATTTTTTTATTGAAGTGATTATTAGTGAAAATATTTTAAATGCTTTACATTATATATAATGCACTCATTATCATAATGTTAATGGTTAAATGTTGTAATTGGATAAATAAAATCCTGCTTAAAATTGTGGGTACAAAAATTAAACAATTTACCTTCAATTATTTATTTTATTCAAAATAAATGTTCAAAAAATAGAGTTATTAATTTAAAATGACTTTTAAAATAAAATAGGTGTAATAAAATCTAAGAATAAGAGAAAGAAAATTTTAGATTTAGACAAATAAAAGAAAGTTCAGCTAGAGCTAAGATACCAAATATTGACCAGATAAAAAAATTGAAAGACAAAAAAAAAACACTATAAACAAAAAGCACTTGGGAAAAATTAGATCAGGGAAAGTAATCTTCCTTCAGCACCTAATTTAACTGAAGGTAACTGGCCAAATTTAATTGGAGAGAATAGATAACAATTTAAATTAATAATAAAACACAAAAAATGGATCAAATGATTTAAATTTTATAATGGAAAGATATGGCCCAAAATAGATTTAATATAACCCTAAGAACCGAAATTAAATTTGGCCCAAAAAATTTTAAAATGGATGGCCTTGAACAAAATGGTTGAAAAAAAAAACTGAAATGATTGGATGAAAATGAAGGAATGGAGAAAAAACTACGAATGATACAAATAAAAGATTTGGAGCTAAAAAATGAAATGTTTTGATCACCGACAATGAGCTGTGAAATTAACCTACAACTTCCTTTCTTGCTAGGTCCATTCAAGTATCTTCAACAATGATCAGCTGCCTGCATGTGTTCTTGCTAGGTCCATTCAAATCTTAGTTCTTTAAGAAGAAAATATTAGTTTGGTCCTCCCCTAAAGAAAAACTTTGGTTCTACCCATGGCTGTGGCTAACAACGATTGCCTAATTAAATAAACTCTAAGTCGATTTTAAGCAGCATCCTTAATGCAATCAGATTGGCTCAATTGACAGGCCGTTCACTACCGACCTAAACAAACACCAAATTCACCCTAATTTCTCGATTTTTACGCTCATGTCATTCTTGTCCTCTATCTTGTAACCTTTGTCATTGTGATTAAAAACTAATTGATTCTCTTAGAGACCCCAGCCTTGCTCCCAGACCCATCATCCACTACTAAAAAAGGGTCATTTTCCAACTGTCATTTCCAACGGCCTGCAGTTGGAAATTGACAAGTTTCCAACTGTTAGCCGTTGGAAAAAAAGCCGTTGGTAATCAGTGCGTTGGAAGTTCTGCCTCCAATGGCCTAAATATCATTCGTTGAAACTTCCAACAGTCAGCCGTTGGAAAATCAGTCGTTGGAAATTTCCAACTGCTGTAATTAAATTTTTTTTTAGTGTTTCAACTGCCCAAGCAGTTGGAAAATTTTTCAATTGTCTAACTGGTAAGGCAGTTGAAAATTTTTCCATTTTTTTTCCAACTGCTCAGGTAGTTGGAAATTTTTCCATTTTTCCAACTGCCTTCCAACTACCTAGGCCGTTGGAAAATTATTTCCAAAAAATAAAAAAAATAAATGATTAAATATTATATATTTATTACTTTAAATTTAACAAATTTATATTTTACATTAATTAAAAAAATTAAAATTATTATTACTAAAATTATATTTACATTATTACAAAAAATTTAAAAATCACAAAAATACAAAATCTAACAGAACTAACCTAAATCAACCAAATCAAAAATAATAGATCTAACTAAAATAAAAACTAAAAAACTCAGAACAAATATGAACTAAAAATCAATTACCCAAACAGATCTAACTAAAATCAAAAATAAAAAATTATAACAAAATTGAACACAAATCAAAAAATCGAAACAGGTCTATATATACAAAATCAAAAACAGATCTGAACCCACCTCGGTCTCAGCCACCGAGGACGGTGTGGAGGCCGTGCTAGCGAGGAGGACGTGGAAGAGATCGAGACGGTGGAAGAGCGCTAGAGACGGAGACAGCGAAGCGGATGAAGTCAGCGACAGCAAGGCGGAAGGGCTGGCGGCGCCGATGAGCACGTCGGCTGTAGAGGCCGAACCGTGCAAAAAAGAGGCGAGGTACGAGGTTGATGAGCATGACGGAGAAAAGAGACGACGGTGACGGCGATGCAGAAGAGCGCCAGAGATAGCGAAGCGGTTGAAGATGGCGACGGCAAGGCGGAAAAGCACCAGATATGGAGAGAGGACAATGGTGACGACGAGGCGCAAAACAGGCAGAGAGATATAGCGCAAGAGGAGGGGGAGAGGCTGAGACCGAGGGAGAGGAAGAGACAGAGACGAGGAGGGCGAGGGAAAGCAGAGACGGAGAGTACGAGAGGAGGGGGAAATGAGGTAGAGATGGAGAGTGCGAGAGGAGGGGAAAAGGCTGAGCCGGAGACGAGGGAGAGTGAGAGGGCGATGAGGCAGAGACGGAGAAAAGGTTTAAGGAGGTGGGAGGTAAGTGGTAGTATTTATAGTTAGGATTAGTTAGGGTTGGGTTTGGGCTTTTTTGGCCCAGTAGATCATTTTTTTTTTGCTGAAAAAAATTATATAAATATAAATATCATAATATAAATTTATGTTTATTGATTAAAATTTTATTTTATCTTAATTTTGAGTTAAGATTTTTGAATGTTATGTTCTTATCATTAAAACCATCAATTATGATCAAAACATAAAACTGTGAAACATAATATTGTACATTATTTGAAATGATAAATATTTTTTTGGTGATTAAAGAATAACTGACTAAAAAATTTTATCTCTTATCAATTTAAATTACAATTTTTAATATAGTTGAAAAGTTTATTTAAAAGATTAACTTTTAATTTTAGAAATTATTGACCAGATCACTTCATTAAATCATAGAGCTTTTTCTTTTTACCTTTACTATGTTAATGATAACCAATGTTTTACTTTAAAAAATAACACATCATAAAAAAATTTAAAATTGTGTTTAATTTATGTTAATCAATGAATGGTTTAACCATTAATATAAAATAATAATAATAATAATAATAATAATAATATATGTATGGCATATACATTATATATCATATACTATGTATAAATATAATAATAATAATAATGTGTAAGATATATATATGTATTAATATATATGTATTATGGTAAATATATATAAATATCAATATCAATGCAATATAAATATGCATACATATAAATGTATGTGTATTTTCCAACAGCCTAGGCAGTTGGAAAAATAAAAAAAAATTTCCAACTGCTCAGGCAGTTGGAAAAGTAAAATATATAAATGTGTGTGTATTTTCCAACGGCCTAGGTAGTTGGAAAAATAAAAAAAAATTCTGGGCAGTTGGAAAAGTAAAATATATAAATGTGTGTATATTTTCCAACGGCCTAGGCAGTTGAAAAAATAAAAAAATTTTCCAACTGCCCAAGCAGTTGGAAAAGTAAAATATATAAATGTGTGTGTATTTTCCAACGGCCTAGGCAGTTGGAAAAACAAAAAAAATTTCCAACTGCCCAAGCAGTTGGAAAAGTAAAATATATAAATGTGTGTGTATTTTCCAACGGCCTAGGCAGTTGGAAAAATAAAAAAAAAAAACTCCAACGGCCTAGGCAGTTGGAAACAATAAATATTGAGATGCACAGTTAACTTACATATTTTCCAACGGTTTAGGCTGTTGGAAAGGTGCCCATTGGAAATTTTTCAATACTTCCAACAGCCAAGCAGTTGGAGAATTTTTTTTCCCAATGATCAATTTTTTTCTGCAATTTCTAACGGCCTAGAACGTTGGAAATTTCCAACGGCCTAAAATGTTGGAAATTTCCAACGGCCAAGCTATTGGAAAATTGCCCGTTGGTAAAAAGGATTTTTTTAGTAGTGATCATTGTCCCATTTCAACCTTCTCCTCCCATCGCATGAAATCCACATACACAATACCACCCTCAAAGCCTTTTCTACCTTTTATCCCTCCTGAACTGTATAAGGCCCACCTAAAACTTCATTGGTAGGTAGAGCACGGTAATGCTAACTACTTGTCTATGCAGGAAGATAAAAATTGTGCCAATTTTGTCCATTCATGGTAATGCCCAATGTAGAACTATTAGGAAAATTTAGTAAAAATGGGAACTTTATGCTTAAAATTGCTTATAACATGAGTAGTTCTAATAATATGAACCTAGAGGAAGAGGATTAGGCTTGGGTATGGAAAACCCCAAACATGGCTAAAATTAAATATTTTTTGTGGTTATTTGCTCATGGTAAACTTCCCATTTTGGACATCTCAATTACTGTGGGATCATGGTTCCTCTGAGTGCTTCTTATGTGGTTCCCAAGGAGAAAAACATTTTGCATTTTTTTCATCTCCATGATTGGCAATGAGCTTATGTCCAACTTGGTCGTAGCTAGCATGGTGGCTCATCATTATGTTAAAATGTTGAAGAAATCTTCCTCAAGTGATTCATATGTTATGCACCATAGTATTTCCAAGGTTATTATCTTGATCTGTTATTTTAGAGAATTGTGGTATGTTAGAAATTGAAAGGATTTCAAGAACAGATCTGTAACTATTCAACAAGTCACGAAAAAAGTGTTGACTAGAGCTGTGGAAGTCTATAATATAATGCTACACATTCATAACAAGTCTTCTAATGCTATTAAGTTAAACATGAGGTGGTATCCTCCAGCCCCCCTAACTACTTAAAATTTAGTAATAATGAATCTTTTTAATTTAATGACTATTTGGTTAGGGAAAAAAGGTGAATTTGTTGCTACTTTTGTAAGAAATATTGGTTATTCTAGTAGTCTAAAAGCTGAATTATAGGGCATCTAAAAAGGGCTAAGTTAGTCCAATAATTCAATACTTTTGCTTTTATCATTAAGACAGATTCCATAGTGGTTTTACAACTTTTAGATTCATCTTAACTAACCTCCTTCTTTTGAATTCTAGCTCTTTCATATGGCAAGACCAAGTTCTCCAGCATACATTTAAGGAAGGTTATTCAATGGTTGATTGCTTGGGCAAGGAACCAACATCCTATTGAATCTTAATGGCATAATCATTTACTGATAGTGTCTTACTTTTTTTTAATACTTTACTTATGGATTTTATGAGTGTTGCATTTGTTCCAATCAATTAACTAGAATTTTGATAATAACAAAATATTTATAAAGAACTAATGTGTTTGTTTTAAGTGTCTAAGGAATTTAGATAATTTTATATTAAGTGTTTCATAATAAAGAGAAGTGGTAAAATGAATTGAGAATGTAATGCTTTGTTAAGAAGTTGAAATTTGGAAGTTATTGAAGCTAAGTTTCAATGGAAGTCAAAACTAACAGGTTGAAAAGGCTTAACTAGTTTACATATTGAATAATGTTCGAACCCAAGACAATATTAGCTTTAGGGGACTTTAAAGCGATAAATTGGAACTAACCAACTGGTTGAATTCTGGAGGTAGAACCTACCATAGCTACTGGAAGTGAAGAATAATCAGTTGAAATGCATTAATAAGTTGGAAATCTCCAGAAAAGCCCTTACATGAAAAAATCATTCACAAATCTTAAAAAATTCAAATTAAATTCATGATAACTCAGAAAGTCACATGGATTTTACATCAGCCTAGTCAGCATTCTAGCTATTTGAAAAAATTTCACCTTTTGGACCGTGACTCAGTTTTAACAGGTTGAAAATTTTCAACTGGCTGAAAACGCTGGACAGAAGCAAAAAGCTGTCAAATTTGATAGCAATGGTCACTAGATTTTTTGGGAGTTTTTCTGACTTTCCCAGTAGCTCTGCAACATCTTTTTATCCCCCAGAGAAGTATAAACATATAGAAAAATACCTTGGAAGTAACTCTTAGCCATTAAAAGTAAGAATTTTACATCAATTCTAAGAAAAATAGTTTAGCTTGAGAAAATCATTAGTGTTCTTATACTTTCACTATATCTAGCAAAAGTGCTACTGTGTGAGCTTGTGATCTTATAAATATTTTAAATCTTAGAACCTTTTGAGTGTGGAGTGGATTCTAATGAGCCTTAAAAAAAACTAGATAGTGGTTTTTAGTTGGCATTGGAAAAAACTAGAGATTAATTAGGTGTGAATCTTTAAAAAAATACCATTGTAATCTTAATCAAGAGATAGCAAATAAACTTTTATGCGGGTAAGCTTGAGGAGAGGAAATTGTTAGTGTTGTTAGTGTACATGTGTTTGTTTCTTATATGTGGCTTACAACCTACATGCATGCGTGTGCTAGTAAATAGTTGGATGGGAATAGATCTTTAATTGATAAGAGTCCTTTGTAGATAGAAGTAAGCTTACTTGATCGTTATCTTGTACATTAGGTCATTGTCTTGTATGCTAAGCAAGTGTTCTGTACTCCTACATGTATTGAAGTCTTAATCAATGAAATACACATTTTCACCAAAATTTACATGGTGTTATAGCTTGATCCATAACCCTAAAAGCACAACCTATTGATCTTCCTTTTATCCAATAGGAGACAACAACAAGAAGGAAAACATGAGGGCAAGTCCCTTCCATGCTCTTCTTAGGAGTGGTCCAGCCTCTCCCCTTTATCTAAGCTTGTCGAATAGTCCAAGATTGACCTTAGTAACTTGCTTGTTGAAGGGAGAGAATTACCCTACTTTGAAACGTGCCATGATGAATGCACTTTGAGCTAAGAACAAAGTAGCCTTTATTGTGGGTCTTCTGGTAAACCAGAAGATGACTCATAGTTAAAGTTTTGGGAGAAAAACAACTCTATGGTAATATCTTGGAACTTTAATTCTCTCTCTCTTGAATTGTATGGTAGCGTTGCTTATGCCAATATTGCAAGATAGATGTGGTTAGAACTTTAAGACAGGTTCTTTCAAGGCAATGCTCCTTGAGTTCATAAGTTTAAGAAAGAAATAACATTTATACAACAAAATGAGTCCTCAGTGGTGACCTACTAAACAAAGCTAAAAGAGCTCTGGGATGAGCTTGATACTTATGGCAACATACCACCTTTCACATGTGGAGCCACAAAAGAGATGGTGGTAGAAAGAGAAAATGAGAAATTACATCACTTTCTCATGGGATTAAATGAGTAGTTTGACATCATTTGATCTCAAATTCTCAACATGGAACCTCTTTGATCAATAAATAAGGCTTATGCTTTAGTCACCAAGGAAGAAAACCAGCTAAGCATTGCTACTATTTGAACTCTTTCAATTAAAGAAGCTACTTTTGTGGCAAAGAAAACACATGTTAAGAACATCACAGAAAAAACTAGAGGTCCATGCAAAAATTGTGGAAAGAATGGTCACGATGTAGAAAAATGTTTTGAGATTATAGGATATCTAGAAAGATGGCTTGGAAAGGGTAAAACTAGTAGAAACTTGAAAGCTAAGAAGACACCTCAACCTATAGCAAACAAAGTGTCAGCAAGTTCAATAGGTGGAAGTCAGACTGAGGCACATTTTTCTCAAGCACAAATTGATCAAATCCTTGCTATGATCTTAGGACAAAAGCAACATAGTCATGCAAACTATATTTGTAAGAAAAGCTCAGATTAGGTGATAGACAGTGAAGCATCAGCATCAGAAAACATGATTTGCAATGAATAGTTTTTTTGCAAATCTCAATGTGTTAAGGGTCAAGCCATTGTGAAGTTACCTAATGGAAATGGTCTCAGTGTTGACTCAAATGGATCACTCAAGTTAACGCCACACATAGAGCTGCACGATGCTCTCTTTGTTCCTGATTTTACTTGCAATTTAATATCTGTTAGTAAGATTACACAATAACTCAATTGTTCAGTGCTCTTTTTTCCTACTTTTTGTGTAATTCGGGACCCGACTTTGAGGAAGCTAATTGGTATGGGTGAAATGCAGGATGGCTTGTACTATTTTTAGGAAATTAAGCCTTCATTCATATTTTTAATAAACAAAGGTGCATCTCCTGAAGTTTGGCATAGGCGCCTTGGACATGTTCCTTTCAAAAAGTTCTCAACCATCACCCAACTCTCTGAAGTCTCATTCAAACATTTTAATAAATTCTATGAAGTTTATCATCAAGCTAAACAGACTAGAATACCCTTTCTTTTAAGTTCTTGTAGGTCAAGTAATGCTTTTGTACTTGTTTATATGGACATCTAGTGTCCCTATAAGACTTCATCCTTGTCTGGTTCACGTTGTTTTCTTACCTTAGTTGATGATTTCAGTCGTTGTACTTTGACATATTTGATTAATAAAGAGTCTAATTCTTTTTTTTTTTTTGCTTTGTCTCATTTCATGCTATGATTAAAACTTAGTTCAAAAAGGATATCTAGAAAGTCAGATGTGACAATGCCTTCAAATTCAAAGCTGGTCCCGTATGTCTTTTCCTACAAGAAAATGGTATATGATTTCAAACTTCATGCGTTGAAACCCCTGAATAAAATTACATTGTTGAGAGGAAGCACAAACATCTTTTAGAAGTGGCTAGAGCCTTGAGGTTCCAAGCTAATCTCTCCATCAAATTCTAAGGAGAATATGTACAAACAACAACATATCTGATAAACCATACACCAACACCAAAACTTTCAGGTGAAAGTCCCTTTGAAGTTCTTATCTCAAAATTTGTTTCACTTGATCATTTAAAAGTGTTTGGGTGTTTATGCTATATCCATAATCAGACCAGTGATAAATTGGAGCCAAGATGAAAAGTTTGTGTGTTCTTAAAGTATCATTTTGGACAAAAAGGATATAAGGTGTGGGACTTAGAAAGTCAGAAACTCTTTGTATCAAGAGATGTTGTCTTTTATGAAGATTAATTCCCTTATAAACCTCAAGTTCCTCCTTTGAACCACACTAGCTCCCATGAGAATGTACCAGACATTTATGAAGAGTTAGAATTAGTTCCCTCAAATCCTAAGATCACATTGAAATGCCTGGAGTCTTTGAAACTCTTGACCACCCCACTGTTTCCCTTAAGTCCAGACCTAGAAGAGAAAGGAGAACACCTTCACTCCTAGATGAATATATATGTATGTGATTTCCCAAAAATGGTCAGGTCATCTTCATCAACATTTGATGCCCATGCAATGACCTTAGGTAAAACATATCCTATTTTCAACTATTTTTCTTATACTAGACTGTCTCAAATATAAAGCATTTGTTGCAGCCATTTGTTCACAAGATGAACCTCAATCATACTCAAAGGCAGTTAAGAAGGCTATGTAAACAAAAGTAAAGGCTCTCGAAGAAAATGGCACTTAGACATTAGAAGACATTCCTATTGATAAGAAACCAATTAGAGCAAGATGGGTTTATAAGATTAAGTATAAAGCAGATGGCAGTGTTGGACATTATAAGGCAAGGCTAGTGGTTAAAGGATATAGTCAAAAAGAAGGGATTGATTTTGCTGAGACTTTTGCACCTGTTGCAAAGCTAACATTCGTAAGATGCTTACTGGTGGTTGTAGCTAAAAAGAAATAGGAACTACATCAGATGGATGTGCGCAACGCCTTTTTGCAAAGTGATCTACTTGAAGAGATTTACATAGCTCCACCACCTGGAATCTTACAACTTGGAGATACTCAAGTTTGTAAACTAAAAAAATCTCTTTATGGCTGAAAGCAGGCCCCCATGTAATGGTTTGAGAAATTTACAACTTTTCTCATTTGATATGGATTTGTTTAATCTAAAGCTCTATGTTCACTCACAGGCAAGAAACCAAGTTCATGGCAATGTTACTTTATGTTGATGACATGATCATTGCAGGCAATGATCCAGTTGAAATATGCAAGCTCATGGATTGTTTGACTAACAAGTTTCATATTAAAGATTTAGGTTAGTTTAGATATTTTCTCGGCCTTAAAGCTACCAGGTCTGTTGGCTCTTTCACGAAGAAAGTATACGTTGGATGTGCTAAAAGAAGCTGGCATGCTTAGTTGCAAACCAACTAGAGTACCCTTGCAACAACAACATCACTTGGCTCTCAACATAGAAGATAAACTTTCAGATCTACAACCCTATCGAAGGTTCATTAGAAAGTTAATCTATCTTATAATAACAAGGCCAGATATTACTTATTCAGTGAACTTTCTCAGCCAATTCATGCAGAATCCCACACAAGCTCACTGGGATGGTCTTATGCATATTCTATGTTATTTGAAAGGAACTCCAGGTCTCGGCTTGTTCTTTCCTTCAACAGGTGATCTCAACCTTTAAGCCTATTGTGATGCTGACTGGGCAAGATGTCCTCTCACCAAGAAATCCACTACAAGATACATTACTTTACTTGGGGGAGCACCTCTTTCATGGAAGCCAAAAAAGCAAGCTACGGTCTTTAAATCTTCAGTTGAGGCGGAATATAGAGTCATGGCTTTCATAACTAGTGAGATTGTATGTCTGAAAGTTCTTTTGCAAGAGCTCACTATGATCCAATTGATCCTTGTTCAACTCCATTGTGATAGCTTAGCTGTTGTTCATATTGCTCAGAACCCAGTTTTTCATGAACATACGAAGTATATAGAGATAGATTGTCATTTCGTTTATGAGAAAATTCAGACAAAAGACATCGTGGCAAGCCATGTTAGCAGTTATAACTAGCTTGCTGATTTGCTTATTAAGGCGCTGAGCAAACAACAATTTTCTCATCTTACCTCCAAGTTGGGCATTCGAGACATCCATGCACTAACCTGAGGGGGGTGTTAGTGTTATTAGTATACATTAGTTCTAGTGTACATGTATTTGTTTCTTGTATGTAGCTTATAACCTGCATGCATGCGTTTGCTAATAAGTAGTTAGATGAGAATATATCTATAATTGATAAGAGTCCTTTGTAGTTAGTAGTAAGCTTGCTTGATCATTATCTTGTACATTTGGTCATTGCCTTGTACGTTAAACAAGTGTCCTGTACTCCTATATGTATCGAAGTCTTAATTAATGAAATACACATTTCCACCAAAATTTACAGATGTAAACTCCGGTTGATGAAGTTGAACATCTATAAATCTCGATGAATTCTTTTCCTTATCTTTCTTTATATTTTACTCATATTTGTTTTGTTTGTTCTTGATTTTGGTTATAAAATTTGATTTTTTTTTCAAATTTTTTAAAGCAACTAATTCATCTCCTCTTGGTTGCACTTGTACCAACAATGAGTATGAATGTCCCAAGATGTTGTAGTTTTACTTCTTTCCCGTCTTCCACTCAACGGCACTAGCCGGTTGTTCGCTTTTTGTTAATTTCCAACTTCTTATCTCTGCGAATCTTTCCTTTTCATTTAATGCATTCCATTTCAACTAAAAGTGAGCAAAATTTTGGTTATATCCGAAATAACTGAATAACCGATTTTTTTTTATTTTCGGTTATCTATTTTTTAAATAATTTCAGTTTTCAGTTACAATAAAAAACCAATATAGAAATTCGGTTCAATTTTCAGTTTGCCCCAACTAAAATTCAATTAACCGAAATAACCAAATTTTTATTTTACTAATATTTATGTTTGAGATTTGGAAATGATTATATGTATGCGTGATGGATGTTTGTTATGTGTATGTATGTGATGTTTGGATTTGAAAAGAATTATAGATACTTATCATGTGATTAGAATGTGTATTTAGATTGAAATATATGATGGATGTTTAAAATTTGAAATGTGCATGTATATAATTCGGTTATTTCGAATGAAAACCGAATAACAAAAATTTTTTTTTGATTTTCAATTATTTCGGTTTTCTCCTATAATTTGGTCTATTCAGTTATTAATATATAAAACAAAAAACCGAATAAATATACTTATTCAATTTTGATTAAAACTGAAAAAACCAAATAAGCAACCCTAATTTCAACCAGGGAAAAAGAAAAAAGTTGGCTTTTGCCCAGATTTACCCCGGCGGTAGCTGTATGGTACGGTGCAACTGTCAGTTAACCAATCAAATTAAATAAAAAATAGTCGCTCCATATACATGTATATGCTATGGATCAACTACTGCTGTCTGCTCCCCAGAAATTGTATGTTGAGATCCCATCTTCTGCCCGATTCTGCTTCTTTTCTGTTAGGTATGAAAATTACTTACCCTCACCTAGAGGGCAACTCGACCGAATGAACAACTTTTTTTTTCAAACCCCAAAAAAGAAAAAAACACACAAAAGAAAAGTAATTAAGAGCTTGAATTGACACTCACAAATTACGGCAATTGGATCCCCTTTCTTCTCCCGAGGAACACCTTCATATCCCCATTGGACCCCCCAGCCACGAGTATGCCCCGCTCGTCGCCTGCTTGGCTCCAGCACACGCTGCTCACGAACCCACCCTCGCCCACCGGCTCGAACCCATTCGCCCATATTGGCTCGCCCCACCTCATGTCATACACCATCACCTTATTATTTTCCGATCCACATCCAACCAACCCTCCCTGCCTCCACACCGATAGCCCCACAAACCTCCGACTGTTCACGTGCCCTCTATAGCACCGAATCTCCTGACCCTTATCCACATTCCACAATTTCAAACACCCGTCGATCCCTGCCGATACGATGGTATTGTCGTCCACAAACCTCACGTACGACACCGTTTTCTGGTGCCCTTCTAGCACAACAATCGGCTCAGATAGTTTACGCACATCGTACACGTACGCCTTCCGATCGGCGCATCCGACGGCCACCAGGGCCCAGCCCACAGGGCTGAACTCCACGCAGCAAACCGGCAGCCGCGCCGCACTCGGCTGCACAGTCGCCACGCATTTCCCTCCCTCACCTCCCCGTGGGTCCCACATCTGCATGGTCCCGTCGTCAGAAGCGGAGGCGCCCAGGGCTGGGTCCCAATGCGAATAGTCCACACTCCAGACCCGTCTGCCGCCGTGCTCGTCGCGCTCGAAGACCGGCACCAGCTTCTCTAGATCATACTCCGTCACGACCCCGTCGTAGTCGCCAGATCCGAGGAACCGGCTGCCGGAGCCCGGCCTCCATCGGAGGCTGCTTAGCTTAGCGGGCGTGCAGATGAAGTAGTCGCATGCGCTGACGTGGTCTAGGAAGGAAACATCATGGCTTATCTCACCTTGGCTGCTGCTTGGATCCTCTGCTACTAGCAGTGAAGCCAAAGCATAAACCCTAATCTTCCTGGCGATTCCGCCAGTGGCGATGATTGTGTTGGTGGGGTCGAATTCTATGACTCCAAGGGCGTCAGAGACGGCAGCGGGGGCGGCGGCTGTCGGAGAGGAAACAACAGTTGAGAGAGAGAAATCCCATTCGCAACGAGCTTTTTCTTCTTCTCCGTCTTGTGGATTACTTTCTTGTCTACTTTGGTCAAGATCTTGTTGAGTTGATCGTGGATAGAGTTGGGGGGAGAAATTTTTCATTGCCCATTCATATGAAGTGGGGGAGGTTTTTGATGGAGCTTCTGCAGGGACTTCTGGGCCAATAAAAAACCTCCCCATATATCTAATTATTCGGATAAGAGTAAGTAAATTATACGAATTCTTGGCGGCATAAATATACTGAATAGTGAATGCCATCTGTACTTCTTTATTTTCTGTAGATATTGTTAATCGATCATATTAAAAATAGTAGATGCTGAAATATTTATTTTAAGTGAATTACCAGTCCCCGACAAACTTCACATACCGTATAATTAATTTCGTTTATGACATGCTAAGTATGGATACGTCTGTATGCGTAATTTAGTAGATCTACTATCCAATAAATAATACAGAGTTGATGTGGCAAAATTATGTACAAGAATACATATAATTTTAAATTATCATCAAATAATTATTAGAACCTTTAGTGATATGACACCACGCTTCAAATGACAAGGACCAATTAATAAATATATTGAAAATCTGCACACACGTAAAGAAGTACCATATCCGTCCCAATTTTTTTTTAAAAAATATAATAAAGAAAACTATAAATCTTATAGTTCAAAGATATAATTTTTTTAAAAAAATTTAACAAATATAAATATAAATAAATTCAAGTCAAACTTAAATTTAAATAAAAAACCTGAAATTATGTAAAGAATATAGGGCGAAAGAAGTAATATATAATAAAAATTAGGCTGAGATTCTAAAAATGGTTGCATATATGAGGTTAGCTAGATGGGTTAAATTAAATTTAAGGCCGTGATCTCTATATTTGAGACCTTTATCTTAACCACGCAATAGGCTAAACCCTAATCGTGGCCTGGGTCGTATAATTGATGTTAAAGATTAATGTTAAAATAAGCATATATTAAACACATCTCATGGCTAGGGGATCGTAGTATATATCGAGGTCAAATATATATGAAAGGGTGGAATTTGTTGGTCAACGGACAAATGCTGTCGAGCTTAATATAGCAACTCCTTTGTCATTCAACCTTTTCTGTTCTAGACTCGGAGACCAATTAAGAAATCACATCGCATAAACAAAATGTGAGCAAACTTGTTAAAAATACATTAAACTAAAAAGAAATAAACACACATTTGGGATTAATATGGATTATGTATGTATAATAAGAAATGGGTGGCTACGGTTCACCAGAACAGGAGGAGCAGAATAATAAAAATGAAGTCGTCAAGTCAGGTATTTCATATTTGCTTACATGAAGTAGGAAGCATAAAAGAGGAGAGGGAATTTAATGCAGACAAAATTAATATTCAAGTGGTGGCGGTGGTGGATGGGCGGAGGGACCGAACAGAAACGTTGGTGGCTTTTGTACCATGAGTTTAGAAAAACGGGTGCTGTGGACGCACGCTGTTCGCTCGCTTTACGTGGTCTCTGCTCCGCCTTTCTCTGCCTCCCAGCTGCCTAGCTTTTTCCTCATCAGCTCTCCCCATCATACATTACCGAAGAGAAGATAAGCCATACACATATGTCTACCTAACCATTTTTATATGACCCAATTTCATTCCCCTGAATTGGGTCATGTTTGATGTTTTATCTCCTCAACTACAAAACCGCACATACTTTAACTCCTCAACTCAGCGAACGATCGATTACTTTTGATCTTTAATTCAGTTGGACCCATATATAGCTAGTGGAAGTTTTTTTTTTTTTTAATATATAAGCCAGTGGTAGTTTTAATTTTGTGTTTTACTTCTAATTCTAAATGAAAATATTTCAATAATTATATTGTGTTTTGATGTAATTATTCCCCTGGTAAAAGATTTAATGAATTGAATGTAAATAAAGGATCAAATGTGTCATTGTTTATGGACCATACCAAGCCGACGGAATAAAGTATACCATTTGCCAAGTTGATGGAGTCAAGCTGGACACTTTTCAGTTGTGAAGCAAAATGCCCAGTATAACCTAGTCCAGGGGTTAGGTTGACTTTAGATATATTTTTTATTTAAAAAAGAGGTAAATGCTTATATTTAGCAAGGACGCAAAGTGGAATTTTTTGAAATAGATGGAGCAAACTGTCATTTCAGCAAAACCTTAGGCACTCATATAATTAACTCCAAAAGAATTATATGAAAATTTTATCAATAAACATTCGTGGGTTAGGAAAATCATGGAAGAGAAGGGCAGTTTGAGAGTTATGCGGAGTAGAAAAAGTGGATTTCCTTGGTATGCAAGAAATAAGTTCAGGTCATGATCATAGGTTGAAGGTGAGATCAATATGGGGAATGGAAGATTTCGGGTTTGTGCAACAAGATGCCATTGGATTCTCAAGGGGTTTAGTTAATATATGTAATGCTAGTGTTTTTCAGATGATGGATCATTTTGCTGGTTATGGTTACTTGGGAGTTTTGGGATTTTGCCTCGGTTGTACTGAGTAAGTCAACCTGCTGAATATCTATGCTCATCAAGTGGCTAAACAGAATGAAGTGTTATGGCTGGAACTGAGTAAAGAAATGGGAAAATGTTCTGGAATCTAGATCTTATTGGGGGATTTTAATGCTATTAAAACTGCAGATGAGAAAAAAGGCAGCAATTTTGATAGTGGGGTCACTTCAGCCTTCAACTTTTTCATTAATCAAGCCGAGTATATTGATCTTCAAATGGGAGGTGGGAAGTTCACATGGTATAACAAAGAGGGATGTAAAATGAGTAAGCTTGACAGATTTTTGGTATCCCAAAAATTCATAAAGCAGTGGCCTACAGCTCTTGTTGTCGCCTTAAGGAGATGTGTTTCAGATCATTGCCCTATTATTTTAAAGTTAGACCGGCAAGACTTCAGCCTAACTCTGTTCAGATTTTTTGACACTTGGATGGACCGTACTAATTTTCCTGAGCTAGTGACTTCAACTTAGAGTGAGAATTCTAGACAGGGGTAGTCAGGAATTGTGCTAAAAACAAAGTTAAAAAATCTCAAAGAAGCAATCAAAAGGTGGAAGTCACAGAGTTCGATTCTGAATTGAAAATAGCAAAAGAGCTTAAGTCTAAATTAGAAGTATTGGATCAAGTGGTTGAATAGAAAGATCTCAATGAGGAGGAAGTTAAAGCGCAAAGGGGGCTACTATGTAATATTCTAAAGTTAGAAAAAATTAAAGACAAAGCGGTCAAACAGAAAGCGAAAGTTAAATGGGCAATGAAAAATGATGAAAACTCTCAAGTTTTTCATGGAGTAGTAAATGGAAGATGTTGGAAAAACAATCTCAACGGTCTTTACATTAATGGAGTATAGAAAGAGGACCCAAAAAAGATTAAAATGAGGTGTTCAAGTTTTTTCAAAAGAATTTCAAAGAAGATAATGTGGACAGGCCATCTTCTAGGAGCAGTAAATTCCAAAAATTAGACTTCAGTATGCGCCAGATGTTGGTGGCACCTTTCTTAGAAAAAGAAGTGAGGGCAACGATATAGAGCTATAAGGGGAAAAACCCCCGGGCCGGATAGTTTCTCTTTTAATTTCTTGAAGCACTTCTAGAACGTTGTAAAAGAGGATGTGGTGAAGTGTTTGCAGAAGTTCAACCAATCTGGTGAGATTGAGAAGGGTTGTAATTCGTCATTCGTTACTTTGGTCCCAAAAAGAATAAACCTAACTTTGCTACGTGATTATCGACCGATTAGCTTGTTGGGCTACCAATATAAAATCACTCATAAAGTTTTGGCAAATAGGTTGAAAAGGATTATGCCAATGTTGATTGGTGAGGTTCAAACAAGTTTTATAAAAGGAAAACAGATACTTGATGGTGTGCTTGTCATGAATAAGCTAGTGAGGGTTGCAAAGACAAAAAATACACAAATTGTTGATGTTCAAAGTGGACTTTGAAAGGGCATACAACAACATTAGTTGGAAATTTTTAAATGCTGTTATGGAGCAAATGGATTGCAGCCCCAAGTAGAGGAGGTGGATACATGTGTGTCTGGAGCTTTTTATGGTGTCAATGTTGGTGAATAAGTGTCCAACTACAGAATTCAAGATGGAGAAATAAATGAGACAATGAGATCCATTATCTCTTTTTCTCTTTTTAATTATAGCTGAAGCCCTCAATATGATGATGATTGAAGTGGCGGGAAAAAAACTGTTCATGGGTATGAAGGTAGGAGATGGAAATTTGAAGATATCACACTTGAAATATGTAGATGATACAATTTTCATTAGAGATTGGAAGGAGGAAAATATAGTGAATTTGTTGAGGTTGTTAAGGTGTTTTGAATTGGCTTCAAGTCTACGGGTGAACTTGACCAAAAGTAGACTATTTGGTGTTTGTGTGCCAAAGGATGGGATGCACTATTTGGAAAATAAGGTGAATTGCAACGAGAATAACTTGCCAATGGCTTACTTAGGGCTTCCAGTAGGCAAAAACATGAAGAGGTCAGAATCTTGGAAGTCAGTTGTAGAAAAAATAAAAAAGAAAGTTAAATTCTTGGAAGAGTAAAGTCTTATCGGTTGGAGGGAGGTTGACGTTGATCAAATCTGTTTTAGGAAGCTTGCCCTTATATTTCTTCTCTCTATTCCATGCCCAGGTAAGTGTCATCAAACACATTGAGAGTGTGAGGATTCATTTTTTCTAGGGAGGGCTTAGGGAAGATAGAAAAATAGTTTGGGTTGTTTTAAAAAAACTTTTATCTAGTAAAGTGGCGGGTGGTTTAGGAGTGGGTAGCTTACATGCGAAAAACTTTGGGTTATTGGGAAAATGGTGATGGAGGTTTAGGAAAAATGGTGAAACGTTGTGGCTCTGAGTTATTAAAGCTATCTTTAGGGAGAGTTGAGGTGTAAGGAAATTTAAGAAAGAGAGTGGGGTTGGTGAAGTTTGGGGGGATATAGTGAAGGTAGGATTCGGGATAGAAGAAAGAAAGATTAACTTTGTTAATTCTTTTAGGAGCAAGGTAGGGAGATGGGATTAGGTAAAATTTTTGGGGTGATCTTTGGGTTGGGGACTTAAGTCTAAAAGAGAAATTTCCTAGATTATATTGGGCGGAGGTAAATAAAGAGTGCCTTGTTTGTAATAAAGGTGTGTGGAAAGAAGAGAAGGGGTCTTGGCGCTGGAATTGGAGGAAGAGATTATGGGTACTAAAGAAGAGCAATTGTCAAAACTCAATTCCCTATTATTAAATGTTTCTCTATCAATTGGTGTCAAAGACAAATAGAGCTGGTCACCAGATCTATGAGGCTTATTCTCAGTGCGGAAACTTTCTTTCTTGTTAGATAAAGCAAAGTTGTAGTTGGAGATCACGTCGTCCACTTTTTCTTAGAATTCGCTAATACCACAGAAAGTAATTTATGCGTCTGGAATATGGCCTTTGGTCAACTACCATAAAAAAAATTTTGGTGGTTAAAGGCGTCGAAATTGGATATGCTATATTGTCTCTTTATGTCTATGGATAAAAGTTTGTCTTTGGTGGCAACTTGTTGGAGATGCCCCACTAGACCTTACAGATGTGTTAACTGAGTAGCGGCTCTTTGGGTTGGTACAGAGACTATGGCAAGCAATGTGTTATGTGACTTGCTGGATTATTTGGAGGTCTAGAAATAACTATGTTTTCAATGATGATCGGTTATTAGTGATGCAGATGTTAGGTGAAGTCCAACTTTACTCTTTTTTTTTTTGGATTAGTCATAGATATAAAAAGGTAAAACTGTTGTGGGCAGACTAGCTAATCAACCCCTGTCAGGCAGTTACAAAATTTTAACTACTGTAGCCATATAACTAGAGCTGCAGGGGTGGATTGTCCTTGCTTAGGGGGGCAGTTTATCTGTTGGACGCTAGCTACTAGCTAGTGTTTGTTTCCCTTTCTTCCTTTTTAATATAGTTCTCTAATACTGATAAAATATATATATGATTAGATATGCTTAATATAATTATGCCTTTAGTTTATCATTACAATGATTATATAATGATCCATATACAGGAATCTATGTAGCCTCCTGTATATTAATCCATATATAGCAATTTATGTAACCTCCCTATAATAGTTTTTATTTAGAATTGTGATTTGTAAGATGTACAAGATAATAATGTCGATAACATAAAAGTGGCTAGGTACTCATATAGTGATCAGTAGCAAATTAACAATCATTTTCCTGCTAACATTATTTGTATTGTTAATATGCCTCACTTATTGATTAATGACCTCGATGCGCTCATAGAGAAAAATATTGATGTTGTCATCTTAATTTTCATATAAATCGCTCACTTGGATTCTGATCCTCATATAAATTTTTTTTAACAATAAGTTGGAAGTTAAAGATTAGTGGGTTAAGTATTATTATTAACCGAGTCACAAGCTAATTCACTATAAGAAAAATGCAAAAAATTGACCAATAAATTGGTCACTAATCGGTCACTATTTTACTTTTTTTTGACAAAAAAAGTTGGTTACCAATCGATCACTAAATCCTTGGTCACTAAGGAGCAGTGACCGGCATAGTGACCAATGTTAACGACTGAAAAAATTGGTCACAAAATCAGTCACAACACTAAATACCCATCTTATCTCTTTGATTTCTGTTTTTTGTTAGGATTTTCATTGGATTTTTCTTTTAATAATTCTTTTATTCTTCACTAATTTTTAGTTATGTTGAAGTTTCGTGTAAGTTTTTTTAAGACTCTTAACTCAATTTGGAAAAAATTGAAAATGTTTGCTCAATTGTTTAAATTGCTATATCTCTGCAACTTTAACTTCAAATCACTTTATACCCTTCATCCTCCCTAAAATACACTTATCAATTTTCTTTGGAACTAAACAAAAAGAGCAACTCTAATCTAACATCATCTTCTCCACCACCCTTTTCTTCGTCAAAATTGGATAGCCTGCTTGTTTGACTCTGCCTTTTAGGTATCATTCTCTAGCTCATCGTTCTCAAATGACTTCTACCAGTTGGTCTTCTCATACTTCATTAGCAGTAGTGAGAAACTATAATGTGAAGGGGGGAAATATTAGTGAGAGTTAGAATGCAGAGAGAGGCGAGATTGGTGAAAATGGAAAGAACTCTAATTTTAATTTATATGGTAGAGCTATGTGAAATTTGATTGGTTGGATTAATTCTCACAAATTGCCAACATAGAATCTTTTTGGTGACCGAATAAAATTGGTCACTAAGTCGGTCACTATAGTGACCGGTTACTGACTGCCTAGAGACCGACCTTGGTGACCAAAACTCATGCGGTTACTAGTCAATCGGTCTTTTTGTTGGGAAAGCCGCTGCACTTTTTGCTAACCGAAAGCTTCTTGATCGCTTAATTGGTTACCATGATCGGTCACTAAAATCAAGTTTTGTTGTAGTATAAATTGCATTTAAGCATTTTTCTTAGTGATAACGAGATTTTAATGGCCCATATGTTGTTGAGAGGACTTAATTCAATAAGTTTAGTATTAAAATAATTTTTTATTATAAGTAATTAAAATTTTTCACCCATAAATTTACATTAATCAACTAAAATTTTGCTTTATTTTAATTTTGAGTTGGGTTCTCTTTACATTATATTCTTATCATTAAAATGATTAGTTACGATTGAAGCATAATATCTTGAAACAAAAAATTGTATATGCTTTGAATCCAAACATATTTTCTTCGTTATTAAAAAATAATTTACAAAAATTTTCATCTCTTATTAATTCAAACTCCAATTTTTATTATCAATGAAAAATTTATCTAGAAAAATTTAATTTAAATTTCAACAATTATGAACCAAATTATTTTAGTAAACTATAGAATTTAAAGTAAATAATTGATGCTGCAAAATTCAGTCGTTAATAATGAAAAAAATGACCAAAGCGCAAAACTACATTTAACTTATGTCAATCAATTAATGGTTTAACTATTAACTTAATAAAAAGAAAAAGAAAAAAAATTAACTTAAATCAAATCAACCAGAATCATAGTCAAAAGTAAACAAATTATAATTATTAAAGTTTCATTTCAGAAAACAATAATAAAGAAAGATGACAAAAGCAGTTTGGACCAAAATAAAAATTGAAAAAAATTTATGTATTAAAGATTTAATAAATTCAAAAAAAATGATTTAACTAAAAAATAAATAAATTATGGTGACTAATGTCTTAGTTTAAAAGATAGTATATAAAAAACAACAAAAAAAAGTTTGGAGACCAAGAGAGCAAATAGAAGAAAGCTAGTTCAATAGTTATTAAATTTGGGGAGCAAAATGGAACATGGATGGAACTTGAGGACCAACTTTAGAAATAGTGAAAATCAGGGATTGAAATCAAGTTTCACTCAAAACAAAACATGAAATAGACTAAAAATGGGAAATTGCAACACGTGCTCTCAAAAAGCGAGTATCTTATGAAAAGGGAATCAAACTTAAAAAAGAGTCGATGGCATCCAAGACAAGGGAAAAAAAAAAGCACTGTTAATGTATACTTAAATTCACCATAGATGAATAGTACAAACATTGATCTCTTCTATAAGTAAGCAACGTATGTGAAGACCCCGTGTAATAATGCAAATTATTGGTGGAACAATATAAGAAGATAAGACACATTTAAGCATTAAATATAATAGACAAAAAATTGTCAAAGTAGTTTTACCAACCAATTCAAATAACATCATCAAGAGAAAGAAAAAACTTTTGGTATTTATAATGTAAGATAACATTGCATAATATATATATATATATATATATATATATATATATATATATATATATTCTCAGATTTTTACTCACTAATGAATTAGTGATAAAATGAAACTATTTAAGAATCAATCACCTATATGTAATACAAATTGTGCACTGTTTTAACTAATCAAAACTCTGAATTAAACTCTATGTAAAGCAATCATGCGTTATACAAATTGTGCATTTTTTTTAATTAATCAAAACTTTAAATCAAACTTATCTAACTACACCTCTGAATAAAATCATGTAAAAGAAAATTTTTTAGTATTTAATATGGTTAAAAAAAGCATGCCTCTTATTTTCATTCAAGGCTCTATCATTTTAAATTAAAATAAACCACCCAAATTTTTTTTTCCAAAATTTCCAACACGTTGCAAAAGTTGGGGACCACTATGGAAAAATTGTTATATTGAGGGACCAAAAGGGAATTTGAACATTCCCATGGAAGTCAAAAAAGGGATAATTACAATTTTTTCCCTAAGGTTTATATGACATTATACTTTGCCTCTTCTTTTTTAAAAAATATACACTTTGCCCATTTCTTTTTAATACAATCTGACAGTAAGTTTTGAAATCTTAATTTAGATATTACGGTATCTATCTTCCAATAATTTGAATTTGTATGATTTTTTTTAGATTTAATGGAAATTTTAAATTATCAATTTTTTCTGTATTTCTTTTTGTTTTTAAAATAATATTTTTTAAATATCAATTAATTATAAAAAAATATCATACAAATTAAAATTACTTAAAAATGACAACCGTATAGTCTAAATTAAGATTTCAAAAGTTTTTATTATACTATATTAAAAATGCAAGGGGTAAAGTGTATATTTTTTAAATAAAAGGGAGAAAATGTAATTTCACTTAAACCTCATAGGATTAAATTGTAATTAACCCAAAAAAGAAAATGGTCTGAGTGGGGTCTTTCCATAAAATGGAAAAATATACTTTTAATCCCTTTGTTATTAGTTTCTACAAGTAGCAATTCCTAGACTTTATTGTCTACCGATCTTACTATCATCAACAGACAGTCTTCACCCTGTCTCACGATAGAAGGAGAAAGCTGGCATTAGTATGATAGACGTGAAATATTCAAGGACTAAAAGGGAAGTTGTACCATAAAACCAAAAAAATCCAAAAAAAAAAATGGTGGCAGAGGGGCTACTGTTGATGAACATTAGAAGCCCCTCCTTATTTAGAATATAGTATAATTTGTGCTCTTCTATGTGTGTCAACAATTTCTGTTGTAAAAGAACTAAATGAAACAATTTATAAAGTAAAGGACCATTCTAATGCATTTCTGAGTTTAGTGACTAAAATAAGACAAAAAGAAAGAAGGTTTGGGACTAGGACTATTTTAACTCCATAACTAACATCACAGGACCTTTTGTACTTTACACAGTAAAAGAAAAAAATAATCTACTAATATACTTTTAGATTAAATACCAAATTTATCACTCAAAAATATCAAAAGGATCAAATTTATCATTAAAATTTTGAAAAGTATAAAATTTAATATTGAATTTTACTTTTCAGAACAAATTTACTACCAACATTAATTGACCGTTAAAAATAACAATTTTGATCCTTCATTTTTCACATTCTTCTACTACTACCCTAACTTTACCTATCAGATGAGAATGTCATCTTCTTCAACCAATAGCCCAATGATATCTTCGTCTGCATTCATGGAAAATCCGCTTTTCTGCCACTTCCCCCTCCCATTTCATTAGCGTCTTCCTCACTTGTAAGCAATTAAACTCCTTTTCCCTCCACCTTCTTGTCTTGTCCAATATCTCCCCAAGAGCCCTTGTCAGAAAACTCAAATGCCCGAAACATCTATGACATCGATGCACTTCACAAGTTTTGCCATTACTTGTGAGACGACTATGGTGTCTAATAGAACATCATCAAAGGATGCCGTTTGTTGCTCTAAGCAAACACGCACAAGTTCGTTGTCTCTTCAAGCTCTCATGGAATGGCCGCCTCAAAATCAGGAGTGGCATGCTGCAATATGCATGTGCTCTGTTCCCAATTTGAGTTAGGATATAGGTTGAAAGTTATTGAATGAGGTCGGGAGTACGATACCAAGTTCGGAGATGCGTCTCATAAACCGATTCTCGAAAACTATGGTATGATCATTAATTGTGCAAATTTAGGGAACTTTGATCCTTGGTTCTTCATGTTTCTTCTATTAGTTCCCTGAAGAAAAAAAAAATGGTTAAATTTGATGGTCACTTAATAGAGGTGTGACAAATTTGATCATTTATATAATATCAGTGGTAAATTTGGTTTTAATAGTAGAGTTAAATATGAAATTTGATACTTTTAAAAGTTTGATAGCAAATTTAGTCCTTTTGATATATTTGAGTGATAAATTTGTACTTAATCCTATTCTTTTATTTTGATATATATGCGAAAGGTCAGTAATGTTTCAAAACTTCAAATTCATCAAACTTGCATATGGCCTTTTGATAAATCGGCATGGTTTTCACAATTCTTTGTGATCCGTCAGGTTCAAATCCTGACTTGCGCAAGAGAAGAAGATTCAAATCCTAACTTGTGCAAAAGATTTCTTCTCTATGGAGCTGCAGAGTTTGAGTTTAGATTTGATGGAGTGGGGCCTAAGATATACTTATTAGTAGGATTCCTATTTTCTAACCATCTCGTAATTCTAAATATTAAAGAAATTTCTATAATTGTTCATATGTTGAAACGAGAGAGAGAGCTTATTTAGGGAAGTGGTTGAAGTTTATTACCATGGATATCATAGACATATGTCTAATTAGACATAGTATTGAGATTACAATTTTACCCCTTACCCTAACCGTTTCTCTCTCTCTCTTACCGCCGCTCCGCAGATTGTTTCTCTTTCTCCGCCTCTCATCGCCGCAGCCACCGACCGCCGCTCCGAACTTTGATCTCCTTCGCACATCGATCTCTGTCGCACACCGATCTCCATTGCACACTGATTTCCGTCGAGCACCAGCATCTTTCTCTTCCCCTCTCATCGCCGCAGCAACCGACCGCTGCTCCGAACTCTGATCTCCTTCGCGCGTCGATCTCTGTCGCGCACCGATCTCCGTTGTACACTGATTTTCGTCGAGCACCAGCATCCTAGCCGAGATGACGACGCCGTAGTATTGCCGAAAATCTAACGTGATGACAAGCCGACGGGATGATTAACCGACGCGATGATGCAATGCCAGAGATCTGATGATGATGTTCGACGAAGGCAGTCCAGGAGCGGCGGCAGCTACAGATCTAAAAGGGGCAGCTGTGGATTACTTTAGACATTTTGTCACTTTTCTTTAGACACTTTTACACATTCATTCAGACACTTTTTTATTGTTTCAATTAGTTATTTTTTAAGAGAGTAAATTGTTTGCGTATTGGTCAGACACTTTTACACATTCATTCAGACACTTTTTTATTGTTTCAATTAGTTATTTTTTAAGAGAGTAAATTGTTTGCGTATTGGTCAAACACTTCTAAATATTTATTTAGACACTTTTACACATTCATTCAGACATTTTTTTATTGTTTCAATTAGTTATTTTTTAAGAGAGTAAATTATCTACGTATTCGTCAGACACTTCTAAATATTTCTTTAGACACTTTTCGGTATCCATTCAGACACTTTTATATTACTTTGTAGACACTTCCACATACTATATTAGACACACACTTCTAAATATTTCTTTAGACACTTTTCGGTATCCATTCAGACACTTTTATATTACTTTGTAGACACTTCCACATATTATATTAGACACATTTATATTTTATTGCAGACATTTTTATTGTTCAGAAGCAACAAAGATGCGACTTGGAGGCAACGATCGGAAGCAAGATCTGGAGGTGATGACAAGATCCGACGAGAGATGCTGAGATCCGGCGAGTAATGGCGAGATCCGACGGAGACGACGAGAGATCTCGACGAGTGATAACGAGATCCAGTGAGAGACGACTATCCGGCGAGTGATGACGAGAGACGATGAGAGATCTCGGCGAGTGACGACGAGATCCAGTGAGAGACGACGAGGTCTAGCGGCTGGCGACGAGATTCGGCAAGAGATCTTGGCGAGTGATGACAAGATCTGACGAGAGATGACGAGATCCGGCGAGTTGCGACGAAATCCGACGACAGCCGGAGGTGAACAGCTGTGAGATCTGAATGCGGATGATGACTACAATATTTGGAGGCGGTGACGGTTCATCGAAGGAGGTGGCAGCAACGGTGGCGGCGACGGCAACGGCAGAAGTGGTGACAGAGGCAGATTTCAAGGTTGAGAGTGACTTTTGGTCTAGAGGTAGATTAGTCAATTTATTTACTGGATTATAGGCTATTTATAAGAAATTAGGACTAGATTAGTATGTCTAATTAGACATATGTCTACAATATAATAACTAGAAGTTTATTGGGCTGGAAGCTTATTTACGGAAGTTGAGCTATGACATTTCACTATCACAGCTTCATGGACTCTAATTATATTCAGGAAACTAAATCAATCACTAAAACAATTATTTATTATCAATTTTAATTTTTTTTATATAGAGCTAATTTCATTTAAAAGTAATTGTATATTTTAAAAACATTTAAATTTTTATGAATTTTTGAATTATGCAGTTTAAAAAATAAAATTTATTGGAAATGCTTGTTATTTGCATAAATTTTCCCAGATCAAGTTATCCAAAACCAGGGAGGAAACAAGCCCTCAGGTATGAACGACAAATATGAGAAAACAAGCCCTCAGGTATGAACGACAAATATCTTTCCAGAGTCCAGACGAGACCATAGACTTGTTGGTGTAATACTTAGCAATTCTTGCCGCAGGTCAGGTTTAAATCATTATAGAGCTGATTGTGGATTTATAGAATAAAAAATTAAGGATGTCGATTTCGAAAATCTACCAATTTTCGGGTTTGTTCTAGGTATATATACAACTAACTTGAAATGGAACCAAACAAAAAATTAGGAGTATATATTTAAATATGTTATAAAATTTATAATATCACATATTTATTCATATATTCATTTATTAAAATTATATTATGAAACCTAATATTATTACTAACTTTTTCAATTGACCTCTGTTGTTCGAATTACATTTGTATTTAAACTTGGAAATAGTTGTAAATTGTGCTAAATATTATCAATGTGGTGAGTCTCGATGAATTCAATTGTTTTCAGCTCTCCAATTGTTGTATTTGATGAAATTTTATTAGATTTTATAACTGTAATAGACATATAATACAAACTGAAAAGAACTTAGAGCTAAAACTAGAACAAATTGAACCATGGATCTAGTCCTTTTCAATTATCGGTTCTCAAATTGGGTTGAATGCTTTTTAAATAATGACCATTTCAGGTTGACTTAGTTTCACTAAAAAATTGATCAAATATGACACATGCTCAATCCTAACACATTGTTCATTGTTCAAGTATTTTAGGAAATTTTCATGTGGCGATGTATCCACAGTACCCTCCCTACTAGGATGGACTTATTTAAGATGAAGGTGGTGGTTGATATAACCAACTGCCCCATATGTAACTAAGCAGATGAGGATCTAGGCCACCTTTTCCTTTTCTGTCTTTTTTCCATATTTGTTTGGAAGTTATCTGGTATAAGAGCCCCAGGTCCTTCACAAGAAAATTTCAAGTCATGGTTAGTTTGGGTTTTTTCAACGAAAAAAGGCTAATTGTGGCAACGTGCTGGCCGTTTTCGGGAGTCGCCACCAATCTGTTTACCTAGGTCGATTGGTCACCTTAAATATTGGTCTGCGAGAGTTCGGGGGTTCGGGAGTACGGTTACGTTAAAACAACTTTGTTAAAACGCCCAAAAATTGGCACCTTAGTTGATTTTAATTTTGTTTCGCTTTGCTTTTAAATAAATTTCAGTTAATTTTCAATCTAGAATTTTTAACTGAATTAATTGGATGTGGATTTTTGGTAATTAATTTATATAGAATTTTATACTTCCGAACCATGGACTCTGCCGAGTCATTTGGACACGGAAGATTTTGATTCCGAACCATGGACTCTGCCGAGTCATTTGGACACGGAATTTGGTGAAATTTTAAATAATTTAATCCATATTGTAAATATGGATTTTTATCTTTTTTTTTTATTTAATTTATTTAATTAAAAGGGTGATATTTTTTTTAAACCGCAGATCCTGACGGATCATCCGGATATGGAAATTATTTTTAAAAAAGGTGAATAAACTAATTAAATTTTTTTTTAATAATAATAGTAATATATTTTTTTTTTAAATTAATTTTTTTTAATAAAATTTTTTTCAAAATTTTAAAACACCCGGACGAAATTGGGTGTCAACACTAATAATGATAATCATTTTTTAAGATGTAATTGTTCTACTTTGGAGTATATGGTTGCATCATAATAAAGCTTGTTTCCAAACTCGGCTGGGGGATACATCTTGCATCATTTTCTAAGGCAAGTCAGGTAGTCCAAGATATCAGACTGGCTTTGGTGAGAAATGCTAGATCTCTTAGACTATTCCATCAGCCTCTTTCTTTGTTTGTCAAGACTTGGGGACATTGCCCCCAACCTTAACATCCTGTTATTGTTCATGTTGATGATGCTTGGAACCCAATAGGGGGCTTGATTCTCTCTTTCTATTTCCTGGGATTCTGATAGTCAGTTTTTGAGAAGCTGTAGCTTTGCTTTGTCAGCTGAAACTCTAACTATTCATGAGGCTTTGGTTTATGCTTCGTGGCATAACATCCCCAAATGTCACTATTTTATTTGATTGTGCGCAAGCAATTGCCCAGATTACTGGTGAGATTCCATGTCTTCTTTAGGTATGTGATTGGACCAAAATTATCAAGACTCTTGTTGGATCCTTTAGTCGATTCTCCGTTGTTGTAGTTAGGAGGGAAATGGTTCACTACGCTCATGTCTTAGCAACTTACTCCCTCAGATCTAATTTGCCTATCTGTACTTAGCTTTCTTTTCTTTTTGGGTATCAACAAAAATAGTATTTTAGGAAATTAAAGAGTAATGCACGCACATACATACATACATACATACATACACACACATATGTATATATGTATGTGTGTGTGTGTGTTTGTACGTATTCTCAGTCCTAAATTATTTGTTTCATTTCAATTTCTTGTCTTAAGTTTAACTTAAATTTATTCATATTATTATTTTCTATTTTTTAAAAAATATATATTTAGAAATTACAAAATTTATAGTTTTTAAATATATTTTTTAAAAAAATTATCAAATAATAATATAAATAAATTCAAGTCAAACTTGAGTCAAAACATTGCAATGAATCAAAGAATTTTGGACAGATGGAGTATATAACAACATAAATAGTAAAAAAAAGTAACAACTTAATTTTTTTCATGACAAAATTATGTTCTCATTTGTATAAAAAAAACTAAAAATAAAAAATTTATCTTAAAGTCATTGTTTCTTGCTCTTAGTTTTATCTTTCTCATGTCAAAATTCTTACTGTTGTGCCTCACACCCTTGTAGCACACAGTAATGTACACGCATTGCAACTTCTTCAACCTCCAAAACGCCTAATCCCCAATTTCTTTGAGTCCTTTTTTATTTTTTAATATCATTTATTTATTTTCCTTTTTTATTATTAATTTTAAAAAATTTATGCTAATTAACCAATTCATGGGGCGGTTGGAGTATTACAAGGATTACTATAAGCAAAATAAATCTATTGCTACTTTTATGGGTAACTAATAAATAAATTGTCCCCGCACCTTTGGCTCAATAACTAAAGTGATTGTGATATTATGATGAGGTTTAGGGTTCGACTCTAGCATCTTCAGTCCTTACCTCAAAATGCCACACAAAATTGTTTTTGTTGCTTTCCGGGTCCTGAAAAAGTTGACATTTCACTTCGGTTACCTAGAATACTGGTACCTCTTTAATTATATACTTGTAAAGCATACTTATGAATTAAAAAATAATAATAATAATAAATTAATTAGTTATAATAAATATTTAATATTTTTATTTCCTAAGTCCACCACCAACCTAAAATCGCCACTCTGGTCCCGTAAGGTAATGGTTGGTTCAGCAATGAAGTAAAGCCTGCTGGGTGAAAATAAAACAGTAAAAATGCACAATTAGTCCCAAACCTTTAGTTTTCATTACAAACTAGTCCTTAAGTTGCATTTTATTATAAATTGGTCTCAAATCTTGAACTTTATTGCATCTTGGTCCGTAATCATATCAACTACAGGAACTCGCTTCACAGAGGAAAAAATTTGATATTTTAAATTTTCTGTTAATTGTTAAAAAATGATGGTAAAATTTGAATTTATGGAAAAACAGTTACCAAATAGATTAAATTAAAATTCAAAAAGCCAATGTCAGATAATTCATAAGAGTAAATAAATTAAAACTATTCGGTAGTTGTCTTTCAACAAATTCAAGCTAAGCCATAATTTTTTCATAGTTAATAGATAATTTAAACTATTACTTTTTTTTTTTTGTAAATTAAGTTTTTGTGTCTGCCTATAGTTAGTAGGGATATCAACGGGTAGAATTTGGACAGGATATAGCTAATCCTAAACCCTCTTCTCAAGTAATCAAGTTTGAGTAGTACTTGCCCCGCGGGTATATGAGTACTATTCACCAACCCATTTTATATATATTTGAATTTTTTAGACTTCCTCTTTATATGTTTACATATATTGTAAAAGAATATGTATATTGACAGTTAATTAATAATTAAAAAATAATAAACTAAAATAATATAAGATAATTTATGTGAAGTTATAATTTTATTTTTTGAAATAAAATCATATTTTGAATATAAATATACTAATTTAATAGAGGTGCGGGTACAGTCGGGTACGGTCGAGTAGAATAAGTTAAACTCATACCTTCCCCATGGCTTTGTGGGTAGGGTCGGGTTTCAGGTTTCTGGCTTGGGTAGCCAGGTTTGATGAGGATAGGGCCTAGTATGGTATTTTTTGACATCCCTAATGGTTAGGGACCAATATGTAATGAATTATAATGATTTGGGATCAATTTGTGATGAGATGAAGGTTAGGGACTGATTTTGCAATGCAAATTAAAGGTTTGGGACCATTGGTGCCATTGGTGCCATTTAACCTAAAATAAAATATGGCCTGGCCTGGGTCGTGGACCACCTAACATCTACGTAACAAGGACTCCTGGGTAATTTACCAACCATGGGCCGGAATCAGTGATCTCCCACAAAATGCGTCACAATACAATTCCATTTTTGTCCTTTTTCTTGCCCAGATGAATCATGTGAATCCGTGGGAATAAGTTAATAACAGCCTTCAGAGTTAGTATCTTTGACGTTTCAATCATCAAATTTACTAACTTCACATGCAAGTCTGAAATGCCGTTGCAGAACCTCGGCTAGCCTTACATATGACCATGCCACTAGCCTAAGTTACATGGTGTTAAATTAACAGATCGTTTATCATTAAGAGACTGCCGGAAGAGGGAATCGAATGTGACCTACTCACGAGTAGTGGTAATTGGAAACTGAAAATTGGACAAGAGTTGGATTTCAAATGCTAGAAGTGAAAAACTTTGAGGGCTTCAAGCACTTATCGGTAGAATAGGGACAAAGACGAAGGGAACCCTGAAAGACCGTAAGAAGAAAAGAATACCAACAGGGGAAAAGGAATAGAAAAGCAGAATCCGCGCGTCTCGCTTCAATCGGCGAAAGCGAAGCGATGGCCCTGCAACTGTGGGAAACTTTGAAGGAGGCGATAACAGTGTACACCGGCCTGTCTCCGGCGACCTTTTTCACTCTTCTCGCGCTGCTGTGGGCCATCTACTATGTGGTGACTGGCCTTTTTGGGTCGTCCGATGATCACCATCAACGGCCCAGATCGTTGGAGCAGCAGATGGAGCCGCTTCCACCTCCCGTTCAGATCGGAGAGGTGACGGAGGAGGAGCTCAAGCAGTACGACGGCACCGATCCGAAGAAGCCACTTCTCATGGCCATTAAGGGCCAGATCTATGACGTTTCTCAGAGCAGGTATAGTGTTCTGTCGATTTTTTGGGGGGGGTGGGGTGGGGTGGGGTGGTTGTGGGTATTTGTCGAGGTAAAAATAGGTCAACTTTCATTCTCCCATTTCTGGGTCGGAGTTGGGGTTTTTGGGAGGTTTGAAGTCTGTTGGTCTGTTCTCTCTCTGTTCCAGCTTTCAGGCAAAGGAATTTTTTGGGGTTTTCTCTTTATTCTAAAGGAATGTTGCTTTTGAGGTCTCCACAGAATATCTTTTTTGCTTTGCCTCAGCTCTCTTATTGTGTTCTTTTGTTGCTTGGCGTTTTGGGAGGAACAAAAGGTTACTTTATAAAAAAGAATGATAAAAACTCAATATACTTGACGGATGAAGTTGATTGAAATATCTGTACATTGCAAACATGTGAATATCCATTTGAGAGACGAATTCAAATAGGAGGTTTACGGCTTAAACAGTCGAAATATTTTCCACTGGTAATGTTTGTGATTAGCTTTTTTCATTTGCCTGTTTAGGAAATGAAGTTTTGATTCGGTAATACTTGTTTTGGATAGTTCTGAAGTGAGAATTAGGCGTTTGTGATTTGATCGCTTGTGTTTAGCTTTATCACTTTTTTCAAATAGAGGAATAAGTTGAAAACCCCTTTTGCAGGGCAGAAAAGAAAGCTGGTGTGCTGAAACATTTAGAGAGTTAATTTCACATTTGTGTTCTGTTCCCTTTTTATGCTCCTCACTAGCCTGGATGATCAATTCACTTGTGTTTCAAAAGTGTACTACAGGAAACAACTCGAGCCTACTTTCTTTATATTTGATCATAAATTGTAGAGTATCATTTTCTATGCCTTTTCTATGCCATCTCTCTGTGACCCTGTCTCTGCCTGTAGTTTTATAGTTGAAATCACTACTTATTTGCAGATGGGTGTTCTTTTAGCGACTATGCCAGTAGTTGTTTAGTGCGATATAATGTACATGTTCTTTTTGGTTCCCAAGTAGGATGATCTTGCTTTTAAATTTATTCTCAAGTTTTTAGCACTCGCTTTTCGCTTCAAGTTCTAAATTCTATTGGATCGGCCAGAGAGCAACTTGGTTATTCCTCGGCTCTGGTTGTCTGTCAACTCATGTAATTAGGGAAGTGATGTTTTATTTCCATTTACATGATCATTGGCTGCTCGTGTCTGCTTGCAGAATGTTTTATGGGCCTGGTGGGCCTTATGCATTGTTTGCTGGGAAGGATGCCAGCAGAGCTCTTGCAAAGATGTCTTTTGAGGAAAAAGACCTTACTGGGGATATCACTGGTCTTGGACCGTTTGAATTAGAGGCATTGCAGGATTGGGAATACAAGTTCATGAGCAAGTACGTGAAGGTTGGGACTGTCAAGAAACTTCCTGTAACAGATGGGGCCACAAATGCCGAAGCAGCAGAAGCTACAGAAAATGGTGCAGCTCTGCCTGCTGAGGATGGTCCAGCACACGGTGCAGCGGCTCAGGGAACCTCCTCTGCTGATGATCAGAAGGAATGATGTACTGTTGAATGAAACGCTGATGCTGGCTGTACTATGAGTAACATTTTCTACTGCAGATCCAAAGGCCAGAGGAGAGATGGAGAGAGAGCCATGTATAATTAGATACTGTTACTTTCCAAAGCATTGTTTCTCTTCGGAAGTTCATCAGGAAATAAACAAAGAACGTCAGAACTCGGAAAAATAGCAGTAATATTAATATGTGTTTGGTTCTCTTCTCATCACTTAACCACCTCAGTCTGTCGTCAACAGTTTTTATCCTGTTCAAGCCATTGGTATTTGGTTTTGTTCTGTTTGGCGCTACATTAGGAACTAAAGGAGGGCTTAGTAGAGATCCAAATTCTTCATAAAATTATAAAATATCTGCATTTTGTTTTTGAAATTTAAAATGGTGAAGTCTATTGGAAGTCACCTAATTTATTTTTCATATCCTAAATGGGTATCTGACTTTTAAATTATTTTAGTGATATACTGTTTTTTCTATTGTATTTCCTAATCAAATACTTTTTATTAATTTCAATGTTAAATCCAAGGAAAAATGATGAAAAGACATTAAAATAAATTGTAAAATAACACTTATAGCACACTAACTTTTCCGATTAATAATTTTAAACCAAACAATTCTAAATCTATTGTTTATACACCTAATGTAACAAATCCCTATCTTTCTTGCTCCCTCTGCCCCTGTTCGCATCTCTCCTCTTGGTCCTTCTCCCTCCCTATCGGCTTCCCAATTGGAACCAAATCTGTTAAGTCAAAATCCGCCCATTCCATACGATGCTCAAATCAAGCCACGAACTAGCCCTTCCTCTTACCTCCATGATTAATTCTTTTTAGCTCAAGAGAACACCGAAGCAGGCGGGCAGGTGGAGGGACAGGAATGATGGGCTTTAAGATTTGGCTATGAGCCTCAAACTCGAACTCTGTAGCCTCGTTTCCAGCAACACTCCTCCTGCAGCCCAAAGCCGAATCGGATCCCAGTTGGGCCGCTTGTTGCATGCATGATCTATTTTTAAAGCTGGGGATGGGGCTTGTTCCCAAGTTGTGGTGGAGGTGAGGTCCGATAACGAATCAAGCGGTTGCTAGTTTCTAGGGAATAGGTTTCCTGGATCTTTGCTCCCCCAAAAGCTCGCTTCTTTCTCCTTCAGATTCCTCTTAGATTCCGGTCAAGAACATACAATTGTTCATCGGATTTGAGGCTGTCAATTGGTTGGAGAATTGGAGATTATAGTTCCCAAATGGAGGAGGAGAAGAATAGTTGGCTTAAGGAATCCGAGGCTGAGGAAGATATTCTTGTTTCTCTCCGGGATCATTGCATTTTGGCCATTCATTAAAATTAGTTAAATTTCATTATAAAAATTATAATTTAGAATAATATTTATTTTAGCTCATCTTTTATAAAAATTTTAGGTCTGTCCCTTGTTATAACTTCAAATCTGCGGTAGCTCTACTATCACCATGGAAGTCGGAAACATGGACCTGATGCCAAAAGTGCTAGTTAGGTGTTTGGTTGGGGTTAGACTAGAAATACATACTTCTGCGTCTATTTCTTGAGATGATGTTGGTCTTAAAATTAGACACTAGACGTTATAGTGGATCATTAAGACACTCAATCCAAAATCGTTTAATTAAAAATATACATGGGCCATTTGCTAGCTAGCTATAAGCTGTTGACATTGTCTTATCCATCACCCGACAGATTAAGTTTTCAATACGTGCCAAAGGAGTCTTGCTACATTTGATAGCTCCATTAACTTCATTAATTCATTTTCCTACTTCTCTAATTAATATCTCTACCGTCCTAAGATCTTATACTACGACTTTTAAGTCTTTTTAACAAATTAAACGAGAGACTCGGTACCACACACAATTGTATTTTAAGTTCTTGTAACATCAGAACGACTTGTCATTTCCCAAATTTGTCCTGCTCATGATGAGTGGTTAGGGCAATTCTGTCAATGCAGGGATGCCGTCGAAATCTTAACGTTTGCAGCATAAATACACGTTGAAAGGAGAACTCTGAGACATGCATGAGTTAGTTCAGGAGTTGATGTGTTCCTAAAACTAGTTAAGGTCATGAGGACATCATACCGTATTGTTGTGCTCCTGGTTTTGGTCATCACCGTCCTGGCAGCCACGATCGATCCTTGCAGTTGCCGGTCAGTAGGTTGGACTTGGCCGGCCAACCACGGAGCGGAAAGTGGACGGAAGAAGACAAGAGCTAGCAAGGTTTCAGTTCAGTCCTTTTATCAACATTTCTCTTCCGTCACCCGTGATCAACCTGCACCTGTGTGTTGCAACAAGATCGATGCAGCAGATAAAAAAGTCCCAACTGGACCGGACCCACTCCACAACTGAACTCATCATCCAAGCTCCTTCAATTCCTAGCTATACATATATGTCCTGTACTATATATATTTTAATTAGGATTGGTTTAGTGAGGATTGTACGAGATCACTGTTTCATGTCCACACGTGTTTGATTATATAGTATATGGCTTCGCCAGTAGAGTTTATGACAGGATTGGTTCAGATAATTCGGCGGACAGGATTATTTCTGTGTAACTAAAGCTTGCTACAAGCTTTAGTCACTGTTATAAGAGCTCTCTACTGCAGTATATTGCTTTTTTGGGGCCTCAGTTTTTTCTCTTTTTTCGCCCCCGCTAGTCCAGAAAGATGTTCAAAACTGCTAGTCCTCAATTTCTATGTGATGACATCATTTGACATTTATTTCTCAAACTTTGAAATTAGATATTTTTGCCATTGTCATAATAAGCACAAAAAAATTAAGTCGAAAGCGACTCTGACCGTAGGGGTTATGCACACACTACAGGCGGCAAGGGAATGAGTGTCTGGCACTGCTACTGGAGATTTGATGAGCAAGTCTGAGATTCTGTCATTAATATGACTACTATACATTACGTACGATATAGTAATTCTCAATCGCTGCAAGGCCTTAACAAAAGTGGCATCACCGTCCACCAAACGGTTTTCGGTCCTGAGTTTTTGCTCTCCCAAATATTGATGCCACTTCAATCGCCTACATCTGGTGGCACCTAAACAGGTACATATAACTCACAAGTTTGGTAGATTCAGTCACTGGAATTATTAACATGTCAATGCAATAACTCGTTGGCCTATGAATTTAAGACCTTTTGGAAATTTACTTGTGCTAGATTCGGCATTTTATATGGGCTTAAGTTGTTGATGGCCTATTTAGGCTTTCATGGTTTGAACCCTAACATTTCTCGTATTTTCCTGGTCCTTTGGCCATTAGATCAAAGGGCTCATCAGGATGATTGTCAAGTATTTTCGAATCAAAATCAATCACCCTTTCTTGGAATGCACCCAAGATGATTTTGTTTTTAACATTTTATACACAAAATCTTCATGGAAAATAAAGGGTATAAGAGTTATTTTACCACTTAATTTTTCTTATACTCAAAATCTTCTTAGAAAATAAGGGGTGTAAAAGTTATTTTACTACTACTTAATTTCTCTTATACTAAAAATCTTATTGGAAAATAAGGGATACAAGGGATGCTTTACTACCTGATTTCCCTTGCACTGGGGCCACACATCTAGAAATGACAATTGGGTGAGTCAAGCCATTTAGATTCATGTTTAATTGGATTAGCATAAATCTGGGTCGGGTTAATGCTAGGTTATTTGGGTTTGAATTAATTTTGGGTTGGATTGAGTTTATTTGGGTTTTGATTCAGGTCATTTCGTGTTCAGGAATTTCAGGTCTGGATTGTTTAAATTTGAGTTTTCTCAATTTTCACTTCAATTGAATTTGGGGTTCATGTCAGATTTGGGTCATTGACTTTTTTAGTAAAATTGGATGGATCGAGTCAGATTTTATTATCCTTACACACATCACCTAAATCCTCAACTAGCTAATCAATAGAATGAAATCCTGATGTTGGCGTTGTGGCTTGAAGTGTAACTAGTCATTGTTATATGGTGGTATTCATGTCACTTTGCTTTGAAAGATAGTAAGTGCTCCTCTTTGTTTTGAAGTAAAAAAAGATAGTAGTGCTTTTTGTTCTCTTTTCAACTATATGTTATTAGTTTTATTTTGTAAATATCTATACTGGTGTGGTATAAAAAATGAATTGGTATAAAAAAAAAGAAAAAAAAATATGAAAGAAACAAACTTTATAGTCTCCTGTCCTAGTTCAAAAGTCCACTTTCATTTTTAGATTGAAGTTGGGCCCTTGTATCTCTTTAACATTTTGTGTGTTTAAGAGTAAATAAAAATTATATCTTAAACCACACAATTTAATGTACATGTACATTTTTTTCAATATTTTGAATTTTTTCCAGTTAAATAAAGAACTATAACAATTTAATAGTCATCAGAACAATAACATAAACTTTAATCATTTGGACGGAGGAATTACTGTTTTTGAATTCAAACACAAAAACACGAAGCCAAATATATACTTTGGGAAGAAAAAGACAATCATGTACATATATATCTTTTGGGAGAACCCACAATCTAACTCAAAGTACTCCTATTAAGTTGGGTTAGAGTGGGTATAAATTGATTATAGGTCACTAGTTGATTCCACAATAGGAAAAATCATCAATTTTTATGCTTAGTTCTAGTTTCATATGAAACAAACCAAATTTTAATCATATCTGAAATACATGTATAAATATTTTATGATTAGATTTATGTTGTTATTGAATTGCTCATGCATTTATGTACTGAAAGTTATATTATGAAGGTAGTATATGTCTTTTAAACTGAAACTTAATATTAACTTTTCCAAACTCATGACTTAGGCAACCCTAGCTAGTCTGCATAGAAGAAAGTGAAATGAATTGTGAACCTAACAAGCGGTAGAACATGTAGATTCAATACTAAAAATCCCCTGTTTACCAACACGCAGCTACCAACTGCTGCGCGTTGGTAAACTGAAGTTACTAACGCGAAGCCGTTGGTAAACATACGTTGGTAATCGATTCGTTGAAAATTTTTTTACCAACGCGCAAAAATTAACACGTTGGTAAATTTCAACGCATGCACGTTGGTAATATGCACGTTGGTAATTACCAACGGTCAGGAATCGGCCCTGTTTTTCAACGCGTAATTGTAGTTACCAACGTTCGCTGGTTAGTAATTAGTAATTACCAACGCGCCTGGCAGTTGGTAATTACCAACGCGCCTGGCAGTTGGTAATTATCAACGCGCAAAGCAGTTGGTAATTACCAACTACTGTAAGTAGAAACTTACTAACGCGTGCGAGTTGGTAAACGGCCGTTGGTATTTACCAACGTGAACGCGCATTGGTAATTCACATTTTTAGTTCCGGGCGATGGTCGTTTCGTGTTTTTCCCTATTTGAAACGGAGATACTAATTCCAAAGTTCCCCCAGCATTGCTAAGCAATCAAAATTACACAAATTAGCACACGCAATTTTCATCAAACATTCTCTAATACATCATAATTATAACAAGTACATATATGTCTGGAGCAAACCATACAACATTCAATGGTCAACACATCTCAGGAATTTCAACTGAGTTTTAGGTGTAACAATTCTTGTCTAAGTCTGATGACATAAGAAATTATGAAATGATGTACCTGTTGAAGAGGACCATCAAGGAGTCCCGACTATCTCCTCATCCTCCGACTCCGAGTCATCAGGATACCGTGGAACTTGTTGAGCTGGCGGGCACAAAAGGTTAAGCGAACGACAAATAAGCTCCAACTGAGCCCGGTTCACCTCAAATGCAGCTCTATTTGCCTCTATCTCTGCTTTCTGTCTCCTCTTAATTTTCTTGAGCTTCTTCTCGTACACGGCATCCCTTCGCGCTTTCTTCTCCGCCATCACCTTCTGTACTTGCTCGTTGAATTGCGGTGTTTGTGTGATGTCGATAGATGGGATGGCACCTGGCAGTCGGCGGCCCGTTATGACACACTGCTCAGATCCTAAACCAAAAACACGACCTCTCTTTCTCCCTCCAGATGCAGTACTAATTATTGCAAGTTCATCAATGGGATAGATAGTTGGAAGAGAAGATACAAACCAGGGGAAAAATGTTTTTCCTTAGAAGATAAAAATAACACCCACAAAAAATTATGTTTACACATTGACACAAAAGTTAAAGTAAAGTTTGGTGGTTACTAAAGTAAATGGAAATGACATAGGTAGTGAAGTTTAATATTGAGTTAATAAAGATAACAAAAGGATAAAGGATTGAAACGCATTTAACTTAAAAAATTGTAGATAAACAAAACCTAGAGAAAGTCTTTATAGTTTTCCTCTCTATAAGCTGCAGCCCCCAAACTTGAGAACCTGTCAACCCTATACATAATTACTATCTGTATTATTATAGGTATAGTATAAGTATGAGTCAAATTTAATTACTATGGATATTATTGTACTTAATACTATAATTAAAGTAATTATTATATATAATTAGTATTGGTATTTTTATAAGGATCATAAATAATAATATTATTATTATAATTGTTATTGTTATTATTATCATTAGTATAGCCAGTATTCATATAATTAATAATAATAATAATAATAATAATAATAATATATTACATTATTATTATTATTATTATTATTATTATTATTATTATTATTATTATGTTTTCGACGTATTATTATTATGACTATTATTAGAACTATTACTGTTATTATAATTAATTGGTACAAAATTTTTTGTTTTGTATTATTATTATAATAATCATTATCATTAATATTATTATTATTGTTGTTATATTTTTCATATTATTCTTATTATTAAGCGTATTATTACATTATTATTATTCTCATTCTTATTGTTCTTATGATTAACGTAATTATTATTACTCTGTTTCATTATTATTATTTTCTAACTTTTGCGGACCTGTCAACCTTATACATAATTACTATCTGTATTATTATGGGTATAGTATTATTATTAGTCAAATTTAATTACTATGGGTATTATTGTACTTAAGACTATAATTAAAGTAATTATTATATATAATTAGTATTGGTTTTTTTATAAGTATCATAAAAATTATAATTATTATTGTTATTATTATCATTAGTAAAGCCAGTATTCCTATAATTAATAATAATAATAATAATAATAATATTATTATTATTATTATTATTATTATTATTATTATTATTATTATTATTATTATTATTATTATGCTTTCGACGTGTTATTATTATAACTATTATTAGAACTATTACTGTTATTATAATTATTTGGTACAAATAATTTTGTTTTGTATTATTATTATAATAATCATTAGCATTACTATTATTATTATTGTTATTATTATTCTCATTCTTATTGTTCTTATGATTAACGTAATTATTATTACTTAGTTTCATTATTATTATTTTCTAACTTACTACTCCTACTACGTACTATTCTTAATTATTATTATTACTATTAGTATGTTTATATTATTGGGTACATCTTATTATAATAATAATTATTATTAGTATGATTATTTTATTATTGTTATTATTACCCAACACTAAATCACTCAAACTAAAGCTTATATAAGTCAACTAATTACGATCTAAAAAATATAGAAAATAAATGAAATAAACAATCTATATGAAAATTGAAAATACCTATCTTCAACATAATTAAATACCATAAATAAATTTCATTTTCATATTTTTAATCACTAAAATTACCCATAAATAAAAAATAATTAACACAAATAAATGGGAAAAAACAACTAAAATAACCAGAGCAATGTAGAACCACAGTCATAAAACATAAATTTTAATCACAACATAAATAGTAAAATACAATTTTTTCCCTAAAAAAAATTCAGATTTAGAAAAAAAAACTTAAAAACGTACCTCTACCAACTTCAGCAGCTGAGGAATAACAATGACAAGCTATGGAACCTCAGATAAGAGTTGACACAATGATGGCATCAAAATCAAACCACGGTTTTTTGCAACAATATACCTTAAAATAAAAAAATACATATTAAATATACACATACCCGTCAATATAACAAGCAGATCTACTAAACGGAGGGCAAAACGGCCGAAGAACGACCTCCGTCGGCGGCGTCGGCGACTGAAGCTGTGCGAGCTCTCTCTCTCCCTAAAAATGTTCGAATATGGCCGACTGATGCTAAAGGAGGAAGAAGATGGATTTAAAACACAATTACCAACGGCTAGCCGTTGGAAAGTTACCAAATTAAACGCACCATTTCATTTAAAAATTTACCAACGGCTAAGTTAACCTTTAATAACAGACTGACTCGACTACCAACGCGGGGAAGTTGGAAACTTACCAACGGCTAGGCCGTTGGAAAAAAAAATTAAATAAATTTTTTTTTTACTGTTCTACCAACGTGTGCACGTTGGAAATTGACACCAACGGTCCTACGCGTTGGTAATTTAACAAAAGTTAGTAGTGATTACTACCGTATCCAAGTATAAGGTGGAAATGTGTCATGCTACAGTGGCCAGCCTAGTAATGAGATTACAAGTGTGAGAGGTTATAGTAGTTGGTTTTGTTTAGTTCTCGATTTTTGTGTGGTTGGTTGAAATTTTCTGGAAGCATAACTATGTTGAGTTAGTTCAGTTCTACTAGAAACACAACACAATCCGACCCATGTTCACGATACTTTTGGACATAATTAAAGAAGGGCCATAAATATACATAGTTAAACCTGAAATTGGACAAGCTATATCGTGCATCCCGTATTGATTAATTTCCTTCATCATATCACCAGTTTTAGGCTTTTAGCTGTTTGATAATCTCCCAACTACGCTATCTCTCTCTCATTTCGGCTAAATCCCCAACTAATTCCTGAAAAATTAGGATTTTGGTTTTTTTCCCATAAGCTAAACTTGACTCCAAAAAATGCTTAAACATAAAAAATTCATGAATGAGGTTTTTTAAATATATTATTCAACCTCATATAAGATATTTACCTATCTAAAATAATTGCACGAAACAAACGAATTAACTATTTAAAGGAAGGAAATTCAAAATATAACATAATTCTTAAACCCGATCTGTCACGTAATATTGTGACTCTAAGGTAGCTCATATGTTAACTTGGACCATTACCTAAGGTGGTACCTAAGGTAGGGTAAAATTGGAGCGGTATTTAAGAAGAAGAGAAGCCATATACTCTCTCATTCTAAAATTCATTCTAATATTCACTTTTTAATAATTAATGTATGATTTTTTATTTTTAAAATTTTATGGTATAAATAAAAAGTTTTATATATAAATAATAAATAAAGACTTATAGTTTCTAAATGTATTTTTTTTATTTTTTTTATAATAAATAATAATATGAATAAATTCAAGTCAAACTATTTAAAAAAACTAGATGTTTCAAAAAATACAGGAAGAAAAGAGTATTTAGGTTTGATGATGGGAGAGGTATATATTTACCTTAACAAATTCATTTATATATATACATCGATGGGTCCAAAAAGCTATATATAATTTTCAATATAGTTTAACGTCCCTGTCAAGTAGCGTTTCATAGTTTTGTTTTGTAGGTATATATAAAGAGTTAATATCTTATGCACCACCAGTGCAATTCTTTTTCACCATCAACAGTTAATTTTGGTAATTTTTATTAATTTTAGTGTTTGTTTCTATCTGAAACATTATCTTCCCATCTTCGTTAAATTAAATGTTAGTTGATGGACACTTATTTCTCCTCAACTGACCAATTTCTTTCATCAATGCAACCCCAATTTGGCTCTTCTGCGTTGATTGTGATCAGAGGCAACAGTCATCATCCCTTGTCCCTTGATTAGCAACAAAAGCTTTGTGGAGTAGATATTTGTCTTAATTGATATTGATTTTTTACTAGGCATCGTGAAACACAAGGTATCTTTCTCCTCAGATTTTATCTAGAGATTCTATTTAGGGCTAGAAGCGTGTAGAATAAGAAATCACTAATAAGAAGAACGTGGAATTAGAAATCAAGTTTTTACTTGACTATCAACCTATATGTATTGCTTCTTCTTATGATTGTTTTTTCTCAAACAACTTATCGTGTGTAAGGTACTTCAATTGCTTGTTGGAACCATGCATAAATTGATTAATTTGTTGTTTTGCTACCATTTTGCATATCCATTTTTGTTCAACTGTGAATGTTTTGCTGCTGCTCTCACTAGTTAGTAGGGATGCCAACAGGTATTTGCCCTCGATGGATATCCTACTATATCAGATAAGATTTTTTTTTACAATTAAATGAATTTGGAGCGGATATGAATTTTATTTTATTTTTTTTGTACTCGGTGGATATGGGTAGGATGCAGATTTAGGCTTACACACACACACACATATGCTAAGAGCAGTATAATAGTTTACAAAACAATTTAATTAACTTAACTAATTGTAATCGCAACTAAATTTGACTAGTTTTGTTATTGTTGTACTGTGTGAATTGGTGGTTCAGTTGTAGCTGTTTCTTTAGAGAATTTTCCTTTGGTTTAATTTCTCTTTAATACGGACATGTTGTTTATTTTACTAAATCCAATTCAGTGGCTATTTAAAGTTTTTCGTTTGCTTGTATGCTTAGTCTAGTTTTTTTGTTCTGTGCATCATGGTTCACTGCTTCTTGTTGAAGCTTTTATTTGTTGTTTCTCAGGATCCTTAGGGGTGTTTAACTTCCTTGTGTTATGTTGGTTTATATCAATAATATCTCTTTTCTCAAAAAAAAAAAAATAAAGTTAGGCAATGTCTAGGGATTGCGTGTGAATCGGCAAGAAATGGATGGACGCACGACTGGAAGGAGTTGATGGATTGCGTGTGCGAGGTGCCGGTGCTGGCATTTGCAGGCATTTTTGACGAATATTTCGTGATTGCGACTTTGGAAACAAAGTCAGCGTTGACATTTGGAGCTCCCTCTATAAACTTTTAATATTTTAGAGATTAATGCCGCTCCATTTGTAGACACATGTGGGTGCGGGGCTGCAACTCCGAGCCAAGCACTACTAAGAACAAATCAAAATCACAGAATAATCAATACGTGTTCCTTTTTTCTTGATCACAAATTAATAAGCAAGAATAGACTAATTATTATACGGCATTAATTTGGCTGTTCAAAGTCAAATCTATTGTTAGCCGACAGCCACCGCATGTCTCTGTGTGTGTGTGTGTGTATATATTCACGCATCGTATTAGTATACCGGAGAAAATGAAACCTGCAATTTGATAATTTGCTCCTCTTTTGATATACTATATATCAACATTCTTCTTCATTTCTCTTCTTCTTCTTCTTAAAAATATATAAGCTACGTGTTCCCGATGGGTATGGGGGCTCAAAGCACATGGCTTCTACCATGGTTGGTGGCGATCGTATTGGTGATATATATCCTAGACGACGTCGAGGTTGTTGATGGCCGGCCAGTGAGAAGCGGCGTGGAGGCAGATAAGGAAGAGTATTTGAAGATCAAATACGAGAAATATGCTCCCATCTTCTTGACAAGCTTGTCTGCCATGTCCAGGGATCATCATCGGAATAAGGCAATAACACCGCCAGCGTTAGGCCAAACCCAGCCGGAGGTTGTCACGCTCCACGCAGTTTCACGTCATCTGGTCCCCGGTGGACCCAATCCGCTTCACAACTTATAAAAAATCATCGATATTAGTATTCCTGTTTGCAGCTGGCTACCGCATTTTCTACTTGCCCCATGCTGCAAAATTTTCATCCTCAACCTTCTGCTAATTTGCTCCCTTTACGGTATATATTATCATAGCGTGTGTTTTTTGTTTGTAAATACCGGGGGATGTCCCGAAGCCATGCCGTACACTATATTTATTCAAGAATTTTGTAGAGCTAGCAGTTTTGTTGTATATTGTTTCTCTTTTTTCTCTCTCAGCCGGAGCCAGTGGGTTACTAGGGGGTGTTTGGCCCTTAAAGAGTTTTGTAAATTATGTATATTATATATATGTATATGTAAAGATAAAAGTCAAGAAACTTAATTATCTCTTCTGTGACCCTCTTCAATCTTTTAATTATTAATATAGCAATAATTTTAAGAAGTAAAAATGGTAAATGGTAAATAATTTTCCCTTTCTTAATTATTGAAATTCTTCATATATAAATGCTTGTGGTTGACTTGTGTGAAAGGGATGGGAAAAATCCAACATCAAACAATTGATAATCATATAGCATGTTATTAAATTTCAAATTATTCTGTTTTTTTTTTTTTTTGCATTATTCAAATACATTTACCTCTCTCATAAAATTCTCTCTCTCTCTCTCTCTCTCTCTCTCTCTCTCTCTCTCTCTCTCTCTCTCTCTCTCCCTCTGTTTTGTGTGTGTGTGTGTGTTCTTTATACACTTATATTTTTGTTGACACCCAATTTTTTTTCTGGCTTTATTTTTTTTTATTTTTAGGTTAGAAAATTTAGTTTAGGGGGCATTTTTCTTTTTAGGGGGCAATTTGGTTTTTTTCGGTTATTTTATAGTTTAGGAAGTTTGTATGATTAGATGTATTTAAATTAGATTGTCATGTCATGTCATGAATTTTTAGGAATTTAGAATGGCCATCTAGAGTAAAAATAGGAATTAATTTAGTTTAGATACTAATTTGAAGTCCTAAAGATTTTGTAGGGTCAATTTAGGCAAAATGGAAAGTTTGGGTGCAAACCGAGAGTTTTTATGAAGTTTTAGGAAAAATTGAAAATTTTGGGGCAAATCTGCCAAATCCCAAGAGTTTGAGGTAAATCTAGCAAACTTATAAAATTTTGGGCAAAATCTAGTGGTTTAATTAAGTTTTGAACTAATTTGACAAATCATGAAAGTTTTGGGTTAGATTGAAATCTCCTATGAAATGAAGGACCAGAGAACTAACCTAAGTGTTTTGTTGGACTTAAACTGGTATTATGGCCAAATTAGCGGCAACTCCTAAAAACTCGTTGCTACAATTTCATTTCAAATTTTTTTAGGAGTCATTACTAATCTCAATTTCTTTTGAAAGCTAATTCTCAGCATATGAAAGAAATCTACATATTCTATAATTTTTTAGCAAAACATAATATAAATAGTATATTAATTAATCACATCATTAATTAAGTATCACTATATCATATAGTTAAGTTCATTTTTAGCAAAATGGTAATTAGTGTTCTATAATGTTTTAGCATACCTAATAAAAAATTAATAAATTTTAGTTATTTTTTACAATATTTCAAAAATCAAAATTCTTAAAATATATTACATTAATAAATGTGAAATTTGGTTTTGTATTCAATAAATGTATTATGCATTAATATCTAACATTTGACCTGTATATAGAGTAGAAAGTAAATATGTTAATAAAATAAAATATAAATATAAATTTAATTTTGGAAAATTTTTCTTGTCCTTTGAAAAAAGCATTTTGTAAATGCACATATTTTTTCTAGAATTTTTTATAAATGTAATTTGACCACCAAATAAGATTACTAAAACTTTGTCTAACCTAACTAAAAATAAAAAGAAAAATAACTAACACATTAATATAGGCAAAGCAATAATCTCGAATAGGTTAAAGCATGATTCTCAGTATTTATAGGATACAGTTGGTGGAACAATGAGGGAAAAGAGAGCCAAGACCAAGATTCACAGTTTCCAAGAAAAAGATTATAAATTTAAGCTAGATAAATTTAAAATCTAACTGTTAAAGGAATTACCACCATTAACCCCAAAAAAGACCCACCAAAATGCGAATAAGAAGGAGAAGAAGAAGAAGACAAAGAAATATCCAAACTAAGAAAAAGGAAAAATGAAATAAATATCCACCGTGAATTTTCACCCAACATTTGAATATAATACTCAGAATGCTAATGGTGGCCCTATGACAATCCAGTTGATGGCTTAAACTACGGGCTTGCTTGAGGTTTTTCACAGGGAACAAAAGCCTTACACTTATTGAATACATAATTAAATAGTAATTAAAAAATAATAAATGCATAACACATTTATTATATACAGAAGTAAGTTTCACATTTATTGGAGTAATATGCTTTAAGAATTTATGATTTTTTATTTTTTTGTAAAAAAATAAATATAACTTATTAATTTTTTTATTGGGTAGGCTAAAAAATTATATAACATTAATTACCATTTAGCTAAAAAAAGTACTTAAGTAATGATATAATGATACATAATTAATGATGTGCTTAATTAATATATTATTTGTATTATGTGTTGCCACAAAATTATAGAATGTATAGATTTTTTTCTTATGGAGAGAATTGGTTTTTCAAAATAAAATAAGATTAATTAAAATATATCTATCTTAAAATGCAATATTTCTTTATTTGAACTAAATGAAAATGGATAAGATGATAATAAAAAAAAAAGTCCAATGAGTCCTACATCAATTAAAGGTCAGATCAAAGGGAATTCACAAAATCAAACAAATAGTAGCATCCTAAACCAGTGTTATAAGCCGGATTTGACTAGCAAGTTCGAGTGGTTTTACTATGAATCATTGCTTTTCATAGTTTGACCATTGGCTCATTATAATTTGGCAAAATTAGTAAAAAAAATGTTCATAACCACTTAAAACAACTAAGTCAAATGTTCATAACCACTTAAAACCACTAAGTCAAACTATGAATCAAAATAATTTTTATTTAAGATAGTAGGTGAACTAGTAGTTTTCAACCAGCAATTTGTAACATTGTCACAGACTAGACAAAAAGATTGCAGATAATCTAAAAGCATTGCCAAGCTAGTTCAGTTCCAAGTAATCGAACCAGTTCTTCTAGTTTAAATCATCTGATAAGTCTGCTAGACAACCTTTGAAATACAAAAGTTCATTTAATTTTCTTTTAATTCATAAAAAGTAAACAACAACAACAATGAAAGCTTTTTTTAATTCGAGTTTTGCTCTATTTGCCTTGGGTTACTTACAACATGTAATAAGCACACTTAAAATAATTTAATGTTTCGATGGTAATAAGCTTAGTTACCATAATCTATATATGGGGCTAAATTAAACTCTAGTTCACAAATTCTATTTTATGAGCGGATTCAATGTGAATTCATGAATTGCACAAGCTGAATTCACAAACTCCATAACAAATTAGAAAATAGGCACAAAATCTACTTTATTACTCATTGTCCCTATAGCTATTGGAAGATAAAGCTTTGTAGCATTTCCAAGATGACCACACCACCAAATTCTTTTTGATATACTCATTTATTCAATATCATTTAATAAATTTTCTTTTCTCTTTTTGTTGTTTTACTACTACTATTTTTGATAAATACAAACCTAAATATTTTTGAAGAATTGTTATTGAGAATATTATTAGCTGTCAATAATATTTTCAATAATAATTTCAACATTTTTATTTAGGCATGATAGCATTTGACCTTAACCCAAAACCTGAACCCATATGTTGGGCTATATTGTTGGGTCAGTGGATGAAATAAGTAAGATTCAAGTTGACTCGAATCTGACCTAATCTAAAGAAGTCAAAATTGGGTTGGTTTGTCAAACCCAAATTAACCTAAAACAACCCAATTCTCCTATTTCCAGCCCAATCCCAGCTACATACCTAACCATTTCTAACCTCCCTCACTTTCAAGTCTCACCCTCACTCCCACTTTCACCTCATCGTTACCTTTACATGTCTGCCTTCCCTAGCCAATTACCTAAACTCACTTGCTCCTTATTTTCCTATGTGAAAACCTCTAATAAACCCTAGAAGATTACTTGTATTTTATTTTAATACTTTTTTCTCAAAAACCTCTAATAAACCCCAAAAGATTGCACGGCAGAAAACAGAGATGCCATTCTTTACCCTAGCAATGGACGTCTTGTTTGATCAGAAGGAAGGCTTTACGGTGGTATATGTGTAGGATTAAGGATCGTCTTCCACTCCACCTCAAAGACAAAAACAAAAAGGACAACCTTATACTTTGGATCTCTCAAGTAAGGCTGCAAATGAACCAAATGAACATGAACAAGTCTATTCATGTTCATTTGTTTAGGTTTCAATCGAATATGAACATGATTACAAATAAACCTTGTTTTTATTCATTCATTCATTTGGTTAACTGGGTGTTTGGTCCATTCATAAACAATATTAAACGAACTAAATAAATGAACATGTTTGTAAATGGAAATAAATGAACACATTCAAGAACTTAAATAAACAAAAGCATACATAAACACACAAAAAATATATATTTTGGTCTAAGTGACCAATGAAAACCTAAACTTAAAACAAGATAGGGATCATATATGGATGGTATATATAGACATAAATGACTATATATATTAATATAAATAATAAATATATAAATGAACAATGAAAAACAACTCAAACATAAATGAATAATAATCAAACTGTTCATGAACGTAAATGAACGAGCATAGCCTTGTTCATATTTATTCATTAAAATAAATAAACAGAAAATTGTATTAATGTTCATTCATTTAACTTAATAAACAAACATGAAGAAACTTCCATTGAATGGTTTGCTGAAAGCCTTGTTCATTTACAGACCCACTCTCAGGTTGGAGATCCCAAAGCCTTCATGATTCTAATTCTTAATCAATGACTTGAATAAGGCAAGTTTGTTAAGAGTTTTGAGCTTTAGAGGTTCATCAAGAAGCACCACAACCTTTAATGCTATAAGCATTTTATCAAGGTATGCATTTTGTTTGCCTATACTTTAATGATCCTATTTTATTGTTTAAATTCAAATTTATGTTTCTAGGTTTTTGTCCTTTTTATGTAACATGAAAATAATGTTTCTGTTACTTAATTTTCTCTTTTATCTATTCATTCTTTTCTTAATGGACTGGCACATTTTGGCAATTTATACCTTTTCCTCATGAAAATTTTATGTTCTTGTTCATAGAGATATGTGGCTACTATTCATGAGTGTCAAGCATTAGTCTGATCAATTGCTTGATCTAGCATGCCAATTGTTTGATTAATTGCCTGATAAAGACATGTTGTGCTATAATGCAATGATTGGAGGGGTTGTTATTAACCACTTTGATCATGAGGCACTCAAACTCTTAGGAAGCTTAGGCATTTACCCGAACCAATCCATGACAAAGTTAGAGAGTTGAGGAAGAAGATGGTTCTTGTGTTATATTTTTTAGTTCATGATGAGTGTATTTAAGAGTATACAATTCAATGATGAATTGTGTAATTTACTATTTCAATTGGCTAAGTCATCTAACATGTTATGAAATATTTCATGAGATAAAAGTATATTCTGGTCATTAGTTTCACAAGTGGTTAATTTGTCCTTCATTGCAACCTTTAGTAACTAATATTCCTTAAAGAGAAATTTGGATGACCGATTTAACTACAAGATGACAATAGTGGGGGTTTTGCACTGGAGAGCAAACATGGGTGAGTGATTTGTCACTTTTTCCAATATGTTAGGATTATCCTTATTTCTCTTACTAAATAAATATGTCATTTCATTTTAACCTGACTAGATGACACATGTCTTTCTATTATATAATACTTCATCCATCCCATATATATTAAATAATTTGGTTTGGCATGAATATTAAGAAATTGGAGAAAGTTTGTGTTATTTTCACCATTGCCCTTAACTTTTTATACATAAATCGAGAAAGTATGAAAAAATGAATACTAAAATAATAGTTTAAAGAATAGTATGTTAAAATAATTTACTAAATATGAAAATATTGTAAAGATTTTAGACTGTCCAAAATAGAATATGTTGCAATAACTTTTGACTTCTCCCATAATAATAGTTATTTTTTAATATTTTAATTGCTCCAATTTTTTACCATGTAGCACCTTTCTTTTATAAATGCAATTTTCGCCAAATGTTGTATTTAATACAAATTTTGTTTTTGAATTTCAAAATGTAAAAGTATATGCCTTAACCATTAAATGGGCAAAAACTTCAAGTTAAGCCTAATTTCTTGTGATGTTAGGTAGTTACGTGGCAACAGTTATATAACTTATACACTAAGTCCTAGTCAATTATCCTACTAAGTTAAATATATACAAACCAATGAAAGGAACTTTTTTCATTTTTGCTTGTTGATACTTAATTACGCAATAAAAGTGAAAAAATACTGCCAGCAAATATTACAGTGGTTAGATTTTGAGCACTAGTTTGTAGGTTCACCAACTTCAGCTTGCAATATTAAAGGGTAATATGAGTAACTTTAATCACTTTACACAATATTTGTCAAATCTATAAGTTGACATTTTTTGTTCATTGTTACAAATACCTTTCAATTTTATTCAATTTGCTAATACCTTTTGCATATCCAATCTCCAAAAATAAGTAACATCATAATTTTGGGTTCTAAGTAACATGATATTATGGTTGAAGAAATTCACAATAAACTATATTGCCGTTATGCAACTATAAACCAATATGTAACTTTAAAATAATCTTCGTAAAAATTGACAATAAAAATAAGTGAATATGCAAAATTAGTTATAATAGTTTATTTCTTTACATTTTAGACATGTTATTAAGAAATATCAAATTTTATATCACATACCTATAGATTACCCATGTTGATTATCTATATAAATTGCCACTAATCTAAGCTAATCTAATTTATACTATTGGATTTGTATTTGAACAAAAAACATAGTTATTTTCCTGTGTACATATGTGTAATTAAACATAGGAACTTAGCAACAGACCATTAAAACCTTTTCACATTGAGAATGTATGCATGGACTTTTTTACCATAGACAACAACTCGAAGGAACCCATACTAGTTTGTTTTTTTACTGTTGCTCCTTCATTTGAAGAGACCTTGGTATGAAAAAATGAGGTACATACATGTACAAAATATCCATTCTGCCTACATGTTTCATTGGTAAAAAAGAATTCTTGATTTGCCTCACATGTACCTCTCTCTCATCTCACGTACATGTACCTTTTCACGTTCCAAAGTAGACTTGTTTTTTTTTCTTTATTTTTTTACTAACTCTTTGTTTCTTTTTTTTATTTTATTGATCACCCTTATTTTTATACATACAATTATTTATCAAAGTGTTAATATAATTTATAAAAAAAAGTGGAATACCTACTAGTGTAGAATAATATAAATATTTGTTCTTTTAAATTAACAAAAGAATATAACTAAAATACATTCTAGACCTACCTACTTAATCACTTGTTTCTTGCTTAAATTATACTACCTCCGTCCCACATTCTTTGAAACAGTTGAGTTTTGGCCATAGTTTGACTTAAATTTATTTATATTATTGGTTGTTAGAAAAAAATTAAAAAAAATATATTTAGAAACTAGAGGTCTTTATTTATCATTTATATAGAAATTATTTTTTATTTATATACTAAAAATTAAAAATAAAAAATCATAGATTAATTGCTAAAAAGTGAGTGTTTCAAAGAATATGGGACAGAGGAAGTCATTTTTAGTAGAATAAAACACCAATTGCTAAAAAAAAATATTTATTATAAAATAGTTCAGGTGTCTACAATAAAATATATATGTGTTTACTATTTTAAAGATGAACATGAAAACATAAGCAAACAAATTCCAAAGCTACTTTTTGATCATTGATTATTGTTCTTACTTAGAAGATAAAAAAAAAATTAATTATTAACATACAAGAAAGCAAAATTCAAAGTGTTTACTATGATTCATAGAAGTGCCTACTGTAATATAGATATGTGCCTGTTGTAAAACAGACATGTGTCTACTATTTTAAAGATGAACAAAAACATACCTAAATAAATTCTAAAGTTACTTCCATGATCATTGATTCTTGTCCATACTTGGAAGATTATAAACACCAATTACCAATATATAAAAGTACTTGAAATAATATGAATGTAATTTGTTCTCTTTTTGCGTATTTGAATTTATTTTTATGTGTCTGAAATAATACCTTAAAATGCTTAAAATGTATGTTAGATGTGTCTGAATTGACAAGTTGATGTGTCTATATGCTTTATAAGTAAAACGACGTTGGAAAAAATATCAAATCACAAATAATAAAAAGATCAAAATGTGTTTGAAAAAAAATATAAAAAATTGTCTGAATTAGTGAGTGGATGTATCTAAAATAACATCTAAATATGTCTACACACTTTGTAAACATAATATTAATGAGATGTGGATAAAAATCATGAAAGTTAAGATTAAGCACATCTAGCTAATAATACAAATGGTTCTCTATATTTCTTTAGGCACAACTCATTAGTCTATTAGATATATCTGGTACAAGTAAGTGACTTTTTGACAAATCTATAATATTTCAGACATATCTCTATAATACTTTAGACACTTATCAATATTTTTTTAGACACATCTCTAAATTAGTGCAAGTTAAATTCCAGCCAGGGTTTTTAGGCATAAACAATCGCCGATTTTGCTATCTTTTCCTCACCAAAAACATCGCATATTTGTGGCTTGTTGCCAAGTTCAATCGAATTTATGAACACAAGAACAATAAATTCTAAAAAATATGAAAAACATATTAAGAACAAATTCAAAATTGAAGCTGCATAGTACAAATAAGCTTTGAGAAGTGGCTGAATGCATTGAAGTGAAACAACCTGCAAGAAAAAAAAAAGAGTGAACAGATTAAATGTAATAATAAAAAATCAACCAAAAATTCGCTCACGCAAGTTGAATTGATCTCACAAAGCAGATATGTACTTGGTTGCAAGGGAGTAAGAGAAGAGCAATAGAGGATTAAGAGTTAAATGAGAGTTAGAATCAAAATGAAGGGTATGAACTTCCACGACCTCAGAGAGAACAATGATGGCAGCAAAGATTATTGGAAAGACAATTGTAAAGACATTGCACTATGTTTCGAATCTTCCTTGATAGGAGGATTGTCACGGCCGCTGTGGTCGTGAAGCTTGGAGATTGGAGATAATGAAGATTCTAGAAATCATTTGAATTGCAACGGTGTTTCGTGATCTAATTTCCAGCATATGAAGGAAATTAGACAAAATAGCTAGGGTAAAATTGTCATTTGTGTGTTGTGCCCAGATGAACATATGCACACATTATCGCTTGTACAAAAAACATATTGAATTTATATTTTCATTCCCATATTTAACTTTAATTGACACCAAGAATAGAATAGATCAGATAGTTAAGACTTAAGGTACATCCTGGGGACTAATACTTCAATTTTGAAAATTGTAATCGAATGCAATTTCTTGATGAAAATGGTTGGTAACCCAACAAAGTCTTATGTCTGCTAGGATTAATTCTCTGTACAAAAAAAAACCTCTTACTGGAGTCCATGGTAGTGGAGTCCGATTCTTTATTCTTAGTAATTGAAATTCACAAAGATAACCCCATCATTGTTTTATTTTGGGCTTTCCTTAATGAAGTCCGAGTTATAGAGATTTTCTTTACTTCTTGTTCCTTTAGTTTTGTTAAACATTCTACGAAGGGAGCTGTCTATATCCTCAGGTGTGATTGTTGCATGCCTTGAGCTGATTTTAATAAAGCAACCCATTCCATTAAAAAAAAAAGACCTCTTATTGATCCATTTTCTTCAAAAACAACAATCCGCCAATTAGACGAGTGATGAAACTGATCACCAGACAAAGGAAGTTCGGGTACACGTGGTTCCTGAGAAAAGGAAGCCCCTTTGTCCAAATTCTGAGTGACCCTATTGCTCATTTCTCGACTTCTTTTGACTCACCATTCTCGGGCAACACAGTAACAGACCCAGAGGGTTTCCGCTCCGGCCGAGTTTACACCGAGCACAGATGGAGGACCAGCAATCCGATGACTGGCTTCCCGAAGGATGGACGGTGGAGATCAGGGAGAGGAGGAATGGCAAAAAGGACAAGGTAAGTTTATTTACTATTGACCATTGACTCCCATCTTCTTCAGGAAAACCCAGTTCCAAGTTTCTGCCTTTTCGTTTTTTTTTTTCTTGTTTTTGTTTTCTGAAAAGCTTATGGCCTGATCGGTGAATTTGGGATCTTTGGTTTTCTTCTGCTGGATTTTAGTTCGACGCTTTGTTTGAGCTTCTGCTTTTATTGTTTCGGAGTTGCTGGTCCATGATACTGTCCTAATACGAGATTAAAGCGCTAGACATGCAAAGATCTTTGGCTTGTTTTGGTGGTTTTTCCCAGATTTTGAAATACTGATGTTGAGTTGGTCTCCATTAGTCTCTTAAGGGTTTGTTCTGTTTTCCTCTCGGTTTTTGTTCATTTGGCCTTTGAACTAGCTAATTATCATAAAAATGGAAGCTGATATTGTATCTGAACGAAGTCGATTTCTATTTTTTCTTTCTAGACATGGACGATTTTCATTTTAGCGGAATAATGAGAACTAGAATATGAACATGCAGTGGAGATATGAGGAGGTCTAACAATGGCTACACTTGGTACCTCTGATATCCACCCTGGCTCCAACTTTCCTGCTTGCTGGAGCAAAGTTGACTCATGCATAGAGATTTGCGCTTTTGTAAACGGGATTACTGTTATAAAATTGACAATTTTGAGAATAAGTTTGGTGCTTGTATGCCTTAACAAATAAAGTGCTAGTGGCTACAACCTACTTTTGGTTTTGTTTGTCTCTTATTGAAGTGACTGTTCCTTCAGTAATCTTTATGAATTGAACAATTCAGAGTTGGTGCCATGGTCGGATGAATTTGAGTGATATTAAATGCGTTTGTCTTTTATGTTCTAGCCTCTAGGTTGGTTCATGGTTTTTGTATATGTATTCTCCTGTGGCTTCATGATCACGGGACCCTTTGCTGGATTAATTGCATAATGTGTGATCTGGGGACATTTGAAGAGCGAGAGAAGGGTCAGCTGTCATGCTACTGAATGATTCTGGGATCATATACTAAAATTCTCTTTAAGGAAACTGTTGTGCAAGTTTTCCAGGTGACTCCAAGAACGTTTTTGTTTTCAAAAGCTGAGACGTTTTGGAAAACTATTGTGCTTGTGGTTGGTTCTTTTAACAGTAAAATATTGTTAGGGAAGGGAAATTAGTATGTCATTGATCCAATAACTCAGTGCCTTTATGTTCATGTGTATGCCATGTGGAAGATACAGGAACATTTTCCCATTTTCCCCCTTCTGTTTTCTAGTGAAGGGGATCCATTGATCGGGGTCATTGTACAGTACTCTTGAGTACGAGCATTATAAATAATGAATTTATCTTCTGGACACTAAAGTTTGAGATAAGTACTAAATAAATCACTTATCTTTTACCTTGTTTCAGAACTGTGTTTTGCTCCTTGTTTGACTTTGACAATTCATGTTAATGATGGTGATGATTGGCTGCCCGATGAGTGATACACTTCATTTTAGTCTCATCTCTTTCTTTCTTTCCTTTTTTTTTCCCTTCCTTCCTTCCGTCCTTCTTTCTTTCTTTCTTTCTTTCTTTTTTCCTTTTTTTTCTCTCTTTGTTGAGTAATTGTGTATTGAGATTGATATATCCATATTACCATGGGCTTGCCACGTCATGGGGTTGCATTCGCCAGGTCTTATTAGATGTGTATTCAAATTGAATCTGTCTTTAGTGGGAACCTGCATTAAGTAAGATCAGGGGATAGATTCAAAAGAAATTCCATAAAATTAATGACTTACTTGTTTAAGTATCTAGTCCTATTTAGGTTAGAAGACTGACTTACTATTGCTATTAATGTATGCTAACCAGAAGCTCAATACCAATACCCATCATCCTAAGATCATCAGAGGGTGTGAATTTAGTGGAGCGTTCGCTGAGTAACACTTGTTGCCTAGAGATTTGTGGCTATCAAAGATTCACTGATGATTGGCGGGTTTTTCACATGTGGTCACGTGCTTGTTTGAACATAGTACTAAGAAACATTAGCTCTTTCAGACGCAATTTATCTGTTGCATATGTTAATTTCTTTCCATCTCATCACTGTCTCATGATGCTTTTCCATGCAAGTGAAGAAAATCTCTAAAGATGACAATTTTGAAATTTCATCTCATTATTCCATTGTAAGAGGGTTGTGTCAAGAGGGGCATCTGGTATAAAACTTTGCCATTATGCTTTTTCATGAACTTTAATGTTAACTAACTTCAAATAGTTAATTGACATACTAAGTTTCATGCCACAGACCGCAACATAGTTGGGATTAAGGTACAATATGATGATGATGGGTTAATTTCTTTGTTTTCCTTCTTTTAAGTTTTGGCATTAAATAAAACAATATCATATTTCTGGTTTTATTTTCATTTTCATTTATTATTATTATTATTAGCATAATATTCTTTTCATGATACAAGACAAATTTGATGAAAATATATAGTAGATATCAATTATGCTGAAACAATTTTACATTGTGCATGTAATACAAAGAAAAGTCAAAGGCAGTTTTATGGCTACAGGGGAACTTGTGAATCATTTTTCCTCTCCTCCTGATTGAGAATTTATTCTGTGAACCTAATATGCTGTATGTAGTAAGCACCAGCTAATATAGAACTAACAGAAATGGGATTGATGGTGGTTTAATGAATGGATTCATAATTATGAGAAGTTCTTGTTCTTATCTTTCTCAGTAGGATGTCAAAAATAAAGGGGAAAAAAGTTGGAAATAAATCTTAAATATGGGACTGATACTTTTCCTCTAATAAAAAATATGTGCTAGACTTGAGTATCCCTACGTAAATTTTAATATGTATTTATTTGATAATAGTTTAATAAGCAGCATGTGGAGTTGACTGAAATGGGAGCCACTCACCATTTTTCATGTTTATTCCATGAAGTCATAATGGACAAAACTTTGATTACAAGATGAAATCCTATGTTGCATTATAGCAAGAAAAGGATGTCGTCAAGATAACAATAAGTCAAATCTTGGCGATGCTGAGATTAACTTGCTACAGCAATTCCACATGCCCTTGGCATGAAATGTTAAGGTACCTTGGAACGGTCTGGCAGATTCCTCTTTTTGCAGTTCTCTAGAAAAGGAATGTCTTTGTAGCTGGTGTGCTGAGTTTCTTTTGTAATTGTCCATATTTTGATTATAGACTAACAGTTACCAACTCATTTTGGTATTTTATGCAAACTTAATAGTCTTGATGTTGACCCTGTTTATAGTGCTTGGAGGAAATTTACCTTTTATCACACAGAATGGGAATGTAAGATTCTTGTAGGTGACCACAAGACTGAGGCTCAAAATAATAAAGTGATATGGTCTAAACTCTTGAGCATGACTTAAGTGCGTTGCTGTTGATATTTCTATTATATGACATCGTCTGTTATTTCATTTGCCATGCCGATTCTTTACTACTTTTTGGAGGTGGCAGTTAATTAGTGTGTGACCAGAAACTGTGAAGGATTTATGAGAGACAAATAAATTGGCTAATTAATGCATATGTTTGCAGTGCTATTGTGCTCCATCTGGCGATCGTATATTCTTTTCCAAGGCAGAGGTTTTTCGCTATCTCAGCATAAATGGCTTTAAATGTGATGACAAAGAGAAAGAACATGTCAAGCAATTTGGAAATAATGTGCGTTAAAGAATCTGCTTTGTACTTTGCTCATATACATTAACTATTTTTTCTCCTAATATTTCTTGGTTTTTGGCTTCCCAAATATATTTTGCATTCTTCAACCAATCTAGGTTACTATTGAGAAGGTTGAAGTGCAAGGATTACCTCCTGGATGGACTAAGGAAATCAAGATCACGAAGAAGGCAAATAAAGTTCGAAAAGATCCGGTACCACAGTTTTCGGAGATATCATTTGTCTCATTTTGAAATTCTAGCAATAGTTATGTTTGATTAAACCACTCTGAATCAAAAAGGTTTCCTGTTGATGAGAAGAATATGAAAGTTCAATAAATAAGAAAAGAGTTAAGAATGTGTCATGAATTTCACAAGCCAACTGTCTATTGGCTTCTTGACCTGGGCGGTTTTGCAGTCTTCTGTGATTTTGTTGTGGATTTTTATTTGTCAATTGCTTAGGCATGTTGCCTAGTTGTAGTCATGTAAATTTATATAATGCCTACAGTACTACATCGATCCTGTGAACGGATTTGTGTTTCGGTCCATGAAAGATGCACTCCGCTACATTGAGACTGGGGATGTCGGAAGGCTTGCATTCAAGCCTAAGGATAAATGCAGCAATGATGAGGACTTGGGAGATGATAATAACTGTGTATGTGAGCTTGTAATTTGGATTTGCTTCTGTCTGTCATGATAATGACTCAGCCTTTGTTCTCTTTTTGTGATTTTTATGACAAATCTAAATGCGTCAGTTTTCTTTTTTTTCTTTTTTTTTTCAGGCACCTGTCTTAAAGACAGATGAAGACCTTTTTGATGGGATAGCTGACAAGATGGATGTCTCAAATGTCAGTCAGACTGTAACTGGTGATCAGCTGCCTACTGCCACTCAAGGGGAGCAGATTAACCCCACTGGACTTGATTCAGATCAGTGTAAAGGTCTAGTCTTGCATTCCTATGATTGTGAAATTCTGATGAATATATGCATTTGCATTTTTTAGTTTCAACCTTGTTACTTATTTATGTTCCTTGCTTATCAGTTTGTTTTCATCTGTTTGGAGTCATATGCTGGTTATTTTATAGTGTTCTTCGAAGTTTTATGGTGCATATGTAGAGATAGTTGGAAGTTTTGGAAAAAATTTATTGTGCCTAAAATTGGAGTAGATAAGCTGTTTTATGATCTAGTCTGACCACTTCTAGCAGTAATTGATCCTTGGGGTTCTTGTTGTTCCTATATGTGCGGTTTAGTTGGATCATGAGTTTGATGTTTGTGTTCTCATTTCTCACAGTAGGTGGAGAGAATTATGTAATAAGTAGCTGTGGCTTCCTAGAAGAAAAGAAATTAGAACAAATAGGAGATAATTCTGGTGAAGGCACAAGATCCTCATCTATCTCTGTAGAGGCCCTTCAGAATAAGCAGTCTCTGGAGGGAACAGCAATGGATAACAGGAAAAAGACACCTCCTAGTCAGAATAAATCCAAGGTTCGTAAAATGCCTGACTTGCCAAGAAGGGCTTCTAAACGGCTTGCGGGGCTTGCAGTGGAACCAACACCAGATCTAAAAGAAAGTAGCCGAGCTCGTCGAGCAACAGCTAGGCAATCATGTGATGCAGTTGCATCTGCAGTTGAGGCGTCTTCCCCTGGAAGCTGTTCCCTTCAAACTCCTAAACTGCCTGATGGACCGAAATCCACTATGGAACCAGGCTCCACCATTAACACTGAAGAACTGTTGGGGCTAAAAAATAGTAAAATTTCTTCTCCAGACATGCCATCTCTCAGCTGTCATTCGCAAAAGATGGAATCAGAAAGTAAGGGCGATCTGAAGGTTTCTTCTGCTAATGAAGCTGCCTCAGAAGTACTATGTGGAGATGTTGGAAACGATGATAAAGCTGTTGGGATGGAGGGTCTCCCCCTTGATGTGCCTCTAGCGGATTTATGGACAGATCCTTGCATAGCTTTTGCCATTAAAACTCTTACAGGAATACCCTGTGACACCCCGAAAGTTTCATCAGAGTCCAATAGTTGCAAATCCTTGGAAGCTGTGAGCGTGACAGGAGAGCATTCTGGAGGGGAACAAGGTGGAAGTGGAAGTTCTGAGAGGCAAGGGTGCATTGTTCTGCCTCTGACACAACCTGCATTGTTGGAAGAATATGCTCCAGAGGTTGAACCAAGCAACAGGACAGATAGGAAGCCTGGATCATCAAATAATACACCTTCTGCGGATATCTTTGCAGACCCCTGCATTGAATTTGCAATAAAAACTCTCACTGGGGCGATTCCAGTTGTTTTTGGTCTTGAAAGTCAGGAACCTGTGATGCCACAACCGAGCTATATGCAGGCAACAACCGGTTGTCACTCAACCATGCCAGATAACTTCTTTGTCCCGAACACTCTTTGGTCCCAGCAATACGATGTCACCAGTGGGAAGCCCATGCCCACTTGTAAGGAGCCAGTGTTCAGTTGTAGCGGAAACCCTAGTTTTAGAAACCAAGGTGGAACTGGGCGCCATCAATGCAGCGAAGAGAGGATGGATGCCAAAGGCAGGCCATCAGCTTTCATGTATAGTTCAGGAAGCTTTGTAGACATGAATGGTAGGTTCTAAAGAGTGTTAACTTTTAACCCTTTTCTCCTGTAGTTGTCATTGTTGTTGTAGCTGAATAGACATAGATTAGCGTTGGTGGTCCCTCAGTCGGCCTTTCCGGTCTGGCCATCGCGCGATGGCAGGTTAGGTATCCAAGCTGTAAGAGATCATTAGCCCTGGCATTGGCCTTGGTAATTGTTGTAATGTACCTAGCAAACTGGAATATCCAAGTCCGGTTTCTCTCTGTTTTAACTCACTCCTCATCTGTCTTTTACGGTAGATCCTGCACGTGCAAATCCTCTTCAAGGCTCTAAGGCCACTGTGAGAACGGCATGGTTGTGAAAAGATTTTCTGGTACATACTTGAGCAGAGTCAAATGAAGGTGGAGATTTGAACTCAGAATTCACCGGTTTATTTGGTGAAGGTTGAACAACATTTTAGGGGTAATTCATGTCCTTGCATTCTTTCCCTCATGAGCCTCAACAAGGGGTAAGTACAGTCAGTAATGTACTCCAAAATCCGAAATGCTACATCTTAAAGCTTCAAGGTTTAAAAAACTTTTTGGCTCTTTGAAAAATCTCGATTTCTTAAAGATCCTGAAAGCTAGTTCTTAGGAACTTAGCTGTCGGCGTTATGAGATGAAAAACCTTTCCAAAAAATAGGTTTTCTCCAAGTCCAAGAAAGGAAAGAAAATGAAAGCGGGGGAACGGAAAAAAGGGCGCGCCAAGGTTTCTGCTTTGCCGCCAAAATCCCATTTTATGTAATTTTGTTTTGCTGCTCGTTTTCTTATTCCAAATTCCTATTCCAGAAGAAGAAGAAGAAGAAGAAGAATGCAGATCCAAGTAAAGTGCAGTTGCGGAGGCGAAACATGTCCGGAATGGGCCATCATAGAGGTTCAAGGCGTCATCGAGGTCCACCCTTCCTTCCGCACCTCCATCCACAACCTACCCATCGGACAACTCTGTCGCCCCTCTTCCCAGGTTCCTACTTTCATTATTCAAATCTTCTCCAGATTTCTCCGTGAAATTCCAGATCTCAAATGGGTTTTGTCTTTTCTTTCCCTTCTGTGGTGGGTTGATCTGTCAGGAGACTTACACGTTCACAATAGGGTATCATGAGTTGATGGGTTCCAAAGTGAAGCTGAAGAAGCCCTTGTTGCTTCTCAAGAAGATCAAGTCTCTGGATGGTGTGGTTGATCAGAGCCCTGGAGGCCGGGTCTCTTCCTCCAATGTTGAATTGGATGTCGTCGGAGTTATTCGCCACAAGATTCTCTTCAAGACTAGGCCCAAAGCCATTATTTCCAGTTACCTCCCTTTCCTCTTTCTATTCTTCCATTCCTCATTTATCAGGTTCCTACAATAGCTGCTGAGCAATGTCTTGTGTTTGGTGACAGAACCACTGCCAGCTGTGAAAGAGAGAGCTGGTCAGGTAGCTTCTGCTCTTCCCAAACCATCGGTGTAATGAGTTCAAGCACAAGTGAATTTGGTTTCTTAGATTTTCTGACAAGCTTCAAGAATGTCGATACTGGGTCTCGTTCTGCGATTATCCGCTTTTTGTTAAACAGCAATTGCAACTGCTGGTAGTGCGTCTTGAATGTGTTGCTGGGAGTAGTTTCTTCTTGAGGCAATTATGTGACAAGGATAAGCCTAGAAGAACAAATCCACTTGTGGCATGTTACTGGGTTTCATTCATTGCTCAATGCACGAAGGTTACCCCAGAATTGGATTCCTAGAAACTTGCTATTATGAACTGAATGGTAGTGGTACGAGGTTTAGAAAATTCCTGTGTAATAAAATTTTTGTGGGAATGATGTATGGGACTTTATATCTGGAAAGATATTCTTTTCCATCTTTGTTTCTATTGAAGAAAAAGAACATCTGAAAAACAAAGGTTAAGATTTGAACATTTTGACCATGACTGATGGTCACCGTATGACAGCCCTTAACATGCAGAGGAAGGCTGAAAATGGTTGATTTCTTTCTTGGTACAACTTCGATAACATTGGCTCAAAGCCTCTAACATAAGTCATTCACGATAAATAATCTTGTGATACATCAAACATATGCAAGTCTGGTGAATGTGGAGCAATTTCAATGGTGATAACCTATTCCCAATCCCAGACCAGAAATTCTCATCTGAACAAATTGTCAAAACAATGTGGAAGCAGCACCAAGACAGGGAAAAAATTTGCTTTAATGTGGTGGAATCTAGTATAACTCTGAATTATTTACAGAGACTATAAAGCATGCCAAAACAGCTGCAATCTGACTCAGATTCTTCTTCTATGCAGAAGCAGCACCTGCACGAACTCTCAACATTTCCGTTCTCTTACTCCTCTCCATCACTTCAACCAACCATTCAACACTTTCTTTGATCCCCATCCTGTCATCAGGTTTCAAAAGGAAAATGTAAATATTTGAGGAGAATGCCACGTAGATCAAGACAAAATTCAGAAAAGAAGCATGATGGCAGTGTGTGCATAGAATAATTTCAATGTCAATAAAATCTGGCTGACGCCACTGATGACCATGATAGAACTTACCCATCATAGGCTGAAACAGCTTCAAACATGTATACCCTTCCGTCTAACTTCTTAAGATCTAGATACCTAGCAAGTTCTTCTGCTGTTACAGCATCAGCCATATCCTGCTCCATATAAGTTTACATTAAGACTCAAAAGGACCATCTCATTTCCATTCATCAGAAAACGAATAAAACATTTAAAAAGAGAATGATATTCAACAGTAAGACCTACTTGTTTGTTCGCTAAAATTAGAAGAGGGGCTCCTTGCAAATCTTCATGCCGAAGAACCTTTTCTGGACACAAAGATTAGGGATTAGCAGAAGAGATGTAAATTTTTTCATCAGCAAGCTGAAGCAGTGGAATTCAATGGAAGTACAATTACATAGACTCCAGATTATAAGTAGGTGGACAAATTTACCAAGAGCAGATTTTGAGTCCTCAAATCTTGAAGGGGAAGCAGCATCAATTACAAATAACACAGCATGGGCCTCTTCATAATATTTCTCCCATATTGATCGTAGACCAGGCTGAAAAGCATAAATGTCACACATATGAGTCTTACTAAGAAAGAAAGATGCCAAGAAAACAAAAGTTCTGGAAAGATGACCTATTCATAGTTAAGTTGCATTATGTAAACTTTACAGAATAACAAGTGGGACGAATCTATTATACTTCAAAGACTACGAATACCCCACACCCCACAAGTCTATGCCCCCACCAAATGATGGCAAGTGCAGCACTATCATATCTTAGATTCAGATAGTATTTTGCATCTCAGACCTCTGCAAATGTCATTTCAACACTTATCTAGCCTTTTCACCTCATCAATGCGGCTAGGTTATTACTCCCCAGTTACTGGAAGAATGCCAAACCAATCTAAAACTATTGCAAGGAGCTGCTCAATGGTTGATTCCTGCTCCAGCACGCAAAAAACCATTACACAAATAGAATAATATTAAGCTCATGAATATGTGGCACCGACAGAACTTTCTTTCCCTGGAGAAAATAGGTAAAAGGATAACAGTCTGGGAGCTCTAGCAAACAATATCCCGAATAAAACAACCCTATTTTACAAAACTCCTAAGATACTAAGTAATTACCCTAGACTTCCAACCTACAGTTGCAGTGCATGTGACATTGGAGGCTAAAAAGATCAACTTGACACAAATGCAGGCCAGTCTGACCTTAGATGCCTCTTAATCCTATCAACAAACACTTCTGCAGGGAAAAGAGGAACTCAAAAGTTTTAAAGTTTCTCTAAATTTCAGCTCTGGATGAAGGCAATACCTGACCTCCCAGATCCCAAAAAACAAGTTTTGAATTTGCTACTTCAATGCGACCAATATTAAGCCCAACAGTTGGAACAATTCTATCTGGTGGCAGGCCTTCCAAGTTCGAGTATAGAGATTTCAACTTCTCCAGCAAAGTCTAAAAAAAGAAAAATAGGAAGTCCATAAACATTTACAGATAGTCACGTAAAGGAAGTCCACAACAATAACGTAATTCCAATATGAGATACAGTAAGGTATCTAGCAATATATGAAACAAACTTGAGATCCAACTCAACAGAATAAAATTGAAAGCATTACTGTTTTCCCAGCCTTGTCGATCCCAAGAATGAGCACATGAAACTCTGTCTTACTGAACATATACTTCCAAAGCCCATAAAACAGTGAGAACATCGCGAACGCTGTTAATCTAATCTTCTATTAGTTGCTTCCAACCGTCGGCAGTAAAAGATCAATCTCTTCTTATCATAATTTATTTCCCTGAGAATACAAGAGGCCATAATCTTAAAATTCTAACGAGAAAAATCAACTGATGCCCAAGAGATAGCTGAAAATCCTTATCCAAAAAATTTAGGTCACCATCCGATAAACAAGCTGCAAGCAGAATAAAGAGCAATGACACAGAAAAGCTTCAAATTGATGCAAGAATTTAGCAAATCATCCCACATTATAGTTGGAAAACTACTAAGTATAATGTAACACAAATCACCTAGCTAACAACAATCAGCTAAATCTGACTGCCCAGATGTCTGCCTGCTTGTCCAGTCTTGAAAATGGGCAAACGACTCCAGTTAATAGCTGAATGCACTATAACCCAGAAACAAATTCATCCGACTTCCCTGTTTCTTCCTAAATTGGGGTATAGAACACGAACAAATATCAACAATTGCAATCTACTATACGTCAGATGTCTGCTCATTTTTTCATTCTTGAAAATGGGCAACAAATCCAGCTTAATAGTTGGATGCAGTATAATCCAGAAACAAATTCATCAAACTTCCCTGATTATTCCTAAGTTGTGCAGTATAAAACTAAAATGAATACCATCAATTCCAATATGCTACCCTATGGGGCAGATTCACTTAAAGATTCAAGATCTCAGTCCCAAAAGACAAGACAGTGATTGAGCTAGCAATTTCAGAAATAAAAAAGTTGAAGATTAAATCGCTAGATCAGGGGCGAGCTTTTGCTTATTCAGGTAAATCAACAAGCTGGATCAAAAACAAAAAACAAAAAAAAACCTTGGAAGTCTTACACTGCGGTAAACAGAAGCTGTTCCCAGTTTCTTCTGGCTCCTGTTAACCCTTCAATAACCGGAGCTGCTTCTAATGAACAGCTAATTTTCTTTTCAATATATTTTCCGTGTTTAAGAGAGACGGCACTCCAATTTACGAAATTGCCCTCATAGCTTTGCAAGACGATAAATTCATAACCGTTAGACTAAAATATCCACGGTCGAAACGCTCCAACTTGTATGAAAAAATCTGAAAAGATATAAGTAGTCGTTCGGCATCTATATTTAAAAAAGGGTAGAATGGGAAATAAAACGTAAATTGAGGAAAATAAATTGCCATGACCTTTTCAGAACAGATCGCAAGGGGTTCGCGGGCGCCAAAAAGCGATAGAGAGGTAAATTGTTCTCTTCTGTGTTATATTAGTTTGGATTTTCTTTTGTATTTCTATTTTTTTTTTTTGTTGGAGAAGAAGGAAGGAAATGGTAATCTGGAAGGGGTTGATGATCGTTTTCTTCGATTTTGTTGTCTTACCTTTTCTTTCCTTTTGCTCTCTCGCACTCGCTCAACAAACCTTATAGAGATCTGATTCCGCCGTTGGATAATAATTTTTCGATTTGCTTCCTGCTTTGGCTCTGAATTCGGTTGTTTATGTTTCAACTACGTGTGAAGAATATTTGAGATATTAGCCTTATTTTCTTGATAGTGGCTTTGTCTCTCATTGATTCCTTTCCCTTTACATTTGTTTGTTGTCTTTTTCTTGTGTTGCTAGGCAGAAATGAGAACAAAAAATGGAAAGTGATTGGTTTGTGTTTACTAATAGCTTTCTTCTTTTTAATATCGTCTTTTCTTTTCTTTTTGCTGCGAGCAAGATGTCAGCACCTTAGCATGAATGTCTAGCTTTGGCAGTATATCTGGAATTTGATAGAGCCTAGGGAGTGGTTGATAAAATCTTGTATTGGGATGGCAGGAGCTTTTGCAACTGTTTCTTACTCTTTTAGAACTTTTCTTTTACTTCCTCAATTGCTTCCTGTTGTCCAAATGTGATTTAATCTCTACCCTCCTCTCATCCTGTATGGAAAAATTGTGATTATGAATGCTTCCGCATGATTGCGTGTAATTATTTTCCCTGTGTTAATATGTAACTCCTTTCACCTTCTCCCATGCCCACCAAAATTAAACGGTTTCTTAATACTCAGCAAGTGATTTTTGATGTGCTTCTTGGTCAGGCTGGTTGAAGACAGCAATCAGTTTTCAAGAGATAAGAGACTACAAATGGCGTAACTCTCTCTCTCTCTCTCTCTCTCTCTCTCTCTCACACACACACACACACACACGCACTCACACACACATGTCATATGTGGGCAAGCATGCCACATACCAAATCTACTCAGTTGAAGGAAGGGAGATGCTAGTAAATATCTTTTCTCAGTTTGTATCTAGATTTTTGTTTCTTTTCTGTTCTTTGGATTAGGCAAGGGGAAGCAATGGTTCTCTTAATGGGAAGGAATACTATAACTTGTTTCCCTTTATGGTAGTGTGGGGCTGCATGTTTATGTCTTAATGTTTTGCAAATCGAAATGTTTAAACAGATATTTCGATATGCTTGTTTTGTCACCAACAGAAACCTTTAGGAACTTATTATTTAATGATTTTGATGCAAAGCCAGGCTAGCTTTTCCCAACAGTCAAATTGTTCAGACAAAAGCCAGAAAGTGTAATTCTGCCCTCTCTTAAACTTATTTGAACAATCCCCGAATCTGGAGAGTGCTCTTATATTTTGTGTCTGTCTTTTTCCCCTCAGTTCTTTGCTTCCTTCCAACCTTCTTTGCTTTGAACAATCCCAGAATCGGGAGAATGCTCTTATAATGTGTGTCTGTCTTTTTCCCCTCATTTCCTTGCTTCCTTCCAACCTTCTTTGCTTATTTCCCTCTCTGCCTATATTCTTTAGAAGCTAGGCAGTGTTTTGGATTCTTTATTGCTCCAAATTCTAATTTAAAATTTGAGTTTATTGTGGTAGCAGAAGGCGTGTAAAATGGGATGAATCAAATTTGGGAGAAATTGAAGCTAATAAACCTGTAAGGCAGAAGATTACTGAGCCCAAGACACCTTATCACCCCATGATTGATGATAATGGTGAGTTTATTTTTATTCATTTGTGTCCCACATTGATCTATATTTTGCATTTTTTTTTATATTCATTGGTTCCTGGGGATGTTTAAATTCATTCTTTATGTTGCCTCCCTTTGGCCAACTTATTGGACAAAGCAAATTCACTTGGCCCTGGGTATTGCATCTCTGTTGGTTCTTTATGGGTTTCTTAAATTCTCATGGAACTTAATCGTTATTATACTTATATTGTGAAAGGCTTTCTTTTAGGCAAATTGAGCTTTTGGCTGATTCCTGGATCCTTCTTGTTTTAGAGTCTCTATCTCCTGTACGGCATAGCTTCAATGATAAGATTGATGACTCCATGGATGCCGAGGAATTGCGCTTAGCTTTGAATGATGTGGCTTCTTCAAGTTCAAAAACTAAGGACCGATCTGATGGCTGGACATCATCTGAAGATGAAGCTGAATGCATGGAACAGGATGAAGGTTAACTTTTATCCTTTTTGTAATGACAGCACTGCTATTTCTTTTTCTAAGCTTTGTTTGTTTTCATCTGCTCATCTACTTTTGCTCCTTCATGATGCTTTTGTACAAGAAAGAAGAGATAGTTTCAGCCTGTGAAAACATCGTAATTGCCTGAGAGATAGCCTGTACCTTCTGCCTGTTCCAATCTGGCAGCTAGGGTCATGCATTCATAACCATTTTACTAATTATGTGTATGATTGAGGCCTTCTTCACATTTCTGCCTTGTTAACATCATAGTTATATGAAGCATCATTTGGATTAGTAACTCTGAGCTGCTTATTTTCTGTCAGATTTTGAAGCAGATAGAAGCAGTATGAGTTTTAGGGAACAGAGACGTGCACACTACGACGAGTTTAGAAAAGTGAAGGAACTGCAACGAAAGGGGTCTTTCCTTGATGATGAAGAAGATGAGAACGACGGCCATGAGAAGAAAAGAGATAATCTTAATCCGTGAATTCTGGCACAAGGACAGAGATAAGTGAAACGGTCACAGCTCTGTCTGAACAATTCTTGGCTTTGTTTGGGTATGGAACTTGCGGTGTTGGAACTGAAAGGCATGAGTTTTGAGATTAAAAAGAGGTTGCAAATGTATGATTGCTTTGATGTTTTGAAGTGCGTTTATATCTTGAAGTGTGTTTATATCTTGAAGTGTTTGGTAAAAAAAGCGATGGTAAGTTTCTTACTCGATCCCTTTTCTTTCCTCTTTTCCTTCTTTTTAATTAACGTTTTCTTTTTATAAATTGGAGGGAGGCGGAATAGAGAAGTGGGGATTGAACCTTAAATAAACCTTAATAATCACAAGTCTCGACCACTAGCCAAAGTTTTGGTTATTCTTTCTATTTAAAAAAAAAGAACACATTGATACCCTCGAATTCCCTAATTATCAGACTTTGATCTAGCTGTAAAGACATTATTGGTGGCTAGGGAGGGCGGTAATTCCTATCTCCGATTGCTGTTCTGTATGCTGCCTGTATCTCCTTGTTTCTGCCATGGGAAAGCTTGGCTGAAACAGACATCATCAACCATCCATAACTTCTTATCTTGTAATCCTTTTTTCTTTTAATTTTTTGGCTGGAAAGAGGCAAAATAATTTCGTAATCTGTTTTACTCTCCCAACAGAATCTAGCTAAAGAGAAACTGGACTAACTACAAACGAAGAGTCAACAACGTTATGTAAGAGCTGCTGAGTTTTCACAGATTCGTGCGGACCTTATTTGTTTGAATTTTGTGGTGTGGCGTAGTGTTAACTTGAGTCTTTACCAATCGCCAACGCCAAGGACACAATAGTTGTTGGATTGGGATTAGAACGGAACGAACCGAAGGTTAAGTGCCAAAATCGATATTTTGAGCAAGTTAGGGACACAGGTCTGGTACAGTGCCTTTCAGAATTCAGACCACCTCTTTTTGTGACCAACACCAGAATCCTACGCCTCAGAAGAAATGGAGTCTCAGAACTCAAGCCTGGCCGCCCGAATATGCAGCGACATAGCCTCCATCTTCTCCAAGCCCACCGCTCCCCACGCGCCGGCGCTCGACCTCATCGTGGCTGAGATCTCCTCCGTAGCCGCCCGAGACGGCCGGATTTTCCTCTACGGTGTTGGCAGAGAGGGCCTGATGCTCAAGGCCTTATGCATGCGACTCTTCCACCTTGGCCTCTCCGCCCACTTGGTCTTCGACATGACCACTCCGCCTATCGCCGCCGGCGACCTCCTAATCGCCTCGGCCGGCCCTGGAGGATTCTCCACTGTTGATGCCATCTGCTCTGCTGCTCGATCGAAAGGCGCCAGGGTCTTGCTGCTGACTGCTCAGCCTGAGACGGGCTCGAGCGTGAAGCACGCGAGCGCCGTGGCTTATCTTCCGGCGCAGACTATGGTGGACGACGAAGAGAGCGGCGGACGGGAGAGGCCGTTGCTCCCGATGGGGAGTCTGTATGAAGGAGCCATGTTTGTGCTGTTTGAGATGGTGGTTTACCAGCTGGGTGAGGTTTTGGGACAGAGTCCTGAGGCGGTCAGAGCTCGCCATACCAACCTTGAATAATAGCTTTATGTATGTAGTTACTGCGCTTTGAAGTATGCTTTCTTCTTCAACAATTCTCTCTACTTCTCCTGTATTTTCCGCTGTGTGTTAAGGAAATCTTGTTGAAAAATCTTCGCGAGGAAAACAAAAACAAGTAAACTAGGAAGCTTCATATGGAGATTTTGCAAGTGATGTGCTTTCTAGTTGCTTTCACTTGAATGTCTTCATCGCCACGTCCAAGGCACGACTACGAGTGCCCCTCACAGTTGGGCAAAACACAGATACCTGTGATATGATTTACATACGTAGCAATGTATTTTTAAGAATAGTTATCAATCTGTTTACGCCTATGTCAATTGCATATTTTAAAATGATCTATAAAAGTTTCAAGAGTACAATTACACTCAGGTAACTATATTATAGATTGACATCTTAGTTTAATTTAAATTTTATTTTGCTTGCTTTCAAATATTTTAATTAATTTTTTAAATTATGGATTCTATCGACCTACTCGAATATGAACCCTTAAAAAATTACTTAATTTTACTTATTTTATGTATATTTTAATATTTCTAAACCATTGATCCTATCGAACCATCGAATATAGACTATTAAAAAATTACTTTTGATTTTACTTACTTTTATGTATATTTTAATTATTTTCAAACCATTGATCCGATCAGACCACTCAAATATGTATCTTTTGATTAATTTATTTTATATTTTATTTATCTTTGTTTTTGAAAATTTTAGATAATTATCAATCTAAACCATTTATCTTATTCAATCACCCCGATAAGGACCTCAAAATTTAAACTACCATCATCTATCTTTATTTTAAATATTTTAAATAATTATCCAAACCATGTATCCTATTATATTACCAAGATATGGATCTTAAATTTCACGTTTGATTATTATCTTAAAATTCACCATAGAATTTTATTAAACTCAAGCAGAATTGATTTTTTTTCTCTAAGCGTGCTTTTGAGATGCATTGAGAATTAAATTAAAATTAAACTATTTGAAAGAAAATAAAATAATAAAATAAAAATAACCATCCTATCCTATGTTTCTATGTGATGTAAGGAATTTAATTGACATATGCCCAAACAAACAAATAAACAAAGATCCAACAGAAAAGAGAATAAAAAGAAGGTGATGTCAGAGCCAAATATGCAAATAAAAAAACGTTTGGTGACTTAAATGAAAGAAACAAACAGAACAGGGGGCTAAACAGGGGTTATACAGAAAAGGAGAAGGTTGACCGGATCTGGTCTGGCCGAGATCGGGCCGGTGCGGGTTCTCTCTGGATTTATCCAATTGCGCCACGGTTTTGGACAACCGAGGGATGAGCTTTGCTGGGGCGAAGACGGCGCCCTTGGGGGACGAGTGAACGACGGCTGTTTATGTCGGTGGTAGCGGATTACGGTGGCTAGAACAGCGGGAGTGGCGGTCTTTCTCCTTCTCCTCCTCGATACGGAGCCACTGGTTATTGTGAACGCCTGGAAACGGCGGCGCGGGGTGAGGCGGTGTGGCTTCGGCGAGCAGGGATGGCCAGCGGTTGTGGAGCGACGGCGGGACACAACGGGTTGGGCTTGACCGACGATGGCGGTAGAAGGAAGGATTTAGGGCTTTGGAGTGTGAGTTGCGAGAAAATAGGGACCAAAGCTGCAGTTTTCTCTTTTTCGTGCTGTAGCTTTGTTTTCAGCCATTTTCTTAGGTTTTTCTCCCACTTTTTTTTTGTGTGAATGGTGACTCCTATTTATAGTATTAGTGTCATGAATGTGATTAACAAATAAATTTGAGATTAACACCTAGTTAATTTTAACTTAAGTCAGTTGATTTTAAAATAGTTTATTTTTATTTTTATATTTTTTTTACCTAGAATTAATTTTAATTAAAATTTAATATTATATAACTGCAATAATCGATTGAAAATAAAATTTTTATTAATTTTTTTATTTTATGAAATTGAAAAATAAAATTTCATAAAAAATTAACAATACCATGAAAATTTACTTTCAAATGGATTATCTCATCTACAAAATATTGACTTTCAAATAAAATTGATTTAAGAAAAAAAAATAAAAATAAAAATAAATTAATTGACTTTAATTAAAATGAATTGACTCTAAACCTTATCAAAATTGAATTTCTAAGGGTTTAGATCTCGTAGGATGAAATCTGGTCTAAATACTAGTCTAAGTCGGCAAGAATTCCCAGGCTGATGATCTTGCCCCTGGCTTTATACGAAATTACATTTCAGCCCAATACTTCCAGAAATCGTCTAATCCGCCCAGAACTTTATGAAATTGCCAAATTTTGTCTAAAATTTCACAAATATGCCAGATTTGCGTCAAAATTTTCTGTTTTTGCCTAAAACTTTCTAAAAATCCTTAATTCACACCAGGACTTTCCATTTTGCCTAAACAAAACCTAAAAGACCTCTTGGATCTCAAATTAGTACATAAACTAAATTAATTTCTATTTTGACCCTAAATGAGCATCCTACACTCCTAAAGATGTCTAACACGAACAATAATGTAACCTAAATTGCCTAGACCAACTATGTAAATCCTAAATCGACCAAAATGACCAAATTGCCCCTTGGAAACAAAAATGCTCCTAAACTAATTTTTTTTTTCTAACTTAGAGCTAAACAAAAATTAGTACCCGAACAAAATTGAGTATCAATAACATCTATCACATTTTGTATGTTGTTACTTAATTGTAAGACTAACTAGGCTTTTAAAATGATTTTCTTTTATGATATAAAATCAAATGTAAACACCCTAAAACACGACCACATAAGCCTTTCTTTCTTTGTTTTTTTTTTTTTGGTTGAAGCGAAATGCATTAGACAGAGAAAAGACACATAGGTAAGAAGTTAGAAATAGAACAAGCTGACAACCATCTAGTTGGGCCGTCTAGTGGAAGAAGGGGAAGAAGCAATTTGCTAGTCAGAGGAAGAAGCAAAACTTCCAAGTCTTGGTTCTATAAAATCTGCAAGTATTGACAACAAAATTAGGGCATAGCCACATGATTGTGCCATTAAGATCTAAAGATGGTGCTTTCTTAGCCAAGCAATCAGCCACTAGATTACCTTACCTAAATGTATGTTGCACCCAAACTTGGAATGGACGACCTATAATTGAAAGGAAGCAACATTTATTGTGATTAATTGCATTAAGACAAATTCAAAAGGTGCAACACCACTATAAAATACGTCTCAATGATAAGAGGGAAAATGTTAAATTGTTGGGCTAATCTTAGCCCTTCCTTAATGCCACATAGTTCAACTTGAAGGCTATTAGAATAGCCAATTTTTCTTGCAAAAGCAGCCATGAATTAGATTGAGATGACCTATCATTATTGAGCTTAAAACAATTGGGAGGAGGAACTATAGATTTCCACAACCTAGGTTAAAACTTTCTTCATGACCTGTTGAATGGTTTCAGATCTGTTCAAAAAACCTTTAATTTCCTAGCACACCATAATTCCCAGAAAATAATAGGTTAAGATAATATTTCATGGGATATCTTGATGCATAAATGTGAACCATCTGAGCATGCTTTCTTAAGCGTTTCAATATAATGTTGAACCGCAGGCATTTGTAGCCTAGCAAGGATAAAAGTTGATTGCCAAACTTGTACATGCAAAAAGGTTGCAAAACATTTTATCCTTGGATACCACAAAAGGAGTACCCCAAAAAAACCTATGATTTATCAGTAATTGAAATGTTCAACAATAGAAAGTTTGCTATGAGAAAATAACCACAAGAAATGTTTAATTTTAGGCAAGTTTGAGGTTTTCCACACCTAAGCCCAATCATCTTCCTTTAGGCACATATTATTAGGACTAGTCACATTATAAGCAGATTTAAGTGTGAAATTCTCATCTATCGTAAATCCATAAATAGTTCTATCTTGGGCTTGGTTGTCAAAATACAATAAACTGGCACCAATTTCTTTTCTAATATTAATATGTAGGTTAAAAGAAAGGGTATCCCATTTTCAAGAATTGAACATGTCTTTAACAAAGGAGCAACTTTTATTATGGGGAGTAGGACCAACAATTTTGCTTCCGATAGACCAACTCCCCGACCAATTATTTATTGGTACACAAAAACATCTTTATAAGTCTAGGCAGGGCCAGGATATTCTGTAGTACAAGGAAATGAGAGAATGTCTTTTTTTTTTTTTTTTACCCGAAAAGCATTCGAACTGGCTTGAATAACATTGTATGGGGAAGTGTAGAAGACAAGAGTCGAACTCCTGACCTCCCACTTTTCCTTGATGCCTCTTTCCACTTTTCCAAAGCAGCTAGGATCCCAACCAATTATCAAACTGAAAAGAGATGTTACTGGCACTTAAAATCAGTTTTTGTTCACCATCTAAATGCAACTTACTATGTTAGATAGTCTTCCAAGTAGCAGAAGAAGTAGTGACTTTTCTATACCTTTCATACATATGAATAAAGGTCTGAGCAACTCGTTTATATTTGTTATAATTGACATCCGAAGCAAGTTTAGCCAAGGTGTTAAATATCGTTACCGCTGGTATACCGCACTTTGAAATTTTAAGGTATATTGCATGGTATACCGCGCTATATACCATTACTATTATTGTAAAAAAATAAATATTAGAATATTATTTTTAGATGAAATAATTTTTTTAATAATTTATTTTTACACGTTTTATGTGCATTTTAATTTTTCTCATCATAATTTGTCAAGTATAAATAAAATATATATGATAGAAAATATTTTTTTAATACAAAAAACATTAAAAAAAATGTTATACATGGAACAAAATAAATGATACTAAAAAAATAATTTATTGATATAAGAGAAAAAAAATATTTTAATAATAACAATACATTTTCTAATAAAAGTTGGAAAGAAAGAATCAAATAAAGTTACTTTGGTCAAACATCTACTCAAGGGAAATAATGCATATGAGGTAAAAGAGTACAAAAAGTAACTAAAATTAAAAAAAAAAAAAAAAGAAAAGGAAAGAGAGAAACAAAAGCTGCGACCAGCCGACCACGGACCATCCATTAATTTTCCATATACTTTGCATATACTATAAATATAAATAATACCATTCATTAGTTTTTTATATTAATTAAGAAAAGTAAAAAAAATTAAAAGCAAATGTTTATTTTATGATATGTGTTTTATTTATATTTTAATATTTTATATTTTTATGATATTTTAATTTAAAAAAAATATCTTTGAAAAATAAAATATCGCGGTACATACCACACGGTATTTACAGTATACCGCAGTTTTTTTACAAAATACATTTAAAAATTATATGGTATATGGTATACCATAAAATACCGCAGTATAACACACAGTAAAATAACAAAACGAGAAAAAATTTGCATCGCGTACCTCGTTTCCACGGTAAATGGGATACCACGGTATTTAATTCAGTGATTTTAGCTAGATGGGCTTGGTTAAAGTAAACTCACCTTTTCTTTTTTGGGCAAATAACAATGCCCAAATCATAATGTTAAATATCACGGCATACCGTTTACCGCGGATACACGATATAAATATTTTCACATTTTGTCATTTTACCACGCTATATACCGCTTACTACTTGCTTTTTGTATGTATTTTGTCAAAAAAAACTGCGGTATACCACAAATACCGCGTAGTACATACTGCGATATTTTATTTTTCACAGCAATTTTTTTTCATTTTACATAAAAAAATATCATAAATATATAAAACATTTAAATATAAATAATACACATATCATAAAATAAACATTTACTTTTATTTTTTTGTTCCTTTTCTTACATAATATAACAATTTAATGGATAGTAGCAGCTTGAAGGTCCATATGATGTTAAACAATATCCCCTAATTAAATTTCTAGTTCATGTTACCCTAACTGAATATCTTCTATCATTTATATTTAATTTATATTTGATAAATTATGATGAGAAAAATTAGAATACATAAAAAATGTGTAAAAATAAATTATTAAACAAATTATGTCATCTTAAAATAATATTAAAATATTTAGTTTTTTACGAAAACGGTGATGGTATATCATGCAGTATACCTTAAAAATTCATGATACGGTATACTTAGCTGTAACGGTATTTAACACATTGGTCCCAATTCACAAAAACTTTTCTTTTCTTATTTTAAGTAGAACCCAAACAAAATTTCTAGTGATTTGTTCCATCTTTTCTAAGGTTTTTGAAGGGAGAGTATTGATTTGCATGTAATTGCTACCCATGGTGGCCAAGGAGGTCTGTGCAAGCACAATTTTTCCTGCAAGGTAGAGACAACTACCGCTCCATCCATGTATTTTTCCACTCACTTTATCTAACATGGATTTACTGTCTAGATTGGTCCATTTCTTATGAGTTAGGGAAAAGCCCAAGTATCCACCAAGATTTCAAGTTGTATTTAAGCCAAGCAAATTCAAGCAAGTAATTCTATCAGCCTCTAAATTATTGGCAGAAAACAAAGTCTTAGACTTGTCCCTCTTGATGGTATGAGCATACAGTTGACAGAAAGCCCAGATTGCTTTTGAATTTGTGTTCCTCTTTCTGCGACCTCTCCCTAATTCCATTGTCCATAATCCTTGTCTGGACCCTCTTGAATTGCGCAAGAGCTTGTTTATCAGCTGAGCTCAACAGTTTCCTTTCCATAACAGTTTTCGTTTTGGGCTGAATACCTACTTCCTCTCTATGTCTGATATAGCCATAATTATAACAGATGGCCAATATTCCTTCGTATAAAATGTGACAAACTCGCTTATTGACTCAGGTCTTGCTCTGTAAATGATTGTTTTGGTCGACTTGACCTCATATTTAAACTTCTTGGTGCCGCAGTTGAGGAGATCAACCTCCTCATCGGATCTTTTTCGGCCGACGGTGAAAAGATGGTCATTTCCATTAGTGAAGGGCAAACAAGGGTCATAATTTATAGAGAGAAAGTTATAGAGAAATCAGAACTTCTACATGATCCATTTTGCAATTGACTACATTTCATCAAATTAATAGTCCAGTAACTAAAATGAGAAGGACGCAAATGAATTCAAATGAATGCAAAAAAGTGGTAAGAAATTATGTTTGTTCTACTCAAATGACTTGGCCGGGTTATCATTATGGCGAGGAAAGTGGCATTTTCACCTTGAACATTCAGGGAGAAATGACCCCACATAACAAGGGGCACTTAACCAACTCAAAGATTCAAATTGATCTTCTCTTCACCGAGGTTGAGCCCTCTAACTAACAAGTCCCTGGACATTCGTATCATTACCACCACTAAAAGGATTTCCCAAAGTCATCAACTCCCAATGGTGAAGTATTATTAGTGAACTTTCCAAGAGTTTGGGATTGAACACCCTTGCCCTTACTGTTTGCACCATGTCGGGATAATGATGAGACAATTACAAATTTGCAATTCAAAGGGAAACAGGAATTTGATAGAAGGAAAAATCCAAATTCTCTCTGATGACATGTCATTGAGAAAACATATGTGGCCCTAAAACTAACAATTTTTTTTTATAGGTAAAAATTATCTTTTCACCATTTTAAATGGCCTACTAATCATTCTAGCAAGCGTACCAACTAATGACGTATGTCATAATTGCGTAGGCACAACACTCTTCACAACTCTATCTGTAAGTTTGGTTAGTTCAGAGTTGGTAGCAAATGCCGAAAATAAATTTCCATCTTAGCCTCTGCATATGCTAAATTACACTATGAAGAAAATAAATTGCTTACTACTATTCATGGTTCCGTTCAGGTACTAAAAGTGTATTTAGGGCATGTGCAAGTTCAGCAGGAGTTGCTCCTCTGCTGGTCCAAAGACAAGAGAAAAGAGATCCAATCCGGAGACCTTCATCCACCCACTGGCCCAAGTAAGTAATAACCAAAGAGCAAGATGTCTTCTAAAACAATTTAACCCCCTTACATGATTGGATCTAAAATGTAATTAATCTAAATCATATATATTTATTTTTAGACTAATAAGTTTCTAAAATCTCTTTTTAGCAAAGACACTTTTATTGAGAATTTAAAATTTTACGAGATAAATTATAGTAAAACCTTACAAAATTAGTAAGTTAAAAATTGTTGCGTTTGATATTTATGAAGAAAGATTCAATTAAATGGTTAGATTGATTATATTGACAATGGATGAAGAATTATCAAATGAGAATCTGAATGCATGTACTTATGGCTATATTGTATTAATGGGGCTGTCGCCTCATTTTATAAAAAAGGAGTTTTTATAACTCGTGGTCATGGTTGAAAAATTTCTCTCACAGCAATTCGCAATAAATCATTTCACAACCCCTTTAAACCATTTAAAACAAAAACCCTTGCCTTCTGGCTTCTGCAAGCTGCTCTGTTCCGCAAGCATCTGAGATCTCCCAACAACAATGTTTTCAGCCTTGCTGTTGTTTCAGACGTACAAGAATCTAATACTTCAAACTTCACTCACTCTCCTTCTAACTCTAATCCTCACCTTCCTCAAAATCCCAGTCTTCTTTCTCCGAGGCCTCCACACCTATATTCACCCGGAAAATCTCGGCTACAATAATGCCTCTCAATCCGGTGTCCGAGCTGCAATCCGCAGGCCCAGTGGCTCCGACTCCAATTCTGCTGCTCCGGTGCTCAAACGAAGGAACAAATCCAAGGAGAAGTTGGAATTCGATGAAAACAATGCCCAGATCTTCCGGTTGAAGCTCGACGAGGGTCATCTCCAGACTCGCCTCCTTTTCAATGAGTATAACCATTCTTTCGTTTTCTCATTTCTGGGCATTTCTTCTCTGGCGCTTTACAAGTACTTAGGATCATCCACTGAGGATTCTGGGATTTTGGCGAATGGTTGCTTGATTCCGGTTGTTTTCGGATTGGTTGGTTTGACCAAGATATTTATTTCGCTTGCTAAGGTCTCCTTCGAGAAATCTGCGTCTAAGAAGTCTGAGAAACATTTGAGCCTGGTTTTTGGAGTTTTGGGCTTCTGTTTAGGGATTGCTATTTGTTTTGGAATTGTCACATCGGTGCTTGATTTCGATTTCGATCCAGTTGAGGGATCCAGTAGACTTTTTGTTGCTATTTTGATGGGATGTTTGGCCGGTTTCTTATACATAGCAGCAGGGAAGAATGCTAGATCACTTTGGCTTGGTACAGATCAGCTTAGATGTAATTTATCTATGATATCTTGTGGATGGTTTGGCAGAATGATTTTGTACGTATGCTTTTTGCTTAATGCCTTCACGGTATTGCTTTGGATAAACCCATTTGCTGAGCTTTTTGTTAACAAGAATGTCGCTAACAGTGATGAAGCAAAAGCAACTGTGACCTTTGGCGAAGCTGATAAGTTATTTGGTAATGTGGGTCTTCCACGTTCAGAGTTTACTAGGTTTAGATTCTTATGCTTGTTACTTTCTGGTCTGCTGCAAGTCATAGCTCTACGCCCAAATCTGCAAATGTTTTTGAATGAAGCTGTCTTGTCTTGGTACCAAAGATTACATGCCAGCAAGGTGCCCGATTTGGACTTTAGCCGTGCAAAGGTATTCCTGCACAATCACTACTTATGTCTTGCAGTCCTGCAGTTCTTTGCTCCCTCAGTTTTGGTACTTCTCCTTTTAGGCTTATCTCAGATTGATGTATCCTCGTTTGACAAACACCAATGGGTATGCAGTTTACTACCTTGCTCTATTCTTGTTGGAGGGGTACCTTTGTTTATGGCTTGGTGGATCATCTTTCTCTGGGCACTTTATACTTCAATGAGTTTGGTCTTCTATCGTCGTGGCGTTTTGTATGTCTCCTGATAGCTTGGTTTGTTTCTCTGGCTTCAATCCTTGACCTTTCAACTTAGATTTTTGTCCCTTATTGGCAAAAGAGTGTTGTGATTGAAACAAATCAACAATGTATGTTACTGCATCATCATGCAGTACATTGAGCAACAGAAGTTGTTTCTGGATACTGGGGAGCTTCTTGTCCAAGTTTGGCCAGATAAAATCCTTAACCATACGTTACTGAGGGAATGATTTTTCTTATTCATGTTTCAAATTTTGAGATCCATGGTCTGGTTTAGATTATTCTTGTTGAACAACATTGATTTAACATGCCATAGTTGATCAGCAGAATATGAATGTTGCTCTGCTAATTAGGATTGAGGAAGACCATAGCGGATGAAGTTCTGCGCTTGCTTTTGATTATGATTAGTTGAAGGCATCTTTAAATTTGATCATATTCGACTGCATAATTCAGCTGTTGCTGCTTGTTGCTGCTCGATATAATTTATCGATCCTTCAACTTAATGACCAGTTTGAGCTTTTGAAGGCTCCTCCTAACTAGCTGAAGGGAAGATAGGGCATCATGAAAGTCAGAAGACAGCACTTAACTTGGACCTTTTTTTTGTCTGATTTGTGGAAGAATGTTGTGACTGCAACAGAGTACCAGTAATGGTAGGTGATGCATTGTTGTGCAGTACAGATACGATGAGCTGCAAGGATTTCTGAATACTGGAGCTTCTTGTTTGAATTTCCCTGCTTTTTAATGATTGTGGTTACAGATAGGAAGAGTACCGGTTACTGTTTCTTTTACATTTGCTTCTTCTGGTAGTATGATCTTATTCCTGCAAGTTGTTAAATACTTGCTTCCTGTATTTGGTTACTAAGCTGCATCTTGGATCATTGTATTTGATGGATTTTAGGTGTATGTTGCTAATTTGGCATTGGGCTTATAGCCAATTGGTGGAGGTATTAAAATTCAAATTCCAGTCACAACACAAGGCTCACAGCACAGTTCTGGTATTGACGTACTTGAGAAAGTGGTCTGTTGTTAAATAAATGATCATTTCCCAGCAATGATGGAGACTTAATTCTTTCTTAAAAGGGCCGAGCTGAATTAAGATGTGATGTCTTTAAACATAAATGTAGTTGTGTATAAAAGTTTTTGATAAATAAACATATATGAATATTGTAGACGTATTAAAGTAGTTTCGGACTATAAAAATTTAGAAATCATTCTCTTAAAGCAAAAATATATGATTTAAGTAGTTTTTTTTTTTTTTTTTTTTTTTTGCATGTGAAATAATTTTTTGGAGAGGAACTGAGCATTTATCTTGTTTGTATGTTATGGAAAAGGGCTGGGTAGAAACAAGATAAAACAGGCCTCAGTCGTGTTTGGATGGATAAATAAGATGTGGCCGAAAAAGGATTCGTGGCCGCGAAAATTCCAACTAGAATGGGCCGAAAAATGGGATCGGTCCAACGCTGGACGACAGAGTAACTGTAACGAACAAAAAAAAAAAAAAGAACTGCCCCACAGAACGCCAACGTTTCAATTTTCTCTTTAGTTCTTTTTATTTTTCATTCGGGGTTGGGGACCCAACGTAGGTAAAAGGGTTGGAAGCCGGAAGAAACATATATTATGTTTGTGTTTGTAACACGACAAATTTTCTTTTGGTAGAGAAATGAGAATGGAGGAGAGGCAGGCCCAGCAGGCACCACCCTGAACTAAAGTTGGTTCGCTTGCCAAACATCGATGTCTACTTTTCAGGCAGCTATAAAATGTTGCTTCAATTCTCCAACTAAAAACCAAAATTTAAGTTCCACGATGATCTTCAACTTCACGCATCATGTAAGCCACCCGCCACCAATTTTAATACCAATACTAGTAACTTTCCAGAAAAGTTCCACACTTTAGCTTACGAGGAAACCTACCTGGTGCCCAGTGCAAAATAAGTTGGCCGGCGCCGGCCAATGTAAAACTATTTTTTCGAGCTCTTTTTCTACAAAATCATTTGCATATGACACATTTGTATCATTTAAATTGATGAATTTTCTTTAACTATAAATTGTTGAATTGTCAAAGATTTATATTTTTCTAAATGTGCTAAAATTATGTTCAAAATTTTGTATAAAATCCAACGCAACAGAAATTAACTGGATAGAAAAAAGTAGATATATTCCACTCACGTTTTCAACGTACTATTAATCAAATTGTACCATGCAATATTTTGAATGGTTTTGATACACAACTTTTACGCACATTCATCAAATACCCTTTTCTTGGTGATTGTAATTAAGTTGGACTACAGTTTTGTGGAGGTCGGAACTCAGGTCATCCCATATATATTAAAGGGATGGTCAGTATTTATTGGTAATAGTAGGAGCTGCAATGCTTTTCACTGTATATATAAAATTTTTAGGGATCGGATAGTGAAAGTATAAAAAATTGTCATTTTTTAGCACTTTCTTGAAAGAGGATTTAACACCATCCCCTGATGTAAGTACACTTTTAGTAATGGTAGAACATGTTAGTGAGCTATTCCCTCTTCTTCCATTTCTAGTTTGGAAACTGGGGATGTGCGTGGGTGGGGGCAAAAACTCTAGGAAATAAGAAGATTTCATACAAATCTCCCCAATCTCTGTCCACTAATTAAAACCTAATTTAGAGACCTAAAATCCTAAACTCATTTACCTTGTTTTGCTCTTGTCTTTAAAAAAAAGTAGTTTTGCCTTCGGAGCTTGATTGATAGGAATGTCAGCTTGTCCATTTGCCCCTTCCTAGATTTCAGTTTTACTTTTGATGGTTCTGCAATTACTGTTATGTTTGCAAAGTCCACCCGAGTTGGTATTTCAAAATTCTAAGACTCACAAAATTCCGATGGTTCCGCAAGTATTGTTTCGTTTGCAAATTCGACCCAAGCTGGTATTTCAAAATTCTAAGACACAAAATTCTAAGCACCATTCTCTCTCTTGATCAATCGACATTACTAATAAAAGAGCATTTACCAACGGTCATTATCAATTGTTGCAAGTTAGTAATTTCAAAATTACAAACATGAGACCGTTAATAGTGAGCAGTTAATAATCATTGCATTAAAAATTGTTTTCCCAACGACTGAGTATTAAACTGTTAGTACTTAACGTCCAGCTCTTGATAAAGTCACAGATAAAAATTACCAACAGTCTAAATTCAAATATTTTTTACCAACGGTTTGTGTTAAGCTGTTGGTATCTACCAACGAGTTTAACAAATGGTAAGCTAAGCTGTTGATACATACCAATATGTTTGACTATTGGTAATATTTTTAACATGTGAGACCGTTGGTAATTCTCTTGGAATTAAAAAAAATAAAGTAGCTTCCAACGTAGAGCCATTGAAAACTACCATTTATTTTTAAAAAATATACAAAAAATATAATAATTAAAATTAAATTTCCATTGAATTTTACTAAATGTTAACCGAACACTAGTACAAAAATTCATAATCACAATCACAAATATATTAAAAAATATTTACTCAAAATCACAAATTTCAAAAACAAAAAAAAAATTCCAAATTTAACAAAAAATAAAAAAAGCTAGAATTTAACAATTCAAAATAATTGAACAATTTAAAAAATTCAAAAATAATAATTAGCAATAATTAACAATTAACAAAAATTTAGAAAAACCAAAATTCCAAAAGTTCACAACAATTCAAAAATTAACCAAAATCATATTCCTTCACAAATATTCCACAATTCAACAATTACAAAAATTCAAGGAATTCCATAAATCTGATCAGCACAAAAAAAAATTAACCAAAAATTCAGCGACGCTTGGAGCGATGAGGACCAAGGAGCAAATAAATTAGATCTGAAAAACCAACAGGATGTTGGAAAATGTTTGTTTTTTAGTAGTGGGTGGCGCCACCACTGAACGCAGAATCTAGCAATTCAAGTGAGCATTTGTGTGGGAAAGATGGGGGAAAAGGACTGGAGAAGAAGAAGAAAAAAAAAACCAAAAGAAGAATAAGAAGAACGATAGACAAGATAAGAAAGAATGAGAGATAAATGAGAAAAAAAAAAGCAAGAAAAAAAGAGCGCAATAGAAAAAGATGAAGAGATATGAAGAGAGGAGAGATAAAAATTATTTGCAGATGAGTGTGATTTTATAATTGAAATAAAGGAAAAACTCATCTTTTGTCCCAAATTTTCTATTATTGTTTTAGAATGATCCTTTCTTTTTACTTTCTAACAGTTTAAACCTTATCAATGATTATTTGCATTGGTAATTATCAACGGTTTAAACCATTATAAAGTTTCCAACGGCTTAACCGTTAGTAACTATTACTAATGGTCTAATACGTTGGTAATTACCAACAGTCTAACTATTGGTAAATCGCCTATTAGAAAATCAAAAAATTTTAGTAGTACGATCAACCAAGGGCAAACACCATTATCTCTCTTTCTCTTTCTCTCAAAGGCAAACAAAAATTGTGACAATTGTATAAAGAAAGATTGAAAAAGACGCAATTGAGATTGGTGAGTTAAACAAGGGCAATGACCGCCCTTCAGTGTTGACTATACCTCCGATCCAACTTTAGGCTTGAATGACTTATCCAGATTAAGCTAGTCCAGGTTGGGTCGTGGTCATTTCTCCTATTCTATTTGCTTGCTTAATCTCAATAATGGTGGTGTAGCTAGAGGGTCTAGTGCAAGATGGCAATAGTGTGGCTAAAGGCTCCAATGATGGGCAATTTTGGGAGGAGATCAATGGCAAGGATGTAAAGATGTGAATTGACTAGAGATTCGATTGAGATGATCGTCAAGCATAATCATAGGGTACAAGGAAAGAGACATGAGAGGGATTTGTTAGTTGTTACTTTTAATGGGGACATATTAGACTTTTCATGCATAGGGTGCATGTGGGATAAGGTGTACATCAGTCTAACAAATAAACAAATGGCCTTATTCAACATGCAAGTGCATCTCACTATAATTTGGCAATAAATTGTAATAATTATATATATATGCGAGTTTTATGTTAGAAGTACTTTTTTTTTATAATTGGAAACATCTATATATAAGGAGAGAGGGGAATGCCCACTTTTTTTTTAGTCAAAAAAGTACCTAAACCAGTAATAGGGTATTATATAAAGGAATAAGGCTATTAGGCATAAAAAGCTAGCTTGGGGATATGTTAGAAGTGCTTAGATCCACAATAAATTTGGTTTGGGCCAAGGTAACTTTACCCTGTCTAGGATACACCCAAAACAAAAAAGAAAAAGAAAATTTTCAAAAAAAGAAAAAAGATCAAGCATGTTGTGCTTTACATGTATAGTTCTCATATTTTTATTTTTAATAATTGACCTTCTAATTTATAGTATTTACGTTGCTAAAATCAAAGTTATCAAAATTGAGTTTCTATATAGATTCATTTTGATTTTTTTTAACTGTTGTAAAGTTGTGAAAATTTATAGAGTCATAAGATTCAACAAAAAAGTTTTTAGAAAAAGATAAAAAAAAATATAATCATAAAAATTATAGCAAAAAGTTTATATTACATAATATTTTCACTTACTAATACTCTAAAACTATAAAAAAAAATCATATTATAAACATATAATATAAGAAAAACAAGTTCTACAATTGACAATTCATAATAAGAAGTTAAAAGCATTTCATTCATCTTATGAAACACACAGAATATTCATGACCAATGACAGTATTAATATTATCATCTTCAAAGTTTATATATATTTTTTTCTCTTGTCATTTTATCATTTGAGGGGCCAAGCTTATTTATGCCAACATTTGTACGATTATTGACATTTTTTTAATCTATATCCACATCTACATAAATTTAATAACCAAATTTATCAAAGTAATACTGAAGGAAAACAATCAAATGACACAAAAAGCTTGAAGAAAAAAAATACAGAGATGATTTGTGTTATATATTTTGGTTATTTTTTTTGTCTTAACTCTAAATGGGTTAGATTTAATTATAGAAAGATTGCGTTAAGCAATAGATTTATATATTTTTGGCTTACAAGTTTTTAGCCCAATTTTAGCAAATTTTACCTAATTATGTAAAAACATAAAGTCATAAAGTTTATAAGTTCTTAAGACCCAAATCTATCTATTTTTACTTATATACAAGTTTCTACTAAAACTTGAGATATTTTTTATTTTTAGAATTGTAGAAATGCAAGGTCTTAGATAGGGCTTTAAAAACCATGACTAAAGTATTGTTTTTTCCCCTTCTCAGCCATAAATTTTGCTCATTTATTCATGGTTAGTACCCAAATGATAAGCTGACACAGATCCACCCAATTTTTTTTGCAAGGGAAAGGAGAGCTCAAAATGGCCTAAGTGCTACTAAGAATACATAAATAGTTTAGAAGCAGTTGAATATGGTTTGCTGAGAGATGAAGTTAGTAGTAGTACTATATTGGAAAGAAGCACAATGAATTTGAAGTAGGAATATCAAGGGATTGGGTTTGAGGAGGGTAAAGTGACTCTCAAATCCTACCCGTAATATAAAAACTATACTAAAAAACTTCACTGCAACATGTAGTGATTAGGATTTTTTCACCCAAACCCTTCTCCTGTTGGGGTAGATAGGGTCGGGTATTATACCTGCAATATCTGCATAAGTGATCGCATAATATAAAATTGAAACTAAAAAAAGTATGGACATACTTGAATGTACAATATAACAAAAAACAAAGTACCCACAATATAAAAACTCTGCCAAACCCTCTCCGCAACCAACAAGTGATTAGAATTTTTTCGCCCAAACCCTCCTCATATTGGGACAGGTAAGGTTGGGTATTGTACCCGCAATACCTGTGCAAGTGATTATATAATGTAAAATTGAAATTAAAAAAAACATGCCATGCTTAAATGTATAATATAACTGAAAACAAAATAGCATAGTAATACGATTATAAATTTTAGAGTTTATTAGGTTAAAATTATATTATATATTTGAGTTATATAAAACTAAAATTTGCTATGTGTGTGTGTATATATATATATAATATAATATGTAATATTTTAGATACTTAAGTACTATGTATAATATGCGAAAAGGGTATAAGCCAGGCTCGAGAAGGATAGATCCCTCCCTGAACCATATCTAATCGATATAAAAACAAAAATACCCTAATCCTGCACAAACTCCCTCCAATTGAAAAAAAGAAAAAAAAGGACCAGAGGGCAGAGGCAGCCAGCTAAAATATGCCACGTCAAATAGAAGAACATGCCCGCGGAAGTTTCTCGACAAGACGTACCGCAGCTTCTCGTTCTTTCCTTTCTTTTCTCTCATTTCTTTTTTCCTTCCTTCTTCTCTCTCCTCTTCTCTTCACTTTATTCTCCCTCTCTTCTCATTCTCTTCATCCTCCATCCATTAATAAATTCCCCTATAAGACCACGCGAAACTTCTAGAATTGAAACAGCCAAACGTTCTCAGTCGCCCAACTCTCTCTCCCACCTGAAACTGGATCATTTCTTCAACCACTCCCAGGCTTCTTCTTCAAGATATTTGCTGCGTGTTAGCCAGGATTGATTGTTTCTGTTGATTTTGTGCCGCCGGTCATGTCTCCGCCGCCGCCGGAGCAGAACTGCGACTCGACTGCGGGCGATTCGCAGCGGCCTCTCCCCACTCCCTTCCTCACCAAGACTTACCAGCTCGTCGACGATCCCGCCATCGACGAAGTCATATCCTGGAACGACGACGGATCTACCTTCATCGTCTGGAATCCCACCGTTTTCGCCCGCGATTTGCTTCCCAAAAACTTCAAGCACAACAATTTCTCCAGCTTCGTCCGCCAACTCAATACCTACGTACGCCGGTTTCAATTACTTGCTTGATTCTTTCCGTTTTCACCCGGATATGCTTCGGATCTCTGATTTCGGTGCCTTTTGCCCTTCAATTTGCAGGGATTCAGAAAATTGGTTCCCGATCGGTGGGAATTTTCCAACGAGTGTTTCCGGAGAGGTGAAAAGAAACTCCTTTGCGAAATCCAACGGCGGAAGGTATCGACTTGCGTGGCGGCGTCGACGGTGCCTCCGATGATTGTGTCGGCAATACCTTTTGGGAAGCCGATTATATCTCCTTCCAATTCAGGAGAAGAGCAGTCGCCGGTGATTTCGTCAACCTCGTCGCCTTCGAGGGTGGCACACACCGCCGGAATCGCATGGGAGCTGATTGAAGAAAACGAGAAATTAAGGAAAGAAAATGTGCTGCTCAACAAAGAGCTGGCCGAGATGAAGAGTTTGTACAAAAGTATCTACAGCTTGGTGTCCAATTACGCGAGCTCTCACCCGGAGGCTGGTTCACCAGCGAACAAACCGCTCCAACTGTTACCCCAGAAACGGCCATCTGGTGAACCAGAGGTGGTCGCGGAGGAGGAAAGGAGTCCAAGGCTGTTCGGCGTGCCAATAGGTGCGAAGCCTGCGAGGGAGGGAGAGGATTCTGCGGCGGAGAACGAGGCGGCGTTGCAGCTTCGGCAATCGGGCTGGGCTGGGATCAAGCCGGAGCCATTGGATTGTCAGATCGGAGACAACGGGGGCCGTAACGACAATCAGGAGACGCCGTGGCTGCGACAGTTGCACCGTGCGAACCAAAGGGTTTGCAACTGATCGGTTAGCTTAGCCTTAGATTAGGTAGTCGCGCAACACGTGATCACGGCGCTGAGCACAGCCGGGGCCGGGGGCAATCCATTCGCAATTGCAAAGACGACGAACGTCCCAAACGGCCCACGTGCTTTGTGAACCTTACGCGATGGGCAGACCTTTCTGAAAAATATGTGCAACTGAAGTCGAAATGCCTTTTTCTTTTTTTCCCCCCTTTTGCCTTTTTATTTATTTATTTATTTATTTCTGTGATAATGGAAATATGTAATACTAGTACGCATTAAACATCTGAACGTTGTCCTCTTGTCGCGTCGATGAGTCATATCTACAAGTGGCATAAACAATTGATTTTTCTAATTGTACTAATTAAATATAAAAATGGTTTAATGTGTCCTTGTAAAATCTGATTACAACAAAACTTGACTACTTCTTTTGTATCATTAAACCATTCAAATGTTAATGATGAGCACGTTGGTAGCAGTAACTATATATATCATCTTGTAATTTTCCTTAGTCATCTCATTATATCAGCTACTAGGGCACTGCACCCTTAACATTTAAATGCTTATATATCGAGATAGATATATAAAGAAACTTAACTGGATCTCATATACGAAGAATGAATTACAAAACTTATAAATGCTTATACTAAGATATATATTCCATACAAAGAAATTAACAAATATAACCAAATTCCTCATCAATATTCTTTTTTTTTTTTTTAGTTAAAAGAAAAACAAGCAGAAGAATCAAACCTTCATACAAATGCCCCTAGTCAAAGAGGTGGTTAATAAGTATTTGTTTGTTGCGGTAATGTGTTTAAGTATTACAGAAAAGACTCAGACTCCTACAGTTAATGACTCTTCTACTGCTACTTAGCCACTTATCCAATTGTATCGCATTAGGATTAAGATTGATTTTGTTAAAGGTTGTTGTCTCCTACTGTAACTAAATGTAGCCAATGTATATATTGTATTGCCGATTTCATGAATGAACACAAGAGAATTACAACCCAAATCTCTTTTACATGGTATCAGAGCAGTGATCCAAATCATTCAAAATGTCGACAAGTTCTGCTGTTAGCCTTTTCCAAGATCCAAGCTCTCCCTGCTTCCTCACATCCACCAACTACACTACGTCTCCTCTTGTTCCCTTTTAGCTCAACAAAAACAATTATCCAAGGTGGAGAAAAATAGTTCTCAACGTTCTATGCAGTAAAAACAATGTGGGATTTCTGGATGGAAACTTGTTCAAACTTGAAAAGAATGACATGGAAATGTTGGCATGGAACAAGTGTGATGGACTTGTTCTTGCGTTGCTGATGAACTCCGGAAGTGCAAATCTACAAGACTCAATAGCATACCATGACTCCGCATTAGATTTGTGACGAGACGTGGAAGAAAGATTTGGACATTCCAATGAATCGATAGCTCATGAATTGAGGAAGAACATAGCATTGGCGAGTCAAGGATCGACAAGTGTGGAAGCATACTACACTAAACTGAAGGGATTTTGGGACGAACTCGGCATGTATTCTTCAATGCCCAATTAAAAATGTGATGCGACAAAAAACTGGATGATAGAGAAGGAAAAAGAGCAGGCACACCAATTTCTGATGGGATTAGATTAGAAAATCAAAACCGTTCACTCACAAATACTCGCAATGGAGCCACTCCCTCTTTTCAACAGGATATATGCCATGGTGGTTGCCAAAGAAAAGCAACTTAGCATCACGCAGGAGACGGAATTGGATTCGGCTAGGAATTTTGTGGCATAGACAAAACTAAGCAAGCCACAAAGCCATGATGACCAACCCGTGCCAAGATGTCGACACTGCAACAAGTTGGGACAAGTGAAGGAAGACTGCTGGGAAATAAAAGACTACTCGAAAAACTGGCAACCAAAAGGAAAAGGAAGAAGGAACAAGGTGAATGCCAACACGTGTGGAGAAGGAGGCGAAAAACAAGAGCATGCCCATGATAAATCTGGTGCTTTGTCATCCGTCAACTTGACTGTTGAACAATATAAAGAACTCCTGAAGCTTTTGGGTAAGGACCAAGGGCAAAGTGCAGTTAATTTCGCTGGTAAGAAACCAAACCATAACTCTTGGATTTTGGATACTGGAGCCACCAACCATATTAGCTCTAACATGAACCAACTCCAAAACCCTAAAACCATACCTAGCCGAGACATATGCTTTTTTTACGGAACCTATAAAAGTATAGAATGGTCTGGTACATGTGTTCTTATTAATGACCTTATTCTTAAAGATACATTACATGCGCCTGATTTCAATTGTGATTTGATTTCCTTAAGCAAGCTAACCAAAGACAATGATTGCATTGCCATATTTTTTCTGGATTTTTGCACCTTACAGGATTGTGCAATGAAGAGGCTGATTAGAATGGGTAACCAAGAATGAGGACTTTATTTTTTTTTAGAAATAGAAATAAGGTGAATTCAGTCAGAGCTTATGGGGACATGGCAAACCTATGCACCAAAGATTGGGACACCTTTCACACAAAAGAATCGTTGGTATTAGAAGTTTGTCACATATCAATTTTCATGATGCTTGTAAGAATTGCACCATTTGTCCTCTTGCAAAAGGAACTTGTTTACCTTTCTCTTCAAGTAATAAGAAGACTTCTACCCTTTTTGATTTAATCCACTTAGATGTTTGGGGACCATACCATACACCATCTACTAGCGGAGCTCACTATTTCCTTACAATTGTAGACAATTTTTCCAGGTCCACTTGGACTTACCCCATGAAGAACAAGAGTGAGGCCACAAAAATAATAGAAAGTGTTTATTTTCTAGTTGAAAATTAGTTTGGAGTTAAGCTAAAGAAAGTAAGGAGTGCCAATGCCCCAGAGCTCATTGAAAGAAGCATGCACACCTTTTATAGAAAAAAAAAAAGGATAGTAAACCAAACCACTTATACAGGAACACCCCAACAAAATGAGGAGGTAAAGAGGAAGCACTGAGATATCTTAAACATGACAAGAGCATTGAGGTTTCAAGTAAACCTGTCAATCAAGTTTTGGGGTAAGTGCATCCTTACAGCAACTCATCTTATTAATAGATTACCTACTGTCAACACGGTGGGCAAAACACCACATAAGGCCTTGTTCGATAGACCCCCAACATATGAATACCTAAGAACCTTCAGGTGTTTATGTTACACCATGAATCTACTTCTTCTGAAAGACAAGTTCTAGCCTCGAGTACAAATATGTGTTTTCATTGGGTATCCACAAAACTATAAGGGTTACTGTGTCTACGACATGGACACACATAAGATATTTGTATCACTGGATGTCACTTTTCATGAAGATGTCTTTCCATATGAGTCACAGAAACCACCTTCCTACCATCACCAAAATAGCGAAGACCAGCTACAGGCACCCCCATTAGACCACCGAAGTTGCTCCGACAAGCAGACTGCACAAAATGCCATACACCTACCCGAAATTTTTTTAGATGATGAAAGTGGACACCTTGCAGAACCTGAAGAAGAAATAGTTGATCAATGTGTTGAGCCAGTCAAGACTGAAAGGAGAAGCATTAGGTAGAGACAAACGCCGAAGTACTTGAAGGATTATGCATGTGAACTTCTTGGTACCACTCAACACTCAAATTTGGCCTCTTTAGGTATCCCTTATCCCTTATCCACCTATCTTACAAAATGCCCCCTTCTCAAAGAACCATAAAGATTTTCTTGTAGCAATCTTGACTGATGCTGAGCCTAAGTCCTACTCAATGGCTAAGGATGAACCATGTTGGCAACAAGCCATGCAGGCAGAATTCGATGCATTAGAATCAAATCAAACATAGGAGCTGTGTGCACTACCTAGAGGAAGAAAAAACTGTTGGATGCAGATGGGTTTATAAAATTAAACGAAGATTTGATAGGGTCAATTAAGCACCACAAAGCATGCTTGGTGGCTAAGGGCTATTCTCAGGTAGAAGACTTAGATTATACAGAGACCTTTGTGCCAATTACAAAGATGACGATGATGAGGTGCATTCTTGCCATAGCCGCTGCCAAGAGGTGGGAATTGCACCAATTAGATGTGCACAATGCCTTTCTGCACGGAGACCTTCACAAAGAAATCTATATGTTGCCTCCACCAAGGTAACTTCCACCCGAAGACAAAAGAGTATGCAGATTGAAGAAGTCTCTGTATGGACTCAAACAAGTTTCACGGGCATGGTTTGTGAAGCTTTTTATGACTCTTAAACAATATGGTTTCACCCAGTCTAAGGCCAATACTTCATTGTTTATTAAGCACACTGATGGATGCTTTCTTGCTGTGCTAGTGTACGTTGATGATATGGTGCTAACAGGTGAAAACGGAGCTAAATACAAGAAGTTGAAGGAGTTCCTTCGTACATATTTTCACCTCAACGACTTGGGACAACTCAAATACTTCTTAGGCATCGAAATAGCTCATGGGCTGAAAGGAATATTTGCTAGCAAACAAAAGTATACTCTTGATATCCTCATGGATGCAGGATTAACAAGGGCCAAACTGAGCAAAGTCCTATTGCCACAACAACATCATCTGGATCGCTCAAACAGTGAGCTCATAGCTGATTTATCTTCATACAAGCACCTTGTTGGCCGACTATTATATCTATCTGTTACACGGCTTGACATCAAATATGCCATCAACGTGCTCAGTCAACACATGCAATGTCCAAAAAGTGAACATCTCAATGCTGCATTACGGGTCCTACAATACATAAAAATGTCACTAGGACAATGATTACTTTTCTCATGGGACAACGACTTTCAGTTGAAGGACTTCTATGATGCTGATTAGGGGGCATGCTCTCAAACACGGAGATCGATCACTGAGTACTTCACCTCACTAGGAAGCGCACCTCTGCCGAGGCAGAATATAGATCGATGGCATTTGCGACAAGTGAACTTGTTTGGATACGAGCCTTGCTGCAAGACTCAATAGTCTCGAACTCACAACCGATGCAATTTTTCTATGACAACCAAGCAACCATGCACATTGCATCGAATCCTGTTTTTCATGAAAGGACCAAGCATATTGAAATGGATTGTCATTTCATTCGGGACAAAATCCAATCAAATGAGTTGGAAACCATCTACATCCCGTCCAAATTACAACCTGCAGACGTACTCACTAAGGCATTGGGAGTTGATTAGTTCCATCATCTCGTAAGCAAGTTTGGAGTATCAAAACTCCACACTCTAGCTTAAGAGGGGCTATTATGGAAAGGACTCGAACTCCTATAACTAAAGACTCTCCTACTGCTACTTAGCCACTTATCCAATTGTATCACACTAGGATTAAGATTGATCTTGTTAAAGGTTGTTGTCTCCTACTATAAATAAAAGTAGCAGGTGTTTATATTGTACTGCTGATTTCATGAATAAACACAAGAGAATCACAACCCAAATCTCTTTTACACTAAGAGTTCCTGAAGTACGATAACTTTGTGACTACATGTTTGAATCTTCTAAAAAAATATGTTTAATTTTTTGTTGTTAGATTTCAGGGCCACGTAGTTTTGTTCTCGCTGCCAAAAAGATGGAAATTGAACAGGAAATAAAGAGATTATGGGATGGAAGAGGCTTCAGCTCCGTTACGTCAACATTTTAACATACAAAATAAACTAATATCTAAACATTTTCTTGAAGGGCCACAAAGCCGTTTTCTATGGGCCCAGGAAGGCGGCCACAGTATGAAATGGTTGACTGTTGCAACCTGCTTCTGAAAATTGGGCTCTTTGACCAGACCTGTTTGTTTTATTTTCAGAGGACTCGCAGGAACTTTATGACTTCCGTTGTCCATCTTGTCTGTTTTCTTTTTTTTTTCTGAAAAAAAATATAAAAAGCGGCAAGGTTGTAACTCCTCTGACATTTGTTTGTCTTATACGACTATGAATTAAGATGCCTTCTATTAAAATCGTGGTTGATGCTCTTGACATTAATCTTATCTTCATTCACTTAAAAGATATTAATTTATTTTCTTAATAAAAAATAAATTACTTGGCCAAGGAAAATTATTTGCGGAAAAATAACACGATATTTACGAACTACAGGTCAACATTTCATTTTTTCTTTAATTCTACTCTTTCCATCCCATAAATTTTGATACATTTGATTTTTTGTTGTATTTTGACTTAATTTTATTCATATTATTGTTTGTTAAAAAAAATTAAAAAAAATATATTTAGAAACTACATATCTTGAATTATCATTCATATACAAAGATTTTATATTTATATATTAAAATGTTAAAAATAAAAAATTATAGATTAATTGTAAAAAACAAATGGAGCAAAACTTTTTGGACGAGGGAGTAATATATTTGTGCAACTTCATCTCGACAAGCACCTTTACTATTGGCTCAACTCCTTAAAAGCTATCTAAGTCTCTCTCTTTTGTTACTTAATAAGCAACCGCAAATATCTTAGTAATGTTTTCAACCGTACCCCTCAAATTAAAAGTCCTATTTTTGGAATTTTATAAAAAAAATAGTTCTTCAGTAATATTTAAAATTTATCTTTAAAAAATAGGTTTTTATTTATTTGAGATTGTATTAAGGAAAATAATTTATAGAATTTTAATTATTTTAATGAAAATTATTTGCAAATTTAAATGATTCATGATGAATAATTTTTTTTATATATATATTTTTTACTTTTTTAGCTTACTTTACAAAAAGAAATTGATATAATTAATTATCAATATTTTTTATACAAACGTTTTTATTTTTTCTTGTGTGGAACTGATGCCAATTGAAATACTGGGGCTTAAGTAAGTAAGAAACAAAACAGTTTGATGGCTCTTAAGAGGTTGAGCCATTCGGTTTTGAACATGCCCGACAGAGAAAGTGATCGACAGGGACGTGGGCTGCGGTCTTGCAGCGGTAGGTGTCGCCGGCGACAGTGGAGGAGGCTGGAGGCGGTGAGTTGGGTGGAGCAAACAGGAAACTGAAGATGGAGGCGATGGGTCTTCACCGACTTGTCAGGATGGTGGAGGAGATCGAAGATTATTAAGAGGTAATAGTGTGTGGATATCTTGTGTATAGAGATATTACTAACGTGTTATACATAGAGTAGGATATACTCGTTTCTTGGCGGTTAAGTTTATGTTTACTTGTAGTTCAAGTCAATCACTAGGCTTGTATATATGTTCACGTTTCGGCTGTAAGCAACAACACAATGAATAGAAAATCTGTTCATCAAACTTTACATAGTGTCAGTGCAGCGTTTTGATCCAGAGAAAATAAAAACACTGGTTCAAAACAAATCGTCACCATGTCTGACTGGAAAAGCAAAACTCCTCTAGTCATAGATCTTCCTCGACTGGTAACGATCCCTTCTCTCCCTACTACCTGAATGCTTCGTGTAGTCTAGGTTCCATTCTCATTACTTGTCTTCTCAAAGGGCAGAATTACCCAACATGGTGACCTGCGATGATCAATGCCCTTAAAGCCAAAAACAAACTCGGTATTTTGGGCGAATCAGTAGCAAAACCAGAAGTTGATGATGCAGTGTTTCCAGCGTGGAACAAGTGTAATTCAATGGTAATCTCTTGGATTTTGAAATCCCTTGCGCCTTAACTCCATGATAGTATGTCTTACTTAGAAGCAGCTAGAGACATGTGGATTGGCTTGGAGGAACTATTTTTCCCAAGGGAATCCGCGAGTTGAAGAGGGAAGTGGCTCTCATGCAACGGAAGGAACTTTATGTTGTAGCGTATTACACAAGGCTGAAGGCTTTGTGGGATGAGCTCTCCACGTATTCAAATGTGCCAAACTGTAACTGCTGTGTGGCAAAGGAACTCATTGCAGACCGTGAAACCGAAAAGCTGCATCAATTTCTAATGGAACACTTCAATGTTATATACACTTCCACATATTAAGTATGGAGCCTCTCCCTAGCCTTGACAAGGCTTATGACTTGGTAACAAAAGAAGCAAAGCATCAAGATGTGGTGACTCTTCGAACTCATATCCCTGAAGCAGCAGCCTTTAGTGTTAAAACGGAAAACAAAAGCAACAACCTAGGAAAGGAGTATAAGAGGCAGTGCAAACACTGTTGGTAACTCATTTTCTAGCATGGAATTAGCCAGTGACGCGTTAGAAACTGGCAGGAAATAGTTATAAGTCCCCAACTCTACAGGTCCTGCATATACCTCTCCCAACACAAAACTCTTATCCAGATAGATGAAAATGGAGAGGTTGATGAAAGCAACTAGAAGTTCTACCCTTCACATTCCAAAGATCGGTATGTGATTAGCATGTCCTTGAATCAATCAGAGAGCTTCTAAAACTAAAGGAAAGTAATTTACAGGATTATTACAGTTAGAAGCTAATTCCGTCCTACATCACAATCAAAGTCATCTCATCTTTCATTGACTGACCCGTCTCAGAAGCTCCACCACACGGTGCATGCTGGGCCTGTTGGCAGGATTATCAGACAGACAAACAGAGGCAATGCTCAGAACCTGCAGCATCATCATCTTTGTATCAGCACTCAGGACTGTTGGGTCCAAAACGTCAGCAGCATGCCCCTTCTTGATCTTCCGACTCACCCAACCAACCAAGTTCCCTCCTTCTATTTCTTTGAACTCTGGACCTGTTGGTTCCTTGCCCGTCACCAACTCGAGCAGGATCACACCGAAGCTGTAAACATCACCCTTCATGGTGGACCTGCTGCTCTGCCCATACTCTGGTGGAATGTAGCCCAGTGTTCCGGCAATATCAGTGCTCACATGGGTTTCACATGCACTGATCAGTCGAGCCAACCCAAAGTCTGCTACTTTCGGCTCAAACTCCTCATTCAGCAAGATGTTGCTGGCTTTGATGTCCCTGTGGATGATGTGAGGAGTTACTTCATGGTGAAGAAACGCCAGCCCACATGCTGCTCCCAATGAAATCTTGAAGCGCTTGGGCCATTCAAGCACATCAAGAGCACCAGTTCTGGATCTCAACCAGAGATCAAGGCTTCCATTGATCATGTACTCATAAACAAGCAGCTTTTCCTCACCATATGAACAGTAGCCGAGTAGAGGAACAAGATTGGGGTGCTTCACCTTTCCCAATGTCTCCATTTCAGCCATGAATTCACGGTGACCTTGAGTTTTAGCCTGACTTAGCTTCTTCACAGCAACTGTTTTCCCATCCGGCAAGGTAGCCCTATAAACAGTACCAAAACCCCCATCACCAATTATATTTGTCTTGCAAAAGTCATTGGTGGCTTCAAGGATATCAGCCAAAGTCAACTTCAGGAGTGGCTGCTCGAACATGGCAATATTGATACTCAGTGGCTCCTTTGAATGGCCGCTACTAAAGTAGTACAAGTTTCGATCCAAGAAATCGTTAAGTTCCCGTTCCTCACCATCCTCATGATCGTCTCTCCCATTTCTTATGATCCATCTCCTCAAGAGAAAACCCAATATCACTGCTACAATGATAACGAACAAAGCTCCGGCGACAATAGCAGACCATTCCCCGGCATTCAGCGAAGAGCATTTATCAGACTCTTCCATCCGGCAAGTTAACGCCATAGTACTCCCACAGAGATCCTTGTTGCCTAAAACAACAACTATTGACTGATTCTGACATATTCCACTTCTTGGTACTGCCCCTCCTAATTTATTTTCAGCCAGATTCAGGTAACGTAGTTGGTTAAGACCACATACCTGCAGATTGGTGAATTAGAGTTAATAGAAATGATAGAATACCTCTCTTGTATTATCAAAAAAGAAAGAAAGAATGAAAGACCACACACCTGTTCAGGAATCCTTCCGGAGAGGCTGTTGCCGGAAATGTCAAGAATCTCAAGTTCCGACAGATTCCCTATTTCAGAAGGAATTTCACCTCCAAACTTGTTTTTGTGAATGTCTAAGCATGTCAAGAATGAGAGGCTGCCCAAAGATCGTGGCAAGTTTCCAGCAAGAAGGTTGTTGCTCATGTTAATAATTTTAATATTCCTAGGGAACAGATGGTCTAAATCACCAGACAGCCTGTTCTGCTGAACATAGAGCCCCACAAGATTACCGGAGGACATCAATGGAGGGAGCTCTCCATCCAGTTCATTATTACTCAAGTCCAAGTGCGTAAGCCCTCGTAAGTTGCTAAAACTATCAGGAACTTCACCAGATAACTTGTTACGAGTCAGATTCAGCTTAACCAGACCTCCCAACTGACCCAAGCTCGACGGAATGGTGCCTGTAAGCTGGTTATTGCCCAAACATAATCCTTGAAGCTTGGCAGACTCACCAAACTCTGCAGGTATGGTACCAGTCAACAAGTTGTCAGACAAATCCAAGGTTGTGAGATTTGTCAAATGAGCAAGGGAACCAGGAATCTCCCCTGAAAGCATATTGTTGCTTAAAATGAGATCCGTTATGACTGAGCAGTTTCCCAGCTGTTCAGGTATTGGACCAGAGAGCTTATTGTTTGACAAATCAAATCCCCCACGATGCTGGAAGAAACTCGAATCCGGCATATTAGCCTGGTGAAAATACAAGGCTGGCTTTGAAGGGATTGTCCCACTAAGATTGTTGTGAGAAAGAACCAGGTCTTGCAACTGATCAAGCGTTGCAATTTCCACTGGAATTGACCCATTAAGGTTGTTCTTTCCTAGATCCAATGTGGTCAGTGCTGTGCAACCTCCAAGCTCAGCTGGTATAATCCCCTCCAGGAAATTTCCATTCAGATTAAGGACAGAAAGAGATTTCAGATTACCTATCTCCTTTGGTATAGTTCCTTGCAACTGATTACCATTAAGAAGCAACCTCTGCAGTGAAATAGAATTTCCAATTTGAATTGGAAGAGAGCCAACTATTTGATTGTTCGAAGCAGAGAACTCCATCAAACTCTGTGAATCCCACAAACTCAGAGGAATACTGCCTGTGAAATTGTTGGAGTCAAGATCAAGAACCATCAACGGAAGCTGCGAAAGATACACGGGTATTGAACCACTGAGGAGATTATTGACCAGATTCAGCTGGCTGAGGTTTGTGCACCTCCTAAACGAGTCCTGAATTGTTCCAGAAAGCAAGTTCCCATCAAGATCAATCTCCAAAAGCGACCCTGAATTGCACAACTCAGGGGGAATGGAACCATTCAACATATTGTTGCTCAAACTCAAGTACTTCAACTGAGTACAGTTCCCAATTTCAACAGGTATTGCACCCCAAAAATGGTTGCTTGATAGCAAAATCGAGTCCGCCAGAACCCATTTTCCAAGCCAGGAAGGCAATCTACCTGATATTAGATGCAACAAGTCACATTCACAGGACTTATAAATCTAAGATGATCAACTACATGAATCAAAGCTACTATTACAGGAGCGATGAATCGAAGGACATGGAGTAATAAGTAAAGGAGAATTTTTCGTCTAGTACCTGAAAGCTGGTTCTTCTCAACTGAAAATGTCAACATTGGCAGATCAGCAAGCTCCTTGGGCAATTCTCCACTCAAAGCATTGAAAGAAAGCATCACAGTTTTCAGATTCCTGCACTTGCCAAGTTCTGCTGGAATCGAGCCATTCAAATCCGCGTATGCAAGACTTAAAATTTTGAGTTCCCGAAACTTCCCAAAGAACTTAGGGATGGAACACTGCAGCGGGTTGTAGGAGAGGTCTAGTTGGCTGAGAGAAATCAACTCCGAAAGCTCTTCAGGTAAAGGGCCGGTGATAGAGCATGAAGGCGCGAAGAAATTCTCCAGCTTCTTGAGTTTCCCAATTTCTGGCGGCAACTGTCCGGAGAACTGGTTGGTTCCCATGTAAAGGTCAGTGATGTTTCTGAGCTCCCCGATTTCCGACGGAATTTTGCCGTTGAAGGAGTTGTTTGAAATATCAAGAGAAGAAAGAGACACAAGATTCCGGAGCAGGCTCGGCGGAAGAGAGCCAGAGAGTTTATTATTCCCCAAGTCCAGAAATTGAAGGTGTCTTAACCTTCCCAATTCATTTGGCGGTGGACCTGAGAGCAAGTTGCTGGAGAGGTCGAGAGTCCGCAGGTCTTGGATGTTGCCGAGCTCCGGCGGAATGGCTCCTGTAAAGGAGTTGGAGCCAAGAGTGAGCTTGTGAAGTTTAGTCAACTCGCCGAGCTGAACTGGCAAATTCCCCGAGAGTCTATTGTCACCGAGAGAGAGCACTTTCAGGCCGGCCAAGTTTGAGACTTGAGGTGGGATTTCGCCGAACAACAAGTTGGAGGACAAATCCAACACCTTCAGGCTCGTGAGGGAGAAGAGCGACGGAGAGAGAGGCCCTCTCAATCTACGACCAGGGAGAGACAACGAAACCACTCGGCCGAATCGGCACGAAACTCCGACCCAATTGCAGAGCCGAGACGTGCTGTTCCACGAAGCAAGGATTTTCGGTTGCTGAAGGGAGCCTCTGAAAGAAAATAGTTTCTCCGCTTCTGTCATTTGTTCTCGGTCCCTAATGGCGGCCGAAGAGCAGAGAAAGAAGAGAGGGAGGTAAATTACGCAGAAGAGAAAACGCTTGAAGGCCATGGCGACGAAGGAGGAAGAGTAATTACAGAGCACACATTGGAAACGAACTCAGGCCATCAGAAGGAAATGAGAGAAGCGTAAACAGAACGGTGATGATGAGGGGAAGGAAGTTTAAGCGCCATGGCAGATTGCAGGGACTTTGTGTGTGAACCTGTACTCTGTAACGGCAGTGCACCTCTTTTCTGAAAAAAAAATTAATTTTTCAAATGAAACACAGCATATCCTCATGAACTTTTCTTAATATATATATATATATATGTAAGAGTCCCTACCGGATCAGAGAATCCGGCCCTTGTCTCTATTCTTCCGCTCATTTTTCAGTTTTCCTCTGTATACATTTGAAAGGGGGGGAATTTCAGGAGGAAACTTACAATAACCTACAGCATTTTTCTATGTTTTCTTAATTCTTATATGTCCCACAGTAATTTCTAAAATTGAAACTCTAATTTAAGTTATATGATTATTCATATTTTAGTAATTTTAATATCTCTAATAGTTTTTATTTTTTTAATTTATCAAATTTTCCTCTCTATAAATGCAAATCAATATTTTTCAAATATCAGTTAACTGTAAAAAAAATATTAAAAAAATTAAAAATATTGAAACATAGATATCAGATAGTTTAAATTAGGGTTTTAAATGTTATTGTCAAATAGTGTAAAAGAATTTAAGGATAAAATATAGGTTTTTGAAAATAGAAGAGACAGAGTGTATGTTAGGCCAAGCCATATGAGGGGTTTATGTGATTATCCATTTCAGAAACGGACATTATGGACCTGTAATTTGCAATTTCTGCAAACAATTAAATACACACACACACACACACACACCCGTTTAGTAGTTTCTGGCAACTCATGAATCAATACTCATGATATATATATATATTGAAAATATCGACACAAAGAATTTTCTCTTAAGTGATCAATGATCCTCATCCATTTTAATCTGAACTAAAAGAATATCCTTAGTCTTGATTAGTCATCATATGTAATTGCCAAGTAACAAAATTAATAGTAGCTATCCTTGGGGGATATCAAAGAAAATAGTATTAGCTACTAACTATAAATGAGGTCTAAAGTGAGAGATCTCTTTGTTGATGGACAAGAGAGTTGATTATCGATAGGCATTAGCTTTAAGGTCAAATGTTTAGGGAGTGATATTTTGTTTTTTAAGAGAAACAAAGTCAAATATTATTGTTATTGTAAGATAAAAATACAAGTGCTACAATATAATACATTACGTGTGGCACAACACAAAGAGATGGATGGTTATAGATTCATGGAACAAAATAGAAGAATTAGGATTGGGAAGGAAGTTGTTTTCAAGTTGGTTTTGGTTTCAAGTAGTCAACTAGTCCATAATGGTGATCAATTTGTTATATATTTTTGGGTGGCAAGTGGCAATCCCAACAAGTTATGAATCACATAAAGGATGAAGTCACGAGTTGATTTCCAACGTCAGTGATAATGAATGTGTTATGCTCAGTAAAACTAAACAGGAATAATTAAATCAACTGAGATTGGACTAGGACATGTTTTTCTTTATTTACTTCACACACACACACACACAATAGTGCTATGTATGTGGTCTAAGGAGTTACAATCATAATATATGGATAAGAAAATGTCAATTTATTTGACATCAAGAAGGAACTTGACATCAAGAAGGAACTAAATCCAATATCACGATATTATGGAAATATTAGGGGGAAGGACGGAGGTAGAATGTGATCCCTAGCCTTGACCAAGGATCTCATGTTTTTTTACCACATGAACGCATATGACTGGACACTTTAGATAATTAAGACTCATCATTTTTCAAATGTACTCCATAACAATGGATTAATATCACTATACTATGAGACCTAACATATATTTAGGGTTGAAAACGAAACAAGCTTATAGGAACCCCCAAGCTAGGGAAGCACTCCAAAAGCCCCCATGAGGTACTACCTGAGCTAGGGAAACCTTTATCCTGTGCATGCTACATTCAGAAGGAAGACCAGCTCACACAGGAACATGGCACCCTTGCCTCCCTTTCTTGGGTAGTACTCCATAGGCGCTTACATAGTGCTCCTTTAGCTTGGGAATTCCTATCAAGAAATGAGTTGAGTAATAGGTAGGGGTGAAGCAAAATTTAGATTATATCCGAAATAATCGAGAAAAATTTCAATTATTAGTTATCATTTTTAGATATAATTTTAATTTTCAGTTATAACCAAAAACCAATTTAAGAATTTGGTTCATTTTTCGGTTTGATTCAATTAAAATTCAGTTAGCCAAAATAACTAAAATTTTATTTTGCTAGTATTTATATTTGATATTTGAAAAGAAGCATGTATCTGATGAATATTTGTTATGTGTATGTATGTGATATTTGGATTTTGAATGGATTATAGATGTTTGTTATGTGATTGGAAATATATGTTTTGATTGAAATATGTGATAGATGTTTGAGGTTTGGAATGTCCATGTATAGAATTCCGTAATTTCAATAAAAAATTGAATAAAAAAAATTAGATTATTTCAGTTTTCTCTAATAATTTGGTCTATTTGGTTATTAGTATATAAGACCAAAATTGAATAAATTTGATAATTCAGTTCTAGTTAAAAACCAAAAAACTGAATAAACACCTCCAAGTAATAGGCTCATTATGTTTGATTTCAAATATTTGTCTAACTTGATATTTTATTTAGATTTGGATTGAAAATAATATGAAATGGTCGTGAAAGAGTTTTTCACCAATCAAACTCGAGTTGAGTTCGACCTGTTTACTTAAATTAAAGAAGAAAGCTAAAATTAAGCTAAGTAATAATTAGATTAAAACTTATTTTAATTATATATTGAGTTTAAAATTTTATTTAGATCTGGCTTGAAAATAGTCTAAATGAGTTACAAACAAGTCTTAAATTGAGCCAAATTCGGGCTGAACTCGTTCTAGTTGAACATTTTTCATCTCTACTATCTCGGAAAACAAAAAACATATATATTGTCCTCCATGGGTTTTAGTTTTTGTCTTGCCGATGTATCCAGCAATTTGGCGTTTGTGGTCCAAGTCCAACAACAAACTAAAAAGTGGACCAACCCTTCCGTTTGTTTAAGAATATTTCGACTTAAAAGATTTTTTTTTATCCAAGTCCTTCTCTAATCTATATATGGAATTAGGTGGATGACGAGACGAGATTGCCCTTGGAAGGGAGGGACCCTACTCCTACCCTACTGGGTTTGGGACTGGGTCCTCTTTCTGAATTTGGGCAAGTTATCTTGTGTTGATTGCTGGGGATCTGCGCGCCTAGAGGCGGGAGAGAGAGAGAACTCCAGTAATTATTACTAGGATTATCGTTCTGCTGTAGTAATGAGAGTAACACCACTTTGATGATGTGGGAGGGCATTTGGGTGAATTGATATTGAAACAGTGGTTTCAATTATCCGCACAAGTTTTCATAATTTATTAGGTTTTTGTGAAATATCATGGTATGCATTATGCAGTATGATTTCACTATATTTTGTATAATGATGCTCTTTTATAGGTTTTTTCTTTTTAATTTATTGTGCTATGTCATGTACAACATGTTAGGGAAATTATTATTTTATCTTAAATCAATGTACCATATATATATATATAATTTATACACATATTTTTTTACATGAATTTTAGTATTATTTTATTTTAATTTAAAAACAAAATTTAATTAGTGAATACTGTATTTTCATATAAAAAATATTGGCTTTCATATATATTTTTTAATTTATATTAGATAAATTATGATAAAAATAATTTAAAAAACATAAAATTGTGTAAAAATTTTTTTTTTGACTTTCCTCATCTTAAAATAATATGTTAAGATATATATATATATATTTTTTAGAAAAAAGGTTAACAGTATACAGGTTAGCAGTGATACTATTGAGAACCTTGGAGACCAAAAGGGGGATGATCTGGTGATGGATAAGATTAGACAAAACAATATGCATGATTATGGAGGAGATAGAAACTAACTTCAAAAGGCAGGGAGGCACAGGCAGGGAGGGGCAGAGATGAGCTGTTGCTGCAGAGGAAGCAAACCCGGAATGGAATTTTTCTTGTACTCTCTCCTCTGCACACCCTGCTCCTCCATTGATTCCCTTCCTTATTACTCTCTAGTTTCTTTTCTTTCTTTCTTTTTTTTTGTTTTTCTTTTCACCTGTTTTTCCCCTTTGACATAGTATGTTTTTTTCTGGGAAAATATGTTATTGTTTGTTTTTCTTTGTAGGATTCTATAGACGTAATAAATAATACTACTTACTTTTCTCCGTACGATCCGAGACGAGGAATTCAAGGAAGGGGAAAAGCAGGAATTAATTTAATACCCCTGACCTAAGATGGTGAAGTTAATTAAACTAATCAATCTTGTCCAAAGAAAAAAATTAAACAAATCAATCATGAGCGAATCCACATAATTATCAAAAAGCAAAAAAGCTGATAGTAGATTTGTACAAGTACTAGTACGGCTCCTTCTAAGCTAGCTGGGTTGGCCAGACGCCTTTATTAATTTTCTTGTCACGAGAGCTGCCCGCAACTTTATCGCGGTGGGCACGGGCCACCTCCGCCCCCTACCAGGCTCAGAGGGCTGGGGCCCGGGCATAGAAGGCTCAAGTATTCATTTCCTAATCTTTTTCCTCCCGGACTTCTGTCCGCCTACATCATTTGCTTTTCTATCCACAGCAAACCAATTTCTGTTTCTCATTTTTTTTCGTATCTCCATCCCTGAAAATAATAATAACAGACAAGGAACGGTCAATAGATTAAGACTTGATTCATTTGGCATTAAGTTAGATTAATATAAATTAATTTATTTTCATTTTTTACGGTTTTTTTTATCTGAAACTAATATGTAGTATTGTTTAAAAGCTAATATTATATAATATAATAACCTAGTGAATAACACTTTTTATAATATGATTCTATTTTTGTGAATTTTTTACATCAAAAAAATAAAAATTCTGATATCATATTAACTTTTAAATGATATTAGTTCCTGATAAAAATTCTTATATAATTATAACAAAAATTGTTCAATATTATTATACTTATATCATAATAGTTTTTAACTGATATTAGTCCGATAAAAACTATAAAAAAAAAGTCATTTTTATACTAATCCAACTTAATACTAAACAAATTGGATCTAAACATTAATCTGTTTCGTAAGTGTTTTGTTCTATTCATTTCTTCAATCAAAAGCACCCGATTTCACTTTGTGCTTATGTAAAGTACCCTCTAATTGCTTTCATCAAGCAAATAACTTCCCCTAAAACTTTGCAATTGAAAGAGTATTTTTGTTTTCTTTTAACAAGTTCAAGTTCTAATTTCTAAATTGTTGACACCCAATTTCGTCCGGCTTAAAAATAAAAAAAATTAATTAAATTAAAAATTAAAAATAATTTATTGAATTAGTTAATTAATTGATTACTTAATTAAAAAAATAATAATAGTAATAATGGCAATATTATTTTAGGGGCATTCTTTTTTAGTTTGTATGTTAAAGAAAAAAAAAAGGGGGAAGAAGAAGAAAAAAATAATAATAATAAATTAAATCTAAATTAATTAAAATTAAAAATTATTAATTAATTAATTAATTAAAAAGAAAAAGAATAAAAAAACAAAAAATAATAATAATAAATGGGGAGGGTGGCCGACAGAGGCTCCCCCTCCCCTTATCCCTTATCTTCTCTCGCAGTCTCAATCTTCATCTATTCTCTCCCTCTCACTCAACGCAGAGAAGGCACACACACACAAAAAAAAAACGTTCTCTCTCTTCTCCCTCCACTAACTTCTTCTTCCTCTACCAGCTAACCTCTCTCTCCGAGCTCTCTCTCTCTCATCTCCCCTGCTGACCTGCGCTCAGCGGTGCTCCCCACCGTCGCGCCAGTGTCGCCTGCCCAGCTCGTCGCCGAGCACCACCGCGTCGCCCTCCTGTTCTCCCTTCACCGTCGCGTCTCCCCTGCCGTTCTCCTCCCGCTAACGCCGCCAGCCTCCTCGTCGCAACCCTCCCCCTAGCCGTCTTCCCTCCTCCGCGCATGCACGCCCCTGTTTGCTACCCTCCTCGCGTCGTCCTCCCTGCTGTCTCGCCGCCTCCCAGCTTGCCGCGCCGCCTCCGCTGCTGAGCATGCCGTCGCGAACCCCCAGTGCCCCTAGTCGCCGCCGCTGCGATGTCGGAAGAAAGAAACAGAGCTTGAAAAACGAAAAAAAAAAAACTGATGCGTTTTCGTTTTTTTTGACCAAGTCAAAACTTAACTTTTTGGTAAAACTCTTATTTAGCCCTTAGTTCTTTTTATTTCATCCATTTAAGTCACTAACCTTATTTTCTTTGCAGATCAATCATCGACAGCATTGTTTTTTATCTATAGCTTTGTTTATTTTTGTTCAATTGTTCGTCTTATTATTTTGGATCATGAATTTGTTGATGAGTTAATATAAAATTGTATGTTTAAATTAGATCAGATATTTACTTATATATTGATTTTAACTTTTCATTGTTAGCATAAGTTTAAAACATATGTTTACATAACATATTTGAAAGATCATCTTTACGAGATTCAATTTTGAACGGGTTTTAATAAAATTCTAAAAAAACTGAATTTAGGACGGTAGTAAATCACAAAATCCATGTCCAGATGATTCGGTTAGAATCCATGGCTTGGATATTAACTGAAATTATTTAAATTAAAATTTAATAACGAAATCCCGATGGTGAACCGACTCGTAGTCCGGATCTGTTATGAAAGCCCATAATTTTGACATAATTTTAATTTTTGCTCATGAATTTATTGGATTTGTCTAATTGATACTTTAACTTAGTTTTAATTTTTGCAATTAAGTCATTAATTCACTTATTTTCTATTATACTTTTGTTTGTTCAACTAATTAAAAGCATAAACTAACTTAGGAATTGACATTAAGCTTAATTATATGATTAAGTTAAATAGGTAATTTTAATAAATAATTTATCTTTGGATTTATTTGATTTATTCATCTGAACTTTGAGTTTGTTTTGATTTACAATTCGTGCATTGATTTCCTTTTATTGTCTTTTCGTTTGCTCAAATAATTAAATGTGTAAATTAACTGAGGAATTAATGTTAAGCATAATTATATGATTAGATTAGATAAAATTTTTTTATTAATCTAAAATTAGTTTGACATAATAAAAATCACACCTAGGAAATATTCAGTCTACCTCTGCCATTTAATAATTAATTAAATAGCTAATAATAAATTAAATTTAAATTAAATTCCATGACCAGATGATTCGGTTAGAATCTATGGCTTGGATATTAATTGAAATTATTTTTAAAAAAATAATAATAAAATAAAATAAAAATTTAATAATGAAATTCGTTCGTGAATCCTCAACTCGACTAAAAGTCGATTCAGAATCTCGGTACAATTCTTCTCTTATTCTCCATTTTTTTATTTATACAAGTCACTAACCTTTCTTATTTCTACAGAACTAACAATAATCTTTATATTTATTATTATTATTATTATTATTGTTATTATTATTATTATTCTATTCAGATTACTAACTATTTAATTTTTGCATAAACTAATTACTAACTCAACTAACATCACTAACCATTTAATTTTTGCTATACTAATAATTAATTGTGCTAACCACTAACTTTCATTATTATTGTTATCACTAACCGTTTAATTTGTGCTATACTAACAATTAATTGTGCTAACCACTAACTTTCATTATTATTGTTATCACTAACCATTTAATTTGTGCTATACTAACAATTAATTGTGCTAACCACTAACTTTCATTATTATTGTTATCACTAACCATTTAATTTGTGCTATACTAACAATTAATTGTGCTAACCACTAACTTTCATTATTATTGTTATCACTAACCATTTAATTTGTGCTATACTAACAATTAATTGTGCTAACCACTAACTTTCATTATTATTGTTATCACTAACCATTTAATTTGTGCTATACTAACAATTAACTGTGCTAACTACTAACTTTATTATTATTATTGTTACTAATTTACTAACTTTATTACTTTTTTATTATTGTTACTAACTTACTAACTTTATTATTATTATTGTCACTAACTTACTAATCTTTTATTATTGTTATAATTGTTACTAACTTACTAACTTTTATTTTTATTGTTGTTATTATTGTTAACGATTAAATCAATTAACATCATTAACTTTTATTATTGTTATTATTAATTTTAACCATTAACTTTACTAACTTTTGACAATTTTTATCATTGTTGTTAACAACTAATTTTTTTTATTTTATTATTATAATTATTGTGGATGGCCAAAAAAGCCCCACTTTATTATTAATTGTCTCTTTTAGGTGTTTAAATTTAGTTATTATAAAAAAAAAAAGAAAGAAAGAATTTTATGTGAATAATTTATTAAGGTTAATTAAAAATCATTTTTAAAAGCCAATTATCTTTTGTTATTTCTAAAACACATATTTCTTAAAAAAAAAAAAGAGAACAACAACAAAAATTTAATCTTTTATTCCTTTACTAAAATAATTGAATAAACATAAGTAAATAACAACTAATTAAAAGAAAATCCTTTTATGTGAATGATTAATTTTATTCTTTAAGACTAACATAAATGTTTTAAAAAAAAAAAAAAGCTAATTATCTTTTATTATTTCTTGAAGGAGCAATAAGAAAAATTAATTAACTTTTTATCCCTTTTATTAAAATTAATAAACAAACATAATTAAATAATTCTAAATATACAAATCAATTCCTTTTCAACATATCTTTAAAGTAATGATATTAAAATTTAAAAATTCAAGAAAAATCCAATAAAATTATAATTAAAATTAATAATTAATAATTAAAAATTAAAAATTTTTAAAAATTAAATTCCATGTCCAAATGATCCGCCAGGATCCATGGCTTGGAAATATTTTTAAATAAAGTATACAAATAAATTTTTCTTTATTAAAAATAAAAACTTTGGACTAATATATTAATTATTTAATAAAATATAACTTTTTAGCTTTCTTTATTAATGAAAAGAATAAAAAGAATAAAAATTTTAGGATAATATTTTATTCAGTAATATTTTACTTATTTCTTTTAAAATAATGAAAAGATATAACTTTTTGTTTCCTTTATAAAAATCTTAGTCAAATGATTTCAAAAATAACAAAAATAAAAAAAAAAAGAAGAAAACCTCCACTTTATTTATTGTTATTTAATGGTTAAACTCATTTCATTTAAAGAAATTAGCCATAAAAAAAAATATATATGTAAAATAAATCTGAACCATGTTGTTAAGTCAAAAAAAAAAAAAATTTTAGTTCATGGTATATTGGTTGGAAACTGTCTCGTGCCCGCTTTTGAGCTGCTTCACCTGGTGAAGAGGGTCTGGCTGAGTAACAACGCCCCGTACCATGATCAAATATTTTTATTTTTAAATTCTTTGATTCCTTTAAATTAACTTCTTATTAAATAAAAAATTAATTTTTTTTTTTTAATTCTTTTATAAATTGAGTAATTCTTTAAATAATAAATATCCTTCATTAAACAAGAAAAATCAGATAAGAAAAAGAAAAGAAAGATAAGAGAAAGATAAAAATCAAAAAGATAAAGAAAAGAAAAGAAAAGAAAGAAAAGAATAATAAGATATAAAAAAAGAAAGATTTTTTTTTTTCATTAACAAATTTAATAAAAAAGACTTATAAGTTAAACCAATAATTAATTCCATAAAATAATAATTAAATAGTTAAATTTAAATTAATTTCCATATCCGGATGATCCGGCAGGATCTACGGTTTGGAAATATCAACCTTTTAAAAAAAAAAACTATGTAAATTAAATAAAAAGATAAAAATCCATATTTTTACAAAATGGATAAAATTGATTAAAATTTCGTCAAATTCCGTGTCCAAATGACTCGGCAGAGTCCATGGTTCGGAATCCAAATCTTCCGTGTCCAAATGACTCGGCAGAGTCCATGGTTCGGAAGTATAAAATTCTATATAAATTAACTTAAAAATCCACATTTCGACTAATTCAGTTAAAATTTCTAAGTTAACTGAAAATTATTTAAAAGCAAAGTAAAACAAAATTAAAATCAACTAAGGTGCCAATTTTGGGCGCTATAACAATATTGTTTTAGCGTAACCGTACTCCCGATCTCCGAACTCTCGCAGACCAATTTTAAGGTGACCAATCGACCTAAGAAAACTGATTGGTGGCGACTCCCGAAAACGGCCCGCACGTTGCCACAGCTTGGCGACTCCGCCCGCACGTTGCCACAGCTTGGCGACTCCACTGGGGAACTGGTTAGTGAGTCAAGCCTAAAAGTTGATTTATTTTGTTCTGTTTTGTTTATTTTTATGTGAATTTATATGTTATATTTACTTATTCTAAACATGCATAATGCATTCACAAAATGAAGCTCTATACCCGAGCTTCCTTAAATCAAACACGATTCTTTCTAAGCGGAATTGGTGTTGCTGTCCTTGTGAGGCCACGGTCTCCAAGCCTTCACCGGTTTCAAAGTAGCAAAGTAGTGTATTGCCTTCTGAGACGGTTAGTCTCTGCATGGGCCCACGAAAAGCTACGACTCGAATTAATCCATTCCTTACATTAACCTTAGAGGGTAAGGAATCGGGCCGTCACTATGATTTAGTGACGGGATTCGGGAACTATCCCTTGCCTTTTTGATAAACCACCTTATGCATATAGAACTCCCCACTTAACCATAGAACTGACCATAGAATTTCTACCATTTTACCAACGCCATAAGCATATCCTTGTTATGCTGTGTTGTTACTTTACACTTTTCTTCGTATGGTTTTAACTTGTTTATCCATAATACTTCATGAGTTGTTAATTACTATTTAACTTGTTAATAACCTTATTTTTCTTTTGTTATACTTCCGTTCTGTGCAATTATTCTTCATGCATCAAAACCACGCATCAAATTATACTAACTTTTTGGTCTTTTTAATAATAACTAGAAGTCTTGAAGTTTCATAATAGTTGATAATCAAGCTCACTCATTGCATAAATCCATTACATCAATCACATGCATATAAAATCTGATAAAAATAATCTTATTGCATGCATCAATTACATCAATCACATGCATATAAAATCTGATAAAAATAATCTCATTGCATGTATTCCATTACATCAATCACGTGCATATAAATTTTGATAAAAAACATAATCTCATTATGTATTGCATGCATCCATTGCATCAATCATATACATGTAAAATCTAGTAAAATGAATCTCACTTTAAAAAGGTAAAATTGGACCTCAACACCGATATCGAACTCGGCTCCAAACAAGACTAATGACAGAACAAACTGAAGGACGTCTCATAGATATAGAGTCCAAGATAGAAAATATGGCCGGAGCAGTTCCCTCCTCATTACACCAAAAAATGAAATTCATTTTTGAAGGAAAGTTAATCACAGTCTTTGCTAAAGAAGGCATTCTGCTATCATCTATATCAATAGTAGCAAATACCAAGTGACCTTCTCTTCCAAGTTGGTGTGACCCAAATCCCAAATGTAACTGAAAATTCTGTCATATTGAAACTCAAGGTCCAACAGTTGGCCGAGTCCAAGTTACTAGGCCCGATGTGATTGGTAATTGAAAGTGAAGATTTTGAGCTGGAATTACATTAATTTTGGAAGGGCTCCAAGTCAGATCTGACCTAACAGTCCGCACACACTTTTGAATGATAGGGAATCCTTTGAATAAACTTGTATCTTTGAAAGCTTGCAAAAGTAATTTAATAGTAAAAATCTCCTAGATTTAGTCCAGAGTCTAGGGTGTAGTCTTTGTTAAGTGGACACCTGCTATTCTTTTTCTGGTACAACAAAAAGATGTGATGCGTGCATTCTATTACTTTCCATTTTTACACTCTTTGCCATTATACTATCCATTATTGCCATCGCACTTTACTTTTCGACAACCGGTAATTCTTTTTGTTCTCTAACAAAAAGATGTTGCGTGTGCATTCTACCACTTTTTAATCCCATTATTACTTCTACACATTCTACCAATTTTTACCAAAAATTCAATTATTACACCTACACATTCCACCACTTCTTACCAAAAATTCCGTTTTTACATCCATCTCTTACTCCTTTCCATTATACTATCCATTATCGCTATCATACTTTGCTTTCTAAATGATACTACTCGTGGGTGAAAATAAAAAGTTAAGGGAAATTTGATAGTAATGATCTTGAAAGTGCTGCCAAATCTAGTAAGAAGGATTTCATATGTTGCACCTCAACCCTCAAAAAGAATTCACAGTGGTTATCAACATCCTTGCAAGAAGTTTGGGGTTAGTTTCCAAACAAGGTAGCTCTTATATTAAATGATTTCAGTGGCCTCCCAATTCTCATAAATGCTCAAAAAAAAAAAAAAAAAAAAAGGGTCTCAGTTTTCTATAACACAAACTCCGAAAAGAAAAAGTTCATCCCTTCCATCAAAAAGCCATTAAAGGGAAAATCCGAAAAAAAAAAAGAGACTGAGAGCAAACACAAGCAACTAAGGCCACTTGAATCATTTCACTTCAAGAGGGCTATGATCTCAGTTCTTTGCAACACAAACTCCAAAAAGAAAGAGAAATTCGTCCCTTCCATAAAAAAAAACAACCAGGGAAAATTCAAAACCAAAAAGGACTGAGAACAAGCACGAGCAAGCAAGGCCACTTGAGTCATCTCACTTCAAGAGAGTTATCAAGTATGTCATCACCATAGCTCACAAAAAAAAAAAAAAAGGGAAACAAAAACAAAAACAAAAAAAGAGAAAGGAAAAAAAAGGGCTCAAACTAGGGCAAAAGAAAAAAGATAGAAAAAGTGAGCTATCGATTCTAGACTGAAAACCTGCAAAGGCGGTTTAGAAAACAAAAGTAACCCTCAAACCAAGTGTACATAAAGATTACGATAGTTGGGGGGCAACAGATGAGATCAAACTTTCTGGAAAAGGTGGCAAGTTTGAAGTCATCACTATTGAGTTTTTCACCATAATCAAATCTGCTCACGAGTAGTATTAAAAGACTCTTCTTTCAAACCACTTAAACTTAACTTCCTTCAGACTTAATATCCTCATTCAGCTAAAAGACTATCATTGTGAATTATGTTTCTACCTTATTTAATACTGCTCACGAGTAGTATTAAAAGACCCTTCATTCACACCACTCAAACTTAACTTTACTCAGACCTAATATTTACCTCTTAATATTATTCTCATTCAGCTAAAAGACTGCCACAAAAACAAAAAAAACATTCAAACTTAATTTTCCTCACGCCTAACAGTTACCTCTCGATATCATCCTCATTCAGCTAAAAGGCTATTATTGTGAATCATGTTTCTACCTTATTGCCTTGCACAGTTTATGTCTTCGAGTTGGAAAGGGAAGAATGGCAGGATATTTTAATTGAAAATAAAGACCGTAAATTACTTTGTCAAGCTTTGCAAATTGATGAAAGTTTTTCTTTAAGGCCAAACCATTATTCATTAATGTATGTAGACTTAAAGGTGAGGAGATAGCTTGAGTCTTTCTTTAATAAGATGTGGTTCTTGTAAGAGAAATTTACGATCAAGTGCCATCACAAAGGTCTAGAAATGCTCGACCTTCTATTAAAGGCGAGGTGATACCTTTTATCCACATAAATACCATATTCAGGAGGGCAAAGTAGTCTCTACGAAGCGTAAGAGGAGTACTGCCAACAAAGAAACTCAACAGACAAGGGGGTAAGTCTTATAGATCAAAACTTGAGCTCAAGGAAGAGCAATCATTCAGACTATAACATGGAGATAAATAAGTGTCGACAAGGCCACAAGAAAAGGGACAATGAAACATTGAAAGTTAAGCCTTCGATAGTATGAAATCCATGACAATGGATGAGTACCCGAAAGAGATATAAATTATGAGGCGGGCCAACTTTAAAGAAATTGAGGCCAAAATTCAAGAACAAGTCAAAGAAAGGGGATTTTGAAAAGAGTTGGGCTTTTGAGGCAGCAAACAAAAGCTGGAAAGCATAAAGAGATTCAATGATAGTCCAAGAAGGCCATCACAAAGAGGATCCAGTAAAGCAAAGACATGAAGAACTAGATCCATCAAAAAAAAAAAAACATCAATTCCACATGCTCTGCATTCATGCATTTCACATCATGCATGCATGGCTTTTGCATAATAAGAACCAAACGGGAATCACATTCACAGCACAGTTACAGCAGTATAAGCTGAGATCTCAATGTCATCAGCTCTTACCAATCTATCACTAGATACACAGCTAATATGCGGGACCAACTCGCATCAGGAATTCAAGGATAAGGTAGACAATATGTCAAAAGCCTGGCAATCGATTCAATAATCGAGACTACACCTGGAAGGACAGGATTGACGTCAGCTAGTAGTATCCAAGATAAGAGATAGCTATAGCCAAGGATAAGGCAGATATCAAAAAATATAAAGTAGACAATATTGTCAAAAGCCTGGCAATTGATTCAATAATTGAGGCTACACCTGGAAGGACAGGATTGATGCCAGCTTAGCAGCATCCAAGATAAGAGATAGCTATGGTCAAAGATAAGGCAAACATCAAGAAATATTGTCGTTGAAACTTTGTCAAAAGCGGACAATGGATTCAATAATCGAGGACTGGATCAATGTCATGCCTGATGAGACATCAAAGATAAAAAATATCTATCACATCAAAATGAAGTAGGATCTACTTTTCCGGTTAAACGGCGGATACGGTACTCCGTGACTCTCAAGTCGGTTCTCTCAGTTGCCCATAATAACTGATTCCTTCACCCCTTCTTTCTTTTACTTCATCCTAGAAAATGGATCCTACTTTTTCCGCCTTGCGAAAGTATTTCCCTTCTCTCCCAATGAACATTCTCAAAAGGATCTACCAAGTTCGCTGTGAACGATTAAGAGTTCTGATGCACAAAGGAATCCCTGAAGATGTGCGGTGGTTAATCGAAGCCAAGGTTCGTCTGGCAGGTGAAATCCCAGAGGCATTTGTGTCTCACATGCCTGGTATAGGCAAAAGCTCTTATGCCAAAAAGCGAAGAGCGAAAAGGTTACAAGTCTGCCATAAATGTGGACGGTGGACTTGTAATACTAAATGTCGTTCTTTAGGGATGATCTCTGATAATCGAGAAGATAAAATACGATTCATTAAGAATGGCCTGAGTAAGGACTCGTTGGATGATATCCAATTGACTCTTGAGAAGCATTCTTGTGGATCTGTGCAACGTGAACTACTTGGTTTGTGGAGCATTTTTCATGAAGAACGAAACCGTTACAGTCCCGGGAATCTGACTGTAAATGACCCTGTTTGCCAGCTTGTAAGAAAACTGGATGGGAAGCAAATCCTCGACTCATAGAAGCCGTTAATGCCGTTACTGGGCGAAAAACCAGTGGAAGATGTGAGTCACAGTCACAATTACTGTACATACAGTTTGTTATATTTGGAAAAGTTTGCATTTTCTTTTGACAGATGTACATGCTCCCCTAAGTGTAATCGACACGTTATCCCTTTTCATCACTATAAATGCGTGTTTTTCCTTCTGATTAGGCAGCGGATAAGATACCTCGTGACTTCTAAAGTCGATTATTCCAGTCTCCTACAATAACTGATTCATTTCCCTCTTCTCTCAAATTCTTCTCTCATCAATGGATTCTACTCTTTCTGCACTGCGAAAATACTTTCCTTCCCTTCCAATAAAAGTCCTTAAAAAGATCTACCTTGCTAGATGTAAAAGAATCAGAGTTTTTACATGCAAAGGCATTCCCGATAATTTGCAGTGGATAATTGAAGCTAAGGTCCGTTTGGCAGGTGAAGTTCCAGATGCATTTATGCCCCGCATGCCAGGTTTAGGTAAAAGCCGTTATGCCAAAAGGCGAAGAGCAAAGAGACTAGGCGTGTGTTATAAATGTGGGCGATGGAATTGTATTACTAAATGTCGCTCTTTAGGATACATCTCCATAAATCGTGAAGATAAAAGAAAATTCATTAAGAATGGCCTGCGTAAGGAATCTCTGGAAGATATCCGAGAAACTCTTGAAACGCATTCTTGTGGAAAAGTGCAAGGTGAAATTATCAGTTTATGGAGGACTTACCATAAAGAACGAAACCGTTACAGTCTTGGGAATGTGACTTTAAACGATCCTGTTTGTCAGTTTGTAAGAAAACTGGATGGGAAGCAAATCCCCGACTTATAGAAGGCATTGAAGCCATTACTGGACATAAATCAGGGGAAGATGAGAGCCACAGTCATGATTGCTGTACATATAAGCTGTCATTTGTCTTTTCTTTTGACAATAATGTACTTGCTTCTGCAAGTGTAATTAACGCATTATCCCTTTCATCACTATAAATATGTGTTAGTTATTTTCGTTTCCTACAATCACTAATTTCTTTCTTTGCCTCCTTCATCAATGGAGTCTTCTCTTTCCGCCCTACAAAAGTATTTTCCTTCCTTCCCAATAAATGTTCTTAAAAAGATTTATCAAGCTAGATGTGAACGATTCAGAGTATTTATGCACAAAGGCATTCCTGATAATGTGCGGTGGCTAATTGAAGCTAAGGTTCGTTCAGCTGGTGAAGTTCCAGAAGCGTTCTTTCCCCGTATGCCCGGCTTTGGTAAAAGCGCTTATGCCAAAAAAAGAAGAGCAAAGAGGCTAGGCGTTTGTCATAATTGTGGATGGTGGATTTGCGGCAATAAATGTCGTTCTCCAGGAGTGATCACCAGAAATCGTAATGATAGAATAAGATTCATTAAGAATGGCTTGCGTAAGGAATCTCTAGAAGATATTCGAGAGGTTCTTGAAGCGCATTCTTGCGGAATAGTGCAATTTGAGGTTGTTGGATTATGGATAATTTTCCAAAAAGAACGAGATCGTTACAGTCTTGGGAATCTGACCCTAAATGACCCTGTTTGTCAGTTTGTGAGAAAGCTAGATGAGATGCAAATCACCGATTCGTAGAAAGCATTGAAGCCATTACTGGACGCAAAGCTAGTGGAAGACGAGGATCAAAGTCACGATTTCTGTACGTGCTAGCTGTCGCTTTTGAAATTTTTCTCCCCTTTCGGCGATAATGTATCCACTCCTGACATGAGCCATAGTCACGATACTGTACATGCTAGCTGTCGCTTTCGAAATTTTCCTTCTCCTTTGGCAATAATATACCCACTCCTGACACGGACTACTGTATATAGCTGCCACTTTTGAAATTTTCCTTCTCTTCCAACAATCACGTACCTACTCCTGACGTAAGCTACAGTAGTGACTACTGTACATGCTAGCAGCTATTTTGAAAAATTTTCCTCCTCTTTTAACGATAGTGTACCCATACCTGACCAGAGTCGTACTCGTGACTACTGTGAATAGCTGGCAATAATGTATCCATTCTTGAAAATAAAATTATTGCCTTATCTCTTCATCTCTATAAATATATCCTCTTTTCTCACAAGGGTAAGAATAGGAATGGAGAAAACCCCAACTCGTAAATCCCGAAGTATTTGTGTATTTTCTGGGGCTTTTCCTGGAAAAGATGAAGAGTATTTAAAAGTAACCAACCATTTGGGTAGAGTATTAGCTGAGCGAAAAATACATTTAGTTTATGGAGGAGGTACTGTCGGATTAATGGGAGGTGTAGCATCAGCAGCATCTCTAGGAGGAAGTCAAGTTCTGGGCATTGTCCCTGGACCTCTGAAATTTATTTCTGGGGGCACGATTGGAGAAGAATTAGTGGTTAAAAATTTGCAAGAGCGTGTGTTACAAATGCTTTTAAATGCTGATGCTTTTATCGCTCTACCAGGTGGTTTTGGCACATTGGGAGAAGTCTTTCAAATTGCTTCCATGGCCCAACTTAATTTGCATAAGAAACCCATTGGGCTTTTAAATGTTAACAATTTCTTTATAGGTCTGATAGCTTTTATAGATTATGCTATGCAGAAGAATTTCATATCAAGAGTGGCACGGCGAATCATAATATCCGCAACAACTGCTGAAGAATTGCTAGATAAAATACAAGCTTTTGTTCCTGAACCAGATCCAGCAATGATTCAGATAGACTGAACACGACAGTCTTTCCCGACCAGTTCACTCCCATAATGGTCCTCTACTCACCCTGTTGAAGTATTGTGGAAGAAAGAAACGATCTGATCCGTTTTTCTTGTCCTTTAGTTTTATTATCAGCATTTTCTTTCGCGTTTCAGTTTTTCTTTTTAGGGAATTTCTTTTTTTTTATAATATAGCTTCATCCATGCTGATATTAAAACCATGCGACAATGCCTTTAGGTTGGAATGGCTGAGTAAAGAGTAATTTTTATTACTCTTGAGACGCATCCTATTAGGTCTACTAGGCATAACATTTTGGGGTAGTTAAGCTTTGACCTTATTTGGATGACATATCTCACAAGGGAATCTATATTTACTGAAGAAAATATTAGATAAACCTTGGATATTGATTCCAAACATCCGTTCCCCTTACATAATTTGTCAGGGTTATTGTCATCATTAAGATTCACTCGTTTTATCGAAGCCTAATTCTTTGCGCTCGCCTATTATGAAAATTCACACTTTCAAAGAAAATTATTCCAATTTCAATTGCTTTCATATAAATTTCGCTCGAGGTCCTAAGGAAAGCTCCTTAGCCTCAAAATCAATTTTCATCATCGGGGTTTTAAGGATGGAACCTTTGCCTCGAAAACAATCAATTTTCATCATCGGGGTTTTAAGGATGGAACCTTTGCCTCGAAAATAATCAATTATCAATCCGAGGTTTTAAGGATGGAACATTTGCCTCGAACTCAATCAATCGTCGAGGTTTTAAGGATGGAACCTTTGCCTCGACATTAATCAATCAATCCGGGGTTTTAAGGATGGAACCTTTGCCTCGAGATCAATTATTAATCCGAGGTTTTAAGGATGGAACCTTTGCCTCGAAAACAACCAATTTTCATCATCGGGGTTTTAAGGATGGAACCTTTGCCTCGAGATCAATCAATCAATCCGGGGTTTTAAGGATGGAACCTTTGCCTCGAGATCAATCAATCAATCCGGGGTTTTAAGGATGGAACCTTTGCCTCGAAAACAATCAATTTTCATCATCGGGGTTTTAAGGATGGAACCTTTGCCTCGAAAACAATCAATTTTCATCATCGGGGTTTTAAGGATGGAACCTTTACCTCGAAAATAATCAATTTCCTATCGTCGAGGTTTTAAAGATGGAACATTTGCCTCGAAAACAATCAATTTTCATCATCGGGGTTTTAAGGATGGAACCTTTGCCTTGAAATCAATCAATCAATCCGAGGTTTTAAGGATGGAACCTTTGCCTCGAGATCAATCAATCAATTCGAGGTTTTAAGGATGGAACCTTTGCCTCGACATCAATCAATCAATCCGAGGTTTTAAGGATGGAACCTTTGCCTCGAGATCAATCAATCAATCCGAGGTTTTAAGGATGGAACCTTTGCCTCGAGATCAATCAATCAATTCGAGGTTTTAAGGATGGAACCTTTCCCTCGACATCAATTAATCAATCCGAGGTTTTAAGGATGGAACCTTTCCCTCGACATCAATCAATCAATCCGAGGTTTTAAGGATGGAACCTTTGCCTCGAGATCAATCAATCAATCCGGGGTTTTAAGGATGGAACCTTTGCCTCGAGATCAACTATCAATCCGAGGTTTTAAGGATGGAACCTTTGCCTCGACATCAATCAATCAATCCGAGGTTTTAAGGATGAAACTTTTGCCTCAACATCAATCAATCAATCTGAGGTTTTAAGGATGAAACCTTTGCCTCAAAATCAATTTTCATCATCGGGGTTTTAAGGATGGAACCTTTGCCTCGAAATCAATCAATCAATCCGAGGTTTTAAGGATGGAACCTTTGCCTCGAGATCAATCAATCAATTCGAGGTTTTAAGGATGGAACCTTTACCTCGACATCCATCAATTTTCCTTCAAACGATAGGAGAGTTCCTATCGTTGAGGTTCTAAGGTAGGACCCTTAACCTCAAAATCATCAATTTTCCTTCAAAACGATAGGAGAGTTCCTATCGTCGAGGTTCTAAGGTAGGACCCTTAACCTCAAAATCATCAATTTTCCTTCAAAACGATAGGAGAGTTCCTATCGTCGAGGTTCTAAGGTAGGACCCTTAACCTCAAAATAAACAATTTTCCTTCAAACGATAGGAGAGTTCCTATCGTCGAGGTTCTAAGGTAGGACCCTTAACCTCAAAATCATAAATTTTCTTCCAAACGATAGGAGAGTTCTTATCATCGAGGTTCTAAGGTAGGACCCTTAACCTCAAAATCATCAATTTTCCTTCAAACGATAGGAGAGTTCCTATCATCGAGGTTCTAAGGTAGGACCCTTAACCTCAATCATCAATTTTTCTTCAAACGATAAGAGAATTCTTATCGCAGAGGTTCTAAGGTAGGGCCCTTAACCTCAAACTTTCAACGATAAAAGAGTTCCTATCATCGAGGTTCTAAGGAGAGTTCCTTAAACCTCAAACAATCAATCATCAATTTTTCTTAAACGATAAGAGAGTTCTTATCGTAGAGGTTCTAAGGTAGGGCCCTTAACCTCAAACTTGCAACGATAGGAGAGTTCCTATCGTTGAGGTTCTAAGGAAAGTTCCTTAAACCTCAAACAATTAATCATCAATTTTTCTTCAAACGATAAGAGAGTTCTTATCGCAGAGGTTCTAAGGTAGGGCCCTTAACCTCAAACTTGCAACGATAGGAGAGTTCCTATCGTCAAGGTTCTAAGGAGAGTTCCTTAAACCTCAAACAATCAATCATCAATTTTTCTTAAACGATAAGAGAGTTCTTATCGCAGAGGTTCTAAGGTAGGGCCCTTAACCTCAAACTTTCAACGATATGAGAGTTCCTATCGTCGAGGTTCTAAGGACCTTTCCTTAAACCTCAAACAATCAATCATCAATTTTTCTTAAACGATAAGAGAGTTCTTATCGCAGAGGTTCTAAGGTAGGGCCCTTAACCTCAAACTTTCAACGATAGGAGAGTTCCTATCGTCGAGGTTCTAAGGACCTTTTCTTAAACCTCAAACAAACAATCAATCATTCAGTCCATCTTACAACGATAGAACCTTTCCTATCGTTAGAGGTTCTAAGGACCTTTCCTTAACCTCAAACAAACAATCAATCATTCAGTCCATCTTACAACGATAGAACTTTTCCTATCGTTAGAGGTTCTAAGGACCTTTCCTTAAACCTCAAACAAACAATCAATCATTCAGTCCATCTTACAACGATAGAACCTTTCCTATCGTTAGAGGTTCTAAGGACCTTTCCTTAAACCTCAAACAAACAATCATTCATTCAGTCCATCTTACAACGATAGAACCTTTCCTATCGTTAGAGGTTCTAAGGACCTTTCCTTAAACCTCAAACAAACAATCAATCATTCAGTCCATCTTACAACGATAGAACCTTTCCTATCGTTAGAGGTTCTAAGGACCTTTCCTTAAACCTCAAACAAACAATCAATCATTCAGTCCATCTTACAACGATAGAACATTTCCTATCGTTAGAGGTTCCAAGGACCTTTCCTTAAACCTCAAACAAACAATCAATCATTCAGTCCATCTTACAACGATAGAACCTTTCCTATCGTTAGAGGTTCTAAGGACCTTTCCTTAGCCTCAAACAAACAATCAATTATTCAGTCCATCTTACAACGATAGAACCTTTCCTATCGTTAGAGGTTCTAAGGACCTTTCCTTAGCCTCAAACAAACAATCAATCATTCAGTCCATCTTACAACGATAGAACCTTTCCTATCGTTAGAGGTTCTAAGGACTTTTCCTTAAACCTCAAACAAACAATCAATTATTCAGTCCATCTTACAACGATAGAACCTTTCCTATCGTTAGAGGTTCTAAGGACCTTTCCTTAACCTCAAACAAACAATCAATCATTCAGTCCATCTTACAACGATAGAACCTTTCCTATCGTTAGAGGTTCTAAGGACCTTTCCTTAAACCTCAAACAAACAATCAATCATTCAGTCCATCTTACAACGATAGAACCTTTCCTATCGTTAGAGGTTCTAAGGACCTTTCCTGAACCTCAAACAAACAATCAATCTTTCAGTTCATCTTACAACGATAGAACCTTTTCTATCGTTAGAGGTTCTAAGGATCTTTCCTTAAACCTCAGAGTTTAGGCGGCGAGAAGGTTTTCAATGCCTAGCTAAGCTGGACGAAATTTGGTAACTAACTTTACATACATCATGTCCCATGAAGCATGCAAAGGGGGGCAGCTGTTGACACCCAATTTCGTCCGGCTTAAAAATAAAAAAAATTAATTAAATTAAAAATTAAAAATAATTTATTGAATTAGTTAATTAATTGATTACTTAATTAAAAAAATAATAATAGTAATAATGGCAATATTATTTTAGGGGCATTCTTTTTTAGTTTGTATGTTAAAGAAAAAAAAAAGGGGGAAGAAGAAGAAAAAAATAATAATAATAAATTAAATCTAAATTAATTAAAATTAAAAATTATTAATTAATTAATTAATTAAAAAGAAAAAGAATAAAAAAACAAAAAATAATAATAATAAATGGGGAGGGTGGCCGACAGAGGCTCCCCCTCCCCTTATCCCTTATCTTCTCTCGCAGTCTCAATCTTCATCTATTCTCTCCCTCTCACTCAACGCAGAGAAGGCACACACACACAAAAAAAAAACGTTCTCTCTCTTCTCCCTCCACTAACTTCTTCTTCCTCTACCAGCTAACCTCTCTCTCCGAGCTCTCTCTCTCTCATCTCCCCTGCTGACCTGCGCCCAGCGGTGCTCCCCACCGTCGCGCCAGTGTCGCCTGCCCAGCTCGTCGCCGAGCACCACCGCGTCGCCCTCCTGTTCTCCCTTCACCGTCGCGTCTCCCCTGCCGTTCTCCTCCCGCTAACGCCGCCAGCCTCCTCGTCGCAACCCTCCCCCTAGCCGTCTTCCCTCCTCCGCGCATGCACGCCCCTGTTTGCTACCCTCCTCGCGTCGTCCTCCCTGCTGTCTCGCCGCCTCCCAGCTTGCCGCGCCGCCTCCGCTGCTGAGCATGCCGTCGCGAACCCCCAGTGCCCCCTAGTCGCCGCCGCTGCGATGTCGGAAGAAAGAAACAGAGCTTGAAAAACGAAAAAAAAAAAACTGATGCGTTTTCGTTTTTTTTGACCAAGTCAAAACTTAACTTTTTGGTAAAACTCTTATTTAGCCCTTAGTTCTTTTTATTTCATCCATTTAAGTCACTAACCTTATTTTCTTTGCAGATCAATCATCGACAGCATTGTTTTTTATCTATAGTTTTGTTTATTTTTGTTCAATTGTTCGTCTTATTATTTTGGATCATGAATTTGTTGATGAGTTAATATAAAATTGTATGTTTAAATTAGATCAGATATTTACTTATATATTGATTTTAACTTTTCATTGTTAGCATAAGTTTAAAACATATGTTTACATAACATATTTGAAAGATCATCTTTACGAGATTCAATTTTGAACGGGTTTTAATAAAATTCTAAAAAAACTGAATTTAGGACGGTAGTAAATCACAAAATCCATGTCCAGATGATTCGGTTAGAATCCATGGCTTGGATATTAACTGAAATTATTTAAATTAAAATTTAATAACGAAATCCCGATGGTGAACTGACTCGTAGTCCGGATCTGTTATGAAAGCCCATAATTTTGACATAATTTTAATTTTTGCTCATGAATTTATTGGATTTGTCTAATTGATACTTTAACTTAGTTTTAATTTTTGCAATTAAGTCATTAATTCACTTATTTTCTATTATACTTTTGTTTGTTCAACTAATTAAAAGCATAAACTAACTTAGGAATTGACATTAAGCTTAATTATATGATTAAGTTAAATAGGTAATTTTAATAAATAATTTATCTTTGGATTTATTTGATTTATTCATCTGAACTTTGAGTTTGTTTTGATTTACAATTCGTGCATTGATTTCCTTTTATTGTCTTTTCGTTTGCTCAAATAATTAAATGTGTAAATTAACTGAGGAATTAATGTTAAGCATAATTATATGATTAGATTAGATAAAATTTTTTTATTAATCTAAAATTAGTTTGACATAATAAAAATCACACCTAGGAAATATTCAGTCTACCTCTGCCATTTAATAATTAATTAAATAGCTAATAATAAATTAAATTTAAATTAAATTCCATGACCAGATGATTCGGTTAGAATCTATGGCTTGGATATTAATTGAAATTATTTTTAAAAAAATAATAATAAAATAAAATAAAAATTTAATAATGAAATTCGTTCGTGAATCCTCAACTCGACTAAAAGTCGATTCAGAATCTCGGTACAATTCTTCTCTTATTCTCCATTTTTTTATTTATACAAGTCACTAACCTTTCTTATTTCTACAGAACTAACAATAATCTTTATATTTATTATTATTATTATTATTATTGTTATTATTATTATTATTCTATTCAGATTACTAACTATTTAATTTTTGCATAAACTAATTACTAACTCAACTAACATCACTAACCATTTAATTTTTGCTATACTAATAATTAATTGTGCTAACCACTAACTTTCATTATTATTGTTATCACTAACCATTTAATTTGTGCTATACTAACAATTAATTGTGCTAACCACTAACTTTCATTATTATTGTTATCACTAACCATTTAATTTGTGCTATACTAACAATTAATTGTGCTAACCACTAACTTTCATTATTATTGTTATCACTAACCATTTAATTTGTGCTATACTAACAATTAATTGTGCTAACCACTAACTTTCATTATTATTGTTATCACTAACCATTTAATTTGTGCTATACTAACAATTAATTGTGCTAACCACTAACTTTCATTATTATTGTTATCACTAACCATTTAATTTGTGCTATACTAACAATTAACTGTGCTAACTACTAACTTTATTATTATTATTGTTACTAATTTACTAACTTTATTACTTTTTTATTATTGTTACTAACTTACTAACTTTATTATTATTATTGTCACTAACTTACTAATCTTTTATTATTGTTATAATTGTTACTAACTTACTAACTTTTATTTTTATTGTTGTTATTATTGTTAACGATTAAATCAATTAACATCATTAACTTTTATTATTGTTATTATTAATTTTAACCATTAACTTTACTAACTTTTGACAATTTTTATCATTGTTGTTAACAACTAATTTTTTTTATTTTATTATTATAATTATTGTGGATGGCCAAAAAAGCCCCACTTTATTATTAATTGTCTCTTTTAGGTGTTTAAATTTAGTTATTATAAAAAAAAAAAGAAAGAAAGAATTTTATGTGAATAATTTATTAAGGTTAATTAAAAATCATTTTTAAAAGCCAATTATCTTTTGTTATTTCTAAAACACATATTTCTTAAAAAAAAAAAAGAGAACAACAACAAAAATTTAATCTTTTATTCCTTTACTAAAATAATTGAATAAACATAAGTAAATAACAACTAATTAAAAGAAAATCCTTTTATGTGAATGATTAATTTTATTCTTTAAGACTAACATAAATGTTTAAAAAAAAAAAAAAGCTAATTATCTTTTATTATTTCTTGAAGGAGCAATAAGAAAAATTAATTAACTTTTTATCCCTTTTATTAAAATTAATAAACAAACATAATTAAATAATTCTAAATATACAAATCAATTCCTTTTCAACATATCTTTAAAGTAATGATATTAAAATTTAAAAATTCAAGAAAAATCCAATAAAATTATAATTAAAATTAATAATTAATAATTAAAAATTAAAAATTTTTAAAAATTAAATTCCATGTCCAAATGATCCGCCAGGATCCATGGCTTGGAAATATTTTTAAATAAAGTATACAAATAAATTTTTCTTTATTAAAAATAAAAACTTTGGACTAATATATTAATTATTTAATAAAATATAACTTTTTAGCTTTCTTTATTAATGAAAAGAATAAAAAGAATAAAAATTTTAGGATAATATTTTATTCAGTAATATTTTACTTATTTCTTTTAAAATAATGAAAAGATATAACTTTTTGTTTCCTTTATAAAAATCTTAGTCAAATGATTTCAAAAATAACAAAAATAAAAAAAAAAGAAGAAAACCTCCACTTTATTTATTGTTATTTAATGGTTAAACTCATTTCATTTAAAGAAATTAGCCATAAAAAAAAATATATATGTAAAATAAATCTGAACCATGTTGTTAAGTCAAAAAAAAAAAAATTTAGTTCATGGTATATTGGTTGGAAACTGTCTCGTGCCCGCTTTTGAGCTGCTTCACCTGGTGAAGAGGGTCTGGCTGAGTAACAACGCCCCGTACCATGATCAAATATTTTTATTTTTAAACTCTTTGATTCCTTTAAATTAACTTCTTATTAAATAAAAAATTAATTTTTTTTTTTTAATTCTTTTATAAATTGAGTAATTCTTTAAATAATAAATATCCTTCATTAAACAAGAAAAATCAGATAAGAAAAAGAAAAGAAAGATAAGAGAAAGATAAAAATCAAAAAGATAAAGAAAAGAAAAGAAAAGAAAGAAAAGAATAATAAGATATAAAAAAAGAAAGATTTTTTTTTTTTCATTAACAAATTTAATAAAAAAGACTTATAAGTTAAACCAATAATTAATTCCATAAAATAATAATTAAATAGTTAAATTTAAATTAATTTCCATATCCGGATGATCCGGCAGGATCTACGGTTTGGAAATATCAACCTTTTTAAAAAAAAAACTATGTAAATTAAATAAAAAGATAAAAATCCATATTTTTACAAAATGGATAAAATTGATTAAAATTTCGTCAAATTCCGTGTCCAAATGACTCGGCAGAGTCCATGGTTCGGAAGTATAAAATTCTATATAAATTAACTTAAAAATCCACATTTCGACTAATTCAGTTAAAATTTCTAAGTTAACTGAAAATTATTTAAAAGCAAAGTAAAACAAAATTAAAATCAACTAAGGTGCCAATTTTGGGCGCTATAACAATATTGTTTTAGCGTAACCGTACTCCCGATCTCCGAACTCTCGCAGACCAATTTTAAGGTGACCAATCGACCTAAGAAAACTGATTGGTGGCGACTCCCGAAAACGGCCCGCACGTTGCCACAGCTTGGCGACTCCGCCCGCACGTTGCCACATAAATTATGCTGATAAACAAATAGATTAACTAAATTAATTAAGATGAGAGAACTATAAAATGAAAACAAACTTCATCTGTATCTACTAATTGATGCTTGAGTTTTAGCTTAAATCTATGATTTTTTGTCGCCAAACAAAATATTAACATCAACATCAACCCAAATATTCCATTAATTAATGTTAGCATGTAATAGGATCCGTCTTAGTATATGATCTACTCCCGATTAACCAACAATAAAATGTTTTAACAATTGATTTATGATCGATCAAGTGGTCCCATACCATTGCACTATTTCAAAACACTGACCATAGATCATATTCTGTATTCTTGTTCATTGTGAATCAAACTAGATTAGTCTGCTGTAACTTTTCTAAAGTAAAGATCTCTTTTTCCATCCAAAGCGTATCATTCAATGACCAAGTTAAGGTAAAACGTAAAATATTAATTGCACTAGTAAGAATAAAATTTTTTGCTTCCCACAGTTCTAGCAAAAATGGCACACCGCTGGCTTAGGTTCAGATCCGGCCCTTCGAAAGCAAAACAATTATAATTATTAATATGACACAGAGGCTCTTCAAGTTCAATGTGAAACTGGTAATTGACCACCTACCTGTTGTAACAAACTACTACTACTACTACTATTACTCATTCTACCCATACCTATAGTTGTAAAATGTTTGTGGGTATGAATAATAATAATAAGAATAAGACTCGAATTCGAAGTGGTTGATGCGGGTAGGGGTGGAACTCGGAATTGGTTAGAAAGGAGGTAAGCTAATAATAAAAGCAGTCGTCAAGTTGTAGGGCGTAGGGATAGAGATGGAGAGTGAAGCGTGCACGCTTTAAGCATTAAAATGCGGGAACCAACTGAACTTGGCTAACCTTTATCAATCAATTCCCTTCCCTTTCCCCTTCTTGCTTCCGTCAATATTCAGTTCCAATACGGGAATAGAAATGACTTGGTGCTCTGTTCTTGGCTCAAGAAACTGCACTGACTTGGTTGCTTCATTTGTGATACTAGCTTTTTGCTATCTCCAATTTAACGTAGTTTTCACCTCGAAACTTGTAGTATTTGACAATACGTTTCTTATTACTAGGCATAAATATATACGGTACCTACTGTACGTTTCTTTTTTAATTTAATCGCCGATGACTAAACTATTTTAAGGCTATAATTATGTGATGGATGATAGATGCATCTGCATCCTTTATTTCTTATAGTATCTATAATATGTTTCATTTTTATTTAATGGCCAATGACTAAATCATTTTAGAGTTAGGATTATATGACAGACAATAAATGTTATGGATGCATTCTCATTGTCTATTGCTATGAGTCCCACGTGTGACCATAGCAAACTAGGCTTATATATATATATACATACATTACCTATGATATATTTGATTTTTAATTTAATAGCCAATGACTAAATTATTTTAAGACCATGATTATGTAATGGAAGATGGTCTTTAGGTTTCACATGGAACTCACAACAATGAACACTGTAACTGCAGTAGTCACATTTATCTTCCGTCACACAATCATTTCCATTATTCTAACCATGTAATATAATATTGATCCCAAATATGCAACTAAAAGAACAATAGTGGGAAATTGGCTCACTTTGGTACTTTATGGTGGCTATTTTGCTATTCGTGGTTGCTTCCCGTTGATAGATTGATGGGAGCGGTATGGTCAAGGCTTCTCATTGTGCTTGGTTTATAGGAATAACTTTTAGGCTTCAACCCAACCCACTCGGGTGCAACTTCATTTTTGCTCACCTCTTGATGTACTAGCGCCATTGTCTTGTTAAAACAATAGCTTTTGGCCTCTAGGTTTTTCTGTAGGTAATTGTTTTGTCGGGGTAGAGTTGATAGACTAGTTTATCTGCCACGGTACATTTTCCTAGTGACCTATTCTTCTTCTTTTTTTCTTTTACTTCTAAAATTTTCATGATTTAATTTTATTTTTATTGGAGCTCCGACTTCCGCGGCCTCAGCTACAAAATTTCATTTCAATAAAATGCAACAAGAGTTTCTTGAGAGGCCAGAAAGGACAACTTTTCTTGGAGAACGTAATCAGTCCCAGAGGTTTTTAAATTAATATTTTCAAGAAAATAAGCTACAATAAAATTGGTGAACTCGTATTGGTATGATATTCATCTTTTACTCTCAAGCCGCAGCGTTTGATTCAAATAATCGAAAACTTGGAATTCTATTTGTCTGATATTTGTTCATACTGATAAAAAAAGGGAAAATTACAATGTAATCCCTAAACTATTCTAATGTTAGTTAATTGTCCTGAAACTATAAAATTTTACTTAATCATCCAAAAACTTTGTTATTTTTTCCTAACTTCCATCACTTTTTAATTGTTGGTGTACCATAAGACAACAAATGTAACAATTGTGTAGTTTGAGGACCCTGGTGCAACAATTGGGTAGTTTGAGAATGACGATATAAAAATTCATAGTTTCAGGACGATTAAATAACATTGGACATAGTTTTGGGACAATCAGTGTCATTTATCTCGTAAAAAACAAGGAAGATAACTTTCCTATATTTCATGAGTTAATTTGTTATTCTTTTCAATCTTTCAAATCAATGCCTAAAGTATCACTGTTCCAACTTTAGTATATCATAAACTTTGTGAAACATTTAGGGACTAAATTGTAATTTTTTTAGAAATTATGAGACTGAAATTGAAATTTTTTGTTAGGACCTAATTACAAATACTAGAAAATTCTAGGGAACCAATTGAAGACATATGAAATTTCATGATATTATATTATAATTTTTTAAAAAATAAATAATTTTTGGATTTTAACTTTTCATAGCCTACAATTGGTAAAGTGATCACTGTAAAATTATGAAAAGCGGATATTTTTCTTAACAAAAGATGTTTTATTTCAATTAAAAGTGAGTTATAAAGAAACTTAGAAATCATCGATGACATAAAACACTAATGGCCAACAAGAACATAAAATTAGTCACTAAAAAGCTGCTCATTCTATTTATTTGACACCGAATGAAAGGAAACAAATCGAATTGTACCGAACATTCCATATAAATCAGAATAAATCAGAAATAGAGAACTCACAAATAATTGCAACAAAACCTAAACTAAGCTGACATTAACTAGATAATGCTATAACCAATGAGGTATCAAATAACTAAAAAAGAGTTTTTATAAAAACAAAAAGACTATTTATAAAACCTAAAAAAATAAAGAGTAACTTTATTCTATGCAATCACCTCGATATCTGTTACAAGACATTAAGACACTCTAGTAGGGCGGAGATTTATGTTAACCCAAGAAAAAATATTTAGAACGATTGTTGCTCGCCTCTAATTATAGATATATGCTATGAGAGTTTCAAATCTCTCTTAAATATGAGGATTTGAAAGGAGATTACATCCACCATATAATTTGATAAATAAAATTTAATGTGGTCAGTCAAACAATAAAAGGGACAAAAAAACTACTAGATGAAAATAAGTTTTGGAGGGAGCTGCAGAGAATGAAGAGCGAGTAACTTTTGAAAAATGAAAAATGTTAAAACTTATTTTTTTTAAAAAAAAGCAACGGTACTAAAAAAAGTAGGATTTTAACTTTTTGAATAATCTGAATTACTTGCTAGAGTCATCCAACCAAATGCATTCTTATATATATAACATTCTGATAATCCACATCCAGGGAGAGCAAGGCCTTTAGGTTGAGGTGTAAACCTGATCGATTTTCTGATTTTTCATGCCCAATTCGTTTAGGGTAATTGTTAATGTTTTAATAATATATATTTATATATATAGTGATTATTTTCCTAAATTATGTCTTGGTTGAAACTATACATGTTATGAACAATGAGGCAGTTGGCTAATTAGAGATGAGTTAAAAACTTACAGGAACAAAATAGGCAGAGTTTAATTAAGTTGAGCGACCCATTTAGGCATAGTTTTTATAGTTGAGTTCGAGCAAGAAAAAACTTCTAAAAAGATAGTTACTTTCCAGGAAAAAAATATTATTCAAGTGATTATTAAGTAGAGGGATTAATAAATATTAAATTTAAAATGAGATTGGCTCTGGGATTAAAAAATTAAATTAGAAATGGAAAATCCGCTTTCGGTAAAATAAACAATTGTGGGATTTTCTGGACTTAGGTGTAGAGACAGGGCGGACACAGGCCTGCTAAGAGCCCAATATTCTGTTAAGCTCGTAAAGGCCGAAAGGGCAAGGTGCTTGCATGTGCAAATTATTTTGGATCCTCCAATTCCAAAGTCGCCTAAACTATAACGCTAACAGAACAGCCATGGAAAAATCAGTTATTGGTGCCGGCTAATCACTAGAAATGCCATCCAAAACGCAGTTCAGATGAAGCAGCTAAAACCTCGTCCTTTGGTAACTCATGCAACACCCCTGATGGAGAGAGGACAAGCCCCCTATCCCTATACATCCAAGTCCCAGACTATAAATAAATAGACCCAAACCTCACTTCTACACAAAACCAACATCAATATTATATTTATATCCAGAAAAAAGTAGATTAGAAAATATCAGGTCTCAGGCATGGCAAAGGTGATGAGCTCGAGAGCTGCTGTGCTACTGTTGGCAGTGTTGATTGGGCTGTGGGCCGAGCCCCAAAAGGCTGAGGCCCAGGACCAGAGCCCAACCTGCTCCACAGAGCTGAGCAACCTGAATGTGTGCGCACCCTTTGTGGTGCCAGGCGCTGGCAACACCAGCCCAGGCTCCGACTGCTGCAACGCTCTCCAGAATGTGCCGCACGACTGCCTCTGCAATACCCTGAGGATCGCTGCCAGGCTTCCCTCCCAGTGCAGCCTCGCTCCCATCGCTTGCACTAACTGAGCCATCACTCTAAGCCTAGGCTACCTGCCACAGCCATCAAGCGGTCACACAATAATGCAGCAGTTTATGTCTCTGCATGCTTTTGCTTCCTCTTCTTTTATCCCTTCTGTCTTAGTTTCAAGTTTTATGTGTACCTCGATCGTTCGAGCGGAGATCGAGGGGCATTTAAGCTATGATTAATAAAGAGTTTCACTTGGCCTTTCCTCCTCTCCAGGGAAGAAACAGAGAAATATGAAACTTGCAGTTCCAGTAACAAACAAGTAGCACCATCTCTCTTTTGCAGTCTCCTAATATTAATGGTGATGAGTGTTGAACTCAAACTTTGCTTGGAGCCCAATTTAATCGTGGCCCATTCATATGTGAGAGGCCCATCATTTGAATGAAATAATACTACATGTACATGACGTATGCACGGAAAAAAAGAAATAGAAAAGTAACAATGACGTATGTACGGCGAATCTGGGTGGGTTTCAACTTTCAGACATGGAATTGGATGACCCCTCGGCACTCCCCCACCGACTTCGTCCTAGTTGGGCCAAGCCACGATTATCCTCTCGATTTCTTCTTCTAAGACCACTCATGCTTTGGGTATCGAGCACCGAGACAAGTCCCCCGCTAAATTTCACCTTTCTTTTCACCTGGGCGTGAAAGTGCTCCAAACTGTTGATCCGTGATTAGGTGAACTTTTTCTGGACGTTGATTATAACTGAATTTACCCATTGAACCGTTTCTAAATCTTTGGGTCCGCCACTATGATGAAAATCCTAAAGGCCTAAATGCGTATTGGTCCCCTGAATTATAGTAACTCGGACAGTTTAGTCCCTAAACTACCAACCGCATCAGTTTGAACTCTGAACTTTCAAGAATCGGTCACTTTGGTCCCTTGACCCAGCAAAACGCTCACGTGAGGTTGAAATCGTCAGGCGTTTAACGGACCCCAAAAGACATACCTCGCCGCCGACGTTGTCATCGTTTCCATGGAACCTCAGGCTTTTTCGTGAGCCATTTCTGACATTTTTCAACCCAGATGCAAGGCCTCCACTCATTGGCGATGTCACTTCGTCGAGTTCATCCGTCATCCCAACATTGACTGAAGATCTGCCGGGATTCATTATCCCCCGATCATGCAATACTCCCTAAGCAATCAAATAGCCCTTTTTGGAGCACGTAATCACATCCTAGAGAAGAGTTCAAAACCACGTCCACCTCCTACTTTTTCATTCACATCGGAGAAGAAGACTAGAGAAGAAGACTAGGCCTCTTGGTGGGAAAAATATGATTTAGACCTTCATTTCGTGTATTATAATTATTCAGGTTACTAAGGTGTTATCTATTTCATTTTAGTCACTCTGTTTTGTTACACCTTATGTTTGGAGTAATACATGTTTTTTTAGGGTAATAATTGTTAACTATTTTTTATATTTTATGTATAAGGGCGTAGACATTATTATAGAGTAACTTTTATAAATATGAATTTAGTTTTATTTATTTGTTGTGTGTGCTGCTTGCTTATTGTTAAATATTTGAGTCTTTGCAGCCATTACTTCATGTCTTGAATATCTTGAAAATCTTAAGCCAAATCTACTGCTTGACATACATTTGAATTCTCTTGACACTAGCATGTTTTATTTTTTAGAAAACATCTACTAGATGATAAAGATCTTTAAAAGGAATAAAACAGATAAAAGAAAAAACGACTATTAATTTGTGCCTGAAAGATTCATACGTACTATAAGTATAATGCAGTTTCTACGGCCTAGATGCCTATTGGTCACATGAATTAATTTTCTAATTAAAAAAATAATACATATTTTTAAAAAAAAAAATCATGGTTATTTGTTATCTACTCGAACCCAAAAAGTATCGTGAAATGAATAAAAAAAGTTAAAGTAGAAAGAAATTTTAAAAAAAGCCACACAAATCTTAAGCTTAACAAATTGTGACTAAATTGAACTAAGAAAAAAGCGGGTAGGAATACATACTCGAGATGTAAAGTGAAACAAACTAAGTGACTAAAATGAAAAATTTAAAACTATAGTAACCTAAATAACCATAAATCATGAAATAAAGGGTTAATTCATATTTTTCCCACCAAGTGGCCAAGCCTTCTTCTCCAGTCTTGTTCTCCGACCCAAATGAAAACAGAGCCGGCAGACATGGTTTTGAATTATTCTCTGGGACGTGATTATGAGCTCCAAAAAGAGCTATTTGATTGCTTGGGGAGTATTACACGATCAAGGGTAATGAATTTGTCAAATCTTCGGTCAAGGTTGGGATGATGAAAGAACTCGACGGAATGACGTCGCCGGTGAGTGGAGGCCTTGCATATGGGTTCGAAAACGTCAGAAATGGCTCATGGAAAAGCCTGAGGTTCCATGGAAGGGATGATAATGTTTTGGTGAGGCATTGTCTTTTGGGCTCCATTAAACGCCTAACGGTTTCGACCTCACGTGCACTTACGTGAGCGTTTTGCTGAGTCAAGGGACCAAAGTGACCGATTCTTGAAAGTTTAGGGTTCTAAACTGATGTGATTAGTAGTTTAGGGACTAAATTGTCCAAGTTATTATAATTTGGGGGACCAGTAAGCATTTAGGCCAAATCCTAAATTTAGAGGTTGTCTCCTACTGTGTATGGAAATAGAGTCAAGACAAAATAAATGCATAATCACCCCTTCTGTCATTTGTTGATTTCTTTTAATGATTGACAACCACTTTCTCTTAATTTGGCGAGCCAAATAAACACGAATGCCATATCAAATTTGCCATCCATCTCATATCTTCTTCGGTCACACATGAACAAATGGAAAAGATGAATAATTGTCGTGGTTCACCTTTTGCCTCCTCTCAATCCACCAGCTAGATTGACACACTAAATCAATCTTACATGAGCATCACTTTATTTAATTTACTTTAAAGTATTACAGTTTCAGATTTTAAAACGAATGCCAATTTTCTGAGTATAAAGTGAATTCAGCCCATTGATTTCTTTCTTGTCTAGCACAGTAACAACTATTGTAATTATTGTTAAAGTTTCACTTTCAAAACCAATTGACAATTATCTCTTCATCTTGGATTACATTTCGTCTTCACACCAATGTCAACAAGTTAAAAAATTTTCAAAGGTATGTTGGAAGTTGTTGAAAGATGCACAACACTCACTTGGCCTCATATTTCCTTTGTTGTCAACAAATATGCTAGTTCATTCACTCACCCATGATGAATTATTGGAGTGGTAAATGGATTTTGAGATATTTGAACTATACAATCTCACTTGGATTGTGGACCCATTGTTCTAAGTCATGACTCCTTAGTCCTTTGCCCCATTTTTAGGCTCGGACTAGGCCGGTTGTCCTAGTTATCATCCTTTAACAAGCTGCTAAGTTATTTTTTCTTGACCCAAACTTAGTATCTTAAGATTCTCATAAACAATGCACAATATCTTTCTTTGGTATGGAAGCAGGTATCTCCCTAAGCACTTCTTTTTGAACTTGATGTCCTTTTACACCAGCTACTTGTTTTTTTTATGTGACAATATTGGAGCAATTCATCTTAGCCAAACTAATATTCCATGCACATATAAAGTATATTAAAATTGATTACGACAAAGTTGCTAAAGCAAATCTCTACTATCAAATTTATTTCCTAAAAAAAAATCAAGTGCAAACATTCTTACAAAACTACTGTCTACTCGCAACACAACTGTATCTGCATGCCATTGAGATTGATGAGACGTATTAGCGATAAAACTAAGGAGTCGTGATTATTGTTATCTTTCCTTTTAGTTGTTATCACTATATTTAGCCTCATCAATACTTGGGATATATGTATATTGTTTGGTTGTATCCATATTATATAAATTACAAAAATATTGTATAGTGCACGGCGGCGAATATTATTACTATTTTTCATAAAATATTAAAATATTATTTTAAGATGAAAAATATCAAATATAATTTTTTAAAATAGGTATTCTAATTATTTTAACATGATTTTCCTAATATAAATAAAATATATATAAAAGATGATATTTTTTATATACAAACACAAAAAAATGGAATATATATAACAAAAATAAATACTATTATTTAGCAATAAAACTAATTTATTGATACATGAGAAAAAAAATACTTTAGCAATAATAATACATATTAAAAAAGATTAATGATATACTGCAGTTATGATAATATTTTAATAAGAATAATACTTGTTAATTAGATGCATGCTTGCAATTTTTTTATGACTTTGTGGAAGACATCATGAAGGTCTTTATGGGTGATTTTTCAATTCATGGTGCTTCATTTTATAAATATATCCATAATTTAGATAAAGTTTTAGAGCGGTGTGAAGAAATTAATCTAGTGCCCAACTAGGGAAAATGTCACTTCATGGTTCAAGAAGGTATAATTCTAGGTCACAAGATATATAGAAGTAGATAAAACAAAGATTGAAACTATTTCAAAACTATCACATTCATCTTTAGTTAAGTCAATTAGAAATTTTCTTGATACAATTCATTGGAGATTTCTCTAATATAGCAAAACCACTTACTAAGTTGTTAGAAAAAGACGCAATTTTCAATTTTCAATAACGTGTGTTTGTCAGCTTTTAACATTCCTAAGGACTGTTTAACTAATGCACCCATAATGGTGTCACCCGATTGGTTACTTCCATTTGAGCTAATATGTGATGCCAGTGATTGGATAGCGGGTGCCATGTTAGGCCATTGTAGAGATAAACATTTCCAACCTATATATAATGCTAGTAAGACACTGACTAGTGTACAAGAGAATTATACTACTACTGAAAAAGAGTTGCTACCTATAGTTTTCACTATCGACAAGTTTTACTCTTAGTTACTTTTATCTAAAGTTATTGTGTACATTGACCATTCTACATTGTAGTACTTGTTGAATAAGAATGATGTGAAGCTAAGACTAATTGGATGGGTTCTTTTACTCAGAGCTTGACTTATAAATCCTAGATAAAAATAAAGTAGAAAATCTAGCTGCAGGTCACCTTTTCAAGTTGGAAAATCCCAAAGAAGAGTGTATGGAGGATAAGGATATTAACAATTCATTTCCCGATGAACATTTTTACATGCTTACTTCTAAACACATAGATAAGCCTTGGTTTCCTGATTATGGCAATTATCTTGTATGCAAGAAGCTGCACCTAGATATAACATATCAAAAGAGGAAGTTCTTTTCAAATTTGAAATATTATTGTTGGGATTACACACACACACACACACACACACACACTTACATACATATACATACACATATGGTATATTAATGTAAAACAAAAAAAAAAAAATTCCCTCACTAAATTTTCCTACACACATAAAAAATAAGTGGTAAGTAGTATATCTACAGTAAGCGCGATATAATGTGTGGTATTCTAACATACCTTGAAAATAGGTCTCCCACATATTTGTAGTATACAATGGTATTTAAGATTATGTTCCAGAGATAAAATAAAAAACATTCTTATCTCTCCTTAACTTTCTCATTAGTTTTAGATGTGATATCATTTCCTTGAATTTTCCAAGCAATACCATTTTTATTTTAATTTTTTTTCTTAAAACTAATTCCATTTTATTTATTTTAACTTAAGTTAATTTAATTTAAAATGACTTATTTTCATTTTTATATTCTTTACCAAGAATTAAGTTGTTTTGAAAGTCAATATTATGTTGGTGTAATAACCCATTGAAAGGAAAATTGTACAATGTTATTGATTTTTATGATTTTTTTTCTATTTATAGACATTAAAAAACAAAAAACAATAAAATTTTTACTTCCAATAGATAACTGTATCTACATACTATTAAATTTCAAATCAAATCAGTTCTAGATAAAAAAATATGTAGAAGTAAAAATAAGTAATTTCAAATTAAGTTAATTTAAGTTAATATGAAATTGGGTTAATCTTCTATTGGTCTAACTAAAGAAGTTCTTTACAAATTTTATTATTTTTCTAGATTAAAATAAGGAAAACATGAAACAAATGTTTTTGAATCTTACTAAGTTCTGGTTTTGATCGGTGTAGATTTTTTTTGAAGAAAAGTTATTAAAAAATATTATTTAGATTCACTTTAAATTAGTTTTTTTTAGGCTGAATAAAATAAGGAATATTATGAGTTTGAGAGAGAGGCATTGATGGCACATGAGCCTTTTGCACTCTAAAATTGAGCCTTTTGCACTCTAAAATTTTCTCTGGGTTAATTACAGTTTGCTATATGAGGTTTAAATGAAATTATACTTTGCCTCTTTTAGTTTAAAAAATATAAACCTTACCCTTTGTCTTTTTAATATATTTTAACAGCAACTTCTGAAATCTTAATTTAGATTGTATGGTTTTCATCTTCAAACAATTTTAATATATATAGTATTTTTTTATAATTAATCGACATTTAAAAAAAATACTATTTTAAAAATTAAAAAAAATATATAAAAAAGTAATAATTTAAAATGTCCATTACCTATAAAAAAAATAACATACAAATTGAAATTATTAGAAGATGACTACCGTAATGTGTAAATTAAGATTTCAGAAGTTACCATCGGATTAGATTAAAAAGATGGGGGGAGGGGGGGGTAAAGTGTATATTTTTGAAATATAAGTGGTAAAGTTCACCTAAACCCAAGGGTAAATTGCAATTATCCTATTTTCTTTTAAGTGAATAAAATAACAAGTAAAAATTAAGAAAAAAATTGTGTTCTCAAAGTGGAAGATAGTGTTACGAGCGTGTACAACACGGCCAGGGAACTCGGGTAGCTCAAAGCTAACTAACCCTTGGTTGTCCCTCCCGTGTTTACAAAATCCGTCTCGTCCCCCTTCTTCTGTCTTCTCCCATACTCTTCATTTACTGTCTCTCAACTCAAACCATTATTTTTTCACCAGACATTACCAACACCTTCACTATTATCTCCCCTGCCCACCTTCTCCGGCAATGATCAATGGGCTTCCTCCAGCGACTCTTCGGCGGGAAAAAGCCCCCGAATCCCCGTCCCGACAAGGGCAGGCGCCTCTGGAGCTTCTCCAGATCTTTCAATAATACTCCCAATAAGCGAGACCTCCAGTCCGCCCGAATCGCCAACGACACGCTCGACGCCAACAAGCATGCCATAGCGGTGGCCGCCGCCACTGCCGCCGTCGCCGAGGCTGCTCTTGCCGCTGCGCATGCTGCTGCAGAGGTCGTCCGGCTTACCAGCGGTGGACCCGCCGGTTCCAGTCACCGGCTCTTGGTTAGGGAAATGGCAGCCGTCAGGATACAATCAGCCTTTCGAGCGTATCTGGTAAGTCCACGAGAACCTGACCTTTCTCTTCCACAAAAGCCCTTGAGATACTTCGTGTCTGGAGGGGGGCAATTTAGTAAAAAAACTATTCATGAGTTTTGGGTTTCCAAGCTCCCGTTTGGAGGAGTTGGTTGCTCCTTGCTTAGAAATCGTGTTAATTTTCAAATTTCTGTTTCTGATGGCCTATTTGTTCCAAATCTGTACAGTTTTTTTCTTTCGTATTATGTTGTCATAATGTTGACCACAGACAGCCGACATGGGAAAAAGAGAAAACGAAAACGAATTACTATTCACATTCTTTAGATTTAAATAATGATTAATTAGTTTAAGCAAAGGAAAAATTACAAACCCCTGTAGTTGTTGTTTAATGTAATCTATACTTTATCGTTTCTATTTTAGAAAACTTATACTACCCCTAATTTAAACTATCTTATATCTATGTTCTAGTAATTTTAAAATTTTAGATATTTTTTTTCATAGCTAATTGATCTTTAAAAAATACTGATATGCATATACAAAGAGAAAACTGTATTTATAAAAAGAAAAAATTAATAATTTAAAATATCTATTAATTATAAAAAAATATTATAAAGATTAAAATTATTAAAAAATAACTATTGTATAGTTTAAATTATAATTTTAGAAATCATTATTATATAGAGTAAAAGATACAGGAGTAAAATATAAGTTTTTAAAAATAAAGGGGGTAAACTATAACTTAGAGTAAACTTCAGGATTAAATTATAGTTTTAGAAATTATTATTATATTGAGTAAAAGATACAGTGGTAAAATATAAATTTTTAAAAATAAAGGGTAAATTATAGCTTAGAGTGAATCTCAAAAAAAGAAAAAGGTTTTGGAAAGATGATCACTTGGAAATGAGTCTTTTATGTGGAAGGGAGGGAAGTGCAGAAATGAAGTGGTGAGTTCAGGAAGAAACAAAACTGAAGACAGAGAAGAAAGGGCATTTTTTTGGGACCATTGAGGGAGCGCCGACAACTAGTTGTTGACAACAGATATTCACAAAGGGAAATATTCCTATGCTTTTCGATGCATCCTAGACCGTGCACACCACCTCAAGTCCTCTAATTTCTTTCTTGTTTGTTTCCTCTCTGTATTTTTTACTCTAATCCATATCGACTGATAATGCTCTAAAACTATATTCCGTACACGGGACTTAGTAGTAGTAGCCTCTTCTCTCCGTTGTCTTTTTTTATTAATTTTTTTTATAATAAACGCACTCAGTTCTTTGTTGCATTTTTCTCCAAGGGCTTTCAAATTTCAATTAGTCACCTGCCACCGTCACCCAGACTCGCTCTTTGGGCGCGTGAGAACTCTTGGAATTTCCGCTAATAAAATGGGACTTGGTTTTGACCGAAAGTCAACGGAAGCATGTGAGGAGTGTCTGACTGTTTGACCAATTTCACTCGCAGACACAAACAAACACAATCACGCTCCTTGCAATCAGTTTTATCAGACACTGTTCCATTTTAGTTCAGTTTGGTCCGTGACTCATAGAAAAGGAAAAAGGGTGGGCGTGATGGATTGGATTCGGGTCAGGTCTAGTTGTCACTTGTGTGCTCTCACCTGTGACATGCAAGAGCATGATTCGTGATCCATCTTCTCTGTTTTCACAAGACAGAGAGACGGACAAGAGTTTGGGAAGTGCCGCTGTTGTTGTTGCCTGTTAGTGTTGGCAGCATCCTACACAGATGGGTGGACTTTGTTTGTATCGATGGTTCTGGACTCTTGCTTTTCTGGCAAGTTTCTTCAATACACAGACTTATTATTGCATTAAACTTGTTTTCATTATAGAGTTTAATCTTTGTCCTTGTTTGGAAGGAGAAATTAATCAAAGCAATTAATTCAATAATTAAGGGGCAATTAACTAGAGGGAGAGGTAGCTGTTGTTTGTTTGTTTGAGTATAATATGATGTCTAACAACTTTTAGCAATTGGAGCTGTAAAGGTATGATTTAATAATGTCTAGCCCTGTCCTTGTCATTTTTCAACATGCCCGTGTTTAAGCTAATCATTACATCCATGAACCTGGATTATGACCCAGATCTTCCCTTTCTTTTTTATCTAATCGGCTACTGTACTGATTGAACTCTTTAACTTTTAGGTTTTCATGATGGTTATTTTATCCTACTCACAACCATCCTTTCTATAATCTGATGTTAACTGGGTGGCGATGATTTATACGGGCAGCTGGATTAAAAAAAAAAAAACTTTTGTGTTCAATCCAAAAATTAAACCTACAGTACACGTCTTCTTGTTGTATTTGTACAGGCAAGGAGGGCTCTCAGGGCATTGAAGGCATTAGTGAAGCTTCAAGCTCTAGTGAGGGGTCATATTGTGAGAAAGCAAACAGCAGACATGCTCAGGCGCATGCAGACGTTGGTCAGGCTGCAAGCTCGAGCTCGCGCCTCCCGGGCAGAATCTCTCAATTCTAGCACCAAATTTTCCAACTCTAAATATGCTGTAACTTTCTCCTACCCTAATCACCTAGCTTACAAGCTTTTGTGACCATAGCCATGCTAGCATTTCAAGTGACGATATTCTATACTTCATGATCATACCTGAAGTTTAACTTATGTGAACTTTCTTTTTGGTTTTCTTTTATGTAGTATATTCCAATTGCAAATATTCTTTTCTCATATTCCAATTTGCAAAGACATGTAGCCGATCTGTTTGCCTTTTGAAGGGTAGGGGTGGGGGAGGAAAAAGTTTGTGATAAGCATTTGAAATTATGAAGGAAATAATCATTACAGTACATTAACTTTGGTTGATACATAGAGTTTGTCCCCATTTTTCTGCAGTTCGTTGATGAAACTTCAGTCCCCAGCTGGTCTCACTGTGGGCTAAGAATGGGATGGCCTCCTTGTTATTTTATAACTTGCTTTTACTTGATGGAGTCCTCTCATATTCACTGATGACATTGAATCATCTACTTGACTACTTCCATGTCCCCAAAAGAAAGATGGTCTTAAAATTTTGTGCCCCACCATGAATGACACCCACATTATTTCTCACATAGTTTCCCTACTTTACCAATAGTCTCTAAGGCATCAATCCTAAAGTCTACGCGCACGTTGGGCAAGGGGCCGGAAGAAAAATATTTGGTAATAATGGTGACATTAACATGTTTTGTTTCAAAATGACAAAAATGTCCTTTCCCTCCAACCCGAGTGATTGCTACGGAAAAGTTGTGATGTGATGCAGTAATTTCTGGTTTCCCTCCAATTTATTAGGATTTTATGATGAAGTTTCAAGGGTTTGAACTAACAAATCAGATTCGACTTACTTTGCTTTATATACTTACAGGTCCCTGCAAGTCCTGACAAAGATGAATACCAGTTCCGCGTTTACAGTACTAAGTTTGATGCGCCCTCAATCTTGACGGTACCATCTAACTTGCCATTTCTATGTCCTGTTCTAGATTTGGAGAAAGCTGGAAGTTTTGTATCATCAAGCTATTGAACTTTGTTTGCAGAGATGTGGGTCAAACTCAAAACTGAGAGACTTAACTGACCTCGAGAAAGCAAAGATGGGGTCCAACTGGTTAGATCGGTGGATGGAGGACAGTATTTGGAGCAACAGCAGAGATAATTCATCTCGACATGGACATGTCGATGATGACAAGAGTGACAAGATCCTCGAAGTGGATACTTGGAAGCCCAGGCTAAACTCGCAACAGAGCGGCAGAATGTTGCAGCATGGCTTTCCTTCAGGACATAACAATTACAGCTTCATGGCATCCGAATCTCCACGGAAAATGTCACCAAAAGCTTCATATCCAGGAGAAGCTCCACGAATACCTTCTGCCAAAGCTCCTGGAGGAAGAGATCAAGCAAGTGCAAGGACTGGTGAAAACAGCCTGCAAGTTCATTCTGCTTCATCTAGACCTGGAAGCACTAGTGCAAGGAGAAGCCCTTTCACTCCGACAAGAAGTGAGTGCTCATGGGGATATTTCAACGGTTACCCAGGACACCCAAACTATATGGCATATACAGAGTCATCAAGGGCAAAATTCAGGTCCCAGAGTGCCCCTCGGCAGAGGCTTGAGTTCGACAGATATGGTTCGATGAACAGAAGTTTGCAGGGGTTCTTCTGGGAGCCAGTAACTAATGAACGAGAATGTGGGAAAAATTCTGACTCTAGGTGCAGGGCTTATCCTGCATCGGAACGCTTGAGTAGGCCTGGCACCCCCAACCGAAGATAATACTCCTCTGTTTGTTTACTTTTAACCTCTTTGGTGTGGTACCGTGTGTGTGTGTCTGTAATTATTCAACCTGCGTTTGTGCATTGATGTTTGAGTTGAATTTGGCCATAGTGTTGTGTTCTGTAAGAAAGACACTAATGGGCTTGTGTCCCTCCTCAATAAGTATTTCTCAAAGCTAATTGCCCAAACTTGTTGGTTAATACAGCATGAAGGCGAAATATTACTACCAGCATAAATGATCCTTAAAGTTCCACGTTACAGATCAAGCAATTATTAAGAAACCAAAGAAACAAAGAAAAAAAAAAACCCCCCATCATCTACTATATATTCTTCCAGCAGCCTTCTCTTATGTAGGCCAATTTTCATGCAATGCTGCATAAAGACAACACAACTGTTGAATTAGTATCCTCTTACTGCAAAAAGTCAAAAACGACATTTCCCTAACCACACTTTCATTAAATGGTGTAAGAAATCAGAAAAAGGACAGAGGAGGTACATACTAAGAGCAATCGGTGTTAGGATCAATAGTGAAGCCGAAAGTGACGCCGCAAAATCCAGGGATGGTAGCAATAGCTGAGGCATTGGGATTGTAAGTGGAAATAAGACCCAGCATGCACCTACAAACTGCTCTCCTGTTATCAACGGAGTCGGCGACCAGGTCCAGGCTCATCATGGCGTCGCAGCATGGAGAGCCCGGGAAGGGGTCGGGCGACCCGACGGAGATGAAGTTGGTGCAGGCCATCACCAGTCCGGTCACGGTGCTGCAGTCTACGGCGGAGCCTGCTGATGCCGCCCATGACGCCAATATCACCAATCCCATAATTCTCTTGGAGTTGTGGCACTGCATCTTTGTCCAGTTTTTACGTTTTGGGCCTCATATAGTTTTGTTGCAAACTTATAGGGGAAATGGGAATGAGGGGCTGAAGCTGAACTGAACTGAGTTTGGTTTGGTGTGCGGCCGTGGACGTGTGAGTTTCACGAAGGTTGGATGAGTTTCCCGCACTGGAACTGTGAGGCGGACCAGGACTTCCCCTTTTGACCTCTCTTGGACTTCTTGCCCCTCACTCCGTCTGTGTCTGACACAGAGTCATCCTTTGCCGAATTTTGGAAATTGTGTCAGAGTTTTTATTTTATTATATTTTCAAAGCATAAGCCGCTAACAGCGAGGGTGTCGTGGTGTAGTTGGTTATCACGTCAGTCTAACACACTGAAGGTCTCCGGTTCGAGTCCGGGCGACGCCACTTTTTTTTGTTTCTCACTCAAATGCCTTGCGGCCTTTATCTCTCAAACTTGAACCCAGTTCCCCTTGCAATTCCTGAATATTATCAATTCGCGAACCATTATTTATAAATCTTTTTCCGTTTCGATGATTCGGAGCCACGTATAGGTTCAAATGAAACATAAAAACATTTAGTAGCAGCATAGACGCCAAAAGAATTTAATCAAATGACTTATTTTATAGAAAAGTATCTGCACGTCCATTCAACAAGGGAGAACTGGTGCAAAACAGCAGCAAAAGCAAAAAGTACTTTTTTTTTAGGTACCCAGGGCCACAATATAGAACACACACAAATACATATAAATTCAAAAACATATAAAGCAGCCGAAAATTATAACCCTTCGCCAGGTTGTTACAAAGTCAAATTAATCTTCATAAACTATTTTGCAGCAGTAAGTACTTGAAAAAGGCGATCGCAAATGACACCTGAAAAACAAAAGAAAAACAAGGCGTCATGATATAGAAATCATGACGCCATAATCTGGAAAATAAAAATAAGTAGAGGAAACGTGTAGAAGCTAAAACAAATATCACTAAACGTAAAGCAATCGGATCAGCCTCCATATCCAGATTCAAAGCAAATAACTAATACATATCAGAAGAAGTTGAAGTTATATATCCCAACCCAAGAGTCCTGTCCGAGACCTTTCTGAAGCCACTTTAGTTACACGTTCTGCTCTCCATCACAAGTCCATCCAGAGGTTGGAACACAGCTGAGGTAGTGGCACCAGTGGCACCGATAATTCCCGTTCTCTCCTCGGAACAACATCAATAATCCCATGCTTAATCTGCAGTAAAATGAATATTCTTAGCACTGATCATGTGCTTAATTTCAATATAGATTTTATCTACATCTAGAAATTAGAAGCACAGCATGAGTTGAAAGTTGAAACTACGCATGATTTCACTTGGCACACAAATTTCCCAAGTATGAGGTGCAAATTTTAGAATCACCGAAGCAGAAATGACTAGTATGTTTTATTCTCCAAATAGTAACCACAAGAAAACAATCACATGTCCTGGAACCTTGTCGGTATATATCATCAGATGTTGAAGGGCCGGTTCTGTTGCCCCTTTTTCATGACAGAAGTTGGTCCATCCACTAGGTGCTATGTCATTTCACCATTTCGGCCACTCATCTCATTGGATTTGTCACCCTTAAGTAATGGTTATTCCATTCCAAAATGTAATGTGATGGAGGATTCACTAGAATACAAATAGAAGTGGACTATGGACAGAGGTTTTGCTTACCCTACAACCAACAAAACCAGTGCAACCAACCATAGCACGTATTGGTAAGGCTTATACTTGGATTCCAAGCGACTTCCGGCAGGGAGATTTTGACGTTCTAGCCACCAGAATTGAGGGCGAGGCAGAAGAACAAAACCTAGGAGGAATCCCGTCAGAAATCCACCAATATGAGCAAAATTATCAACATGTGGAAGGATTCCAATCACAAGGTTAACGGCAATGATGAATATAAGAGTGAGCAGTGCTGCAGCCTGTTCAACACTAATTCAAGACAGTATCAGTAAACTACCAGCTGCAAGGACTGCAATTCTAACAATGGAACTATACAGATTCATTTGGACAGATCAAGCAAGACAACTCTTTATCATTTTGTTTTTATGTTAGCCATAGAGAGCATGTCTCACCCTGTGTCTATACATGGACCAGTTAGTGATCAATTCCGAAAGCATCGCTCCCAGAAGTCCAAAAAGCGCACCAGATGCTCCAACAGAGATGTAGTTTCTGATAAATAGAGTGGAAAGCACACTTCCCCCAAATCCTGACAGGAGATAGAGAACTCCGATCCTCACTGCCACATTGTGAGGTGCAACCAAAAATCATCCGTCAGTCTCCACTAGCATACTTATTTAAGAGATATAAGGCTACCATTCATGATCACTGCTTGAAAATTTGTCATAATTATGGAGCATTAACGAAATGGAACTGCGGAAATATGAAGTGGAGACTAACCAAATCCAAACTGCTGCTCAAGGCGAATGCCAATAAAGGCTAGACTCAGCATATTCACTAGTAGGTGAACAACACCGGCATGTAACCAGATGGAGGTAACAAGTCTCCACCCTTGATGCTTGTTCACCACTTTGTTCCAGTCTAGAGCTCCCAACTTCTTCAATCTTTAGAAATGGCACACACACACACACACAAATCAATTTAGCTACTTTTTACTCCAAAATAAAATTAAAAAAATGGAGAGAATCATACTGTTCATCAAGCAGTAATAAAAAATCTGCATGGCATAGATCAGGATGAACTTCAACCCAAAGTGCTCTTTCATAAAAGTCTTAAGATACCGTCAAAGAGGAATGGATCATACACAAACCATGACAATTAGAAGATATGAGGAGATAATAAGCTATATTAGTAGCTGACTTTGAGCTGAATTTCCAGAGAAAAAAGAAAGGCAGATTAGCTGGTTGATAGCTTGAACAAAGAAAGAGATGGATCATAAAGAAAATGTGAAAAATGAAACCTGCTAGCAATGGAACCAAAACAGGGACTCTACTTCCTTTTCTGCCGTCTTAACTAGTATTTCAGACCAAACAGGTCCAAAAATTAACAATTAAAAGCTGAACTAGCAAAACTCATGAAACGGCTATAAGAATCTATACCATCAATAAGCCCAACGCCCCTTAAAGTGTCAGGTTTAAAGAGTCTCTTCAACAACTACGAAACAGTAATGATCATGAATTACCAACAGAAATTAGCAGAAAATTATGACACATGAAAGGAGAAAAAAAAAGACAAAAGTTATCCCACCAACAACTGAAAATCCCAAACAAAGAAACCCAATTTTAGCGTTACTTGACCATTCTGAAGTGAAAAGGAAAAAACAGGGCAGATTACGAGACATCACGTACGTGGAAGCGGAAGGGCCGAAGAGGGGATTCTCTCTCAAGGGCTGGAAGGAGAAGCGGCCAAGAAACCTGGCAACGCAGTGTCCGCCGCCTCCAACAAAACCTTGAGGCGGGTGGTCGGGACAGTTGTTGATGTACATGACAACGACAAAGACAGCGACGTTGGCCACCACGAACATGGGAACCAGCCAGGATGTCCAATGGATGCCCATATCCTCTACAGTACTCGAAGACGAATGGTTGCTGCGCCCATTATCTCCCCTCTTCTGCCCTCCCCTGCTCTCTATATCATCTTCCCTCATTTTCTTTTACACCGACCCGGAAAGAGAAGAGGAGGAAATTAAAGAGTCAGTTTAATTTCTTGAATTGAGTTTTCTTTGTTTGATCAATGAATGACTGGAAGAGGTTGCGGTGAGGAGAGAGTTGATCGAGTTGGTAACAGAGTTGGCTCAGACGACTGTGATGTCGTACTGTCTAGAGACGATACGAGAGGGAAGGGACAGTAGGTATATTTCATAAGTTACGCGCACGGAGCGGGCTCGCCAGTGGTGGAGCCTCTATCCAATAGCTGTCCGCCACGGTTTAAGTAATCCACGTGGCGGTAAATGAATGGGCAAAATGTATTATTCGAGTGTTTGTGGCTGCAGAGGACGCGGGCGTTCTGATTCCTCACCCTCATGGCCTCAAGCAACCGGTGGGCTCTTCAATTTGGCTTAAAGACATTTTTACCCTGAACTCAAGTGAACCGAACAATTTATCCTCTCAAAATCAACTTAATCCAAATCACCCCTTAAACTTACAAAATTGGTGCACTTTACCCCTTTTCCTCTCACGCTATTCACATGATGGATGTAAAGATTAATGTTGTTTATCATCACTTGAAGACGTAAGAATCATCTCAATTTATGTGTTGACTGACTTTAATGATGATGTTTAGTGAATCTGAAGTTGGGCATGCTCTGCTATACCGTGATCTAGGATGAGCCACTTTAGATCATTTTCGTGCATGACACGACCATCCAAACTGAAGGAGGAGTTGAACATGAAATCATTCAAGATCGTCGACGGCCACGATGTCAACATCCACATTGTCGGCAGCCCTTGCATTATGATTAGAGGACAATGTCAGACGACGATGACGTATCCATATTTAGCTTAAGTGAGGTCTAGGTGGACCACAATTTGTTGTTTAGCTATAAAGACAGGCTTATGGACATGCTTTATGGTTCCACGCGTGATCACCATCTCTGACAATTACATGACACACCATGACAAGGTTACGTTCTTGGGACACAATGATTCGATTTTGCCAATTAAATACTAACAAAATTAAAAATTTATTGGGTGTTTGCGTGCAAATTATAAAAATGAGGAAGTTTTGTGGTTTATGGCTACAAAACAGGTGAAGATAGCAAAGAACAAGAATGAAGGAGAACATATAACCTGGGAAGATCTAGCAAATATAGACTACATATGGAAGGTAGCATAAGGAACTCAGCGGGTAGCTCATAGTGCTCCTCATTAATTTGCCAACTTGAATGAAGCTTTGTTTTCACGGTAACTTTAGGGTGCATCAAAATTAGGTTTCTCAAAATCTATATCAAATTGGAACTCATCATCTCCACCATTAGGCCTAGGGGATAGAACTTCCCTCTTGTTTATCAACCTCCTTACTTCAAGACAAACAACCTTCAATTCACTAGGTTCCTCATCCCTAATCCAAAATTCCCTACTCATCATTTCACCAATTTCAACAAGATAGAGACCATAAGCAGCAGCTTCCTTAAGGAAAATGGTGTAGAGAACCAAAATAAGAAGGCAAGCCTATCATATCATTGGTAGCTCCATTTGTAGCATCTTACATCTCACAATCCTTAAAATGATCTAAATTTTTATATAGTCATGTTCATCCTCTTAGAATGGGATTAAGGACTGAGGCTATTGAATCTACTCAAAGTATGGATCTTTTAAAGTTTCTGGCAAACACAAACCATGATCAACTTGAATGAGCTCAATCTGAAAAAAGCCTTAAATACCATCTAGCTTCCTGACTAAAAGATTTTCTGCATGTTGGTCTATGTTAAGTATTCTCATACATAGTATCCCTATTTGATGTATAACAGAGACAAGGAAACTTTATCTTCCATGATCATTTGCATCAAAATCATGGAGGTCAACCTCAAAGTTGGTGAAACGCTCTAGCTGGTCTACATACTTGAGCCTAGCCTTCATGTTCTCCTTAAGGTGACTTTTGAAGGCAAGCACAAGCTTCTTAAGAGTTCACAGGTCGAGCACATTGATGCTGCTTTACGATTTCTTGACAACTTCTAGAAGGAAAAGATTGATGTTACTGCCATTAGACACAACACCATTAGAAGCAAAATCGACAGCCTCATGTCGATTGCATTTAAAAGGGGTAGCTGCTTCCATGGATATGGCTTGGAGTGAAAGATTTTTTGTTGATCAAGACTTCACCTTTTTTAGCATTGCCTTATGTTTGCCTTGCCTGAGCTTTCAAATTTGCCCAAAATTTAAAAAAAAAAAACCTAAATCCCTTCTAATTAGTAGTACCAAATCAATCTCATTGCCATGAACTTTTTTTTTTGTTTCATGAATAGTAAACTTCAAACTGCCTTCACTTGCCAGACTAACATGAGCAAGCCGTATTAAGAAAATATAGGTCATATGATGAGCATGAGAGCTAAAAAAAGTTAGATTACGTTTGGACAAAGAAAATAATTTGCCTTTTCAGTTTCTGTTTTTAGTTTTCATTTTCTATGTATAGTTTTCCAAAACAACTTTTGGAAAACATATTTTGTTGTTTCAAAAGTAAATTAAAAAGTGACTTTAAGCCATTTAGTTTTAATTTAGGATCATATGCATGTTTCTCCTTAAAGATTCTACGGTTATTACACTTTTATCCAAAGGTATGGAAATGTACCCATACATCTATTTTTTGAACTTTAGTAGAGAAAAAAGATTACCGTAGATTTGTAAACAAAATGACAATTTAATGCAAAAGGTGGAAATGTCTCACTCATTTTACGCCAAAGGAACAAAAGCATACTAACGTAATTTTTTTAGCCAAATATGCCAATGATTTTCTTTTTTAATATTCAGAATTGTCTATAACTACAAGTTGAGGGTTTTTTAGGAGTTAGGGAAGAGGAAGACATGTCTTAAACTCAAACCAGCGCTAAGGAAGGGCAATGCCCTTACCGTGTGAGCTGTGGATGTAGAGATGCCAATGATGTTTTTGGAATAGGAAAATAACCTACTAATGAAATATACCAGAGATAAATCGACCATTGAAAGGTGTTAATACTAGTGAAATTTTTTTGTGTAGGCTAGCTTTTGAACATATCCAACATAATTCCAATTTTACTAATTTTCATCAAATAAGATAATTTTGGATTAAAACTAACCAAAACCTTAACATCTTAAAATGATTTAAACATTAATTAGTTGTCCAATTTAATCAACAATTAGAGTGAGAAATGGTGGGGCTTTGGCTCTTTTAACACAGCCAAAGAAGATTTTATCCATGTTAAAATACACAATTAATAGCGTTAGCTTGTTTTTCCAAAAACAGAAACCCATAACATAGTAACCTCAAAATGTACATAGGTGGAAAGTTTGTCCCTATGTCTAAGATGAGTGCTATATTTGTTCCTTTTGACATAATCTTTTTTTTTATATTAACAAATGTAACACTTCCATATCCCATGTGGGAAAAATGTGGGAATTCTAATATTAATATATAGATTCAAGTTCTAAAGCACAAGCACTTAGTATTTACCTTTTTTCAAATGATAGCCCATGTGGTGTAGGCAGGTGTTCCGTTGATAGGTTTTGGGCTTGGTTCGTTATAGATAGTATCAATGTTGACCTGGGACCATGATGATGTGGCACACTGGGTATACACATGCATCATCTACCAGTGATGATCTTGGATTAAAAAGGTTATTAGTCTAGGGGATCGTAATTTGAATGGCTCTTAACAGGGACATTGGGTACATAAAGGAGGGAGTTTGTAATACCCTCATATCCCACATAGGAGAAATGTGAGAAGCTTTATATGGGTATATAGATTCAAGTTTCAAAGCACAAGCACCTAGTGCTCATCATTTTCCAAATAATAGCCCATGTGATGTGGACATGTGTTCTATTAACCAGTTGATCAACTCTGGACTTGAGTCATTATAGATGATATCATAGCTAACCTGGGGTCATGATGATGTGACATACTAGCTGTGCACATGCATCGTTTACTGGGGATGATCTTGGATTAGAAAGGTTACTGGTCTAGGGGACTGTAGTCCGAATGACCTCTAACGAGGATGTTGGGTAGATAAAGGGGGGGGGGGGGGGAGAGTTTGTAACACCCCCATATCTTATGTGAGAGAAATGTGGGAAGCCTTATGTGGCTTATAGATTTAAGTTCCAGAGCACAAGCACCTAGCACTTATCATAATGATAGCCTATGTGGTGTGGGCAAGTGTTCTATTGGCCAATTTTGAACTTGGGTCATTATAGATGGGATCAGAGTCAACTTAGAACCCCGCGATAATGTGGCATAGTAGATGTGCACATGTATAATCTATTGGCCTGATCCTGGATTAGAGATGTTACTTGGCCAGAGGTTAAATAATCCAATTAGAGAGGTTATTGGTTTGGGGGACCAAGTAATCAGAATGGCCCCAATGAAGGCGTTGGTACATAAGGGGATATCCCACATGAGAGAAATGTATGAAGCCTCATATGGATATATAGACACAAGTTTCAGAATATATGCACCTAGTGCTTATCTTTTTTCCAAAGGATAACTCAAATGGTATGGGCAGGTGTTCTAGTAACCTCTCTAATTGGATTACTTGACCCCTAGACATGCAACCTCTCTAATATAGGATTAGCCCGATAGACAATGCATGGGCACATCTAATATGCTATATCATCATGTCATTTCTCTCATGTGGATATGGGGTATTACAAACTTCCCCCCACCCCTTTTGTATCTAGCGTCCTTATTGAGGGGTCATTCGGATTACGGTCCTCTAAACCAGTAACATTTCTAATCCAAGATCATCCTCAGTAGAGGATGTATGTGCACACCTAATATGTCACATCATCATGGTCTCAGGTCGGCTCTGATACGATTTGTAATGACCCAAATCAAGAACTAGTCAATGAAACACTTGTACACAACCGAAGTGGCCAAAAAATGATTAGTACACTGTCATCTAACTAATCACTACTGTAGAAACTCTTTCAAATGTAGAAATAAGGAACTTTATTTGATGGAGAAGAGGATCTATCTTTATGTAAAGTTGAGTCATTGGCAAAGCAATCCATAAAGGTGGTAGTATTTGAAAAGGATAGCGAGGCAGCATATAGAATTGCTCCTAGAGTTACTCTAATCTTTGTAAATAGTGCCAAATGGTTTAGCCCTCAAAGGAGTGATTGAAAGTGAGCAAGAACTGAATGAAATGGCTTACACGTTCTTCTAATAGCTCAAACTTTAAGAGTTTGATTCCACACTTCATCTATCATGAAAATTGTGAAGATCTTAAACACCCTAATGCCCCCACCGCATTAAGCCACCTTTGTGCCGGAACAGGGCCCCAGTGCCCTGAATTGCTAACACTGGTAGGCTCTTTGGGAGCTATGATCCCACTTAAGTTACAATTGGCTAATTATTACTCGTGAAGTAATCTTAAATTATTACGTGCAACTAGTTACTTAGCCTACCCTGCATAGGTAATATGCATGCATTGTCCTGGCTATGCGATAACAGTAAATTAAAACTATAAAGAAAACTGTGGCGCCAGTTCATAAAACATAAGTGAAACAAGCCAAGACATAAAACCCTTAATTGCTTTAACTACAAGTAACAACTATGTGCATACATCTCAAACCTATATGCACCCAAATGTAACTCTAGTGTTATACACACCAATGGACACTAGTAGAGGCAATCTACGTATGAAATTACCATACATGTTAAAAGAAGCAACTTATAACTACTAAGATACTAAGATCCATCCTTAGCTCTTCACCAAAGCAAGCTAGCTTCAAGTAATAAGCCACACTTTCCTTGTACTCACTTAGCCTCAAACTGCAAGGCAAACACTTTGGTCAGTACTTGCTTATGCCATAAGTAACTTAGAAACTTAGAGTTTCCTACTTAGAGAATACCTTTGAACCAATAAAACCTAGCCTTAACAGCTGCCCCTTACCAACTGTTAGGCCCGACTAGTCCACTTAAACTTGCACAACATTTAAAGGGGTGAGTACTTTAAAATACTCAGTAAGGGATTTAGTACCTGCACGGGGAAAAACAATGCAAGCATGCAAAGCACAACATGTATATATATATAGCATACAAAACAAAACAAGCAATCAACAACGCAACCAGAAGCAAGAATAAAACAACAACCAATACAAATGATGGATGGATGAATGGATGAATGAAATATGTACATGCAAATGTACTTAGGACTTCCTTACACCTGTAGGTGCTAGACTTGCCGTGAGCTCTTACGACTAGGGTACTTGGATACTGGCCCTCGTATCCTATGCTAGCACTTAACTAACCCCATGAAGTCCTCTTACGGGCGCCTTAGAGTAAGTCATCACCTACTCAAACCTTACCCGCCTTGACGAGCTACTTAGAGTAAGTCACCACTTATTCACTCCTTACCTGTCTCTTCCTTTAACTTATTGTGCAGGGTAGTTGCCTTATGTGGTTCAACTTACCAAGCTTTTCGAGCTTAGCTTAGGGCTTCTTAGCGGCTTACTTACCAAACAATAAAGTTTGGTTGGGATTCTCTTAAGTTTCCTTAATAGTTTACTTACCAAACCATCAAGTTTGGTTGGGATCTTCTTAGGTTTCCTTTTTATTGACCAAAGGTCTATAACATTCCACTTGGCCAACAAAGAGTCTGAAACCCGACTTAATCCCCTTAGTGCTCACTTGGGAACTGAAGCACTTTAACTTCCTTAGCCACCATTACTTACCCTATCTTAACCACACCACTTAGCCACCACCTAAATAATGCATAATTCCCAACTTAGGAATGAGTCCTAGACCCAACTAAGGCTATAGAACATCTTAAATTAGCCTAGGGATGAAAACCGAGAGTTTGAGACACTCTTAGGATGCCCGGAGCTTGGGGGCAAAATGCCTTGGCGGCGCCATTGGCGACGCATTCGGAGAATTTTTGCACTTCTCAGCAACGCGTCTCCAACTCGCGTTGCCGGTCGCCAAAATGGCGTCGCTACTGGCGACGTGTCGCCAATGCCTTCCAGCATTGCGCGACAGCGTGCGACCTTGCACGAAAACTGCTCAAACTTTCTCATCCCAAACTCAAATCACATGGGTCTTGTTTCTACTTCATTCCCACACATAACACTACATTTCTATGCATTATTTAAGCTTAATTAACTTAAATCCCTTACCTCAAATCATCTCGAAAGCAAGAAACAAGCAATGAGCACATCCAAGCTCCAATGAGTTCCTTTGAGTTCCAAGCTTGAAAACAACCAAATTGGACACCAAGAGCACGAAGTTAAGACAATTTCTAACCATTTAACAAGCTTAAAACTAACCCATAAGGATCAAATACGTTTACCTTTGGGTTTGAACCAAAAACTTGCAAGAACAACTCCAAATGCACCAATTCCATAAAAAACGAGCTAAGGGCTTGTTGGGATAGCTTCGGGACCTTCAATTTCCATGGAAACTTGAGTGATTTGGGAGGTTTGGGGGTAGAAAGCAAGGGAGGAAGGAGAGCTACGAAAATGGCAAATGGGGGAGATGATGAATAGTGTCATCTCCTCCATTTATAACCAATTTAGCCCAACTTTCTTCCACTTGTCACTTTGGCCCTTAAACTTAATTTTGAATCACTTAGGCCACTTAAACACTCCCCACACCATCACTCCTTGGTCCCAAAGAAAGATTTTTCTTACCCAAATACTCTGCCCTTGAGTCACCTAAACCATTATAAGACATAATAGCGTATTTTCTTACTTAGTGCATTTTTCACCCTTAACTTTTGCTTTTGGTTCAAATGGCTAGAAATACCTATGGTCTTAACTTAACTAGCTCAAAACACCTGCATGAACCTAATTTTTACCAAAATTACGGTCATGCCACTGACTTGGGCCAAAATTACTGTTTTACCCTTTTTGCCCCTTAGGTGCCAATTACTCTTTGGAACTCAATTTAACCTTAACTAGCTTGCTTTCCTTGCTTAATACAACTTATTTGAGGAAAATAACTTGAGATTCACTTACCTCACATTTAATGTAGAGGAAATACTAGGAGAGCCTTTACAACCTTAGCCTCTAAATGAATAGTACATCAAATCTTTTACTTTGAGCTTTTTTCTTTATGTGAGCACAAGAATCTAATTCCAGCTTTCCACATGTAACTTTTGTTTGACTCATGCAAAAGTCACCATGTATTAATAATTTGTGAAGTTTTGTCAAGTTTTCTCACTTTCTAGCTATACAAGTTAATAATTCACTATATCACCAACCAACTAACTGTCATGTCTTATAAAAAGAACCTATTGTTGTCTTATTTATAGAAATTAGCCATATCTCACCAAACAATAATTATTAGCCAAGTTTTTCTTTTGGTCAATTTAACAATTGAAGACAAATTATTACCGTTTTCAACAAATAATCTAGTATAAGCTAAAAAATACAGAAAATAATGGCAAAGTAAGTTAAAAAGTTAAATTACGGAAAGATTTGAATAAAAGAGGGAAAACAAAAAGAATATGCGGGTGCCTAAACTGCGGAGTTATTGATAGCAGCGGGGAGAGCAGTCCAATAAACTTTGACTGCAAGGAGAAGCTTCTCTCTCTTGAGAGGCCCATCTTCATGGTCAATAATCTGACTGTCCCAATTAAGCGCATCCGTTATTCTCTTTATCTTCAATAGCATGTCCACATCGTCCCTAAATATCACTCCCCCTTCCGGCCTCAGAATTCTATCCATCTCTAGCAATATGTCCTCCATCTCGCACCTGCAAGCAACCAGCACCCATATTATAATTATTATTTTTTTTAAAAAAAATTGTATGTTCCCTTGATAATATGTGACAATTAAAGAAGTATTATCAACAAAAAACATTTTCATATACGATATTTAGTAATATAAAATAATTCACCTATTCTCATAAAGGCTGAAAACTGAATCGGCATGTATCAAATCATAAGTTCTTGGGTATGTGGACATAGCTTCACACCTGCAAAATCAAAGGATAAATTGTAAGGCACCGGAAACATAAAAAACTTGGCCAAATCGAAGGAAAGCGAATTACAGGTAGTAGTGGAGCAGATGAGATGAAATACCAGTTTTGATAGGTTCCAATTAATCCCCTTTCGTAGATAACCCCAAGAGTGTTGGCTTTAGCTTCTACGGGGACCACATTCATGACCCATACAGGGTCATCCACCAGAGCCGCCGCAAAACCCCCCAAGTCGGCGTTCATGTCCAGAATATTCCGGTATCTGCCGCCTTCTCCGAGTTGGTTGTTCACCCTCTTGTAATACGACAATCTCCTCTTCCACAGCTCCGAATTTTCACGGAAACGCTCCGCCGTCACTCCTTTCACAGTCCCGCTGCTGATCCTCGGCGGGATTGCGTTGAGCCTCTCCGGCCACCTCGCCAACCCCCCTCCGGCAATTTCGTCATTGTCCGACACTTCGGGCAATCGGGTCAGACAAGTTTCCAAGTTCGTGTACCTGAAATTGAGGTAAGACCGAACATGACAAAATCTACCAGCAGATCAGATTATTATTATTATTATTATTATTATATGTCATGAGATATTGAAAAAGAGGAGAAACGAACCATGCTTGGTCGGGATTATTGCGAGAAGCACAGAAAGGTGGGGGGCTGGAGAGCTTGCGATTTGTTTTGCAGTTGATGTGATTGATTGGTTTCTGCCAAATCGCAATGTCGTCTTTCTCAACTAACTTGGTCCAGCAAAGGCTCTCTGCCACTTTCTCGATCCGATTTTGTTCGGCGCTCAGATCCTCCTCCGTTCTAGCCCATCCTTTCCAATATCTCTTCCACCTGATCGGGGGACCTGACAAAATCCAGTACCCGCCAGGCCGCAATATCCGATCCACCTCTATTAAAAATATTCCATCTGCATTTAATACACAATACAAATTACTAGTAATATTTTTCAATTAATTAATAATTACTGTACTCCACATAGATATGTACCATTACTAGATAGCCAGCTAGTTTCAAATCAAATATTTAAATTCAATCTAGAGGCAAGCGCAGAAATCAATAAAAAAAATAAAGTAGTACTCGTACCATATTGGTCCCAAGGGATAAGGCAGCGGGAGCAGTGAGCCATGTCGAACACTCTGGATGGGTAGGGGAGTCTGTTGGAAGCGATGACGCCGATTATCGCCGGAACTCCTCGTTCCAGTGCAAATTGGACTTGCGCTTCGTGAGAGTCCCTTGGTGCAAACGACATCGTTATGATGTTTCGTGACATTAGATAAGCTCCCCAACTTGCCACCTGTACGTAGTTACATGCACCCCTAATTCAATCTCCTTCATCTTAACCACTCCTTGTCTTTAAATTTCAGAAAACAAACTGAACTCGATCTGGGCATGCATAAAGAAAACCGAATTTTTGGTTCTAATTAACGCTAGCTACCATATATGTACTGACAGTTTCTTGTATTAAATCCATCTTAGCTTAGGACAGAACAGATCATGCAATTTTATTTACTACATATGCATGCATGTCTTCTTTTTTTCAAAAATGAAATTATATAGGTTCGATCGATATTGATTCACTAGCTAAGCTGGCGACTAATTAACAAATTAAGCATTAATTTGCTGGAAATTAATCTAACATAGCAGCTAGCTGCTGTGGTTAAAGAAAATAAAATATGCCAGTTGTATGGAACTTACACCACAGCCGGTGTCAATGGCGGTACGGATAGAGCCACCCTTGAGATCGATGAGCTTCCCGATATCATCGATATAAGCGTCCGCACCGTTAGGGAACATGGTCCCGCCACCGGGGAATCTGAAGCGGTCACCCTCGTACCTGATCCAATTCTGCACCGCCTTCTCCACCGTCAGTTCCTTATGCGGTACGTTGGCGTACCAAGCCAGATCCCGGCACCGCGGCCACGGGAAGGGGTTCTTGTACCCGTACGGCGCTGCGATCCGGCATTTCAACAGCTCCGACTTCTCCGGGCAGTGCCTCTCCCTGTATATCAACCTGTCCCTCTCGAATTTCAGTGACCTGGTGGGGTCCTCGCAGGGTGTGTACTCGCTGTACGCGGCGTCGCACGCCGGGTACGCTTTGACACCGGCAGAACTCGTCTCGTCCTCGTCCGCCACATGGTGGGTGGAGAAGTCGAGAGCCGGAGACATTCCGGCTCCGGTGGTGCACGGCAGTTGGACCACCTTGCTGTCGGCGGCGCCGGTGGGTGAGATTCCTAGACGGCGGACATCGCCGCCCTGTTGCCAAATGCCAAACAAATAACAGGAGAGACAGAGGAGGATAACGAGAACGATAGAATAAACGTTAGGCTTTTTTGGAGAAAGAACTGGTTTTAGGGTTTTTGAATACGGTGGGAAACCATCAGGACCGGCCATGGATGAGATCAGTTTCGCGTCTGGCGATCTGAATCATGAAAGCTGCGGAAGCGCAAGTGTGTAAGTAGGAGTATAATATTAATATAGGAAGAGAGTTGAAGAAGAATGAGGAGGAGAAGAAGCGAAAGTGTGAGTAGAATTACAGGTCCGAATCAAGTTGATCATGTGGGGAAGGGCTTGACAGCTGCTTCGTTACTAGCAATTACGCTGCCCTGTTTATTTAATTAATTTCTTAACCATTTTTGTTCTGTTTCTTCAGATTTTCTTGGACTCCTTTATTAATTACAATCTCCTTAAATAGTAATATATACTTCAAATCCTGTTCATTCCTAATTAACTTCTTGTGTGTATATTACAAGTGATCTAATAACAAATATATTACAGGACAGTATTCTTTAGGTTGAATAAGAAGAATTTTTTTCGTTTTAACCTCACTCGTCATGAATGATTTAAAACTTTAAGGATGGCCTTAAACGGATTTGGGGTTACACTTACAACTCTAGAACAATTTACATAGTCATTACTGATTATTTTATACGTAATAAATATATATTAAAGAAACTCAAATTTTTTTATAAATATTTATAAAAAATGTATTTTTGTTAACTTTTTTTTTTAGGATGAGGTAGGATATGATAAGCACAAAAGTGGGACAAAAACGCATCTTTTTTTTTTTAATGGTGGTAAGAAAAAGTATTATTCAGTACGTCTACATAACGGCGAGAATTATATTTTCTATTGTTAAAGGTTCTATATATGCACTGTTGGTGTGATTTTTTTTCCTCTACTAGATATATTCATTATGTGAAAAATTCTTATAAACCAACAGAAGATATCACAATTAACAACATATAAAATAGCTCTAATTATGTAGAATGTTATACACACTGACAAGTCAAATGTGTACACTATCCTTTATGATTATATATATATATATATATATATATATATATATACACTAAATTTCATAGCATAAAATAAATGTGAATACATCAAATTTTGTTTATATTAAAAAATTAGAGGTATATACAAATTAGATATTAGAAATGTATGAATTCGATATACAAAAAAAGTAAGAGATCTGTATAATAATATACAACACATGTACAAATGAGCTCAAAGATATGTAATTGATATATTTAATAGTATGTATGAGGTCAACCTCCTATAAAAGAAAATGTGTGTACGTGTCAAATTCTAGTTTTTGATAAAATTAGATATATGTACAAATCGAATCATAAATATATATAAAATTTGATGTATAAAAAAGTGATGAATATATATAAAATATGTAACATATATGTACAAATAAGATCGCTGATCTGTACAAATAAGATTTTGTATAGTGAGAGATTGAGTGGAGATTAAAAAAAGAGTCTTTATTGGGTTTCGTGTAAAAGGATAATTTAATTGTTTAAACTTTTCCAAAAGAGGAAACATTTCAACCTTTCGGGACTTTCTAAAAATGTATACGTTTCAAGTAAATTGAGACGGATGAAGTTTTTTTTTTTCATGGCGGTAAGAAAAAGTATATATCACAGTTAACAACATATAAAATATCTGTAATTATGCAGAATGTTATACACGCACATGTAGGTAAGTCAAATATGCATAATACCCCTTTATGATTATATATATTTGTATCTTAATATACTATCCATCATAGCATAAAACAAATATAAATACATTAAATTCTGTGTACTTTGAAAATTTTAAATATATACAAATAAGATATCAGATATATACAAACTTAATATATAAAAAAGCTAAGTGATCTATATGATAATATATGACATATATACAAATGAGATTAAAGACATATAACTGATATATTTAATCGTATGTACGAAGTTTAACCTCCCATAAAAATGTGTAAACGCGTCAAATTCTGTTTCCTAATTAAAATTAGAAATACTTATAGATAAGTATGACACTTGATATATAAAGCAAGTGATGAATATCTTTAAAATATGTAACACATATATACAAATGAGATTGCTGAACTATTACTAATATGTTAATTTTGTTTATGAATAATTTTATGACTTTTTCCACATTACTTTTTACATGTGTATCTATGATTAAAAATTTTAGCCTAAAAAAGGTTAGGGTAAAACTATGTGATAGGATAAACATTGAGGGCTAAAAACAAAAAGCTCAAAAGTTTCTTAAAGCATGTCTGCAACTTTGTTTTTTGTCATGTTTCTTCAATTTGACAATGGGATGACAAAACGAGGGTGACATAGACTTGGGCTCCAACAATGGCGGTGCAAGCAGCTTCTGAACGGGATGACAGAGCTCTGCGATATGGGATGGTGGTAGATTGAAAAAGGAAACATGATGAAGCGGAGGAGTTTTTAATCGATTGCTCCTCTATTTAGCATGAATTAGTGGATATCGGTGTAGGCCAGGGCAATGCAAAAGGACCGCACTCTCAAAAGAAAGAGCAATCTATTAGACGAGCAAAAGTTGGTGATGCGACTATTAGAGAGAAACAGACATACGACTGCGATGAATGTGAAGAGAAAGATAGGGACATGTTGACTATTAATGTGTTTGGATATGGGTAAAAATGTAACTATTCCAGTAGGACACATATGAAGTGTGGCATAACTCAAACGTTGCCAATATATATTGCAAAACTAGGTGAACCAAATGCAACCTATAGTTAACTAATTTCTCAGGGGGAAGGACATTTTTGGTCCTTTAACTTTTTCAATTTTACCATATCAGTCCTATAATTTGTCAAGTTGCCAAACAAGTTCTCTAACATTAAAACCGTTAACTCTGTTAGTCCTATAACTCGTTCGGCTAACAGAAGTGCTAACATGGCACTTAATGCCATTTGCTTCAGTGACTAAACTGACACTTTTCAATCCTTAGTTACTTATTTAAATTTTTTTTCAAAATTTGAGTTCCTTCCTTGTTCCTTTCTCATCCTTCCTCCTTGTCTCCTACCTTAGGTGACACAATTAGCTAGAAATCACCACTACTTTTGCTCTAATTCAAGATTTTTAAACTTGTTAGCAAAATAATTGAGAAATCACATTTTCTTTTGTAAAAAACATTGAATTACAAGAAGAAATCATAAAATTGTTGCAAAGTGAAGAATAAAGCACATGGATACAACAAGAACAAAGAAGAAAGAGGGAGATGCGAACAACAACGAGAGAGAGAAAGAGCACAGACAAAGATGCGAACAAGAAGGAGATGATGAGATGAAAGAGAGAGTCACAAACAAGAAAGAGAAAGTGACGTGATGAGAGAGGGATATAAAACTTGAGTAAACTAGAGAAAAACATAGATGAGAGAGGGCAACGAGATGAAAAAGATGAAGATGATGGGAGAAAGAGATGAGAATCGATCAAACTACTATAAAATAGGGTTAACTACTAAAAAGTCATCCAAATCCAACCCCCTTTTCAACTAAATCTCCCAGATAATATTTTAAACAAGTAATCACTTCAAGTAATGTCTTCTTTGAGTTTGAAGAAGCAGCAATGCCCTCGGACTTGCACGTCTCCTGGAATTGCCGAATCAAGTCGAAGAACTAAATGTTGTAGTTGTTGTATTTCTCTTGGATTTAAGACTAAATTTTTATAGGAGATGGGCTTTGTACTAGTTGGTTTTTTTTAAGGATAAGATCATGAAATGCATGTAGATGTTTGAAGAAATGCCCATGTAGGCTAGAATTTGGATTAGGTGAGGAAAAGCAAAATTGGTTTTAGTGGAAGTTAAAGGTAAGAATTAGTAATTGAAAAAAAAAATTTAGGACCAAATTTGTTATTTTAAATTTATTTTAGGACTAATTTTGTCATTTTCAGTCCTATAACTTCTTCAAAATTTTAAGCAAGTTCTAAAATTGGTCGAGTTACCAAACGAGTCCTAAAATTTGTTGAATTACCAAATGAGTCTTAAAATTATGATTGGAGTAATTAAGTGCCATGTCAGGACTTCCGTCTACCACACAAGTTGTAGGACTAACAGAGCTAATGGTTTCAATGTTAAAGGACTTGTTTGACAACTTAACAAATTTTAAGATTGATATAGCGAATTAAAAAAAGTTAGAGGACCAAATGTCATAAAGCGGGGTCCCAGTGCCTCGAATTGCTTAACTTGTAGGCCATTTCGAACTGTGATCCTACTTAGTTACTATTGACTAATCATTATTTGTGGGTAAATTAAAACAATTTATGTGCAACTAGTTCCTTAGCTTACTCTACAAAAAGATATGCATGTTTTTGTCTTGGTAATGCAAAACAATTAGTAAACATCGCTCACGCATTCATTTAAAACATACTTAAACCGTGCCAAGACAATAAAATACTATTTACTTCAACTTTAAGTAATAGTTTGTGTACACTTTATATCACTAGCATGCACCCAAAAATAATACAGTGGTTTAACACCACAATGTATCATAATAGAAGCAACATTTTAGTACACAAGGTATTATAAACATACGAGACAAAACCCTTAACTAAGATTTTTTACTTGAGCCTCATCTTGAGTTATCAAGCTTTAAGTGCAAGCCCATTTTTTTTTTATCTTTGTGCACCATTTAGCCTATAAACTATAAAGGCATAACACTTAGTTAGTACGAAGCTTAACTCACAAGAAGCTTAAAATCTCAAAGATTCTGAAGAATAAGTACCTGTAAAAAAAGAAACTTAGCTCACAACTATCAACTTAGTTGTTGGGCCCAACATTAAAACCTGCACAACAAATTTAAAGAAATAAGTACGTGAATGTACTCAGTAAGGATCCCTTGCGGTACTTGCAATGAAGATAGCAAGCAAGCAAACAAATATGACACACAAACAAACATACAACCAACCAACAATCAACCAAAGACAATAACATAAGAATATGCAATGCATGAATGTATGATATGCAACATACACATTTTTTGGGACTTCTTATACTTTAGGTGTCTTATTTTTGCCGTGAGCTCAAATGGCAGAGGTACTTGAGACATTGGCCCTCGTATCCCAAATCCTTTATCTCCCTTAAGTCCCACTTACAAAGTCCTAAAGTAGGTCGTCACCTCCTCTCAAAATTTGTCCGTCTTACCTTTAACTTATTGTGCAAGATAGTCATCTTATGTGGTCCTACTTGCCAAGCTCTTAGAGCTTAGTTTATAGCTCTGTAGTGGCTCATTTTCCAAAGCACATGGTTTGGTTGGGATCTCTTTAGATTTCTTCATTATTTCCCCAAATGTCAAGACCTAACTTTTGGGCAAATGAAGACTTTGAAACCCGACTTAATCCTTATAATGCCTTTTTGACAACTTGAGCACTTTTAACCCTTTGTCACTTTTCTTAGCTCTACCTTAACCACACCACTTAGCTATCACTTAAATAATGCATAACTCTCATCTTAGGAATGGGTCTTAGACCCAATCGAGGCTATGGAACATCTTAGAATAGCCTAGGGATGATAGTCGAGAGATTGAGACATTCCTAAAATGCCCCAAGCTTGAACGACTTTTGCCTTGGCGATGCCTTCGGCGATGTGTCGCCGATAACATTAGTCTTCGAATTCCTAGAAAATCATTGGCGACGCATCACCAATGCTCTTCCAACTTTGCGCAACTGTGTGTGAACTTGCGCAAAACTTGCCCTTTCAATCCCCAAAACCAATTCACATGGGTCTTGTTTATACTTCATTCCCACATGTAATACTACATTTCTATGTATTATTTGGGCTAAATTAACTTGAACCCTTACCTCAATTTAGCCACAATGCAAGAACAAAGCACAAGCACATTTGAGCTCAACTTAGCTCTCTTGAGTTCCAAACCTAAAACCAGCATGATATGGCACTAAGAACCTCAAATCAAAACCATTTCTAGCTACTCAAATAACTTAGATCCAACTCAAATCAAACCAAGAAGCTTACCATAGGTTTTAGCTAAATTGAAGCAAAAACACCAAAAATGAGTTTGAGGCCTCTTGGAATCACCTTGGGACCTTCAAATTTGATGGAAATTTATGGAATTGGGGAGGTTTGAAGCAGAATTCCTGGTGGAGAGAGGAAGCCACGAAATTGGAATGAAAGAGAAGGGGAATGGGGGCCAACAAATGGTAGAAATATCCTACCAACTTCACTAAGCTTACTTTTTGTTTCCTTACCCCTTGGCCCTTAAGTTCTCTTTTGTTTCACCTTGTTCACTAAACACTAACCTAAAACCATTCCTCCTTGGCCCTAAAGAATGTTTATAAGTCTTTTACACTTAGCTTATTGGACACTTAAGCCACTTAAGATATAAATGGCTCATTTGAGCATTTAGTGCAATTCTTGCACTTTTCCTTCAAAAGATGGTTCTAATAGCTAGGATAACTCATGGTCTCAACTTAATTAATCGAAATTCCTTAAATGAACCTAATTTCATCAAAATTACAGTCATGCCACTCACTTGAGTCAAAATTACTATTTTGACCTTTTGACTCTTAGGTACCAAGTTACACTTACGAACTTATCTTCACTTATACTCAGCTTGTCTTTTTTACTTAATACGATGCTAACTTAAGGTACTTAAGTGAAAATACTTAAATAAAATATATTTACCCGGTCAAAGTCCGTCATTAACTAAGAGAGTCGTTACACCAAAATGTCCTTTCCCCTATTTCTTATTTACCTTGATCATTCAACCATCCATAAAAAAAAAAAAAAAAAAAGAAAGAAAGGGGGGAAAGAAAGAGCAACCAGAAAATTAAACCAACACTCTGCCTCCCCCATGGGCTTGGTTCAAGATAATCATTGTCTTTCCCTAATCCTTAAACCTTAAAAGTATAGATAATTCTGAGTAAAAACAATATAAAAAAAAAAAAAGCAAACTCTCTTTATATATATATATTTGCCTGTGCGCCTAGCAGGGTGTCGGTGCGTAAGCACGTTTGGATTAGACTGGAATAATTTGAGCATGGCTTAGACTTTAGAGTGAAGATCCGGTGTTGCGGTTATAAGTACAACTAGCACCACAGATCCCAACCATTTTTTTTTACTAAAATTGACCGTTCTAGATATAGGCTAGATATCCTATTAATTTGTTTATAATAAACAGTTAGGTCCTGTCTAGTAAGCCTCGTCCAGTTGCAAAAGACGTGAAACTAGATAAAAAGGATGGCAAATTATTTCGTTTCAATTTGAGACTAGGTTTTCTTTTATATTCAATTAATTTAATCATCGAATTAATCAGGGTAATGGTACAAATTTACACTATAAGTGTAAGAGACATATACAAAAGAAGTTCCATGGGGTGGGGAGCACCGGCCGGTTGTTAAACATTAATTGATTTTATACAGTATTATTTTCCAATAAATTTGTCACTCGTGACTTAACAAGTCAGATAAAATCATCTACTCTTATATAATTTTCGAAATAAAAAAAAAAAGAAAAAACAAGGAAATTAGTAGTATTAATTCTTAGGTATACGTACGTTGGATGAATTGGAGTTCGCAGGCTGTACTTGTTTATGAATGAAGAATTAAAAACGGTGATTTCAATGGGTTGACTTTCATAGGTTTTTGGTCCGTTTTCAGAAGTATATAGATTTTTTTATTAAAAAAAAAACCCTCTGTGGTGCACTATTCATTGATAAAGAAAAGATGAGACGACATTTACATCAAGATCAGGGACCTATATCAAAATTGACACAATCAAGCCTAAACAATAAAATAAAATATAAATCTTAACATCAGTATTGCATAACATAATCCAATGATATACAAACTAATAAAAAACATAAGTAAGAACACATCTAATTAATAATACTAATAAGAACCTCAATATTCCTTTCACCTATGTAATGAACTCTTCAATTCTTCTCCTGCCAAATAAAGTATACCATTATTGTTAAACAAGCTCTTCTCAACTTAGTTTTTAATCCTTCACCCTTAACCACTTTACACAACCATTAACAAAGCCAAGTCCATTTGTGGCTGCATTCTTCAGATTAACCTTACACATAGTATCTCTCTAAATCATCTTTGAATACCCACATTCAAAAACAAGTGGTCTCTAGATTCATTATTCACCAAGTATAGAGGACATACTACATAATGAAGTGATGAAAAACATTTCAACCAATAATCAAAAGTAGGCACTTTATCAATCATTGTAAATCAATAGATCATAAATCATTGACTAACAGAATTTCACACATAGTTATGCCACTTAACCAAATCAAAATTCTCTACTATATAAAGATATGCTAATTTCATAATGAACATACCATTCGTCACACAGTCCCACTTTTGTGTCGTGTCCTAAACTGCCCCTGGCCCATTTGGGCCTGATTTTTTTTTTTTTTTTTAAACATGCAGCGGAAGTTTTCATTACACAGAAGGGGCTTTTAAAACTCACTAAGACTTATGGGCACGAACCCCAGGATACTTATCGGTACTAGCTCGTTAAGTTCTTTAATTAAGGTTAAGTTGATGTGCTCTCAGAAACAAGCTAGTGCCTATGTGGATTTCATGTGTTCATTTTCATGATCTTTACCGAGCTTAGCCAAGAATATGCATGGCAACTAAAACACCAACTTAAGTTTAAAAACTTATTTTCATGCATATGCTTTGCATGCTTATGCGTTTTGGAGTTCACTAGTGCACATAATCACTTAATGCCTTTAAATGCAACTAATGCTTAGGCATGTATTAATTCACATACGTGCATTTAAATTTCTTATTAGCCAAACTTTACACAAACATCCAATTTCATGCTTTTTCTAAGTTTACTTGCATGTTCTTTACTAAATGAGCATACATAGCCAAACATTGCATGCTTTTAACATAGACATGGGCTTATGGGCCTTTTAGTACTTAACATGCATATGGCCCAAAATTAACCAAGAATAAAATCAAAATTTTTAAGTTCTTATTTAAGCCCAATTTCAACATGCTTCAAATTTCATGAAAACATAACCCATAAATTCATGCATGGGCCTTGGTAAGTCCACCAAGCAATAAAAATACCCGAAAATGTCCAAGTCCATAATACAAGCCCAAAGCCAAGTTTTGGCCAAATTTTAGCTAAGTCCATAATTTGGTCACTAAAGTTAGACCAACAAAAACATGCTTAAAAGCAACCCATAAATTCACAAAGCCATGGAACACAAATTTCCACCTTAATAGACCTTGTTCCCACAATTCTAAGACTTCAAGTCCTGCACAGAAAGTCCACATTTTTTTAGCTTGTTTACAAGCAGCTTATATACTTAGAATACTTAGGATATTTTGAGCAATACCATACACAAATCCAACCTTAGAATACAGAAATAGTACTCAAGACTCTTAGCTTGATCTTTCAAGCAAACCTTTACCTACAAAAGTAGAGTAGGGCGGGTGAGTTATAAAACTCAATAAGGATTCCGTGGCATCCAATGCCTAACTTATGGCCTCCAAGGCCTAACATATGCCAAGAATGTAATGGCAAAATAATCCTTATTCCTGCAAAGGAAACATAAAGACAAAGAAAACAAAAAGATACATGCATATAGCAATAATATCATAATCGGGGGTTAGCATGCACAACAAATCAAAGAAGCACACAAACACACGCCACTTAACACTTTGTTCACAGAAGGGCAGCAAGCATCCCTCAAGTTTTAGTTCATTAATTTCATATACTTAATGTTTTCGGAGAGCTCACTTAGCATAAGAATTAAGGTGGCCGCCTTAACTCCTAGCCCATAATGCTTGCTTACTTAACTTAGCTCATGAGCAAAACAGAATTGCTGAAGCAATAACATAACTTAAGCCCTCTTAGCACTCCTAGGATCACATGGTTCTTTGACCATCACCTAGGGGCCCGAATACTCACACAAAAAATCCATGGAACTAGGCCATGCAATAAAGTGAGTATAGGAATCCTTACCCACAACACCGAAAGCTTTATAAGCTTATTTTCCTTCATTTTCCTTGCTTGTTGACTCTAGAAATTGTTTTCTAGCATAAGAACCAAGATGGGCCGAATTTTATTAGTAACCATAAGATACCAAGAACACTTGGTGATTAACTCAAATAAAACAAAATACCAAGAACACTTGGTGTACACTTACAGAACCTCACAGAAGAGGTAAGACCAATTTCTTGTGCTTGATGTTCTTCAAGCTTTTTCTTGATTTCTTGCTTCTAATGAACTTAGGAACTCAATCACACAAAGAGCTCCTTGAGTGGAGTTTAAAACCTCCAAGAAATGGAAATGGCCGAATGTTCCTCCTTGGTTTTCTTTGAATTCTTCACCTGATTCTTGCTCTTTATGGTCTTAGAGCTTGAATTCAACCAAGAATACTTGGTTTTAATTTGAGAAATGATTATTTCTAGCTATGGACGAATATTTAGATGAGAAAAGAGTTGGAAATGTGTTTGGAATGATGAGACTTGGTATGGAAGAAAATGGAGAGAGAATGAGAGAGTTTGAGAGCAAATGGCTTTGAATGAGTGGAGTGATTATGTTTTAATGTGTGGGAAGGTAATGGCCAGCCATATGGGAAGGAAAATGAGTGTATAATGTGCTTGGAAGGTGGGAGACAAGATTAAAAGAGATGAAGACTAATTGGAAGACTTTTGGGTAAGTTTGGTAGAAAAAGTCAAAAGTAGGTGAAGAAAGAATCCAAGGTAATGATTAAGGGTGGGAGGTGGATTAAAATAATAGGAAATTAATAATGTGTTTGAAATGAGTGGGAGACAAGATTTAATGGATGGAAGACTAATTGGAAGACTTTTGTGTAAGTTTGGTAGAAAAAGTCAAAAGTAGGTGAAGAAAGAATCCAAGGTGATGACTAAGGATGGGAGGTGGATTAAAATAATAGGATTTGGAGGAAGGTGACATAAAATATTGGGAATTGGAGGGGCATGGCTGGCTAAGGCATCCAAAGCCATTAAAATGGCATAATTCCCCCTTTAGTCCTCCAACTTTCTAAATTTGGGCAATTGAGCCCAACCACTAAAAATCCCTTTGTTCAATTTAGTCCCTCATCTTTAAAAACCACCATTTTCATTACTATTTCTCTTGGCCTAAGCCAAGCTTATTTTTAAGATGTTCAACACTCAATTATGCACATGCCATATTGTCTTCTCAATTTAATTGAGCTAAATTCCTAATTAAGGAAAAATTCTTATGCTCCAATTCCATTTAACCCGGGACCTAATCACTTTGGATTGTCCGGGCATTACAACACTCCCCTCCTTAAGAAATTTGGTCCTCCAAATTTCCTAGAAGTTTAGGAAAGATATCAAGATAATTCTTAAGCATTTCAGCTTCAACCTCCCATGTGGCCTCCTCCTCAGAATGGTTAGTCCATTGGACTTTTACCATCGATATCCACTTACTTCTGAGCTTCCTAGTGTCCTTTGCCAATACCCGAATTGGTTCTTCTTCATAGGTGAGATCTTGGGTGATGGGAACAGTAGTGACATGTACCACTTGTTTAGGATCAAAGACACACTTCTTCAATAGGCTTACATGGAATGTGTCATGTACATGTCCCAGCTCAGGCGGTAGCTCTAACTTGTAGGCTACATTTCCTACTCTTGCGAGTATTAGGTATGGTCCTACATACCTCGGGGCTAATTTTCCCCGCTTTCCAAACCTCATTACTCCTTTCATAGGAGATACTTTTAACCATACTTGGTCTCCTACCTGGAACTCCAGGTCTCTTCTTTTCTTGAGGTTGGCATATGATTCTTGCCTATTGTTGGCAGTCTTAATCCTTTCCTGGATTTGCTTAATCTTCCCAGTAGTTTCTCTTATGAGTTCTGGGCCAATTTCCAACTTATCACCTGGCTCATGCCAGCAGTGTGGAGTTATGCATCTTCTTCCATAGAGTGCTTCATAAGGTGCCATGCCAATCACTGAGTGATGGCTATTGTTGTATGAAAACTCCACTAAAGGCAAGTGTTTATCCCATTCTCCTTGGAAGTCAATAACACAACACCTTAACATATCTTCCAATGTTTGAATGGTTCTTTCAGTCTGTCCATCCGTTTGAGGATGGTATGCAGAACTAAACTTTAACTTAGTGCCCAAGGCATGGTGTAAGGACTTCCAGAATCTGGAAACAAATCTTGGGTCTCGATCCGAGACAATATCGTCCGGTACACCATGTAGCCTTACTATCTCCTTAACGTATAGTTGGGCTAATTTTTTCCAGGGAGTCTGTAAGGTTTATGGGCAAGAAGTGGGCTGCCTTAGTCAATCTATCCACTATGACCCAGATTGTATTACACTTTCTTCGGGTCAGTGGCAAACCCACTACAAAGTCCATGGATATGGATCCCCATTTTCTTTCTGGTATAGGTAAGCTCTGTAATTTTCCACCAGGTCTCTGGTGCTCCACTTTGACTTGTTGACAAGTCATACACTTAGCCACAGAAGCACCAATCTCTTGCTTCATATATGGCCACCAGAAATGGGATTTCAAATCCTTATACATTTTCTGAGCTCCAGGATGCATACTCATCAAACTGGAGTGGGCTTCTTCTAGGATTTGTTGCCTGATTCCATCCTTATTTGGCACATAAATCCTATCCCGGAAATATAATATTCCAGCCTTAAAGGAAAATCCTTGATACAATTTTCCTTGTTTCTGCCCAGAGATCCTGGGAATCTCCTCATCTTGAAGCTGAGCTTCCTGAATTAGGTCTTTCCACTCAGTCCTAATAGTTAAGACCTTTACTTGGTCCATTTCCCACTTATCCCAATCTTGGGCCAACCCAGATAAACTGAGTACCTCTGCCTCGGTAGGCTCTCCAGTGGCTTTGAGTATTCCCGTGTACTTCCTACTGAGAGCATCAGCTACCACATTGGCTTTTCCGGCCGTATACTCGATGACACACTCAAAATCTTTCAGGTACTCAAGCCATCTTCTTTGCCTCATGTTCATGTCCTTTTGTGTAAACAGGTACCTTAGACTCTTGTGGTCTGTGAAGACTTGGAATCTGCCTCCAAGTAGGTAGTGCCTCCATTGCTTCAGAGCAAAGATCACTGCCGCTAATTCCAGATCATGAACTGGATAATTCTTCTCATGAGGCCTTAATTGTCTTGATCCATAGGCTATTGCTTGCTTCCCTTGCATTAAGACACAGCCCAGCCCAACTCGAGAAGCATCCGTGTAAACTATATACTCCTTAGTAGGGTCTGGTAGAACCAGTATTGGGGCTGTAGTCAACCTTTCCTTAAGTTCTCGGAAGCTAGCCTCGCATTGCTCACTCCACTCAAACTTTTGGTCCTTTCTTGTCAATTGAGTGAGCGGAGCTGCTAGTACAGAAAATTTAGGCACAAATCTCCTGTAATAGCCAGCAAGTCCCAAGAAGCTTCTTATGTCCCTCACAGTCTGAGGTTGCTTCCATTCCAAGACAGCTTTAATTTTCTCGGGATCAACAGCTAAACCATGCTCATTGATTACATGTCCGAGAAATCCAATTTCTTTAGCCCAGAATTGGCACTTACTTAATTTGCCATATAATTCATGTTCCTTTAACAGGCTTAGCACCACTCTTAGGTGCTCCTTATGGGCTTCTTCATCCTTTGAGTACACCAATATGTCATCAATAAATACCACAACAAAGTGGTCTAAATGAGCTTTAAACACTCTTTGCATGAGGTCCATAAAAAAGGCTGGTGCATTTGTGAGCCCAAATGGCATCACTGTGTACTCAAAGTGACCATATCTGGTCCTGAAAGCTGTCTTTGGGACATCTTCTTCCCTGACTTTCAGCTGGAAGTATCCAGATCTGAGGTCTATTTTGGAAAAGACCTTAGCTCCCTTTAACTGATCAAATAGATCCTCGATCCTTGGGAGGGGGTACTTATTCTTAATGGTCAGTGCATTGAGCTTCCTGTAATCAATGCACAACCTAAGGGTTCCATCTTTCTTCTTCACAAAAAGTACAGGTGCTCCCCAAGGAGATGTACTTGGCCTTATGAAACCTTTCTCAAGCAACTCATCCAGTTGCTTCTTTAGTTCCATCATTTCAGGAATAGCCATCCTGTATGGAGCAATAGATGCTGGTGCAGCTCCTGGCACTAATTTGATCTCAAACTCAACCTCTCTTGCAGGAGGGAGTCCTGGGAGATCAGTGGGGAACACTTCAGGGAATTCTCTTACTATGGGTATTTTACCCAGCTCTATTTCTACTTCTGTTCCATTTAACCCTAGGTATTCACCTTTTAGTAATAAGGGTTTGTGTTCCACCACATTTAAATGAAAATCTGGGACTAACCCAGGAGATTTTTCCAAAGATTGAGGTTTGTGCCCAGGCAGATAAAGTTGCCTGGCATGGCAGTCTATAACCACCCGATTGGCACTAAGCCAGTTCATTCCTAGGATGATGTCATATCCATTAGTATCCAAGACCATCAGGTCGGCTCTAAGCTCTAGTTCACCTAGCTTAAGCATGCAATCTTTTACAATATGGTATGTTATCATAACCTCATTCCCGGCAGTTTTAACCAGGTACATTTTATCTGTATTGCATACTTCGAGGTTTATATCTTTGACTAACTTAAAGGATACTATAGATAAAGATGCTCCAGTATCGAACAAAACTGATACTTCATAACCATTTATGGAAATGGTACCTTTTAGAGTCTTCCTGACCAGCTTAGCCTGGTCTATTTCTTCCTCATCTTCATCATCACCATTTTCACTGGCTTGATCATCGAGTATAGGTTCTTTTCCTAGCCTCCTTCTTATTGGTGGCTCTCTTTGTTGCCCAGTAGGCTCTGGGACTTGGGCTTGACCCCTTGCCAGAATCTGCATGCTAGCTGCTAATTGGGCCATATTGGCCTGCATAGCTTCCATCATTGCTTCCATTCTTGCCTCTCTTCTTTCTTGGGCATCAATGCTAGGCCCAGTAACATTAGCCCTTATGAGCTCAGAAGGCCTAACTTGGGCCTCTGGCACAAAGCCAGCATTTTCATTCCCCTGATGGGAAGTTTCACTTTCATTTCGGCCTCGGTTCGTATTTCTGGTTCTCATCCTGGAATTAACAACAAGCAAGGCACACAATTGCTCAATATTCATAAATATTCATTAGTGGACTTAACCTATGTGGGAACAAGTCTATACTAAGAATCATAGACCAAAACTTTGGTCCTTAAGAGCAACTGTGCTCTGATACCAAGCTGTCGTGCCCTAAACTGCCCCTGGCCCATTTGGGCCTGATTTTTTTTTTTTTTTAAACATGCAGCGGAAGTTTTCATTACACAGAAGGGGCTTTTAAAACTCACTAAGACTTATGGGCACGAACCCCAGGATACTTATCGGTACTAGCTCGTTAAGTTCTTTAATTAAGGTTAAGTTGATGTGCTCTCAGAAACAAGCTAGTGCCTATGTGGATTTCATGTGTTCATTTTCATGGTCTTTACCGAGCTTAGCCAAGAATATGCATGGCAACTAAAACACCAACTTAAGTTTAAAAACTTATTTTCATGCATATGCTTTGCATGCTTATGCGTTTTGGAGTTCACTAGTGCACATAATCACTTAATGCCTTTAAATGCAACTAATGCTTAGGCATGTATTAATTCACATACGTGCATTTAAATTTCTTATTAGCCAAACTTTACACAAGCATCCAATTTCATGCTTTTTCTAAGTTTACTTGCATGTTCTTTACTAAATGAGCATACATAGCCAAACATTGCATGCTTTTAACATAGACATGGGCTTATGGGCCTTTTAGTACTTAACATGCATATGGCCCAAAATTAACCAAGAATAAAATCAAAATTTTTAAGTTCTTATTTAAGCCCAATTTCAACATGCTTCAAATTTCATGAAAACATAACCCATAAATTCATGCATGGGCCTTGGTAAGTCCACCAAGCAATAAAAATACCCGAAAATGTCCAAGTCCATAATACAAGCCCAAAGCCAAGTTTTGGCCAAATTTTAGCTAAGTCCATAATTTGGTCACTAAAGTTAGACCAACAAAAACATGCTTAAAAGCAACCCATAAATTCACAAAGCCATGGAACACAAATTTCCACCTTAATAGACCTTGTTCCCACAATTCTAAGACTTCAAGTCCTGCACAGAAAGTCCACATTTTTTTAGCTTGTTTACAAGCAGCTTATATACTTAGAATACTTAGGATATTTTGAGCAATACCATACACAAATCCAACCTTAGAATACAGAAATAGTACTCAAGACTCTTAGCTTGATCTTTCAAGCAAACCTTTACCTACAAAAGTAGAGTAGGGCGGGTGAGTTATAAAACTCAATAAGGATTCCGTGGCATCCAATGCCTAACTTATGGCCTCCAAGGCCTAACATATGCCAAGAATGTAATGGCAAAATAATCCTTATTCCTGCAAAGGAAACATAAAGACAAAGAAAACAAAAAGATACATGCATATAGCAATAATATCATAATCGGGGGTTAGCATGCACAACAAATCAAAGAAGCACACAAACACACGCCACTTAACACTTTGTTCACAGAAGGGCAGCAAGCATCCCTCAAGTTTTAGTTCATTAATTTCATATACTTAATGTTTTCGGAGAGCTCACTTAGCATAGGAATTAAGGTGGCCGCCTTAACTCCTAGCCCATAATGCTTGCTTACTTAACTTAGCTCATGAGCAAAACAGAATTGCCGAAGCAATAACATAACTTAAGCCCTCTTAGCACTCCTAGGATCACATGGTTCTTTGACCATCACCTAGGGGCCCGAATACTCACACAAAAAATCCATGGAACTAGGCCATGCAATAAAGTGAGTATAGGAATCCTTACCCACAACACCGAAAGCTTTATAAGCTTATTTTCCTTCGTTTTCCTTGCTTGTTGACTCTAGAAATTGTTTTCTAGCATAAGAACCAAGATGGGCCGAATTTTATTAGTAACCATAAGATACCAAGAACACTTGGTGATTAACTCAAATAACACAAAATACCAAGAACACTTGGTGTACACTTACAGAACCTCACAGAAGAGGTAAGGCCAATTTCTTGTGCTTGATGTTCTTCAAGCTTTTTCTTGATTTCTTGCTTCTAATGAACTTAGGAACTCAATCACACAAAGAGCTCCTTGAGTGGAGTTTAAAACCTCCAAGAAATGGAAATGGCCGAATTTTCCTCCTTGGTTTTCTTTGAATTCTTCACCTGATTCTTGCTCTTTATGGTCTTAGAGTTTGAATTCAACCAAGAATACTTGGTTTTAATTTGAGAAATGATTATTTCTAGCTATGGACGAATATTTAGATGAGAAAAGAGTTGGAAATGTGTTTGGAATGATGAGACTTGGTATGGAAGAAAATGGAGAGAGAATGAGAGAGTTTGAGAGCAAATGGCTTTGAATGAGTGGAGTGATTATGTTTTAATGTGTGGGAAGGTAATGGCCAGCCATATGGGAAGGAAAATGAGTGTATAATGTGCTTGGAAGGTGGGAGACAAGATTAAAAGAGATGAAGACTAATTGGAAGACTTTTGGGTAAGTTTGGTAGAAAAAGTCAAAAGTAGGTGAAGAAAGAATCCAAGGTAATGATTAAGGGTGGGAGGTGGATTAAAATAACAGGAAATTAATAATGTGTTTGAAATGAGTGGGAGACAAGATTTAATGGATGGAAGACTAATTGGAAGACTTTTGTGTAAGTTTGGTAGAAAAAGTCAAAAGTAGGTGAAGAAAGAATCCAAGGTGATGACTAAGGATGGGAGGTGGATTAAAATAATAGGATTTGGAGGAAGGTGACATAAAATATTGGGAATTGGAGGGGCATGGCTGGCTAAGGCATCCAAAGCCATTAAAATGGCATAATTCCCCCTTTAGTCCTCCAACTTTCTAAATTTGGGCAATTGAGCCCAACCACTAAAAATCCCTTTGTTCAATTTAGTCCCTCATCTTTAAAAACCACCATTTTCATTACTATTTCTCTTGGCCTAAGCCAAGCTTATTTTTAAGATGTTCAACACTCAATTATGCACATGCCATATTGTCTTCTCAATTTAATTGAGCTAAATTCCTAATTAAGGAAAAATTCTTATGCTCCAATTCCATTTAACCCGGGACCTAATCACTTTGGATTGTCCGGGCATTACATTTGAGTATTTAGAGCGGTATCAAAAGTTGGATTTTTTCTCAAAGTATATAGATCTTTACTATTACTTTTAGTTTCTTCAAAAATAAGTTTGATTTTTTTCATTGAAGTTGGACTTAGTTTTAGATAGAGTAAATCACACAAATGGTCCATAACCTTTTTTCATTATTTCCTTTTAGTCCCTAACTTATCGAATGTTCTATTTTGATCCTAAACCTATTAAAATTGTTTTATTTTGGTCTATCACTAGATGAAATTCACTAACTCAGAATAATTTTTTGATAGAAAATTTTGAAATATTAATTTAAATATTGATAATTGTCTTCCAGTAAATTTAAACAATTTAATTTTTTTTAACAGTAAATAGACAATTTAAATTAATAATTTTTTCATCCTAAATGAAATAAGTTTAATTTACAAAGAGGAAAAAAAAAAGGCTTAAAATTTTTATTAACTTTAAAAAAATTATTTTACAGATTAAATTTATTGTAAGACAGTTATCAGATAGTTTAAATTATGATCTTAAATGTTATTATCAAACAAATACTTCGAGTTAACAAATTTTATCAAATTGGGACCAAAATGAAACATTCTCCACAGATTTAGGACTAAAATAAAATATTTTAATAGATTTAGAGCTAAAACAAAACATTCAGAATCTAAAAAAAAATAATGACTAATTTTAGATAGCTTGATATTGGGTTCACGATCGCGAAATCCCGGCCCCAGTACTGAGCATTAAGCCAAGTAACTCTTAATTACATCTAATTAGACCGAAGATGCGCTAGCATGTGATGATTTGATATTATTTACACATGCACTTGTTGTACAGAAAATGTATAAAGGATCGAACGAATTTATATACTCTTAATTAGTGCGTAATGAATCAGAATAAAAATTTATCTGTTCTTTGCATGCAATTTTTTTTAATTTATTAATTTTTTATTTAGAATCAATGTTATTTGAAAATTAACACCATATTTGCCTAATAATCACTTAGATAATTTTTTAAAAAAATATTTAATTACAAAATTTCTTTCTTGTCCAATTGGAAAAATAAAATTTTATTAAAAAATCTTTATTTTTTCAAAAATTTGTTCAAAATATTTTTTTGAACTTCTTAAATTAAGTTAAGTGAAAAATCAATAAAATTAATAATAATTTTTAAATAAATCCTAATTATAGAGTTTTAATTGATATAAAAATTGGGCGAAAAAACAAGTTGCCAGCTAAAAGCAAGGAATTGGGAACATGTCCGCGTTGAACGATGGGTAACGTGCTCCTTAGGGCGAGAGGGTTAATTATATATATTACTATAAGCTTTGGAGAAGTAACCAAGGATTGATTAATTAATAAACCATTTATAATAAGTACAGTATTTTTTTTTTTTTTTACTAGCTAGTTCGTTTTCAATTGTTAAAGAGTTGTATTACTCCATACGAGAGCCTTTTTCTATCTTCGGTTTCTGCAACGTAGATATATAACAGAACGTTAAAGCAACGACATTAATAGTCTTAATCTGCTCTATACTTATCGATATAACATATAATTAGAGATATTTGCAAAATCACAATAAAAGTTTGCTCTTTGTTAGTTCTCTCATTGCATTAAGGTATTTGCAGAGAATGCTCGGTCACAATAAAAATTAATGCAAGATTCCTAGATCTAGAATATTCAAGCTGACGCTATCTCAAAAGGATAGGAAGAGGCCATAACAGAAGTACTTACGGAGCCCTCGGTCTACTTGATATATGCTACGACACCTAAAGATGATTGGCTGGAGCCGATTAAAATTTATCTCGAGAAGGGTACAACGAGTAAAACTCCTAAGAAAAAGAAGAGAATCAAGATTCGGGCAGGACGTTTCCTAATTATCTGAGGGGAGATATACAGAAGAGGTTCGTTTCCCTTTGCAGCGATGTCTAAGTATGCATGAAGGACGACATGTTTTATAAGAGATTCATCAGGGAGACTATTGGGCACACATTGACGCCAACTCCTTTGCCCATAAAACCTTGCGTGAATTCTATTTTTGGCCTACAATAAAAAAGGATGTTAAGGAATTCATCCGTACATGCCATAACTGCTAGATCAATTTAAGGATACAGAGGCTACCCTCATTTGGTGCCTCCTTAGCAGCGACCATTTGTCATGTGAAGGATAGACTTGATTGGAGCATTGCCCATGGCCCCAGGACAAGTTAAATATCGTATTGTGGTCGTAGATTACTTCACCAAGTGGGTAAAAGCAGAGCTTTTAGCTTCTATCATGGCCCCCAAAATCACTAAGTTCTTATGGAAAAATATCGTTTGCCGTTTCGGGTGGCCACGAGTGATCATCACTAACAATGGAAAGCAGTTTGATAACCAACAAGTTTGACAATTCGTTGAAGACAATGGCATCCACCTCTACTTCGCCCTCATCTTTCATCTCCAATCCAACGGGCATGTAGAGGTTACCAAGAGGACGATAAAAGAAGGCTTAAAAAGGAGGTTAGGTGATGCCAAAGACAAAAGGGTGGAAGAATTCCCAAGTGTTCTGTGGGATTACCGCACAACTCCTTGAAGGCCTACAGAAAAATTACCTTTCCAAATGGCTTATGGAACCAATGCCTTCATACTTATGGAAATCTCTTACCATACCTTGCGAACCCAAGCTTACGATCTTACTCAGAACGAGGAAGCTCTTGAAGGAAATTTGGACCTATTGAAAGAACTTATGGAGGATGTGAGGGTTCACATGAGAGCCTTTAGATAGGGAATTGCCCTAACTCACGATCAAAGGATGAAATGGAAGCATATTCAAGTGGGGGGTATGGTTCTTGTCAAAGTTGAACTGACTTGTAAAAACCTAGGGCATGGAGCACTAAGACTAAATTAGGATGGACTATGCTTGGTCACAAAGAAGGTTAGAGAGGAAGCCTAGAAGTTGGCAACTTCAGAAGGAAAAAAACTACCTAGAAACTATCACTTGGACAACCTGTCTTCCTATGCTTAGATTATAATAGAAACAATTACAGAAATGATCTCTTACTTTACATTATGTACTTTGATTACTTTCGAATAAAGAGGCTGTCTTCTCGCGCTTTATGTTCTCATTGCATAAAAATAAGGCTTCCCAATCTCTCGAGAACCTAAGATCACTCGATGAAGCCCTACTATAAGGGCCCCCCTACTTGTGCAAAACATCATACTAGGCAACTAAACATCACAGTCATTTGCAAACATAAAATACGGAGGCATTGCACAAAATAAACTTCCCATTAAAAAATTTCTTTATAAAAAAAAAAATTAAAGAACTCTTTTACAATGAACAGAAAGCAAAGAAGGATTCCAAAGAGATAGAAGCAAAAAAGGAGATAGGGGCTAACAGTAAGGGCTCTTAAAATTCATTTGGAAGAGGAACCTAATCTAAGTCTGTCACTGTTGCAACTTCGTCGAAGGTAGGAATCCCAACTTTCCTTTCCTTCGGGCAAGACACGTAATCCAAACCCAGATCTTCATAGGATTGAAAGAAACAAAAGATCGAGGTTCAAATTCGTCCGCTCGACCTAAAAACAACAAGAAAGAAAACCTTTGTTGCATTCCAGGAAGGCAGTCCCTCCAATCCTTTTCTCAGCCTTCTAGACAAGTGAACCGAGCCATTTTATGCAAGCATTGGCTTTGGTCTAAAGGCATTGGTACACTAAATGCCCTCACGCACAATGATGCCAACTCGCTCGATGTGCTCTACAAGGGGCATTGTAGAAACAAACGTGCTTGAGCTTGCCTCATCCACAACGGTTTTTGGGCCTAGTAGAGCGTACTTGTTCATTGGTAGGGTATCCTCAATAGCACATTTTTGGACTCTGTTGCCTTCAGCAAGGTTGGCAAGCGATTGGCCTCCTTTCGAGCCTTAACTTCCTTATTCTAAGATTGCTTCAAAGTGTACTGTATTTCCCTCGCCTTCCCCTTTAACTCCTTGGCGACACCCTTCTTCACCTTTTTTGCCTTCTTCTTCAGCTTGAGGTCTTTCGCAAGTACCTCCTTAGCACTTCGTTCGTTGCTCAACTTTAGCTGAAAAAAGCTAGCATTCCTGCACAAGGCCCAAGCTTGGATTAAAGGGCATTCTCCTGAGCGGCCCATTGTTCCCCCAAACCATAGGTGACGATGGCCTCCTACCAAACTCAAATTTGTTAATAAGAAAAAACATCTTAAGCACTGAAATAAGTGAAGAAGTATACCTTGATAAGACTGCAACCTATGCTCCTCAGCTAACCCTTTTCTGCCTGAGGGAGATGAGCTAGAAACTGTCAATCCCTAGGGGTGTTCAACCCTTCCAGGATGCTTTGGCAGATGTCATATCGATCTTCAAGGATTGACTTGCCAACCTCTACTATCCACAAGAGGTTAAATATTTGGTCAAGCTTGATCCCCTTTAGCATCAAGTCCCTTATATATGCCTAACTTAATGCCAATATCAAGTTGCACGACTAGAAGCGCTCATCCAGCTTCAATTCAGACGGCCCCCCTCAAGTAGATGGGGTCTTCTCAGGGACAACCACCATTGGAACCTGAATGGGGGAAGGAGGTAAGGTGGAAGGCGTATCCTTTGAAGGCCTTAGTGTTGCTTTTTGCTTCTAGGAAGCCACTAAGTCTTCAATAAGAAGATTCTTAGATGACCTCAAGCGTTTTTCTAAAGCCGCTAAATGAAAACACCCATAATTAGCACAAAGTGATCTTAAATCTTTAAAGTCAGCATAGAAAAAGTGCTCAAATAATACCTTACTATTGCTTTCATCATGAGAGGCACCGTCTCCAAGGGGATGTGGGCTTCACCCTTTTGCGTATTAGCTGGGCCTCCTGAGAAGACTCAAGAAATTCCACCACTTCATATTGAGGCTTGGATAATAGAGCCCCTACAGCATGTGTCACATTGGCAGGGAATATGTTAGCTTTTCCGGGCATTCACTAAGGCATCTACAACACCCTTGCACCTCTTCAAAAACTCATTGGCACAGTTGCTTATTTCTGCAGAAAGTAGAACACGATTAGATATCAAAACTATGCACAAAAAATATTACAATTGGGACACAACTCTTTGGCAACTGGGCTCTAGTGGCAACCCCATAAGCTTTAACTAGCCTTCTTTCTTGACTCTCATCCTAATTGCAATGGTTCTTACTCCCGGATACGACTGGTGGGCCCTGCTAATCCTTGTCTACCTAAGGGTGGTCTCATCTATTTTCTGTGTAATGAATGAAGAACAAGTACAAAAAAGTGTTGTTCCCCACCACTTCCTTTACCCAATGGACTAAACTGAAAAGCAAGTGATGGCCCTTCGAGCCTTAGTACATGGGCACTATCAAAACCAGGGCATGCTGCGGAGTGTCTGCAAAATTACAAGGCAATAATCCCCATGCTTGCTCCCTTAGTGTGAATAAGAAGCGCTTCTTCCACCTCAACCACAAATCCTTGCAGGACACGAACACAAAGGATTTGTTCCCGCCTTTATTGATGGGGGCAATGTGGAAAAAGCTAGCATCTTTCTCTAGGTTTAGCAAGTAAAACTGAAGGAAGACCTCCAACAAGGAAGACACCCGTGCCAGTTTACAACAAATGATAAAAGCCGTTGATGTGGACAAATCAGTTCGACATCAACTTCAAGGGTGGAATTTGATAGTCCTCACAAATATGCTCTCCCAGTGGAAGCAAAGGGAAACGAAGCCTTGCTTAGAGCTGGTTCGTAAATACGAAAAGCAAATCTTTTTTTTTTCTTACCCATTCTAACCCCCATCCTTGATAGTCTTCGCACTAGAAAAAAATTCAACAACATTGTTAGGCAAAAAATATATGGCAAGATTTATTGTTAGTGTATCTTTATTGTGCTGAGTCATAACCCCCATCATCGCCTCAACGTTAAAAAATAATGGTGCTTTGAAAAAATCACCTCCATTAGCGGCAGCCTCAGATGACGATTTCAAAAAGGCCATCTAAAAAAACCGACAGGGAATACATTAAGGTTACTGCCAACGCAATGAAGAGGAGGAAAGACAGGAACCAGAAAAACTCACAAGCCAGGAAAGCCCAACTCCCAGAAAAACAAGAACATGGGTGAGAAAAGCTACAATAACCTACTACTTGAATATTATGGAGAAAAATGCTCTTCAAGCTGTTAATGAAGTGAGTTTTTTTTTTCTAAATAATTTAAAGAATATTTTTTCATATTTCAAAAACAAAATATGAACTTAAATTTTTATCAAATAAAATTTTTAAAAAATGAAAAAAATTCTACAATAAACGCCACCTAAATTGCTAAGTACTTAGAAAAAAGAAAATATAGAGTTTTGATAGACCATAACTAAAACCACATATAAGAAGCAAGCAATTAATCCTTCAATATACAATTGAATATCAATTATGAAATGCTAAAAGATGCAAGTTTATTTAACTAAACCTAACACCAAACTTAATCGGTTAGTTAAGACTCTTTGTTATTATTAGGGGCCTAGAATCTAAACGCCATATTCTTCCCTCGGTGTCATCCTTCTTGTACCAAAAACAAAAAATACCTTCTGCTAAGAAACTGGGCGATGGGCATGCCGGGCATGCACGATCACAGACGGTACGTATAATTCTGGTGAGATCGTGGTGTGGGCTCCAGAGCAGGTGAAGGCCGTAGAAGGTCCATTAAAACCATGGATCTGCCAAAATGAATTATAGCCTAGGCCTAATAAAAGGCCGATTGGTCCGAGTCGGACAAGTTAGTCGAGTAAGAGAGAGGCCGTTTCACTTGGAGTCAAGCCTTTAAATCTGATATTGGATGTCAGCGTGTCGCCTCATTTTTTACTTGGGAGTCAAAGGTTCACTTGGAGTCATTTTGTTGCTTCTTTTTTATTTCCTTTATTGTGGTTCTCGGCTGGGGTATCCCATGTAATGGAGGAGGCCAACGGTAAAGTTAACTTAAGTAAACATTCATCTACTTTCAACTTCTAATTTCATCCTAACTCAGACATTGTTTGAAGGAGGTTGATGTGGATCTCTGTTTTGAATCAAGGCAATGTGACAGAATCATTGTGAGTCAGCGGTCAGGAACACTTTTATCTGGATCAGCAGCTTGATTTGGACATTGGACGGTGGGAATGAAGTTCATACAATTTCATCCCCTCAAGTAAGTTTTGTCTTAAAGATTGCTACTTTCACCTTTTTTTTTTATTCAAATGGTTGCAATTGAAGCAGCCAATGTGCGTGCTATCTCAAATTTCCATGTCAGTAACTTGCATTTCTTGTTTGTTCCTTACTGGAACTTCCTTGCTGTGTGTGCATTGTAGGGAACTTGATTGGAAAAAAAAAAAACACACTTCATTAACAACCTTGGGAACAAATAAGACATGGCCTCAAACAATGCACAGAAGCATTCATCCAACAAACATGCTACATACCATTTGACTTGGAAGAAAAAAAAATTGAACAGTTTTAAGAGAACTTAACTGATGTAGTGTTGAACCTGCTGGAACAAAAGAGTTTTAAGAAAAAAATATTTGTATTTTTGTAGAAGATAAAATGTACAAATTTGTACGGTGGGTTTTACTTAAAGAAGAATGTGGGGTAGTGGGATAGTGGAAATCTAAAAAAGCTGGCCACTAATTCGAATAATTAGGAGGTAATTACCATTATAGATTCTTCTAACTGCACATATAAGTCCCCGTGGTGGAGTGGTGCACGTATATAACTGCCAGCGCATGAAATAAAAGTTGGAGGCGTGCCGGATGGAAATAATTTTACCAAATTGAGTGGTTCTGAAAAGAGGGGGGGGGGGGGGGGGGGGGGGGGGGGGGGGGGGGAATCGTAAATATTAATTAAGAAAAACCATTAAATCCAGCAAATTTAACCATTTCTGAAAAATATGAATGTGCTGTATGTAACTGAGCTTAATACTGTATATATGCATGACACGTTACATACAGTTTGGAGAAAAAGCAAGATTTAATTTAAGAGACCATGTGACAAAAATGTAACAATTGAATCGGAAAAAATAAGAGTAAAAAGTGTCTATATTAACATTCTTCCTAATTTCATATTTGTTAATAGATTAGGTTAGTTAGTTTGTTCTTTTATTTCCCCTTTATTCCATTCCCAGGGGAAAAAATGATATGATGTAATTTTTAATAAACCGTCTACTCATACTTTCCCCCAAGAACTTCACTGATCAACCAACAACAGATTAGAAGCACAAAAAGGACCGAGAAGTCGGTTGCTCCTAGACATCCGGTCGAATCAATTCCGAGAATAAAAACGAAAGATCGATATTGTTAAAGAATTCATAGTTGTCAACTTTTACTCTTGAGTATTACAATGTAAATACACAAACATTTCCCAAACTGAAGCCGAGCATAAACCATGCGCTAAGATACTCTTCGTCTTTTTTTCTTTCTTTCTTTTTTTTTTTTAGAAATATCTAATTTGTCACTAATATTTTTTTATAAGGGGCATATATGTCATTATAATTTTTTTTTTGTCCAATCTCTCACTAATATTTTAAAATAGGCCGAATATACCACTGTCAATAAAAAAAATGATAAAAATTGCATATTTAGAAATCTTGGGGTTATTGTGCATCTTTCAAAAAATATTAGGACCTTTGATATTTTTGTCCAACAAGAATCTAATCTCTACTATCAGTAGGGATGGCAATAGATAGGATTTGAGTAGGATGGTACTAAACCCATATTCTATCCATCATGTTAGATATTCAATTCATATCCTATCCACCATCCATCGGTTTTACAATTTTAACATCCATATCCTACCCATTTTAAGGCGGGTAGGATTTGGATAAAATCCACCAACCCGCTGCATGCTATCTATCATAATAAAAAAAAACAATAATTTTATAACAGAATACCATAGTTAAAAAATATTAAAATTGATCATCTAGCAAAATAATATAAACGATAATAGACACATAATGAAGTGCAATAGTTAGATAACTTAAACACGCTGATATAACTAAATCCAACTGCAATGTCTAGTACTCATACGATACAATCCGGTAAGTTGAACATATGGTTGCAACTTACACCATCCTTGAACTGACAAATCAAGATGATACTCACAGAAATCTTTGACACACTAATGCAACTCCTCAGAATGTTTAAATATGAAGGAAACAAGAATGAGTTTATAGAAAATATATGTATATATGTAAATGATTCTGTATATATGTTCAAACTATATTACCCTTATATGTATATATATGTGTGTGTGTATGTGAATGAATCGGCCATTTCAACCTGCAAAGTCTAGCTACAATTATACTCATTTAACCGAATTAATTTTTCTTGTAATTACTGTGTGTGTGTCTCTATATATATATATACGGGTAGAATATGGGGCAGATGGACCTAAACCCATATCCTATCCACATCCAGTTAATTGTAAAACTTGCATTATCATCCTAAAATTTCAAAACATGTTATTTTTAACATAACTATAGTGATATATCCACTCCCAACCCAAAACATTAGTAACAAATTTGATATTTTTGCCTTTCTGTTTTTTCCAAACCCATGAGTCCACCAATGTATTTTTCTAGTCCAAGAATAGGCTATAAACCCATATATTTTGGTTTATTTACGATTTATGTGACCGCAGTTCGTTGCTCATCTTCTACGCCTTTTTCCTCCTCCTCATCTCCGAAGCCTCCAGGAATCGGCCACTGCTCGTCTCGAAAACCTCCACCAAGGAGCTCCCTCGCTTCGTTTCTTCATCTGTGCCTCCGCTTCTTCCATCCTAGGAAGTAGCAACAAGGTAATTAGCCTTGGGGCGGAAACCGAGGCTGCAAACAAAATCACCAGGAGGTTGAACAACCTAACCATAAGAACAAAGTAAATTACCGGAAAATTGAGGGCAAAATCAGAAACAAGTCCCCATTTGGGCGGCGATAAAGCAGAAAGAAAATTGAACCTCAAATGACTTATTGGTATTCGGATTAGAGAGTGAAGTGGACATAAAGTTTGACATTGTTGATTAGGACGGAGCTAATCGGAGGAAGTTGCAGAAGAGGGAAATTAGCTGCGACAACGGCAGTGTTAGATAGAAGACGACGGCCGAGACCGCTAGAGACTAGTGGTTGAGTCAGTAGAAAGCAGCACCTTCTCCCGCTGCTGGAAGTAACAAGACTGTCAAGGTTTGGATCAGGAGGGAACTCTGTTTGTGCCTCCTTCTAATGACAAAGGCTACGGCAGATTTTCAGCTATGGGAGCGAGAAACACTTGTGCTTTTGCTTGCTTTTCTTCCTCTACATTTTTTTTCCCACTTGATAATTCAACTAGCATTCCCGTAATTAATCATCCAAACAAATTTTTTGCTCTTTTTGCAGTGCAAAAAAAGCCAAATATTATATATAACATAGGATAAACTTGGAAACAAAATGTTATTTCTAAATAATATTGTTCCATTTAATGAAAATATTGTTTCATTCATATAAGTTTGATGTTCCATAAAATGTTATTCATTTCATAAAAAATATTTTTTCATTCATATAAATGTGTTATTCTAAAATATGTTATTTATTTCATAACAAATATTGCACTTAAATAACGTTGTTTCATAATTAATAAGCAATGTTTTTTTCTTCATACAATTGTGTTGTTCTAAAAATGTTGTTTATTTCATAAGAAATTTTGTTTATAAATAATATTATTCAATTTAGCAAGAAACATTATTCCACTCAGATAAATTTGATGTTCCATAAAATGTTGATCATTTTGTCAAAAATGTTGTTTCAGTAAATAATATTTTTCAATTCATATAAATTTCCTATCCCGCAATATGTTGTTCATTTCATAAAAAGTGTTATTATGTAAGTAATATTGTTCATTTCAATAAAAAATATTATTCTATTTATACAAATATATTGTTTTGTAAAATATTAGGAGTATTTATTTATTAAGAAATGTTGTTCATGGATAATATTGTTCTATTTAGTAAGAAATGTTATGTCATTGATACAAATTTGAAGTTCTTTAAAATGCTAATCATTTTATAAGAAATGTTTTTCATAAAAAATATTGTTCCATTTAGTAAGAACTGTTATTCCATTCAAATAATTTTACTACTCTTTAAAATGTTGTTTATTTTGTAACATATGCTGTTCAAAAAGCAATAATAGTCTTGTAATAAATGCTACTCATTTCGTAAGAATTATTGTTCAGGACGCGATAATATTTTTATAAATAAAGTGAAAATAAAAGAGTAACGATGCACTAGATGTAGCGTATAACGACTCTTTTAAAAAAAAAATTGTGAACCCATCATCATAAACCAAGCACAACTATATAAAGGTGTTCAGTGGGTTTGATCAGCCCAGCTTGGGCCTGATTTGATCAAGTCTAGGCATGGCCTAGGATATGTAGGTTGGGCTTGGTCCAGGTTTTTTGTTTTGAAAAAACTTAAAATTATCAAGCAAAATCAATGTAATCAATTTTCAAAATTAAATTTCTTTAGAAGAAAATACTACAATTAGTGCAAATTTTATTAATTGAAAAGCTAAACGGCACTTACCAAAACTAGAACTGACCTTACATGAGATAATAACAAAATGTTTCAAAAACAACATCTTGGATGTGGAGCTATCTTTGTGCTGAATTTTTGGTATGGGAAAACGATCCAAATCCAGTGTGAGAGAAGAAGCTCTTGGGCGAACTTGAACTTGTGCTCTTTCTTGATTTCATTGTTTGAAATAAGTGAGAGAGAAAAATCACAGGACATTAAGGGGATGTTAAAAAGATATTAACTAGAGATTAAGAAAAATATATTTGAGTTAAAAGTGATTTGTAGAGAATGTTTTAGATGTAGAAGAGAGATTGTAGAAGTTGGTGTGAGGAAGTGTGGAAATGTTTCTCTATTTATAGGAGAGCTAAAAAATTTGATGGACCAAATTATCCTAAAAAACTAGCCGTTTCTAGAGATTGGAGGGGGTAAAATGAGATTTTGGCCTAAAAAAACGATTAGGAGCCATTTGGGGGTAAAGTTGCAATTTTTTCATTGTTTTTCTTTTTAGATGTGACCGTCTCCCTCTCTTCAACCGCTAGGCCCGGTTGACCGAGCTGGGCCAGTCCGAACGTGGGCAAGGGCTCAATCTAGTCTTGTAAGCTGGGCCATGCCTGGCCCATTCCTCGCTTCAGCTTCCTCAAGCCCATACCCAAATCAGTCATTATCCCGGGCTGGGCTAAGTTCCGGGCTAGTTCTGGGCTAAGACGGGTCAACCCGGCCGACTGAACACATCTAATGGTATGGTATTTGGATAAATTAACCAGTAACCCGTATGGGTTTAATTGAATTTGAGCAACCATTTAGCCTACCATTCTCTCTCATTTTAAGTTTTTGAACGAATATTTTTTGTTTTCTCAGGCAGTCCTTTTTTGTGTGGCCAACAAACTAATGTCATGATTTCTTTATCCTAGGATACTAGAATGTAATTAAAAAGGGAAAAACGTAACTCTTACAAAATAGAAGAAAAATCACGAGACATTAAGGGGATGTTAAGAAGAGATAAACTAGAGATTAAGAAAAATAGATGAGAGTTAGAAGTGATTTGTAGAGAATGTTTTAGATGTAGGAGAGAGATTGTAGAAGTTGGTGTGATGAAGTGTTGAAATGTTTCTCTATTTATAGGAGAGTTAAAAAATTTGATGGACCAAATTATCCTTAAAAACTAGCCGTTTGGGGGTAAAGTTGTAATTTTTTCATATTTTTTCTTTTTAAATGTGACTGTCTCCCTCTCTTCAATCGTTAGGCCCGGCTGACCAAGCTGGGCCGGTCCAAACATGGGCAACGGCTCAATCCAGTCTTGTAAGCTGGGCCATGCCTAGCCCATTCCTCCCTTCAGCTTCCTCAAGCCCATACCCAAATCAGTCATTATCTCAGGCTGGGCTAAGCTGGTCTTTGACCGGGCCAGTTCTGGGCTAAGACGGGTCAACCCAGTCTACTGAACACATCTAACGTTATGGAATTTGGATAAACTAAACCACTAACCCGTATGGGTTTAATTGAATTTGATCAATCATTTAGCCTACCATTCTTCATTTTAATTTTTCGAACGAATATTTTTAGTTTTCTCAGGCAGTCCATTTTTGTGTGGCCAACAAACTAATGTCATGATTTCTTTATCCTAGGATACTAGAATGTAATTAAAAAGGGAAAAACGTAACTCTTACAAAATAGAAAGATACTTCATTTTTTTCTTTTGGATAGTAGCTACTTCAATAACTCATACAACAATAAGAAAAATAAAAATAAAAAACATACATCATTATTTATTGATTCCCAATATTAAAGAAAAATTAAAAATAAAAATCTCAACCTAATTCTAAACTCCCTTAAGGAAATTAATTACTCCATAGAACAGCAACAAAACCGCAATCATTCATATTCATTCACATTCAGCAAATTCTCCTAATTTCGCAAATTCAAAAAATTGAATAGTCAAGAGTCAAGAGGGAAAAAAAACAAGAGTAACTAACCTCCAAATCAGAAATCAAGCTAAACCATCCACAGGGTAAGACTTCGAAGCATGAAGCAAACAAAAAAAAAAATCAAAGTTAAACAACCTAAAAACTCATAGATTTGAAAATTTTCAGAACGCGAAAATCCCATTAAAACTCCTCCAATAGGTGAAATTACCTTGTTTTGATGACAAATCCACGCAACTCCGCAATGGGGCCAAAATCTTACCAACTTAGGACTCGAACAAGCTTGTTTAGAGATTGGGTGCATGTGCGTGAGTCTGGAGAGCGGAGGAGAGGAGAGAGGTGCTTTTACGCGAAATGGACAAGGTTCTAGAGTGGGGAGGAGCAGCAGCAGCTGTTTTTTAAAGATGGGTTCCATCAGGCCATCCGTTGGGAACCGTGGATCAAAACACAGCGTTTTGATTAAACTATTTCCAACGGCTTGTCCCACTGCAAATTATTTTTTATTTTGATTTTTCAACTTTTTTGTTCTAAACATTTATATAATTTTCGTTAAATTACTAATAATACAAAAAAAAAAAATTCATGAAAATAGAAAAGTTACATTTGTCGCTGAAGCCCATGTTGCTCGAATGTAGGTAGTGGTACCTATATAAGAAGATTGGGCCCCCATTTTGCCTAAACATCATCTTAAAGAAATTGGGCTCATTAAGAGTTTTAAGTATAGATTGATCACAAAGGACAAATGTCCTAGATCTAGCGGTTCAAGAGATAACTGCTCCATTTAATGGTTCTAAACATCAAGGCACACTATCCCAAAAGCCTATATAAAGACATTCATGATCAAATTTTAGGTATGAGATCACTTTCCTTAATATTTGCACCACACCAAAATCATTATTGACTTGAGCGTCGGAGTATCTTTTGCAGGTCTCCACGCTTCCCTTACCAAAGTGTACTCGTGCGACGAACCAAGCTTCCAGATCTTCAGATCATTTACTGAGGAATGTGCATCATCAGTAAGCCGGTGGAAAACTACGGTTTTACTAGTGGGTTTGGCTCGGTTTCGGATTCCTGTCGTAGCAAGCCAGTTAGAATTTTGTTTTTCCCTGATCAGTCAGATTGAAGCAGTTTGGGAAGTATTGCAGAATCGGTAGGTCAAAAGGCCAACAGAGGAAGGCGGCCTTACCATTTGTATGCTCTGCCTCCGCTCACACACTGGAGTGATCGATGGTAGACATTTGGATCATGTAAAGATAGGGATACGAATAGCAGTAACAATGTTTTAGCTTTTAATTCATCTGACTTTACTCTTGCCATGCTCTGCCTCCGAAAAGGAATCGAAAGACAACAAAAATGAGATCCTGATCAGGTAGAATAAATAGAGATAACGTAATAAGGGAGGCAGCCAAGCTCAAGAAAACAAAAGGCTTGTTTAGAATTGGGAAAGCCAAGGCAACTTATCTGAAGCAATTCCCAACATACAGAAATGGAATTCGGACATGACATGTAGGCTGGTAATGTTGGAGGTAGAAGGCAGCAGCACTTGGGACACTAATTATGTTCTAATAATTGGTGAAACTTTACAACTTAATATTCTGCACATGATCTACCACCCCCCATCTATGTAAACTTGTTTTCTTCACCGAAAATCAGTAGGTTGTCTTCGGGCCCCAACCCACATATTCTGCATATATATAGTGTGAGTAACAATAATTCTATATGGAAATTGAAGCAGCTTTATACGTGTATGAATATCCTGGCCAAACCCTCATCATCAGCACCCGGTAATAACCAGCCCGTAATATTATACATTTGTTTAATTGTCTTGTGAATCATCACCAACTTATAATGGAACCCAATTTTTCATCTTCTTTCTTCAATCTCCCCATTCTTTTCAAAATAAGAACCTTTCAATTAAGTCCATATCCATATTCTCCAAACTAGTAATTCAACTATCCAAAAACTATCTCAAATACCAATTTCAACCATCCTAAGATTTAACGATGATACTGATAACTTCACAGTATAAATTATTTATACTTGGGCATTGCTTTCTCTGCTCTAGCACTATAATATACTGATTAACACACAACATTAAAACTACGCGGACGTGTCTTATTGTCTTATCTTCGTAGGGCGGCTTCAGCATCTACAACTACAAGACACAGATATATGCGGCCAGATCAGTAGCCGTATTCATTGACTTCTGGGATAAATATCTACTAGTATATTTTTGTACATTTTGGTAGACGTTCACAAACAAAAAAGGTCTGGATTCTTCACCAATGCTTCCTCCATTCCAACCACGATTAGTACAGCCATTCAAGGAAATGCCGCCCAAGCTTCATCCCCCGGGGTTCGAGCCGCAGTGACCCCAAAAACCCCACTCCCTCGATATAAGAACAAAGACTAATTATTTCTTCGGAGTTAATTACAGTCGCTGCCCCTAACCTTTCAATTAGATTCCTGTTCTAACCTATATCTCCACTTTATTTGTTGCGCCTCCTTGGCTTTTCCCGTTTTGGACCTTTTCTAAATGAAACTTATTATCTCTGGCGGAAAATGTTACACCAACATGAGATTGTAAGGAAAAAAAATTAATTTTAACCCTGAAAATTTTTTTCCTCGCTATAACAACCTTGAAACTTTTTAATCTAACAATCCAACCACTATCGACTGCCTCCCCTTCGTCTTCACCACCCTTTCCAGCTCCTCCAACAGTCTCGCTCTCATCGGCCAGAAAAATCCAATTCTGTTCAATTTAGATCGAAAACTGAAATAGACTTTTTAATTCACCAATCGTCACACAATCAGCTAAGAAGTTTGAGTCGAAAGGGAATCAACCACCGACGCTGTCAGCGCGATGTTCAGAGCGATCAAGGCTGTGGGTAGCGGAGGCACTGGGGCCGGCGGGGAGATCGAACGACAGAGATGGAGGGGGGCGGTGGGAGATCAGTGGGTCTTCGGGCCTAGGTACTCAGCAGGGTTGAACCCTCTTTTACTCTGCCTTCATTTCCGGCTGCAAAAAATCGGAACTCGGGCTGGGCGTGCCTCACCGTTGGCTCATTCGAAGATCAGAGCAATCCTCTGTCTGTCCAAGCCCCTTCGTCAGCGAACTTCTCCGCTGCTCTTCCCCACTCCCGGAAATCGCTGCTGTCTTCACTATCGTTGCATCCAACCTCCTCAGTTTCCTTCGTTTCTTTTTCCTTTCTAAATCAACAATTTCCTGTAGTTATGTTGTTTATGGGCTTGCAACATCAGCTGCGAACATGGTCATGTCTAAAGCCCATCTGCTTTTGTCTCTGCCGACCCGGCCTTGTTTCGTCTGCGGCCGATTGAGAGGGTGAGGAAGGAAGGACATAAGGTGGCGAAGGAGATGACAGAGAAAAACAAAGGGAGGAGCAAGAGGACGATGATGGGACGGGGCTCCTCAGGTCGACGTCGTCGATATGTAGTCCGAGAGGGATGTGAAGAGGGTGATCGAATTATCAGATTAAAAATTTCAAGTGTTTTTTTTTTCACAAAGAGAAAAGTTTTCTCGCGATATTTCTTATTGTAAGGTCAATTTGCGCCCTTGTCTCTTGCAATACTAACAGGCCAGCTACTCAACTAACCCGTCCTTCGCGAGGTTTAAAAATCAATGACTAGAAATACCATCAAATCAAATATAATTTAACGTACATGCGTTTCATAGCAAGTATGCATCCATTGTGTGTGTGTCTATATATATATATATATATAATACTATGGGTGATCAATATTTGGTTTAAACTGAAAAAATTAAAAAAATAAAATAATTTTAAATTTTGGTTCGGTTAATTTAGTAATTTGATTTGGTTTTGGTTGAAACCGAATAATAAAAATTTTGGTTTTGGTTCGGTTTTGATTTTAGAATTTGGTAACCGAAATTATTTATACCAAAATTTTTTTATTTGTTTTATAAACAATAATGCTACGAAGTAACCCAAATTAGCTTGGATTCTTATTTTTTTTTTCCTTACCATGGACAATGAATCTTCTATATTGAATGGAATTTGGAAAAAAAAAACAATATCTTTATCTCATTTTCATCTTTTATAGAATTTAACTATCATTTTTTCAGTTAATTCGGTTTGAACCCAACCGAATTGAAATATTTTAGTTCGGTTTGAATTCGATTTTATAGACTAATTCAGTTAATTTGATTTCTTAACATCCAAAACCGAAAACCGAATAAACCGACTGATTCAATTCGGTTTAAACCGAACAAACCAAATAATCACCCCTATATGGTACTAATCATTAATACGCTCTTCAAACATAAATAAATTGTATGTAATTAATGAAAATTTATTAAACATTCTAAGTATTAAAAGTATATTAAAAAATTTTATTAATAAAATAGATAATATTTAATAATATATTTCAAAATTAAATTTTTTTTGAATATATTTATCAAAAAAACACAATAGGAAAAAACTTAAGAGAGAGAGAGAGAGAGAGAGAGAGAAGATAAACACACACAGTAAATATAAAGAAGGAAGGACATAAGCTGACGAAGGAGATGGAGAGCAAGACACAGGGAGGAGCAAGAGGACGATGAGGGGATGGGGCTCGTCAGGTCGACGTCGTCGATATGTAGCCCGAGAGCGATGTGAAGAGGGTTATCGAATTATCAGATTAAAAATTTAATGTTTTTTTTTTTACAAAGAGAAAAATTTTCCTGGGTTAAATTTAGCTCTTTTTTCCCAATAATCCTATTATATGAAACCTGAGAATGTCCACCATAGTGTACGTACACTATTAATGGTAAAACTAACGGTGTTAAGTACTTATTATTAAAATATAAAAAATTATCATTTTAAATGAATATATGTAATTATGGGGGTAGATATGGTAGTTATTATTAAGTGAGGGAGTTACCATTTTAGATAATTTCTATAATCATGGAACAAATAATTTTTAAAACTTTAATTATTTTTATAGAGAAAAAATTTCTCATTTTCAAACAAAAATGTTAGCATCTTTTTTGTAATTTTGTGTGTAGTATATATGAAATTGATGTCATATATTGGCTAATGTAGTGTTTAGCACTGTTGGTTCTAATGTCCATAATTATTATTCTGATGTCTAATACTGTTTTTCTGATGTCTAATTATATTGCATTGATGTATAAATTAGTTAATCTAGTGTACAGTGCTATTATCTTGGTGTCTAGTACTGCTACTCTGGCGTCTAAACTTGTTGTACTAGTATTTAGTAATATTTTCATGGTGCCTAATTATGTTATATTGGTGTATAAATTTATTAGTCTAGTGTCAAAAACTACTATTCTGGTGTTTGTGATTATTTTCTTGATATCTAAAATTACTGTTCTGGTATCTGTAATTATTTTTTTGGTGCCTTATCCATCTAGTATTAACACCATTAAAGTTCCACCCAGTGGTGTACGTCCACCATAGTAAACGCAAGAATTTCTCGTGATAATGTGACGTTTTCTAGCTGAGATGATGGGTTCCCTATAAAACGTTTCAAAACAAAATGACTTGACCACATTAAATGAACAAGATAAAGTTTGGGGTTAGGACAATAACATAATTAAAAAATTAGGGTTAGTAAATGTAAGGAACCTATATTTCTTATTGTAAGGTCAATTTGTGGCCTTGTCTCGTGCAATACTAACAAGCCAGCTGCTAAACTAATCCGTCCTTCGTGAGCTTTAAAAATCAATGACCAGAAATGCCATCAAATCAAATATAATTTAACGTACATACGTTTTATGGCATATGAGGATCCATCGCGCGCGCACCTGTGCACACACACAAACATATACATATATATAGCACTAGTCATTAATACGTTCTTCAAACATAAATAAATTGTATGTAATTAGTGAAAATTTATTAAACATTCTAAGTATTAAAATATATTAAAAAAATTTATTAATAAAATAGATAATATTTAATAATATATTTCAAAATTAAATTTTTTAATATATTTATTAAAAAAAATACAATAGGCAAAAACATTAAAAAAAAAGAAAGAGAGAAAGAAGGAAAACACACATTGTAGATATGAAAAAAAAAATTAAAGCACTACTTGATGTTAAATATGCCATTAGTTTTTATTTGAAATAAAATATATAGTACTATATTTTTATCCAAGTTTAAGAAAATTGCTAACATAAAAAATAGGGTAAACTTTTTAGATTGTTTCTAACATTTATTTTATACTCCCTTTTCATTCTTATCCTATTAGTATTCTCTTTTGGCTCTAAACTTTTTAAAATATTTCATTTTAATCCCTGATTAGATGAAATCTATTAACTTAGAGTAATTGTGTCTATGTGACATCAATTTTTTAAAATTATTTTAAACTATCTGATAATTTATCTTTTAAAAATTAAAAATTAAAAATGGGAAATAATTTGTAAACAATTAAATAAACTCTTGCATTATCAATGTTTTCCACATATGAAATAATTATTCTGTACAACGTATGCAACCATTATGTAACAACTTTTAGTTGGGTATAATGTGTGCTATGAAATTTAAGTTTTGTTAAATATTTAGTAGTACAAACTTTAGCATGAGTTTTACCATATACATTTAAATCTTTTATTCAATGGAAGGTTTAGCTATATAATTTTTTTGAAATGCTAAGTTGAAATTTTAGGTTTTACAAAATATTTATTATATTTGTGATATTATTTGATAGTAATATAGAACCAGGGGTGGTATGTTTGATACAAAAAGGAAAAACTTACTGACAATCTAGGAGTTTTAGCCATTAAAGGTAAGATTGACACAAAAAAATTACACACAATACTTAATTCTGTAATATAAAATTAATGGCGGATAAGTTTATAGAAAAAAAATAAAATTGGTGGCAACATAAAGGTTTCTTTTAGTATCCTAGGTTTAATATAACTCTAATTAAATAGACAAAGACAAATTAAGTTTCATTAAAAGAGCAAAATAACTTATAATATAAAATAAATTTTTAAAAAATTATTTTACAACAACTTTTGGTTGTGTTACACACTTATTAACAAGTTGAACATATTAAGACAAATTAAAATATTTTTAATTATTTTATAATGAAAAGATAACAGACAAAAGTTTAGGATGTAATTTAGCTCAGATATATCATAAATATTAAAAAAGATTAATTTTTCAAATTATTTTATTATATATTTTAATAGTATATTTTATCTAAGTTAACAAGCAAACAAATTAAAGAATATATTTGGGGTAATTTTCATAGGGCACTTTACATCTAATTTTTTTTTCTTTTTTTGGTTTCATCTGTCATGCGTGCACTAATTAAATAGACAAATAAAAAGATTTATCCATGGATATACTTTTAAGTGTTAATAAAAATATTTTATTGAAGTTAAAGCATAATGAAATTGATAAAATCTTGTACTTAAGGTCTTGTTTATTAATATTATGAAATAAAGGAGAAGTTTGTTGCAAAATTAAACTTTAACACGTCAATTATGGGTAAAAATGTAATTAAATAATTTAATGAAAAACTTTAAACCTTAAAAGAAGCTAGTATCTAACATGTAAAAAAGATAATTTTCCAATGAGCAAATGCATTTGGCAGTTGGATAGTGAGGACAAATTTTTCGAAGAGACTTGCATTGAAAGGTCTAATAGATTAAAATATGAGGTCTCAAATAAAAAAGAATTGAATGGTGAAAGTGTTAAATTACAATAATAGGTTTATTTAAAGTATTACAATATATTAAACTTTAAGGGCAATTATAAGAGTCATTCAACATCTATGCAATTTTATACTTTTTATAATATAAGATAAAATACACACACACTTACTGTAGAATAAGGGAAATTTAGAAGAATTAATTGAAAACATATATAATATATTTAAATAGTAGTACTTTTGTCAGGGCATTTCTCTGGGCACAAAATTAATATATATGTGTGTAGTGTATGATACTTTTTATTTTTTTTCATGAAATTAAATTTAAAAATAATTCTGTTTTGGGTTATGTATATTGAGATTTTAAATTAAGATTAAAAATAAAAGATCCTTTTTAAGATTTTATGTAGTGAGAGTTTAAATGAGGATAGTAAGATAAATTGGATGTTAAGAACTTTATTAAAAATAAAAATAAAAATCTTCATTATTTTTGGGATAGTAAAAAAAGAAATATGTTTTATCCCTACTGGGACTGATGGAGTAGTACTTAATTAGCTTTTGGATATTTAACATTCATCCAAGTATTTGGATAGAACTTGTTTTAAAAAAAAAAAAAAACTACCACTAGAGAAATATTATTGAATAAAATAGAGAAGATCAAATATCTAGCAAGTTACTAGATATCAAATCATTACAATCAATATCAAGCTCTAAGCACTACTCATGGACTTCATTAAGAGTCATTTAGTTTTTACTTGGCACATTTGTTTCCAATCCATAAAAATGTAATAGACTGCACCTAGAGATGGCAAAATCGGACCAAACCTGATGACCTGGACCAACCCACCCAAACCCGACCTGACCCGATTTGACTAAAAAAGTCAATGACCTGAACCCGATTGTGCCCAATCTGACATGAACCCGAACCCGATTAAAGATAAACCCGAGAAAACCCGAACCCAAATGACCCAAACCCGAAATACCCGAACCCGAAATGACCCGAGCCTAAATTGACCCAAACCCGAGACTGACCTGACCTGAACCCGAGATGACCCGATAACTAAACCCAATAATACCCTATTTTAACCCCCACCCTAAACCTTAACTTTCCTCTTTCATTATTTTCCATATTAAGTCAGTACTAAATATGGAGGTTTCCACGTTTAGAAACTTCCAGTTTTTGAGTCTTTCATATTCAGTATGTCTTATATTTAGGAATGGTGACTTCCGTTATTAGTAACTTCCATTTTTTGGTACTTCCATATTTAGTAAGTCTCATATTTGAAGATGAGACTTTCATATTTAGTAGTTTCATTTCTTTTTTTAAGACATTCATGTTTAATAATTTTCATATTTTGAGAAAGGATTTCCATATTTAGTAACTTCTATTTTTTTAGGACTTCTATATGTTACAAGTATCTTATTTAGGGGAAAAACATCTATATTTAGTGAATTCCAAATTTGGATTTTTCCAACAGAAATAATTTTTATATTTAGTAAGTTTAATGATCTTAATAGGCAATTATTAAAATTACAACATTCATCCCTAAAATTTTAAGTATAATGCAATAAGGTACCTAAATTTTAAAAAATTTTATTTTAGTCACCCATAATAATTACAACATGGATCCTAAAATTTTTAAAATCTTTGCACTTTCACCCAAAATTTTTTAAAATTTACAATTTAGTCACTGATAATAAACTTGATTTGCATTTTGTTGTAATTTCAAAGAAAATTCATTGAAACATAAGTATAACAAAATTGTCGTTGTGTATATCTGAGTGATAGCTGGGTGAATATTTAAATAATCTGTACAATGATAGTTAAAGGGTATGGGTTCAGAAAAACAATCAAATATTACTATCAATGTTAAATTACTTAAATATGTACTAAACTATAATGAAGAATATTTTAATTAAATATACTAAAAAATTAAATTTAAATTTAAATTTAATCACACAAAAAATTGAATTATTTGATTTAAATTTAAAAAAAATTTGAATAGATTCAATAGTTTTGACTCCATACCAGTAACCCACATGAACACCAAGGTTGACTCGAATTTGACCCGAAAGCTGGCCTGAAGTTACCCGAGACTAAATTTACCCGACCTGAAGTGAACCCGAACCCAAATAAACCCGGCCCAACCCAACCCGAACCCGAAATCAACTCAACCTGAAATCAACCCGAACCCAAATGACTTGACCTGAACCCGACTTGGATCCGAATTTATGCTAACCCGAATAGACCTGAACCTGAATGACCTGACCCAAACCTGACCTAACCCACCCAATTACCATCCCTCTGCACCTCCAAAAAAATATGCATTTTAGCTTTATGGTTGTGAAAAAAGACAACATAATTTCAATCCAAAAAGCCCAAGCAACTATTCACGCCATTGTATCCCACACTTTTCGATTATCTCTATTTGATGATATGCTTGATACTTAAAAAAAAAAACACCTCCATAAGCTCCAAATGTGATGTTATCTGTACTTACCACTAATTACAAACCAAAATCCATACTAATACTACAAATGGATTGAACTAAAGAATAACCAGAGCTTTCAACTGCTACATTATACACAAGACAAGCGACATTATCTACTTCAATTCCTCTAGCATAAATATTCTATTTTGTAGGTACTCGATCTTGAGTTGCCTTCCACGCAAAAATATTAACCTTTTGTGATAGCCATGATTTCCAACTAATAACATGATAGTCATTTTCCAACTAAAGAAACATTGTGTCGATTAAGTTGGACAACGTTTTATAGTAAAATAGCCCTATGTCTAAGGCTCCACCACTGATCATCTTTACCACCTACAACATCTAGAGAATTTTTTAATATTAGTATTAGTCCTTCAAACTCCCCCACACTCTCTACATCTCAATCTCCTTCGGCATTTCCATCTATGGATGACAATAGGGTAGATCAAGCACAAAACTGTCATTTTTGCCAGCCACACACTAAGGTTATGGGTGAAAAATGATCCCCATGTCTATCACCCACAAGTCATAAGCACCCCATGGATTACTCACGAAGTTGACAATGCCAAACATGTTGTTTGGCCTTTAAGAGATGATGGCATGATTAAGTATGCACAAGAATTGGCGAAGCTTTAAAAGGATGATGTTTCAAGCACTTTGAAAAAAAGGGAAGCTAGTCAAAATTGATGATATTGGTGGATTTGCTATAGGGGTATTGATGAATGAAAAGGGGTTGCAATGAAAGGAAAATAGCAAAGATGTATTCGGATGAGTATAAAGAATAAGAAAAAGATAACAACGACTAGACTCGATGACAAAGCTAGCAGCATTGGAAAATATTAAGCTTTGAGATTATATTGTTTGGTCACTTTGATGCCTTGAGTTACATATTCATTTCATTTGTAGTTAGTTTTTTTGAAAAGTAAAAATTAAGTCATCAGCACACCAAAGTGCAAATAAACTTTTGGACAATTATTGTTGGCTGTAAGTTGCGAGCTTGAAGTAAAGGTATTCAATGGGCCTACCCGACTCAAGACCAGCCCATCTAGGCCAAGCTGGTGAGGGCCTAGGCCTAGGCCAAGTCTTTTTGAAAAAAAAAAATAAATTTTATTTAATTATTTTTTCATTACTATTTCTTTTAAAGACTACTATCAGACTAGATTTTATTAATTAAAAAATAAAATGACACTTACAAAAATAAAAATGTGTAGTACATGAGAAAATGACGAAATGTTCCCAACAATGTTTTTAATTGCGTACTGTACCGGCTGGTACGGCCAGTATATTCCGATACCGGAGGCAAAACGAAATGAAATATGCCGGTATTGTCTAGCCCTATGTACGAGTGTATATCGGTCTTTTCCGGTGTCTCGGGCATGCTGGCATCTTGCTCTATGCTGGTCCCCAAGTGGTATGCGCTTTAGGAGAGGAGTTTGAGAGACGGACGAGTCGACTTCATATTCGGTGTGAGACCCTTGGTACGCCGCTGCACCTCCATACTAGACTATCTACCGATTTGTCTTCTTTTTGCACATGTTCAACCGGAGATGCAAGCAAGAGAGAGTTTGTAAGGAGTTGGGCTGGGAAAATACTGATCAAGTATCTAATTTGTTGAAATTGGAAAGCCCTTGCGATGAAATGTGAGAAAGTTGCAAATGGTGTGAGTGTGCATGTGAAAGAGAAAATAAAGGATGCGATGTCCGAGAACTGAGAGGGAGAAAAGATGGATGAGATAAAAACACGAATGAGAGAAGGAGATGGGGAGAGAGAAAGCTCATTTTCGGCCATTAGATTATGGTCAAGTTAGGCTCATTTTTTTTTAAATGATAAATAAAGTTTCAAGCCATGGAAAGTTAGAACCAGCTAGAGGATCAAGGTTGAGCAATTTGAATTTCTAGGGTCATAGTGAATCATTTACTTTTATATTTGTTTTTTTTAACAAATGGCAAAATCTTTTGTATTTTTATGTTGAATTTTAATTGGAAGGCTGAGATATCTAGGATTTTTAGTATGTTGGTATATCATATATTTTGATATGTTATATTTAAATATGCATGTGACTTTCACACACACACACACACACAATATATATATATATATATAGTTTATCATAAACTGGTACATCCAAAATGTACCACTGATACAATATCGGTACCTGAAATTGTACCATACCATTAAAAAAAATGATACGACATCCGATATGAAATTTAAAACTTTGGTTCCAACAATTTCCCAATAGGAATACTAGTATATAGTCTCATCGTCGGAACTAAAATCAACATCAGGTTAATCATAGTTACATCAACATACCTCTTCAAATGGCAGCATGTCCATTTATCCAATTTTTCTATTTTCCCAGAACTACAACTTGTTTTGGTCACAACGGTTACTTGTATAAATACAAGCGTTATCATTTTCCTGTAAAATTTGCACATTTTGGACCTCACATCCTTTTCAAAGTGAAATATGAATTTCAGCCACGCCTAAGGTGACCTTCCCTCTAATTTTAGAACTTGGGTGTGGATGCCTTTGTCGGCTGGACAATTTTTCTAATAGAAAAAAGACGTATTTCTGGTGGTGCGAGAAATGAAGTCCACCATACTCTTGCCCTTTTCTTTTTCTCTTGATGTCGTTAGTGAGAGAGCAATAGTAGAGATGAAGAATAAGTTTGGGAGAGAGATTGTAGATATTGGTGTGATAAAGTGTAAAAAATGAGTCTCTGTATTTATAGGAGATGCTATTTTTTTTGATCAAAAAGCTCTCAAAAACTAGTTGTTGGGGGTGGGTAAAATTGTAATTTGAGGTCAAAAAGCTGGAGCCATTGGAGGGCCTTAGGGTGCAATTTGCCCACTTTTTAGAAGAATTTGAAATATGTCGTTTAGGTGAACCCAGCTAAGCAGGCACCCGGGGCTCCATTACGGGCTGAGTTGAGCCGCACCCACGCAACACCCTTTCCCCCAGGCCCATAACAGCCCCACCTCATTCTGTGCCTTTGCCCGAGCTAGGCCGGGTTTGACCCTGAGCTAGGCTTGGTCAATCAGCCCACTGAACACCTCTAGTTTGAAGGGTATATCCATGCAATAAAATCAAAATCTATACCATATAGACGGGAACTTTTCCTTAAATACCCATGATTCATGGCTCAGATATCTACTGGTTGAAAATTTATATATCTCCACCTCCAAACCCATGCCCCATCAATACACTTTACCATATCCTTCATAGCACAATTTTTATCCACCTGTGATGCTAGTAGCAAAGGAAAATTCACACCTAAATTAAAATCACTCAGCCAAATCACTCTAGAATTTCAACCTTGCCCTATTGGAGGAGAGGAAAAGGGGAGATTAATGGTGGCTAAATTGTTAGATGGGAAAACTTTAGGGTTTCTAGGTGAGAGACGAGTTTGTTAAGGGCAAAACTGAAAATTTTCCTACAAGTTTAGGTTGTGTGACATTTTTCCGTCCACTATAACATTTTTCATCAAAAAAAGGGGAAAATTGAACATTTTAGTAACATTAGGGATAAGAGTGTAATAAAGTGAATGGTAGGGATGAAAGTGAAATAATATTTAAATATTGAATACTATGAATACATTTAACACCTTAAAATTAGTAATATGCTACCTCATTATCTAATTAGAATTTCTTGTTTGTTTGGCAGACGACTTCTCTATACTGACGCATTACTGGGTGGTTCATGGTTGAGTGATGTATTTATTTTGGATATTTATTAATGTATGGTGATGCCTTAAATTTTAAAAAGAAAAAGAAAAATATCCGCAACATACCCACAGACTTACGGTGTCAAGTACTACTAATTAGTAAATTCAGCTCTCGGGGTCCTTACATCTAGAGATGTTCAAACGGGCTGCCCGGACCGGGACCGGACCGGACCGGCCGGTCCTGGGCCTAACTAATTTGGGCCCGGGCACAGCCCGTGTTTACACGTGCCAGTCCCGTGCCGGTCCTGACCCGGTCCCGGGCCGAACCCGAGCTGGCCCGAAAAATTTTAATTTTTAAAATTGTAATTTTAAGTTTTAGTTTTTATTTTTAATTTTTAGTCTCCACTTTTAAATAACTTAATAAAAACAAGAGTCTGAGAGTTTTTTTATAAGTGATATTTTATAATCTAGTTTATCTTAAATTCCACTTCATCTTCAATTCTACTAGACTTTTAAATTAATCAAACGTTAAAGGTAAGAAATTGACCAAAAAGTTTGGAAACTTTGATATATTTGATTTTGAGTTAAACCATTTTTTGTTATTTCTTTATGTTAAATAAACAAACCATGATTACCAAGATTTTACTTTACAAGACAGTAAATAAAATAATGACAAAAAAACTAGATAAATATTTATTCTAAGGTTATCTTTATATTTTGTATAATTACTTGTTTTAAGAGCAAAACACCACCACCGGTGTGAACTTTTATTAATATTAAAGCCAAACGGCACTTACATACCATGGAACGGGCTTTACATTACTCAATAGCCAAACGTTCCATAAAATTAAATGCAAAATAAAAAGTACGATCTGTGCTACACAGTAAAATCAGATCAAATACAAAGTAAGTAAATGATGAGCAAGTGGTGGATTTAAGCATCTACTTCATCGGGGTTTTCTTCGTCAGAACTCTTGTGGTCTTGTAATCTGCAAGCTGCAAGACCCCAATCACGGTTGCATATACAAACTTCAACTGAATCTGGTGATAGCCTTGCGCGTCTCTCTGAAATGACACGCTTTCCAGCGCTGAAAGCGGATTCCGATGCAACGGTTGAGACGGGAACAGCTAGAACTTCTTTGGCAATGATGGAGAGTATTGGAAATTTGTTACTTCTTGCTTTCCACCAGTCTAGAATCTCGGTCTCACTATTCTCCCAAACAAGGTTAAGGTATGCGTCCACTTCAGTAAGACCGGATGCGGCAGCACGGGGCCGTTTGAGGAGTTGTTCAGCCGGATTGAATGACAATGAGGCCGATGAAGATGCGATGGTAGATGAAGTAGTGTTTGCAACCTTATCCTTATGCCGACTGGCATATATCTTAAATAACTCTCGCAAGTGCTCATCAATAGAGGCAATTATAGGATGAACAGAAATATGTGTAATTTCTAAGAAACTATAATAACCCTCAAGTAGCTGTTGCGTACCTGTGATTCTTACGGTCGGGTCTAGTGTAGCTGCAACTAAGTAGATTGGGGGTATAGTACTGAAATATGAAATCCATTTATCTTTCATGGCCTTAATTGTGTCTTTTAAGAACTCGTCATCTTTGTATTGGTTCAAAACCCATGCAATGTTGACCATATGCATTAAAACTTTGTGCGATGTGGGATAGTATACACCGGAGCAAAAAACAGTGGCATCATAAAAATATCGCAGCACAGCAGCCAATTTTGACAGTTTATCCCACATCTCTTGTTTCAAAATCGTGTTCTTTTCTCTGACATTTATAAAACATGTCATGTATGCAGCAAATGGCATGGCATCTATCAACATCTCAAAAGTGGAGTTCCATCGGGTAGGGCAATCAAGTTTAAAACGTTTCCAACTAAATTCGAGGCCATTTTCCAGACAATATTGCTTAAATTCTTTAGAAACTTTCAGCCTTGACTTTAAATAGTGGAGTGCCCACCTAATTGGAGTAATTCCATTACTCAAAACTTGAAGACCTTTTTGGACAGCTAAGTTTAAAATATGACATATACACCTAATATGAAAAAATGCGGCATCACGGACAGGTTGTAGTGATTCCTTCAATGTCTCAGCCGCGACATCGTTGTTTGATGCATTATCAAATGTTATGCTAAAAACCTTGTCATGACAAAAATATTCTTTAAAACATTCTGAAATTACATTGAATATGTTCCAACCAGTATGATCGACCTCCATCCACTTAAATGCAATGATACGTTTTTGAATAACCCAACTATCATCAATCCAATGTGCAGTTATACAATAATAATCTTGTCCTAGTGGTGAAGTCCACATGTCACTAGTAAATGAGATAGAGTGATCTAAAGCAGAGAAGCATGCTTGTAAGTTTGATTTACCAGCTTCATAACTTTTAAATGCCTCCCTTCTAGCAGTGGTTCTAGATGTTTTTTTAAAAGCAGGGTTTAAGTGTGTTGTAATCCATTTTTCCATGTGTCTATCTTCCGATTGTGTAAATGGTTTTTCAGTTAACATCATCCATTCTATCATGCCTTCTCTACAATCTTTTTGATTAAATTTAAAAATACCTGATCCACCGGCAGTGCTTGCAAGCTGTGTCTGACCGCCGGTACTCGTAGCTGCATCTGGACATAAAGTCGGATGCTTTGATTCCATGTGACGTCTCAGTGTTCCTGTGCCAGCGTTCTTCTTATGCGAGAGCTTTTGCTTGCAGTGTTTGCACTGTGCGAACCTCGCATTGTTTCCATGACTATCATTCTCAAAAACTTGGTCAAAATGCTCCCAAACCCATGCGGTGCGCCTCGCCGTCTTACCTTCTGCCGGAAGTTCGGCTTGATGGCTTGTCGGGGTTTGTTCAGAAGCATCTCCTCCACCAACATTCCCTGCTGCCGTTGCCTCCACCTCCTCAACGTCGTCATCAGAAAGTTGATCATCGAGGCCCAAGTCGTATTGACTCATATCGAATTGCTCGTCATCGTCAGTTTGTTGGATATGAGTCCCACGGGTCGCCGGTCGAGAAAGGCCACGAAAAAATGACCTCAAACCGGTGCGGGATGAAGAGCTTGAGGCTTTTCCCTTTCCTCTTGATGCCATTTGTGTGAGGCAAAATTGAGCAAAACACAAGTTTCGAAAGTAATTGAGAATTGAGTGAGAATGGAGAAAATAATATTGACTGCTTGAAAGAAATGAGAGAATATATGAGTAGAGAAGGAGAGATAGCTAAGATTGGTGTGAAGAAATGGTGCAAATGGCCTCCCTATTTATAGGGGAAGGCCTTATTTTTTTTGGCCTAAAATACCCTTAGAAAATAATTGTTGGAGGGGGCAAAAATGTAAATTCTGGGGTCCAGAAAATGCTGCCAACCGTTAAAAGGACCTAAGTTGTCATTTGCCCTTTTTTTTTGAAAATTCTGGCCGTTGGACTTGTCCCTGCCGTTGCGCCGCACCGGTCCCGTGCCGGTCCCGTGCCGTCTGCCGTGCCGGTCCCGTGCCGCCGTGCCGAGCCGTGCCGAGCCGAGCCCAACCCGTCCCTGGGCCGTGCCGAGCCCACCTCCCTCCCCCCCCTCCTCCAGGCCCATATACGGCCCACATGCAGCCGGGCTTGACGCGGTCCTGGGCCGTGCCGGTCTTGGACGTGCTTGGGCCGTGCTCCAAGCGAGCCGGTCCCGAGCCGGGCCGTGTCAGGACCGGCCCACTGAACATCTCTACTTACATCCACCCAAAAAGCAAAAACATATTTTATGAACAAAACTAAACATTGATTTTATAGCATAATGTAGGTTCCAAGAGTTAGGGATATACCATATGGATGGAGATGGTGTACCATTGGTCAATAGATCGATTTAACTAATGATCCAATAATAAATATTTATAGTTTTGGAATTCACGGACATCACGTTATACTTAAATAATTAGTAGGCTAGGCAAGGCTGGCCAGCTGGCTATAGGCTTTGAGAGAAGAAGTCCAGTCCAACGGATCTTTAGTCTCAATCTTTGAAATTTTAGTGATAAACCATGCTAGGTAGCTGTCGGCCGAGAACATGGTAATTAGCCAAGCCAATTAATCAGAGCTGATTGGCGATGGTGTTCTGTAAAGAGCTGGCAAATCTGTCACAAGTGAAATTGAGAATAAAATTGGTGGCCATCTTCCAAAGACTCTCTTCGGAATCGGATTCCAACAATGACCAGAGGGCAGGCGGGCGGGTCCCTTACACAACAGTTGTTGATTTTAGAGGCTATCTATTCTATTGATTCTATACTGGTATAATATAAGGCATGTGCTTTGCTTCCTTTCCAATTAAACCCAACACTTAACGGACCAAATTGTATACAGAAGCCATGCTTTATTAATGAAAATTAAGCATGAAATATTGCATGTGCTAGATAGCTTAGCGCATGGATTATATGTGTGTGTTTGTTGATTCTGCTCATAAGCCTCATATGCTATGTGTACTGGCATTTATTTGGAACCAGCTAGCTAGATATATAACATACCAACATCTACGGGCAATCCAATTTAACCAACCCAAATTTTTAGTATTCTAAGATATAAAATGTTTTAAGAGATATTAATTATATAAAATAACTTAATTTATATTTTATTTCAGTTAGCCTAAATTCGCCTACTGACTACAAAGAGAATAAATCTCTTACATATAACATGACTCAAATTAAGACTCTACCAAATCAGCCACACTGTATTCATGTCAATTAATAGCCAATTTATTTCAACTTAATCTAAAATATTTTATTTTTATTTTTACATATTTTTATATCCAAAACTAATTTTATTTAAAATTTAATATTATATAGTTACAATAATTCATTGAAAATATAATTTTTACTGCTATACTAAATTTTTATAAATTTTCCTAGCTTTAGGTATTAAAAAAGAAAAATTCATAAAAATTTAATAATATCATAAAATTTACTTTCAAATGAATTATTGTATCTACATAATATTGGTTTGTAAATAAAATTAGTTTGAGATAAAATAAGATATAAGAATAAAAATAAATTATTTTAAATTAAATTGATTTAAATTAAAACAAATTACCTATAAATTAAAACTCAATGGGGAACATTTATAAAGTTGAATCCTTTGATTGCTTGGCCTTTAGAAGGAATTTAATATATATCATTTGGTAATGAGCTAGCTAGCGGTTATAAAATACTCTTTTTACTTTCATCAAGTCTTACCACGCACATGTTATACTTCGGGAAAAAAAGTACATGTTAACCTACCATTATATAATAAGTCGTCTTGACATCTTGCTACATATAAATAATGTGAACCTGCATCACGTGAAATGGGCTAATTGCTGGAGTATTAGTTGATTCATTTTCTCTGGCAGAAAAAAAAAACATAATCTCTCTGTTTTACAAAAGTTGTCAATTTTACTATTCACATAAATTAATTTATAATTTTATTTCTTTTAAAATTTATAATAAAAATATAAATTTTTTATATGAAAATAGAACTTTAAAAATTATAGTTTCTAAATATTATTTTTAAAATTTTTTCAATATAAATTTATATAAATACATTTGAGTCAAATTTTAGTAAAATAAAATAAAATAACCGACTAATACAAACTGGAGAGAGCAATATATATAGGAACGTTCAATGCTCTGATAAATTAGTGGGGGCAATTATTCCCGCGTTTCAAATATGGAATTTAAACTGTTGATGACCCAAAGCCGGTGTGGTGTAGGCGTACTTATGAAGTTGGAAGTCCTAGCTAGCTAGATAGATGGTGTTGGTGCAGCTTCCTGGCTAGAAATATACAGTGATGGAAGTATAATTAATAAAGTAAATTTTTCTTAAAAAAAGTTAGTTTCATAAGTATATGTTTCAAATGTTTAACCATGAATAAGTTTGACCATGAATAAGTTTTTGCATACAACTCTACTTCAATTGTGATCTGTGGGCGTCTATTTATGTACTCCACTTTTGCCGCTCCAGATTTGTTTTATATGCTAATACCATCGGCATATATTTGTAGGGCTGTCCACGGGATAAGGCACCAACAATTTACAGTCCACTAGCAAAGCTACCACTCCAAATTATTTTTTCCTGCTCTACGACTCAAATATATACGTCCCCTTTTTCGTGATTCTTAATTGAAGAGGTCAAAGAAACAAGAAAGGGGAGGGGAGAGATGTGTGTTAGCCTTTGGGGGTGCAAGCGTGCAAATCTGTAAATATATAGAGATAATTAGGCTTGGTGGAATGTGCAAAGGGAAGGCAAGGAAAGGAGAGGAAGACAAGGAATAAAGGGTCCCCAGAAATTGTCTGCATGCTTTCCCATGAGAATTTCGAATATTGATTGTTTTGTTGACAAATTAATGAATAAATTCTTCACCCAAGCTGGGGGTGTTTATTTTCTGCCTAGTCTGAAGAGGTTGCTTAATAAATCCACTGAAATCACCATAAAAAAAAAAGAATGTAAGAGGTGACCTGCAAGGGTTCCCTAATTAATAAATGCTTGAGATGCTTAATTAAATCAGACTTGATTGAAAAAAATGAGGAAAATGATGATTATGATCATTAGCGTGAGTTACATACATAATAGAGCTTAAAATCTTTAGGGTTTTTGCCTTGGAAGAATCTTGCATGTACCTGGACATGCTATACTGTTTATAGCAATTTTGCCGAAATTTGACGGACTTTCGTGTTTAGGGCAATGGTTTGAAAATTGGGGAGATACACTTCATGGCGTAGGTTTCACTCCTTGTAGGTTTCACTCCTTGGGGGACCATCAACCTTCAATTACCTTCTTTTTGGTGTTCCTTTTCCTTCGTGCTTTTTTTCTTGCTTTGTTATTTTTTTAAAACTTTTTTCCTGTTTTTTTCTTTGTGCGGCCTTAGTTGCATTTCTTTCTCCTTTGTTGTTTTTCTCCTATTTCTTTCTTTGTGTGGAGAATGTTAATTAGTATTATTTCATTTTTTATTTTTTTATTTTATTTTTTTAAATCTATCTATTTTTCTTTTTTTAAAAAAAAATTCAAAAAAGAATAAATAGCTAGTTCAGCAAAAAGAAAAATGAAGAGTTAATAGTAAAAAAATATAGGAACTAGAAAAGAACAAAAAAAAATAATATATAGAATTGAAAAACAAATAACAATGCATAAAAGAATATATAGGAACTAAAAATGAATAGTTTATAAAAGAACAACTAGCAATGCATAAAAGAACATATAGAAACTAAAAATGAATAGATTTATAAAAGAATAACTAGCAATACATAAAAGAACAATTAGCAATGCACAAAAAAACATATAGGAACTGAAAAATAACATAAATAAAAGAACATAAGAATCAATAGTATAAGAACATATAGAACAATGAATATATTCTTTTGCACTATTTAAAATAAGCAAATGTTCTTCTTATAAATGAAGATATGTTAGACAAATAAAAAATAATAATCAGTTAAAAATATATATATATATATATATATATATATATATATATATATATATTGTTCAAAACAAATAAAAAGATGAAAACATGTCAGGCATTAAGAAGAACATATAAAAACTTAAAAAGAACAAATAGCAACGCATAAAAAAAATAGTATTAAAAAAAACATATAAACTAATAAAAGAAAAGCGTGGACGATGTGCACACGATAATTACTCTTTTCCCTCATCTTTTTTCATCACAACCGATCATTCCTTATGGGCTAAAGCACTTAATTTTCTTCTTTTGGAAATTTGGAATTCATGCACTCTGAATAAGCAATTTTTAGGGTTGATAAAGAGTGTTGACACTCAATTTTGTCCGGATACTAATTTTTTTTAGTTCTACATTAGAAAAATTAGTTTAGGGATGCATTTTCATTTTTAGGGGTAATTTGGTCAATTGTTAGGACATTTGGGTAATTTTTGTTGTTTAAGGGTCAGTTAATATATTTATATTTAAGTTACATTGTTGTTCGTGATATAAATCTTTAGGAATTTAGAATGGTCATTTAGGATCAAAATAGGAATTAATTTAGTTTACGTACTAATTACGCGGTCCTAGAGGTTTTTGGGGTTAGTTTAGGTGTGAATTGAATGTTTTAGGAAGTTTTGGAGCAAATCTAAGGCAAAAATGGGTATTTTTATAAAATTCAGGCAAATTTTGGTTATTTTTAAAAAGGCATTGGGCTAATTTAACAAATCATGAAATTTTTGGTTTAAATTGGAAATTTGCATAAAATCTAGGGCCAAATCAGTAGCCTAAGAGTTTTTGTGGACATATCACTTCCTTCTTTTCCAAAAACCTTAAATTTCCCTTTTGAGCCATCGCCACTCCTAATCAGTGGCGAAGCCACATTCACGTGAGAGGGGGCAATTGCCCCCACTGAATTTTGGCAAAATTACATATTTAGTATTGTATCTTCAATAAAATTTGTAATTTAACCCCATAAATTTTAAAGTTTACATCTATATATTATAAAAAAATTATCATTGCCCCCACTGACAATTTTTTCTGGCTCTACCGTTGCTCCTAATGCTTTGTTCCTCTGCTCGACTCTATTTCTGCCTCCGTAGACCATCGAGGGTCGTCGCCCCTACTGCATTCCTCACTGCACCACTGTCCTAGACATCGCACTATCTCCGACGACGTGAATCGGAGGAAAGAGACTACTAAGCATTGTCCCCGCCGTGTTTGAACTCCTATTCCTCGATATCCTTGATTTCCTCAGCCACCATATGACCCTCCTACTAGTCACCTTATCGTTGCTGAGCAAAAGCCTAGTTCGCAACTCCCTCTTTTGCCGCCGACGAACAAAGAATCAAAGTAGACAAACTCACAACCCGCCACTTGACTCGTTTCAAGATTTCAGTTGACTTTGGTAAACATGCACTTAGGTCCTTGTTTTTGTTTGTTCTGGTCCCTATCTCTCCCAGGTTTTCAATTCAGTCAATGACAACATTGTTTTGGTTTATTTCTTTTTTTTTGTTGTTTGCTTGTTTTATTTGTTAGAAACATGAATTAGTTTGTTGATTAACATTAGGCAGGATTGCATGTTCGAGTTTAGATAATTTTTTTATAACTAATATAAGTTTAAAATTCATATAATTTACATAATGCATCATAAAATCACACTTAAAAAAAAAAAATTTCACGTGGGTTTACACTACTAAAAAAATCACTATTTCCAACTGTCATTTCCAATTCGTTGGAAGTTTTACTTCTAACTACCCAGATTTTAGTGGTTGGAATTTCCAACTGTCAGCCGTTGAAAATTAAGCAGTTGGAGAATTTCCAACGGCTGTAGTAATAATATTATTTTTTTGGTGTTCCAACGGCTTCCAACTGCCTGGGTAGTTGGAGATATTTCCAACTGCCCAGGCTCTTAGGCAGTTGGAAAATTCTCCAACTGTCCAGGCAGTTGGAAAATCTCCAACTACCCAGGCTGTTGGAAAATTTTTTTTTTAAAATTTTCCAACTGTCCAGACAGTTAGAAATTTGGCCATATTAAAAGTTGGAATTATTTTTTCATTTATCGCGCTGTTCATTCCAATTTGAAATTTTGCTTTAAACGTTAACCTGTTATAGTCTAGATAATTATATCGTATGTAGCCAAATTTTTGAATGAAATTACATAAAAATATTTACTATTTAACGACATAAAAACATACACAATTGAAATTACTAAGTCATGATATAAATATACTTATAAATCCACATACAAACATTTAAACTAGAAATTACATTGTTTTGTTCTCCAACTAAGTGTTTGTTTGTTAATAAACACACATAGTAGCATGATATACTTGATCTATTCTTAATCCGATCCCGAGACATCATCATCATCTGCAGGAGGCGCGGGCGGGGGAATGCCAATTAACTTACATATGTATTCGAGCTCAGCTCGTTGTCTTCTCTTCAGACGCTCTAGCTTCCGCTCATAATATGATGCTTATTGTTCAGTTTGCTCAGCTACGACTCGCTGTACTTATTCAGTAAACTCCGAAGTTTGTGTGACATCAACATGTGTTGCATGAGTAAGCCCTGGTCATCGTCGTCCAGGCACAACATGTTGTTCTGATCCAAGGCCAAATACACGCCCTTTCTTCCTGCCCCCAACAGCTACACTCATGATCGCAACCTTATCTATGTCAGGTGCGCCACCTTCGTCATCCATTTGCTGCGTTGCTTCCTCAATCTCAGCAGTTATTATTGCCTTCATAAAGAGTAAAGATAATTTGTTAGTAACAAGATCATAAATTAAGGCTTTAATTCTATAGCATGATAATTACTGCAACTTCTTCAGTCCGCCTGTTAACGTATTCCCCGTTCTTTTTCTTATGAGTTTGCTGCATCACCTTGAATAAGCTAGGGTCCCTCTTCTCCGAATCTTGCTCACGTTACATTGGAAACGTACTAACATTAATTTTTGTACAAAGTAAATAAGTTGAATTTTGTTTAAAAGATTATGATAATTTTACCATTCGTTCTCGGTGTTCAATAATTGAAACCGAACCTCCTACATAAGTAGCACTGCATGCACCTGTGGAGTTAGATGACTGCGATGATGAAGCTCGCATTGTCTTGCCCCTTGCCGATCGCTCATTAAACTCCGTTGAAGCCCATCATTCCTCCATTTCTGCATACTGTGCGTCGGTCATAAAAGATGCCCTTGCTCGCCGTTTTTCCGGATTTTTCTCTCGGCGGATGTCACCTAGCGTGAATCGGTAATGACTCACCGCCATCATATGCCAAACGCAATAGACCTCATTATGGTCAGCTGGATCCCACTCACATAATCCCTGCACGTTATTATAAAAGAAAGATATATTGCGTCCCATAGTTGGCAACATGGTTAATAAAGTTGAAATAGTGCGAAGAAAGTGCAAACCTCAAATACGCGCCACCACGCTTGAATATCTGCCATGCTTGCGCTTGTCCAGTCATGATGTCCCTTGAAGTGCGTGGTGAAGCATCTAGTCATCAACCGTGTTGCTCTTTATGGAAGAAAGCTACATGAAGTGCATGTTTTGACACAATACATACTATTATTTTACTGCGACTTCACACACTCGATGTTAAATAAACTATTAGGGTTCAAAAGGGTGCATACTTACGTGTTTCCGTGAGGTCTTATCCGTAAGCGCGCCTGAATCGGGGCTTGGGATACCGCTGACTGACCAATGAAATTCCCACCATCGGGTGAAACTACAGGGGCCGGAGTAGATCGACTAGGACTACGGCTGACTGGAGCACCGCGAATATCACCTGTGCCAGGGTGAGTATGTGGAACATTTGTTTGTTCTGTTGAGGGCTGTGCATCTAAATGATGGGAATACGATTGGCCTGCCCTTTCATGTCGAGCAATTGGTTCTGCTAATACTTCTTTCATCTGCTGAAATAGGCCTTTCCTTGGCCGACGTGTATACGTCACATCCCCTTTAGGTGACATCTATATTATTTTAAAAACCCATACAACAGTTTACAAAACTAACATACATAATTGAAAAAAACCTTGCTAATTAATATTGCCCGCACCACTTTGAAGTTCTACTTAGTATTTACATATATATTAAAAGTTATTCCACGTTCACACTACATTTTATAAGTTAAAATGTTTACATTATTGTCAATGGACTATATCGTCCTCTATTTCTGTCTCTGATTCGCCACTATCAGTATTCCCAGATTTAAATAAATTTTCTTCATCACTTCCTTCAACGGACTCCTCATTGTCAAATTCATCGTCATGTTGCAAAGTTTCTTCCCTGATTGACATGTCTTCCTCTACTTCTTCCCATACTTCTGTTTCAGCTAAATTGTCGATTGGGTCATCCATAATAATGGGAGACGTGTTCACACCGGCCAATAATTCTTCCTGAAATGCATCTTCGACATCATTTACATTATTATGAACAATGCGTCGAGGTTTTATTTTCAAAACCGCTAACCAACCCGTTTTTCACGTGACTTTGTTAGGTACGGGGTGTAGTACACTTGATCTGCTTGGGATGCAAGAATGAACGGGTCAAATTTCCTATATTGGCGCCCATCACGAACCTCAACTATACCATATTGTTTATGAACCCAAGTGCCACGATCTGGAGTAAGGTCAAACTAAGCGCACCGAAACAATACAACTTTTTTGTATGGCCAGCCAGGATATTCAAGTTGAATGATTTCTTCTAACACCCCATAAAAATCACATTCAACCTCACTTAATCCTGAAGTCCTTATACATACTCCATTGTTATATGCTGCTTTGTTGCGACCCCAGTCACTAATGTGGAACTTGTACCCATTTATGAAGTAAACAGACCAACTCTCAACATGACGGGATGACCCGCATGCAACATCCCACAGGAAACGGTACGTGATAGTGTTACGCACATCATTCACCTAGTTTTACATAGTGATACTATGAATATGTGTTACCCTTCAAATGCAAAATATGGGCTAAATTTAAGTGTAGAAAACTTACATAGTTTCTAAGCCATGTCTCAAAGTTATTCTCAATGTAGACATCCAGGTCTGACATCTGTATATTGGGTTCATGCATACACACTTCATCAACAAACAAACTACAAGATATAGAAAGAGGTCGATGGAGCATAAACTTCATAAGTTTAGTATAAAACAATAAAAGTAGTATTATTTGATAGAGTTTATAAAGAAAATATGTGTTATTTCACTTACTTGAGGTACGGCTTCACCTCCTTATAATTCAGTAACACATATGCAGTAGCGACCCTAAATTCATTGTCATCAAGATATCGATATCTTGATACACCATATGGACGACCCGGGTATCTAAAGATAAACCACACCGATTCATCATATGGTCTTTGTCCGCCATCATCATTACGAGGTACTCTAGTTGCCATATGTGGAATATGGGATTCAAAGTAGTGAGAGCAAAATGTAGAGGTTTCCTAAATTAGATATGCTTCATAAATTGAACCCTCAACATGAGCCTTATTTGATACTTTCATTTTGAGGTCATGCATACAATGCTAAAATTTGTACATCCACCTATATTGAACGGGGCCTCCAACCCTTGCTTCGTAAGGTAGGTGCACCGGCAAATGTTCCATAAAATCAAAAAAACCCGGTGGAAAAATTCTTTCCAACTTACAAAGTATGATAGGAATATTGGCTTCCAAATCAACCATGTGATTAACATCTAACTCTGGAGAGCATAAATCTCGGAAGAATTGGCTTAACTCGGTCAACGGTTTCCAAATATTTTCAGGAATTGCTTCAAGTGCAATTGGGAGGAGCCTCTGCATCATTACATGACAATCATGGATTTTCATACCAGACATCTGACTTACATTATTATCAACACACCTCCCAAGGTTCGATGCATATCCGTCTGGAAGTTTAAGTGTTTTAACCCAATTCAGCACATCAGATCTCTGATGTCTGTTTAGTGCAAAAGTGGCTTTGGGTTTAAATGCTCGGTCGTCACCTTGAGGAATTAAATTTAGCTCTGATCGACTACACAGAATCTCAAGATCCTTACAAGCCTTCACGTTGTCCCTAGTTTTATTTGACACATCCATCACTGTATTCCATATATTGTCAAAAACATTCTTTTTAATATGCATAACATCCAAATTATGGCGGATTAAATTACTCTTCCAATACGGCAACTCCCAGAAAATACTTCGTTTTGTCCAATTATGAGTTCTGCCATAACTTGGTATGGTTACAACCTGTCCATTGTCAACTACAAAAGGAAAATGTGAGATACGTTCAAATATTGTTTCAGGCGGTAGACACTCAAAAGGAAACAATTTCTCAACTTTTCCTTTCTTAAAGGTGACTCTGTTTCTTTTATATGGGTGATCCAACTCGAGAAATTGCCGATGACAATCAAAGAATGAAGTCTTCCTCCCGTGCTCAAGTTGGAAGGCTTTACTAGCATCCATGCAAATAGGGCAAGATAACCTCCCATGAGTCATCCATCCTGACAACATCCCATAAGCCGGGAAGTCATTTATGGTCCACAAAACCGAAGCTTGGTGCTGAAAATTTTGTTTAAGTGAAACATCCCATGTTTTGACCCCATCCTCCCATAGCTGCTTCAATTCATGAATAAGAGGTTGTAAATACACATCAATATTCTGACGTGGACTTCGAGGGCCAGATATCAATGCAGTAAAAAACATATATGGTTTCTTCATACACATCCACGGAGGCAAATTATACGGAGTAACAATGACAGGCCAAGTTGAGTACTGTTTACCAGAGTTTCCAAAAGGCACAAAGCCATCAGAACAAACTCCAAGGCGAACATTTCGGGCATCCGCCGCAAACCATGGGTACGTGGAATCAAAATATTTCAATGCTTCCCTATCTGAAGGATGTTTTAAAACATTTGGGTAGGATCGATGCTCACTGTGCCACCTCATGTGCTCTGCAGTTGAAAGTGAAGCATATAGTCGCTGAATGCGAAGAGTGAGTGGTAAATAGTGCATAGTCTTTCTTGCTCTATCCTTACCCCGCCCAAATTTTCTCGGTTTAAACCGAGATTCACCACAAAACTTGCATTGTGAACCATCTTCATCATTATTCCAAAACAACATGCAGTCGTTAACACAAGCATCAATTTTAAGATGGGCAAGGCCTAGTTGTGAAACTAATTTCTTCGTCTCATACCAATTGGATGGCATCTTGCTGTTACTTGGCTGTGTCTCTTTGATCAAAGCCGCGATACCATCATAACACCATCTTGGTATGTGATATTTTGCTTTAAGGTTTAACAAACGAACTGCAGTAGAAAGCTCAGAATGCTAATCACATCCATCCCAAAGAGATGTAGTAGCGAAGTACAGTAAATCAGAAAACCTTCTAAAACCTTCATTAGGTTGTTCATCCACTTCAGTGAAATTCTGATGGGAACTTGGTCGCACTGCAGTAAATATCATTCGAGCATATGGGTTCACATTTGAACTGTACTCAGCATGCTCATACCAATCACAATTATCAAACGGCTGATGCGGAGGCTCATTAAATGGCTCTCCATGAACTGTCCAGTTGGTGTAATAAGGCATGAAATCCCATTTGTATAGATGAACTCTAACGTTATCACAATCCTTAAACCTCAAATTTTTACATCTCCTACACGGGCAACGTATTTTGTTTCCATCCATGTGCCCTGGGTTACTACAGGCAAATGTTATGAACTGCTCAATCCCTCTCTCCCACTCCTCTTTGTACCCAACTCGACCAGGTAAATAACGACTATTATACATCCAACTATGTTCTTGTTCCATGGAGTCCTACCAATGGAAATTATATATTTACCTTTATGACGTATACGAAAGCATGAACACATAAAATTAATTTCGTAAATTAAATCATATAAAAAATTAAATCCACGAATCGCATGTATAGTTAGCCAACATCGTATGAGTAATTGCATGCATTAATATTTCACTTAATCTAAACAATGTCAGTTAAAACAAACCAAGTGTATTTACTATTTAAGGTTTAGGTAAGGTTAACAGTACTTATGTTTTTATTTAAGGTTTACTGTTACTATTTAATAGGATGTGCTTCTCAATATTTTATCCATATAAGTATTATTATAATTAGTATTCGTATTACTAATACTACTACCACAACTATTATTATTATTATTATTATTATTATTATTATTATTATTATATATTCTACTACTACTCTTATTATTATTATTACTATTGTTATTATTCTACTAATACTCTTAGAATTACTGATGGCAGAGGGTTAGGCCTCCGCCGACCACTAGGGCGGACCATGGTGGTAGTATTGTCCCTTTGAACGGCGCATTAACGGGCGGCGCGGAGCCTTGAACCCGAGACCGCAGGGATTTACACCCCCTCAGGGGGTCCTAGTGGTTAGACGCGACCCCCCCTGAGGGGGTGTAAATCCCTGCGGTCTCGGGTTCAAGGCTCCGCGCCGCCCGTTAATGCGCCGTTCAAAGGGACAATACTACCACCATGGTCCGCCCTAGTGGTCGGCGGAGACCTAACCCTCTGCCATCAATTACTATCCTTCTACTACTCTTACTATAATAATTTTTAATTTTAAGTATTAGTATTCTTACTAATACTACTACTATTATTATTATTATTATTATTATTATTATTACTACAACTACTACTACAACTATTACTACTAATACTACTACTTACATATTGTTCCTATTATTATTATTATTATTATTATTACTCTTTTTGGATTTATTATTAGTATAATTATAAAAATATTAATTATTATTATTACTATTACTTTACTACTACTCGTAGTATAATAATTATTATTTCAATTATTAAATATTATTATTATTATTATAATTTTTATTATTATTGACATATATTATATTCAAGGTCAAACTTATTTAAATAGAAATATTTTGTACCTTTATATTAATTCCAATTCTTAAAACATTGTAACAATAAATCCAATTACACATTGTTAGTTAAACAAAATATATTACCTAAAAAATTGACTTCAAACTAAAGATTTCATATTTTTAAATATACTACCTAAAAAATTTACTTAAAACACATAATTTCCTATTTATAACTATATTAACCAATTTCACACATAAATATACTACCTCACCAATGGACTTAAAACTAATTATTTCCTATTTGTAAATATACTAACCAATTTCACACATAAATTTACTACCTAAAAAATTTACTTAAAACTAATAATTTACTATTATTAAATATACTAACTAATTTCAGACATAATTCTACTACATAAACAATTTACTTAAACCTAATTATTTCCTATTTTTAAATATACTAACTAATTTCATAGATAAATATACTACCTAAACAATGTACTTAAAACTAATTAATTCCTATTTTTAATTATTCCAACTAATTTGAGAGATAATTATACTACCTAAACAATTTACTTAAATCTAAATTATTTCCTATTTTTAAATATACGAAATAATTTCACACATAAATATAGTACCTAAAAAATTTACTTAAAACTAATTATTTACTATTTTTAATTATACTAAATAATTTCACACATAAATATACTACCTAAACAATTTACTTAAAACTAATAATTTCCTATTTTATAATTAATCCCGAAAATAAGAAAAAATGTAAGAAAATGGACATAAATTTGAAATTGTAATGGGTAACCTAAATGCTTTACATCCAACCATCAACAACACCAAATCACATATATTTCACATATTTCAAACCAAATTAACATGTAATAATCCGGATTATGCGTATTTTTTGGGGAAAAAAAATTAAAAATACGTATTAAACCAACTTACCTCAAATCCGAAAGTTTACTTCATTCAAATGCGTGGAAATAACTTCAAATTTGCCACAACAACCAAAATCTTCAACCCATTATCAACAAAGAACATCAAAGAATGAAAATCCAAAAAAAAATCGAAAAAAACTAAAAAAAAAAACCAAACTAACCTACAGATCAAGGCAAACAACACCAGATCCACATAGAAATGAGTTTGACAAAGCTGATTCTACCCTTCATCCAAGATACGAACGTGATGTGTGTGCCTGTGTGATGAAGGAAAGTGAAGAGAGAAGACAGACTCAAGCTCTGTTGAGGAAGAAGATGACTGTTGGGGGGGGGGGGGGGGGTAACTTTAAATTAGAGCCGTTGGAACTAAAATTCAAAACGCATCGTTTTATTAAATGAAATTCCAACGGTTCAAGCCGTTGGTAATATTAACATGCCTTTAATTTTTCCAACGGCCTAAGCCATTGAAAACCATAATAATTCAAAAATTATATGCTACAATTTTTCCATCGGCTAAAGCCGTTGGAAATAAACAAGAATTAATTCATGAATTACTGAAAATACTTCCAACGGTTAAAACCATTGGAAAATTTACAAAATTTAATGTCCATGTCAACATATATTTTCCAATGGCTAAAGCCATTGGAAATACTAACAACAATAAATTCGTAAATCATATTCCAACGGCTAAAACCGTTGGAACAATTTGATCTAATTTCCCCTAAAACATTATATTTTTCCAACGGCTCAAGCCATTGGAAATATTATCCATTAATTTGGAAAATTTAATTCAATTTGCCCCTCATACTATATATTTTTCCAATGCCTTTGGCCGTTGGAAATAGGCTCTATTTTAATTTGTGAAAATTTCCATTAATTTTCCCCCATACACTATTTTTTTCCAATGGCTAAAGCCATTGGAAATATTATCCACTTTAATTTGGAAAAAATTGTATCAATTTACCCTTCTACTATATTTTTTTCCAATGGCTAATTATCCACTTTAATTTGGAAAAATTTAGATTAATTTTCACTTATATATATTTTTCAACGGCTATAACCATTGGAAATATTATATATATACCTTCTATATTTATGGCGTGATAGTTCCAACGGCTAAGCCGTTGGAAAAGGTTTTCTCTTACCTCCAACAGTTTTGGCAGTTAGAAATTTCCAACGATTAGGCCGTTGGAAATCAAGGCAGTTGGAAAATTATATTTTTTTAGTAGTGTTAATAAAACCCTAAGATGAATTTAGCATAATTATCTAGAATCTTTAAAATTTAAAATGAAAACAAATATAAATAAATTTAATATTCATATCTGGGTGATTTAGTAGGATTTATGGTTTAGATCAATAATTATTTAAAATCTTCAAAATAAAATTAATTAAAAATAAGTTAAATTAAAAGGTCCATATCTAGGGGTCCGTTAGAATCCATGATTTTGAAAATATTTAAATGTATATAAAACAATTAAAATTTTTTAGTAGTTGTTAAAGGTCTATATCCGGATGGTTTGATTAGAATTCGTAGTTTGAAAATTTATTTTAAAGCAAGCAAAAAAATTTTAGATAAAATTAAGGTGTCAATTTTTTGGTACTATAATAAGGTTATTTTAGTATAACCATACTCCCGAATCCATCAAATACTCATAATCCATTTTCATGTGTCGAATCAACCTAATTGCAAATAGATTTGTGGCACCTCCTAAAGTATGTTGCTACAAAAAGTATTGTTGAAGGCATTTTTACAATACTCGTTACGTGATGTTTATTCTTTCATCTAACCTTAACAAGTTTTGACTACTATTCTCTATGTTTTTTACTATTGTTCTATACATTTATTAATTAAAAACAAATATCTCTCTTTTTGGTGCGCTAGTCCCTAATTTCCACCTTCCATATTCTCTTGCCGCGTCATATGTCTTTCTAGGATACCACCATACTTGACGGTTATATAATGGCAAATTTGCAAACCGAACGAGGTTGTTCCTTTACCATGGCTTAGGTTTACTCCTAAATATTAGTATTTTCTTTCTGTACTCAGATCATCACTACAAGTGTATAGAAAGAAAGATGTATTATTCCATAAAAGGAAAGATGCATTATCATATTCTTTGACTTAAATTTATTTATATTATTGTTAGAAAAAATTTTAAAAAATATTAATTTAGAAACTCTAGGTCTTTATTTATCATTTATATATATAAATCTTTCATTTATATACTAAAATGATAAAACTAAAAAATTTTAGATTAATTGTTGAATAGTGAGTGTTGCAAAGAACATAAGACATATGAAATACTAGTTAAAAGGAAGAGGCATGATAGTTTTTTTGGGACTTGAAGGACAGCCGAACCAGTTGTTTGTGGAATGATATAGGGAGTGGGAAGATTGGAGTCAAACTTTAGATTTCTTTAATGTCCTCCAACACTACTTGTTTGGCATAGTTTAATGGGTTTTCACACTAGCACAACTAATGTGTCCCGCGTGTTTTTCCATGGGCCAATAATGGGGCCATGTTTTTTGTTCCATTAATGCCCCTAGAATTCCATGTTATTACAATCAACTAAAGAGATCAATACATGTCAACTGGTTTGTGGTAAGTTATTCAACTTTAAGAGGCATTTGTCTGGTGCACATGTATGGATTTAAAAGCCAGCCACAAAAGCGTGTTAACACTTACTTATTAAAGCTAAATGATCTGCCCCTAGTTATTGTGCCAATACACAAAGACAAATATTAGCACTTGTTACTGTCTCATTGGCATTTTCCAAAAAAGGAAAAAAAAAATCACTCCAAATTAAATGACACTCTTTTACCTTTATGCATCTTCTTTCACTTTTACTTCTAGTTATACACACACATGTAAGGGTAAAAAATGAATAAATAGCTCAAATTTTGATCAAGGTTAACTTGGTTTACAACTCGTCTGTAACTCGTTTAAATTATTATCAAGCCAAGTTCAAACAAAATTTTAAACTTGATATACAATTCAAATAAACCTTGATTTACTCAATTTTTCTTGACTTGATTTTAGTTTTTTTTTTTAAATTTAAGCAAATGGCTCGAGTTCAATTAAAGCTAGGTCAGATAAAAACTCGTTCATGGCCCATTCATATTTTTTTCAATCCAAACATGAATGAAACATCCAACTCAATAGAAATTTTAAGTTGAACATGATCAGTCTACTATTCGGTTCAATTCGTTTTCAACCATACACACACCTACATGGTATTACATTGTTAATTTTTTTAAAAAAAGATAAAAATGTCAAATCATTAATTTGTGTGTTATGGAATAGCTAGGTGCATTGAGCTTTGGAGGATTTCTTTTTCCAAGTGATACCCAAAATATGTTATATTACTAGCTGCAAAGTTTAAAGAGAGAGAGAACGGGCGACACCCAGTTTAACAACAATGTTGATAAATCATGATACTATGGTTAGGAACAATTTTGGTACCTATAAAAGTTGCTACTTGCTAGTAAGGGAAGCTTTAAATGGAAGTTTGAAGGATTGGATCACCATAGTTATCAAAGTTTCGCTTGTTCCATGGGTAAAATTCATCGGGGTACCCTATCTTATTTTTGTGTTCTAAATGGGTACTAGAACTTTACTTTTGTCCTATTGAACTATATAAACTCATATATCACATCTTCATGAGGTACTTTTTATCAATTTAAATGCTAAATCGGATAAAAAATGTTGACATGACATTAAATAACACTAAAATAAATCTTGGGTTCTCGAACATTTTAACCTTTAAACTTCCAAAAAACGTAGATCTCACTATTAATAAACATAAGATTCAATAAGCTTGTCGACTGGTGGATAATGAGGTAGAAGGCACAATGGAAAAGGCCGGTGAAGCAGGATATTCCCATCCACAACCATTGCCACCACCCTGAGCTTTTCCCACTGCCTCTCCATTAAAAAAACCAAATGAGCTGGAGAAGTGGTTGTTGTCCACAGCCGGCATCAGGTCACCATCCATCATTGATTCAATCAACTCTAAGAATCAATGCATCGATAAGGATAGGCTTCTCAATCGATTATCAGAGGCAGTCAAATGATCCAGTGGCTCACCTTCCTCATCCATTTTAAAGGTGAAAGTCAAATAAAAAAAGTCAACTTCAAGTAAAACCCACTTGAATTATACCTACATTTTTCCTAAATATGAAACCTAAAATCAACCTAGCTGTCAAGCAAAATTGACCCAAACACCGAATAAGTGGGGTTTGGGTTAATAAAATTGGATCAACCCATTTTGTTTGCCAAAAAAATTTTCTTGTAGCTGCTTGGAATAAAGAAACTTTTGCTTGAAGCAAGAAATTAGCCACATATAGTTCAACAAACATGTAACATAAACCATCCTCAACAAACATAAAAAAAAATCTAAATAGACCAAATCCAAGTTTGAAGTTGTTACATGGCTACATTTGCCATGATACATCATCACACATAACATAAACAAATTCACATGTCTTATAGGTCTTAGAAACTGAAAAAATACACATAACAAGCAAAGAAAACCACTAGTCACAGTAGTCCTTCAACAGCTAAAGCATCCAACCATCAAGCAAACTCAATATCAATAACTCCATGTGCTTGGGCAATGCCTTATAGCTTTCAAAAAACAAAGACAATAGAAAAGAATCACAAAATTCATAATTAAGACCAAACATTTATCTTAAATATAAGTGAAATAAAATAAGCTAACCTTGCTTCATCTTTTCAATTGTAGCTAATTGCTCCTTAAAGTTCAGCTTCTCCTTGTTTTCTCATAGCCACCCCTATGCATAAATGAGTGCTTAAACTATCTTTGGCGATAATGAACTCCTAAAAGGATTAAGCATTCGACCTTCAATGTTTAATGCTGATGTCTAAAGCAATGGTAAATACCAAAATAGCCAAAAACATCATGAGCAATGGCTGAAAGGATTAGGGAACCGAGAACTATTGACCTCCACCATTTTAGAACATTGAAATCATCATCACCATCCTCCAAATTCTCTTCCAAACACTTGACTATACCATCCTCCAAATTCTCTTCCAAACACTTGACTAATTCACTCTTTATTTGTATGCCATTTACTGCTTTGAGTTGTTTTCCCTAATTCTTCAAGAGGGCCCTTGACTTAGATAGGCATTCCAAGTTTACAAAAACTCCACTATTAGCTTGATCACTTTGATCTAGTTGCTCAACTGAGTTTGAGCACCTCACTTTGTACTCATCAAATAACTATTGTAATGTCACCCTCACCATTTGAGCAAGTGTATCAGGCACTTTTTTAGCATACATCTTCCTTATCCCAAAAGTCTATATAATCCATCTTACCTTGTGGATCAAGCACAATCGCAATAAAAAAACCATCATATTCATGTTTTCAGTGTCCCCCCAATTCTTATCACATTTTTTTTTATCTTTAAACACATAATAAAGAAACCCTTATTAAAACCAAGTCCTACTCTCTCAACAGCATATCCATATTACTAATCTCATGAAAATAAGTATTGGTAGTGATATACAATGAACTAGAGACACGCTTAGTTAACTTGTAAAGAAAACAAAGACACAACAAATGCCCCTAAACCCTAAACAAATAAAAAAAACTCAGCCACATTCTTCTGTCAAGTTTCAATGAAGCAACTAAGCGAGTAAGTACAATGGAACTAGGAAAATAGAGCAATTACCTGGGTAAGGCCGATTTACGAGTTTGTCCACCCGAGACCTGTAAGAGGAAAAGTCGATCAAGTAGGCGGTAGATTAGGTGTGCAAGGGGGCAATGCGGCAAGACCAGTCAGCTTCATCATGTGAGCTCCTTTATCATTGTTAGGTAGTAAGACAGAAAATTGAGAGAAGAGAAAGAAAGATTAACAAAGAGTGACTTAGGTGAATTAGGGATTTAGGAGGGTCAGCTGGTCAAAGGCGTAGTAAAATAGGCTAGGCTGGTTACTAATTAAATTAACTAGGTTGGGTTTGAGACTTGGGACTTAGTTGGACTACACTAAGGAGTAGGGATAGAGAGGACTAGGTTGGTTTAGGAAGAAGAGGGGGTGGGTGGGCTGGGCCCAACTGAGTTGGGTTAGTCAGATTTTACTTAAATTAAACTGACTTCCAGAAACTAACATCGAGTCGGGTTGGGTTGAGTTAAAATGCATTTTTTTCCTCTTAAACCTGACCAAAACCTTTTTTTTTTTGTGGTCAAAAATTGGGCTACGGGTTATTCCTTCACCTCTAGTTCTTTCCCTCATCGTTGTGTTGAACCTAGGAATTGAGAGCAACAAATCGAGGTGGATTTGGTGACAACGATTGGGCTTGTGGACTAAGTTAGGTTTCTCAAAACGTATACACCCTTCTCTCTGAGTTTTTATTTTGGGTTTGTTCATTGCCAATTTTTGTTTTCAACAGTGCTGAATAAATCTTGGATGTCACTGAACAGATCTACAAAACAATGAAGATGATGTGAATCTTGTGGTGTAGGTAAAACCAATCTGTTTTTTGTGCGGGCTAATGGCATCATGGCAAGAATTGGTAATCAACAGTGAAAGTTGGCATGGTGGAGGCTAGGTGTCAACGGCAAAGATGGATGGTGAGCAGTGACAACAAGGCACTGTGGCTGGTACAGGTGAATTAAAGCAAATTTGATTTTAATGAATGTTTAAGAGTTATAATTAGTGATTAGAAAAGTTTAAGGACTAAAGTTGTTATTTTAGGATTATTTTAGTGTTATTTATTATCATGTTAACATTTTCTATCTGAGTTAATAGTGAAATCAATGGAAAGTATTCAATTAGAATGTACCATATAAGTTTATATAGCTTGATGGGACTAATATAAAGTTTTGGTAATTGGTACTCATTTAAAAAATGAAAGTAAGATAAGGCCCCATCGATATACTTTACCCTTTTTCTCATATATGCTAATAGAAATTATTGATAGACAACAAAAGAAAAATAATACTATCTAGATTTATTTCACCAGAAATTCAAACAATGTAAAAAGTACTGACAACCGCATTATAGTCATAGAACCGCAGAGACAAAGATCTAGCGGTGGCCGAATACACGTGCCATGATTTTGGACTTAATCGTAATAAAACCTTAGTTTGCAGTAATTAGGAGTGCTAATTAAGAACAAATTAATTAATGAAAATTTTTTACAAAATAAACATGTGAAAGTAGAATTATAAGATAGTGTGCGAGCACGTGAATGTTGTTCGCGACGTTTATTGTTCCTAAAGTTGTAAATGAATAAAATCTTTGGTAGAAGTTTATTTATATTCATTTATTAAGATAAATGAACATAAACACAATTTTGTGTTTATTTATTTAAACAAAATGAACACAAACAAGCTCATATATGTTCATTCATTTATATTCATGAGCAGTTTGATTATTATTTATTTATGTATGTTTGTTTATTTATTTATTTATTTATTTACTAATTTATTATTCATATTAACATACATACCTATTTATGTCTACGTAAATTATCCACATGTAATCCTCATTCCTTTTTAAGTTTAGGTTTTCATTGGTCACTTAGACCAAAGTGATGTTTGTATTTATGTATGTGTTCGTTTATTCAAGTTTGTTTATTGGGTAAATTGCACCCATGACCCTTAACCTTTTATTATTGTCCTGTTTTGGACCATAACTTCAAAATCTCTTATGGGACGTCCTCAACCTTAATTTTTTATTTCATTTTAGACTAGCTTGGGGCAATTGGCTATATGGCACAATGAATCACCAGCTATATATGTTTGAAATTGGCCACATAAAAAAATTAAGGTCTATGTTACAAAAAAAAAAAAAGAAGGAATTTATGGCCTATATAGGTTAGCCCACATCTCTCCTTTCTCCTCCCTCCCTTGTTGCCTATGGTCACTGCCTCATCCACAGCTGCTCTTCCCTGTGTTCTCGATTTTGCCGCAAGCCAGCCGTCCCTTCGTGCTCACCTTCACCAATTGTGATAATCATGAGATTCAGAAAAATGAAATTGAAGATGGGCCTAAGAGATTCGTGGAGGCAGGAGGGTTCACAAAAATTGCAAGCCTCATTATTCCCACCTTAATTGCTTGCCTTCCATGGCAACCGCCACCACTTCTTTCTTCTTTTTCCTTTTCTTGGTCTCTACTCCCCGTTTAATCTCCACGTTTGATGATTCATTGATCAACATGCCGTCTGCCTAAGAGATTCATAAATAGCATTTTCTATTGGTATTTTCGATCGTGCCTTCAATATTGCTGGGTTGGACGGCATCTTCACAGTAGTAAAAAATAGAATAAAGAAAGCAAGAAATTGGCGGATGTGAAGGAGGGGAGAAGGAGCGACAGCTTTGGAGGATGTTACAATAATGGTAAATCAACAGCTGGACAATAGGGACGATTTGCTAACTGCTCCTCCCTCTGATTTGTGTTGTCGACAGCATAAACAAGCGACGAACAAGGCAAGATGAAGAGATGATGGTAGGACAGGATTGACGAAATCTCACCAGATTGATGGTTGCAATTGGGTGATCCAATTTATGGAAGGGGATTGATGGATGAAAGAACAAGTAGAATGAGGGGAGGAGGGGCAGCAGATGAGGCCAAGGCTGGAGGTGGAGAAGGAGGAAAGATGTGGGCTAACCCATATACGCACTAAATTTCTTCATTTTTTGCAACATAGACCCTAAATTTCTAATGTTGCCAATTTCAAGCATTTATAGCTATTGATTCATTGCACCATGTGACCAATTGCCCAAAGTTGGCATGCCACGTGTTAAGTTCCATTATTTTTAATACTTCATATTCTTCAAAGGTCTAAAATGGAACACGAAATTAAGGTTGAAGACGTTGTATGCAAGGTTTTGTGGTTATGGTCTAAATTAGCACAATAATAAAAGGTTAGAGGCTATAAGTATAATTTACCCTTTATTTATTTATATTCATTTAAATTATTCATGAACTTATTTATATACATTGTTCATAAATGCATTCATTTATTTTTATTCACAATCATATTCACTTATTTGGTTCAAATAAACTAAAATAAATATAAACACCCCTTTTCACAAAACAAACAAACGAATATGAACAAGATTTATTCATATTCAGTCAAAACTTAAACGAATGAAGACAAATAACACTTATTTGTGTATGTTTCAATTCATTTACGATGCTAGTTGATCATCCTAAACGTACAGATATCCTTCTCTCGTTCTTTGAATCCTATTTATTTGTCTTTCCTCGGAATCCGAGAGAAATATGTCTTTTCAGGAAGATTTGGCATACTTTAAATCACAACTTACAACAGTGGGGCATAATCTGCTTTGGTAGGAATGGTACGCATATCCCAGATCCTATAGTTTGTCATTCTTCTAGGCGGCTGGGGACTTCAAATCGAAGTTGGCTGATTAACTTTGGGCTTTTAGCAATGTTAAATATTATTGTTATATGAGGCCTCAAATTCCGCATGGGAGAGGATGCGAGATTTATTACTTATATATATATATATATATATATATATAGTACTTCCTCTGTCTCGTTTTGGATAACATATTTTTTTTATTATGGAGATAAAGATACATGTAATTTATATTATTTTTTATTTTTATTTCTGAAGATAAAATAAAAGAAATTTTGTTTAGATTATGTGTAATAAGAGTTTAAATGAGAATCAAAAAAATAAAAAATTGTTCTTTTGGATTTTGTGAAGAAAGAACATAAATTGAGGTAATAAGATAAATTAGATATTGAAAACATTCTAAAAACAATTAACTCATTATTTTTAAGATAGTTCTAAAAACAATACTTATCATTTTTTTAGGAGAGAGGGAGTATCAAGTTGAACATATTTTCCCTCCAAATACTAGCTCATATAGTGCGATTAAGGCCCCGTTTGGGAACAACTTTTGTCATTAACATTAGAGTTTTTGATAAATTTTTTTATGGTTGAGATGAAAACGCTGAAACTAAAAATTAAAAGCTATCTTTGGATAGCTTTTTTAAAATTTTAATACTAACCACTGATACTAATGCGAAACAGGACCTAAGTGTTTCATTAACTTAGGTTATGACGTTAAACTTCACAAAATTTGTTCCTTATCGTTTAGGCGGCTCTCAAAAAAGTAAATAATAAATCAATATTAACTTTTCAGCATCTATTCAAATACTGAACTCTAAGATTTTAATAATTAAGCTGTTGGTACACTTTTAGCTATATATTTGCTTTATAAAATGAAAATGCGAAGGGTACGGTTGTCAGTCACATGCCCAAAGATTGCAGCGGCCAATGGCCATTGATCCGGTGCTACTTTCCGGTGGTCAATTAATTAGCAGACGAGCCCGCGCTGGAAATGATCTTTTTTTTTTTCTAGGTAATTAGAATTTAGAAATATCTATTCAAAATATAATGGCTACGAGATACAACACTGTTATATTGACCTCCTAGCCTCTACCATATCCACACCCCTCTACAGCCTTACCAGGCTAGGGGCGTAGCTAACGGGGCTTGAGGTGTGTCTTCCCCCTCTTACATTTTTCTTAATTATATATATTTTATGTATATTTAATAAATTATTTTAGAAAGTTAAATAGTTAAAAAATATATACAACATAATAGTAAAAAAAATCCTAACTTTAACTTTTTCATGTAAAAATTTATACCCGATATTAATGTATTAGCATCAATTTTTTACTTCCAGTCTTAAATCCAATTAGTTTTTTATTTTCTTACTATCAAATTGAAATTAGCTTATAATGTGAAGAAAAGGTAGGTGGTCATATTGTTTCACACATAAAAGTTACATAATTGGCTTTATTTTTTTGTGTAAGAAATCAAGATAAAAAGATCGCACAAAATAAAGAGAAAAAAAATTATGGTAATAAAGTCATGAAATATTAGTAGTAATTTTTATTTTTTTTATTTTTGTACTTGTATGTTTTATCAATTTTATCTAATGGGTTTAACGTTGATTTTTTTTTTTTTTGTACTTCAAATAGTACATAATATCTACTAACGCGCTAAAATAAAAAATCCCACATACACCATAACAATTTTTGTAAGGTGGAACTTGCAATTTCAATTTCTATATTTTCCACACCACTTATCACCCAATTTCGATGAGTTACTTTTTAAGATTATTTATTTGTTTATTTATCTTTTTATTTTTTATTATTGACTTTAGTGGAGTTCATGTCAAAATTGCTATATGATTTTGGAGATTGAAAGAAATTAGTAATTTAAATATTTTTAGTTGTAGGGCTTAAATTATAATTTTTAAAATACTTTTTTGTAATTTAAATAATTTTTATATAAAATTTTACATTAAAAATTTCTAAATCCCGTCTCCCCCAACCTAAAATCCTCTCTCCACCCTGCAATAGGCCAAATGACTGGGGATGACAAGCAATGAATTGGTGGATAATCTTCCAATTTGATTTATCCTAACCTTTCCTGCGTACATATAGGCAAAAAGGGTTCCCTATTTCGCTTGGCAACGCAATGACATGGCAATTATAAGGACCATCCTCAACTTGATATCTGGCACTTAAATGATAAATAAATTAAAACAGATAAAGCTGATGTGCTTGTTGACTACTTTTTCGTATATATATGCCCCAAACGAAAATACTATACTGTAAACAACCAATATCCAAAATTGGTAGCCAAGAAAAAAGGATCCTTATCCTTGTTGCTATATTTGTTAACATGCCGAATTCTAATAATTATCAACAGCCCTTTATTCTTAAGCCACAAAAACACTTACGCGCGGATGGCATACACACGTACGCACACAATGGTCCTTCGAATAATCAAATATTTTAAATAATTATAATAAACTGGAGGAAAAAAATAATGCTAGCTCAAAATTCCAGATAACCTTTCGCACGCATCACTTTGGCCTAATGCGTAAAGAGCTTCGATACCAAAAGTTTACTGCCGGTGCATTTGTAATTAATAGGCCTAAGTTAACTTGTTAAATGGTCTCAATTTTTAAAATAAATATGAAATTTTTTTTGAAGTTGTCTATATTTACGATCATTCACCCCTGGCAAATACACCATCGATTATCCACATCTGCCGTAAAATTCTCCTTCGGCCTCCATGCTTTAGCCTACCCACACCCGCCACACCTATCATTGAGCCTACTGTCACACGATCACGTCGTCAAATCTCTGCACCCACCAATCGCACCCTTTTGTTTTCATCCGACCTCCTGATCTTGCCATTCTGATCGCTTCTTCCCGATTCCGTCCAACCTCCTGATCTCACCTTTCCAATTGCGCCCTCCTAATCCCATTCAACCTTTTGATCTTGCCCTTCCAACCGCACCCTCCCTGATCCCATCCAACCTCCCGATCACAACCTTCAAATCTAGCCCTTCCTTCTATGATTGTAATCAATTACAATCACCCTTGGCCTCATTGGAGATTTGGCAGGGAAGTGACAGAGGTAGTGACAGGGTAGATGCCAAGGTCACCGGAAGCTAGGACAAGGAATCAGGTTTGGTTGCTAGGCGGCGGCGGCGCCTTGTGAAGAAAGAGAGTCAAGCATAGTGGGTGACTTGCCACCTGTAAATTGGGCTAACTTCAAGGGCAATTCGGAACTTGTTTGTATACTCACACCCAATAACACATTAACACACTCGTATTAACTTAAAACAAATCAGGCCTTAATAAGGGATCAAATTCCATCAGTGCATTGTGCTTCACTACACTGTCAAATTACAACTTAATTATAATATATTTATAGAGATGCTTATGAGTAAAAAAAAAAATTCTAGAAAAATCTTTGTTACTTCTTTCCTTTTATTTTTCAGTGCAGCCACAAAATATCCAGATTAGTATGTAAAAAATAATCTCCTTGTGATACTGTAGACTCAAGATAGCTAGCATGGAGTTAAATACTGTGATATACCGTGGTATACCACACGGTACCACAAGTAAGTAATACGTGGTATAAATATTTTTACATTTTGTCATTTTATCGCACGATATTCTGCATACCGCTCACTTTTTGTATATATTTTGCCTGAAAACAGCGGTATACTACAACTACCGTGAGGTACGTACGACAGTATTTTATGTTTTGGGATGCATGTGAGATTTTTTTTTTGCCATTTTACATCAAAATATCATAAATATATAAAACATTAAAATATAATTAATACACATATCATAAAATAAATATTTACTTTTATTTTTTTGGTTACTTTTCTTAGTTAACATAAAATTTTAATTGTTATTTTGAGTCACCTAGGAACTTAATGTGGTATTAGAAAATGTATTGTTATTATTAAAATATTATTTATGTATTGTTTATTTTGAATATATATATATATATATATATATATATATATATATATATATATATATCATTTTTTTATGTTTTTTTATTAAAAAAATATATTCTATTATATATATTTTATTTATATTTGAAACATTATGATGGGAAAACTTAGAATACATATAAAATGTACAAACAAATTATTAAATTTATATCATCTTAAAATAATATTTTAACATTTATTTTTTTGTGAAAACGGTAACAGTATGTGGTGCAATATATCATGCAATATACCTTAAAAATTCAGGATGTGGTATACCCAGTAGTAACGGTATTTAACACCTTAATAGTTAGGCACCTCTCTCATGCATGCAATTGTTCTTCATGCATAAGAGCCTACAATTAAATTGAACCCAGGATCCTTGCTTGAGATGTTTCCTCTCTTACTCGGAAAGGCTTGCATCAATAATTAATTCTGAATACATATAGATTTAGAATTTTCACAAAGCCCATTTATGTACAACCATTTTATCCTTATTTCTACCTCCCTTCAGTATGTAGTTTGTGACACCAGCTTGTATTTAATAGTATAACAAGTAAGGTTTTAAATCTTATATTGGATGTCATACCGTTTTTTCAATAATATGGTACGGTCTCGGGTACTAGTATTATGTTGATGGTACATCTCAAATGCACCTATTTATAATAAATTATATACAAAGGCAGGAGAATATACAAAAGCAATAACATTAGTAGTTAAACAAAAGCAATAAATGGAATCCAAGTTTTTATTCTGATTACATCCAAACAGAAGCATTATAAATGAACCCAAGTTTTTATTCTGGTTACATCCATTCACAAATAAAAAACTCAAGCGGAAACAAATCAAGCAATAACATTCAGCCACTTGAATTTAGGTTACTTAGATTTAGATTTTCGTTTTTTTTTGTTTGTTTTAAAGCTGTACCGTATGAGAACAGATACACAATCTGAGACGTTTCCAACCCATATTGTACCCTGTTTTTTCCGATACCAATACATACCGGCCGTACCAACCGGTACGATACTGTATTAAAAACCATGATAGCTAAGTGATGGTAATATCTGTGTACGGATACCTTGGAAGGAATAGCTCTTTCTTTTTTTTCCATAGTGAAAGAGTAACCTTTTTCCTTTCCCTTGTTGAGTGGGCATATATATGGAGGAGGGGAGGGAGATCGGAGAGGGACAGAGAGAAAGCGAACATTAACCAGTCCACTTTATCCCTTTTCTCGCACTCCCCCTCTCTGTTTTCCTTAACATTAAGCCCTTTTTTATTCTTTTCTCCCCAACGAAAATGGTAGCTCCGCCGTCTCTCTCTCCCCCCATTTTTTCTTATTTCGTTTTCAATCTACTCCTCTACAATTAGACCGGCCCTAGCTTCAACACCCCTCCCCCCCCTTTTTTTTTATTTCATTCCCTCTGTTCTTTTCTCTCTTTTTTTTTTTCCATTTAATTTGATTCCATCATCATATACAAATCAGTCTTGTTCGTTAGTTAGAGTGAGATGGGTGTTGGAGTTTCCGATCTGTCAACTCAGAAAAAGGTTTTGTTGAGGCAGCCTAGCTTGAGCGACATGCCGGAGAACTGTATTTCTTCTATTTTGATGTGCTTTGATCCGCCGGATATTTGTAAATTGGCCGGTCTGAACCGTTCCTTCCACGCCGCTTCGTTGGCCGACTTTGTGTGGGAGACCAAGCTGCCCTCCAACTACAGGTATCTTCTGACTAACGTGCTTGGCCTTGGAAGGGACAGCAGCTTGACCAAGAAAGAGATTTATGCCATTCTGTGTCGGCCCAACCGGTTCGACGGCGGCACAAAGGTAATGATTTTTCATTAGTTACTTGGCTATGACGAAACCGGAAGGACTGTTGGTGTCTCTGTTTATACTGTGGTTTAAATGTCTCATTCTCTGTCTGTGTCTGTATTGCTATAATATCAGGAGGTTTGGTTGGACAAGAGTAGCGGAAAAGTTTGCATGCTAATTTCGGCCAAGGCAATGAAGATAACGGGAATTGATGATCGGAGATATTGGAACTATATTCCCACCGACGAATCAAGGTACTTACCAAACACCCTACTTTATTTACTGTCACCTTGTCCAATTCGAGGACTAGATTGAAAATAGAATCTCTTTTTGAGGGCCAATCTTATTATTACTTCAGACCAAACACAAGGTAGTGGCTAGTTTAGTTGTCAGCCTTTAATTTTTAGGAGCTAAAATTGAAAATAGTTCCCCAATGTGACGCACGGGAAAGGGGAGGGAACAGATTTTTTTTTTTCTTCCTTTATGATTATGACTCTCTCATGTTCGCACGTATCAACAAAGGACAAGAAGCGGTGTGTAATGACCGAAAAGGACTTGCTAGGTCAAGTTAGATATCTTAGAAGGCTGGAAACTTGTTGTAAAATAAAATTTCTTTCATTTTTATTAGACTTTTTTTCCCCAATTACTTGTCTTCTTGGCAAAGTTTTTTTATTTTTCTTCTTCGGGTTAAGCTGATTCCTTGCTACAGATTGGTTATGACCTCAGCTGGGCAGAAATTTTGTCAATCTTAATTGGATTTGAAAATGGTAATTGAAATATAGTTTTAAAAAAAATGCTTCTTAATTAGGTTTCAAGTAGTGGCATATCTTCAACAAATCTGGTGGTTTGAAGTGGTTGGAGAAATAGAGTTCGAATTCCCACCGGGATCCTATAGCCTATTGTTCCGGCTGCACCAAGGCAAGGCCGCAAGGCGGTTCGGCCGCCGAGTCTGTAACATCGATCAGGTCCATGGCTGGAACATCAAGCCCGTCCGGTTCCAACTGTCGACATCAAACGGCCAATGCTTGTCATCGGAATGTTCCTTGTCGGAACCTGCTGGGATTTGGGTGCATTACCACGTGGGCAATTTTGTCATAGATAGGGCAGATTCACCAACCAAGATCAGATTTTGTATGATGCAGATCGACTGTACTCACACCAAAGGTGGTTTGTGCTTGGATTCGGTTTTAATATGTCCAAGTGAGTTTAGGGAGAGACTGAAGTAACGATCTCGAATGGGTCTTTTATTTATTTGGAAAAAATTTCTAGGCATAAGGCTGTACTATGTACAATAGATCAGGTAAGGCATTAGGATTTAGACGAAAGATGTGAATTGGGCTTGTTCTTATAAATTTGCATCTGAAGAATGTAAATATTCATCATGCCTTTCCTTTAGCGTGAAGAGGAAGGATTCGCTCTTATTTCCAAGGATATGGCAGGGTGAGTCTGATCAGATTTTGGTCAGATTATTCAAGCTTCGGCCTAATCGAGTTAGCATAAAATTGGGCTTAGGTTTGGTTATTTAGGTTCGGATTGAATTGATTTCGGTTTTAGATTGGGTTGAATTTGGTGTTTTTGGATTCAGGTTTAATGCAGATCAAGTCAATTTTAGTCTTAGGTAACTTTAGGCCTGGTTTTAGTCCAAACTCTGATTAACCTTTGAGTTTATTTGGATTACTAGTATATAAATTAAAATAACTGAATCGATTCAATTTTTTTTCTTTTTTTTTTGTTAAATTTTAAATTAAAGAATTTAATTTTTTTTGTGCGATTTAATTTAAGTTAATTTTTCTTTTCTTAGTATGTTTAATTAAAAAATTCATAAAAATGTTCTTCATTATAGTTTATTACATATTTATGTTATTTAATATTATTGGTAACACTTTATAATACTTAACTATTTTTCTAGACCTATACCCTTTAGCTATCATTGTACATGTCATTCAGACCCTCACTCAGCTATCATCCAGACACATATTGCAATAATTTTTCAATGTTCCTATTTCAATGAATTTTCTATGAAATTGCTATAAAATGCAACTCTAGTTTACTATTAGTTGCTAAAGTATAAAATTTTAAAAATTTTGGGTGAAAACACAAAGATTTCAAAAGTTCAGGGACCTGTTATAATTATTATGGGTGACAAGAATAAATTTTTTTAAAATTTAGGTATCTTATTGCACAATACTTGGACGTTTGGAGATGAATGTTATAATTTTGGCAATGACCTACCAAGATCATTAAACTTGCTAAATATAGAAGTGACTTGTTTTGAAATAACACAATTATAGGACTTACTAAACATAAAAGTCTCTTCTCCATATATGAGACTTATAAAACATAGAAGTCTTCAAACAATAAAAGTTACTAAATATAGAAATCTCCTTTTAAAATATAAAAATTATTAAACATGAAAGTCTAAACAAAAAAAAATTTACTAATTATGAAAGTCACCCTCCAAAATATGAGCCCAAAAATTGAAAGTTATTAAATATGGGAACTCTTATATATGATACTTATTAAATATAGTAGATAATGAAAGAGGAAAGTTAAGGTTTAAGATAAGGGGTTCAGATCAATAGTAAGTTTGGATCATTTCGGGTTCGGATTAATTCGTACCTTATGTCGTTTCGGGTTTATACATTTTGGATTCAAGTTCAAGTCAAGTTAGATACATTCAGGTTCGAGTCATTAACCTTTTTTGTTAAATTAGGTGTGATTAGACTTAAGTTCGTATGAATCAGACCAGTTCTTCAGGTTAAGCCTAATGTTGTCATCTCTACTTATTTAAGTAACTTAACTTTTTTTGATCTTTTTACTTTCATGCACTTTCTCTCCGCATCGACCCACTTTTGGGGCATCAATTAGTAACGCAGCGAAATTATTAGTTTTAATTTAAATAGATGGACTTTGTTTGTGGGAGGGAATAGAACAGGTCTCCAGTGGGTCAAGTGATGTTTCGAGCCTTGGATCCCACCTTTTTCTTTGTTTGGATCTGCAGCCACTTTGGCATTCTTATCCACACCACATAGAATGAGGGAAGTTGTAATAAGAAAGTGGACTACTATTCTGTGCTTTTCCTAGGATTGCAATCATTAGTTGCCGAATTCTCTTTTCAGATTTTATGTTAATTTCAGATTCCAGAGGGTAAAAAAACCATGGCATATCCATAAATATTACTCCTCCGTTTCACATTAATTAATTCTTTTATTTTTTTATTAATATTTAACTTAAATATATTTATATTAATATATTTTTAAAAAATATTTTAAAAATAATATTTAGAAACTATAATTTTTAAAATTTTACTTTTATATAAAATAGCCATATTTTTATAATAAATTTTAAAAGAAATAAAATCATAACTTAATTGCTGTAAATAATCAAGAGTTTTTGTAAATGGGGGAGAGTAGCATTAATTACAAGGTAAAGAAATTGATAAAAGTGTGCAAAAGATAACTTTAAGATTAAATGTTTAAATTCTCAGAAGTGCTAGTTAGCATTTGCTGAGGTAAAAGTGAGGCAATCAAATACAAAGAAATCCAATAAACAGCCATAATCCATGTAAATCTCTCCGGCCAAGTAACGACTAACGAGTGTACGTAATATTTTGATAGGCAAAAGCTGGCAATTTACCTACTAAAGCATTTTTTTTTTTTATGCAATAGGTCACTATTGTTTTCGAAGTAGACAAGTAACTCACGGGACAAATTACGCATTAAATGACGTTAATGATTAGGCATTCCAGTTTGATTCCAGTTTCGCTTGTTTTAATTTAAAATGAAGTAATTTAGGATTAAAGTCTAACATAAGCTCTAACAAATTAAATTGATTTATTCCTTAAATATTATAAGTAAACAATTAGCGCAACCAATGATAAGACTTTTTGCTACGCATACATCACCAAACAATTTTTTTTTTCCTTTTCCCATGGGGGCGAACAGGTAATTAATTTTCCAACGGCCAAGCCGTTGGAAACAATTTTCCCTTTTTACCAACGGCTTATTATGTTGGTATTTTCCAACGGCTAGGCCGTTGGAAATGAATGCGTTGGAAACTTCCTTTTTTAGTAGTGATTATATCTATATATATTTATCTTTTAATACAAACATTTATAGTATAAAATAAGTGTGAACACATTAAACATAGTATCTCCATAATTGGAGATATATACAAATTCAATATATAAAGAAAGTGAGGGTTACCTGTATCTTCAATAGGGATAAAATCCACTAATAGTCCGTTAGCTTATTTTTTTTTTATCTTAAACAAGTACCCTATTTTAATGTTGTTCTATTGAAGTACCTTAACTCATTTATCACATCCCAATTAGGTCTTTTCCATCAATTTCAGTTTTAAATTATATGAAAATTACTAATGTGGTATTAATTAAGACTAAAATAAATATAAAACAATAATTTTCATCCTCAAAAATTAAAAATTTCCAATTAATTATTCTAAACCTTAAATTTTTAAATCTACTAATTGTACACCTAAGTCATAACCCACCACTCTCCGCCAAAGCCTGGTCCTGAAATTCAAACGTCACCGCCCTGTTCCTGAAATTCGAACACCTCTGCTCTAGTCCTGAAATCCGAATGCCTCCGCCCTAGTCCAGAAATTTGAATAGCCTGGCCCTGGTCCACCCTTGTCCAGTTACTATCCGCCCTCCACCTTTGTTCTCGGCACAACTCCCACGAAATTGTCGTCCGATCATGAGGATGCGCGAAATCTGGGAGTTCTGGTCTGATCGCTGTCACCATGAAATCAATCGTGCATCCTTGTCCTCGTGGTCTGATTGTTGGCAGCATGCAATCGTGAAGATTGTCGTTGCCAAGATCACGAAGATAGCCGTCCGAATATCGCCAAGATCATCGACCCACCAGTTGCAATGCCTCCTTCACCAGGTTCAAGGGGCTAAAATCAAACTTGAAGAAATGCCATGGAACCCTCTGTCACCGTCAGACCTCGTCACCGTCACAGCACTGTAACACCAACCTTTCCCCGGTAGATCTCGCCGCCATCGTCGACCTGTCACTGCCACACTGTCTTCTCCTCAGTAGATCTCTTGCTGCCATCGTCAACCCCTCGTTCACCTTTTGCCGCCATTGCCGGGAGGCTCGCAGAGAAGGCAAAGTGACAGCGCACTCCTACAGGTCGGGCACGCCCTCGACACGCTTCCCATCACCCCAAATTTGGCATGATCAAAGAATCAGACTGACCCAGTTGAGAAAACTCAAGATGAACAGGAGTAAAAGTTGTGGTATTGATGAGATTTGCATCGTGCAATTTTTTTGCACGCTTCCGATCACCCCAAATTTGGCATGATTCAAAGAATCAGACTGACCCAGTTGAGAAAACTCAAGATGAACAGGAGTAAAAGTTGTGGAGTTGATGAGATTTGCATCGTGCAATTTTTTTTTTTTAAAGTTTTTTTCTTGGGTTTTAGTTTCCTTGTTCTAGGGTTTTACTTGATTTTGAACAGAAGAAGTTCTTGATCTGAATAAGGCCGTGAAGAGCAATTCTGATTTGTTCTTGATGTTTTTTGTGGTTGGAACGGAAATTCTAAAAGTTGGAGTTCGTTATTGATGTTTAGGATGTTTGCAAATGTTTAAATTATTAATTGAAAAAGTTTGAGGACCAAAATTATTATTTAATATTTATTTTAGTCTTAATTAATGTCATATCAGTTACTTTCATTCAATTTAATTCTAGAATTTTCATAAAAGGACCCAAATGGAATGCACATAATGAGGTAGGATATCTTGATAGGACAACTTTAAGATAAGATATTTATTTAGGACAAAAAAAATAAGTTAAGGGACTCCCAATGGATTTTACCCTATTCAATAGCATACACGAGTTCTACTTTTCCATTGAAAAAAAAAATAAACACATCAAATTCTGCTTTCCTACCAATATCAGAGATATATATAAATGAGATGATAAATATATATGAAACTTGATATATGAAGTAAGGGGTAAAATTCATATGTAGTCCCCTAACTTTAAGGATCGTTCTAATGTGGTCCCTTAACTCAAAAAGTGACTCTTAAAGTCCCCTAACTCAACTTAAGTGTCCTATTTTGGTCCCTACCGTTAGTTCTACCGTTATTTTGCATGGAAATTGCCTACGTGGCACATATATAGCCACGTGGCAGTCTCTTTTATGATAAGAAGTGATCAGATTGGAAGAACAATAAAGTTCAAGCTAAAATTGACATAAAAAGTAATTTTAGAGACCTAAAACGATAGTTAACCCAATCTTCCCTGTCGCCGCCCCACTCCGATCGATCTCCACTGCCACCCCTCTCCCTCTTTCCGCCGACGCTTCATCTTCCTTCTTCCCAACCGACGCTCCACCTTCCCCCTTCATCCATAACCTAAAAGGTGCAGACGAGTCGCTCTCGCCATGGAATCGCTGACGTCTGTCGCTCACCTGGGTTTCGATTCACCGAGAGACTATTCGCTCTCCGACTCACTTCTTCTCCTCTGGTCGCCCTATCGTTTTCCTTTGCCCATCTCTTCTTCGCACCCGTTTCCGATTTCCAGGTTCCAATTCGTGCGAAATCATGCGACTGCTACTCCTCTCTCGACGCCCTCCTCCGTTCGCCTGGGAATCGCCGTCCCTTCCCTTGAATCCGCCTCCACCCGATATCTCCTCCTCCTCGCCCCCACCCGATATCTCCTCCTCCTCCTCGAGATTCCATCAACATTCGGGCGAGAGAGAAGTGGAGACCTTTGAGGATTCACGGATTCGCGTCAATCACTGGTGGGACGAGGGTTTATGGGTTGGGCGACTATCATCTGAGCGATTTCCTGGCAAATCGAGGCTAGGCGCCATTGTTAGGCAAATTGAGGCGATTCATGGCTTCAGAGGCACGATTCAACAACCAACCAGCGGGGCTGTGGATGAAGGGGAAAGGTGGAGCGTCGGTCGGGAAGAAGGAAGATGGAGCATCGGCGAAAATAGGGAGAGGGGCGGCGGCTGCGGCGATTGATCGGAGTGGGGCGGCGATGGGGAAGATTGGGTTAACTATCGTTTTAGGTCCCCAAAATTACTTTTTGTGTCAATTTTAGCTTGAACTTTATTGTTCTTCCAATCTAATCAGTTCTTATCATAAAAGAGACTGTCATGTGGCAAAATATACCTGCCACGTAGGCAATTTTCATCCAAAATAACGGTAGAACTAACGGTAGGGACCAAAATAGGACACTTAAGTTGAGTTAGGGGACTTTAAGAGCTACTTTTTGAGTTAAGAGACCACATTAGGACGATCCTTAAAGTTAGGGGACTACATATGGATTTTACCCATGAAGTAAGTAATAGATATATACAAAACACGCAACACATATATAAAAAAAATTAGAGATATGTTCAAATATATTCAATTTTATATGCAAGTTCAATATTTTAGCCCTAGAATAAGTGTAAAAGCGTCAAAACGAGTTTCCCTCTAAATCAGAGATATGTATAAATCATATGACAGCTATATTTGAATTTTAATATGCAAATAAAATGAGAGATACAATTCAAAAAAATACTGGGAAATATGTATAAATCTTACAAGATCTATACACCAATAAAATTTTGAAAACTATTTGTTGATATATTCAACTATATATATATTGAATATTTTCATATGCATATTAGACTTCAATTCTTTAAATATTCAACTATACGCAATATTTCATAAGTTGTGCACATAATTTGCCTTATGTGTACTTAAATTTAAATTCATTTTAACATATACTGTTTATATTTTCATACAATTTATGCATATATTTATTTTTTGAATGAAATAAAAATTACGTTAAAAATGTAGTTAATAGTAATATTGTATTAATATGTCCAAATCAGATGGTAGATATATATCAACTTCATGTTAAATATGGTTGGAGATATGTATAAATCAAACAACTGATATGTATAATTTGTATAACATTTTTGTATAAATTATATGGACATGTGTAAAAATAAATTTTTGTATATAAACATGTGTAAAAACATACTCCCCTCGTCCCATATTTTTTGTAACAATTTCTTTTTTGGGCCGTCCCAAGATCTTTGCAACATTTTCTTATTTGGTAAACTTCTCACACTCATTTTACCATAATACCCTCATCTTAACCTCTACTTTAAACCATATATACACAACAAATTCCTTTATCTTTTGTTTATTTTCCACCAAACCATCCCCAAACTTCTCGATCAAATCCCTAAACTCTATCTCCCTCATTCTAGACTAAACAAGAAATTGGCACCGATCCTAATAGCTTCGTTGATTGCCAGTGATAGGAAGCCGAGATTGCCACCAAAGTGCCAGCAAAGATTAGTGATAAGCTCAATTTCTTTGTCCCTTACCCTGCTCAACTTGAGGTAATGTAGCCAAATTCGTATATCTTTGATTTCTTTGTTCGATTTTGATCTTCTAGGTGATCTGGTAGTGATTGTGTGTAGTATTTGTAGTGGATTCTGACATTGACTATGCTTGTTGTCTTCTTGTTAATGTCACTACCTCTAAGGTCATTCAATGAATTGTTAATAGTTTATTTTAGTTTTCTGCCTAATGTGTAGGTCGATTTTTCCCCAAATCCTTATGACCCCAATTACAAACATTGCTCGCTTTGATCTCGATGAATTAGAAAGGTGTAGAAGGAGACTCGACCACATTAAAAACAGCCTTTCTCTTGCACCAATGTCACTATCTCTAGCAATTTCTTTTTTCTGAAATAAATGTAAACGAAGGCATATATGATTACTTTTTACTTAAGCTTCTCATTTTGGTGGTACTTCTTATCATAAGAATTTAAATATTTTCAAATATATTTGGTGCTTGCATGCTCATCCCCTGATAGGCATTCTATCCATATGATGTCAGCCACCAAAACCAATTAATCAAAGTGATAGATTAATATGCCTTTATTTTCATAACCTGCCCTTCTTGTTATAGTTTATATCCTTTAGTTAGTCAATTTATTCAGTTAGATAGTTGGCTTTTAGTACCATATAAAGAGATACGATTTAGCTACTTGAAGAAGGGATGAGATAACAAAGATAGAACTTGAAAAGTATGAAACAAGATGACTATGTTGATTGTATCAATCTTGCCAGTAGTTACAGCTTTGGGATAACTTGGGTAGATTTTATTTAGAGAAATCATATTTTATGCTTAAGTTTTATTGAGCCTTTTGATTGATGAAGCTTCTATCATCACCTAGGCTTAGTTTTTCTTAAAGTATATGGGGTTTAGTGATAACATTGATTTAGCTAGATCTGCAAATCAAAACTTAAAGTGTTTGCTTGGGATATTAACTTTTTTTTTCAATTTTCAATTTTCTCTACCATTTATCATATGTGGCTATCCTAACTCAATATTTCTACTATGTTTTTGTGTTATCTTCCATTGGATTGTGGTGGTAGGTTAAGTACCATCATGAATGCCTAAAACATCTCAACATTTTCTGATCAGGGAAGGAATGACATATTCCAATGTCTAGATACAAGAACAGAACTACTTCAGATTCCTTCAAAGTAGGCAACAGACTTAGTTGCCATTCTTCCATAGGAAATTGCACCACAATAGGTCTGCTTTCCTCCTGTCTCATCATATTCCTACACATCTCCGCTAGCTAAGACTTGTGCTCCAGCATTTGTGAAGCCTAGCAACATGGGAAATGTTATGGTCATACTCTTTAGTCTCCTAGGTGTAGTGGCAGGAAATGAATTCTGGATGAAGGCTGCTTCATATTTGGTGACATCAATGCCTGTTAGAAAGTTTGTGTCTTATGAAACCATATGTCCAAAGCTGAGGATAAAATGGCTACACAATCAAGTGTAAAATTTCAACATGTAGTGTAGTACTTGTATGTTGGTTTATGGCAGTAAAAGTAGGTTAAGCTCTCAGGAGTGTAAATAAATTGTTTCTCTTGAGTTGCTTCTTTTAGCATTTACTTAAGCTAAGTTGTAAGAAGTAGTTCTTCTACTGCATCTTTTGTTGTGTATATTTTGCTGGCATATAGGTTTTTGTTGAACCTGCTACTTATGTAAACTTAAATAACTATACCTTGGTTAAGTATCTAATGAAATGAAGGTCGGTTACTGGGCAACAGACTTTGTTGTGTTATTGCTGCTTATTCTTTTTCTAATTCCATTTATAAGGTTCAATTTTTGTATTCACCCTACAAGTTAGAGTATTAAGTTTTGACAAGATATCTTACAGGTGCATGGACTTTGAGCAATGTTTGTCACCTCAATGGCCTATGCTAATTCTAAGTTTAATGGTAGTAGAACTGGATTGTGTTGTTCTTTTTATCCTACGAAATGAACTAATGTTCATTGCTCTATGAATTGATTTATTGTAGAATTTGTTTTTTAGTAGAAAAAAGTTGACTAGAGTGTTAGCCTTGGTAACAATGTTGGATTTCTATTCCTGACATTATGTTGGATAGTTCTAATTCTGTGTGTATGTGTCGATAGAAAATATTAGATACTTAATTCCCTGCCCTTACTACAGATTTGGTTTATTAAATGTTACTAAGAAATAACATGTGTCACAAACTTGTAAAAGAGTTTCAATGGATGCTGCGTTTTTAAGTAAGGTGTTAAATTGTTAACAAAATTGTCACTATTATGTTACTTTAACAGAAGTACTCAAAAATGATTTAAATGTACACATAAACGCAAACTACGTTGGTAATCAAATTTCATTTACTAAAATATGATCGAAAGTAGGTTTTAAAGTTAAAAAAATACTTAGGGTTAAAAGTCAAAGCATGAGTCAAACTTAAACAATGTTTAGCATGATAAACTAGTTTTGAATTGAATCCAAGTTATAAAACTAGAAACATTAAAGGTAAACACATGAACAAGTCATTTTTATAGCATAAATTGATCTGGAAATTTTCAATCCAAAATTATTTTTCCTTCTCAAAGTCAAACTTGCATTTCACCTACTCCAATATGCCATTTTATGCAAATTTTTTAACTTGCAGCCCATAACTCTTTTGAAGTTCTACTACTTCAAACTTATCCAAACTTTCTAGTTATATTCCTTTAGTCATTTAAGACTTGTTTCAGCTTCATCCCTTCAAATTTAAAGCCTTCTTCAAGGAGTTTGAAGCATGTTTTGTTCTGTTGGTTATCTTAGCATAATCTTTTGTTTTAAGGGGTATTTTGAGTTCTAGGGCTTCAAATGACTCCAAAATTTATAGTCATATTCTCTTTGTCATAACAAACTTATCTCAACCCCAAAACACTCATTTAGAAGTTTGCACCCAAAGTTTGAAGTATGTTTCTTCTATTGTTAGTCTTAGCAAAAATTAAAAAGTGAAAGGGCCTATTTGAGTTCTATTACTCTAAATCCAATCAAATTTTGCAAGAACCTTGTCATTACCATTTAAAGCTTGTTCAAACTTAGAGACCCCAATTTTGAGGCTTTTCTTCCTATATTTGAAGTAGCATTGCTCCTACTAATGTCATGACAGGAACGTTCATCTCAAATGTGGCTTTGGAGTTCTGTTGCTCCAATTCATACCAAACTTTACGGGAATCTAATTTCAACCATATAAAAATTGTTTCAAGCATTAAACCCTATTTTAGGACTCATCTTCCCGAAGTTTGAAGCAACTTTTCACCTACAGGCCAATGTAACAAGAACTTAGACTTAGGGAGGTCATTTACTTTTCTACTACTTCAAACCCAACCAAAATTTGCATGACAGTTTCTATGGACCAAGGAAACTTATTCTAATTCTTATTCCTCATTTTTGTAGCTATTATGACAATTTCTATGGACTCAGGAAACTTGTTCTAATTCTTATTCCTCAGTTTTGTAGCCATTCTCCTGAACTTTGAAGCATGAACAATTTTGTAGGCTTAGGAGCTAAAACATTTGGTTTTGTTGAGTTCACTGCTTTCCTCATGTCATAACTCAATAAAACTTTGCAATAATGTTTCATTATCTTCATGGATCCTTCTCAACTCCTTAAACCCAAAAAATAGCTCATACCAGGTTTCCTCACTTCAGTTCACCAAAGCCTTTCACTGTCTAGCTCTTAGGTCTTTTGAAGTCAGTCATAACTCTATGTTCTCTATGATTAAAATAGAGAACATAGAGTTATGACTGACTTCAATAGAGAATCAATAAACTGAATTGATTGTTTTAAGGCTAAAACTATCATAAGAAAGAGCTTATGTGTTGGCGGCCTGCAAATTAACAATTGCACAAGTTTAAATTGACTGCAACTTAACAATTGCACAAAGTTTAAATTGACCAAAACAAGTAAGTCATTGTAGCAATTGTGCCCAAAAGTTTTCAAAAAGCCAAATTTTACCCAGAATTTCATATTTTTGCCAACTTTGGCTCAAACTTTCTAAAATTGACAGATTTGATCCTAAACTTTTCAATTTTGCGTACCACTTCTTAAAAACCTCCAATTCACACCCAAACTCTTCCTATTTCCTAAACTAATCCCAAAAGACCTCTATAAGCCAAAATGAGTACCTAAACAAAATCTAGTTTCTATTTTGACCATAAATGACCATATTAAATTCCTAAAATTTTATAACATGAATAACAATGCACTTAAATGTGACTAGACCAACCAACTAGGTAAAACCCTAAAATGATAAATGGCCTAAATATCTTAACAATTGACCAAATTGTCCTTAAAAATTAATAATGCTCCCAAAACTAATTTTCCTAACTTAGAACTAAACAAACACTAGTACCTGGATAAAATTATGTGTCAACAGCCATCCATTCACTAGGCTAGGAATCACATTAAAACAGAAAATAGTACATAAAGTTCATCATTTACAGAATCTGTAGACTAGATTACTTACAAAAGGTAACTAGATATTCTACAAAAAAAAAACTGACATATTTTCCAAGTACAGCGTACACTACTTATATTTGCAAAAGTTTAACCACTAGAAATAAACTTTTCCAATGGTACAACTAGCAAAGACGAACTATTGCAGCAACCATGTTTAATTCTCTAGCCACAATGTTATATACCATAGCCAAACTAAATATTTACACTAATTTTTACAGCAAAAGTGCCTTTGTTGCGTTGATAAGTTCAGGAGCCATGAGAATTTGTGTTGAAGGTTCCATTCTTGCTCTAATTGACTCTTGTTTATATGTGTTGTCGTGTAACTATTGCAGCCATTTGACTTCATCACTTATAGCATACATAGCTGTAAAGTAACAAATACATGATTCAAACTTGTGAATGAGAATTCATCAAAGGCTTTCTCAACAGTTTTAACCAAATCATCAAATATTCTTTAAAAATTCTTGCTTCTATAAAGATTGTATGGCTCAAAAGAACTCCAAATCTCGCACATTCATGTAAAGATTATTGGGGGGGTTGGCATTCTAATTGTACACAGCCCATTTCTAATTGTAGCTTCTTGAAAATCAAAGTCATCAACCTTCAAATGTGATTTTGCATTATCCTGCTGAATGGATATTGTCTTCCTAAGAGTTGTGTGAGGCCATTTTTGTTGAATTGTAGGTAAAACCTTATCAATCAAGATTGTAGGTAAAACCTTATCAATCAAGCAAGCTTTTACATAATCTTTTGTGATTGAAACTATGGCATTTGTCTCCACTGTACAAGCCTCTCTATTTTTCCTTCTCTTCTTCGCTGGTTCTTTATACACAAATGGGAAGATTCCAATCTTGTCTGAAAATTCTCTGTCTCTTATTAGATCATATCTAGATCTAGCAACGGTAGCTAAAAACATGAGTTTTCTTATGAAACGTTTACTTTTACAACTGCGAACAGGCATCGATTCTTCAGGTAAGAGATAATACTTCTCTAATCCTTTTGTCAAGTAAAGCCATTTTTCATCTATATGAACATGGTCAAACATGTCAATAAACATAGGATTATGCATGAGAGAGTTCTTTTCAATCATACGTGAAAAGAACCTTAATCTCTCTTTCTTATTTTCATTTGTCAAGTAAGGTTTTACGGCATTTAAGTGGCACCAAAGAACTATTTTTTTTTCACTCATCGATGAAGAGTTGATTTAGACATGTGAAGCTCTGTTGCCAAAGTTCTGATGGTGGTTCAATGATGTAACGGGACTGTCGCCACTTTGCTTAAATCCACTTGAACCCATTTAGGACCTATATTACCAACAAACTTTGTCTCAATAGAAAATGGTATGTTATTGTTGATTCGATTTATCACCTCATTCCAAATTTGCCAGACAATTTGTTGACTTACAAAAAATTAATTTCCAATAATTGAAACTGATCTTTTCTTACTCTTTCCCTCGCTATTGATTTTCTTTACTAGAGCCACACACATTGCTTGTCTTTCATCATTGTTCAACACATGGTGCTACTGCTTCTGAATTTGTTTATTCAACCTTGAAGTCATCGGTGCTGGCATGGAGACAGGGAAGTGAATTACAATATGTGATTAACAGGAGCCTAATACTTTCCAATTGAGTTGCACTTTGATGATTCAAAGAAGCTTAAGATTGTGTTTGACCTTTATGATTGAAAGAGTTAAATTTATGAAAGAATGGCCTCCCACCATAATAAGCTTAAAAGGTTCAAAGATGGCACTGCCACTAAACATAAACCAATTTTAACAATTTTTATTATCAAGGGTAATTTTGTCCAGAAATATATTATTTCATCACTTCTTAATCTCAGTACCAATCTCAAATGTTCCAAACAACATAAAACGAAAGGAGTATAACCCTATATGTAAAGATGAATAAAATTTTATATATAAAAATAAAATATGTGATGTTATTTGTGCAAATGAGTTTAATCATCTATACATATTTGACTAAGGGCCAATTCGTTTTAATTTAAGTCAACTTAATTCAAAATAACTTATTTTTATGTTTACATCTTTTTTACTTAAAACCAATTTTATTTGAAAGTCAATATTATTTAAGTGAAATAATCTATTGATTGTAAAATTTTTATAATACTATTAATTTTTTATAATTTTTTTTAAATATTAAAAAAGAAAATTTCATAGAAATTTCATAACATGATAAAAATTTTGTTGCAAATGGATTATTACACCTATATAATATTGGCTTTTAAATGAAATTGATTTTAGGTTAAACAGATTGAAAAATAAAAATAAGTTATTTTAAATTAAATTGACTTAAGTAAAAATGAATTGGGTTAATATGTTTTATACAAAGGTTAATGACTTAAACCAAGGGCAAAAGAAGTGGGTTTGGTCAAATTTGGTTTCGGTCACCGGCACCTTAGAGGCTGCTCCTCCAATGCCGCTGCCACCATAGACTTCCTCTATAATCCTCTTGGCGCCGCAAGAGTGAAGATCAACCCTCTTGGTTATTCGGCGACCTGAACAAAAGAGGTCCTAAAAAATGGTTATTCGGCCGGAAATGCCTTTGTTCCGGCGAGAAACCCGTTAAGGTTGGGTCCAACCCGAAAGCTCCGCGGTAATCGTTTCCCAATCCTAGAAATTCCATTTCTAGTAACGGATCGATATTGAAAACTGTGTCCTTGGATCAGAGAGCTTCAACGTGCTCCGTTTCCGTTCTTCGAATGAGCGTTGCCGTTGATTGAAGACGCCTGGAACGACAGCGTCTGACCAGGTGGGACGGTGGCGGCAGGCTGGAATCACTGGTAGTGGTGAATCAGCGGCAGAGAAGGATGAGGAATAGCTGTGGCAGCAGCTGCGCGAAGGAGAGAAGCAAAACGAATGACAGGACGTGGCACGCATTTGATGTTTTTCAGTAGGGGCATGTTTGTCTTTTTACATGCATGGTACAACCTAAGGTAGAACGCAAATGAGGAAAGCCGGGGCAACCAAACCAATAATTCCCAGAAATAATCCAACAGTTGCCCTCTTTATTACCAAAATAAAATCAGACTACAAAGCGTAAATTCAGTCCACAAATCCTATTCGTACGACTTCAACAATTGGACGATGCCAGAGCTCAATACACTTTCAGACCTGCCGGTGCTGGAACCTGGAAGACTGCCCTGGGATTTCCCAATTCTTAATTTTTAATCCTACACAAACATCATGGTGCCTCCATCCTCTCGCCTCAGTTGTGACAACCGAGGCGACAGCAGTGCCAGCAAGAGTCACCTTGATCGAACCCAAGAGATCTGGCCAAAGAAACATGAAAAGTTTCATACTAACAGCAGAATCATTTTGTTCTGAACATCATCCAATAGATTACATTTGCAAGATATGAACCTTCAAGGGGAATGAAAAGAGGGAACTGAACCAAAAAAGCAAAGGGTGGCAAAAAGAAGGAAAAAAAAATCACTAAGAACCTACTGAGTACGAAGTACATGATGTCACAACAACTCCACCGGAGCAACCGAAAAATAAAATGGAAACGAGGGGCATCTATTAAGATATAATTCTGTACAGGGAAGTCTGCCCACCACTTGTGCATCAGATGTTATCCTTCGGGGCTAAACTTGTTAGTCATGCCTTCCACCCGTATCCCATGTTATCATCAAGGTCACTGTTAAAAAACCCATTTTCAGTGAACTCGTGAGCTATATCTGTAACCAGATCATCTTGCAAATGGAGACTTTGCGACAACTCAGGCGCCTTATGGTTAAACCCACTGTTGCCACCTGCTGCTGATGAGTCACTGTTTGAAGCAGCTTTAAAACTGTTGCTCCGGCTTGGCACAGGCCCAGCAACACTCCCCGACACGTTAGAGGCAGCTGGCACTGGTGCCGGAGTGTTGCCTCCCAAACCAGCACCAGTCCTCAGCACACTGCCGTTCACATTATGGCCACTCAGGGACTGCTGTTGCCCTGATCCAGTATTGGTATTGGAGAATTCCTGCAGGAGTTGATTGAGCATGTGCTGTTGCAACGCCGGGTTTCCTTGGGATGCTTGTGCAGGGTTCTGTTGAATGATATTAGCACTTAATGAGCGCTGCTGTAACTGGCTTGGTTGCTGCTGCTGTGGCTGCTGAGCAGGCAAATGCAGACTTGAAAAGCTGCTACCAGGCATGTTTTGCATGGATCCTGGGAGTAGAGATGCAGCCCCTTGGAAGGTTGAAGATGGACTCTGGTTATTGTTATTGAACGAGGATGATGCCTCCTGATGGAGAGAGCCACTGGCATTTGAATTCATTGAATTTTGCCTCATCAGATGATTCTGATAACTGCTCAGCGCCATGGCAGCCTGTGCTGGACCACTCAGTGTCCCCCGACTGACCATCTGATGGTTACTGGCCATTGGGTTATTCATTCCCGGGTGTAGTGCCATTAGCTTATTGAGGGTATTCCGATCAGTTGGTAGACCCTGAACATTCGCTAACTGCTCTATTTCTTGCATCTTCTGCATCTGGAGCTTTGCTGAGTTCGCGTGTCGAGGATAATTCTTCAATCCCTCTAAAAAAATGATTGATTGTTTTTCATCAGAAGGATGAATACTGAAATTTAATCTATGAATAAAGTGGAATTAGTGCTCTGTTTGAAAAGGTGTCCATAGAAGGCATCTAGCAATGATTGATCTGAATAAGTTACGCATGATAATATAGCATTAGAACAACACAACCAGAACTTCACTGACAAGTGACAATTGCACACACAATCCCCACATACGTTCACAAGCCCATGTGCATACAAGGCCCAATCAACTTCTGGCTCGTCAGAGACAGTAGTTGAGCCTTTCTTCTAGGGAGCCAAGAAGACAAGCACAACAGGTATAGTAGAAATGTCTTACCGATGGGCCCAGCCTTGTGTTCCCGGCAGAAATCTATAAGATCTTTCATACTGTTAACAACCTCAGCAATCTGATTTTACAGGAAAATAACAGTAAGAAAAGCTTGGGGAAACCGGAGGAAAAGCAAAGCAAATGCAAAGGAACAGACAGACAACCCCTTACCTGCAGACAGCGTACATATCTTTTTGAAAACCCCAAATCGTTTAGGGATTGCAACTCCAAACTCTTGAAGAGCTGCCGACCTGCTGTAAGGACCCTGGACATTACAGGGATAAAAGAAGGATGTATAAAAATCATGCCTGAATGACCAGATCCCAGACGTGGAAACCAAAATTGAACCATAATTGGTCTATCATACTCTCGTCAAACACACAGGTCAGATCACAAATGTAACTACATGTCACAGGAACTTGCAACAGCAAGCCCCCTCAAAAATCAGCCAGCAGCAACCTTCCGAAAGCAATGCATCTCTTGCCAACTCATGATTATTCCAGGTTGAACTTGGCAAATTCTTCAAGTCTTGAATCTGTAAACTAGAACCTGATTGCTGCTTTTAGGTTGTTTATTTGTACCTTAACTCTATTACTTGATCTAATGCCTCCTTTCAAGAATAAGAGAAAAGCAAGAGCTGTTATATTTCTTACGTCGCGGCAAGCAGATCATATTTATACCCATGCACTTAGAACTTCTTTCATTGGCATACGCTTTCTTAAAATCTCATGAACCACGCAGATTATGCCTTATAAATCAAATGTAATCGCCACTGAAGCTAACTGATTAATGAATATTGCATCTGTACTGAGGTATTGCACATAAGTAGCAGATTCGGGGGTAAAACAGTTCATACTTTAGTATAAATAATTAACTCACATGTTGCTATTTGTTTGTAAATCCTGCTGAGACACTCCATCTGATCCACTTTCAGACAAAGTGCTCTGACATTTCTGTGCCACCTGGAGTAATTGGTTCACCTGCAAGATTTACTTCAGCTCAAAAATCATGATACAAACAACTAATAGGTCAGGAAAATGAAAAATTCATCTACATGCTCAAGAGATGGCATCGTCTTGAGAAAACAGAAACTTTCAGGAAACAGCAACACTGTTTTGGCCAATAAATTAAAAAAATAATAATAATAATAAAAAGGTAGAAATAGAGCTAGGGCTGTGGCCGTCATATCCCTTTGCAACAAAGCCCAAAAAAATAACACTGCATGAAAAAAAAAATGAATAGCGAGAATCCTCCAAGAATGGCAGAAGCTAGTCCTTTCAACAGTTTGAAGAAAGCTTGTCAACTTCCAAACCAATTACAATGCCCAAAGCACCAGGATAAAAAAAAAAAAAAGAAGAAATAGAAAAAGTGCATAAAAAAAAAAAAAACAAAACAAAACTACAATGCCTGAATAGAAGATAATCCTTTTCAGAGAGAGATCATCACTGAAAAACATAAACGGAACATAAACCTTTCCCTTTTCAGTTTCCATTTGGAAAAGACATGTAAAGAAAGGTCTAACAGAGGTTTACTTGGCAATGGGATATCAAATGGAATGAAAGATAAAAGACACATGGAGCTGCTTTCACATATGATACAGAAAGTAACATAGAATCTATAATCATTACCTGCGGGGCAACCAAACGGCGAGGATAAAGTTCTTCATGTCTGCGCGCACAAAATTCCCAGGACAATATCTGCAAAGAAGTAGTATTGCAACTAAGTCACTCTGAATAAAACTCAAATTTTAACATAAAATAGAGTTCTTACAAACCTTTAACTCTTGAGTAAAAATGATACGAAGCTGACCCTCGCGAACAACACGAAGTTGCTCATATACACTCTCCTGAACTGCTTTTGCATACTCCAACATCATTATTCCAGAAGGGAATCTACATTCACGTGGCAGGTCCAAAAACAAAAGCTCATCAATTACCCCACTGCCAAATTTGATTTCATTAAGTCTGGGCAGTACTTCAAAAGTGGCCTCTGTGAACATTCAGATGACAGTTCAGTCAATCATTCGAAAATTATGAAAGAGCAGAGGAATACGGTTGACAACATCATATGGATAAAACAGAAGACTTCAAGAATCCCTTACCAAATCCTCTTCCGGATTTAGAGCCACAAATATCACACTGCCATGCATCCTGAAAGCATTGACAACAAGCAGAAAGGGTGTTACCAAAGGGTCATGACAAACAAAAGAGACAGTTGGCAGATAGTACATTACTTATGTCATTCAAATACGAAGTTCAGATGCAAGTCAAGAAGAAAGATCTCCATTAGGTAACGGAGTCCAGATTAAGATTTGATTCCACAAATACGGAACACAACAACCACTATAATACTCCCTCTATCCTGGGTTCTTTGAAACATTTGAATTTGGCACAGAAAATATGAAAGAAGAAAAAGTTCATTTGTCGTTTACACTTCTACCACACTATTTGCACGTAAATCAAGAAAGATGAAAAAAGTGAATATTGAAACAACAGTTTGAAGGGTGATATAGTAAAGTAATTTACTAAATATGGAAATGTTGCAAAGAATTGGAATAGCACGAAATAGTAAATGTTGCAAAGAATGTAAGAAGGAGGGAGTATTTGTTTTGCTATTAAAAATTAGAGAATATCCACAGATTCTTCTCAGGCACATAAAACTGACCATAGCTGCTGGAGGGAAAACACCAAGTGCATGATTCCCAACATTATCATACAATGACAAACACCACCTTTTCTTAGCACGGGGAGAATAATACTCGGCCACAAATTTCCTCCAATAGGCAATGCTATTGTCCTGTAAAGTCAAATGTCACATTCACAGCATTAGCATGACATCAAACTACAAGTGTTGGACAGAACAGATGATATAGCACCCTGATAAATGCACATGTACAAGAACACTAGTTGTCACAAAATAAACCAGCATAGGAACTATTATTATAGAAAACAAAGAAAGCAAACATTCAAAAGCATAACAAAAAAATTTCTACCAAAAAAAGAAGGGAAACCAGAGGCAACATATACTCACTGACGGCACTGATGGCCTTTGTCGCTGATGATATAGGTACTGCATCAACCGACGAGCACATACACCACTATCATAGGGGCGCTTTACTCCAGCTGCCTGCTGTATGCTCTGCTGCTGCAACTGCTGCCTCAAGTGCAGCTGTTGCTGCTGTTGCAGCTGGGCTCTTTGCAATGGCGGCATAGATTGCAGAATCTGGTTCTGCTGCCTTAGTCTGTGTTGCTGTAGCAAAGCTTGTAATTGTGGATTTCGATTCTGTAACTGCATGTAGTCTTGCCTTTGCAGCAATTGCTGCAATACCTGCTGCTGCAGAAAATCTTCCTGCTTGACATCCAACCTTGGTTTCTTCTGCACCTGAGCTAAAGGATTAGGATCTTGCATGAAAGCTCCAGGAGTTCGTTGACTCATGGGAAGAGAAACTTGACCAGATGTGGGTAAGGATGTTACACTTGAGACCCCTTGACTTTGCTGCACCTGTTGGGCAGTAGGGTCTTGATGAGAACCAGGCTGACCCATAGAGGATCCATCCACAATTGATGATCCTGACATGCTTACATTGTTGGATGAAAATGATAGGGGGGAAGCTGGTAAACGCATGTAAGAATCTGTATTGATGCTCGCACTTCTCTGCAAGTGAGGACCTCCTGAAAGAGCTGAATTAGCATCTGTGACCAAGGAGCTTGCCCCAATACTTGGTCCTGAGTTTGCCACACTGTTCAACAGTGGATTGTTCATGTCCCCAGAAACCGGACCCAGATTAGGACGCCCAGTTCCAGGAATAGCATTAGATGAGTTGCCATATGATGCATTCAAGTGAGAGTTAACTACAGCCTGGGAATGCCCATCTCCTTGGAAGAAAATTCCAGAGCTTGCAGAAGATTGGCTTAATCCGCCGGCCACCCGAGAAGGTGCCATGGGAGGCACCGCTCCCTGGTGGCTGGACTCTAAATAGCTATCCAGAGCCAGGCCTGACTATAATTCCAATTCCAGAACCGCTCAAGCTCCTCAATATCATATAAGTAGAAAAGTCATCTATAGATAATTGCCTAAATGGGTTCAGCTATTACTAATCAGTATCCTCTTTGCTGTACCCAAAAGAAATAGAAAGCAGGTCCCTCATATCACTAGGTTTGCTGCTTAAAGACCCGTAGTCAACAAGCTCTTGCAACCAAATAGTCTCAAATGTTTATTATCTTTTCAAATAAGTGGTTTGGATCTGAAAGCAGCAAACAATTGACAAAGCACAGTAAGATTAGCATCACAGAGGGGAAGAAAGTAAACAGAAACTAAGAAGACATCAATGCATACCACTGAAGAGTCACGAAGATAGCGAAAAAAAGAAGACAAGGTACCTATCCTAAGACTAACCCCAGAAGAGCAAGAATCATTACGTACAACCATCATTCGAAAACCCTAATATTTGGCCGAAGTAGCTAAAGAACAACATCAACCGCCAGCTAAAAACCCAGATTTGCCTACATTTAAAACACTTATTCGCGATCAAGTCCACAAACCTAATGAAACTGAGAAAATCTAAACCCTCGCCCTCAGATAAATCACGCATCGGAAATCGACAACCGTAATTAGAAACCAAATCAAACATAAGAACCAACTAAAAATTGAACTCGACAACATCAATTACAGACTAGAAGAGAAGTTAAAACAGAAGATCAAGCAAAAAAGAGCACACCCAATAAAGCACGAGGGAAAAAAACAACCCAATTTACCAACTAAGCAATCAAACAACTTCAAGAAGAAGATTACATAACGAATTAAAGCGAAAAACAACAATTGAGAATAGAAGAAGAACAAGAACAAGAAGAAGAAGAAGAAGAAGAAGAAGAAGACGAAGAAGAAACTACTAACCTCAAAATCGCAAGCTGGGAAAGAAAAGTTGAAGCGTTACTTTTCTTTTTAAAGCTAAATTTGGAAACAGAAAATAAAAATTTCCAAGAGAGAGAGAGAGAGAGAGAGAAGGATTTCCAGGATGCTGATTATATACCTAGCGGGAATTGCAGAAACGAAGTGACCGTCTTCGCTGGTATACCGGCTGGCCTCACCGGCTATCCCCGGTTGTATTCGCCACATGTGTCGTGCCACTGATAGCCTAACACAATCGATGTTAGATCGAGTTGTAGTCGGTACAACGTGGCGCCGTCTGATTTGTCGATCTCTAGGTCGCTTATAATAAATCGTGGGTTTTGATCTGGGTGGTCCGTTGGGCTATTATTCGCTATAACGTGTATACGGTGGACTAACATCTATTCAAGCTCTCACAGCTTAAGTGACATATATAATCTATATATTTGGTGTCCCTCTTCATATTCTTCTCTCTCAACTGCTACTTTCACTCATTTTCATAATATTCTTCATAATATTTTTTTTCACTTCTAATATCATTTTAGGATGTGATGTATTAGTTATTACTTAGCTCATGACTTTTTGTTTGTTTTAATTGAGAGAAATAGATGGAATGAGAAGAAAAATTGCTATAACTCCCTTATTTTGTTATGGGAAAAAGAGGGAGAGGGAAAACCATTACCTCTTACTTCTCTCCTCTATACATTTTTTACACGGAAATAACTAGATCCTCCATTTCTCTTTTCTTCCCTCCCCTCCCCATCCGTTACTAGCATCCAAAACCATTTGTTTAGCTTCAATGTTTGACTACGTGGCTCTCAAATATTGGTCGATGCATCGCTAATGCATTGAGATACGACCGAGATGATATAGGCATTTCTTTTTTTCCTTTCCGGGTCGCCTTATTACCCTTCCACCCATTTGATTGTTCGCTTAATTCAACATAGGTCACTCATATTTACTTTTCTCCTGTCCTTGAAGCACGCCCGATCAGACTTTAATTGTATAGGTTGCAAGGGCAGACCTACGTTGGGGCAGGGGGTGCCGCTGCCCCCCCGAACATTTTGAAAAAAATTAAATATAGATACTTAATTGGTTAATTCAAGAGAAATTAGGGACTGGAAATCCATCCCCCCCCCTTGCCCCCCGGAAATAATGGAAGAATATGAAGATGTGAAGACGGGGGGACAGTAAGGTAGGCTCTAAAGAAAACAGTGACCAAATGAGTATTTATTCCCTCTAGTCTTAAACATGTATTCTAACATGGCCTAAATGCATTATTAGTCCTCCAAATTTTTCAACTTGTACTAGTTGCACCCTAATCTGTGAATTAGTACGAATTACTCCCAATCTACAGCTTTACCTCGCCGTGATGTCGTCCCTCTTCTCCGGGTTTAGTCGACTCTCCTCCGGGCTCCCCCCCCCCCCCCCCCCCCCGAACCGATAATCCTAGTTCCGCCACTGATAGGTTGCAGGCTAAAGTAGGACGATGATATCCTAGAAAGCCAGACAAGATAGACTTGTTCTGATATGATGTGGACTAGTAGACCTTAGTCATAACCAAGGGTATGTTAGATAATTTTTGGATTTCATGCGAACTCCCTCCCTGCTTTTAACGAAGAATTGAAAGTTAAAATATTTAAGTATCAAAACTTATTGTTATTGAACTATTAAGGACGTGTTTGTTTGATAATGTTTTAATGCATTATTCTTAGGGATAATTACAATTTGCCTCTTGAGGTTTAAGTGAAATTACACTTTACCCCCTTCTATTTTAGAAGTATACACTTTGCTCCTTTCCGATAGTAATTTATGAAATCTTAATTTAAACATTACGGTAGCTATCTTCCAATAATTTCAATCTATATGGTATTTTTTTTACAATTAATGGACATTTTAAAATATTAGTTTTTTTCTTTCTGTATTTTTTTTCTGTTTTAAAACAGAATTGGTTAAATTTCAATTAATTATTAAAAAAATACTATACAAATTGAAATTGCTTGAAGATGAAAATTGTATAGTTTAAATTAATATTTTAAAATTTACTGTTAGACTATATTAAAAAGTATGGGATAGAGTGTATATTTTTTAAACAAGAGAGGCAAAGTGTAATTTCAACTAAACCTCAGGAGGCAAATTATAATTAATTCTTATTCTTATGTAAAATAATTAATTGTCAAAAATATCAATTTATTGAAATCTTACACTTTAATAAGTCTAAGAATTCATTTTACGATATTTTTGCAAAAATTAAATATTTTCTATTTAATTTATATTTTTTACGTTATTTAAATTATGGCAAATTACAAAAGCTCCTCTGTAGTTTGATCTAACTTGCACTTTGCCTCACTATTTTAAAAAACATACACTTTACCCCGACTCTTTTATAGTATCCAACAACAACTTTTGAAACCCTAAATTAAATTGTCTTATAACCATATTCCAGTAATTTTAAGATTTTTGATATTTTTTTTATAGCTAACTAACCCTAGAAAAAACTAATAATTTAAAATATCTATTAACTATAAAAAAATATTATATAAATCGATATTATTAAAAGATGACTATCATAAAATTTAAATTACAGTTTTAGAAATTGTTATTGGTTAGTATAAAAGAACTAGGGGGCAAAGTGTAGGTTTTTAAAAGTAAAGAAGCAAACTATGGGTTAGAATAAACCTCAAGCAGGTAACTATAACTTTCCCTTTAAATTAAGAAATTAACAAAAGTATTTTTTAAAAAAACATCTTAAAATTACTTTTAGACTTCTTAAAGTGCAAAGTTTCAATAAATTAATAATTTCAAAAAAAAATCACTTTATATAAAAAAGTACATAACAATATATTAAAATTAATGAAAAATAAACTTACAATTAAGTTACTTGGATGGTCCCACTAAAGGCTCACGGTTAATGAGCTTTAGAGTGACTTGGAGCCATGTATTGTAGAGAAATTCAAATTTAATGCGAGTTTCCATAAATAATATACTCTCTCCGTTCCAAAATTTTGCACTATTTTCCTTTTTGAAATGTTCTAAAATCTTTACACTTTTTTTCTCTTTTAGTAAGTTTTATAATAAATTTACCATACTACCCCTATTTTTTTTTTACTTTACTATATCCCCAATTCCATCATCTTCAACCATAGAAACCAAAAACCAAGTAGTTTGGGACGGAGATTTTGCACGAGGAGACCCAAATGGCGTAGAGATCGGGGCATCGCGAAAGTCGGTCCGATGAGGCTTCAGCGAGATTCTAGAATGATTAAGAACGAATGACAAGACAATCAATGAGGTGATTAATGGAGAGAAAGACCAACGGGACAAGATCCACGCGGTATGGAGACCGATAAAGAATGATGTAGTTGACTCTAATAATGAGGCAACGAGGCAATCGGCAGAAGCGACGATGAGATCGAGTTAACATGGCGACAAGGCAACGAACGCAATTGACTTCGATGATTAACGCAATCGAGCAGAGGATAGAGGAAAGGAAAAGGCGGAACGAATGAGGATAGTGAACAAAGACCACAGGTTGGTGACAGATTGAGACTTGCGAATCAATGACAGTAAATGAGGATTGCGAGTTGAGGACGAAGCAAAGCCTGGGAATCGATAATGACACGATTGACCGAGGATGGAAGACAAAGGGAATCAGAGAGAGCATGTGAATCGAAGAAGAAATTAGGCAAGGAGGATGACAGGGAGAAGGACACGAGATGGAGGATTGGCGATGAGATAGAGGTCGGTGCAAATTTGGAAGATTTGTGCAAAAACGCCCCTCACCTAAAATCGCGTGCAATATTAAGTGGAGCAGATATTATGAGACGAAGGGAATATAATTGGTATTTTTTGATTTATTGAAGTTTATACTTGTCGAAAGAATTACTTCTATTGGTAGAGCTTTAATGTTTTAAAACTTATAACTCTTCTTCTAAGAGTTGTTAGATGAGAATGAAAATAAAAACGGTGGAATGAAATCAAAGAAAAACTAGAAGTGCATGAATATAATTAGTAGGGAATCAATGGAGTCCCTGTGCGGGCTTGTGGCTATAATTATACTGACTTGCAATCAATTAGTCTATTGACTCTAAGAATGTGGTTTGTTAACATCGTCATCTCTATTGGCCTAATAAGTAATAGCAACAACAACAATAACAACAACAATAATAATAATAATAAGGTAAAATTACCAAACCCCCCCCCCCCAAGGTTTAATCCAACCTACTATTGTATCCTTCATTTTTTAAATACCTACATTTAGCACCCTCAAAAGTTAAAGATCCCTACATTTATCCCATCTGTCATTAGCTACCGTCAACATACTTAAACTTACCTACACTTACCCCCCACAAAAAATAGAAAATGTTTATCTTGCTCTCCTAAATCTTCTTCCATAAAAACTTTGTCCCCCAATTTCTACATCTAACAATCTACCCACCAAACTAATTATGAACACTCTTTTACCAAATTTTTAACCAAAACTCAATATATCTTGTTCACATTTATCTTCTTCGCTTTCTCGTTAGTTTTCTCGTCCGCCTCACCTCCTCACTACTAAAATTCAGGTGTTTACCAACTACCATTTACCAACGTGCAGCAGTTAGAAAATCGAATTTTCTAACGCGGAGCCGTTGGTAAACGCAAGTTGGTATTCGATTCATTGGAAATTTTTTTACCGACGCGCAAGTAATAACATGTTGGTAAATTTCAACATGTACACATTGGTAAAATTCACGTTGGTAATTACCAACGGTTAGGAAAAGGGCTTGGTTTCTATCACGTAGTTGTAGTTACCAACTGTCCAGCAGTTGTTCGCAGTTGGTAGGAGATAATTACCAACGTGCGCAAGTTGGTAAATCCCGGTTGCAAATTGGCAATGTACATTAAGCATTCTAGGTTTCAGTTATTTCGTATTTTTCCCAGTTTGAAACAAGTTCAAAATTAACATATATACCAATTCAAAAGTTCCCTCAGCTTTACTCAGCAATAAAGTTTACACAGCTTTGCAAACGTAATTTTCATAAAATATGGTCCTGTTTCCATTTCGGGTTTGCGTTGGTCTCCCACTTCGAATGAGCCAACGCTTCACCCTCATCCAACATCCTAGATTTCTTTGCACATCAATGTCAAATATTTTGGCTGTGCCAGCTCTTCGAGTCAGGCAGCAGCTAATACATTGCATTATTACAATCAACACTTCCAAAGATTGTTCACTCTGTAATCAATTCTGCAGAGTTCAATCTTTGGGCATAGAATCTTTGAATACGCCGCAATCGGGACATCAGCTCTGCAAAAGATGGCCACAAATGTGGTTCCCTGGACCAGAAACAAGCATTAGTTACAGAAAGGAGGATCGGATCAAATGCTACAAGGATTAACTAAATTACATAGGAAAAGAAAAGACAAACCAAATATTATAAGTCTTAGGCCAATAGATATCAGATGGCCAGTCAACAACAAAAAAGAAAAAAGGCAAATTACTCAGAAATGTGTGTCCAAACACATGACCTCCATATGAGAGAAGCTTTTAGACTAGAAAACTCACATTTGCCAACATTCACGGATAATCTGTACAACTGCTGGATCAACATCATCAGGAATTTCAAGTCGCCTATTCTGGAACCCAACAGCTCCAACAACTTGCATTGGGTTCAAACCTTTCCATGGGACATTTGAAGTAACAAGCTCCCACAATATCACACCAAAACTGTACACATCACACCTGCAAGCAGCCAAAGAATTTAGATGGCATGAGTTCCACTACGTTTTCCAATTGATTCTATCCTAAAAAAAAAATCCAACTGAGTAAGTATATGTGAGAGATGTAAAAAGGAAAATTTAGTCTGCTGTGAAAGGGACAAAGGGCTCCAGAAAGTAGGGAGTCCCAATTTGGTATGCTTTCTTCACTCCTAAAGCATTGTCTATACAAGAAGCAAGATTAGAGAAACTCTTTTACCTGACCAAGTTCACAAGATGGGACAATTAAAGTGACACCAACATGCTGGCACGATTCATGGAAGCCTCTTTTAAGTTTAGCTTTGAGAACAGAAATGTTGATAGTACCTCATCGTCGGGTAGACTTCGGTACTTGGGAAGCACAAGGCGTTCAGCGAACTCGATGTATGAGCAAAGGACAGGCTTAGTTATGCCATCCGTAAAGGAAAATGGGATTGTGCCCGCTAGAGTGGAACTTTGAAGCAATATGTAAACCATCGGGACTCACTAATCAAATAAATCAAAAGTTCTATTTATCAGCTCATCTAGGAAGAAATGGTCATTAAAGGTAACTGATGCTTAACCGCATAAAAGTGGCCTAGCACATGACAAAAGCATATAGATAGAAATTGCAAATGATGCAAACAAATATCTCAATGAACTTTTTAGAGCAGCTGATGCCAATAAATTGTTGTTCAAAGATATTTGAAAACATGTTCTTTCTTGTAGATGGGTCGGTCTAGTGTGGGGGGAACTTGTTTGGGATCAATATAGCTCTTTCATTCATTCAACAGTTAGACATTAATATCAAATCTAGTCTTTCAACCACTAAGAATTACATAACCAAGCATTATTAGTCTTATTATTTTTATTTTGATCAGGAACCAAAAATTATTTATGTTCAGAAACTGGTTCCTTTTATTGTATGCAACTAATGCACGCTTTTTCATTCACTCACTTCCAACTAAGCACATTTAAGCCATTGTCTATAGTTGGCAGTGCGAGCAAGCAAATCAGGGAAACAAAGCATGAGCTATAACTTAAGCAATTACTCTACGAGCAACTTTACAAACAGATTTCAGAAATTTTACCTCTGTGATCTTACACACTTTTGGGGCTAGAAAAAAGTAGAATACTACAAAGTCAGTGCAACATCTAATCCTCAGACAAGAAGTACAACAATTTAAGATGCAAAATAGAATGTGTTAATAGGTTATTGAAATAACATACCTGAGCTCTAGGACTCATTTGATCAACAAGAAGTTCTGATATAAAGATTCGCGGCAAAGGTCCATTAACACCACTACCATGATCAAGGTGAGAAGTACTTGGAGGAGAGAACCATAGGGCTCTCAACTTTTTGGCAGGAAACATTAGCGTGTCCTGCAGTGTATATCCATGATCCAAGAAAAACCTTGCCATGGAGTCAATGCCATACCCATTAACCTGGCATTATAAATCAGAAAGAAAACAAGGTCAATGGTGCACATCTATACTTCTTTTGTCTATCAGAGAAAAGAAAAAAAATTGTTTTACTTTTCTCACCCCACACTTTCTGTTAAAAATAATAATAATAATAATAAATTCATCGTAGTTGATCTATGAAATCAAATATTGATCATAGAAAACCTGCTTCTACACAGAGCGTTATTAAAAGCTGTTGTATCTTTACTCAATTAATTATGCTGAATCAAAGACAACATTACCCCGAATGTCCTATACGCAAAATGGTCATAGCAAATTCTATCTCCCTCAACAGATTGCACCAAATCGAGGATTACTTTTGCTGTATGGTTCTGATTCAAGTACACAGTTTCCATGCTGGACAAGACATCCCGGAAAAATGATTCTGCTCCGTCACGGCCGAACTTTGGACGGCAATCGACGGCGTCCGTCACGGTCGAGGCGGAGCTTCTCTCTCCACTACGCCGGCTGCAAAAACGCGAATGAACCTAGAGAAGGAGGAAGATGAATTTAAAAACCTTTTACCAATGGCTAGCTGTTGGTAAATTTTTAACTGAAACGCACCGTCTCATTTAAAAATTTACCAACGGCTAGCTGTTGGTAAATTAGCATTAATTTAAAAAAAAAAACCTACCAACGCAGGAAGTTTGAATTTTTCCAACGGTTGTGACCGTTGCTAATTACCAACGGCTATGCCGTTGGTAATAAAAAGAAAACCTGAAAAAAAAAATGGTCCTGTTCTACCAACGCGTACACGTTGGAAATAATTACCAACGATTTTGCACGTTGGTAACTGCCAACGGCGTAGCCGTTGGTAAATATGCCGTTGGAAAAGGTCCAAAAGTTAGTAGTATTTCATGGCCTTCTCCTTCACATTCTGTTCTCCGTCTAGCTATCTTTCATGGCCGATTCGCTCACTGATTCATTCGTCTCCTCCTCAATTTTCTCCATTAATTTACCTCATTAATTTCGCACGAGAGCATCATCACCTGACTTTGACAATTTGAGAGAATGAAGGCTCTAATTTGCATGATTTGAAACTTGTAGGATTTGATTTTGGATGAGAAGATCATCACCTAGCTCGATTTTTCTAATTTCCAAACATTAGAAATCTAAGCCCAACAAAACCTGAATGAGAGCGCAAATGAATAAGAGCATCGAGAAAGGAGAAGGAGTAGCAGACGAAGAAAGACATCGAGAGAGAAGGAGGAGCAGTCGTTAATAGAGGAGAAAAAATGGTCAATTTCATTAATAAAGAAGGGCGTCCAGGTCGCAAATGGAGAGAGAATGAAGCTCAATTTTGTAAACGGAGGAAAGAATAGTGGCTGCCCACTTTGGCGATTCTGTAATGAGATCAAATTATCGGAGAGCAAATCATTTGCACATATTTTTTAAATCATTCGATTCAAGGCGTCAGAATCGGGAACTGCCATGAGTGCCGTAAAAATTAGGAAATCTTTTGAAATAGCTTTGAGAGACGAGGCGACGTCGAAATCCTGTGGTGTCGAAATCTAGGCAAAAATTGGAATTGGAATCCTGTAGTGTCGAGGCGGATTTCGACGAGTAAAGAATAGTACCTAGATGGTACTAGAAAAAACAAAACGCATAGAGGATGAGTAGACCCTGTAAAAGAATGAGTATTGCCGTGATTTTCAATGAATAGTTTTCCCACACTTTTCATTGATAAAAGATCAAAGAATATATACAGATATTTGTACAGCTAGATAAGGAAACAAGTAAACGGTAAAGCTAGAACTGAGCTACTGTTTACAAAATACAATCTTGGAAATCAGCCTTTCCAAGTATAGACATAATGACAGAATATTGGCCTTGATTTTCGGCTATCCATGCTCTGTTTTGGTTTGGAGAGAATTCTCGCCTGCTTCCCTTATACGCCCCTGCAAGATTGGGCTTCCATCGGCAAGACCAATCTTGTTACGAAGCAATTCCGTGCGCTGTTTTGACAATGGCTTTGTTAACAGATCAGCCAATTGATCCTGAGTATGGACATGTTTGACTTGGAGGCTTCCTTTATGCACTAAGTCACGCACAAAATGAAGGTCGATCTGAATATGTTTCATGCGCGAGTGATTCACTGGGTTAAAGCTGAAATGGGTGGCTCCAAGATTATCACATAGCAGCTGGGGAGCTTCTTTGATTGGAAATACTAGTTCCTTGAAAAGAGTAGACAGCCACATTGTCTCGGAAGCCGCATTAGCTAATGCCCGATATTCAGCCTCAGTTGAGAAGCGCGCAACAGCCCGTTGTTTCTTTGAGCTCTAAGAAATAGGATTAGGGCCCAAGAAACTAATATAGGTAGAGGTTGATGTTCGGTCATCCACATTTCCAGCCCAATCGGCATCCGAATATGTCCTTAAGATGGAAGGTCCAGCTTTGTGAATCTGAATACCATAGAAAATGGTTTGTTTGAGGTAGCGGAGAAGCCTTTTTGTTGATGTCCAGTGAGTTGTAGTCAGCTTGTGCATGAATTGAGAGAGTTTGTTGACTGCAAATGAGATATCAGGACGTGTCAAGGAAAGGTATTGAAGGCTGCCAATTATTCAACGAAACTCGGAGCTGTCCACAGCAGCAGTGCCATCAACCAGTTGAAGAGACTGTGTCGTAGAGAGAGGTGTTCAAACATCTTTTGCACCACTCATACTGGTGTTGGCTAAAAGTTCACGAACATATTTATGTTGTGAGAGGAAAAGCCCAGCCCGAGTAGGAATGACCTCAATCCCAAAGAAAAAATGAAGAGATCCCATATCCTTAAGAGAAAACATATCACCCAGCTGCTTAATAATATTGGCCACAAGAATGGAATTATTTCCAGTAATGACTAGATCATCAACGTAGACTAGGAGATAACAAAGAGTGGAATCTTGGCTGTAAATAAAGAGAGAAGAGTCAGCCTTGGAATTCTGAAAACCCAGTTGAAGAATGACATTTTTTAGGGCAGTGTACCAAGCCCGTGGAGCTTGTTTAAGCCCATAAATCGCCTTGTTTAACCTGCAAACATGGTGAGGTTTGGACAAATCTTTGAATCCCGGGGGTTGTGCCATAAAAACAGTTTCAGTCAATTTACCATTTAGAAAGGCATTGTTGACATCCAGTTGCCTCAAATCCCATCCATGCATGACTGCAATAGATAATACAGCTCTAATAGTTGCTGGTTTAACCACAGGACTAAGGTTTCTTTGTAATCAACACCAGGGCGTTGGTTATAACCTTTAGCAACTAGATGGGCTTTGAATCTGTCCACTGACCCATCTGCTTTCCTTTTTACTTGAAAGACCCACTTACAGCCCACGGGTTGACAGTTTGAAGGTGGTAAAATTAGGTCCCAAGTCCCATGTTTCATTAGAGCAGTGAGTTTATTGGACATGGCTTCACGCCAGTGAGGTTGAGAAAGGGCTTGTCTCACACTCATTGGTTCTATGGTTGGGGGGAGAGGATAGTTGGACACAGTATGGAGCTGTTTGGGTTTAAAAATTTGATTCATTGATCTTGTGGTCATGTTGTGAGTGCGTTGAGGGGGATTTTTTGTTGGGGAAGAGTTTGTGAAATGCGGGTTTGAGGTATTATAATCAGTACCTAGATGTGTATCCGTAGAGAAAAAAGGAAAAGATGATGGGAGAGTTAAGGATGAATCAGGTCGATTTTCATCTAAGGGAGGATTCGGATTAGGGATGGTGTGATCTATAGCATGAAAAGAATCACGAAGTAAAGAAATAGAGGATCCGAAATTACCTGGGGAGGACGTGACAATGGTAGGAGGACCTTCCGTAAGGTGCGATGGTGCTGATGCGCAGGAGGGAGCTGCAGGTTGCTGGGCACCAAAAAGAAGAGGAATAAATTTCGGAGGGTTTGGGGAGTTTTTGGGTGAGACGGAAGGGACGGGTTGAAAGGGGCTGGATTGGTGTTGGGTCTCATCAAACAACACGTGTCGTGAATGGTTTGGGCTGCATTTTATTCGAGTTATAGGGCCGGGTGAGGGGATAACAAAGGCAACCAAATTGTTTTAATTTTAAATAATTTGGTTTTTGGCCAAAAAGAACTTCAAATGGTGATTTTTTGTGAAGGAGGGGTGTGGGCTGTCTATTTATGAGGTAAGAGGCTGTTTGAAAGGCATGAGGCCAATAAGAGAAATCAAGATTTGCATCATGAAGAAACGTAAGGCCCGTTTCAACGAGGTGACAGTGACGACGTTCAGAGACACCATTTTGTTGCGGGGTGTGGGGAGCAGTGGTGTAGTGAGTTATTCCATGAAGTGAGAGATATGATTTCAAGGCAATAAACTCACCACCATTGTCTGAATATAGTGTTTTGATTGATTTTTGAAAGCGAGTTTCAACAAACTTTTTGAAATGTGGAAAAATATGAGAAACACCGGATTTTGTGATCATTGGATAAAACCATATATATTTTGTATAATGATCAACGAAAATAAGGTAATATCGTGATCCATCAAGGCCGGTATAACTAGCAGGACCCCACACATCCGTGTAAATAAGTTCAAGGGGCTCATGGCTTTGGAGACTATTGACATGAAAAGGTTGTTGATGAGCTTTATTAATAGAACATGAATGACATAGTGAAGACAAATTTTTGTTGGATGAAATAGGAAGAGAAAATTTTTTGACAAGATGATGAACAATTTTAAGAGAAGGATGCCCAAGACACTTGTGCCAACCATCAATAGAAGTCCGTTCATGCACATTAGCAACCTTTTTGGATGTTACCATTGAGTCCGGAAAGGTGTAGATGCCATTGTCACATGCTCCTTTTAGTAGAATCGCCCCGGTGATCTTGTCCTTCACAAGAAAATAGAAGGGGTGAAATTCAACAATAACATTGTTTTGTTTGGTGAGATGATGAACGAAAATTAAATTTTTACAAAGGTTTGGAACACAAAGGGTATCACGCAATGTAAAAGTGCGGTGAGGGGAGTGCAAAGACAAAGAACCAATGTGTGAGACTGCCAAACCTGAACCATCACCGAGAATTACTTCGTCAGTTCCATCATATTCAGAATGAATAGATAGATTGGAAAGATCACCCGTGATATTATGAGAAGCGGCCGAATCAAGGAGCCAATTTTTGTCCTTTCCATGAAAAGAGGCGGCACAATTGATAGAAGCATTCTGGGAGTGAAATGTCGGACAGGACTTTGCAGTATGTCCCAACTGATCACAAAGTTGGCATTTGGGTTGATAACGCTGATTTGAATTGCTGGGCTTTCCATAATTGTTGTTGAAGCGACGCCCATCACGTTGGGCTCCATGATTATGTCGGCCTGGGCTAAAGCCTTGAGTTCCACGTGCAGTATCATTTTTCCTGAAGGACCAGGATTGATTTCCCCCTTGCGTAGACTGCTTCGTCTTTGTGAAATTTGCAGAAGAAACTAGTTGCTGCGTTGCAGCTTCCATGCACCGTAGATAGGCTTCATGTCCTACCAGAAGGTCATGTAACTCCTCAAAGGCCAGTAAAGATTCTCTGGCTCGAATAGGCGCTGCTATCTCTCGAAAATCTGGACCTAAACCATTCAACACATAAAGAGTTAGGTCATCATCCGAAATGGAATGATCAATGATGGCTATTTCATCAGCCAAGGCCTTCACAGAGTGGAGATAGTCAGTGATTGACCGATTTCTACGCTGAATGAGTGTGAGTTCTTCTTTTAACTGCATAGCACGAGTTCGAGATCGACTAGCATATAAATTGGTAAGCTTTTTCCAAGCTTCATGGGAGGTCTTTGCCGTAGCAATAAGGGGAGTAATTGAGGAGGATGTGGAGGCTAAAATAGCACTCAGGATCAGTTTATCCTGTCGGACCCAATGGGTCTTGTGCAGCTCATCAGCAGCAGTACCAGCGGAAGAGGGACATCGAAGGGTGCCTTCGACATAGTCGAGTAAATCGTAACCAATAAGGAGGGCTTCGAACTAAGCACGCCATTGAGGAAAGGTGGAGGGAGTTAACTTTTCATTGAGTTGGGCAGTAATGTTAAGAGCAATAAGTGGTTTATCAGTTGCGGAAGAAGGTTGGGTGTTGGGAGTAAAGGTTGGATTTTGAGCGGATGAGGAAGACATGGGAGTGGCTTGGATCGAGGACTCGGTAGAGATTGGCTCTCCTGATACCATGTAAAAGAATGAGTATTGCCGTGATTTTCAATGAATAGTTTTCCCACACTTTTCATTGATAAAAGATCAAAGAATATATACAGATATCTGTACAGCTAGATAAGGAAACAAGTAAACGGTAAAGCTAGAACTAAGCTACTGTTTACAAAATACAATCCTGGAAATCAGCCTTAAAACCATTCTCCAAATATAGACATAATGACAGAATATTGGCCTTGATTTTCGACTATCCATGCTCTGTTTTGGTTTGGAGAGAATTCTCGCCTGCTTCCCTTATAGACCCAGGTGAATTTGTGAGTAAATTTAGGTGTGGTTAAAACAATCAAATGAAGAAGACTGGGAAGAATATAAGAGTTTTTCCTTTTGTTTTTTTAACAGCCTTTGATGAAGTTAGCTCTAGAGAGGGATTACTGTAGGTTTCACCGAGCCTCAAAGTGTTGGGGTAGGTTTCTTAAAATAATGAGGAGCAAAACTATATGTTTGGTAAACTTTCCTAATAATAATAATAATAATAATAATTCATTCCATGGCTTAACAGAATACAATCACAACCCTCCAATTTATGAAGCTCACTTTCCCAACTGTGCAAGTCCTTGTAAATAAAAATATAATCAATAACAAGCTTTTCATGGATGAATTGAATTTTTAAAACAAATAAATACTAATATATAAAATACAACAAAATAATTTTGAACACACATATAAAAGCACTTTTATACTTTAGGTAAAAGATGCAATTTATCTAAGAGATTGTATATAAAGAAAACTTAATCACAACTGTCTCAACTTTAACATCCACCATAACTTGTGGATATTAGATTTTGTATATAAGGCAACTAAAATGGTGGAACACCAAAAAAAATTAAATAATCTCATTTGCCTAGAAGTATTGTTGCACTAAAATGTTGCAAAGGAACACATAGTGTAGCGACCTTACCTTGAATAGGGTCCTCCAAAGAAGACTATGGAAACGAGTTTCACATTAATTGCAATTAGCTAGTTAATTACTTGTCTTATTTTCAAATCTTTCATGCTTTTAGTTATTAACCTACAATGCAGTATACATTCACGTGGCTCCACTTAGATTTTTACTTTAAGAACAATACGTCGGAAACGTTGCTAGCATTTATAGAACATTAATAAAACACAAGCCAAAGAATAAAAACATGGTGAATTTAACTACAAGTAATAACCATGCACGTACATTGTTTTTCAAATAAAAACTATGCACATACCCAAAAGCAACTTATTAACTACTTGATCTAGGAACATCAGATGCTAAACTAATATAAAAATGTATACCAAAAAGTTACTATTAAGATCCATGCTCCACTATGCCCTTCTTTGTGCCACTAGCCTCCCAAGGCTGCAAACAACTATAGTTAGTACAAACACATAACCAGTAATAAACTAGAATTGATAATGATTCATTAGGTGGTTACCCGCATTACAAATGCTAGCTCGACGACTCTCTAAGGTCACTAGCTCCTTACTGATACAATCTGTACAATAACACTAAAAGGAGTGAGAATCTAAAAATTTCCAGTATGGGATTTGGGTACCGATAAAGAAAACCCAATAACACTTATATACACATAATATATGAAATCTATTACAGGTCTGATGCAATATGAGGACTAATATATATGTATACATTTGGGTCCCTTAAGGCCCCTCTTCATCCTAGTCCTTACATAGATGTCACCTTATGTCTAGTGACGTCCTAGTGAATTAATCTCACTAAATACCCTTTCCTTTATTGTTACACAAGTAAACATGGTGGATGCTCTTTGATTAAGTTTTAAGGAACTTATTAGGTGTACTAAGCTCCCTCATAGTGCCTCAAGTCATTGGCTCACTTAGGCCGCTATGGTACTAAGCCTCCACCCAACTAGGCACACTAGGCTATCACTTGGTGTCTCGAGCTAATAAGCTCACTTATGTCACCAAGGTATTAAGCCTAAACCATTTAACTTACCAAGGATACACCAAACTTTCACCTGCGCCTCGAGTCATAGCTTGACAAGGACATAAATGCACTAAACTTCCATCCATAGTGCTTCACTATCCACCATTACTTGGTTCATCCTATCCATGGTAAGATACTAGCTTACTAAGTTCTAAAGAACTTTCTTAAGTGCACAAGGATCCTATATTGGTACTTTAGGCCCAAGGCCTTAAACTAGGCTACTCATACTAATGGCATCCTATTGTAGTCACAGTAGTTCACTAAAATTAGTCATCCAATCAAATTCATGCTCATTTGTCATAATGCCTTCACTTTTAAGCAAAATGCCACCTCACCTGGATTGATTTAGACTTGACTAAAAGCATGAAAGTTGTATATCTTTCTTTTAGCTTTATGTGGGTTCTTGAACCGGCTCAATCGGACACCTGAGCAAAATATTATGGTTAAAATATTATAGCATATAGGTGATGTCTAGCAACATGGCACCATATGTAATTTCTCTCGTGTTCCAATTGTGCCTACCTATTGCAGACTTGTTTCCTACCTTATTAAGAGGTTTCCAATGACCTCCTAAGGCCTCAGGGATATCATCCCAAACTCCAAACCTCTACATATGACTACAACGAAACTTCTTATGCCATCAAAACCTAGCCCTTACTGCTTTAACACACCATATAAGGCCTTGAAATAAGCTATCTTACCATGAACAACACAGTCCCCAAAAAATGAAATTCTCATAATTCACATGAAATCACAAGTAACCGAGCTAAGAAATACATCAATGGAGTGTGTAAACTAAATCTCTTACCTCAATTGAAGAGAAACAAGAAACATCAAGCACATCTAAGCAAATTGGGCTCCTTTAAGGGGTTTTCTATGGTTCCAATAAAATTCATCATAAATGGCACTAATTCAAGCTCAATCAAGCTAGACCCAAACTTATACAACCTAAAAAAACCAAAAACAACTCAAGAATAAAGAGAGCAAAATGTACCTAAACTAACCAAGCATGAAAAACACCACATAAGGCTTACCACACAAAAACCATGCAAGAGAAAGCTCTTTCATGCTTTGTATACCTCATGGGGTATTGATTTTCACCAAAATTTGATTAAGGGATGAAGATTTGACCATAAAATTTGAGAGAAGAGGGAAAGCTACGGGAATGAATGAGGGAGATAATGATAGTGAAGACCTCCTCCCCTAAATGGGTTTAAAAACTCAACTTTCCCTTCTTTAGTCCCTCAACTTATTTTTTTCTTTTTGAAAAAAAGCTCTTATGCCCAAATAATGCCATAAACTTAGGTAATTTTTATCTCAACTTTGGTTTTTTGTCACTTAAATCCATAAGAACAACTTATAAGCTTAAAAAAGTTCCTAACACCTTAGGGGCAAAATGACCATTTTGCCTCCAGTGACACTTAGATACCAAAATAACCTAGAAACCATCTAACCCTTAATAAACTTACTTGACTTGCTAATTTAAACTAATTGAGGTATTTAACCAGGGATTTCAACTTAATTAAAAGTCTTACCTAACCGTTATTGGTCCATTGCCTAAAAGGCTATAACACATAGTTGTCATAAATCATTAATATGAGCCCTTTAAAAAATTTAAATAAATTTAAAATAGAGGAAGTGAGTAGTTTACTATCTAAATAGAAAAATCATATGCAACTGTCATTGCCGAACAATTTTGAATGAGGTGAGTTGAGCCATAAGTAGGAGATCCTTAGGCATGGAAGTTTCTTAGGCTAAAACCTAGAATTAGGTAATGACGCATAGGCAAGGCCACCAAGAAAAAATGAAACACAATGATCATAATGAAGAATGATGATGATGGTGGACCTAGACAATATGTGAACAATGGCCACCACTGACAATGATGATAGTGGATTTTCAGCTAGGCTGTAAGGGTTTTTCTTTTCCATTTTTGTCTCAGTGAATTGGGAATTAGGAATGGTTGAATGGATTAGGGGTAATAGTTCAAGAATTAGGATCAGAAGCCCGTTAAGCTTGATGCCATAAAATGGTGCAAGTATCATAGGGCTGGAGCTCTGGCCATTAAGATATCGAGTCCATATTTTGGCACAAGTTCAAGTTTGAACTCAACAAAACTTGACTCAACAAGCCTTAAACATAGCTTGAGCTTGAGAAACCAAATAAGAGCTTGACTCGTTCACACCCATATAAAGAAGTTTTGGTTGGCTTCAATTTTAGTTTTTCTAGAAAAATAATCAATATTATAAAATATTAGCAATAATATTAGATAACCTAACTATATACCAAAACATAATTAATATGACATTTATGAATTTTTAATTCAACATAGAAAGAAAATAAAAATTAAACAAAATAAAATTGCACTAAATGTTGAATTCTTTAATTTAAATTTTATTGAAAATGAACAAAAAAAATCAAACCAATTTAGTCATTTTGGCATATGCACCAATAACCTAAGCAAACCCGAATTTGGCTTAAAACCTGAAGAAACCAAAGTTGAGGACACCTGATATTGAAATTGACCTGGCCTATATTAAATATAAATAAACCTAAAACAACCCAAACCCATATAACATGATCTGTACCCAACATGGATCCGAATTCATATTAACCCAATTAGTTTTATAATTAGTAATATACTCACATTTTCTGCTTTATAATAGAAATAATAGATGTTTGCCCTTATACCAAAAATGCTTCATAAAAGGATAATATTGCAAACACTAATTAAAGTAGACGAGGTTTATTTGTCTTACACGTTCCTGCAGTTCAATCTATGGTAGTATTTATTGCAAAAATAGCAAAATAAAATATTAAAGTTTGAGGGAAAAAAGAGAAACAATTAGAGTTCTAAACATTATAAGTGGGTTTAACATTTGACATAAGAAACTTTTCCATGAAAATAAAAAACTGAGATTTGATATTGACCTAATATTAGGGTCTATAAAATAAAGTTTTGGCATTAATAGAGTAAAAAAGTGAAATTTTAGCAACTAAAAGTAGTATTTAACTATTGACACAAAAAAATAAAGTAAAAAATAGTTTGAATTAGGGGTTTAAACTAAAAAAATCCTAGCAACTTCTATGACAATTCAAGCCATGGCCAAAATATAAGGTTGAAAAAGTGCCGAGTTGAATTGGATAGTAAGCTAATCATATTCAGTTTAAAATAGTTATCAAGTTTCATATTTTGTTCATGTTTTGATTGAAAACAATATGAATGAGCTTTTAATCTAGTGGGTTTGAGTTGCTTCCTTAAATTAAAGGGAAAAGTCAAAATCAAGCCAAGTAATAAGTAAATTGAGCTTTATTTGAATTTTGTATCGACCTTGAAATTTTGTTTAGCCTTGGCTTTATAACATCTTGAGCAAGCAACAAATGATCTTTAACTCGAGCCGAGCTCAAGCCGTTCGTTTATTTTTTCACCCATATGAAAAATCAAACAAACTATAATAACCGAGTTTTCCTTTGGAAGATATATCGGATTTGTTCTAATCAATTAACTCATAATTTTGATGATAACAAAACATTTATGAAGGACAAATATTTTTATTTTAGTTTGCAAGATAATTAGATAAATTTATATATTTTGTAGATAATGTTTAATGACCTCAAATTCTAGGTTTCAAAAAAGCTAGTATTTCCCTTTCCTTACCTAGAATACGAATACCTTTGCCCCTATGTACTTGTAAAGCATACTTCTGAATACAAAAAATAATGTCCTTAAATAAGTTGGCAAGTGAAAATCTAGAAGTTGTTGGAAACTATAGTGTAGATGAAGCAAAAACAACAATTGAAAAAATTTCAACGTATTGAAATTAGAGCTAAATTTTGAGGCCTAGATGGTTGCGGTTCTAGACAAGTAAAGTTTCAAACAAAACTTGAGCACAAATCTTCAGTTCAGAAAAATAATTGAAAATTCAATTTAAAATCATGTCAACTCACCTAGCTACATAGGTTAAGTGCTGACAAGTCATTAATGTGCAATCTAGCCATTAAAGATCAAATATTTGGTGGTTATGCAAGACTTAGATTTCAACCGAGTAAATTTTTTTCACTTGATTGAAACTGCGAAAGAGAGGCATTTTTTTTTTCCGTCAAGTTTGATAGCAACGATGGTCTACTTTATTGAAGCCTTTTGTAACCTTTCTAGCTCCTTTGCAACTTGTCTTTTGCCCTAAGTGAACATAAATACATGAAGAAACTTATTAGTCAAGACACTTGGCCATTGGATAAAAGACTCATCATCAAAGTGTTCATCATTTGTGGAAAGGGCCAAGTTTGTGCTTTCGTTTATAAATCTAGCAAGAGTGCTATTGTATGAGCCAGTATATCTTGTAAATAATTCAAATTTGAGAATCTATTGAGTGTTATAGTGGTTTTTAGTGATCATTGAAGAAAACTAAGGAAAGTGACTTCTAATGAGCCTTGAAAAAAACTAGGCAACATGGTTTTTAGTTAGCCTTGAAGAAAACTATAGATTAGTTTGTAGCGAACCTTTGAAAAAACATAATTGTAATCTTAATCAAGTGATAGTAGAGGAACTTTCAAGTGGGCAAGGTTGAAGAAAGGATGTAAACTCTGGTTGGTGGAGTTGAACATTTATAAATCATGTTATCATATTTTCCTTATCATCTTTTATTTATTTACTTATATTATGCTTATTATGACTTGATTTATTCTTGATTTTTTGTTGAGTAAATTTGGTTGTCAAATTTAATTTTTCAAAAAATTTTAAAATAACCAATTCACCTTTCTTCGTTGCACTTTAGCCAACAAAATAGAAATAACCTCCTTACAAAACTGACGTTTAGCAAAGATACAAAAGTTAAATTAAAGTTTCTAGATGAATAAAGCAAATAGAAATATTATAGATTATGCACAAAATTCAAAGTGATATTTAACATTAACTTAATAAAGGGAAAAAAATGAAATGAAAAAAAGGGAAAAAAAAGAACCAGAATGGAAGACAAATAGAATTTAAGAACTGAAATAAAAAAGATCAATGGCTCAAGGACTCAAACAAATTTAAACACCAAAAAATGCAAAACAGACAAGATCTTGTGAAAGTCCTTGTAGTTTTTTCTTAGGTAACTGAAGTCCTTAAACTTGTAGATATGTTGACCCCATCACCGCTAGCATACTCTCTCTGAAGATCTAATAGTTAGATAAAATAGTTTAAGGACCAAAATGGAAGAGAGGAAATCTGGAGGTGCCTGGAATAGGGGTTAAACCATTACCTAGGGGATAAAAAATTGCTATTTGTGAACAAAGTTCCTATTTGACAATTAATATATAGTTAAGTATAAAATAGTTATAATCTCTATCAATGTCTAATCATCAGATGGAACAATTTAGGGAACAAAATGAAAGAAAGGAAATCTATTAGGACTGGAAGTGGCATTAGACCATTACCTACAAAAAATGACAAAAAGAAAAAAGAAAAAATGTATTATTAATTTTAGTTGTAATGTGTGTAGAACTTTGTTATGTTTAGGTTATAACATAACTTGAAGTCAAATAAATTAATACTCATAATAGTACAAGTTAATAAAATTCTTTATATTTGTAGCATTAATCAAATATATATATATATATATATATATATAGGTACCAAAACAGGTTAATTAACTATTGTAATTTATGTATCGAGTACTAATATTACACACTGTTAATATTTCTGCATCTTCTGCTTTTTTTAAGAGATTTGTATACATGGACTGGTGGGACTCAAACAGTTCTTTTTTCTATTTTCCTTTTGCCAAAAATATAATTAGTATTTAAGAACCAGATACTGATCAATAGTTATTAGTGACTAAAATTTTTTAAAAATTTTCCAAGCCTATTTGAAAGAGATGTGATGAATAAAAAGCTTCAAGAAGTGGAAAGGTTAAAAAGACTAAGGCCAAGTCAATTTGGATTAATAAGACTACATTAATAGTATTCACATTATATATAGTAATTATTTCACAAACGATTTGATTACTGGAAATATATACTTTAAAAAATTGAAGAAGTAATTTTCAAATATTTTTATTGTAAAATGTAATTAATATTTATTTTTTTAATGTTGGGAAAACTAAAATTTCCATAAAAATTTATTTTTAATAATCGGTTTGTAGTGGCAATTCCTTGTCCTAGTTGGCAGTAATTGTACTCTTTTTTATTTTTTCTTGAATGTTTTAACAAATACTTTTTTATTAAAAAAATGATTATTATACCAAAATGGCAAACAAATAAAATTTAAGAACCGAAAGAAAAAAGATCAATGGCTCAAGGACTGAAACAAATTTAAACACCAAAAAATGCAAAATAGACAAGATCTTGTGAAAGTCCTTGTAGTTTTTTCTTAGGTAACTGCAGTTCTCAAACTTGTAGATATGTTGACTCCGCCATTGCCAGCATTCTGTCTCCAAAGATCTAATAGTTAGATGAAATAGTTTAGGGACCAAAATGGAAGAGAGGAAATCTGGAGGTGCCTGGAAAAGGGGTTAGACCATTACCTAAGGGATAAAAAATCACTATTTGTGAACAAAGTTCCTATTTGACAATTAATATGTAGTTAAGTATAATATAGTTATAACCTCTATCGACGTCTAATCGTCAGATGGAACAATTTAGGGAACAAAATGAAAGAAAAGAAATCTATTAGGACTAGAAGTGGCGTTAGACCATTACCTACAAAAAATGACAAAAATAAAAAATGTGTTATTAATTTTAGTTGTAATGTGTGTAGAACTTTGTTAGGTTTAGGCTATAACATAACTTCAAGTCACATAAATTAATACTCATAATAGTACAAGTTTATAAAATTCTTTATATTTGTAGCATTAATCATATATATATATATATATATATATATATATATATATATATATATATATTAACTATTGTAATTTATGTATCGGTTGCTAATATTACACACTGTTAATATTTCTGCATCTTCTGCTTTTCTAAAGAGATTTGTATACATGGACTAGTGGGACTCAAACAGTTCTTTTTTCTTTTTTTCTACTTTCCTTTTGCCAAAAATATAATTAGTATTTAAGAACCAGATACTGATCAATAGTTATTAGTGACTAAAATTTTTTTAAAATTTTCCAAGTCTATTTGAAAGAGATGTGATGAATAAAAAGCTTCAAGGAGTGGAAAGGTTAAAAAGACTAAGGCCAAGTCAATTTGGATTAATAATACTACATTAATAGTATTCACATTATATATAGTAGTAATTATTTTCACAAACGATATGATTACTGGAAATATATACTTTAAAAAATTGAAGAAGTAATTTTAAAATATTTTTATTGTAAAAGGTAATTAATATTTATTTTTTGTAATGTTGGGAAAACTAAAATTTCCATAAAAATTTATTTTTAATAATCAGTTTGTAAGGCCAATTCCTTGTCCTAGTTGGCCGCAATTGTACCCTTTTTTATTTTTTCTTGAATGTTTTAAAAAATAATTTTTTATTAAAAAATGATTATTATACCTATGTAGTATTAACTTTCAAATAATTTTGGTTCTAAATAAAAAATAAAAATAAAAATAAAGCACAATAATCGAAAGTTTAAACCTTGAGTGATGTACTAGTAATATTAGATCAATCATGTCTTGCTTAAGCAATAATGTTTAAATCATGAGTCTGTATTTGCACAACTTAAAAAAGTTTAAAATTATGAAGGTATTTTTGGCACTCACTTTTGTTGGTGTACATAGCAATACTCAGGAAAAAAAAAAACACTCATTTTGTGGACCGTTTTCTAAGAGTGAGGTCAACAAGAAATTATCTCAAAGATATACTATGTACCAACACCTTAAGCATTGATTTTTTAAATCGTTACTTGAGATCTAAGGTTAAACTCTCTCACTTTATATTTATTGGTATCTCTCACAGATATAAAGAAAATGATCGAAGGTTGCTTCATGTCATTTAAAGGTATTATATTGATATAGTTATCAATTAAAATAATTTTTTTTATAAATTTTTCATGCTTAAATATATATGTGTGTGCGTGCGCTCTTGTAAAAAAGAAAAAAACAGTAAAATTGCTTTGTGGACATGTTAAGTGATTGTCTTACAATAAACAAAAAATTATTACCTTCAGCTACTTGGTGGAGTAGTAAAAGGGGCATAAGGGGAAGCTGGGGGAGGAGGTTTAACTCTCGCCTCACCCACTTTTCGTATGTATAATGTCATTTATATTAAATTAGTAGTTTTTTAGGTTCTGAATAAGTCGATATTCTCCTTTACCTTTAAATATATTAGCTACTAACCATGCACTCTTTTATAATGATTCTGAATTACTAAAAAGTGAAAAAATAAAACTAAAAAACAAAAAACAAAAGTGTTGCAGAAAAAATTTGTGGATGTGTATATATGATTATATACACACTTTAAATCACTTTTAGAAAAGTCGTCGGCATAACAAAACAAAAATTTTATTGTCGGATGGAAGCGTCATAGTTTAGCATTCATATTCTTGTTTTGCACTCCAACATAAAACTAATTATACATCTCTTAGTTTTTTTTAAGGCTAGTTTATTTCATTCAAAAGTAGAAAACTTCTTATTCATGTTCAGAAACCTGCATATTGTCTGATTAAATAAGAACAACTTGTTCTTGGATCTTTATAGCCCTGTCCCCGTTATATCTTCTCTGATGAGTGCCTTGTCTCTACATGTCTAACCATACATGAAATTTCTGTTGTACAATATGGATTTTGATGCCGGAAAGCTTGTATCGCTACTGAAAAATGGCCCACATTGAAAATTATGTTTCAAAATGAATTGATGGTTTTCAGGCAAGGTACGCAACGATTTCTACAAGGATATAGAATTCGATCGACGTCAAAACGACCTAATTGGGACGAAAACATGTTTGCCATAAGCATAACTTTTATACCATACCATATTCTTTGCCTATTTGTATTTATCTATGTCAAATAATTTGATGTTTGTCGCATTAGTCTGATATCCGTATGGAGTATGTACTCCAAGGCAGAAGAAGTCTAAACGTCTGTTAACTTTGATTTGTAGGAGAAACGTAAGTCAGAGACTTATAGGTTAGGGGTGCAGATTAGGTGGGCTTATATTTATCTTTCCTTTTTTTAATTGTTTCCATTTATCAAAATAGGAGGTACGGTAATAATGTGAATATTAGTAGCTTTTTTTTTTTTTTGTTCAAGGATTCTTTCCAACACGTCAAGACTCAAGAGGAGGCCAGGGTGACGTTGGTCTCTTTCTGAATTCATTATCACGATAATAACAATCTTTTTACCAACAATTTTTGTAGCGCTTTTGAATTTTTTTTGAAATTTTTCTTCAAGAGATGTTTACTAACTTCTGTTATGTGGAGCATATGCTTCATGAGTACAATCCCATTTAAATGTGTCAATAATTGCAGATATCTTTATAATGTTACACATATAAAATTTCGATAAAAGAAATATTTAAGAGAAGTTAGAACTTAAAGCATTTTTCTGGATGAGTAAAATGTTAGTTATCAAATAAAAACTTTGAATTAAAAAAAATTGAAAAAATATCAGCCTCATTTAATTTTTTTATTTATATTTATAATTTATGATATGTGTGCCCTTTTGACACTGTTTTAGGAAAAAGAAAGGGTTAATTATAATTTGCCCCTAAGGTTTAGAATAAATTACACTTTATCCCTTATATTTAAAAAATAAACACTTTAGCCCCTACATTTTTAATATAGTCCAACAAAAACATTTAAAATCTTAATTTAGACTATATGGGTGTTATCTTTAAATAATTTCAATGGGTATAGTATTTTTTTTAATGATTAATTGATATTTAAAAATATTTTTTTAAAAATAAAAAAGAAATACAGAAAGAAAAAATTAATAATTTAAAATGTCTATTAACTGTAAAAAAATACCATATAGATATAAATTATTGGAAGATGGCTATCGTAATATCTAAATTAAGATTTCAGAAGTTACAGCCAGAATATATTAAAAAGTAGGGATACAGTGTATGTTTATGAAATAAGAGAGGTAAAGTGTAATTTTACTTAAACTTCAGTGGGCAAATTGTAATTATCCCAAAAAAAGTAGTGCTTTTGTTTAAGCTAACCAAATGGGCCAGGTAAAGAGATAGGCTCTTCACCAGTTTGGCCCACTACTTTTCTTCCTTCAGCCCAGCTCAGCCTAAATTAGCAAACGAAAGCAACGCGGCTTTGATTAGGGAGTTTCGATTATCTGATGAATTCTTCTCGGCCACCCAGCGACTAGAAATGAGAAATGAGCAACGCTCTTTCTTTCGGTCGGTTAATTCAGTTGAAAATCCCTCCAGGTTGCCGCTCCAAACGATCTGTGGCCAAGTCCACATCAATCTCCGCTCATCTTGACGATCCCCAGCCGCAAAAGCAGCTCGACCTCTCCGTTCTTCGCTTCACTTTCGGTAAAGATTCATTCTTTTCTAGAATCACTCACCTCAATATTTTGTTTTAATATAAGACTGTTCGCGTCGTTTTAAGGGATTCCTGGATTGGACGAGTCTTACTTACCCAGATGGATTGGTTACGGGTTCGGTTCTCTTCTTGTGTTGAACCACTTTCTTGGGTCAGGTTCAGCCACGGCTGCGCAACTGGTGAGAACAGAAGAAAAAGAGGATCACTTTCTAGTTTCATTCTGTTTTTCTTTTTACCCCTCTTAATGATATGAATTATTGGTTTTTATTGGATGGATTTATTTCTATGTTTTTTCTTTCTTGTTCAGAGGTCAGAGGCATTGGGTCTTTCTTTGGCTGCTTTCTCCATTGCACTCCCTTATCTAGGTAAATTTCTCAAGGTAATTTTCCTACTGGGTTCATGTTCTGACTCAGGGTATATTATTTTAGTAGGGAAAAAAAACATGTGAAAGCTTTTTAATTTGAACATTTGATGCTAAATTTGCAGGGTGCCGCTCCGATAGAGAGAGCGGCTGTTCCTGAGGGTGTGGAGCAAATATTTTTCATGTCGCCAAATGTATCTGATGATCAAAAGGAGGACTTGGCATGGGCAACATATGTCTTATTGCGAAACACAAATACTACATCTGTGGTGTGTTCCTTTGTGATTACATCGTACTGAAAATAGGTTGCTGGTGTTTTATCATTTTGTTCAACCTTAATGAGCTTTCATGTACAGTTGATATCAAGTCAGAGTGAGTTTTGTGTTCGTGGTTATTGGAATACACCAAGTGGTGCACCCAAAAGCCAGATAGTTAAGTGGTTTAGAAGCCAAATTGAAAAGACTGGCCTTTCTGATCTGGAAAACTCTCTGTATTTTCCACAGCCAGGAGGTAAACGAGAGATTTTCCTTGTTTTTTACATACAACATCCATGCCTTCGTTCTGTCAGCTGAACTTTTAGGGATACATGTACATTTCTGGCTATGTATACAAGTACGTATGTAGAAATCTGTCCAAAAAGTTTTTCTTTCTTTTACTAACAGATACTTCCACTTATCTGCTGAAATCTAGAAAATTGGTTACTGTTCTCAGTGGTATTCTATGGTTGTTATGTAGCGGTTCCTCTAAAGTGAATATTGATGTGGCTTTCTGTTGGCTACTGCTCCAAGCATCTTGCATCTGCTGCCAAGATGTTGAAGTTTCTACCTTCGATTATGGCTTTTCACCCTTTATTTTTTTCAGACATCTGGTAGTTAGGTTTATTTTACAAAGTCTCTCGAGTACTATAGCATTAGTAATTTACTAGCCGTGTATTACATTTTTGCTTTCTGATCCTTCAGACTTTCAGTGCCAGGAGACTCAAAAGATATGAGCTTTCTTTTACAGATTCTGGGTTCTGGGAGGTGCTTCCCAAAGAGACTTGTTCTTTCTTGGTTGAACCAGTGAGGGAAGATCCAATGCCAACTGCTACCGAGACGCAAGTTCAAGGGTTCATCCTATTGGCTTCAAGCATGAGATATGCTTACAGTGATAAAGATAGAGCCTGGATCAAAGCTGTTGCAAGGAAATTCAGAAACAAGAGCACATATGTCAACCTAAGTTGAAATTTGAATCAGCTTTCTATTTTGTTAATTTTCGTGAGTCTAGTTCAGTGATAGCCACCGGGGAGGCCTACTTCAAGTTGTCCATCCTGTACTGTCAACTAATTCAGCACAATTCTCAAGATTGAACTATTTCAACCTAGAAAGGTTCATCCAAAAAACATGCTGCAGCCTGCAAAAGTGGAGTGGAAAATTTATTTCAAATTTTAGGTAGTAGGCGTTTCTCAATATGATATCACCATAATTACTGATTTTTTTTTAAGAAAAAAATGATCTTTTTTTTTAATATTTTTTGCTTAACCCGAATTCATTGACCGCATTTCCTTGGCTCGTAAGAGTTAAGGCTAACTTGAATTTTCTGTCTTGTGTCAGAACTCGTCTGTTGTTGGCCTGCTCAAATTTTCAAAGAGATCAGAAAATGAGGGCTGATGGCAACCTTCGCCATTTGCCTTCCCCTCTACCATCTCCCTATCACAACAGTGTCACGTGTCCCAATAATTTTGAAATATCAACTCCGACTGTCCCACGTTGTCAAGTTTTTACCTCGTAAGACGTAAATTCAATTGATGGTCCTCAATTTATTTTCTTGCACGAATCCGACCCCTGATCTTTATTTTTCTCTAAAAACGGGTAGTTTTTTTTTTTTTTTTCTTTTTAAAATCCCGATTCTACTCGGCTTTGCTCCCCCTCTCCCCCCCTCTCTCTCTCTCTCTCTCTCTACTGGAGTCCATCGCCAAATTCATCACCCTAACAAGTTCAAAAATTGTATAATCTTCTTTGGCATTAAGATTAGAAATTGGGGTCAGAATGAAAAAAACTATCATGCAACAGATCCACGGTACTCGGGGCAAAGGGTATATTTGCGAACAATCAAAATTATTTTTGTTGACAATGAATAACACGATTCGGGATGACTTTAGGTGGGGATGCGAGAGCAACGATGGTGGCTAAGGTCGTCGACGAATATTCTGCAGCAACAATGGCAATGGAGGAAGCGTGGAAGAAGTCAAAGCTAAAGAGGCGGAGGGGCTTGTCCTTGGTGGGGATGGGGCGGCTGAAGGGCAGTTGAGCAAAGGATTCAACATTCAAGAAGCCTTTAATCTCAGATCTGGCGGCTTGATCTGGTTGTAAGGGTCCATGGACATTTGGATGGTGGAAGATGTGGACTACATTTAGAATTAGTAGGAAATAGTGCGAGGAGGGAGAATTTGGCCCATGGGTTGTTGATTTTGGGGAATTTGCCATGAGCAATTGAAAATCAGGAGAGAGAGAGAGAGAGAGAGAGAAGACGATGAGGAGTTGAAAAATAACAATAAACTGGGACCAAGGTCAGGAGAGAGAGAGAGAGAGAGAGAGTCAGAAAGGAAGAAAAAAAATAAAGATCAGGGGTTGGATTTGCACAAGAAATTAAACTAGGACCAATAATTCAGTAGTACCCCTTTCCATTAAGAAATTTGACAATGGCCGGATCCTTGTTTGTTTTGGAAAATTGACAAAAACACCCCCTGACGTTTTCCCTAACCTACAATTACCCCCTCCTATTTTAGAAAACCTATAGTTTTCCCCCTCAAACTGTTACATCTGTCAGCTTATCTGATGTGTTAGTGGGCCAAATCAATAACAATATTCATCCCATGCCACCTCCAATCCATTTTCCCTAAATGTATGATATATTTCTAATAATTTTTTCATTTATGAATAACTTATAAATATATAAATTATTCATGAATGAAAAAATTGTTAAAAATATATCATACATGTAGGGAAAATGGATTGGAGATGACATTGGATGAATATTGTGATTGATTTACACAAATTGAAAATCTTGTTGGTCAATCAGGGTATTTGGCCCACTAAAATATCAGATAAGCGACAGATGTGACAGTTTAAAGGAAAAAACTGTAGATTTTTCAAAATAGATGGGGAAAGTGTAGATTAGGGCAAACGTTGGGGGGTTTTGTAAATTTCCCATTTTTTTTGGTGAATACAATAGCCGGTCATTAGCAGCAATTGATATTTTCAATGGTGGCACACGTGTCGTTTTGACAAAGATAGGGTAAAAGGTGATGGTAAAAACGCGAAGGTGCCTATCAATGCTCTCATAAAATTGGTCAATGGATTCCTTTATCGTTCCATGGTAAAACTGCTTCAAACACGTATGCTTGAAATGATGATAATAATAATAATAATAATAATAATTATTATTATTATTATTATTATCATCATCATCTGAAATTTAAATGTACGGAGTGTGTAATCCTCGCTTAAAGTACACTAATGTACAGGTATGTCAATTTGAATCCTATCCTGTGGATACATGACCCTATTCTATTTGATGAGAAGGGCTTTTTTTTTTCCAATTAAATAGATTCGGGGCAGATTCAGATTTTTTTTATAATAGAACCCTTTGGGTGCGGGTAGGATGTGGGTTTAGCTAACAACCCACCTCTAACCCGCCCCACTAAATCGTGTATATTATGTATGTCAATATGTGTGTGTGTGTATGTGTGTATTTATATATATATAATTATTAAAAATAATAAAAAAATATTATATTCATTAAAGCCACCGACACACGCTATAAACAAATGTGAAATGGCTTGACAAGCATAGTTTGCATTTTATTTATATTTGACTAGTTGGTATTAATGAAGATTGTATTACTAGAATTAATTGTTGTTTGGATATGGTTATTTATTGTTTTTTATTTTGTTTGAACATATTTATTGTTGTTGTGAGAAATTTATCGTAGTTTACATGTTAAATTTCTCTTAATCTCATATATATTTCTCTTAATCTCATATGTAATAATTTGGCCGGTTTGTAGGTCAAGAACCTGCATCCTACCCGCTAGTACAAGGGTAGGATTCGGGTTTAGAAAACCCTACCCAATGCGGGTTGTTGGTAGGATTCGTATTGTATGGATTGTATCATGGGGCGGGTTCTAGGATTACACAACCGTATCCGAACCCGCCCCATTGACATCTTTACTGATACATATGAAACCAACCCGAGATATATATATATAATTATTTAATAAAAATTATAGTATTACTAATATATCCACACACACATACACACATATTTCTTTGAAGTATTATGATGGTTATTTTGTGTTTTTATATTAAACTCTTAAACTAATGTTCCAAATTGAAACAGTATGGAAGTTGTGGGATCATTTACAAAATTTCTCCATATTTATTTAAATCACTTTGCTTCATAGACCCACTACTCCTAAGTCATTTTGCTTTTAATCTTTCATTCCAGACTACTCTTTACGACACAATTATGATATTTTTTTCATTTGAGTCATGCAAAATTAAAAATTTATGACATCAACATATTTTAGGTTTTAATACTGAAGAATATGGTCTTAAAGGCTTAATTTTCCATATTGAATGTCATGCCAATATTGGAATTACTGGAATGAAGTAAACTAGTTGAGATAAAAGATACCCCACGAGCAACTCTTTTGAACCATTTTTATAAGAACAACATTTTAAACTCTTTTGAATGTATCTAAGTACATATATTTAAATATTAATTTAATTGTATATTATGTTGAATATGTCATAAAACTGATTATGGATGTAGATTTATTGAATTTTGGTGTTGTTATAGGTATATAGTATAAACCGAAAAACCCGAGAACCAGAACCGAGAAACCCAGAACCATGGTTCTGGTTCTGTTCGGTTCTCGGTTCTGGGTTGGGTAAAAAATTTTTAGAACCAAAGCCATTTCGGGTTGGTTCGGTTCCACCATAAAACCGAACCAACCCGACCCATGCTCACCCCTACCTGACCATACTCTATTTGATGGGAAGGGTTTTTTTTTTTTTCCAATTAAGTGAATTTGGGGCAGATTTGAATTTTTTTTGTAATAGAACTCTTTGGGTGCGGGTAGGATGCGGGTTTAGCTAACAACCCGCTTCTAACCCGCCCCACTAAATCGTATATATTATGTATGTCAATATGTGTGTGTGTATGTGTATTTATATATATAATTATTAAAAATAATAAAAACATTATATTCATTAAAACCACCGACACACGCCATAAACAAATGTGAAATGGCTTGACAAGCACAGTTTACATTTTATTTATATTTGACTAGTTGGTATTAATGAGGATTGTATTACTAGAATTAATTGTTCTTTGGACATGGTTGTTTATTGTTTTTTATTTTGTTTGAACATATTTATTGTTATTGTGAGAAATTTATCGTAGTTTACATGTTAGATTTATCTTAATCTCATATATATTTCTCTTAATCTCATATATAATAATTTGACCGGTTTGTGGGTCGAGAACTTGCATCCTACCCGCTAGTACAAGGATAGGATACGGGTTTAGAAAACTCTACCTAATGCGGGTTGTGGGTAGGATTCGGGTTATATGGATTGTATCATGGGGCGGGTTCTAGACTGATACAACCCTACCTGAACCCGCCCCATTAACATCTCTACTGATCCATATGCACCGGTTTGAAAATGTCTTGCAGAAAACTAAGAAGTGCAAGGAAAAAACATATTGCTGCATGGTGATATCAAATTCATTTGCTTTAGATGTCATTGTGTTGCCTCTGAATCATTGCCGAGGTCAAAGTCATAGACCAAAGTGATTTAAGAGTAACTGGGATCCTACAAAAATTTCTCCAGGCCATAAACCAGATTCTGCCAGAAAAAAAAGAGTAAGATATGGTGAATTTTTCCTCGTTTGTAATGGTAAACATTGCTTGGAAACATATTTCAGTCTTGGAATCATTACCTTGAGTCGTATGACCTTTCTAATGGCCAGGATGAGACCGGGCATAAGACATCGCACATCTGTGATATCATGTTTGATGGTGTAAACCTACAGGATATAGTCTTAAGTCAGAACTTGTGACATAAGGTGTTCATGAAGATGAATTGTTTGAAAGTCAGTGAGGAAGTGTTCCAGCCATTTATGTTTAAAAATGGATAGCGTCAAGATGGAAATGTCCAGCATATTGAGAGCTAGAGTAACTTATAGTATAACTTACATCCCCTGCACCTGAGAAATAAACTGTTGTACTTGATGGAAGCCCAGGGAGGACCATGCTATGAACACGAACCCCATCTTCTCCTAGGACTTGACCCCTGGCCTGCAGGGTGAAAAAGGATATATCAAGTTGCCTTGTTGTGCCGGAAAGTGGATTGTTCTCAGACTCTTGTTTCAGATAGGTTTCTCTCCTCTTTTTCCCTTTGAAAGTGAGATGTTTTTTCAGTGTGCTTTTAGCCGACGGTTATGTGTGTTGGTTCTCCCCCCTCCCCCCCCCCCCCCCCCCCCCCCCTTTTTTTCTGTGAGTTACCTTGTTTTTTTTGAAGAATAATAGTTGCCAATGTCATGTTTTTCAATGGTCTGTGCACTATTTTCATACAAACAACAGTAAGGAAAATGTTGAAAGATTTCGCTACTTACCACAACATCTGTTGGAAGATCTTCTCTGTTGTAGACTTGACCAAGGTTAGAGAGGTTGTTGGCTATTTGGATGGCGTCAGCAGAGGGAAGATCCTGTTGTCAACAACAAACTTAAGCTGTTCAATGCTTCATGTGCAAGGTATGCGGATCATGCATTTGTAGAATCACATACGACAGGGTTACAGCAGGGACAAAATAATAGAATATGAAACCTTTATGTTTCTTTTGAGTTCCTATTTGGTTTCACGCCACCTTGTCCAAACATTCTAATAGGCGCATATAACTTAAAGGCAGATAAAAACTGGTAAGATGGTATACTGTTTTACCCATGCATTTGCCCGTGATTCCACAATTTCTACATTGTTGTAATGGAAGGAAGCTGAAATGGCCGCTTGCTGAAGCAGTATGGATCCTATAGATAGTGTTGGAGCAACTAGGCAGCCCTGAAAGATGAGGATGAAAAATCAACTGTCCCTATAATATGACTGCTAGACCACCCGCAAGCTGAGAAAAAGGGAACTGAAACTGAAACGATAACAATATCTCACCCTGTGCTCACCATGCTGGCTTTCTCACAAAATGCAGATAACGCTGTGACCGTGTCAAGCTTAATTCGAGGCACATAAACCACACTTCTCATTCCAAATGCTATTGCCTGGTGAGAAGCCAAATGATTGAATGCCCTAAATATTAGAATCTAGCTTAATGTGTAACGCTTTCCTGATAAAAGGATGCCATTAGTCATCAAACCTGTTTCACGTTGTCATAAACTGTGGAAGGATCCGTAAAATCGACAACAACCCCCATTTCTTTAGACTGTTCAAGGTCAGCAAGAACATAACACCATCAAACTGAGTTACTTGGGTAGAGAGCAACAAGGAAATGTGTCATTGACTTTTACCTGAGAAATGGAACCTAATACCATAGCGAGGTCATTTAGTATGGGTATCTCTAGAGGCTCCTCCATATCACACATCTATTGTTGAAAACTAAACATGTTCAAAATGCTGTTACTTGTACAGAGATACGTCAAACAACCAGTGTTTGGGGCAAACAAGATGAGAAACCTTTCCAATATCTTCCCCTACGAAACGTGTATCCACTGCACCGGCAACTTCCATTCCTCTAGCTCTAGTCACAGCGACAACAGCAGCCCTTCCAATTTCCTTTGCCGCTCCATTTATAATAACCTGCTGAAAGAAAACTTTCTTATACATGTGTTGAAGCAGGAGAGATAATGGACTGGGACTGCTGCAATTACCTTGATATTGCTCTGCGGGGGCTGCACCGAACAGGATATAGAAGGCCGGACACCGGTTGTCGGGAGGCCTCGGTAGATGGTGGAATGGAATTGGCAGCTCAATAGTGGCATTGCTTCAAAGATGGCTAGTTTATCCTGGGTTGATTGTGGTTTTAGTTCCATGTTGATAAGCTTTCTTCAAGCAGGGCACATGGAAAACAATCTGGATAAGGCTGATGGGGGTTTGTTTGGAGAGGAATCTAGAGAGCGACACGCTTGTCAGAAGCCTGCATGTGACAAGGGAGGTGTTTGGTCACAATACAAAGAAGGTCGTCATCGTTGTTTTGTTGAGTTGGCTGTGTTGTCTCATTAAATGTGTTGTCATTTGTAGGCATACAATTTGATCAACAGTAAACATTTTCCCATATGTTAATCCACAATTACAGTGGAACTTATATACTCAAGTCTTTTGCTGCTATTTTTTTTTTCCCTTTTTTTTTTCTAATCAAGAACATCCCCCATTATATCATCACCCCTCGCCGCGCTTTAATATTTGAATTGTCGCATGGTCTTCAAATTTTACTTGTAATATTTGGCCTGCTTATATGTTAATTAACATACATACGCCACTCATATGTGTAATTTTAACATAACCTTAGGGTAATAGAGGAATTTTAGGAAGGCTGATTTGTACATGTAAAGAAGTTGTTATCAATTAGTTAAGATGGCACGTTAAACATTAAAGCATTAAAGGCAAGGGAAGGGAGAGTGGCAAAGCAGCAGCATATATATATATCAAGGCAGAGACTGCGTCAATTTGCTCTTCGCTTCTCTGTTGCTTTCCCTGTTAGGTTAGATTAGGTTAGCTTAGCTTAGCTAAGCCGCTGCCTCTAACTTCACTTTTTCTTTTGCATTATTAATTCAGATAACCCATAACGCTATCCAGTTTTCCCAGGCCAACTGTCCGCTCGACAATAGGAATAGGCACCCAACCCAAGATACAAAAATACATTCAACAAATAAATTTGGTTCTTTTCTACACGCACAAACACTTAGTAAAGTGCATATAAAATTGTTTTCCAAGCGGTTGGATTTTCATCTTCACATTATTTTTGTCTTTATTTTTGTAGTTTCTTAGTGTTGTGTTATATACTAATTATATATTCACTTCATGGACGGTTCTATATAGAAATCATGTGGGATTCACTAACCCCATTAAAATTTTTATTTTTTAAGAAAAGGTTAACAAATTTTTAGATGGATTCTACTAAAATTTATCAATGATTCCATTAACATAAGAAAATAACCAAAAAAATAAAAAATATATATTCCATTTTGGCATAATTGTAGTACTGCTTGTTTTAATAAAAAAACATTTAGACCACAAGATAATTATATTTTATACTGATTCTTTATTAAGATTTACTTAAAATTTTACTCTCTCTCTCTTTTTCTCTAACTTTCAGGAAGCTAGTTTTCCATCATTCGTTATTCAATAGTAGAAAAACATTATTTTGTTTGAAAAATGTAGCATGTTAGTCCTTTATGAGACAGAATGGTACATGATGTTAGTTTTTAGCTTCAACCTCTGTTTGCTACATCACTCAAGTTCAATAGACATCCTCAAGTGAATTGAACCCTTTCCCCTATCACCTTTACTTCCCTATACCCAATCTATGTTGTAGCAGCAATTCCACTTCCAAGCTTAGCCCACCTCAATTCTTACCCATTAATCGGATTTTGGTTGCATGATTGTCCCTTCTCAATTGATCTTATACCCTTTGGAACTGACCTGTACACCGATTCAGGTTTCTTTAATTTATTTAACCGTTGGACTGAATGCTTCAATGGCCTCAATGTGAGATCTAGTGTCAATTTTCATAGCTAGGTCACAAAGCAAGTCATCACAATTAGATCAATTGTGTACTTGCTCTGCTTCACATTTCATATGATTGTCTTTTTTTTTTTTTTTTGTTTGTGATAAGTAACTGCAAATTGTAGATCTCAATGGAAGTTTGGTTTGTGCAATTATGTTCTGGCATCTATATTTTGAAATATATCCTTTTGGAAATTTGGGTTAGGGTGTTGATTATCCTAAATCTCTATCATTCTTCCAATGGGCAAACACCATCAAACGTTTACTAGCCTTAGTTCTTGCCACTAACTGAGGATTTCACAAATTCTAGCAGGTTTGAGCAAAGAAAATGGGTCAATGAAATGAGGCCATAATTGCCTAGGACTTTTCGAGAGCTTGGTGTCTGGTTCAAGTACGTAACCTTTTGCAGAGGTGGTGGCAGCAGTGAGAGGCACAAAATGAAGCCATTGACAAAGGTTTTGGCAATTGAAGTCCCTCACCAAAATTGTTGGGTCATGTGCATTTTTTGTCAACAAAGGCACTAACACTCATGCTTTACTAAAGTTTGAGGATGAAGTTGCCTTTTTTATCAAAGTTTGAGATCTAAATCATTAAGAGTTAAAGTCAAAGGACTAACTCGTGTGAGTTTGCAAAGAACAGGGACCAACTATGCCATTAAGCCAAAAAAAAGTAAGTTCTATAATTTTATTATTACGGATACCGTGCGCATATGTTCATTTGGACATAGGCAAGTAAATGACACATTTACCCCTAGTTATTGTATCTAATTACTGCCATATCCCACAGGTCAGCTCGTGAGATTTTAGAGTTCCAGAACCTTCGTCCTCTCCGATCTCCATGCTCGACATCGACGGCAGCCCGTGACAATGCTCGATTCAATAAAGATCTGAGAGAGCAGCCAGGGGCGAGGAGTTGCCAGGGTGAGGCCAAGCGCGGCGAGCGGTCAGGCTAGAAGACACTTATATCCGAATGTTTTCAAAGTTTTTTACACTATGATTTCGGATGGAAGTGCGGGTTTTGTTGTTGTTGGAGACGGCGAGCATTTGGATATTGAGTTGTTGATTTCTTTTTCTGATGAGGATGTCGCTGATTGGTTCTGTGTGGTTATGGCGGTGATGGCAATGGCGGCGAAGGTGATGTCTGTGCTAACGGAATTGGCGAGCATACAGGTTTTTTTACTTGTTGTATTTAAGTATCCAGCATTCCTTGTGGACATTTTTTCATATTGTTTTAGATAATTTATGGTGCAGTATCTGGACATGTTTCTTCTGGTTGTGATGGATGTCAGTCTATGAGTGTGGAAGTTGATTTAGGTATTATTTGGTTGCTTGTGTAGATTTTGTTCGTACATTTTGGTTGTAATGCTTAGACGTTTTGGGAATAATGCTTTGACACTCTCTGCTGTAGGATGTGGACATCTTTTGTCTGGGAGTGAAGGACTTCGATCTACAAGTGTTGAAGTAGACTCAGGTTGTGATATTGGTTTTTTACTAGACACTTTATGTATACTGTTTGGACACATTTGGACTTATTTATAGACACTTACCTGTGCAGGTAGTGGACGGTTCTATGAAATTGAATCAGGTAGGATTTTGGGTTTTTTTGAAGATTTCCTGTTTGTTTCATATGTGTTTTGTTTATTTCATGGTTTGTTTTTGTTTTGTATGGCAGTTAGTGCAGGTGGTGATGTGACATTATCTGTTGGCTCTAATTCTGTAAATTCTGCTGATGATGTTAGCTGGGTTGGAGCAACCTTTGATTTTGTAGATGAGGCTGAATTTTTTTTAAAGAGTATGCTATTTCTAGAGGTTATAGCATACGTTGTGCAAGGAGTAGATATAGGGGTGGTAGAAAGGATGGGGCACTTTACCACAAGGAGTTCCTCTGTTCCTATGCTGGTTTAAAGTCTTATAGTGTTAAGAAAGAGGCTGTTGAACATTGTAGAGTTGATAAGCGTAATAATTGTCGTACGGTGATACGTGTTAAGTTGAGCGATGATGGATTGTGGGTATGTCATGCTCATTTAGGACAGCATAATCATTCATTTGTTGTTGTTAGGCAGCGATATTTGTTGCAGTCAGCTAAGTTTTTGAATAAAGATATTTTCGCAGCTGTTGCAGATTTGATAGGAAATGGGATTAGACCTGTAGATGCTATTAGGGTTATATCAAATGAAGTCGATGGGCTTGAGTTACTTGGCTTGACTAAATGAATGTTTTACAATTACTTATCTGCTGAGCGTGCATCTGAATTGGATATTGAGGATGCTTCACTGCTGCTTGATACTTTTAAGTGTAGGGCATCAGAAGATGTTGATTTCTTCTATGAGGTGCTAGTTGATAGTGAAAATAGATTAAGTAGTTTTATTTGGATTGATGAAGTGATGAAGGCTGATTATACAATATTTGGTGACGTCGTTGTGTTTGATACTACATTTCGAACCAATCGGTACAATATGTTTTGTGCTCCGTTTATTGGATTAAACAATCACAAGCAGAATGTTGTTTTTGCTGTTGCTTTTCTTGTGGGTCAGAAGATGGAGCACTTTGTTTGGTGTTTTGAGTGTTTTAAGAGGGGCATGAGTGAAAAGCTTCATCAGACAATTATGACAGATCAGGATGGTGCAATTAGATCTGCAGTTGACCATGTTTTCTACGGTGTTCAGCACAAATTATGTCTGTGGCATATTTGTGAGAATGCCAAGAAGAACATCAAGGGCTTGATGTGCATTGAAAGTTTTTCCAAATGTTTTATAGATGTTTGTATCATTGTGCTACTGCTAGTGAGTTTTATGATGCATGGTCAAAGATGCTTGGGAGTTTCAACTGTTGTAATGTGGGATGGTTGAAGAACTTGTATGTAGCAAGGTTTAAGTGGTGCCCAGCACTATGCAAGCACGTTTTCTCTGCAGGTAATTTCACTGTGTAATTTGTGCATGATTAATGGAGATTTTGAATATAATGCTTAGGCAATTTCTTTGATATTAACAGACACTTTGTGTACATTTTGACTGCAGGGCTTCGATCATCACAACGTAGTGAAAGCACAAATAGTGTTCTGACATCGCTTGCAAATAAGCAAATGGGTTTGTTTGCTGTTTTCACTGCTGTTGAGAACATGTTAAAAGACTAGAGAAATAGAGCACTTGAAGAAGATTTTCAAAATATTGGAGTAGTGAATGTAAGGGCTGAACACTCAAAGATATTGGTTGATGCTTCTAAGGTATACACTCGTACTATCTTGAAAGAGTTTGAAAAGGAATTATTTGTTGGTATTTTTACTGAGTCAAAGGCTGTTTCTGAGGTTGGTGGTGTCATTGAATATGAGGTTTTGGTTGGGAATCAAGATTGGAGGAAATTTAATGTTAAGTATGATGCTGCTTCATTGTCTGTGTCTTGTTCATGTATGTTGTTTGAGGAGAGGGGCTTGCTTTGTTGTCATTCATTGCGTGTGTTGAATGTGAATAATGTGCATGAAATTCTTAAGCAGTATATACTTCACCGTTGGACCAAGGAAGCAAGGATTGTTGTGGATCAGGATGGGAAATATTTGTGTGGTGATGCATTTTCTACAATTGCTTGGCGTACTAACATGATGAGGGGCTTTTTATCATTGGTGATTGAGTGTCAAAAAGATCAGGAATGTAGGTATGTGTGTGAGCAAGGACTGCTGTCAATGCAGAAGCATATTTTGAAGATGAAGGCTGGAACTGCTAGTGCCAGCAAAGAGTGTCAGACAATTAGCAGTGCTGGGTCTTGTTGTGAAGTGGATGTTTTGAATCCTGCGATTGTGACATCTAATATATTTGGATCAAGGCGGAAGAAGAGTGGAGTGGATTTCAACCGTGGCCGTGGATGCAAGGGCAGGGGCAGGGGTGGTCCAGTATAGTGTTCAATAGGAATAGTCAAAGTGTCTATAAACCATTGTTGAAATGTCTACAGAGTTAAATTCACAGTTACAGCTGAAGTTTATTGAAATGTCTACAGGTTATTTGTTTACAGTACACATAAAAAATGTAGTGTGATAGTGGAATTTTCTAGAGAATTAAGTGGATATGGGAATGATAAGGACTATGGTTTCTACAATATTAATTAATTATTTTTATTTACAATACTAGTTCTTAATTTACAATGTGTGTAGAATAATGCATATTTCAAATAAAATAAAATATATTTCAAAGACAATATAATATTTATATGTTTGGAGCTGTCCTTTTTAAGAACTTGCAAAATAGTTTTGCTTCGCATCTCCACATGCAAGGCTTATAGCAAATTGGGCTTGATATGTACGCTCCTGTGTCAGGGAGATTTGGCCTATCATGTGGTGATTGACAATCTTTAAGATTGTGTCCGATGGCAACAAGCCTTTTCTTAAGTGCCCATAAGCGAGTAAATATTTGTCGTACAAGCCTTCGATATTCAGCAATCTTCCATGGCCTTTACCTTTCATTTCGTCCCTTGATGATAAGAGACAATAATTCCATTGCTTTGGTCTTTTCATGTTCCTGAAATGGTGATATGATTGCTATTATTCCATACAAGTATTGGGCCTTATTATTGCCCTTTTTCGGCTGCTCTTTTGAGGAGTTTAAGCCCTTCATTTTCATTTGCAGTTATAAAATATTGAGCGATACCTTCTTCTATCAAGGCATCTGTATTTTCAACTTTCATGCACCGTTGGTGGATATAACACTCTTTTAGGCGAAATGGTCTGAAAGATAAATCATTTATGTTCAACCTTTGGTACACCAACTTATCATCTGCAGCCTTGTGAAAGACCTTGCAAGATTGTGCAGCGTTGCTAAGCTCATTGCTGGATGAAGCACCAACATTTGAGAGTATCTCAGTAAGCATATCATGTGGTAATGATTGAATTATTTTTTGAAGGGTATGCTTGGAGATTTTCTTGCTCGGTTTCAAGTTGTCCATTTTTTAAACAAGTGTGTAGGATGAAAAGGTGTTGAAAACTTGTGGTTATGGTTGCACATTTTATAGGTGATGAACAGGTGTTTGGTCGGTTATATTGTGTATTACGAAGAGACGTCAGACTGTTTCGTTTTGCGAACATATGTGCTGCTTCGGTCCTTGGGCACCTTTTCGTATAATTAAGGATTAGATATTTAATTGATTATGTTTTTATCGAGTAATAATTTATATAGTGATCCAAGATTATACAATTATGTTTTTAATACGACTAAGAATTCATGTACTCAACCAATCGTATAATTAAGGATTAGATATTTAATTGATTATGTTTTTATCGAGTAATAATTTATGTAGTGATCCAAGATTATACTGTTATGTTTTTAATACAACTAACAATTTATGCACTCAACCAAGTTACATATTATGAGTGTTTAAACACTTTAATTACTGTTAGTACACACTTTGTTAATCTATAGAAGACACTTTTGCAAAATTCGTACTGTATATAAAGCAACTGTTTCAGACACTAACAGTAACAAATAATACGATTAAAAACTACTTTGTCCTATAAGAAGACATATCACAAGCTATGAAACTACTTCCTAGACGTATAAGAAGACAACTATTTTGTGTATGCTAGCAATCTAACCTGTAAGCAACTGTCACATGTTAACTGTATGTTATCTGTAAGTCAAGTTAAGCAGCTTTTGCATTTTGTAGTCTATTTGCATTTGTCAAAACAATATCTTTCACCTGGTTGTGCGGATGCAACATTAAAGTAGCTGCAATTTGTATTCTGTACTTATTCATGATTTCTTTCTGCAAAGTCAAAAACAATAAGTGTATAAGTAGTAATTTGATAGTGCATGAAGAAGACATTATAGATGTTATAGTTGTTACCGGTCCCAGGTCAGAAACAAACGGTTGGCCATGATATAATTCCATATGTTTCATTGCAAAAATGGCACAATCTTTTGCATTCCTCATGTACTGCCTGTAGGTCTTTTTTCACAGCAAAGAAATAAATTTGGGTTGGTATCTTCCAATTTCAGATGTAAGGGGATGTTCCCAGGAGTCAAGCCATTTGCTGATGATTTGTCTCTGTAAAAAGTAAACGGTGTTATGTTTTCATAAGACACTTCGAATTGAAATGATAGACACTTCGAATTGAAATAATATACACTTTGAATTGAAATAATAGACACTTTCAATAAAAATAATAGACACTTTGGATAAGACACTTTGAATTGAAAAAATTACACTTTGAATTAAAATAATAGACACTTTGTATTGAAATAATGGACACTTTGTATTTAAATAATGGACACTTTGAATTGAAATAATAGACACTTTGAATGATTACCAGAAGAAAGGGAAACTGTTCATATTTTCCCATCTCCTCATCCCTGTTGTCCATGACCTCTATCTTCTTGCTTTCAGTGTTAATGCAAAACACGCTGAAGTGGACATCTTTAGGACATATGAAGAACAGCTGTTTCATAAAAACTTATTTTAAGGGCTGGCACACCATGAATAATTGTGTAGTACATGTGCAACCATGCAACAAGTTTTTCATAATAAGTGTACACTTACAAGTTTGCAACCATGCAACATTTCTTTCGTGATGTGGTTGTATTGGAGCCACAAGTTGAGCATTTGGCATATGCTGTTCTCCTTATTAGCATTCTTCTTGACAACTTCAGGATCAAACTTATTGTTGACAATTATGTGGAAAATACAGGCCTGTAACAAAGATTATTAAATAGATGTTAGACTTAAACAGAGTGAGTTTTTAAGATGTTACAGACAGGGTTTTACTTACAGATGCATGGCTAGGGAGGAAGCAACATTCTGGAAACTCTTTGTTCAACTCTTTTTGATTCAAAGTATAAGCATAGGCGGTTATTATAGAGTCAAAAACTAATTTTTCAGGTCTTAAACTGTGGAATTCATTCCTAAAGTTGAAGACATCTGGTGTGAATTTTGCCAGCAGCTCACTGCAATTGAAATATAAGCAGTAGGCAGTTCTCAGTAAATTTGCAGTAATTGAAATAAATGATCATTGGCTAATAAATTTTTTTTGCTGTGACACTTACTTGAGTGATTCTTTCGTGCTCCATGCATAGTCTACAACAATAGACTCTGTGCTTGTGAGGTATAAAGGGAGTGTTTTCTTGAACCGTTGGAGATATGGGGATTTCAAGAAAACTGATTTCTTCTTTGCTCTAGCTGGCCTATCAGCTTTCTCCTGACTTCCATCTATTCCCAAATTGAAAGAAGGTCCAGTTTCTAGATCAAAGTCTAGAACTGTTGGTATTGGACCTTCATCATCTGGCAAGTCAAGCACAAATGGTTGAGCAAGGTCTTCAAGCTCCTGATCATTATCATTTTGCTCATCAGGTGTGCAATAGACATTTTTAGATTGCAGTGCAATCTATGCCAGCCTTGTTTTCTCCATTGCATCCATCACTTGCTCAACTTGGAGAATGAATTTCTCATCCCATGGGCTGCTTTCAGCAGTGCCAGGATTGAGCTCATGCGACCTCTGTATCAGCTTTGCAAGTGGGGTTGTAACAAGAGGGAACAGCTCACAGACTCTTGCAATTTCTTCTTTCATTCTTTTCATTGCAAGAGCTGCCTCTTGAACCTTATTATTTAACTGCTTCATTCTTGCTGTGAATGAGTTGTTAGAGTCAGCAAGCTGTTGTTGCTCCTTGCTTTCAGAGTCAGCAGGCTGTTATTGCTCATTGCTTTCAGGCTTACTTTCTGCTGGTTGTTCTTTGCTTTGAGGCTCTTCAGGTTGTTTTTCTTGAGTTTCTGCAGCAGTCTGGTCAGCCTTTTTCTCTACCTGCTCAGGGTGATCAGACTTCTTTGGTACTTTTGGAGCATCAGCTTTTGGAGTATCAGCAGAAGGAAGATTGGCTGATAGTATTTGTCCTCTGCCAAATCCACATTGACTTCTCTCTTCATTTAATCTTCTGAGGACAATATCATTTGTCCAACCTGTGATTGATGGGAAAACTCTGGAGACAAGAGTTTTCCCCCCTGAACATTACCCAATCAAGATAAAACATCTGCACATTTAAGACCAGTTAGTATGAAAGTTGTTAGTATGAAAGTTGTTGACAAATAAACATGACACATTTACCTGTATGAAGTAGAGGCATGCACCAATGCATTAGTTGTTGACAGGGTCCTCTTTGTACTTGCTAATTTGGGTAGCAAGTGTGTTCAAGGTGTAGGCACAGAAGTTCAACTGATGGCATGCAGAAAGACCTTCGATGCTTTATGAACCCTTTAATTGCAGCTGGATCTATTGGATGATACAAGTAGCTTTGTGACTATGTAGATGACAAAGTGAAGCTTGAAATCTTGATCTGCATTTGATGAGTTAGTCACTATGCTTGAAATTTGACTTGTCAATGGTCCATTTTCCTTCCCATGCTGCATTCTCCACTGTCGAAGTTCCGGGTCATTTGCACGAGAATAAGGGTGTTCATCAACCACCCTTGGACCAATGGGAATCCCTAACACATTATGCACATCTTCAGCAGTTATCTTGATGGTTGAATGTTTAGATATGCACAAGGTTATGTCATCTGGGTTAAAATGTTCCACTAGCCACTGTACTAGGTTTGGGAAAAGCCTGGTGCACGTTATGTTGAATAGAGATCCAAATCCAAGCTCTTTGATTGCATTAACATGCTCTGTGCTAGTGGAGAGTAAATCCATTGTCTGCCTAACCTGTCCAGGGTTGCACCGTGTTCTATACATTATGCTGCAATGAAATGTTACGTTTCAGTAGTTAAAGAATTTTAATACAATAATGATAGACATTTGTTAGTGAGGCAATGGACATATTATGTATAACAAGTAGACACATTTTCCAGTAAGGGAATGAACCAGTGGACAATTTTTCTGAAAATAAATGACCAGAAAAGTAATGTAATATGAGACACTTTTCAAGTAAACACTTGATAGATAAATAATAGACAGATTATTGAGAAACAGACACTTTTTCATAAAAGAAATGAACCAGTAGACACTTTTCTAGAAAGAGTTCACAGAGAAGCAATAGACATTTGATAGAGTGCCAATAGACATATTATGTATAACAAGTAGACACATTTTCCAGTAAGGGAATGAACCAGTGGACAATTTTTCTGAAAATAAATGACTAGAAAAGTAATGTAATATGAGACACTTTTCAAGTAAACACTTGATAGATAAATAATAGACAGATTATTGAGAAACAGTAGACACTTTTTCAGAAAAGAAATGAACCAGTAGACACTTTTCTAGAAAGAGTTCACAGAGAACCAATAGACATTTGATAGAGTGCCAACAGACATATTATGTATAACAAGTAGACACATTTTCCAATAAGGGAATAAACCAGTTCACAATTTTGCAGTAAATAAATGACCAAAAAAATTATGAAATAGAATATACTTTTCCAGTAAACACTTAATAGAGAAATAATGGACAGATTATTGAGAAACAGTACACACTTTTCCAGAAAAAAAATCAACCAGTAAAGAAATAACCAATATACAGAGTATACAGAGAATCAATAGACAGAGTATACAGAAGCAGTGCACACTTTTTACATTAAAAAAATAAGCATAATGTCAAAATGCATTGTGAATAGTATATACCGCTTTGAGGTTGAAGGGCTGGCATTCTGTTTGCCTTTTTTTCTTGCTGGGGGGTTAGGTTTCTTTGCAGGGCTTGGCTCTTCCTTTTGTGCTTTCTTTGCTGGGGGGTTAGGTTTCTTTACAGAGCCTGTGTGGTGCTATTTCTTGTGCTTTGTGGCATCATTCTGCTTAGATTGAGCAGTGTCTTTAGCTTGTGCAGTGTCTTGTCTTCTTCTGTAAATGATAGGCTTTGCTGGACTTGGCTGTTCTCGAGTTGATGTATGTTGCCTCGTGTTTTGTGTGTGTAAACAACCAAAAAGAAAATGTTTTCATGCGCTACATAATGTGTCTACTACAAGAAACAAAAGTGTCTATATGAAACTTTATGATATGAAGGGTAGTATTCAAATACAAATATACATAAACATAAGGGATAAGATGCACATTAGACTTTTCATGTTAAAAGAAAACAAAGTAGGTAACTTAACTGAGATTAAAATAGGGCAATGAAGAGGTTTCCCATATCTATTATGTTTGAAAACACTATTCCGAGTATTAAAAAAAATATACTGTCCCAATTTGTTACTGAAAGCAAAAGCAACATAACTGAAGTTTCAGAAAGCCTCCTGTGCTGTATCACGCTTAACCAAGAAACCACAATATCAGTAGCTCTAATGTGTTGCTCCAAACTATGCCGGTATCATTGTTCATATACAAACAAACAGCAAAGATGTAATGAGTTCTGACAAGCTAGTAATTCATCCTCCAATATTGCAACACATGCAACTGTGTTTAGTAGTTTTGTAAACTGATTTCAGTATATGCATGGAAAGTGTGTGCACTAGCTACACAACGTGTCTACATCAATAAGTAATAGTGTCTATTATGCGCTGCATAATGTGTCTACTACAAGATGTCATGGTGTCTATATGATAGAAGAGTATATTTAGGTTGCTTACAAAGGGGAGTTTCGACTCCTGTTCAAGAACGGAGGCGGTTTCACGGTGAGTTTTATTTTTTGTCTGCACAGAGAACGAGAATACTCAGAAGAAATCTCAGATTCTACAGTAATATTTGTGTTTTACCTCTTGTGTTTTGGTTCAATTTCAGAAGCATGTGTTGGATGTTGCTTTTGCTTGCTTGTCGCCGGTTTCTCTTGATCTCGCCTGAAATTGTCAGATTATAAGTTAGGTTTTGATTAAGTAAAAATGTCAGAAATGAATCGATAATGAGGTTCGAAGAGGAAAGGTAGAGAAGTAGAAAAGGCTATCCAGTGCGTGGCCGGCGTTCCGACGTGTTGCCGGAACTTAAAACGCACTATAAAAAGCTAGAGAACGCCGGCGAGTTGCCGGAACTGAAAACGTACAATAAAAAGCTAGAGAACGGCGGTGAAATGTACGAAGGTCTACCTTTCTTGCTGTTTCTCGGTGAATTCGCCGTAGTAGTCGTCTTCTGTAGCGGGAAGCGCGACGAGCTTTCGATTATCAGCCATGGCGTTTTCAATTGCGGAGGAGAGAAGTGAACAGTTGCAGGAAACGAGTTACGGGAAGCGTGTAGTTTGAATTCGCAGAGTTTTGCGAAACAGTTTTCAAGCGTGGGTAAAATTGTAATTTCAGTTTCGAAGTAAGCCGGGTCGTGGGCTTGGGCGGCAGTGAATAGTATTGGGCTCCTATGTCTAATTAGACCTATGTCTATAATATAATATCTATAATTTTATATAACAGAAATTTTAAAGCTGTTAGTAGCTATTAAGGTTTCATTATATAATATCCTGCCGCGGAATAGTTTAAATTCAAGTGTACTACTGTAGCTCTGCTGGTCCATTCCGATTGCCTAAATGAGTAATTAAGACTTGGGATAATTTTCTTCGTTTACAACGAAAACAAGGAATAAAGAAAAAGGCCGAATTCCTAGGGTGTTTCAAATTCACATGAGATGAGAGTTAGTATTTTTTTAAAAAAAATATTCCCCTTTATCACGTGATTCACAGTTTAAGATCGTCCACAGGAATTGTTGAAAACCAGAGGCAAGAAAAAGTAATAGCAGTCCAACAGATATTTTAGAAAACTCTCCAACATACAGCTATGAGCTATATGAGAAATCCTATTAATAATTTTGTGAGAATTTAAATCTGAATTGATCACAAAAATTAATGGATATTTTACCAATTAGTCAATAGGTCATTCATAAAATATATGAGATTGATATAAAAGATAGAAATAGTAAAAAGTTTAGGTCTTATTTTCTATTTTCCTTCATTTTTTTACATGTAACTCAATAAAAATGAAAAAAAAAATTATTATTAAAATAATAATTTTAAGAATAATATAATAAAATAATTTACTAAATATGAAAATATTCTTTAAAAAATAAAATGACTTAAAACAGTAATTACTGCAAATAATGCGTGACGGTATAAAAGTTTATCTGTTATAGCAAGATTAGTTCCCAAAAAAAAGTAAAAGTAGAGATATTAAAACATTCTTTTTATCCAGTCATATGGTATACTACAACATAACATATTTCTTTTGTCGGTAGACGGTCGTATCCTGTCGCACAGAACATGCCAACAATTTTCCATTTTTAATGTAATGACAATTGATTAAATAACTAATTTATTCTACTTCACTCGATCGATCATTTACTATTTTCAGTTATTTAAAATGTTTACTATACTTACATACATAAATACTTTTGCTATATTATCATGTGAATCATCATTTTAATGTTTATTTGTTCTATTTTTATTAATTTATGTATATAAAAGTGAATAATAAAATTGGAAATATCGCACAAACTTTTATTTTTCTAATTTTTAATCTTCATATCAAGTGAAATATTCCAAATAGTTCGAGAAGGATGAAGCATTAAATAACACTGTATCATGGATTTTCTTTCTATATGAGGTTTTTCACCATTTACCAAGTTTGTGTCCAACAAACTTAATAATATTAATTTAATATTTATTTTATAATAATTTGTCCACTTGAAGATGTATTTATTTAGTATTAAGATACATTTATCCACTTTTGATATGCATTTATCTATGATTAAGATCACCTTATCTAAAGATATATTTGTTTCATTTTAATTGTATGTTTATTTCTGAGATGCATTATCTAATTCTATGAAACATTTATCTAATTATGATATATATTTATATGCATCTTCTTTGAAAAAAGTGATGAAATCTTATAACAACCAGAAAACAATAGAGATTAGATCAGAAAGGGACTCTAAGCTACACTTTAGCTGCATTTGGGACTTGCTCAAGGACTTCAATATCTGTGCCCTTTTTCATGTCGGACACCCTTCGATTCCCCGCTATCAAAATTTAACAGTTAAATGCTTATAACCTGTGAACATTGCTTATATGTATTCAGAAACTACTCTTACCTCCTCCAACTTTACCATATGCACCATATTAATAATCAAATCATCTATATTCTACATGGAAGTACAAGTGAGTGCTGTATAAGGGCTACCCAGGCTAAACCTGACTCCAGTCCAAATATCTTGTTTCTATTTCACTTAGATTCCTACGATTTTCAAAAACTTGCAGTTATGTCATACGTACGACCGTATTGTGTATCTTGCACTGATGAGGCTAATTTCAGGACAAGGCCTTAACATGTTTTGTTGCTTCATTTAGACTCCAAAACATTTTAAAGTTGCAATTACATCCCTATGCAAAGACTTAAGCATTTGGCATTTGATGTTTTTTTGTTGCTGGTCTTTCCATTTATATCTTTGGTATGATATATAAGGTGAATTAAAATCAGTCCATTTATTGATGACAACATGTTTTTTTTAATTTGAATAGCGTCGGAAAATTATATTAAGGAAGAGAAGAAACAGAAACTAACAATAGCCAGTAGCTACCATCCAACAGAACCAGAAACAAACCAACCCCCCCCCCCCCAGTGACTAACAACCCTTGTAGCTCAAGTTACACACCTAAACTACTTACAATTTTGTATTGCCTGCCAGGAGTTGAGTAGTGAGTCTATTCACGACAGTTTCACCTTTTTGCATCTATGGCTGATCCAAAAGAATAAATAAAATTAGATTTCATCTAGTATATCATTAATGGCCGACTATCATTGAAAACATAGTTATTTCTAAACTTCCAAATAATCCAACAAGTCACATAACACATAGCCTGCCATAGTCTCTGTACCCAACAAAAAAACTGCTGCTCTCCCCATGTCAGTTCAACCAAAAGCCCTGATGACAGCATTTTTAGTTTCAAGATTTGGAATGGACTTGCGTGGAAGGAGAAAAAATTCAGCGGAACAAGACATTGAACTTTTGTTTTTGAACTAATGCCAATAGAAGGCCATAACATGTTTTTTATTTGTTGCATTCAGACTCCCAAGCATTTCAAAGTTGCATTTTATAGTCATTGTTTCATGTGTATCAATATATAGTTTGATGTACTTTGTTGAAAAGATTAATAACAACAAGAATAATGAGTAATATTTTTTTCCCAATGTTCGATGAGTTCTAATTGTAATTTAATGCAAAAAAGCATGGAAGATTGATAAAAGAATTTCAAGCTCACGAAAGAAGAATAAAAACTTTGATACCCAATCTGAGTGCACCATACTTGATTTTAATTGTAGTCACAACTAGGTACATTTTGGTTTCTGTACTTTTGTTTTTATGCCTCATGTACTTATACGTAATATTATAATTTTAATGGGCGACAATATTCTTTGTAAGATTTATAAGTAGGAATAAGATCACTCTTATTAAAAACAATATTTTTTTTCATTTCTCTTGTATTCATATTCATATATTTAAGTTAACATTTTTTTAATAAATACAATTTATTTGTCCCACCTTCAACAAAGGGTAGGTTGGGTGGCTAGTGCGTCCTGAAGGCTTGGAAGGAAGCTCACAATGTCCTTTCTCGGAAAAGCAAAAGGAAAAAAAAAATGTAGCAGTGAAGGGTCAATAAGGGAATACCAGGCATGTTAAACCTCTTGTACTGCCTTCTTCTTACAAAAGATTGACATTTTTTTAAGAATTTTTGGCATCCTGAAATCAATTATACTTGGCATGCGTTGATAATGAAGATACGCATACATGTCAAGTAGAGTCGGTAGGATATAACCTAAAGGCTAACCTAGATTGGCAATCCCTAAATTATGCCATCTGTTACAATTTAGTCCTTGAACTAAAAAATCTTGCAAAATGTCTCTTAGATTATTCATCAATTACATGAGTCGTCATTCTTTATTGTACTTAATTGTTTTCTTTTGTACCTGCCACCTAATTTAGGTGGCAATAGGGACACTCGGTCTTAGCAATAGTCAGGGTTCAAATCCCTTTCCCTCATAATCATAAACAATATCATTGAATATTCCTGGTTCAGTTGCCTTGGAATTTAAAAAAGAATAGACATTTTCTTGTTCCTTATATTATACAAATACCTCTTTTAAAAATCTATATCTGTATAGCTTATTGTAATCTTCAAAAAAAATATTTTTTAAAAACATTTCACAGATTTTAGAATTTATCAATCATCCACGTATTTTTTTCGATCTAGCCTCTAATTATCGGCCAAAGAGCAACGTCAGCCGAAGAGGCCACTACAACCCTGGGCCATGGTTCCTAAGGCTTGACTTGGTTCTATCCCACTCAGGCACCAAAATGTCATTCGATGGCAGTAGGACTAAGGGGGCTTCCACCCCATGCTTGGTTTCACCCTTAGACCTGACTAATTGGGTCTTAATTCCCTTAGAAGAGCATTAAAATTATATCAATTACAAAAGGTTTCTCTAACAAACCTTAAATTGGCTTAAACAATTCAGTGCTAACTTGCATCTAAAACCCAACAGTAACTGAAGTTTGAAAATGTTAGGATTATTGTAGAACAACTAGTGGATCGATAGCTATGGTGCTCACAGATTGGGCTTGTTAAAGGTGATGATAATAATGAAGTATTAGAAAACATAGAGGACTAGGGTTTCAGGTAAAAGAAGCGTGAGATCAAGACATGCATTTTACTTATTATTTCGACATTTGATTGGTTGATAATTTTAATAGAGAGTAGAAAATTCACACAAAAAAACATAACACTAGTGGAATATTTGCTCTTACTCAATAACATCGGTGGCAGATTTGTGACAAAAAGAATACGGGTGGCAAAGTTGCCCTACCAGACAAACACTAGTGTAAAATTTACGGTTTTTTTCCCCCAAATATTATCTTTTAATGTTAGAAATGTGAACATAAAACATAGACAAATAAAAAACCAAAAATATAAAAAATAAAAAAAACGACAAATGCTATTAAATTAGCCATTTTTTTTAAAGTGCCATACCACACAGCCATTTGACATAGATATTAGTATTATAGGAGTGCAAATACATAAATAGCATGAACGCATTGGTTTACAGTTTGAAATATGATTAATGGAGTGAGAATCCTTTTAATTGGGTTGGTTCATCTCCACCTCCGCAAAATGTTAAACATGTAGCGATGACAATTTGAATCTTTAGCCTTAAAATTATGGTATATGCAATTTTCTATTTTTATGTATTTTATTTTCGTGTACAAAACATTATAAATTTTTAAAAAGAGAGTGAAAACAATCTAATAAGGAATTTGGTTTTTTGGCCTTTAGAAAGATTTGAATCTTAATATACACTTTAAATTGAAATAACCATTGAATTAAATTTTCAAATGCTTGTAGCGTTTTATTACATCTGACAATCAATAGAAAATTATACTAATAGATATGCACAAACATTGTCCTATAAATTAAAAAAAAAGATGTAACTATTTATTCTCTGTGTTTTTTTTTTTATCTTTTTGGTGAGGGGGAACGACATTTTTGTGTTAGCAAAGTAAAAGACACGATTAACTGTGGTAGATAAAGGTCTTGTGATGTAACATTCTAAAGCTGGAAGGCAATTTAAGTGGGCGTGGGCAGACGTGGCCGTGACGGGTTCACACGTGTGGGGAGTGTCGGTGGCTGGAGGAAGTAAAGTTAAAGTGGCGGGAGAAGAGAACCGAGGCGAAGAGAGAGAAGAGGATTAGAGGAGACCCGGAAAGCGAAGCGAGAGGCAGGCTAGGGTCGGGTAGAAGGACAGACAACCGACGGAGAAGTGAGAGGAGAGCCTTTTTTAGCCTAGATTTTTGGTTTTGGCCGTCGCTTGTACCTTTCACTGCCACGTGTACATTTGTACGACCCTTTTACGTAATCTCCGGCTTCCTCCCTCCTCCACCCAACTCTTCTCTTCACTGAGGTCATTTACGTATTTTTGCCTATCTGCTTCGCCCGTACTAGTATTTTGTCGTTTTAAAAAAAAAATGCTAGTAGAAGAGCTAGTACTAGGAGCGCCCAAAAATTGAGGTTGTTCTACTTGTTCCATTTGGAGTAGATAGAAACGGATTTTCCTTCTATTTTTGTTTTGAATTTTGACATCAGAGTTAATAATGATGAGAGATGAACTTACATATTAGTAGCAGTAAACCATTCATTTTAACTTTAAATACAGTATTGATTGGATGTTTGATAAATTATTTAATTTGAAAAAATAATTATAAAGATGGTTCTAAGTAATGCTGTACTGTTAGTTCAAAAACCCGCACTGTTTTTTTTTTCCTAACTAGTACTATTAATTAAATTAAATTATGCTACATACAATTTAATAAAAAACTATGCAAAACTTATGCTATCTGGGTCAAGCAATATTTTAAATAAAAAAAATTGATGAGAGGGGCAATACGGTCAAGTCACGTCTTGTCCCAGCGCGGCAAATCATGTCCTACTGTTCAATTGCCACGTTTCCCATATAATTGACGGGTCATTGATTGTACAACCTTTAGTATGTCCAATATACCCCCCCCCCCCCCCCCCCCTCGTTACACGTGGCGACAATATACGATGGTAGCAGGATCACTTACTATAGTCGCGCTGTACCGAAAAGCGTCCAATTGTTCGGTGGAATGGGAATTGGTACTTGGGAAGCCTAAGCCTGCCTTTTGAACAGTAAGGTCCGGTTCGGGCTTGGCGGCTTTGCTGTTGGCTCCCAGTTCGTTTTCTGCGTCGTCACTTCGGGTGGGTTAGCATGTACAAATCAAACTGAAAAAAATTATTAGCCCAATTATTAATTTGGCTCTCGTTTTTACGTTATTTTCACGTATAAAAAAAGCACTAATATTTGTTCATAAGTCGCAACTGTACAGCCCAGTTAGCTGGCCACTCGTTTTTATATCCCTCCATTTTTCCTTTCCCTTCCAACCTGCATTATTTTCTCCTCCTCCACGGAATTCTCCAGAACTGCAAGAGAGAGAGAGAAGCAATAGTCCCGCGTTGAAACTTTTTAATCTCTTCCATTTCTCTTTGATTCTCTAGGAATATCCACGACAATTGGGTCGCATTCTGTGGTTCTGGGAGATCTGATTCCTCTGCTAAGGTTTCCCTTCGATCTGGGTAAAGAATCGCAGGCTTGAGGGGCTAGTGTTGCTTTTCTGAGACGCCATTGGTGGAAGGAAGGAAAAGAAAGAAACAAAAGAGAGGATTAAAAGGGAAGTTGGAGGAGTGGGATTTGGAGTTGCCTTTTTGTTTGCTGTCTCTTTTTTGGCTCTCTTATCTCTTCTACGCGTGGAGCGCTGAAATGGGTCAGAGGTTTCTAATTCCGGCTCTAACAACCTCTGTCTGAACTGGGTCTCCATGATTTCTGACGCAGATCGCCCATAATCTCGTCTTCTAGAGATCTGAACTCGCTTCCAATCTTTCTGGCGGTTCACTGAAGAAACAGCGCGGAAGATGATGAGGATGAAGACCGCAACGACCGGGTTGTCAACCATGACCAATGGCGCCAGCGCCGGCCCCGGCCCTGGCGGAGAGGGAGGAGCCCACGATTGGGAGCTCCGGCCCGGGGGAATGTTGGTGCAGAAGCGCACGGATTCCGATCGTGCAGCCGCCCCGCCGCCGACAATTAGAGTAAGGGTCAAGTACGGGTCGATCTACCACGAAATCAGTATCAGTTCTCAAGCCACATTCGGTAAACGCTTCAATTACTCTGTCGGTTTGGTCCTGACTCGACCTCTAGTTCCTTCAACAATTTATTCATTTTTTTTTGTTATTTTTCTTTACATTCTTCTGGGCCATTGCAGGGGAGTTGAAGAAGATGTTGACCGGGTCAACAGGCTTGCACCATCAAGATCAGAAGCTTCTGTACAAAGACAAAGAGCGAGATTCGAACGCTTTTCTGGACATGGCAGGAGTCAAAGACAAGTCCAAGATTGTTCTTGTGGAGGATCCCATAAGCCAGGAGAAACGGTTGCTGGAGATGAGAAGAAACGCCAAGATGGAAAAGTCTTCAAAATCCATCTCGGAAATCAGTTTGGAAGTCGATAGGCTCGCCGGACAGGTAAACTTTCTCTGTTTTCCTATCTACAATTTCCCTCTCAACCTAGAGTCTGTCCTGTGAATTATAGACTAGTTTGTACCACATTGTTATAGGTTTCAGCATACGAATCCATAATTAGTAAAGGAGGGAAGGTACCAGAGAAAGACGTGATTAATCTGACGGAGCTGCTAATGAATCAGTTGCTTAAGTTAGATGGGATTGTGGCCGATGGGGATGTCAAATTACAGAGGAAAATGCAAGTAAGTTTCTTAGTCAACAACTGCATTGCAATTTCCGATTTGTGTACCTTCTGTGTGAGCATGTTTTTGCGTAATTAAATTTGTGATTTTGGCTCCCAATTCATGTCTTAATTTGTGTCTCCATTCTTGACTAAGGTGAGGAGAGTCCAAAAGTATGTAGAAACCTTGGATGTGTTGAAGGTCAAGAACTCAGGAGCCACCAACAATGGTGGTCAGAAGCCAAGCCACAACCAGCAGCAAGAGAAGCAAACTAATGGGCACAAATTAGCTCCAATTCAAGAGCAACAACCCAGGAATTACAATGGACAGAACTCGGCACCATTCGAGGAGCCCCAAGAGAGAGACTTGATCGAGCTTGTTCCAGTTCATCAACAATACAAGCAGCGGCAGCAGCAGCAGCAGCAACAGCAGCAACAACAGCAACAGGTTGTTGTGACCACACAATGGGAGACCTTCGATTCAGTTCCATCATCATCATCCACCAATAATTCAGTCCAGCCAAAGTTCAACTGGGAATTCTTTGATTGAGCTATATGCCACTTGCCCCTTTTTTTTTCCCGTCCTCCTTGGTTTATTGTGTGTGGATGTGGTTTGGGATTTGTCTCAGTTTGGCTTGTTGTTATATTATCTCTCCCCAATTCTTTCTGTACTTAGATTTTTGTTGGATACCCCACCTTGAATCTGTCATTTATATTACCAGGGAATAAATGGGGCATCACCAAAGTGATTATTGATATCCATTACAAGTAATTAAATGTGTTCCACTCCTTTGTCTCTCATTCCCGTCTTGCAATTCATTTCCCATTTGCTTTCATCTCCTCGGACTTGTTTTGCAGGGTTTCTACATGTTATGACTTCCCCTTGTGAGGGAGAAGATATTGTTTATTATATTCTAGTCAACGTTCTCTTTCAAGTGGACTAACTTTACTTGTTTTGGTCTAATTTTTAACAAATTTTTCTAATAATTTTAAATTAATTATATAATCATACTTTGGGCAAGAGGAGATAGCTAAACCTGGACTATGCTAGGAACCAGAAAAGTGCGACAAAGGAGTGATAAAGGTGACAATGGTGGGGGATAAGACTGTGCTTTTAAGTTTTGTTTCCCTACTAAATGCAGAAAATATTTCAGTATAATTACCTTACTTGGATTAGGCTACCATCTCTACCCATCACTAGCCCCTGTCCACATGAAGAAGCCAACAAATCCTAGTTTTGGAAAGATTCATAAATTGTTTATAATAAAGGCTTGAGCAAACTGGAGCCACGCCGCTGAATAAAAGTAAAAAAACAAGGTTAGGGTAAAAAAGTTATAGACCATTATTAGTACTCATGTAAGCTTGATATCATAAAAGTCATCCTCCTACAATACTGCCACAACTACCGTACAACCAAATCTTTAAAAAATGACAAACACGTAACCAATTTAGGAGTTCCATCAAATTACAATCCTACCACAGCGTTACAAACACACCAATACGTACAATTTAGGAACTCCAATAGTCTCACCCCAGCAAAACTAGGGGTGTAAGAATTGGGTTTTAGGTTAGGTTCGAGCCCAAACCCATTTTTTTTTTAAGACACAAGCAAATGTTATATCCCGACACAAACTGACTTAATTCTGCCTCTCAACCTGAACTCACCTTAGCCCTAAAATATAAGGTTGCACCACTGCCACCAGCTGTTGATGATCTAAAGCAACGATGACGAGTGACGGCAAATACACACTAGAGGCAAACGACAGTGTGAAGGAGGGTGGAAGGGAGGCGAACAACGATAAGGGAGACAGGTTGAAGTGAAGGGCGGTGAGGAGGGAGGTAGAAAAACAGCGCAAAGGAGGGAGGGAGGGAGGTGAACGACGACGAAGGTCCAAATGAGGGAGGCTGAGGCAAAAGGGCAACGGCAAACGGCGATAGGATGGCGAACGGCAACGTTCGGCGTGTGGTGGTGCAGTCGAGTTATCTGCCATTCGGTGTGAGTCCACCTGATTTCTGAGGCTGATGGTGAAAGTGAGACGAAGGGATTAAGGCTAAGGTAAAGGCAGAGCTAAGGTCGAGTAGAGGTATGGTGCCACTTGAATCCGGGTCTTGACCTAGGATGTCCTCTTTGCATCAGCTAAGTTTGGGACAAGAGACTAAAAGAGAAGAGGTTGATGAGGATGCGGCAATTGTGTTTTTCCTAAGGGGGTTAATACAAGTTTTGGTCTTCGCATTTGGGTAGTTAAGGTAGAGTGGTTACTACTTTGTGGAAGGTTGCATGTGCATCTTAAGGTCAGTGTGTTTGAAAGGGAAGAAGCAGTCAAGCAAAATAGCTAATTCAGAGAGACGCGAGGGTTGATGCAGCTTGGTGCTTGGGATAGGGATTTAGTCACTTAGATTACGGTTAGGCTTAGGTGTAACGGGCCAAAACAAAATATGTCAATGGGCTGGGGCTAGGATATGATAGGGAGGTTTTAGATATGCCTAATATTTAGGTCAATTGGGAGGTTTCGGGTGTAACCCGAACTAACCCAACTTCTTATTTTTTAAATATGGTTGTGTTCGGGTTAGCCCGAATACTCAGTTTTCACTCCACTAACCCGGCCCTATACATCAGGTTTTGGATTAGGGTTGAAAACCTTTCACCCTTATGCAAAACACCCCCCCCCCCCAATCACCAATTATGATTCTTCAGAAAAACATCAATCTTGGTCGTGCCTCGCCACGTGTGTCTCCTGTGCATACTCATGTTACCTTTTTTCTTACTCATTTTTCTTAATTATTTGATTTTGTGTATAAAAAAAAACCACCAATCTCCTTTTTCGACAACAATTTTCTTCCCCGATTGCATTCAACCTAAGTCACACAGAGCATCTCCAAAAGTATAAAATGGCAGTAGGAGAGAAAGCGGAAAAGTAACGTTTTTTTAAAATTTAACTCAGTAAAAGTGTTGTAAAAATAAGAGTAGAATGGTGGTTAAGAGCTGCAGCGACCGCTCAAAATAGAAGAATTATGTGACTTAGACTTCAACAAGACAACAATCCCTTTCTCCTATGATTTCCAATAGCATAGCACTTTTACGTTAACTTCATTATCCAATCTCCTACTCCGGCAATGATTTGCTTACCATTTTTTTCCATCTTCACCATTGATCTCATTCTTCGACGATTTCTAATGAAAATCTAGTCATTTATTTGTAAGTATATTTAATTTTATTTTTCCCTTTATAAGTTGACTAAGAAAAATTAAGAAAAAATATATAAATTAGAAAGATTTTGTATGTTTGACTTTGTTATTTCTAGAATAGTTTCTTGCTTCTAATCCACAAAAAAAAAAGTTCAAGCAATGAAGAAATCCTCTCACAAAAGCAAGTTCAATTTATTCTTTCCTCTAATTTGTTCTTTTATTGGTAGTTATCTATTTTTTTATTAGTAATTGTTTATTTTTTTATCAATTTATGCTTGCTCTTTTTAAGAAACTAGATATTTGTTCTATTATCATTAATTGTTTGCTTTTTCATCAGTAATTATTTTTTTTAGTTTCTACTTATTCTTTTAGAGAAACCGGTTGTTTATTCTTTTATTAATAACTAAATGTTCTTTTATAAGTTACAGCTTGTTCTTTTAAAGAAATTAGTTTTTGTTTTTTTTATTTATAGTCATTTATATATATATATATATGTTTTTTTTAGAGAAACTAGTGTTTTATTATTTTATTAGTCTTTATTTGTTCTTGTATTCATTAGGGGTGAGGATGGCTCGCATTGGTTTGGTTTTATGGTGGAACCAAACTAACCCGAAATAGTATCGGCTCCACAATTTTTCTACCCAACCTAGGAATAAAAAACCGAAGATAACCAGAACCATAGTTCTAGGTTTTTCAGTTATGATTCTCGGGTTTTTTGGTTTATACCATATATATATAACAACACCAAAATTCAATAAAATTACAGCCATAACCAGTTTATGAAAATATTCAACATAATATATAATTAAAATAATATTTAAATACATGTACTTAGACACATTTAAAAAATTTTAAAATACTGTTATTACCAAAATTGTTCAAAAGAGTTCCTTGTGAAGCATCTTCTTTCTCAACTAGTTTACTTTCCTTCAGTGATTCTGGCATTGGCACGACATTCAACATAAAAAATTGAGCCTTTAAGATCATCTGCTTCATTATCAAAACCTGAAATATGTTAATGTCATAAATTTCTAGTTTCGCATGACTCATAAATAAAAAAATATGATAATTGTATTGGAGAAAGTAGTTTAGAATAGAGAGATTGAAAGTAAAATGACTCAGGAGTAGTCGATCTAGGAAGCGAAGTGATTCAAATGAATATGGAGAAATTTTGTAAATGATCTTACAACTTCCATATTATTTTAATTTGAGACATCAGTTTAAGAGTTTAATATAAAAACAGGACATGACCATCACAATGCTTCAAATAAATAAATAAATAGTAATACTATACTTTTTATTATATAATTACGTATATACCATGGGTTCGGTTCCATTTCCACCTCCGGTTGGTTCCATATAGAACTAGAACCAACTAAAAAATCATCGGTTCTCCTATATATTGAACCAACTCGCGTACCATAGTTCATTTTTACCCAACCCAACCCAACTCAATGGGGGTGGTTCGGGTTAGGTTTCGGGTTTACCCAACCCATACTCACCCTTAGTATCCATATCTTATCATTTGTTACAAATCTAATTTTACAATTAGATGCTTTATAACACAAGTCCACCAAGCAATACAATCAATTGCCGGCAATCGAACTTAGAAAAATGTTCTTGTTGATATTCTCCGAGAAATCTTTGTTAAATGAAAAATTACAAAAATCCCCCTTAATGTTTGGCCTAACATATACTTCACCCTTCTATTTTAAAAAACTTGCACTTTACCTCCACTTTCTTTATACTGTTTACTGACAACTTCTGAAATTATAATTTAAACTATCTAGTAATTATGTTCAATTAATTTCAAAATTTTTTATTGTCTTTCTACAGTTAACTCACATTTAAAAAACATGCTTAAAAATAGGAAAATACATTTACAAATAAAAAAAATTAATAATTTAATATATCTATTAACTGTAAAAAATATTGGAAAGATTAAAATCATTGAAAGATAACTATTGTACAACTTAAAGTAGGAATTCATTGTCAGATAGTTTAAAAGCCATAGGGAAGAAAAAGAAGGTTAAAAAAAAAAGGTTAAAGTGTATGTTATGTCAAACCAGAGGGGGTTATTTTATATTCCCCTTTGTTAAAACATAACTTGTTTATGTTTAACCATTTAAATAAGAGAGATATAAGGTGCAAATTCTTTTTATACTTTCAATCCATTCTTTTCATGTAAAAGAGTGTTTTAACTTAAATTTAAACGGTTGTTTTTTTTTTAGAGTAAATTTCATGAATGGTCCCTAACCTTTAGTTATTGTTTCCTTTTAGTTCTTAACCTATTAAATGTTCTGTTTTAGCCCTAAACCTATTAATATGTTTCGTTTTAGTTATAAATCAATTGAAAATGTTTCATTTTGGTCTCAATTTTTATAAATTTGTTAACTCAAATTATTTATCTGATAACAACTTTTTAGACCATAATTTAAACTATCTAGTAACTATCTTATAATAAATTTAATATGTATAATAATTTTTTTATAGTTAGTGAAACATTCAAATCACCTTTTTCTTCTCTTTGTAAATTGCACTCATTTCATTTAGAAAAAAAAATATTAATTTAGATTATCTATTTACTATAAAAAAATATTAAACTGCTTAAATTTACTGAAAGACGATTACCAAATATTTAAATTAGAAATTTAAAACTTTCCATCAGACAATTATTATGAAATAATAAATTTCATTTGGTGATGGACCAAAATAAAATAGTTTTAATAGGTTCAGGACCAAAACAAAATATTTAATAGGTTAGGAACTAAAAGCAAACAATGACTAAAGGTTAAAAGAACTAAAGAAAGCAGTAATAAAATAAAGAAGATGAAATGGAGTAAAAAGGTATAAATTTTGAGGTAAAAAATAAGAATAATACAAAAAAGGAAAAAAAGGAATAAAATTGGGGAAAAGCTAGATTAAATAAAATAGAATAAAATAAAATTGGAAAACAATGTAATAGAAAAGAAAAAAATACAAAAGAAAAGTTTGGAAAAATAAAAAAAATATAAGTAAAATTTCAGCTCTTTTGAGGTGGTTGGGAATTAAACTCGTGACACCAATTGCATAATTATAACTACATTCTAGAAGAAGAGGAGGTTTCTATTGTTCATCTACAATGATTTTCATTATAGATTAAAGTGCCATTTTTTCCATTTACTTTGTGCCGATCCGATTGACATTTTTTGAATTTCAATCCTCTTTTGCATGATGGTCACTTTTTAGAGGGCTTATATCACTATTTTCTGAGTTTGTTAAAATGCGTTTTAAGTCACTGAATTTTTACTCTATTCCATTTTCGTTCCAAAGTTCGATCTGTGTATGTTATGGTCTCAAACTGAATAACTACTTCAGTCTTTCTATTTTCTATTTTTTTTTTGTATCCAAACTATTTTTTTTGTTTTTTTTTATATGCCATCCTAAAGGAAAACATTTGTTGCTGTGCATATTTATTTTTAAGCTAAACAAATTTTCTTTTGTTTCTTTTTTCACTTTTATTAAATCAATTCTTAAATCCTTAATACTTAACGTTTTTTCTTTTTCTCTCTAGGTCCCAAACTTGTTGTCCAATTTTTTTCCTTTCTTTTATTTTTACCTTTATTAAGTTAATGGTTAAATCATTAATTGATTAAAATAACTTATAATTTTATGTTTCTAGCATATCTTTTGTTGTTGATGATCGAGTTTTGTAATGTGACTTATTTACTCCAAAATCTCTATAGTTTAATAGAGTAATTTGGTCCATAATTGCTAAAACTGAAAGTGAATTTTTCTAAATAATGCTTCCATTGATATTAAAAATTGGAATTGGAGTTGATAAGAGATGACATTTTCTTGTAAATTATTTTTCAATGGCAAAATATTGTACATTAGTTTCTAAACATGTACATGTTTCACAATATTATGTTATGATGATAATTAATCATTTTCATGGTAAGGACATAGTAATAAAAGAGCCCAACCCAAAATAAAATAAAGCAAATTTTCAATTGATTAACATAAATTTATGGATGAGAATTTTTTTAATAATTTATCACTCAAATTTATTTTAATGTTAGATTTATCAAAAAAATAGTGCTAGAAGATGTGGGCAAAATTAACCTTGTTATGTCTAAAGACCACGTAATTGATATATGTATCAAATGCTCTCACTTGCACATATTTGTTTTGCTACTCAGAACACAAGGCACACAAGGTATTAGATAAGGAAATAAGGGACAACCTAATAAAAGGTGAGTTTTTTTTGCCTCCATAAAAGGTTGAATCCTGACTGCAACACCAGTATGCAATTTGAGATAATAGTTACTAGTACTTTGTAAAAATAATCACATTTAATTTTTTTAAAAATCTCCCTTAAAATACCCACAAAATGATTGAGGTGCATGTATTGATGGCTCAATTGTTGAGTTGGAGTCTTTGTTCATAGTATATTCATCATAAATGCTCAATTTTTCAGTTCATATAATCTAGTCCATTTCCCTTATTAATATGTAACAGATTTCGAAATAATTTTGTAATTTTTTGCCCCTAAGAAGCGTATGGGTATGGCCCGACAGGATTCTGGCTATCTTTTGTTAAGGATTTAACAAATATATATAATTGTAGTAATTAAGCAAATGATCATTTGTTGCCCCAAGGAATTCTAAACTGATCGACTGTGGCCTACCCTACAATTGGAGACAAAGGCAGGCAGGCATCGCCAACACAAACTTGTTATTGCAAATTAATTGGCAGATATGTTTAATAGACGATATCTTTTCCTTCAGATCCCTACACTTAAAGCTTCTATTGGTTCACTAATTTCATGGCTCTTGATTATGATGGAAACTATTAATTTCTTGTTTATTATAATAGCGACTCAAAACATAAATCTATATCTAAAGCTTTCTCAAAATTTGTGTTTGGTTTGAAAATGAGACATAAGAGCTGCTACCAATTAAAAAAAAAACAGAGAGGGAAAACGGTCAGTAAATGAAGGAATGGGTATAAATCGCATCCATGCCCATGAATTATCAAGGAATTGGAATGTAATTAAATATATTCCTCATTTTTATTTTCTATCTCATATTCAAAAAAAGTTGCACTTGCTTTTTTAGCGTAAATATCACCTTTCTCCCTAAACTATACTCAAAATTACAAAGTTGTTTTTGAAATGACGAGTATACCTAGCAAATATGTGCTTAAAGTAAGCATTTGCAGGCCTAGGTTAAGCGTCCAACGGTCCAAGTGGCAGCTCCAGATGTTCATATATGTTTTACATTTACTGGTATTTTTTTTCTAAATAGTATTAAATGAAAATATTTTTTTTTTATAAATGTTTTTATCACCAAATGTAAATGTTGATATGTGACATTTACTGGTAATTTTTTTTTGCCTTTCTAATAAAATGAAGACATCGATCTGGAAGCAAAGAATAAACGGAGGGCAAACATGTTTCGTAGAATAAAATAAAATAAAGAGAGAGCAAAACGGTTTCAGAAAAAGAAAGGTAAAAATAAAACTTGACAATCAAAAACTGATTTAGGATGCCCTTGAGGTAATTTGGAGAAGTTTCTATACATCTCTGCTTGTGTTAAAAATTACAGGAGAATATACTATAGAATTGTTCTAGTTTTTACAGGTAGCATAAATCAGAAACCTTATTAATTGATTTGTCGTCTCATTTTCTGTGTCATCCAAAGTTAGTAAGGTTATTTGTCCGAATATTGAACAAACTGGTGATGACATGGAAAGCTCAGTTACGTTATGTGTCCGAATATTTTACTGTTAACCGCTCTTGCGTAGAGGTGGGAACCGGGTCAGCCTGGACCCGGCTGATCCTGGTCCTGGGTCATAAGGACCGGGCTTGCAGGAGGGGCGATCCCGAGCCGGGTCTGGGGCGGGGTAGGTTTGGAGTTTTTTTTTTTTTAAAATAGAAACATAATTAATTATATATGTCATAAATATTTTTAAGAAAAAAAACCACATCCAGTATAAATTTTATTAAGTTAAAAAATCAAACGACACTTACAAATAATCGGAACGAGCCTTACATTTTAAAATGACAAAAACGTTCCAAAAATGATGAATAATAGAAACCTATGATCTGTGTTGAACAGTATAATCATATTAAATACAAACTACATGTATGATTGAAAAAAAAAATTTCAAGTCTCCGTATCGAATATCACTTCCTCATCCAAACTCTTTTGGTCTTGTTGCCGGAGTGCTGCGAGGCCCAAATCTCGGTTGCAGATGTATACTTCTACCGTGTTGAGTGTCAATCTTAATCGTTTATCTGATATCACTCGTTTTTCGGCACTAAACATTGTCTTGGATGAGACGGTCGATATAAAAATAGAAAATCATTGGAGGGCTTACTGTGTAATTAACTCATTTTAAAAAAAATTTTTCGCAGGTTTCCGTAGTGCGCAGAAGCCGTTGGACACTAGGCCCGGTCCGGTCTGGCGGGGCGGGGCGGTTCACTAGTTGAGTCCTGGTCCGAGGCGGTCCATTTTGCACATTCTCCTCCTCTCAGGCCCATATTCAGCCCATATCTTAGCGGGCTTTTGCTAGGGTGGGGTGGGCTGGGTTTGACTTCTGGTCTGGTCCTATTTTGGGTTGGGTCAACCCGGCCCAGGTTTCACCTCCACTCATGCGATGTTGTTTCGGCAATGTTGGGTTGGGATGAACCAGTCTAGTGTTATGGTCATGATCTATATTTAGAGAGCTTTTGTTGCTTCAACTTAGGATTCATTTCTCTGAATATGAGGAGGACATCTCTTAGTCCTCTACTTCTAGCCCAGAGGGTTGTTCAAGTGTCCAAAGAAAAGACAAAAGCAGATTTATTGAAGAACTGTTTTGGTGGGATAAATGGCCTATCCTTATAAGAGGCCCATTTAGAGATTTGCCAGGCCATACGTTTGTACCAGTCATAATAAGTGAGCCACGCACCTTCAATTTATCCCAGGCCCACGATGAGAAATAGACTTGAGCTTTCCTTTTGGACCCTTTTTTGGGTCTTAGAGTTAGGGGTAGAGCCGTAATTGGGTTTAACAATTAATAATAAAGAAAAGACCTGTCGCGGTTGAGGTGAAGAGAATCAATGCTTTAGAATGGGGAGGATGTTGCAGAAGTGGCTTCTAACCAAATGCCGTGTCTGCGAAGAGCCGAAGACCCCCGTGCCCAAATCCAATCCAAAACCTTTTTTTATTCTCTTTTGTACTGAACTTTTTGCCAAATTCCTCCAGCTTTTTTACCACAACTTTATGTGATCTTTCGGTCATACAAACGTTCCCTTTTTATTGGTTGCAGATATTTTTTTTCTTCATAATATATAATATACAGGCAGAAGCAGCAATCACATCTCTATTTACTTTAACCTCAACTAGGCAAAAGTCACAACAAGTGGCATGCATCCATACCTTCAGCCTATATAGCACATAGAATCCAATTCTTCCGTCTCAAACCATTAAGGAAAATTTTGGAAATCAACTTTGAAGTTTGAATTCGACTTTTCAAAGAAAAAAAAGGCACAGTAACGGCTGTTGGGTTTCTTATACATGATATTTTCAAATTCCTTTGTAAGATTTTGGATATCAACGTTGATTGATTTGTGAGTGATATGCTGAACATAATATTTATGGTCCATCAAAATAAGTGATGTGTTGGGGTGAGTCATGCATGCGTCTCATATCATGTATTAACTAATAAATTATTAGCATTCAATTTAATTAGTTCCTAAGAAAAAATAATGTATTGTTGATTTTTCTTTTGGGTTTTTGTTCGTTTCTTTCAACCGTTGTGACACAAATTGAAGAAGATATGGAGTTGCAAATTGAGACGGCAAGTGCGAGGCCGGGTGGGCACGCCTTGATGGACCGTAGAAAACGGCCCGGAAAGCAGCCGGCTCGTTTTGATGCCATAAGGTTAAGGCCTGTCCGCTGTCTCCGCACAAGGTGCAACCACCCTCCCCTGTTCCCAATCCCACCCTCAACTCAATTCCACTATACTATGTTTTTTTTTTTTTTTTGGTCTCTTCCTCCCTCGAAAATGACCTTATCCTCTTAAACATGTGATCTCCGTCTTTCAAGATTTCAACTTCAACTTAAAGTATTCGCATAATTCTTAAACACTTTGATCTAAAATTTGACTTGGGATATGTATATCTGTGTTTGTGCCGCAGCAGATATTTGATCGAATGAAGCAAAAGTTGAATTGATTTGCGTTGGGAGAGCAATCAATGAAGGTGGGAAGAAAGGGAAAGAATATGTTCGGAGCAAGTCGCGTCAGAAAAAAAAATGGACGAAGGCGCGTGGTGGGCGTCGTAATTCGTGGAATTTGTCCAAGCGCAACGCTTCGGAGCATCAGGTCCGATCCGATTAGAGGCACATTTGAAGTTTCAAGGCGCACCCAATCGTATTTAACGTGCCAATTTTGCCACCCAGGCCAAGACCTGTTTTCTAGGAGTTTCAACGCTTGATGGCATATAAAAAAGATTATCATTTCATGCGTAGATGACATCAAAATTATTGTCATTAGGAAAAGCAACAGCCTAATATGTGTATATTTATATATATTCCTTTTACTAAATGTAATCTTTGCAAATACCTAAAACTTACGTAGACTTGCTCCTTTTGTCCAGGTTTAATTGTAAGTGATTAGTTTCATTGTTTCATCTAATTTTAGTGTTATTCAAAATTTATTACTCCATCTTCCTAATTATGGCTTGAGAAATTTTTTTGATACATAATTATTTTTAAATAAAATTTTCATAGTTTCAAAAGTGAAAGAAAAACAGCACAAAAGAATATTACTATTTAAAAAAATATTAAAATTAATCTTTAGGTATGTCGAAAGGCTGTATTTCAATGAAAATTTATACTTTACATTCTCCCCAAATAAAGTAAAAAAATGCCCTTTGCGTTTATGTACATGTACTCCTATTGTAGTTAAAAAATAAGGTATTGTGCTACTGTCACATTTTGTGATCTTCATAGACATATACTATTTGTGTGATCATCGCTCACTAACGTTATAAGTTGTGATCACATGACAGGTACATCTAAGTATTTACTACTTTCCCTGTTCTACTTTCTTTATTTCATTTGACATTTTCAACTAGTTTAATTTGAATTTATTTATATTATTATTTGCTAAAAAAAAATAAAAAAAATATATTTAAAAATTATAGTCCTTGATTTATCATTCATACATAAAGGTTTTTTATTTGTATGCTAAAATGTTGAAAATAATAAATCATAAATGAATTGCTGAAAAACAAATGGTGCAAAAAATTTGGAATAGTGAGAACATTTTTTTTTCCTTTTATCTAAGACTTCATTGTATCTGGTAGCCACGTTGGACTCTGACTACTTTATAATCAAGTCCAGTCGGACTACATTTGGGAGGAAAGCTCTCTAGAGACTGTTTTTTTCATTGATAAAATTTCAACCAAAGACTTTGTAATTAAGTTAAAAGGAGCATAATAGCATACACTCCAACCCACTGTTGGTGGATTTGATAATTTTCTACGGTAATAAGTAAGGTGTCGCCTTCGGCACATCAGATTCAATCAAAGAATCTGAATTTTGTGCGTGGGGGGACGCATGCATAGCCAATGAAGTCACTCGTCATGCTAAGAAGGAATTAATAAAGGTCAAGTTACACAAAAGGGCAACAGAACCACATTTCTCTCGCCCTCTGCTTGTGTTGGCTGGCCAGGCATATGCCTCTTCGATCGTCGTTGAAGAAACGAAAGAGCCCCAAACTTTGACACGGAATTTACTATTCTTATTATTGCCGGTTGCTCAAATAAGACGTAGGTGAGGGGTTCTAACCGAAAAAAAAAAAAAAAAGAGAAAAGAAGAAGAAGAAGAAAGAAACAGACGGAGGGGAGAGCATTTGTCATGCATGTGTCATGGGCGATTATAATAATTAACTTCTTGTCATGTTCAGAATCAATTAGTATATAATAAAAGATCATAGAGCATAGATAATTTATTTGAGTACGTTAAGATAAGAGGTGCAAACTCATAACTTTAAGTTAAGAATTAATGCATATATCTAAATCAATGTGACTAATATTAAGTTATATATCTATATATATGTGTGCAGTGTGTATATATCCAGACACATTATGATTTATATATGGACCGACCAACCCACCAAATCGAACATTATTCATAGAAAACAAAGAATAAGCCAAGAGGTAGTAGTAGCAGACGAGCATATATGCAAAATCAATTTTGACCTGGTCAAGATTATTTTCTGCGTTGAGAAATAGAGTTAACTGGTACTCGAATACGCATGCTTGGGCGGCTTCCCTAGGCCGCGTCTTACCTTCAGATTCTTACCATGCATCTTGCATCATCAATTGTACTAACTACTCTATTTCAAAATTATTGTTAAAGCAAAAGCGGCAGGTAAACTATTGATTTTTTTGTTTCAGCATATATCACCAACTATAATTTTTTTTTTATAGTTAAATTATCCACTTATATTTATGATTGAGTGAAATCTAACACTATTATTTTGAACTATAAGCAAATTTGCAACCCACAAGAATAATGGAGAGAATATTCCGTTTTTTTAGAATATTCTATTCAGCCTATAAATAAAAAGCCACATCATCCTAGGAAAATTATAACATGTATTCCTAAACTATATTTATGATACACATAAGTTCCCAAACTAAAAATAATAACACTCGGGTCCAAATCCTTCTACTCCTCAACCTCAACGCTCAAGTCATCCTCTCTTTAATCACCCAGTCAGGATTGTTCACCCCGTCTCGCTAATCCGGCGAAAGAGATGAAGTGCCTCCCTCTTGCCACCTTCTTCCCACTCTCGCTCATGCCTCCTCCTTCCCTCCATCAATCCTTTCTCGATCTACCACCTCCACCGTCGGTCGATTAAAAAGCTGGGAAAGTAAATCAAGTATTAGTACTTGGGCAAATGACACTTGGGTGAAGAACAGGACACATGCATGGCAGAGAATTGGAACCAACCACGACCCATCTAGACCCAAATTGTCGAGTTTCATGGCTTTGTTTTCTCAATTTTTGCCATATTATCATACAGTCAGACAAATGTAATGGCAATGTTTATTAGCCATTGATAATGTAACATTAGTAGGTGATTTAACTATAAACAAACTATAGTAGATAATATACACTAAGACAAAAAAGATCAGCGGTTCATTTGCCTATTTTGCCTTATTGTTAACTACTCAATCACTTATTGAGAAAAAGAGAAAAAGTATGTGTGCCTAAACCTTAGCTACCTACTATCTCTTTTTCTACTATTTTTCTCTTACCCTAGCTACCTACTCCTTTTTTTCTACTATTTTTCTCTTACCCTAGCTACCTACTCTTTTTTTTCTACTATTTTTCTCTTCATTGTCTTTCTCTTTTCTTTTTTTTTTTTTTCTGAGTCCAGCTGAGTTTAGATTTTAATCCAAGTCTGATAAGTTAATTTACTATATTTATTCCACCCAATTAACCACTCATTATTTTTTTTCAATATTTCTTATTCTTCCTCCTTTGCAAAACTCATTTATCAGTGTTAACTGGAGTACTATCTAGTTCTTCAAATGCTTCATGATAGACAGATCTGAGTAATCTATTTTTGGTGTTAGGGGGTTAGACGGAGGCTGTAGGGTGAAAAAAGCTAGGCGTTGACATTCTTGAATAAAAGACAGATAAACCCCTAATAGTGAATCAACCAATATAAAGTCTAATATAATGAATAGATAAAAGAATCCAACATCATCACCCATTCCATTTTGGTGAATCGTCTATTATTCATTTTGACTATTTGATCATGCTTTATTGGGACTTTATTCTAGTTATTTGAAAGTTATTTATTTTATATTTATTCTGGTTTATATGGAAAGTTCTAATCAATTCAATTATCTTCCCTTTATTCGATGTTACAGAAATAAGTAGACTTTTTAGTTACTAGTTTTATGTTTTTATTTTTCCTTAGCATTTTATGTTGTTGTTGGTTTGTGAGATACTGTTTGAGTCATTTTTTATTAGAATGAAACATCTTTTGTAAAAAAAATCACTTACTTATTGATGACCTAAAATAACACAAATAGCTCAAATTGATGGTATAAATATAGGCAAGATAAAATGAAACGGATACTGAATTAAACCTTCAGATTTTTTTTTTGAACGGCAAAGATAAATTTATTTTAAAAAAAAGGATGAAATATAAAGTACAAGAATAAATAGCAAGAAGCTAGGCTCAAACAACTCCCAACAGACAATATAACCTTTACTGGAAGACTACTTCCCTTCTCTTTCTAAACCCAACTTGAGCTAAAATAAGTAATTGTAACCAATAAATTCATGAAAGTGTAATTAGCCAGGTTACATTATCATCAATAGCTTATGAACATGGTAAAGGCTAAGCAAATTAATTAAGAATCATAATGAGGCTAGCTAGCTAATTTGTATATTAAGGTTCGTACTTTTGATGGGTCATAGAAAACGTAATTGGCATTAGTATATATAGTGGGATTATTTTATTATTTTTGTTTTAAATAAATCGCTGGAGAGCGTGGTTTCTTAGGTTGTTGTGGAGCATTTTGGAGAAGAATTAATAATGTGAATTAATAAATAAAAATGGCACCCCCAACTTGTAGCGCGCAAACGTACATGATCAACTTTGACTTCGTTTTGGAACAACATTAGTGTTAATGTTAGATGTTTGAGAAGTTATCCGACAGTAGTTTTTAATGATTGAAGATGTGAAAAAATTATTACAACTATTAATAATTTATTTCAATCTATAACACTAAATTTGTACACTTTTCCTAAACAAAGACTCTAAATGTACCTATCACAAAAAAATATAAAAAAACTCTAAATGTCAGCCTTTACACAAGCACGTACTCCTTTGTCTGTCCTTCATTGCATTAATTACTCAAATCAAAGTTTATTGCTATTTATTTTATTTTTTCAGGGAAGCCAATTGTTTTTTAAACTAATATCTATACTTACATAGTTACATGTATTATGCTTGTTTGGTTACAGTTTTTTGGATTAATGTTAGATTTTTAGATAATTTATTTTAATAAGGATCAAAGCTTATAAATTAAAAGCTAAAATATACTCTTAAATGACTTTTTTAAAACTCTAAAACTGAAGCCAACGGAGCGATTATTAGTGTCCGGCTATTTTATTGGCTTACATTCACTTTTCCAACAAGATTCATTTGAGCACCTAAACGTATTACTAATATACAATTAAGGTTAAAATATGATCAAAGTCAAACTAAATAAAAAAAAAATTGTTTTCAATGCAATCTGCCGGTCATATAACAGCAAAAAAATTAAGCCGGTCAACTGCAAAAAGATTATTCTTACCAACAAAAAACATCCATGAGGGTGAGAAAATTCTATAATGTAGTTGGAATTTAAGGGGCAGTTCATTTCCGTTTAGTTTGAATTAGGGAAAATTACCAAAAAAACTATTGTAGTTATGGGTATGAACCCTATTGTCTACTATAGGTGGTTCAAATTTCATAATCAGAGTCATAATTTGGTGCCAAATTGACCACTGTACTGTTAATGACGGTGAGCTGTAGATGAAATGTTGATACTGTATTTTGATGCGGGAGCTATAAAAGGATGTTGGCTTTGTATATTGACATGACATTGAAATTGGACTCTCTCACTCATTTTCCTCTTCGTTGTCATTGTTGTTGTTCTTCTCATCCTCCGACATTGCTACCGTTCTTTCTGCGCATAGTGTCTTCCTTTAAACCCACTAGCGTTCTCATCACTAGCTATCTCCACCACTTAAATCACAACCTCAACCACTCCATTTTCAAGCTAGCCTCCTTTTCTCCGATCTTCAAGTTTGGTATGGTAGGGGTTTTAGGGCTATTTTTGGCTTGGGTCATGAAAGGGATAGTGGTATGATCATGGCAGCATATGGTGGATTTTGTGAATGGCTCTTCTTCCCACTGACAACATTGGTGATGATGATGTAGGACAAGGCTTGAACGAATGCTTCTAGGGTGTTGTTGGATGACGACAATAAGGCTTTGGTTGGCTAAATTGGCGATGGGATTGGAAAGGGATGGGGATGGGGATGAGTTGTGCTATCTAGTCTCATTTTTTTCTTTTTCTTTTTTTTTTTTTTTTGCATTGCCGGGGGTGAGAGGTGACATAAACGGTGCTAGATTGGGCCTAGAAGCGGTAGAATGAGGTTTGGTGCTGCACTTTGGCAATTGTGACCCAAGTGTAGGTTGTTGTAAGTAATAAAATCTCAGGAATCTAAGTGTTGGATCACAGGAAAGTGAATTAAGATTTTTAACATGAAAAGTATTTGTGCAAGATGTGAAGAAGTTTCGATTAAAACTCAATTTTAAGGAAATAGCTAAGATTAAAGGTTTCATTTTTTGTATATCAGTTATGATTAATTTTATCCCGTCTTGTCAATCAATTGGGATCCACATATAAAGCCTATCTTACTAATCAATTGGAATTCACACATAAAAAAGGTCAGAGAATTTAATAATCAAATTCTAGAAATATTACGCATGAGTTAGTGTTAGCTTTCATTGATCTATTAATGCTAACGCTTGTAAATGAGTTCAAGTATTTATCATGTCAATCTTTGTTCACAATAACTCAAGATTTCAACATAGCCAACAGAGTCATGCTTTATAGAAGGAATCAAGTAGCTGTTGTGTCAATGATTGACTATGATAAATCAAGACTCACATTTAATAAGGAATGTAGTTAAATCGATTAAGAAAGTAAATACCAATAATGTTACGATTCATTTAAATTAGCAAAAGGAAAATTAATTTGACATGATAAAAGTAAATAACATGTATAAAGATAAAATAAATATAGATTGAAAGAGCAAAGTAAGAACAAGAAAAAAAATACTTTGAACAGAGCATCGGGATCAAAAGATAAGAACAATATCAAAGAAGGACGGTAAATTGCACCCGTGGCCCCTAAGCTTTTATTATTGTCCTATTTTGGACCATAACCTCAAAACTTCGCATGAGACGTCCTTAATATCAATTTTTTGTTTCATTTTAGACCTTTAGATGACAGAAAGCGTTAAAAATAACAGAAATTGCTACGTGGCATGCCAACTTAGGGTAGTTACCCACGTGGCACAATGAATCACCAGCTATGAATGCCCATAATTAGCCACATCAGACATTTAAGGTTTATGTTACAAAAAATAAAGAAACTTAGGGCCTATACAGGATTAGCCCACATTTCTCCTTCCTCCTTCCTCCTTCGCCGCTCCAGCCTTTCTTTGCCTCCTCCTGTTGCATGACATTCCGATGCCTTTCAGCCTCTATCCGCCACCATTAGCCTTCCTAGCCGGCTGCCCTTAGTCCGCCCAATGCTGCACCCCACATATTAGATGTTGCCCCTCCACCATCCGCACCAAGTCGAGGGAGAAAAAGGGAAGGACGATTTGCGTCCATTTCGGCTGCTTCCGGTTCGCCGACTACCTCCACTACTCCCGGTCATACCCATTTCGTGACGCCACCACTAAAGCCCGAGCAACCATCATCCTCCGTTCAGTCGTCTAGCTAGTAAATTGAAGTCAGATCCACAACCCGACCCGTCTCCCATCATTGACCAGGTGAAGCATTTGGGTAAATTGCACTCGTGGCTGAAATCGAGGGTTGGAATCGGATGAAATCGGGGGGCTGGAATTGGATGAAATCAGGGGGTTGGAATCGGAGAAAATCGGGCAGCAATCAGCTAAGGTCGGAGGAGGCAAAGGAGGTTTGGAGGCGGCGGGGGAGGGAAGAAGAAGGATAGATGTGGGCTAACCCTATACAAGCCATGAGTTTTTTTGTTTTTTTTAACATAGACCCAAAATGTTTGATTTGGCCAATTTTGGGCATCTGCCCCAAGTTGGCATGCCACATGGTCATTTCCATTATTTTCAACACTGTTCATCTTCCAAAGGTCTAAAATGAAACAAAAAATTAAGATTGAAGATGTCCCATATGAAGTTTTAAGGCTAGGGTCAAAAATAGGACAATAATAAAAGGTTAGGGGCCACGAGTGCAATTTACCCCAAAGAAGGAAAACTAGCTTTAATACAAGAGCTCTAAATTTATCTAGGAACTAGCTTAATTTTGTCCTCCTTAAACTACTTATTTATAGAGCATTGTGGTAGGTAAAATAGTAAAGGGTAGTTGGAATAGTAAAAGGTATGTGAATATAAATCAACAAAAGCGGCACAAACTTCTTCTAATTTTTCGACTATAGTACACGTTAATTAAGTTCTTCTTTAAAGGAAAAAATTTGTATATCTCTTCTTTAACTTCGAAACAATAGCTTGATCATTTAAAACTGAGGTCTGTAGCTCAAGTTATAATTTTTTCTACCGAAACTATTCTTCAATGCACAACAAAACAGATAGACTCATTTATAACCAGATTTCCGCAATGAAAATGATCAAACTGGTTCTTGGTATATGAAGTAGAGTTGAAGATCAATGTGTTGGCCTTCAAATGACTTTAGAATCACTCAATTTTGACAGCCACAGCTCTAAATATAGTTTTTCTTGTGAAGGTTCACCAATTGTGCATATGCCGAAAATAATTTTGTTTGCGATCCAAATTTGGCCTCCTCTATCTTTCAATTACACTTGACCATGAACTAAATATTATAGATGATTGAAGCCCCAATTATTGATCCAAGAATTGTGAGATATCATGTTTTTATCTATATATATATAAAAAGCTGTTGTCTAACATATTTTGTAAATATAGAAAAATAGTAGCCACCGTATGAACAATGAAATGCAATGAATAGTAACCCCATGTTTGAATAATAAATACACATGAATAGTAATCCGGTAGAATAACTACTCATATTAGAGAAATTAATCAAACTTAAAGTGTACACTGATAATCTAAACCCTTAATAACTATACATTTATAAGTATTTATCACACCCCCAACCAGGTTCTTGCTAGCCCTTAGCAAGTAAAGTAATGTACAAAATGAATACTCAGGTTTCATCCAATATTTTTTGTAATCAATCTCTATACCATATATGTGAAACCATTAAAGTAATGAGCTTTCAGATGGCATTGGAATCACTCAATTCTGACATTCACAGCTCCACATATAATTTTTGTCATAAAGTATCACCAAGCTCGCGAATGCTAGAAATAATTCTATTTGTAATCCAAATATAGCCCATTTTATCTCTTAATTGGTTGGACCATGAATCGAATATTATAGATTATTGAAACCCCAATCATTGGTCTAAAAATTGTGAGATATCGTGATTTTATCTACATACATAAAAACAGTTATTTAGTATATGTTTTAAATATAGATGAATAGTAACCTACTTATGAATAGTATCCACCGTATGAACAGTGAAACACAGTGAACAGTAATGCTGTGTATGAAAAGTAAATATGGTTGAATAGTAACCTGGTGAAATAACTGCTCATATTAGAGAAATTAATCAAACTCAAAGCATACAATGATGATTTAAAGCCTTAATAACTGTATACTTATGAGAATTTATCATACCTTCCAACTAGGTTCTTACTAGTCCCTAGCAAGTAAACTAATGTATGAAATGAATGCTCAGGTTTCATCTAATATTTTCCAGAATCAATCTTTATACCATATATAAAAAACTATTGAAGTAATGAGCATAAAAATTTTAGTACTAAAAAAAATAAAAAATTCATAATGATTTATGCACATCTTAACCACTCAAACAAGGAAAAAGTGTGAGATTATAAATTGCTGAATGCAGTAGGTGTGTAACTGACTATCAATGGTGTCTAGAAAATTTCAGTGAATTATACCAACATTTGTGCCTTATCAGAACAAATATAATTCAAAACCATCACCCTGGTATAAGGGTGAGAAAGGGCCAAATTTTTTTCGGATAGCTTGAGCTCAAGCTCAAGTTGAGGTATTTCGAGTTGAGATTATTCGAGCTCGAGCTCAAGCTCAAGTCGAAAATTGGGCTCGAGCAATATTCAATCTTGAGCTCGAGCCTAAAGAAAGCCGACCCTAAAGCTCGCAGGCCTCAGAGGCCTTATCTTTTATGTTTCCCGTCACATCCCTAAATTTACTTACACACTTACACACAAGACACAACCCCCTTCCCCCCCTCTGCCTCACCTTGCTCGATTAACGCCGCGCTGCTACCACCCACCTAGTTGGCTTCACCTTGGTCGATTAACGGCACCACTTGCCAGAGAGTGAAGCCATGAGGACAATGAGAGCCTAGAAGCCAGGTGTCGATGACGATCATTGGATTCTGCACCACGATAGGCCCACCCGTAGTCCAGGCTATGCATCAAATGCAGGAGACAAAAATCGACGTTGCAACTAGATAATGTCCGACCATGAGATCCTGTTCGGCAACTTCAGCTGGCAGCTCCAAAGAGAAATCGCAGTCTGGAGGAAGGTGATGGCTTATTTATAATGTTTACAAAATCAGGGTAAACTTGCAAAGGATTAGAAAGTCTAGAATAGATTTTGTTATTTTCTCTTGTTTAGTTATCTCTATAGGAAATTTTAGGTTCAGTCCCCATATTTTATCTAAGACACGAGTATGGCACTAAAGTTTTATATATGCTATTCAAGCCCAACAAGCCTTTAGGCCAAGCTCGAGCTTTAAAAAATTGAGCTCGAGCCCGGGTAGTACCGAACGACAAAGAGGCTAGCTCGAGATTAGTGGGCTTGAGCTTGACCCAGCCCATTTTCACCCCTACCCTGGTAGCTTTCACAATATTATATTACAAAATGTTTTTTTTAATACTTTGACTCAAGGCTTATTTGGATAACCCTGGTAATATGTAGCCCTTTCAAAGAACAAACATCATTTGTTGCTATTTTTTTCTCCTTCTTTTTTTATTTTTCCTTTTTTTAAACTTCTTGGTGTTGGTTTTTTTTTTTTTCAAATCAAGCTAAGATATGATTTATTAGAAGTCCCAATAGCCACAAAATTGGAGTATTATTTGAAATATAAATGAAAATCAAGATTTTTAGCATATATAATTATAGCAGCAATTCATAACTTAAACATCTTAATCTTTTATCAAAGTGAATGAAATTTGACTAAACCATTATGTCAAACAAAAGTTTAAGCATGTAAGATTTAATGTAGTTAACCACCTCAATAATTTTATCACTAAGCATAGAAATTTTTGATATATAAAATATAGATTACTTGTGAGTGTGTCATCTTGTACAGGTTCATAAACCCATTAAAAAAATGTTATGTCTAGCATACCTATTAGAATGCATCTCATGAGTAAAATTTTTTTTTACTTTGTGATCCTTAACTAATGGCTTTGTCTAAAGGCTTTAATACTAGTATGAGAAAAATTACCCTAAAAAAAAAATCATATGTCAACCATCCCTCCTCCTAACCAGATTGAGACATCCAATGTCAAAATATTGATAGGCAGTGTATAAGAAAAAGTTACCTGAAACGGTTATTATTGAAAATGAAAATTCTGAAACAACATAAACCAAAATAAATGCAATAAAAAGATAATGTTAATAGTAAAACTAAAAAACAAAATACTACAAAAAAATTCACATATCCAGGTTACTATCTTCAATAGTACTTTCATCACTTGCTAAGATTAATATCCTGTAAAGGAAAAAAAAATAACAAAATAAAATGATTAACAATGTAAAGGATACTTACAAGATGAAGTTTATTAGGAATGACTGTCATGCCCATTTGAGCTGAATTACTGCTAAATCTAGTTAAGGAATGAAGGCTTGCATTTTGTTGAGTAATTCTTCAGCAGTTATTCCACTTCAAAAGTGTAGGAATGATACCCAAAACTTAGCTACCCCCTACATATGCTGTTGTTGCTACACTTCCCATTACCCCAATGTAACCTCTCCCATATACAAAATATATTTTTCACTCGGTTAGGACTCTACCGAAAAGGTTTGTTGCTCTTAGGAGCTTTTCATTCTTTCTAGGGAAAGATATAAAAAATGCACATATATTTTAAAATCTATGAATTGAGTTCCCTTCATTTCTATCCTTAATCTTGTGGAAAATGAAAAGAAGAATTTTGCATTTATAAAGATAAAATGATAATGCAATGATAACACCTACATGATTAGGTAGATTATTATCAGAAGAAAATGAAATTAAAAAAAATAACGGCATATATGTACAATAGTTGTGATTTTGGCCCACATCTTCCTCTGGTTTTACATCTAATAACAGATTTAATGTCTTCCATGAGTTGGGAATTTGCTTCTTTTGAAGTTTTCTAACAAAATTGGAAAATAGGGTCTTTTAAAGTCAGATTCCTAAGATTATAATGCTCTCATTATTTATGAAAAATGCTCCATAAACCAAGAAATTTATTTTGTACTAATCCATAAGAATACGTCTCAAGAGTCAATCAAATATTATCCAAGGACTTCTTAATTGTATTTTATGTTGATTGTCAAACATCATTCCTAAAGAATGACATCTAGTATTATAAGTTTATCAACCACATTTGTGACAGACTCGTAACCTTTTTGCCCTTTGCTTTTTAACATAACAGATTTTGCCTAAACGAGGCATATGGGACACAAATGCATTCGTTCACCAACTAAACGGATCTTAGCTTCATTTAACCAACGTACATCTTCAATGATGTCTTTGTTCATAAAAAATCTTAGTTTTTCACATTTTGTTTGGTAAATCTATTTAAGAACATTTATTGGGAGAGAGAGAAACTATTTTCATAAAGCAGAAAAAAATCCATTTTTTAAGAATAAAGTCAAAAATTGAGAGAAAGAAATCAATTTTTATGGCAAACTGAAATATCCAACTTGAGAACCATGGAGTACTGTATCCATCAATCAACCAGGAAAAGAAAAAAAAAAGAAAATGAAAAGAAAATAAAAAATCCTTATAAAAAGAAAAAAAATATTGGTATTTACTTACTATGATCATTTTGAGGATCATTAAAATGAACAACTTCTTCTTGTAAATAATGATTCTCTAAAAATGGTTTAACTCTTTATCTATTTACTTTAAACACATTACCATTTTTAGGATTTTCAATATCAATGACCTTATAAGGACAGACATGTTTCACAATAAATGGACCATTCCATCTAGACCTGAAATTTTCAGAAAATATGTGAAATAAAAAATTATAAAGCAAAATCTTTTTACCATCCTCAATTTTTTCCCTTAAGATTGTTTTATTGTGAAAAGCTTTGGTTTTAGCTTTATATATTTTTGAGTTCTCATATGCATCATTTCTCAATTTCTTAAGCTCACTTATTGGTAACCTGTGTAATACACTAACATTATCAAAGTTTGAATTGAAATCTTTAATAGCCCAGAAAGTTTTATATTCAAGTTTCACAACCTATAGGGAAACATACCCAGTGAAGTGATGGTTTAAAAGTAGTGTGATAAACCCAAAGTATATCGGTTAATTTTAAAGACCAATCCTTTCAATTTGAGTTAACTATTTTTTCAATGATCTGTTTGATCACCTTATTTCCTAGTTTCGCTTGTCCACTTTTTTTGGGTGATAAGGGTTGACAATCTTGTATGTGATACCATATTTCTCCAACAAAAATTCAAATGGTTTATTACAGAAATATGTTCTCTAATCACTTATTATGGCTTGAGAAATTTCAAATTGACTCAAAATATTTTCTTTTAAAAATTTAAGCATAGTTTTATCATTATTATTTTGACATTGAACTGCCTCTACCCATTTTGAAATATAATCCACTACAAATAAAATGTACATAAATCCAAATGATGGTGGAAATGGCCCCATAAAATCTATCCCCTAACAGTACAAAATTTCAATCATAAGGTAGGAGTCGAAGGTATCGTGTTTCTTTTTAAAATGGATCCTAGTTTCTCACAATTTTCATAGGCTTTATAGAATGCATATGTGTCTTTGAACAAAGAGGGCTAAAAAAATTCAAACTGTAAAGTCTTTGCAACTGTTTTCTTTAACGAAAAATGTCCTCTACATGCTTCGGAATGACAAAATTCAATCACACTTTTTACCTCATTCTCAAGTATGCATCTATAGAATATCTGATTAAGGCAATATTTGAAAAGATAAGGGTTATCCCAATAAATTTTTTTCGCCTTATATAAGAACTTTTTCTTATCTTGGGTACTGTAATGACAAAATTGTCCCCTATATGCTTCGGAATGACAAAATTCAATTACACTTTTTACCTCATTCTCAAGTATGCATCTATAGAATATCTAATTAACGCAATATTTGAAAAGATAAGGGTTATCCCAGTAAAAGTTTATCACCTTATATAAGAACTTTTTCTGATCTTAGGTACTCTAATGGGATGACATCTGTCTTATCACTAGAAAATTAACGATGTTAGCAAACCAAGATACTGTAGTGACAACAGAAAACAATCATTTATGGTTGTGGCCTCAATTAATAAATTTGTCGTCAGCCTTGATAAATGGTCGGTGACAACATTTTCGGTACCTTTCTTATCTTTGATTATAATATTGAACTCTTGAAGTAATAAAATCTAATGTATCAACTTTGGTTTAACATCTTGCTTTGACATGAAATACCTGACAGTAGAATAGTTGGTGTAAACAATGGTTGTTGAACCAATTAAACAAGAGTGAAATTTATCTAATGTAAATATTACTGCAAGTAGTTAATCTTCAGTTATAGTGTAATTCATTTGCACACTATTCAAAGTTCTACTTGTATAATAAATTACATATGATTTACCTTCCCTCCTTTGTCTTAGAATAGCATTAACTGCATAATTACTAGTATCACACATTACCTTAAAAGGCAGAGACCAGTTAAGGGACTGCATGATTAGAGAGGATGTAAGAAATCTAATTAACTTATCGAAAGAATTTCGGCATTGATCAGTCCATTCAAATGAAGAATCTTTTGTAAGAAGATTGCAAAAAGGTCTAAATATTTTACTAAACCCTTTAATGAAACTTCTATAAAATCCTACATGTCAAACAAATAAGCGAACTTTCCTAACTATTTTTTATGGAGGTAACTGAGCAATGAGCTCCACTTTTGCCTTATCAACTTCATTTCCTTTAGAAGATACAACATGACCCAAAATAATTTTGTTTTTGGTAAACTTGAAGTAACACATCTTTAACAACTCTTCTATGCACTTTCACTGATTCACTGATCTATCAGCAAGTAATAAAGTTACTTCTGTTGGTTTTAACTAATACAAATTTAGTTTTTTGTAAACTAAATATGGAAGCAAGTTTACACTAGTTACAAGATCAAGTAATGTTTGCTCAATTTTATGTTCTCTAATGAAACATAAAATTTTTGGACAACCAAGATCATTGTATTTTGAAAAAATATTATTTTAAATAACAGAACTTACCTGCTTGAGAAGAATGCATTCTTTTTCACATTCCTTCAAAAATTTGGCATAAAAAGGTACTTGTTTAATCACATCCAACAAAAGGATATTAATCTTTACCTGTTTGAAAATATCAAGAATTTTAAGATTGTAATTCATGTTCTTAGGAATAATTAATGCTTGAGGAAATGGAGGTGCATGTGGAAATTTAATTTGTTCTTCACTTGATATAAGTTCAACCGCTTCTTTACTTTTAGAAGTTGACTTATCATCTCCTTTACAAGGTGTTAGTGTTGTGCCCAAAATCCATTGAGTCATGATATTTTATTAAGGCATTAATCCAGCAATTATGTTTGTTGTTTTATTTTTGTGTAACATAATAAACATAATTGTAACCCTAGAATAATGATATTCTTAAATGTCCCCAGTCTAATATTATTGTGGAGCGGTTTTCAATGATACATAACGACTAGCATATGTGGAGACTAATGTGAGATATGTAGTCTACATATGGGTACAAGTTAGAGAACTTGTTACTCGACAGATCCACCATGAGAATACTACATGGATCGTTATATGAGTGTCATAAGTGATTCTCATAGTAATCGTGGTATATGTAGTCCTTCGACTTAAGATCATCAAGGTTCTCTACATGTGAGTCACATACTTTGATACTTCCTTTTGTTGCTCATCACTGAGTGAATTTGAAGGAGGTCATTGGGTATGTCACATATCATGCAGAAGGATTTGTATGATCAAGATGGGATTTGTCCCTCCTATGTAATGGGAGTGATATCTTCGGGCCCCTTGATAGAGTAAGATTTAGAAAATGCATGGTCATGCTCGGATGAGTTGATATACGATATCAATGTTATCAGTTTAAGTTGGTCTACTCGGTAATCAAGAAACCAAAGATTGAGCTATACGAGAGTGACACATTCCATGTCTCGTGCTTAGTCTTGATATCTTAGATAAAGGGACAATGACATATATCGGTAATTATCATAAAGGTTTAGTCGAATCACCGACAATCTTGTCACTTGGGTAGCAATGATGTGTTGCTAGACACCGCTCATTGCTTATAATCATAAATGTGATTTATGATAATTGCCAACGTGGTAAGAGTCTATTGAGTTGCACACATAAAGCTATTTGGATCATTAGTGTGCATGGGCTAATTATTTGGGTTATGGCTTCGCAATAATTTTGAATTAATAATGGGCATAAAAGTTAAGCCATTTTTAAGCCCAAAATTGAAGCCTAATTGGATTAAGGCTTTGAAACCCATTAGGCCTGGAAGTTGAGTCTCACTATAAATATAACTTTTAGTGAGAAATTCGTAGCTTCTTGCCCTAGCCTCCCAAGAGGACAGCCACACTCTTTTCTTGCAATTCCATGGAAGACGCAAGCTAGCACTGTGAGTGCAAGAAAAACACATCTGTCGGGACGCAGTGGAAGTGTGGTGATCCCGAGAGGCTCGTGTGGATACCATAAAGAGTTTGAACATGTTAACTATTCAGGTTTTGTGATTTGACTCTACAGTTGGGTGAGAGATCTCAACTGAAAATTAGGTATGAAAATTTTCGAACAACGGGTTTACCCCATTTCACTTGGATCCTGGAGCATTTCGGTTAAATTCCGCTGCGCTTGTTTGGCTCCCAAAACCTAACACAAAGAACATGAATGAATTTTTCAATAACCTTACTATTGCATAGTGTAATGATTGATTTCACTTGATCTATGGTTTGACCTTTGGGATTCGATTGTGATTGAGAAAAAAATTGCCCTTCCTTCTAAATGTTGAGTGTAGATGCAAATTTTGCAAGAGTATCTCTCAAATCAACCATGGTTTGGCTTGTTTGAGTATTGGTAGACTCTTACTTCTCAATAAATGAATGTAATGTATCTTCAAAGTTTTTTCTAAAATAAGGAACATAAGGTATATATGTTTGAGATTGTCAAAAATTTTGTTAGGTGTGGGAGGTGGTTGTGATAGTTGTGCATGATTATCACTTCTCTAACTAATGTGTGGATGATTCCTTTAATAAGGATTGTAAGTTCGTGAGTATGGATTTTGGGTTGGCTTTTGAAGTTAACAAAGCATTGACTTGTTTATAGATGCATTTTTTGAAAGAATACAATGTTGGACAATTGTTAATGGAATGGTTGTTGACCCCACAAATATGACAAACAACTTTTTCAATAGATTTCAATTGATCAATTTTCTTCATTTTTAAGACCTTAACCTTTCTAGTTAAAGATTTAAATTTTGCTTAAATATCATTATCTTTCTTAAGATGATAAATGCATCCACTAGACGTAGGGGATTAAGTCTTACTAGGGCTTCGTAGGCACTGACGGTGTTCCAATTTTGTGCATTATCTACTAGCAAGTCTAGGTAATTTATTGTCTCGTTAAGATATTTACCCTCAAATGTTTCAATACATATCAATTCTACCATTTGCATTTCCCTAGATGTTAGATCTTTATAAAAATACGAGACTATTCTCTATGTCTCAAAACCATGGTGTAGGCATGTGTTAAATAAATCTTTATATCTATCTCAACACTGGTAAAAAGTTACTCCTGATTTTTGTGTGAAAGTGATGATTTGTTTTATGGGCAGGAAAACGCTTTTTCAAAAATTGTTACTGCAATTCATCTCACGAATTAATGGATCCTGATCTAAGATTCTGTAACCACATTTTATCTTTATCTTTTAGAGAAAAAAGAACAAGCTTAAGCCTGATGGTTTTAGGTTATTATATGTGTGGTAAATATCTTCAAATTCTCTAAAATGCAAATATAGATTTTCGGAATTAAAGCTATGAAAAGTTAATAAAAGTTGAATGATACTTGGCTTGAAGTTAATGTGCGATGTGTAAGAAGGAAAGACTAGACATGATGGTGCACTATTTCTTATGGGATTCATGTGTTATTTAAGGGTTTTAGGCCGATCTTGGTTATTATATAGATAATGATTATCCTTTTGATTATTAATGTGTTCAGCCATATTTGAAGAAAATGAAGATTCTCTTGTTAGTCTACCACTTGATATATGTGACCAAGCTTTCATATATATATGCAAAACAGTAACAAGGAAAATTGGTATGATTAATAGAAAATGTAGGAGGTTTAACCTTCCATTCAATAACAATAAAAATAAAATAAAGGGAAAACAAGATGAAAAAGAATAACTTGTTCTCTAATTATACTTCCCCAACATTGACGCTAAAAACTTGCTGCACTTAGCAATTGTAACCTAAGTGTAGGTTTTTGCAAGTAATAAAATCTCAAGAGCCTAAGTGTCGAACTATAGGGAAGTGAATTAAGAAATATAAATTATAAATTCTTTTAGCAAGGAAAATATTTGTGTGAGGTATGAACAAGTTTCGATTAAAACTTATGTTCACGGAAATTGCTAAGGCTAGGGGTTCCACTTTTGATATATCAGATATGATTAATTTTACCCTGTCGTACTAATCAATTGGGATCCACACATAAATAAGGTCTCAATCAAGGAATTTAATAATGAAATTGTAGAAACATTAGGTATGAGTTAATATTAGCTTTCATTGATCTACTAATGCCAACACTTGCAAATGAGTTTAAGTATTCATCATGCCAATTTTTGTTCATAATAATTGAAGATTCTAACATAGCTGGCAGAGCTATACTCTATAGAAGGAATCAAGTAGTTTTTGTGTCAATGGTCGACTACGATAAATCAAGACTCCTACTTAATCAGAAGGGTAACTAAATTGATTAAGAAATTAAGTACCGATAACATTGCGATCCATTTAAATTAGCCATAACCTTTATATCAAAGGTTTCACCATTTTTCCTCAGAAAAAGAAAAATTAGTTAGACATGATAAAAGTAAACAATATGTATAAAGATGAAATAAAGATAGATTGATAGATCAAAGTAAGAACAAGAAAAATACACCCTGAATAGAGCTTCAGGATTGAAACATAAGAACGATATCAAAGAAGGGAGACTAGCTTTAATACAAAAACTCTAAATTTGTCTACGAACTAGCTTAATTTTGTCTTCCTCAAGCTATCTTTTTATAGAGTCTTGGGGTAGGTGAAACAGCAAAGGGTGGTTGGAATAGTAAAAGGTAGGTGAATACAAATCAACAAAGATGACTCAAACTTCTTCTAATTTTTTTTTTACCATCATATACATTGATTCAGCTCTTCCTCAAATCAAAAGATTTATATATCTCTTCTTTAGCTTTGAAATGATAGCTTGATCATTCAAAACCAAAATCTATAGCTCAAGTTATGTTTTTCTATAGAAACTACCCTTTAGTGCACAGTAGAGTAAATGGTTCAATTATAACCAGATTTCGGTAATAAAAATGATCAAACTAGTTCTTTGTATATGAAGTAGAGTTGAAGATTTATGTGTCAGCTTTCAAATGGATTTATAATCATTCAATTTCGATATTTACAGCTCTAGATATGATTTTTCTCATGAAGGATCATTAAGCACATGAATGCTGAAACTAATTCTGTTTGCAGTCCAAATTTGGCTTCATCTATCTCTTAATTGGGCTAGATTATGAATAGAATATTATAGACGCCTGAAGCCCTTATCATCAATTCAAGAATTATGAGATATCGTGATTTTATCCACCTACATAGAAAACAATTATTTAACATATTTTGTAAATATGGATGAATAATAACTTGAGTATGAATAGTAAATACTTGTATGAACAATAGTCGCTATATGAATAGTGAAATGAGGTGAATAGTAACCTACGTATGAACAATAAGTATACATGAATAGTAACCTAGTGAAATAATTGCTCATATTAGAAAAATTAATCAAACTCAAAGTGTACAACGATGATTTAAACCTTAATAACTATACATTTATTAGTATTCATCACTAGGCCATGGACATGATGGGCAATTTGGTCTAGGTCCTTAACCATCATGCATTTTTTATTTGGCATGTTGTTTCATCCATTATTTATCATGCAATCACATTTAAATGGAATATTCTACCATTTAATAATATATTCTCACTGTCAGTCACATAGGTAGTTATATGTGGCAAACATGTGGCAAATCCAATGGTGGATCATATGGTATATCTCTAAATCCAATGATAATGGGTCAACAACGGAGCTGAAAATGGACAAGTTGAGCAGATTAAGCTAGGACGCCAGTTGTTTGGACTTCAATTTTTAACTTTTGTTGTGTACGTGAGAGAGAATGGAGAAGCTTCGCAAGAATCATTTAATCCATGACAACGCCATAAATAAGGCGAGATTCATGCCTCATTTTGAGCACATAATCGGGAGTTGTTATTAGGGTTGTAAACAGACCAAACAAACAGAAATAAGCCATGTCGTATTTCTTTTGCTTAAGTTTTAATGAATATGAATATGAACATGAAAAAAAAAACGAACACACTTGTTCTATTCTTGTTTGTTTCTTTATAACCATATAGTGCTTGTGTTTGTTCTTGCTCATTCGTTTATAATAATATTATAGTGATTCAAACAAATATATACGAATGAACATGTTCGTGAACCCTAAACCAACTATGCGCGAACATAAATGAACAAATATACAAATATATACAATAATAAATATATAACTATCATATAAATGAATAAAGAAAGAAATAAAAACTGAACTATTTGTGAACAAAAATTCTTTTAACTAATCATATAAAAAATTTTATTCATATTCATACATTCACCTAAATAAATGAACATAAAAAAATTTGTAACAATAAGTTAATAAATGGTTCCCTAAACGCTTTATATGTTTATAGCCCTAGTTATCATGACCAGCGCATAGAGTGACCTGATGCACAAATAATGCTACATTTTTTTATAGAAAATAATGCAACCACTTTAATGTCAATTTAACTAAAACGAACTCTTCTATAGTTCTAGAATCTAATCAATAATTTCAATATTACTAATCCGATGTTGTCAATATTAGTTGTTTCTTAATTAATTTCTTCCTCATTTTTATGTCATCAGTTTGAGTTAATAGGTCTAGGAGTAGTCATTTTTTCCCAGTTTTGCTCAAGCTAGCAAGCTACGTGATTAATTACAAGGTAGAGATAATGTTATATCTATATTCCTTATCCCCAATCTTATTATATATGATCTGCAGGATGTTGGCTAAGGTAGTCTATATATATACTTCTTTAATCTTTTGATATATACATATATGTAGTTAATTGAATGCAATTTAAAAATTTAACGTTAATTTAAACTTCATTATGGATGCATGTTTTCTTAATTTCTGTTGCTAACAGGAGGAATCTCTTTAATTTAATTTACAGCTAGCAAGATTTTACAGTAATTAAACAACACTTAATTAAGCTTATACTATATAATTGTAAGTTAGTTTTGTCTTATCAAGGCGCCAGCCAACCAATTTTTTTTGTTATCATGCACGCCTCGCAAGTCCTACCACAACCCGTCCCCATATCGCCTCACTACTTTCATCAACCTTCACTAGCGGAATTGACTTAGCTGTAGCTGCAGTCTTTCTTTTGGGTATGGGAGCATAAGTCAGGTAGAATTATGAGTTTACCCAATTGAATAATGTTAGATTAGATAAAAATTAATCATGGTTTATAAGCTGGTTCTACTCCTGGAAAAATTATATCTTTTTTAATTGGTTTCGGTTTCATATAAAATTAATCCAAAAAATATGTATTAATATGTTATAAATTTTATGATTTTATATATATAACTATTTATTGAAAATTATATTACAAGGGTTTTTAATGTTTTAATTCTAAACTTAATCCTAAGTCCTAACTATCCCAATCCCACTCTATTGAGAAAAAATTCTCAAATCACTCATCATGCACGACGGAATAATAAACAGGATCAAATAAGTATACACGAACTTAATATGGTTTGGCTCTTACCTAACCTATATCCATAAATGAGAGAAATTCACTCAAACAAAATATAGAGATTGCAGTAGAGATATAGCCTTAGTGTTCATGCTTGCTCATAGATCCCCTAAACACTACTAGTAATCTCAATATCTTATTTTCATATAAATACAAAATATGAGAATCACAAAAGGCTTTATGTCCTATTTCTTTCTTTTTTCAGACCTCTATCTCTTTTGAAAATTTTCACATCTTGCCTCTTTAACAGATTGGTTTTTCTTTCATACTTAAAACTCTAACACAATAAGCCTTTTCATAGATCACACAAACCCAAATCATTTCAAAATAAAAAAACTAAATGCTAAACAAATAGGAAAACTAACACCAAATCCTAAACCAATTAAAATTATAAATCCTTTTGGATTTGAGCTAACAAACCCAACAATCTCTACTTTGGCTCAAATCCTCTGAAACACAAGCACAGGTGATGGCAACCATAAACAAATGACCATGACTACAAACAACAAATACCATCAAGACACAAACACAACAATAAACGGAAATGACCACGAACATCACGAGTGTGACTTAAAACACCATCATCACAAACATCAATACACAGGAACACAAGCTCAACCATGCTAAAAACACACTGCAAGCTCTACCGTACCAAGAGAGCACCATACACTCCACCATCCAAAACCAAACCATAAGCTCTAATACCATTTGTTAAGAGAAAAAAAAATTTCCAATCATCTATTACGTACAGCGGGATAACAAACACAATTAGACAGGCGCACATGAACTTAACGTTGATTCGGCTTTTAATTAGCGTACATTCATAAATAAGAGAAATCTACTAAAATAAAATATAGAGATTACAGTATGGGCATGCCCTTAGTGCTTATGCTGACCTATAGATTCCCTACACACTACTGACAATCTCAATATCTTGTCCATACACAAATACAAAATATGAAAATCAAAAAAGGTTTCCCATCCTATTCTTCCACTATTTCGTATCTTTTTCCCTTTTGAAAATTCTTACATCTTGTCTCTTTAACACATTGACTTTTCCCTCATACTCAAAACTTTAATACAATAAGCCTTTTTATAGGCCATATACATGCCCAAATCACATCAAAATAGGAAAACTAAATCCTAAATAAATAGGAAAACTAACATCAAATCCTAAACAAACTATAAAATTTTAAAACTTCTTGGATTTGATCCAACAAATCCAACACACTCCATAAAAGCATTCCTAATTTCACAAACTATCATCGAGGTAGGGGTTGTGGGTGGAATTTATTGAGTTTTAGTACTGTTATAAGTACATAGTATCAATGGAAAAAAAACCCGAGAAGTAGAACTAAAAAACCCAGAACCATAGTTCTAGTTTTGCTCAATTCTTGGTTCTTGGGTTGCATAGGAAATTTTTAGAATTGAACCTATTTTAGATTGGTTTGGTTCAACAAAAAACCTGAACTAACACGAACTGGGATCACACCTACTTTTGGTTAATCTGAGAGCTCAGGCACTTAATTTTTTAGGGTTAATTATTAATCAATATGCGCTTGCTAGCATTTATCAATAATTGCAAATTATCTACTATTTTTTTATTATTTTTTTCTTCTTCTTGGATAGAATCTACTATATATAAAGACATCATACTAAAAATAAAAATAAAAATTATATATAGCATACTAAAGAGTGAATTATAATGGAATCAAATATACTACTAGCAAGTTAACACCTTGACCGCTTGAATTGTGCCTAAATTCATAATTAATTAGTCGATTGTCTAAATTAAGTAATTAAAAAAATGTAAAACCTAGCCTCCTCCTTTTTCAATCCATTCCTTTCTACAATCTCCTCCATCTTTCTTTGCCATTTCTGGCCAAATTTGGACTTCGGCCTAGATATAGTTGGTTCTCTCTCAATGTTTTTGTTGCTTGATTGACTTTATCCGATATTATTTATTGGATTTTATGGTGGATGCAATTTCTTTCAATTCTTAGTGTTTAAAAGTTATTCGAGACTTTCACATGGCAGATCTTCAATTGAAAGCAGACAATGATAAATCTTAATTTTGTTTTGGGTTTGCCAGAATCTCAGCTCTACTGGGGTGTCTCAACGTTTGCAGCTGATGTGGCGGTAATTGAGTAAAATAAAATCATTTTTTAGTTTTTTAGGTTTTTAAGGTAATTTTTTTTATTTTTATAAACAATCTTGTTTAGTTTTCTGATACCTAGTTGGTTATAGTACTACTTGTTTATTGTTGGTTTAATCTAGGTTTTGTTCCAGTTATTTATGAGTTTTGTACTCTAGATTTATTCTAATTTACTTGGAAGGTTTAGCATTATCTAATTCTCTTCTCTTCATTCGGTATTGCAGGAATGAGTAACCTTTTTATTGCTAGTTTTATACTCCTGTTGTTCTCTAAAGTTTTATATCATCACTAGTTTTTAAGATACCGTTTGGCTTACTTTTAATTGAAATGAAACTTTGTTTATAAAAAAAAAACTATGTATATGAATGTGTTGTGTGTATATGTATACATATAATAACTTTTCTTTTGATTTGAACCACAACATTAGTTACGCACTAGCTATAAAACTATTCAAGCTGATTTTTTCAAACATAACTATTGGCTTCATTTAGTATTAGCTTAATGTCAACGGTTAGTATTAGAGTTTTGAAAAACCTATCTAATAGTAGTTTTTACCTTTTAGATTCAACAATTTTATCTCCATCTTTAAATAAATTATCCATAGCTTTGACGTTAATCATAAAAATTATTCAAAGCATGGCTATTATATTTTACTATGTATCCAATTTAAGAGGAAAAAAAGCCAGCCTGGCAGAAGGTCAAGTCAACCTAAATAATATAAAGTATTGCCAGAACTTTCTGAGTACGTGAATAAGCAACACCATTCCAACCTTATTACATACTTTAACTAACTGGAAGGAAATCTAAACATAACCTTCTAATACCATCCATGATCACACCAAAATGCGTAAAAGAGTGTGAAGACTGTGAGCAAGAAAGGTCACTCACAATTGTCAAACAATTAGACTCCATAATTAAAGTATGAACACAAAGGCGTCAAGCCTCAATAAGAGTAGGCTTAATAGCTAAAGGCTCCACTACTGTTGGTTCCTTAAAATCTAGGAAACTTGTTACAAAAGCAATAAAATATGCATGTCATTCACATCCCTCATAACAACCCCAATAGCCACTTGATATTTCTGTAGACATAAAGCTCCATAACTATTGAACTTTATAACACCATTTTTTTTTAATAACAGCACTTTATTAATATTAATACATAAAAATATTGAGTATAAGAATAGAACTAGCAAGAAGCTGGTGCCATGATGATTCCCTAACAAACAACCTACATTAGTAACCTTTAGAACAATCACAAGCTAGTTACAGATTGTGAAAAGCAGATTACGATACCATTCATACTAGGAATACCTAGCTTTAGTATACCTGTTAACAATCTAAAAGTATGACAAAAATTGAAATTTCAAATACACCTTCACAACCACAAATAACTTACAATTAAATACTATGTCATTCATACCTTTTCAAATAATCCAAGTTGTGATACTCAATGCAGCAGACAAAGTAAATACTTGTTTTTTTTAAATGATTGTACAAAATACCTTAAAGAACCTCCTGTAAGCTAAAGCCCATTTGCATATCTAATGGCCACCAATTGAACACAAAAGTCCAATCATGAAAAGATATGAGACAACTGACCAAAATGTGATCATTTGTCTCTTCAAAGTACCTGCATAAGAGACACTAAACATCATCAAGATGCATACCCCATACGCTCATATTTATAATACTAGGTTGAGTGAAGACCAAACATTAGAAGGTGGCCAAGTAGCAAGAAAAGTAGAAGATGACCGAGAAACAACTTTTTAATTATCACACAATTGAAGCATAACTATTTCAATAGCAGAACAAACTAAATCAAAAGTAGCTTCATTCTTATGCCACCTCAAAAACCAAGATTAAATTGCAAGAAGGAGAAAATCCTCACTTGACTCCATCATTGTGAAAAGCCAATTAGCTAAAGATGAAACAAGACTAAATGTAACTAGGAATTTGAGAAAATCTCGTACACAATTTGTAAAAGGACATCATAAGAGAGTATGATCAATTGATCTGCACACACTAGGTAAATTGAGGTAACATTTGTTCCATGAAACACTAGGTTTGCCCTGGTAGGCAACAAATTTGCTAGAGTTTGCCCCAAAAATAATTGCACAAGTACTGGAAGTGATCACTTCCAAAACCACTACCAATACTCATTTGATTTGTATGGTGATCTCTATGCAACAAATCATTAGTTATTTGATTGGCAATTTTAATTGTTAACATCCCTGAATTTGTTATTCCTTGGGTGAGTAGATTATCTTTCAGTAGACATTTAATGGGATTTGTAGAATATTAAGAACATTAAAAGGAATGAGAAAAATTCTAATAAAGGAATATTGTAAGCAGTAATAATTTTGACCATTAAATGCACCGCCTTTAAATAATTATAACGTAGGAGTTATTGAGTAATTGGCTTCAACAAAGGGAAAAAAAAAGATAACCAATTATCATCCTAAACACTAACATTAGCACCATGCTCCAATTCTTCAGAGTTGAATATTTTTCTAGTAACCCTTACTAAATAGGTGATGCCCCATCTGGACACCCAAATCTCAGGAAAGAAATAGTAGGAAAAATATTTGCCCGAAAACACTTTGAACACTAAATAATTAGTGTTACAAACAAGCCTTCACCCTTGTTTAGCAAATAAAGCATGATTAAAAGTTTCTAAGTACCCAAATCTGAAGCTATCATCCCTTTTAGAATTGTAGAGTGTATTAATCAAGCACTAATAAATTTTCCTCAAATCATTGCTTGAGCTCTAGAAAATGCGAGCCATCAACGCCTAATGCCAGTCATACACTTGATACAGAATTAGAATGCAACTCATAATATGTATTGACATAACTTATATGATCATCTTCAATAAAACAGTCTGCCTCGCTTGTGATAAAAAATAGGCCTTCCAACATGCAAGATTTTTTTGTAACCTAATCCACAAAATAGTCAAGCTATGACACCTTTTTCCTACCAAGAATCAATGTAAAACCCAAATATTTTTCCTTTTGCAAACAAGGAATAATGCCCAATCAATCCTTTACACAAGAAACCATTTCATCATAAACATTAGGACTAAATAACAAAGAAGATTTCCAAACATTCAAACATGCTCATGCAGTTGCAAAGGGCTAATAAGTGCTCCACTTCTGTTCTTTAGCCCATAGGGAAAGAAAGCTATCATTAGCAAATAACAAGTAATAAACTGAAGGACTATATAGACTATTTGAAATGCTTATAAGTCATCCCAATAACTTTGCCCCATGTAGTAAAGCAGCCAAACCCCTAGCACAAAGAAGAAAAAAATAACGTGATAATTAATCCCCCTATAGTATCCCTCTCGAAGGAACAAAAAAATCAAGGGGAGTGCCACTAAGTAAAATAGTGAAAGAAATTAATGTCACGCAGTTGGCAACTAAATTTTCCATTGATCAACGAAATCCAATATAACAACAATGCTTTGCAAAAGAAAGGCCATTCAACTCGATCACATGCCTTTGGCATATGTAATTTTTCACCTAATGCCGATTGGCTTGAACTTCTCATATTACTTATATAATGACACATTTCCAAAGCCACCAAAGAAGTATCCAAAAGTAGACTTCCAAAAACAAAAATAGTCCGATTAAGAGAGACTATGAGTGAAGAAAGAACTTCACTCTATTGACCAAGACTTTAAACACTAACACTCAGTTCATTTTAACTTAAGTCAATTAACTTCAAATGACTTATTTTTATTCTTACGTCTTTTTACCAGGAACTAATTTTAATTAAAATTTAATATTATATTACTATAATAATCCATTGAAACTATAAGTTTTGTAATCTTACTAAATTTTTATGAATTTTTCTAGTTTAAGGCATTAAAAAATAAAAATTCATAAAAATTTAACAATATCATGAAAATTTTCTTTCAAATTAATTATTGCAACTATATAATATTGACTTTTAAATGAAATTGGTTTTAGGTAAAAAAGATGTAGAAGTAAAAATAAGTTTGTTGACTTAGGTTAAACCAAACTGACTCTAACTTGTATAGCATATTACATAAACTTATGGGTCCAAAATCTTTGACAGAAGTCAAATTCACTATCTTAGATATTAGAACAATGTGAATGGAAATGAGCTTATCTAGAATATGGCTTAAGTTCATAATACTAACATCAAAATCAGTTACTTCCTTTTTCAAAAAGTGCCAATATTTCTAATAAAATAAAGCAAACAAACTATTGAATACCAGCAATTTTGTCAAATACATCTAAAATAATGCCTGAGATACCATCAAAGAGGCATAGTAATAGCATATTCATTTGATTAGTTACTCTAGGTTGAATAAAAGCTCCTCCAAAAGAACTAATGATTGAAGAAGATTCACGAAGTAACTATTAATATCAACAATGAGATCTTTTCGCTTCTTTAATACTCGACCACAAGCTGCAGTTTTAGTTGAGATATATAGTTTCCCCGTCTAGCAATCAAGCCAAGCTTTCAAAACCCAAGTGTGCTTGATATAAACCTACCCTTATTTTCTCAAGGTTTGAGTTTATTAATAGATCTTTGGAACCTATTACTAGCAATTAATTGATCATTATCTACAAAAAATTAGTATAAAAAAATTATTATTCACCTACCGACGTTCAATATTTCTGGGTGCAAAACCAAAAAAAAAAAAAAAAAGTTAATGTCAAATACTTTTATGCAAGAAGTTGCCCCGCCAATGCATTGGAAATGTCTTGTAATCAGTTAAGCCTTAAATCCTAATTACAATGGGTGGACTTGGATGGAGTTCTTAATGTCACCATTCGCTACTAAAAAAACTTTATTTTCCAACAGCTTTCTTTCCAGTTGGAAATTTCTAATGCGTAAGGCCATTGGATATAGACAAATAATTCTCCAACGACCTAGCCATTGGAAAATAAAATTTCCTATTTCCCCCAATTACCCTATGTTATCTTATTTATGAATAAATTGATAAAAAATTTGAAACAAGAAGTGAACAAGGGGGGAATTTTCTTGGTTTTTCCAATGAGAAAGCCGTTGGAAAAAGGTAGAAGATAATTTACCAATGGCCAAAGCCACTGGAAATTTTTCTAATTGAAATTGTGCATTTTAGAAATAAATTTTCCAATAGTTAAAGCAGTATGAGTTTATTTGATTGGAAATGTGTGAAATGTGGGGGGATTTGTAGTTGCTGATGGTTGGAATCGAAGTATTTAAGTTACCCATTAATATTTCCAATTTATGCCAATTTTGTTAAATTTTTTAAAATTTTGTGCTTAATAGAAAATTAGTACATTATTAGTTTTAATTAAATTTGTTTAATTGGGTAGTATATTTATGTGTGGAATTATAGTTGATAGGTCACAAATTCATATATGCAATTTTTTCTTTTGTTTTTAATTTTGGGATTTAATAGAATATTAGTACACTTTTAGTGTTACTTAAGTTTGTTTAATTGGGTGTGATATTTATGTATGAAATTAAAGTTGATAGGTTACCCATTGATATATGCAATTTTTCTAAAAGTTATTTTAATTTTTTTGATTTCAGGATTTAATTGGAAATTAGTATATTGTTAGTTTTAATTAACATTGTTTAATTGGGTGCAATATTTGTGCATGGAATTAAAAAAATATGTTGCCCATTGGTATATGCAATTTGTGGGGATTTTTTCTATTTTTTTTAATTTATGGAATTAATAGAAATTTAATAAATTGTTAGTTTTAAATAACTTTGTTTGATAAAGTTTGATATTTATGTGTCCATATACTTATGAAGTAATTATCCAATAAAAAAGGGTATCCTATTAAGCTAAATTTATGTTTGTAGTAGGATGTATGAAGCAATGGAAATTTGAAAATATATATTTTTTAATTTTAAAAAATAAATTGTAAATAACACATAAATATGAATTTTATTAGTAAATTTATAGAATTAAAAATATTTCTAGTTTTTAGGTGTGTGAGATTTCATCTATGCTTACTAATTTTTTTGCTTTATGATGATTGAATTATAAATAAGTTTATTTATTCATGGTTTTCAAGATGTCATAAAGGTAAATATATTTGCATTGGTAGCACTTCATGGAACGAGAACATAGTTGGATGTGTAGTAATCATTTTTTACCCGGACGAATAGGGTACAAAGAGGAGTGGGAGATGGGAATTAAGCAGTTTATAACATTTGCCTACAGTAATCTAGGTCATATAGATAGAGAAAAAAATATGTTAGCCGTGCAGGAGATGTAAAAATTTACGGTTTAAGGATTGTGATAATGTTATAGTTCATATATGCAAATGGGGTTTCATGCTTTATTACTTAAACTGGACATCTCATGGGAAGTCACTTAATGATCCCCTAAAGCATCCTTGTGATAATTTTGATTGGTATGAACAATATGACTATAGTTCAAATGTAAACTCATATGCCCGAATGGTGTTTGATGCAGTCGAACCAAGTTGCCATCAGAATTTCAGTCAAGTGGATGAGCAACCTAATGAAGGTCTTAGACGATTTTTGATTTGTTGTACTCAACAACTGCACCTATATAGGATGGATGTGATATGCATTCTAAGCTATCTGCTACAGTTCATTTGTTAAACCTTAAAGCAGAATATCACATACTGAAAGGCTGCTATGCTGGTATCATGGCCTTGATGAAAGAGACGCAGCTTAGTGACAGTAAACTGGCATCTAATTGGTATGAGACAAAGAAAGTAGTCTCACAACTAGGTCTTTCACATATTAAAATTGACGCATATGTGAACAACTACATGTTGTTTTGGAATAATGATAAAGATGTTACAAATTGCAAGTTTTGTGGTGAATCCTGGTTTAAGTCAAGAAAAGCTAGATGGGGTAAAGATAGAGCAAAAAAGACCATTCACCATTTACCACTAACTCTTTGCCTTCAACGATTATATGCTTCATTTTCAATGGTAGAACACATGATGTAGCACAATGAGCATTGATCTGAGCTAAATGTTTTAAAACATCCTTTAGATAGGGAAGCATGGAAGCATTTCGATTACACACACCCGTGGTTTGCTACAGCGCTTTGAAATGTTCGCCTTGGTGTTTGTTTTGATGGCTTTGTTCCCTTTGGAAAATCTGGTAAATAATACTCATATTGGCCGGCCATCGTTACTCCGTGTAATTTACCTCAATGGATGTGTAGGAAGAAATCATATATGTTTTTGACTTCATTGGTACCAGGCCCTCGTAGTCTAAAGAAGAATATTGATGTGTATTTACAACCTCTTAGCATTGAACTGAAGCAGTTGTGGAAGGATGGTGTTGAAACCTGGGATGTTTCATTGAAACAAAATTTCCAGTTATGAGCTTCAGTTTTGTGGACCATAAATGACTTTTTGGCTTATGGGATGCTATCCAAATGGATGACTCTTGGGAGGTTATCTTGTCCTATTCCCATGGATAAAAGTGAAGCTTTCCAGCTTGGTTATAAAGGAAAACTTCATTCTTTGATTGTCATCAGCAATTCCTCGAGTTGGATCACCTATATAGAAGAAACATAGTAGCTTTTAAAAAAGGAAAAGTTGATCTTTGCCTCGGGAGCATCTTCCACCTGAATTAATATTTGAACGTATCTCAAATTTGCCTTCTGTTATTCACAATGGATCGGTTCGTGCCATACTAGGTTATGGGATAACTCATAATTGGACAAAATGAAGTATTTTCTAGGAGTTGCTTTATTGGAAGATAAGTTTAGTCCACCATAATTTGGATGTGATGCATATAGAGAAGAATGTGTTTGACAATATATGAAACACAATGATGGATGTCAAGAATAAACTAGGGACAATGTAAAGGTTCACAAGGACATTGAGATGTTATGTAGTTGATCAGAGCTATATTTGATTCCCTAAGCAGATAGCGGTGCATTCAAACCCAAAGCCACTTTTACATTAAACACACAGCAGAGGGCAGATGTGCTCAGTTGGGTTAAAGAACTTAGACTCCTAGACGGTTATGCATTCAACCTTGGGATATGTGTTGACAATAATGTGAGTCATATATCTGGTATGAAAAGCCATGATTGTCATGTACTGATGTAGTGGCTCCTCCTAATTGTCATTCAAGTGTTACCTGAAAATATATGAAAACCGTTAACTGAATTAAGCAAACATTCCTGTCATACTCTTTAAGTTAGAGAGCAAATTTCCACTTGCTTTTTTTGATTCCATGAAACATTTGCTGGTCCACCTACCTTATGAAGCAAGGGTTGGATGCCCTATTCAGTATCAGTGGATGTATGAATTTGAGCGTTGCATGCATGAGCTCAAAATGAAGGTATCAAATAAGGCTCATGTAAAGGGTTCGATATGTGAAACCTATCTAATTGAGGATACCTCTATATTTTGCTTGCACTGCTTTGAATCCCATATTCTACGTATAACAACTAAAGTACCTCAAAATTATAATTGCAAACCAGGACCATATGATAAATCATTGTGGTCTATCTATAGAAACCTAAGTTGTCCATATTTTGGCATCAAAATATCGATATCTTGATGACAATGAAATGAAGGTCACCACTGAATACATGTTACCAAATTGTAATGAGTTGAAGATGTATCTCGAGTAAGAGCCATAACACTTTTTTCTTTTTATAATGTCAACAAATACTTTTATGCTTTTACTAACTAATATCAATATCTTGAAGTTTGCTTGTCGATGAAGTGCGCATGCATGAGCCCAATTTAGCTTTGTTAGACCTAAACGTCTACATTTAGAATAACTTGGCCATATGGCTTAGGAACTATGTAAGTTAACTACACCTAAACTTAAGCCTTTCTTATCTTCAAAGGTAGTACTTATTCATATTCTTGATATATAATTACATGGATGATCTATGTAACAATATCACAAACCGCATGTTATAGGACGTTGCATGCGGCCCATCATGTTGTGTTAAGACTTGTCCCATTTATGAAAGTTCCACATCAATAACTGGAGTTGCGACAAAACAACATATAACAGGAGAGTATGTATAAGGAGTTCAAGATCAAGTGAGGTTGAATGTGATTTTTATAGGGTGTTACAAGAAATCATTCAACTTAAATATCCTGGTTGGCCGTGCAAAAACATTGTATTGCTTAGGTGTGATTGGTTTGACCCGATACTTAATCGTGGGACTCGAGTTCATAAACAATATAGAATAGTTAAGGTTCATGATGATCACCAACATGGAAAGTTCAATCCTTTCATTCTTGTCTCTCAAGCTGATTAAGTTTACTACACCCTTTACCCAACAAAGTCACGCAATAAAACAAGGTGGTCGGCCGTTTTGAAAATCAAACTAAGACACATCATTCATTATAATGTAAATTATGTAGAAGATGCATTTCAAGAAGAATTATTGGGCGATTTAAACAATCCTACTATAATTATGGATGACCCAATCGACAGTTTAGCTGAAACAGAAGTGGGTAAAGTTGTAAATGATGACATTCCAAATATGGAAGGAACTTTGCTACATGATGTTGATTCTTTGGAAGAGGAATCTCCTGAAGCAACAAATGAAGAAGATGAATTTGAATTAGGGGATAGTGAGAATAGCAATTCAGATGCATAATCTAATAACGATAATGGCCATTAACTGTAACATGAACATGGAATTACATATAATATGTAAATATTAAGTTCAACTTTGCTCTGGTAGGTTTAGTGTAAATTGTACAAATTCTTTCCTTCATGTTCTCATTGTTGATGTTGTACGCTTTTGTTAATTAATGTAGATGCCACCTAAAGGTAAAAATATGTATAGACGTAGTCCAAGGAAAGGCATGTATGTGCAGATGAAAGAAGTGTTGGTAGAATATGTTTCCAAACTATATCAGGCCACCTAATTGCATTCACATCATTGGGATTCACAGACCTCCACACAACAAATCACTGTTCCAAATTCCAAATCTCGTACAGGTGATGTTCACCTTGAGTTTTGCGGCCATAGGACAAGTTGATCTACTCCAGCCCCTGCAGGTTCACCCAACGGTGCACATTCAAATGTTTAATCATCGATATCACATGCCCCGGTTCAGCCTCATTTATGGATCATCCCTCACAGTAACACGTAAGTAATACACTCTTATTCAACTATAATAGTCTATGTTAGTTGCAGTATGTTGAGTACCAAATAAATTATATATATTGTGTTGGAACATGCACTACATGTAGCTTCTTTCCATCAGCAGTAACACGGTTGGTGACTTGATGCTTCACCACACACTTCAAGTTGTATCATGACTGGTCAAATGCTCACCAAACAGATATTCAGACGTGGTGGCACGTCCTTGAGGTAAGGAGTATTCTTTTTGTTTCAATGTTTTTAGACATATTGAATAATGTTGGACTCCTTAAATTTTATTTGCATAAACGGGTTATGTGAGTGGAATCCAACTCATCATAATGAAGTGTATTGCATTTGGCACATGCTGGGAGCTACCCACTATAGATAAAAAATGGCAAACATCCAGCGTGAAAAAGATCTTGCAAAACGGAAAGCTAGGACATCATTTATAACCGATGCATAGTCCGCGCAAATGGAGGAATGGTAGGCCTCATCGGAGTTTTAGGAGCGATCAACTAAGGGTAAGATACTTTGGGCATCATCAATGCATGACTCATCCTCTACTGGTGGGTTCAGTGCTACTTATGCAGAAGGCACTCTTTTGATCAATGCACACCGATAGTGAATAGTAAAATTCTCAAGCTCTTTTACACATAATTCAAGTTATTTATGTTGTACTCAAATTCATCTGACTAAAAACCAATGTAGCAGGAGAAGAATATGGAAAAGAGGGACCCTAGTCTGTTCAAGGTCATGCAAGAAACTTATAAGAAAAAAAACGGGGAACATGTTAACAGGCGGATTGAAGAAGTAGTGGTAATTAAGTCCCAGGCTAGTTATATATGAGATTTTTAAATACCATATATGATGGTCAATACTAATAACCTGTGTTTGCTTTTACTTGTGTAGGCAAAGATAATTGAAGAGATCGATGAACAAATACAGCAATTGGATGAAGAATGAGGCTCATAAGACATTGATGAGGTTGCGATTATGAGTGCAGCTACTAGTGGGAGAAAGAAATGGTGTGTATTTGGCCTTGGATTAGAGTAGCATGTTGTTGTTGGATGATGATGACCAGGGTATAGTCATGCAGAACATGTTGATGTCACTCAGACGCCAGAGTTCACCGAACAGGTACAATGGGTCATAGCAGAGCATACAGCGTAATAAGCAACAAATTATGAGTGAAAGCTGGAGCGCAACGCACTGTTTTCCAACGGGCCTGTTTTTAACGGTTTCGCATTAGAAAATCCAAGATTTCCAACATAAGGTCGTTGAAAAAGACTGTTTTTTTTTATAGTGATTTTTTTGTAATGAGTCGGAGACGAAAAAAAACAAAAAATAAAAAAAGAAGTCGCCTATCCCTAACTAAGATAAAAAACAGTAGTTGCGAGATACATTTCAAAGAATCGCTTATTAATCGGCATTCACGAGATTAATTTGATTATAGAAAGGGGTAAACTAATTATTCCAAGACAATATTACTACAAATTAGAGACGGGGTGACGGCGTAGCCGCCCGAAACAGGATGGCCGAACTGGTAATTAATTAATAATTCGTAAGTGCAACTAATTAGCAAGCTTCTCTTTAGTATTACCTGAGTTGTCGGAATATGGAAATGGAATTGATTCTGAACATGCATGTGCATGTAGGATAGAGTATTCGCTGTTACAATATCCCGATGGGTGTGAGGGCCGGGGGTTGACTTCATTAAAGAATAATATCAAACACTACTCTTTAATTTGTTTTGTTCTAAAAGGCTTCTTTTATATATTCCATCGGCCTTAGCTTCCACTTTGGTCAACCCCTTCGACAGCAATGTTTCTGCAGCTTCAGTTCCACGGATCGGCTTCTTCCTTCGCACGGTTTGGTTTCTAATTATACTTTTGTGTTCGTCGACAAGATATTATAAACAAATCAAAGCACGAGAGACAGATCAGCTTTGTTTGGTCTGCAGACAAGAGATGCCCATTTCCATGCCGGCGAAACTTCCCACCTCTCGCTCCATAACTAATTAATTAGCTCAGCCAATTTCCGTTCCTAGAAGTCAAGCTTCATATGTGGGGGGGGGTTGCTTCTGACTTATCAAGGGGGTTGCTTCTGACTTACCAAGTTCGTTTTAACTTAAATTAATTGGCTATAAAATGACTTGTTTTTATTTTTATATTTTTTTATCTTAATCTAATTTCAATTAAAAGTCAATATTATATAGTTAAAATAATCCATGAAAAATAAAATTTTTTTAATATTACTAAATTTTTATAATTTTTTTTAGTTTAAAGCATTAAAAAAAATTATAAAAATTTAATAATATTATAAAAATTTACTTTCAAAGGGATTATTGTATCTACATAATATTAACTTTCAAATTAAATTAATTTTAAATAAAAAAATATAAAAATATAAATAAATTAATTAACTTAAATTAAAATAAATTAGTTACGTAGAAGAATATGAAAGCAGTAACCTATATATCAACAGAAGTTTTTCAGCTCGAGTGAGATTTGACAGTTTGCGTACGTAGGTGGAATCCACTCATCGTCCACTCCTCGACATAATATTTGGCGGGGGAAAAGTTAAAGAAAACATGAAATAATGGTACTTCCTTTTTGGCCCTGTTTTTTGGCGAAAACAAATTCAAAAAAATGAGTTAATTTAAAAATGACGGCGGTCAGATGCTGGTTCCGGGTAAGGATTTACGGGTTGGGTCATATGGGCCGGGTGATAAGTTGGGTCAGGATTTTCTGTTTGGAACACCCAGCAAAACGTCAAGGGCGAATGGAAACTCGTCTCGATCATCTCCGCCGGCACACCTTCGTCTGAGCCACCTTCGTAGCTCCTCCGCCTCTGCTCCATCGCGTCCCTGTAGCCAGTGTCGCTGACCTTCGTGGATCTATCGCCGACCATCCGATTGCTCATATGGTTTCCTAAGGTCAGTAATCGATTTCCCCAAATCGTATTGTGTACTATTCATGCTCCCGTCTCTGATTTCCACTTTGTCTTCCGGCAATTGGTGTCGGCGTACCAGTTCCCGTTCCCACCTTGTCGCGTTCGGTGGTTTCTTGGCCGGTTCCATCCTGTCTCCCTCTGGCTGGTGTCTGTCTCCCTCCATTTTCTTCTCCCTACCCCTCTTATCTCTCTACTCAGTCTCGCCGGCGTCGGAGATTAAGGGGGCTGCGGGCTGCTTGTTCTGGTAAGTACCTCGGTGAACTTGTTTCTTGATGTGATTTTGGTTCTTCGGTCCTGCTCTGGTTACGGTGTATTCTGTTATTCTTGTTCCGATTTTGGATGGTATTGTGAATTAGTAGATTGTAGGAAGGCTAGGAGCAGAAAAATTTGTGGTTAGGAGTTCAAAAGAGCTCGATTTTGTTTCAGAAAAGGAAGGAAAGAAGAAAACGGGTAACTGAATCTTTGTATGTAAGAATGAATAGAATTAGTCAGAATCTTTCATTGATTACATTTTCAAAGTGTCACGGTTGGCATTTTGGTCAATGAAATAATATCCTAATGATACATCTGGGGTATAGATAGAAAACCAGACTTTTTATAGTTACTTTATCTACTGTTTAAAGAGCTAACTTGAGTTGAGACATACTTTAGGATTCTGATGTTGTTTTTGGTTGTAAGAAAACATATTTTGGTTTGCTCAGGTCAACATTCAAATACGCGGTCTAACCAATCTTATTTAGGCTTGGTTTTCTGTTTGGAACTTCTGGTTTAATGAACTTTAAACAGTTAATTGACGCCATAAAATCATGCCACTGACTCGAATGTAGTTAGGATTAAGACTTCAGTTGATGTGGGACATCAGCTCTGAAATCCCTGTCTCTTCAGTTTTGCTTGCTGCTGGTATATAGGTAGTTTTTTAGCTGTATTCATGTTTAATTACTCGCATATCCATTGCTGCAATTCCTGCTGATGAGAAAAGTTGCTCAGTTACAGAGAATTGGTTTATATTAGTTGTTAAACATGCGGTACTTGCATTTTTGTGGTTGTGTTATACTTGAGTGCTGCAGAAGGATATGAATTAGTAACTATAAAACAAATCATTGCCTGGGTTTTGTTTTCATCTCCAGTTTTTTATTTGTATGGTACTTCTCAAGTAAGACACGTGTATCTTCCATTGACATTACTCAATTTATTGTTGAATATTCTGCTACCTAGTGTAAACATCATTATGAGCTACTCAATGTCACTCATATACACATCCAGGAGTGCAATCATACTACTTACAAAGAACTCATATTTTTTTTATTTTTTTGTTCGGTATTTGGTTATAGGTGGTACTCTTTTAACACTTCGATAGGTTGAGCAAGTCTCGGGCAAAACTGGTGCTGTGTGACGTATTGTATGAAGCTGCGTAGCAGAGTGCTTGACTCACCTCCCACTCACATTTCTGTCAAAAGCTATTGGGTAATTTCCCTCTCTTATTCCTTTCTTTTTCCCACAGCTTTTCTCGTCCCCATGAATCATACATGCATTGTCCATGCTCATGCTGCTTAGTAGCATCGTAGTTTACAGCGTTTGTATGTTGGGTACATCTTAAGATGTCTGTGTTGGTTTGCTGCGTTCTGAATATTATGCCATGTGACACACTTCTATGTGGGTTTCCTTGGTAGTTGAGGAGACGAACTATAATGTTTGGCATCAATGTTCGTGGTCATAACGGGGATCCTGAGGACAATGTTAGAGGGGCACGGGCTGATTGGGACCCTGATACCACCGACATTTTCTGTCGGTGGGCTGCAGAAGCGGCTGACCAGAACTTAATGAGAGGTGGCCATTTAACAAAAAATGGCTGGACCTTCATTTTTGATGGTTTCCGGCAGGAAACTGGTTTGCCATATTCCAAAGTCCAGCTTAAGAATAAGTGGAGGCTACTAAAGAATACCTACAAGGAGATAAAGAAACTACTAGGCTCTATGACTGGGCTAGGGTGGGATTATGATCGGGGAACCATATTAGCAGATGATGATTGGTGGGAGGCTCGCATTCAGGTAACTTTACTACTGCTGATTTTTTTTTTTTTATAAGTCTACTGCTATACTGGTTGTTCCAGTTATTGCATTTTGAATTACTAGAAAATAACACGTCCCTGTCACTTTGTATTGCAGCAAAACCCATTGGCAGCTACACTTAGGGGTAAACGGCTACCCAACTTGGTTGACATGGATTGTCCGGATTTAGTTGGTCTCCACAGATGGGTGGCAATCCACGCATCCCTAACTTGAATGGGGATTCAGCGGACTCTGTTGCAGAAGATGTTGGGGATACCGAGACCCAAGAGCCGATCCATCATGTCCCCAATGGTAGACACCAGCCAGACGGTATCAGGTCAGGGTTCTGAAGACGGGCAGCACCCAATTCTGGTGTCTTCCATGCTGCAGGCCCTTCCCATGTCCCTCCCGTGGGCATTTCACATGAGGACCCTCGTTCTGGTCGCAAATCCAGCGGACGTAAGCGGAAGTCAGGCGAGCGAGAGCGAACAGAAGCTCTTTCAAAAATAAGTGACTACCTCACCACAGGCCGAAAGGAAGAATGGAATGATCTTGCTAAAGCAATGTCCGATCCAAATGACATGGGAGTCGTTATGAGCAGGGTAGCGGAGTTACCGGGTGTTACTTATGCGGATCCATTTTGGCTGGCAGCCTATGATTTTTTCATGCAGAATGAGAGAGCCATTCCTGTGTTCCTTCGAGGTTGTGGTGGTTCAGCGGAGGTTCAGATGGTTTGGCTGCGAGCACAGCTACAAAAAGGAACCGGAGGGGCCACCTGAGGAGGACATGTTTACCTGTTTTCCCCATCAGTTGCGGTAGACAATGATCCGTGTTTTCATTCAATAACCACTATGTATGTTTATAGGGTAGTGTTGTTTGATGAAGTTTGAACTGATTGCTTGTTTAGGAAGAGTAGTTAGGATGAGTCCCGTAATGAATGATCGGTCTGAGTATGTTTTTTTTTTAAATGTTGGTAATGTACCAGTGACTGATGCAACCTGTCAATTGCTTTAGATTACTGTTGTTTGAAACATGGTAGTGTTATGGTCACTCCATGGAGACATGCATGACTCATCATGCATTTGATCCATTTCTTTTACAGTTTTGGCCTTCTCACAGTTCAGTCATGTGTTGCACTGTTTTCAGGTATACGTTGTGACGCTTATAGAATCGAAATATCCCTCGCTTCTGACGTAGACATTGACGTATTTGGGTTGTTAATTACAACAATGAGAATGCGCAACATTGTACGCCGACTGAGAACGTTGTTAGGTCAAAGAAAAGTAACAGAGAATGACACAATATCAAAAGCAATGATTGAGGAGGTTATAGCGGATGGATCCGGCAATTCACAATCAGATCGACAAACAAATAGAGAACCCATTCAAACAGGGGAACAATTGTTCTGGAAATTAACAGAAAGGCCTGATGAATTTTTTGATGAGTATCGAATGACTGTGCCTTGTTTCTGGGAGTTGCATAATACCTTACTTCAACATTACGGGTTTCATGGATCAAATAGCATGACTACACATGAGGCATTGGCAATTTTCCTCAGCTTGGTCGCTCATGGAGACACACAACGCAGACTTGGTCGCTGGTATGAACATTCGGCGTCAACTATAAATGTGTGGTACAAAGTAGTTTTGGAGGCTGTATGTAAAATGGCGGAGGATGTTATAAAACCAGCCGTTTCAACATTGGATACTGTTTCGGAATATGTGATTGCAAGATGCCAGCCATTTTATAATGCCATCGAGGCTCTTGACGGAACGCACATTCCTGCTATAGTTGAATCGGAAGATCTACGTAACTACTACATTGGCCGAAAGGGCGAGCCGACACAGAACGTTCTTGTCGTGTGTGATTGGGACATGAGATTCACCCATGTGTATGTTGGCACACCCGGGTCACAACATGACATGGCTGTTCTACGAAATAGTATGGGCAACTCGACTTCTGCATTCCCATTTCCACCAGAAGGTACATGTCCCAAAAAATGGCAGCCATTTCTGCTTTGGTAATACTACCATTTTTGTCACATTGCTTTATATATAACTGAACATAATAAAAGTTTTTATTTCTCCCTTATCCAGGGAAATACTATCTTGTCGATTCCGGATATGCAAACGCCCCTGGCTTCTTGGCTCCATATAGGACAGCTCCATATCATCCGTCAGACTTTGACGGCAGACCTCCGATGGGAATGGAGCAGGAGTTTAATTACAATCATGCATCGTTGCGAAATATCATAGAGAGAACAATAGGTGTTTGGAAGAAGAAATGGAAAATTCTGAGACTGATGCATGAATTTGATGCAACAGTTCAGGTCAAATTAGTTGTTGCCACTGTTGCGTTGCACAACTTCATTCGAAACTACAATGCTGATGATGAAGATATTGCAAGTGCAATGCAGTGGAGGTATACGCAACATGATATGGGAATAGATAATTCACTACCTTCTGAGGAGGTGCATTTGGATGGCAACGTAATGGCTCACGTTAGGGATGAAATTGCACGAACCCTGAATCAAGGGAGAAGGATGCGATGGCAACAGTCACACGGACGAGGACGACATAGCTTTAGCTGATACACCCACTTTGTAATAAGAAGTGAAAAGAATGCGCAGAGTGTGGTTCCCCGCTCATATTGTGTGGTTTCCATATAAGCATCAATCTATTTGCAGTATGTAATGTGGACATGTAGACATATATATGGGACAGAACTGAGTTAATCATTTAACAGCATTTTCTATCTACACGCCATTGCTTACATAAGGGTGAATGTATTCGTCAGATAATTCAGTAAAATCCATGTACAAACATCATTGGCAATACTGAACATACAATCAAAGCCATGTACAATCTGATCCGTAACAACTCACTTAAGAATGCCAAACGCAAATTGTCAACCAAAAATCCATATACGCCTACAATAACCGCCAAACAAAAAGCCATTACAACAACTGAATCACTGACACCAGTGGCATAACATCAAGAACTAATATAACTCATAACTTGATCACAATGACTTCTGTGTTCTGTCGTACCCCTTTAAACTCTTATACTGTGTTCTGTAGTACCCCTTGATAACAATGACTTCTGTGTTCAGTCCGAAAGCAACTGCTTCCAAGGTCAATGTCTTTTACCTCACATCTCCTATAACTTTTGACAAAAAAAATTTCAGGCTTAAGGTCACAGTGAATAATGCCCATATCATGCAAGTATTCCAGTGCTTCCAGACTGGCCGAGTTATGAACTGCATAAAACAATAAATACCAGGTCAGTATTACAGTCACGACAATTACAACATTTCAGTTAACAAAAATGTGGTCATTCAATAAAAAAAGAGCCAACTCATACTCAAAGTTCGCAGAATAGAAGGAATTAAACAATCAAGCAAATAGCAGGTGAACAGACCTGCAACCTGATCAGAGTAAAGTAAGCTTCAGACCGGACTCCATATTCATACAAGTTTGCCCATCGGAGTTTAGTGACAATGAACAGATGCTCCTGAATATGAACGCAAAACAAGTTATTGGCAGCATAAATATGGTGGATAATCAAAACAGCCTTAGCAATCATATTATGTGGTGCAAAAACATCTCAGCTTCCAGATACAATGTTCAACTCTCAAAACCTGCCTAACACCACATGTTTAAAATTTCAGGCAAAAGCCTAAATTTTCTAATTGAAAAGCTTAGCGACATCATGTAAAGGAACAACCATCCGTATTTCCCCCAATAATTGGATACTGCCAAGTATTGCAATATAGTTGTGCATGCCTCATGCACAATGCCACCAGGTTGTTTAAAAGTTAGAGCTCAAGAAGAAGCATGTTCAGTTGTCATCAAAATCATCCAAACAAATGATCATCCGAAGATGACAGAAAATTACAGCTGACCAAAATACACGACAGACATTTCTTGTCCACAAAGACAAATAGATAACTTTCTAACTGGCCACTTCACTAGACTCAAAATGGAGAAAAACTAGTGGGCTTCTTCTGAAACTCAAGAAAAAGGATTCGCACCAACCTAAATGACCAATTCTTTAGACTGACCAGATAAGTTGACCATTTTCCATAATCTTACTGATACAGTCGTGCAGATTACCTGATGATAGTAGTAGTCAAAGAGACGCAAAATATGGTGTTCATCAGCAGGGTCATTCCTGTTGACAAGCTTCAGAAGTTTGATTTCATCCAAGCTCCGGTCAAATAAGTCCTTGTCATTTTTAATGATCTTCAGGCATACATCTAATCCTGTGTAAAGATCATGTGCGTGAACAACATTACTGAATGTGAGTGAAGCAAGGTATTCTGTCACATAATATCTGCCAGCAATGACAGTATTTAGTTTAATAGGCAGATCCTTGTTTTCTTCATACCCAGTCCTGTACATGGCACAACATATGAGTACACTAATTCCTACTTATGAACCTGCAATTCAACAGCTTTAAAGCTCTATCAAGACTGAACTTTGAGTGAAAAGAATTCACTGACCACCGAACCCAAAGAGGACTATGGAACTCCAAGATCGAAATTCAGGATTCTAGAAAAATTTATGACTGGTAACAATTTGGTATACTTAAGCCAAATAACATCTTTCCATATTTGAAAGAGGTAATTACTACATAGCAAACAAACCCAACATAATAGCAGTATCCTCAAATACCTTTTTTTTCATGAAACCAAAGTTAGAATGGCAAGTAGGGCGTAATTAACTGACCTATTTTTCCTATGGATGATCCTTAATTCAAACACTTGAAACTCATCCTCGTTGCTGTACATTAGAAGTTCATCAGAAGCCTTAGCCTCTTCATCCCGGGAACAAACAGTCGAACGCGACTAGGTGGGAAGGATGATCTAGCACCATGTAGTTAGGAAATCATGGCCTTTCTAAAAGGAAATTTATCAATGTACCGGAAAGTTCATTAAACCAGAAGTTCCAAACAGAAAACCAAGCCTAAATAAGATTGGTTAGACCGCGTATTTGAATGTTGACCTGAGCAAACCAAAATATGTTTTCTTACAACCAAAAACAACATCAGAATCCTAAAGTATGTCTCAACTCAAGTTAGCTCTTTAAACAGTAGATAAAGTAACTATAAAAAGTCTGGTTTTCTATCTATACCCCAGATGTATCATTAGGATATTATTTCATTGACCAAAATGCCAACCGTGACACTTTGAAAATGTAATCAATGAAAGATTTTGACTAATTCTATTCATTCTTACATACAAAGATTCAGTTACCCGTTTTCTTCTTTCCTTCCTTTTCTGAAACAAAATCGAGCTCTTTTGAACTCCTAACCACAAATTTTTCTGCTCCTAGCCTTCCTACAATCTACTAATTCACAATACCATCCAAAATCGGAACAAGAATAACAGAATACACCGTAACCAGAGCAGGACCGAAGAACCAAAATCACATCAAGAAACAAGTTCACCGAGGTACTTACCAGAACAAGCAGCCCGCAGCCCCCTTAATCTCCGACGCCTGCGAGACTGAATAGAGAGATAAGAGGGGCAAGGAGAAGAAAATGGAGGGAGACAGACACCAGCCAGAGGGAGACAGGATGGAACCGGCCAAGAAACCACCGAACGCGACAAGGTGGGAACGGGAACTGGTACGCCGACACCGATTGCCGGAAGACAAAGTGGAAATCAGAGACGGGAGCATGAATAGTACACAATACGATTTGGGGAAATCGATTACTGACCTTAGGAAACCATATGAGCAATCGGATGGTCGGCGATAGATCCACGAAGGTCAGCGACACTGGCTACAGGGACGCGATGGAGTAGAGGCGGAGGAGCTACGAAGGTGGCTCAGACGAAGGTGTGCCGGCGGAGATGATCGAGACGAGTTTCCATTCGCCCTTGACGTTTTGCTGGGTGTTCCAAACAGAAAATCCTGACCCAACTTATCACCCGGCCCATATGACCCAACCCGTAAATCCTTACCCGGAACCAGCATCTGACCGCCGTCATTTTTGAATTAACTCATTGTTTTGAATTTGTTTTCGCCAAAAAACAGAGCCTTAAGGTTAATAGTTGAGCAACTCGTTAAAATCCACCTTTGCTACTAAAGTACCCAGTTAATATTCTAGAGTTGTCTCATAGGGTGGGCACACACATATACATAAGTAAAAGTTTTGTGGATTTTGAAATTTTTTCCAAAAAAAATCAAGGGCGGGTGAACTTTACTTTTTAATTTTGAGTTCAAATAAGTAACATGGCCATGAATTTAGGATTGAGGGTGCGAGATTTAAGGGCAGTTCGGTTTGTTTTAAACTAATTAATGAGGCCACATTATCCATTTCAACAATCGGGTCATTTGCGGATCATTGTGACCCAGTTTTCCTCTCAGCCAGTATACCTTTTTAGCTCTGATTAATTATGACTCACTCATGCATTACCTCTTTTCACAGCTTTTATATCTCTGTAAAGGAGAATCGAGATTCCAACTACAGCTTCGATTTTGACGCCCGAGTCTGGTCGTCTGTCATCCGTCACTGCCGCTGTTCACTCAAGTCGCCTGTCATCCGTCACCCAGAGCCCCAGATCTGATTCCCCTTACCTTTATTGCTTCCGTCACCATTGTCATCCACTCAAGTCATCTTCAAACCAAACTCGGTTGATTAGTTGTGTTTATATTGCGAGCTTGTCACCGTTTTGCATCATCTACACATGGCATCGGAGTAAAGTAGATAAATGAAACCCTATCTTTTCATCGACAAAGACTGCGTGCGATGGTAGATCATGACATAAGAAAGTTAAAAATCCCAACCTCATGCCCAATTAACTTTCCATACATGCAGGTTGTCTCGACCAACTCCATACTCGGTCCAGACCCACAAATAAAAAGGGCCTATTAATCTCATTAATGTGAAACAAACCGGCCCCAATTCTTAATTGCTTGTTTTGTTGCTTGATAATTTCAACCATTTTTTACCTTTATTAAGTTTTTTGTCATCTTTAGTTACTAGGTTTGACAAAAATTTCACTAAAATTTCACCACATATAAGTTAAACATATAGCAATCTTATCTAAATTAAAAAAAAATAATTAGTAGCTAAATTTATAAAGAAACTAGCAAAGTGTAAGACAGTGATGAAATTTAAAAAAAAATTGGTTAAATATATTAACAGTCAATTAACAGTCAATTAACAATTCTCAACAAAAGTTGAAGATGATCAAGTATGCAAAGAATAGGATTGGGATGGATTTACAGCAAGGAAAGAAGGTTATGGACATTGGCACTGTTTATCATATTAATAATATGTGGTAATTCTATGTTATTAGAATAATAAATTTGTTGTAAATGCTTTTAAAATATTTGTGATATAGGAAAATAATTATTATTAATCACTTAAAAATATTTTGTTTCATAATTAGAAAGATAATAGATGATAGCATATTAATATCATAACAATATGTTTAATAAATTATCACATAGAAGTTCGTTAAAAATCTAAGTTAAAAATACACAATATGTTACAAATAATTTATCATATATGTTTTTCTACTAATTAAGAAATGAATTTGGCATTTGAGCAGTAAAATTAGTCCATTAATTAGGGGCATTTTTTATGTTCCAAAAATTTTATTTGAGAGTATTTTTGTTCTACATAAAAATTGAGTAAAAAAATGTAGTAAATTTTAAAATTTTGGAGTTTCCTGGTGTTTTACCTTCGCCTATTATGTTACAAGTAAATTATACCAACATTCTTCGAAGCAAAAAGAAATGCTTTATACAAATAAACATTCAAACCAGCTTTTTTATAAATGTATCTTTAAGTTCAATATGTGAATATGCATTCATTGATTTCGAGGAATTTAGGGTTACGATGATGGTGGGGTTGAAGACTAATATCACTTTTAAAAATATAAATTTTTTATTTGAGGAAAAGAAAAAAAGGAGTAGGCGATCTGAGCGAACCACAATAATCTTGTTGCCATTTTTACCACTCTTCCAGCATTTATTATTTCAAGCTCCAAGTTTGGAAAACACTTTGAGGCAGTCTTCTTACGATTGACATGACAAAAAGTTAAACAAACCGGGACAATTGAAGTTATGTTTCTTCCTAGTTCCTAACCTTCATTCGTTGCTATTGACAGTTTTTCTTGTAATTTCTAATTTTAAGTAATTCCCCCGCCTTATATTATTTTTCACTTTTTAACTGTTTGAAATTGAATGTGACCCCGCTTTTTTATTAGAAAATTATTAAATAAAAATTTAAAATTCATAAAATCCAAAATTTCATACAAATTTATCAATTTATATGTCAGTTCAAAAATATCTATCCAGTAAAACCCAATTTAGAAAAAATAGACAAATGCCCAACACTTTGGAGAGAGTTTTTAACCATCCTTGAGATTTCAAATTTGATTATCATTACTTAGTTGTGCTGTGATTGCTAGTTGTGCTCTGATTACGCACTTGTTGTATGTTATTCAAATTTTTTTTTATATCGTCTGTCACATATTTTAATTTGGGAAGGTTACAATTATCCTTTGACGTTTATCCTAACCTACGGTTTGTCCCTTTATTTTTGAAAATCTACACTTTGGCATAAGTTCTTTTATATTATCATATAACAAATTCTAAAACTGTAATTTAAACTGTACGATAGACATTTTTCAATAATTTTAGTCTCTTCAATATTTTTTCTATAGTTAATAGATATTTTAAATTACCAATTTTTCCTTTATGTAAATATATTTTTTTCCTTGTAAATACATATCAGTATTATCAGTATTTTTCAAATTTGCATACAAATTTATCAATTTATATGTCAGTTCAGAAATATCTATCCAGTAAAACCCAATTTCGAAAAAATAGACAAATGCACAACACTTTGGAGAGAGTTTTTAACCATCCTTGAGATTTCAAATTTGATTATCATTACTTAGTTGTGCTCTGATTGCGCACTTGTTGTATGTTATTCAATTTTTTTTTTATATCGTCTGTCATATATTTCAATATGGGAAAGTTACAATTATCCCCTAAAGTTTACCCCAACCTACGGTTTACCACTTTATTTTTGAAAATCTACACTTTACCCCTAAGTTCTTTTATACTATCATATAACAAATTCTAAAACTATAATTTAAACTGTACAACAGATATCTTCTAGTAATTTTAGTCTCTTCAATAATTTTTTATAGTTAATAAATATATTAAATTACTAGTGTTTCCTTTCTGTAAATACATTTTTCTTCCTGTAAATACATATCAGTATTTTTTAAAGGTCGGTTAGCTATGAAAAAAATATAAAAAATCTTAAAATTACTAAAACATAATTATTAGATAGTTTAATTTAGGATTTTAGAAGTTATTTTTAGACACTATAAAGGAAGTAGGGATAAAGTGTAGGTTTTTAAAAATAGAGGGGGCAAAGTATAGATTAGATCAAACCAAAGGTAGACTTTTGTAATTTACCCTTTCAATTTAATTAGTAGATATTTTCCCATGTACGAAAATGTATTTATAAATCTATGTACTCTCTCTATCCTTTATTTTTCTTTTTTTTTGGAACATTTGTCATTTTGAACTGTCCACCCTTTATAGTAACTTTTTTAACGTTAACGGACTATTATACTCTTCCACTTTCACTTTGAAAACACAAATCAGGTGTTGATGGAATTCGTCCGACAGCGCCTCGCCTGACCATTTATGCATTCGTCCTCCAGCAGCACTTTGTCACCTGGGCCCTGGGTTGGATTTTGCTGCCATCCTCCTCCAACAAAGATTTCATTGTCGCCTTGATCAGAATCATCGTCCTCCTCCAACAGCGATTTCGTCCTTGCCCCGGTTTGCTTCGTCGTCGTCTGGGTTCGGTTTGTCATCGTCCTGCTCCCGCTGCACCTTCGTCCTCTCCAATGTCCGATTCACCCTTTCTCTTCCTCCAACCACACTTTCATCCTCATATGGGTCCACATTGCCGTCGTCCTCCTCCTCCTGCGCCTTTGTCATTGCCTCGGTTCGGCTGTCCATCAGCCTTCCTCAAGTTGCTGCAAGTGAGGGAAAATAGGGGCAATTACGGAAAGTTATTGGATATTTTTGCACTTCCCTTAATATGCGTGCCTTGCCAGTTGCCATATGTTCAAAAGGAAGAGAGAGCAGAAAGAGGAGTAGTATTTATCTAAAATATTTGCAAATGTGTACTTCAGCGACATTGATTTGTGACAGCAATTAACGCCATGGTCTTGGTGGGCAATCCTTGGCTTCGGGATGATGAGAGAGATGGGAGAAGAAGCAACACAGACACAATAGGGAACTATGTAGCCATGCTTGAGGGTGATTAGTCTATTTGGAGAGGGGAGGCAGGAGGGTAGTTTTGAAAGAATTTATGGCGTGTAAAATGCATCTCAGATTGTGTACAGGTTATGAGTGACGTGGATATTTTCAAGGATCACTACATGCCACGTCGGATTTTCATCGAGAAATACTAAAACAACTTGAAAAGTCATGTAGGATCGGTTTTGTTTTCTAGGGAGATTTTTGGGGGGGACCCCGAAATCGAATGCCTCATCCACGTCAAGGTGACCAAACTGGGTTTTGTTGTAGTCTTCCAGATTTTGAGAAAGAAACAGATCATTATCTTTTTTTTTTTTTCTAAGCACTCTATCATACCTTAAATTTGTAATTATTTTGAATATCAATTAAAAAAAATCAAAGGTTGTACCGGACAATTTTTTGAACTTGCCTCCCCATTGAATTTTCTAAAGCGGAACTCATAATTAAGCAATCCAGTATATGTCGAATTGACTAATTTTTGTAAATTTTGGGAGAAAAAGAGGATATATATCTCACAACTTTTCTTTTTTTGTATCTCGTTCAAAGTAAAAGCAAAAAAATTAGTAACAGGAGACCGGGTAATGGAGCAGCCGGCCGTCAGCGGCGGCGTAACTTGCGTAGTGTAGGGTGAAGTCTAATTAACCAAACGACACGCAATGGTCTATTGTTGATTTATGGGTTTACTATGGACAAATTACCAGGGTACAATACAAGCCCACAGTACCAAGTACAACAATCTCTCAAGACTTTTCCGTAACTTGGATCGTGCGAACCTGGCTAGCCTACCAATATTGGTAAAAGTTTCGACGTACGTCTAATATTTGAAAATACTTCACTTATACTCCTGATCTCATGTACTCCTCTTGTGTCTCATTCTTTACAATATTTCTTATTTAAAGTTATTCTACATTTCTGTAACGTTTTCATGTTTAGAAAATCATTTGTTCGTAATATCCCTCATATTGTTATTTTAACATTCATTTTTTTAATTTACATATGAAAAGTGAAAATAAAATTGAAAATAGTACACAAGATTTTTCTTCTTTTTTTAATTTTTATGTCAAATTCAAATATTTTAAAGGAGTTGAGACGGAAATAGTACATTAGGTGTCAACATTAATTTATTTTTTACTTTTTTGTTACTTGTATCTTAAATCATATAAAGTTTCTAGAAAATGGGAGCATAGAACGGGAAACTGCCACTTTTTAAAATTTACATAAATAAACATGTTATAATAATAAGAATATGAATGAAAGTTAAAAGTGAAAGCATGAACATAAAGAAAAAGAATTATGTAGCTTATTCGTATAACATTAATTTTGAACGAACAATGAAATCGAATGATTTGACATAGAAAGAAAGCAAAAAGGGTGAAACACGTGGGAATTCACACATAAGGCACGGCGACAAAGAATACTTCGAGTATTATTGATAAACGCATGAAAATATTTCAAAATAACATACTTATAGGTCATTAATTATGTGAACCCTAAGCCTGAAAGAAATAGAAAATTGAAAATAACAATGACTCTAAAATGTATAAAAACTAGTTTTTTTCCCCAGAGCTAAGCAAGTTAATTTCTTTTTTTCTTAAAAACAAAGTTTCATGTTTTAAAGAGTGGAAAAGAAAAAAAATCATAAGCATAAATATTTTGAAATAAAAAACTGCTTTTAAACTATATTGGAAGTATCATCTTTTAATTAGTGCATAATAACTTTTGGAATAACCCCTTTAAAATGATTTTATGAGCATGAAATTAAATATCGGCGTATACCACTTATTGTGGGTAAACAGTATGCAATATAAATTTTTTCACATTCTGTCATTTTATCACATGGTATATCATGGTATTTCGCAGTATTTAACATACTGCACTTTTTGTGTGCTTTTTGCCAAAAAAACCGCGGTATACCGTAAATAGTGTGAAGTACATACAGTAGTATTTTATTTTTTACGAATGTGTGTGAGATATTTTTTATTATTATTTTACATCAAAATATCATAAATATATAAAACATTAAAATATAATCAATACACATATTATAAAATAAATATTTACTTTTATTCTTTTGGTTACTTTTCTTATTTAACATAAAAATTTAATGGTTACTTTGAGCCACCTAAAAAGTTAATGTGGTATTAGAAAATGTATTGTTATCATTAAAGTATTATTTTTTTCTCTTATATTAATAAATTAGTTTCTTTATAAGTATTATTTATTTTGCTTTGTATATAACATTTTTTTATTTTTTTTTATTAAAAAGATCTTCTATAATACATATTTTATTTATATTTCACAAATTATAATGAGAAAAATTAGAGTACATATAAAATATGTAAAAAAATTTATTAAATTTATTTCATCTTAAAATAATATTCTAACATTTATTTTTTTGCGAGAACAGTAACATCATGCAATACGGTATATCATACGATATACTTTAAAAAATTGAAGTGCGGTATACCCAACTATAATGGTATTTTAACACCTTGGTCATGAGAATATGTTTCATCTTAAATGTTGATGATCATTTACGTAATTATTTTATGGGTAATTTGTTAAAGAATGAAACGAAAATGTTTCAAAATAACATATTTCTAGGTCATTAATTATGTGACTCCTAAGCCTAAAAAAAATAGAAAATTGACAAGAAAAGGACTCCTAAACGTATAGGAAACTTCAAACCCGTGATGGAAACATCATTTTCTAAGACTAATTGCGTTATGGGGTCAAAGCCTAACGATGTCTATAAAGCGTGTAATTCTCATAAATAAACCCCCCCCCCCCCCCCCCCCTAAGCTACTTTCTTTGCTCTATTTAATTTTTCTAGCTAATTTACCTTGAATTTATTTATATTATTATATATGAAAAAAAAAATTAAAAATATATTTAGAAACTCTAAGCATTGATTTATCATTCATATATAATTTTTATTTATTTATATGCTAAAATATTGAAAATAAAAAATTATAGATTAATTATTAAAAAATGAATAATACAAAAAATTTGAGACGGATGAAGTATATTGTAACATTAATTCTAACCATTGTAGGAAAAGTTATATTTTTTAAAATTAGATATCCATTTAGGTTAGATTTCGCGTTTCGTCTTAGCTTTGCTTCATTAAGCCCAATCCTAGTATTCAATTTAGAGAACTCATGGCTAACATTTCAATTTCGGCCTCTTGAAACCGCGTTGTGAAACTATATATGTCAATTCCATAGATAATTAATTTCTTATAAGTAGAGGCATATTATTAAAGCGCATAAAAAATGGTGCGTTTGGCACTCATAGACTATACATGTACATATGCATTATTGGACTGCTTAATCAGTATTTGATGCAACATTAATTTACTAATTACTCCATCCGTCTCATATTATTTGCACTGTTTAAATGTTTTTATTTAACTTTAACATAAATTATTTATATTATTATTTGATAAAAAAATTTAAAAAATTTATATTTAAAAACTATTATTCTTACAGTTTCTAAATATAATATTTTTAAAAAAAATTTAAAAAATAATTATATAAATAAATTTAAGTCAGATCTAAGTTAAAAAATTGAAATTGAGCAAATAATAAAAAAGAGAGGTAGTAGCATTCATGAATTAATGTCCCTAAAGTTAAGTGTGGGACAATGTGATCAATAGAGTACCTAAGAACTAGCTATGCATACATTACTACTAAATTCTAAAAGTTGTGAGGTTGCTACTGTTCGTTGCACAGTATATTGCAGTGAACTTCCCATTTTACCCCTAGTGTTGGTCCAAGTCAAAGCGGCTGGTTGAGCACACTAGTCATATACTCCCTTGATCATTTTTTTTCGGATGTCGTTGCTTCTTTTAGAAACTTGGAAAACTTTCTCAAATACAATAGCTTTTTTAGGGCTTGCATTACTATTTTTCGCTTTCATTTTTGCTTCACATTTTCCTTTAGCCAAAAACACGTTTCCAATCCTAGATTGTTTCTATTTTCCATATTAGTCCCTCTTTTCGACCTATTTGACGTTTTGGTCCCTCAATGTACTTAACTATAGTATTTTCATTTGTTCTCTTGGTGCCTAATTTTTTTTATGTGCTATATTCTAAGTAAAACATTATTTCTCTCTCTCTCTCTCTCTTAACATTTTAAGGTCAATTATTACGCCATTAATACCTAAGGTTTTTCTATTTTCTCTCATAATTCCCAAACTATTTTTGTTATCTTTCTTCATTATTGTTTTCCCAGACCAAATTTTAGTTACAATGATTTGTTCATTTATTGCATGGTTCCAATTGATTCAGCTTTGGTTTTCTTTTCTTTTTTTTTTCTTTTCTTGTTTACTTTGTTAAGTTAATTGTTAAATTGTTAATTCAACACAATTTGTGTTTTGGTGATATCATTTTGTTTCTAATGACTAAGTTTCATAGCTTGAGTCATTTATTTCAAAAGCTATATTGTTTGACTAAAAAAAATTTAGCTCATAATTGCTAAAATTGAAGTTGAGTTATTCTAAATAAATTTCTCCACAGTATTTAGAATTGCAATATAAGTTGATAAAAGATGAATTTTTTTAGTGAAATATTTTTTAATGATAAAAAAAAATCAATTTCTCCACAGTATTTAGAATTGCAATATGAGTAGATAAAAGATGAAAATTTTAATTGAAATACTTTTTAATAATAAAAAAATACCGATGGTTTCAAAGCATGTAAATATTTTGTTCCATAGTCTTATATTGTGATCATAATTATTCATTGTAATGATAAAAACATAACATCAAACCTAAAATTGAAATAAAATTAAATTTTAGTTGATTACATAAATTTATGAGTAAATTTTTTTTATTATTTGTTATTCATATTCTTTTTAATTATAAATTTATTATAAAAAAACACATGTAACAAAATTTAGATCAACAAATTTTTGCTGTATTCTAAATGTAAAAAAAGTTCACTGTGCAATGAACAGTGAACTACAATGTATTTACTAAATTGTCTTTGGATGTTTATGTGAGTTGTGCCGTAGGTCATGAAGCTCACGTGCGTTATCTAAAGTTTTTTAATATTCACTATTGGCCCCCAAACTATTTTTATTATTTTTCTTCATTATTATTTTACTTAATATTATGATATTACGTAAGCGGCACAACGTGCAGACTTTTAAACCTCATAAACTCTAATGCATAATCACTTACGAAGAAGTCAAATCTATTGTTGTCCGCGATAAATTTACAAATACAGATATGAATAAGTACGATTCCCGAAAACTAAAAATATAAAATAAAAGATTAAAATAAGGGTCAAACCAATTAATGGTTACTTGAGCAGGACTAAAGTTCACGAGATCTTAAGATCCGGGGTTGAAATTTGATCATGGTATTAAAGAGTTAATTCACTAGCTATATTAATTAGAGTATTAACGATAGGTAGGTTGTTACATGTTATTATATATTTTGCCCCCGGAAGTATGTTAAGTCCGTTAATATTTCGTTCGTTAGGATGTATTGCATTTCTCAAAAGTAAAAAGTCAATGCAAGAAATCCATTATAATAAAAAAAAAAGTCAATGTAGGAGAAAAAAATAAGTGCATTTTTTCTTTTTATAATACTTCTCCATTAATTATATGTATGCGGTGCATACAAAACAAATAATAAGAGTCACGAATATCTATATTAACTGAAAAATACCTTGAAAACTGATGTGGGAGCAAAGCAAAGAGGAACTGGATAAATTGCAGCCAAGTGGAAGTTCTATTTTAAAATACCTACCATAGTTTTTGTTATAATGATCAAATATCACTATTATAATATGTTTTATTGATGGGAATATGAATATTGTGCTCTACAGACTTAATCAAACTTTACTTTTAATATGACTATATTTTCTTTTTTAGCTTTAAAAATATCATTTAGTGCTAGGTCATCGATGAATTTTGAAAATTCTCGCATTTGAGGATTGCTTACTATACGTATGTTCAATTTTGTGTTTCTTTTATTAGGCTTATATAGGGTTCAAATAATATCCTATAAACATGTTGTTTTGAGATGATTCGTTAATAGTATATCGAACTTCAAAGTATTATTTGGTTTGTGACATCTCTTCCTCTTGTGAGTGACTTCTCGTACGTATTTTCAATAGCATATTGCTCAGCCTAGTTTTGATGTCTTGCTTTCTCTCACAACGTCAAAAACAAAAATCCGATGTTGTTATAAATTAGCTAGATATACATACATACGTATGTACATACATACATACATACATACATATATAAGTGTGTATATACATATGTATGAATGTATACCTCTCCATTCCATACCGTCGTCTCTCGACGTCGAGTCGCCAAGCAGCTACATGATCGGTAAGTCCCACGCACCTACCGCAACTTGTATATATATATATATAAACACACACACACACACACAACAATGTGCTTTTACAAGTATATGTGCATGTAGTACTGAAAAACCCCAGTCATAGCTAAGCCAGCGAGCTAATATATATCACTATTTATTGGATTGAGGACCAGTACCCGAAAGTGTACGTGGAGAGTGATAACGGTTTATATGCAAATTTGGGGAAGACGTGATGTGGAAATTAAAAAGTGATAGAGTGTATATATATATATATATATCCTTACTGTAAAGTGTGTTTCAAATGAGATTTTCTATAGGAATTTGATCATCATAAACTATAAATTATTTAATCGACTATTGATTGATAAAACTTCAAACTTAACACCGTTAACTAGAAGATGTATGTAGTTAACAATATAATATGGGGGAGGAACTGTCAATGATAGGATTAACTTGTGCTAGTTCCTCGAGTCCATGTTACTATACACTCCTCCCTCCATTCAGAAAAAGATACAAATATTTTATTTGAATTGTCCTAAAACTCTATAAAATTTTTATATTTAGTAAATTATCTTACTATATAATGTTTCAAACTATAATTTTAATATCTATTCTTGCAATTCTCCTAGATTTATGTGTAAATGTGATAAAAATTGAAACAATACACAAATATTTTCTTTTTTTCTTAATATTTGTGTCAAACTAAAACATCTCATCCAAAATGTGAGGAAAGATGCGCGTGTGCGTGTGTGTATATTATTCTCCTTATTAAAATAGGCACTTAATTAGTTTAAAAATCATTTTCTAGATTTAAGTAATAATTTCCAGCCAGCTTTAACTTCAACTGCCAGCTAATTCCTACGCTAATCATCAAGTGAATAACTCGTCAATTTGCATTAATTCCCCACCCAGCAGTACTCTGTTTTGTTTGTCTTGGAGAATTGTGGTTTTCCACGTTAAGACTTGTAAAAGCATGGTTGTCTTTCAGGTTTTGAAAAAAACAGATATACTAGTATTTCTTATTTCTTATAAAAATATTTTTATGTACAAAAAAAAAAAAAAACAAATCAGGACTTTGAATTAGATTACTCAGCCCTTAAGTTTGTCTGTATACAGTACAAATACATTGAACGGTGGTGTTGGTGTAACTTATAGCCTCTGCAAGTGAAAATTCGCCACTTCCAAACAGCTTCCAATTTTCTAATGTCAAATTGAGCTTCACTGGTGTACCAGAACGAAGGATATCCCGAAGGGACGACAAGGCCCATGTAGTAATTCTTGTTTTAAATCAAATAACCGAAAAATTTTATCCTGTCTCCCCCTTCAACTATACAAAACTTTGCAAAATGACCCATAAAGAAATCGACATTGATCCAAAAGGGCACCTAGGATCAGTTTCCTCCGCCTCACCCAATAAATTAATTTAATCGATTTCAGCCAGGGGAGGTGATTGTGTCTGCGATGTGCCTTGCTCGACATCAACAACTAAAACAGCTCCTGTTAGCTCCCTAGCCCTCTCTGCCTCCAACTCCCAGTCCGTCCGAGCCAGAACTATCAACATGGTAGCCATGCACGAGGCCTCCGCCGCCAGAAGCCCAATCCACAGACCCTCGAAATCGAACCCTGCGTAAAACGCCAACCCGACCGCCACCGGCATTCCGACCAAATAAAAGCAACCCAAGTTTATGTTGGCCCCGACCTTGGGACGAGCCGTGCCTCTCAGAACGCCGCACCCGGTCGTCTGCGGGCAGTTTCCGAGCTCGCACAGCCCGATAATCGGCAAAACCAGAGACGTTAGTTTTATGATCTCTCTGTCTGTAGTGAACATTGTGGCCCAAACGTGTCTCACGGTCGTACCAAAAGTTAGAGCGGAAAATCCCATCAGGAAGCTACAGCAGAGCCCAACGACAGCGGCGAGCTTGGCCCTCTTGGGCTGATTCGCTCCAAGTTCGTTTCCTACCCTCGTCGATACGCTGAAGCTCAGGGAAGATGGGAATATGTAGATTAGAGAAGTGGTCTGAATCAAAATCCCCATTGAAGCGACGGTGGCTGTAGGGTTCATCAACAGCCCACAAAGAAGAATCATGATTTCGTACCACCACCATTCGAGGCACACAGAAATGCAGTTGGGAATCGCCAAATTCAGCAGAGACTTCCATTCTCTGAAGCATTCCATGGAAAATCCTCCCCAAGTCTTCTCATGGATGCGAGAGACAAGGATATAGAGGATTAACGAGGCCAAAAGATTCAAATTGGTCCACGCCCCGCTCAAGGCGACGCCTTTGATTCCTAGATTAAGGTAATTCACGAGGAGGTAGTTGATGGGTATGTGGAGAAAGATGGAAAAAATGGCACAAAATGTTAAAGGAAGCGTGATGGATTGGGTTCTGAGGTAAATCCTAAGTGGGTGCAGAAAAGTTTGGGCTAAGAGGTCAGGAACAGAGTACAAAAGGAAGGATTGAGCTTCGGTGGCTATGGCCTGGTCCTGGCCGCAAAGAATAAGAATTCGCCTAACATTGAGCCAGAGGAAGATGATGGGAACGCAGGTGAGAATGAGCAAAAGCACAGTTCTTTGCAAGGTGAGCCCTAGGAGCTTATACTTCTTGGCACCAAAGGCTTGGCCGCAGATAGATTCCATTCCCATGGCAAGGCCGGAGAGAACAGAGTACCCGGTGATGTTGGCGAAGCCGAGGGCGAGGGAGCCTCCGGCTAAGGCGAGCTCGCCGAGGCGGCCTAGGAAGAGCATGGAGATCAATGAACGGGAGTAGAGGACGAGGCCGGTAAGAACCATGGGCAGAGCTATTTTAGCGATTGAACCAGCTTCCCTGAGCCCAAGAGACAGAGACGACTTGCGTGCCTCATGCTGGCCAGCTAGAACAAAACCGTGCCCGTTTTCAGGCTTCTCGGGGGTTTGGGGAACCAATAAAGGCTGGTACAAATTATGGTTTCTGTTGCATTTGGAGGTGGGTGAGGGAGGAGAAGAGTCAGCGGAGTGGCACATTCCTTGGGGTCAACGAATTGGACTGAAGAGAGGCGAAGATTTGGTGGGTGGGAGGAAGGGAGTTGGGAGGAGATCACGGAACAGGGGGCAGAAAAGGGGTATTTATAGGAGGGATTTTGGACGGCCCAGTGATGAAAAAGCAACTTTTTGAAACCAGAACAGGAAGTTTGAAAAACTCCACAATATTTGATGCCAGAGAGTCGCACGCTGAGCAAAATTTGTCCGGTTATGGATGTCGTATCGGCAGCCGGCCAGCCGACACGAGGGGGCAGAAAGGGGAGGCGAGTCGATAACAATAAGAGTCTTGACTCTACACTTTCGAGCATAAATAATAGTAATACTACCAGAAATTTGAAGCCTTTTTCTTTTAATTGATCTTGCCTAGCCATGACTTGCGATCCAGAATCCGGGTTGAAAAGATCCCAGACGTTTTTTTTTTCTTTGTTGTTTTGTGTTTAACCCAACTCAGCGTAGCCTGAGGAAGCATTTGGACCATGCAAATTAAAGCAAACGCAACTCCCCTTGTTGCCTTTAATTTGCCTGCACACAGATAACAGATTTGGGCATGTAAAAACTGCTGCTTCGGGATTTATTGAATCGGTTTCAAAGATAAGGAATCGTGTTGCCCTTGCTGTCACGGGGAGGAGGCCTGGCTAAGCTAATAGAAACGCAAACAACCCAAAAAGAATTTGCTCATCTTTGCATCCAAATTTTCACACGATCGATATTTTTCACTCCTACTCCTGGACGTACCACCGTAAATCAATGCCAGTTTCTTCTACTTCTGCTATTAACATGCAACTGCAAACAATCTGGAGTAGAGTAGATGATTCTCTCTCTCAAATAATCTACTAGGTAGGAGGTAAAACTGTGTTTTACATTAACCTTTAACCCCTAAATCATTCATGCTCATCCACCAATGTCCGAATCTGCTAAACAATGACTAGTAATGAAGAGCATATGTATAACCGGTATATTTGGAACATTTCATCTCGCGCATTTTTTTTATGTTGAAAAACAACATGACCTTACCATAGAGTAGCATTAGACAACAAACTAGTTTTGTCATTATTATTATTACACATATTTAATAAAACATCGATCATGTACAAACAAAAACGAAAAAGTTGATTTGGGCAACCATGAAAGGAATCGAGTCACTTGTTTTCCATAGGTTTGTGTTTCCAAACAACTGATTGGTGGTCAAAGCAATGCAATAAACACATTTTCATTCTTTGGCTGAATGGATGGAGTTTGGGCTTGCATTGGTGCCCACCCAGACTCCAGGCGTACCACTGACGGCAACCCCCGTTTAAAGTAGTGGGTTCATTGGATCCCAGTTCATTTTTAAAATTTTCGTAGATATTAAGTAGTATTTGTTGATTTTTTTTTTTTTTTTAAAACCAACTAGCCAGACCAAACAATCATAAAGAAACAAAAATTAATGAAAAATTATATTGTTATTTTCATAAATAAATGAAATTTGATTGAAATTGTAGTCACATTCGACGTTTACTGAAAAAAAGCCTTAAGAATGACTTTAAGATTTCATATTTTCTTATGAAAATCAATTGTATTAAGATTTTACTAATTTATGAGGTTTTACTCTAAAGCATTCCTAGATCCATCCATGTACGCCACCAATCCTCTTTCCTCAATAATAAAGTTAAAAACTCTTATATCTAACTGCTTTTTGAGTTAAGAAAATACAAAAGTGATAGTTAAGTGATCAATTAAAGTCTAAGTCAGAAAAATATTGGGGAATTTTAGTTTGAGCTGGTCTATAATTCGAAGTCTATAAGTCATAGTTTTACACCTTAACAGGTGTGACAAGTGATTACCAAACAAAAAAAAAAAAGTGTGACAAGTGGACGGTCAGTATAGGTCCACACCACAACCGTTGAGTGCTTCGGTCTATGGAGGTATATACATGATACATGTATACATGTATGCAGAGACCGGCCCTTTAATAGGAGCCCACTGTTTTGGGGCCCCTTTTTGACCCAACAAGCTTCAACTTTTTTTTGTCTTTTTTCCCCCCCCTTGTTTCTCCTTTAAAAATACATTAATAACAATAATAATAATAATAAAGGAAATGGACTCGCAATCAAAAAATAATTAACAAGTACTTCCACCATCTCAAAATAATTATCTATTAGACAAAAACTCATCGTTTAATAAAGTCAAAATAATGCAATGTAATTTATCAGACTTAGTATTATACCAATTTTGACCCTCATTTAATTTATCTATATTTTTGTGTTTTAACTTCTCCAATATAAGCATGTACGTATACAATATCCAAGGTATTAAATTTTTAATTATAGGTGAATAATTAAAATGAGGCAACTCAAAATAAAAATGTGGACAATTATTTTAAAACCAAAGGAGCACAAAAAATGATACTATAGCTTTTCCTATTAATAAACGTGTGAATAATTCTAATTTTGGAAAAGGAAAGTTTGCCAATAATTTTTGCATGTCGGTGTTACCTGATCTAACATCAATTCAGATAAGGGCAAAGCCAGGGTTTTAAGTTAAGATGATCCAAATTTCATTTTAAAAATGTCAAAAGATTGGGGCGCTATAATAGAGATAATTACTTTATATATCTGACGTTGTCTTGGGATTCAAATTTTTTTAGTTTTAAAAAATAATATATATTTAACAGTAAATATATTATGATCAATATTATTATTAAACCAAAAAAAATAAAAAAATAAAAAATTAGTATGACATCATATTGAGTATCTCCAATATATCTATCCATTAACATAAAAAAAAAAATTGTTATAAATAACAACTATTCATGTACACATTAAAAACAAATTTCCTTCTAGAAAAAGGTTGGGCTACAAGAAAATCTTATATAAGTTATAAAGGGAGGTGGCTCAAATTGGCCCTTATAAAAAAGTAAAGAAAAAGTTTTCGGTGACATGATCACATGAAAACATTGTAAAAGGAAGCTTTCCCAATTAGTCTAAAATAATAAATATAAAAATTTTAAAATCAAATATGTTTTAAAAGAAAAATTTTTTGGTTCCATGAAAAAATCGTTAAAGGAAGTTGGCCAAAATGGCCCAAATAATGAACATATTAAAATTACAAAAAAAAATATTTTTTAAAAAAAGCTATGGATACATGAAAACACTGTATAATGTAGTTACCCAATTTAGCCCAAAATAATAAACCAATTAATTTAAAAAACTATTTTACAAAAAAAAAAAAAGTTTTGGGATGATGGAAAATTGTAAAATTTCATTAAAAATATAAAATGGACTTGGCCCAAAATAGTCATAAATAATTAACATAATATGTTAACTTTGAGCATATAGTAAGATATTTTTAACAACTTAAGCTGAAAAAGAACACCGAAACAAAAAACTTTTATCATGTAAACAAATAAAAAACTAACAAAAAGAATAACAAAGGCAGCCAACTTGAAACATCATAGTGCACGATCTAAATGGCCAAAATGGAGGCAATGTACGCTGAGTGTTACATCCAAAAATCTTTGAAAAATATAGTAGCAAATTCGAGCCTCTAGCCATTTACTTTTGATTATAAAAACTGAACATACACATCTAAGTATGCTACTCGATGGAACAATCTACTAAATTGGATCCGAAAGTCAACCATACCATGACAATTGAATTGAAAAGAACTGAAGACAATGTTTGCCTTCGCTTCCTCCACTAACTTATGTTTTCTCACCAGAAGCACCAACCCGCACCTCGTTTAGCTAACACTCAAGTGGTCTCTACTCTAATCCCCAACATCGTGCTTGTTGATACATAAAATTTTCAGGCAACACAAAAAATCCAATAAAGGAAAGAAGGCACATGAATATTGAAAATTGACAGTCATGAGTCAATTTCAATCAAGAAAACAACACCTGTGATGATAATGGTGTTGGAATTGAGGTCATTTGTGATTTCAATAATCTGACTAGTGGTGGACTTGGAATGTCGTATTTGCTACGCCGTATTCGTTTCCTTAATAAAGTTTGTTCATTATTTGATGGTGTTGTCATCTCAAACTAGGAGAAGTAGAAATATGAAACTCTAAAAAAATCCACGAGAAGTAGAAATAAGAAATGAAAGAATCTATTAATAGTAAGCAAAAGAGAAAATTTTAATAAATAAAGATGCTAAATCTTCAAAAGAAACTTTGAGTAGAGATAAATATGGTTGGAGAATCAAAGGTGTCATCACAATTTAAACTCAACAACTTTACTGCTTAACTTATAAAAAATAAAAATTACCATGAATCCTAGAAAAATATTTTCATCTCTTTTTTCAGAAACTTAAATACCCTAGTTCTCCTTGCAGATTTTTGAATAGAAGAAGCACAAGAACTGAGAAGAATGATAGCTCCATCAATGAATTTGGCAGATGATCATTAGGAACCATAAGTGGATGAGGAGATAGGAAGGGGAAGGGCAGCGTAGTCGTCCATCAACTTTAGTTTAGAAGTATAATGAACTTAAAATTTTTGTATTTTGGATTTATATAGGCAACGTGATTATTGGTTCTTAACAAAAATAATTGAATGTGCATTGATTGGATCAATATAGTTGGTATATGATAATGTTAAAATCATTTTTTTCATATGGGATAATATTTATAGAATTATTTCAAAAAAGATAATATCAATATAACATTATCATAATTAAATTTCATTATAAAAAAATATTTAGAGAAATGATTTGATTATTTCTAACTTCATTAATTCAAAATCTGGGATTTAAAAAAATCAAGATTAATCTAAATTTAATCTTGTATTTGTCTATCAAAACAAAAAATTTGATTGTAAGTAAAAAATTATGGCTTTGACTGCTACGTGTTATCATCGTATTGCATCAAAGGGTGAGAGGTATATTCGATAAACTATGTATAAAATTTTGCAATTAACTTACTAGAAAAAGAAAGCATATCATGTGTTAGCTCCAAAATTACTCTCATTAAAGAAAAGACAAAATAACTCTTAGATGTATTATATCACCAACTTTTGGGGCACCGCTAGTCCCCACTTCCTCGCCCTCTAAATTCAAGGTCTTGGTTTTTTAAACAAATTCATTTTTTTCTAAACATAAATTTACTACTAAGAAATAAAACAAATATTCCCTTTCCAATAGGGCAAATTTGAAATATTGGTGGTGGACGTTCTAGAAAGTCCATTTCTGTTGAACATAATTTGGGTTTACATGTTTGCCGTGGTCTTCACTCTTCCGGTGCTTTTGGAAGCTTGGATGGATTTGGTACTAATACGTACCACAATCGATGCCTCAAATGACTACTTAGCTACCCCACGCCCACCCAAGTTGCTGTAATTGGAAACATAACCAACTAGTTGAGGGCAAATTTTGCTTAATTGTTTTCGCCATGGCCAAACTCACACACATACACATATATATGCATGTGGGTTACATTAATTAATGAATCTAATTAACTTTAATCTTCCTTCGGAAGCTCTTAATCTCAAAAGTCTGTTTATTACTCATGTGCTATTACGTTGAATCGATCGATCCTATTACCTTGCTTAGCTGGAAAAATATAACATTACTAGCTAATTAGTTTTTTTTTCGTTTTGGCATTTGCTAAAATTATATCGGTATTTTGCCTTCCGGGTTCTCTTAAGGAGTTCTTTTATGATGGATAGCTCCCTCTTGTTCCTGTGCGACTCAAACTAAAAGTGAAGAAGGATGCCTTGAGCCATTGGAATTTCATCAAATAGCTCTCCCTGCCGTACACATTTAACGTTTTTGTGCTCTTGCTCCTTTTCTTTAGGATTTGAAGGAAGTTCTTATCATTACTCTCCAAACTCTACCGCATAATTGTATCCTTTTTATTTGTTAATGCATATTTCTTGCCTGATGAAACATTAAAGAATAAATGCCTCGGAGATTGAATCTTGACTTTAGTAACGTGAAGAGGTGTAAGAGAATACACACACACACACACACACAAACGTTTGACAATTATTCATTTTACATAGCCCTAGGTTTATCTCTCCTGTGTAAAGTATATGTATGGACAAAATTTTGAAAATTGTTACAGATATATTCAATTATATGAACGAGTTTAATCATCTAAATATTTATGGAACAATTACTAATTTTATTATTGTATATTAAACATACACCCTGTAGGTTCATAAGATTATTTGTATGAGTGATATTACTTTTTTGTATATATGTGATTATATATTTTTGCAATTATATTTATGTATTTGTACATGTTATGAATTTATAGTAAAATTTTTTCTATATTATTTTTAGATACATATAGTTTTATTATTTTGTAGCAAGTATTTACTACTTATGTACACGTACATACTAAAATGCAATTAATTGGAAAAAGTAAAAAAGATGAGGGATAGTAGAGGTTTGAACCCAAACCCTTCTTTTTGGTCAAAACCCACATCACAAAGCTGCTGCATCAATGTTGTTGCCTCTATCCCCTTGTTTCTGCCACTACTGCATCTTACCCCCAACATGAAAATGCCACTAGAATATCATCCCAACATCACTGACTCCACGAGCAACACAAGCCATGACTCTGGCTTGTGAATCATCACCATGTTCATATTCATTCCAGTAGAAAATAATCCAAATAGGCTGATTAACCAAAGATTGGAGGTCACTAGGTGGATGGAAAGGACCTGATGGGTGTGGCATCTCATTTTAGGCCAAGGTCCTACTAGTATGTCGCTGGAGATTGTAATGGAATCGTGCATTGATGAAGGTAGAGAAACAATGAACATGTAAAGGATATGTTGGGGATTAGTAAATTTCATTGAGGGTAGAAGAGTAATTACATAGGTAAAATGCACATAAAGTGTGAAGCATACCTGCAAACATTGCCTTTCCTTTTGACTTAGGGATTCAAACATATACACTACTATATGAAAAAAATTGTGCTTTTTTATTTGGGAAACTTACAAGAAACCGTTTTTGTTTAGATTACCCCTCTTATTTTTAAAAACTTACATTTTATCCCTACTTCTTTTACATTGTTTAACAGAAACTTTTAAAATTCTAATTTCTTTTAAAATATATGATAACCATCTTTACAAACACATACTTACTATTTAAAAAATATCATAAAAATATTTTTTTAAATAATCACTTTACATAAAAATAAGGTGCAATACTGCCTTAAAATAAACCCATGTAGTGTTAGCTTTTTAAAAAAAAAAAACTAAAAAATTTTGGATGTATAATTTCATTTATTTATAAATTATTTGAAACTCTAACATAATGATAAAAAATAGTATAATTTTGCTAAATGAACACTAAATATTTTGCTAGTGACAGCAAGACTAATAGTTGCTTCAAGTCAAGTAGTAAATGCCCCTGATTTGTTGGACAGCTTCAGTCACCTGTGTATAAAGACAAGGAAAATGGCATTTGAGGGCCTCAGGGAGTGTCCCTGGAAATGCCCCTCCAGCACTCAAGTGACTAGAGTAGAGTTATTGTGTATAACATATGGGAAGGCAAAAGAGATACTACTCATATAAATAACCAACAGGTTAAAATTTTTGGACCCACTAGGCATTATTGGGCCTATACTATTAATTTGGTCTAAGACCCGATAATCTGATGACAGTTGGATCTATTTCAGCCAGTTAGTACAATGAGTGTGAGACAAGCAATTTCTCAATTCAGCCATTTTACTACCAATTTGCGAGGTAGAAGTGCGAACATTGGGTTAAATTTGAAAAACCTTAAATGATACATTCTCCGTCCAGCTAATGTTACTTCGTTTGGTTCGATGCGGAAAATAAAAAAGTGAGAAAAGCTTGTATGTTGTTTCTACTTTTACCCTTAACTTTTTATATTTAAATCAATAAAATTTTAAATAAAAAAAAAACAGATATCAAAATAATGGTTTGAAGGGTATATGATAAAGTAAGTTATCAAATATATAAATGTTGTAAAAATTTAAGACGGTTTAAAAACAAAAAAAAAATGAAACAAAATTAGTGGGATAGAGAAATTATGTCACAACTGTAATTGTCACAAGGAAAAGATCTGACTGGGGAATCAATGAGGCCCATATATTTTCTAATTAAGAATCATTGAAACTAGATTAATGACTCTAGAAGAAAATGTATTTTTACCAACCAAACAAATTATAAATTGTACTAAAATAAATAGATAATATTTTAAATCTAAAGCGAACAGGCCAATTCGTTTGGAGTTAATGCTCCTTTTTAACATGTTATTTGGGTCAAACATGTTGACTAGCTCTTAAACAGGTGGAACCCCCCTCAAACTCAAACTACACAAAACTACAGGTTATACCATTCTCAAATTTACCCTTTTTTCTCATTGGTCAAAAGCTGCTTCCATGCAGCGATAAGCAGTGACATAGTGGTTAGTTTTGGTCACACAATGTTCTCATGCTGCCATTCCCAGACGGTGGAAGTAAAGCGAGTTCTTGGGCAATTGTTTCTTGACTTAGATTTGGTTATCCACTCCGTTATTTTCCTTTATAAGTCTTGAAGAAAACTCCCACAAAACAACCAAATCAATCCAAACAAATAACCAAAAAGAAATACTTAGATCTTAGCTTTTTTTTTTTTTGTCACAAAAACAACCAAATTAGCATCGGAAATGTCAGAATGGCCATTACCCAGACCATCCTAACCCAAGATTTCATCGACAAGCTTGCCCTCTTCACCGGCAAGGCTGAAAAGCTCTACTGGCGAGATGCTCGACTATCCTAACCCATTTTGCTTCCAAGGCTACTTACTTGCTATGACTGAAAAATCGAGCTCCAATGTGCGCTACACAGTAACTCATAAGGGGGATGATGTTGTGTGCCAGATGCTAGCGATTGCCAGAATCTCGGATCAGAAATCCTTACCTTGCTTTACCTTGCTGTTGATCTGGATGACAATGACAAAGGCTCTCTGATTGAGCTGCGTCTAGAAGTTATCAGAATCGACCCTTTTGGGAAGCGAATTTGGTTTCTAAAAGTTGTCTTCAGTGTTTATAGAGGCAGCAGTGTAAGAGGTACATGAAGATGATGAGGATGATAGTGAGTGCAGGCCAGAGGATCTCTAAGTGAAAAGGGTAACCTGGTGAATGAGACTGGGCATAACAACAAATATGAGTTATTGTAGGGCTTTTGGAATTTATTTAAGAGTGTCGGTACTAAAAACACATACACACTTAATTCTAGACGAACGGCCTGTTACAAATAATGTTTTTCGTGTTCTTCTTTCATGATTCGGATAGTCTTGTTCGTTTATTTGGCAATCAAATTGAAATTCCTCGGACAATTAGTTGGCATAAAATGTGTTTCACGGGCGCATATGTAATAGTGATAGATTTGATCTATTCTGGTTGCTTTTTATAATTAATTTTTTTCGCAGAAAACAACTACATGTATGGGTATATGAATGAAATATTCATTTGGATAAAAAATTATTAAATTTTTACTTTTCAACTTAAATTTTCCCCAGATTTCTACTAGCTGTTTTATAAAGATATTCGAAATGGAGTTTTGGAAGTGCACAATTTTATTACAGGATTATTTACATATATACATAAATATTTAGGCACACAAATATATGTATATCTGTATGGTAGATATCATATTTTACCTGAAATGTCTTCAGATTAATCAATCATAGATAAATAACATTTAACAATTGACTTGTATTGTTTTACTTCGAAGGTCTCTTTGAGCCAACCCGGAGAAAGAACAAGGAATGTAGGCCATTCTAGAGCCTAACAACATAAATATCACGTAGTGTAATTTTTCTAGCAACTAGCTTGCTAGCTGCCTAGATCGAGCTATACCCTTAAATTCGGGAATAGAAACTATATATGTTAACAATTTTTGTAAAACTTTTTAGAGAGATTAAATAATAAGTTGTTTAATACATTATTCATAAATTTGTTGATTTTTCACTTTATTTGTATATATACTAATTGCGTTGAAACCCAACAATTTAAAAAAGACAAAAAAATATTTCTAGAAAGTTTTTTTCCTATAAAATTATTTTAAAGCATTTTTTATTAGATTTTTTTTATTTTATAAGTTAAATATGGAAAAATATTAATAAAAATTACTTATTTTTTAAAATATTTTTCATTTTTATTCGAAATGTTGTGAGTTGGGTGTCAAATCCGATTCCGAATGGAAGGACGCGCGTGGAGATTGGCCCAGAAAGTTTTTCAAAGACTGATAACTTGACGATTCGATGAATTCGGGACTGACGCGTGTATGTAGTCCATATCCTGAGAGAATGTAAATGCCAAGGCTGACAATTGACAAGCTGCCGAAGGACGGTTTGTTGTGTGAACCGCTTTGCTTTTTCTGGCCCCCTGTAACTTTCTTTTGTTTCCAGAAGAAAAAGAGATAACTACAATTTGTTCTCCTGAGGTTTAGATAAAATTACACTTTGCCCCTCTTATTTAAAAAATCAACATTTTTTTTCTTACTTTTTTAATACAGTCCGACAGTAACTTCTAAAATCTTAATTTAGATATTAAGATAGTCATCTTCCAATAATTTCAATCTGTATGATATTTTTTTTACATTTAATGGATATTTTAAATTATTAGTTTTCTTTCTGTATTTTTTTCAATTTTTTAAAAAATATTTTTAAATATCAATTAATTGTAAAAAAAATACTATACATATTGAAATTACTTAAAGATAACAACTGTATCATCTAAATTAAGATTTTAAAAGTTATTGTTGGACTGTATTAAAAATGCAGGAAGTAAAGTGGATATTTTTTAAATAGAATGGTCAAAGTGTAATTTTACCTAAACCTCAGGGGTAAAATTGTAATTAACCAAAAAAAATACTTCTTCCATTCCATAACTATAATAAAAATAAAAAAATTAATATATATATATATATTTTTTTACTCAAAATAGTCTACCTATATTAGAGTTGAGAAATTTTAATAGGTAAAATGATAGAGATACCTCGAATTGGGGCCTTGGGCGTGTAAAGAGGTAGTAAGTTACAAGGGCAGATGACCATGTCATGTCTAACATACTGGTTTATGGCACACTTGGTTATGCAAATTAAAATAAGCAATTCAACAACACGTAAATAATTAGTGAATATATATATATATATATAGTTGTATTTTATTCAATAACAATAATTAAATGTTGCAAGAGTAGCCAAATTTGATAGATTTTGCGATGATTATTCCCCGAATAAAGATGTTGTTGCGCAGAACTTTTGTAATCTCCTACTGTTGAAAACACTGCGTTAATTAGGACACAAGAAAAAGATGAGAACCAACCAACCGCCCATCACACGGGAATTTCGAAGATGTGACACGGAAGGGAACACTTTTAATCCTGTATGGATAAAAAGTTTCAGATGACGGCCATCTGACTTGTGCTGCAATTAGGAAAAGTAAACTACTCCTCCATTTAATTAACCTCATCCCCCCAACGAGAATAATTAATTAGGTTTCCGTTAATTTGAGGATAAGGATATAACCCATCATCCCCCCCCCCCCCCTCCTTTTTTTTTTTTCTCTTTCAATTTTCAGCATTAAAAAATTGCAACAATCTTTCTCAAAGCTATTCATCGTTTGACAAATTCTCCCAATTTTAGCCCATCATCATCATCATCCCATTTCTTAATTAATTAACTTCCAATTATATCCAACAAAGAGTAAAAAAAAAAACAAGAGAATTAACAGCCCAATTAACTGTCGTAGTTCTTTATTAATTTTCGATTCGATTTACAAATGTATGCTAGCTGGTATCATTCATTTTATTTAGAAAAAAAAAACATACTAATCTATGGAAAAAAGCAAACTAATATTATCATTATTATTATGAATTTATATTATTATTGTGCTTGTTGTTGTCATAGTAATTTCCTGGAAGCAAATGGCCTTTGTATTTTCAGGGAAGCTCCAAAAACGGACAACCCCCTATTATGTAATTTTGCCCGAGATCGGCTATTATGTGATAAAAGAGAGAATATATATGAGCATCGGAGGCGTTACTAAGCTAGCTCTGTATTGGCCTCAACAGCACAACAACAGAACAGTAGCCCCTCAACTTTAAAAATCGTTTCAGTTTAGCCCCCAAGTTCCGTTCCTTTTGCGAAATCAATGTTCCCCATCATTAATATCGATTGCTTTTGTTATTGCTTGCATTGAAAGGAGACAAATGAGCTTAGAGAAAGATGATGATGAGTCACGCTCTAGGGCTCTTGATTTCCGTCACAAATCCATTGGGCCACGAAGCTGATCAACCCCATCCAATCTAATTCCCAATTGCCAAGCAAGTCAAGATTTGATAAACATGATGAAAGATTCTTAATCATGAGCTAGCACCTAATCTGATCGCTCGATGGATCATGATTCTAAAGTAATGCATATATATACACATATGTAGCCAGGGTCAAAGAAGGGGGAAGGGGGAGGGCGAGCGGGAGGACACCAAGATTATCCCCTTAAATTAAAAGTTTAAGCTACAAAATTTGAAAGCTAATCACTTTGTGCAACACAAGATCCTACGGATAATTTGCCTTTTTTTTTTTTTTTTAACTTTGTTTTATACCCAAAGCCCATGCTCGAGTCGAAGTTGTCTTCTTCGAATAAAGCCATTTCCTATTTGGTTGTTAGTGGAGGATGAGACAGAGATTGGGTTGGTATATTAGCCATAACAAAGACAGCAACATGACGAAACTTCCCTGATAAACCACGATTAGGGCCTCTAATTACGACAAACTACCCTAAGCCACACCCGAGTTTATCACACAGGGCGCCATATGGTTCCTCAAAAAATACAAATAATTAAAGACTATTGGTTTTAGTTTTCTCAGACACGCTTCTTCACTTTCCCATAGAATCAATTCTATAGAGGAATAATACTCCAATACATCCACGGTGAAACTTTGTAAAATTACACGAGTGATTTAGTATAGGATCATGAAGGGGGTGGTGTTGTTTGCCGTCTCCTATGGGTTTTCATATGCAGGTTCTAACTCTTCGAACTTAGAGCTTTTGGCTATCTCTTGTGAGTTCTCAAAAAAGCTCGAACAATGAGTTGCATTCCATCATCTAGAATCTAACTCTCAAGTTTTAGTACTATAGCTCAATAGTTTAAATTTTTTTTTTCCTTTTTTTTTTATTTATTTTGAAGCCATTGACGACGAGGCTTATTGCTTAGAGAGTTTTTTCTCCTCTTGCCAATATTCTTTTGCCTGTCACAAGGTGAATGGGATCGCCTAGGAGAACTCCATGAGGAGGCTATGTCTTCTTGACTTTGTAATGCTCTTCTTATCAATCAATAGATTGGCCTTGGTCTTTTTGAACAAAAAAAGTTGAGTCACCACCATTTCTTTTTTTCTTTTTAATTTTTTTAGCATTTTGATTCTTAGGAAAAAGATTATAGTTCCAAAGTTTAAGAAGTAATAACTTCTTCATTTATAGGATGTAAAACATATGTTGTACGCTTTTTCCTCTTCTTGATTGTTTTTTTTTTTTTATACATAGAACCATTACAAGTACAAAGTATGAGAATCTACCCTAAGAAACTTATGGGGTGAAGTATCTACCACGCAAAACCTGAAAGACTTGAGCTGCAGTTAGACCAATTCCTGGGTCCCCTGGTTTTTGTGAGTGCTGGCCAATCGAATCCCTGTTGTGGCTGGGGGTGTCCGAGCTGGCAACCGAAGACCTCTTCTTTGCTGTTAGACAAGAAAAAGATTGTAAAAAGTTGCACCTCCTTGTTTATCTTAAGCCGATTCTCATAAAAACAAAAATAAAAGAAAATATATCATAACATACAAAAAAAGTATATTTCACCATCTCACTAGTTTAAAAACCTGCATGTGATGTAGTGATTGGAGATATTAATTGCGAAAATGGCTTAACACCTTTTTTAAGTATTCTAAATAATTACATGTATGAAGTTTAAAATCTACTATAGGAAAGTTTGAGATGAAGCATCTGTCATGTAAAAAAAAATGGAGAATTCAATTTTTTAATTTGATCACTTTTGAAATGTCTAGGTTTTTGTTGAGAGTACGACATCATTTGAACCCAACCACAGTTATAGATTTTCCCCGTAGTTTACTAGTTGAGCTGGCTTGCAGAACCCTCAACACTTATTGCAAATTAAGGATGTAAATTGGGGATGCATACATATTTTATTTTGGAAGGAAAATTTTATTGGCCTTATCTATAATTCCTCTTAATTATTTCTTTCTCTATCTTCTGAAGTGATTTTCTTATGAAGTAGGAGATGCTAGTATTTTTCTTTTTCCTTCTTTCCCCTTATGCTTATGTTTGTTGATAATATAAGACAAATTCATTTTAACTTAAATCAACTGACTTGTTTTTACTTTTACATTTTTTTTGTCTGAAACCAACTTTATTTTAAAGTTAATATTATGTAGATATAATAATTCATTTGAAAGTAAATTTTTATAATGTTATTAAATTTTAATGAATGTTTCTTTTTTAATGTCTAAAACTAGAAAATTTTATAAAAAATTAGTAAGATTATAAAAATTATATTTTCAATTCATTGTTGCACATATATAATATTAATTTTTAATTAAAATTAATTTCAGATAAATAAATATAAAAATAAAAATAAATCATTTAAAATTTAATTGACTTAAATTAAATCTAACGGTGAGATAATATTGAGTAATCATACTTTAGCAATGGTCATACTTGGAATTTCGAATGTGACCTCCAAGATGCCGACATAGGTGGGTGTGCCTTGGCGATGCTTCCGCATGGGAATCATAAAGCAGAACAGGGCTCGCAGCCCAATGAGTTGTTCACGGATGGACTCAAACACAAAGACTTATACACGTATGCGCAATAGGATGTTAATTACTACTTTCTTAGAATATGCGATGTGACCGACACGAATAGGACTAAGTGTACTGGGAACCTTCCAACTTCTCTAACTGATATAAGTTAGTCCCTTAACTCAAACTAGGTATATTTAAGTCCTCTGATTTTGGGAATTGGCATGGGTTAGGCAAGCGCGTTGTGGGAACAATTTAAAACAATGTCTTTTTTTGTTCATGTTTCGATAATTATAATTCATTTTAGATTGATCTAGTTCATGATTAGGTAAAATTTATTTAAGTATATGTTATTTCTATTACTATTAAATAATCTCTCTTTAAAACATTAATCAAACCTAGCTTGTGGTATACTTGGTAGAGATTTTAAAGATGTAATTAAAAGTGCTTATTTTTATTCATATGGATTTTCCAAAATTGTATACAAATCAAAACTTGAAATCATTAACCTTGAAAAGCAGTTTTAGGATTTTTTTTTTACGAGTTCTTTTGTCTTCTTTATTGTTTTTAATATTTTTAATTCGGGAAACAAAAACATAGAACAAAAAAAAATATTAAAGTTTAAAAGGAATAATTTCTTACAATATATTATACTTATTTACATTTAATGTTACATCACGTACACATAATTTTTCTTAAAGTGAAAAAAAAAATAAAATTTCAAGATAACTTTTAACTATAATATAAGTGCTTTTTGAGATTCCTGTAGTGTTAAGTTGATTTCAATTTGGGAAAAATTAGTAATGTATATGTATTCATGTGTTTGAGTCTGAGTATTCATGTGTATATTGTACAAAAGTAAATTTTAACTGTTTCTAATAGTTTTTTATGAATGAACCAATTTTAAGATGTATAATGTCTTTATTCCATATTTTTTATTTTTGGTTTTACCATGTGGTGTTCCAATGTAATGGCCAAATTATCCTTACTTTACATTGCATTATCATATGCAATTCATATACATGTGTGTGTGTGTGTGTGTGTGTGTGTGTAAGTTTCAAGTTCTCTTCTCTTAATTATAAAAAAGATAATTTCATTGCCTATGCTATGGAAAGGGATCATCTAATAATAAATGTCTCTCAAACTAAATGACTATGTTGGGAAATCATTTTTTAGTTTTTTTTTTTCAAGTTACATTAATTTATTTCAAAACTTATAATTCTTCAATATACAATTAGCCTTTAAAATTTTGAAAAATATTACCAATAATATAATAATCACTAAAAAAAACTTTAAACAATAAGTATTACAATAACAACAGAATGAGTATCAAACAAATTAACCAATTATGTTTAGAAATCAGTTGATTTAATTATTTAAATTAACAAATTTATAATGATAATAATTTTTCTTAATTTATAAATTTTTAGTTGCAATAAATCCTTAAGTGTTTCTATAAAATATTATAAATTATATACTTCCTATCCCAAATTCATTGCACCATTCACTTTTTAGCAATTAAATTATTAGTATTTTTTATTTTCAAAATTTTAGTACATAAATGAAAATTTTTTATATATGAATAATAAATCAAGACATATAGTTTCTAAATATATATATATATATATTAATTTTTTATAACAAACAATAATATGAATAAATTCAAGTCAAACTGTTCAAAAGAGTAAAATAGAATAAAGATTGTGAGATAGATGGAGTAATACTTACACAAATAACAAGTACACATGAAACTAAATAAATTTAACCTATTCATGGACTAAAGTAATTGAAAATGAACTACAGTTTCCAACATTTGGAGGAAACAATAAATAAGAATAATGTTTGAATGCATTGGAGCAACTTGTACCATTTCTCAAAGTTTTAGGACTTGAATATACCGAGTTAGAATTGATGGACTAGTTCATGTGAGTTGGTTATTAAGCTACAGCATTGCTGGTGCTTTCGGCCAAACGCCAAAAGAATAAGATGATAAGATGAGACAAGATAGGAGGCAGAAAAAAAATATAGAATTTTTAAAGATTTCAGATGTATATGTGACATAAAGTCTCTTTTCTGACAAATGCATGTCAGCAAGATGGGAGGAAATCAATTTTAAAATGTTTGTGCTTTTTGTAAAGAAAGTAGAAAGATCGATGCACCGTTGGAATAAGGCTTTTCTTTAGCGTGGAGGTCAAAAAGTGTTTCTTTTGGACATGTACTAATTAGTGGTGTATGCCCAAACTCATCTTGATCCATTAGTTGTTCGATTTTATTCTTATTTAGGGCAATTTGTTTTAATTTAAGTTAATTTAATTTAAAATAATTTATTTTTATATTTATATTTTTTTTACTTAAAATCAAATTTATTTGAAAGGTAATAATATTTAGGTGAAATAATTCATTGATTGTAAAATTTTTATAATACTTTTAATTTTTTATGAATTTTTTTAAACATTAAAAGAGAAAGTTTCATAGAAATATAATAATATGATAAAAATTTTATTTCAAATGGATTATTACACCTATATAATATTAACTTTTAAATGAAATTGGTTTTAGATGAAAAAGATTTAAAAATAAAAATAAGTCATTTTAGATTAAGTTGACTTAAATTAAAACGAATTGGGTATTAGATTGTAAAGGCCTAGTGCTTCCCTTGGTTGTAAACCTGGGTGGGTTTAAGTCTTAAGTAAAATTCAAAAATGGATCTTTAATAGAGAAATATACAAAAAGCCTTAATCACCTTTCTTTGTAGTCACACAAAACCATCATTCCTTTGCTTCCCGCTTGCACAATTGAAAAAAATTAGAACCAAGTTTTTTTTTTTTCCAGGTCATGGCCACACAAATAAAGATAAGTTAGTTTGGAATTATTGATAATACTTTAAAGATTTTTTTTTTTTTTTTGCTCAAAGAACAAAGAATTTTAATAGAATCAATCAAGGAGGATGAAGCATTGCATCATGCTTAAGCAACTCTAGGAAAGGAGATGAGGGAGTAGAAGTTCACTCGAGAAATCTCATCGCCCTTTTACACCAAGATGCAATAGCATCAGCATACATGTTTGCTTTCCTAGAGATGAAAGAAACACTAAAAAATCAAAACTTGGCTCTAAGATATTGAATATCATTGGATAATAGGCTTGACAGGCCAAGGCACGACACTCCCTAAGATGGCACCAACAGGTTGCTTTGAATTTTTTTCCAATTCAACATCATGCAATTTCCTTTTCAAAGCATGTCTCAAACCTTCCCTCATGGCTTCAGCTTCTGCCATTAAAGGTTTAGTAGTACTTAGACACCTTCCTCTCATAAGTAATAAGTAGCCAACTTCAGATTGCATTTTTTCTCCAACTTTTGCATTTCCTGATTTTAATTCACAAGTTCCATCTAAATTGATCTTGATTCTACCTTTATTAGGGGGTCATCACTAATGATCCTACAAAACACTAGCAGCCCTGTGAACTGGCTTAACTTGCAAATTAGACCAAAATTCACTCACTGCCTTTTGACTCTTGATAATAAAAAACAATGGGTGCAAAAGTTTTTTTTTCTGGAAAACTACTTCATTTTGGGCAAGCCACACAAACCAACAGGTGTAAGCAAGGACAGAACCCAACATCTGACAATTACTCCTTTTACTGACTTGAATGAGAAAAACATACAACCATGCACGAAAGGTAGTCAACTTGGCTTTATCAATCTGATAGTCAAGCAAGCTAAACCAAATTGCCCTTGTCCAATCACTCCTAAAATAGCATGTTCTACTGTTTCCATGAAAGAACAAAAGGGACAATGCAGATCAACTTTCAGTTTTTTCTTAGCTAGATTTACTCTTGTTGTTAGACAATTATGGTAAGTTCTCCACAAAAAGGTCTTCATTTTTTTAGTGCATTTAATCTACCATAAAATCTTCCATAACTGAGGGTTGACCTAATAAGAAGGCAAAGCTTTGTCTAGAGGATAAGAACCTTGGATATGGAATTTATATATTAATCAAATTGTTAACTCTCCTAAATTTTTAAAAAAATCGATTAAGAAAGTAAATTCTAATAATATTATGATCCATTTAAATTTGCAAAAGGAAAATTAGTTAGACATGATAAAAGTAAATAATAGGTGTTAGCCCAAATGCAACCAATAGGGGGTGAATTGGTTGAAATCCAAAAATTACAGAAAATGAGTTTTTAATCTCTTAAACCAAAATGCAACTTAGGGAGCTCAAATAAACTTATTCTAACCAGAAAATAACTACCACAACGATCCAAAAGTTTGCTTTGAAAGCTTGCTTTAAAGTGTTTTTTAAAACAAATAACTTCAACTGATGAATGAAGACAAATCATCAAGTAATAATCAAGCAAGTAGAAGGAGAAAAGCTTGTGCACAATGATTTTTATAGAGGTTCGGTCTTTCCTCTTGAGAGTCTACTCCTCTCCTTAAATTCACCACATGAGAGTTTTCTTATTCACTATGAATCATAAGAGTACACACTCATTTGATAGTTCTCTCTACCACAACCACTCTACCACAACCACTCACTAGTTTTTCTAGAGATTAATTAGAAACCTCACCAACACCCTTTCTCTCACTAGTTTTTCTAAAGGCTAACTAGAAACCTCATGAACTCAATTTCACCAAATGGTGTTTACAAGGTCATAAGGTGGTAAGAACAATAGAAGCACTCAAAGCTAAATAAGCAAGTGATAGCTCAATTTCTTGAGATTTCTCAAACTCAAGCTCTTTGAAGATGAAATCTCTTTTCTAGTTGCCAAGAGTTTTTTCCAATGTATTTATTCATGTTTTTATACTCATTTGGGAGCCAAAGAGACGTTGAAATCCTACTGGAGTCGTCTAGAAAAGCTCCTGAAAAATTGGTGACCATTACTTTGTTTTTTATGCAAGAAAAGGCTCTAGATTTCGTGTTAAGTTTCGAGTTTAACACATTAAACTTAATTTCATCCTCTAACGATTAAAAATAGCTAGAGGCAAGTCATTAAATACTCTGCAGGACTGCCTAGGTGGTGTTCTATGATTCGTCCAAGTCATATTTCAAATTTGGGTTGAAATAGCATCAGTCGAAGATTTTAGACGAAAGTTTTCAAGCTTGTGATTAACATATTAAACTCAGAGTTTAACGCATTACCTGATATCTCAAAAATGGACAGCAGCTCCAGACTTCAAATTAAAGCCTTTTAATGCATTAAAACATAAACCTAGGAGCTGGGAAGACTAGGATGACAAAAAAACTTGTTAAACTGTTTCTTTAATGGATTAAACACAAAACAACTTTGAAAAACTTATAATTTGGAAATCAAACTTGATTCAAATACCAACATATTTTGATAACCTACTAACTTCTCTTCAAAAACAAGTTTCTTCAATAAACTTAAAACATATTTTTTAAAAATAATACTTGAAATACTTTAAAACCAAGCACAACTTTAACAAATATATTTTGGCATAATAAAATGAGATTAAGCACACTAAAACAATATACTTGTCATCATCAAAATTAAATATTTGCTTGGAACAAATCCAACAATCTCCCATTTTTTATGATGACAAAACAACCTTTTAAAAAACACATATAACATCCAAACAACAATGATTCATCTTTCAAAAAATACATATAACATCTAAACACTAAACATAAACAATTCTTCCCCTCCATTAAATATTCTTCAATTTTATCTCTCCCCCTTTTTGTCATCATAAAAAAGATATATATATCATCAAAACAAATCATGAAAATTTCTTAATATCACAACATACAACAAGCTCCTCCTTAATTAAGACACATAAATTCTAAGGTACTTTTACAAGAAAACATGCTCCTCATTAGTCCAAGTATGTGAAAAATTTCTCCTCATTTCTAAATCAACAAAATAACCGAATATCAACTAATAGGTTAGCAACATAATTAACAAAATATCATATTATCAAACTATTGGAACAAATCCACAATGATCATGGTAATATAAAACATACCACAAATCTTTCAAGAATTATGAATAACTCATACATACTTATTAAGCAACATACCACAGCCAAATAGCTTAATGCACCTATAATTACCATTAACCAATAAAAAATCAACAATATTACCACATTAGAGCTTTAATCTTAAGCATTTGTCATTGTGCTCCATGTCCCAATTCCCTTGTGCTTGGAGCTTCATATAGAATCATTCTTTGATTACTTCATGCATTAGCACCTTACATGAGATTTCAAGCTTTGATTTTTGGTACCCAAATTTCTTTGGATCCTTTAGGGTTAACCCCAATAATTTTAGTTCCTCTAAGAACCTATATTAAATTGTAGCAAAAAAGAACTTTTCCTCTTTTGAACATGCATCCATATGAATAATGACCTTTTCTACCACAAGCATAACATGTTATAAGTGAACTAGATGAGGATGTAAATGTATCAACAAATCTATTCTTAAATTTTCTTTCCTTAATCAAGGGATTAAAACCTATACCGGCCTTGTCATAAACACCCTTTTGTGCTCCAAGTAACACATCAAGTTTTTCTTTTCACTTGGCAAATCTAGACAAAGATTGTGTGAGATTAAAGTTCTCATTTTTTAGCTATTCTCTTTCTTTAGTCAAGGATGCATTTTTCAATGTACCTACTTATTTAACAAATTTTTAAGAATCCTTGTAAAGAGCATTGAAAGCATTTTGCAATTCTGAGTATTCACTACCTATAGATATGTATGAGCTAGAAGATTCACTTGAATAACTTCTAACCTCATCTTCTTCTTTTGCCATAAGACATAGATTGGAGTAGCTTTGATTTATTGATAAGGCTTCATCTTCATCTATCATTAGGCACAAGTTAACATCCTCACTTGAATCACTTAAAGTTGAACTTTTACTTGAGGATTGATCGCTATCACTTTATGTTCTCATCGCCTTTCCATTTTTCTTCTTACTTCTTTTCTTTTGCTTCTTGTATTTCTTTTTCTTGTTCCATGGACAGTAAAATTGTAGATGTCGGGCTTCTTTCAATTGTAGCAAATGATATCATTATTATTCTTCTTCTTTTTCTCATCTTTTTCTCTCTTGAATTTCTTGTTTCTTGATTTCTTAAACATCTTGCTAAATTTTTTTACTAAGAAAGCCTCATCAATCTCTCCATCTTCACTTGTTGATGTATAGTCTTCTTGAGTCTTCAAAGTCATTAACTTATTCTTCTTGATGAATCTTTCCTCAACTTGTTCATCCATCTCATAAGTCAACAACTTTCCAAAGAGCTCATCCACATACATGATTTTGATGCTTCCTCCTTCATTGATTACGATCTTGATGTCTTTCACCAAATCGAATACATCCGAGATTAGTGTACAATAAATAATATTAATTACCCTTGCATTCATAGTACAAATAAGATCATCCTCTGGTTTATATTCTATTCGATCTTTTGGCACTTGGTTTCCATCAACCATTTTTGTAGGAATCCTAAGACCATCCTTAATGATCATCTAAAGAAAATGATAAATAGCTTAAAAATCGCTAGATTTTAATAAAACACAGCCACTAGCTCTGATACCAATTGTTAGCCCAAATGCAACCAATAGGGGGTGAACTGATTGAATTCCAAAAATTACCAAAAATGAGTTTTTAATCTCTTAAACCAAAATGTAATTTAGGGAGCTCAAATAAACTTATTCTAACTAGAAAATGACTACCATAATGATCAAAAAATTTTCTTTGAAAACTTGCTTTAAAGTGTTTTTGAAAACAAACAACTTCAACGAATGAATGAAGACAAATCACCAAGCAATAATCAAGCAAATAGAATGAGAGAAACTTGCACATAAGGATTTTTATAAAGGTTCGGTCTCTCATCTTGAAAGCCTACTCCTCTCCTCAAGTTCACCAGTTAAGAGTTTTCTTCTCCACTATGATTCACAAAAGTACACACTCCTTTGGTAGTTCTCTCTACAACAACCGCTCACTAGTTTTCCTATAGGCTAACTAGAAACCTCACCAATACTCTTTCCCTCACTACTTTTCTTAGAGGCTAACTAGAAATCTCACTAACTTAATTTTACCAAATGGTGTTTACAAGGTTACAAGGTGGTAAGAACAATAGAAGCACTTAAAGCTAGATAAGCAAATGATAGCTCAATCTTTTGACATTTCTCGAACTCAAGCTCTTTGAAGATGAAATCTCTTTTCTAGTTGCCAAGAGTTCTTTTCAAAGTGTTTCTCTATATTTTTATACTTATTTGTAAGCCAAAGAGATATTGAAATCCTGCTTGAGTCATCTAGAAAAGCTCCCAAAAAACTAGTGATCATTGCTCTGTTTTTTTATGCAAGAAAAGACTCTAGATTTTGTGTTAACTTTTGAGTTTAACACATTAACTCGATTTCATCCTCCAACGGTAAAAATTAGCTAGAGACAAGTCATTAAATGCTCTGCAAGACTGTTCAGGTGACGTTCTATGATTCGTCCAAGTCATATTTCAAGTTTGGGTTAAAATCGTGTCAGTCAAAGATTTTAGGCGGAAATCTTCAGGCTTACAATTAACAGGTTAAACTCAGAGTTTAACCCAATACCTGATATCACAAAAATAAACAGCAGCTCTAGACTTCAAATTAAAGCTTTTTAATGCATTAAAACATAAACCTGGGAGTTGGGAAGACTTGGGTGATAAAAAAAACCTGTTAAACTGTTTCTTTAATGGATTAAACACAAAAGAACTATGAAAAACTTGTCATTTGGAAATCAAACTTGATTCAAACACCAACATGTTTTGATGATCTACTAACTTCTCTTCAAAAACAAGTTTCCTCAATGAACTTAAAACATATTTTTTTGAAATAATACTTGAAATACTTGAAAAAAAACTTTAATAAATCTATTTTGGCCTAATAAAATGAGTTTAAGCACACTAAAACAATACACTTGTCGTCATCAAAATTAAATATTTGCTTGAAACAAATCCAACAATAGGTATAAAGATAAAATAAACATAGATTGAAATAAAAAAGTAAGAACAAAAAAAAAGCACTTTGAACAGAGCTTCAGGATTGAAAGATAAGAACAATATCAAAGAAAGAATACTATCTTTAAAACAATAATTCTAAATTTATCTAAGAACTAGCTTAATTTTTTCCTCCACAAGCTGCCTATTTATAGAGCCTTGGGATAGGTGAAATAGTAAAGGGTAGTAGGAATAGTAGAGGGTAGGTGAATACAAATTAACAAAGGCGGCTCAAACTTCTTCTAATTTTTTGACCACAATAACATCAATTCAACTCTTCTTCAAAGCATAAAATTTGTAGATCTTTTTTCAGCTTTGAAACAATAGCTTGATCATTAAATATTAATGTCTGTAGCTCAAGTTATGATTTTTATACCAAAATGTTATTCAGTGCACAACAGAACATATGGTTTCACTTATAACTAGATTTCAAAAATGAAAACGATCAAACTAGTTCTCGACATATGATGTAAAGTTGAAGATTTATGTGTTAGCCTTCATATGGCTTTAGAATCGCTAAATTCTAATATCCACAGCTTCAGATATAATTTTTCTCATGAAGGATTACCAAACATGCAAATGCCAGAAATAATTCTATTTGCAAACCAAATTTGGCCTCATCTATCTCTCAATTAGGTTGGACAATGAATTCAATATTATAGATGATTGAAGCCCCAATCATTGGTCCAAGAATTATGAGATATCGTGATTTTATCTACATACATATAAAGTAGTTATTTAGCATATTTTTTAAATATAGATGAATAGCAACCCGCATATGAATCATAGCCTCCACATAAACAGTAAAACATGGCGAACAGTAAGCCCATGTATAAACAGTAAATATGGTTGAATAATAACCTAGTGAAATAACTGACCATATTAGAGAAATTAATCAAACTTAAAGTATACACTAATGATTTAAACTCTTAATAACTATACACTTATGAGTATTCATCACACCCGCCAACCAGGTTCTTGCTAATCCCTAGCAAGTAAAGCAATGTTTGAAATGAATACTTAAGTTTCATCCAATATTTTTCATAATCAATCTCTATACCATAGATAAAAAAACCATTGAAGTAATGAGCATCAAAATTTTAGTACTAAAAAAAATCATAATAATTTATGCACTTCTCAACCACTTGAACAAAGGAAAAGTATGAAAAATTATGAATTGTTGAGTGCAGTAGGTGTGTAATTTTACTATTAGTAATGTCTGGAAGATTTTAGTAAATTATATCAACATTTGCGACTTATCAGAACAAATATAATTTAAAACCATCACCCTGGTGGCTTTCATATTATTACATTACAAGAATTTTTTTTTTTTTGAACTTTGACTCGAGCTTTATTTGGAGAACCTTAGTAATAGGTAGCTTTTCAAAGAGCGAACATCACTTGTTGTTGTTTTTTTTTTCTTTTTATTTTATTTTCTTTGTTTTTTTCAACACTTCTTGGTGTTGTTTTTTTTTTTTTTTCAAATTAAGCCAAGATATAGTTCATTAAAAGTCCCAACAGCCACAAAATTGGAGTATTTTTTTAAATCTAAAAGACAATCAAAATTTTTAGCATATGTAATTATAGCAACAATTCATAACTTAAAAATCTTAATCTCTTATCAAAGTGAACAAAATTTGACTAAACCATTATGTCAAATAAAAGTTCAAGTGCATAAGATTTAATGTAGCTAATCACCTCAATAATTACATCACTAAGCATAGAAATTTTCAAGATAGAAAATATAGATTACTTGTGAGTGTGTCATCTTGTACGGGTTCGAAAACCAACTAAAAAAAATATGACCAGCATACCTACTAGGAAGCATCTCAAGAGTAAAATTTTTTTTACTACGTGATCCTAAACTAAAATCTTTGTATAAAGGTTTTAATATCAACATGAGAAAAACTACCCTAAAAAAAATTCATATGTCAACTATCCCCCCCATAACCAAATTGGTTATTGAAAATGAAAATTCTGAAATAACGTAAACCAAAATAAATGCAATAACAAATTTTGGGCAAATGTGTGAAGTTTTGGGCTAATTTGATAAATCCTGAAAGTTTTGGGCTCAATCGATAAATTAGAGAAGTATTTGGTGAAATTAAAAATTCGTATAGGAGTGGGCAGAATAATCAACTCAAGAGTTTTCCTAGACCTAGACAAGCATTCTAGCCAAATTATATCCTAACCTCTTCAAATTTCAGTTGCAATGAACCTTTAGCTGGTGTTCAGTCACAATTATGTGGCTCATGGATAGAAAGCGACTAACAAGTGACTGTGCTTTGCACAAGTCAGTCGCCATTAAATCAGTTGCTAGTCAGCCACTAATTATTAAAACAATCATACAAGCAACAACAATATCCGAAATTAAAAAAAAATCAACTAAACTAAGCAAGTATAAAGGGCATAACAATACGCAATGAATATCAATGTGGACTAGATGAAGTAATTGTAAATGAAATAATAATATTAGTTAAAAGAACAACAATCTCAATTAAATGAATAAAGTTTTGAATTACAGGATCTGAAATAAACTTAAGGAAGCAATTGTAAGGTGAACAAGAATTTTGATGAAAGAGACAAAAATTAAAGAAAATAATAACAATTTCAATTAAGGAAACATTAACCTAAATAAAAGGAACACCAACCTAGATTAGAGGAATAACAATGATAGTATTTTATTTACTCTCATAGACTTGTAAATATCATAAAAGAATAGAGTCTTCTACTTACTCTCATAGACTTGTAAAGTTACTTTTTCGTGAAATTATATATAAAGTCTTCTAAAATGTAATTATCTCAATCAATTTTGAAGCGCGTCCATTTAAGTTGTATTTCATGTTTCAAAAAGGGGTGTTTAAGTCGACGTGTCAATGAAATTGAGGCTATGAACTTGTACCCAATCAATATAATAAGGACAAATTACCAATTATCAAGGGAGTAAATTTCCAATCGACTCTCAATTTGCTTCCGCCAAATTACCATCCCCAGAACTTTCAACCGGCACACTTCAATCCCTAACTGTCAACATCAAGATTCAAGACATTTTGGTCTTTTGACACAATACCTCATGTGAGACATTTTCCACCAGTTATATCACATAATTATTGTCTAATTGCACAATTTCAAATTTCAGACCTACAATCGCACAAATCCACATCTTTAGGACTCAAATTGCAACTAAATATAGTCATCTAAGTTTTAGATTTCAATCATTTGCTTCCAAGACTTTGGCTACCACCACCCAAGCCCTCGGGCTTCGCCCCTCCGCCAAGTACACGATTGATATACATAGCGCCCGCGTCCTCGTGGTTGGTGTGGAGATCACCCCCGTCACCTTCCGTGGGCCCATCTGAAATGCATCTCGACTTCCTTGTCGGCCAGGCCCTCTTCGTTGATGGAGCCGCTGTGCTCATTGTTGGTGCTGACCATGACACCAGTATTGAACATCCCCTATTACAACTGGTCTGGGTGGCGCAAACGATAGTCCCCGAGTTCGAAGGCTCGATTGACGTGCGCTTGCACAAAATGGGGGTTGGGGGGTTCCATCACGATCAGTGTGAAGGCCTTCGTATTGAGGCGAGATTGTTTAGAGGCATGGGGGATTGCAGGGGTTTCTTCCTGGATGAAAAAGGTTCGTGGGTTAGATCCGGGTTGTGATCGAATCTCTCATTCTCCTCTTTGATTCACACTGGTGGTGGCGAGATCGAGAGCGGCGGATGGTGGGCTTTGTGCAAATATGGCAGTGATCCGGTGGGGCCCTTCTCCAGTTCGATTGAATCAGCAATGTGCTAGATGGCTCTGTTCTCTATATGGCAAAGAGGTGGCGGAAGCGGTGGCTTAAGTGGAAGAGAAAAAGATCATGGTGTAAAAGATAAAAACTAGAAACTTCAGTGGCTAGTATGCAATTTTCTCCCTTTTAAGTAGACTGGAGTTAGGTAATGTGTCATCGCATTAAGTCGTGACCGAGTTACGTAAAGAGTCCCGGTTGGCAGTTTAGGGGGCAAAGTCTGAGTCAACATCGGTTGGGGAGTAATGGGCAATTAGGCCATTTGCTTCTAGAAAACCCAGGAAAATAAATGGGCCTAGTTGTGGCTATGGTTGTACAACACCTGCATAGATCGGCGGCTCTTGGGTAGCAGGGGGAAAGTGTGGATTTGATTCGACGAGTTTTGGTCCAAGCCGCAACGGTTGACAAGGCAAAGGGGCATTAATGATCTGAAACAACACGAAGTAGCCAATCGAATACGGTCGTAGTGATCCAAACAAAGTAGCTACCAACAGAGCAGCCTGTGCTCGAAAGCAAAAGGCCTAATTGTATTTGTATGCGTCAACTGGGAATGACGGAACAAGGAAGGCGCAGCCTCTGGGATGATGGCACGAAGGAAAGGCCCCAGTCGGGGGGTAGAAACGTGTTCCTTTTTCATGTGAAAACAGCTAAAATCGTGATCTGCACCTAAAAGACGCAAACTATACACTAGTATTTGTGTGAGTTGGCGTCAAAAGTTAGAAGCTTTAAGTAGGTTTATCCAAACGTGCAAAGGAAGAAGGAGAGAAAATCAAAATATTGTTGAGTCAGAGTCGAACAACACAAAGCGATAGAGTTACTGGTGGAGAATTACCAGAAAGCAGCGTGTGGGGCTTGCCATTTGCGTGGCGGGACATGGTGTGTGATGCTTGGCAAGACATGTGCTGCTGCCTCAGACTCGACACAACACAACACAAGTATATGTTGTTGAGTCGCGACATAGGAGACAAGGAAATTCCTCGCCATTACAACCCCACCCCACTTGTCATGACTTAGAATTTGTTCCCCGCCAGGAGCTCTCCTGTCACTGGAATAGGGTAACCCATCAACTTGCTTCCAGCTTTCCAATCATCAAATTCCCCTACAACGCCACCCAAATCACTGACATACATCTTCACTGCACCCATTTTGTACAGATTAAATCAGGACCTTTAATAATGGTAATTCAGTAACCGCACAGCCAAGCCGTCCTTCCAAATGTAGGACCACCTAAATTTTCAAGGCCCCACATCCCCAGTGAACGAACCATTATATTATTGATGCCCTTTGATAACTTAGTATACCCAGCACAAACTAGCAATCTACCTACATACCAAGACTTGAATATATATTCATTCTGAGGGTTCATGTCGTTGGTTGTTTGTGCTGATGTGTGGGTCGCTGTGCGCGCACGACAGAAATATCTTGTCTTGTTCCTAGACCCAGTCTACATTCAATCGCCCAAGTTACCTTGTTCCTCCGCGTCATCTCTCCTTTCCCTGTAACGTGCAGCGAGTTTAGTTGCAATAAGAAACCTCAGGATTTTAACATTGCCTTCTTGTTTTTTTTTTCTTTCCTCGTTCAAAAATACACAGCCGTTTCTTTCCAGCCTCTCTTCATATTTTACTATCGTACTGATACAACCATCCAACTTCATCGTCCTTGTGACTCTTCCCAAGTAATTTCAGAGCACTAAGCTAATTGAATCAACACTTTAAGAAAAGAGTAATAGGACACTTGAAGGATAACTCCTCTATAGATTCCATACAAAGGTACTGGGCAAATTCACGAATCAATCGCAGTTAAAAACAGAGTTCACAGCTTAAATGTAAGACAACACTAGGCATTACAGCTACAGATGCAGAGGCACACGCTCTGATAAGATTCTGGCATAAACCCTTGGCTCAGAATTTCATCCAGCATATCAGACCACCGGGAATCATGCAAAACTCATGATCAGAATCATCCGTCCTCTGACCCACTGCAATCCGATCAAGGAAATAAAATAATCCATGAGTACAAGAACATTAACCTGGTGAAACAAATAAACATCACAAACCTTTCTTCTCAATCATCCATGGGACTTTCAGCTCCACCATATGGGCTCTCCCTACGTGCAGGCAAAGAATTTTGTCTATGGTCTTCACCATTGTCAGGGCTACTTCTCTCTCTTCCAGATGGGCTGTGGTTTCGACCATGACCATTCTCAGGGCTTGCTCTTTCCCTATCATAAGGACTATGACTGCGGCTACGGCCACTATCAGGGTTGTGTTTCTCTCTCTTCTGAGGGCTATGGCTGGAACCATGTCCATTCTCAGTGTTAACCCTTTCCCTCCTCTCAGGACTTTGGCTAGTATCTCGCCCATAGTTGGGGCTTCCTCTGTCCTTCCTGTAGTTACTTGGGCTGCGGCCACGGCCATAATCAGGGCTTCCCCTTTCCCTCTTATAAGGGCTAGGGCTACGACCATGACCATAATCAGGGCTGCCCCTCTCTCTTTGATATGGGCTAGCAGATCGCCTTCTATCACGGCCTCTCTCTGGTGACCTATCCCGTCGTCTCTCCGGACTATATCCATTTCTCTGATCATCATCATCACGAACAGCAAATTCCACAGATATTGCACGGTCCATCAGCTTGCTGCATGTCAGAAATAGAACAACATATAAACCAAAATCACTTAATGACATTATATAGAACTTCCAGATTAACATCAAGAAGTATGCTGAGAATAGTGTGTTTTGGCAACCTCATCCACCATTTAAAGGAGGTAGGACATAAATAAACCCATTCACTGAAGCCATGACAAACAACACTTCTCTTCCATAGAAAAAGAGAAGCAAGGTATGATCAGAGAGAGAGAGAGAGAGAGAGAGGTTGGAGATTATAGAGATCTTACCTCATATTTGTTGCTTCCAGTGCTCTGGTTGCATCCTCCAGTGAATCATATTGAACAAATGCGAAATTCCTTCTGATCCTTACACTAATAATCTTTCCATACGATTCAAAGTGCCTCTCCAAATCTCTAGTACGCGTATGATAAGGGTCAAAATTAATGACAAACAAAGTCTTTGAAGGCCTGGTATTGGTTGATCTTTTTGGTCCCCCAGACCTTCTACTACCACGTTCCTGCTGCAATCCAGTGAAAAAATAGTCACTACAAACGCATATAGTGTAAGAGGAAAAGTGAATGACCACAACTGAGACACAAAAACAAACATTACCTTTGTCCATTCAACACGAAGCCTACGCCCCTTCCGTCCAAATTCTCTACGGTCAAGAGCTCGTATGGCATCTTCAGCATCTCTTTCATCTTCCATGTAGATGAATGCAAATCCTAGTTGACAACAGAACAAGTAAGTTAAGACTGTCATCCAGCCAAAGTTAAGGAATTAGGAACCCTCCCGCAAAAGGAATCTCCATTATGGGCTGGCATTTGTCTTCGTCGATCAACAAAAACACCTAAAACCCTAGCGCTGGGTTAAAAACCAAAATGAAAGTGACCCTATATTTGATAAACTAAGTGTCCAGTAAAGTAGTTAACAGACCTTGTGTGCAGATCTAAGTGATGTCAATGGACAAGAACCCAAAAGTGCATATGGTAGGTCAATGATTATAGATTGCCTTCTCCATTTTTTCGGCTGCCCCTGTGGCATGAATGGCCATGTTTCTACCTCGAAACATGTCTGATATGAAGGCTGGGCAAAATTCATGAGGAATGAAAGGCTACAGTGTCTGAGGAATATGAAGGATGATATTGCCATTGCGGATCCAAGGGACTCTTCTTGAAAGTAAGAAGGAGGAGCTCATCACACTCAGGAGACGTAATCCTGGAGAGACCCTCCTTTATATCCCAAGATAATCCTGCGTCAAAGAAAATATTGAGAATGGGGGCTTATGCTTTAAAATATAGCGTTTTTCTTTTCCGATAAATTATCGTGCAGCCCCATCAAACTCCACAAGGAATGGCTGTTGTCAGCTGCTAGATAGGAGGTATTTCTGCCGTTCAGCTGTCACAATAGAGCTTCCTAAACTGGAACTTCAAATTGCAGTGGACAGCATTTGCATGGCTGTTTGACTTCACCTTGTTGTGGAAATGTGCAGTGATTCTCTTAGGGTACAGATTTCACGTGCCACATAAGTGGCCATGTCAATTTAATTTCATATTCCACAGTATAACCAAATCAAAATCGTGAACAACCAAACAAAAAGGAAAAAAAATCTGAACTCTCTGAAGCCCTGGAAAACAAAGCTGGATCACTTTCCTTTCGAGCTAACATCAAGGAGCTCGTTGAAAGACAGCAAGGATAAGGTTTACGAAAATGAGCTGCACATATTTATTCAGTTCGACTATTATTGTTTTCTGAACAAAAATACTCATTTTTGGCAAGTCTTCGTTGAAAACATTAGGTAAAAAAGACTACACATGAGGAAACAACAAGATTGTTGCATCACAAACAAAGGAAAATGTGCAAGGTCAGAACTACAAAAACCCAGCTAGGTCTAGACATTCGACAGAAATCCAAGGGAGAAGAATCAGATAATTAGGCAAGAAAGAATAAAGGTGAGCTGAAAAAATACCAGATTTCATGTCCACTTTCTCAACACGTCCATATCTTCGAAACAGTCTTTCCACCTCAGATTGGCGTGCCTCATAATCAAAATTTCCACAAAATATAGCCCTCATTTCACCTGAAATATGGATGTGAGACTCTTTGAATACTTAGCATGCAGCGAAGAAAACAAGCAAAAAGTTATATATGAACATTAAAAATTATCAGCACAAAATATCAAGTGTTAATGCACCAACAAGCAAATTGTTCAAGAATCCTATCCTATTGAGACAGAGGTTAAAATCTATACTTCCTTTGTCCCAGACATTAATCAAATAATGACGAAACAGTTAAACTAGCAAAGCTCTGCAATAAAATAATGCTCCCACGTTTAAACAGAGACCACATCAAGATCCAACACTACTCCTTGGTAAGAGGAAATCAAATAATATCATAAAACAACTAAACAGCACTCCCGTAGGTATTGCTAGCCAAAGACTAAATTTTAGCACGACTTAACTAAAAGATCGCCCGCCAATTATGCATCAACAGCAAAACCCCATCTAACATAATAATTCTATAAGAACAGAAAGTAAATCTCATAAAACTTTAATCTAAACAAATTACGCAAATACATCAAGCAAAAGCTTCATGTTCTGCATGAATAGATCGACGAGACAAGCACAAATCAGATCTTATGCCAACCAAACAACGAAAGAATCGAATCCTTTCGAAGAAAAAATTGTCAAATTATAAGAGAAAGAAAATTCGAGAACAGATCTCGAAATTCAACATCGAGTCATCAGATTCACAAAACAACTATTCTCATTTCAGATAATTACCAAGAGAACAAATTCATTTGACTGAGAGAAGTTGGTTAGAGCGCAGTCGTCTCACCTTCGAAAGCAGCAAGCGATTTGATTCGAAATTGACCAAGCCTCGAAACCCTAGCACACGAGCCTTTCTGATATATTTTCCAAGCGGCCAGAAGCTCGTGACTCGTGACTCACTAAATAACAAGATAAACACGCTGAACTTCCTTGCGCAGTGGGCCCTCAAGTTTTGTATGAGTGCTCATTATTGTGGGCCCCAAAAATATTACTGAGTACACCGTAAATTTTGCAACAACCTATCAATTTGCCTCTGATGTTTCGTTTGTGAAAATCCACGGCCGAGTAAAAACTTTTGTGATTATTTCCTCTTTGGGCTAATTACAGTTTGCCCCTTTAGTTTTCACTGAAATTATGAATTGCCTCATATTATTTAAGAAACCTTCACTTTTACGCTTGATGTGCATTTTTTCTACAATTTGTAACATTAACTTTTTGAATTGTAATTTAAACTATACATGTCTCTTAATGAATTCAAATTTTTTAATAGTTTGATAGTTAGTTAATGGTTTGGATTCTCAAATTCTCATCTATATAAATGTTAAATAAACCTTTTTCCCCTCAGTTAAGGCATAAATTGTAGATTTTTTAATCAAAAGAGAAAATTGTAATTTTACCTAAACATAAGGGGTAAACTAAAATTACCTATAGGCTAAAGTGCACCACTGGTCCTCAAACTAAAGCACTCGGACGAGTTAGTCCCTCTACTCATGAACCCTCAAACTTACATAAATCGAGCTACTTAGTCTAAGCGGTGACAGGAAAATGAATGGTGTTAATGTTTTCAAATTTTAAATACACAAACTATCTCTAAGCTTTATTTCTCTCTTATTTTAAACTTAAAAGCTAAAAAATTTTCATCTCTTATTTCTTTTTTTTTTTTGTGTGTGCGTATTTAGGAGATCAATAGACATTTAAATATTGATCCCCCAATAATAATAATTAGACTTAGTTGTTAGGGCAATACTTTGTTTTTCATATAATTTGTATTTGTTCATTGGTAATTCAAGACAATTTAAGAGATTAATGGGAAATCTCAAGGGCAAAAGCTATAAGATATATGGTATTTTCCTATGAATTTGAATCATTTTTCTTGTTATAACTTGCAAATTATAAGTTACTATAGGTTGAAATCCAAATTTGATCCCAAACTTTAAAAATCGTCTTAAAGTGGTCCCTTGACTCTATAAATGTCTTTCAAAGTCCTCTAACTCAACTAGGATGATTGTTAGTTCAGATGTTATTTTGGATGGAATTTACCTATATGGCATTTGTTACCCTCATGATGGGTCCTAAACTGCCACGTAGATAACTATACTAGTAAAATAAAAAACTTCAAGTTAAAACTGACATAAAGAAATAATCATAAGAACTTAAAATATAAATTAACCCAAAATCAATTTGAAGCTTTTGAGTTTGGATGCATTCATTTTGGATCACAACGACGCTGCCTTCATCTCCCTTTCTTAATCTTCGATAGATGGCTATAGCCTAATGGCAGTAATGACTTGGGTCAATGGCAAAAACAGACTGCCAACTTAGGGAGAACAAATGTGGCAATGGTAGAATTTCGAGCTGCAAGATTAGGGAAAAACATTGAGGAAAACATGCAGGCCCTCCATCCTCCTTTGATAATGTGTCATTGGTGTCTAGTGACGCTTCAAATCGATGGGGCAGGGTGAGGTTGAGTGGTGGGAATGGTTTAGGACAATTGAGAGGTAGAGGCGGCGGATGGACCGTTAGTGGTTGGAGTTTGACAGAACGAGTATGGCCAAATATGTTGGTCTGGGCAGGGCTTATAATTTCACTCAAAACAATGGGTGAATCATAGCGGCAACAAACAGTGAAGATTAGAGGACAAGCTTATAATGACTATATTCTTAATGTCGTATGGAAAGAAGAAAAAAAGCGATTTCGATTAGAGAAATTTTTTTTAATTTTATTAGATTGGAACACACGCAAGAATTGTGTTCTCTAATGGAGGTGATTAGAAAAAGAGATTTTGATTTTAATTTTGATTACGAGTTTAGACCTCATAGGTTCTATAATTTCACTCAGTTGAAGATGGAGTCGAAGGCCATAGAAGCTGAACTATTGTTTGATTTCATAGATAGAGATTTAGAAAAGAAGATGAATTGTTGGTTTCTACATGTTTAAGTCTCCAAGGTTATGAATTTGTGTCAATTTTAATGTGAAATTTTGTATTCATCCAATATAGTCATTAATTGTTATTGAAAAGGATGACACGTGGTAAAGTGAGTACTATATAGGCGTCTTTCGTTTAAAATAACACCTAAACTGAAAGTAGAAACCAAATTAGAACATGCTAATTGAGTTAGGAGGCTTTAAGAGACACTTATAGAGTTAAGAGAACACTTTAAAATGATTCTTAAAATTAAGGGTCCACATTTGAATTTAAGCCATTTACTATGGTTTAAAAGGAATTTGTTTGGGGGGTTCAACCAAGAACATCTAGAAGTTGGCTTTTTTTCTTAAATGGCATTGATTTTGATGAGATCTATTCCCCTTTAATGGCTCATATTGATAAGTTAGAATGACAGATCATTAGGTCATCATTTCCATTATAAGTCCAAACTCTCAGTTTTTGTGAATTTCTGAAATGCTTATAGATGCTTGTGCACATATTGGATGACGTTATGAGGGAAATGAGTTTTGGTTTAGATTGTATTATTTATGGCAGTTATTTTTTGTTAGAGTAGAAGATTTAATTGGATAATAATTGAGATATTAACTATGTTTAAAATCTTTAGTTACGGTAATTTAATTGTCAATGTATCCTTTTTTTATCTAATTCCATCGGCTTCATCTCTTCTTGTATTTAACGAGTTTCAACAAATCTCTAGCATTTTTTTCTCATTTGTCCAAACATTAACGGTTTGAGTTAGGAGTTAAATGTTTTTGCGAAGCTATATTGTTAGCCACCTAGTTCTGATTTAGTCAACGTTGAGAACAATAAACTTGAATGTAAGAATGGTGATATTTGTGGGGAAGGTTTCTTGGTTGGTGATAGGGACGACAATATCGATCATGGTGCTGGTGGTGGCATTTGTTTATTGTGTTGTTTTTTTTTATGGCAATGGCATTTTCTAGTGTGATGGGTTTGCACATTTTTTACTTCTACTATTTTTTTTTAAATTAGTGCAGGTGCATTTGTAGAAGAAGATGATGCAAGGAAGCAGAGTGAAGGACAAGATAGGGGTAGGGGTTTAAAACGCATGGGACTATACCATGTTTGTATTATTTTATTCATTGTTACTGGTACTTGTTGTGTGTTACAGGGCTTAATATATGTTGATCTGTATATATTATGTATTATTTTATAGTATGTTTATACTATTGTGTTGTTTATACTATTTCTAAATTTTGGGTTCTACATTTCTTAGTTACATTTGTCGAAGAAGATGATCAAGTCGTAGTCGATTTTGGGGGGCAGTATGAGGGCGATGATGAGGGTATGGGCCTAAGATGCATGCAATTATACCATGTTATTTGTTACTTCACACTAGTAGTAATTACTTTATGTGTGGTACAAGGTTTATTATACAAGGTGTACTGTGTTTTTAATCTATAAATTATGTGTTTATCTGTAGGATTTTTTCATTTATTTGTTGCTTATAACATAAAGTTAAATTCTGGGTTTTTGTTCTTTAAAAAGTATGTATAAGGGCAAATTTTGGGTTTTTGTTCTTTAAAAAGTATGCATGAGGGCATGTTTATTTACTATATTAATGTTCTAATTTTTCACATGGTTTGTATGAAATTAATTCTTTGCTTGTTCAAGTATTTGTTTTCATCTACTCACAACATGGAAGTAATTAATTTTTCTTGCATGGGACTATACCATGTTTGTATTATTTTATTCACTGTTACTATTACTTATTGTGTGTTATAGGGCTTAATATGTATTTATCTGTATCAATTATGTATTATTCTTTAGTTTTTTGTATTATTGTATTATTTAGAGCATATCAAAAATTTTGGTTTCTAAATTTCATAGGTGGGGTTGAACAGGATTCTTTGGAAGGCATTGGTTTCGAGAGTTTAAAAGTTGCTTTCACATTCTTTAGCAGATATGCTATTGAGAATGAGTTCAAGGCTCATCGGAATAGAGTTTGGAAAAGGCATAAAGTTGTGCATGTTGCTGAGTTTTGTTGTCATAAACAAGGGTCAAGGTATTTGGTGAAGAATAGCAAAAGAGAAATGTCGTATCAAAAGCATATGTTGAGGTATGGTTGCACTGCCCATATTTGATTTAAGTGTAATAAAGATGGGCAATGGATGTGTGTTCGACATAATAAAAACCACAACCATCCTTTTATGCCAACACAGATGCGTCATCTGCTGAAGACGAGTAAAGAAATGACGGGGGAGCAATTCAGGACACTAGTGTCATTGGTGAATAGTGGTATCAGAGTTACTGATACATTTAGGGTATTCAACAATGAAGCGGGTAGGCTTTAGCAGTCTGGTGTTAAGAAGAAAACTTTGTACAACAAAGTTTCATGCGTAAGAGCTGAGATTGTTACTAAGGGTGATGCTGCATCACTAGTTAAGTGCTTCAAAGAACGTGTGAAAACTGACCCAGATTTCTGCTATGCCATTAAGGTTGATAAGATGGGTAGATTGAGCAATTTCTTTTGGCGTGATGGTCAAATGAAAGTTGACTATTTTTTGTTCGGTGATCTAGTGTCAGTGGACATAACGTACCAAACGAACCAGTATAATATGTTCTGTGTGCCAGTTGTGGGGGTGAACCACCATCGGCAAAATGTAATTTTTGGCTGTGTATTCCTAGTGGAGTAGAAAGCAATGGCTTTTAAAGGCTGCTGAAGACCTTCTTAAAGAGTATGGATGACATTAAGCCAAAGACTTTATTCTCAGATCAAGACAATGCATTCTTATATGCATTTTGATGGTGTCTTCAAGAAAGCCAAGCATAGGTTATGTTTATGGCACATATCAGAACAGGCACCAACTAAGCTTCGTCATTTGTGCTCTCGACCCGGTTTTGTGCACCAACTAAGACATTTTTTAAATGATGATGTATCGTCAATTAATTATGTGTTTTTGTTATTCTGTTATTGTATTATATGAAATTGTTAACCATATATATTAAGAAGGTGTACATAATCATGGACGGATAATATTTTGTGGTATCCTATTGTTGCCTTGTATGATACTGTCATACCATTCTTTAAAATAACATGCTTATTGTGATCCTTTTATGTCCGTAGTAAGACATTTTGAAGTGATGATATTTCATCAATTGATATTAGGACTTGTGTTATTCTGTTATTGTATTGTATGATACTGTTAACCACATATATTAACTTGTATGCATAATCATGGACTGATAATGTTTTGTGTTAACTTGTTACTACTTTATATGATACTGTTATACAAATGTATTGTTCTGCCAAATAATTCAAACCAAACAACTGCTTCCAACAAAAAAACAGTACTAAAAAAATTCTGTTTTATACCACAATCACTAAATAAATCAAAACACATTATGTCTCCCCATCTATGGCATTGTTGGCTTCTGTAATGATTTGCTCCTTGAGCTTGTTTGTCTCATGCTTTAAAATCCTGGTAGGTATCTCACCGATATATGTGCTGTGAAGAAAAAAAGACTCGTAATAAGTTGTTCATTCTTCTTAGCATTCAGGACCAAACACCACGCATCCATTACCGTTACGTCTATTTCAGTCTTATCATAAAGTGACAAAAATCCCTCTCACATTACAACATTATTTAGCATGTCATCAAACAGCAATTGTCTTTCCCAATAAACAAAAAGTTAGATTGAAATTTAAAATGAAGAATTCAAAAATTATAAATCTGACGAAGGTTGGAATTAGATACTTATGAATGGTCTAACTCCAGCCTCATTACAAAATCAACAGCAACGGAATCTTGGGGGAGCAAATAGCTTTTAGGATTTTCTTTACCCATCTGTTGCATGAATGGAGATTGTAGGCATGCGAGGTTATACTTCTTCCTAATCGGCTGCCTTTTCAAACACTCCTTTGTGCTTTTTCGAACTTGTTCTTTCCTTCTCCCAATCCACAATATTGATGCCGATTTATCCTCAGCCACTTTAACGCTTGCATCTACTGCTTTGAAACCCGAATCATATTTCCTTTCCAAACCAAACACATTGTACAAACAAGTACATACGTAATAGGTTCTAAAATAATACAAAAGCATTAAGGTCATATATATCACCTAATGCAGTTCTTCCTGTAGCTCCAGTATAATACAAAAGCATAATTCATATAGTTGAACACAAACAACATTCAGAATAATACATTATTAACACATTCTAACACAATTACCTTGTTGTGTATATTCCCAATGTTCTGTCCCTTTGCTCATGCTTGTACTTATATTGAGATGAACATCAGCCTATATGCCCGGGTCTTCTTGCTCATTATATCCATTGTATGGATGCTCTTCCCTAGATTGCGCACCAATTGGAACATTTTTACCTTAATCATAATTAACAATGTAAGGGTCATATGTCGCATTTATGTATATTATGTATGAAGCAATTCAAGTTTGTTTACCTGTGCTATCATATAGCAGCTGGTAGCAAGCTTTGTGTTATTTGATGAATCATTTCCAACAATTCATTCATGAACTGAGTCAGTTGTGTAAAATGCTCACATTGTCCCTAACCCTTGGCTATATAAATGGTGTTAGTTCCTTTTCCATTTGGGGGGAAACGGGGGGAAACAGCTGTTGACCCGTTCTACTTGGCCACGGAACCTCTGGTATGCATCATTTGCTTCTTTCCCAAACTTGACAAGGAGATCCACTTCTGCTTCCCAAGTTCCAGTCTCCTTCACATTTCCACTCTTTTTAATATTGTCCCTATCCACGATTCCACTTTTCCTAGTACTGTCTTCCTCCATAGTTGCACTATTCCCAGTATTGTCTTACTCCACGGTTCTTGTTCCTTTTATTTGACATTATGTTACATTTTCATAATGCATACACAGATACATAGTTCTTTAGCATGCATGGTTCGAACCTTCAAATGCAATAGAATGCAACAAACCTTCATCCTCCACCACCCTGACACTTGTACTCTAAAAAAACTTATGGACTATTTCTGCTTCATTCTTGTCAAACTACCCAATAACCTGACCTTTCTCATACCCTCCAAATTTTGTCTTCTCTTTATATATCCGTCTGATCATGTCATCATGAGCCCAATTATTTATTCGTTGCAAAACTCTGTTAATCTACTGACCGATGAGTGGGATTAGTCGGTCAACGTAAAGCATCTATTTAATACAAACATAACACAATTTAGTACATATCAGTGGCAAGTGCATACGTAAATGATATGGTTTGGTAACACATCTGTTTAATACAAACATAACACAGTTCAGTACATATTTATTTGCTTATACTATGAGCCAATTTTCTTTATATATAATACTATGTATATATAAAAAAAAATTTACCAACTGCTAGGAAGTTGGAATTTTACCAACGGCTAAGACCGTTGGTAATTACCAACGGTTTGCACGTTGGAAAAATAAAAAAAAACTGTTAAATTTTTTTGAAACCCTCTCCAACGCGTGCACGTTGGAAAATAATTACCAACGGTTCTACGCGTTGGTAAATTCTAACGGTGTAGCCGTTGGTAAATTAGCAGTTGGAAAAGCGTGATATTTTAGTAGTGTAGAACTTGGGCCAAATTCTTAAATTCAGATGCTAAGATCAATACGGATTTAATAGACATGCAAAGATTCATTTTTTATTATTCATAGAGTAAGCTCTTCCATATATTTTCTTTTTTCGCTTCATCATCATGATTTTCTCTTATATGTCCCTTAACGTTCCGTTTCTTTCTTGATAGAAGTTCAAAACCAAAGACTTTTTAGCTGGATATATATATATATATATATATATATGTTGCAGTAATAAAGTTGATCAGCAAAACAAGTTAACCAACAAATTAGCACCGGCTCGTAGACAAAAGATTTTTAAGAATTTACCTGAAGCCTTTTTGCAACAATGCCGGCGCCGTAGATTTTGTGGACGCAGGCAAATTTTTGTGGGTCGTTCGGAGGAAAATACGGGGAGAAAATGCAATCGGACGGACATTTTCTTCTCAAATATTTGCAAGCAGCACAACGACCAGCTGTAGCCTGATTCATGTTTCTCGATATCTTTGCAAAGATCCCTTTGAATTTGAGGTTTTAGAAAGAAAATCTATGGGGGATGACTCAGATTTTTTTTTTTCTTCCTGGCAAAATATATAGTCTTAGATTTTGCCCTATATGAGGGAAGATTTGCATCAAGAGATTAGCTATGGAGATTTCAACGGCTAGCTAGCTGTTTTGAAAAACTAGCACCATCTTCTTTCTTTCTTTCTTTCCCTCCTAAAATTTGGTGGTTTTGGATGGAAAGTTTATTGCTCTTGCCTTTATCTCACATTTTTGGACAGATGTGAACTTCAAGTTTTGAAAGATCGACCCGTTGGAACCAAATCATCCTTCATTTTGTTTCTCATAATGTCTGTAAGTAATTTAGCCACAACTAAGCCATGAAAAATAAACCATGGAAAAAAAAAAAAGTTGAGCTGTACACAAAGAAATAAGACAGCCTCCCATAAAAATGTATCATCCCGGAACAAATTAAAGACAGTTTGAACTTATTGAGAGTTATATATATATAAACACCCTCTTTATTGAACTACACTATAGTAAAAGATTAATAAACAAGCTACTGTCACACCATAAGCTTGAGCTCATTGAATAAAGCATCTTTTGATGACCTCAACCTCCAAATTGTAGGGGTGCCATGGAAGAGAAATGCTACTTGGAGATGAACACAAAGTAACAACACCATGAGTTGTTCGGGTCGGATTCACAAACAGCCTAATTAATGAAAATTTAGATTAAATTTCCCAATCCTGATTCTGTGTAGACTTGAAAAAAAGAAAAAAAACAACAACAATTAATCACATCTTAATTCAGTCAACTAACGATCTGGGCACAGGCAGCCTAAGGTCAATCGAATCCGAAGATGGAGTCAAGGAAATCATCTTCCCAGCAATCCTACAGCAGAACCAACAGAAATAAATATATAAATAAAATAAATGTTTGTTTTCAAAATGGCACACTTGTAAGATTACATGCCTGATCACTGTAATTTGACTGATTTCCACAGGAAGCAGCTTCCTTGTTCTTTGGGTTCACTGAACTTTGTTCATTGTCTGTGACCTCTCCTTCCATTTCATTCTAACACCAAGGAGAAAACATGAAACGCTTCACAAACCAGAAAATGTAATCCAAATTTACAGAGCCCTTAGCCTAAAAAAACACACCCAAATGCAGGAAACTAATGAACTATTTAGAGCTGTGATGAGAACTTGCCTTGCCACCATCTTCAATACTGCAGATGGTAGAGAAGTCAGAATTCAGTAGTTGATTCACCAGCTGATCACAATCTCCATTCTGCAATTAATTACAAGAAATCAAGAATTTAGAAGAGAAAATGAAAGAAAACGTTTCCCAAAGAACGTATCTTTATAAGTATTTATGAAGTACCAACCTGTTGAAAGTTATTTTGATGGAGGAGCATGGGTGCAAGGTCACTTCCACCCATTTGTTGCTGCGAGTTAGTGATATTGTCAAGGGTAAAGGCATCATCATTCATCAGATCAAACTCATAGTCCTCAATCCCTCCACAGGCAACCCCAGAAGTTTGATCCCCAGCCGCTGCAGAATTGCCAATTCTATTCACAAACCCAAAACCGGCAGCCAAACCATCAACTCGGTTACCAATTTGGCCCATCCCTAGAAGCTCCCCGTTGCTGCTAATCCTAATTCCTGCATAACTATTACTCACTTGATTCAGGGATGTCAAGTAGTTGCTAGCTCCCTGATTAGTTGTCCTGCCATAACCACAGGAGGAACCTATGTTGGCAAGGGTTGTCCCAGCAGGTGCACCTGCATAATTATTGACTCTCACCTTGTTTGCCGACAAACTGGAGGTACAATTGCCTGTTCCTTCTCCAAAGCCAGTCCAACTATTTGTGCTTTGGAAAGTTGATAGGTTGTTATACTGATTGCTAGATGGATTGGGTTGTCTAAATCCCAGTTGGGGCATGCAAGTGTTGGTTGGAGCAGCTTGGGTTGGGATGTGCATGGAGGCAACGCCTGTGCTAGAAAGGTTTGTAGCTGACCTTACAAGTCCTGCTGGGAATGTACCTTGGCTCATCGTTTGCTGATGTTGCTTGAGCCGAGAGTATTCTTGGGCTAACTCCAGCAGTGAGAACTCATGCCCAGATGCAAAGCTTGACTTCAAGGTCTTTTCCGTCAAGGTGTCTGTTGCAGATGCAGTTTTCTCTGCCACCCGCTTTAGGAACATCCGGTACTTCTGTTGAAATAGATCAAAGTCACAGCTACATTAGAGAGATTTGCAAACAAACATGTTGGTGAAAGTGGAGAGAGTTAAAGCGAATTAATAGACACATTGATCATATGAACCTGTAAATGGCTAGCCACATTCTCTCTAGTTAGTCCGGGAACATTCATGAACTCAAGAATCTTCTTAGGGACAGCCCCTGCATCGTTAGTGTAACACAAAGATTCAGGGCATTATAACCAAGTCCAAGATAAGGCAACCAAATGTCTGCCCACATCACATGAAGTATCTTTTGTCAGAAGGATAAGACGCAAGTTTTGAACGTAAAGTATATCAGAAATCACACTGAAATTTCAAGAGAAGGCAGGCTTACTGTCGAGGCCAATGTGTCTTATGGCCTGCAGGAAGCGATTATGAAGCGAATTAGTCCAAACCACTTTGGCCTTCTTTGGTGCAGGCGGATGTGGCCTATCATCAGCCTCATCATCATCATCATCATCATCATCATCAATGTCATCATCTCTATCACCCGAATCCCTCGTCTTTCTCTTGCAATCCTTTCTCTGGCTCTGGTAACCTTGAAAGCTGGACTCAGATTGCCCGTCATCAGAAGGAGCCCTGGCACCTGAGGAAACAGATGAAGACGGCCTTATTTCCTTGTCAGGCCACGGCGGTTGTGCCGGATTGCTACTCATATTCTGGATGGGGAGAGACTTGCCTTTCTTGGCTGCAACGGCGTGCTGCCAAACGTTCTTGAGATCCACCGGATTGATCGGTTTCACGATGAAGAATGCAGCTCCCAGTGCCAGACTGTCCAATATCACGCTCTCCTTGTCGTCGGATGACATTACTTGAACACCAAGCAAACAACATTTAGCGCCAGTCATCTAATTAGAGTCATTCTCTCTTAAGAGGTAAGAAACATAGTGGAGTGTTTGGTACTTACTGATGACAGGAACCTGAAACTCGGCATAAATATGTTTCTGAAGCTGAATGCCGTCCATCTGAGGCATATGGAGGTCGGTCACCACAAGATCAAATCTCCCCGGCCGCTCCCGGAGAATCGACAAAGCATTCACCGGATCGTTCACCGCAGCCACTGAATACAAACGCAGCCAACACAATTCTGTTAATCACATCCTACTTTTCACATATGGAAGCCGTCTTCCTGTTCTAGAAAAACCCATCTCCGAAGTGTATATATATGCATGTCTATACCTTCGTAGCTCCATTTCCTTAGCATGGCAGAAACAATTGCTAGAGAGACCGAATCATCATCCACCACCAAGATTGTGATCTTCATTGAAAAGTTGGAGGTTCTCCGATTGTTGCAGCTTGTTCTCTTCACAACTCTCTTCCCAGAGTCACACAACAACCACAAAAACACGCTCTAACCAAACTGAACTCGGAAACTTGTCCGGTTTTATAGCCACAGACTTACCTGTGGACCAACTTGTAGAGGCTACACTTGTTGGAAGAGCAGTAAATTAATTTATAGGAGGTAAAGCAAACATGCGTACACAAATTTGAAACCAATCTGACAGAGGAAATCCAGAGCCGTGATCCGCCATCAATGCATATACCAAAAACAATATGCTTCTTACAGGAGGGGTTCTCATGAGGCCACACAGATTTTCCTATCATGTCTCTTCCTTCAATGTACAATTTCCTTTTCAACACATGTTTTTTCACCGCGAACTTATCCGCCCTCTTTATTTACTTCCGATAAAAAGTTTCTAGTTTTCCTTCTGTTGGTACATTTCTAGTTCCCTTTTTCTCCTTTTGGTATCACAAGGGTACACGACGGTTCAAATAATTATAAGTATTAATTTAGAAGGTTTCATAAAATTGCACGGAAAAGCCGCATGAACAGAAGAAGGGTAATAACACTATATATTTTTAACTATTTGATTGGTTACGTTATTTATATAACGTACAACTTTGTTTTCATACTTAAAACTACATTATAATTAAGTTATAAGTCGATGAGGGTGAAAAATGAGAAACATTGACTAAATGATGAGACAGAGGGGCCTAAAGTTTCCAATTGTGCAAATCATACTCTTTGGTAATGTTACCGTAAACCAACTTAAAGGTCTTACCATTCAGATAAAAGTAAAACCTTAAGTTCAACATAAACTTCATCTTTTTTTTTCCTAAAATTCTAAATGCAGCTTTTTTAAAGCTTAATTTTTTTTTTAAAAAAAGGAAGATGTTATGTAATGTTAATTAACCATTCCAATAATACTTTTTAGGATGCTAATATTATATCAACCTCTATTTATTTTTGGTTTAGTTTAAATTACAAGGTGCTTAATTAAAATTATAAAATATGCTATTTGGTAATAATATTCTAGTCATTAGCGCAGCTGACAAATTCTGAAAATTTCTTTTAGTATTGTTCTAATGTGTAAGTAAATTAAGTGGGCATTTACATTTATTCTCAGCAATATTATCATTATTACCAAGCCAGCCATTGCGAAATTGGCGGGAAGAAAAACAACCAAAAAGCTTCAGTAGCTTAGAAAAAGCTCGAAACTATGTTCTGCTCCCACGGTTTGCAAAACCACGGGATGAATTTGACTAATCTCTCATTTCCCAGACCAAATTCGCCTCACCCTGTTTCCAAATTCGCCCCCCTATGAAAATTAAAAAGCTGAAAAATCCCCTTACTTTGGCTGAGAATCTTCGCCATTTGTGAGACAAACAAATTCACCATTTGACTCAGGAGGGATAAACAGAAAAGAGCCCACAGGAAAAAAAAAACAATGTTATGGTTATTAATCTGGTTTTTCCTGAATCCACTCAATTTCGAATATAAAACAGACATGAACAATAGAAACTAGAGGATGTCTAAGCTCAGGTGCACTAACCACAACATTGATTCTCTATCAGAATTTCAAAATTTAGAATGATTTCTTAGTTTATACAGTCCGGTTGCCAGAACAGGCTAGCCTCTAAATACAATGAAACACAAGGTGCCTATACATGCACCGAAAAAATGCCTCTACAATAAACACCCTATGCAGCGAAGGTGGAATCATCAGAATATTACAGTCGTACACGGGGCACATATATTGAATCACATACAGATTTGTAATGACTTCTCTCTGCAGAATAGCCCTTGAACAGACCATAACATTAGAAATCATCTGTGTCTTCCGTTAATGACGCTGCGAATTCAGACAGGAGTATAATCTATGCTACAATCCTCCTTTTACCTGCTCATACAATGCCCACAACAGAATGCCGATCACAGTATCTCTAACCAAGCCTTTTACAGTACCTTCAACCAAGCTCTTGGCTCCACCTTCTGATGATCTCTGCCCGGTCAGATCTCTAAACCTCAAGTTTCCTTGATCAGATATTAGGGCATATATCACACCATTTAAGTGACCTTTTCCAATTACCCCAACCACTGTCTTACAATTATTCACAGCTTTGCTCCGCTTCAGAGACCAGGCGAGATACTGAAAAATTGAAGCAGTAACTTGTAAGACAATCCATCCTCCACATTGACCTTCATGATCTGAACATATGGAAAAACTTGTTGCAGTTTCAGTAACCCTTGCCTGATTATGTATGATAGCATAGATCCTTAAGTCTAGGGAAATGAGGGCTCCTTGGTAGGAACACATGACTTTTAAGTGGTTTACATTTATTCATACTAGAAATAATTTGATGATCTCTTTCAGCTTGCTCTCAGGGGTATAAAAAAGGCATGAATTCTTTTAATTGTCTACTTCTGCAATCAAAACGAAACAACATTCCAACAGCAAGTGATAGTAATTATGCATTGTAAGCCATCAATAAGCATAGGACTTCAAATTCACCCTATACATCTGAAGGCATGCAATAACAAGCCCATCCATGGCCTATGGGTATGTTGGAGTTTCCAACTTTTTGCCCAGTTTCAAATATACTTACTGTGTCTCGCTCATGTAGAAGGGGTTGCAAGAGTGATGGAAACGAGTAACTTAGCTGCTCATAAAGCTGAAAGCTATTGTCATCATGATTAAGGTCCTGCAATGAAGAATAAGAAACACTTCCTCACCACAGAGTGGACATAAAATCCTTTTCCACCACTTCAAAGCAAACACTTTGCCTCGTAAGACTTCTACCAAGAATATACAGAAATTCTTCAGGCAAATAGAACCAAGAGGAACACAAATGGGTGAGAGGGAAGAAGGTGGTATGAGAAAAACCATATTGCTATTCTTTGATATATCAGAGGATGATGATGAGGTTATCCCTCGTACAACAGATATCACTAGGCTGAGTTTCTCCCGCCAATTCAGGGAATTCCAAGCCCTTTCAAGCTGCAGGATATTTTAAAAAGGTAAGAAATGATAAGAGGTAAACCAGCATTGCATTTCACGTGATATATATAATGGAACCACTCAGCATTGCATTCTGCAGGAACTCAATCTACTCCGGCAAATATAGGACACCAGAGTGAAATAAGTTCACCACATGCATGATTGCTCACTCAACCCTTCCCCTCTTTTTGTTCAGAAAAAAAAGATAGTAGTGTACTTTTGAACCAGTGAATCCACATACAGTAATTTCAATGGGCCGATCCCCCAGAACTATCTGAGCCCCTATTTCTTCAGCTTCCTTTCTAGCAGTGCGGAACTGTTCACTGAGAAATGATCCAATAAGTTGCAATGTAACTCAGATTAGACAAATCATACTATCCATTTATTGAAACGCGACAACCTCATCTCCGAAGGGCAGGTTGACATCAGAGGAGATTTTGGAAGAGAAAATTGCCAAAAGAAGCCGCAGTGCTAGGGCGCTTTGACCTCCTGTCCATCACAGAGACAATTGGTCACAAGGCAAGCACAAAAGGAGAGGTTCTTTAACGAGCATGCAGTAGTGAAATGCGCAACACCTTCGTTCTTACCCAAGTTTATGCTACGGCCAACAGCGCCAAAAAAACCAGTCCCGCTCAAAGAGAACGTGCTTGACTTCAACTGCCGACCCTGCTCTGAATCATTTGATATGTACATGATCCCAGCTCTGAAAATGAACTCTGCAATAAATACGTTTGACATGTGGGATGAAAAAATTGACTTTTTTTTTTTAAAATTTTTTTTGCCCTTTTCCCCAGCTACTGCATAAATAAGGGTTCGTTTCGTTTGTCATCGGTCATTTGATTCAGGCATTCAGTACCAATCACACATTCGTCAAACATCTTTCGGATCGGAAATTCAGAAAACGAAAATCAAGAGGGAAACCGAAACGAAACTTTCCTGCTTCTGCAGAGCTCTACCACCACATTATCAGGTCGCACCGCCCTCACAACTCGCTGGACGTCAACGGCCGACTCCGGCGAAATATGATTGGTTCCCACCAACCAAATGGCATCCGGTTCCACAAATTCAGTCCTCCATGCGGGAACAGGGCCGAATTGTCGCTTCTCGATCAACACCAGTTTCCCGCTTTCAGCCAAATCTAACAGCTGAGGGTAAGCCTTCGAGATGGTGACAGTCGATTGAGCTAAAATCTCCTCCCTGAAGTCGAAGTCCGGCGGTGGAGCTTTGACGGAGACCTTCAGGGGTTTGAGAGGTTTAGCTGGGAGAATTCTTGGGTCTATGGAGAATTTAGGGAAGACTGATTTGAAAAGAGTGTCCATCGATGAGAGGAGAGAGAGCAGGAACGGGGAACTTCTGCGCCACCAGAACCGAGTTAAATATCTTAGTGACTTTTGCGTTGCATGCTGTGATAAGGTTACGAATTTCCCACAACGACAAATAAATACTGTAAATAAACAATTTCTATTAACCCGCACTCACTAAGGAGATTAACGTTATGAAAAAAGTAATTAAACACGGGAGAAGAAACAATGGAAGAAACAGAAGAGAAAAATGGCGAACGGCCAGATGATGATCGAATTCATTACAATGTAAAATACGCAAACAAACGTTGTAGAGAACACAAATTTACACGAATATTGGTGTCCCTTTGAATTTGCGCACCTTCCACCAAGAAAAAAAATGGCAGGGGCTCCAAAAAAAAAAAATGGGAATCCCATTACACAACACATGCTTGCATTTTAGCAGAAAAAATTTGCTACTGCTAAAGACAAACGTAAAAGAGCACTGCCATCGAAAGCATTCTATGGGGAAGCACATATGCGAAAATGCTTCATCTTCTGCATCTGACTTTGTTCATCAAGCTCGAGTTTTGTCATAGACAAGAACATGTTTTTACCAATTATCACTTTAACTTCTTGATATAAGTTGATGTCCTGAATTCAGCATCATCCCTGGCAAAGCTCCACCAGAGATAAGTAAGAGGGATGCTAGCGGCATGCCAAAGAGCTTGCGCATCTACATATCCACCATAAGGCGGGAAGTCAGTTAACATCAAAAGCACTGCAAGACTTCCACCAGCTACAAACAGCCAAAGTTTCCATCGCGATGGATGGCTGCTGACACCAGCCCAGACTGCCCATATAAGAAGTTGAGCTATGCCCATCACCATGCACACTTTCATATTCAGACCTGCAAAATAGTTCTCGTATGTGTAAATATTCTTAAGCAAAGCACGTACACAATCAATTGCTGGAACTACTAATTCAGAGGTATCACTGACTTGGAACACACAAATTAAGGCATTGATAAAGGCTTATATGATCGACAGCAAAGAGGCTGAATTTGAAGATCTATTGGTCACACTCATTAGTGCAGAACAAGGTTGGACCCCTTATAACAAGATAAGACAATGCGATTTGAGAAAGCACTTCCTAATAAGTTACCCAACTGGTCAAGCAGTAAGTTTATGCTCCAAAGTACAAATTAACCTAAGTACTTAACCCAAGTAACAGCAGGTATGCCACCAAAACGGGAAAAGAAAAACAAAATGCAATGTTCATGGAACAACTTTGCTGGATGCTAATGATCAATAAAAAATTACCATAGTCAAGCTTGAAGAAGTTAAGGTACAATATATGTGTTGTAACGAAAGCAATCAATGGTGCAGTAACCATGACCCTGGCGGCTTCATCTCTCACACTGAAAGCTCGTAGTATTGCCAGAATAAGGCCATATCCAATCAATGCTGCAGCAGATGAATAATAAAGCTTCTCTGTCAACTCTACATCCCTGCAGTTAAAGAGACAAATCAGACAGAAGATAATAAATCAACGGCCTCAATATAAAAACATAAGAATAAGACAGCATCTACACTTCTGGAACAGTACTTAATTTTGAGCATTAAGACTGCAGCCTGACTTAGAACCTGCTTTCCAGGCACTACTTATGTGTATGGACCTGAAGGCAACTAACGATACCATTATACAGACTGACATATGTCCAAATTTTTGTGCTCTTTTAAAGTGCTATAGAAATCAATTACAAGCATAGAAATTGACAGCATCTACACTTCTTGAGCAGTTGCTAATTTTGACCATTAAGATTCCAGCCTGACTTGGAACCTACTTTCCAGGCACTACTTATGTATATGTACATAAGGACAACTAGAGAAATCATTATACTAAATGACATATGTTCACATTTTTATGCTCTTTTAAAATGCTATATAAATCAATTAACATGGCATAGAAATTTTCACGGCTACAAATATCAAACTGAAAACTAAGGAAGGTACATATAAAAGGAAGATTAAATTGAGGATGTGAAGAAAAAATTATTTGCCCAAATGAGTAATATTTTTCATAAACAGTTAAATCACCTGCATGGGACATCAGACAAGTGCATATCGCTCTCTTCTCAAGTTAAACCTCAAATATTACAGTTGATGGATGTACGGAAGATTTCAAGGTTAGAAAGTATATGAGCCACTCTACTTACCGACTATGGAAAACTGCACTCCAGAACCAGCAGTTTAAAGCCAAGATACCAAAGACATGCCAAAAAAATGTATATTCATAGCAAGTCTTCTTATTTGCCCTTAGAGGTAACTTATAGTAGACGAGGATAAAGAAAGACAGCCAGCCATGAAATTGTATGGCAAGATTTAAGGCAGAGAGGGCAACGGAAACAGGTTCCTGGGAACATGAATAAAAAGGAAAAAATTATTTTCAAAAGCTTATAGAGCAAAAACCAATAAAAAACCCTTTCATCAACACACCACAAAATCCCATCCCTCCGGGGTTAGGGATTCAAAAACGTGAAAGAAAATGTGATAATTGAAACCTGAATTCCATAGACGCGCAGAAGAGGCCATCTCCTGTGGTACTTGACAGGTTTACCGCCCAGTTTCTTTCTCACTTCCTCCCTAGCAAGCATGCAATGGTATCTACAATCATTGTCGCAGTCCCACTGTTTCCACTTACGGTAGAGAGGCTCCTCTAAATATCCAGAGCCACCAACGGGTTTCCCATCAGATGAGAATTTGCAATGCTGGAAGCAAGTTTTCCCAACACACGCCGTCTCCTTACACTGCTCCAAGCAACCCCTGATGAATAATAGTAGTTCAACGTTATCGCCAGAGTCAGGGATGGACTAACATATCGCACACAGCCATAAACTTTAAACTTTTCGCAGCTGAAGTACCTTTGTTAATCGTTCATCTTCCCTCAGGCGACCAAATGTAGAAAAAAATATATAGACGAAAAAGGAACATGTTAAATCAGTTTACGTTTTCATTGTAATGGTATTGCAGGACGACTATAAATCTCCGTCAAGTATCCGACTTATGCGATTCGTTGACCCTGTCTAGAACACTCAAATCTGAAATTGATTTGATGCTATGAAGAAAAGTTCAAGCCACTTGGTGATTACAACAAGAACGTATCTGAAGTCCCCAACAAGAAATCAAGCAACTAATCATTAATCGAAAAGAATTGACTCAGAGCCTACTTGTAATCCGGATCAGCATCGCCATCGCCCTCACTGGCGTCGAAAGCAGGAAGCAGAAGCAGCACAGCAAGGAGAAAAGTCCAACGGCGACGAGACATCGGATTCGTCGAAAAAGCAGAAGTCAAGAATCAGAAATAGGAAAAATTCGAGATTTGTGTCGGGCTTTTGAGGTGACGTGGATTCGGTGCCATGAAATGGCAGAGCACCGGTTCCAATGTCCGGAGAGGGGGCGAGTCAAAGCGAGAGGAAGGACCAAGTTGGAGATTGGAGAAGGATGGGGATGGGGATGGGGATGGGGAGCGGAAGAATCTGGTGAAGCGATGATCTGATCAGCGGGCCACGAGCGGACGCGTGGGTTTCACCATGCCTTCACAGAAACACCGCCAGCTATGCGGCTATGCCCAATAATACGCCCGAAGCGATGATTTTAATTTACAACAAAATCATCGCCAACCTTTATATTCTGATTTTGTTCAATCATATGCTTTCTCGAATACTCGTCCACCACAAAATACTCATACCACCGCTGGCACCTTGTTTTTTTTACTCTTTTTCCTTTTATTACTCCTTCGATTTCTTATCTAATCACTCAGCCTGGTAAAAGATTCAGATGTAGAAAAAATTTACTTGTTATTTTCACTCTTAGGTGAGAAAGTTTGAGGAGGTGAATATTGAGATGACAGTTTCACGATGGTATAGTAAAATAATTTATTAAATATATAAATATTATAAAATTTAAGACTGTTCAAAAATATTTACATAAAATCAATATCTCTCTTAAAATAGTAAAACTTGATCCCTCAAATCTTCAAACCAGTTTCGTTGAGCACTTCAAGATTTTTCCAAGTAAGCTCTCTCATGGTAATCTCCACAATGTGAAAATAAGAGAATGAAGAAGAAAGAAAATTGAAGTCAAACTCCTAGCTCTTAACTCTAAAAAATATGTGTCTCCTCCATCTTTTTCTTCCTCCCAAGTGATGAGCCCCTTTTTTTGGGTCTCTCTCTTCCCAGGAGATGAAGATCCTCTTCCAATTACATGTTAGTATCTTTTAATTGATATTGAAGTCTCTTTAATCTATTTGTTCCCACAAAAAATTTCTTGAGACAACAGTTTTTATATTTCTGTAACTAGAATCCAAGGTAGTAAATATTTCTCTCTTAATGAGATTTCTTTTTTACGAAGTACAAGGCATAATCCATTCTCTTTCACTAAGAAGATTTTCTCGATTAAGGGTGAGAAATTTTCGGTTATATCCAAAATAACCAAATAACAAGAAAAAAATCTATTTTTAGTTATCACTTTTAGATATAATTTTGATTTCCAGTTATAACCGAAAACTGATATAGGAATCCAATTCAGTTTTCTATTTGATTCAATTAAAATTTGGTTAACCGAAATAACCAAATTTTTATTTTACTAGTATTTGAGATTTGGAAAATATCATGTGTGTGATGAATATTTGTTATGTGTATATATGTGATGTTTGAATTTTGAATGGATTATAAATGTTTGCTATACTATTGGAATGTAAGTTTTTATTGGAATATAGGATTGATATTTGAGGTTTGGAATGTGTATATATAGAATTTAGTTATTTCAATTAAAAACTGAATAACAAAAAAAAAAATCAGTTATTTCAGTTTTCTCCAATAATTCTGTCTATTCTGTTATTAGTATATAAGATCGAAAACTAAATCAATTATTTGGTTTCAGTTAAAATCAAATAGACACCTCTATTCTTGACTACCAAGGGCACCAAGATACAAATAAAAAGTGCGGATATTGAAAAATTTTCTAATAAATTTCTTCCAAGTATTTTAACTAAAATGTTTCCTCTTCACTTTCTTGTGCTCCAACCTTAAAAGAGAGGGAAAAAAAATTTTCTCCTCTTTCAAAAAGAAAATCGTTGATGGCAAAAGATCTGGGATTCATTTTTTTATCATTCCAGAGAAACCAAAAAATCACTCAATTAATTTCTATATTAAACCCACAAAAGTTCTTTTTTTTTTTTTTTTGGTCAATCAATAAATTATCCTGGTAGACCAATCTAAAAAATTTTTCTTTCCATCAAGAAGCACTACTGACAACAACATATATAATTTTAAAAAACTTTTTGTGGCAAATAAGCAAGATCCATTTTTTTTCCCGAACAACACCAATTGTAATGGTATTTTTTTCTGGCACAAAAATAACCCGTCATAAACTCATTTAAACCATATGAAGCACTTGCCAAATCGATGCGGATAAAATTACCAACTTTTCTTCTCGTGCCAATTGCCAAATCTTTTAAAATCAGGGTATAGTTGTCATGAAACTATTATTATTATTTTTGTTTTTTGTTTTTCAATAAACATCTTTGGTCCTTGCAAACCAAAACAAAAGCAACACAAAAAACCCAATCCCTCCACATAAATCTAAGACTTTCTGGTGCATACGCAATGAGTAAGAAAGCACTTGATGAGAATCAAATTACTAAATGACATGTTATCTTCAGACTTCGAGGAGAAAACATTTCTGAACAATAAATTGTTAGATTCTTCAAGTTAAAGATCAATAAACCTTGGGAAATTTAGAAAAATTCTAGCTACAAATTTTTTAAAAAAGATATTACTTGGAAATGCCCAAAAATTGTTGTTCCTCCATCGTAAAAATATTAAAAAAATTCAAAAATATCAAATTATAAATTTGGACCAAATATTAATATAACATATATATCAAGAATAATTAATATGAGTTGTGGGTCTACCGACTCTCTTTTAAATGCAGCAGTCTCGATTATGATGTCGTCAAAATAAAACAGCTCAATTTTTGTTATAACTATACTCACACATGTATTGTTATGAAATAAAGCTTCACAAAACATAGATGGAAGATGAAAAAGAACACATCCAGTCCTAAAATTTTAATAATTTTTCTATTTAATTCATAAATTTTATAAGTTCATATTTGAGTCATAAAACTTTCAAAACCTGTAGACAGGTAGTTTTTAATCATTAGTCACCTATTTTGGGATTAACTTTTAGACTAACTATTTAAACATTAGGACTTAAATAGAAATTTGCAAATTTTAGGACTTAAATAGAAAAGTTGTAAAAGATTTAGGACTGAAAGTGGTCTTTCTCCCTTCAACTTGAAAAATATTATTTTTAGAAGTAAGAATTTGTTATAATCTTTAATTTTCATTTGAGTGGTTTTTTTTATAATTTTTATGTTTTTCAAATTTAGAAAAGAGAGAAAGCTATATAATATATATTTTTTGTAAAGAGAAAAATTAAAAATAATTTTGAATATCTTAAAGGACAATTAAAATTTTCAAGAAACAAAAGACATTTTTAAAATAAATATTTTTAGTCATTAAAAAGTAGTCTCCACCAAACTTATACATAAATAACAAACTTATTGATGAGTTTGAAAATTTGCCAAAATAATAAATGAAATAATAGTTTCCCCAAATTGAAAAAGAATATCAATGAGACCTATTAAATAATAACCAATTTTGTATGATACGTATGCTCCAAGACAGGCCAGCATTGCAGTAGTTTAAACAATGACAACAAAGAAATCCTACACAAATTATGGTTTTTTATCATTAAATGTAGAGACAGAAAAAATATTATATCTTCGTTTAAAAAATTGAGAAAAGAAATTGCTCTTCTTATTGTAAGAAAATGAAGAATCAATTTTGAAAAACAATTGGAAAAAAAAAACTATGAAAGACAAATTGGTATTTTCCAAAACGTCAATGGAATAAAAGTTAAGAAAAAGATCACTTTTAGTCCTAAATTTTTTTATAAATTTGTTATTTAAGTCCTAAAACTTTATGAATTTATATTTAAGTTTTAAAATTTTATAAATTTCTATTTAAGCCCTAAAATTTTATGAATTTCAATTTGAGTCCTAAAACTTGTAAAACATGTAAACAATTAGTTTTAATGTTAACTCTAGAACAGGTGTCTAACGTTTAGGATTAATTATTTATACGTTTTGAAAGTTTTCGGATTCAAATAAAAATTCACAAAATTTTAGAACTTAAATAAAAAAATAATTAAAATTTTAGAGCCGAATGTATTCTTGCTCGGAAGATATGAAGGCTTGGTAATTACGTAAACATGGAGTATAAGGGATAGCACACGGGCATGCTCTAATGGATGTTGAAACCGTACAAAACTAATAAAAGGCCACCAGCCGTTTGCATGAAAAATTAATGATAAACGGCTAAACGGAATAAAAGCCATGAACTTTTGTGGCTTAAAACGGCTAGCAATTTAACCCTAATATATATTTTTTTATTGAAATAATTTAATCTCCAACACCTAGTGAAAGAAAACTACGCAAGTATTCGTTCTCTCCGTCGCAACTGGCAACCATTGCCGCTGTCAACATTGCATACAAGGGAAGGAAACTGCGAGCTGAAAAAAATGGACCGGCGCTCGTTGATCAACGGAATAAAGGTTGGGATTTCGTTTATCAACTTTTTTTTTTTTAAGAATTTTACGTCATATATTTTTGGTGCATTTTTTGGCGTCGCAATAAAATATTAAAAAAATCCATGGCAGAGAAGCGTGAAAGTGAGGCACCCATAAAAAAAGTATTAAAATGGTGCCCATCTGTCTTATTATAACATGTTAAACATATAATAAATATTTAAGATGCTTAAAAAATTAAATAATGAATAGAAAAATATAAAATTATAAAAATTTAATAAAATTAGGAAAAAATAACTGCATGAATAAATGAGAAAATTTATGATATGCGACTATATATATATATATATATATATATATAAGCTTTAAAAAAAATATAACACATCAAAAAGTATAATAAAACAAAGTGGTGTATTACTTGGTTATATTGTTGTATATCTAAATATTTTGATTGCTAATAAAAAATAGATGAAAAGTTTAGAGAGTGGAGAATTGTAAAACAAAGCACATATTAAAAAATAAGATTAAGAAATGGCAAAAAAATATTATTAATTTGTAAGAAGGCCTAACTGCATATTTAGCCATTGAACTTTTCCAACTTGAGCGAGTTGATCCACAACTAACAACTTAGTAAATTTTCATCCCTGAACTTAAAAAATATATGCAAATTAGTCTGATTAATACTTTAGACAACATATAGCATAGACACTAATGCTGAGGTGGCAGTGGATGGCTAGTGTAGAGGTGGTAGATATGCTCTTAGTGGTAAAAAGGAAAAGTTGACCCAATTAGAATCAAGATTTGCTCTAGCAAGACTGGAATTTTGATGAGCAATCATATAGTGGTGGCAATTGGAAGCGTTGTTTGGAGGCAAAGGCAAAATCGGAGAGGAAATCCGATAGAGAAGACCAAATTCGATGGCAAAGGCAAAATCCAACAACGAAGGCAAAATTCGACGATGAAGGTGAAATCTAACGGCGAGGGGCGATCGAGAGGTGAAGGCAAAATTAGATATGAAAACAAACGGTGAAATCAAAGAAGAAATCGGATGGCCAAATCGAGGATGAAATCAGGAGGCAAAATCAGAAAGCAAAATCAGATGAGGAAGGCAATGCACTCGACGATGTTGCAGTTTAAAGCTCATTGTATTTTTCTGGATTTTTTTCCTTTAGGTTCAAAGCTCGTTGGATTCCTCCATTGCCTAAGCAATGAATTGGTTCTATATCGAGTTTAAGAACTAGAGGCAGAGGACTTAAGTCAAGCGCACAGACTCAAACCCCATTTAGGATGAGAAGCTCATTTTCCATGTAAAAGACGTCATCAACCTACCTTACTAAACTGTTGAAGTCAACATCTTCAATGAGCGACGCTCCAGCAATAGCCTATTCCACCTCAGTTAACCCAAAATGTCACTTTAACCTCTCCCAAACGCCAACAGTTTATTATTGTAGAACATGGACTGAACTGCTCACCTTTTCAAAGTTGATGGGTCAAGTTTTACTGAATGTTGAGTTCGAACCAACTCGCTCAAGTTGGGCAAGTTCAGCAGCTAATTCCATAGTTAGGTCAATGGAAGTACAACATAAGTATGAATTATCTTATAATAACGTATAAATGAAAAAAGTAACATATGATACCAATAGAACAGCAAATTAGTGAAAAAAATTTAGTCTTTTATAGTGAATAGAATCTAAATGTAATTCGGTCAAATGTATGAGTAATATATATAAACCACTATAAGACTACTTTAGTTTGAGTATTAGGCAATACATATAATTCATAATGCAAACATAATATAATTGTAATGCCTCATACAATAATTGTCCTGGCTCTACCTTATCTTTTGTTTCATTTATTCCGGTGGAACAATAAAAAATACTTTTATGATTATGGATATACTAACAAAAACAAAAGTTATTCAATGTGTAATATTAACATTCAATGTGTACTCCTGAATAATCTCATTTTTCAATTATTCAACAATTTCATTTTACCAAGTTCAATGTTAGCCAGATTAGTCAACATTTACGCGTTTCAATGCAACAATAAGATGTTATATTTAACAATTAGTTTAGTTGGTTGGTTAATTGGTCAAATTTTATTCCTAAAATAGGTTATATTGGTATTAGTATGGATACAACAAAAATCTTCTATTCAGTCTAATGTACTCATTTGATCTAAGGTCGTATTTGTATTAGTATAGATACAACAAAATTCTTCTATTAGGTCTAATATACTTATTTTATCTAAAAAATATAAGTATCTTGCTAATAAGTCTAAGTATCTTACTGAGATATATAAGGATCTTGTTAATAAGTCTACTTAAATCTTGGATCACACAAGAATTCAAGGTAATGGTAATTTAATGGTAAACAAAGGTGTAAGAATTAGAATTATTAGCACATATAGAAGGGGCAAATGTATAACATCATTTAATTTGAGTTGAAAATGGTGAAATTATGAAATAAAAAAGAAAATAACGTCTAATATATTGAAAAAAATGTAATAAGAGAAGAAATGAAGCATATAGAGTAGTGATGGAATTTTTTAATTTAGGATTTAGAGATGCTAGTAAAAAATAGATATCACAATTATTAAATGAAAATGTCATATTCTTAGTAAATAACGTTATTATTGTGTACAAAATATCATTTATAAGATTGTAATTTAACGAATAATATCATTATTCTTAAATATGAAAAAGTTATATTTATAATGAAAATTGCCATTATTGTACACATAAACATCATTTTGTCATAAGAAGACTCCTTATATTTAACAATGACTAAAATGTCATTTTTTAAAATTAGTGATGTATTTACATATTTTACAAAAGCTTAAGGTTTAGTTGTGCAATTTTGGAAGGACCATTTTGTAAATTTTTAAAAAGTTCAAGGACTAAACATGTTATTTTTAAAGATAATTTTGTCAACTTATAAAAATTTAAAGGCTAAATATGTAATTTTTAAAGATAATTCTATAAGCTTTTGAAAAGTTTAGGGACCAAAATATAATTTTTAAATAACTTTCATTACGAAAGTTTCATTTTTCATACCGATTGGCAAAGACTGCATACCAAAACTATTTTTTTATATACAAGTAATTTTGAAATATCAAATAAACAAACGGTATGTAAAACTAACTCACTTGCAATATGAATAAGGTCTCATGGTTTGTGTCTATTTTTATATTATTACCCTTATTTTGCATACCGAAAACCCTAAATTATATACCAGTTTTTTTTTTCATTTCATTATCCCTCATCTTACATATCGGAAGCCTTAAATTATACACCAATTATTTTCATTATAATACCATCATTTTATATATTGGAGGACTTAAGTTACATATCATTTATTTTTTTATATACTGGTGATTTTGAAATGTCAAGAAAACTCCTGATATGTAAAATACCCAGTTGGGTCATACTCGTTATGTAAATAAGGTAAACTAGTATATCATAAGAAAATTTGTCATTTTTTGGTGCAAAATCACTTTGTTTTCTTAATTGATTGTTATTATATATTGAGTAAACATCTTTCATCTAACACATAAAATTGTTGTTCCTTTCCTTTATATTGCTTTTATTTAATATAAGAATTGTTATTTAGAGTACAGTAAATATCGTCCTTTGAATTAACATTAATTATTTTGCATATGATTACTTATATACTTTTAGATTGCTATAAGTTATATGACAATTGTTGTATGATATAAAGAAAATATTGTTCTTTAGTTTTAAATCACAATCATTTCTTCAAAACATCATCAAATTTTTATTCAATTTTGTGCTAAAATTAGACTTCAATAACTTCAACTACATAGTAAATGAAATCGTGAACGTCATGTCCAAGTAAGAAGTATATCAGACAACTCACTTATTTTTATATCAATTTACTTTTTTATCCCACTCTTCACTTTACCTCTGGTTTTGCTCTTTTATTTAGACTTTTTTTCTCCAAACTCAACACTCAGCCAAACCAATATCCAATAACATTGATATTACATTTTGTTTTAGAGACTCAAACTGCTCATATGTTATTTTATATGCAACTTCTCAATTCAAATTGTCTTGATAATTTACTATCTGAAATTTAGAAATTAGCCAATGTAGGGCAATTTCCTTTGCTTGTCACTTTCACATTTTCATTGTTCTCAATTTCTAGAAAACACAAGATGTCATTAAAACCAAAAAAACAAATACATATTATATACACAAACAAAACACTATATCATATCAAAAGATCGCCATTCTACAATAAGAAAATGTCATGCATACAAAACATTATTCCTCTACATGAAATCACCATATTTAGGTAAGAGGTTGTGGTATTGAGGTGAGAGATCATCACTAATGTTCTAATTCAAATAAACACAGACTAATCATATAGAAAAAACTCATCTTTTGCTCTTTTAATTAGATTAAATAGATAAAACACAAACAATACATGATAAAACACATAATTAATGTTTCAATAGAGAGTAACTAACATGAATCAACATAACAAAATCACTAACATCTTTTCAAACCTTAATAATATTCTTCATTGAAAAAACTTTACAATCACTTGTCTTTTTTGTTGACTTTGGATCTAAACATGTGCGAACAAAGACAGATTTACTGGATTTGAATTTTGTCTTAATCACTAAAAATTGAAATCAAAGACTGATGTTGATTTTTTTTCTTTAAATAGCAAATTTAATTGTTTTCTGTTTTTGTTTTCCTATTTCACCTTGTAACCAAGTAATATATTTTTAATTCAATGATAAAAAATAACACTTTAAGATCCAACAGTTACTATTACTTCATTGCTGATAAAGAAGAAACTATGATTCTCCACTCTGTCTAATGACCCCAATATTAGAGTGAAAAGTAAGCATATACGGATACCAAATGAACAATTGCTGTGGGCATTTGTTAAGGCTTCAAAACTTATATTCAGACAGACACGGTTGTTGTTGTTGTTGACAAAAACAAGACACAAATTTCTATGGCCTCTGCTGCTTCCTCTCTGTGGGTACAGACTATTTCGACGCGCTTCACCGTCGGTTCCTGTCACGCGCGCCTGCATCACCGCTTCAAACTCACTCCTTCCTATCCGATTTCCTCTAGCCACAAACCATGCGCATTGCCGCCAATTTCACTCCGGCCCACCAGAGAGTTGACTACAGTGTCTCGTGCCTACGTGACTGGAGTTGCTTCTGATCCAATTGCCGGCGAGCCTGAGCGGAGAATCGACGATTCGGAGTCTGAATCCGGCAGGAAGAAGGTTGAGCCGCAGAATTTGATAAGCTGGGGCCTTCTATGGAGGCTCTTGATCCAGCACAAGATGAGGCTAGGTTTAGCCCTTTTGGCTCTGACTGGCTGCACCACTTGTACGCTGTCAATGCCAATATATTCTGGTAACCAAATTGTAATTTTCGTTTTCCGTTTTATATTGTTTGGATGCTGAGGACATAAGCAGAGAAATCATATTGCTTGGTTGTTGCTTACTTTGTGCGTTTACTGGCGCAGGGCGATTCTTCGAGGTGCTTATAGGGGCGAGACCCGAGCCCCTGTTTAGCTTACTCAGCAAGGTCGCTCTTCTCTATTCACTGGAGCCGATTCTCACTGTTATTTTTGTCACCAGTATGAATACAGTATGGGAAAAGGTTATGGCAAGAGTTCGAGCTCAGATTTTCGCAACAGCACTAATCCAGAAGGTATTACCTTTTTCCTTTTGGGAATAGTAGTATATGCTTTCAGTTGATGCATCCTTAAGTTTGCTGCTTAAATGTGAGAAGAAGGGCTCTCATTTTCTTCTTTTTCTTCTTCTTCTTCTTCTTCTTCTTCTTCTTCTTCTTCTTCTTTTTTACTGAATTTCTTTTGTGCAGGCGGAATTTTTTGACAAGTACAAGGTTTGTATGTCTTTACCAAATCCTTAGATGCTCATTATCTCATTCTTAAGAGGTGCTTGATATAAATGGCGGTTCACTTCATTTTTAGCTTCTCATCTTGCCTGGTTAACATAATGCACTGCTTGACTGCAGCCACTCATTTATCTACTTTTGAATACTCTCACTAATTTATTTAGATACTCAACAACTGCAAAGAATCAGAACTCACATTTGTGGTGCTAATGCTTAAAAACTCTGCTTTAATGGAATTAGTTGCATTATGAGCAGCTAAAACAGAAATAGATTTCATTCTAGCTTACAGACTATACATGCTAGGTTTCATATAGTGAATGATGTGCTGGTACATTTGTAATTCCCCAGCAACTGGTGGATTACAGCAATGAATGCATCCTAAAGTACTCCATATGCTGTGTCCAAAATCATAGCTTTGATTGCTGCAACATTTTACATTGATGTCATTTAACCACTGTTGGTTGAAGTGTAATAGACTTCCAAAGGTCTTTTGACTAACACAGCATTGTAGTCACTTGCTGTCATCACGTAATGCATTAAACATAATTTTGAGGCTTGCTTACCTAATTAATTTCAGTATTGCCTGGTGTAGCCATCAGATTTCTATTCAAAGGAATTAGTCATATATTTGTGAACTCATTTCTCTATGAATGGAATGGCAAGCTATATGAATTCCATTAATCCTTTTTGGTAAGCTCCATTTTGTAGATTTGAGCATGCATTTGGAATACCTGTATACTAGTATTGCAAAAACTACAGTATTTTGGTCACAGGTAGGTGAACTCAGCGGTTTGTTAACATCTGATTTGGGCGCTCTAAAAGGAATTGTCAGTGAGAATATTTCAAGAGATCGTGGATTCAGGGCACTTTCTGAGGCAAGCGACTCTGTACTGTACACAAGATAGATGCTACCAACACTAAAGCAAGGACTTTAAGTTGTCTTGTTGATAATGAACATCTCATTTTTACTCATATAGCTGTAAATTTTCAAATCCTGTTTTTGAAGTATTCAACCATTTTAAGCATGTCAGGAAAGAAAATCTAATTGTTGCCAATGAAAAGTTCTATTTACACTATCACTTAAAGATAATCCATATCTAAGTATTTTTACTCCCCCCTCCCCCCCCCCCCCCCCCCCCCCCCCCTCTCTAAATAACAAGTATTGTCATCTCTCTTATTATTTTTTGATAGGAATAATCTCTTTTATTATTAATATATAAATAAAAAAGGAGTTATATATCTGCTATTTGCAAGTGTTTTCTCTGGTAAGTTATTTGTTTCCTTCCAGGTTGCTGGGACTATGTGCATACTGTTTGTGCTTGCCCCCCAACTTGCACCTATACTTGGCATACTGATGTTGACTGTTTCTATTTTAGTTGGTAAGTACGTGACTAGATTTATATCTGTAGACCCTGGGGTAGTCATATAGCTTGATTCTTTTCAGAACATTCTCAGAGCACGATTTGTTGTTTATTGCATACCTGTTCATATGACTGGTTTTTGTCAGTCGCACTTTTGGTTTCTACAGTAGCTGGAAGGAAGTTTAGCACTGCTTTTGTACTCTTATGCCATGTGAATTTTGTGTGTGCATGTCTGTGTGTGCTAGAGCTTACCACTTTTAGGCTTTTAGCTACCAATAACTGTATCCTCATTATTTTTTTTTCTTGTAATTCATGGTTCTTAACACTACCTGGTAACATTTCATGGATGAACACTTCTTTCTAAGATCTGTTTTGTTTTCTCAGGCTACTTAGGTTCTATTTGTAAGTAACTGCCTTCTAATCTCATCTTACTCACAAGTTTGAGCCATGTTAGCTGAACTCATTATTTCCCTTCATGAACTTGTGTCCAAAAATTTGGGGGTGGGGCTCAGGTGGTTGACTGCACTCATCTTTTTCAACGCTTGAAAATGGACATTGGTGCTCAGATATAGCTTTACCAATATGAGATCATGTTTCACACAATTAGCCGTTTTGGATCCATACCTGTTCCTAACACCTTCCAACTAAAGTTTATGTGGATTAATGTTGTGGCACATTTTGCTCATCCAAGATTTTATGGATCCTACTGACTCTGCTTAATTGAAGCTGTATACAAGAGATCAACTGTGCCAGTTTTCAAAGAGCATGGATTGGTGCAGGCATCCATGGCTGACTGTGTGACAGAAACATTTGCTGCAATCCGTACCGTAAGTTCACCAACTAGTTTTATGCTCGTTGGAGGGATTTCCACAAATTGAAAAATAACTGCTTTATTTTTCTGCTCTTGCTCTTCAGAGAAAAAAGGAAATCTTTTTTTTTTTGCTCTGAAGTATGAGGGCATAGTAGTTCATATAGAGCACATGTAGCCTAGTTGTTAAGTTGTTGGCTCTTTACCAAACCAACCAGAGTTTGAATCCCTGTCTCCATCTGGTTTTGCTCCGCTGTGTACTAAAATAAAAAATTTTAGAAGCTGAAACTATGGATCATTGAAATAGGGGCATCTGTTGTCATGTAGGTAAGATCCTTTGGGGGAGAAAAACGGCAAATGTTGATGTTTGGTAGCCAGGTAAGACTCAGAGCCTTTGTTTTATCAATTCGAGTACATGAACTCTTTTTGTGCACATCTGTGGTCATAGCCATAGATTCAATCTTGTTTGGAGGCCGCATTTATTCAAGGAATTTGGCAGGTTATTGCATATATGAATAGTGGCATAAAGCTTGGGGCTTTTAAATCAACAAATGAGGCTCTGACTAGGATAGCTGTCTATATTTCTTTGATGGCTTTGTACTGTCTTGGAGGAAGCAAAGTGAAGGCGGTAAGCACTTGTCCTTTCCTATTTTTCTATCTGGATTCATAATTCTCTTGATTGAGTAATTTCCTTACAGCATGCAGGGCATTTTCTGTTGTTGTTTTTTGTATGTTCTTTCTTCGCTGCATTTTCTTCTTTAATTAATTAATCAATTTATCTCATTTCTCAATCTTCTTAAACAAATTGAAGTATTCTTTACTCTCTGCATGAGGCATTTGGTGGTTGGACATCGATTGTAGTAATTCTGAAGGCTGTGTACTTGTTTCAGGGTGAACTATCTGTTGGAACAATGGCCTCCTTCATTGGATACACTTTTACATTAACCTTTGCTGTGAGTCCATCAGTTCTCTTAATTATGTAGGCTGTTGATTTTCTGTCCATTTCTTTTCCTGATAATGGGAAAAAAGGTGTATACAAAGTGGACCAACTGAAATGTTCAAACCCATTCATTTATAAACAAATAGTATCAGTGTTATCTTAGTTGATGCTTGGTTCAGGTTCAAGGCCTTGTCAACTCGTTTGGAGATCTACGTGGAACTTTTGCTGCAGTTGATAGGATTAATTCTGTTATAGCTGGAGCAGAGGTTGATGAAGCTCTTGCTTATGGGTTGGAAAGAGAAATCCAACAGAAAAAAATTCAAGATGAGAAAATGAAATTATTTGTTTCTAATGGGTCTCTTGAAAAAGTTCAACCTGCAAATATGCATTACATGTCAGCACTTGGATCAGCCAGCAATGTGAGCAGCTTGGCTTGGTCCGGTGATGTTTGCCTTGAAGGTATCTTGCATTCATCTTGTCACTTGTCTGTTATACCTGTACAATTTCCTTTTTGCTATCAGACCATGTTCACTTGATTGAATTGCAATGCAATAAGTAACATGGCCTAAGTACTTCTTGTCTTTATTGGTGGGATTTTTCCTTGTATTCTAAATTGCAATAGCTTTCACCATTGCTACATCAGATATTGATGGCAAGGGTGCACTATGATCCTTAATTTCTTTATAATGCCATGAATTAAAAGAAAAAAGAGCAGATCAAATGGTTGATGGAGGAGGATATCGGTTAGCATAATCTCAGAGCTATCTTTATTTTCCCCCTTTACCGTATGATTATTCTTTAGCTTTGTTTATCATCTTAGCAATCTAGTTAGAAAGGCGAATTGTATTCGATTCACATATAACTTTAACAAACGTGGTGCCAATTGATGCTGTCATTTTATCCCGCAGATGTGTACTTTTCATATCCTCTGAGACCTGAAGTGGAAATTCTTAGCGGTCTCAACTTAAAACTAAAATGTGGAAGTGTGACTGCTCTTGTGGGTCCAAGTGGTGCAGGAAAAAGCACAATTGTACAACTCTTAGCGCGTTTCTATGAGGTTTGTGATAATTGTTTTCACCCATTAGGCCAGAATGTAGAAACACAAGTTATTAGCTGATCACAAAAAGTTTGGTTTGTGCTACACAGAATGAGTTGCTTTCATATCTGTCTATGTTAAGGTGCAAAAAGTAAGTAAATTGGCATACAGTTATTAAACACTTACTCAAATTACTAATGTTTCATCTGACAGCCAACAATAGGCCACATCACAGTGGCGGGGGAGGATGTACGGACGTTTGACAAGAGTGAATGGGCTCAAGTTGTTTCCATAGTCAATCAAGTAAAAATCTGAATTTTGATCTTGCATGTTCAAGCATGGCACTGCTGGAGTTATGCTATAGTTTCTCGGCCTATTCATATGTATACACCTGGATAACTTGCTCGATACTATGACCTTAACTATTGTTGATTGGCTAACACTTGGGAAAGTGGGGATGCAGAAGCCACACACAATTATAGGTCAATCATGCATTGAATTTGGACAAGATTAAAACAGTTCAGCATTTGATAAAGGCAAGAGCAGAAGAAAAAATATATATATAATAAGAATTTGAAATGGAACTGCATCTAATCACCCAGAATATTTCATAAATCCTCAAATTAAAAATAGAATCTCTAATATGTAGATATGAATTCTGGTCTTATGCCTGAATAGGCTGATATGTATCTTGATTTGCATTGGTTCCTTTCCTTTAAGAGGAAAAAACAACATGTGGTAGATTTTTTCCATTTGCCCTCACCATTAAATAGTGTGATTGAAGAAAATGATTCTTCTACTTTACACTTAGTTAAACCCTTCTCATGTTAAATCCAGCTCTATTTACTCATTCCTGTGCTTCTTTGTGGAAAAAAAAACTGTCATTTACTTGACCACTGAATTTTTGCACTGCAAAAGAAGTATAACTTAACATATGAAATCTAGCTGCCTCAATTTTTGGCATTATTACAAATTGTACTCCATTTACGGCATGAACTAATGATTCAGTGTTGGAAAATATAACCATACAGATAAAATCCAGCCACCACTGCAAAACATACTCCATTCACTTCATGAAACATTGTATTCCCGCAAGTTTTGGTTGTTGAAAAATTGTAACTCTACAGGATCCTGTTCTCTTCTCTGTGTCGGTGGGTGAGAATATTGCATATGGACTTCCTGATGATCATGTATCCAAGGATGATATCATTAAGGCAGCCAAAGCTGCAAATGCTCATGAATTTATCATTGCTCTTCCCCAGGTTCTTTATCTGAACCCATTAGAATGAGAGCATTTCAGTTTACCAGTTATTTTTTTAATAGCTGAAACTTCACCTTGATTACAAGGGTTATGACACACTAGTTGGCGAACGTGGAGGCCTGCTAAGTGGAGGACAGAGGCAGGTAATGTTCTCATATGCTGTGCTCCATGCTTGTTTTCCTTTTGTGTCTCTGTGTTGTCTGTGATGCTGACATATTCTGATTTTCAGAGGATTGCTATTGCCCGAGCTCTGCTGAAAGATGCACCAATCTTAATTCTTGATGAGGTCATTTGGTTTTCCCTCTTCCCATTATTGCCTATCTGATCATATAATTTCTTTTCAAACCAGGAGCAGTAATATTGATGCTCTTTAAAATTTTCTCAGTCTCTTCACTCTAATCTAAAAGAATGAAAAATATTTTTATTGTATTGCAACTTATTCTTTTATTTTCTAGTGCAGGCTACAAGTGCACTCGATGCAGTTAGTGAGCGCCTTGTGCAGGATGCTCTGAACCAACTGATGAAGGGCAGAACAACATTAGTGATTGCACACAGATTGAGCACTGTTCAGAATGCCCACCAAATTGCTCTTTGCTCTGATGGGCGTATAGCTGAACTTGGAACCCATTTAGAGTTGGTTGCAAAGAAGGGCCAGTATGCTGCATTAGTGGGCACTCAGAGGCTGGCATTTGAGTAAGTTTTTCTTCATTGCTGGATATCATACAGAGGACAACTGAAAATAATAGCTGCTGACTGCTGCCTGGTCCATGCTAGCAAGTGCTTGTGATGAACTGTGAGTTTCTTTGTACTGTTGTTTTCAAATCAGCTTTTCTACCTATATTTTGTGAATGTGGCTCGGGTAACTTTGAATGTTGTAGGTTCTGGTTTCTTTTACAGGTGATCGCAGGCTATATTGAAAGAGGCAGAATGGTACTGACTAATACGGTAGATGGAAAGGATAAAAAGTTGTCAAGATAATTGTTGGTACTGCCTTGAAATATCAATTAGTTTGCGTGGGAAAGTATTCATGTTGATTAGAAAATGAGATATTTTATCTTCCTGATGGCTTATTGAACTTCCCATCTTATTGCTTCTGAGTTGCTTTCCATTCTTACCATTGCATTGAAACACGAAAACGTAACTTAGCTAGTTCTGTGAAGAAATATATATTTATATCTACGAGCTCAGACATGTCCTCATCACAAGAAAGAAAAGGCAGTTGGGCAGGTCAAATGCCAAACAAATTTAGCCTTCATGTGGTCTCTTCCTGAGCAAGGAACTAAACGCAGGCTGGGTGAATTTCCCTTCAAGGAACATCCCGGCCAGTACCTTATACATTGCTTCAGTGAGATGAACTCCATCCCAGTTAATATATTGAGCGGGATTTGCACACGCAGTTGCATTAGGTGTCCCACAGGTAGCAAACACAGCAAAGTTGTATGGTTCACCTGTTCCGCAGCAGGCCTTGAAGCTCTCCTTGAACCCGAAGCTTCCTGGATTCTTCATTACTGCCCTGTAGGCATTGTAGTAATCAGCATAAACTATGATGGATTCTGGGAACTGCCTCCTGAGATCTCGAATCCGAGCTTGCAGAAAGAAGTTGTGCATGTAACTTTTTCTGTTCTCAGTCTTAACGCAGCCTATGTCATCTCTGTCATCTACGGAAGCAAGGGTCATGGCCAGGGGCAAGCAGCCTGTTGGGGGCAGGTTTTGGACGAGTACATACTTTGCCCCCTTCTCTAGCAGCTCCTACCACAAGATAAGCAAAGGCAATCAGATCTTCAAATACTTGTGGAGCTGCTCTTGTTATTTTAGTGCGGAATCGTTTTTTCAAACCCTGTACTCGTTTTGTTCTCTTTCGGTTCAAGTATAAAATGTTTGGATGTAACTAATGTTTTTTGTTCCAGGGGTACCAAAGGAACAAAAAAACTAATCCTTTTGGTTCGTGCACTTGTTTTTCTTTCGAAAATAAAAAAGACTGATCCAAAAGATCCGCGCTTACCTTCCCGGACCCCCAAAAAAAAAAAAAACAGCATTTTCACTTTGTTGTATCAGAGATGTTTTAACCTGACATAGATGCCGAGTACTAAAATTGTATGACATTTTTTCCTATCAAATATATCTGAAAAATATAAGTAAATCTTAAACATAATTTTTTATACCCTCCATCTTGGATAAAATGTTTGAATTTGGCATGAAAATTAATAGTTTTTTATTTTTATTCTTCACTATTTACACATAAATCAAGAAAAATTAAAAACTATGGTTAACGGCTAAATATGATAAATTAATTTATTAAATATAAAAAAAATTCAAAAAGTTTTATGACCATCCAAAATAGAATATAGAATATGTTCCATTTTTTTAGGATACAGGAAGTATATTTACTAATCATCCAGTACACAGAGAGATAAGAAAAGAAGGAAGATTTTGTAGAACTTTGCGTACGTTGAGGAATTTGCTTTTGCATTACCTGCAGAAATTGGGTGTAGGTGTGCAAGGCAAGCTGGCGGATGGTGTGGCTGGAAATATCGGATCCAATGGTATACGCATAATCATTAACTCCTATCTCCCCCACCCAGAACAGAGCATCCTCCACCTCCTCTCTACACTCGCCGCACCCCTGGCTCTCCAGGTAGCTCTCGAACCAACCCAGCTGGGTCCGGAGGGACTCCGGAGTGATGTCCAGGCTCAGGTTGTTCTTCACGAAGAAGTCGTGGTCGATGGCAGTGGATCCCGCGACGGCAAAGTTGACGCCGTGGGCGGCGGCGTTGGGGTTGCCTTTGGCATGGAGGTAGGGAGGGAGGAAGGGCAGGGAGAGGGACTGGGCGACGAAGTCGATGACAAGGCGGCCGTCGGAGTAGCGGTTTGTGGGACGGTGGAAGAAGGTGGAGCCGTAGGGGAAGGTGGAGACGTGGCCGAAGCCAACGGGGCCGGAGATGGACCGGGTGTTGCCTGTGTCAGTGAAGGAGTCGCCGAAGGCGTAAATCTTTTTGAAGGGAGGTGCGTTGGCAGAGGAAACAGAAACCATGATGCTGGAGGAAGAGAAGATGAAGATAAACGCCACAGCCATAGCCATAACCATATCCATCTGCATCTGGAAATGATTAATGGAAGCCATAGTAAATCCGAACGTAATACTTCTCAAGTAGAAAGCTTCCTCACAGATACAGAGGTAGTGACAAACAGGCTCTTATATACATATAAACTTACATCAACATGATGAGAACGTGTAACAAATCTGTTTTCTGACAACCATGCCTCGCTCTATCTTTAAAATTCCACCATGGAATCGCAACTACTTATTAGTTGAATTAATTTTTTGGCCTCGAACTGACCAAAAAAAAAAAAAAAAACGTGAAAGATTAAACTATGAAAAAAAAAAACAAATGTGCCAATGAAAATGAGACGTAATGGTATATTCATATATGTATATATTCAAAGCTTAGCATTAGGCACAGATGAAATAATGTCTACAGTACACTCTATAGAGTAATAAGGAATACTCATTAAAAAAATGAAGATTCGTCCATATTCTTAAGCATTTACTATTTTGACCATCACAAATTATTAATTATATACCCTTTTAACTACTATTATATTAATATTCATATTTTTCATCTTTTTTAATTCATGTGTAAAAAGGAAAAAGTAAAATTAAAAATAATATATAAATTTTTTCTTGTTCCTTAATTTATGTCAAAATCTAAATATTTTAAAAGAATAGAGGGAGTACTATTTAAATACTGCAAAAGATATTTCACCCATCTCAAATTTTTACACCATTTACTATTCATATTAATTAATATATAATTTTTTTTATCTCCAAGACTTTTGTATATAAATGTAAAGCTTTTATACATAAATACTAAATAAAAATTTATAGTTTCCTGATATAAACTTTTTAAAATTTTCTAAGAAATAGTAATATGAATAAATTTAAGTTAAGAAAGTGAAATGAATTAAAGAACATGGGTCGAAATATTTAACACTTTCTTTTTTTTTTTTAACATTTAGAGACATCATTACAAGTTATAATATTTAGAAGCAGCATTACAAATTATAAGAAAATGACATTCTATTATTTTAATTAAAAAAAAGGTATGTCAATTTTTTTAAAACCAAAATAATATAAAGTAGGGAATGCAAAAACCAAAATTCAAACTCAGAACCTAAGTATTTAGCCATTATACGAAAGGTTGGGAATAAGTATTTAATACTATCACGTGGAAATGGTTGGAGTAGATAATTACTCCAAAAAACTATAAGGGCACACTACAGTACGAACGAGTTTTAATGAGGTAATATACTATCTTGGTTGAGAAATTTGGATTTGAAGCGCATATAGGCATTCTACACATAAATTTACTAAAATGTTGTTCAAATGCAGTTTAACGTATTTCAAATTTTGTAAGGTAGACAACTTTCTCTCAAAACTTTTCTTGGAACTCCTTTTTAACTGTATATTTCAATACTTATACCTGATTTTGATTACCCAAAAAAAGAAAACCAGAGCCTTCAGACTTCAGTTATTGATTTTTTTTTTTGGGATAAAGACGGTTTTAGATGAAAATCATAAAAAGTTCATAGTAAAAACATTTTAATACGTATTTGAGGCCCATCTCAGTCTGGCCTTCACAAACATTGCCTTTGCCTGAGCAAAGGTCTGAGTTAGAATCCTTGCTCCAACAGACAAATAACAAAATTTATCACTTGCAGCTCCTAAGCCCTTCGAGTTCGGAGAAATAGTTGAGCTATTCCTTAACATTCACAAAAACACCTGACTTTTAAGTACTTCCAAATACTTCAAAAAAAAAAAAAAAATACATAATAACCAAAGCAGCTAGTGGCTGACTGGCTGTTAGATGGCCAACTTTCAAATTTCAATCAATCACTCTCCCGGGAGCTTGGCCTCCTTCCCATCTGCCAATAGAAAAAAAAGGTCTAAATACATGAAAACGATAATACACGAACATACAAGTACAGGATTAAACCTATAATTTTCTTTTATTTTTCAAGAGCTAGTTGTCGTCAATAAATATCCATACCTTGAAAAATTAGGCTTTTCTGATGTAAAAAAAAAAAGTGGAATTCAGTTGTTAAGAAGGACTAGTCTAGTAGTGATTTTTAAAAATGAATCAGTGATTACTTTGATATATAGTGATTATTTGCTCAATTTGTATATCAATTGAAACTTTATACTCAAAGAAGTCCAAAAGGTATTTCTAAAATAATTTTTTAAAAAAATTTAGGAATTTTCTATTGATTTTTCTGTTTTTTTTTTGTTGAATACAAAAAAAATTATAAAAAATTAACTAGTTTCTAAAAAAAATCTTATTCAAGTAATTGTTAATTGGCAGAGCACTAGCTTTTAAGTGACATTCATTCTATACAAAAATCAATAAATGGAAATAATGAATTATTTTTAACGGGAGAAGCATGGGGCCCCAGTTCGTTTCTAGTTAAACTAATTAATGGGTCAAACTTATTGCTACGGTTAACAGAGGGCAAAAGAGTGTGATTTGTCCATAAGTTGTTGGGCGTATTTACAGGTTATGTTATTGATTATTTGTTTGCCCATAAGTTCATCATCTCTCTCCTTTTTCTCAACAACCTCTCTCAAAACTTCCCCAAATTCCCCAATTCTGCTCTCGTTGTCACTGCAACCCAAAGCTAGCCCTCTCCGTCAACGAACCTTGTTCTGGTCCGTTGGTACTCTCATTTCGACATTAGCTACCATTATTTCAAAATCTTTGGACTACTTCGCATGAACTTACATCGATCATCCTGCCGCCGTAAGTTCGCACCTAATGTGAGGGGGATAAACTTCTCCTAGTGACCAAAACCCTGACAAGTTGGAGAAAGGTGCGGGCTAACATGGTTTCCGTGGTGGCTGTGACCCGTTGTGGGTGGCGGTGACTAGCAGCGAAGCTAGTTGTCGGCACTAGTGTGACAGAGGTGAGCTCCAACTATCGGCAGCAAACTGCGACTAATGGCTGTAGGGCATGCTGAGGGTGGAAGTCAATTGTGTGACTGAAAATTGTGGTTGTGTCAACTGCAACATAGAAAGGCTTAAGAGAATGACACAATTTGTAAATATGACTGAAAATCATGGCTAATTTCAGCAGATTATATTGGTCCACGTCCAAACCTAACACAAATTGTTAATAATGAGAGCTTTTTAATGTGAAATAAACGTAAACGAACTGTCTTCTAATTTTTGTTTCCTTCTTAATAGAAAGGATAGCTTTGCTAGAATATTAAATAGCATGCTCCATTTAAAAAAAAAAAAAATTCAATAGAATGAACTTTTTCCATTAGGAAAATTTTCAATACGAATTCTCGATCCAGTCTACCATCGTTATGGCCTTAGGGTTAGGGTGATACTAACAGGGTTAGCTTCGAAACTAAAATAAAATCTACATATTCCATATATATTCTCAAATTGTATGAAAATATATATGCTGGATGTAACTTTCCATGATTTCCATTGAATAAAAATGTGCATAGCTAACAAAAAGAAACATATAAATCCTCATTTATGGCCTTGGTTACCAAGACCACCAGCAGACACCGACCATCTGGAGGATTGGGATTTGGGTGGGTCGCAACGAGACAGTTGGATGTGCATTAAATCCACCAACTGCATGTCCGGTGACATTAATTTACGTTTATTTTTCAATGATTACAATTTGCCACGTGAAATCACACTTTACCTTTTTTATTTGAAAAATATACATTTTATCTCTATTTTTTTAATATAGTATGACAGTAAATTTTAAAATTTTAATTTAGATATTACGGTAGCTATTTTTCAGTAATTTTAATTTATATAGTATTTTTTTTTACAGTTAATGAGCATTGAAATTATCAAGTTTTTCTTTATATATTTCTTTCAGTTTCTAAAAAAATATTTTTTAAATGTCAATTAATTATAAAAAAATGCTATACAAATTAAAATTGTTTGAAGATAACAACCACATGGTCTAAATTAAGATTTCAGAAGTTATTTTTAGACTATATTAAAAAAAATAGGGATAAAGCGTATATTTTTTAAATAAAAGAGGATAAAATATAATTTCATCTAAATTTTAGGAGGTAAATTATAATCAACCTTTTATTTTTTACACACATTTAATGGCAAAAAGAGCAAATTTTGCGGTAAAATTATTCCACCCCTATAATTTAGTGGTAGATTTAATTGGAGGTTAATTGAAGGGAATTGTTTAATATGCTTCCTACTTTATGTAATGTCAGACCCCATAATCACCTTTATGCTCTCATTCAAAATTGCTAATCTCCACCGTATTCTTCTTCCTCTCACTGCTTTTCTCACCACTTCCAGGAACATTTACTGCTTCATTAATTGTTCTAGAACAATTTTCTTTCCGCCTTCGTCATCTGAGCATGGGCCCATTGATCTGTTGTGCCGGGGGATGCGGACGAACGTCTCATGATCTACTTCACTAGCCGCCTCCATATAACCTAGAAGACCTTCTATGACTGTAACTGAAACTGTAAGACCTCATATCCATACTAAGCAAGTCCGGCTCCGGATGAACGGGTGTGATCATCGGACACGAGCGTGCCGCTTCCGATGACTTTCGTCGGTAGGAAGTACGTGGCGGGGTTGGGCAGTGGTTAGCAGAGTGTAGGGTTTCGCTTTTTTTTTTTTCAATTGAATCCCTAATATTTTTTAGGTATGCATACGTGCACAAGCGGAAATAATACATAATCGGAAAATCATATGTATATCGAAATAATGCAAGAACAATTTTAATACTAAAGTATAATATGTTAAATATACATAAAGACAATCATATAAACATACAACTACATATGTACAAAAGAACTCGTACATACAATTAAATATATCAAAAATAATTTTTATAATTAGTATAATTGAATATATTAGTAATATATATGTTATCTCATCTATATACATATGTTTCATATTATTTGTACTTGTCACTTACTTCTTTTGTACATCAAGTTTATGCATATCTATCATCCAATTTATAAATGATATCTAATTTTTGTGGGAAGTCGGATTTGAGAGTTCACACGTGTTTTTTATTTTAGATTTAACTGATATATACTATTGAATATATTAGCAACATATCTATAATCTCAATTGTGCATATGTAATACATTATTTATACAAATCATTAGCTGTCTGTCTGTCTGTCTTTATACATCAAGTTTATATATATCTAGTATCTAATTTGTACATATCTCTAATTTAGAAATAATAATTTAGTCATGAAATTTACAGATAATGGTCAAATTGGACCCAATTTATTAGCTTTAGTGGATATAAAACATTAGTGGTATATCTAGTTAAAATAAAAGTTGAGCGGTATAATTGAACGAGATGTGAAACATTAGTGATTTTTTTTAATGATATTTGCCTTTGAGATATGCCAGACTGAAACATGAATGGTATCTATATAATACTATAAAGTACAAGAGAGTGAGGTGCAGGTGACAAGTGGCATGGGATGGTGGCAAAATGACGGTTTCCATCCTTTAGGTTTTCTATTTGTGGTGTGGGGAATTATTAAATTTGATATGTGACAACTACAGCCAATCTAGCTTTTCGCTCGTGTCATGGTTTGGCTGGCCTAATTTTGCAGTCATCTCTACACATGTGGTTTTTTTGCATTTAGACCATTGATTTCTTATATGTTGCAATTTGTATCACTATGTGAAATTAGAGTGTTGCAATGTTTTTTAAGAGTTTTTTTTTTGTATAGGAGTTATTAGGTGTTAATATTATTGATTAAGCACTTAGGTTTATTGTTAATTGTTTATTATCATGTTTTTTTTTTTAAATTTGATGTAGGTCTATATGTTACAAGGAAAATGTTTGGGTGCGAAAAGTCAACAGTTTCATCTAACAATCCACCACTTCATTCTAACTTTTAAATTTTTTCATCTAACAATTCAACTACCTCCTACTAACCTTTCATGGCAAAAATGGAGGGGAGGGAGACAAGGGATGAAAGTTAGGAGGAGGTGATTGGATTGTTAGATAGAAAAGTTTCAAGGTTTTGAAGATAAATGTAAAATTTTCAGTGATTAAAACTAGTTTTTCACTTTTTTTTTCCGCCCAACTTAACGTTTCAAGTTAACGGAAGGTCTCAAACGAAATACTTAAATGAGGTTAGGGACTTTCTATACAAGAAATTGAGGTTTAGGTCTAAAAGACAAAAATTAGCCCGAGAAAGAATAGTAGACTTGCTAAAAGAAAATGATAAAATTTTCCGAATGATGAAAACCTTTAATTACCTCACTTACAACTACATGCAAACCAGCAAACAAAACGGTTTCGAAGAATTAAAAAGGCCAAAATGCGCCAACAACCCCTCAACTTACATGAAATGGACAAATTAGTCCCTCAACTTGGACTCGGTGAAGAGAAGCCCTCAAACTTGTGAAAATAGGGCAACTTAGTTCATTTTGTGCCATATCCGGTTAAACTACACTATTAGCCCTTAGACTCATTTAATTGTTCAATTTCCTTTCTAGCTATTTTATAGTTATAATTTAGTGATTTAAGTTTATGTTTACTTTATTTTATAATATAAAATATCTATCTTAATATTTTTAATTTTTTTATCGGTTTATGTCCTTAAAAAACTGCGTGCTTTGCTTTTCATATATTTTTAATATAAAAAAATATATATTTTAATACTTTGTGTTTTGTCTTTCATGTTTTTTTTTTTTTGTAAATTGAAAATTTAAACAATAGTCACTTTATTTAGGAATAATGCACAATAATATATTAAAATAAAAATAAAAAAATGGCCCATTACACATCAGCATATTCTAGCATCATCGTTATCATCATCATCATCATCATTATTATTATGCAAAAGCATGTGTTCTTTTATAATTTTCTCCTTTTTAATCAAGAGAGTGAAAATTTTATTAGAAAATGAATTCCTTGTAAAGAAATTCTCAAAGTGATAAAAAAATATGAAGTATTAACCTTTAAATAATATTAAATTCATATAAAAATATTTAAAATGAAAATAATCATCTAAAAAATTGTCCAAATGGTACCCTACTTAAATCTTAAATGACAAATCAACTACATATACTTAAAGCTAAACAAAAAAATTACCGAGAACATTAACAAAAGCAATATTTGAACAAAATATTTTATTGAAAATACTAACAAAAATAATACAAAAATACTTGGTGCTTTGTTTTTCATGTATTTTTTAATAAAAAATATATTTATTTTTTAATTAAATAATATGAATTTCAGTAAATAAAATTTCCCTTTTTAAACTCAAGGTATCAATATATGATGTGATGAATGGATAGCTAGTTATTGGATACAAAGGAAAAAAATGGTACCCTAGTATTTTTATATCTAGGTTTCTTTTTTTTTTTTAATATATTTTATTGCAAATAAACTAGTGTTTCACCGAAAGTAGTATTTTTTTGTTGCATAAAGTACATGACTTGATGTATTTTTTATTGAAAAAATATTCTAGCTATATATTGCATGTGTCATGTACTCTATGTAAAAGGAAATTTTTTTTTACAGAAAGTGGTATTATTTAATTAAAAACTAATATATTTTGTATTAAAAATATATGAAAAACAAAGCACCCGATTTTTTTGGTACATAAACCGATAAAAAATTGAAAATATTAAAATGAATATTTTATACTATAAAATAAAGTAAACATCAATTTAAGCAATTAAATTATAAGTATAAAATATTTTAAAAAAATTAAACAACTAAATAAGTCTAAGGGCCAATAGTGTACTTCATCTCATGTAAGGATGGCTAATATGACACAAAATGGACTGAGTTACACTATTTTCACAAGTTTAGGAGTTTCTCTTCGTTGAGTCCAAGTTCATAGACTAAATCATTCGTTCCATGTAAGTTGTGGGGTTGGCGCACTTTGGCCAATTAAAAATTTTAAAAAAAAATTCCGCCTTAATGAGGAGTTCGTTTTTTGGAATTCCACGCAGTTAATTCATTGGTTAAATACACGAATTGAGTTTTAACAACCGTTTTTTCAGTAACAATGAAATATTTAAAATATCTGAGATAAAGCCGTTTTTATGCTGAATTTGGTACTTAAAAGTGTTAAATTCTAGAAGCAAACAGTCTGTTTTTAGGGAAGGATGAAAGAAGTTATGACAACCTATATTATAGTAGGTAGGTCCAGAAAGATTCAACAAGTAATTATATAGTGTGGATCTCAGTTGCATCAGATACAATAATTGTCAGGCATGATTATAAAAGCCGGAGTGGACCCGTCAGTCGAACCGGTTCAACTGCAAACCGGGTCATTATAGGATTGATTAATAAAAGGTCAGAGTTGGTAAAAGCAGCTAAAAATCGATACACTATTGGGACGTTAAACCGGAAAACCGGCAGTTTGTTTGTTGGTTTTTTTTTTTGTGAATATTTCTTTTGACTAATATACTTTTTAGTAATTGTTTTTGTGATATTATATTAAATTAGAAAATTGTTTTCCTTATTGTAGAAAGTAATCATTATTATCATAAATATGCATTTTCTACATTTTTTCTATATTAATAAAGTATATAAAACGCCCAGCTCCTGCCATGCGCGGGACTGGGCTAGTACTGGCCTGAGTGGGAATGGACGGACGGCCAGCACATGGAGGTTATAGATGCCTCTTATCATATGGGTTAATAGCTGGGTGACATAAAGCAGCATGTCTTGGAGCAATAGCGAAAGTAGGAAAATGTCATGTTTTAAAACTTATGTTAAGAGTGTTGCAAAGTGAGAGTGACAATCATCAAGCAGGAAAGTGTCACGTTTTAAATCTTACATAAAAGTTATAAAGTGAGAGCAACAATCATCAAGCACAACAATTGCTTCATCCATGCTATTTTACACCAAAAGAAATAAATTGAATCCAATCGACTTTAATTATTTTAGCAGATTGTATAACATTTTGATCAACATTCATACATGAGACATGTTCAAGAAAGACAAAATAATAACATTTCAAGCAAGGATTAGCTTTCATCTGCCCTAGACTGCAAGGGACTGGAATTAATATGTGATTGTTAGATTTATGGGGCCGAAACAAACCGTAAAGTGAAATTGAGGGACTAAAGGATGACAACATTTTCCAAAAATAATTGTCTTTGCATCCTTGGATTGGGAATGCTCTTGACTAAAGTTAAAGACCGAGTCATGTTACTGTTACAACACAACATCTGCTAAATAAATACACAAGCCATCCTCCGAAAAGCTTGTGCTGGCAGCCGTCAACAGAAAAACAAGCAGCAGTAGTAGTTTAAATAGACTTTCCGTTTTCCAAGATAAAAATTCTGAGCTTTCGCTCCTGTAAATTCTTAAGCGCTTGTGTGTCTACTTAGAAATTTACATTACAGACTGCTGAACTGCAGATCCACCAGAATTGTTTTGTGGCGTTCCAGGGTTTACCATTGCTGATGAATCCCCGAAACAAGCTGGCTGACCTAGTCCAGAAACGGTAGGAGGAGCAGTCTGTATAGGATGATCAAATTTACAAGCCGGGCCAAATTTGCAAATGCCATAGCGGCTGTAGTGTGAGCAGATGTTCTGATCCTGAAGCACAAAATGCAAGACTTGCATATCAGAGATGATAATAATAAGTGAACTATAACCAAAACATAACCAACTACAAAGCCTGAAGCAATTGAAAAGTATTAGGAGAAATGCAAAATAAAGAAGCTTTCCTAGCAGTTTACTTTGCCCAGCAACTTTATCCAGCATGGAATAATAGCAAACTTAAAACAGCCAAAACAGAAGTAAAGACTCTTTTCTTCAGTTAAAGTTGTTGCATGATATCTCACATAATGGCCACATATTCTTGTCAACATGGAAATTAAATTGAAAAGGCTACTGTTTCATCCATCACAAAAGAGTTAAGATATCTACTATCTACAGTTACCATCAAAATCCTTAGTGATGACTGATGAGGAACAAGGGATTGCTTACAGGTATTACAAACTTACAGGTCTTAATGGCAGGCCCTTATCACTAAGAGGGCAAGGTGATGGCTTCGGTACTCGAGTCTTTGGATGGTGAAATCTGCAATTAGATCTAAACTTGCAGTCTCCAGTTTTTAAAAAATAACTGCACTCGGGTTGGCCAGGCCTTTCAGGGAATTCATCAACTACAATTGGCGGTTGGGGATGCACATAGAAATTACTGCTATTAGTTGTTAGGTTGCTCATGACATATGCTGGAGCGGGATTCATGCCTTGGTCTGGTGGAAATACAGCCTTCAAGATCAATGAAGAATAATATGATTAGAATTAGTTTGCATGAAAAGAAATAATAATAAAAAGACCAATTCTACAGCAAGCTACTAAAAGCAAGGGGCAAACGAAATACAAAGCACTCTACAATCAAAGAACAGTGCTTTTATTAGAAAATTAAAATGGCATGTAGACCAACACAAGGGAAAAACAGACTGCCAAAAATAAAAACTATTATTAACCTAATTAGTGCACCTGGTATCCATTCCACTCAGGACTTTGAGAAGGAAGTGCTTGAGCTGGTGGAAACATCAATGGCATGTAAGGAGTAGTGTCATTCAATGCCCTTGGTGATGACCAAGAACCCAGACTACCTTGTGATGCAACTGGTGATGGAACTGACGCACCATTGACATATTCTGTAGGAGGGTCAGATCCTCCTCCAGCAGTAGGATCAGGATGGTTAAACTTGCAGTTGACTCCATACTTACAGGAGCCATTACGCATGTAATAGGGGCACTCTTTCTCTCCCTATGAAGTGGGTAGATATTAAGAAAAAAAGCTACAAGTATGGAACATAACAAAAACGACATGAAAATATGAGTATACCGGTCGTATAGGCAACCCTAGAAAGTTTAGCTCTGAAACAGTTGACACAGATGTTTTCGCTTTTGAGTGGTTGTACCTACAAGCTTTGCCAAATTTGCACCCTCCTGTCCTCAGATAATACTGCAGTAATGCCAAGGGGGCAAAAATGGAACATAAATTATTTATAGAGGAAGATGCATACTTAAGAAGAGTCGGTGGCAGCTTTAATAGCTGAATGAACAGAATCATAGCATCAAAAACCACGGATAAAAACATTCTTATCAAAACATGTTATTCTACTATAGCTCTTTTGTTCCCGTAAGATGACCATTCCAAACTAGATATGATAATTTAAGAAAAACTAGAGATTGATAACCTTAGTAGAACAAAGAAAATTGGATGCAGGAGTGCCCGCGGCCATTAACCATGAAAACTATCATTGGCAATTCCATATCTGGAAATTGGAGAATTTAGCCATGCAAATCAAGTCCTCAAATGTTTTTATCACGCTTGATCCAGTTCAAGTTTGAAACCAACCAACACTGTTACAATGAAGTTAATATCAAATAACATTTGCAAAAACTTATGCTATTGACCTTGCATTCTGTCAGTCCTGGGAGTGGTTTCTCTGTTGGTTCATCGCCTTCTTTAGTCTTTTCTTTGACAGTCTGCCAGCCCATAAAATTTCAAATGAAAATTCAGAACATGACGAGATCTCATTGGCATAAGCACAACACAAAGTAAACAAAAAAATTAGACGAGAAAAAACAGGCCTGTGAAGATTGAAACACATTTTCTTGGTTGTGACACTTAGGATCAAGAAAATGTTTTCCCTGGCTGTGCTAAGCAGCTGACAGAAAATGACGCTACCATTTAATTAATCTGGAATCCAGAGAATATGCACTTACCATTCCACGAGGCATAAGCTAGCCCTGGGGAAAAAGTCTGAAACTTCCCCAGAATGTTAAACCCTAAACTACAAAACCAAAAATTTTTCTCCTAGGAAAACAGGAAAACGGGTTCACAATGCGGTAAATTGATAGAGATGTATAACGTAGGCTTAGCTACTGAAAGTTACATGCCCAAAAAATTGCTTATATTCATGTCAGGATTTGGCGGTACCAATTAGGCCAACGCCATAACGTTCACGCAAGCATCCAAATATGAACTAAACATGAACTGTACAAGACAACAAGACGTATCAATATCAATTACCTGGCTTTTCCTTCGAACAGGATGATTAAACTTGCAAGCTGGCCCGTATTTGCACATTCCCGTTTTCATGTAAAACGCGCAATCCTCGGCGTCAGGCCTCACCGGGAAATTAAACTTTCGTCCTTCCTTCTTCTTATCCGAAGTCTGGGACTCATTATCGTGCCCGTTTTCACTTTGATCATCTTTTTTCTCGTCTTCATCCTCGGCGCTCTCTAAAGCCCCGTTGTTGTCATTATCCTCCTCGGCGCCCTTCTCTTCCTCCAAATTGAGGCTCTGGAGCTGCTCGTGGACATCTTTGGCATCCTCCGAAGTTGGTTGATCGCCTTCGGGAGGAGAAGGATGAGGATCGGAGGATTGAAGCCCTAATTGAGGAACGGAAGTACCATCGGCATCGGTAACCGGAAATTGGGTATTTTCTTCAGATTCCGCCATTGTGCATCCACATTTCAAGCTTTCGAGACAGAAAAAGTTTTGAGATTTCTCTTTTGTCTCTCTGCAATAATGGGGCTCTATTTCCTTGCTTTATCTATTCGAGAATGGAAGTAGAATGGTTTGAGCTCGAGTTTGGAGCGTGAACAAAAAGTTTTTCGAAGACCAGAAACAATGGGCTATAAATACATTTTTGTTACCTAATCTCTTCGAAATGTTTTCGATTTGTCACTAAGGTTTAATTTATTTTTTTATGTTCCTTCTAAGTTCTAACATATAGTACCTTCTCGCGTATGTGTGCACACACATATGTATACTTTAACTACCTAAATCTTTATCTATTCTTTTTTTAATAAAAAGTAATTCTCATTACTGCAGAAATATAACAATGAGAAACGGGGAGCACTTAGCTCAACTATAGTTATTGCACATTTTTCAATCCCTGTGATATTATAAAGTAAATAACTAAGACATATCTGATATCTAATTTATAGTCTAAAAGGGATAGATCAAGAAAATAAACAAAAAAGCAAACTAACATACTAACGAACCAATACTTTATTGGACAAAACATACCAATACATTGTTGGACTAACAAACCATCCAACTACAAGCACATGGATGATGACTCAAAAAGAAGAAAAATAAAAAAGATACGAACACCTGATCCAAAATTTGGAGACGTTTCCCCACCTTTCCCTTGCCACTTTTCACACTTTGCTCGATCCATTAACATCCAAACGAATCACCTGGGTTTCCCTACTGTAGAGCCTCGATTGAACCAAAAAATGCTCCTGCTAACAACGATAAAAAGACATGATAGTGATTGATTTTGTGAAATAATGATAACAAATCAATCTACCAAATTTGGCCGAAGGAATAGAGAAAAGAAGAGAAAGTTGATACATAAGTGTTTCCTTCCCTCCCTAGGTAGGCCAGTAGTAAATGACACCTCCCCAGCACCAGGCCAGAGTCCAAATGGTGCCATACTTCCCACAAAAACCAAGCAATCTAGAAGTGGTCAAATGACAACTCAAGCCAGCCAAGTTGCATAAGTAGACACTTCCCCCTCTAAGCTTTCTTATATCTTCTCATCCTTTATACTTATAATGATTCTAATTCCAAAAAAATAAAAAAAGAATATTGTAAATATCTGCTGCACTTAAGATCTAGTCTCGGTGGTAACTTGGAAGTGCGCCAACATTGTTTTTGAATCTTCGCTTAAGGGCCGAAGTTCAAGCCTTCGTCATTCAACTCCTTGAACATGGAGTTTCCTATTATTTCTCAAATCTCATCTCTTTGATAATGACACCAAAAACATGAAACTTTCACTCATGTTGGACATTAGTCCTCAAACTATAAAACATTGGACAATGGTCCTAAAACTATCAAAAGTATTGCAATGTTCGCCCTCTGTTATTAAAATTAGACAAAAAGCGCCTAAATTGCAAGGGAAAGGAGGAAATGTGGCCAAATCAAACATACACTAACTTGATGGTGTAAGGAAGTAATTCAACCACAAACATAAAAATAAAATTGATGAAAATTGCTTGATTTATTTCCCAGGGTAAAGCTTACTGAGAAAATTAATAAATTGATTTATTGATAAGCTACTTAATATTAAAAAATCATTTCATAACTACAGGTACCGAATAATTTAAATTTTACATTTTGATTCAAGCTACTTCCTTGAACACTCAATTTAGTTTACCTGTTCAATTTTAGTCATCATTTACCATTTTCATTGTAATGTAGGGGCTAGAGGATAAATATTACAATGTTACCCATGGTTCTAGGACAAAGGCGCAACTTTAAAGTTTGACAATGAAGGTGCAACACAAGCAATAGCTCAAGGATGATTGGTGTTGTTTACCCAATAAATTGTGAATGAAAAAGAAAAAAAAAACGAATAGATAGTAGTTCATAATTTCACACCATTAATACTTGACATTCCCTTTTTAATTTTCATATAATGATGCCTCGATCTTTTCTCAAGAAAATTGTTGGCAAGCAAAGATTTATCTCAAATTGTAAGTTTACAAATTTATGCGACTGAAAGTTTGAAAGTTCAAGAATAGAATTTCAAAGATTGTTTGAGACATTTCCATAAACATTTCTATGAAATGTTGCATTTCTCTCCCGCCTTAACTTTGATGACTTGTTTTTAGAATTGGAACACTCATTTTGCCCGCTTATTATGATTTATGGCCTAATTTTGTTCATTGTGTAATGGGTAAAGATTTTCTAAAACAAGTTATTATTGATTATTTTATGGGGCAAATTTCATATTAGTCTCTAACTTTTCCCTTCTCCTAAATGGGTCATTGGCCTAACTTTTATCCTTTTAAAGTCCTTAACCTTTGAAATTGCGTCATAGAAAATTCTTTGCTATCATTTTCACTGTTAAATCTGATGAAGCTTAATGGAAAAATAGCATATAATCCCCTACGTTTTTTGGTTTTGCTAGATAAGCCCTGAAATTTTTTGCTTTCTGATGCTCAGGCATTTATTTTTTTCGTTTTTGCTAGATAAGCCCCTCATCCTAATCCTTCCCCACACATTGAGTCGAAAGTCATCCTCGCTGCCAATTGCACCAATATTCGCCCCGACAACAGCCATCAAATTGGACCAAACAACTGCTTGTTTATTCGTTGCGTAACAACAGCCACCAAAAAAGCAGCACATCTCTGCCATCTAGATTCTAGAGCCTCACGATGGGGCCATCGACCCATTCCTACTAAGCCCACCACCCATAGACGAAGCATGATACGCTAAATGCCGTTACCAATACTAATCCATAAGAAGAGGAAGAGACTGATCTCAATCAAAGAACTTGTTTCAAACTTGTTTTAGGGAAAATTTGACCTTGGCCCTCTTGTTTTGTTTTCTGTTTATTTAGCTATTAACACATTTTTTTAAGATATTTTTTTGTTATTTTTATACTTGCTTTCAAATCATTATTAGGTTTAGAAAAAAAAAAAGAATTAAAAATAGAAATAAAGTTTGGAAAAACTCATGCACCAGAGATGATTTCAAGTTTTGAAAAAGAAAAAAAAATGTTTTGTTAGTTATTATGTATTGCAATAATTGTAAAAAAAATTGTTTAGGAAATATTGTGGCTGTTAACTAGCTTTATAAAAAGGATTATTGATTTTATTGGTAAATGTTTCATTTCTAAAAAAAATTTATTATTATTTTTCATTTTTAAGCTACCTTGTAATTCAACTTCTTCTAAGTGAAAGCTTGTGGGGTTTTTTTTTATTGAAAATGTGAACAATTAAGGGCTGGGATGAAATTTTTTAGGTTAGATTCTATTAAATTTAATAATGAAAATGATAGATGAGTCGCAAATAGGACACTATCTTGAAGGCCAGGGAGTGGATTTAATAATTGATCCAGCAAGTTTGAGTGTGGTGGAGAGAAAAGCTAAAGATCGAAATGGTGTGATTTGGGGGGCACCAAAAGATGGAAGTGTGAAGTTTAATGTTGATGCTTTAGTTTGTTCCAGTAGGAGGATAGCTGCTATTGGCAAGTTATTAAGGAGCAGTAAGGGAAGAGTAATCTGTGTGTTCTCAAAGGCTGCAGGCTTTAAGGACATTGTTGATGTGGAGCTCTTGGCAATTTTTGAAGCCCTAAAGATGGTATCAAAAAGAAGAGAGTTGAAATTTAATAAATTTATAGTGAAGACTGACTCATCATTAGCTGCAGCCTGGACAAATGGGGATGATCATAAGCCTTGGAGGCAGATTGGTATACTCAGGAAGATTGAAAGGTTGAAGCAGTCTTATCGGGTATGCAGGATTAAATATGTTCCTAGAGAAGCTAATAAGGATGCGGGTGAATTGGTGAAGCAGGGGTTGGGAAGGCAGATGCTTTTTTTTGCTGTGGGCTGCCATGTAGATCGTGGTTTCATGGAAGACCAAAACTATATGGGCTCATAATGTATACCAAACTATCATTTGAGCAATAAAGTATATTTTTGTTGTTCAAAATATTAGGGACCCGTTTAGGATAAATAAAAATATTAGGGACTACAAGTGTGATATACCCTTATCTTATGTGGTTTATGGGTTAATTGCATCTGTGACTTCTAATATTTTATTATTATCTTATTTTGGACCCTAACCTCAAATTCTGGCACGAAAGGTCCTCAACATTAATTTTTTGTTTCATTTTAGACCTTTTAAGGATGAAAACCGTTAGAATAGATGAAACTGGCTACATGGCACACTAACGTGGCACGATTTGCCACCATGGCCCAATAATCAACTACTAAGAATGATGTGGAAAGGAAGAAGATTAATTAAAAAAAATATGAAAAAAAAGAAAATAATTTAAAAAAAAACAAAGAAAATGCCAAAAAAATAAGAAGCCCCATCTCCACGCCACCCTTCGCCACATTGCTGCCTCCCCCTTCCTTCCCTGCCTAGCCCAACAGCCTCTCGTCGCCCAACCCGTTTCAGCCGATGGCTTGCCACCGCAACAATTCTCATCGTTTTCGCCAGGCGAGGCTAGTGCTGAGTGGGTACGGGACAGAGCTGGATCCGTGAATCTTCTCCACCATTAATCGTGCCTTTGCTTGTCGTCAAATTGGGAAAAATAGTTAGCGAATCCCGCCTTTGCTCACCGTTGAATTGCGCTTTTGCTTGCTATTGATCACGCCTCATTTGCTCGTCGTGGAATCAAGACAAATCACTATCGATCACGCATCCTTCACCTTCAATTTTAGTGCCCTTCGCCTTCGATTTGAGCCTCCTACACCACCATTGACTTGATCTTCCTCTTTCACAGACGAGCTTGGGCACGAACATGGCAGTTATTTGGGGCCATTTCATGCCGAGTAGTTGAGGGGCCACCGAAGTTATGGCTGAGAGTTGCAGATGTGGGGCAATGTGGTGGAGGAGGGGAGACATGGCGGAGGTTGGCGTGGGGTTGAAGACTCATGGCAATGGAAGGAAGCTGAAAGTTTTAATTTTTGTTTATTTTTTTCTTTCATTTTCCACATCATTTTCAGGGGTGATTCATTGTGCCATGTGGCCAATAGCCCCACATTGGCATGCCACGTGGCCAGTTCCGTTAATTTTAACGATTTCTGTCAGTCAAAGGTTTAAAATGAAACAAAAAATTTAGGTTGAAGACCTTCCATGCAAGGTTTTGAGCTTAGAGTCCAAAATAGGACAATAATAAAAGGTTAGGGGTGATAGATGCAATTAATCCGATGGTTTATATTTTAAGAAGCTAGAAAACCAATTTGAAACCTTCTTTTTTTGTAAAAATTAAGTATTTTTTTAGGTTGAGCAAGGGAAAATATAAAAAAAAAAAATTAATTTTTTAAAAATATAATTAAATTGATAGGAAAATAGAATATTACTAACTGTCAAATGATATTGATTCTAGACAAAATAAAAAAAATAAAAATGAAAACAACGCAATTTAAAAATCACCAAAGAATGAGTAGAGAAACGTTTATGCAACTTTTGTAAGAAACTAATTACAAAGGAGAAACCCAAAAAGCGAAAACAATTTTTTTTCTATAATTTTTTTATCATGTTTTATCCTTAATAATTAATTAATTTGTTAGAAAGAATATGATTCAAGTTAGGGCAAATGGTAGTAAATGTCCTTAAACTATGAGTCATGTTGCTTATTCGTTCTTAAACTATTAATTGTTACCTATTTATCTTTGAACTATCATTAATGTTGCATTATTCATCTTTCATTTGCTGTTAAAATATACCAAATTGAGAAAATTAACTAAACAAGGGATCTAAAAAAGGAATTTGGCCACAAAAATAAAAAAAAATTAATTTCAAAGTTTCAGTGAGGATTTGGAGGTGATAGACAAAGGTTTTGAATATGGCACTTTAGCAAAAGTTATAGATGAAAGTAAAAGAAATTGAGCCATAGAAACATTTAAAAATTTGGAATTTTTTTTTGTCTCCGTTTGCCACAAACATAGGCTGGAAGTGATGATTTATGGCAGTTGGTGATGAAAAGCTCAAAATTGTTGAACTTTTTCACATGGTTGGATTTCTCATGCTCTCTTCTACCATTTCACCAAACCATCAAAATTTAAAAATCTTATCTTATCTCCTCCAAATTCTCAATAAAACTTCAAAACTCAAAAATATTTTCCTTTCAATTCGGATTGGATAACTAAAATTTTGGATTCAGTATTTTGGTACTTGTTTTAAAGAAGAGAAAGAGAAGTCAAACCATATAAACAATTTTGAAATCTGATACTTTTGGTCACTGGCCATCACTAACTACCACTCCCAGCCACCGATTGTAACATTTGATAACAAAAAATTTCCTAATTTTTAGAATGTTTTTACAGTTTAATTCCTCTTGCATTCCTTTATAACTTTTACTGAAGTACCAAATCTAAAATCTTAGCCTCACATTTGAGTTCTTACCGAAACTTTGAAACTAAAAAATTTTCTTGTTTGTGGTCAAATTCTTTGTTTTAGATTATTAGTCTAGTTAATTGCTCAATTTGGAGAATGGAAGGACTAATGGAGGACGAATAGTATAACATTAATGATAGTTTTAGGTCAAATAATCAACAATTAATAGTTTAAAGATGAATAAGCAATTTGGGTCATAGTTTAGGAACATTTGGTTTCATTTACTCTTCAAGTTACATTTTTTTGAGTCAGGTGTCCTGGTCCGTTTCACACTTACTTTTTTCTTTGGGTGGCATGCCATCTAACAATAGGATTTGAAGCATTTGCCAACTTTGCAATGTAATGCTAGTGGACTTCATTTAGAAAATAGACTAACACAATCACAGCAGCCTGCGATTTAAGAGGGAGGCTGATCAACATGTTCAACCATTCTGGTCTTGGTTTGACGAATTAAACCGAGGAGCCTTTTCGTGCCTTACTTCTCTGCCTGAACCCCGGTGGCTTGCTTCTTAATACAGTTAAAAAGTTGTAAGCAAGCCAATACAAGAAGCAATCCACTGAACATACCAGAAAATAGGCAATGGGCTACAATGTCCTAACCATCGCTTTGAATCTTTGGTCACATTAACTGAATAATGCCATGGATAAAACAAAACCGAGAGTTGTTCTCAATCACGATCACATGCAGATCCTAACGCCTTTTCTGAAGCGGTAGTCCAACTCTGCCAACTATACAGGTAAATAAGCATCATCAAAAATTTCTTTCACGCAATCATGTCTTACTCTTCTTTGTTGAATGACCTGTCTTTCGCTTGTGGCGGCTGAAATCTGACACAAACCGGAATGTCTGTCCACAGCCTTCCTCAGCACACAGGTAAGGACGAGCACCTGTGTGAACCCTGATGTGTTCCTTTCGAGCCCATGACCACTTGAATGTCATCTTGCAGCCTTTCCAGGGACATTTAAGGGGTCGGTCATCCATGTGGACACGACGGTGTTGCACGAGGTACTTGTGAGAGAAGAACTTCTTTCCACACCCCTTTACAGGACAAATATTCCTTTTGTGCAATGCCAACTCTTGTTTTGAGCTGAGGCTCATGGTGCACCCTTCTACGTCACACTTGTACCCTGCAGATCCATTTCTTGCCTTGCCCTCGCTTTTAGCAGATGATGAGGCAGTCTTTGCTCTCTTTTGATGGGATTGTTTCTCCACCTTCGGTTTGACCTCTGCCTCTTTCAGACACTTTCCAATTTTGTTCCTCAGTCGTGTTCTAGGTCCACCATCTGTTTCCTCTTCAATATATGAATCGAATTGTTCAGAATTTAGCTCAGATTTGTCGCTCTGAAACCTAGGGGTCCCTTGTTTCATTTTCAGGGAGGTCCCTTTTCTTGTCACTGAACCTTTCCCAAGCATTTCTTGCAAAGATGTTTCCGGTTCTTTTATCATCTGTGGCTGTTTCTTTTGTCTGCTTCTAAGCATCCTCTTGGGCTGCCCTTGGAAATTATTGTCCATGGAATCATATGAAATGCTATCCTCTCGATCAAGTGAACTTTCTCTGTGATTCCCTGGAAGCTTGCAACATTCCCGAATAGTTTCGTAGTTATCATATGAAACCTCAACTTCCATCCCAGTATTCTCAGTTTGCTGTCTACTGGGAGGAATTTTTCTAAGCCGCAGATCAGAGTCATCATCAGAGGAGCCATATGAACCCCTAACATCTTCACTTGCGACAAATTTAACTGGTCTGCTACAGGGGCCCTTACCGTGCACCTGAGTGGAGTTGTTCTCCAATGAGCTGCATGAGCTTGAATTATCTGAATTTGCAAACTTGGTCGTTTTGCTTATGGATATCCCCCTGTTTGATTGACAATTATGTTCAACAGAGTCATCTGAAAATGCTTCATTGGTTTCAGCATATATCATTTGTTGCCCTCTAGAAATCCTCCCAATCCGGTGATGAGAGTCATTGCCTGAGATAGACATTTTAGGTCCTCTCTCAGCAAATTTAGTTCGCTTTCCTCTCCGCATCCGTCTATACTGCTTAAGAGAACCACCCGCAGGCAAATTGTATGAGATTGCATCATCCCTTTCAACATTCTCAGTTTGCTTGCCTCTAGAAACTGTCCCATGCTTCTCACTGTCATTTGACGGACTATTTTCTTTCTCGAAAGATTTGGGTTGCCAGCTTACAGGAATCCTTCCAGACTCTTTATATGAGGTAAATCTCAGCGAGTCAGCTGAAACAGAATCATGCCTTTCAATCATTGTTCCTTGCTTGCCTCTCAGTTTCCTACGCTGCTCCTGAGGAACATTATTCCTTGTCACAATACCCAAATGTGCACTGTCTCTCTCAATACCTTTGTCCTCATTCCTTCCAAGTAACCTATAGTGCTGCAGACGGAAATTATCCTCCAGAAAATCATCTGAAATAGCGTCCTGATTCTCATTAACCCGGGGCTGCTTGCTTCTTCTGGTTCTTGGAAGTTTCCTATGAGAGATATCCACCAATGAATTGTCTGCGTCTATGCATTTCGTTTTCTTGGTTGAACCATAATCTGGTCTTATTTTCATTTTCCTACTTATCTTTCTAGAGGGCCTTTTAGTTTGAGTTTCTGCAAGTTTCTGTCTCTTTTGAACATTCTCATCAGGCATTGCCCAATTGGTGAAGTTTCTTTCCTGCTCCTGCTCTTCCAGATTATTTTGTGAAAGGAAAGGATGAACTTGGTTTGACATCCAAACCTTACCACACCATTTTCCAGCCACTATCTCTTTCTGTTTGGAAGACCTCTCATAAACATTAGACTTTTTGGGTGAGCTAGCCAGAGAACTTCGGCCGAATGCACTATATATAACAGAATTGTATGGCATCTGCTTACTGTAAAAGGTTGAACGGCTGAGGTTGACACTATGAAACAGATTGATACCCAGCTTCACAGTCCAATCACCATTACTAGGAATTGCTTCCTCACTATCCAAAGCTGATAGAATTCTCTCTTCATCTTTTTTTGAGGCAACCCTAAACGAGATGTCATTCCAGATATAATCAAGTCCCAGTTCTTTGGCCACTAACTTTGCTTCTGACTCTATTTTGGAATACTCTGCATGTATTTTTCAAGGTACAGAAGAGTGAATGAGGAAACAAAGCCAAAGTTGTCTTCTATAATTGCATCAATTCTTTAAGATGCAAAGCAAGCAAATTGATAAACAGTTAACTGAAAATTGTGTTAGCACCGCAATCATGCAGCATGGGAAGAAAAGAGCAAAGAAACTCAATGCATGAAACAAGCACTATCCTGTTGGGGGGAATAGAGGGAGGAAAAGGAAGAATGATCACATGACCCCTTTATAAATTTCTTCTCTTTTACCCATTTCACAGGTGAAAGTTTGTTTTTCTGCTAGATATTTAGTACTCACCTGGATGACAAAAGAGAAATACATCGACTCCCCCAATAGGCTGAAGTTGCTGTTTCACTTCAACAGCATGCTCAAGGCAGAAGGCATGCATTCGAGAACAATCCTCATTGAACCTTGGAGCAAGAGGAGCATCTGCATTCTCAACAGTTTCCTTGGAATGGATAATCCTTGCATTTTCTGTATTATGGGCAATTTCAAATGACGGGGCTGGATCTGCAGGTCTGTTCTGCAGCTGAATTGATTTAGTGGAAGCAAGATTCTCAGCTTCAAATTCAGCCAAGCAACCGAGGGCTCTAAGACTCCTAAACTCACCATTATCTTCTTTAGATTCAGGTAATTCATAGAAATCACTAATATGTCCATCCCCAGGTTCAAATGTTGACACTGAGAGATCATGAACTCTATTCTTATCACCAGGAGATATACCAGAATCATTATCACAACCTTTTGTCTCTGCTGTGAAATTTCTAGAGTTTGACTGCCCATGAACAATATCTGTTTCTGGCTCAGCATGATCTTCCTCTGATTCAGACTGATTTCCATAAGCTGAAGCTAAAAGATCAAGAGCAGAAGTATCTGTTTTTGCTTCAGCGTCAGATACAAACTCATTATTTTGACTTCCTGTTCGAAATTGTGTATAGATAGACTGATCAGGAGTATCACGCAAGGCTACAGGGATCCTTTCATCCACCGTTCCTGTGCAGAGTATTGAAAAAGTAAAACAAAAATGAAAAGTTCAACAGAGATCAATGTGAGAGAGAGAGAGAGAGAGAGAGAGAGAGAGAGAGAAGAAAAAAGAAATAAAAAAAGAGAAGCACACACCATACCGATTTAGGTGTTTTGCATGTAAACTTGCTATACCTATGCCAAGTATATCTACTACTTGTTTCTACTAGTTCACCACCAAGGCATCTTGAAAGTAATCATATTGATCCAGAGATAAAGATAATGATGATTTTATGCAGCATGACTTGGTCAACAAGAAGAACAGATGTGACTATGTCACAGTTATAGTTTGCCATAGAGTCCAGTGGTTTATACTGCTAGCACTGATCAGAGCAAGCCTGTGCCAACTGAAAATTATGCTCAGTTTCTAATGCTCCATTTTCAGGGGGAATTAATATATTGTTCTCCCTCCTCTGCATCGGAATACTAAAAAAAATTGTTTCAAAACTACTTCTACAGGCAAGTGGAATAAAGATAAGTATTCAGCCACTTTGATTGTTCCTGAATTTCATCCTATAATTTGCATGTGATCTCAGTGTTCAGCCTAGTGCTTTCCCTCTATGTTTTTTCCTTAGATTCTAGAGTACTTCATCTTCATGATCCTCTTGAAAAAGGAAAAAGCTTCAAGTTTCTACGACAAACTAGTATGAAATTTCTAATACAAGTTCTATGATGATTAACTTTCATGCTGCAGTCTCTCTCACTCTCCCATGCGTGCATCCACACAAGATGAAAGTGGACGGGGTGAGAGGGTCTTAAGTAAGGGCAGATAGAATCTAGAGATGGCCATCTATCTGCAAAGAGGTAAACACAAAGGCTGCTGTTGTAGGAACAGATTAACAAATTTTAAAAGAAATCCAACAAATGAAAGAATAGTTTTGGGAGGGAAGGGGGAAGCAATACAGAAATGACACATCTTGTGAAGACAAGAGAACATTAAACAAACTAAGGACAGCACAGCAATGGCAAAGTGAAAGACCTAAGAATACACTCAATTCAGAAGCAAATTATCAACAGAAATAGCAAAGGTCATAATGCGTAAGAGAAAATGCATACCATTTCTGGAACTAAGGCTCCAATAAACACTACATAATCACCTCACAGGAATCAACATAATCTAAAATAATCATATGGCTTTACCAGTACTGGAAAAACATGGAGCTCTATGCATATGCATGCAAGGCTCGCATTTAAAGTATAGGCACACATGCACACACACGCACCTAAAGAAACGCAAGTTGCATAATGAGATGATAAATAATTAGTAGTGTATCCAAATTGATGATGCTGTATTTTGAAGATTCAACTAATACAAGCCAAAATTAGAATTATCCTAAAAGGGCATTCAACGGTAACTTACTTGAACAAGGATTCTCCTCAGAGGTGATTGGTTCACGCTGGGCAACCATGAGTCCAGTATGAGTTCCTCCAAAACCAACGGTCCAATCATTGAAGAAGCTACAATCAGCAGACATTAGATACCTTGCTGCAGCCTCTCTAGGTTGAATGACAGCAACACAAGCAAAGGTTAATATTCCACACATGACACATGAAAATAGTCTCTGATCTGGTAGAGCCTCACTTTGAATACTATTTTGCATTTTAGAGTTTGTACCAAGTGTCATAGAAGGCAGGTTATACATATAATCACTTTTACTTAAGGAGAAATTCCTGGTCGCTCTCACTGAATAAAAACCTTTAATAGCCTCAATGTCTTGTTTTGCAGCTAATACATCAGCATCATCACCTAATTCTTTCGATGCCTTTGGCAATCTATCATATTTGTATGAAGCAAGAGTCATCCTTGGTTTCATACTCAATTGTGAACCAACACGCAAATCTGAACACACAGAAATGTCAGCAGAATTTTCAGGAAGAAGCACTACAGAATATCCTTCAGAAAGCATATGAAGCAGGTCACTATTCTGTTTAAAATTCTGCACAAATAGTTCTTTAACAAGTGTCTCTCCTTCATTCTTTTTTTTATTTTTCAGGCGAGAACTCCTTGGCTTCATGTTGATGCTTGTTCGTTCTCTGCAAAGAGAAATTAAGAGATCTGAGGAAGCACATAAGTTGCACCAGTTAGTGATTGTCATGTCAGTGAAGTTTAAAAATCAAGCATAAGTCAACAACCCAATTCCATTTAGACACAGGTTTCCATCAGAATTGGGTCAAAGGATGTTGGTACTAGCTAGAAAGAAAAAGGCAAACAATCAATAGGCATGAGAGAGGGAGAGAGAGAGAGAGAAGTGTAAATACTCCAACAATAGTGGATTTGCAAACTGCGTATGAAGCCTTCTAACTAGTGAATCTTGTCTGTGAGAGTGTGAGTATGGAAGCAATTCAAAGAAGTTACATCAAAATAACTAGTGGAACGGGGAAAAAGAAAAGAGGAGAAAAAACATTCCCAGTGAGCATTTTCAAGGGGCATAGAAGAATTCTTGCTCTGTATGGACCACAACAGTTCAGAAGGCACAACACTATAGAGATTTATGTCAATGGCCAGGACAAGCAACAACAGAAGTACACCATACCGTGAACACAACTCAAGTGCTAGATCATATAGTAACTGAACATGAGAGACCATAGGAGGATAATTAATTGATGCTCGTCGAACGGCAGCATCATTCGCAACCTTCAACCATCCAGGAGTTGCAATATTAGCTGCCTCTCCACAATTAAATCCTAATAGCAAAGATGAGATGATAAGAGAAAAGCAAGCATCTTCACTAGGCAATGAAACTGAGGTAAAAGAGAGCATATTTGTGGGATTGAAAATCCATTATCAAGGAATCAACAATGCTAGAAGATAATTTAGAGAACAAATATTCTAGGTTTCTAGAAACAACAGAGCACATCTTACCATGGCTGAATCCAGTATGATAAGCCCTCGGAAAAGTGACAACGAACTCCCCCGCATTTTGCACTAATCTGATTTCAAAAAAAAAAAAAACAAAAGAAACAGGAGAGCTGTTGCTCAGGCCCAAACTTAGCAGCAGGTTTAATAAGTTTTTCATTGAATATGCTTAAAACCTCATATTTGCTTTGACTGAAAAATTGGAGGTCCTCCTAAGGTTACTTAAGTGCAAATGCACGCAACCAGACACCGAAATGATTGTTAAAGAGATAGTAGAAGTTAAATTCAAGCTGATAATAATACCAAAAGTCAAGATAATTTCTTTTATGTGGGTTTTGGGTTCATGTGGCGCAGAGTGCTAGTATTTCCTATACCCTGCTATAGATGCATATGGCTGTTTTCTAAATAATATTTGAGCGTGTCTTTTACAGAGAAAAGCAATATATGTTTCCAGTTTCTAAGTGAACTTCAATGATCATGAAAAAGAAAGTAAGAACACTAGAGGGAACAAAAAAAAAAACAGAGAGCGAGACACAGACAGATAAAGACAGCCAAGAGAGGATTAGTTTACCTGCAGCATGGAATCCCAGCACTGATAAATACTTCAGGTGACATCACTGTGGTCTTCTCACCCAGGGTGGCAAAGGTAACTATACAAACAACAAAATATCACTTCATCAGCATATTTCTTTCATATACTCTCTTAGCAAGAAAAAAACATATTCAAATTTGTTACACCCTGCCTGTTACCTGTCTGCTTGAACTAGTTGAGTTGTCTAGTGGTTTCATTGACTAATTTATAAGGTTGAGGATTTATTTGTTAAGTCTAATGAGAAAGTTTGAAAGGTCAGGGGCTGAATTGCAAGAAGCTAAAGAGTTCAGGATAACTGAAGCTTAAAGGGACTGAATTGCACAAAACGGGAAGTGTGGGGAGTTAAGTCACAATGAGAAAGGATTGAATTGTTCAATTGGGAAAAAGTTATACCTAGAGAAGTACCTGGAGTTTTGTTAACAGAAGTAAAGGTCAAGCACTTAACGGGAAATAATTAAGAAAGTGAAGGATGGATTCTGAATTTACTCCAATTAGGTTGCATGAAGAGTTGAGCTGTCGTACCTTTGCGTTTCAACCTATATTTGATCTGCTCTTTGTTTCTACCTTCTGGAAACACGACATCACTGAGAAAATTAAGGAATTTTGCCAGAAACGAAGAACAACAGAAGCGTGGTTTTGATTTCCAGCAACAACAGCTACGTGATTCCTGGGTAAGAGACTGCGCTTTTTGATTTGTCATGCAAGGCTGGTTTAATTGATTGATTCCGGTTTCGTGGAGATACAGAGAGTGGTTGCTTGCCTGAGAAATCATTGGGAACACAGGAAGGTGATGACTGAATTGAAGGTGTTAATGGGCTTGGGTTGGATGGGTAAGAGATTACTTACCTGTCAAGGCATGCTATTGTGAGTCTTAATTAATGGCTTCTGTGTCCAGGCAATTTCATAAGGTTGTGGTGATGTGTTGGCAATCATGAAAGAACATTAGGTAGAGATTATAATCTAACTTCAGGGAGGCTTGGGCTGCACAAGGACTTAAGTGGATTGGTTCACAGTTGAGTTAGAAAGGTAACGGTTCTGACTTGCTTTGCTTTCTGAATTAAATTGCAAGTGAAGTATTGAACCAAATCTATGATTTGGTACTGAAATGTCTCAGGTTCATGACTGGCAGTGACCAGAAGGATTGTTCTCTGGTAATTGAAACAGGAATGAGCTTCTAGCTTCTGATTGAGCCTTTTTGGCTACTGAACCGAGCCACTTGGCTACTAACTGAGCTATTAAGCTTCTAAACTAGCTACTTCTATTAACCAGTGACTGTGGCCAACTGTAATGTTTAATGGAGCTAGTTACTGAACACTACATTGTCTTACCGAGCATTGCAAGATGCTACTGACTACTTATCCTTGCAGAGATTCATATCTCATCCTGTTTCTGTTTTAAATGTTTAGGAAGAGGTCAGAGGCTGGTGACTGAACCAGAACCCACCAAGGTAATTGTTACAGTCACATGATTCTGATTAACCTTGTAGTGAGAATGGTAGATTTAGGCATGGTTTCTGGAACTAATGAATTCAGGATGTACATGTTATGCTTCTGCCAAGAGTGTGTGTACGTTATTTGGTGAAGCTGCCTTTTCTACTATCAATAAGCAAGGTGGACTTAATGAAAGCCATCTACTGAGCCTCAGGCTACTGTAATACACTTTTCTGCAGTGTTCTGTTTTGTAATTCCTAGACTGCTACTGAAATTGTATCTGCCTGGTTTTAAAGTGTTACCAACGACATAGAATGTCCTGTGTTAACTCAATGTAACTGACTCGTATGTATTTTAAAATGTAAATACAAGTTCTGGTTTCTGATTTTACTTCTTAAACTACAGCAATTTCTATGTTCCTGCTTAGTCTGGTTTAATGGTAAAAAATGTGGGTTTAATACATAGATTTCTACTTAGGCAGTTCCTACATCTTTCTTATGTATAATAATACAACTTGTTTACTATGTTTGAACTCAAACTATGTTCATCAACTCAAAGTCTAAGCTGGAGTTAAAGTATGATCTTTACTGATACATTGATTAAAATCTGAGTTTAACAGTACAGTTTCTATTTCTGAAAGTTTATAAAAGTTTATTAAGCACAACCAAACTTGTTCAGTAAGGTTTTAGCCCTCCTTGCTTCCTTGAGTTGAAAGTCAACTCTCTGGTCAAAACTGCCCAATATCTAGACAGTTTTCTGCACTGAACTAAGTTACAAGCCCTGATTCTCTTCTGTTTTGCTATCATCCGACCAATGTTTTGCTTCTTGAATTGGTCTTAAATCTAATATATAACCCTGGGACCAACACCTAATTTGTACAGAAACTAGGGTGGTTGTAACAAAATTAGTAGATTATATCAATGCTCTTAGCAATATCAACCCGTTGAACATTAAAACGTTAGAAGGTTTTTGTGAACATATTGAAAATGCAACTCCAGTAGCCAACAAGCATCCTATATTCTATGCCAGCTGCATCGTTAATCAAAATCATATCCAATCATTTAACCCAACACGATCCACAAACTCTTCCTTTGGTTAAGCTTCTTGCAAGAACTGATGCTGATACGATAAGAAACTAACTTCAAAAGTTCTCAGTCAGAGAATGATACTCACCAAGAGGATTGACCTCTCCTCCATAGCCCTGAACTCGAACCACCTCCTCGAAAGCAACGGCAGCATCCCTTGGCACTCCATACCAAGTCTTGCCTGCCCCCATATGCAAGTAATTCAAACTGTGCAAGTCGTGATCCTCCACATGCCAAGCGAACCAACTCAACAACATGGCCATGTAAATCATGGGCGACGTGACTCCCGGAATCTCCTCCTTCATAAACCTCAGCAACGACCCTTTGGCCCTCGACACGCCTCTCATGTTCCACGCCGTGTCCCCTACAGTCAAGCCCTCCCCTGCCTCCCTCCCACCACCGCGACTCTTCGTGCGCACTACCGGAAAAGCCGAACCGGGCATGTCATTCGCGTATTCCACCGAAAAGGGTTTGTCCGCAGTCGCCTTCCAATAAAGGGTCTCCACCTCCAGAGCAGAGAGCGACCCCCTTTTGCAGCATTTCTTCAAGTAGCTTCTCTCGAAGTTCTTAGCCTTCGCTTCGAACTCCTGGAAAGTGTAAAGCTCGCCACTCTGCCACACGGGTTTCTGAACGGGCCGAGGTTTCCGGGGGCATAACCCGATTTGCTGCTGGCGGGTAGTAAATGTGGACACCTGCTTGGAATCGGAGCTTCCAGCGACAGCCCCACGGGCTAAGAGCGAGCGATTGAAGTTGGCAATTACGGTTCTCCTAGAGCAAGGAGGCACAGGAGGAACAATTTTGCAGATTCCATATTGAGAAGCCTCTTTCTCGATTTTGTAAATGTAGGCAATTGGATCTTGGAATTCGGCCAGAGTGGGTCGATACTCTGGCGCTAGAGGCAGAGAATAGAGCCACAAAAAGACGTCCTGAGGGGGCTCTGGAGAGAGGCTCGAAGCAACCATGGAGAAGACGAGAAATGGGTTTTTAACATTTGGGGCAAACCATCGAGCGCCCAGCGAGAGACGCACACAACGTAGAAGGCGCTGCTTAGATTCTATGCCGTATCGAGGTCCGATTTTTCAATGAATTGATTGATTTGTGTAATGATCTTTTGTCCCCTGTTTTTGGTGGTGTTGTTACAAATGCAGAGGAAATGAAAAACGAGTGAAAAAGGACAGAGCAGGGACTAAGAACTAGGTAGCAAGAACAGAGGAGTGGAATCGGTGTTGCGGGGTTTTGTTCTGGGCTTGGACGGAGTTTCTAAAATAGGCAGCGGCTTTCCTTTTATTTTAGGCCAAATTACAAAAGAAGCCCACTAACTCGGTTGACAAGGACACTTTCCCCCTAAACTTTAATTCGGGGCAACTCGGCCCCTCAACTTTAAAAAAGGGATTAGTCAACCCCCTTGATCACGTGTGCACCTCACATGGCCCCCTTTAATCAAACGGCATCCATCTTTGTTTCTTTAGCAACCAACTGACAAAGGGCATGTTGCCTAAGCTTGGGCTTTGGCCATCCGATTTGTGAAGCACACGAGCATAGCCAACGAAGGAAGGAGCATCGCCTGGGTGTTCGGGTTGGATGTGTCAGCATCCACATCATCGCAGCTGCAGAACCCGATGGAAGAGTTTTAATAGGTCGAGAAAGAGATGAAGCGTTGATCTCTGAACACCTGTAGGAATTCGCCTCGTAGAAAAATTAAAGCAGGTCAACCTTGGATCCCATTTTTGCTCTTGATCGGAAGCCGAAGCATTAGATTCCAGATGCACTGATGGAAAGAGTGTCATTGGAGGCGAAGCAGATATTGAAGCTAGCCTCATAAAATCCTAAAGTTCAAGATTTCTTAATCCTCGTAGAAACAAACCGATCAAATTTGAAGCTCCAATTCGGTGAAAAAGATTTAGTTTTTGAGGCAAAGGCGTTGAAAATTGGGACTCGGGAGGACCAATTTTTGCTTTTGATCATCTTCGATTCTTTGCATCTGGAGAAGTCATCGGCCCAAGAACCGCCACATCAAACACGATGACAACAATGGAGATGGATGCTATCTAATGAAAGGGGGTCATGTGAGGTGCACACGTAGCCAAGGGGGTTGACTGATCCCTCTTTTCAAGTTAAGGGGTTGAGTTGCCCCGAGTTGAAGTTCAAGGGGGAAAGTGTCCTAGTCAGCTAAGTTGAGGGGCTTTTCTGTATTTTGGATTTTATTTTATTTACCCAAGATGTACATTTTAATAGTCAGTTCCAAACTTCCAAATCAAGAGTTATTATATTACATAAATATGTTTAATTGGACATATTAATCATCCCCTTAATTCTCCCTATATACAAGCTGCACCTAGCCCACATTTTTTACCAAATTAACCTTCTCTACACTCTCCAATAAAATCATACCTCGCCGCCACTGTCTTTCGTCATTTTTCCTCCTACTCCCCCAGTTAACGCCCCTACATCTAACAATCTCTGGCCGATCATTGCCTTCTAATTATGACGTTGTTACCTGTCTCCAGTTGATCTTCTCTTCTTGATCCACCGTGGCGCTCAACTCTAGATCATTCCATCGTCATTCGCCTCCAACTCGCACCGTTGGTGTTTGCCTCCGAATCAAGTCGTTGTTAGCCACCTTCAAATCACAACATATCCGAATCTCACATAGTCGCTTACATCTAGATCTCGGCATTGTCGCTTGTTGGATCACGTTGTTCGTTGCCTTCGGATCACGTTGCTCGTCACTTTATGATCACCTCAATCACCACCGCCACAACGTTGTTACCAAGCCATTTCTCCTTTGCTTCCCTTGTCAGACTGTTCATAAAACTAACCTGTATAAATGTCTACGACAAATATGTACAAGTGTCTATAATAATATTTACAAGTGTTGACAATAATATGTAGACAATTTGTTATCTATTTATGTATCTGAATTCATCGAAACAGCAAGATGTGACTAAAATAATATCTCAGAGTGTTTGAACTGTATATCCAATGTGTATGAACTAACAAATAAAAATGCTTATAAAAGTATATAAAAGCGCATGATGTATTTATGTAGACATTTTTTTTCTTTGGACAATATGTAAAAGGGTAAAAATATCTGAACAAATATTGAAAGATGTCTAAAAAAAGTATGTAAAAGTGTTTGAAACAAATATGGAAATAATTTGTTCATTTTATATGTCTGAAAACAATAACTAAAAATGTTTAAATAAATATATAAAAACGTCTATGAAAATATAAAAAAGTGTTTAAGCAAATATGCAAAAGTGTCCAAACAATATGTAGATAAATTTTTTTTCCTCACAAATAGAAGAGTCTAAACTAATAAGTAAAGTATCTAAATAAATAGCTAAAAATGTCTGAAGCAACATATAAAAGTGTCTAAAAGACATATATAACTTGTTTTTTAGGGTATAATAGATTATAATCTCTTTGTTAATTTCCAGATCTCGCCTTTGCGTCATGTTGTTCACCTCTACATCACGTTGATTGTCACTCATTTTCGGGATCTTATGTCACCACTTGCCTCCACGATCTTTCACCAATTCAGTCTTCTCCTCTCATCCCTGTTGTCTACCTTTGCTGCAGTTTCAATCTCTGTGACAAGAACGATGATGATGTCATCACAGTCCATAAGCCTATTAAGAATGCTTTCTACGGAATGGATGGGAACAAGCGCTTGGCCAATTCAGAGAAGTCGAATTTGATAGAAGTGCTCAACAAGGACGGTGATGGTGATGGCTTCATCTACTTCAACAAGTTGCAGGTAGCTAGAAGAGGTAGGGATATGCTAGAAATTAACTAGGTTCATGAAGGGTAAAACTAACATTTTTGTGCTTATGTCTTGTTAAACCTATGTACATGATATCCTTAGTAAAACTTTCAATGCTTCAACTACAAACACCTTCTTCTATCTGGTCAAACTCAATTTATCAAGATGCCATAAATTACTTCCATGCAAGCTTAGTGACTTAAAATTGACAAATACATTGTTTTCCTTGAGGAAAAATTACAAAAACCCCTATAAGAATTGGCCTAACCTACACTTTCCCTTCCATTTTAAAAAAGCCTATACTTCACCCTCAACTTCTTTTACATTGTTGACAACAACTTCTGAAACACTAATTAAACTATCTAGTAACTATATATTAGTAATTTTACACTATTTGAAATTTTTTTCACAATTAGATGAATTTTAAAAAATATTAATTTGTACGTACAAAAAGAAAAAAAATGTACTTATATAGAAATAAAATTGATAATTTAAAATATCTATTAACCATAAAAAAAATATTGAAGAGATTTAGATTATTGAAAGATGACTATCTTATAGCTTTAATTGAGGTTTCATAAGTTATTATTGGACAGTATAAAAGAAATATAAGATAAAGTATAGATTTTAAAAAATAAGGGAGATAAATTGTGGGTTAGATCAAATCTAAAGGGTTATTGTGAGTTTTTCTTTCCACAATTTTAGCATGGAGTTTCTTCGGCTTTTAAACGTCATTCATTATGTATTTAATTCGACGCAAATAAGTTCTTTTTTTTTATTTTGTTTTTCTTTTAGGGTAAAAGCAAAACCAAAGAAGGTCATCAGCCACAATTGATAATAGCAGCATTGACGCAAGGTACTAGGGTTTAATTGACTTAATATTCTAGTTACGTACATGTGTGTAGACATTGAAAAAAGTCTGAAGTATGTGTAGAAAAATGTTATTGTTAATTTGTAAATGGAAAAAAAATCTAATCCTTACTGAATTTGAGAAGCAAAATAAGTTAAACAAAAAATTGCAAACCAATTCATTTTAACTTAAGCTAACTTAATCTAAAATGGTTTACTTTTAGTTTTACATCTTTTTTTTTTCCTGAAAATCAATTTTATTTGAAAACCAATATGTAGATATTATAATCCATTCAAAAGTAAATTTTTATGATTTTATTAAATTTTTATAATTTTTTTTCTAGTTTTATGCATTAAAAAGGAAAATTTCATAATATTTTAATAAAATTATAAAAATATATTTTTAATGGATTACTATACTTACATAATATTGGCTTTTCAAGAAAATTAGTTCCCGTAAAAAAATTTAAAAATAAAAATAAGTCATTTTGGATTAATTTAAAATGAATTGGCCAGTCTTTAGATCAAAAATCGTCACTGATCTTGAGAACCTGGAAAAGAGACAATTGAGAGATGTTTATACTTTTACAAAATTATTACAGGTTTGAGTAGTGGCAAATTCAAGATTTTTATAAAATGGGGTCCGTATTCATATATAACTATTAAACCCTAACATAAAATTGTGAAGATTATAAATTTGCATATAGTAAATGCAATGATGAAAAAATAGTTTTTAGAAGAAAATTTAAAAAATGATCTAATTTAATATCTTTTTTTTTTCTGTGATTGGTAGAACGATTATAAAAATATATAAACTATGAAAAAGATGAGTGAGATATTCATGCTGTATATAATGTAAAAGACAAAAATCTCATTTTAGCACTTATATACATCTTCCACTTAGCTTATTAACTTTATTTTGTATCCAATTAGCTTTACAATTTTTCATATATTTGAATTAGAATAAAAAAGTGACAAAAAAAGTTCAAAGCCAAGATAGGAAAATGTGTGAAAGTTAAAGGGTTAATATAGAACTTTTGCAATTATCCTAATTGTCAATGGAAAGGAGAGAATGACCCCATTTTCTATCTTTTTTGAACTATAAGGGGTATATTATTTTATTCTAATAATTATTATGAAAATTATGATGTCCATTAAAAATTAAAAGTGTTCAAATTATTTAATTATATATCTCCTATCAACATTTTTTTTAAAGAGATGAGTCCATGGACCCCTACAACATTAACATGCATCCACCACTGGGTTTGAGTTCAAATAAGCACAAGCTTATCACAGGATCCATGTTGGATGCATTTGCAGCGAATAGGAGAAAAAAAAAAAGACAACTTAGAATCATAACAACGTTCTTCTCACATATTGGATGGCATACCCTTAGGATGTTGCACAACAATGTGAGTGTAGACATCCAACGTCAGAGCAGTGCACTGGAGAATAAAAATCCGATAGGACTCTTTGTAAATTCCTTTTTTGAATCTATCTATCCCCATTTTTTTCTTGATTCAACCCATCTCTTCTTCCATCACTTTGCTAAACAACTCCTTACTCACCCTTATTCCTAGCCTGTTTCTTTTGAGCTTCGTTTTGTACTTCAGCGACAGCTAGTTCCGCACTTAGCCAATCTCCCCATAGTCTTCCAAGTGTTTCATGTGAACTCCTTGCTTTTCATTTGAGCCAGACTGCCAAAACTTGATAAATTGCTTAGTTATAGAATCTATCATGGTAACTGGGACTTTTAAAAGAGACATGACATATATTGGGATCAATGACAATGTCGATTTAATTAAGGTTAGATGTCCTACATTATTGAGTAACTTTGATTTCCAATTTTCCAGCCGTTGTTTGATCTTATCTACTAAGAACTGATAGGATGCTAGTTTGTTTAAATCTTAGCAAAATGGTAAGATAATTAGCAATGCCCTCATTTTCCTAGAAAGACATGAGATGACAGGCTTTAGATCATACATTGGTAGGGACATTAGCACTAAACATCCATTCTGACCTTTGGAAATTGATATCCTGGGGTACAACCACTTAATAAAGTTGTAGGGTATCCTTAAGAGCCTTGAGAGCATGAGTTGTAGGGCAAAAGAATAACAAACAGTTATTTGTAAATAAGAGATGACTAATTGTTAGACCATTCCTACTCACTTTTAAACCTAGAAGGCATCCTATTTTTTGGATGTCAAATAGGTGACTTGACAACACTTTAGCACAAAGAATAAAAAAACATGGGGACAGAGAGTCTTATTGTTGAATGCCAACTCAAGGGGAGAACCATTCTGTGGTACTTCCATTCACTAAGACGGGAATAAGAGACTATTGAAACACAATGCATTATTAGATAGATCCATTGGTTTGGAAATGCCATGAACCTGAGAACTTTTTCAATGAGAGACCTTGGATGGATCTTCCCGGGATGAAAGCATTCTGCTTGGATGAAACTATAGTATCTAGTATAGGTTCATTAGACATAAGTCATGAATGATCTTAACTTCTGACTTTTGCAATTTTAGGAATGAGAGTAATGAAGGTATGGTTGGTTTGGCATAACATATAGCCACGATTTAGGAAACTTCGGGCACTTTCTGTGATAGAATCACCCATTTAAACCTTATTTGTGATGTATTTAATTCTATACGAAGAAGTTTTTTTTCTCTCATTCTTTTTATTTTTTTGGTAAAAGCAAATAAGTTCACAAGACACAATTGATAATAGCAATATTCACTCAAGATGCTAGTGTTTAATTAACTTAGAGGGAGTTTAATTTCAATTACATGAATTAATAAGACCCATTTTATCTCGTGGTCAATGCAGGTCAAAGGGATTGCTAAGTAAGGCTATGGGTTCTAATATGAAAAAGGGCATCAGCTTTGAGTTATTTTCGATGGGGCTAGAAAAACCACATAAGGCTACAAAACCACTGCCGTAGGCTCGCAATTACTTGGACTAATCAACCAAACCTCGCGAAGCTTCTTCTAGCCGCGCTGATTTTTTTTTACATCAGATATAGTCCACATAGGCTCTCGATTTGAGCTACCTATATCATGACCCTCACCTCAGTATTCAGTTAAGGCCAATAATAATAAAGCTAAATGCAAGATTAATGCATCATGGCTAGAGAGACTTAAGAGAACAAGTGGGTGGCATCATCAGTAGGTTTACCCGAGGCTTATCGAGCATGTATTATGCATGCAGAATGACGTGAGTTAGTGATGTAAAAAAACAAAGCTTAAGGGCTGAAATGAACATATATTCGAGTGGTAATAAGGATGCAAAGGTTCATGGAAGGACCTATTTGTGCCATGCAAAAAAGGGCAATACCGAGAAGAGCAATTAAACACATTTTAAGCACATGTGGCACCCAACCGATTTTTGCATGCCTCCACTACTTGGCCGATTGTCTAAATGGGTCAAAGGTTCTCATTTAAGGTCAATGCAAGTGTTCTTGGAAAAGTGCGTCAAGTTCTTGGTGATCCATTGTGAATTCTTGATACTTTAAGCTTAGATTGAAGAATCAAGCTCATAATTGGTGATTTCGGCCGACCAAACAAACTTAGACACAAAGCTTGACATTGAAGATTAAAGCTTAGCTGAAAGCTTAAGGCGAGAAATTTGGTAAGTATTCACTATACTCTACTTGATTTTGGTAGTGTTCCATGTTCAAGTAGGTATTTGGCTTTTAAGTGATAGTATATAGAGCTAAATTAACTTAGAATGCAGTAGGGGCTATGTTTTACCTTCGGGTATGTATGGTATGCTTGCTAGCTAGCTACTAAAGGCAAGTACTAAAATTCTACATAGGTAAGGCAACCTATGAGTGGACTTGGAGCTCTAGGGGAATGGGAAATTTGACGGAGATGAGAATTGGAATGGAATTATGCGTGCTTGCTAGTTAGGCACTTGCCCGAGACTAAAAAGAACAATGGGTGTGGTGTGTGAGTTGTGTGCTTTTGTGCCTTGTTTGCGTTTGCTGACCTTAATTAGTTAGTAGTAGCTATACATATATGTTTGTATATACATGTATTTTGTGTTTTCATGTTTTTTTTTCTTGCAAGTTAAGCTTGAATGTGGGAGGTTAAGTCTTTGGACTTAACTAAATAAACTCTAATGAGCTGAGTGAAATTCCTTACTGATCCTGAAAAACACATAAATACGTGGCATGAGTTGTACAACTCATGCCACGTATTTATGTGTTTTTCAGGACAGGAAAATTGAGCCTGAATAGCTTGTGTGCTAAGTTTGTATTCAGTTGTACTAAGGTATGTACTAAAATTGAGAATTGCTCAATAGGCATATAGTACAAGTATTATATAATTAAGCAAACTCAAGTGTTTGAGTCCTTGCAGGCTTATGTATAGATTGTGGGACGAGTCTAGAATCATGGATGTATGTTCATGGGCCTTAGTAATGTGGCTTGCCCTCTTGATTATGAGCTTAGTGGTAGGACTTTTTTTGCAAGCTATGATTTTGTATTATATGTTCAAAGTAGCTTGTAGGTACTTTTAAGTACATGGGCATGTAATACATAACTAAATTGTGTTTTGGGTTTTGAGTGCTTTTGGTGGTGTACCAAGGTCTTAAGCACTAACATGGTGTGTATTATGTAGATAAAGTCTCAAATGGCTTACTAAACTTGTGTATGTATCATGGATTGAAAACTAAGCTTGTGATGTGTAGTTATGTGAACTCTCAGTTATGAACCATGGTTATGATAAACCTCTCTTGAATTTAGTTGAGCATAAGACATGGAAAACATGTGTTTTTCAAAAATCTTAATGGTATGGCCTTTTTAGCTGTCATGCATTGTGAATGCACACTTGATGACCACACACGACACATTTCAAAAAGAATGGATTGAAACCTTGCCTTGTAATGCAAGAAATTACTTAGGGCTTGTTTGGTAGATTCTTGGGACGCCTCCTAGTGCCCTAGCCTATGAGTGGTGTATGTATGCGTGCTTAATGAACTTGGCCAAGCAATAAACTTACAAGTTATTGTCTGTGCACCTAAGGAACAAAAGTTTTAGTGTTTTTGGAGATCACTATAGGGTAGAACTATGTGTGCACGGGCTGGGGCCTGTGTTGGGTGAGACAACCTATATTAGGCCATTCCACCATGCCGCACCGTTGTTGCATTCGAGCTGCACGATTTTTGCATTGTTGCCCATGTCCAAGAATTAATTGATTGATGGGTTGGCTTGATCGACTACCATTTGAGCAAAGTATATGAGAGAGAAAGCCGAAGCTTTGCTTGAAACATATGAATGGTACAAAAACTATAAATAAACCCAAATATGGGCCTAGTTTCAAGCCTAGGATCTTGGGTTGTCTTAAATTGTGAAATTTTTACTTGACTCACAATTAATTGAATCTCATTAATTCAATTAAATTGAAATGAACTCCCTCTTAATATTTTAGTTACTTTCATTTATAAACATAGAAAAAAGTCGAAGTATGCATAGATTCATTTTAATTTAAGTAAATTTAATCCAAAATGACTTATTTTTACTTTTACATTTTTTTAACCAGAACCAATTTAATTTGAAAGGCAATATTATATAGATATAATAATCCATTTGAAAGTAAATTTTGATAATGTTAATAAATTTTTCTTATTTTTTCTATTTTTAGGTATTAAAAAATCATAAAAATTTAATAAGATTATAAGAATTATACAATGGATTATTACACCTAAATAATATTAAATTTTAAATAAAATTAGTTCTTAACAAAATAAATATAAAAATAAAAAAATTATTTTTAGTTAAATTTACTTAAGTCAAAACATAATTTCCAGAATATAGATGATCAGGTAAAGCTCAGATTTGAGGAAGCTGACATAGGAAATATATCTGTTCGTGATGTTATGGTTAATTTATAAATGGAAAAGAATCTAATCCTGTACTGAATTAGAGAAGCAAAATAAGTTAAAAAAAAGGTACTGCAAGTTCCTCTCAAGGCTTTGATCATAGATTTAGTTTCGTCAGTCTCCAGAACAAGGATCGTCACTGATCTTGAGAACCTGGGAAAGAGAAAGCTGAGAGATGTTTCTACTTGAAAACACAATTATTAGCAGATAAATTTATTACGGGTCTGAGTTCAAATAAGCACAAGCTAGCTCATCACAGGATCCATGGTGGATGGAGCTGCAGCGAACAGAAGACAAAGAAGACGACTTAGAATCATAACAGCGTTCTTCTCACATCTTGGACGACATACCCTTGGGGTGATGCACAACAATGCAATTATAGGCATCCAGCGTCAGAAAATCGTCCAGCGTCGGAGCGGTGCACTGGCGAACGAAAATCCGGCAGGCCTCCCTGTACATTCCCTTCTTAAACCTGTCTGTCCCCACCTCTCTCTCGATCCGACCCATCTCTTCTTCCACCACTCTGCTGAACAACTCCTTGCTCACTCTCACTCCCAGCCCGTCTCCGTCCAGCTCAGCTTCGTATTTCAGCCACTGCCAGTTCTGCACCCGGCTGATCTCCGCCGTCGCCGCATCTTCCATGAGGTTGTACAGAGGAACTGAGCCTGATTCCCTGAGCCAGGCGGCTATGTACTGGACTCCGACGCGAGTATTCAGTCTGAGACCCTCGAGAGTGCGGGCTCCTATGGGGCTCCGCAACAGGTCTTCCTCTGTTATGGCAGCTGCGTCTTCTAGCTTCGCGGTCTCTATCTGGTTTGGAGCTGTCCCCATGTTGTTGTTGAAGACCTCCATGCAGGCCGGGATGAGGCCCGGGTGAGCCGCCCATGTTCCGTCGTGCCCTGCTTTCACTTCTCTCAATTTGTCCTTCCTTACCAGCTCGAGGGCTGCCTCGTTCGCTGCCGGATCATCCCGAATTGGAATCTGAGCCGCCTGCAAATAATCAATCAAATCTTGCCATTAGATCTTTACGAGACGGAGTGAGCCTCAGACAATCCAATGTTTCTGTTTCTCTTACCATTCCTCCCATGGCGTGCACGCCGCGCCTGTGGCAAGTCCTGATGAGGAGATCAGAGTAACTCTTCATGAAGTGCTGCGTCATGCCGACCAAGACCCTGTCTGGCAGGAGGCGGTCAGGGTGGCCCTGGAATGTCTTGACATAGCTGAAAATGTAATCCCATCGGCCGCAGTTGAGGCCGACAGAGTGGTCCCTGAGCTCGTACAGGATTTCGTCCATCTGGAACACCGCCGGCAGTGTTTCGATCAGAACCGTGGCTCTGATGCTTCCTGGTTCTATCCCGGCCATCTTCTCTGCCCTCTCGAACACGATGTTCCACATCTTAGCTTCCCTGCCAGCAAATCAATCACTAGCTTGCTTATCATCCGAATTAATCTATCACGAATAGAGAGTTTCATTTGATACACGACCTGTTAGCTAGTTACCTTGAGTGTTCCATCTTAGGGAGATAAAAGAAGGGACCGAATCCTTCACCTTGAGTCTTGCGGAAATTGGCGCAGTTGTGGAAGAAGTAGAGGCCGAAATCAACGAGGCAGCCAATTGCAGGCTCGCCGTCAATGAAAATGTGGGACTCCGGCAGGTGCCAGCCTCGGGGGCGGACAAAGAGCTTGGCTCTCTGGTCATTGAGCTTGTAGACTCTGTTCCTGGCCTCGTCGTGGAAGGTTATTGTCCCATTCACAGCATCCCTCAAGTTCACTTGCCCTCTCATCAGATTCTCCCAACTCGGTGACAATGCATCTTCAAAATCAGCCTATCAAATCAAACAACTTAAAATTTCTGAAATAAGTAATGAATATTCATTCTCAACATAAAAAAGTTGGCTAATTTCCATGAACTTCTTTAGAAGGGTGACAATTCAGCTTAAATAACAGAGTGCTTGCCATGAAGACTTTAGCTCCCGAGTTAAGAGCATTGATGATCATTTTCCTCTCAACGGGGCCAGTTATCTCCACCCTCCTGTCAGCCACCGCCTTAGGAACCGCCGAGCAAGTCCACTGCGCTTCCCTGATGTACCTGGTGGCAGGATCGAAGCCGGGCAAGGCCCCCTCATTGTACCTCCTCTTAGCCTCTCTTCTACACTTCATGGCATATTTGACATGTTTTGTGAACTCTCTCTGCAAGCCCGCAACGAACAGCAAAGCCTCCTTGGTGAGGATTTGGGCGAACTCAGGATCATATCTCCCTCTTATGTCCACTCCTTCCGGAACGTCGTACCCCTCAGCCGGTTTCTTGCCGGGCGGAGTTGGGAAACCGTTTGGGCCAAGTCCCATCATTTTTGCTCACTCTTTTGTTACCAGGCTTGTATGTCCCTTTTTGCACACCCGTTTCAAAAAGCATACAAGTTTATAAAGGGAAAAGAGGAGCTTTGGGGATAGGTACATAGAGGGTTATCGTTATGGGCTTGACATATAAATGGGATGGCTTTATGTGCGTAAGGTGACCAATTTGGTGATGCAATTCTCTCGGTGGGTGCAGAGGATAACGAACAAAGAAATTTAGGGTTTTGAAATTTGTGCCAAACATTGGAGGTGCAATTTGTCAAGGCAAGGTATGTGGATTGATTTGCTTTGACACTTGGCTTCAAATGATGCATCATGGCATAGGAGTAACGGTGGAAAACCTTTTCTTTTGTGTAAGCCCAGCTGCCCAGGCCCAGTTTTCTCTTGTACAGATACAGTACATGGTGTTCCAAAGTTGCTACTACTGGAGTGGTAAGTTTCACTGAAGTAAAAGAGACGGATGAATATTGAGTAGAAAGGTAACATTTGGAGTCAATTGGAGAAATTCAATAAGACCAGGGGCGTAAAACAGTGGAACCCCTGTCATAGGCCAAGCCAGGGTTTAGAGGGTTTAGGTTCCTCCACCAAGATTTGCGATTTGTTCTTAGATTCTCCCAAGGGATGCCGCATACAACGACAGTCGAATGCCCTGGCTGCCCGCCGCTTCGAGCTCTAACATTCGATGCTCTTGGCCTCATTAAAGGTTTGTTATTTCAATCCAATTACTGCCGATTTCAATATGACACAACCAAAAAAAAAAAAAAAAAAGTTCTCTTTTTCATCCTCAAGTTGGTGTGGGTTTTTATTTTCTGGGTTTTGGCCATAGTTATTGAAGCTCGTTCTAAGGAAGGCGGAGCTCCTAAAGTGGTGGATAGGTGGGGCGACCCCGACGCCTCCAGATGCGTGCTCGCTGCTTCCATTGATGACCACCAAACGGACCCGGTACTTTTCTTCATTTCTCAATTGTTTACTGTAGCTAATTTTCCGAGTTATGAGTAAATTTTGGTTCATTTTCCTGCTCAAAATTTGGGGCTGTGTCTGGTAAAAATCCATCCTATGTTTGTTTCATGGGTGCCAAAGATGGACGCATGTTTATGTCATTCTTTAGAAAGAACCCGAATAGCTGCGTTCTCAAGTTCTGAGTAGTTTGTTGTCCTTCCCGCACAAACTTTGGACTGTTTGATAATGATTTATCCGAATTTTGAACTTTTCTTTCCTGGACGGATAAATGGAGGTGAGACCGAGTTATTTGTTAAAGAATCAAGTTCTCTTCTCAACTACAATTGCGTTACAATTTTTCAAAGTCACTTATTTTTCTCAACACACACACTTTTGAACCTCCTTTGCATATGTATATTATCTGTTTCTTCTATTCTCTGTCAACCTTTCTTCATCTATCTACAAATCAGGCTGCTAAATAGTTTTATAAATGTTCTTTGTTTACTCTCACAGGGAGTTATGTATTCTGAATTATTTTTTTTCCTTTTCAATGTTTTGCAGCTATTATCTGTCGCTAGAAAAAATGGCGTGGTTAGTACCTGCTCATTCCGTTGTGCCTTATTGCCAGTTTTGATCATTAATCTCTTTAAATTTTCAGTACATTATTTTCATAATTGGCTTTACAGATTGAGCTACTTAATCCTCTGAATGGTAATCTTCGCCTTGCAATTCCAAAGACCAGTGGTCCTAATGTTCGACCTGAAGACGATCCTATTGTTGGTTTACATTTATTCAGAAGACATAGACTGGAGCCTGAATCAAGGTATTTCTTACCGTAGTATGGAATTTTTTTTGGTCCTGTAGGTTGAAATAGATGTCCAAAATTGTACATCTAATTTGAGTTGCTTGAGTTTGTTAGTGCCTTGCCTTGGTTCATTTGATTTGAGTTCCTTGCATATGTCTCATTTTCTATGTAAGTACTGTTGATATACAATCTTGATGAATATTAGTCTTTAATATAAGTGACACATTTAGTCTTGTGAACCTACCATTATCAGGTCATGCACATTGCTTACATGTACAACAAAGGGACAGGCAAGTTTGAGGTCCGTTGAATTCACAAATTCTCCTGCTGATTCCGGATTGTTGAAGTCTTGGAAAGTATGTGGCTCTGGTGAAATCTTGTGCTTTGATGTTGATAGTGGTGAAAAGAACGCCCTGTTTGGAGGGTCAGTGTTCGGCAATGTCAACTTATTTGTGACAGGACATGATGATGCTTATTAAGTGCTTCACTTGGTAATAACTCATAAGACCAATTATCTTCAACTTCAGGAAAGGTGTTGAAGTAAATGTATGGGATATTGACAGCGGGAGTAAAATTTGGAATGCAAAGCCAGTAAGTCTTTTACAGTCCTTGATCACAATCTCAAATTAAACAAGAAAATTCTCATCACTTTGCAAGCTATATGATATCCCATTATTATATCTTTCTATTAAGTACAGCCGCCTAAGAACAGCCTTGGCATCTTTACCCCTGCTTGGTTTACTTCTGCAACATTCCTGAGGAAAGATGATCACCGCAAATTTGTGGCTGGCACGAACTGTCATCAGGTTATTTTTTCTGATTCATCCTCTCCCCTCTGGATTGATTGCCTAAATTCTTGAGTGTACTACTGCCATTAGCAAGATTAATCCTTCAACATATTTGGTCCTTATCAAACCTCACTGGCTGTAGCTATTGAAGATGCTTGCATGTTTAATGTAGTTATTAGGAAATTAAAACTAGTCTTGTGGTTATTATGTCAGTGGAGTTGGACGCGTTTTTTGCAGACTAAGTTTACTTGTATATTTATTATGTATTCTTGGAAGATTCTAATGAATGAGCATGATTGCATTTTGAAAACAGTTTATGAGTGCAAGGGTACAGAAGAATGATAAGCTCCTTGATGGCATCCAGATTGTGGTTTTTGTTTCAGCTTTAGAAGTACATCTTAAGGCAGATGTTTTAATTTTGCGATTAGTTTTAAAAGGAAAGATGAAAAATCGAGTAATGGGTTTTGTTAGATCATCCAATTCAAATCAATTGGTAATTGGTGAAGAGGCCTCACCATGAATAAAGCATGATCAAACCTCTTGAATAATTAGCATTTTGATCATTTTAAACTTCTTGGGATCAAGGATTGAATCATCCTATAGAGCAATTATTACATTTTTTTTGCAATGTTTATTCTTTTTCATAACTCCAAATGAATAAGATGTTTTGAATTTATGACAGGTTTGTTTGTATGACATTTCTGCCCAGCGCAGACCTGTTTTGACATTTGATTTTCGGGAAGCAGCTATTAAAGCAGTGGCTGAGGGTTTAGATGGTCACACAATCTATGTAGGGAATGGCTCTGGAGATCTTGCTTCAGTGGATATACGCACAGGTGCAGGAAATTTCATCTCTTCTGTGATCTGTTTGATCTTCTCTTGCTGGCAGAGGTGGCGGGCATGCTGTTAGATGATGAATTACTAGCTATACTAGTTCATGATGCTGCAATTTTCAAATTCCTTTTGCTGGTCTGTGGCAGTATCACAATTGTTTAGCGGGCTGCTCGATTGCAGGGATATTTTTAAGAGTCATATAACTTCTTTTCAATTTGGGACATTAAGATTCTTTGTTTTGTAGTATGTTGGTATATCTTTATGCAATATATTGACTATTCATTGTGCCCAACCTTGCTTTTTCTTTTCATTGATGGGAGTAAAAAATGAGGGGTAGTATGCTGATTGGTTTTATCATTTATGAGTACTTTGGTCCTTTTAGTTCATCTTTGCTTGCATTGCTGTGTTTTTTGCAGGGAAGTTAACGGGATGCTTTTTGGGTAAGTGTTCTGGGAGCATCAGATCCATTGTCAAGCACCCAGAGCACCCTGTGCTAGCATCATGTGGTGAGCTTTAATTATGTATTTCATGTGTCTGCCTAGGATTTGCTTGTCTTTTTCGCTGTATGTCATTCATTCTCATCTTCTGATTCTTTAAGTAAGCATATGGTTGTATTTGCAGCTTCTTTTAGATAAGGTAGTGCCAATGCATATTTTGTTCGAGGAATTCACCTAATATCATGAAATGCTTAAACATATTAAGGAAGGAAATTTTGGAAATAAGTGATGAAAATTGAGGGTTTTTTTGTTTGTAATTTTTTTCCTTTTTCAAAAGTGCATCTAAAAAGCACACTCAATTTTCTTTTTATTAATTAAATGCAAATCTGTACCACCTATCAGGTTTGGACAGTTACGTGCGATTTTGGGACATAAACTCCAGACAACTTCTTTCTGCGGTACTCCCTAACCTTTTGTGTTCAATTCTGGTACTCTGCTCTTGCATTGTTCTTACTTTTTAGCACTGTATGTCTTGATCTGGAATTGTTCTGTAATTCAGTATGCGTGGGACCTGCTATCAATTTTGATCAAACCCCTAGCATATATTACAATCCACTGTCCATCGATGATGATGGTGTATATAATACATATCTTAGTTTCATAGTTGAATTTTGATTTCTTCAGCCCCATTATGACACTTAAGCTAGAAAGAGAAATTTCTGAACATGGTGGTTGGTTGCAGGTTTTCCTGAAACAGCATCTTAACAAAGTGGTCTTTGATGCATGTTTCACGGAAGCAGGTCACTATCTCATCTTCTGGTTATACTTTCTGGTGACAACTACTGTGTTTTTTCATCATCTCATGCTAAAAGCTTTTGCAGCGGCAGCCCCAACACCTGAAGAGCCCAGCACAAATGATGTACAGATAGAAAATGAGACAGGAAAGCTGCCCGCAAAGAGAAAGAAGTCGTCAAAAAACAAAGGTAGCAAAAGGAAAGTATCACGAGTGAAAGGGGAAGCAAGCTGAGAATGAAAAACAGAAAAAGGAAAATGGAGCAAATAGGTTGTGAAGGTCAACAGATGGAATTATTTTTATTAACATTTCTGAGAGCTAGTCAGCCAAAAGCCTTTCTACGAGACTGATTCAGAGAGCCATAGCTACGAAGGCAGTCATTTTGACCAGAGAAGGCATAGAAGAAAGTATGAAATATCAATTTGGAATTCATACAGAATTTTAAGTAATGCTAATGCGTCAAAAGTTCAATCTCTCGTTTCCTTTCCCTGTTGCTTAAAGAAAAACAAATACTTACATTTCTTGCCTCCTACAATGCACGAGACTGAAGCACAGGGCATTAGTTACAAAATTTACAGACGAGCATCAGTTAGGCTTCAAGCCTTGAATTGAAACTAGCAGCTGGACTTCAGAGTTTCAGCCGTTTTTCATGAATCTGAAACCGTAAGTTTCAAACATGGATCATACAATTTTGTTTCGGCAGCATATTTGAGATGTTTCAGGTAGCGCCCACAGGATCTATATGAGGACGGTTTCAGGTTTATTAGTTTCCAAGCCAGACTCAGCCTTACCGCTGACAATGGTAGGACTATTGAGAGAAAATACCCTTTCGCTTCACAACTTGTACAAGCAATCTTTCAGATCACCATTCGAACACAATTATCTGTCACCTTCCAGTCTAAGAATCCGGTGATTGGTTCACCACTTTCGAGGTTAAAAACAACACGATGGAAGCAAACTAAGTCAACATTTCCACGTTGATCCAACTCAAACCAAGTCGAGCTTTCTCTAAAAATTTTATTTATAAGCAAACTTCCCTGCTTCCGAACACAAATTTCAGAAGGTTTGATGTTCCTCAATCGGCATAAATCTGTGCTCATACATCCAATAAAGCCATTTATCATGCAAGAAGTTCAGAACAAACTGTTGCAAAATTAGAACAAAATCATTGCACATGATCGAAAAAGTAAGCTCCTCTACTGAGATGAGCCTTGAGCTGAACCTTCCTCTTTCTTCTGTGATGGCAAGTACCTAGAATACAACAACCCGATGGCATTACTCTGTTAAGGTACAGCCACTATATGAACTCTGACTACAGTCAGATGCAATAAAAAAAATAATATTCTTTTCCCCTTGTTTCCGTCTTTTTCTTTATCAGCAATAAATGATCATTCTCAAGTCCCAGACAACCTGACTTAATAAAGAAGAGTATTCTGGATTATTAATCCAAGAAATGACGTAATTTGAAATTCAAGATATATATACAAACTGAAAAAGACACCAACATTTTTCTTTTCAGAAAAAAATATATATATTTTTCAACTCATATACATAAGAAGTTCTCTGATTTATGAGAGAATATCCCATGGCAAAGGCAATTGCAACTACAACCATGAAGCCCAAAATAGCCATTATCAACTAAAGAAGGAAAAATCAAGATCTTTCCAAATCATATCAACAAGAAGTCCTTTAATTTACAGGAAGATAATATCCCATGGAAAAGGCAATTGCAACTACAAACAAAAGCCAACGATGGCAATTATCAAACTGAAGAACAAACTCACCCTTGACTCTTTGCCCAACGGGAGAGATGATAGAGCTGTACAGTCTCATTCGAAGCATGGCATGCCAGAAGTAAGTAGTTACGTGGTTGTACCATCCATGCAAACCTCATAAATAGTCCAGAATAGATACACATTGCTGCACAAGCACGGAAGGAAAAACTAGTCTCACCACACGCAACATACAACAAGTTAACGTATTTTTTATGATAACCTTAATCTTCTCAACCTGTGGTCATGTTCCCAGATATCAATTCCGGAGGTTTACTCAAGTCCACAAGCCCCTGCAACAGCACCAGTTATGATATGAGTTACAAGCTAGACTGCATAACACCATGGATTTTTTTTCAAAGGATTAACATATAAAAAAATCAACATTTTCATAATCTAAAAGATCATAGAAGTGAAGCATACAGCAACTACAAATCCCCAGTTGGCAACAGGTCCCCAGAAATGGGTTGTCTTAGGGCCAACCGGACTGTTGAGGAATGCTCTGAAAGAAGATGCCATTGCACGGGAAGGCTGCCTAAACAACTCTGTAAAAGATGCTGACTGTGAAGTTAGATACCCAAAAACAATTGGAAAACATGAAGAACATACACAAAACAGTAAAGTTATAAAAGTTCCATACATGAATGACATGTAAGGCACAACTAAGGCACCACAAGGAAGAAATCATCGCGTCAGTAGATGTAAGTTCCCATATCTGAGGATAAACTAAATTCTTATATACCCCAAAAATCGAAAAGGTGAATGCAAACACGCGGATTCATGAGTTGCTACAAGACCGTACTGATGTGCAGAGAGAAGACGATTAAGGAAACGAAATTGGATTTTTTAAAATCCCAGTTCACAGATGCTATAATCACTTGCGTCGGGCATATTTCTCGAACTTGTCAATTTAAAATTTTCACTTTTATCTAACAAATTAGAAAATAGAAAAAAAAAATCCCAATAACGAAGACAAAAAATACATTGAGAATATCCAGCCAGAAAGTCTGAAAGGATTCGAACCCAAAAGTTTCTACGGTGGCGCGGCAGATCTATGTTATGTAGGAGCAAAAGGGAAGGTCTTACCGTACAGATGTCGCCGGAAAACTTATGCTAATTGGCGACCAGGCCTGCACGAGCAAGCCGAGATAGTGTTTGGTGGGGAGGAAAGTTCAGATCTCTAATTTTGACTGAACCGTGATCATGTGCTAAACGCGCCACGATATCCTTAATGACACAAATGGCACCTAAACTTAAATCGACAGAGCAACTGAGTACCTATTCTTAAAAGTCCGACAAGTACTGACAAAGGCTTTATCTTTCTTAGCAAGTATTAAAACAATACACATAAAAATTCTGCTCCCTGACAGTGAAAAGAATGAACAATTCCATAATCAGTCCTAATTATCTCCCATTTCTTCAAAAAGTGAAAAGAATCCTACCAAAAGAAAAAACAAACATTTCATTTGTGTTGTGAGGAAGGATCGAAATGACTCTTAAGTTTCTGTGAAGAAGATGTGGAAAGGATTGTTCATCAAGATCTTCCCTTTTTCAATTCTGAAATATGTACAGTAATCTGTGATATCTTCACGAGAAAGGAATAAAAAAGATTATCTGCTTTGTATGTGAAACAATACAAGTACAACTCTCAAAAGCCTATAGTCCAGAATTTAGCAACCCAGAATTACAGAAAGGAAAAGGTAGTAGACTATAGTCCTCTACTCCTCTTCTTGAATGAAACATTGCAGATTCTCAGGAAGGCAACCTATTTCCAGAAAAGTTCCAATGAAGTAGGAAGAGCGGCTGAATCAGCACAGCAATGAGTTCAGCCCTGAAATCCTCGAGTTTGTTGGCTCGCCCAGAAGAATGCTGGTGAGTGCAACCCAAGTGCATCATTGAAGTTTCAAGTTCACCGGGACAATCAGATTAAAGTAGCGGATGAGCACCGGTTTTACTTTCTTTGGCTGCTTAGATGTCAGAACAGTGCCCTGGTACGTTTGCACATGCATTCAGGCACAGGATATGCAATTACATCTCTATCTCTCTTTTTGCCTCTTGCCTCAGGCTGCCCCTGAGACTTACTATGTACATTCCTTATCACACTGTCAAGCTCCCCACCAGAGAGGGAGGAGTCTTCTAACAAAGTAATCAATGCCCTCTTGTTTGGCCTTATGTATTTCCTATGACCAATATAAGCACGGTGACCCTGTCAGGTTAACAAACACAAGTAAGAAGCGGGAAGTTTGCCTCTACAAAGCATGTTTGATATTATATGCATCATACCTAAATGCTACTACTAAGAATTTCTAGTCTTAGACATGTACCTGCAGTGCTCGACCCATGTTTCCACCGTGTGATGGTATAAAGACATCACTGTTCAGGGATATGATGTAGTCGATAGCAGCTAGAACAGAAGACCTGTTCATATACTGGGACAGCTCACCCGGTCTAGCCAGTGCCTCCTTTGTCATTAAATTCGGAAACTCTGCAGTGAGAGACTGCAAAGCCCTGGAGCCCCCAAAAGGCTCTCCTCCAGCTATGTAAACCCTAGCAGATCCTGGTGCACCTAAGGCCTTCAGGAGCCTGCACCAATTCCAGATTTACTAGTGCCAATAATGAATTAGGATGTTATCTTTGCTATGTTCAGAATTTGTGTTTCTGGTTTACCTTGTCATTTCAAACGTGTTGAGGGGGCATAGACCAGAAAGCCTTCGTTGAGTGTGGTCCAGGCTAGATCTTCCAGTAAGATATTCTGGATGAGACTGTCTAATCTCAGCAATTGCTTTTTCATACTTTGTTCCTAGACCAGTTTGACAGCCAGTCCTCACCCAAACATCTGCCTCCAGCCGGAGGTGCAAAGCAATATATGGACCTTCAATCCACATTCTTCTTGCCAGCCGATTCCCAATTTCCTGGATGGGTGCTGCAAATCTAATGGCATGGAAGGCTACCTGCAACATATATGGAGATGGATCAAATAGAAGACAGATGTGATCATAACCATTGGTTGTCTACATTTGTCACACCATTTCATCCTTCTTTCTGCTTTTTGCTATATAGTATACCTTGCACCGAAGCTTCTGTAGATCAGGTGGAAGATTCTTGGAGAGTTTAGAATCTAGCCCTTTCAGCACAAGGACACCTTCTTCATTTAGCTGAACGTAAAATAAAAATTAAACCAGGCATATACTAGCTACCAGCATTAGAATAACTGAAAGAAAAGCTTGAGGTTAGCTAAGAACAAAAAGATAAAACCATGATTTTTGGACTGTAGGTATTTAAGAAGAGCTCAAAAGTATGGATAATGTAATGTATATTTTTCGTGTGCTAGATTTTCATCGATTGTGCTGCCTTACAAATTGCTGGAAACTTCATCTGAGACATTCAAGGTATATGCGACAGGTTCATACATTTCTCATTACATTGAAAGAACAACAGCGTTCATCTACAGTGCAACAACTCAAGCATGGTAGGAGCAGCACACAAAAAAATTACCGATGAAAAAACATAAAACTTATCCTCTTCGTTCTTACTTGTTTGAAAAATCTGGCTCGAATCCAAAGTGGAGGGATGTTCTGTGGAATACGGTTTTCAATTGTCTGCCTCGACATAAGATGTGTAGAGGGCAGAGAAGACACAACTCTTACATCAGCTTGTAGAGTCCTCCTGAAGTGCTCAACATCAAATACATCCACAAATTCACTGAAATTCCATGAAAAAAAAGGCAGATGAATTCAGAAAACCCCCTAACTTGTTCATGAACAGATATTGGCCCTAACCACAAATGCAAATAAGTAAGCAACTAACAGCCCTTGTGATTACTTAGGAACAAAGTTAACAGATAACCTTGACAAATACCTAAATAGTTCTAATTTAATTTACCAGAATTATGATCAGAATCATCACCTGTCATCTCCCCAGATCCTATTGACCTGCAAAACTGGCACAACCAGGGCAGCTTCCAGAATCCGAGCGATGACAACGGCGTCAATTATCTGGTTCCGCTGCTGATTCAAGCCCCCAGAAGCCACCACCACCAAGAACTTCTTATTCTCCTTGGAAATCCTTGCCGACTTCTTCCGGTACTCGATACTGAAATCCAAACACGGCCTGTACCCTTGTCCGTCGGGCTGCCGCCAGAATTCCTTCTCCTCCTCCGTCAGATTCCCGGAGACCTCATGGAGCGGCAGCGGCACCATTTCGCTCTCCGCCAGTCTTGGCCTACCGTCGCCGGCTGAACTGATGACGGAAGACAAGAGAACTCGAGATGGGTATGGATAGGAAGAAGAAGGAGAGACGAGAGAACAGGAGAGAGAGTCTCTTGAAGTGGGTATGGCTTTGATGATGAGAATACCCAGAAAAGAGATGGAAAACATCAGAGAAAGGAACAAAATGGGGATGAGTGGTGCAAAAGAGAGAGTTTGTGGTTTTCTTGAGGATTTCTTGGGGGAGAGGAGGAGAGAAGTGAAGGGAGATGGTGATAGAAAGTTGAGCAACGGCGATGAAGCTATTGTGGTGAAGGCCAAGGGGTTCTTGATGTTCCTTCCTCTCGCCATTGAAGCTCCCTGGGTTTTCTCAGAAGAAAGAAGTTGCTCTAAAAATGGCCGCCTTGATATGTTCCCTGGAATCCAGTCGTGGGGAGAAGCAATTTGATGAAGAAACAGTTAAAGTGAGTCGTTAAGTTTTCCCGGCAAAATGCTAGAGATGCTCCAAAATACCGAAACTACCCTCAGCAAACAGGCTATTCGTCTCTATCCTATAGGAAACGGTTCTCTCAGTCTCAGATATTCCTCTCGTCTCTTCTCCTCTCGGCCAGCCGAACTTGAGTTTTATTTTCCGTTCGGTTTTAGAGAAAAGGTAAGCTAGTTTACTCTGGGAAGGTAAGGTCTGCTTCACCAGTCCTGGCTTTGATTCAGACTTCCAAGCCCCATCTGACCTGATCATCAACTGATATTGGATAACCTCGTTTGCTTTTTGAATGTGACACCCTTTGCCTCCTTCTCTTTGGAACACTAACAAAGCTGATCATTTCTAGCAGTTATCGTCGATCGGCCTAATCCAGACTGATCACAGAAGCACCAGTGACAATGAGAGAACTACATGCCGTCACAAAACTAAAACGGAATGGCCTCCGGCCACCATTGAGCCACCAGCATTATCCGTGCACGCCAATCCATTCCCATTAGAGCAGTTAAAATAAATAAACGTTACAGGGGCAGTGACCCTCCCAAGCAAAAAACAGGTGCTTTTAGATTACCAACGGTAGTATCAGCGATTCAGCATATCCATCTTATGATGACAACACTATCGTCTAATATAAGGAGAAGCTAGTATTTCTCCAGTGTCAGACATTGGGGTAAACCGCCGACGAAAATTACCCGTAAATCAGGGCATTTCAGTGTGAGTGAAATACATTTGCAGAAGACCGAAAAAATGGAGATGTCAAAATATGATCCTCAAGTGAAAAAGTGGAGTAATGTTCATAATGGCGAGGGCAGCCTCTGAAACTCATGTTACAGCAAATTCTTGGTGATTCATGAAAGTGCTTTTTGCACCTCAGCGGAAACCTGTTGAGGGGGTTTCTCCGCGTGGATTTGCGCAACTACTCCTTTCTTGGAATAATAATCAATCACCTGATTCAAAGTGAAATTACCAAATAACATCAGAGAGCCAGCAGAAGACGGTTTTACCAAGACGAAATACCACTTCATCAAAAGATTCTTTTTCAAACGAACTAAAGGTGCAACAAGATATACAAGCAAAAAGCCATCACTATCATCATATCCACCTTAATCCAAACTACATTGGGGTCGGTGGCAGGAAGTTCGTAATGCCACTTAACTGTAAGTTCTCATTGACACCACAAATTCATGCAAAACAAAGAAGCAAAAGTCTGTAGGACTACAAGCATGCTTTCTTAGATGTTGACCACTATCCCTCACCCTACTAATGTTGTCAACAGTCTTAAACATGCTTCGTTCTATTCAACCTACCAGGCAAAGGGAGGAGACAAATGGCAAGCAGCCTTGTGTTTATGTAGGCATTCGCTCTATTTGACCATACAGAAACATAACATGCAAATCAAATGTCACCATCCCATCACAACAGAATAGTATATGAACCCGTGTTTAGTAACTGCATTGGGTACTAGTTCATACATCACCCTGTACCCAATGTTAAAAAGAAAGCCTACAGAAACACTCACATGCAAGGAAATTAAACTTAAGGGACACGTTTCCTCAAGGAAGAATTTCCCAATGTCAAAAGAGGGGGGAATTCTTTTCCTTTTTGAAATAATTTCTCATGAAATCAAGAGGGCATGTGAAGTTCTGTAAGATACGATAGAGGTCATTCTATTCTAAAAAGGTGCAAAAGCCAGGAGAACAACAAATCAAAGAATTTTTAGGAAACAGACAACATACAGGTTCAGTCTGCTTGTGAAAGCCCTCCAGCCTTGACTTAAGGACAGCAGCAGTGTCATCTTTGCGCTGAATTAAAGGCTCTCCAGTTACCTACATGAAGCAAAAGGATCAAGATAGATTACTGATTTTGAGCCATATAGAATAATTGGCCATTTTTTAAGAGTTGAGAAGGAATACATGTTTCCTAAAGAACTTCAAACATCAATCATGAACTTCCAATATCAGTTAAGGTCACTGTCAGAAAACAACAAATTCATAGAATTTAATGTATTATGCTCCCTGACTGTCCACATACAGTTGTCAAGCAATTCAAGTTTATCAGATTGAGGAGCAAACATGACATGGTATATTAGCAGCTGACAAGTATAGAATATCATGAGCCTTGTTTGCTTCTTAGAAAACGAAATACAAACAGAGTATACATATTCTAGCTATTTTCCTTTAAAAAAATCATAAACTTCCTTCCCAACAAGGAAATGGTTAAAGTACTAAACCAAAAAAAAATTGGCTTACATCATCCTTTCCAGTGACCTTTGGAGGAGCAAATTTATTATGGTAGCTCCTACCACTGGCAGGGTGAATCCAGCGCCCAGTAATCCTCTCCTCCAATATTGCATCATCAATGGCAAAATTGAGCACCTTATCAATTTTTGTTCCCCGTTTTTCAAGCATCTCATCAAGCTGCAGAAAGAAGGATGAGAAACACATTAAAACCTAAGTTTGAGGCGTTCAAAATTCAATTGCTGGAGAACATGAATGACAGAGGCAATAACAAGATTTCATATAAAGCAACACCTTTTGTGCTTGGACCACAGTCCTTGGAAACCCATCAAGAATAAAACCCTTCTGACAGGAAGGCTTCCTTATTGCTTCATCAATGATGCCCACGACCAGATCATCAGAAACAAGCTCTCCCTGAGAGAGAAATCAAAACACTCATCAACAACTTAGCAAGAAGACTGTACAATCACCAAAAAGTTAAACAAGCCAATTATACCTTATCCATAGCTTCCTTGGCCTTGATTCCAAGAGGGGTTTTAGCTGTGACAGCAGCTCTCAGCATATCACCGGTAGCCAAGTGACACAAGCAGTACTCATCCTTAATCAGCGGTGATTGAGTACCTTTGCCAGATCCCGGTGGACCTTTAACCATAGAAGTCCACAATCAGACAAGTCCAATCCTCTCAAACGCACACAACAAATATGCTCTGATTTTTTAGGCATCCAACATGACAACATCCAAATACCTAAGTGACCTAAGCAGATCTGAAACTGGCGTTCAACATACAATTTCGTGTCACAAATCAATTTAAAAAACCCCAATTACGAATACGAGGCCCCAAAGCGCTAGCATTGCCGGAGTGTTCATCAACACCAAACCAAAATCTAAAACTTTTTTACACCCAACTCGCAATTCTGTTTATTTTATATGTCTACACATAAATAGCGCCGCAAGATTTGGCCTCAATTTCTCCAGTTAGGAACTAAAAAATTTGAGTATCATAACCCTCGGATCTGAAGTTCAGGCATACAAATAAGCGAAAGTTGCAAAATTTTTTAGAGAAAATTCTGAAAACTGGGAAAAGAGAGGCATACATAGACAAAAATGAAGGGAAGTCAAATACCTACGAGGATGAGGCGCTTGTCGGGTTTCTGGGAGCACTTCATGCGGCGGAGGAGCTCAGTCATCAGAGCCTCCGACTGCACATCTTCCAAGTTGACCGAACTAGTGGCCATTTTGCAAGAGACCAGAACCAGACCAGTTTTCTTTTTCTACACTCAGAGCAGAGATGGTAGGTGAAGGGGGGATGCTGCTTCGGGTTCTGCGCTCTGTTCCGACTTTGGAGCCACCAAAGCCTGCTCCAAGCTAGAATTGTGAATTCTGTCACTACATCACCTGGAATGACTATAATACCCCTCAACCCATTTTTGTCTTTACGGCGATCATCTTTACAAGCCTACACGGGTCCGGCGGCGGCAAAGGTCCATCTTGTTCGAGGATCGAATCACCCACTTCCATCCCGCTTAAATATTCCTGCACTTCTTAAGTTCGACATTTTCTTACTATCAGTCTAAGTCTATATCTTGTATAACAGATTATGTGTACAAAAAAAAAAAGCAGTTTATACGTGAAATATTAAATATTACATTGCCTCATATTACTTGAAATATTTCACTTTTCTAATTTAAGTTTAATTTAAATTTATTTATATTATCATTATTTTCTGTAATTAATTTAATTTCAATCAAAGTTGAGCAACTGCCCATCTTTTTCCTCGTGTTTGAATTTAAAAATAAATATTATTGAAACACTTTGATTTCTACGTAACTATTAACAAGGAAAATTTACAATAGTTATAAGTTTTATTGAAATATTTATGATTCTTTTCTTTTAAATACTAAAATATTTAAAAACTATAATGGTTTCTAAAAAGCAATTAATAAATGAATAAATATATAAATCTAAAATTACAATATAATAACTAATAATCTATTAATTCGAACAAGAGGAAGTTAATAGTTACTATACCAGGTTTTGAAAAAAGTGAGAAGAAAAAGGAAGTGCCAACAAATTTCAAAAATAAAAAGGTTTTCTTAATTAGAGATAAATAAAAAATTAAAATGTAAAAACAAAAAATAAGTGCAAATAATGAAGTTTAGGTAAAAATTGAACCATAAGGGAAAGGCATTGGATATATATATATATATATATTATGTCTGAAAAATTCAACTTATATGTTAAAAAGAAATCTTAAACAATAATTAAAAGGTAAGGCCTCCTAATTCATTGGTTTTTAATCTCCAAAATAAATTTCATAGAATAACTGTAAGTTTATTGAAACTTCAGGGGTTTTTAGGTTTTTAAAATAGAAGTAGGATAAATGTAATTTTGATCAAGCCTCAAAAGCTATTTTGCAATTCTTTGTTTTTTTTTTAAGAAAAGGATATTGTTGGTTTAATAGTTTGTTTCTAAGCGTTTTTATATTTTTTTATCACTAAACACTTTTTGTATTTTTATCAAAATGCTCGATAACACAAACATTTATTTCGCTTATAGGATGTCCTGCCTTTGTAATGAGAAGCATGCAGAGAGAATAAGCCTAGGAGATAAGGGAAGCAGAAAATTCATGAAAGACATGCTCCCATGTACAACAACTACTGAGCAACGATAACAGTTTTCATTTTTCAAATTCTAACACAATATAAAACCGGCATGAGAAGTTACGTAATTTCAATCCAGCTTGACACTTTAAATCTTGTTAAAAATAATATTTATATTTGTAGGACTTCTTTGAGGGTAGGGTAGGATTACTCGAGCAAATTCAGAATACAAATTTTAGTAGAAACTCTAATAAACAGACGATAGTCGACGATTTTAAAGTGGGTGACAAAATTCACATCAATCTTTTTGGACAGAAGGATACCACTACAAAGGCTTGAATTGCAGGTAAACTTAAGCTAATCATTCATTATCTCTCGACTTCTTCTTCTTCTTCTTCTTTTTAGCTTCACCCGTGGCCTGCACTTCCTCTCCTTCATCCTTGCTCTTCTTCTTCTTCTTCATGGCTATTCCATCTTGCTCAGCATCAATCCCATTGATATGGTTAGCCTTTTCCTCGGCTTCATTCTGCTCTGCCTTTCGCTTCTCTTTCTTTTTCTTCTTTTTTTCGGATTTGGTATCCTCAGCAGAATCGCCATTTGCACCAGCATCAGGCTTATCCTCCTCCATAGCTTCAACACTATCGGCGGCAGCTGCTTTTGATTTCTTCTTCTTGCTTTTCTTCACTGAAGCTTCGGTAGGTTGTGCTTCCTCCATTTTTGCATCTGCATTTCCAGAAATTCAGGTATCAACAAACAACTTGCCAATGGAAGTGACAAATGCCATAAGGATCCCCAGAGGTGTTCCATTTGTATATCCAACTTGATGTCCACCAAATCTGAAAGGGTACAGGAAAACCTGAAGGCATGCTCCCGCAGTTCATATACCTTCACCCTTAGTACTCTCAATTGCAGCTTTCATCACATCAATGTTTTTGCGAGGTGCAACTCCCTTGTCATAAAAATCAAGTCTCTCCTCAACTTGTTCGCGAAGTTTCTCCCCAAATGCAGTGGTACTGCCCTCTGAGATACAGAAGACAGGCAGAAATATTATTAAGGCATCATGACAAAGCAAGAGGAACAGAAAAAATAACATGGGGCAGTCTGAGCCTCTCATCTACCTGTGAAACAATCAATGCGGGATGCAATAGAACACTTATTTGCAAGATAACGTGCCATTCGGCCCTTGTTTTTAGCAGAGGCACGCCCAATAAAAGATGAATGGAAAATGAGACCATACTTTGGCGTGTTCCCTCGGGTTTTCAGTGCCCTGCAGAATGAGAGTAGCAGTCAAGCACAAAATAACAGCAGAAAAGTGCTAGAAACACCAGAGTATTTTGTTGAATGGCAATAAAAAAGGCAGTGAGATCCAACGTAAAATACATAATAATTTTCACAAAGAAGCCCAATCCTTGAAGAGGATAAAGAATTCAATGGTCATATGAGAGGAATATAACACCTGAAAAGTGCTTTTTCTGCACCAAGAATCTGAAGGGTAGAAGATGGACACTTTGCCAAATTAGTGACTGCCTGCACGTGAGATTAATCGAGCGCCAACAACTTCACCAATCAAGGAGGCCAAGTTCGGGGCAATGTCATTCATCTTCATCACCAAATAATCATAAAGCTTCTTCCTATACTCAGAGAGGTCCATTACCCTCTGAGCAAATTGCTGAACATTTATTAAATCAATTGGAGACAAATCCTGACCTGTAGAATAGGAGAAACAAAGGATGGAATTGTAAATAAGGAGTTAGTAATAAGGTTCACAAGTAACACAGATACAAGAGATATACCCATTGATGCTTTGCCAGCTTCTACAACTTCTTTTGCCTTGTCTTCATCTCCAAGGATTTCAGTTAAGACTGGTATGTGGTCTTCAGACAATTTTGATTTATCTTCTATAAGTTTTGCAACTCTAGCATACAGGTAATTGTCGTTCACAATCTTCACTAGTTCAGGAAAATGCCAAGAGTACCACTCTCTGCATACACCAAATTAATAATGTCAGACCGAATCACATATGCATTACAATAGAATTAATGCTGGTAGATCCAACCTCACTCTCATGGAGAAGGAGTTAATATCTTTGTCCAGAGTATCAAGAAGGAAAATCGCTTAAATAACCATATTGTCAACACGATTGACATTGAACTTGACCTTTGCCCTGCTGTAACTGTGGGCCAAACCAAGTTGAGCCTTTTCCAAGTCACCAGGCTACAAAATTGAAAGGGCAGAAACAAAATGCTCACAAATTGTAACAAAACAATTAAACCATTTCCAGCGAACGGGAAAAATAGAAAGCAACATCAATACCTTCAGTTCCCTCAAAAACCTATCAAAATGTAGGCGCACCCCACGAAGAAGCTCAAGGACAAACTCATTACTCTGGCATGGAATTTTGGTAGCTTCAAATATATGAGAACCTATCTTAGGCTCTGCCACACCTAAACTAAACTTGGGCTTCTTTCCTTTGACTTTTGGAAGATTCAGCTCCAAAAAGGCCCTCACTTAATCAGTCATAAGCCCTGTTGATCATTATCCATCATTACCAACAAAGGAAACACTAATTGTCCATCCCTCCCCGGAAAAAGAAAAAAAAAACAGACATTTAAAAAGTTTAGTGTCACAAAGGGAATCCAGCGAAATCCAACGGTAATATATTTCTTCAACATTACCCACAATATGTATGCGGCTGAGACATCATTCCTATATCCATATCTGATGTTAAGGACACGAGTGGAAGGCCACACAGAAACAGTATGAAATGGCAGTGTCCTAAAATTCCGTGACAACAAGAGTTGTGGCAATGTTTTTGGGGCGGAGGGAGAACTAGCTTAGCAGCACAGCAGAATACATTAATTTCAAGATTTTTGGCCACAGTCACAAACAGATGGTACTCCGAAAGGAACAAAATAATGCGATCACATAAGTAGTATATTACAAGCTGGACGCCGGCACCAGACTACGTTGCTGTTCCGGTCTGTGAAATAATAGTACAAGTGCAAGTTGAACATGCAAAGGAAGCAACTCCTAGAATCAAGCTACAGGACAAGATCAAATGAGGAGAGATGACAAATTTAATCACCTTCAGAAACGGAGTTGCATTGGTTTAGAGCATCGAGGGCAGATTCAAAAGGTTGAAATGAAGCGAGCTGGACGACCTTGCCGAACCGGTTCAGGTCAAAAACGGAACTTCTAACTGCCTCCGTGTTCTGCCCGATTTCATCGAGCCCATGAGCAAGGAACAAAGCGTAACCAGACGAAGATTCGTAGAGTAAGTAGAGAGCCATGGAAAAGGCTCAGGAGATGGAAGGCGCGCGACGATCAAGTCGAAAGCATCGTCCGCAAACTTCGGTTTAAGTAAGAAAGAGGGAATAGTTTGTACTAGGGTTTTAAGGTTTTATAGTAAATTAGGTTAGTATAGTTTGGGTTGGTTCAATTTTATGGTAGAACCGAATCAATTTAAAATGATATTGATTTTAAATTTTTTTTTATCCAATCAAAGAACTGAGAATCGAACATAACCAGAACTATGGTTTTGAGTTTTTTGGTTTTAAAATATTTTGTGACTATATTTTAGTATTTGTTTAATTTTTTTTTATATTTTTAATAGTTAATTAATATTTAAAAAATTAATTTACATTTATAGTGGGAAAATCCCTTTACAAAGAAGAAAAATTAATAATTAAAAATTTTCATTATCTATAAAAAAATATTAAAGAGATCAAAATTACTGAAATATCACTATCATATCATTTAAATTAGAATTTTACAAGTTATTGTCAAGTAGTGTAAATGAAATTAGGGGTAAAATATATGTTTTTTTAAAATAATAGTAGCATAATAGAGGTTAGAACAAACTACGGGGAGTCATTGCAAGTTTCCCACGGTTAAAACCGGGTCCGAGAAAGAAGAAGGAGTAGGCCTGCGTTAAACTCCAAGAGGGGTCTTTAAGTTTTATACTTTTTACAGAAACGGCCTAATGTTTAAAAATTTATAAATTTTAACCTTATTAATTAAAACTTGGCTCTGATACCATTTCTTCCCATATTTTACAATTTAAGCAATATTAAAGTGATTAATAAAATTAGGAGGACTATTAACAAAGCTATATTATGGATTAGCATTAAAAACAGAAAGAACATACTGAAAATACATCAATTATTATTGAAACTCATACTTACAGAACTGGTGATTACCAGTACAACTTCACACTTAGTTTGGCAAACTAGAAATCCAAGGTTCACCAAAGTACACACAAGCACACAGGCACACTTTTTTATTTATAATTTTAAGTGAGAATTGTTCAACACATGAACTGGGGAAAGAGAGAAAAACTTAGAGAATTAGAGAATTTTCGGATGCCCCATTAGAAAGAATGAGGTTTCCTTATATAGCCAGAGAAAGAGTCTTCTGAAGATAGAGCTGAGTTGGATTAGCCAATCCGAAGAGGAAGGAATCTTGGGCCGGTTGAGTAGTGCTCCATTATTGAAGATAGTGGAGGATAGCTGGAAAGGTGGCCAGTTGGGGTAATAATTTTGGTACTGCTGTGCTTCATTATTGAAGATTCTGGTACTGCTTCCTTCTAGAAGTCTTGCCGACAGACTTATTTGGGCATAGGAATTTTTGGGCCTGAAGTTTCATTTGCTTAGGCTTGTTCTTGGGCCAAATGAATTTTTGCTGATTGAAGGAGCTTCTTTTTTAGTTTTTCTTGGGATATTGGGTTATCCTTAAATTTCCCACCATGGTAAAATTAATCTAACATTTGGTCTAGGAAATCTTTGTCTTATTCTTCCAAAATGTCCATTTTTGCAAAAGAAATATTCTCTGGAAGATATTGATCCAAAATACATTTATCCCACCATTTGATTTTCCAAACCCTCTCTAAGCAAGGAGTGTAGTGTCCTTCTATATCAGCTGGTTGCTTTTTATAATTCCATTTTAAAATCCATGGAATGTGGTTCATAACTACAAAATAAAAATCTGGGAAGAGGACTTGTTCCCCTTTCTTTACAAATTGTCCTTGATACGCCATAAAACCTTCAAATGATGCTCTAACTTGTTCTGGGAAGGAGTCTCTGAATAATCATTTTCCTTCATACCAGACATGGAACCAGTTCGGGAACCTCTGTTGTTTAGTCTTGAGTAAAATCATCCAAGAGTATTGATGATCCTGGTTTTGTTTGTGAAATACTTCTTCCCATGCCACTTGGTAATCCTAATAAGAATAAAGAGTGTTTTCATAATTTCCAAGAGACATGATTCTTCTTCTACAAGCTGGATTTCCCCATTCTTCAAATGTCCAAAATTTTTTTAAATGAGGAAATTCCTAACTCAGTTATATACTTTTCTTTGGTTTCCCCTTTTTCATCTTCGTAGGAAACTTTTGTCCGTCTAGGCTTGTGTTCTATATCGACGGAGCCTGTTTCTTGGAGTATTAACTCAAAGAATTGTATTTTCTTAAATGGCTGGAATTGCCACTGAGGATTATGGTGATTTGGCCAATATTTCTGGGCCAATTCAATTTCTGAAAGACTATTAAAGTCTTTGTCTTCTGGAACAATGAGACATTGCTTATCAATTTCTAAGAACTCACTCTGAATTCCCATAGAAAAAAGTGAAATTCCTTGAGACTGATTAGGTCTTAAATTTGGATTATGAGAACTCTATTCTCTGAAGCTTTAAGAATCCTGGGAACTTTGATTCTTGTTCCATAAAATAATATCCTGGGAACATACTTCTTTGTTCCAGCTTTTTTGGGGATTATTAATCCATGATTTATTCTTGGAGGATTCTGCCTCTGATTTCTTTCTTTTAAAAAGGATTTCTTGGAGAGTCTTATCTGACTTCTCAGGGATTTCTAGTGGAATATGATGTTGAGCCAAAAGAGCCCTAGTTAGTTCCAAATCCATCTGATAACAAGCTTCTACCTCCATTTCTTCTTGCTTTGTTTCTGGTCGAAGAATTTCTTTCTTCTTTTGATTGTTGGAATTATTATCTGCCATCTTCCTTCCCCTGCAAAAATTCTCGCGTCAAGAAGTTAGGTAGAGAGTTTGTTTTTCCTACAATGTAATCAATATCAAAATCAAAAACAGACAGTATTGCTTGCCATCTAGCAAAAATTTGTTTTGAAGCTAGATTTTTTACATCTTTAAACAAAACATCTTTTGCTGCTTTACAATCAACGTGGATTAGAAACTTCTTGTTGAGGAGATCTTCCTCAAATTTGGTAACACAAAGAACAATTGTTAAAATTTCCTTTTTAATTGTAGCATAATTCTTTTGGGCCTGATTCCAAACTCTAGAAGTGAATCGGACCAAATGTTCTTTATCGTTGATCCTTTGTTTTAATATTCCTCCATAACCTACATCGCTTGCATATGTTTCAACTATCTTAAAGGCTTCAGGATCAGGAATATTAACACAAGGTATTTCTTTTACTTTCATTTTGACAGTCTGGACTGCCTTGGTTTGTTCTAGTCCCTACTCAGGAGGATTTTTCTTCAGTCTGTCAAATAAGGGTTTGCAGTCTTTGGCCAAATCCTTATAGAATTCAGCAACATAATTTAAACTTTCTAAAAACCTTTGTAATTGTTTTTTATCTCTAATTTCATCAGGTAATTTCTCAGCAAAACTTATTGATCTATCAATGGGTTAATTGTTCCTTTAAAAATCATACGTCCTAGAAATCTTATTCTAGTTTGGAATAATTCTATCTTTTTTGCTGATACAACTAATCCTGCTTTTTATACTATTTTTACAAATTCTTGTAAGTGCTTCTAATGCTGGTCAAGAGATTGAGAGAACACAAGTATGTCATCTATATAGACAATAGTGAAAGAATTATAGGGATTGAAAATTTCATTCATTATTTTCTGAAATTCTGATGGGGCATTCTTGAGACCAAATGGCATAACATTCCATTCATAGTGTCCAAATGGAACATTAAAGCCAGTCTTATATTTATCTTCTTCAGCAATTTGAATCTGCTAGTATCCGGATTTCATGTCAAATTTTAAAAAGATAACCGAATTATAGAGCCGAGATAAAAGATCTTTCTTGTTAGGTATAGGATACCTGATCCATCTTAAAGCTTTATTAAGGGGTTTATAATTGATTACTAGTCTAGGGACGCCTCTTTCTATTTCTGAATTTTTATTGACATAAAAGGCAGAACAGCTCCAAGGAGAGGAGCTATTTCTAATTAATTTCTTATCCAAAAGTTCTTGTATTTCTTTTCTGCAATGTTGCATTCATCTGAATTGCTCTACACCTTGTAGGAATGTTTCTTTCATTAAAGTCTAGTTCATAAGGAAGGTTGACTATATGCTTCTTTCTGTCCCAAAATGCATTTGGAACTTCTGAACAGACTTTTTTAGTAAGGCTTATTTTAAAGTTTTCAATTTTCTGTTTTAATTCTGGAAGTTTTCCTTCAACACTTTTATGTTTAACTTCATCTTGTAGACACATCAGAACATTTTGTTTTCTTCCTAGATCTATACTTAATTCTTCAAGTAGAGTTCTTCGAGGTGGTTCTGCAAATTCAAAAATAATCTTCTTTCCAAATTTCTTTGTAGAAATTCCATTCATATTTACCTTAAAAGGCATGATTGTAGCAAGGAATGAAGTTCCTAAGATTATTTCTTGGTTCATATTAAGAATAGTAAAATGTTGCCGAATGCAGATATCATCATTGCAAATATCCACATTTGTAAGCTTGAACCTGATCGGCATTATTTTTTTATTAGCTGCGGTGATTGATCCAAATGATTTATCAAGGTATTGGTGTGGGACAATACCTTCCTTGATGCAGTTTCTGTCAGCTCCTGAGTCGACTAAAACAATCGTGGTTAATTTAAACTCATTTTCTATTACTAAGGTCATTTTACTAGTGAATCTTTGATTTGGTATAGCATAGACTTCATTTATTTGTAGTGGTTTTTCTTCTATAAAATTTTCTAGACTATCTTTTTCATGGCTAGACTCTGGGACCTCTTTTCCCATTTGTTTTGATTTAAAATCAAATTCTTTAAGGTCTTCCATAACGTTCATCTTCTGGAAGTTCTTTGGAGTATCCTTCTAGATTCTGGAGTTCTAAAATTTCTATTCTAGTTTTGAGAGATTTTATTTCATGTTTCACCTCAGAGATTTCTCATCTTAATTCTGCTATTGTTGGTTCTTTGTGGACTTTTTGTGCTTCTTCCACCCTTTTCAAGATTTCATTAAGGCTATAAATTGGAGGTTTGGTAAATTCTTTAATATCTATCTTCTTTTTGAAATTTCTTCTATTTTGGGTTTCTTGGTTATTGGCTTTTTCAAGATGTTTAAAAAGAATTTCTCTTTTTTAATTCTGGGTCATCAATTTGTTTGGCTAATTCTAAAATCCTTTCATCATCTTTAGTTAAAACATTTATTTGAAGAGTATTTATCTAAATATCATTAAAGGTATTTTGTAACTGGCAAGTATCACAGCCACAATTTGACCTACAGCTTCTTGATTCTTCAGAGCTGTCAGAAAGACCAACTTCATTTATTTCATCTGAATCTGAATTTTCTGAAGACTCTTTTTCTACTTCTTCAGGTTCACTTTCGCTAATTAACAGAATTTGCATCAAACTCTTTTTTAATCCTTCATCAATTTCTAAAGAGTTTATTTTTTGTTTAGTTTTACATTTATTGGCAAGGTTTACCACATTTCCAACAGACCTTTTGGTCTTTGTTCTTATTAGGCTTTCTTTTCTTAAATCTTTTTGAAGTTTCAGGCTTTTCTTCAAACCTATCATATCTTTTTCTCCTAATTTTCTTATAGGGCTTGTATTTTTTCTTTTGTTTCTTGGGCCTTTCTTCAGTATAAGGCCTTTGGACATCATTGTTAGTGTTGTGCCCAAAAGCCAATCATGAGATGATTGTATTTTTGCACATTGAGTCATGATATTTTATTGAGGCATTAATCCAGCAATCTTGTTTGTTGTTTTGTTTCTGCGTAACGTAATAAACATAATTATAACCCTAGAATAATGATATTCTTAAACGTCCCTAGTCTAGTATTATTGTGGAGCGGGTTGCAATAATACATAATGACTAGCATATGTGGAGACTAATATGAGATATGTAGTCTACATATGGGTACAAGTTGGAGAACTTGTGTACTGGACCGACCCACCATGAGAACACTTCATGGATCGTTATATGAGTGTCATAAGTGATTCTCATAGTGATCATGATATATGTAGTCCTTCGACCTAAGATCAGCAAGGTTTCCTACATGTGAGTCACATACTTTGATACTTTCCTTTGTTGCTCGTAACTGAGTGAACTTGAAGAAGGTCATTGGGTATGTCACATATCATGCGGAGGGATTTGTATGATCAAGATGGGATTTGTCCCTCCTATGTAACGGGGGTGATATCTTTGGGCCCCTTGATAGAGTGAGACTTAGAAAATGCATGGCCATGCTCCGATGAGTTGATATATGATATCAATGTCGTCAGTTTAAGTTGGTCTACTCGGTAATCAAGAAACCAAAGATTGGGCTATACAAGAGTGACACATTCCATGTCTTGTGCTTAGTCTTGATATCTTGGACAAAGGGACATTGGCATATATCGGTGATGATCATAAAGGTTTAGTCGATTCACCGACAATCTTGTCACTTGGGTAGCAATGATGTGTTGCTAGACACCGCTCATTGCTTATGATCATAAATGTGATGTATGATCATTGCCAACATGGCAAGAGCCTATTGGGTCGCACACATAGAGCTATTTGGATCATTAGAGTGCATGGGCTAATTATTTGGGTTATGGTTTCACTTTAATTTTGTATTAATAATGGGCCAAGGAGTTAAGCCATTATTAAGCCCGAAATTAAATCCTAATTGGATTAGGGCTTTGAAACCCATTAGGCCTGGAATTTGAGTCTCACTATAAATACAACTTTTAAGTGAGAAATTTGCAGGTCTCTTTGCCCTAGCATCCCAAAAGGACAGCCGCACTCTTTTCTTGCAATTCCTTGGAGGACGCAAGCTAGCACTGCGAGCGCAAGAGAAACGCATCTGCCGGGACGTGGTGGAAGCATGGTGATCCCGAGAGGCTCGTGTGGATACCATAGAGAGCCTGAACACGTCAACTGTTTAGGTTTTGTGATTCGACTCTACAGTTGAGTGAGAGATCTCAACCGAAAATTAGGTATGAAATTTTTGAACACCCGGTTTACCCCGTTTCACTTGGATCTTGGAGGGTTTCGGTTAAATTCCGCTGCGCTGTTTGGCTCCCGAAACCCAACAATCATAACCGAATTGGGCACAAAACTGATCCATCTCTTTCCTTCCTGCGAGCCTTTCTCGCTTAATATGCTTCTGCCATTTCATTTCATGGCAGAATTTTAATCCTACTTCCTTAACCTCAGCCATCAATTGACCATAGGTAAAATTTTCTAAATTTAATTGTCCTTGACCTTTTCCTTTAATATGATCCATTACTAATTGGCCAAAATGTTTAGGTAGTCCTTGGATGAATTTTTCTTTCCAAATGGATGATCTACAGTCTTCTCTTTCATAGACTCTGGTTAGGAAAGTATCTTTATATCATTCTAGATTTGAAAGGGTCCTACATCTCAGATTTAATAGTAATTCACTATTTCTGCTCTCTTTACTAGATGTATCACCTATAAAGTGTGAATAAATAGTACAAAGAAGGGTATTTACTACATCTAACTCACTAGTTTGGATTAACTGATTACCATGTTGTATAGTGAGAATTTTTCTAGCATTTTTAATTTTCTTGCCTTCCTTGTTCTGTTAGGCATTTGTCCCACCAATTTTTTAATTGTCCTGTAAATCCTGTTAAAATCATTTCTGCAATTTCTGGATCAGAATTTTCTACTTGTTTTCTAACACCTACGTTGAACATTATCATATTCTAAATGGTATTAACAATTTGATATTCAGACAAACCATCTATATTCCATTCTCGAATTGAATCTCCTTTATATTCTGCAAAATATGGACCATAAACATTATCCAATCTAATGTCTACTGGGGATGGTCTAGGTTGCGCATAAGGATGACTTATGTTCCAATTCATAGTTTGTAATGGTCTTCTTCTTTGTGGTCCTCCTCTCCCCCCTTGAAAATTGATGCAATTAAGCTCGGAAGGTTCTGGTTCAGGGTGATAGGAATCGAGTAATTCTTATATTTGAGGGGATTCTTCTAGAGCATTAATTTGAATGTTTTTCTGCTTTTTATTAGATGGTTCTTTTTTTAGAGTAAGCTTAGCAATTTGGGTTGCAAGTTCTATTATTCTATCTTCTGATTTTAATTTGAACTCTGGTAGCTTTTGTGGAAAATTAATGGGAGACTTAGTTGTTCCTGGTAAAAGCTTTGTTTTATAGACAGAAGATTGTGTGAGACCAAAATTCTGACGATCCATGGTATTCTCTATTCTGTTCATTTGCTTGCCAATGGATTATAAATAAAGATTAGTATAATTGTTTTGTTCTATTATATTCTGGATATCCTTAGTATTTACTGATTTTTTTCCTATTTCTACTTCATCTGTTTCTAGTGTTTTGAAAGGAACAGTGGCAGTTTTTAAATCTTTTCCTAATACTAAAGGTACATTAGGTGGGTGAGGTGCTGTAATTTCTTTTCCTTCTTTAGTCTGATAAGTAGACCAGGTTTCTTCTAGGACATCTATTGTTAAATCATCATTTAAGACAAGTGTGGGAATAAACCATTCAAAAAACTTTAAGTTTTGTTTATTTCTTATAATTCTTTTGTACTACAAGTGTTTGATTTCTTTTCTTTCTTCTAGGGTATAAGTATCAAAATACCATTTTCTCTTAATTTCATTTTTCTTGGACCAATAATCTTCATTAAGACTTTTTGGATCAAACTTAAAAGGTTCTTGCAAAACATTTAGCTGAAAATCTGAAAAAGTTGGGTTTGGAGATCCTATTGAAACAGACCTAATTTCTTCTTCCTGGTTACTTTTTTCTATGGTGATTGGATCCATTTTATAAACAGGATGAGAAACTTGTTCTATAGATTCTCTAACTCCTCCAATTAATTTTTCATGTTCAGATTCTGGTATCTGGGAAGTTGATGCTCTTGAGGAAGAAGGTTTATAGGATATTCTTGATGGAGTCTTTCTAGTATCTAGTTTTGGAAAGTCAATTTTAGTAACCCTTTCTTTACTAAAACGAATTTCAACTTCTCCATTATCGTACTCAATTATCCTTTCTAATTCTTGTGGTTTCACAATTCTAATGGGCTTATTATTTTGAAAATCCATTTTTCTGAAAGCTTAACATCTTTCCATTTTATTGGCTTAGGAACCACAATATTTGATTTTTTCTGTGTTTGCTTTTAATAGCAAAGTTTCCCCACGTGTATCATATTCTAGAGCCTTAGGTTCTATTTGAGTTGTCATAACCTTATAATAGATCCTATAGACTAGAGCCAGATTCTGAGATCCTTCTAACATATCAAAACCTGATGTCATAATGTTTGCCGTTAAAGTTTTCATAATATGGGGATCTTTCAAGGACACCGTAAAATTAGGATGGCAATTAAAGAATATGGGTCCATCACATAAGCTTGATTCTACAATTCCTAAAAGGGAATCAGAAAATTTATTATGCCTTTGATCTTTTAAAGTAATTATTACATAGGTATTTAAACCATTCCGTGTTAATGGTTTTAACGCGATTTGAACTAAACCTACATGTAAATAATTGTAATTGTTTTCTAGATGATCTTTAATCATATATTTTGAAAACAATTCAAATTGATAATCATTTTCCATAATTGGTACAGTTTTTTCTACAGTTTTGATAACATAAGTCATTCTGAAATCAAAACTACCTTTTTGGTAGACTTCCCATTTATCCATTTTAGGTATATTCCAATTTCCCAATTTTTTCTCTATATCCCTAATTATTATTTCTTGAGAGTTCTTGACTTTTCTGTTCCCTAGAGTTTCTTATTCTTCTTTTCTCTTTGTAGAGGATTTAACCAGACTCTTAAAGATTTTATCCATTAGTAATATTTGATTAATATTAGTTTCTTTTTTTCAGCTATTTGTCAACGTTTTACGCAATCTTAATGCCATTTTTCCCAACGGGTCTTACAGTTGCTATGCGACTTGGATGATAGTCTGGAAAGAAATTTAACAATAATCTTATATTACTAAGAGAGAAAAGGTTTTTAGAGTCAGGCCTTCTCTTCTTTTAAAGAGTTAAGAATAGTAAGAAACTTTATGGACCAGAATGCCAAAAACTTCAAAATTTAAATCTCAGGGACTAAATTGAAAACTTTTAATTACTTTGAGGGCGTGGCTTATGCGTACGCCGGGCGCACATAATAAATAGCCTTTATACAATAGGTACTCTATTGCTAGAACCCAACTTATATATATATATATATATATACAGAGAGAGAGAGAGAGAAGAAAGCCAAACTGGGTCCAATTTAGAGGGACTGTTTGTTATAATCAAACCAACCAATTCCTTTCACAACTTTCCCAACATAAGCTGACCATTGCAAAACCTCAACCCTAGAGCAGACCAAATACATCCAACACAAACCAAAATACAAATAACTCCTACAACGAAACTTGAACAATTGCCATCAATCCTAGCTTTCACAACTTCATGCAATCTATCAATCCTCTGAATAACTTGATCAGCCTCCAGTTGCTCACTTCCATATTGCACATCACCATTCACCTCTCTAAACTGAGCTCTCAGTCTTCTAGTCTCTGCTTCAACTCTTCTAACCTTGCTTAGAAGCTCTTTAATTGCCTCCTGTGCACGTAAGCTCAACCTTTCATCAATCCAGTGCAAATAACCACAACCTGCCTTTGCAACTGTACACGACCCTGCCTATACAATTTGTATCAAATACAGCCCAGGTTAGACCACTTCATAATGAAATCTAATACTCCGTCCGTCTCAAAATTTTTGCTCCATTTATTTTCAGCAATTAATCGATGATTTTTTATTTTCAATATTTTAATATATAAATAAAAAATCTTTATATATAAATGATAAATCAAGATATGTAGCTTCTAAATATATTTTTGCAAAGGCAGGATAGTTTTGCAAGTAATCCCTTCTGCCAGCAACCGACAAAAACAACCAGATAAATGAACAAAAGGAATGAACAAACTAATTGAAAACCGTTTATCAAGCCATCAACCAGCAAAAACAATTTACTCACCAAGCCAAACCATAACCGACAAGTACGTGCCATCAACCAGCAAACGCTAACACCCGATGAGAAAAAAAAACGTTCTCTATGTCAAGGATTATAGCAAATTCTATCTGACAACTCAAATTGCAGTAAACAATTGAGAAAACAATAATTGAAAACTTTGATACAAGGATTACCTTATAATCTGGGCATCCATAGAACCTTCGGCCAACATTCTCTGTGTCTTTCCAAGCCGTATACATCCTCGCATCCATTCCATAGCGACATAGATACCTCACCTTACCTTCTACCTCGGATTTCAAACATGGAGACACTCTCGAGCTTCCGGACAACTGAGACATCAAGAATTAAAACGTGATTTGGGAGAAAGTGGGCTACTTGGGTTTATAGATTGCAGAGGAAGAACCCTAATCCCTCTTTCCCTTCTGCGAACAGAAGTTTTGATGGGTGTAAGTGGCCAACAGAAGAGTTACGGCATTACTACACTTCAGCCACGTGGCACAAATTCCGCACAGCATGGACTAACTCGCCCTATTTTAAAAAGTTTGAGGGCTTCTCTTCACTGAATCCAAGTCCAGGGACTAGGTCACTTAAAGTTGCACAAAGAAAGGCCAATTATGATGGGGATCAACGTTGGTCTCGGCTTCCTTTATAGCGATCCTCGGTGATACGTTCGGATAGTCAGTTAATTAATCCACTTTACCCCCTCAAGTTTAATAGATCCTTCACTTACCCCCTTTCATAATATTGAGGACTAAAATGCCCTTTTACCAATTTTGTCAATTTTTATCTTTGGACAAATAATTTAGAAATTTTTTCTTTTGGTAATCAGAAATTTAGAGAATGTTGACAACACTTTTTAACATCTCATGTCAATCTAATAAATCCACGAGCTAACTTGTCAGAAGGCCTAAGCATAGGTTAGTGTTAGAAGTGTTAATTTACCCATGTCTTATGTGTAATTTGGCATGGAATCATATCTTATGTGTGGGTATAGTTTCGTGGTCCTACGCAACTTGGGTGATAATCAAGAAAAATCTGAACAATAATCTTTGATTACTTGTAGGATAAAATCTTTTAAAATTTGACTACTCTAGTTTCAAAGAGATGGAACAGAAAATAAACTTTATGCATTACTATGTCAAAAGAGTAAGGCTTTTGGTTGAAATCTAGAGTTAAGCCAAAAATCAATTTTCTTGTGATGGACGGTCAATGTGTATTTTAGAATCTCTCGAAAAACCCTTTCAAATCAATTATTCAGCGAGATCATTCGCGCCTATAATACTCGTTCGCGTCGGTCTTGTGTTCCCCCTGCTAATCGATTGGTTTTCTGCAACTCACAACGCGGTAAGTTATTTCTTTTACTCTTTAACTCACAACCCCTGCTAAGGATGATTTTTTAATACAGGAAGCTCGACCAATTTTTTAATCAGAAATACAATGCTATACACTTTGTTCTTCTGCTAACGGTACTGAAAATGATGACTTTGTTCTGAATTTGTTATTAATATTGGGAATCAAATACGGGCTCTGGCTTCTAGGCTTCTATGGTAACAAAAATTGAATGTGCTCTGCTACTATTCTCAATTTTCAGGTTGTGATAATGGAAAGGACCAGAACAATCAATCATACTCGCAACCTACAAGTTTGGAAACCACACCCAGCTGTTTTAGAGAGACTTTATGGTACAGAATTTGATAAACTCCATATTCTTGGTGGTTTGAAGCTCAATGTGAACCTCTTTGCTGCTGCTGCCAATAACTATGATGTTGAAGAGCGTCATTTCAGACTTGGCAACCACAAACTAAGAATTCATTTGAGCCATGTCTTCCAAACTACTGGCTTTTCTATAGTAGGTAAACCATTGTGTTGTCAAGTTCCAAATGATGTTGTTGGTTTATGTTTAGATCTACTGGGGGATTGTTAAGCCATTTTAAGGAAAGGTAGGAAGCCCAAGAACAAGTTTAAGCTTTCTTGGTTGAGAGAGAGATTCAGTAACATACCAGATAGTGATATTTGGCAAGACCTCTCTGGGAAGGACCAAGTTGATGACAAGTATGTCCGAGCGTATGTCCTGTATGCTTTAGGCAGTTTGTTATTTCCAGATGATAGTGGCATTTATATCTCAGGAGCATTTTACCTCTGGTAGAGAATGTTGGTGAGATAGGACACTTTGTTTGGGGTGCTGCCTTATTGGCGGACATCCATTTGTCTTTGGCAAATAAGCAATTGAAAAAGACAGTAAATTTTCGTGGATGCATGATGTTGGTCCAGGTAATGTGCATACACTGTAATGATACCTGTTCAGAACCTGAACCTGCTTCTATTGTTTCTAAAAACTTATATAGCAGTCAAACTAATGTTTTTTTTTTATTTAAATTTTTTTTACAGCTTTTCCTTATGGCCTTTGTGCCATCTATAGCAAATTTGGTGTTGCATGAGAATGAACTTGGTGAAGCAACAACATTTCCCGCTTGGCTTTGTTGGGAAGAGAATATAAAAAGACATTCGATTAATACTCGCAATCCCCCAAAATTGAAAACATTTCAAGAAATTTTTCTAAGTGATGTCGAGGTAACTTAGAGAATATTTTCTCAATGAATTATATTAGTCTCCGTTTAGTATTAGAGTTTTGGATACTCTATTGCACTAAGCCGGACCATTTTATTGATATATATTTATTGGGCACAAAGGCCTGGATTTTTAATGGAATGACTGGGATTGACATAAAATGCTAATTGCAGGTTGTGGAAAACCCCTTCCAAAGGGTGGAAATACCTTGTGCTTTGCTGGATCAACTGAAATTTGATGGTCAAAGTTGTATGTTGATTTGTCTAAGTAATGTAGTCCCATATGGATCTCCCAAAATAAATAATAGAAAGGTGAGGGAGAGAAAATCTTTTAAGAAACCAAAAAGATTTTGTCTTGGAATAGACTACCAGGCAAAGGATATGGCTAAGTATATTCAGAATTAGGAAGAGGCTAATAGTTTGTGGGCTGCTTCCCTAGGTGCAGAGGAGCAGGTATTTTACTTCCGATTGGCATACATATTTCTCTAGCTTTTTTGATTTGGCAGCTTGATTTGTTGATTATTTATGATAGGGGATGGGTGATCAGCCCTATCAACAGGTAGATTGTTACCTACTAAAATATGGTCAGGTACTCAACTTCCAACTGGCATATATATTTGATTCAGTTGTGTGATTCATTGATTGCTTATAATAGAAAATGGAAGATGACTCCAATCAGAGGGTAGAAGTGCAAGTGAATGATAACCCGTTAAAAACTTACAAGCGCAGAAAGAATCAGCAGCATGAGGGGGCTTGCAAACGGTTGTCGAGGTCGAAGCCCTCTATGATTGAAGCTGAAAATTCCAAGCCCTTTATGATTGAAGCTGAAAATTCCACAATTTCACATCTTCCGCATCCGGAGTTTTCCAATCAGTTTACAATGGCAGAAGGTCAGGTCTTTTGCCCTTATCATTGTTCTTTGATTGTTTGTTCTTGCATAATTTTTCTTTGAAGTGACTGGTGAGGGTTATACCTGAATTTTACAATGCCAGAAGGTCTGGTCATAGCCCCATCATGTACAAAGTTAGGTAAAAGTTAGGTCTTGGCAAGTTAGTGTTTACTTGAAGATGAGTCAGAACCTCCAGTGACTGGGGGTTCTGTAATTTATTATTCAGGTGTGATCAACTTTAATCTCTACTGAAATGAACCTGAGTCAATGTCGATTTCTTTGGAAAAATGAAACCTGAGCCCATTTTGATTACTAGACTCCCATGGTGACTGTTGACCTTGGCAAGTTAGCATATAATAGAGGAATATTGTGACTCTCTCTAGCCGGCTGGATGTTATTCACCATTTAAGAGTTCAATGGTGGATGCGATAACTCTGATGACAGTGGAGGGTTTGGTTTGGATCACGTCAAAGGTTTGCTTGTTTTGGCAAGTCTTTTTCCCTGGCCTGCCTCCATGGTCTCAAATAGTCCCTTTTCTTTATTGGTTCAGTTGGATCAAATTTTAACTCATGTTTTTCCATAGAAGTTCCCAAAGAAATTCAGGTGGAAGCGGAAAGAGAAAAGGAAATAGAGCAGGGAGCTGAAGTTTCAGATAATTGTGAAAAACAGGAGAATGAAGTTAGTAATTCTTTCTTCTTAAAATTTTGTTGAATACATCAAGCAATAGAAATTTGTTATGATGAGATATGCTGCTTTTCAATGTAGTTGGAAACATGGAATCAAACGAAACTGGAGAAGCATGGAGAACTTGCAGAAAGATCATTATATAAGCATGCTAAAAAGAACCATGCTAAAAAGAAGCTTTTGGTCTTTGACTTGAATGGGGTACTTGTCGATGTGGTTTGGATAGGGTGGGACCTATTGAGAAAATTAAAGCAAGGGCAATCTGTTTCGATCGACGGCAAATGCATCAATCTGCCAATAAACAGACTGCTGAAACTAAAAGGCCCATCACTAGGTGCAATTCACCTTTTCATGCTTAATAACTTGAATTTGTATTCATTGTGGCGTACTAATTCTACTTGGCATTTTATTTACCTTTTTCAGTTTTCAAGAGGCCATTTTGTGAAGATTTCATCAACTTTTGTTTGGATCGGTTTGAAGTAGGAATACGGTCATAAAAAAAGAAAGTATACTTTGCATGTTCTGATCAGCGAATATCCTTTCATTAATATTCATTCCTCTATAATTTTGTCATAGATTATACTTAGCCATGATTAAGTCACACATTTCTCAAAACTGCAGGGAAAATGTTGATGACATCGTAAACTTGGTCTTTGGAGATTACAAGGATAGATTGTGTTTTTTTTGGGTAAGTAGTCTCGCATTGCTGATCAGCTTTCCATGGTAAAGAGAAAATTGTCAACATATTTCGCCAGCATATAACTCATTGTTTTAACTGTTTGATGCAGAACCAATCTCATTGCACAGCCAACTACCAAAAACTTTCTAACAAGGGCCGACCCACATTTTGCAAAGAATTGACTAAGATATGGGATCAATTTCAACAGAATGGATGGGAGTATAATGCATCGAACACGTTGTTGATCGATGATTCTTCTGACAAGGCTTGCCATAATCCTGTATGCTAATAGATTGTTCTTTCTCACTCTTTCTGGTACACTGCAAGTTTCTGGTGCTTAATCATTTATTTTAGATTATCATACTACTTTTTGCTTGTCCTTTTTCTCTAGGAATACACTGCAATTTTTCCACATCATAACCATCACTATGATGAAGACAATGATGAACAGTTAGGCAAGTACTCAAATATTATCGCTCTGTTTATAAGTGCTTGTCCATTTGCTTCGTTAAGGGGAGGGATAGGGAAGGGTTATGGGTTGGAGAATGGATTGTCATTTTGACAATTTAGTTGAAGTTTGTGTTGTTAAGGTGAGGTACCTTATATAATACTTATCTGAAACAGGACCTGGAGGTGAAATTCGGAAGTATTTGGAAGGGTTAGCAGGAGCAGATAATGTGCAAAAGTATGTCCAGGAACATCCATTCCAAGCAGCTTGATGTGCAAAAGCATATTGATCGATGTTTATTATGCAAGGTGAACAAGAGCTCAATTATTTAGAATATCAACATTGATTTTACCTTTATCATGCTCAATTGTTTGCAAAATCAACCTTGATCGCCCCCTTTATCACTACCACCCTGAACCGATGCACAACAATATCACCGATCCCCAAGATCCTAAACTGGGTTGTGTTACCGATCTTCACCATCCCGAGATCAACATCCTTGTAAGTGGTGAACAATTCCTTCCTTGGAGAAACGTGATAGGATGCAGCCCAATCCTGTTCCAATTTGTTCTCCGGTTTGGTTGTACCAAACACGGGCTTTTTACAAATTTTTCTTTTGCTCTTTACAAATTATGAGCAAGCGGTGGGGTGTTCTGAATAAAGAAAATGTATGGCTATTTATAGGAGAAACAACCACATTGCACCCTCCGCATTGCTAGCTGTTTCTCTTCTGTCTTCAAAAAAAGAGTCGCACCATTTGACAAAAGGAAAAATGGAAGGCGGAGGAAGGCAGAAGAAGTAGGGGAAAAACAAGTCAACAATTACTGATGGTGCTCTTGTGGTCGTAGACTGTGCGGAAGGTGCCTGTGTCCAGACAGAGACTGTGCTCCAACAAGCACTTGGTGAGAGAATTAGGCCTGTACTAACTGTCAACAAGATGGACAGGTGCTTCCTTGAGCTTCAGGTTGATGGAGAGGAGGCTTACTAGACATTCCAAAGGGTCATTGAGAATACAAACGTGACTTCAAAAACTGGTACACGTGCAAATGAGGCTGAACGGGGTATCATCATCAAGTCTACTGGTATCTCTCTATACTATGAAATGAGTGACGAGTCTCTGAAGAACTACAAAGGAAAGAGGCAGGGGAATGATTATCTCATCAATCTGATCGACTCACCCAGACATGTGGACTTTTCATCTGAAGTCACTATTGCACTTCAAATTACTGATGGTGCTCTTGTGGTCGTAGACTATGCGGAAGGTGCCTGTGTCCAGACAGAGACTGTGCTCCGACAAGCACTTGGTGAGAGAATTAGGCCTGTACTAACTGTCAACAAGATGGACAGGTGCTTCATTGAGCTTCAGGTTGATGGAGAGGAGGCTTACTAGACATTCCAAAGGGTCATTGAGAATGCAAACGTGACTTTAAAAACTGGTACACATGCAGATGAGGCTGAACAGGGTATCACCGTCAAGTCTACTGGTATCTCTCTATACTATGAAATGAGTGACGAGTCTCTGAAGAACTACAAAGAAAAGAGGCAGGGGAATGATTATCTCATCAATCTGATCGACTCACCCAGACATGTGGACTTTTCATCTGAAGTCACTGTTGCACTTCGAATTACTGATGGTGCTCTTGTGGTCGTAGACTGTGTGGAAGGTGCTTGTGTCCAGACAGAGACTGTGCTCCGACAAGCACTTGGTGAGAGAATTAGGCCTGTACTAACTGTCAACAAGATGGTCCTTGAGCTTCAGGTTGATGGAGAGGAGGCTTACCAGACATTCCAAAGGGTCATTGAGAATGCAAACGTGATTATGGCAACTTATGACGATCCCCTGAAAAAGGAATAGTTGATTTTGATGTTCAAACCTTTTCTTGCAGATTGGTGACCCTTTATGTCATCCTCTTGGAAATGTGGGAAGTCAATCCACCTGATCTGAGCCATGCCCTGACCACTCTCCACATTAACGTATTGGGTTTCGCCTATGCTAGAGCTAGATTCCCATTCATACTCCCTAATTTCATGAGCTCACTGAAGATTCGAAATGAATTGTCACAGAGCATTGAATTGTTGCTCTTGCTTCGTGACCATTTCATCTTGCTTCTATTCCAAGCGAGCTATCTCCCTCTTGAGATCTGCTCCTCTAGACCTTGTCGAAGCTCCTGCAATCTCGTTCTGTCAGCCATGGGTGCTAGAATTGTGGTCTGATTCCACTGTAACAACATAGCAATAAATCAAGCGAACAATACGAGAATACTACCGTTAAGCTTCCAATTCAGGAGAGCTCAATGAGACTGGACCTCGAGAGAGAAGAAGACTTACAAATCGGTACAGAGAATTGAAGAGAAACTATTGAGGAGAAAAGGAATAATCACAATCCGCATGCCCTCCTCCAAGTAACAACCCAACTCAAATAAGTTCAGAAAATAAGTAATTAAAATAACAGAAAAATTGAGAAGGAAAACAATCCATTCCATGTTAGCACATAACCAACTTAACCTGCACGCCATGCGACCTCATACTCCTGACAGCCATGAAAGCTTGGATCAAAAGCAAGTGGGGGACCATTTTCATGAGTTTAAGAGGCCGAGGTATGAGGGTTCTAGTTGCACTATAGTTGGGGGAGTGCTGTGGCTTGGTGGCTCAAGCTGCATCTCGAGCTAGGAGCACACCTTCCTTGTGCTACATCTTAGCCTCTCATGTTATTGGCTGAACTATTGAGTTGCGTTTTGAGGGTTGGGTGTAGGCACTGTTTGTCTTTCAAGTCGCGACTTGAAAAGTCATCTAACCCTGAACAAGATTCCTATTTGACTTCCCTCTCCTTCCGTTGTGTTCCCAGTCCGTTGCATCCAGTAGCTTCTTTCGATTACAAAATGAATAATTAAAAATTTAAAAATTAGTAAAATAATGATGAATTGAGTCCAGAGTTTGATGTCAAAGTAAGACATTTTAATCAACAAATCACATGTTATGAGAGTTACCAACTTTTATATCATACAATAATTCCTTATTTATTTTAAACATATTTGATATAGCTGTTAGATTAAATACTTCAATCATGATGATAATGGACATATGTTTTAACCTTGATTTGATGTATAGCTTTTTGTCAACTTCTCCGATAAAATTTAAACTGTTAATACATATGGATAAAAATGATTTTCTTAGAAAAAGATTAAGATATTTAAATCCAACAGATAATTTAAATATAATTTTGATTAAATATAAAACTATTAAACAATTTTACGCTGATCTAAATGTATCATCACTCTTATATGTATATTATCAAGCCAAGGTATCTAAATAGGAAATAATAGATAATTCAACGGTGCCAATATGGTCAATTAATATGGTGAAAGTGGATTTGACTAACAAAATTTGGACTAGAAAGAGTATCGGACAAGAAATTTGTAAATGGTGGCAGCTCTTTTTTTACTTCATTTGTGTAGGTGTGGGGCATCGACACACAAAATAAGGAGAATTTTAACAGGCTTCATTTTAAGGAAAATTCCTTATACTAGACACTTGGGTCTTTTCTGTTTGAGAGGGAGAATTTTGATCAGATGGATGATGGAGGACAGTTAGATCAATGACTGTTTTATAATAACCAGGTCTTCCCAATCCTTAAGAAAAATATATGAATATTCTCTGCGAAATAAAAATTGAGGGGAAATATTATTTTTATTTTAAGCTGAAATTTACATGTTGAAAAAATTTTACCTGTTAAGTAGTAATTATTAGATAGTTCAATATTGCATGGACAAAACTTTACTTCCATATCCAACGAGTCTATGACTTTTGCTGGCATAGCCTGGTCCTGTTGACCCTTTTAAATTTTAGTCAGACAACAAGCATTTAAGCCAAAAATATGTATAAAATTGTTGTATTAACTTTAATAGACCAGGAAATTTTAATGATTTCTCAAATTTATGATGAGATGCTCTCTGTTGTTTCTTTTGCAGTAGTCAACTCAATCTTAAATGCTATGAAATGAAGTTGAACGATTGAAGACGCTGGCGATGATTTCGCCCTACAATATTGGGACAACTATAGGAGATAAAGAAAGAAATATCAAAAGATTGGAGGTTTTACTACTTTTTTTTTGTTTCATGTTTTTTGAAAGAAGAATTTCTTTACTTAAATCTATCCAGATTATAGAGTTTCTCAGAAGGGGAAAAAAATTTCGGAGATTGAATCTGGTTGACCACTGTCATTAAAGGTTGTGTCTTTTAACTTGTAGGAAACAAAACTATCATTCAACTTGGCTCTTTGATTTCCTGCCTACAGATGGACTACCTTTCTTGCGTTGCGCGAAGAACTCGTCGATGGATAGATTTGTACTATCTCTACTTACATAAATCAGGTTGACTTAAAGATTGATGCCCGTAGGCATCCTCGTTGAGTGACATTGTGACTTCTGGAGGGACTTCCTGAGAGGGAGAACGCCTGGGGCCCAGATTTTCCAGAGGAGCGTGCTTGAAAAGCTCAGAAGAGAGGGTTATGAGGTCCCCGGAGTGTTTTTCCGGGGAGGAGCCTCCGACGCCCAAGTCAGTGTCTTGAGAAGGTGAAGGGGGAGCACTAAAGGTTTTAGTGGCCTTGCTTGTTTGTGTCTTCTCAAGGAGGAGGAGTCGAACCGTTTGCCAGGGTCTGTTCCCTGGTATTTATAGAAGTGCCCAGCCCGTTCAGATGACGACACGTGTTCGGTCGAATGTTCTCTGAGTTTTTGGGCGTAGGGGACAAGTAGCCGGTGGCAGGCTCCTTGAGCCTTGAACCGAGACAGGTCGTGACAAGACCTGGACGGTGTCGGCGTGTTAGACCGTCATTTAGGGTGGCATGTAATGCCTGTGGGCGACATGTCAGAGGCTCCTTAAATGCTCATGCCGTACTCCCGAGGTCCTCTGGGCGAGGTCGTCCTCTGGTATGGACGCCCTTCTTCGGGAGTTATGCTTGTAGTTCGGGGAGTCCTTTAGTTCGGTGGTTCTGCCTTCGGAGGATTCTCTCCTGCTTGTAAGGGCCTCTGTCCCGAAGGAGATCTGTTTGGTCCCCCGAAGGAGCTGGTAACATTTTTGGAGTTCCTGAGGTATTAGCCGAAGTCCCGAGTTCGACACGTCTTGACTTTGCTCTTTCTGAGGTCAGTGATAGTGCCTCTTTCGGGCGACATTAAGCTCTCCGGTTACCTTGTTTTCGGTAGGAGGCACGGGGTGAGAGAGGCGATAGTCCTTCGGCTATCACAAGCCCACCTTTGGAAAGCCGAAGTAGATACTTCGGTTTATCAGCTTTTGAATGCAGTCTTTCAGGGCCTTGGTTATAACAATTTTGCCGAGGATGGATCTCTTGTCTGAAGACACTGGCTTGTTCGGTCATAATCTGTCTCTTGGTGTCTTCGAGGTAACCTACCTCTCTTTTTTTGTAGATCTGCGCCACGTCGCGTCTCGTAACCAGACGTGTCAGTCTAGAGCGACGCGCCCAGGTGTAGGAGTGTCAGAAGGCGTGACCCCCCTTTGGCGCAATGGCTGACATGTGGCAGCCTGCTATTGGCAGGAACTGTATCGGATAAAGCAGGCGCGTCTTTTCATGCGATCTGAGCAATTATGGCGACTGTTTGCCTTCGCGGAGTAGTTATGACGCCGGTTCGCCTTCGCCTACTCTTGTTCCATCATAACCCTCTTTTGCTTCTGTTTTTGCTCTCAACTGCTTTCACGTTTTCTCTAGCTTTTCCGGCGATCCTTTTTAACCGGGTGTTTTCCGGCAACCTTTCGTGACGGCGTCTTCAAATCCAGATTTCGGCAAAACATTTGGTGGGTTTTAACTTTCAGAGCCTTTTTCTTTTTAAGCTTCCCCGAAGTTGTTTTTGGCCTTTTTCCGAAATCATTTTTCAGCCAACCATGCCTATTCCCGAGAGCTGGCAACCCCTTTTGTCTCATCCTTGCTGCACCACTCCTAAAAAATTAAAGAAATGGAAGACCAAGTTCTTCCTTCCCTCGTACGCCGTTACCCGGTTGCCACATTCGGACCAATTTAGCTTTTCGAACCGTGGCGACGAGGTTACCGTTTTTCGAGCTCAACTGAAGGCCGGACTTCGGTATCCTCCTCCGAAGATGATTTGTGACTTTTGCCAATTCCATGGCATTGCTGTAAATCAGCTTCCGCCGAACTCGTACTGCTATTTTAAAGCATTCTTCTGCATGTGTGGCATTTTCAATATAGAACCCTACTTCATCATCTTTATGTAGTACTATAAGCTCTTCGTGGTCCCGAAGGGTGGCTTTTACTTCATGCTACCTTGGGGATCAGAGAGCAAAAAGTATATGTTTGTTTACTTTGGCCACCAAGGACAGCTGGCAAGGGTAGGAACAAAAATTTTTCTTTCTGAAGATGGAGGAGGCCTGGTCGCACGTTTCGACCAAGTGGGCTCGGGGAAGGCTGGAGATGGACGTCGTAGATCCGAGGATAATGCTGACTCCCGAGTTGGCTCCCATATTCACGGATTTCAACAAATGTATCCGCGCCGTCTCCGACTGGGGTCCCAAGGTCCCTTCGCGCTCCTTCTACCCCTTCCCCATCAATTGGAGGCTGATGACCGAGGAGGTTCTTCGGGAGTTAGGGGTAGTGAAGGAGCACAAGACTGACCTTGGAATGCCGGCTCTTGACATCGCTGGGAAGGATTCCTGGCTGGTGCAACTCCTTCGGGAGGAAACTACTTACGAAACTTTTTACGAGCGTAAGTTATGTCCGAATCCCTCTGTTATAATTTCACCTTGGACTCACGTTGATGTCTTCTTTCTTTTTCAGAGATGGGCGACAACACTGCTGCCTATTACAAGTCCCTTTTTCTTGGTCAAGCCGAGAAGGGCGAACTGACGAAGAAGGCCGTCTCCCAAAGGCGGAAATCGTCTGGGGCTGGGCCATTTGTGGCCAAACGGGCGAAGAAGGATGCGCCTCCTCCTCTTCCAGAGATTTCCGAGGAGGCGGGGGAAGAGCCCGAGGCTGCTAGTGTCCCGCCGGCCGAGGTCGTTGCCGACCTCACTGCGAAAAGTCCCACTCGTTCGGTGACTCTTCTGGATGCTTTGGTAGAAGCCCCTTCTGCCGAGGAGCGCCGTAGGAGCAAAGGCAAGGAAATTTCTGCCGAGGGGACTCAGGGCTCGGATGACGATGTCGCCGAGGTGCCTCTAGGTTTGCTTTCTCAGACAAACTGTGATGCCTTTACTTTTTTGAACTTTGAAATTTACTTGCCTTGACCAGCTTCTTGTATTGCCGTGCAGGGGAGTTACTTACTCTGGGTTGGGCAGCTGAGCACACCCGGAAGTGAGCCCTTCGGGATGCCCGTATCTCAAAGGGGAAGATCCCGAAGGAACCTTTCTAGTCATTTACGGAGGACATGAATTTGTACTCTGGAGACTGCCAGCAAATGGCTAAAGAGATCTCGAAGAGGATGCTTACTGAAGCCTCCTTCAGAGCTATCGCGGAGGCTCACCCGGGCGATGATTCCCTGGCCGCGAAACTTTCCAAGCACACTGCCCAGGTATGTTTTACGCCTTTCTTTCTTTTTTCCTTTGAATTTTTTCCAAGTGTTTGGCTCTTTTTTTTTTTCTTTTGCCTTACTGACTTTGCCTCTTTTTTTGCAGCTGCTGGGGTACGCTGGTTTCTTCAAAGTTCGGGTGGCGAGGCAGACAGTGTTCTAAGCCTCGGCCTTAGAGGTTATAGAAAAAACTAAGGCCACGTGCTCAGAATTAGCTGCCCAAAACACGTAGCTGGCTCAAGCTGCAGAGAAGGAGATTGCCATAGTTCGGGAGGGGTTCCTGAAGGAAAAAGAAGAACTTGTGAAGGAATCCTCCCAGAAGATTTTTGACCTCAGCTCCCAGGTGGCGGAGTTGATTTCAGCGAATGAAGCCTATCAAAAGGAGAAGTCAAAGTCTGAGGTTCTCTTGGCGAAAGCGCTTGCTGAGAAGGCCGCGCTTCAAGCCGAGGTCGATGCTTTGAAGAAAGAGCCGGAGAAGAAGAAGATGAAGGCATTGAGGAAGAAGGTCGCGGATCTGAAGAAGGACCTTGACGCCCTTGGTGTCGAGAAGGATAAGTCCGACCAGATGACCAAAGTCGGCTTTCAGGACGGCTTCTGCCTTGTTCGGCACCAGGTCATGCAGAAGTTTCCAGATCTGGACCTTTCTTTCTTGAAGGCCTTAAACATTCCCGAGGGACCTTGGTGGGCTTGGTCAAAGATTGAACACTTGAACTTGCCCCTTTCGCTCCCGGCGCCGAAGGTAGTGAAGAAGGATGTAGGAGCTGGTGGCTCCCGGGATACCGAGATCCCTTAGTTTGTTTTAGGGCCCTTTGCCTTCTTTTCCTTCTTTTTTTGTACTTCTTCTTTTGGCAATCTTTCTTATCTGTAAGCAGATTCGTCCTTAATAAAGATTCTTTTTTGGCTAAGTCTTTGTGAGATTTTTCATTTCCTGTTGTCCCGAACATGTTTGCTCAAGAGACTTCGGAAAATCAAATTTGCGCTTATTACGGCAATCGCCTTCGCGGAATTCTGGCTTGTATAATTTATACTTAAGAATTTTTCTAAGAAACTTTTGTACTTAGAATATTTTCTAATTTGTACAATACAGCTCTCCCGCGAGATCCTAAGCATAGAATTTTTTCAAGGCATCCGAATGCCAAGTATTTTTTAATTCTACGCCTTCGGCATCGCCGAGTTTGTACACCCCTTTTCGTACTTCGGCACGAACCAAATAAGGACCTTCCCACTTTGCGCGAAATACCCTGTAGGATGGCCTTTGGGGTTCGAATTCAGCCTTTCAAAGAATGAGGTCTCCTTTCTTTATTCCCTTTGGCCTGGTGTGCAAGTTTATAGCCGCGGCCATTCTTTGCTGAAAAGCTTTTCTTCTCAGCTCGGCTATTTCCCTGTGTTCGCCGACGAGGTCGAGCTTGGTTCTTAGTCCGAGGTCATTTCCACTTTCATCAAATACTTGCACTCGTACCGATGGTCGCACTACCTCGATTGGGATGATGGCCTCTGTACCGAAAACGAGTGAAAAAGGCGTTTCCCCTGTGGCTCTTCGGGGTGTTGTTCGGTAGCTCCATAATACACTTTGGAGCTCTCCTAGCCATTTCCCTTTTGCTTCCCCCAGTCTTTTTTTCAGACCATCTTTTATGGTCCTATTAGATACTTCTACCTGCCCATTGCTTTGGGGGTGAGCTACTGGGGCGAAGTGCATTTTTGTCCCGAGGTCGCTGATAAATTCCTGGAATCCTTTGTCTATAAACTGGGATCCGTTATCGGCTACTAGTACCCTTGGTATGCCAAATCTGCACACGATATTCTTCCATACGAACTTTTGCACTTCTTTTGCCGAGATAGTAGCCAAGGGTTCTGCCTTGACCCATTTGGAGAAATAATCTATCGCTACCACGCAGAACTTCACGCCCCCGGGTGCCGTTGGGAGCGGTCCTATGAGGTCTATGCCCCAAACTGCGAAGGGCCAGGGATAGTCAGCCGAAGTCACCATTTCTGAGGGTGTCCTCTGGATATTTGCGTATCTTTGGCAACTACCACATTTCTGGACGAATTGCCTAGCGTCCTTTCTTAGGGTAGGCCAAAAGTACCCTTGGCGAAGTATTACTGCTGCCAGGGCGTCGGTCCCAATGTGTGAACCACAAGCGCCTTCGTGAACTTCTTCGAGGATTACTTCAGTATCCTCTTCGCCAACGCATCTCTGTAATGGATTTGCATATCCCTGTCGATACAACTCTTTGCCAATTAGGAAGAATCGACCAGAGCGCCTTCGAACTCTCGCGGCTTCACCAGGTCTGCGATATACCTCTTTATTGGGTCTTTCCAGCTTTTTCCCGAAGTTGCTATGCTCAGTATTGCAATGCTTGGGCTGTTTAGTACTTCGGTGCATGTTTTTGACTTTGCCAAGTAGTCTGCTTCAGCATTATCCAGTCGAGGTATGTTTTCAATTTTTACGGTGTCGAACTCCCGAATGAGCTTTGCTACCAATTCATGGTATTTTGCTAAGGTTGGATCTTTCATCCCATAGTCCCCTGCTGTTTGCCGAACTATCAGTTGGGAATCACTGCGGGCCTTTAGATTTCTCACGCCAATTTTTCTGGCTAGGCGCAATCCTGCTATGAGGGCTTCATACTCAGCCACATTGTTGGTGACGTGAAAGCTGAACTTGATAGCCTTTATTACCTCTAGGCCTTCGGGACCTCTGATAACTACCCCCGCTCCCTGGTTTTCGGACCCTGAGGCTCCGTCAACATACAAAGTCCACTTTGGCTCACCTTCGTTTGGATCCGGATGGCTGTCCTCGATGGTGGGTACTTCGGCAATGAAGTCTGCCAGAGCTTGAGCTTTTATGGCTCTTCGAGGTTCATAAGTGATGTCGTGTTAGCCAAACTCTATACACCATTTGGAAAGCCTTCCCGAATAATCAACCTTTCTCATGACATCGCGCAAGGGTAGACTGCTTCGGACGATGATAGGGTGAGCCTGAAAGTATGGTCGCAGCCTTCTTCCTGCTAGTACCAAGGCATATATAGCTTTTTGCAACAAAGGATATCTGACTTCGGCGCCATGCAGAGACTTGCTTACATAATAGACCGACCATTGCTTCGGCCCTTCCTCTTTTACAAGGACCGAACTCACTTTGAGTTCTTCCCAGGCCTTTTGGCAGTCCTCATTCCAAGGGTGATCACCACTCCCGAGGTTGCCTTCCTTTTTTGCGGCCTTTGTGAGCACTTTGAAGAATGCTTGGCATCGGTCTCCATACCTGGAAATAAACCTGCTAAGAGAGGTTATCATTCTAGTGAGTCTTTGTACATCTTTTATTGTGATGGGAGTTCGAAATTCAAGTAGAGCCTTAATCTTTTCTGGGTTAGCATCAATGCCTCTTTCTGACACCATGTACCCAAGAAACTTTCCCGAGGTTACGCCGAAGATGCACTTCTCGGGGTTAAAGCGGATCCCGAAGGTTCTGAGCTGGTGGAAAGTTTCATTTTGGTCTGCGACGTGGTCGCTAGGCAGCTTGCTTTTGACTATCATGTCATCGACGTAGACTTCCATATTCCTCCCTATTTGGTCGTTAAAGACCTTGCTCATCAACCTCTGGTAGGTAGCTCCTGCATTCTTGAGCCCGAAGGGTATTCTGACGTAACAGTACGTTCCCCCCTCGGTGATGAAGGCAGTTTTCTCCTTATCTTCGAGGTCTATCCTTATTTAATGATATCCGCTGAAGGCATCTAAGAAACTTAGGAGCCCGAATTCGGCAGTTGAGTCTACCAATTGGTCTATCGGTGGGAGAGGATATGAGTTTTTCGAGCAAGCATCGTTCAAGTTTCTGAAGTCGATGCACATCCGGAGCTTACTGCTTCATTCTTTTGTGGCAATAACCACGTTGCTTAACCATTCGGGGTACTTGACCTCCCTAATGACATCAGCGTTCAACAGGCGTTGGACTTCCGTTTTGACAAAGTCACTTTTATGGGCTGAGATGCCTCGTTTCTTTTGCCGGAAAGGTTTTGCTTCCGGACTTACTCTAAGGCTATGCTGTATTATGCTAGGGTTTACCCCTGGCATATCTTTCAGCGAGTAGGCAAACAGGTCTTTATTTGTCAGCAAAAAATATACAAGTTTTTTCTTGTCACCTTCGGCCAAGTTCTTCCTTATTCGGGTACTTTGGCCTGCGACAAGTTCTACTTTTTCCATTTCCATTTTTGCGGGATCTTCTGCCTCGTCCTTTTTTGGTGCCTTTGCCTCCATTGTTTGTGCGAAGTTATTTGCCGGAGCTTTTTGTGCCCTGACGAACACCTTCCTCACTTCGCCTTGATCTATGAAGACGAACACCTTCCTCACTTCGCCCTGATCTATGAAGATTTCCGCATCTCCATCCTTGGTGGCGAAAGTGACAGTTAAGTACTTCACATCAGGGCGAATGTGCGGATTTCCCTGTGTTTGTCTTCCAAGGATGACGTTGTACTATGAAGGGACATCCATGACAATGAACCTCGCCATTGTGGAGGCAAATAATTCGGCAGTCCCATCTACCGAAGTCCCTTTCAGCATTAAGGGGAGATTGATCCATCCGAGGACAGGCAGTTCGGATGGTCCTACCCCGAAAGTAGGCGAGGTAACGGGCTTGAGGTCACTGCTGGATATGCCCAAGTTCGGCAGTAAGTGTGAAAACAGGACGTCGGTGTTTGATCCATCGTCAAGCAACACTCTCTTGACCTCCCAATTTCCTATCCTCGCTATGATCAACAGCGGATCGTCATGGGGAAAGATGACGGCGGAACCATCCTTGCGGGCCAGTTTTTTTGTCGGACTCTGATATTCCATGACTGCTATTTCTCTGGCATTCTTCTTTCTTTCCGAGGATGGGAGTCCCGTCGTGATTGTTTGTATTATTCCTGCCGGAAGTGGAGGGCGCCTTTTCGGGCTTCGGTTCCGCCGCCTGTCGGAGTCGTAGTCCTCATCCTCTGCCTTTCCTTCCTCCTCCTTTTTCCTTTTCGGGGAGGGCATCCGCAGATAACGCCGAAGTTGGCCCAGTTTTATTAGCGAACCTATATACTTCTTCAATTGAAAGTAGTCTTCGGTGTCGTGGCCGTGGTCGCGGTGGAACTGGCAGAACTTCTTCATGTTCTTCTTATTATCAGCGGTCATGGCTCTTGGCCGCTGAATCTGAGTCCCCTGCCTTTCCATTGTCATGAGGATGTTGGTCATTGTGGTGTTCAGAGGTGTGAAAATTGGGGGTTTCCTTCCCCTCATCTTCCGAGGTCGGCCTGCCTGTTCGGTTGGGTACCGGGTTTGCTGGTTGGACCCTTCGGCCCGGGTGTGATCGGACTTCGGTCCACCCATTCTCAGTTTTCGGCCGTCATGTGCTATTCGGCCCTTCGGTAAAATTCGCCAAGCGTGTTCGGGGGGTCTTTGGAGAACTCGTAAAACAGCTGTGAGTCTCCCCGAAGGCCCCGCGTCATGGCGAGAATGCGTATTTCGGGCCGAAAGTCTAGGACGCTTAAGGCTTCTCTGTTGAACCTCTCGACATAGTCGCGGATGGTTTCTCCATTTCTTTGCGCTATCTCGAACATTTGGACAGGCATCTTCGCCGTTGGCCGACTTCCAATAAATTGCTGCGTGAAGGCTGTGGATAACTCCTGGAATTCTGTGATGGTTCCTGGAGCTAATGAATTATACCACGCAGTTGCTGGTCCTGTGAGGGTGACCTCGAAACATTTGCACAAGGTAGCGTCGTCGGCACCGTGCATCATCATGCTGCGTCTGTACTTAGTCAGATGGGCCTGTGGATCAGTACGGCCATCATAAGTTTCGAGCCGAGGTACTCTGAAGTCGCCAAGCATGGCAGCCTCAACTATGGCTTGAGTGAACGGGGACTCATCCCCACAAAAGGTTTCAGACAGCCTGGCCCAGACGGGCTTGCGGGCTACCTGTTTTTCTACCCTGTCTAGTCTTGCTAGTATCTTCTCCATAAGGATCGTGGCACTAGGTCCTTCCTCTGGGAAGGGAGATTGCCGACGTCTCTTCGGGGAGCGAGTTCGGCGTTGGGGGGACAGGGACCTCGCCTCAGGCGAGAAGCTCCTTCGGTGTGGGACTACGGGTCGCTTGGACTTAGCTCGTTCTGTAAGTCATGCCCCGAGGGGCATATTTTCCGTTGAAGACCCCTCACGCGGATCTCCGCATCCTTGTTGAGTGACATTGTGACTTCTGGAGGGACTTCCTAAAAGGGAGAACGCCTGGGGCCCAGATTTCCCAAAGGAGCGTGCCTGAAAAGCTCAGAAGAGAGGGTTATGAGGTCCCCGGAGTGTTTTTCCGGGGAGGAGCCTCCGACGCCCAAGTCAGTGTCTTGAAAAGGTGAAGGGGGAGCACTAAAGGTTTTAGTGGCCTTGCCTATTTGTGTCTTCTCAAGGAGGAGGAGTCGAACCGTTTGTCAGGGTCTGTTCCCTGGTATTTATAGAAGTGCCCAGCCCGTTCAGATGACGACACGTGTTCGGTCGGATGTTCTTTGAGTTTCTGGGCGTAGGGGACAAGTAGCCGGTGGCAGGCTCCTTGAGCCTTGAACCGAGACAGGTCGTGACAAGACCTGGACGGCGTCGGCGTGTCAGACCGCCATTTGGGGCGGCATGTAATGCCTGTGGGCGACATGTCAGAGGCTCCTTAAATGCTCATGTCGTACTCTCGAGGTCCTCTGGGCGAGGTCGTCCTCTGGTATGGACGCCCTTCTTCGGGAGTTATGCTCGTAGTTCGGGGAGTCCTTTAGTTCGGTGGTTCTGCCTTCGGAGGATTCTCTCCTGCTTGTAAGGGCCTCTGTCCCGAAGGAGATCTGTTTGGTCCCCCGAAGGAGCTGGTAACATTTTTGGAGTTCCTGAGGTATTAGCCGAAGTCCCGAGTTCGGCACGTCTTGACTTTGCTCTTTCCGAGGTCAGTGATAGTGCCTCCTTCGGGCGACATTAAGCTCTCCGGTTACCTTGTTTTCGACAGGAGGCACGGGGTGAGAGAGGAGATAGTCCTTCGGCTATTAGAGATAACGCCATTGAAGACTCAGAGAAGATAGGGGAAGCGGGGGAGGAAGACGACGGTCCTTATCCTTTGGATCTGAGATCAAGGAAATGATTTGGGGCCAGAGATTTGGGCGAGAGAGAGCAGAGAACTGAAACCACTTGTTCAACGGACAAGGTTGAAGTTGGGCGAGAGAAAGCAAAGAACCTGGAAACCCTCTCCTCAAACAAATGCAGCCAAGTTAAAGAGAACAACTTTAAAGCTTCAGAGGGAATCATAGTCATAGAGGATTTGGAGGAGGAAGAAGCCGTTCATTGTCCTCATGATTTGGGAAGCAAACGATTTGGGGGCAGAGATTTAAGGGAGAAAAAGCCAAGAACTGAGGCTAATAATCTGACGGAGAATGTCGAAGATAGGCGAGAAAAAGCAAAGAACTTGGAAGTTAAAGAGAAACAAATTGAAGCTTCGGAGAAGCTTATACTCATAGAGGATGTGGGGGAGGAAAATTCTGGTCCTTCTAGTTCAAATTTGAGAAGGAAACCATTTGGGGGCAGAAAGAGAAAGCGAAGAGCGGAGACTGGTTCGACGGAAAATGTTGGTGGCTTCGAGGGTTTTAATGTTGAGACCAATTTGTCCAATGACAGGTCTACAGACGAGGGATTGGAACAGCCTTTCATGGCAAGGAAGGAGCCACCACAACAGACTGTTTCTAAACGTCCTCTGAAATTCAGGTTTTGGTTCAATGAGGCTGATTCGGTTAAGAAACCGAAATCCGGAACCGGGTTGGCAGATCTGTGGGCTGAGATGAACTTCGTAATGGAATCTACTGGAATTGAGTTGTCTTCTGGTACTTCTGAGGTAAGCTCTAGCTTCTTGTTCTCTTCTTAATTTTGCAACTTTATCTCTGTATGTACAAGAGGCTAACCCTCATGTTGTTAGTGTTAAAACTTGTTTCCTTGAGATGAAATTCATTTGAATTAAGAGAAGTAATTAAGAGACTAAATTCATTTCAGATTGGAGAACCCATGCCTTTCGGACTAAATCAAATTGGCGAACCCATGCCTGTCATGAAGGAGTCATCAGAACAGTCTGAATCAGTTTAAAAGCCAAAATCCCAAACAGAGTTGGATGATTTGTGGGCTGAGATGAACTTTGCCATCAAATATACTAAAATTGGGTCGGCCGTTTCTTCTGATGTAAACTCTAGCTTCTTATTTCTTCTGAACCTGTTGGTCAACTAGAATTCTTTGATTTGTTAATGTTACAACTTATTTGATAGAGATTAGAATTTCTTTAAGAAATTTACACTACATGAGCAACAATATTTAACATTGTAGCTATGGGCTATTCAGGTTGGTGATGAAGCAGGAGAGAGTGAGAAGTCTGCCATAATTTGTCCTGCTGCAAACCATGATATCGTACTTGATGAAAAAATCGGTCTGATATGCCGCATATGTGGCTATGTACTGCTTGAGATCAGATATGTGTTGTCTCCTATGCTGGTGAGTATTGGCTTCCATGCTTAGTATTATGGTATGAAACAGTTGGGCTTGCTTCTGCTCCAAGTTAGTGCAGTTGTTTATCTTTCTGCAGGAAAGGCATACCTGATCTCAACTTACTGAATCAAATCAATTATGTTTCGAAGAGGATGATTCTCTACTTGATGGAGTTAGGTTTCCTCAACCAGAAAGTAATGCAGAGGACTTGTGCAGCCTGGTTGAAGGGTCGGTCTGGGAAATGCTGCCGAACGTGACGGAGACAATGTTTCCTCACCAACGAGAAGCTTTTGAGTTCATTTGGAAGAATCTAGCTGGAACAATAGACTTGGCCAACTTGAAGGGCTCGAATTGTGACAAGGCTAGTGGGTGTATGATTTCACATGCTCCAGGAACTGGCAAAACCCGTTTGGCCATGGTTTTCCTCCAGGCATACTTAGAAGTCTTCCCAGATTGCGGGCCTGTTATTTTTGCTCCTGTTAGCATACTTCTCACTTGGGAGAATGAGTTCAGAAAATGGAACTTTAGAGTTCCATTTTATAATTTAAACAGCTTGGAGTTGACAGAAGAATAAAGAGAGGCTGTTAAGGAAAAATTGAGGGAACTTAGAAGTAAAAACCCGGATAAGAACTCGATTCGCCTGTTGAAATTGTCCTTGTGGATGCAAAGTAAAAGCATTTTGGTAATCAGCTACAGTTTGTATAAGAAGCTTGCAGGAGAAAAGTCCACAAATAAGAAAAAAGTAGGGCAAAAAAACAAGAAAGCTGAGCAGATGAAGGAGATTCTTGTTCAGTTACCTGGTTTGTTGGTTCTTGATGAAGGCCATACACCACGAAATCAAAGGAGTGGAATCTGGAAGGTTCTATTGAACATTAAGACAGAAAAAAGAATTATACTTTCCGGGACCCCTTTCCAGAACAATTTCCTAGAGCTCTGCAACACATTGTGCATCGCAAGACCATCTTTTCCAAAGACAATCCCGTCGAATTTCAAAAAGCTGTGGCAAAAGGGGCCAAGACCCGCAAAAGGCTGTGGTAGAAGGCGCAAGTTGGCTAAGGCCTCGTTCTGCAGCTCAGTTGAAAAACATGACTTCCAAGAAATTGAAGAGCTGAAATCTTTAATGGCTCCATTTGTTCATGTTCACAAAGGTTGCATCCTACAGAAGAGCCTTCCGGGACTAATAGACAGTGTCCTAGTTCTAAATCCACCTGATTTGCAGAGGGAACTTTTGAAGATCATCGAATGCACTCGAACATCGTTCGAGTTTGAGCACAAGCTAGCACTCTGCTCTCTGCACCCATCCTTGTTTAAGGACAGTTCTTTGTCCTAAAAAGAAGTATCAGCCATTAGGCATGTTGAGTCAGAATTGAGGAAGCTGAAACCGGTGGTGGAATCCAAAAGAAAGCCTCACAATTTGTTGGATGGAGAGGATTTCAGATTCTTTGATGGTGTGAAGACAAGATTTCTCCTGGAGTTCATTCAGCTAACTTAAGCACATGGTAAGAAAGTTCTAGTCTTCAGCCAGTACATTGATCCCCTAAAGTTCCTTGTAGAGAAGATATGCTCCTTTTTTCGATGGAGTGAGGGAAAAGAAATCTTGCATAAGCATGGAAAGCTAGAGCAGAAAGAGAGGCAATCTCTGATAAACAATTTCAACGACCCAAAGAGTGAGGCTGTGGTATTATTGGCTTCAACAAGGGCCTGTTCCGAGGGGATTCATCTGGTCGGCGCATCAAGAGTTGTTCTGCTGGATGTTGTTTGGAATTCATCGGTAGAAAGACAGACCATAAGTAGAGCGTACAGACTTGGATAGAAGAGAGTTGTGTACACCTACCATTTGATGATACAAGGGACTCAGGAATGTGACAAGTACTACAAACAAGCGGAGTGGATTCGGCTATCCGAACTGGTCTTCTCATCCACAGAGGAAGATGGTCAGAAAAAAAACCTGGTCATGGTTTTTAAAGATAAAATCTTGGATGAAATAGTTCACCATGACAAACTGAAAGATATTTTCAGAAAGATAATTTATCAGCCTAAAGAGTCAAATTTGTTGCAGAGCTTCAGTTCTTTAGGCTGATAAATGATCTTCCTGAATATACCTTTCAGCTTGTCATGATTTTGCAGCCCCTGAGAGCAAATTCACAAGTGCTCCTTAATGGTGTTGATTCAAATAATGCATAATTTCTGATCATCTCAACCCAGTAGCATGAATCTGCTTCGCCTCAACTAAAAATTTTTGTGCATTTGTTGATCCCCAACTGATATGTAGATTAAGAACAAGCGTTAAAGTTTTGTAAGATTTATGTGTCCGTCATGTGATGGATTCAGCTATTATGGAAACAATTTCAGCTATTAAGAAAATAGTTGAAGTGAGATCCTTGGTAGATAATTCAAGATTAATTTCCATAACAATATATTAGTGGACAAAAAGAAAAATTATAGTGTCTGTGCATAGGATAAGTATCCCATCCCATGCATTGGCGTTGCAAGTTTTTATCTCCCGCTGCGCCTTATAAAACAATTTCAGCTACTTGGAAAATTGTTAACGTGATGTTCATGTTTTTCTGAGGATGAACAAGTGTCCAAGTATCATTTTTTTATGAGAACAATGAACTCTTTTCCATTTTGGTTAAGATAGTGCAATGTTAATGTTAGAAGGCTCGACTTCATTTCCGGAAGGAATGGTAACAACGAGAGCCCGAGAGAAAGAGTATCGGACAGTGCCGTTGGTGAATTGTTTAGGCTTGCTGATATTATCACTAAGACGAGTTTGCATTGGGTGATGGACTGGTTCAGCTACAAAGGATGTTGGTTCAACTAGGGCATTAGAATTGGATATGGCTACATTGTCTCCCGGTGAAGTTGGTTTAGTGTTGTTGATATTGCCAACTGCAATTGGTGCGACCTGAAGCACAGGTAGTGGAATACTTTGTTTTGGGGTGACAGTATGTTTTGAGCCTGCATTCGAAACATGAGAAAATGGGAAAACCTTATCATCAAACACATATCTTGAAATAAATATCTGTCCAGTAGGAATGTGTAGGCATTTGTAGCCCTTATACGAAGGGCCGTATCCAATGAATACACATTGTTTTGACCGATAATCAAATTTTCGTGAAATGTAACCTTGGAGATGTGGCCAGCAAGTGCAACCAAACACCTTTAAGAACGAATAATTGAGTCGACATCAACGTTGATCCATTTGAATAATTGACTACAGAAACTCCACTGACTTGCCAAGATCAACTGTTACCTCTACAATCTTAAAACCATCTAGATCGATGTTTATCATGCAAGGTGAACAAGGGCTCAATTATTTAGAAATCAACGTTGATCTGGTCTCTTTATCACAAGTAGCATGAACCGCAATGAACAAAAAGATTTCACAAGAATGACTGGACCAGGCCCACAAAAGATTAAACTTTTTGAAACCAAACCAGCCCATTAAAGCCTAAACCAATATATAAGCTACCTGCTAGACTTGGAACCAAGGTTGGTCCCAAAGTTATTAAGCTAATTTCTTTGTGTATGTACATCTTATTTTATAAAAAACGAGGTGATGCAAAAATACCAAATTCAATTTTTTTTAATAAAATCCAAATTTTTCATTCCCTATTTAATTAAAATTTTAATAACATTAAAATACCAAAAAATATGCTGTTTTTTGGTATCCTGCTAAATCTCTCAAATCAACCAGATTCTGGTTAAACTCTTATATGGTTCTCGCAGGTATATAATGTTATGTTATTTTGTAGGTATATAATCTCTTAAATCAACCAAATTCTATTTTTTTTTTTGAGTCTAGGGTATTCTTTGTATTATGTTGGATTCGAATCACTTATTGATCTTGTGAGATATATAGGTTTTTGAAGATTTATGTACAAAAAACATTGATGACTGCAATTTATCTCCTATTTCTAAGTGTCGGCTGCATAAATTGGCCAACAAACACAGAATTTCAATAATTGGAGCATCCAAGCTGCTGAAAAACATATTCCATTAGGAATTTTGAGTCTAATGGTGAAGAAATTTTGTGGGGGAGAAATAATGGTGAGATTAATGCTAACTTCAATTATTAAATCATATCACATTAGGAGATGAGAACAATGTTATATACGCCCACAAAGAGCAAGTAGGTTAATGTTAACCTCGATCGTTTACCAGAACAACCCTCCTACCACTATGAACCAAAACAGGTACCACAATGAGCTCATTCTAGTACCACTATGGCCTAAATCTCACCCATCTGGCAGGTAGCGGTATCTATCATGGGTAAATCAACTCTTGTCATATGTTCATCAATATTTTCTTGTAGCTACAAGTTACTCTCTCAATTTCAAAAGAAAAGAAAAATAGGTACTACATTTTCCAAACCCGATATGAAAATGAAAATATTAAATTCAGTAACAATGAAGCTTCACTTTCCGAATTAGGCCCAAGGCAAAAGGGTTTAGGAGTAACCACCTGTTAGACCGACCAGGTATACATACAAGTTAAAAATACTAGTATCTACATCTTTGTTGTAGGCCAATAATCAATAATCTTGCATTGATGTAGAAACTTGTTTCCTGAAGCCCGAATCACAATTACATAAAAATAGTTAACTTGCACGTGCTGGTGCCTCTTCTTGGCACTTATCATGAATCAATCTTTAACTAAGTGTCCTACGATAAATAGAAACATATCGGGCGTCGTTCTGTGCTCAATGTTGCGATGCCCATATAAGTCTATACTCCTTTTTGTGGGATCTGATTTGTGCGTATGGGTTCCCATTTGTTTTGCGCAGATCTTCCTTCCAATGAGTGGTAATCGTGTGGGATACTATGGGGGGTAACAAAAAAGTGGACGCCTATTTGACGCTTTGGCCTTCAGACTAGTTAGCTCGTGGATTTGTGTTTATGTTGTTTTTTAGAAGGCCTGGTGGGATATGAATTTCAATAACCTCATTACCCGTAAATCTTAGGGATGGCAACCCGATGGGTGAAATCTGTCATCTGCAGGTATCTTTCCATGACTGATGGAAACCTTGTGTCTTAACGCACAAACAAATACAAATGGAGCCTAATCGGAGCGACCTTTAGCTAAGCTCTTAACAAAGTACGCTCGCTCTTGTAAACTCTCTAGCTCTAACAGAGCCTCAACAAACATTTCATTTTTGTTCATCCTCTCCATAGCATCAACCATGTGACCAGTGGTAATCATGCACTCTCGAAGCAAGTGGGTAAGGAACCGCACAACTATAGAAGGGCCCGAGGATGTACCTTCTCCATGCTGCCTCCTGCAGCTTCTGCCATTGCACCCACTCAAGGTCTTACTGGGATGACCAGACACACTGTTTTGACCAGACACATCCCTGGAGCAATTGGCCAGTGCCTCAAGGGTACCAGAGCAACTGATAGGAAAATCAAGTTTTTCTCTACACCTATCGCATGTCCCAAATAGATCCTTCAACAACGCCCGCTTAGTAGAATTCTACAAAAACCCAAAATGAAAACGAAAACATTAAATTCAGTAACAATGAAGCTTCCCTTTCCGAATTAGGCCCAAGGTAAAAGGGTTTAGGAGTAACCACATGTTAGACCGACCAGGTATACATACAAGTTAAAAATACTAGTATCTACATCTCTGTTGTAGGCATACCATCAGGCGCCTCCTTTTGGCACTTATCATGAATCAATCTTTAACTAAGTTCAATGGGAATGGTAAGTTGCAACCCACCTAATTTAGTTTGATTTACTTTCTGTGTTTAGTAGATGAGAAGGGGTATTTGCGGCAAATTAAGAAGAATAGTAAATACTGCTATTGTGAATACCAAACTGTTATATGAGGAACATTTTGATCTACAGTGTGTGGACGTGGAGAAAGTTGTACAAAGGATTAGTGGTCAGATTGGTACTTGACTCTGGTCTATGCATTGTGGTTGTGGAAAACTTAAGAGTGGCATTAAGGCCCATGTGTTGTTTTGAACAAAAATTACTCTATCGTTCATTGGAGGTGTGGCAATTTCGTTCACAAGGTGATCACTTCTAGGACTTGATTCCAAAGCACGAGTTCTTTTGGCTATTCCAATTCTTCTACTTCTATTTCATCAATTTTTTTTTATATAGTGGCGATATGTTTTATGTTTAGGATAGGGAGGTCCCCAAACCATACCACAGTGCCCAGAAAGGATTAAAATCGAGGGCCGTCCTACGATAAATAGAAACATATCTTATTCCTTTCTTTTGCCAGACCTAACTGATGCAATCAAAGAACAAATACAAACCCACCACAACAAAAGTTAGTCATCTCAGCATAATGTATAATAAAGCACAACAAAATTTACCCCTTCCTCATATCGTCGTTTAAGCTGCTTCCCTTTTTTAATGACATTTTTACCCATATAATTACATTGGCTGGAGTCCGTGGCAGCTATTCTTCTGTTCAGCTCCTGGGCAAGCTCGTCCCAGAATCGCTCACATTGATATAACCTTTGCACCTTAAACTTACCACTCCTCACCTCGTCCAGCAGCGCGATGTAATACTCCTCGTGTTTTTGCGGCCAATTAATTCTTTCCATATAAAAGCAAACACATCACTAGTTTGACCAAGTCAACAAAATCCAAACCAAATGAGCAACTAACCTCTAAGGGGCACGGAGCTGATGCTTGGGGTTCTTCTTCTTATTCACTTTTCCCATTCCCAACCCTCAGTGACTTTTCTGATTTTGCTGCTGGGGTTCTCTTCTTTTTAACTCCCCGATATTCGCTACGCATTTTTGGTACAACGGTGTTTACAACCCACCAAATAGTAAATCTTTCCTCTTCTTTCTCAACCCACCAAATAAGAGTAGAATAGCCAAAGTGTTCTGCTTTGTCAGAGGAGAGTCCTGCCAATTGAGCGAGTCCAAGAGTCAAAAGAGGGCTAGCCAACGACCTTAGTTACTTCCTTTGCTGTTCGAGGCGATACTCATCAGGGTTTAGTCGGTCGAGCAGGGAACAGGCGATACAGCACGTGGTCATTGATGGGTTTAGTCAAAAAGCTCGGAACACGTCGATCGATGAGATCTCATGCGTAATGAATTTTGGATTAAATGACCAGCAGCCCCCAAATTTTTCCAACTCACACGAAATGGTTCTCAAACTCTATCTTAGCTAGTAGAAACCCTCCAACTTTGCAACTAGGTATGTTTTACTCCAACTCATTAACTTGACTCTTTGAAGAGCCCTCGAACTTTTACAACTCATTTAAGTTGGTCATCAAATTAGAACTTAAATTGCACTAGACCTTGAACTTTAGAATAAGGGAAAGTTACAAAAAACCCCCTGACATTTGCCCTAACCTACGTTGTCCCTCTCTATTTCATGAACAAGTTGCTACAAAGTAAACAACATACAACAAGTAGAGAGAAAAGCAAGACAAATGAAATTCAGGAACTAAAACATAAGATAACAGAATATTGAACATATTCAAAACAGAACAAAACATACGAAAAATGAAGTCAAGGCAAATGAAGAAATACAGGAACTAAGAACTATGAGCATGCACAAATACAGTAACTAAAAACATAAGAGAATGACATACCAAACATATATCAATGAATGAATAAACATACATAGAAGCAAAATGAACATACAAAAAAGAGATAATAAACACATAGAAAACAGAACAGAACATACCGCTATGTACAAATGAACATATATGAACAAACTGCTATGAAGTAGACAATATACAGCAAGTAGAGAGGAAAGCATACAGAATTCCAAACAAGACAAATGAAATACAAAAACTAAGACATAAGACAACAGAAGATTGAACATACTGCAAAACAGAGAAAAACATACAGAAAATGAAGTCAAAACAAATGAAGAAATACAGGAACTAAGAACTAAGAGCAAATGCAGATAAAGTAACTAAGAACATAAGATAATTGCTGTTCGTTGGTGTGTATGATTGTGGGCCTGGTCCAGCCCTTCTTCTGAAATCATTTTGTCCATTTTCGGTTCAATGTGGTTGTGATAAAGGTGGTATCAACATTGATTTCCAAACAATTGAAGTCAAGACATAGAACACAACAAAACTAAGAGCTAAGAGCATATACAGGAACTAAGAACTAAGAGTGTATATAAATACAGTAACTAAGAACATAAAATGACAGAATATTAAACATACATCAATGAAGAAATAAACATATAGAAAACCAAAATGAACATCTGGGAAAATGATAGTAAACATATAGAAAACAGAACAGAACATATAGCAGTGTACAAGTGAACATATATGAACAAGCTGCTATGAAGTAAACAACATACAGCAAGTAGAAGGGAAAGCAAACAGGAATTCCAAACAAGTCAAATGAAATTCAGGAACTAAAACATAAGATAACAGAATATTGAACATATTCAAAACAGAACAAAACATACAGAAAATAAAATCAAGGCAAATGAAGAAATACAGGAACTAAGAACTATGAGCATGCACAAATACAGTAACTAATAACATAAGAGAACAACATACCAAACATATATCAATGAATGAATAAACATACACAGAAAAAAAATGAACATACAGAAAAAAGATAATAAACACATAGAAAACAGAACAGAACATACCGCAATGTACAAATGAACATATATGAACAAACTGCTATGAAGTAGACAACATACAACAAGTATAGAGGAAAGCATACAGGAATTCCAAACAAGACAAATGAAATACAAGACCTAAGACATAAGACAACAGAAGATTGAACATACTGCAAAACAGAGAAAAACATACAGAAAATGAAGCCAAGACAAATGAAGAAATACAGGAACTAAGAACTAAGAGCACATGCAGATAAAGTAACTAAGAACATAAGATAATTGATGTTCGTTGGTGTGTATGATTGTGGGCTTGGTCCAGCCCTTCTTCTGAAATCATTTTGTCCATTTTCATTTCAGCGTGGTTGTGATAAAGGTGGTATCAATGTTGATTTCCAAACAATTGAAGTCAAGACATAGAACACAACAGAACTAAGAGCTAAGAGTATATGCAGGAACTAAGAGAAATACAATAACTAAGAACAAAAGATGACAGAATATCAAACATACATCAATGAAGAAATAAACATATAGAAAACCAAAATGAACATATGGGAAAATGATAGTAAACATATAGAAAACAGAACAGAACATATAACAGTGTACAAGTGAACATATATGAACAAGCTGCTATGAAGTACACAACATACAGCGAGTAAAGGGGAAAGTATACAAGAATTCCAAACAAGACAAATGCAATTTAGGAACTAAAACATAAGATAACAGAATATTGAACATATTCAAAACAGAACAAAACATATAGAAAATAAAGTCAAGGCAAATGAAGAAATACAGGAACTAAGAACTATGAGCATGCACAAATACAGTAACTAATAACATAAGAGAACAACATACCGAACATATATCAATGAATGAATAAACATACACAGAAAAAAAAATGAACATACAGAAAAAAATAATAAACACATAGAAAACAGAACAGAACATACCGCAATGTAAAAATGAACATATATGAACAAATTGCTATGAAGTAGACAACATACAACAAGTATAGAGGAAAGCATACAGGAATTCCAAACAAGACAAATGAAATACAAGACCTAAGACATAAGACAACAGAAGATTGAACATACTGCAAAACAGAGAAAAACATACAGAAAATGAAGCCAAGACAAATGAAGAAATACAAGAACTAAGAACTAAGAGCACATGCAGATAAAGTAACTAAGAACATAAGATAATTGATGTTCGTTGGTGTGTATGATTGTGGGCCTGGTCCAGCCCTTCTTCTGAAATCATTTTGTCCATTTTCGGTTCAGCGTGGTTGTGATAAGGGTGGTATCAACGTTGATTTCCAAACAATTGAAGTCAAGACATAGAACACAACAGAACTAAGAGCTAAGAGTATATGCAGGAACTAAGAACTAAGAGTGTATATAAATACAATAACTAAGAACAAAAGATGACAGAATATCAAACATACGTCAATGAAGAAATAAACATATATAAAACCAAAATGAACATATGGGAAAATGATAGTAAACATATAGAAAACAGAACAGAACATATAACAGTGTACAAGTGAACATATATGAACAAGCTGCTATGAAGTAAAGAACATACAGCGAGTAAAGCGGAAAGTATACAGGAATTCCAAACAAGACAAATGCAATTCAGGAACTAAAACATAAGATAACAGAATATTGAACATATTGAAAACAGAACAAAACATACAGAAAATAAAGTCAAGGCAAATGAAGAAATACAGGAACTAAGAACTATGAGCATGCACAAATATAGTAACTAATAACATAAGAGAACAACATACCGAACATATATCAATGAATGAATAAACATACACAGAAAAAAAAAAGAACATACAGAAAAAAGATAATAAACACATAGAAAACAGAACAGAACATACCGCAATGTACAAATGAACATATATGAACAAACTGCTATGAAGTAGACAACATATAGCAAGTAGAGAGGAAAGCATACAGGAATTCCAAACAAGACAAATGAAATACAAGACCTAAGACATAAGACAACAGAAGATTGAACATACTGCAAAACAGAGAAAAACATACAGAAAATGAAGCCAAGACAAATGAAAAAATACAGGAACTAAGAACTAAGAGCACATGCAGATAAAGTAACTAAGAACATAAGATAATTGATGTTCGTTGGTGTGTATGATTGTGGGCCTGGTCCAACCTTTCTTCTGAAATCATTTTGCCCATTTTCGGTTCAGCGTGATTGTGATAAGGGTGATGTCAACGTTGATTTCCAAACAATTGAAGTCAAGACATAGAACACAACAGAACTAAGAGCTAAGAGCATATGCAGAAACTAAGAACTAAGAGTATATATAAATACAATAACTAAGAACATAAGATGACAGAATATCAAACATACATCAATGAAGAAATAAACATATATAAAACCAAAATGAACATATGGGAAAGTGATAGTAAACATATAGAAAACAGAACAGAACATATAGCAGTGTACAAGTGAACATATATGAACAAGCTGCTATGAAGTAAACAACATACAACAAGTAGAGGGGAAAGCATACAGGAATTCCAAACAAGACAAATGAAATTCAGGAACTAAAACATAAGATAACAAAATATTGAACATATTCAAAACCGAACAAAACCTACAGAAAATGAAGTCAAGGCAAATGAAGAAATACAGGAACTAAGAACTATGAGCATGCACAAATACAGTAACTAATAACATAAGAGAACAACATACCAAACATATATCAATGAATGAATAAACATACATAGAAAAAAATGAACATACAGAAAAAAGATAATAAACACATAGAAAACAGAATAGAACATACCGCAATGTACAAATGAACAAATATGAACAAACTGCTATGAAGTAGACAACATACAGCAAGTAGAGAGGAAAACATACAGGAATTCCAAACAAGACAAATGAAATACAAGACATAAGACATAAGACAACAGAAGATTGAACATACTGCAAAATAGAGAAAAACATACAGAAAATGAAGCCAAGACAAATGAAGAAATACAGGAACTAAGAAGTAAGAGCACATGCAGATAAAGTAACTAAGAACATAAGATAATTGATGTTCGTTGGTGTGTATGATTGTGGGCCTGGTCCAACCCTTCTTCTGAAATCATTTTGTTCATTTTTGGTTCAGTGTGGTTGTGATAAGGGTGGTATCAACGTTGATTTCCAAACAGTTGAAGTCAACACATAGAACACTAAACAAAACTAAGAGCTAAGAACATATACAGGAACTAATAACTAAGAGCATATATTAATACAGTAACTTAGAACATAAGGTGACAAAATATCAAACATACATCAATGAAGAAATAAACATATAGAAAACCAAAATGAACATATGGGAAAGTGATAGTAAACATATAGAAAACAGACCAGAACATACAGCAGTGTACAAGTGAACATATGTGAACAAGCTGCTATGAAGTAAACAACATACAGCAAGTAGAGAGGAAAGCATACAGGAATTCCAAACAAGAAAAATGAAATTCAGGAACTAAAACAAAAGATAACGGAATATTGAACATATTCAAAACAGAACAAAACATACAGAAAATGAAGTCAAGGCAAATGAAGAAATACAGGAACTAAGAACTATGAGCGTGTACAAATGCAATAACCAAGAACATAAGATAATTGCCGTTCGTTGGTGTGTATGATTGTGGGCCTGGTCCAGTCCTTCTTCTGAAATTTTTTGTTCATTTTTGGTTCATTATGGTTGTGATAAAGAGGCCGAGTCAACATTATTTATATAAACAATTGAGCTCTTCGGTTCAATTTTGAGTAATGTGGCTATGTTCCCAACGCAGCAGTAACAGCTGGAGAATCAATTGTGCATAAACAAAGTAATAAGAGGATTCAATCTTCTTCTCATCAAGTCTCTTGTGGGCCTTCTAAAAAACATTATAAACACAAATCCATGAGCTTACTAGTTTTAAGTCCAAAGCATAGCTTAGAGTTAGGAGTGTTAATTTACCCATGATAGATACCCCTACCTTCCAGATGGGTGAGATTTAGGTCATAGTTAAGAGTGTTAATTTACTCATGATAGAAAGTCCTAGTAGCCAGATGGGTGAGATTTAGGTTATAGTGGTTCCAGACTAAGGTCACTGTGGTACCACATCTCGGCTATAGTGCTACTCATTGAGGTTGTTCTAGTATACGATTTGTTTTTACATAACGTTGTTCTCATCTACTAATGTGATAGGATTTAATGATTGAAGTTAACGTTAATCTCCCACTATTTCTCCCCTACAAAATTTCTTCACCACTAGACTCTAAATTCCTAATTCAATTATAATGGCACCTCTTTGTAGGTCTACATGGTATCGCGATGAGCTAATGTGGGTACCAATTGTAGGTCATAATGGTAGGCAAATAGGTTGTTGTGGCACCATATTAAGGTTAGCAATAATCAGCTGCTGTTCATTGGTGTGTACCCGTCATCCTTCTGAAATCTTTTTGTTCATTTCGGTTTCAGCGTGGTAGTGATAAAGGGGGTGGATCAACGTTAATCCCACAAACAATTGAGCTATTGTTCACCTTGCATGATACCCCTACCCTCTAGATAGGTGGGATTTAGGTCAAAGTTGTACCAGACTCAGTTCTCATGGTACCACTTTTGGTTTATTGTGGTACAAATTAAGGTTATTCAGGTGAACGATTGAGGGTATTTTACTAGTGATCAACACCTATCTTCTAAATTGATTTCAGAAGAATCGGAACTTTCGGTGACTAGACCAGGCCACAAAAAAAATTAGACATTTTGAAACAAGACTAGCCCATTAAAGTCTAACATATTAGTTTACTGTATAATTAGTTTGACCCGTGGGCTAAGGACCTAACAAATCTCACTTTGTCTTGTGAAGTCGTTTGCTCTAACAGATAATGAGCAAACAATTTATTTCCATTAATCCTATCTAGAGCAGCAACAACTTCATCAGAAGTGATGAAGTTTGCATTAAGCAACTCTGTAAGGCACTGCACAATTAGGGAAGCATCCAAGGATGTGCCTTCTCCACGCGGCCTCCTACGACTCTTACTGTTGCTGCCACTCGCGGTCACGTTGGGGTGATAAGGCACACTGTGACCAGACACTTCTCTGGAGCCACTGGAAGGCGCCTCAACGGTGGGGAAACAAGTGGTGGGAAAATCAAGAGTTACCTTGCAACTCTCGCATATCCTAAATATCTCCTTCAACGTCTTCCTACTAGCAATCTGCAAAACAAGTTTAAACCAGATTGTTCCAAACATAAATTTAAAAATCATAATCTGGTGCCAAATAAAATTTTAGCATCTTTTTTATCCCAAAATGTGTCAATACTTAGGAGGTGAGAGATTGTGCAAAAAAATAGTTGAAGTCCAGCCAATCAAAGTTGAAGGAAAAACACACGAGAAGAAGACAAGGAAATTCAAAAGGTTATATACATGTTCTGTACATATATATTCATTTATTCATTGATGTATGTTCGTGTATTTTCTATATGTTTTGTTATCTTTCTGTATTGAGTTCCTGTATGTTTAAATATATTCATTTATTCATTGATATATGTTTGATATTATGTTATTTTATGTTCTTAGTTATTGTATTTGTATATGCTCTTAGTTCTTAGTTTCTATATTTCTTCATTTGTCTTGACTTCATTTTCTGTATCTTTTGTTTTGTTTTGCAATCTATTCAATATTCAGTTATCTTATGTTTTTGTTCCTGTATTTCATTTGTCTTGTTTGGAATTCCTGTATGCTATGTTGTTTAGTTCATTGGTTTTTAAATATGTTCATTTATTCATTGATATATGTTCGATCTTATGTCATCTCATGGTCTTAGTTACTGTGTTTGTGTATGCTATTAGTTCTTAGTTCCTGTATTTCTTAATTTGTGTTGTCTTCATTTTCTGTATTTTCGTTCTGTTTTGCAATATGTTCAATATTCTGTTATCTTATGTTTTAGTTCTTGTATTTCATTTGTCTTGTTTGGAATTCCTGTATGCTATGTTGTTTACTTTATAGCAGTTTGTTCATATATGTTCATTTGTACATTGGTGTGTGTTCTGTTCTGTTTTCTATATGTTTATTTTCTATTTTCTATATGTTCATTTTGGTTTTCTGTATGTTTATTTATTCATTGTTATATGTTCATCAATAGTTACCTGTAACTACAAATTACTCTCTCAATTACAACCAAAAGTAATCTCAATCATATTTAACGTTTTTTTAAAACAGTTGTTTACTTACTGTAAATGAAAACATTAAATTCAGCAACAATGAAGCTCACTCTCTGAGTTAGGTCCAAAGAATAAACACAAAACACGCCACAACGAAAGTTAGTCGCCTCAGCAGAATGTATAAACAAGCATCAATCAGCAAGCAATTTGAAGGAAAAAAAATTTACCCTCCCCTGATAAAGTTTCTTGAGGTACCTGCCTTTTTCGAGGACATCTATACCCGTATAACTACGCTCGCCGGAGCCCATCACAGCAGCTATTCTTCTGTTCAGCTCCTCTGCAAGCTGCACCCAGTACTCCTCTCTGTGAAATAACTTTGGTTCCGAGTAGGCACCAGTCCTAACATCCTTCAGAAGCTGGATGTAAATATCATGGTGTGTTGGATGCCAATTAGTCGTTGCCATCCAAAATCCAAACCAAATGAGCAGGGAACAGGCGATAGAACGCTTTCGACTACTGTGTATTATTCTTGGTTCTTCTACTTCACTTTCTCTTCCCAACAACCACTTGGTTTTTCTACTTCACTCTCTTTCTTCCCAACAACCATTTGGTTATTTTACTTTACTCTCTTTCTCTTCCCTGCAACCACTTAACTTTCTGATTCTGCCGCTGAACTTCTCCTCTTTTGAGGCCCGATACTCCCACCAAAATGTAAATAGGACTATCCAACCACCTTAGTTACTGCTCTCCATTGCAGATAATATATATTTAGAAATTATATGTCTTAATTTATCATTCTTATATAAAAATTCTTTATTTATATAATAAAATGTTGAAAATAAAAAATTATAGATTAATTGCTGAAAAGTGAATGGTGCAAAGAGTATGGGACGGAGGGAGTAGAATTTAAGGAACAAGCATAACAGCTATTTTCTCTTATTTTTGTGAGATAAAATATATTTTCACCTCATCAACATTGATTTGAAGTGAAACTAAAGGCAAAACAATGTTGGTACCTTCCAGTCGTGCTTATTTTCCCGCCAGTTTTTTGAGAATGTCAAAAGTGTCCAACAGCTCAATTAATTGGTGGATTTGGTAATATTCCCACCAACTAGTAAATAGGACTACCGGCATGCTCGACTGATTTCTTGGCGGGAAGATAATATATTAGGTTGGGCTTGGAAGCTAACATATTATTTGGTGGGAATATCGGGGACTCAATGAATATATCACACACGATATTACCACCAATTAATTGAGTTGTTGTTTTGCCAATTATTTAATTTCACTTCAAATCAATGTTGATGAGGTGAAAATATGTTACATATCAACGTTGATTACCAATGTTGGTCATGGTGAAAATTTTATTACATATGAGATCAACGTTGATTATCTCATACCAGCGCATTCTATCACCTGTACCCTGCAATGGAGAATAAAAATATTGTTAATTATCTGCAATGGAGAGTCTTTGATTGATTGACAAGACTCGCCTGTGAGTCTAGAGTCTACTCCTATTTACATTTTTGTGGGAGTATCAAGGCCTCAAAAGAAGAGAATTTCAGCTGCAGAATCAAAAAGTTAAATGGCTGCTGGAAAGAGAGAGAGAGTGAAGTAGAAAAACCAAGTGGTTGTTGGGAAGAGAAAGTGAAGTAAAAGAACCAAGAATAATACACATTCTATCGCCTGTTCCTTGCTCATTTGGTTTGGATTTTGGATGGCAACGACTAATTGGCCTCAAGCACACAATGATATTTACATCTAGATTCTGAAGGATGTTAGAACTGGTGCTTACTCGGCAACAAAGTTTTTTGACATAGAGGCCTACTGAGTGCGGCTTGCAAAGGAGCTGAACAGAAGAATAGCTGCTGCGATGGGCTCCAGCGAGCATAGTTATACGGGTAAAGATGTCATCGAAAAAGGCAGGCACCTCAAGTGACAATATCAGAGAGGGGTAAGTTTTTTTTCCTTCAAATTGCTTGCTGATTGATGTTTGTTTATACATTCTGCTGAGACGACTAGCTTTCGTTGTGGCGGGTTTTGTGTTTATTCTTTGGACCTAACTCAGAGCGTGAGGCTTCATTGTTGCTGAATTTAATGTTTTCATTTACAGTAAGTAAACAACTGTTTTAAAAAAATGTTAAATATGATTGAGATTACTTTTGGTTGTAATTGAGAGAGTAATTTGTAGTTCCAGGTAACTATTGATGAACATATAACAATGAATAAATAAACATACAGAAAACCAAAATGGACATATAGAAAAGAGAAAATAAACATATAGAAACATAGAGAAACATACAGAAAACCAAAATAAACTTTTGGTTGTAATTGAGAGAGTAATTTGTAGTTACAGATAACTATTGATGAACATATAACAATGAATAAATAAACATACAGAAACCAAAATGAACATATAGAAAAGAGAAAATAAACATATAGAAACATACAGAAAACCAAAATAAACATATAGAAAAGAGAAAAGAGAGTAATTTGTAGTTACAGGTAACTATTGATTCATTTCTTCCTTCGATTCTCAGAGAAGCCCATATCTTCATATCTACCCATACCATACCAGCAAGCTTTGATTGACTGGACTTTCACTATTTTTTGCACTAAGAACTAAGCACATATACAAATACAGTAATTAAGAACATAACATAACATAATATCGAACATACATTAATGCATAAATAAGCATACATAAACATAGATAAAACACAAAATGAACATATAGAAAAGGAAAATAAACATATAGAAAAACATGCACCAATGTACAAATGAACATACATCAATCGATAAACAAACATACAGAAAACAAAAATGAACATGTAGAAAAGTGAAAATAATCATCTAGATTCGATTCTTAGAGAAGCCCTTATCTTCATATCTACCCATACCGCACCAGCAAGCTTTGATTGACTGTACTTTCACTTTTTTTTGCACTAAGAACTAAGAGCATATACAAATACAGTAATTAAGAACATAAGATAACATAATATCGAACATGCATCAATGAATCAATAAACATACATAAAATCCAAAATAAACATATAGAAAAAGGAAAATAAACATATAGAAAACAGAACAGAAAATATACCAATGTACAAATGAACATATATGAACAAACTGCTAACATCAATCATATCTACCCATACCATACCAGCAAGCTTTGATTAACTGGACTTTCACTATTTTTTGTATTAAGAACTAAGAGCATATACAAATACAGTAATTAAGAACATAAGATAACATAATATCAAACATACATCAATGAATAAATACACATACAAAAAAACCCAAAAAATGAACATATAGAAAGAAGAAAATAAACATATAGAAAACAGAACAGAACATACACCAATGTACAAATGAACATATATGAACAAACTGTTATGAAGTAAACAACATTGCATACAGGAATTCCAAACAAGACAAATGAAATACGAGAACTAAAAGATAAGATAACAGAATATTGAACATATTGAAAAATAGAACGAAAATACAAAAAATGAAGTCAAGACAAATTAACAAATATAGGAACTAAGAACAAGGAGCATATACAAACACAGTAACTAAGAACATGAGATGACACAATATCAAACATATATCAATGAAGAAATGAACATATTTAAAAACCAATGAAGTAAACAACATAGAATACAGGAATTCTAAACAAGACAAAGGAAATACAGGAACAAAAACATAAGATAACTGAATATTGAACATATTGCAAAATAGAACAAAAGATACAAAAAATGAAGTCAAGACAAATGAAGAAATACAGGAACTAAGAACTAAGCATATACAAATACAGAAACTAAGAACATAAAATAACATAATATCAAACATACATTAATGAATATATATGTACAGAATATGTATATAACCTTCTGAATTTCCTTATCTTCTTCTCGTGTGTTTTTCCTTCATCTTTGATTGGCTGGACTTTAACTATTTTTTGCACAGCTGCAATCTCTCACCTCCTAAGTATTGACACATTTTGGGATAAAAAAAGATGCTAAAATTTTATTTGGCGCTAGATTACAATTTTTAAATTTATGTTTGGAACAATCTGGTTGAAACTTATTTTGCAGACTAATGATGAGAAGTGTTGAGGGAGATATTTGGGAACTGCGAGAGGTGCAGGGTAACTCTTGATTTTCCCACCACTTGCTTCCCCACCGCTGAGGTGTCGACCAGTGGCTCCAGAGATCTGTCTAGTCATAATGTTACTGTTTATCCCAACGTGAGATCGAGTGGCAGCAACAGCAGGAGTGGCAGGAGGCGGCGTGGAGAAGGCACATCCTTCGATGCTACTTCAACTGTGCAGTGCCTTACAGAGTTGCTTCAAGGAGACTTCATCACTTGTGATGAACTTGTTGCTGCTCTAGATAGGATTAATGGAAATGAACTGCTTGCTTATTTTTTGTTCGAGCAAAGGACTGTAATAGACAAAGTGATATTTGTTAAGTCCTTAGCCCGCAGATCAAACTAATTATACAATAAGCTAATATGTTAGACTTTAAATGGGCTAGTCTTGTTTCAAAATGTCTAATTTTTTTGTGGTCGGGTCCAATCACCGAAGGTTCTGATTCTTTTGAAATCAATTTAGAAGATAGGTGTTGATCACTGGTAAAATACCCTCAATCGTTTACCTGAGCAGCCTTAATTCGTACCACAATACACTAAAAGTGGTATCATAAGGAGCTGAGTCTGGTATAATTTTGACCTAAATCTCACTTATCTGGCGGGTAGGGGTATCAAGCAAGGTGAACAAGAGCTTAATTGTTTGTCGAATTAATGTTGATCCACCACCTTTATCACTACTACACTGAAACTGAAATGAACAAAAGATTTCAGAAGAATGATGGGTACACGCCAATGAACAGCAGCTGATTATTGCTAACCTGAACCTGGTGCCACAAAAACCTATGCTTTCAACTTCAGACTAGTAAGCTCGTGGATTTGTGTTTATAATGTTTTCTAGAAGGCCCACAAGAGACTTAATGAGAAGAAGATTGAATCACCTTATTACTTCGTTTATGCACAATTGATTCTCCAGTTGTTGTTGTTGTGTTGGGAACACAGTCACATTACTCAAAACTGAACCGAAGAGCTCAATTGTTTATATAAACAATGTTGACTTGGCCTCTTTATCACAACCATACTGAACAAAAAATGAACAAAAAATTTCAGAAGTACTGGACCAATCCCACAATCATACACACCAATGAACGGCAATTATCTTATGTCCTTAGTTACTGTATTTGTACATGCTCATATTTCTTAGTTGCTGTATTTCTTCATTTGCCTTGACTTCATTTTCTGTATGTTCTGCATGTTTTGTTCTGTTTTGAATTTGTTCAATATTCTGTTATCTTATGTTTTAATTTCTGAATTTCATTTGTCTTGTTTGGAATTCCTGTATGCTTTCCTCTCTACTTGCTGTATGTTTTTTACTTTATAGCAGTTTGTTCATATATGTTCACTTGTACACTACTGTATATTCTGGTCTGTTTTCTATATGTTTACTATCACTTTACCATATGTTCATTTTGGCTTTTATATATGTTTATTTCTTCATTGATGTATGTTTGATATTTTGTTATCTTATGTTCTTAGTTATTGTATTTATATACGCTCTTAATTCTCAGTTTTTATATATGCTCTTAGCTCTTAGTTCTGTTTTGTTCTATATGTCTTGACTTTAACTGTTTAGTAATCAACGTTGATTCCACCCATTTATCACGTTGAACCAAAAATGAACAAAAGATTTCCGAAGTAGGACTGGACCAGGCCCACAATCATACACACCAACGAATAGAAATTATCTTATGTTCTTAGTTACTTTATCTGCATGTGCTCTTAGTGCTTAGTTCCTATATTTCTTCATTTGTCTTGTCTTCATTTTTTGTATGTTTTGTTCTGTTTTGCAATTTGTCTTAGTTCCATTTTTTAAATTGCTGGCTACGAGAAGATAAAGGGGTGGAATCAACGTTGTTACACAAAAGAATTGTTATCCAAACAATTTTGTGATGTTATTGCACTAGAGAACAACATTATATAAAAGCTCGAACAGCAAACTCAACCGAGTACCACATTAAACTGAAGGTACCACCCTTACCTGAAGGTCCTGAACTGGGTAACAGCATAACCTCCATTTGTACCACCTTAACCTCAATCTGGTACCACCATAATCATTCCTCTAAACTCTAATCCATAAACTTAAACCTACCCATAAACCTGGTAACACAAGGCATGAGATATTAATCTCATAAATTGCATAATGAAATCATATTGTGTTGAGGAACACCGAACAAAATATATTAGAACATCACAAAAGACCGTGTAGGAAAACATAGAAAAATAATATATGTACGCGAGAACAGTAATGCAGATTCAGGTTAACCTAACCCCTATATAATGCTGTGCTCTTCTATTTTGTGTTCCATAAAATATTAGACAGGGATAAAACAGCATGTTTATATATAATTCTGTCAACTTGTAGGGGGAGCAGGAACACGAGCTCTATATACCCAATATGTACATCATAATAACACTACATTGTGTAGGCAAATGCAGTAACATCTATGCCTCTTCTAAATTCATGGATGTTAGAAAACTCTTCTTCCTAGTGTTGTGCTGAGAGAGCAACAATGATGCAGCAATTTTTATCCTCTCAATGTTCATATACTCCTTTGGCCCAAGGTCAGACTTGAACTTTTTTCCAGTGTATAATTCCATGTGCTTCATCATGAATATGCAACAATCTTTGAAATTTGTCATATACTCATGAGTTTTCCCATCTTTTTCCATGTCTGTTTTCCACTGAAGCACAACATAGTGTGGCTTGAGATGTTTGATATGCTTGACATAAATGTTGTTTCCCAATTCCTGGAAATACTCATGCAACACAGAACGCTGAACACAACAAAAAAGATGTTTAAATTCATGCACTGGAGATATGGAAGATGGTGGAAAAAAATGTTACTGCATCATTAATGGTTTACCAGGTTCTCGACAAGCGGAAAGTACTTATCTTTATCTTCATTCAAATTGTCTAGAATGTCGATGAACTTTGTGTTGAAGTTGAATGCTACCATGAAATAGTGCTTATTTACAAGACATGGGATAATAATCTGGATGAAGAACAGTCAAATTTGGGGTTCAGTATCTTAGTCTTTTCTGAAATAATAAAGTGCTTAATGAAGGCGTACCCACTCAATAAATAGCGCTACAAATAGTATAGAATAGAATTATACACATGGCACAACACCATTTTGCAAGGTTAGAAATAGCACACAATTTAGAAATAGAACAGAATTATACAAAGGCTAAGAACACCTAAACCAATGCAGTGTAGAACATTATATGAATGTTCTGATGAACATACCAGCTTAAAGTTTGAAAGTGCACTGAGGCCATTTGCTTGAATTGTAGATTTAAGCTCGACAAGACCTTGTTTCACAGGATGGTCTTTTATGTTTTCTTTCACTCGAGCATTGATTTTCTTGCCCTTTTTCTTGCCCTTCTGTAAAGTAGGATGGTGCAGCTTGAAAACTGAGTCCTGTAAGAATGAACCCAGGTTTGGTACAGTGAGAGAGCATGCAGGAGCACATTTGCATATCCATTTACAAGTTAAGGTTAGTGCCCACTAACCTTAACTTGTAAATGGATATGCAAATGTGCTCCTGCATGCTCTCTCACTGTACCAAACTAACTGCGAAGTAGACAGACAAAAAGACTCTTCCTTGGCTTGGATTTGACCCCTCTTGACAATTCAGCATCTTAGTCCAAGCATCCACAACTAGAGCTTCAACATATGTGTTCTCACGGAGCATCAATAAGTAGAAGGGAGTAAGTGCCAGTCCAGCAATGCACACCAACTCGTCACTGAATATGGCACCATATAGGAGTGAACATTACTTTTCATAATAGTCAACAGCACAGGATTGTTGCACATTGTGTCATAAAATATGCACTAACCTTGAATCTGGTTTGGACCGAAAAGCAAAGTCCATTGCCTTAAGGTGCTCATTAGGCAGCTCCCAATATAATGAATTTTCACCGCATCGTCTGACAAATTCATCTTTTATGAATGGAACATGTCTTAGGGGTTGTTCTCTAGAAATTGGGGCAAAAAATCCTCCATCTGAGAAACACATGACATTTATAAACAACATATTTAAAGTACCATCAGAACAATTTGGTTGAACAAAGTACATACGTACTACTTGTGGAACACCTTTCAGCACAGATTAAAACAGCATGGTAGAAGCAAAAGAAAAATGGACTGAGACAAGTGTACAAAGTTCAAATGTGGAACACCTTTCAGCACAGATTAAAACAGCATGGTAGAAGCAAAAGAAAAATAGAGTGAGACAAGTGTACAAAGTTCAAAACCTGTCCTTGCGCAAGCCTTATTATTATCATGCTCAACAGCATGTTCTGTGTACTGCCCTGTGATTCCATCCTGGTCTTCTATGCTGACCCCCTTGGCATAATTTCTCTTGATTTGGAGCTATGCCTCTTCTATAGCATCAACAGTGTCAACTACGCGTGCCTCACATTCAGCTTTAGGGTCCACAGCCACCGATGGGAAGTTCAAGCTCAAGTATTGAGTAATCAAATCTGTTTTTCCTGGAAAAGCCTTGCATGCAGCTTTTACCAGCTTGAATAGATGCTTGTTTGCTTTGTTTGCATTATGGGTTGCACAAAGAACATCACTCACAACTTCATTGAAGCTGCCGAACTGCTCTCTGGAAGATGGGCCTTCTTGCTGCTGCTGGTTTGAACAAAGATTGAGTTTATGATATTCTTGCAGCATTCTCTTCCTTTCCTTCTCAAGTCTATCATTCCTGAATTGTTCTTTCAGTAGGTGCTCCTCCAACTATTAGAATGTATACAAGTCAGTAATCGAGATGTGTCCATAGCCATGAACAATATTAGTGTACAATGTGGTCAGATCATACCTTCCCAAGTCCAAAATGGAAAGTCTTGTTTTTCTTGTCCATTTCTTGGTTGATGCGCTTAGCGAAAATTTCGTTATTCCATGCAACCATTGTTGGAAATTGGCGCTCGACAGTTGGGACTCCATGAGCTAGAACTCCGTCTAGGTAGATGAGCTAAGTAATCAAATGTCATACAGTGAGTGGGTGAGTGAACTTTAAACCATAATACAACAATGGTTAGAAGGACAGAGGAAGTAAAAGCCCAAACCTGTAGCAGCAGCATGCATCCCCTGATGTTCTTCGGGTTTGTTGCTTTCTTATACACTTTCGTCTGCTTGATCACTCCATCCAGCATGTACTGGCACCAATTGTAATTTTTTAGGACTGAAGTCGTGTTGTGGAGTGATTTTATAATCTTCCATTTGCTCAATCTGGAGGATGTTGCTGGTGAAAGGAAGTTGGTAGCAACAAAGACAATGAAGTTTATTCTGAAATGGTCGCCTGAGTCCATGTCATTTTTTAGTGCCTCCTTCAGTTGTTGGCTAGTGGGGATTTGGCCACCAAACTGCTGCATCCATGTTGTTAAAGTGCTATCATTGACTTGGGTAGGCCCTCCGTCATGTGCTTCAATGCTTTTCAACCCCATCGGCAAACCAAAGGTCAGGTGGACATCTATATCACTGATTTCAATCTCATGTTTGTTCGAGAGCTGCAATGTGGATGCATTTTCGTTGAAGTGTTGCAGAAGGAAGAACAACAGGCGGGTCCTAATCCTTATATTCGTCATCTTGAACAGTGGCTCAAATCCCATATCTGTAATTGCTTCAACTTGTGCTGGTCTTTCTTTAACTATTTGCAATAGGTTTACAAGTTCCTTCGTGAAGCATCTTGAAGTTAATTCAACACTGCATATAACATCAACGACATGTTGGTTAGACACCATATTGGTTTTCTTGAAGTTAATTCAACACTGCATATAACATTAACGACATGTTGGTTAGACACCATATTGGTTTTCAGACAGCTGCGACATGTTAATTATTGCTAGCCTCATCGTAGATCACATCCCGATCAAGATTTCGAGCACAACAAGCGGTCTGATTATCCTTTAATACTCCATAATCAACAACTTCTAGAAGGTAGTGGAGGGTCTCTAATTTGGTTTCCACCTTTGTCCACAAAATTCAAGAGAATATTAACTTCTGCGGTTCTAATTGTTTGTCAACTTTATGAGTGTTATATAATGGAAAGCTTACGTTGTATTTGGCTTCCTTGGAGACCATTGTTTGTCAACTACCTTCATTTTTTTTTACAGCACCGGTTGCGTATCTTTTTCCGCCTTCCGTTTCCTAGTATACACTCTCGAGTCAATTTTTTTGAATGCTGAACGTTGAAAAATCAAATATTATTAACTATTTAATGAAGAAAGGGAAAAAGACGAACATGATCGAAGCTTCTTGAGCGCTGGAACGAGTGATTGCCATCTTCGCTACCCAGACCGTGATGAAATGGGCTAGTGAATATTCTGACTAGTGAATGTCGGAACGAGTGAATGTTGTTGTTCGAGACCAACGTCGTCGGCGAGTTCTGCTTTGCCAGCAAATAACTGTAGAGTCGCACTACTGTGTGGGATAGCTTTTTTTATACAACCTTCAATTTAAGACCTGTGTATTAGAATACACAATTTTCTGGGAATTTTAAAATGTTTCTGTTCATTTCGGTTCGGGCTGGTTGTGATAAAGGGATTTAAAAATGCGATAAATGAATGTTAAAATTTTTTTGTTCAAATCAACGTTGATTTCACAAATAATTCTCTTGCATGATAAGCATTCGATCGAGATGGTTTTAAGGTAAAAGCATACATCAATTAAGAAATAAACATATAGAAAAGCCAGGAAATGAACATATGGGAAAGTGACCGTAAACATATAGAAAACAGACCAGAACATACAATAGTGTACAAGTGAAAATATATGAACAAGCTGTTATGAAGTAAAAAACATACAGCAAGTAGAGAGGAAAGTATACAGAAATTCCAAACAAGACAAATGAAATACAAGAACTAAGACATAAGATAGCAGAAGATTGAACATGCTGCAAAACAGAGAAAAAAATACAGAAAATGAAGTCAAGACAAATGAAGAAATACAGGAACTAAGAACTAAGAGCACATGCAGATAAAGTAACTAATAACATAAGATAATTGTTGTTCATTGGTGTGTATGATTGTGCACCTGGTCCAGCCCTTTTTCTGAAATCATTTTGTCCATTTTCGGTTCAGCATGGTTGTGATAAGGGTGGAATCAACGTTGATCTCCAAACAATTGAAGTCGAACATAAGATAATTGCTGTTCGTTGGTGTGTATGATTGTGGGCCTGGTCCAGCCCTTCTTCTGAAATCATTTTGTCCATTTTCGGTTCAGCGTGGTTGTGATAAGGGTGGAATCAACGTTGATCTCCAAACAATTGAAGTCAAGACATAGAACACAACAGAACTAAGAGCTAAGAGCATATACAGAAAGTAAGAACTAAGAGTATATATAAATACAGTAACTAAGAACATAAGATGACAGAATATCAAACATACATCAATGAAAAAATAAACATATATAAAACCAAAATGAACATATTGGAAAGTGATAGTAAACATATAGAAAACAGAACAGAACATACAGCAGTATACAAGTGAACATATATGAACAAGCTGCTATGAAGTAAACAATATACAGCAAGTAGAGGGGAAAGCATACAGGAATTCTAAACAAGATAAATGAAATTCAGGAACTAAAACATAAGATAGCAGAATATTGAACATATTCAAAACAGAACAGAACATACAGAAAATGAAGTCAAGGCAAATAAAGAAATACAGTAACTAAGAAATATGAGCATGTACAAATACAGTAACAAAGAACATATGAGAACTACATACCCAACATATATCAATGAATGAATAAACATACATAAAACCAAAATAAACATACAGAAAACAGAAAATAAACACAAAGAAAACAGAACAGAACATACCGCAATGTATAAATGAACATATATGAACAAACTGATATGAAGTAGACAACATACAACAAGTAGAGAGGAAAGCTTACAGGAATTCCAAACAAGACAAATGAAATACAGGAACTAAAACATATGATAACAGAATATGGAACATATTGCAAAACAGAACAAGTAACAACGTTGATTCCACCCCTTTATCTTCTCGTAGCCAGCAATTTAAAAAATGGGCCATCCAAAAGCTATCCGCCGTAAAATGCCTTATCAATAGTGGTGAATGAATTTTTTAGAGGAGAAATAACAGTAAAAATAATTGAGGATAAAAATCAACTCTTAAAAATTTGTCAGCATATTATACTAGTATCTTATATTGTTAGGATCGCGCCTTGTCCTAGGGTGGTGTGAAAGAATATGGTTGAGCCCGCTCGCGATAAAGGAACCAAACCAACGTTGATTCCAACAGTAATTGACCTCATTCAGAAGAATCACAACCTTTGGTTGCTGGACCAGGTCCATTAAAGTCCAACATATTAACTTCCAAGCCCAACCTAATATATTAGCTTCCCGCCAAGAAATCGGTCGAGCGTGCTAGTAGTAAAGGAAGCCTGGACGAACGTTGATTCCATCAATAATTTAACTTTGGTTTTATTTCGCCACTGATCAACAGTGATTGAACAAAGTATGGATTTAAACGACATTGAAACTCAAATGATAACCGGAAAGCAAGGGAAAGTGGGAAAAATTCTGTAAAGTCGAGGAAAACAAAATTTTGTGAAGTCGAAGAAAATTTGCTCGTCCAAGTACCTCATTGCTGGCAGTTCTCGTCCTTCGCTGCTAAATCGGCCAATTTATCGGGTAATTTTGATGTGTGTGTCAATTTATCAAGTTTGGATTTTTAGATTAGTGTGCATAAGGGAGAATATGGTGGTACCAGATTCAGGATTTAGGTTATAGTTGCACATATTGAGGTTATGTTGGTACCATATTCACGTCTTGGTGGTACAAGATGTAGGTTAGGGTTAGGGCTTAAAGTTGTGCTAGTACCCCATTGCTGGCAATTCTCATCCTTCGCTGCTAAATCAGCTAATTTATCGGGTAATTTTGATGTGTAACATTTATCAAGTTTGGATTTTCAGATTAGTGTGCGTAAGGGAGAATATGGTTTTACCAGATTCAGGATTCAGGTTATGTTGGGACCATATTTAGGTCTTGGTGGTACAAGATATAGGTTAGGGTTTAGGGGTTAAAGTTGTGCTAGTACCCCATTGCTGGCAGTTCTTGTCCTTCGCTGCTAAATTGGCCAATTTATCGGGTAATTTTGATGTGTATGTTAATTTATCAAGTTTGGATTTTCAGATTAGTGTAAGGGAGAATATAGTGGTACCAGATTCAGGATTCCGGTTATGGTTGCACATATTCAGGTTATGTTGGTGCCATAGTTAGGTCTTAGTGGTACAAGATATAGGTTATGGTTTAGGGCTTAAGTAGTCCATTGGATTCCATAACCTTAATCTATGTTCAGGTTTTCGTACCTTTGTTATTATTGGTGGTACCATATTCATTTTATGTGGGTACCAGATGCAGGTTATGGTGGTGTCAGATTTAGGTTAGGGTTTAGGGCTTAAAATTTTTTGTGTATTGGATTTCATAGCCTTAATGATGTTGTGTTCAGGTTTTGGTACCTTTGTTATATTGATTTTTGTGTGGCACAAATAGTCTTGAGTTAAAAATTCTGTGATATTACAGCGATATATGTGGTTTTGATAATGCTCTGAGGTTTGTAATGACTTGGTATGTATTATGGGCACATCACATGTGTAGGGCAGAGAGGTGATGGAGGGAGGGGAGAACAAACTGAAGTTGAAGAATGCATATAATAATTTCATGTAAGACTAATGGTCTCATACTTGTTTTTATAAGCAGTATTCTGTTTGGTTGTGGGACAACTAATGACACTATTATTTTAATTGCTACAGTATCAATGAGACTAAAAAGTTCAAGGAGAGGAATGGCAGGAAAATGATGTGAAAGGTACAACTTTCTTGTGAATCTGGTGTTAGATTATGAAGGTTGGTTCAAGAGTGTAATTGCTATGCTGTGCATGATTCTACAGGAATAGGTTGAGACGAACTTGCAGTGGAAAGCCATGGATATGAGTGAGAAGTTGGGATATACTGACGATGACCATGGAATCCAGGCAAACTCAGTGCAACCTGGCAATATGGAGACTACTTGTCGGCCTAGGCATTTCTCGAATCAGGTCCAATTGTTGACCACAGAGCAATGACAATGGGCTAATGAAACTGGCCTGGGCAGACTTCTCGATAATAATTCTGCACTCTTCGCTATGATCTGATTTCATGGCTTGTTTGTTCATTCGACCCAGAGACTTCTAGTCTGCATGTCCATGGGAAGAGATATGTTCTTGCCGCATTTGAAGTAACAGCCTGCATTGGTGTTGGTGATGGGACATCCAGTTTCAGCTTTGATAAGAAATCTTGTATGATCAGCACATTTTGCAAGAAGACAAGCGGCCACTAAGTTGTTGACCTGACATCAATTGCCAACAAGTTACGAGATTGTTGTGGTGATGACTTCAAAAGGTGCTATGTCTTGCTAGCACTTGGAACAGTCCTTTGCCCATAGCAAGAAGGTTTCTTGAGGCCGTGTATGTGTCATGTGTGGAGGATACAAACTCACTAGGCAATCGGCCATGGGCAACACTCACACTTGAGAAGTTGGTAGTTGCCATGAAAAAGGTCTTGAATGGGAGTGTGGCAAAACTTGGCGGCTGTGCTCTGTTCTTGCAGGCAAGTCTATGTTAGCAAAAACTTTCATTCCCTATATGGTTTAGATTATTTGTTTTGGGAATACTGTCTGAATCTACTTTGCTGCTTTCCCGTTTATGTGATGTTGTTCTCTGAGTGTTTTGTTTTTCTAATATCATTGTTAATATTACGTTATGCCGTTGGATCTTTCTTATTGATGTGTTCTGTCACGCCCCAAACTGCCCCTGGCCCATCTGGGCCCGATTATCAGATTAATGCAGCGGAAGTTATTCATACTGAAGGGGCTTTATTAGCTAGTTATGAGCACCTACGGCGTGACTCCAGGATCTATTCTGGTACTAGCTTGTTACTTAAATACTTTCAATGTGTTGTCAGGGTGCTCTCCAGGAACAAGCTAATACCTATGTGGAATTCTAGTGTTCCATTTATGGACTTTACCACTTAGCCGGTTACACACACAAGTCTTTAGATGCCATTTCAACAAAATCCAATAAATCCAGATTCACTGGAAGTCTTCCCTTAGTTACACACATAATCAGCAAATCATACTTGCAATTCAAGCAAAGCATACACTTAATCCATTAAGTGCATAGGATGTGTGTCCATCAAGTGTACTAATCCAATGCATGGCAACAAAGAAGCCCATCTCATTTTCAACTTTGAAAACCACATTTACATATCCATGAGCATCAGCCAAGTCTAGTACACATAACATGAATATCCATCATGGCATTTCATCAAAATTCATCCTAAGATAATCATGATCACAATGTGCATCTAACAAGCATCTCCTACTTGGAAAACATACCAAGGATGCTATATGTCCATAACTAGTTAAGTTTAGGTTTTATAGACCAAGTTCTTATGTCTACCCAAACTTTAACTCATAACCTGGAACTCATTCCAGCTTAATAGACCTTGTTCCCACAACTTCTAGACTCCACAAGCCTGCACAAGGAAGTCCAAACCATTAGCTTGTTCCGCAAGTAAAATATACCACATAAGTCACTTAGAGTCAAATGAATATATTAAGCAACACTAAACTCATACCCAACCCTTTAGCAAAACATAACGAGTACTCTAGTACTCCCTACTTGATCTATCAAGCCATCCAATCCACTTCCTGAAAAAAGTAAAGAAGGGCGGGTGAGTTATAAAACTCAGTAAGGATCCAGGTGTGAGGTAAGTAACTCATGACTTTCGTAGTCATATCCGGCTTAAAAAGCCAAAATTGTGCCAAGAACGTAATGGCAATGCCAAATCAGAATGAGGTAATCTCTCGTGACTTTCGTAGTCACATATGGCTTCCAAAGCCTATTCTTAAGCCAAGAATGTCATGGCAATTAAATCCCATGCCAAGAATACCATGGCAAATAAATCCAAGCCAAGAATATCATGGCAAATAATCCTGTTCCTGCAAAGGAAAACACTAAAACAAAGAAAACACAAGATACCGCACAATAGCAGCAACAACAATAATAATAATAATTTGGGTCAGCATGCACAAACAACAACGGTTCAGAGAAGCACACAACACACGCACTCAACCACAAGTTTTCCTGGGCAATCACTACTGCCACCCACTACTGGCACTCCTGGCCAGACTGGCAGTACTGGCACCAATGGCACCCCTGGCACCACTGGCACCCCTGGCAAGTGTCCAAGGCTTTAAACCTCAATTCTCCTTCTTAATCATACCACCCGTTCCCCTAGAGCTCCGAGTTACATAGTAAGTTGGTCATTCTTACTATAAACTCTAACACTTGCCTTTATATTGATTAGCTAATCAAACCATATATATATCCATAAATGCCCATTATTCATATCCATAGTTGCCGAAGCAACAATCCTCGTCCAATATGCACTTACGTGCCCAAAGTTGCCGAAGCAATGATACCTCATCAATTATGCACTTACGTGCCCAATTATTAAACTAAGAAAGTAACATGAGCCCTCACACAAAGAACAACTAACCCGCTGCACACCTATGGTCACTTGGTTCTATGACCATCACATAGGGGCATTTATACTCACAAACAATATCATGGAAGTACACCATGCAATAAGTGAGTAAAGGATCCTTACCACCATTGGTGTAACCTTTTGCTCATTGCCTTTGCTTTGCTTTGTTTGTTGTTGGAATTTTGTCATTTCCTTAATGGACTCAACCTCACTTAAGGAGGTAAATGCCCACTTAGCCTTTCTGTGAACTGAGGCCCAATCTTCTGTGAACTCAGGCCTACATTGGCCTTTTCTGGAATTCTGGCCCAACTTATCATTTAGGCCCAATTTTACCTTTTCAGGATTTTTAGCCCAATTTAACCTTTTCAGAACTTGGGCCTATATTAACCTTTTCAGGGTTTAGCCCATTTGCCAATAATGCCATTATGGCCCAAAATAGCCCATTTCATAATTTATGGACCAAGAACACTTGGTTTTCAATTTGGGTCTTCAAATTTAACTTTTGGCCCAAATAGCCCCATCATTTCTTTTTCTTGCTTTTCTTTCATCTTTTGCTTGATTCCTTCCTTGGAATGGCCATACAAGCCTCGAGGCACCAAGAACACTTGGTTTCATGCCTCCAAATGCCATGTATACTCATGGCCGAAACCTCCATCCTTGCTTTCCATGGCTTAAAAGTGCCATGCATGTAAAGAGCTCTTGAGTTGAGCTCAAGAACAACAATATCCTTCCATGGCCGAAATATCCACTTGATTTCCTTGCAAAAATCCAACATGGCCAAGTCATCAGAGAGTAGCATCTAGCTCAAAATACATGAAACTACCAAGAAAAACTTGGTTCACTTACAACCTTTAAATGGCCGAAATTTGAGCTTCACTTTCTTGGAGTTCGTCTTCATCTTCTTGCTCTTCATGGCTTAGAAATGCCATGCATGTAAGGAGCTCTTGAGGTGAGCTCAAGAACACCATTTTATCCATATGGCCGAAACTTCACAAGCATTTCTTCATAGGTTTTCTTTGATTTCTCACTTTGTTCTTGGTCTAGATGGGTTTAGGAGCTTGAAAGCTTCAAGAAAATGTGTTTGCATGTGCAAGAACATGCATTTCTAGCTATGGCCGAATCTTGGATGAAGAAAGAAGGAGATGGAGTTTGAAGAACACCATGGCTGGAACTTAGAGAGAAGGGAGAGCTTTTGGTGCTAGAGAGAGAGTGGAAATGAAAATGAAATGAAAGTAGGAGTGATGGCTGGTTATGCACTTGCAAATGAAAGAGAAATGAAACTCAAATGCATTCTAAATGTGCATTAAACGTATATTCAAAGAAGGTGGGTGGTCATGGTGCTAAATGAAGTGAAATGCACCCAAAATGCATATCAAATGCATAATTTGGAGGTATGGACGAATTTTGAATGAAAAAGGTGGGAGAATAAGTCAAAAATGATGGGCCAATATTTTAATGTAAGTGGGAGACAATGTAAGTGGGTGATTAAAATATGGTGAGTGGGATTTGTAGTGGGAGACAAGGTATGGGTAATAGAATAGTCAAATTGGGAAAGTGGGGGACAAAAGTAAGTGGGGTAATATTTAATTGGTGAGTGGAGGATGTAGTGGAGGGATTAAATAATTATGAGTGGAATGTGTAGTAGGCCAATTTTAAATTAGTAACATGGGGTGGCCGGCCATGCATATATTTTTCATGAAAAATGGCCAAATTACTCACTTGGTCCTCCATCTTTCTCCAACTTTGCAATTGAGTCCCTCAACTTCCAAACTTGCCATTTTTTTTTTATCACCCAAACTCTTGGCCTTAGCCAAGCATAATTCTCAGAGTGTCCAACACTCATTAATGCCCATTCCATAAATAATTCAAAGTCTCTACAAATAATTTCACTAAGTTTCCAAATTAGGAAACTATTTATGCCACTAATCCACTTAACCCGGTAATTAATCATTCATCACTTTCCGGGTGTAACATGTTCACTGGTATGCAGTAAGCTACACTTACTGGGTTAAACAGCCATGTTTTAAACTGTAAGCTAAAGCTTCAGACAGTAGAATTCAGTAATGTATCTTGCATAATTGCTCCTGTTGTAGCTATTCAGGAACCTTTTGGTTAGTTTTAACTTAGAGACTCTGCAGCTTTATAAAAGATTCATGCCTTTGGATTTATACCTGAATGCAAAACTTCAGTTCATAATTGCTGTCTTCCAGGCAACCAGCTTTAACATCTCCTATTCAGGAACCTTCTGGTTAGTTTTAACTTAGAGACTCTGCAGCTTTATAAAGGATTCATGTCTTTGGATTTATACCTGAATGCAAACTTCAGTTCATAATTGCTGTCTTCTAGGCAACCAGTTTTAACATCTCCTAAAGAGCTCCTGTTGTAGCTATTTGGTAACCTTCTGGTTAGTTTTAACTCAGGAGCTGTGCAGCTTTATAAAGGATTAATGGCTTTAGGGTTATACCTGAATTTAGCTTCATGGTCAGTTTGAAACTTAAATATTGCAGAATTCAGAATTCAATGTCTAGCTTCAGGTTTGATGGCAAAACTTCAGTTCATGCTTGAAAATCATGTTTTTTAGCTTTCAACTACTCCCATTTGATAATTTAAACTTGTTTGCGAGCTCAGTTAGCTCAGATAGTGTTAGGTGTGTTTGTTTTTTTTTATTAATGTGTTCACTGGTATGTTGTTTGGTGTTCCTTAACCCAATATTAAGATGATTAATATGTCATCTAGATTAATTTGTTAACATGTTGCTGTATCATCAGGTATTTTACCTGTCACGGATTTTACCAGGGGCGTATGCCAATGACAAATCCATCCTCCCCATTTGTTTCTTTGAGAAAAAGAAGACAAAGGAATTGCTGCGGAATATCTACTTCCATGACACTAAGGTGTGTGGGATTGGTCTTCGACGATCATTGTTCAATTTAATTTATGCTGTTCAATATTATATTTAAAGTTGTTTTTAGCTAATTTGTGTGATGTTCTATAACACAATACGATTTCATTATGCAATTTATTAACATGTGCATCCAAAATAATATCACATGGCTTGAGTGTTATTCTGAATAGGGAGTACTGACCCATAAATTATGTTCATATAGGAGCATGAAGAGTCTTCCAGCAAACCCTTTCAGTCCAATCCGGAGCATGAATGTTGTTCTGATGAGCCAAGTCATTCATTAGGATTATCGAATCGCATGGATACACATGGTGAACTGGTGGATAAGTTGAACAAGATTGCTGACCACACAGCCAATTTTTCAAGCAAGTTGGTTTATGAAATCTGTGTGCTGGCGCAAGAATTAAAGACAAGCCGGTGCTGTGATTGCCATGCAGTGAAGGTGCGACATGAGGAGCCCTTGATTAAAGGCCTAATCGCCTCTCCTGCTGAAAGAAAAGACAAGGTCCCTAAGGCAGCTATGGCCTCAGTTGATTCTATAATTGTGAGTGATGTTAAGGAACCTGAGGATGAAGATTTTTTGAGTTTTGACAAGTTTGGTAGTCCTGCTCTTCATCTGTTTTCTGGGGATGAGGAGTTGAAAAAGGGTAAAGTTGATGCTGATTACGTAAGTTAGGTACCATACTTACTGGTTACAGTTTACTACATCTGTGACTGCACATAATAACTTTTCTTCTGGCCCACTTGTTTATGTATCTCAGGGAAGGAGCAAAGTGCTGAACCTTGCTAGCAGCTCACTTGTGCGGGAGCGGTGCCGGCGAATACCTATCATTTCAAGGAAGCAGATGTCCCCATTCATCAGAATGATTAAAAAACAGAAGCAGAAAAAATGGAGGCAGGATCGGTTTGTTTTTGGGCCATTTGATGTCACATGTTTGTTATCACAAGGAGAGCGTGACCTGATGTATGTTTTGCATGAATCAGGAGATAACAGGTACCTCTATGTTCTGTGTGGTTTCGTGCATATGGTTAGTGTTAATTTTAGCTTAATCTAGTACCAATTATTGTCAATTACTCTAACACCCCATGCTTTACCCTTCTGTCCACTTTCATATGCTTATGCTGATGGACCTGGTACCACCTTGTTCATACTTGTCAAACACTTCTTGTTTGTAGTGAGGTTTTGGTATATCTTGGTAACCTGTTTGAGATTTGACGCATTGATATCAAACACTTTCATCCTCAGAAATGGTTTTCCAACACCATCATTAACACGTGGGCTGTGATGCTAACGAAACGAGCACATGCAAAGGGATCAGGTGTCAGGAATTGGTGGTTTCCCCTAGAAGTCACGGTTGTGTCATTATACTTTTATCTATTTTTTTCTAGTCCATTGGTTCAGTACTACTCCGGTTGTATCAGCTTAAGGTGTTCATAAACATTATTATGAAAAGGGTGTCCATCTGCTGAGTTTAAAGTGAACACATGAATATGGTTTGTCTTTAGGATGGAGGTTATAGTCATATAGTCAATCTGTTGATTTTGGTTAACGTGGCTGATTTAATCTCAATCTGGTTCAATGGGCAAAAAATCATGGAGAAAAATGAGCCAGAGAAGTTGCTCAGTTTCCTCGGAAGACACCACATTCACTCCTTGTTGTTTGATGATCTAACAAAATGCGATAACGTAACATATGAATCGGGTGTCGTTCTGTGCTCAATGTTGCGATGCCCACATCAGTCTATACTATTGCCTAATATTCTTTTTTGTGGGATCTAATTTGTGCGTATGGGTTATCATTTGTTTTGCGCAGATCTTCCTTCCAATGAGTGGTGAGTGCCATTTCTGGTTGTTTGTCGTTGATTTAACCCTGCACACGATTAACGTGTGGGATACTATGGGGGGTAACAAAACAGTGGAAGCCTATTTTGACCGCATGGCAGTGCAAGTAAGTTGTTGGTCTGAATATTGGATTTGTATGTGTGTAGTAGTGGTCTATAGATATTTAAAATTGAATCTAACTTCTAGTGCAAGGCCCTGGACCTGATTTTGAAACCGAAAGAATTCAAGTTCTTCGAGTTCAAAATGTTAAAGCGCGACCCATTCCCTGATCAGCCTAACACCTATGACTGTGGGTTGTTTGTTTGCACGTTCATGAGTAACCCCAATGCAGTGACAATGGACCCAAAAGCCGAGGTATTACCTTAACTTAATGTGTGCCTTGCAGGCTGGACGTCTGGGGTTGCATTACTGGGTACTTTAACAGTTTAGCTCTCTGTATTGGTTTTGCAGTGGAACTCAGTAGAGCGCAGGTTCGATTTCCTGCTTGAGCTACTGTTGTGTAATGAGAACAGAGAGTGTCAAATTATTGGAAATAAGGCTTCAGTATGGGCAAAGGTGCGCGAAGAATGTGGTGCTGCTGATGAGGCTGCTAACCCCTTCAAGGATGTGCCTAAAAAACCAAGAAATGCACGTAAACGTAAGGAGTCCCAGAGATGATTGTCTTCGAACTTTTGACTGACATTGTGAAACTTTTTGGTACATATTTTGTTATATGGGTTGCATTTTGTATATGGGGGGTTCAGTCCTAAGTCTTTTGCAAATATTTTGAGGCACATTTTTAGCTGTACATGCTGCTTACAAATGCTATAGTTGGTTCAGCCTGCCAAAAGGTTGGTTTGCTTCCCTTTATCACAAGCAGGCTCGATAGAAAATAAAGCGAGAATTGGCAAGGAGAACTGAAGAACATTGTATTGATGATACTAAACATACAGAAAACCAAAATGAACATAAATAAAAGAGATAATAAACACATACAAAACAGAAAGAAGCATACAACAATGTACAAATGAACATATTGCAAAACGGAACAAAACATACAAAAAATGAAGTCAAGACAAATGAAGAAATTCAAGAACTATGAACTAAGAGCATCTACAAATACAGTAACTAATAGCATAATTCATTTTCGGTGCAGCGCGGCTATGATAAAAGGTTAGGATCAACGTTGATTATGCACAGTTGAAGTCAACACATATAGAACAAAACAAAACTAAGAGCTAAGAGCATATACATGAACTAAGAACTAAGAGCATGAACATATATGAACAAGTTACGATGAAGTAAACAAAATTGATTGGAAAATCAACGTTAAGAGTGTATGTCAAAGTTAAGAGTGTTAATTTACCCATGATGGATAACCATACCAGCCAGATGAGTGAGAATTAGGTCATAGTGGTACCAGAATGAGGTCACAATGGTACCAAATATGGTTTATATTGGTCTGACTTGAGGTTGTTCTTGTAAACGGTTGAGGTTAACATTAACCCACTTCCTCCTTGTGGGTGTATATATCATTGTTCTTTTCTCCTAATGCGATTAGATTTAATGATTGAGGTTAACATTAATCTCACCGTTGTTTCTTCACCACTAGACAATAATTACTAATGCCATCAGAATGGTAATGGTTCGAGGTAATAAAGGTACAAATATTAGGTTACAAAAGATTTCAGAAGAATGACTGGACTAGGCTCACAATCATACACACCAACGAACAGTAATTATCTTATGTTCTTGGTTACTTTATCTGCATATGCTCTTACTTCCTAGTTCCTGTATTTTTTCATTTGTCTTAACTTCATTTTCTGTATGTTTTCTTCTGTTTTGCAATATGTTTAATGTTCGTTATCTTATGTTTTAGTTCCTGTATTTCATTTGTCTTGTTTGGAATTCCTGTATGCTTTCCTCTATACTTGTATGTTGTCTACTTCATAGCAGTTTGTTCATATATGTTCATTTGTACATTGCGGTATGTTCTATTCTGTTTTCTGTGTTTGTTATCTCTTTTCTGTTTGTTCATTTTGGTTTTATGTGTTTATTCATTCATTGATATCGTTACTTTAGTTATATATGTTGTTAATTCTTAGTTCCTGTATATGCTCTTAGCTCTCAGTTCTGTTTTGTTCTATATGTCTTGACTTTAATTGTTTACGTAATCAACGTTGATCTCACTCATTTATCACCACCACGCTGAACCGAAAATGAATAAAAGATTTCAGAATGGCTGGACAAGGCTCACAATCATACACACCAACGAACAGCAATTATCTTATGTTCTTAGTTACTTTATCTGCATGTGTTCTCAGTTCTTAGTTCCCATATTTCTTCATTTGTCTTGACTTCATTTTTTGTATGTTTTCCTCTGTTTATAAATATGTTCAATATTCCGTTATCTTATGTTTTAGTTCCTGTAATTCATTTGTCTTGTTTGAAATTCATCTATTTCTTCATTTGTCTTGACTTCATTTTCTGTATGTTTTCTTATGTTTTGCAATATGTTTAATGTTCAATTATCTTAAGTTTTAGTTCCTGTATTTCATTTGTCTTGTTTGCAATTCCTGTGTGCTTTCCTCACTACTTGTTGTATGTTGTCTACTTCATGGCAGTTTGTTCATATATGTTCATTTTTACATTGCGGTATGTTCTGTTCTGTTTTCTGTGTTTTTTATCTCTTTTCTGTATATTCATTTTGATTTTATGTATGTTTATTCATTCATTGATATATGTTCGATATGTCATTCTCCTATGTTCTTAGTTACTCTATTTGTACATGCTCATAGTTCTTAGTTCCTGTATTTTTTCATTTGCCTTCACTTTATTTTCTGTATGTTTTGTTCTATTTTGAATATGTTCAATATTCTGTTACTTATGTTTTAGTTCCTAAATTTCATTTGTCTTGTTTGGAATTCTTGTGTGCTTTCCTCTCTACTTGCTGTATGTTATGTACTTCATAGCAGCTTGTTTATATATGTTTACTTGAACACTGCTGTATGTTCTGGTCTGTTTTCTATATGTTTATTATCACTTTTCCATATGTTCATTATACAATGTATACATTACACAGGGAAAAAAATAGAAAAGATGTGTACATTTTGCAAAATATACATAATACAATGTTTTTTTCCTTTGTATATACATGTTTATTTTTAGTCTCTCGCACGTATACATGAATATATGTACAATCTGAGAAGAACAAATCTGTATTTAGAGTTAGTAGTTGTTTGAGATGGCATTAAACACTACATTTCTTTGAGTATTGTATTGTGAAAGAAGCATCTCTACAGTGATTTTTATACGGTGGAACCTCATGTTGTCTTTTGGCCCTAGATCTGACTCAAATTGTCTTCCATGGTAAAGCTCCATGTGCCTCATCAAAAAGACTGCACAGTCAGTGCCATTTTTTAAACATCCATCTCCTTTTCCAACCCTTGACATATCAGATTTCCACTTCAGCTGCACATATAAATTTTTAAATTCAGCGATAGACTTATTGAGGTGAAACTCATTCGTCTTGAAATATGTGTTGAAGATTATCTTCTACAAAAAAAAAAAAAAAGAAACATTGTGTTCGACATTATTTTTGACAGCTTATGAATTTCTTATTTTCTATAACTTATGAGGGTTTTTTTGACTGTGTCGTATCTTTTGTGGTTAGTATGCAGATTGTCCATTGAACAGACAACATTTTTTTCAATATCAAACACCAAACCAAAGAAGTGTTCATATTGGATGACGAGAACAATGATATGAAAAAAAAAATAGATAGCAAATGAAACATTGAACATATAAATGCAGGAAAAGAAAATATACAAAACAGAACAGATAACTCATAAAATGAAAGGCAAGACAAATGTAATACAGGAATTAAGAACATAAGATAAAAATAAAATGAACATAACATAACGTAAGAATGAACATAAGTTTCTATGTTCATAGAATCATAAAACAATGGAACAGATAAACCAATATTTTGCTTACCTTTTTATACTGATTCAGAGGGCAAAGATGCTCGCTTGCTATCCAGTTTTGAATAGTTTCATCCCCCACTTTCTTCATTTCCTCAATTATCGCTTCTCATCCTTTGTATCTTTCCCTTTTTTCACGCTAGCCAAGACATTGTACTTTGAGGAAGAAAATGTACAACAATTTAGAAAGAACAATCAGTGGAGAGAAAGAGAACAGACAGGCCACGTACAAAAAACATATTCTAAAGCTCTTTTAGGTAATTATCGGCAACAGATGGGTGATGAAAGCTCTTTTTGGGTTCTTATTCTAATTTTTTTTCAGATTGAGTTGTGATGTCCATGCATTTACAACTTGTGTCTCAACATATGTAGAATTAATCATGCTCAGCAGGAAGTCCCGAGGAACTAAACCAATCTGAACCACAAGTAACCTGCATATTAAATAAATTAGTCATCATTCTTATTTACATATTACATATAATATGAAACTGAATATTCGTACGGCAGTTCAATTTCTTTTCTTGTTATTATATCAGCAGCCTTGATTTCTTCATCTGTCAGTTGTTCGGTTGTTGCTTTTGCAGCAGATTTCTTGATGAATTCATCATGCACAAAGCTAACATCTATTCCAGGTTGAATAATTTGCTCAGCTGTAGCCATAACGGGCTAGAGGAGAGGAAGCTCTGTTACAATTTTTGATACTGGTGACTCAGGTTTTTCCACTTCAGGTGACTTGATGCCAAGTGAAAACTTTGTCATGTTATTTCTTGGTTGACCTATTTAAATAACAAATACAAAATCAACATATAGAAATACAGGAACTAAGAACCAAAATGATATACAAATACAGTAAGATAGCATAATATCAAACATACATTAATGAATAAATAAACATATTGAAAAACCAGAATGAACATATATAAAAGATAAAACAAACACATAGAAAACAGAATAAAACATACAGCAATGTACAAATAAACATATATGAAATAATAAATAAACATTGAGGATTTCATATAAAGCGTATATGAATATATTACCCTGTTTGTACTGATATATTTATATACATTTTATATGAAATCCTCAATGTTTATTTATTGTTTCATATATGTTCATTTGTACATTGCTGTATGTTCTATTCTGTTTTCTATATGTTTGTTTTGTCTTTTATATATGTTCATTCTGGTTTTTCAATATGTTTATTTATTCATTGATGTATGTTTGATATTATGTTATCTTACTGTATTTGTATATCGTTTTGGTTTTTAGTTCCTGTATTTCTATATGTTGATTTTGTATTTGTTCATTTAAATAGGCCAACCAAGAAATGACATGACAAAGTTTTCAATTGGCATCAAGTCACCTGAAGTGGAAAAACCTGAGTCACCAGTATCAAAAATTGTAACAGAGCTTCCTCTCCTCTAGCCCGTTATGGCTACAGCTGAGCAAATTATTCAACCTGGAATAGATGTTAGCTTTGTGCATGATGAATTCATCAAGAAATCTGCTGCAAAAGCAACAACCGAACAACTGACAGATGAAGAAATCAAGGCTGCTGATATAATAACAAGAAAAGAAATTGAACTGCCGTACGAATATTCAGTTTCATATTATATGTAATATGTAAATAAGAATGATGACTAACTTATTTAATATGCAGGTTACTTGTGGTTCAGATTGGTTTAGTTCCTCGGGACTTCCTGCTGAGCATGATTAATTCTACATATGTTGAGACACAAGTTGTAAATGCATGGACATCACAACTCAATCTGAAAAAAAATTAGAATAAGAACCCAAAAAGAGCTTCCATCACCCCTCTGTTGCCGATAATTACCTAAAAGAGCTTTAGAATATGTTTTTTGTACGTGGCCTGTCTGTTCTCTTTCTCTCCACTGATTGTTCTTTCTAAATTGTTGTACATTTTCTTCCTCAAAGTACAATGTCTTGGCTAGCGTGAAAAAAGGGAAAGATACAAAGGATGAGAAGCGATAATTGAGGAAATGAAGAAAGTGGGGGATGAAACTATTCAAAATTGGACAGCAAGCGAGCATCTTTGCCCTCTGAATCAGTATAAAAAGGTAAGCAAAATATTGGTTTATCTGTTCCATTGTTTTATGATTCTATGTTCATAGAAACTTATGTTCATTCTTACGTTATGTTATGTTCATTTTATTTTTATCTTATGTTCTTAATTCCTGTATTACATTTGTCTTGCCTTTCATTTTATGAGTTATCTGTTCTGTTTTGTATATTTTCTTTTCCTGCATTTATATGTTCAATGTTTCATTTGCTATCTATTTTTTTTTTCATATCATTGTTCTCGTCATCCAATATGAACACTTCTTTGGTTTGGTGTTTGATATTGAAAAAAATGTTGTCTGTTCAATGGACAATCTGCATACTAACCACAAAAGATACGACACAGTCAAAAAAGCCCTCATAAGTTATAGAAAATAAGAAATTCATAAGCTGTCAAAAATAATGTCTAACACAATGTTTCTTTTTTTTTTTTTTTTTTGCAGAAGATAATCTTCAACACATATTTCAAGACGAATGAGTTTCACCTCAATAAGCCTACCGCTGAATTTAAAAATTTATATGTGCAGCTGAAGTGGAAATCTGATATGTCAAGGGTTGGAAAAGGAGATGGATGTTTAAAAAATGGCACTGACTATGCAGTCTTTTTGATGAGGCACATGGAGCTTTACCATGGAAGACAATTTGAGTCAGATCTAAGGCCAAAAGACAACATGAGGTTCCACCGTATAAAAATCACTGCAGAGATGCTTCTTTCACAATACAATACTCAAAGAAATGTAGTGTTTAATGCCATATCAAACAACTACTAACTCTAAATACAGATTTATTTTTCCCAGATTGTACATATATTCATGTATACGTGCGAGAAACTAAAAATGAACATGTATATACAAAGGAAAAAACATTGTATTATGTATATTTTGCAAAATGTACACATCTTTTCTATTTTTTTCCCTGTGTAATGTATACATTGTATAATGAACATATGGAAAAGTGATAATAAACATATAGAAAACAGACCAGAACATACAGCAGTGTTCAAGTGAACATATATGAACAAGCTGCTATGAAGTAAACAACATACAGCAAGTAGAGAGGAAAGCACACAGGAATTCCAAACAAGACAAATGAAATTCAGGAACTAAAACATAAGTAACAGAATATTGAACATATTCAAAATAGAACAAAACATACAGAAAATGAAGTGAAGGTAAATGAAGAAATACAGGAACTAAGAACTATGAGCATGTACAAATAGAGTAACTAAGAACATAGGAGAATGACATATCGAACATATATCAATGAATGAATAAACATACATAAAATCAAAATGAATATACAGAAAAGAGATAAAAAACACAGAAAACAGAACAGAACATACCGCAATGTAAAAATGAACATATATGAACAAACTGCCATGAAGTAGACAACATACAGCAAGTAGTGAGGAAAACATACAGGAATTGCAAACAAGACAAATGAAATACAGGAACTAAAACATAAGATAACTGAACATTAAATATATTGCAAAACATAAGAAAACATACAGAAAATGAAGTCAAGACAAATGAAGAAATAGATGAATTTCAAACAAGACAAATGAAATACAGGAACTAAAACATAAGATAACGGAATATTGAACATATTTATAAACAGAGGAAAACATACAAAAAATGAAGTCAAGACAAATGAAGAAATACGGGAACTAAGAACTGAGAACACATGCAGATAAAGTAACTAAGAACATAAGATAATTGCTGTTCGTTGGTGTGTATGATTGTGAGCCATGTCCAGCCCTTCTGAAATCTTTTGTTCATTTTCAGTTCAGCGTGGTGGTGATAAATGAGTGGGATTAACGTTGATTACGTAAACAATTAAAGTCAAGATATATAGAAAAAAACAGAACTGAGAGCTAAGAGCATATACAGAAACTAAGAATTAACAGCATATATAACTAAAGTAACTATATCGAATGAATAAACACATAAAATCAAAATGAACAAACAGAAAAGAATAACAAACACAGAAAACAAAACAGAACATACCGCAATGTACAAATGAACATATATGAACAAACTGCTATGAAGTAGACAACATACAAGTAGAGAGGAAAGCATACAGAAATTCCAAACAAAACAAATGAAATACAGGAACTAAAACATAAGATAACGAACATTAAACATATTGCAAAACAGAAAAAGACATACAAAAAATAAAGTCAAGACAAATGAAAAAAATACAAGAACTAGGAAGTAAGAGCACATCCAAATAAAGTAACCAAGAACATAAGATAATTGCTATTCGTTGGTGATGCCCTCCGGCATCTCTGTCCAGTGACATGGTGAATTCCGAGGGAGCTTCCGAGGGGGAAGGACGTCTTGTGGAGATATTCCCCAGGTGGGAAAATGCCTGAAAAGCTCAGAAAAAGGGGTTAGGAGGTCCCCGGGATGGTTTTCCGGGGAGGAGCCTCCGACGCCCAAGTCAGTTCTCTGATAATGAATAAAGTAGGCCCGCTAGAAAGGTGCGAGAGTTAGCCTGCATATATTTTCAGCTATGGGTGAGGGCTGCCCAGGGAGAGGGGATGGGATCCCTTGCCAAATCCTTTTTGCCAATATTTATAGAAATGCCCGGCCCGTTCAGATCCTGACACGTGTTCGGCTGGATCCTTTCAGGGCGTAGGGGACAGGTAGCCGTCTTCAGGCTCCTGGTTTTGTGGCTGAAATGGGACTTGGACGACGTCAGTGTGTCAAGTCGTCGTTTCAGGCGGCATGTGGGTTTCCTATCAGAGGCTCCTTAAATGCTCATTAAATGCTCATGTCGTACTCCCGAAGTCCATGGCCGAGGTCGTCCTTTGGTACAGACGATGCCCTTCGGGAAATATGCCTGCAGTTCGGGGGAGTTCCCTGTTTCAGGTTCCGCCTTCGGGGAGATCTCATTCGGCTTGCAATAGCTGATTCTCCGTTTCCGAAGGCGATTTCTTTTCGTGCCTCGGGGGGCTAAAAGCTTCCTGTCGCTCCGGGTTCGGGTTAGATAGAGGCTATAGCCTTCGGCTATCACATGCCCTCCTTTGGAAAGCCGAAGTGGAGACTTCGGTTTGTAGTCTTTCCAAGGATGCTCTTTGGGAGTTTTTAGGGAGTAAAATTTGTGCCGAAGGTACACCTTTTGCCCGAAGATTATGGGCTGTTCGGCAATAGCCTGTCTTTTGGTGTCTTCAAGGCTACTTACTTCTTTCTTTTTCCTTTTGCAGGTCTGTGCAGCGTCGCGTCCCACGACCAGGCGTGTCAGTTTGGAGCGGCGCGTCCCAGTTTTTTAGGGGTGTCAGAAGGCGCGTCCCCTTTTTTGGCTCGATGGCTGACACGTGGCACTCAGTCATTGGTAGGGATCGTGCTGTAACGTCAAACGCGCCTAAAAAGGTGCGAAGGAGCAGTTATGGCAACGTTTCGCCTTTGCCCAGCACTTAAGACGCCGGTTCGCCTATCTCCCTTGGCCTATATATGTGCTCACTGTATCATTTTTTTTCTTTTTGCTTTTTCTTTTGCTCTGGTTTTCCTTCTGCTTTTTGCGGCGGTTCTTTCACCTGAGCTTTTTTCCGACCACCTTTCACGACGGAGTCTTTACATACAGATTTCGGCAAGCGTTTTGGTGGGTTTTGATTTCCAGAACTTTTTTGTTCTTCTCAAAGTTTTTCCAAAGTTCGCTGTTGCCTTTTTCTGAACTTCCTTTTTAGCCCAAGATGCCTATTCCTGAGAATTGGCAACCTCTCTTGTCCCACCCTTGCTGCACTACTCCTAAAAAATTAGCAAGGTGGAAGAAGAAATTTTTCCTTCCCTCGTATGCTGTTACGAGGTTGCCACGTCCCGACCATTATAGCTTTTCAAACCATAGCAACGAGGTTACCGTTTTTCGAGCTCAGTTGAAAGCCGGTCTTCGGTACCCCCTCCGGAGTTGATTTGCGAGTTTTGCAGATTTCATGGCATTGCCGTAAATCAACTCCCTCCGAACTCGTACTGCTATTTCAACGCCTTTCTCTATATGTGTGGCGTTTTCAAAATAAAGCCCCACTACGTTATTTTTATGCAGTACTACAAGCTCTATGTGGTCCCGAAGGGTGGCTTCTACTTCATGCTACCTCGGGGATCCGGGAGCAAAAAGTACATGTTCACCTTCGCCACCAAGGACAGCTGGCGAGGGTGGCAAAACAAGTTTTTCTTTCTGAAGGTGGAGGATGCCTGGTTGCATGTCCCGACCAATTGGGCTCAGGGAAGGCTGGACGACGACATCGTAGATCCGAAGATGTTGCTGACCCTAGAGTTGGCTCCTATATTCGCGGATTTCGATCGTCGTATTCGAGCCGTCGCTGACTGGGGTCCCGAGGTCTCTTCGCGCTCCCTTTACCCTTTCCCCATTAATTGGAGGTTGATGACCGAGGAGGTCCTTCAGGAGCTCAAGGTGGTAAAGGAGCACGAGACGGACCTCAAGATGCCGGCTCCTGCCATTCCTGGGAAGGATTCCTGGCTTGTGCAACTCCTTCGGGAGGAAGTTTCTTTCGAGACCTTTTTTTAGCGTGAGTTATTTTATAGTCTCTTTGGTATAACTTCGTTTTGCACTCACACTGATGTCTTCCTTCTTTCTCAAAAATGGGCGAGGACACGGCTGCCTTCTACAAAGCCCTTTTCACCGGCCAGGCCGAGAAGGTGATCCGACGAAAAAAGTCGACTCCCGAAGGCGTAAAACAACCGGGGCCGGTCCTTCGGCGGCAAAACGGGCGAGGAAGGCCACTCCCGAGGAGGCTATCGAGGAGCCGGGGGTTGTTGTTATTCCTCAGCCTGAGGTTACTGCCGAGGTTCCTCCTCGCAGCCCTACTTCGTCGCAGGCTCTTCTGGATGCCGTGGTGGAGTCCCCTTCTGCTGAAGAACGGCGCAGAATCAAAGGAAAGGGGGTCCCTGCCAAGGAGGTTCCGGCTGCCGAGGACGACATGGTCGAAGTGCCTTCAGGTTCGGTTTGTGGTGCCTTTTTCCTTTTTCGGGTTCGTTGGCGTCCAGCTGCCTTAATCCAGCTTCATGTCTTATTGCAGAGGAGTTACTCACTCCGGGCTGGGTGGCCGATCATGCCCAAAGGAGACCCTTCGGGACGCCATCATCCCGAAGGGGAAGGTCCCAAAGGAGCCTTTTTGGACATTCACGGAGGACATGAACATGTACTCCGGCAATTGTCCACAGATGGCTAAAAAGATCTCTAAAGGGATCCTTACTGAGGCCTCCTTTAGAGCCATCGCTGAGGCCCATCCGGGCGATGACTCTCTTGCTGCAAAGCTTTCCGAGCACGCCGCCCAGGTATACTTCGCGCCCCATTTTCTTGAATTCTTTCTAAGTGCTTGGTTTTCTCTCTGTTTTAGTGACCTTGCTTTTGCCCTTTTACAGCTACTGGGATACACCGGCTTTCTCAGAGTTCGGGTGGCGAGGCAGACGGCGTTCCGAACTCAGGTCTTAGGTTCTTTAGAGAAAACTAGGGCCATGTGTTCAGATCTAGCTGTCAAGAATTTGGAGCTGGCCAACTCTGCGGAGAAGGAAGTTTCCGCTCTTCGGGAGGAGTTAAAAGAGAAAGAGAAACTATCAAACGACTCCTCCCAGAAAATTTACGACCTCGGCTCCCAGATAGCGGAGCTGATCTCGGCAAATGAGGCGTACCAAAAAGAGAAATCCGAGGCCGAAGATCGCCTGACAAAGGCGCTTGCTGAGAAGGCTGCGCTTCAAGCCGAGGTTGATGCCTTGAAGAAGGAACCGAAGAAGAAGAAGATGAAGGCATTGAATGAGGAGGTTGCTGAGCTTAAAAAAGACCTTGAGGACCTTGAGGTCGAGAAAGACAAATCTGACCAGATGACCAAAGTTGGTTTTCAGGACGGATTTTGTCTTGTTCGTCACCAGGTTCTTCAAAGGTTCTCTAATCTGGACCTTTCTTTCCTGGAGGCCCTAAATATTCCTGAGGGGCCTCGGTGGTCCTGGTCCAAAATTGAACATCTGAACCTGCCATCTTCTCTCCCTGCGCCGAAGATAGTAGAGAAGAACACGGGAGCAGGCGGTTCTCAGGATGCCGGGAATCCTTAGTTTTGTTTAGGGTCCTTTGCCTTTTGCTTCTTCTTTTGGCACTCCTTTTTTGTAAGCAGTTTCATTTTCAATAAAGAAAACTTGGCCAAGTCTTTTTGGTGAGGTCTCGGACTAGTTCGCTCCACAGACTTCGGGAAAATTCGTCTGCGCTTATTATGATGACCTTTTTCGCGAAGTTCAGCCCTCAAAAGGCTTAATCTCAAGGATTTTGTCCAAGTCTTTTTATGAGACTTCGGAAGATGACGCCTTCGCTCGTCTGGTCACCTTTGAGAAATTTGCGCCATTTATGCTTAAGGCAATTTTTTGTACTTACGAGACTTCGGAAGATGACGGCCACTCTTTGCTGAAAAGCTTTTCTTCTCAGCTCGGCTATTTCTCTGTGTTCGTTGACGAGGTCTAGCTTGGTCCTTAGGCCGAGATCATTTCCTCTTTCATCAAACACTTGTACCCGCACCGAGGGTCGTATTATCTCTATCGGGATGATGGCCTCTGTTCCGAAAACGAGTGAAAAAGGTGTTTCCCCCGTGGCTCTTCGGAGTGTCGTTCGGTAGCTCCACAATACAATTTGGAGTTCTCCTGGCCATTTTCCCTTTGCTTCCCCTAGCCTCTTCTTCAGACCATCTTTTATGGTCCTATTATATACCTCTACTTGGCCATTGCTTTGAGGATGGGCTACTGGGGCGAAGTGCATCTTTATTCCAAGGTCATTGACAAAGTTCTGGAACCCTCTGTCTGTAAACTGGGATCCGTTGTCGGCTACCAGCATCCTCGGTATGCCAAATCTGCATACAATATTTTTCCATACGAACTTTTGCACTTCTTTGGCCGAGATAGTTGTTAATGGTTCTGCCTCGACCCACTTAGAGAAGTAGTCAACTGCGACTACGCAAAACTTTACGCCTCCCAGTGTTGTAGGGAGTGGCCCGATGAGGTCTATGCCCCAAACTGCGAAGGGCTAAGGATAGTCAACTGAAGTCACCATCTCCGAGGGTACTCTCTGGATTTTAGCATGTCTTTGGCAGTTGTCACATTTTCGGACGAACTGCCGGGCATCCTTTCTTAAGGTGGGCCAAAAATATCCTTAGCGAAGTACTACCGCAGCAAGGGAGTCTGTTCCAATGTGTGAGCCACAAGTGCCTTCGTGGACCTCTTCGAGGATCATTTCAGTGTCCTCTTCATCAACACACCTCTGTAACGGATTGGCGTATCCCTGCCGGTACAACTCTTCTCCTATCAGGAAGTATCTTCCGGCACGCCTTCGGACTTTTGCCGCATCCTTTGGATCTTCGGGAAGGGCATTGGTTGCGAGATACCTTTTTATCGAATTCTTCCAGCCTTTTTCCGAAGATACTATGTTTAGTACTTCGATGCTCGGGCGGTTTAGTACCTCGGTATACGTTTTTGACTTTGCCAAGCAGTCTGCCTCGGCGTTATGCCGCCGAGGCACATTTTTGATTTGAACGCTGTCGAATTCCCGGATGAGCTTGGCCACTAGCTCGTGGTACTTTGTCAAGGTTGGGTCTTTTGCACCGTAGTCCCCTGCTGTTTGCCGAACTACCAGCTGGGAGTCACTGTGGGCCTTCAAGTTTCTTATGCCGATTTTCCTGGCCAGGCGCAACCCTGCTACGAGAGCTTCATACTCAGCCATATTGTTGGTGGCGTTAAAGCTGAATTTGATGGCCTTTACTACTTCTAGACCTTCAGGTCCTCTGATAATTACCCCGGCTCCCTGGTGTTTGGAACCTGAGGCTCCATCTACATGCAGCGTCCATTCTGGCTCATCTTCACCGAGATTTTGATGACTGTCTTCGGTTATGGGTACTTCGGCGAAAAAGTCCGCCAATGCTTGAGCTTTAATGGCTTTTCTGGGCTCGTAGGTAATGTCATGTTCACCCAGCTCTATGCACCATTTGGAAAGTCTTCCCGAATGATCAACCTTTTTCATGACGTCCCGTAGGGGCAAGCTACTTCGGACGATAATGGGGTGAGCCTGAAAGTATGGGCGCAATCTTCTTCCTGCCAGTATCAAGGCATATATGGCTTTTTGTAGCAATGGATACCTGACCTCGGCGCCATGCAGGGATTTGCTTACGTAGTAAACTGGCCATTGTTTCGACCCTTCCTCTTTCACAAGTATCGAGCTTACTGCTTTTTCCGAAACAGCGAGGTACAGGATAAGGGCTTCTCCTTCGCGAGGTTGCCGCAGAGTAGGCAATCGGGACAAATAGGTTTTGAGTTCTTCCCAAGCTCTTTGGCAATCCCTATTCCAAGGATGATCATTACTGTCGAGGTCGTCCTCCTTTTTTGCTGCCTTAGTGAGGACTTTGAAGAACGCTCGACATCGGTCTCCATATCTGGAAATAAATCTGCTAAGGGAGGTTATTCTTCCAGTAAGTCTCTGCACATCTTTTATTGTGGCAGAAGTTCGGAATTCCAACAGAGCCTTAGTTTTTTCTGGGTTAGCATCAATGCCCCTTTCTGATACCATGTACCCAAGGAACTTTCCCGAAGTTACCCTGAAGGTGCACTTCTCGGGGTTAAGGCGGATTCCGAAGGTCCTGAGCTGGTGAAAAGTCTCCCTTAGGTCTATGACATGGTCAATAGGCAGCTTGCTTTTGACTATCATGTCATCTACGTAGACTTCCATGTTCCTCCCTATTTGGTCATTAAAGACCTTGCTCATCAACCTCTGGTAGGTGGCTCCTGCGTTTTTTAGCCCGAATGGCATCCTGGTGTAACAGTACGTCCCCCCCTCGGTAATGAAGGCTGTTTTTTCTTCATCTTCGGGGTCCATCTTTATTTGATGGTAGCCGCTGAAGGCGTCCAGGAAACTTAGGAGCCCATATTCGGCAGTTGAATCTACCAGTTGATCTATTGGCGGGAGAGGATATGAATCTTTTGGGCAAGCATCCTTCAGGTTTCTGAAGTCGATGCACATCCGAAGTTTGTTGCTTCCTTCTTTTGTGGCGATCACCACATTGCTTAGCCATTCGGGGTACTTGACCTCCCTGATTACATCTGCCTCCAATAAACGTTGGACCTCGGTTTTGACGAAGTCATTTTTATGGGCTGAAATGCCCCGTTTCTTTTGCCGGACAGGTTTTGCTTCCGGACTTACTTTGAGGCTATGTTGTACTACACGCGGATTTACCCCTGGCATGTCTTTCGGCGAGTAGGCAAATAGGTCTTTATTCATTATCAGAAAGGATACAAGTTTTTTCTTATCTCCTTTGGACAAGTTTTTCCCTATTCGGGTACTTCGTCCTGGGATAAGTTCCACTTCTTCCATTTCCATCTTGCCAGAATCTTCTTTCTCGCCATTCTTTGACTTTGAAGCCCCTGCTTCTACAGTATGTGAGGAATTGTTTACCGGAGCTTTTCGGGTTTTGACGAACACCTTTCTTACTTCGCCCTGATTTATGAAAATTTCTGCGTCTCCTTCCTTGGTGGCGAAAGTGACAGTCAAATATCTCACGTCAGGGCGGATGTGCAGATTTCCCTGCGTCTGCCTTCCGAGGATGGCGTTGTATGATGAGAGGACATCCATGACGATGAACCTCGCCATTGTCGAGACAAACAACTCAGCTGGTCCTTTGACCGAAGTCCCTTTCATCATTAATGGAAGGCCGATCCATCCGAGGACGGGTAACTCGGACGGTCCTACCCCGAAGGTCGGTGAAGTGACCGGCTTGAGATCGCTGATGGATATGCCTAAGCTCGGCAGCAATTGTGAAAATAGGACTTCAGCGTTTGATCCGTCATCAAGTAACACCCTTTTGACATCCCAGTTTCCAATTCTTGCCATGATCAGGAGTGGGTCGTCGTGAGGAAAGACGACTGTGGAACCATCTTTTCGGGATAGCTTCTTCGCCGGACTTTGATAGTCCATCACAGCTATTTCCCTGGCCTTCCTTTTCCTTTCCGAGGATGGAAGCCCCGTTGTGATTGTTTGTATGACTCCCGCAGGGGGTGGAGGGCGCCTCTTCGGACTTCGATTCCTTCGCCTGTCGGAGTCGTAGTCCTCATCTTCTTCTTTTCCTTCCTCCTCTTTCCTCCCCTTCGGGGAAGGCAACCGTAGGTACCGCCGAAGTTGGCCTTGTTTTATCAGCGATTCAATATACTTCTTCAGCTGGAAGCAATCCTCAGTGTCGTGGCCATGATCGCGATGAAATTGGCAGAACTTCTTCATGTTTTTTCTATTTTCAGCGGTCATGGCCCTTGGCCTCTGAACTTGTGTTCCCTGCCTCTCCAGAGTCATGAGTATGTTGGTCATCGTAGTGTTCAGCGCTGTGAAGTTCGGTGGTTTTCTTCCTCGCATTCTCCGAGGTCGGGATGGCTGGTCGGTCGGATAGCGTGCCTGCTGGCTGGACCCCTCGCCACGGGTGTGCTCGGGCTTGGGTCCGCCCATTCTTAGTTCTTCGGCTGTCATGTGCTGTTCGGCCCGTCGGTAGAATTCGCCCAGTGTGTCTGGAGGGTCCTTGGAGAATTCATAGAAGAGTTGGGAATCCCTCCGAAGGCCCCTTGTCATGGCGAGGATGCGTATTTCGGGCCGAAAGTCTGGAACACTTAAGGCCTCTCTGTTAAACCTCTCGACGTAGTCGCGTATAGTTTCTCCACTTCTTTGCGCTTTGTCGAACATTTGAACGGGCATCTTCGCCGTTGGGCGACTCTCGATGAACTGTTGGGTGAAGGCTGTTGATAACTCCTTGAACTTTCCGATGATTCCTGGAGCCAAGGAATTATACCACGCTGTTGCTGGTCCAGCGAGCGTGACCTCGAAGCATTTGCACAAGGTGGCGTCGTCCGCACCGTGCATCATCATGCTACGTCTGTACTTCGTCAGGTGGGCCTGTGGGTCGGTTCGACCATCATACGTCTCTAGCCGAGGTACCCTGAAGTCACCCGGCATAGCTGCCTCGACCACAGCTCGGGTAAAAGGAGACTAATCCCCACAAAAAGACTCAGACAGTCTGGCCCAAACTGGCTTGCGAGCCACCTGCATCTCGACTCTGTCCAGCCTTGCCAATATTTTCTCCATGAGGGCGGTGGCGCTAGGTTCTTCCTCAGGTGGAGGAGATTGACGGCGCCTCTTCGGAGAATGGCTCCGTCGTCGGGGAGGGGTTGACCTTGTCTCAGGCAAAGGGCTCCTTTGTCATGGAATTTTGGGTTGGTTGGGCCCCGTTTGCCCTGGAAGGCGAGCCCCGAGGGGCATATTTTCTGTTGAAAACTCCTCACGTGGGTCTTCACTCCCCGAACTGTGGTGGACTGCTTTGGGGCTCCTCTCCCGAGGGCGTATCGGTGAAGGAGACCTTTGGGTTTGAGCTTGTTGTGGCCATCTTCTGTCTATCTGTTGTGTCATCTCAGCCACAACAGAGCGCTGGAAGTCACGGAGGAAGCTCATGGTTATGACCAGAGGACGTTCTTCCTCGGGCGTGGAAGAGTTTGCTCAGCAGCCGGTTGGACTTCAGGCGCGGATGGGGACTTCGGGAGTCCTTTGTCCTTAGAACGCAGAGTCTCAACGACGGCAACCTGAGGGTGGTTTCCACAGACGGCGCCAAATGATGCCCTCCGGCATCTTTGTCCAGTGACATGGTGAATTCCGAGGGAGCTTTCGGGGGGGAAGGACGTCTTGCGGAGATATTCCCCAGGTGGGAAAATGCCTGAAAAGCTCAGAAAAAGGGGTTAGGAGGTCCCCGGGATGGTTTTCCGGGGAGGAGCCTCCGACACCCAAGTCAGTTCTCTGATAATGAATAAAGTAGGCCCGCTAGAAAGGTGCGAGAGTTAGCCTGCATATATTTTCAGCTATGGGTGAGGGCTGCCCAGGGAGAGGGGATGGGATCCCTTGCCAAGTCCTTTTTCCTAATATTTATAGAAATGCCCGGCCCGTTCAGATCCTGACACGTGTTCGGCTGGATCCTTTCAGGGCGTAGGGGACAGGTAGCCGTCTTCAGGCTCCTGGTTTTGTGGCTGAGATGGGACTTGGACGACATCAGTGTGTCAAGTCGCCGTTTCAGGCGGCGTGTGGGTTTCCTGTCAGAGGCTCCTTAAATGCTCATTAAATGCTCATGCCGTACTCCCGAAGTCCATGGCCGAGGTCGTCCTTTGGTACGAACGATGCCCTTCGGGAAATATGCCTGCAGTTCGGGGGAGTTCCCTGTTTCAGGTTCCGCCTTCGGGGAGATCTCCTTCGGCTTGCAATAGCTGATTCTCCGTTTCCGAAGGCGATTTCTTTTCGTACCTCGGGGGGCTAAAAGCTTCCTGTCGCTCCGGGTTCGGGTTAGATAGAGGCTATAGCCTTCGGCTATCAGTTGGTGTGTATGATTGTGAGCCTGGTCCAGTCCTTCTTCTAAAATCTTTTGTTCATTTTCGGTTCAGCGTGATAAAGTGGTAGTATCAACGTTGATTACCAAGCAATTTAAGTCATGACATATAGAACAAAGCAGCTGGAGAATCAATTGTGCATAAACAAAGTAATAAAGCGATTCAATCTTCTTCTCATCAAGTCTCTTGTGGGCATTCTAAAAAACATCATAAACATAAATCCACAAGCTAACTAGTCTCAAGGCCAAAGCATAGGTTAGTGTTAGGAGTGTTAATTTACCCATGATAGATACCCCTACCCGTCAGATGGGCGAGATTTAGGTCATAGTTAAGAGTGTTAATTTACCGATGATAGATAACCCTATTAGCCAGATGGGTGAGGTTTAGGCATAGTGGTATCAGACTGAGCTCATTGTGGTGCCACTATTGGGTTATAGCAGTATGATTTGAGGTTGTTCTGGTAAATGATTCAGGTTAACATTAACCCACTTGCTCTTTATGGGTGTATGCGATATGATTTAATGATTGAAGGTAACATTAATCTCACCGTTATTTCTCTCCTACAAAATTTCTTCACCACTGCACTCTAAATTCCTTATGCGATCAGAATGGTACCAGTGGAGGTAATAAATGTACTTTTATTAGGTCATAATGGTAGCTTTAGATGTTTTTATGGTATCAGATTCAGGTTCGTAATAATCAGCTGTTGTTCGTTGGTGTGTACGATTGTAGGCCTGGTCCAGTCATTCGTCTGAAATCTTTTTGTTCATTTCGGTTCAGGGTGGTAGTGATAAAGGAGTGGATCAACGTTGATTTTGCAAACAATTGAGCTTTAAGTAAACGAAGTAATAAACCAACAAACCAAGAGAGCTTTAAGTAAACCAACAATGAACGTAAGAGAAAAATGGCGACGAGCACCAAGAGAGCTTTAAGTAAACACTACTTCAATTAAGCATATACTATCCAGCTCATAATAGCTACATCCTAACAAGTAATGAAATTACAAAAGAGAAAATAAAGATGAAACCTAAAAGAATATGGGAGTTTTTGTAAAGAGAGTACAAATATTTAAGGCTAAGCTAAGATAATATGAAAGTTGTGTAAAATGTTAACCTCAACCGTTTACAAGAACAACCTCAAGTCGGACCAATATAAACCATATTTGGTACCATTGTGACCTCATTCTGGTACCACTATGACCTAAATCTCACTCATTTGGCTGGTATGGTTATCCATCATGGGTAAATTAACACTCTTAACTTTGACATGGATCTCACCCATCTGGCGGGTAGGGGTATCTATCTTGGGTAATTTGACACTCCTAACACTGACCTATGCTTAGGCCTTTAGACTAGCTAGCTTGTAGATTTATATTTATCATGTTTTTTAGAAGGCCAAGAAGAGACTTGATGAGAAGAAGATTGAATCACCTTTATTACTTTCTTTATAGACAATTGATTCTCCAGCTGTTGCAGCTGCGTTGGGACCACAATCACATTGCTTAAACCCTAGCCCTAAAACTATCTTCATCGATGTTTATCATGCAATGTGAAAGAGAGCTCAATTGTTTGGAAATCAACCTTGATTACACCCTTTATCACTACCAACCTACACCAAAATGAACAAAAAGATTTCAAACCAAAGACTGGGCAAATTAACTGGCTGGTATGGTTATCCATCATGGGTAAATTAACACTCTTAACTTTGACATACATCTCACCCATCTGGCGAGTTGGGGTATCTATCTTGGGTAAATTGACACTCCTAACACTGACCTATGTTTAGGCCTTCAGACTAACTAGCTTGTAGATTTATGTTTATCATGTTTTCTAGAAGGCCAAGAAGAGACTTGATGAGAATAAGATTGAATCGACTTTATTACTTTCTTTATAGACAATTGATTCTCCAGCTGTTGTGGCTGCGTTAGGAGCACAATCACATTGCTTAAACCCTAGCCCTAAAACTATCTTCATCGATGTTTATCATGCAAGGTGAAAGAAAGCTCAATTTTTTGGAAATCAACATTGATTACACCTTTTATCACTGCCAACCTACACCAAAATGAACAAAAAGATTTGGGCAAGGCCCACAATCATACACCAACGAACAGCAAGCTGATCATTGCGAACCTTAATCTGGTACCATCAAAACCTCCACAATTACCATTCTGACCTAATATTTGTACCTTTATTACCTCGAACCGGTACCATTCTGATGGCGTTAGTAATTTATTATTTAGTGGTGAAGAAACAACGGTGAGATTAATGTTAACCTCAATCATTAAATTCTATCGCATTAGGAGAAGAGAACAATGATATATACACCCACAAAGAGCAAGGGGGTTAATGTTAACCTCGACTGTTTACAAGAACAACCTCAAGTCGAACCAATATAAACCATATTTGGTACCATTGTGACCTCATTCTGGTACCACCATGACCTAAATCTCACTCATCTGGCTGGTATGGTTATCCATCATGGGTAAATTAATACTCTTAACTTTGACATACATCTCACCCATCTGGCAGGTAGAGGTATCTATCTTGGGTAAATTGACACTCCTAACACTGACCTATGCTTAGGCCTTTAGACTCGCTAGCTTGTAGATTTATGTTTATCATGTTTTTTAGAAGACCAAGAAGAGACTTGATGAGAAGAAGATTGAATCGCCTTTAATACTTTCTTTATAGACAATTGATTCTCTAGTTGTTGCGGCTGCGTTGGGAGCACAATCACATTGCTTAAACCCTAGCCCTAAAATTATCTTCATCGATGTTTATCATGCAAGGTGAAAGAGAGCTCAATTTTTTGTAAATCAACCTTGATTACACCTTTTATCACTGCCAACCTACACCAAAATGAACAAAAAGATTTGGGCAAGCCCCACAATCATACACCAACGAACAGCAAGCTGATCATTGCGAACCTTAATCTGGTACCATCAAAACCTCCACAGCTACCATTCTTACCTAATATTTGTACCTTTATTACCTCAAACCGGTACCATTCTGATGGCATTAGTAATTTATTGTCTAGTGGTGAAAAAACAACGGTGAGATTAATGTTAACCTCAATCATTAAATCCTATCGCATTAGGAGAAGAGAACAATGATATATACACCCACAAAGAGCAAGTGGGTTAATGTTAACCTCAACCGTTTACAAGAACAACTTCAAGTCGAACCAATATAAACCATATTTGGTACCATTGTGACCTCATTCTGGTACCACCATAACCTAAATCTCACTCATCTGGCTGGTATGGTTATCCATCATAGGTAAATTAACACTCTTAACTTTGACATACATCTCACCTATCTGGCAGGTAAGAGTATCTATCTTGGGTAAATTGACACTCCTAACACTGACCTATGCTTAGGCCTTTAGACTCGCTAGCTTGTAGATTTAAATTTATCATGTTTTTTAGAAGGCCAAGAAGAGACTTGATGAGAAGAAGATTGAATCGCCTTTATTACTTTCTTTATAGACAATTGATTCTCCAGCTGTTGTGGTTGCGTTGGGAGCACAATCACATTCCTTAAACCCTAGCCCTAAAACTATCTTCATCGATGTTTATCATGCAAGGTGAAAGAGAGCTCAATTTTTTGAAAATCAACATTAATTACACCCTTTATCACTGCCAACCTACACCAAAATGAACAAAAAGATTTGGGCAAGGCCCACAATCATACACCAACTAACAGCAAGCTGATCATTGCAAACCTTAATCTGGTACCATCAAAACCTCCACAGCTACCATTCTGACCTAATATTTGTACCTTTATTACCTCGAACCGGTACCATTCTGATGGCATTAGTAATTTATTGTCTAGTGGTGAAGAAACAACGGTGAGATTAATGTTAACCTCAATCATTAAATCCTATCGCATTAGGAGAAGAAAACAATGATATATACACCCACAAAGAGCAAGTGGGTTAATGTTAACCTTAACCGTTTACAAGAACAACCTCAAGTCAGACCAATATAAACCATATTTGGTACCATTGTGACCTCATTCTGGTACCACTATGACCTAAATCTCACTCATCTAGCTGGTATGGTTATCCATCATGGGTAAATTAACACTCTTAACTTTGACATACATCTCACCCATCTGGCGGGTAAGGGCATTTATCTTGGGCAAATTGACACTCCTAACACTAACCTATGTTTAGGCCTTCAGACTAGCTAGCTTGTAGATTTATGTTTATCATGTTTTTTAGAAGGCCAAGAAGAGACTTGATGAGAAGAAGATTGAATCACCTTTATTACTTTCTTTGTAGACAATTGATTCTCCAACTGTTGCGGCTGCGTTGGGAGCACAATCACATTGCTTAAACCCTAGCCCTAAAACTATCTTCATCGATGTTTATCATGCAAGGTGAAAGAGAGCTCAATTGTTTGGAAATCAACATTGATTACACCTTTTATCACTGCCAACCTACACCAAAATGAACAAAAAGATTTGGGCAAGGCCCACAATCATACACCAACGAACAGCAAGCTGATCATTGCACATCTTAATCTGATATCATCAAAACCTCCACAGCTACCATTCTGACCTAATATTTGTACCTTTATTACCTTGAACTAGTACCATTCTGATGGCATTAGTAATTTATTGTTTAGTGGTGAAGAAACAACGGTGAGATTAATGTTAACCTCAATCATTAAATCCTAATTAAATTTAAGTGTTTTAAAGCTTTGCATGTAAGAATTGGGTAGATTTAGATTTGAAGTGGGATAGATCAAAGAAAAGGTTTGGGAAGCAAGTTGGACTAAAAGGGCAAAATGCAACAGGGTCCTAGCATTGTAGCTCCCATGCTCATGTTGCAGCTTTTAGGGAAGGCTTGCTTAGACATGCCCCTGGCACCTCAGTGCTAGCCCTCACACTACAACACCCAAGTAGGCTTACCAGGGCTGAGCCAAATGCCTTATGGAGCCACAGCTCCAAGCCCTTGCACTGCAGCAGCAATGTGCATTTGTGCTTGACCTAGGGGCCTTCCTAATGCCTCCAAATGCTTCTCTAAAGTCACTTGAACATGCCTAAGAGCCCAGGAAACCTATGTTTAGGATTCTACCCTATTTTGCACGTAATAATTACATGGTAACCTAGAAAACAAAGAGAGGTGGCTAAGGTGCCAAGCACCTTGAGAGCTAAGTAACGTGTATGGTAGGAAAGTGAAGGTTTAGAGATATGTGGCTTAATTTTGGGATTCTTAGACCTTAAGAATTGGGAGGAAACCCTAGGGAACTTACCAATGCTTTTCAAGGTACGGCCCAAGAGGCCAAGAAGGGCCAAGAATGGGTTATGGCTATAATGGCCCAAGGGCTAATATATTGTAAGTCCAAGCACAAGTGGAAACCCTAAGGAGCCTAGACCAAGTTGGAAAAGCTTGGTAAGTGGGTTATGCTTAGTAAGTAAGGTCATCCATTAGGAGAAGAGAACAATGATATATACACCCACAAAGAGCAAGTGGGTTAATGTTAACCTCAACCATTTACAAGAACAACCCCTAGTCGGACCAATATAAACCATATTTGGTACCATTGTGACCTCATTCTGGTATCACTATGACCTAAATCTCACTCATCTGGCTGGTATGGTTATCCATCATAGGTAAATTAACACTCTTAACTTTGACATACATCTCACCCATCTGGCAGGTAGGGGTATCTATCTTGGGTAAATTGACACTCCTAACACTGACCTATGCTTAGACCTTCAGACTAACTAGCTTGTAGATTTATGTTTATCATGTTTTTTAGAAGGCCAAGAAGAGACTTGATGAGAAGAAGATTGAATCACCTTTATTACTTTCTTTATAGACAATTGATTACCCAGCTGTTGCGGCTGCGTTGGGAGCACAATCACACTGCTTAAACCCTAGCCCTAAAACTATCTTCATTGATGTTTATCATGCAAGGTGAAAGAGAGCTCAATTGTTTGGAAATCAACCTTGATTACACACTTTATCACTGCCAACATACACCAAAATGAACAAAAAGATTTCAGACCAAAGACTGGGCAAGGCCCACAATCATACACCAACGAACAACGAGCTGATCATTGTGAACCTTAATCTGGTACCATCAAAACCTCCACAGCTACCATTCTGACCTAATATTTGTACCTTTATTACCTCGAACTGGTACCATTCTGATGGCATTAGTAATTTATTGTCTAGTGGTGAACCCGTGTTTAGTAAGTGCATTTGGGTACTAGTTCATACATCACCCTGTACCCAATGTTAAAAAGAAAGCCTACAGAAACACTCACATGCAAGGAAATTAAACTTAAGGGACACATTTCCTCAAGGAAGAATTTCCCAATGTCAAAAGAGGGGGGAATTCTTTTCCTTTTTGAAATAATTTCTCATGAAATCAAGAGAGCATGTGAAGTTCTGTAAGATACGATAGAGGTCATTCTATTCTAAAAAGGTGCAAAAGCCAAGAGAACAACAAATCAAAGAATTTTTAGGAAACAGACAACATACAGGTTCAGTCTGCTTGTGAAAGCCCTCCAGCCTTGACTTAAGGACAGCAGCAGTGTCATCTTTGCGCTGAATTAAAGGCTCTCCAGTTACCTACATGAAGCAAAAGGATCAAGATAGATTACTGATTTTGAGTCATATAGAATAATTGGCCATTTTTTAAGAGTTGAGAAGGAATACATGTTTCCTAAAGAACTTCAAACATCAATCATGAACTTCCAATATCAGTTAAGGTCACTGTCAGAAAACAACAAATTCATAAAATTTAATGTATTATGCTCCCTGACTGTCCACATACAGTTGTCAAGCAATTCAAGTTTATCAGATTGAGCAAAAATGACATGGTATATTAGCAGCTGACAAGTATAGAACATCATGAGCCTTTTTTGCTTCTTAGAAAATGAAATACAAACATAGTATACATATTCTAGCCTTTTTCCTTTAAAAAAATCATAAACTTCCTTCCCAACAAGGAAATGGTTAAAGTACTAAACAAAAAAAAATTGGCTTACATCATCCTTTCCAGGGACCTTTGGTGGAGCAAACTTATTATGGTAGCTCCTGCCACTGGCAGGGTGAATCTAGTGCCCAGTAATCCTCTCCTCCAATATTGCATCATCAATGGCAAAATTGAGCACCTTATCAATTTTTGTTCCCCGTTTTTCAAGCATCTCATCAAGCTACAGAAAGAAGAATGAGAAACACATTAAAACCTAAGTTTGAGGCGTTCAAAATTCAATTGCTGGAGAATATGAACGACAGAGGCAATAACAAGATTTCATATAAAGCAACACCTTTTGTGCTTGGACCACAGTCCTTGGAAACCCATCAAGAATAAAACCCTCCTGACAAGAAGGCTTCCTTATCGCTTCATCAATGATGCCCATGACCAGATCATCAGAAACAAGCTCTCCCTGAGAGAGAAATCAAAACACTCATCAACAACTTAGCAAGAAGACTGCAAAATCACCAAAAAGTTAAACAAGCAAATTATACCTTATCCATAGCTTCCTTGGCCTTGATTCCAAGAGGGGTTTTAGCTGTGACAGCGGCTCTCAGCATATCACCGGTAGCCAAGTGACACAAACAGTACTCATCCTTGATAAGCGGTGATTGAGTACCTTTGCCAGATCCCGGTGGACCTTTAACCACAAAACTCCACAATCAGACAGGTCCAATCCTCTCAAATGCACACAACAAATATGCTCTGATTTTTTAGGCATCCAACATGACAACATCCAAAAACCTAAGTGACCTAAGCAGATCTGAAACTGGCGTTCAACATACAATTTCGTGTCACAAATCAATTTAAAAAACCCCAATTACGAATACGAGGCCCCAAAGCGGTAGCATTGCCGGAGTGTTCATCAACACCAAACCAAAATCTCAAACTTTTTTACACCCAACTCGCAATTCTGTTTATTTTATATGTCTACACATAAATAGTGCCGCAAGATTTGGCCTCAATTTCTCCAGTTAGGAACTAAAAAATTTGAGTATCATAACCTCGGATCTGAAGTTCAGGTATACATATAAGCGAAAGTTGCAAAATTTTTGAGAGAAAATTCTGAAAACTGGGAAAAGAGAGGCATACATAGACAAAAATGAAGGGAAGTCAAATACCTACGAGGATGAGGCGCTTGTCCGGTTTCTGGGAGCACTTCATGCGGCGGAGGAGCTCAGTCATCAGAGCCTCCGACTGCACATCTTCCAAGTTGACCGAATTAGAGGCCATTTTGCAAGAGACCAGAACCAGACCAGTTTTGTTTTTCTACACTCAGAGCAGAGACGGTAGGTGAAGGGGCGATGTTGCTTCGGGTTCTGCGCTTTGTTCCGACTTTGGAGCCACCAAAGCCTGCTCAAAGCTAGAATTGTGGGGTAAAATCCGTATTTAGTCCCCTAATTATAAGGGTCGTCCTAATGTGGTTCTTTAATTCTAAAAGTAACTATTAAAATCCCTAACTCAATTTTTGTGTCCTATTTTAGTCTCTACCATTAATTCAATCGTTATTTCTGATGGAAAAAGCTTATGTGGCATTCAAACTGACACGTGGCATCCTATTTCATAACAATGAATGACTATACTGAAATAATACAAAATTTTAGATTAAAATTGACACAAACTAATAATATTAGAGACTTAAACATATATTGGCCAACAATTCATCAAATCTCCACCTGCTTCTCAGGCGTCCAACTCTGTCTCCGACCGAACTCCGGCTCTGTCCTCGACTAAACACATCTCCACTTTCTCCATTCGAAATCAAAATCACCGCCCGAACTTCTCCTAGTTACTCTATTCTTCAATTTCCAAAAAATTTCGCGGTAGAGAAGATTTTTGGCCTTTCTTGACCGACTGCCAAAATCATGAGTCCAAAATCACCGGCCGAATATTTTTGGCCTTCCTTGACCCAACTGCCGAAATCGGGAGTCCGACCGAGTTACCCGACACTCTGTTCTTCGAGTTCATGGCGCCAAAGCTTTATGAGGATCATTTCACAGAGAAAGAGAGAGAGGATGGGCGTTGTGAAAATTGGGGTCGTCGGCGATTGGAAGTGGTTACCGGCAGGGAGGACTGTAGGGGTATTGTGGGAGATGGAGAGATGGTGACGGGGTAGATGGGGAGACGGAGGGCGGTGAGATGGTAGATGATGAGGTAGTGGCCGAGTGGGTATCAAGGTGGATTTTCGGTGGGCAGCGTGTAGGTCGTAGGTGGGCGGTGGCAGCGTTCCCAGTTCGAATCGAAGAAGATTTGGGGAAGATAGAAATTAGGGGTTAATGTCACTTTAAGTCCTTAGAATTATGTGTTTCATCAATTTTAGCCTATTGTTTTTTTTTCTTCCATTCTAGCAACTCATTATTATGACATAGGATACCACGTGGCAAAGTAAGTGCCACATAGACATTTTCCGTCAAAGATAACGACTTAATTGACAAAATAGACCAAAATAGGACAAGCTAAGAAAGGTAAGAGACTTTAATATGCACTTTTGAAGATAAGGGACCACTTTGGGACAACCCTTAAAGTTAGGGGACCAAATTTGAATTTTACCCTAGAATTGTGAGTTCTCCCATTACGTCACCTGGAATGACTATAATACCCCTCAACCCATTTTTGTGTTTACGGCGATCATCTTTACAAGTCTACACGGGTCCGGCAGCGGCAAAGGGGCATCTTGTTCAAGGATCGAATCCCCCACGTCCATCCGGCTTAAATATTCCTGCACTTCATAAGTTTGACATTTTCTTACTATGAGTCTAACTCTATATCTTGTACTCCCTCCGTCCCAAATTCTTTGAACCATTTGACTTTTTGGGCTAGTTTGACTTGAATTTTTTTATATTATTGATTGTTAAAAAAAAATTAAAAAATATATATTTAGAAACTATAGGTCTTGATTTATCATTCACACATATAATTTTTTCATTTATATGTTAAAATGTCTAAAATAAAAAATCATAGATTAATTGGTAAAACATGAATGGTGCAAAGAATTTGGGACGGAGGGAATATCACAGATTAAGTGTACAAAAAAAAGAAAAAGCAGTTTACATGTGAAATATTAAATATTACATCTGTCCATATTACTTGAAATATTTCACTTTTCTAACTTAAATTTAATTTAAATTTATTTATATTATCATTATTTTTTATAATTAATTTAATTTCAATCAAAGTTGAGCAACTGCCCATCTTTTTCCTCGTGTTTGAGTTTAAAAATAAATATTATACAAACACTTTGATTTCTACTTAACTATTAACAAGGAAAAAAGTACAATAGTTATAAGTTTTATTGAAATATTTATGATTTTTTTCTTTTAAATACTAAAATATTTAAAAACTATAATGGTTTCTAAAAAGAAAGTAATAAATGAATAAATATATAAATATAAAATTAAAATATAATAACTAATAATCTATTAATTCGAACAAGAGGAAGTTAATAGTTCCTATAACAGGTTTTGAAAAAAGTGAGGAGGAAAAGGAAGAAACAACAAATTTCAAAAATAAAAAGGTTTTCTTAATTAGAGATAAATAAAAAATTAAAATGTAAAAACAAAAAATAAGTGCAAATAATGAAGTTTAGGTAAAAATTGAACCATAAGGAAAAGGCATTGGATATATATATATATATATATATATATATATTATGTCGTTTGAAAAATTCAACTTATATGTTAAAAAGAAATCTTAAACAATAATTAAAAGGTAAGGCCTCCTAATTCATTGGTTTTTAATCTCCAAAATAAATTTCATAGAATAACTGTAAGTTTATTGAAACTTCAGGGGTTTTTAGGTTTTTAAAATAGAAGTAGGATAAACGTAATTTTGATCAAGCCTCAAAAGCTATTTTGCAATTCTTTGTTTTTTTTTTTTTAAGAAAAGGATATTGTTGGTTTAATAGTTTGTTTCTAAGCGTTTTTATATTTTTTTATCACTAAACACTTTTTGTATTTTTATCAAAATGCTCGATAACACAAACATTTATTTCGCTTATAGGATGTCCTGCCTTTGTAATGAGAAGCATGCAGAGAGAATAAGCCTGGGAGATAAGGGAAGCAGAAAATTCATGAAAGACATGCTCCCATGTACAACAACTACTGAGCAACGATAACAGTTTTCATTTTTCAAATTCTAACACAATATAAAACCGGTATGAGAAGTTACGTAATTTCAATCCAGCTTGACACTTAAAATCTTGTTAAAAATAATATTTATATTTGTAGGACTTCTTTGAGGGTAGGGTAGGATTACTCGAGCAAATTCAGAATACAAATTTTAGTAGAAACTCTAATAAACAGACGATAGTCGACGATTTTAAAGTGGGTGACAAAATTCACATCAATCTTTTTGGACAGAAGGATACCACTACAAAGGCTTGAATTGCAGGTAAACTTAAGCTAATCATTCATTATCTCTCGACTTCTTCTTCTTCTTCTTCTTTTTAGCTTCACCCGTGGCCTGCACTTCCTCTCCTTCATCCTTGCTCTTCTTCTTCTTCTTCTTCATGGCTATTCCGTCTTGCTCAGCATCAATCCCATTGATATGGTTAGCCTTTTCCTCGGCTTCATTCTGCTCTGCCTTTCGCTTCTCTTTCTTTTTCTTCTTCTTTTCGGATTTGGTATCCTCAGCAGAATCGCCATTTGCACCAGCATCAGGCTTATCCTCCTCCATAGCTTCAACACAATCGGCGGCAGCTGCTTTTGATTTCTTCTTCTTGCTTTTCTTCACTGAAGCTTCGGTAGGTTGTGCTTCCTCCATTTTTGCATCTGCATTTCCAGAAATTCAGGTATCAACAAACAACTTGCCAATGGAAGTGACAAATGCCATAAGGATCCCCAGAGGTGTTCCATTTGTATATCCAACTTGATGTCCACCAAATCTGAAAGGGTACAGGAAAACCTGAAGGCATGCTCCCGCAGTTCATATACCTTCACCCTTAGTACTCTCAATTGCAGCTTTCATCACATCAATGTTTTTGCGAGGTGCAACTCCCTTGTCATAAAAATCAAGTCTCTCCTCAACTTGTTCGCGAAGTTTCTCCCCAAATGCAGTGGTACTGCCCTCTGAGATACAGAAGACAGGCAGAAATATTATTAAGGCATCATGACAAAGCAAGAGGAACAGAAAAAATAACATGGGGCAGCCTGAGCCTCTCATCTACCTGTGAAACAATCAATGCGGGATGCAATAGAACACTTATTTGCAAGATAACGTGCCATTCGGCCCTTGTTTTTAGCAGAGGCACGCCCAATAAAAGATGAATGGAAAATGAGACCATACTTTGGCGTGTTCCCTCGGGTTTTCAGTGCCCTGCAGAATGAGAGTAGCAGTCAAGCACAAAATAACAGCAGAAAAGTGCTAGAAACACCAGAGTATTTTGTTGAATGGCAATAAAAAAGGCAGTGAGATCCAACGTAAAATACATAATAATTTTCACAAAGAAGCCCAATCCTTGAAGAGGATAAAGAATTCAATGGTCATATAAGAGGAATATAACACCTGAAAAGTGCTTTTTCTGCACCAAGAATCTGAAGGGTAGAAGATGGACACTTTGCCAAATTAGTGAGACTGCCTGCACGTGAGATTAATCGAGCGCCAACAACTTCACCAATCAAGGAGGCCAAGTTCGGGGCAATGTCATTCATCTTCATCACCAAATAATCATAAAGCTTCTTCCTATACTCAGAGAGGTCCATTACCCTCTGAGCAAATTGCTGAACATTTATTAAATCAATTGGAGACAAATCCTGACCTGTAGAATAGGAGAAACAAAGGATTGAATTGTAAATAAGGAGTTAGCAATAAGGTCCACAAGTAACACAGATACAAGAGATATACCCATTGATGCTTTGCCAGCTTCTACAACTTCTTTCGCCTTGTCTTCTTCTCCAAGGATTTCAGTTAAGACTGGTATGTGGTCTTCAGACAATTTTGATTTATCTTCTATAAGTTTTGCAACTCTAGCATACAGGTAATTGTCGTTCACAATCTTCACTAGTTCAGGAAAATGCCAAGAGTACCACTCTCTGCATACACCAAATTAATAATGTCAGACCGAATCACATATGCATTACAATAGAATTAATGCTGGTAGATCCAACCTCACTCTCATGGAGAAGGAGTTAATATCTTTGTCCAGAGTATCAAGAAGGAAAATCGCTTGAATAACCATATTGTCAACACGATTGACATTGAACTTGACCTTTGCCCTGCTGTAACTGTGGGCCAGACCAAGTTGAGCCTTTTCCAAGTCACCAGGCTACAAAATTGAATGGGCAGAAACAAAATGCTCACAAATTGTAACAAAACAATTAAACCATTTCCAGTGAACGGGAAAAATAGAAAGCAACATCAATACCTTCAGTTCCCTCAAAAACCTATCAAAATGTAGGCGCACCCCACGAAGAAGCTCAAGGACAAACTCATTTACTCTGGCATGGAATTTTGGTAGCTTCAAATATATGAGAACCTATCTTAGGATCTGCCACACCTAAACTAAACTTGGGCTTCTTTCCTTTGACTTTTGGAAGATTCAGCTCCAAAAAGGCCCTCAACTCATCAGTCATAAGCCCTGTCGATCATTATCCATCATTACCAACAAAGGAAACACTAATTGTCCATCCCTCCCCGGAAAAAGAAAAAAAAACAGACATTTAAAAAGTTTAGTGTCACAAAGGGAATGCAGCGAAATCCAACGGTAATATATTTCTTCAACATTAACCACAATATGTATGCGGCTGAGACATCATTCCTATATCCATATCTGATGTTAAGGACACGAGTGGAAGGCCACACAGAAACAGTGTGAAATGGCAGTGTCCTAAAATTCCGTGACAACAAGAGTTGTGGCAATGTTTTTGGGGCGGAGGGAGAACTAGCTTAGCAGCACAGCAGAATACATTAATTTCAAGATTTCTGGCCACAGTCACAAACAGATGGTGCTCCGAAAGGAACAAAATAATGCGATCACATAAGTAGTATATTACAAGCTGGACGCCGGCACCAGACTGCGTTACTGTTCCGGTCTGTGAAATAATAGTACAAGTGCAAGTTGAACATGCAAAGGAAGCAACTCCTAGAATCAAGTTACAGGACAAGATCAAATGAGGAGAGATGACAAATTTAATCACCTTCAGAAACGGAGTTGCATTGGTTTAGAGCATCGAGGGCAGATTCAAACGGTTGAAATGAAGCGAGCTGGACGACCTTGCCGAACCGGTTCAGGTCAGAAACGGAACTTCTAACTGCCTCCGTGTTCTGCCCGATTTCGTCGAGCCCATGAGCAAGGAACAAAGCGTAACCAGACGAAGATTCGTAGAGTAAGTAGAGAGCCATGGAAAAGGCTCAGGAGATGGAAGGCGCGACGATCAAGTCGAAAGTATCGTCCCCAAACTTCGGTTTAAGTAAGAAAGAGGGAATAGTTTGTACTAGGGTTTAAGGTTTTACAGTAAATTAGGTTAGCATAGTTTGGGTTGATTCAATTTTATAATAGAAACGAACCAATTTAAAATGATATTGATTTTAAAATTTTTTTACGGAACCCAAGAATTAAGAATTGAACAGAATGAGAACTATGATTCTGAGTTTTTTGGGGTAAAATTCATATGTAGTCCCCTAACTTTAAGGATCGTCCTAATGTGGTCCCTTAACTCAAAAAGTGCTCTTAAAGTCCCCTAACTCAACTTAAGTGTCCTATTTTGGTCCCTACTATCAGTTCAGGCATTATTTCAGACGGCAATTGCCTACGTGGCACCTAAACTGCCACATGACATCCTATTTTATGGCAATAAGTGATGAGACTGAAAGAATAATAAACCTTAGGTTAGATTTGACACAACAAATAATTTCAGGGACTTAAAAAGTTGATAACCCTAATTTCATCTTCTTCCCCAACTCTCACCGTCCGTCGCCCACCGTTTTCGCCCACGATTTGCTCTCCTGCAGCAAACCCAGCCTTAATTTCTCCATCTCCCTCCTCTCCTGCCGCAAACCCAGCCTTCCTCCATCTTCCTCCTCTCTGCCGCCAACCCTGCCTTCCTTTGTCTCCTTCCTCTCCCGTTGCCAACCCCGCTGCTCCTATTCGGGATTCCTCCGGTGCTTACACGATTCACATTGGTTGGCGGCCTTTCGCAATTACTAGGTGGCGTGGTCCAACCTCCCGCCTCACCTCCGTTTCTTAATCCATCCTCCTTCTTTGCCTCCGTTTTTTGTCTGTCTCTCCGTTTCAATTACTTGCTTGATTCTTTCTGTTTCAATTACTTGCTTGATTCTTTCAATTACTTGTTTGCGGCAGGAGAGGAGGGAGATGGAGAAATTAAGGTGGGGTTTGCGGCAGGAGAGCAAATCGCGGGCGAAAACGGTGGGCAGCGGACGGTGAGAGTTGGGGAAGAAGATGAAATTAGGGTTATCAACTTTTTAAGTCCCTGAAATTATTTGTTGTGTCAAATCTAACCTAAGGTTTATTATTCTTTCAGTCTCATCACTTATTGCCATAAAATAGGATGCCATGTGGCAGTTTAGGTGCCACGTAGGCAATTTCCGTCTGAAATAACGCCTGAACTGACGGTAGGGACCAAAATAGGACACTTAAATTGAGTTAGGGGACTTTAAGAGCCACTTTTTGAGTTAAGGGACCACATTAGGACGATCCTTAAAGTTAGGGGACTACATATGGATTTTACCCGAGTTTTTTGGTTTTAAAATATTTGGTGACTATATTTTAGTATTTTTTAATTTTTTTTATATTTTTAATAGTTAATTGCTATTTAAAAAATTAATTTACATTTATAGTAAGAAAATCCATTTACAAAGAAGAAAAATTAATAATTAAAATTTTTTATTATCTATAAAAAAATATTAGAGAGATCAAAATTACTGAAATATTACTATCATATCATTTAAATTAGAATTTTATAAATTGTTATCTAGTAGTGTAAATGAAATTAAGGGTAAAATATATGTTTTTTTAAAATAATAGTAGCATAATAGAGGTTAGAACAAACTACGGGGAGTCATTGCAAGTTTCCCACGGTCAAAACCGGGTCCGGGAAAGAAGATAATGCAGCGCCGCCTGTTTCTGTATGTACGTGGCTGTGCCCATTAAAGTAATGCCAGATAAGAATAGGATAAACATCCGATCCCGGTGGACCCAGTGCCACGTCAAATCAGCACCAATAATTGAGTCCACGTGTCTATAACGGCACGATCACTTTGAGAAACTATACACTCGGCTGCACCAGAACTATTTTGTCTTCATATTTCGCACTCGTGTACTTATTGGAGTCGATTGTGTCCAAAAGGTTCCTTCTTCTTCTTCTTCTTGTCAGCACTTCGAATTGTTGGGAGATCGAAGTGAAGAGGGGTTGTAAGGATGGGGGGCGTAGTTCATCTGCAGAGAGAGAACAGCTTGCAGGACAGTCCGAGGAGTCCAGAGGCGGAGGTGGGGTTGCGGGTGGAGGATCTGTGGGATGTGCTAGAGCCACAGCTCACTCCCACCGAGAAGCTCAACGCCTGCTTCGAAAGCATCCCTGTCTCTTCCTTCCCTGCTGCTCCTTCTCAAGGTGACTCTTTCGCTTCCTGCTTCAGAATCGGTTCTTTCTACCATATTCTGGTGATTCCGTTGTCTGGTCAACGACGGTTGATGATCAAGATTTCCCACGATCACTGATCGCGAATTTGTGATTCCACCCACAAAATGGATTGTTAAGTATTTGTAATTAGCCGTTGAAAGTTCCTTCCTTTTTCCTCTGTGTGGAAAAGAAAAGATTGGGCTAAGCCTCGCTATGGAAGGGATTGTTAAACAACAGTTACGTTGATGTCAGCATTCCTCCTTTTTTTTTTTCTCCTTTGAGATGCTCTATTTTGGATTGCAAGATTCCAGGGTATACTTCCACCTTCTCATGTTGCGTTGGTGGCAAGAGGGTTTGCACTTAGCATAACATAAGTATGAGTAGGTGGTGCAGAAGATTAAGCAAACTTGTTGGTTATATTTCTTTACTAGCTTTTGAGTATGTACATGATTTTCTCCTGAGAAAGCTAATTTTTAATGGATTGACATTGCGTATCCAGTGATTGAGATCAAATCAGATGCCAGTCTAGAGGAGGCTGTTCAGGTTCTAGCACAGAACAAGATTTTTAGCGCTCCTGTTGTTGATGTAGATGCACCGGAGGATTCCAGTTGGATGGACAGATACATTGGCATTGTTGAGTTTGCAGGAATTGCTGTATGGATTCTCCAGCAGGTGAGGACAAGTCCATGACAGCCCATTCCTTCCGAGTTAATATCTTGTTTGGTTCATTCAGTCCATGACAGACATTTGGTTCATTAGCAATCTTTCTCTCATCTCAGTCCTTTTAAGCTGGAATGTAACAAAATCTAATGATTTTCTTGACAGTCGGAACCTCCATCTCCTAGGGGTCAAACGTCTACAGTTTCAGCCAATGGGATGGCTAATGCTGCAGGATTTGGAAATCTAGGCCCTGAACCTGCTTCAGTGACTTCTGGAGACTTTTTTGAGACACTGACTTCTTCAGAGTTTTATAAGAACACTAAGGTCTTCCTAAACACTTTACTGAGTTTTATATGAGCTCATAAAATCCTGAACTATTTGAGTTTCCTGTTTTACATGGAATACCCACATTAAACTTCTGACAATGCAGGTCTGTGACATATCGGGGTCCTTCCGTTGGGCTCCATTCCTTGCATTGCAAAAGTCGAATTCCTTCCTGACCATGCTTCTACTACTGTCAAAGTACAAAATGAAGAGCATTCCTGTTGTTGATTTAGGGGAAGGAACAATAGATAACATCATAACACAGTCGGCTGTAATTCACATGTTGGCAGAATGTGCGGGGCTTCATTGGTTTGAAAGCTGGGGAACTAAGAAGCTGTCTGAAATTGGCCTTCCTGTGATGTCATCTGATCAAGTTATATTGGTGAGCCTCCTTTGTTACTCACTATTTGTTATTCCTGTTTATGTATGAAGTGTTTCATTGAGACCTGTATTTTATTACTGTGTAAAATGAAGCAAGAGTTTATTTGGACATAGTTTACCTTTTATTCTTTATCCTGTTCTGCTCCCTATGTGAAACCCATCTGTTTTACTTGATTCTTCACATTATTAGGTGCCAAAAGTTGTCCTGTTCATGAGGTGCTTCTATGTTTTACTTGAGGTTTCCAGACTAAACGGAACAAACAGCTATTAGTAGCAGTAGTGTCTTCGAAAACCAATTTTGGTTTGTTTGAGGATCCCTGGATTCATCAAAGAAGAGAGAATAAATGGCATAATACAGTTTATGTCGTGTTTTCTGAATGTCTTTGCTTTGTTAATATGTGATGTAATTGAATTCTTTAGTAATGCCACATGATATTTGGTTGGTTCGTAAATAACTTTAAGCTTATTTTATTTTCTTGTTGTAGTTCGTTATCATGCCATGGGGTAAGTCACAAGCTCATATGGATTGCTTGGTGATGGTTTAGTCAAATACTCTAATATTCTTGTAGCTAATTTTGCTCATCTTAATGGTTCCTTGTGAGTGGAATTGTTATCCTAAACTATAGGGGCAGGTGGGCTTGGTTGATTTTGGTTGGAGTGCAAAATATTGAAGCTTTATTTCAACCAAATAAACATATCCCATGTCACAGGCCATCTATTTGGCGATTACCGATCTATGGCATGAAAGATGCTACAATTTTTGGTTTGCTGCTCTGCTGCTGACAAGAATCTTTTAAGGGAAGATTTGACTTGTATTTGGACTGTGTGGGTCGATGATCTTCTTGTGTTTGCTTTCTTCGTTTTAGGTTCATGAGGATGAACCAGTTCTTCAGGCATTTAAGCTTATCAGGAAAAGGAGAATCGGAGGATTACCCGTGGTCGAACGTGGTAGTCGGAAAGCAGTGGGCAACATAAGCCTAAGAGATCTTCAGTTCCTTCTAACTGCTCCTGAGATCTATCACGACTACAGGTCTCTGGACATTCTTTTGATTCAGATTTCTTCATGAGTACATTATAAAGCTTAAAAATCACCTCTAGATGTTTTAACAAATATGTGCCAAATGATTGCTATAATTTACAGGTCAATCACAGCCAAGAACTTCCTAGTGGCAGTTAGGAAGTATTTGGAGAAAACTGACAAGATGTCGCCGATGTTGAGTGGCATGATCACTTGCAAGAAAGACCACACAATCAAAGAGTTGATTCTGATGCTGGACTCGGAGAAGATCCACAGGATATATGTTGTCGATGATGAAGGGAACCTGGAAGGTGTAATAACCCTCAGAGACATCATATCGAAGTTGGTCCACGAGCCTCGTGGTTATTTTGGTGATTTTTTCGATGGAGTCATGCCTCTGCCAGAAAACAGCAGAGTATAAGAGCTTTCAAACGTTGCTCTTATGTCACGGTACTGACACTTACCTTACCCCCAAGTGATTCCGCATTTCCCTCTTGAAGATGGACGCATATCACAAGTTCTGACTGATCACCTTGTAACTGGTTTCTCTCGGCTTGACAGGCCTGTACAGTTGGGTTGTTCCTTCTGGTAACTCCATTTTTGGCTCTCTGTAATGTGTAATAAAGAGTTGAACATTGATTCTGTCTGTTTGCTACCAAGAATTCTGGCGTGTTCTGCATGGATTTATGTTCATAACCAACATGGATTCTGTTGTAGAATTTTGCGTTTTGTATCTTCTGTGATTGTCAAGGCTTTTGTTTAACTTGTGTGCAGCAAATGTGAGCTTTTGTTTATGGTACCGGAATAAAATCAATTTCAGTTCGTGTTCGTGGAAAAAAAAAAAAATTGTGCTTTAAGGTTCTGTGGATAGAGGTTTGGGTTCAGAAGATAGTCTCAGGAGTTGAAAGAGAACATTTCTGCTGAAACTGAACGAAGCAATCAAATTTTCAAGAGCATCTGGGCTCGGGTGTATTCTATTCCATTGCCATGAAGTTCTGTTACCGCCTACAGATTAGCCTTGACTCAAAAGATTTTGAACTTTTTATTAAAAAGTTAGTTTTCCAAATTCTAAAAACTCAAGAGGATCAGTTTGGAAATAAAAATGTTTTTTTTTTCTTTTTTCTTTTTCAGCAGTTAGTTCTAGAACTAAAAACTTACTAGTTCTTATCACTTTAGCATTGAGTTGTTCAAGCCTAATGTTTGAATTTACCGTCACAGTTGTCAGTTTACTCATATATAGCGCAAGTCTCGACCTCTTTTTAGTTTCTAAATTGTTTTTGGTTCCTTCGGTTGTTTCGTCTTGTCTTTTCCAGATCATATGCTGCTGGCGCTTGTGAGCCTCAACGCCTTACTGCGGGCAAAAATGTCTTGGCAACTTCTCCGTCTTGTCTACACCACAAAACATGATTTCATCAAACTTGTCTCTTACCAACATTATGGAACACATGTTCTCCAGTTATTGGCTATTTGGTTGAGATTTCAACACGATGTGCATCATGTAAAACGAAAATCAGAGGTAGAAAACACATCAACCTCACCAATTATTCATTTAGAAGATCATCAGTTGAGTTGGCTAATAAAGATGAGATACTTCACTTTAAAATGCTTATGTTCGATTTCCTCGGCTAAGAGCCGCCTCTCATCTCCCAGATGATCTTTAAGTACATGTCCTAATTCTGTTACAAGCAACGTTAAAAACAGGTATATGAGACTGACTATTAGAACACTCCTATTGCTATCATCCTGCTGCCTGCACATACATTGAGAAACTGTAGACTGTCTATAAGTTTATAAAGCATGTACAATAAGTTACATGAAGTGCGGTACATTTAGCTCGCAGAGTCCTACATTTATCACATTGAACCAACAAGGAGAAACTTTAGTGAGCATACAGGTATAAATGACTGTTCCTAGAACTTATCCCTGTGGTGATGGTGGATACCAGTTAGAGTCTGTCATTCTATGAACTCTTTCGTCTTAACTGATGAATCATGAGAGGTGATCCTTCAAACAAGTCCATTAAATATCCTTCTAAATCCTCCAGTGTATATTTAATATGCTTCTCAGGATGCCTTCTACCCTCTAGCTGATTGCCAAACCTTCCCAGGAAGGAGCGATAAGCTGGAAGCACTTTCTCTGATATAGATAATCGAAGTTCTTCACGAAGTTGAGGATCAGGAACCTTCCAGGCTGTCTGAATCCTGTATATTTCTTCAAAACAGGCATTGAAACTTTTAAATCTATCCTTCAAAGCCACCTTGGATGCATTGTTGGAGCTCCCACCAATTCCTTCATCTTTCAAACAGGATAGTGCCTTGCTCCAGGAAGCCCTGAGATAACTGGTAGCATACTGGCGAACCTGGGTACGCCTCTTGCGAATCCAATCATCTCCCAAAAGCTTTCCCAGCTCAGAATCCTTCACCTTCAGTACTATATACAGAATATTGTTCATCAAAAAGACATACTGCAATCCACTATCCTCGTAGATCCTCGATTTCTCCTCAAGATTCGACTCCAAAGTGGATATCAACAATGATAAGCGTTTAGCAATGGGAGAAATACCCTCAAACTTTTCACCTTGGAGCCCATCAGCTTCATTGCCATCACCATCTAACAGGCAATTCAAAGTAGGACTATAATCTGCGAGCAGCCTAACATAATTCATCACATAACGCGTGAGAGGATGAATCTCCCCATTCTGCATTGGTTTCTTCGATGTTTCATTCTTCACAGCATTCTCAAACTCCACAAAGGTACCTTTTGCTGCCTCTCCTAATCCATCCAAAACAACCTTCGTCTCACTGCACACAAAGTCATCACTAATCATTTCCTGCAATCTGAGCATTGCATCAGCCAGTGAATCATACATGTCCAGGATTCTAGACAGCTTCTCTGTCGACCTCTTCCCAATAGCCACAGCCTCTGCAAAATTCAGCAACCGCATCACACACCCTTTTGCAGTCTCATTGAAACAGACCTCCCTAACCGAATCTGACCCATCAAAGGTAAGATCACAAAGCCTCTTCTCCTCCCACAAGAGAACCCGGACAGTGATCGTCACTGCCTGAATCCACTTCTTCATCTTCTCATCCAAATCCCACCACTCCATCTTCTGCACTTCCTCAATACTCAATTTCTCAACCCCAAGTATCACCATACACTCTTCCAAAGCTTCACGCCTAACGAAGCTATAAACCTGAACACACTCCTTCTCGTACCCAGACCGTATCATCCTATCAGCAATCAACTTCAGCTCTCCTATGGCACTAGGGTTTATCAAATCAACAAACACATCGTCTCCCAAGCGCTCATGGAAACAACCTCCTTCACAGTCGCGCTGGCTGTAACTCTCGAATTCCTCACTAATTTCCTCTTCATTAGCCGTGAAAGATGGCGAAACCCTACGAATCGAACCATACAACCTCTCTGCATCAAGCGGGACAGTGTTCCTAGTCAAAATAAGACGAAATTCGTCCTCTAACCTCGACATAGCCATCTGTAACGCCGCCTCCGCTCTGTCCAACATCTCTTCATCCGCCATAACCGATAAATCCGCCGTCAATTGCAAGAGTTCGTCCACCGCAGCCAAGTACTCAACGACCTCGTCGGGAGTCTCCACCCAGGGAAGAGAGAGCCGGGAAATGTCGGAGCCGGGAGTGTCCCAGCGAAGAATCACCTTCTCCGCCGCCTCGAGACGAGCCGTCATAGTGGTGGACTCCTGGTGGATCAGGTCGGAGATGTTGGAGAGGCGATTATCAAAGCTAGAGAAGATCAACAACATGTCCTCCCGGACCTCCTTGGGCGTGTTGAGACTCTTGACAATCCTCTGCGCAGTGGCCAACACACGATCCTCAGCGGCACCGCCGCCGCCGAGACTGGTTCTGGTGGTCGTCGCGGCCATCAACTTATTCTCTCACTTCCCTATTCTCTCTCACACCACACCGATGCTTCCGAAAATTCAGATTCTGGGCTTCAAGATTTTGTCGTGGAGTCGGGGTAAGGAGATTGAGATAAGCGGAACCTACGACACTTTCGGTACTGGTATTTGTAACTTGAAACAAAAGGAAAAATCTGTCTTTTTTTGGGGGCGAAGGAAGAGGAGAGGGAGAAAGGAAGGAACTTGGCGGGATGGATCGAGACGAGACAGAATGGACGGTACGAAACTGAACGATGGTTGAGTGAGAAAGAGAATTGTTTATTGATTGTGGTGGTGGAAGTTTGGAAGCAGACGAGGCCAGGCCAGATGAGACGCGAATGCAGACGAAAGACAAGGGCTCAACTATCGAAGTTGAACGAATGCTGACTTGCCTGTCAGTCGCCAGTAGCGACCCAGCTTTTGCAGTGGCATTTCGTTTCCAATACGACCTGCTTAGTTAAGCTACGCTGGCGTTTTCTGTCTCGGTTTCGCATGGACAACTATCGCACTTGTCGTTGATCACGGGATTGGATAAATCAGATATTTGGAGGACAAAATTCAATTGGGTCACTTAAATTAGAGCCTGAAACCTCTTTTGCCCCTAAAGTTTGCCAACTCGGATGCTTAACCTTTTAAACTTTAACTCGGGTTGACTCACTCTTCAACTTTTATAAGTGGCACATTTTGCCCCTTTAGCCCATTTAAATGATGGTTTCATTTTTTGGATGACTTAAAAGAAAGAAAGAAGTAATGATGAGGATATAACATAGAATTATAATTCAAATAACTTATACTTAAATGCAAATACATATTTGCCTCATTTTAGACAGAACCCAGAGAAGAAGAGATCAGTCACAGGTGTGAGTTCTTTCTAAAGCCTGCACATCCTCTTCAAAAAATTCTTCATAATGAGTACCAATTCAACATCTTCTTTGAGGTATATTGCAAGGGTGAGGTTGCCCGTGATGGAAATATCTAATACACAAAAAAATCTCTCTTATAGAGGGAAAATTGTCATCTTGAAATCCGTTCTAATTTAAATGTGGAAAGCTGGATGACTAAAAAGGGTTAGAACACCGGGTGAAGATTTTTCGAGTGCCATTGCCAGAATCATACTCATAAGGCAATGTTTTGTTGTTATTTTGATTTGGACTTCTAAATTGCACCGGATCCATACAACATAATGAACTCCTCTTTTGCACCTTGAATGCTCACCAAGTTGTATGGTTCTCCATCTGGGTTATACTTACAAAATGTTTTCAAGATGTTGAATATGATACACAATTTGCAAGTTCAAGCCAAATGTTTTATTAAAAGCAAAAAGGGTCAAGTGAAGAGAAGAATTTCTTTAGACATATGCATAAAACCTACTGGTAGAAGTGAGAGTGCTACAACCCTCCTAGTGGATAGCTTGGTTAGTACAGGTAAAGTGAATTATTCACTTAAGCCATCTCTTATTAAAACTTTAGTTTTCCTACGATCAGAAGTAACATTTTCGTAACTATAGTCACACACATGTCAAGTTCCCGTTGATCAAGGGGTAGAAGGTACAACTTTGTAAAGTTTGATGGACGAGTCAAAATTGACTTGAAGTCAAGGGATAAAAGTGTATTAGCTGGCAACGTTTGAGGGGTAAAGAGGTTTTAGGCCCTTAAATTAGTCCCTTGATCAATATTTGGTAAGTTTTGAGATTGAACCTAACTTAAATATAGTGAAGATGTTGTATTAAGGGAATAGATAGGATTTTCATGTAAGGCTCCATTTGGTACAATTAGTTGTGATCAATATAAGAGTTTTAGATAAATCATGTATTATTATACCTTTAAAACACTAACGCTTAAACTTTTATTTGAAACTTATATTTACAGCAGTGAAATGGATCTTTTTATATATAGCCTTCTCGGTTCACAATCTCTTAAAGATCTCTTAATAGTCAATAAAAAAAAAAAAACAAAGCTCTTATTAAATGAAGCCTAAATGAGACTGCCAATTTTCTTTTTCAAAGTAAACATGCGGGGGATAGTTCTCCCTCTCTAATCCATTAAGAAATCCTTTAAATCCTTCTACAATACTTGATGGCCGGCTAGGTGCTTCAAAAAAATTGGATGGTTTATTTTGTGAAACAAATAAATTCTGATGGCCGAAATGGAGTTTAAGATTCTTTGCTCTGAAGTCTGAACAGATCTGGTTCTGTTTCTTTTTGGATGCTCAAAATTTGTCCGAAATTTTTGACATGTCAACCTATTTTGCTAAAAAAGAAAAAGGGCACCCAATTAGTTAGCCGATTTGACAACTAAAAGAAATCAATCAGCATCTAATTGGAACATTTGGCCGCCTAACTTTTTGGTTGATTGGATCTAAGAGTTTTATCGGGATGACTTCGTACAAGGAAGTTTCTGTTCTCAGATGAATTAAGAAGCTATATTGGTTAGAGACACGAGTTATGTTTCAATCGTTCAAGATATTGAAGGGAAATGTCAAAATCATTAACTCTTTCACGCCAATCAGCTACAAACAAGTGCAAATTTGAAATATCCACTTGTCATGCCTAATTATACTTGTTCGGTTGGAATTGAATTAATGTAAGTACTCAGTGAAGAAAAACAGATTTTTATTTCAAAGTTTTCAACCAGCCTCCTTTTCTTGCCCGGACTGACGTAAAGTTAGAAAAATAGCTAAAATCCAAATTTGGAGAACAAACTTTAACACCAAATTTATTTTAATTTAAATTAATTGATTTTAAAATAATTTATTTTTATTTTTATATTTTTTTTACCTGAACTTAATTTTAATTAAGATTTAATATTATATAGTTGTAATAATCCATTGAAATATAATTTCTGTAATCTTACATAATTTTTATGCATTTTTCTAGTTTAAGGCATTAAAAAAATAAAAATTTATAAAAAATTAATAACATCATAAAAATTTACTTTTAAATGAATTAATATATTTACATAATATTGACTTTCAAATAAAATTAATTTTAGATAAAAAAAATATAAAAATAAAAATAAATTAGTTAATTTAAGTTAAAATGAATGACTATAAGTGCTGATGTTTTTGCATAGAACAGGACAACAAAAAAATAAATAAAGAAAAAGAAGAACTTGGTAAGCAGAAGCTAACCCCAGGATATCTCTTGAGCAATACAAAAACAAACAGAGATCAATCATGGGATATGACACCTCTAACATTGGATTTGGATGAAGTTACATATAAGATTATAATATATAACCAAACAGACGAGAATAGGCCTCGTGAGTGAGTAGCTTATTTATCTAACTTCCAGCTCTATCCTAATGTTACAAAAAGGGATCGAGAGGAAGACAAGATGTGGGTATGGATCAATTTGCCATAGTGATTGGCTCACAGCTATCAGTGACACAGGCCAACACATCTCTGTAGTCTCTTGAGATTGTGAAGGAATCGTATACCTTGCCATCGCTGCTCTTCTTGTACTCGAACAGCAGATATGAATGGTTAAACGCCGTTAATTTAACAAAGCCATAATCCAAGTCCCTGTATATACTCCATCTGGGAGTCAGTTGACTGAAGGGTGATAAGTGGCTTCCACCCCCTCCAACTACGACGTGAGTGGTTGCGCTGAACGCGCCCGAAAAATGGTTCCTCTCACTGGTCATGCACTTTGTCTACAGTCACATTTACAGAATGAAGTGAGCAATTTAGGAGTACACTTTTGCGAGATGATGGGTGAAGCTGTAACTAATTAATCAACTGTGTAAGTGTGTTGTGACTTGGTGTACCTGGTAAACTGGGCATGTTCTTTCATAGTTATGAACATGGCCATAGAAAGCGATATCGACCTTGTACTTCTGCCAAAGTGTCTCCAGGTATGCCCTTCCCATTGGCTCCTTAAAGGCACCTTCCACTCCATAGTAGCTGCCTGAGGAATATCCGAGGGGACGATGAGCTGCAAATATCAACCAAGGCTGCTTTTTTCTGTCTACTGATGCAAGACAGTGTTCAATGAATTTATATTGTTCGGTTCCCTCTCTCCAGTCATGCTCGCTATCGGCTATGCAGAACCGGAACATGCCATAATCAGTTGCATACCTGCACTTTTGACATGTTAGTAGGTGCAAATTTAGTTTTCACTTAGAAATTTTTAACTATAAAATATGAATACAAGTTCATCATATATGCTTTGTAGAAGTTGTTTCTCATACGGTAAACTGGGATAGAGATTACCAAAACTTGGCAGTGTTCTCCGCAGGAAAATAGAACATGGTCTCAGTTGGGACACCGCATTCACCACCTGAATCCATGGTATTGTAGAAAGATCCAGTATTTGGCCAATCACGTTCATGGTTACCGCTGCAAATGTGAAGTGGGAATGGGTTTCAAAAAGCTCCCTAAAAATGAATCTTCAAATTTGTTGTTAAAGATTACTGGTAATAGACACTGAATGCTAGAATAGTCCCATTCCATACAACTTCCAAATTGTGTCTAAAAACACAAGGCGAGAACAACATCAAAGTTCAGAAACCTGGCAATCATGTATGCTTTTGTAGACGCAATTGGCTCCACCTGTGCTGTGAATTGATCCCACTGTGATAAGTATCCATTTGCATAGGAAATATCTCCTATGTGGAAAACTATGTCTATGTCATCCAGGTCCTTGATAAGTTGGTCAGTAGTACTAAGAGCACCGGGCTGGTAGTTACTGTACTCATTCGAACCATCACGTTCCGCCTGAAAAGGTATCAAAGAAATGATGACAACTTAATGCATCAAATTGGGAGAATTCGGGTCCCTGATGTTGAAACTTTTAACCCCCAACAAGCATCACTAGCACATACCATGCCTGGAAAAGTTGGGAAATGCGCAGCTGCTAATTTGCATTCTAATTTTTAGAACACATGGAAAGGCATTAATTTCTCTCGGTGTTTAAACTTTTCATCTGACTTCCTTACCTTAACCATTCTTTTCATCAGTTGTCAAACACTGTCATGCGATGCAAATATGTGAACAGAAACACAGAAAGCTTACCTTACCCATGTCGCCAAATACTATCACCTTCTGAACTGAGTTTTGTCCAGGAAATGGAGATGATTTGAACATATAATTCTTCTGACTCCAGACAAATGTATTGTTAGCGAAGTGATGACCCATTCTGTAAGTGTACCTGAAAGAAATAAACTAAAGAATCATGAACCTGAATTAATTTGGAATTTCGACTTTACACTTGATCTAAACAGAATGTCATTAAGATGATTACAGAGAGTTAGGCCACAAGTTTTTCAAGTGACTTGTATGTATGAAGCCCGGATCACGCCATCCAACAGTCCGTGCTGGAGCACCTGCAAGCCAAGGAAGCATCATGCCCATGTGCCCCTAAGATCCTCCAATAAATGAAGGATTAATTCGTAGCAGTTTAATGAGTTTTAGCTATTCTGCTCATTGATTTCCCCTCTTAATAGTAGGAAGAACAAAACCTAATGATGCTGAAAAGAGAAGGGAGAAATTTGACTACCATAAGTCTTTCATCTGCCTAGACAAAAGACAAATAAACCAAAAAACCAAAATTCAACCTAGCAAGAACAAGTTGCAGATAGTTTTGCTTAAATATAGAAAAGAAGGCCATAATAAAACATTTGGATCAGTTAGCAGCCATCATTATAGACTGATAATTAATCATACCGCACAGCATGTTCTGGGTAAATGTTAAAGTCCCAGCCGGTGACAGAGATGGCAGATGGTCCTCCTTAGCATATTCAACCAGTGGATAGGCTTCACTTGCATCGTAGCCACTAGTCCAGGTTATGGTCATCTGTGCAACAACAGGAATCAGAGGTGAATGTTACATGTTTTCCAAGAACATGAGGGCTCTTTGGACTGCAGAAAACTACTTACCTCATCCCAAGATTTCCCTTGAGCAAGTCGTGGATACAAGGGTGCTTTGGGGTTGGCAAATGATACAAAATTAGAAACAGCCACCAATTTGGGCTGCAAAAAGAAGGAAAAGGGGAAGAAAAAAAAAAAAAAGAAACTCACCAGTTAACCAGGATATATATTCTATGCTCAATATTAGGATACAAAAATTAACAGACATATGTACACCATCCACGAGAAGAGTGAAGACACTTTTTAATGTCTTGAAAAGAATCAGACAAACACATGTATTTGTGATACAGTCCTTGAAATTTACCCGTACCATATAATATACCAACGGGCCACTGGCATGTTCACATTTTCTAACACAAGACCAGAAACTTACATTATCTAACCCGCCTGAGAAGAACGCAAAGGAGAAATCTGCTCTTTGATTTATAAGCTGGAACCTCAGAGAAGCTTGGCCTGTTTTAGTGTAATCTTTGAACTCGTTTGCAAACTTGTACTGAAAGAAAGACAAACAAAAAGGCAACATTGTTAAATGAGGCTTTTGACACAGAAAATTACTGAACTTGTTCTCGTTGGTGTTACTACTAATGGCGCAGGCACAAACCTTTACTGGGGCCGTGCAGATGAATGGTTTCTGATCTTTCGGTTCACCCCAGTTCTTATTACAAGTTGATGAACTGTCGGAACACAGTAGACATTCTTTTAGTTTCCCAGGAATAGATAACTCGTGCATCAAGAAAGGAAAGGTCAATTCGTAGATGCAGTTACTAGAATTAATGTTTTGGCGTCCAATCAAACTGAAGAACAGAAAACTTCTGCAAATAAAATAACATAAAAGAAAAGACATTTACTCGAATTTTGCAGGAGAAAAAACTCCAACCCAATCATCCCCAGCTGGTTTTGAACTGGTGAGATCCACAGTAACCCACTCAGTATCCTCGCCCTGCAGTTATATTAATCATTATCAGAGGACAAACATCACCAAAATAACAAAAAAAAAAGAAAAAATCAACAACGACAACAACAAAAACGCACATTCAAACCAAGAACGGCGGGTTGGACACATATAGTAGCATTGTCGTGCACGGCAAGAATTGTCTTCTGAATTTGTATTTTCGCGAGCGGCTGCTCCCCTAGAGCCTGAACTGAGCTCAGGCCCGCAAGAAAGCACAGAAACACTGAAAAAATCATCATGTCCCAGATATTCTGCAGTTGTGTCGAGTGAGGTGAGGCCTGTGACTTGTGAGGACCAGATCAGTTAAAGAGGTTTAAATAAACAAAAGGGGTGCCGCCTATATTCCTGGGATAATTCTTTTTTGACTCTATCTGGATTTCCTGTGCCCTTAATTCGAATGGTCAGATCCTGAGATATATCCTGAGAGATATCAGGAGCTGGTTAACATTGAATTTGAATTTCGAACAGCGAAGAAAAGAAAAAGGAGGTTAAATGGCTCCTGGCTTACAGATTATTTTAGTCCCCGATCCTGTTGCTGCTCATATTGATCCCCCAATTTTTATTCTAGCCAGCAACATTTCTGAAAAAATATGGAGAAGCTTGTATATTGCTTTCACGCTCTTCAACTTGCATTACGTGAGTTTTATAGATACAAAGTAAGTAGTGACAGATATTTACAAATAATAAACAGATAGAAAGAGATAAGAATGTGTAGTTGTTTTCCTATACAACTCTTCTTCATCATCTTGCCGAAAATCAAGTGATAAGTCAATCCGTAGAATGCTTGCTTGCTGTGCACGTTAGTTCCGATTCTCGCAACACCCCCCCTCAAGCTGGCGTGTGGAGGGCTGAGACACCAAGCTTGCTTAAGAGCTTATTAAACGGATTGGAACCAAGTGCCTTGGTGAAGATGTCTGCCGGCTGTAACTGCGTTGGAATATGACTTGTGGCAATCCATCTCAATATGCTTTGTCCTTTCATCGTAGACAGGGTTCGCAACTATGTGGAGAGCAGCTTGATTATCACAAAACAGGTGCATTGGCTGCAGATGACACACGTTTAAGCCTTGTAACAATGCCTTGAGCCATAAAAGTTCGCTGGTCGCAGCTGCCATTGAACAATACTCGGCTTTGGTTGATGAACGACTAACAGTAGGTTGCTTTTTTGTTTTCCAAGAGAGTGGTGCGAGATCGAGTGAGGTGTAATATCCAGTTAAAGGTCTTCTTGTTGTTGGGCATGTAATGAACCAACCAAATTTAATCCATTATATTATTTTGGGTATTTAGGTTAAGGCCCGAGAAAAGAAAAAATAAATATAATAATAAAAATAAGAAAAAAAAAATTAAAGGAGCAAGGGGATAAAAAAAAATGGGGCAGGAGGTGCGAAAAGGAGAAAGAAAAGAGAACGACTCGAAATAAGAAAAGTTAGGGTTTGATATTTCATTTACTTTCTCGTTTACCTATTTCTTTGTATTGAAAAAGTGGAAGAAGAGATCATTAATCGAGGATCAAGTAAAAGCAATCTATGAATTTTTTCAGCAAAAGAAGAATTTTTGGTGAGTGATTGTTAGTTATTTTTCAATACATAAACTAGCTTTTCTTTAAAATTGAAGAGATATTTAAGTTAAGATTATAGTTAATTATAATTTATTTTGATAATTGAAAGGGTCAATTGATTATTAAGATTGTTTCCAATGGATTAAAAATAAATTTGGGAAGATTTTGGCCGGGCATGGTTGAAATCAGAGAGTAACATAAGTGCGAATCGGAGAAGACTAAGAATCGTGTTTCTGGGTATAAATCGGTATAATAACAGTTTAGGTCCTTCATGTTTATATACATGTTCATAGACACCCAATTTTCTAAAATGTTACAATTTGGTCACTGGAAGAAGAATGCTGAAGGATATAATCGGGTTAATCACTGTATCAGTCCCTAAGGCTTCTAACACTACTTCAGTGAATTCTTAGATTCCAGAAGCGTTCGTTTGGGTCACTGTCAGCAAATGATTTTGAGTTATTTCTTGAATTGATTATGTTTTGACATAAACTTTTACATAATTATTTTAGGCGGCTAAAGAATTATTTCAGGAGTTTGAAAGTTGCATTTTGAGGTAAGTGGCGACTACTATTCTAAAAATTAAATTGTTTTGATATTATATATATATATTATTTCTTCAAAGTGCTAAGTTTTCCAATTTAGTAATTTTTCAATATTTCGATTTAAAGTTATTTTGCATTAAATAAATTTTTAATCAAAATAAGAGTTTTCAATTACAAGTTTTATTCTGAAATTGTTTTCCAAGTATTTGATTAATTTACTTGTTTATCTACTTATTTGAACTTTATCTTATTTATGCAATATATTATGTTTGATTAAATAAGCTAGGATCAGGTATGTTTTGATTGTGATGTTTTGTACTGAAATTTTATAACAATCATAATGCTCTGAATTTATGTTCTGACTCCGTTTTGGTGGGTGTTAGTTCTGTGCCCGTATTACTGGAAAAGTGTAGTTTTGGACCCTCCACGTAGGGTATTTTGTTCCATTCTGTTCCGCAGTGCACTGTTTTTAGGACTAGTCCTTCAAAGTGCTCGATCGTTGACGATTCTTAGACGATTCTAGACGCACTAAAGCGGTTTAAGTGTAGTCACAGTGATCACCCCACCCACTCTGCTCTGAATTTCTGTTCTGTTATTCTGTTCTGAACTGCTCTATTTTGGTTAATGATTTTATTTACAAAAATTATTTGTTCAGCTCTCAAAATTGCTATTACATTGATTATGTTCTGACTATTCAAATATCTTCTGCTAAAGTTTATGTTATTATTTTTACAAGAATTGTTTTCTGCTTGATCCCTATGTATTTTGTATATTGTATTTCTGTTTTCAAAATCCGCCACTTGCTGGGCATTCAAGCTCACCCCGTTTTCACCCCCTCATACAGGTCAGGAGTAGTTCAAGTTAGCTAGCGGGAGCGACTACAAGACCAGCAGCAGTTCAAGACAATTAAAAATATTTCGTTAGTACTACTATTAGAAACTTCTTTATGTTTAGAAAACTCTTTGGATTTTGTTTCATTATTTAGAGCTTTAATATCTTATGGATTATGTTCCAGTTTCAAGAATTGTAGTTGCCCTGCCACTTATTCTCATAAGAGAATTTTATAAGTTTGGAATTATTTGGAATATGTAGTCTTGCATGCTTAGGGAAATTATTTTCTTGAGTATGCAGCGTGTCATCGTCCCGAGACTCCTAGGGTGGGTTTGGGGGCGTGACAGGGCACACTCCCCAGTCAGCATCACAAAAACCCTTTAATTGCAATTCATTGTTGGCCTGAAACATTAAGCCTTGCACTGGACTCCCTTTGACATAACGCAAAACACGATAGGCTGCATGGAGATGGTCCTCAATTGGGACTTGCATATTCTAACTTAGGACATTAACTACATAAGTAATGTTCGGAAGAGTGATGGATAGATTTAGCAATCTACCCACCATCCTTTGATACATGCTAGGATCAGGAAGGGGTGCTGCAGTAGATTTACCAAGTAGGTGGTGCTGCTCAATAGGTACTTTGCTAGGCTTTGCACCCAACGAACCAGTGTCTTGTAGAATATCCAATGCGTATTTCCTCTGATTAACGAAAATCCCCTACTTACTGCGAGCCACTTCGAGACCCAAGAAATATTTTAATGATCACAAATCCTTGATATGGAAACATTTATGTTGGAAGTCTTTGAGCTTGCGGCATGATGGAGGATTATTGCTTGCCACCACCATGTCGTCTACATAGACCAAAATAGCAAGAAAAACTCCATTTTGATGCATGAAAAATAAAGAGTTTTTAGCTCGGGATTGTATAAAACCATAATCTTTGAGAATCAAGGACAATTTAGCAAACCACTCTTAGGATCCCTGCTTAAGTCCATACAAGGACTTCTTTATTCGACAAACTTGCGTGTCACCTTCTTTCAAATAGCCAGGTGGTGGCTGCATGAAAATTTCTTTATGCAAATCTCCATGCAAAAAAGCATTATTCACATCCATTTGATGTAGTTCCCATTGCTTCACTGTTGCTACAGCAAGTAAACATCTAATAGTGGTCATCTTTGCAACGGGAGCAAAAGTTTCATTGTAGTCGATACCTTCTACCTGTGTATATCGCTTGGCCACCAACCTAGCCTTGTATCTCTCAATGGAGCCATCTAATTTATGTTTTACTTTGTACACACACCTGCAACCAATCGTAACTTCTAAGAGCCTTGATGACACGATCCCCGTGCCCCTGCCCGGGATACCCTGTGAGCGTTTGTCTCACGGTGGATTGTAATTGGCTAGCTGGTTATATGTGTGGATTAAATCCAATGCTACTAGTTGATTAACCTAGAAATGCAATATGTATGCACTTATGCTTTGACTTGGTTTATTAAAACCATAAAACATTTAATCATTTAGACATTTAGCCGGCTAGGTAAAATTCTATATAAATAAATACAAAATGCCAAAGCATATCAAAATCAACCTTTGAGTGATTAACTACACATACACCGCTCGTGAAAGCATTTATACATAAGTAATTAATGCTCTCACCCAGAGAACAATCCCCTGAGTCAAGGACTCTTTATAACATAAATACTGGAGGCAAAATAAAGTACTGTATCAAAATACAAGACTTTGCTGAGATCTTTTACCCTAGCTCCCACTTTGGACTCCTGTCCCAGTGGCGAGTCTCACAAGTCCTTTGCCAAGTGCTACTAGGCTCTGCAGCCAAAGGAAGAAGCAAGTTAGTACCACAGCCTGACCAACAGACCAACTAAACACTTAAGCAAGCTAGAAACTTAAAGTTTCTCAACTACCGTACCTTTACAGACAAAAAGGTACTACCGTGATAATCCTCAGCGATTATCCGGTCCTGCTACTCCAGGCTCTGCATAACAAACAGGGAGTGAGAATTCAACATTCTCAGTAAGGGTCTTCGATGTACCTGCAAGAAAAAGCTAGGACTCTGGTTGCGAGCTCACACAGCATGAGGGTACTAGTCATATATATATATACTAGGTCCGTAAACCTCTCCTCAAGTAGTCCTCTGTATCAGGCCAAGTGCAATCACTTAGCAACCTGACACATATACAGGCCAAGCGCAATCACTTAGCAACCTGACATATAGGCCAAGCGCTATCACTTAGCAACCTATCATATGGCTCAAGGGCGAACCTTAGCAAGCCTCATTCAAACATAGAACCTCTCACCTAGTTGTTATGCAGGGGAATTTATGATGGGACTTGTAGACTAGGCCGCAGGGCCTCTTTGATGTAAACTAGATGAACAAGGTTTCACCTCGTGGCCTCGTGGCTCCGGCACGGCTAGGCCGACGAGGGTTCTAAACCTCTCACCTGAGCTATTGATAGCTAATTAAGTTTAATTGCAACATTTGTTTCCTTACTTGTTGCCTAAGCAACTTACTTACCTCAAACAGTTCAAGAAAACTCATACTTCCGGTGGGACTTTCGGAAGTCTCGGAGTACCATTGGGATCCTCGGACCCTTAGGCACGTTCCGAACCTTCCGTAGTCTCGGTCGGGTCAACGCAGCAAAAAGTCAAACCCCCCATTTTCTTGTGTTGGCGCCGCGTCGCCAAAGGCAAAAAGGAATTGGCGACGCGTCGCCAACGAACAAACGTTCTGTGACATAAAATTGAATTGGCGACGCGTCGCCAATTTTCGGGCCAATTGGCGCCGCGTCGCCAATTCTGCAGAAATGCAGAATTTGGCCGTTTGCTGCTACGAACTTTGGCAACCAAATACATATAGCAAACATGCATCAAAAGTTACCAAATTTCATACACATGAAGTACATGTTGCAAGGAACAAAACCAACTATCAAAGCTAAACTATGATGCATTAGAAGCATCAAACCAATCCTTCGAATTTAGCTAGTCCATCATAATTCCCAAAACGTTTCTTCATACCATACCAAAAAATTACTCAACTTTCTCAATCCATTTCAATCCAAAAGCAATCCAACAACTTAAAAACACTTTCTCCCTTACCTTAACACCAAGAACAAGCAAGAATTCAAACCCTTCCTCTTCCAAACAAGCTTCCAAAGTTCTACACAAAACCATACCAAAACAAAGCTCTAAAACATCAAAAACACATCTTTCAACCAAAACCCAAGCTTCCAATCAACCAAATAACACGAATCCAATCAAGAACATAAATCATACCTCGTTCAAAAACAGGGGATGGAGAAAAACGCCATTTCAAGCTTCAAAAACATGGATTTAAGCTTGAAAATCACTTCTCCAAGCTTGAACATCCTTAATTGCGCCTCTTGACACCAAGATCACTTGATTCCAAGTTCAATTTGAGAGAGAAATGAGTGAGGGAAGCTTAAGAACGTGTTAATGGCAGCTTCTCCCCCTCTTTCCCTTCTTAAACCCTCACTTAGCAACCAAGATCACCAAGGTTTCAAGTTAAGTGCAATTAGGTCCCCCATCTTTGTAACTTAACAGTTCTTGATTAAATTCTTGTCTATTTGTTGAGTTTGAGTTAAGGTTAAAAGTTAAGTTCTAAAAATTCATTTTAAAACACTCGAGACTCGTCCCGGCCACTCAGGGTGCAAAATTACCATTTTACCCCTGAACTTAGTTCAGAGCTTTATTCTTGTCGGAACTTAGTGAACTTTGGCAAACTTCTTAATTCTTGCTAGGCAAACTTAAATTAAACTTCTAAACTAAATTCTAAAGTCCTTACCTCCCTCTAGAAGGGCCGTAACATTCTCCCCTCCTTCTGGAATTTGGTCCCCCAAATTCCGCTGCAACTCTGGAAAAACACCAGGATATCTTTTCAGCATATCCTGCTCTGTCTCCCAGGTAGCTTCCTCCTCACTATGGTTAGACCAAAGGATCTTAACCATCGGAATCCACTTAGTCCGCAGTTTCTTGACTTGCCTATCCAAAATCTGAACTGGTTTCTCTTCATAAGTCAAGTCCTCCTGAATGGGTATCACTGAAGGATTTACTACCTGTCCGGGCTCAACTGTGCACTTCCTGAGTAAACTAACGTGAAACACATTATGCACTTGAGAAAGGTTAGGCGGTAAAGCCAACCGATAAGCAACTTTCCCAACTTTCTCTAACACTTCATACGGTCCAATGAATCTTGGAGCTAACTTGCCCCTCTGTCCAAAACGACTAACTCCTCTCATGGGCGACACTTTCAGAAGTACTTTGTCACCAACCTCAAAACTCAATTCTTTTCTTCTTCTGTTTGCATACTTAGTCTGTCTGTCATTAGCTGTCTTGATTCTCTGCTGAATCAACTTAATCTTAGCTGTAGTGTCAGCTATGATCTCAGGTCCAATAACCACTCTGTCTGTTGGATCTGCCCAACAATGAGGTGTCATACATCGTCTCCCATACAAAGCTTCATAGGGCGCCATTCCAATAACAGATTGATGACTGTTATTATAGGCAAACTCGATCAGTGGTAAGTGCTGATCCCAATCACCTCTGAAATCAATGACACACATGCGTAGCATGTCCTATAAAGTCTGAATCACCCTCTCTGACTGTCCGTCAGTCTGTGGATGAAAAGCAGTACTGAGGCTAACTTTGCTGCCCAATGCTTCCTGAAAAGCATTCCAAAACCGTGATGTAAATCGTGGATCTCTGTCTGATATGATTTGATCCGGTATCCCATGGAGTCTCACAATCTCCCTGAGATATAACTGAGCCAACCTCTCTAATGTATAGGTGACTCTGATCGGTATAAAGTGTGCCGACTTCGTCAATCTGTCAACCACTACCCAAATAGCATCATGCTGACTCCGGGTGGTCGGTAACCCCACTAGGAAATCCATAGTAACGGATCCCCACTTCCTCACTGGTAGAGATAAACTCTGAAGTGTGCCTGCTGGTTTCTGGTGTTCAGCTTTCACCACCTGGCATGTCAAACACTTTGCCACATGTCCTCGTACATCTCTCTTCAGTCCTGGCCACCAAAAATGTGTCTTCAGATCTTGATACATCTTACTAACACCAGGGTGATTACTCAATGTACTGCTATGTGCCTCCTGTAGGACTTGCTGCCTAAGTCCCTCAACATTCGACACATAGAGTCGATCACCATAATGTAATATTCCATCTTTGTACTTGAACTCTTTCTTCAAAGCACCAGTCTTAGCTTCACCTGAAATCTTCTTCAACAATGGATCTTTCAACTGAGCTTCTCTGACTCTGGCTAACCAAGCTGTCTGAATCTCCAAAACGTAGACTAAGGATTTTTCTCGACTTTGCCATAATTTATGCAAAGCTAAGAAACAATCCTTCAATGCTCCTTCTGAAGAATCTGTAGCCTGATCCTTGGACAAGATCACTCCTGTGTACTTCCGGCTCAAAGCATCTGCTACCACGTTCCCTTTACCAGCACAATACTCGATCGAACAATCATAGTCTTTAATGTACTCAATCCATCGCCGCTGTCTCATGTTCAGATCCTTCTGAGTAAACAAATACTTCAAACTCTTGTGATCAGTGAAGATTCTGAACGATCTTCCCATCAAATAATGTCTCCATAATTTCAGTGCAAAGATCACTGCTGCAAGCTCAAGATCATGAACAGGGTAGTTCAACTCATTAGGCCTCAGCTGTCTCGAACCATAAGCAATCACCTGACTGTCCTGATGTAGAACACAACCTAAACCTGAACCTGACGCATCAGTATAAACTGTAAAGGCTCTGTCCGGGTCTGGTAACACAAGTATGGGTGCACTGGTCAACTTTTCCTTCAGCTTCATGTAGGCTTCTTCACACTTCGGTGTCCACTCAAATTTCTGAGCTTTCCTGGTCAATGCTGTCAACGGCGTAGCTATCACAGAGAATTTCTCTATGAAGCGTTTGTAGTAACCTGCTAGACCCAAGAAACTCCTGACCTCTGTAACTGTAGTCGGTCTCTTCCAATCAACCACTGCTTGAACTTTTTCAGGATCAACTGACAAACCTTGAGCACTGATAATATGCCCCAAAAACTGAATCCTCTCGGACCAAAACTCACACTTAGAAAATTTTGCATAGTACTGATTATCCTTCAGCACTTGCAAAACCGTTCTAAGGTGCTCCTCATGCTCTGCTGTAGACTGTGAATAGATCAGAATATCATCGATGAAGACCTCAACAAACTGATCCAGAAATGGCTTAAAGATCCGATTCATAGCTTCCATAAATACTGCTGGAGCATTAGTCACACCAAAAGGCATAACCGTATACTCATAATGCCCGTACCTTGTCCTGAAGGCAGTCTTCGGAATGTCTTCCTCCTTAACTCTGATCTGAAAATACCCAGACCGAAGATCAATCCTGGAAAACACCCTCGCTCCTCTGAGTTTGTCAAACAAATCATCAATTCTAGGAAGTGGATACTTATTTTTAACTGTCACTGCATTCAACTTCCTGTAATCGATGCACAACCTGAAAGTCCCATCCTTGTTCTTCACAAATAACACTGGAGCTCCCCATGGTGATACACTCGGTCTTATGAAACCTTTCCCTAGCAGTTCCTCCAACTGCTTCTTCAACTCATCCATCTCAGGAGCCGACATCCTATAAGGTGGTACTGAAATAGGCTCAACCCCTGGTTGCAGATGGATAGCAAACTCAGTATCCCTCCTAGGTGGTAACCCAGGTAACTCCACTGGAAACACCTCAGGAAACTGATTAGCTACAGGAATGCTTCCCAACTCCTCCTCTATAGCTACTCCATTCAACGAGTAATACTCCTCTTCACCAACTACAGGGATGGTATCTACAAGTCTAAGGTGTAAACTCTTAGCACTAGATGCCAACCCTCCTGTGCAAGTCACTCTAGCTCCTTGAGCATCAGTGATGTCAACTGAGTGATTCGCACAGTTAATTTGTGCCTTGTGCTTGCTCAACCAATCCATTCCCAGCACCAGGTCATATGATTTCAACTCAATCACCCACAACTCACAACAAAAATCATGATCACCTAACTGCAAAGGATACCTAGTAACCACTTCATTGGTCACAATAAAACCTCTCCCTGCAGTCCTGATGAGTCTCAACTCACCCGCAATTTCACGCTGTAAACTATGCTTATCTACCAAGGCAGAAGATATCACTGAAAGAGTAGCTCCCGTATCAAAAAGCACTCTAACACTACTGCTCAGAAAAGTAAAATTACCTCGAACAGCTGGCAGTTCTCTGGCCGCCTGGTTTGTCAAAGCGAAGACTCTCGGGTTCACTGCTGCAGCAACTACTCCAGGCCGGTTCCCAATAGCAAGCGGTACTGGAGGTAAAGCCCGAGGCGGACCTGTAACTGATCGAACTCTTGGGCAGTCCCTCGCCCAATGCCCTCTCTGACCACAGACATTGCAAATATCTGTACCCAGAGTACATGGTCTTCCACTATGGAACCGTCTGCACCTAGGACACACACCTGTCCTCCTCCTCTTGGATGGATCCTGGTTCCCCACCATTGGTCGCTTTCCAGCACTTTTCCCCAAGTTAGATGGCCCAGCTTCCACCTTTTTCACAGGTGCTCTGGAATCCTCGAATTCCCTTTCCAATGCCAATGCCTTCTGAACCATCTGGCGATAACTCCTAATATCAACTGTCGCCATATACCTCCTGAAAATAGGCTTCAGGCCCTGGGAAAACTTCTTGGCTTTCAGCTCATCATTACCCAACATATATGGAGCATACCGGATAAGTGAGTTGTATCGCTGCTCATACTCTCGTACTGACATCTCTCCCTGTGTCAGATTCTCAAACTGGATCCTCCTCTGATCCTGTGCAGCTTCACTGATATACTCCTGTCTAAACTTCTTCTCGAAGTCTGACCACTTGAGCACCTTTTTCTTGTGCTCTGGACGAGTGCCATTACTCTCCCTCAATAACTCCATCACATCATCCCACCAAAGACTGGCTCTCCCTCTCAGAAAGAAAGGTACTAGAACCATCCTCTGCTCTGTCTCATAGCCACCACAAGTGAAGAGTCTGTTCATAACAGACAACCAATCCTCTGCTCTATCAGGATCTCCCGTCCCATCAAAGCTAGGTGGATCAACTGTCTTGAACTTTTCCAGCAACCTCATCTGATGTGGAGTGTCTCCCCTCCTTGGAGCCTCCATCATCTCTGGTTCCTCAACCTCCTCAAGAACTTGATTTCTAGGTTCCTGAGCTCTAGGCACTTGCTGTTGCTCAGCATGCCTTTCCTGTTCCTGTTGTGGCTCAACTTCCTCCTGGGCAACACCTCTGTCCCCATAATCTCTGAACATCTCTGTTACAAGAGTGTTCATGCCCTGTGCCACCTGAGCCATAGTCTCAGTCAAACTCTGTAGCACTCTGGATATCTCATCCAACCTCGCCACAACTGGGTCACTAGAACCTTCACCAGGTTCTCTAGTCCCCCTCGAAATTCCAGACCTCGTATCAACCATAATAACCTGCAACCACAGCCAGACAACATTTCCCCAGATGTTGGTCAGTACTAACTTCCTAGCACTTGGACTTTACTACTAGATCTCAGTCTAAGCCTCCAATATCTATGAAATAAACCCTTAGCTCTGATACCAAAAACACTGACACGATCCCCGTGCCCCTGCCCGGGATACCCTGTGAGCGTTTGTCTCACGGTGGATTGTAATTGGCTAGCTGGTTATGTGTGTGGATTAAATCCAATGCTACTAGTTGATTAACCTAGAAATGCAATATGTATGCACTTATGCTTTGACTTGGTTTATTAAAACCATAAAACATTTAATCATTTAGACATTTAGCCGGCTAGGTAAAATTCTATATAAATAAATACAAAATGCCAAAGCATATCAAAATCAACCTTTGAGTGATTAACTACACATACACCGCTCGTGAAAGCATTTATACATAAGTAATTAATGCTCTCACCCAGAGAACAATCCCCTGAGTCAAGGACTCTTTATAACATAAATACTGGAGGCAAAATAAAGTACTGTATCAAAATACAAGACTTTGCTGAGATCTTTTACCCTAGCTCCCACTTTGGACTCCTGTCCCAGTGGCGAGTCTCACAAGTCCTTTGCCAAGTGCTACTAGGCTCTGCAGCCAAAGGAAGAAGCAAGTTAGTACCACAGCCTGACCAACAGACCAACTAAACACTTAAGCAAGCTAGAAACTTAAAGTTTCTCAACTACCGTACCTTTACAGACAAAAAGGTACTACCGTGATAATCCTCAGCGATTATCCGGTCCTGCTACTCCAGGCTCTGCATAACAAACAGGGAGTGAGAATTCAACATTCTCAGTAAGGGTCTTCGATGTACCTGCAAGAAAAAGCTAGGACTCTGGCTGCGAGCTCACACAGCATGAGGGTACTAGTCATATATATATATACTAGGTCCGTAAACCTCTCCTCAAGTAGTCCTCTGTATCAGGCCAAGTGCAATCACTTAGCAACCTGACACATATACAGGCCAAGCGCAATCACTTAGCAACCTGACATATAGGCCAAGCGCTATCACTTAGCAACCTATCATATGGCTCAAGGGCGAACCTTAGCAAGCCTCATTCAAACATAGAACCTCTCACCTAGTTGTTATGTAGGGGAATTTATGATGGGACTTGTAGACTAGGCCGCAGGGCCTCTTTGATGTAAACTAGATGAACAAGGTTTCGCCTCGTGGCCTCGTGGCTCCGGCACGGCTAGGCCGACGAGGGTTCTAAACCTCTCACCTGAGCTATTGATAGATAATTAAGTTCAATTGCAACATTTGTTTCCTTACTTGTTGCCTAAGCAACTTACTTACCTCAAACAGTTCAAGAAAACTCATACTTCCGGTGGGACTTTCGGAAGTCTCGGAGTACCATCGGGATCCTCGGACCCTTAGGCACGTTCCGAACCTTCCGTAGTCTCGGTCGGGTCAACGCAGCAAAAAGTCAAACCCCCCATTTTCTTGTGTTGGCGCCGCGTCGCCAAAGGCAAAAAGGAATTGGCGACGCGTCGCCAACGAACAAACGTTCTGTGACATAAAATTGAATTGGCGACGCGTCGCCAATTTTCGGGCCAATTGGCGCCGCGTCGCCAATTCTGCAGAAATGCAGAATTTGGCCGTTTGCTGCTACGAACTTTGGCAACCAAATACATATAGCAAACATGCATCAAAAGTTACCAAATTTCATACACATGAAGTACATGTTGCAAGGAACAAAACCAACTATCAAAGCTAAACTATGATGCATTAGAAGCATCAAACCAATCCTTCAAATTTAGCTAGTCCATCATAATTCCCAAAACGTTTCTTCATACCATACCAAAAAATTACTCAACTTTCTCAATCCATTTCAATCCAAAAGCAATCCAACAACTTAAAAACACTTTCTCCCTTACCTTAACACCAAGAACAAGCAAGAATTCGAACCCTTCCTCTTCCAAACAAGCTTCCAAAGTTCTACACAAAACCATACCAAAACAAAGCTCTAAAACATCAAAAACACATCTTTCAACCAAAACCCAAGCTTCCAATCAACCAAATAACACGAATCCAATCAAGAACATAAATCATACCTCGTTCAAAAACAGGGGATGGAGAAAAATGCCCTTTCAAGCTTCAAAAACATGGATTTAAGCTTGAAAATCACTTCTCCAAGCTTGAACATCCTTAATTGCGCCTCTTGACACCAAGATCACTTGATTCCAAGTTCAATTTGAGAGAGAAATGAGTGAGGGAAGCTTAAGAACGTGTTAATGGCAGCTTCTCCCCCTCTTTCCCTTCTTAAACCCTCACTTAGCAACCAAGATCACCAAGGTTTCAAGTTAAGTGCAATTAGGTCCCCCATCTTTGTAACTTAACAGTTCTTGATTAAATTCTTGTCTATTTGTTGAGTTTGAGTTAAGGTTAAAAGTTAAGTTCTAAAAATTCATTTTAAAACACTCGGGACTCGTCCCGGCCACTCAGGGTGCAAAATTACCATTTTGCCCCTGAACTTAGTTCAGAGCTTTATTCTTGTCGGAACTTAGTGAACTTTGGCAAACTTCTTAATTCTTGCTAGGCAAACTTAAATTAAACTTCTAAACTAAATTCTAAAGTCCTTACCTCCCTCTAGAAGGGCCGTAACACTTGATCTCGGTCTGCATGGTGAGGCGTCAATGTAAGTCTTCTCTTGCCATTGAGTATGATCACAGTTCGGCATTTATTAATATTGCTCCAAGAAAGGCTTGGTGTTTTTGGGGAAAAGATTTATTAGTGAGGAAAAAAAAGATGGTGTAGGGAGTACCTGAGGAACACGAATTTGAGTGGGTTCTTCGACTTGGTATGTGGTACACATACTCGCTCAAATATGATGGTAACCGGCTCTCCCTGGTGCCCTTTGTCTTATTTCTTTCTTCTTCTTTCACTAAGTACTGGTTCTTTAACCCTTTGTGCGGTTGTTGGTTCTTGATCTAATTCATGTGTAGGTTCTCTTACATGCATGTTTGGGACAATCTAATCATCAACTATGCCAAGTTCATGCCATGAGTGTTGTGCCTCCTTTGGTTCCTCCTTGCCGAATCCGTCGGATTTGAAGGGAATTTTTTTTTCTTTAAATGATACATCCCTTGAAACAAAAGTTTTCTTAGTCTCCAGATCATAAACAACATAGCCTTTTTTATTTGGTGGATAGCCCATAAAAACACACGATCTCGCTCAAGGCAAGAGTTTGTCCTTTGGCTGCATAGGGTCTATTGCATAACACAAGGATCCCAGTACTCATAGTCGACTATAATCAGGTGTTTTAGTGAAGAGGACTTCATATGGTGTTTTTCCTTTCAACTTGGAAATGGGTAGTTGGTTTATGAGGTAAGTGGCAGTTAGGATGCATTTCTCCCCGAAAGGTGATTGGCAAGCCTGCTTGGAAACGTAGCGCTCGAGCTACATTAAAGATGTCCCTATGTTTTCTTTCGGCTATCCCATTTTGTTGAAGAGTTCCAGCGCAAGATGTTTGATTTATGATCCCTTTTGATTTAAGAAAAACTCCCATCATACCATCGGTTAATTCAAGTGCATTATCGCTTCTTACTTCCTTCATTTCTACTCCAAATTGGTTTTGCACTAAATGGTAAAATTTTTTGAACATCTTAGGTGCCTCTCCCTTTTGTTTCATAAGGTATGTCCATGTCAACCTAGTGCAATCATCCACAATGGTTAGGAAGTAATGTGCTCCACAAGATGAAGTAACTTTGTAAGGTCCCCATACATAAATGTGTACAAGCTTAAAAGGAACATCCGACTTTTTATTGCTCAAATTAAAAGGCAATCTAGTGGCCTTTGCTAAAGGGGACAAATGGGATAATTCTTGCAAACCTCTTGAGTATCTATATGGGACAAACTATCAATTGCTTTCAAATGGTCATGCGAGAGATGACCAATCTTTTGCAATGTTCACACAGAGGCTTGGACTGATCCACTTGGTCCTGTTCCTTTCTTTGCTGTGTGGTTCTGACAGCAAACACTTCAGCCAGCTCGGTTCCACTAGTTTGTTTCAGACTTAGTTGCTTTTCTTCTACCACAATCATGGCATACACAGGTTAAGTGAAGGTAAAGGTTCGGTGGCAAGAATATGAGATCTTACCGTCCAAAATTTTGTGTCTAGCCCCATCAAGAATTGATGAATGCATTCCTTTTCTTTGTCTGTCTTCCATTCTTTTCGAGCATCACAAGTACATAATGGTAAGCAGGTGTATGTGCTTAACTCGTCCCAGTATCCCTTAAGCTTTGTGTAGTACGCAGCCACAGTGGAAGTTTCTTGGTTCGTCAGCACAGTGTTCATCCGCAACTCATGAGCTCGTGGCTCATTTGTATACATGTATCTCTCTTGTAGACCATGCCATAATTCAGAGGCGGTTTCACAATAAGCCACTGAGTCGTGCAGATTTGCACTAATAGAATTTGTTAGCTAAGAAATCACAAGTCCATCACACTTACTCCAAGCAAGGGCCTCGATTTTGTTTTGCGCAGGTTTTGGCAGGTCCCATCAACAAAAAAGACCTTATTCTTGCTGCGCAACATGTTCAACACAGCCTTCCTCCATCTTTGCATAGTTATCTCCATTCAACACTACTAAAAAATCCCTCTTTTCCAACTGTTTTATTACCAACGGTCAAGCCGTTGGTAATTACCAACATGTAGAACCGTTGGTAAAAATTTTCCAACGTGCACGCGTTGGTGCTTTTTTTTTTTTGTTACCAACGGCTAAGCCGTTGGTAGTTAGCAACGGTTGTGACCGTTGGAATAGGTTCCTACTGTCACGCGTTGGAAAAGATATACAATAATTAGGAAAATGAATGTGTAATCTTTCCAACGGCTTAAGCCATTGGAAAAAAAAAGGTCTTGTACATTTACCAACGACTTCAACCGTTGGAAGCTGATTAATGTAACGGTAAGTTTCGGCCTTAGGTTTCCAACGGCTAAGGCTGTTGGAAAAGTTGTTTTTAAATTCCCCCCCCCCCCCAGCGCCAGTCGTTTTCCTCGTCGCGACTCAAACGCGTCTTTCTCTCCCCTGCAACTTGTCTTCTTCGCACAGCACACACATTCACGTGGAGTCGTCGATTGGGGCCCGAAACAGTTTCTTCCAGGTCAGAAATGCGTGGATCTGGTGTCATTTACCACGATCTGAAGGTTAGTTAACTTTTTTTCCAATAATTTTTTGATTTTTTTTTTCAGTATTTCTCCCTATTTGAGCTTCTTGGTTGATAATGGGTTGAAGATTTTGGTTTTTATTGCAGGATTGAAGTTATTTGGAGGTATTTGAAGGAAGTAAACATTTTGATTTGAGGTAACCGCGTTTATTTCGTATTTTTTCAATTTTTTCCCCAATAAATACGCATTTTCGGATTATTACATGTTAATTTGGTTTGAAATATGTGCAATATTTGTTATTTTGTGTTGTATTTGGTTGGAGATTTAGTTTTTAGGTTACCCATTACAATTGCAAATTTATGTGCATTTTCTTACAATTTTTTGTTTATTTTCGGGATTAATTATAAAATATGAAATTATTAGTTTTAAGTGATTTGTTTAGGTAGTATATTTATGTGCGCAATTATTTAGTATAATTTAAAATAGTAAATAATTTGTAATGTTCATTTGTACATTTTTTGTTGTTGATTTATTTGTCTATTTTTTTATTCATGTATTTTAAAAGGATAAATAAAAAGATTTATTATGTGCCAAAAAATAGGGAAAATAACAAAAACAAACAAAGAATGTGTGAAAAAAAAATGAAGTTGAAGAATGTCTCGCTGAAATGGCACTAGGCTGGTTAATAATTATTATATGGTAGACATATGTCTAATTAGACATAGTTTTTCAGTACCTAAACTTAATTTACACTCAATCCTGCATCCTTAACAAAATTATAGTTCTACCCTTTACTTTAATACCTTAATAAAAGTGTCATGAATAATTACTTATTCATCGTCCATCATTTAATTTTTTTAATTGAATTATCCTTGCTATATAACCAGCATTCCCCGTACATATAAATATATAATTACACACACACACACACACACACACACATGAATATAATTATATATTTGGTACAATCATAAATATATATAAGTTCATGAAATTTTCTCTATAAACATAATTTCAAAAATTAAATTTAATAAAGACATGATATCATATACAAGGAAGTAAGAATTATAAGAATAAATCCCAAACCTTAATAATTAATTAAACCCTAAATCCACATTCTATATCCCTAAACCCTCAATTAAACCCAAAGATGTAAAACCCTAAACTTAATATACCATTAATTAACCTTAAATCCCAAACCTTAAATACTGTCCCCAAAACCCTAAAATCTTAAATTAAACCCAAAATACACAAATCCATAACCATAAATTAAACACTAAGACCTAAAACCCTAAACCCTAAGTACAACCCGTTAAACCTAAACCCTTGTTAATTAAATATAAACCCTAAAACCCTAAATTAAACCCTAAATACACAAACCTAAAACCTAAAACCCAAATTAAACCCCAAGGCCTAAAACCCTAAACTCTAATTCTATATCCCTTAACCCTAAGAACCAAAACCCTAAACCGTAGCTATTTTTATATCCCTAAATCCTAAACCCTAAAATATCCTAAACCTTATACTCTTATAAACCCTAAACCGTAATTCTATATCCCTAAACCCTAGCTAAGTAACTAACATTAACTCTAAATCATAACCCTAGAGCCTAATTAAACCATAAACCGTAAAACCCTAAACCCAAATTCTATATCCTTAAAACCCTAAACCTAATATACCATTAACCTAAACCCTAAATATAAATCCCTAAACCCTAAATTTCAATACTGTAATATTTATAATTCAATTAAAAACCATAAATCCTAATTCTACATCTCTAAACCCCATAAAAATTCTTAATCCCTAAATCATAAAAAATCTCCAAATTAACCCCAAATAGCCCTTAAAATAATTCCCAAAACTGTTTGGTCGCAGAATATTATTAAGTTAATTACTATGTTTTACAAATAATGACATGAACAAATGTATTTTATGACGTTTCTATAGACTCGTATCAGTGTAGAGATTGAGGAGCAAACACAGCAAGAGGATGGAATAGAGGCCATTGATGAACTAGCAATCATTAGTACTACATCTGGCGGTAGAAGGAGAGGCTGTGTATTTGGATTAGGATCTGAGCAGTATGTTATACCGGGACGCCGATAGCCAGGTTTCATCCCGCTTATCGACATCACACAGACACCGCAATTCAACGAGCAAGTACAGAAGATGATGGCGAAGGAGAATGCGCGAAGGGATGCGGAGTACGAGAGGCAGCTTGAGAGAATTAAGAGGAGACAGAGAGCAGAGATGGAGGCTCAGAGAGCCGCATTGGAGGCAAACCGGGCTCAGTTGGAGATTATTTGCCGTTCGCTAAACCTTTCGTGCCCGCCGGCTCAACCAGTTCCACATTATCCTGATGACTCGGACTCAGAGGATGAGGAGATAGTCGGGACTCCGTGATGGGCATCATCAACAGGTTAGCGCATTTCCAAAGTCTTGTGTTAGAGCCCTAGACATAATAATTTTTAGACCTAAATAAGACTGACTTGATATTTCTGAAATGTGTAAAGCGTTGAATGTTGAATGCTTTCTTTCAGACATATCTGTTATTGTTTTAATTATGCTGTATTTGAAAATATTATATTTTAATTACGTTGGCATAGCTGTGTAATATTTATTGCTGAGTAAAACCGGGCGTACTTTTGAATTGGTATTTTTATTTTGAATGTGGATTGAAACGGGAAAAAATACGAAACAACCAAAACCTGGAACGTTTAATATACATTACCGACGCGCAAATGGGGAACTTACCAATTTGCGCGCGTTGTTAATTACCAACTTGCAAGTTGGTCATTACCAACGGCTTCATAACAACTACCTTACCAACTTCCGGCAGTTGGTAACAAGTTACCAACGGTCGGCAGTTGGTAACTTACCAACTGCGCACAGTTGGTAACTACAACTACGCGATGGAAACCAAGTCCTTTTCATGACCGTTGGTAATTACCAACGTGTATTTTACCAACGTTTACACATTGGAATTTACCAACGTGTTATTAGTTGCGCGTTGGTAAAAAATTTTCCAACGTATCGAATACCAACTGTCATTTACCAACTGTTGTACGTTGGTAAATGACAGTTGGTAAAGTCCTATATTTTAGTAGTGTGCATCGCTATCGATCGTTCACCGCCTTCCACTCCATCCCCATCGTTCACTGCCTATATACCGTTGTCGTCGTTCGCCGCCTAGCATTCTAGAGTCAATCTATATCTGTTTGGCTGCAACAGTCCGGCGATTGATTCTTTATCGTCTAAAGCATCGCCACTGTCTCCCCGCTGAGGCCCGCCATAAAACAGGCAGTAAATTGAATAACCTTCATCCAAACCGGCGATAAACAAAGGCAAACTTGTGATTGCAGAAACTTTTGGGCTTATGGGTTTAGCCCTCAATGTTTCTTTCCTTTCCTAATCTTTACCCATACTTTATTCTAAACCCAAAACTTTACCCAAAATGCATTGTTGCTGGTGAAGTCATTACAGAAGCAACTCTGGTTTACATTGGACAGCGTGGGGCAAATTGTGTAAGCCAAGAATGAGGGGGTATCAATGACAAGAATGAGGGGGTATCAATGACAAAGTTAGAGTATTTCTAAAGTGGTGTCCATATATAAACCTAAATTACAATTAGTACTAAAATTTGAATTGATCAAAGGCTAAACTTTAAATTACAATACAATTATATAAAAAAAATATATCTAATATAACCATGCTCTTCAAAATTTCTGAGTATTAAAAAGAACATGACCATCCAAATAAAAATTCTTTAATTTAATTCCTAATAGTATATGTAAAAATAAGTATTATTTTGAGTACTTTTAATTTTAATTTGGATTAAGTTATTAAATTTTCGTTTATTTTTAAAATAAAGTAACTTTATAGTCATTAAGTATATATGCTTTACGTTTAAATTTAAATTAAATAAGTCTTTAAAATTATTTTGAAATTTTAAAAATAAATTTTAAAGAGAAATAGTATAGTTACTTTTATGGGTAAAACATTAGATATTTAGTTGATTTTTAAACAAATTAAAGAGTGGTCTCCCACTTTTCAAGGTGAATTGCCTATAATACTATTTCTAATTTTTTTAGAATAAAATAAGCTAAACATAGAAGGGTTTATAATTTCACAATAAAAATAAATAGAAAATGACTTATTTCTTTGATGATACTAACTCTTCTATAGAATATGATTTATTTGAAACTTTGAGCTTATCTTGGTTTGTGAAGTTCTAACTATAGGCTAACTTATAATTTGTGGAATAACTAAACCAACTTAGTAAAGAATAAGAGCTAATGTTGCATTTAAGTCATGATTTTTGCAAGAGGTTTGTTGGCTGGAGGTTTGCTTTGTCCACTTTGTTAAGAGAGCGTTTAAACTCTGGATCATGTCCTTGTCGGGTGTAGAAAGTCAGAGATCATTTGGCGTCGGATTTTTTCTTGGTGCCATCTTGGTTCATTCACATCTCTGGATGTTCTTGATTTTTTTTCTGGTGCATCCCTTTCGGCTCTAAACAAGTCTCAGAGGAAAGCTTTTGATGCAGTGATTGCTACGGCGGCATGGTTAATTTGGAAGCAAAGAAAGAGGGCAATCTTTAATGAAAGTCAGGATTTTCAGTCGACTCTGCTGGGAGATATTCAAGCCATATCATTCCTATGGATCACTAGCAGATGCACTAAGCTAGAAAACAAGGCCCTCTAGTCGGATTGGGTTTTAAATCCATCTTTGTGCTGTAAAAACCTGTAGTATCTTCTTCTTTTTTTGACAAATTGGCAGGAGTTTTAATTGTTGTTGAGGGTCTGGGATAATATCTTTGATGTATTAGAACTTGAGTCTAGCAACTGGCTAGCATGATCACTTTGTATTTTATTTGCTCAATTTAATATATCTTTGGCTGTTAAAAAAACAAACAAACAAACAAATTACTCAATTTTTTGTTTCAACAATTTCTTGCGAAGAGATTAATGTGCTTATATTTCATAGATTTTTATTTGTCAATAGAAAATTAAAGCGGATCCGCACTTAATTTTTGTATTTATAGTTATTACTCATATTTTTTAAATACAAGTGGGGTCCGTGGATACTATTGTTGTCTAAAAGTAAATCCTCCTCTAGGGTATGGGTTTTTGAAACATGATCAACTTTAACTTGGCCATGCTTGCCAAGCACAGTTGGAGGCTTTTAATGCACCCTACTTCCTTATGCACAAGAGTTCTCCAGCACAAGTACCATAATTGACACATCTTTTTTGGAGGTATAGATTGGTAATAATCTCTCGCTCACTTGGCCAAGCATTTTGGAAGGCTGAAAGGTGTTAAAGAAGGGTCTTCGGTGGAGAGTCGAAAATGACATGAATATTAGGGTGTGGCGAGACCCTTGGTTACCAGGCCATGATTCCCTTAAACCAACTATATATGCTGATGTTGTCTGGTAGAGAGGATATGTGGGTTTGTGATCTGATGATGGAGAATGGAGGAGGTTGGTATCTTCGGGTTCTTGGAGAGTTGTTTAACAGGGACGACATATATCGGATTAAGGCAGTTCCTTGTGGCTGTGGGTACCTTTTACTCCAACATACTATAGAAGCTGTAGTCAACCCTTCAGAGAAAATGAAGTGGTTGACGATTTGGGGGTCTCAAGTCTTCAGTAAAACAAAGATTTTCAAGTGTTGACATTGCAGAGGATGCTTACCTACTTGAGCCGAACTCTTCAAGAGGCATATTGTGGATAGTTTTTGAAATGGGCATTTTGTCATAAGGCAGATCGGGAGACCGCTATGCATGTTATGAGAGAGTGCCATATAGTGAAGAACGCATGGGAGGCTCAACGTTTGTTCTATGTAACCAAGGGAGATTGCTTGACTATGGCTGAATGGTTTCAAAGGTTGCATGGATTGCAGTTTGATGCCTATTGGGAGAAGTTCTTCATTATAGTATGAACTATATGGTACTTTAGAAATAAGGTTATTCATGAAAAGCCCAGGTTCGGAGGCCTGGGACGCGATTAAGGCTACTAGACTTATGTTGATTAAATCCCCTGCGTGGGCTGTTGTTCATTGCTTTAAAGAAGCAAATCATGTAGCTCATACTCTTGTGAGGTTAGCTTTGTCAATAACCTATTTTAAACTTTGGACAGAGTCACTTCAGCGAGAGGTTGCATGTATTGCTGATCATGAAACTCTTATTGTCTGAATAAATAGTGATAAATCTTTCCATAAAAAAAAATCAATTGAGTAATTGTATTTAGAATCATTTTTATATTTTCCCCCTTACCCAGCTTTGAAAAGAGTGTGACATAAAAAACTCAATATTTATAAAAAGGAAAACTTACAATTATCCTCCTCAGTTATACCCTACTATATAGTTTACTCAATCTATTTTTAGAAACCTACACTTTGCCCGTATATTTTTTACATTGTCTGATATCAACTTTTAAAACTGTATTTAAATTATACAATAGTCATCTTTCAGTAATTTCAATCGCTCCAATATTTTTTTTATAGTTATTAGACATTTTAAATTATCAGTTTTTCCATTTTTTAAATGTATTTTTCTCCTTGTAAATATATATCAATATTTTTTAAAGGTTGGTTGATTGTGAAAAAAATATTAAAAATCTTGAAATTACTAGAACATTATCATTAGACAATTTAAATTAGGATTTTAGAAGTTGTTGACGGACACTGTAAACAAATTGAGGGTAATGTTTATGTCTTTAAAAATAAAGAGAGCAAAGTATAGGTTAGACTAAAACCATATTGGAGGTTTTCGTAATCTCTCCTTAAAAACAATATTCCAAAAATATTTTTCAGTCTCTTGAAGAATATGAATCGGTGTAAATTTACAAAAATAATCACTGTATATAAAAATAAACAATATAAAACGTTCTTTGAAAAAAAAAACCAGCAAAACGAAGCCTAAAAGTAAACAAATTGTCAAATAAGGACATATATTTGAGCCTTGCGGACCGTTCAAGTAAAATAACATGAAAGAACTATTCTCCACAACTCTTTGCAAATAAAAGTATGGTTGCATTACATCATCTTCATTTAATTTCGGTTCAATGAGTCCAATGCACCCAGGTAACAAGCCCTAAGACTTTTGATTTTAACACTGTATACCAAAACGATCGTCTTTATTAATGTAAATAAGAAAAGGGGCTTCAGGAAGCCAAAGTGGTAGGCTCACAACCATCATGCACGCAGGCCAGCACATCCCTATAGTCTCTTGAGATGGTGAAAGAATCATAGACCTTGCCATCGCTGCTCCTTTTGTACTCAACCAGAAGCGATGAGCGGTTGAACGCTGTCATCTTCACAAAACCGTAGTCCCTGTCTCTGAAAAGACTCCAAGGAGGGGTCACAGGACCGAAATCTGATAAACGGCTCCCTCCCCCTCCCGCTACAATGTGGATCGTCCCGTTCACAGTGCTGGAGTAGTGACTTGTTTCTGTGTTCACGCACTGATTCTGCATTATGGAGGATTAGTAATCTAGAATGACAAGATGACTTGAAAGACAAACGGGCAGATGACATGACCATCACAGGAAGCTACCGAGATTTTTTTGTACCTGGTAAATTGGACAAGTCCTCTCATAGTTGTGGACGTGTCCAAAAAATGCTATGTCGACTTTGTACTTCTGCCAAAGCTTTTGCAAGCTGTCCCTTCCCATGGGCTCCCCATATGAGCCGTCTTGCCAGTAGGTGGAGGAGTACCCGAGGACACGATGAGCAGCAAAGATCAGCCAAGGTTGCTTCTGGCGGTCTGCTGATGCAAGGCACTTGTTGATGAACTTGTACTGTTCAGAACCTGGTCTCCAATCATGCTCACTGTCTGCTATACAGAAATGGAACAAGCCATAATCGGTTGAATACCTGTGTGTGAAGGCCAATTAAATTTATTTCAGACAGGAATTCTGAGAGTCTTTCATGCTGAAAATTTAAGAGGTACCAAAACTCATTTCAAGAAATATGCGGTCTCTTTAGCTACCAAAACTTTGCCCTGTTCTCAGCAGGAACATAGTACATGGTCTCTGCAAGCACACCACATTCACCGCCTGAATCATTCCCTTCATAAAAGGAACCGGAGCCAGGAACATCACGTTCATGGTTGCCACTGTTACAGAGTTGCTCATGGTCAGCACCAAAAATACATGTTTTCACCATGAAGAAGTCACATGCCAAAAATTCCAACCTTGCAATCATATAGGGAACTGCTGACGTAATAGGCTCCACCTGGGAAGCAAACTGATCCCACTGTGAGATGTATCCATTTGCATAAGAAAGATCTCCTATGTGAAAAACTATATCGATATTCGGCAATTCCTTGATGAGTTGATCAGTAGTGTTAAGTGACCCTGGCTGATAATTGCTGTACTCATTTGATCCATCCCGCTCTGCCTGGAACATTTAGACAAATCCGAATCTTTTGTTATCCACATCCAGACAGAAATATTTGATGTCGCATAAATGCATCTACAGCTGAGAGAATAGATTTTTTAATAAACAGATCTTCCATAGTTGATAATTAATGATCAATCCAAAGACTGTATAGAGAGTTTCGTCAAGGGAAAAGCAAGCTGGTATCAGAAGCCTCTACAGAAATGAAAGTAGGTAAAAAAAAAAAATTGCTCTCTGAAATAAACTTTAGATGTTGACCCTCACTTTTACCAATATTATTACCTTCCCCATATCTCCAAATACCACAACCCGCTGTAATGATTCTTGTCCTGGAAATGGTGATGACCTGAATGAATAATTCTTGCTCCAGATGTATGATCCATTTTGTAACTTGTGACCAAGTTTATAAGTGTACCTGTAGGCAAAAAGATAATAAAATGCTAAGAAATGCAAATTCCGCGGTCACCACATCATTTATATGAGATGGGGTTCATTCTTGAAGATAAAATACATTGAGTTTGGCCACAGATCTTTCAAGAAACTTGTATGGGTGAAGCCAGGATCACGCCAACCTTCCGTGCGAGCAGGTGCAGCTGCATATTGCCATACAATGATATAATGCCATGATTTCATATATCCATAGAATTTCCGTTGATTAACATTATAGCTTAAAATTTTAAAAGAAACTGCAACGCTTCAGCTGTATTGTTCTACCATCTGCATTTTCATTACTTATTAGTTCTCTGCAAGAGGTTTCAGCATTTGTCAAAAGATCTGATCATAGAACAGAAATAGATTATTAGCCCTTCATATCAACCTGCTTATTCTTCCCTTCATACACAAATCCTTATGGCCCTAGCTTTTCAACATGAGCAAGCAGCCACCTTATGGTTGTTTAAAACTCAATTAAGATAGCTAATGCTCTTTTCAGCAAAGATATTTTTGCTAGTAGAACAAATGACCCATACCACACATGCTGTTTCTGTGAAATGTTAACGTTCCAGCAGGTGATCGAATTTGAGATTCTCCCTTGATGCCCCATTCAACAAAAGGTGCAGCTTCAGAAATGTCATAGCCACTGGTCCAGGTAACAGTCATCTGGATTTTTTTGCATCAAAGGATCAGGTTTACAGAAGAAACAACATTAACATGCCATTTGCTCAGAAGAAAAAGGAGAGACCAAAGTTCAAGAGGACAGTGAAAATGGGTGAAAAGAAAACCAAGAATATGCATAGAAGTCTCATTGACAACTGTTCAAATAAACCCCTGCTGCCGAAGCTAAGAGCACTATTTGAAAAACCATGTAAAATAAATCCTGAAGTACGGTCAAAAGTGGCATATTTGGACGTAGAATTCCACTAAAGTGGTTCCGGAACCATGTAGAGTTCAGAGTTGGATATACATGAAGATCATATGGGCGCTGTCCTGAGAAAATTAAGAAAATAAACTTACCTCATTCCAGGACTTGCCTTGAGAAAGCCGTGGATAAAGAGGTGCCTTTGGGTTGGCAAAGCTTACTGAATTTGAAACAGCTACTAATTTAGGCTGCACCATGGAAAAAGGCCAACAGAAGATAGTAGTGAGACATCATTCAGTGAATTATTAAATTTTGATATGTCACATAGAAAACATAGCAAAGAAATACATTTGCCAAACCGCCTGAAAATAATGCGAAGGAGAAATCTGCCCGTTGATTGATCAGTTGAAACTTTAGAGATGCTTTCCCTGTTCTGCCATAATCAGAGTTGGAATCATTCGCATATCTGTACTGCAAGAGGAGACATTTGCCAAGGTTCACACTGGGGAAACTGCATTCGAAGTATTTCATTGTCCACCTTAGCAAAGAGAGAGATAGCTGTACCTTTATAGGGGCCGAACATATATATGGGGTCTGTACTCTCTTATCCACAGCCCCCCCATCAGGAGGACATGACGATGAGCTGCAGAAAACAGTAGGTTCTCAGATCCCCACAGACACGTTAAAACACATTGGACGGCGACATAAACAAAAATTTGTGCCTTTCTGCAATAAATAATGAAGCACAGGCTGAAGATTACTTGAACTTGGCAGGAGAAAAGACTGCAACCCAATCATCTTGTGAAGGGGCTGGACTTTGAAGTTCCACAGTTATCCACTCAGAATCTTCACCCTGCAAATGAAAAAATCAGTTCAACTAAACCAGAGCAGCTGCCCTGGGCAACAATCAACTATGTGTTGCAAACAATATCCATGAACACGTTGCTGCCCTGAGTTTTCTTTAAAAGAGGCTGGAACTTGAATACTTCAATAGCTCGTAAGATCAAATCACCATCAGATTAGTTTGCATCTCATATCAGATTCAATTACCACGCTTCGTAGAGCATCTATAGCTCTATGGAAACACATACTTGGCCAGGAAAAATGAACAAGAAAGATGAAAATAGTACCTTAGTTCCAAGAAGAAGCGGCGACGCTTTGATAGAAGCATTCTCATGAAGAGCAAGGACTGCATTGAGGATGTCAATCTGGGACAATGGCTGTACACCATCGCCCTTCCTAGAGTAGGCTTCTGCTGCTTCAGGGCCTAAGACAAAACATAGCAACAGGAGAAGCAGGAACACATGAAAGTGCTTTAGGGAGAGGAGTCTCCTCATTTCTAAAATTCTTCTTCCAAGGTGTCTGAATCCACCTGTCCAAACTCCGAATCCTTCCATGTATGTATGAACACACACAAGACAGGTAGGGACAAAAAAAAGACGGAAAGGAAATTGGACTCTACGCCAAATGGACAATCACAGAAGGAATAATAATAAAAAGGGCGAATTTCAAAAAACCCCCTAAGGTTTAGTGAATACTTCACTTACCCCCCTCCTGTTTGAAAATTCTCCCCTTTACCCCCTTAGGTTTAGGGCGAATTTCAAAAAACCCCCTGAGGTTTAGTGAATACTTCACTTACCCCCTCATGTTTGGAAATTCTCCACTTTACCCCCTTAAGTTTAATAGATCCTTCACTTACCCCCTTCCATAATATTGCAAATAATTTTAATTTACTTACAATGCTCAATTATTATTTAATTAAAATTATAGTCTTTACAGAATTGTAGATTTTTATAATAATAAAACATGTAAATATTAAAATGAATACTTAAAAAAAAAAATTTATTTATATGAACGTTTACATACTGGTATATGAACAATAATGCCCTTGTCAAATGTGGATACTGTATTTACTTAATATAATTTCCCAATAATTATTGTATAATTACTAGAAAATTTAAATTTTCTATTATTGATGAACATTTCACCTAGGTGAAATTTCAAAAAGGTGACAATTGTGATAAAAAGAAGGTGTAGAAACCTCACTAAGCATTTAAGGGCGAGATTATTTTGCATTAGTTTTAATGTATTGTTGTATATTATTCTTATATAAAATTATTATTTACTTTATTTCAAAAAAATTATTATTTAATGAAAATTTTAATCTACTGAGCTTTACATTTTAAAAAATCTAAAACTACCTGGAGAGTCATAAAAATATTCTAAAATTATTTTTTAAACATATTAAAGTGTAAAATTTTAATAGATTAATAATTTTAGCCAAATAATCACTCTATATAATATGATGCAAAAATGATACTTTTACTTATTGCAACATATAATTGATAGTTTTATATATTAATTTAGATATTTTTTCTTATTACATCATACACTTTTATTTTTTAAGGAAGTTTTACATGTCTATAATATAATAATTATTTCGATTATATGTATATAAAATGAACAATACGTAAGTTAATTAAAGTAAATCTTAGAATTAGATCATTTTTTCATCATTCTTATATAAAGTGATTATTTTGCTAAAAAATATTAATTTATTAAAACCCTACACTTTAATACGTTTAAAAAATAATTTTAAAATATTTATGTGACTTTCTAGGCAATTTTGGACTTCTTAAAATGTAAATAACGGTAAATAGGTAATTTGAGTAAATAATAAATTTTTTTTGAAATAAAGTAAATAATAATTTTATATAAGAATAATGTACAACAATACATTAAAACTACTGCAAAATAATCTTGCCCTTAAATACTTAGTAAGGTTTCTACACCTTTTTTCTATCATAATTGTCAACTTTTTAAAATTTCACCTAAGTGAAATGTTCATCAATAATAGCAAAAATAATTTATTTCTTTAAGTAAAGAAAAATTAATAATTTAAATTTTAGACTAATTATACAATAATTATTGGGCAATTAGACTAAGTAAATGCAGCATCCATACTTGACAAGAGCATTAATGTTCATATACCAATATATAAATGTTCATATAAATAGATTTTATTTTTATTTTAAGTATTCATTTTAGTATTTATGTGATTTATTACTATAAAAATTTACAATTCTAGAAAGACTATAATTTTAATTAAATAATAATTGAGCATTGTAAGCAAATTAAAATTATTTACAATATTATGGAAGGGGGTAAGTGAAGGATCTATTAAACTTAAGGGGGTAAAGTGGAGAATTTCCAAACATGAGGGGGGTAAGTGAAGTATTCACTAAACCTCATGGGGTTTTTTGAAATTCCCCCTAAATCTAATGGGGTAAAGGGGAGAATTTCCAAACAGGAGGGGGGTAAGTGAAGTATTCACTAAACCTCAGGGGGGTTTTTGAAATTCGCCCTAATAAAAACTGTCCATATGTGCCAATTAAGTTTTAGTATGAAGATTTCTTCAAATTACTTCCTCTGCCTTGATTATGTTCCAGGGTTAAGCTACACACTGTTTGATACTTAATGGAACTGACAAAAGAAAAAAATAATGCCATGAACATAATGACAGCTAGTTTTTACACACTTCAAGTCTTGCAATAGGCAAACTTGCAAGAGCATGTAACATGAGGCTCAAGAATCTAGGTTTGAGGGCTGGTAGAAGTTGATTTCACCAAGCTTCAGCCAAAGCATGGTACTTTCTTGCTGAACTCAAACCATCATAATGAAAATAAATAAAGGAAACTTACAGTTACCCTCCTGAAATATGCCGTAACTTACAATTTGTTCCCTTTATTTTTAAAAAACCTATACTTTTCCTGGTACATTGTTTATATTATCCAATAATAATTTTTAAAACTGTATTTAAACTATAAAATAGTCATCTTTTAATAATTTTAATCTCTCAAATATTTTTTTTATAATTAGTAAATATTTTAAATTATCAATTTTTTTTCTTTCTATGAATGTATTTTGCTTTCTGTAAATATATAGCAGTATCTTTTAAAGGTCAGTTAACTGTGAAAAGATATCAAAAATTTTAAAATTATTGAAATATGGTTATTAGATCATTTAAATTATGGTTTCAAAAGTTGTTGTCAGACACTGTAAAGGAAACATGAGAAAAATGTACATTTTTTGAAAATAGAGAGGGCAAAATGTAGGTTAGACCAAACCATAGAGGTAGTTTTTGTAATTTTCCCAATAACTATTATATATATATATATATATATAAAGCAGGATGAATCTAAAAATACTTTTGTCTTTTCCTTAATGAGAACAATTATGTAACTGACACGTGACATACTTTTTTTTTTTAGTAAGTTAACCACAAACTTTTATTCATGGTTTACCAAATATACCCCTTACCCTCTTATACAATATGACGACAACATGAGACAGTCAAAATCATAATTGTTGACTTATATTCAAAATTTAAATTTAGATAGATAAATACAGGACAAAATTCATATTAATCTTATTTTGCTAAATCCTTAGGTTTAAATTAGTGCGATACGAAATAATCAAATCAATTTATTATTTTTTTTAAAGTACCGATCATATGTATTAGGTTGTATATATCAAGGTTTAGGAAATTTGTGTTGATGGTAAATGTGGATTTTCTCATAAACTTGTGTATTTTGAAAAAAAAAAATCAAAATTATTTTTTTTTGCAAAACTTAAAGTTGTTTATGAATTAGCACACAAGTTTTAAAAGTATATGTATATATCACAATAAACGCTTTTCTCAAAAGCTTCTTAGAATCCTAAACCGATAAATTTTTCAAAAACTTCTTAGAATGCTAAATGGATAAATTTTCAAGATAATGATGAGAATTTCATAAAAATAAGGATAAAGATAAAATTTTATAGATGATATAAACCAAAAACATGTCTAATATAGTCTCCAACTAGGAATGAAATTGGTCAATATTAGATTTATATATATCATTCCTAGCACTTTTACAATTTTCTTTCTCTAACTTTCAATTCTTTGATTCTTCTTTCATCTATTATCAAATTATAGTAACACAACTTTTACAATTTTTTTTATAGGAATATAGGAGCAATGATATTGGAGCAAAGTTTGAATGAGGCATGTAAACACTGACACTTTTTCTAAATTCATCTATCATCTTTATTATACCACCACAAACAAGTAACACTGACACATTTTTAAAAATATACAGCTGCAGATTTAAAATAGTCTCAATTATTCCAATTGAGTACTTTCTTTTAAGGTTAGTAAGAATGTACTCTATTCAAAAATTGATTGACAAGTAATTTTTTATTTATTTTATAGTCCACTGAAGAAAACGTGCAATATAGATATCAAACATACAAAAAATTTACCAATACAATGAAGCTTTGAATCTTTCTTGAATCCAATAAAGGATCAAAATTGCCAACAATCAAGAAGAAGTCCATGACAACCAAAGGAGGAGGAAAGATTTAAAATTTCAAGTGGAGGACTATGTGTGGATCAAAGTATCCTCAATTAATTGAGTCATGAGGTTTGGCAAGAAAGGCAAATTGGCTCCCAGATACATTGGATCATTCCAAGTATTAGCTAGACTCGACAATGTGGCTTATAAGCTAAACTTTCCTCTAGAATTGGGTGATGTATATGATACTTTTCATGTCAATATGCTTAGAAGATATTTATTTGATCTACATATCAATTCGTACTATTTATTAAACAATAGGCTCCTATTTATTTTAAAAATCCATAAGCATTCTAATCTTGCCATGGGCTTGCCACCATACTTTATTTTTTAGCAAAAAAAAATCCATAAGTGATCTTAAAAATAACAAAAGAACACAAAGTAGTCATTACAAGTTAAACAACCATCTTGAAACATACAGTAAAAAAGAAACAAAATTGTTCACATCTCATAAAGGATGAAGTAAGCAAATTTCTATATTTTTTCATAAGAATAAAATTTTATGTTTAATAGAGGACTTTTGTCACTTTCATGAAACTTTTAGTGCAATCACTCAAATGTCATTTTTCAAACTTTTGTGACATATTGTATGATTTATAAAATTTTTGGGATTATCTTATGTATATTTTTAAGAGTTCATGAACTAAGCATTTTTTTGGTACTTTATTAAAATTTTCAAAAAAAATTAGCTATAAAAAAAAATTGAAAAGGGCTGCATTATAATTTTTCAAAATGTTTATATTTTATGGATTCTTAATATACTTAACTTAAAAATGGAAGAATAAACCCTAAAAAATTTTCAAAGATAGAAAGTTTGTGAGTTATGAGAATATTAACAATTTAGTTTTTCAAATGTTACCAAACACAATTATTCCTTCAGGTTTTTCTTTCACAATTTCGTTCATAGTTTTATTGTGATTCAATTTTTAATTTTCTTTTGCAGGCCTATATTTTTACAAATACATGTGCTCGATCTAAACTTTTTTTGTCTATTAATCTATGTGAAAAAAAATATGTATGTATGTGCGTGTGTGTATATTTCTTATGTTTCCATTTTCTAAACTTTGGCCTTATATTCAAAAGCGTGTTATGTTTTTACTATCTTTCTTTTACAAATTCATTATATATAAAAGATGTCACAATTTAAATTTTTTAACAAGGTTTAATGGTGGTAAGAGACAGGAAGACATAATAAGTTTCTCCAGAATCCAAATCGATAATCACATTAAAAAAAATTTCTTAAAATATAATTTTGGCCTTATCTTTTCTAATCTCATGTTAACACTTTTTGTGTATGATTTTTGAAGAAGAACAGTTCATTTTAGAGTTAGGACTAAAGATGATAATATATTTGCTTGAATTGTTATTATTTAAAACTTAAAATTTTAACATAAATAAATAAGTTCATTGGTAGTACTCAATACCATGCTATAATAATTTGATACTTTTAAAACTATTGGTTGATTATATATTTTTATAATAATATTTCTATAATATTTACATATTTATTATTTTATAAAATTTAATATAATTTATAATCCTGTAATAACGCCGGGTCTGTAAACTAGTTAATATTAAAAAAGAACCCGGGACTGCCCATCTCTAGATCACGTGATACTTCGCCACATGCTGTACTCGTCTCCAAAGTCAACGAATTGATCGTCAAGTAAACCATATATAATTCTATAAAACTTAAGAAATGGGAGAGATAAAGCAACTGACTAGGTTATGAACTTGTGTTTTTCGATTTCTAAAGCTCAAAAAGGTCCAACCTTCATGCAATGAATCCACTTCTAAAAAACTTGTCCACAACCAAAACAAAAAATTTGTTCATTTTTTTCACACAAAAAAAATTTCTTGGTTTCTTAAAACTCTTTGGATCCAACACGCATCACGTGCACAACAAAAAAAGACGAGCTTTCCGCAATATCGTGTCCCAAGTAATCATTTCATTCCACAACTACCAGGTGGGCGATGGACACTGAGCACTGTTTGTTCTTTTTTTGGTTTTTTGGTCTAAAATAAAACAATGGGAACTACAAAGTACAAATAATCCAAAGGGATCGCTCAAATGTGGTTGAAGAAATTGTAGGTGCGATGGGGTAGGAGCTTAAGGGCCGACAAAATGCAGCATAACCATACCGTTGTCCGATGCACCTAGAATCTCTCACAATCGGAGGTCTGACATGAATTCCACTCAGACCTGACTTAATTTAATAAAAAAAATTAATAACTTGGACATGACTTGAACATAAATCTGGTTAAAGTGAAATTTAAAAAAGTTAAATTCGAGCCCAACTTAAAATTAACCTGAAATGACTTGATGACTAAGTCTGATAATACTTGATTTTAACCTAAATTAATATAAAATACATGACCGATAAAAATTTTTAAAAAATTATAATTTAACTCAAGTAATTAAATTTTTTCTATTTTATTGATCTATTTTGCATTACGGAGTGAGCGAATAAGAGTTAGGGAAAATGGTTAATGAAATGGTGAGAGATAGATATATGAATAATTGGATTTTATGAATTGTAGTATTTTATTAAAGAAATTATATATTAATATATCTTCAAGAATTTTATATTATTTTTTATATCTAGTTAAATTAAATTTTAATCAAAATCAAACAAAAAAATTGAATTGATTCAATGATTTCAGCCTATGTATCACTGAATTGAGTAAACTGATGATCTACTTAAATATAGTCTGAAACCTGAATAACCTAACCTATATTAAATAAAACTCAAATAAATCCAGCTTAACTATACTCGTGTCCAAAAATCCATTAAACTTGAAATCAACCTAAACCCATATAATTTGACCTGGACCAGAAAACATACTGATCTAATTAAATCTGAAGCTGAATAACCTAATCTAACCTACTCAATTGTCACACCGATGTGTGTGTGGTTTTTTGTTTTTTTAAGCGTCTTCCTCGTAACATTTCATTTCTTCGTTCCCCACATTTCAATTGATGGGCTCAAGCCCTTTCGGAAGTCCAATTTTGGACTTTAAGCCGAGTAATCTTCTTCATCCCCAAGGCAGGGTTCATAAACGTGAAATTTGAACTTCGAAAGCTTTTAAATTGTTCTTCGGTTCAACAATTCTGCAATTCACAAGCAAAAGGTGCTTGAATTGTACAATCAAAAGGCGATTAAATCACCTTTTTGCTGCTTCATGCTGACTTGGTAATATAACCAGGACGATGCCGACTCTTTTGTACCTGCTTTTTGATTGGCCTAAATGTGCCTGTGGTCCCTTAAGTTTGGTGACTCGCACAAGTTAGTCCTTAAAGGTTGACTCATTGCGACTTAGTCCCCCAAGTTAGATAAATATGTGACTTAGTCCTGAAAGTTTGAGAGTGTGTGCAACTTAGTCCCTTAAATGGCACAGGCTGTCATGTGACCATGACGCCGTTAGGCCTCTTTCCCTCTTTGGCCATCTGTCGGCGATTTTCCAGCCAAATCTGGCCATATGGCTCGCCGGTGATATCTTCTCCATGAAATCCGGCTTCACCTTTCGCCATCAACCTTTGCTTTATCGAATCCGATGCCGGCCTCTTCTCCTCCCTTGCCCCTAGTCTTCAGGTGTTCGCCCTGCCTTCCCTCTCCATCTTCGTGACGTTGCAGCAACTCGTTTCCAAGGATTGCAGTCTTCCTCGCCCCACCACCAGCAACTCGTCTCCAAGCATAACCTTCCTCGCACCGCCGCCAGCAACTCGTTTTCTGAAAATCGCGACTGTGGCGAGTCTCGCGACCGCCCCGGCCCACATACTTCATCAATCGGAGATTGGAAACAAATGGCTTTTACTCTCTAAGGACCGGTGAATACCAACGAACCATTTCCCTTTATCAATTTCGCACACACAAGATTCAATTTCAAAAATTAAATTTAGGGTTCATACGGAAATTTCAAAAATCAGATTTGATTCAAATCATAATTGAAACAAACCATACAAAATTGAGACTCAAAACCATGGGGCTATTATTGTGTGGCTTGAATACTACAAAATCGAGTCAAGCACTAGTTTTTTTTTAGAACGGTGGAGTTAGAAGAGCTTCGGGAGCATTCGGTTTCAAAAGAAAAATTTCAAGTTCCATGGTTTCTAGTGACCCACATTCTAACCAGATTCCTCCCGCCTTGTCCAAGTGGACTAAATAACGTCATTCATTTTGCCATCAAATTAGAGACTAAGTCACAACATTTGTCAAACTTAGAGGATTAAGTCACGATGAGTCACACTTTAGGAACTAACTCATGCGAGTCACCAAACTTAAGGGACCACAGGCACATTTAGGCCTTTTCGATCTCAAAAGCTCAAAAAGGTCCAACCTTCATGCAATGAATCCACGTATTAAAGTAATTGTCCATTTGGTTACGCCAATTGACTCCTAGTCATTAGCCATGAAACTTTACACTTATGGTGACTATTATGTGAAAGTTCTGTTTCTTCATAAGCAGTCGCCAGAGAATTTTTTGCTTACAGGCTGTCGAGGTGGTAAGAAATAGTTGCCAAATAGATATATATTGCCTTAAGTGGAAAAAAACATGTTTATCTGTTCAGCTGCATACGAGCTCACAATTATGATGTTTAAATCAAATTAGTCATCATCCTTTCATTCAAATTACTAGCAAGTGACATTGTCAATGTAAACATCGGCAAATAAGTGACATTTCGAGTGTGGAATAAAAGCTTTCTATTAGAGTGGCATGAGAGATTAGTGGGTAGTAATATTTTCAATCATTTCTTTTTTCTAAAATATATGCAGTGTCTGTTGCCCTAAAAGAAAAGCGAATCTCATTTTTTATGTTGAATTTCTCCATATTGTAATATAATCTCTTTCACCATCTCATTTCAGATTCAGCATTTAAACAGCGGAAAGAATGGACAGTGAAGAGGAAAAATTAGAAATTGAATCTTGTGTGAAGATTTTCCAGATCTTTAAAAAGTTTTTACTGGGGTAATTTGAAACTTCCTGTCACACTACTATTGTGCTCTTCATGCGTGTCTATGTTTTCCCACAGAGAGGAAAACAGAAGCTTATTGCAAGTTTAGTTGCGGGATTGTTCAGTGAATGATGGAATGCTTTATCTTGTTTGTTTTGTATAATTTCTGCTTTCCAATTTTTGTTTTGTCAACTTTTCTACCTTGGTAATGTGTTGCCTCAAGAGAAAAGTTGGGCAAGCCACATTTAGACTGATTGACAATTGCATCTACCGTTATTTGGCTCACTAGTAAGCACTAAGACAATATTGACTAACTACTATTTGGCTTCATTTGTTTCTTTTCTTGATGGCTCTGCTATTCCAGGACCTCAAAAATTGAGGAACTTAGGGTTGTAGGAAGCAAATTACTTATTGATTTTCAATGAGGACTAAGTAGGTTATTTGGTACTCAGCTTTTTCAACGCCATGGTGTGTTTTTTGTCTCATTTAACCTGTTTTATTTGGATTTATCATGTAGAATTTCTTCAATGCCCTCCAATAGACTACACGTCAATTTTATTAGGGGATATCATCGAGAACAATGAAACAAAGAGGCTTCAATCATATCTTGGAGTTGGTTGTATCAGATGTGAAGATCGTGCGTAGAATATGGCCCACTGTTAGTGCACTAATCATTTCTTAATCAGACACTTGGCTGTTGTGTCTGAACCCAAAATTGATATTCTAAAAATTAGGATCTTTCTCTAAAGACAAAAAAAAAAAATCATTCACATTTTTTCTCTTTGAGGTAAACTCCACCAGTCATCCATAAATCATATCCAATGTTGCTAATTTGTCCTTAAACTATTAAATATTACTTAATCATCCCTAAACTATATTCAGTGTTGCTTAATCGTCTCATCGTCCACTACAACTGTTAAGAATTAACAGAAAAATGATATAGCTACTGATATGGCATGGAAAAATAACGTGGTTACTATTATGGCAACCATAAACTATATCCAGTATTACTTAATTGTCCTACCATCTATATTATTGTTAAAGATGGATGATAGTTTAATTAAGAATGAATTAGCAACTTGGATACAGTTTAGAGATGACCGATGGAATTTACCCGTCCTCTTTACTTCCTGTTTTAGTATATTCTTTTTCCTTTTTTTCTATTAAAGAAGAAAATGAGGAAGTCTTTGCCTTTTGCTAATTGTCTTTACCACAGTAAGTTCACATGATATGGTTTTATGCCCAATCTATGTTGTTTAATTTCCTTGGAGGATTGTAAGCAAGATAAAAAATTTCAATGGTTTCTAGCGTGGGGAAGGGGACGGAGAAGTCAATAGTGAAACTTTATCTGTCTGTGTTCTTTTTGATGGTTTATGCTCTAATGCTTTCTGACATGATTGTTCCGACGTTCTTCTTCCTGCAAAAACCTTTCAAATATTGGGATATGAACTTCAACAAATGCATATATGCCTCAATGGACTTATAGATTATTTATGCAAAGGTAACTTTCTATCTTTATTCTATGTTTAAACTTGCTTGTTTCCATGCTGTTAAATTTTGTGGAGGTGACATTTCTTCCAATAGAATTAGGATTACTTTCCAAGCTTCCACCCTGAATGTATTGCATGTTTAATGCGAATGTATATATCATTACAAAAAAGCAACTATATCCGTAGTTTCTCCTTGATGTTGATATCATCTCCTTGATGTAACTACCCAAGTTGAAAGTTTTTGTTGCAAGAATATCAAAAAATTACTCTCGATAGCCAATTCGTTTTCATTTATGTCAACTTAATCTAAAATGACTTATTTTTATTTTTTTATTTTTTTACCTGAAATCAATTTTATTTGAAAGATGATATTATGTAAATATAATAATCCATTTGAAAACAAAATTTTACGATGTTATTGAATTTTTATAAATTTTTTATTTTTAGGCATTAAAAGGAAACGTTCTTAAAATTTTTTGATGATATTATAAAAATTGTATTTTTAATGGATTATTACACCTACATAATATTGGCTTTTAAATAAGATTAGTTTAGGGTAAAAAAAATATATAAAAATAAAAATAAACAATTCTGGATTAAATTGGTTTTTTTTTTTTAAGTTAAAACAAATTGGCTAAAATTTTTAGCAGCTGGAGAAGTGGTTTAGAGTATTGGTTTCTAGTTCCCTACTTTTTGCTATTAGCAGCTGGAGAACTAGTTCATTGTTATTTTCAATGTTCAAATCTCTACATTCCTTTACATTTCAGATGCAGCAATTTTTCAAAATTTTTTTTTGATGTGGAATTCCTTGTAGGATGGAACAACATTATGTCCTCAAGAACGTGACATGACGGATTATGCTGCCATGATGGGGATCATTTACCGCATGCTGAAGCAGGACTATGTTATGCAGGTAAGAAATTTCCACCAACCGCCACACATCAACATTAGTATTATTCTTGATATGTAACAGCCAATTTGTGCTGCAAACAATATTACTATGGGCACCAATTTTGACTCTCGAATCTTGGTACAATACACTTCTATCCTGTAGGAAAAGATTGTGTCTTCCCTAAACATTACGACAACATCCAGTGTCTTAGAGATCTACTGTCTTCTGTGGTCTTTACGGCCCTTCTTAGACGATGAGATTATGCATCAAGGTTGGAGACTTGTTCGTTAAAGCACCTTAAACAAGATATCCTGAGTTCCATCTAGGGCCCTGTTCAGTGTGCGAGCCATACTCAAGGAGATTAGTGTTCACCGACCCAAAAAGATATTGCTGATAGCAATGTTTTTGTCTGAGAAGCTTAGCCTTCTTCTTCAACCTGACTTCAGCGTGTTTGCATTCGAGATTGCAGAATGTACACGTTTGTGTGATGATATGCGGCGTCAATTATCTGTACACCTTTTTGTGACCTATATCTTACTATATTAACGGTCAATGATTTGGTCGAACTTGTAATGCTTGTACAAATGAATGCTCTCTCGAGTACAATGATTGATGAAACTTTCCTGAGGCAGGCTCTTGTCAATCACACAACTACTTCTAAAAAGGCCTTATTATACTTTGACGAATCAGTAGAAGTGTTTTCAACTGCCCAGAAAGTAAAGGGACTCTGGTCGAATCTTCTAGGTTTATTATACAAGTGGGACATTGAGCGGAACACGAAGACAGAACAGAAGACTGAATTCCCAGTTAACCCAAGTTGGCAAAGCCGGATGTTTTAAAGTTCGGAAACGATCCAAACACTGATCCCCATAAACTTGAATATTTTTGACAGCATCATTTTTGAGGCGTTTTCAGCTTTATATGACCAAACAGATTGAAGCAAGCTGAAGCTCACGAAATGAGTTGCTCACTTCCATATGGCAACTTCTGAATATCCATCTTCAGTAGCACAAGCACGAAACATACCAGGAGTGTTAAATGGCATCGTTACCTCTCCAGTCGCAGACACAGCAACCAACCCAGCAGTTCCTCTTGGGGCACACTCTTCCACGACATAGGCCGCTGCTTCCTTGAGGGAGAGACTTTTGAACTCCATAAGCGCAGCCACATTCCTGGCAACAGTAGCCCGCATTATTGCCTCCCCTTTGCCTGTCGCAGACACAGCACAGAGCCTATTGGCATATGTTCCTGCTCCTATAATCGGTGTGTCTCCAATACGACCCACCATTTTGTTAACCAATCCACCGGTAGATGTTGCAGCAGCCAAGTTTCCATCACTGTCAACAGCTACACACCCCACAGTCCCAGTTTGGCCCTCACCAACAACGTTGGCTGCGTAATCAATCTGCAGACACACAACACAACAAACAAAATTTCCGACATCAGTTCAGTTCCTTTGGTTGGAAAATAGAAATGAGAGAGGTGCTGGCAACTAGAAGAATCGCATTTCCAAATTGCTTGGAGCACAAGAAAGCACCTGGACCCTGTTAGCTTCCTTTGCCTGCTCAAGCCTTTTGATATTTTCTGGTGTTATAAAATACCTCTGATCAACCGTCTCAACACCCTAAGCAGGCATAAACCAAACAACCGGTGAGAATTTGATTAGTTTGGATGATGCAGCGGAGTTGTACAATTGTCTGAGTGATGAACTTTCGCGTGATAGAAACTCGTGGACGAGGCAATAAAGAAAGCTGGTACATACGTGTTCCCTGGCAAAGGCCTCGGCGCCGTCGAAAGCAAGATAGATATGAGGAGTCTTGTCCATGACCAGGCGGGCAAGAGAGACGGGGTTAACAACAGTTTGAAGGCCAGAAACACATCCACATTTCATTGTTTTTCCGTCCATGATAGAAGCTTCCATCTCGATTGTGCCCGCGGAGGATAAGACAGAGCCCTTCCCTGCATTGAAGCAAGGCTGGTTTTCCAATTCCCGCACCTATGATATGCATGTGTGTTAGGTTAGGAATACAAATACTGACCGGCACTAATAACTGGAGGTGTACTCTATTATTCCTTCATACAGATACATACAGGGAGTGTTGAGAAAACTGAAGATAGAGAGTTATGTACAGAAAGGTTAGTACTAGTAGGTAGGAACTACTCACGACAAGTTCAACAACGTCTAAAGGGTGGGAGCGGGATTTGAGGGCGGCGACGCCAACGTCTAGGCAATGGCGGAGGGCGGCTTCGCGGGGTAGGCGCCCTTCCGGGGGGAGAGACACTGGAACACCTGCGCCGCCGTGCAGAGCTATCGCCCACCCCATAAATCACAATCGGATCAGATTTTCCTGCCCCTCTCGCTGTCTTCCTTCCTCTAAACTTACTTATAACTGCACCGCAACGGGTCACCTTGATCATTGGACCACTAACTTCAACCCTCCTTAAAGGACGACAAAGCCACGTTGCATTCCCAACCCCCAACACCAAACATGAATAAATAAATTTATTAGCATCTGAAAGGAATAAAAAAACAAATAAACAAACAAAATTAACACCGAATCCAATACAATTTACTCCCTGAGTAGTTAATCTGGTGATTCTACTACCCACCACGCTACCCTACTCATTCCAAGAACCCAACTCCTCCCTTCCACGTTTTGCTGTCCCGTTCTCTATCTCTTATCTATATTTACGCCACGTATCCCATTTAACCCAAACATAGCATTGCTGTTGATAGAAACAGAAGAAACAGAAATTACACTCCCGTCATATGCTAGAAAAAAATAAAGAGGAGAAAAAACGATGGCGAGTTCTACTCTACAGAAAAGACAGAGACCTCCATGATCCTTGTCGGCCAAGCTTATATGATCCAATCTTTTCTTTTCCTCTCTCACCCCTATCTTAATTGGTTCTGTTTTCCTCTGTCTAATGCCACTTTATTTCTATCAAACTGTTTTCTTTTATAGTAACCACACTACAATTTTTGGCTTTGTTTAGGTTCTACTTTGTGAGGTTCTGATGCATGTTTCAATTCTGAAAACTGATATATTATATGTATCTACTGCTGGCCTCTTTATTAATAAACTCTTTCTTGTGCCAATCAATCAAACGAAAAGCATAACTTTCAAAACAAGTGTGTTAGATGCTAATAGTGATGCAAAACGTCTGATGAGAGTGCCGATTAATTTATTTCTTTGTTGGACTTCATGGGACAAAGAAAAGATAGAGAAAAAAACAATCCTAATTAATGCACCTTTTTTAAAACTAAAATGTGAGCCTGGACACCAATAGCATTAAGAGGCAAAGTAATCCTTCTAGCCGGCAATATGGGAGTCTTCGTGAATGGTCAGAAGTTTTGACTTTTTTTTTTTTTTTTAGGGTTTGGAATAATGGGAGTAATTTCTTTTTTTATATTCATTGTTTCATTAACTTCAATATTAGGCTTGAGTTAAATAGTTACACATGACATAAAAAATAGGATAGGGGACTGGAATAGCGACAGAGAAAATGGAACAGAGGAATTGCATCCCTCATTCCAAATGAGTTATGGATGTAACTAGGCTAAATAACTCAGCGATCCAAAATAACCCCAAACAATATTGGCCTTGCTTGGGAACAGCTTTTGTAATCAGCGTTAGAGTTTTGGATAATTTATTTAACGGTTGTGATGAAAACACTAAAGCTAAAAGTTAAAAGCCACCCTTAGATAGCTTTTTCAAAACTCTAATACTAATCACTGACTTTAATACTAATCACTGACTCTAATACCAAACAGGATCATTAAGAACGGTTAATTTAAGTCCCGAATCATTTAAATTCCCAAATCCCAAATGTTGGATATAGATATTGATATTATTGTCAGTGTCACTCGCTCGCGCCAACACCAACTTCACATAGTGCATGGCTCCATGGACCCACTTCTCAGCGTCACTAATGCGATCAATTATTTTAAATGAAATCAATCAAATAATTTTAATGCCCGGCCACTTCAAAAGGAGAGAGAAAAAAATCATTATTTATTACTTTTACAAATGATGATAATAATATACAAGTAATATAATGTTTGTGCATATACTTTGTTGATTTGTCAAAATAAAGTGACTATATCTACCATATATTTTTGTGGACTTGTCTATACTTTTATGTGTCAACAAATTTTATGTCATTTTATCAGACACTCGAATACAATATTTTTTAAGAACTTGTTTGCATCTTATTTATTATTATCATTATTTGCAATTTTAGTTTCTCATATTTTTATGGGCACTCAACTGGTTTTCGCTTGCCTCTGCTCTGCTTGTCAAGGGGCTAGCCCACCTAATGGCCCATATGGTGAGCCCGCATCCAATCTCTGGGACTAAGAAGTCCAAATGACCAGGCCCACCTAATTTCGTACTCACTAGTGGAGTGTATGTTTTCTGCTCCTATATATAATATATGTATAAAATAATGTATCAGCCAAGGAAGGCAAGGCATCGCAAAATACCAGTAAAGTAAAATCATTTTAGCATATCGTAGTGAGCAGAGCAAAGCTGGGCAGATATTGAAGTGAGAATTGGCATGGCAGTCACCTCAACCTGTGACTGGTGCCAGGCCCCGGCCTACGTTATGGGCTCCGTCATCCTAGCTTTCCTCGCCATCTCCACCGCCCTCACCTCCCTCTCCTCGCCCTCCACCCCCATTAATGTTCTCCCTCTCCGAGCCGCCGCCGCCGCATCCTTGCGCAATTCCGGTTTCCACGCCTTCGCCGCCCTCCTCCAAAACTCTCCTCACCTCTTCCTTTCCTCCTCCCCCAACGCCACCATATTTGCCCTCCAAGATTCCGACATCTCCAACGCCTCCCTCCATCCTTGGTTCTTGATGCAGCTCCTTCAGTACCACACCTCGCCCCTCACCCTCTCCATGGACGCCCTCCTCCACCAGCCGCCGTCCACCTGCCTCCCCACGCTCCTGCCACGCAAGAATCTCGCCGTCACGAAGATCGACCGTCGGCGGAGATTGGTAGAGATCAATCACGTCCCGGTCTCGGATCCCGACGTCTTTCTTCAAGGACCCTGGTCCATTCACGGTGTTCTTGGACCATTTTCTGGGCAAGATTCCTACCGCCTTGGAACTCCGTCTCAGGAATGCTGGCCAGAGTCGTTTAAGGAGGTGGAATGGAGGCGGATGATCCGGGTGTTGAGCGCTAAGGGGTTTGTTTCTTTCGCAGTAGGGTTACGCGCTGTTCTTGACGGCATTCTTGAAGATTATCCCGGGAACCTGAGCTCCGTCACGATTCTTGCGCCGCCGGATTTTTCTTTCGTGGAGGCTCCGTCGCCGTTGCTGAAAAAGATGGTGAGGATGCATCTGCTGGGTCGAAGGTTCAGTTTTGGGGAATTGGCTTCTTTGGCCGCTAGTGACACAAACAGAGTTGCCAAGGTTGCCACTTTGGTGGCGGGTCAACCGGTGGATCTCCGCGGCCGCGCCAAAAGAGTCACCGTTAACGGCGTCGAGATCGTGGCGCCCGATATTTTCTTGTCCTCTAGTTTTGCGATTCAAGGAATTTCTCAGCCTTTACCCTTGCCTCACCTCTCTACCATCTGAGCGAGAGATAAACGACAGCCAGAGCAGCCGAGATATATACCTGATTGCTTCTTCTCCTTCTTCTTTCTTGAGAGAGGAAGAGGGGGAGGGAAAAAAACCAGAGCATGATTTTCAAAATGGTTGTAAAAATGTCGACTTTTTAGTGGTTCTCGTTGAAATGTGAAATTGTGTTGGCGGATTAGTAAGAAATTTTCACTGTTCTACTAAAGTTTTCTCTAATTTTGATGTTGTCACTAACAATATAGTTTGGGATTGAATATGCTATTATATTCCTATTTGAAATCGAATAAGTCACCAATTGTTAAAAATAAAAAACTTAACGACTTTTAAAATCTTAAAGTATTAAATAAAACTTTTAACAAATTTCAGTAACTTTATATAATTCATCATTTTTTTCATTTTCTTATGTAATGATATAAATCACTGTATCTTTCACCACACAACCGTTAAAATTAAAAATAACAAGTTTTGAAATCTTAAGGTATTAAATAGAACTTTTAACAAATTTTGAAAATTTTATATAATTTACTTTTTTTCATTTTTTTGTGCAACGAGATCCAAATCACTGCATCTATCACCACATAAATTTTCCACTAGATGACAGACCAGAGGAGGTAGCACTGAACATTAGTATTTGTGAACAACTGTCGTACTTCGAATCAAACCCAAATCCAATTGGGTAAAAATTGTACACTACGTTGACATCAAGTGAGGAACTGAGGGCGGTAGGTGAGGAGTCGAGAGATGACAAAAGTTGCTTGCTATGTGGTGATGGCAAGGAATCAAGGAATCAAGTGAGGAATCATATTAGATATTCTCCATCGGGAGAAATTGGTTTCATTTGACTGGAATTTGGGTGATAAAAAAATTATCAAAATATGACGATTAATTGGAATGTTGTTTCTAGATGGACCAATGGCAGATTCAATGATGGATTCAGTAGTTGGCACATAAAAAATTAAAATTAAAATTATATAAAATTCTTAAAATTTGTTAAATGTTAACATTAATACCATAAGATTTCAAAACCTACAACTTTTCTATTTCACCATTAGTTTTTTAATAATTGGTACCATATTTGGTTATAAGTTGTTACATCAGTGACATATCCAGCCTCAAACTATAATATTGGTGGAAATATTGGTACTAGACAAAACTTTAGTGACAAACCTAGTTTAGGAGCCAAATATTAGTAGGAAACTCCACAACCTTCAGCGGCCAATCTTGGTATGGTTGTACTGGCATGGGCTTTCGCAGATGGAAAGGGGCGCCGCTTGGCATATCTTTCCCAACCTAGTTAAATTGTTTACCAAAATACCAAGTTGAGTTACAACAGTTCGAGTCAGCCTGTCTAGCAGCACTGGACAGAGGTCCCAGTCCAACCGTATAAATCACACAACAGAAGTAGTGCCACGACCAAACACACTTCAAAAACAAAGCAGTATGCACGAGACAGGAGTGGGACGGATTGAATATACGATCCCACCACTAATTTGCTCAAATACTAACACTTCATAGGTTTTGCAACATACATTAAGTTATGGCAAACCTAAATGAATAAAGTTCTTGAAACAATCAGATCAGATCAAGCCAAAACACTCTAGTACTTTGTGAACGTTCGAAATCCAAAATATCCACCCGGTAAGCAAATCAGTCATCAGCAATAGCCCACCTTCAATAGAACCTGGCCTTGGATTTTTCGACAGCCCTAGGAGCTGTTTAAGCAACAGTAAAGATCTATCAGCGAAGGTTTCAGTCTATCTGAAAACAGTATTACATTGAATACTTCACATCGCATGTATCTATAAAAGATGCATAATTCATGCATACAAGCATGAATAATATCGATGCAGCAGCATTTCTTCTCACACAAGTGTCATGCATGAAAAACAGGTGACTAAAGTAATTACTACTGAAGCTTAAGCTCATGGAAAAGAAGCACATTACTTCACATCTCTATCATATGAACATACAAGTTGAATGGAGAAATGACATGGAAGCTGCTAAAACGTGGCAGAGAAGTGAGAATACGAATAGAGTAGGCTCAGTTGACTGAAGAATGTAAACTTGAACCCTCTTAACTCATTTCCACACGAATGGAGTGAAAAGAAATGAATGGTGGAGGTTGGTGGTTAGAGGTCATGGCTTCAGCCTTTGACAAACATGTGCCAATGATCCAGCTCTCCGAGGTCTCGATCCAACATATCAGAATAACATTCAATTGTATTCAAAAGCAAGTGAAACTAAAAAGTGCTCACCTAGTCCAATGGCATCAGTACTCTTCATGATCTTCAACTTCTTGCATGTCTCTATGAAAAAACTGTGCCACATAATCAAATCAGAATAAGCACAGGACAAATTAATCTAATCCAACAGATAAGTTGGAGTTGTCATTCTCAACAAATTCAAATAGCATGGAAACAAGTTAGTTTATCCCTAGACTCCTCGGGTTTAGTATTCACAGTTTCCACATAAGTCAATTTTTTCTCTGTTTTTTCGGTATTCAGAATCATTGCACAAGTTTACAGGGAGAGACATAGAAATAGTGCGTGCACAATCCACAGCATTTTCAAAATAAGTGACTCAAATGAAATGGCAAAGTCAAAGACGTGTAAAATGTTTTCCCGTCTCTATATATGATATGCAAACCACCAAGAATGAATATCTTCAATGGATAAGAAAATGCAAGGAAACCATACACTAAATATGATGTGGCTCATCATCCTTAAATGTTGCTGTTGGTGGGGGTGTATTGGATCCTTTTGTGATGAAGGGACCAGTTCTTTGTAGTGCTTTCAAACATTAAATTGTTTCTCTGCCTCAATAACTGCATGTTTGACATGAGGCACAAGAAAAAACTATTTTTCATTCATAGTATGACATGCATGCCGACACACACCGTCAAACTTCAAACCATTTCAATCCCAAAAATTCAGGATAAAAAAGCTATGACTGTGCATCTGTAGATGCGATGATTCCACATGCTCATAAACACTCAGTGTCATCATCATAGTTATAATCTCATGAAACCCATATATGCAAAACACACACACACTAAAAAGGCAACAATTAGAACAGAATTTACAATTTACAACAGGAACATAACCAACAAGTTGAAAGAGGAGAGGAACTTACTCCCATGGGACATCACCAACAAGCATCCAGTCTCCATCCTTATCCTCGTAAGTAAGCACATACTCTGATCCATGAAGAAGATCCTTCAATTTGCTTTCACTCAATATTTCCTTCAATGGACCTCCTTGACTTCCACATTGACCTGGCAAAATGTGAAAAATTGGACCCACAGAAACTAAGTAAAAATCTATGATACAGTATAAAACAAGCACAAACCAATGCATATACAATCCCCACAGTTGATTGCTATTATGTGAACAAGGGGAAATCTAAAAGGTAACTTACCAAGAGTAAAACAGGTGAACATCTTCTCTAGGGCAGAAGAGAGCTCTCTGTAAGTTGAGTAAATTCTAAGATCTACCTTCCTTAGGTAAGGAGCACCGTCCATGCTGACCTTGACAAACAAAGGACCTAGACCTGGTTTTCCATCTATTTCTTCATTGTTCTTTGAACAAGTGGCCAATGTTTTGGTCCTAGTTGATTTTATTGGAGGCCAACCAACAACCTGTGCCCTGTGAAAGATGCCATCAAGTTGAACTCTCGAACAATTTTATTTAAAGGCCCAATGGTGATGAACTAAGTAGCATATAAACAAAAAGTTAAACTTACTTTGGGACAGGTGCAACACTCTTAGAAACACCAGCATGATTGAGATTAGCACCATCAGTTGCAGGCTGTTCTTGTAGTGCAATAGCAGGCACATCTTCTTTTATGGCTAGTTGAACACATGTAGGCCTTCTTGACAGTATCACATTTATCCCCGAATTATTGGGATGCTTCCCTTGCCCTTCTCCCTGTCAGATTAAGATCAGAACAGGCCTATCATCTAATATTCTTAGTAAAGTGGTACTTTTACCTCCAGGAATTCATTCATGGTGTCAGAGAATCCCCTTTTGCTTCCTGAAACAACATTTCTCTGATAAGAGCAAATCCCATTGCCAAAAGGGAGCAGGGGAAATAAACGCTTCGCATCAAGTTTCGCTGAGCTCGGCAAACAAGGTTCAGGTTCTCTCTCAGGGGATTGGGACCCCGGAAGACCAAGCCTGAGCTCTGTAGCCTGCAAATTTAGATTAACCTTGCCATTCTCTGGCAAGCTTGACACTGAAGATCTATCGGCCAAAGAACAATCTGTTAAGCCCAGATAGTTACGCTCTTTCAGAAGCAGCCTATTCGAATAGACATGACCAACGGAAGGGGAGGAGAAATTGCCCTGTTCTTCCTCCACGGCCAGCAGAGGCGGAGGCATTAGATCTCTGACTTGTTGAACAGCCGATTACACTGTTTAGATCAAAACTAACTCGTCTAGAGAAAAATCATCCACAAACGCAGAAACCAAAAAAGACAAGCGGAAGTTTAGTTAATCAGGCACAAAAAAAAAAAAAAAAAAAACCGAAACTATCACAAAAAACAACATCAGAAACTAAATACTAGCTATTTCCAAATCCATGAAATATTGTGCGGTAGCAAAAAAAAATCAAATGAACAAAAACGAAAAGCAAACAACCCCACTCATACATATTCAGCAGATAGGCTTACATTAACGCTCAAATTCCATAAAATTGCAGGTGAATTAGCTTTACCAGACAAGCTTAACATGAGCTACAAGCCAAACTTAAGCAACAACACCATTAGGAAACGCAAAGAAAAAAAAGCTCGTCCGGAGCAAAAAACACGTTTGTTAATTGCTACAAGACCAAACAAAATCCAAGTACAAAGCACCACCTGGAATACATTTTTGCTTCCATTTTCACTTCTCGGCAATGAAACAACCAGAGAAACACCGGATCTTACGCAGTCGTAGGATGCCAAAAATTAATGAACAAAAACTTCCAAGTCCCAACAGCCCGAACGTACCTTAAAACTACGAAGAAGAAGGAGAACGAGAACGAGGCCGAATGCTTTGAGATTAAAGAGCTCTAAATGCAGGAATTACAGAGAGATTAAAAGGGAGTGAGACAGAAGCTGTGGACTATGTCTATGGTCCCTCCATTAAGCGCAAAGCAACAAAGCTTTCGTCGAGAAACTCAAAGCCATAAGCAGAAAAGCGAGGAATTAAAAAGGGTGAGGGGCAAAAGCGCAAATAAAGCAAAAAGTTTGTGCTGATTTCCCAATCCCTGAAACAGAGGAGGCTCTTCTACCGTCTGATCAGATAGAATAATATTACGGGTCCCCTCCAGTTCCATATTTCTTCATTTGAGTATCTGTATTTATATTTATTCCATTTATTTCCAGAGTTCCATTTTTATTGGAATGGGCTTAAGGCTGCCTAAAGGCAGTTTTCAAGGAGTAATGTGGTGCCAGAGTTTCTCGCTTCTCCTCTCTCTCTCTCTCTCTCTCTCTCGTGGATCATTGTTCATATTGGAAGCAAAAAAGTTAAGTACCGAAATTGTTGTTCCATAACCATAATAATAATAATAATAATAATACGGAATCTGGATACTTAATTTAAATTACTAGTAAAGGTCAGGACTATTGTTTGGATTGTTCTTCCAGCTTTACGTTCCGATGCTTGGTGGGACTTGATAGTGAAAGTCGAATATACCCTTCAACTTCAATGACCATTATGCCCTATGGGTCCTTGTCCCCTCTCCTCTTTCGTCCCTAAATTTCCCCGTGGATGTTTATTGCGAATTGACCTTGCTGGGCTATACTGGGCGCTAATTAAACCTGTAACTGCTTGCTTTAATTTGAAACCAAAAGAAAAGAAAAACACTAAACATACTTTGAGTTTTGTTCTTTTTTAGGGTTTTTCTACATCCAGCGTAATGAATTCAATATCTGTATAAAAATTAAAAACATATTTGGTAAAAAAATTGAGCTAGGCTTTTTTGGAGTGATGCGCTTCATCACTAATTTTAATATGGATTATTATTATTCTCTTTAAAGCATATCCATTCACCTTAGAATGTAAAAAAAAAAAAAATTTTGGGGAATGTAAAAATTATTATACTGGAGCCCTATTTAAATAGAAGAAAACCTGATGTCTAGGTGGAACAGAATTGGGCAATTATAGCTCACGCTCTCCCTGAAAAATTGTAAAACTTCAGTTTGAATCATTAACTTTTAAGAGTAAATGTGTTTATGATTTCTTGTCAAAATTGGTACAATTGCATCATAATGACTACATTTTCAGAAAATATCTATTTCAACTCCTACTTTATAATAATTTCCGATCCACCATTACATTCAGTGTAGTACATTTATTTGAGAAACCGATCACGTGAAATACATACAGTACAAGTTTGTTGGACATGAAATGAGAGCAAGAGGAAAAAAAAAAAAAAAATAAGGGAAGGAGTGCTGTGTTGTCGAGTGTCGACCCAAATGCATCAAATATTGAACAAACGCCAGCTGTTGGTTGCCTTGCCGGGTCCCTAAGGTCAGTCTCTTGCCCAAAATTTGTGAAGTGTACCAAAGTGAACACTTGTAGTTATCAACTCTTTGTGCCCATTAATTAGGAAACTTACATTTTAGGCATCGAAAGATAGCACAAAATGGATGGTGACTTAATGGACTCTGACCTAATTGTTCCTCTATTTCCGTTCGCCCTATGTATTTGTTAAAACTTTGAGTGCGACGTGAAACCAACACCCCTTTTTTTATTATTCATGGGATTTAAATGCATGGACATCTCTATATGGTTGTTGATGATAGTACTATGGGTACAATCACCTAAAGTAATTGTTTAAATCCACAAATATTATTATCAAATTGAATTTTAAACAATAATTTGATAAATTATGTGCAAATCACAATTTAAATTTTAAGAAACTCAAAAAAACACTTTGGAAATATTTTTGAAAGAAATTCACAAGAATTACCTACTTATAAAAATATTCAAATGATTATTAGGTAGATAAAGTGGTAGTTTTCAAATGAAATTCAATCTAAATAAAAGTAAAGAGTAGAAATAATGGTTTTTTTATAATTTATAAATAACGCATTTGAGCCAAACTAATTTATCCTAGAAAAATGATTACAAGTCTGTTTCTTACAATACTTACCTATTATTTGAAACTTGTACATTAATTAAAAATAATACTTGAAATGTATGAAATATAATCTTAACTACATTTTTTGCAAAAGCATGCATTTATATATATATATATATATATATATATATATATATATATTAAAATTTATTTATTTCTCAATTAAAATTATTTAACTGATAATGGGAAAAAAAATTAAAGTACTCACTTTTAAATAGTAGAAAATTATAGAAAATCAAATAAATAGGATAAGTGCTTATTTTGAAACTAGGAGGAATTCACCTGAGCATCAACATTTAATCGGTTCTCTAACACGTCGTATTAAAAAGAAGTAAAGGGGGGTGAAAGTGGAAAATTAGAACATGGTGTGAGGGCGGGTTAGTAATTTGGTAGGAGCACCATTTGGGAGAAGGGTGAAGGGAACAAAAGTGAAAATCAGGGGCAACAACTGGGGGGCAAGAAAGCGGCATTTGTAGTTCTTTTGTCTGGAGCTGACCATGTTGGTCAATATAATACTCCTCATTTATGTCAAATTGTCGTTGAAACTTAAATTTAAGCAAAATTGTAGTATATGTCTATGGTCCATCCCTCCAATATTTTTTTATACACATGAGGTTGGTACGAAAACTGAGGAAGAGAAGAAACTGTATATTTTATTTTTATTTTTATTCTTTATTTTTTACTTGTATATTAGAAAAACGAAAATAAATAAATATTGAAATATTGCTAAAATAATAATATAATAAATTAATTAATTAAATATGAAAATGTTGTATATTTTTAAATGAAAAAAAAAGTAATAATCTTTGCAAAGTATGTAACAACAAGATGGTATTATAATTTTACTGTTGAGTTTGTTGACTCAAATTCTAACAGCTTAAGAATTTTAGTTTATTTAGAATTTAGTTTTAGTTTTTCTATCTGTTTAGGATTTAGTTTTTCTTATTTTGATGCGGTTTAGGTTTGTGTATGGCCTATAAAAAGACTTCTTGTGTTAGGATTTTGAGCATGAGAGAAAAAAACAACATAGTAAAAAGCCAGATGTGAAGGTCTCAGAAGGGAGGAGAGGTCCAGAGGCTGGAGAAGGTTAGGATGAGAAGCCTTTTGGGATTATCATATCCTGTAATTGTGTAAGGGTAAGATATTGAGGTTATCAGTGGTGCATAGGGGATTCATAGGCTAGTATGAGCATTAAAGACATATTTTTACTGTAATCTCTATATTTTGTTCTAATGGATTTATCTCATCTGTAAATATAGGCTAGTTAAAAGTTGAACCACGTTAAATTCGTTTGTGCTTGTTTGATCATATTTGTTATTCCACTACGTGTGATGAGTGATTGGGGATTTTTGCCTAACAAGTGGTATTAGAGCTTACGGTTTTATCTTGACATAGTCGAGCTTGTGGTACATGCTTAGCATGGTAGAGTATTTGGATTGTTTAGTGGAGCCTTAGGGAATCGTCATTGGGATATTTTACAGTGGTTACAGCGTGGTACCGACTGCTCGATACAAGTTTGAAGATTGAAGATTTTATTTGTGTGTGTTGATATTTGTGATACTCGATTTGTGGTTATTTCGGTTCGTTGTTGTTCGATTCTTGGTGGTGTTTGTCATTTGTAGTCATGATCGTGTTGTTTGTAGTCGTTTGTTTTTGTTGTTAAGTTCGTGTTGTGGTGATGTTCATGCCGTTTGTGTTTGTGATAATGATCATGTGTTCATGATGTTCATATTCATGGTAAAGAATTTAAGTCAAGGTGGAGATTGTTGGGTTTGGTGGCTCAAATTCAAACAGCTTAAGAATTTTAGTTTGTTTAGGATTTGGTTTTAATTTTTCTATTTATTTAGGATTTAAATTTCCTATTTTTATGTGATTTAGGTTTATGTGTGGCCTATAAAAAAGCTTCTTATATTAGGGTTTTAAGAATGAGAGAAAAACCAATGTAGTAAAGAGGTAAGATGTGAGAGTTTCAGAAAAGATGAGAGATTCAGAGGCCAGAGAGGGCTAGGATGAAAAGCTTTTTGTCATTCTCATATCTTGTATGTGAAGGTAAGATAATGAAATTATCAGTGGTGTGTAAGGGATCCATAAGCCAGTGTGACTACAAAGGACATACTTCTACTGTAATCTCTATATTTTGTTCGAGTGAATTTTTCTCATTCGTGGATATATGCTAGTTAAGAGCCAAACCACGTTAAATTCATTTGTGCTTGTTTGATTGTGTTTGTTATTTCACTACGTGTGATAGGTGATTGAAGATTTCTTCCCAACATTTCCTATAGTTAACTATTTTTCTGTAAGATAGTAAGATATTTCACCACATCTTATTAGTAAGATATTTTTTTGTAAGAGTATTTATAAGCTTGCAATTATTGCTTAATTATCACTAGCTCATCCTCAGATTCATTGTTGCTTTGTGTCATCACTCTACTCAATTCACCTCTCCAAAATTTAGGGGTGTAAAGTGCCATGCTATGTCTAGCCCACTAGCCCTAACCTCAGCCTCTTAAGTTTCTAGTACTACATGGGTTCGAACTCAAATTGCTTGAACTTGAATTTTGAAGCTCAAACTCAGTTTGAAAGCCCGTCAAGGTCGAATGAGTGGCTCTTTACAAAACTTATTGTGTTTAATTTACATATTTAAATCAATAATTTTTTAATTAACTAGATAATTAAAATATTCTTATATGTTATTTATTGAAGGACCATTAATAAAAGGGGCTGAGTACTTACAAGCTCGAGCTCGACCTTTTAAGTTATCAAACATGTTTTCAGGCTAGAAGTTGAGCACAGTAAAACTCAACTTAATAAGCCTCAAATCGTGCTTAAGCTCAAGTTACCAGATAAAGGTTCAACTTATTTACACCTTTACTCTAGATAACCATATCAAAGTAATAAGCCAAATACATAATCAAACATAGCCAACCTAAGTTGGCTCGAAAGACCCAATTTAGCCCAACGAAGCACATTTACCTCACAAAGCTTTCATGGATCCCACACAACTTGCTACTTAAGATATAAATATCATGTAGGTACACTTATCTTTCGATTCAATGTCTCACATGCTATAAAGAGACAACCATCTCACTAACAACCCTAAATCTACATGATATAACCCTGAAAGGCCTATGTAAAGACTATTATTTTTATTTATGAGGTATGTGATCACATTTTTTATTTTTGCAAACTTTAATGATATACTTAGCTAAATATTGAAGTATCTTTTACAGATATCTACACTGATGCTTCCTTGTACTCATAGTTCAAGACTCATTCCACCTAAAATGGTGTCAAGATCCAGAGTCGTGCATTATCACCAAACATTCACTGAAAAATTTTAGGTTATGATTACAAAATAGTTTGACTGTTGGTGAGAGATATATTCACCTAGTTTATTTTAACTTAAGTCGATTGACTTTAAAATGACTTATTTTTATTCTTACATCATTTTTATCCGAAACTAATTTTATTTAAAATTCAATATTATGTAGTTACAATAATCCATTGAAAATACAATTTTTGTAACCTTACTAAATTTTTATGAATTTTTTTAGTTTAAGACATTAAAAAAATAAAAATTCATAAAAATTTAAAAATATCATGAAAATTTACTTTCAAATGGATTATTGTATTTACATAATATTGACTTTCAAATGAAAATGGTTTAAGGCAAATAAGATGTAAAAGTAAAAATAAATCAGTTGACTTAAGTTAAAATGAATTGGCTCTTCAATGTTTTTTCTATAAAAAAAAGTTAAAAATTAACATAGATGGATACATCAAATTTAGATAAAGCATACATACAAATCTAGTTTCACTAATGTTTTACTACATAAGTTTGTAGAATTAAAAAGAAGAAGAGATTTGTATTAATATTTTCCCTTCGCTTTAATAATCAAGTGGTTTTTTTTTTTCGTTGGTACACGATGAGCATTACTAGCATGCTAGATGAAGATTGATTTTTTAAAGGTGCGGTTAGATGAAAAGTAAATAATCAATTATTTTCTAATGTTCTCTTTGTCCTATTTTTTTGTCATCCCAAAATATTGATTTACTTATTTTTACTTGATAAAAATTATAGACAAAATATTACGATTTTAAGGTTATGCTAATATATTGTTTTATATAAATTTGAAATTAAAATAATATATTTTGATGCAAAAAATTTAAATAATATTACTTTACATGAAACCACAAATGTCTCAATAGATTTTTAAACAAATCAGATGTATACTATTTTTCCAAACATAACCACTTATCAATAATATTATACTTATAAGTAGTCTTTGTTACCAGTGGATATAACCTTTTCCTTGAGAGATACTTTCAGACAACAATACAAACAAACACATTTATCTGGTGCATCAGGGATATTTTTGCTCGGTAGGTGAAAATCAATCACCTAAAAATACTGTCAAGTGTAGAAATGAACATAGGAGGAGTCAAACCCAACCATCATATTTTTATTTTTATTTTTCGGTGAAACCAGCGGTGTAGGATTGGTCAATGGCGATGCATGCTGGCATATCCAACTATCATTACCGGAGCATCACTCAAAATCACGTTTATGTTCCTTAATAATCATCATTATGACATTCTCTCAAATCTTGTCACTTTTATCCTTATAGCCACACTATACATCAATCACTAAATTGACTTAATTGGCGTGAGTCGGCCTACAACTCAATATTTGGTAAGTATTGATCCCGAACATATAGGTAGACACCCTACCTAAAGATAAGGTAGAGGCACTCATTGAGACCTTGGAAGTTGTCTCTATCAAATTTTTTTTAGTTCAGAGTCAATTTGGAGAATGACTGAAGATAGCCTATCCACAGATGCTTGGATACAGGCAAGTATACAAAGTGACCTACATGGATGAGATTTACCCGATTCATCTTGATTGATGAGTGGTGACGACTTGTATCACTAAGGGTATAATCTTCCTATTTGCAAAGATGTTTACCTATAAAGGAAGGACAATGTATCCTTGTAGAAGAGTATGAAAGATGTTGTGGGTCCTACTTATAATTTGATTACTTGGCACATAAGGTCCTCTAGCAATGCTACTATTGGCAACTCCATGAAAACATGCCAAGGAGTACGTCTGGACGTGTCATTCTAGTCAATTGAATGTGAGGACCCAATAATTTCTATTTAAAAAGATTAACCTCTCAACCTATCCTTGTTCTTTCATAATGTGGGGTCTTAGCCTTATTAGTGCTTTCCTGCAGCCCTCGTGGAATAATGTATTTGTATTATGGTCTTAGAATACTTTACCAAGTGAGTGGAGGCAGAACCATTGTTTTGAATCTCATACCATCTGAACCAATTAGAAAACAACACAAGAAGGGTGTATCTTGTTTCTTTCTTTGTACTGGATTGTGCATGCTGGTACCAAACAACTTGGTCATCTTAAGCTGTACTGTACAATCTTGAAACCAGAGAAAATGCATATTTTATTAAATTTTATTTTTATTTTTTTATATTTTAAATAAAACATATAGGTAGTATGTTTGATTGAATGTTTGTATAGCAAATTTTTTTTATATTTAAAAGAATTTTGTATTTTTATTTTTTCTACGCCTCTTAAAGTTGTATTTTTTTATTTTACAAATATACATTTATGTTTAAAAAATCTAGAAACATGTCATATGCACTCTAAACCCACATACTTTCAATGGCTACTATGTTATATATATATATATATAATATGGTACCATTACTATACCATATCACTAAAAAATATGGTACATCATTTGACACGTGATTTGAAACCTTGACCGAAACCCACCCTATACCCAGATCACACAGCCACAGCATGGTTTCTGAAGAAATTTCACCATTCAAAGTTGAAAATAGCATATACCAACATCTACATCATATGCATTTTTGGATTTACTGATTATTTTGTGTGGTAGGTTAGGGTATACAAATTTTTGGGATTTGTGTTTGTTCATAGGGAGAAGAGTTAAAAAAAATTCAAGGATTTTCCATGCTCTTAAGCCTTTTCATCATCTCCTACTGAAACTAATCTACCTTTTGGGGTTTATTCTTGGATTCTTTTTTGCTTATCACAGTCGCTGAAGGCCCTTGGTTTAGAAGGCAATGCCTGTCTTCTGTTACAAGCATATTAGATTTCTCGCTTGCCCCCTTCGACCTTCGTCCATGTCTTTTGTCCGAATTCCCCTCTTCTTTTCTTAAATTCCCTAAATTGATCCATTTTAAAGTAGGAATGGTAAGATTAGCTTTTTAAACTACCAAACAAACATATGGCTTTTTATGACACTAGTTCTCAACTACTGCTCACATGGTTGCTCACCCCACCTACACTCTTTATGTATGGTTTAATTTAGTAATCCTAGTAAGTTCAATATCTATTTTTTGTATAAAATGTTGATGAAGTTGTTTAGAAAGTCAAGGTGTCTGGAACTAAAGCATTTGGAGTTGTTTATCATGTGTCAAATATGGAACAAAGAAGGAATCTGATACAGAAAATAGTTGAGGTAGGTTTGTTATTCATAGCAAGTACTAGGTGTAATCTTATAAATCATGCTTTTATCAATTGAGCTTAAGTATAATGACGATGATGATGTATAGTATGGTTTAAGGTGCATTATCTCATAATTTTTGTTTGGTTTCAGAAACACAAAAAGATTTATATACACATGTACTAGATCTAGGATTACTTGACTTTGAAACTTTTTCCCATTATGTTTCAAGCACTAAATGTGTTATCGCATCATCTTATAGTGGTTGAGCTCTAAGGTTGTTCCTGACTGGTATAACGATCACCAGTATTGCATATACACCACCAATGCTTCCACGATGTATAGATTAGATCATTTCAACTTCCTACTCCTTAGCCACATGGTGATTCACGATGTCACCAAGTGTTTTTGTTTTCGTAAAGGCCTCGTTATTGGCTTCTCCTCCACTAGTTGCACCATCTTCTTCTTTATTCTTTCTTGGTAACTTCTTTTGCTTATATACTTTTAATTTGGTTTCATTTTACTCTTTCCATCTTTATTTATTTAACCGTAGTTGTGTCAAGTTGACCAACGAAGAGCTGATGCCAGAGGAGATAGAGATGATAGTGAGCTCATGGGACGCTAACGGCCGATGGTGAGTTAGGATTCGGGGAGTTCTAGGGGATGATAGAGTGATAGGCAAAGTAAAAGCTGATTGTGAATGAAAGGGAATACTTGAAATGTTTTAATTTTAATTAGGGTATAAAGGAAATTTCAAGGTAATACATACATAAGGTAAGAGCACTTTTGACAAATGCATGAAACAAATACAATGAAGGATAATTCTAACACCATACTAACTAAAATGCAAATGTTTCTCAATAACAACATAAGCCCTTAAATATAATAGGAAACTTTTATGACTTTAACCGCCATAAATAAAAAGAAATAATCAAAGTTTTGGCAACAAAACATCAGACCAGCAAGTTACTGCTCATATGGTCATGTTTAAAGAATTCCTTGCTTTCTTTAAAAAGTTTTTTAATCTTTGTAAAGTTGCTAACTATTACTTCTAACAATTTTTTACTTTTGAAACTAAGGTGTGGAATAAGAAGATGACTTATGTTAAACCATTTTCCATAAAGTCAAATAAACTAAGTCAACTTTCAGCTAGGAAAACTTTCAAATTTTGCAACAACTAGCCTAAAATTAAACAAGAAACAAGGTGCAAAAGATGTGCGTATTGTTGTGGGTTCATCCTGTGGTAGCAATAACTACAAGGGGAGTTTGTTTGGCTTTAATGTCATTAATCCAACCCAATTATTCAATTGATTAAATGAGGGTTAAAAATGAATGTGAAAATGTGCTTAGGATTTTGGTAAATTACAATGAAATGCCCTTAAGTTAGTAATTGTCCTAAAGCATCTTATCTCCTCTCTCTCAGGCATTCAGACATCCACTGCTCACAACTCATCATCCGTATAGCCTCACTAGTCCAACAGCCCACTTCATATCATTTAAAGCTAGCCACCATCCAATGTTATAGCTAGGGCTGTTATCGAACTGAGTATTTATCGAACTATTCGAATTCGAGCTCGAAATTAAGCTTAATGAACTGAGCTTTACGAACTTCAAATACGAGCTTGAGCCATTTTTATTATTCGGATTTCTTATCGAATCGAGCTAGAATATGTTAGTGTTTGATTCGATAGGTTTTCGAACCTATCGAACCTATATAATAATAATAATAATAATAATAATAATAATAATAATAATAATAAATATTAATATTAATATTAATAATAATAATATAAATATTAATAATATATTATTAATAATTTAAAGGAAGTAAAACGAGAAACCTAATAATAACAAATAACAAATCATGAAATCGGCCTCCTCAGGTTCCCGTTCTCCTCAGCATCGGCCATCGGCGGCCAGACTTTTCTTCCCGATCAAGAAGCAGCAACGAGCAAACCACCGAATAGATCTCGATTCGCCCCTCTACTTGAGTTCTCCTCTGTCCCGCGTCGCGATTCACCCTTCCGCCTGAGTTCGCCTCTATCGCGCATCACGATTCGCCCTTCCGGCTCCATTTGAGTTCTCCTCTATCGAGCGTCGCAATTCGCCTTTCCACCCGAGTTCTCCTCTGTCACCCCTTCGCCAGATTTTTTCGTAGTCGGACTTAGTCTTTCCTCCACCGGACTTCTCCTCTGTGGCGCAGTCGGTTGCTCCTCTGCCGGACATTTAGTGTTATGAATTCTGTTGTTGTTTTTCTTCCTTTTTTCAAAACGAGCTCAAGTTCGAGCATACCTAATCAAGCCCGAACCGAGCTCATACAATTTGCTCTTTAACAGGTTTTTCGAACATTTTGAACGTTCGAATCAAGCTCGAACACCATACCGAGCTGAACTCGAGCACCATTTCCTCGAGCTCATCGAGCTTGAGCCCGAACCCGAACACCTACCAAACTTAAACGAGCTGAGCTCGAGCCCGAGGTGTTCGGGCTCAACTCGGTTTGATAACAGCCCTAGTTATAGCTTACCTAGTGGAATGCTCAGTGAGCGAGGTAAACTCGTAAATCCTTAGTTTAAATGCCTTAATTAAAGGTGAATTATCAAGATCAAGTAAGATATTCAAGGATTAGTTGGATTTGAAAAGTTTATAGCACTAGGTCCACCAGAGGTAAAATGGTTATTTTACACCTTGGAGGGTCAGGATGAATCCCAGGAGCAAAAATGACATTTTTAAAACCAAAATCCAAATTAATTAAGTTTTTGTATAAGGTTTAATACCTTAGTTATTATTTAGGGAATGAGTGTTTTTAAAAAAGTTTGAGAGGGCGGGGATTTAGTATATTTAAGCTTATTAGAGGGGTTGGGGCTGTCACTATTTAACCCATTTTAGCCCAAAATTTGCAGGTTTCTTTTCCTCTCTTTGCCTCCTCCTCAAATCTTCAAAAAACCATGATTTCTTGATGAAATTGAAAGATTTTCTTAGTGCTCAAATAAAGGATTGCTTGTTTTGCACTTGTTTTCTATGTTTTGAGCTTTAAGTGGCATTTTTATGCTTGGGTATTGTTGACACCCAATTTCGTCCGGTTGTTATTTTTGAAAAATTAAAAAAATAATAATAAATAATAAATAAATAAATAAATAATTAGTTTAAGGGGCATTTTGTTTTGTAGGGTTAGTTAAAATATAATAATAAAAAAATAACAATATATATATATATATATATATATATATATATATATAATTAAAAAAATATAAAAAGGGGGAATTTTAAAAAAAAATTGACAAAATTGAGAAGTTTGGGGTAAATCTGTAAAAATTGAGAAGTTTGGAAAAATCTGACAAAAACTGAAAATTCTAGGAAAATTTAGTAATTATTCGCGAGGTTTTGGGCTAAATTGACAAAACAGACAAATTTGGGACAATTTGTAATTTCGTGAAAAAACCTGAGACCAGACCAGTAGTCAGTGAAAGTTGAAGAACTAAAACTGTAATTTTGACCAAATTATGTTTTAAATCTGTTTTTAATTAAATTTCAAAAAAAATCTAAATTAAGGGAATCCAATGCTCCACCCCTATAAATAGGGGTCCAAACCTGCAAATAAACACACGAAAAAAGCAAGATTTAAGCCCCTAGATTAAGAAAGGAAAAAATTAGATTTAGTCCCTGGCTACTCCTCCCTCAACCAAACAATCCTAAACTTCTACCCTGATACCCCTTTTCACGTCCGACGACTCCGTTTCATTTCCGTTCTCTCCGACGCGCTGTCCTTCGTTTTGTTTCCAGTTTTCCGTCGCCCTCCCGACACTCCTCCAGTCACGCCGCCGCCGTTTCCGTTGACGTCAGCCTGTTGCCCGTGCCGTCAGTCTTCCGTCAGCCGTTTCAGCCGCCGTTCCATCTCCGCAAGCCGTTCGGCCTCTCCCAACGCACCGCCGCCTCGTCCTGCACGCCGTCCTCCTCCTCCCTCCTCGTCGCCATCGCCCCCTCATTCAAGCCTAGGTCGCCACCGGTCCCGTCGTCGCCGGAGAACGGCGAATTGAGGGAGAACGTTTTCCAACCCGCGAAACCGACCCATCTGATTCAGTCAACGTTTTTTTCGGTATTACTCCCTTTTAATCCTTTATTATTTTTATTTCATCCATTTTAGCCACTAACGTTCTTGTTTTTTCAGATAGGCCATTAACATCAAACTTTGAATGTTTATTTTTCGTTCTTTCTTTTTTATTTTGTTTTCTTTTTTCTTTCTCTTGTTCTTTTTTTTATGGAAGGTTATACCTCCTACTTTTATATGGATGGCCAAAATGCCCCACTTTATTTTTTTTTTCTACTTATTCATTTTTCTGTACTTTTGTTACTTTTTTTACGTGGATGGCCAAGTGTCCTACTTTATTTATTTATTTACATTTCTTCATTTATTTACTTTCTGCACTTTTTTTTTTTACGAAGATGGCCAAGTGTCCCATTTTCTTTATTTATTTACTTTTTTTCATTTATTTACTTTCTGCACTTTTTTTTACGTGGATGGCCAAGTGTTCCACTTTCTTTATTTATTTACTTTTCTTCATTTATTTACTTTCTTTCTGCACTTTATTTTTTTACGTGAACGGCCAAATGCCCCACTTTGTTTATTTATTTACTTTCTGCATTTATTATTTTCTGACATGTGGATGGCTAAGCTCCCCACTTTCTTTATTTATTTACTTTGTATTTAATTTCTACATTTTATTATTTCTTTGTGTGGATGATTAACCTTATTTTCTTATTTACCATTTTTTTATGGCTGGCCAAGAGCCTCATCTTACTTCCTTATTTATTATTATTTTTTTTAGTTTATTATTTCTATTACGACCAAGCCCCCGTCTTTTATTTTTCCGTCATTCTTATTTTGTTTAACATTTTTTTAACTATTATTATTTGAAATGTCGAGTCACTCATTTTTTTAATTTTTAATTCCTTTAAATAACAAAGTCTAACCTCTTATTCCGTTTATAAAAAAAAATAATTCTTAACCAGATGATCCAATAAAATCAATGGTTTTGAATAAATATTTTATTTTTCATAAATATATATATAATATAAATAAATTCAGGATCAACATCCGGCCGATATAATAAGATATATGGATTGGATAATCACTAAAAATATTTCAAAATAAAAAAAGTAAAAATAAAAAAAATGATAAAAGATCATTAAAAATTCATATTCGGATAATTCGGTAAAATTTATGAGATGAATTGATAATTAATTAAAATATTTAATAAATAATAAAAATTAAAATTCATTAAATTTCACACCCGGGTGATTCGATAGAGTCAATGGTTTGGAAATATCAAATTTATTATAAAAACTTATAAGAAATCAAGTATCAAGATTTAAAAATCCATATCTAGGTGATTCAGTTAAAATCCCTGGTTTGAAAATTAACTGAAATTATTTAAAAGCAAGCAAAACAAAATTAAAATCAACTAAGGTACCAATTTTGAGCGTTAGAATAAAGTTATTTTAATGTAACCGTACTCCCGAACCCTCGAACTCTCGTAGACCATTTTTAGGTGCCCAATCGACCTAGGTGAAACCGATTGGTGGCGACCCCCAAAGAACCACGTTGCCACAGGCATGGCTGGATACATGAGGTAATTCCTTGTTCTTGGTAATTTCATATGTCTTAAGCTTAATTAAATTTGGGTTTTGTTGGGTTTGTGCTAAATTTGTGCCATATACCTTGATTATGCCTTGGAACCTAGGAAACCTTAGTGAAGCCTTGGAACTTATAGTTTTCGGCTTGTGGTGCATGATTGTTGCTAGTTCAAGTTTAATTAACATAAGATATTTATGATTCATGTTCATTTCATATCGTTCATAGCTTGCTTGTTGTAGAATTCAAGTAGTTTTATGAATGATAAAGGTTGGCGGATGGTGTGCACATGGTCAATTAGTAAAGTTTTGATGCTTTGTGTGGTGCTTATGAGCACCATAAGATTAGTTTAAATGATGTATTGTATCTTAGTGCATTGTGTACATGCAGGTTTGAGGCAAGTGGAGGCTTTTTTAGGGCCATTGGGATGCATTGGAAGCACCCAAAATGCCTTAGGCACATAGGAGAAAGTGCAAAGCTTGAGGGCCTAGCTACAGTGTGGCAATGTAGTGCCCCAAGCCCCAATTGGAACCAAAGTGAAATTGCTTGTAGCGCCGCAATGTCGAAGGTGATGCCAGGACTTGATAGCATTAACATGTTGTAGTATTTTTGCCATAACTTTTTACCTAGGTATTCGATTAAAGCGATTCAAGAACCTACGCGAAGCTAAGACAAAGAGCTATAACTTTTGTTCCACCATGCCTAGTGCACCTAGGAGGGTTCCATGGAACCTAGAAATTATGAGTCTAACCAAGACATTGACTACTCCACTAAGGTAAACCAAGTAGTGGTGGATAGGTATGTGCTTTGAATGAAGGTTTAATGCACTTGTAGCCTTGGCAAGGTTACTTAATGTGCAACTAAGAACCTAATGCATTCTTGGTAAGGTTTTGAGGTGGAAACTTAGTACATAAGTAACCTAGGCAAGTCTAAGGACTTAAGGCACTATGTCAAAGCTTGGTATACCTAGTGAGTTCCTTGGAACTCAAGCGAGGTGCATCCACTATGTTCACCTGTACAATAATCAAGGGAAGGTTATTTAATGAGCTTAACTCACTAAGATGTCAGTAAGCCAAGGCTTGTCAGGAGTGAGTTAGTGACTAAAACTTGCTAGGCATAGGATGACATATGTGTGAGGATTAGGAAGAGGTGGGGTTCTAAGGGACTCAAATATATGCGCATACGTTAGCCCTTAGGATGCAAGGGCGTGTATTAGGCTTCATATATTATCTATATATATGTGTTCTCAGGATTTTTCTTGCAGGTTGAAAGATCTTTTACTAAGAATAATTGATTTTTATTTCCTTAGTGTTTGTTGTGCAAATTTTGTACTTTTTGAACCCACAACTGTTGAGAGTTGTTGAGCTAAGTTCATGAGTAGGTAATATGTTTATTTGAATCCTTATGGTTATAGTTTGTGCCTTGCTTGTTGGTTAAATTATGGTACTAACCATAGTTGTTTATTTGGCCAACTGAGGCTAGTGAAACACAAGGAGAGGCTTTTGGGACTTGCCACTGGAAATTTACTCTAAGGTAAAAGCTTAACTGTTGATCTCAATAGTGTAGTTCAATATATAATTTTCATACACTAGTTTGCCTCTAATGTTCATGAATGAGTAGTGAACTCTAGGGTCACTCTAGGGTGTGACAATAATATACTTTTGTATGGATGCTTATACATGGTTGATTATGTGTAGTTAAATTTACACTTATTTTGTATGCTTTGACCACTTTATAACTTGGTTTATGTGAAGGGCATGGGCAACATTTTTACGGATTAAGGATTTATGTTTTATGTTTTGTTACTTGTTTTATGGTTTAAGTCAAAACATAACTCATGCATAACTGCATAGTAGGCTAAATAACCAGAAGCATGAAGGTTTTAATAAGTGCGCATGTAATGAATTGGTTAATTACAATGAGTGTGGAACACATTCCCATAGCTTTCTTCGATAGGGCCTCGAGGGGCCGTGTCATCCGGTGTCGGATCCAATTCTCCACTGTCTGGATCCTACATTAGGGAACCAGGCAAAGGCTTCAGGCATCCCAATCCCCTGACTTGTCCGCCACCAGCCACCTAGGTAGTGTTCAGTGGTGTAGTTAGGATTTTAGAGTTGCGGGCGTGGGATATATTTAAAGTCTAAATAAATATAACTATTATACTAATAGATCATATCCAATAATATTAAAAAATATAATAAAAATAAATTTTATAAAAGGTAGAATAATAAGTTTTTAAAGCTCATAATTTAACACGATGCTCTCTTAATTCTCTAAAATCATCAAATATCAAATTTGAAATAAATGTCTCTACAATATCTTTTTCAATACACAAAATCAAACTATCATCTAAAAAGTTGTCATTGATTCTATTATATAATTCAGTTTTCAAATCTCTTAGCTAAAAAAGCATGCTCAGGGAAGAGTCAATATGAGATGATTAATTTATTAGCAAAAAAATAACAACTTGACTTTTCAATAGTTGCTAAAATTTGACATAATTAGCAATCCATGACAATCCTTAAAAGCTAGACAAGTTTATAACATCATTTTATAATTTTTATCATAATTCATATTTTACAATTTTTAATTAATTTTATTTCCATGTCCACACGAGCTTTGTTGTATCTTTCCTTGGCTGAGCCTACAAAAGTTCAACTATTTTACCTCAATTTCATGGCCCATGTATCTCAATATATTATAGTAATATCTTATTTTAATATTTTTTTTCTTTTGTAAACATGGTATAGTAGTATTTTTTTTCCCAAAAAATTCAGGGTTGTTATGGCACTCGCTTGCCCCCCATTGTCTATACCATTGGTAGTGATTGAAGGGGACTGGTTCGCGTCTGTGAAGGTGGATAATGCATACTGTTGTGTAAAAAATCACAAAACAATCTTTGTTCCACGAACAAGCAGGCTGCCAGATTTGGATGAAGAAATGAGGTTAGTGGAGAATCTACTGATGATGCTTGAATGCCTTTGTTGATGAGTTCGGTGATGATGTTCAAATGCCTAAGAATGAGGAGGGAGGAGATGCTTTTTGGTAATCATCAATTGAGGGGAATTTCATTGTAATTTAACCAAATGCCAGGCACATTTTCATATTCCATTTTTAACCTTCTTTTGAGTAATTGAATAATTAGGTTGGATTAATGGCAACAAACCAAAGGAACTCCCCCATAGATAATTGTAACTGTTGGGTGTAATAGAGACAATAAAACATCATGTCTATTGGAGATAAGTAGATGCTTAATTAATATCATATTCACATTAATAGTTAAGAAATTATGTAGACACATGGTAGAAGGAGATTTTTTTAACAAAAAAGGTTAATTCTTATATAATCCATTGGAAAGCTAAAATTAGTTATAGAAATAAGCGGATGCTAAATGAAAACAAAATCATACCCATTTTGAATATAAAACCGTAGTATAAAATGTAATGTAGAATTTTGGCTTGTTTCATGCCTTCAAGCTTATATTTGATGAATTGTCATCACCACATTTTAATTTTCATCCTACTTAAACATGCAAAAGAATTGTAATGACCCAACAACTGCTACTCTAGGCTCACTAAATTCCTTAGACATGAAAGAATACATCTACTTTAACACCAAAAGCTCTAAGTAAAAACGTGGCACCAAATTCATTTTAACTTCAGTTAATTGACTATAAAAAGATTTATTTTTATTCTTACATTTTATTACTTGGAAGTAATTTTAATTAAAAATCAATATTATGTAGTTACAATAATCCATTGAAAATATAATTTTTATAATCTTATTAAATCTTTATAAATTTTTTTACTTTAAATCCTTAAAAAATAAAAATTCATAAAAATTTAATAACATTATGAAAATTTAAATTTAATAACATTATGAAAATTTACTTTGAAATGGATTATTGTATCTACATAATATAGACTTTTAAATGAAATTAGTTTCAGACAAAAAAGATGTAAAAGTAAAAATTAGTCAATTGATTTATGTTAAAATGAATTGGCTAGATAATGCTCCTATGGCTCTTGTGACTTAAGTAGTGCTACCTCTCTATTTAAATACTACAAGGACATAAGAGAACAAGTAATTTCGAGAATGAAACATTTCTAGGCCCATCTATTTATGATATAGAATGAATGGGGAAAAAATAAAGAAAGCATAGGGAAAAGGCAAAATGCAACCTATGATACAGTAGATACAGATTGAGTGAAAGTGCCAACAGCAAGCAGATTAACTCAACAATAGCTTTTAAGGGTTCTCTAGCATAACAAAAAATCTTAAATTTTAACATCTATAGCAAAGGAGAATAAAATCACTCTAGAATGTAGGTATTGTATGATATCACAATAGAAATACCTAAGACATATGGAGCTACAAAGGCATATCTTATAAGATAATTAACAAACATAAACTCAATCAATGTACTATCCAAAAAGTGAATGAAAATAAAAAAGCAAAAAGAAGACATCTAATTCTGAATAAGCAAACAACATAATTACTTGATACCAAAAAAACAAATAATAATAAATGCAGTGAAGGTACAAACATACATGGACTATGCATGTTAATTTTTCTTGCATGGAAGAAATAAATCATAAAAGACTATTGAGATATGGCGTGAGGAATGTTTTCAAGTTTTTATGTGAAAACAATACGAAAACCCACTGCTGTAATTTCATAAGACAAAACAAATCATACTTAAGTTTTCTAAATAAATTCACTTTGAAATGAAAACTATGCAAAATTTTGATATCTTTAAAATGAAATTGAAAAATAAGTATTTACAAATGATCCTACTAGCCAAGAATACCAGAAAAACATACCGTTACTAAGCATCAATCAAGGCCAATGACAATAGAAAATTACAGCCGGTTTAAACAAATGTCAATGAGGAGTGATGATCAGCCTCTCGATTCTTGCATGGCAAACAAATGTTCATGCACACATTTGTATGTACTTGGCATGCAAACCTTCGGATAGGACACATTAAGCAACATTTTTCCTGTTTTAAGCAAACCAAGCAAAGAAGAACTAGGTGAGAAAATGAGATGATTACAATTTAACGCTTTGAAGTTTAGGTGAAATTACACTATCCCTTTTATTTTAAAAATATACACTTTGCTCATGCTTTTTACTACAGTTTCACAGTAACTTCTAAAATCTTAATTTATGCTGTATAGTATTCATCTTCAAATAATTTTAATCTGCATTGTACTTCCTCTTTCTCATATCGTTCAAACCATTTTTCTTTTTATTGTTTACATCATTTCCTCTTTTCATAAGTTTTAGCAAGCAAAATGACTGTTCTATTCTATCCTCTTCCAAGTAAAAAGCAAATAAAGGCCCTTGACTGGAGCTATTGTTGTTTGCTGGAGGAGAAGCTTCCAATGATTCACTGATCTCGATCATAATCATTCCACCGATCTCAAGCATCGGTAACCATTTTCCATTGATCTTGATCATTAATAACTATTTCACCAATCTTGATCAACGATTCACCGATCTCAATCATTGGTAATCATTTCCATCTATCTCAATTCATCGATTAGTGGCATGGTGGGAGGAGGTTTAGATTGTTTGATTCATAGCATGAGTAGGCTTTGATTGATGATTTAATTGCAGCCGAATTGTTGCCATGTTTTGTTTATGTTCATTCAACCTCCCTGCCCATTGGTTCACCTTCGTTGGCCTTTGTTCTCAAGTTCCTCACTTTTCTTCAAGCTTTCATCGAAATGTTAATCATTTCCATCTGGATGCTCAATTGATGGAATCATCACATTTTTGTCTTCCACCAAGCATAGCCCCTCACCATCTTCATCTATTTCATTTTTATTTCACTCACATGCTTGATCGATAGGCTCTTCAATATGATTGATTTACCTCCTTATTTACTTGGTGAGCTCTTCAAAGGGTTCTTATTAATTTTTAGAATTTTCGGGGATTGTTGGAAGGAGAGAAAAAACCGAGAAAGTATTTGGTTTTACATTTGGAGAAAAGATCTAAGGGACAAAGGTACAACTGGTAGAGGAGGCATGGGAAGAATAGAAGGAGAGAGACGATCAAAGGAAGGGCATAATTGGAAAGAAGATTAAAGCAATAGCCTGTCTTGGTTTGCATATCAAACTCAAATTGTGCAAACATATTGGAACGGATGCAGTACTTTTTTACAATTAATTGATATTTAAAAAATATTATTTTTCATTTACAAAAAAAAAATAATTATTTAAAATGACTATTAACTATAAACAAAATATCATATAGAATGAAATTATCAAAAAATTAATAACATAATGTCTAAAGAGGGGGTAAAAACGACACCAAAGAGTACAAAATGGCATTGTTTATTGCCCAAATGGAAACCGTGTACCTGATCATCATATGGAGATGCTTGGGGACCAAAAAGACAGATTTAAAATATTACAGACTAAAAGATGATTTAACGTTCACGGGGAAAATAAAAAAAAAATGACAGCATTTTGCATATTTAAAATATAGTAGTAATAGCATATCTATGTGAAAATATTTAGGAAATTATTTCACTTTTAATTTGGATATGAAGTCAACTAAAAAGATGGTAGTTAAAGTTAATATGAAGGAATAAAAAATTACTATGAAATAGTAATAAATTAGTCTATTGTGTCCAATTCCAAATTTGTCAAACTCCTACAGACATGCATGAATTCCCAAACCAAGGCTTCAGATAAATGTCCTTAGACATATAGTGTTAGTGCCTGCAAAAGTAAGGTCTAAAATTACCACCATTTCCCAAATTCAAAAACTTAGTAATGAAAAGTGCATTATAAATTGGGGAGCCTACTTCAGGTTACTTGGCAACCCATGTTTATGCTTAGGATGCTGAGAACAAGAATCACATACATAATACAGCAAACAGGGCACAACACTGGGAACTAATAAGATAACAAATTCAACATCATACACAATGAAAAAGAGACCAACAATACAACCACGATTTTGACTGGGCACAGGTAATGGATAAAAAGTTCACGTCAAAATCTCACAACGGGATAGCTTGCAACTATTAAGTCCAACAACCAAGCAAGTATTTTCACAAATATAACTATTAGAAATAATATGTGTAGCAACATGATTTTTGGAGTCGCCACCAATCAGTTTCACCTAAAGTCAATTGGATAGCTGTTATAGTCTGCGAGAAATTCTAAAATCGTTAGTCGGTTAAGCTAAAATAACCTTATTAAAGCGCCCGGGAATTGGTACCATGAGGTTCAGTTGTACCTTTTCCTAAATCCTTACGTCTTAACCTAATCTTCGATGGAGAGTATTTTTATAAATTTTATTTAATTTAATTTTTAATTGATTTAATTCTAAACCGTGAATCTTATCAGACCAACCGGATATGGATTCCTAAACCTCACTACTTGATTTTTATTTATTTTATGAAAATTTTGATATTTCCAAACCATAGATCCTATCAGACCACTTGAATATGGAAACTAAAAACTTAACCTATTTCTATTTTTTTATCTTTTCAATATTTTGATTGAGTATAAATACCATAAATCTTATCAGATCATCCGGATGTGGATATTAAAAATTATTTTTTTTTACTTTATTGTTTTGAAAGATTTTTAAATAATTGTCCAAACCATGAATCTTATCAGATCAGTCAAATTCAAACGAATAATCCGTTCCAGGATTTTATCAAACCACCAAAAACGGATATTTGAATGTCTACTATGTGTTTATAACTATTTTAATTTAGTTTCTTTCTAATCTCTAGGTAATGATGAAAGTAAAAAATATCTTAGTAATTATTTCACTAATTATTTTTGTATACTATATTTATTATTTTCAAGATGCATTATGAGATCTAAATAAAATGAAAATCACAGTTATAAGATCAAGAGAAAATTAACCTAAACATTCCAAATGATATACCTATGTAGATTTAATGACTAAATTTCATGGATGCCAAAATCAAACAAACAAAGAAAGAAAAGAAAGTAAATAATGAAGTAAGTAAATAAACAAATGAATAAGAAAATAAATAAATAAATAAATAAATGAAATAAATAATCAAGTAAGTAAGTAAATAAATAAACCGATAAGTAAATAAAGAGAACAAATAAAAAAGAAAACAAATAAATAAAGGAAATGAATAAAGCAAATACATAAGGCAAGACAAAGAAAATAATGAAGATAAATGAAGAAAGAAAACAAATAAGTAATATAAAGAAAACAAATAAGCAAAGAAACGAATAAATAAATAAATAAGACAAAGAAAATAATTAAGAGAACAAATAATCAAGCACGAAAATAAACATATAAATAAACAAGGAAAAATAACTGAATAATTAATTAAACATTTTCGCATGGCTAAACAAATAAACGAAGAAAAACAAAACAAAACAAAACGGACAACATGAAATAAAAATAAAGTAAGACATTTAAGTCATGTAAATTTAATATTTAAAGTTAATGCAAAGCTCAACAGACAGAATAAATGAAACAAGAAAAAGAAGAAATCAATAAAAATCATGCTATCAGTGACTAATATGCAAGATTAAAAAGAAGTAAGTGACTTGTATGAATGAATATAAGAAGATTAAGGGTTAAGGAGGAGTTTTTACCAAGATTATGGGTCAGGAAGTTCAGGTTCGTGGGCTGTGAAACTGGTCCTCTCGATTTGGTGCTCTCCCTCCTTCAATCTCGCAATCGGACAGCAAGATGAGGATGACGGCGCTTGGCTTCAGCGACGGCTGCACGAACAGCGGCCCGAAGGGGGAGCCAGAGTGCTGCAACGTCGGGAGCAATGGTGGAGATGGATTCAAATGCCTCAGGAGTGGTGCTCGGGCATCTCCTTCCTCCGATTTTTAGAATCACTGGTGGTGAGGTGACGTCTAGGATGGTGGTACGGCGTGGGATGGAGTACGGGCGGCCAGCTTGGATGGGTGACGGTGAGAGATTGGCGAGGGAAGAGCGTCGGAGGGGTGATGGCGGTAGCTTGGAAAGGTTTAGGGTTTCTCGTAAGAAGGGAGGAGAGGCAGTGACTCCAGTTGCAGTTTTCTCTTTTTCAAACAAAGCTCACGGTTTTTTTTCCTCTTTCAAAATTTGGACCCATATTCATATTTATACTAGTGGGGCCTTAAATCCCATTAATTAGGTTTTCCAAGTTAAATTTTTTTTCCCAATTTTAGTTTGAACAGGTTTAAACCTAATTTGGTCTAAATAACAGTTTTAGTCCCCTATCTCTCACAGCTTACTGATCTGGTCTCCAGGTTTTCACAAAATTGCAATTTGGCCCAAATTTTGTCTGATTCGTCAAATTAGCCCAAAACTTTGCCAAAATACCAGATTTCCCTAGAATTTCAGGATCTTGTCAGTTTTTCCCCAAACTTTTCAATTTTGACAGATTTACCTCAAATTTTCCAATTTTGACAGATTAACCCCAAACTTTCAAATTTTTCCTAGAATCTTCTAAAATTCCTCAGTTTTCACCCAAACTTTTCACTTTTCCCTAAATTAACCCTACAAGACCTTTAGGACCTAACCTAAATTAACTCTTATTTCTACCCTACATGACCACTCTAAATTCCTAAAGATTTGTAAACCAAAATAACAATGTAACACCTAATTACCTGAATGTGACTAGACCAACTAACTATGCAAAACCCTAAAATGACAAAAATGATTCAAACTCCTAACAAATGATCAAATAATCCCTAAAGGTGAAAATGCCCCTTAAACTAATTTTCCTAACCTAAAACTTAACAAAAAGTTAGTACCCAAACAAAATTGGGTGTCAACAACATGCAAATAGAACCTACATCATGCATGCTAGCAAATCTTAGTTACGTTAAGTAAGCTTTTTAGACTACTTTCTCGTTTTCATTCGGTGGCGTCACAGCATGAACAAATACTTAGTTGCACTATGTAACTTCATGCCAGACACACGGACTACAAGATGATAGCCTCATTTTGTTTGCAACAACACTAGTCCACATGATGAATCACATCGGAAATGCAAGAAATAAGACCGGCTACTTAAGATTGGTAGCCAACACCCATTATATAGCCTACAATAGGACCTACCATCTATAATATATATAGTCTACAGAATGACCAGATCATAGTTTTATATCAATAGTATCATATCAACAGAAAAAAGATGCATCGAGTACTTGATCCCTTCAAATATTACTGCTAGGAATACCATACTTATATTCGTCCCTCAATTGCAAATCACTACAAGGAATTACATAAATAGCACGCAACCAAATAAGCCACCAAGACATCAACCCTTGTTCTTCCCTAAATTGCATGAAGCATCACCCTTAACATGATTAACATGAACAGTGACAGGCCAGTAGCCTTGACCAGATAATTGCTGCTACGCCTACTAGAAATTTCATTTGCATACTATCTTTAGCCTGAAAACATTGGGCTAACAAGAGAGAATAATGGGCCAATCATGTGTTTGATATGTTACCTTGACGAGAGGGGCAAAACAAACTACAGATCACATTAATGTATGACTTTTAGCCGCAATTGCTGCTGGGTTTTTGTTTATGCACACATTTGTTCTCAGTCCAAAACAGGCAAAGCCAAACTCAAACCCCATAAATCAAAAGGAAACAATTTAGTACCCAAGATTGTAAAGAGAACATAGAGCAAAACTCTATGAATCTCAAGAATGCCGGCTGAAGTTATTGGATTCATTAAGTTCAAATGATTCATGAGAATAGAGGACTCCATCAGAAGCAACATTTTTCCACCATCAAGACCACAATGTCTTATAGCCATCATTCAATTGCTATTAGGAATTGTGTCACGCAAAAAACCACTAGCATTAAGCCTCATTAAAATGAGAACAATGCTTCTAGGAACCGAACCACATTGACAAACAACTGGTAGCCTCAATAGAAAGGAAGATATCATGAAATGCTACTCTGCAGTGTGTGATCAGCAGGAAACCAATTGTTTTAAAGCCTCCGGAAGACAGGGACCCTACTAGTAGGAATCACAACAGCAGCACTGAGAAGGGATTACCGAATTGGTACTAGGAATTACATTCAGCATGCAACCAGCATCCTTACTACTAGAAATTGTGTTGTAAACACAATCAGTAGCCCTGGTTCTACTAGAAATCACATAGATTTATGACCAGTAGACCTCAACACGAAACTGAAGTAGATCTAGAGTTACCAGAAACGGAGTTGTAGATCATGTTCAGCGTTTACCGTTGGACTACTACTAGGAATTGTTTTAGCACACAAGCAGTAGCCTTGTTCCACTAGGAATCGCATGGATTTGTGACCATTAGCTCTCAACATAGAACCAAAGTAGATCTAGAGTTACCAAAAACAGAGTTCTAGATCATGCTCAGAATTTACCACAAGTCTTAGAGCAACATAGTCCCCTGAATCGGAGTTACAAGAAACAGTTCGATGTTTACTTGAAGTCATAAAAGCAGCAGATTGTTCTCGGTCAAAAAAAAGGGCAAAGCCAAACTCAAATCCCAAGAATCGAGAAAATGCATAAACGCAGCGAAGATTACAAGGTATTAGAGAGCAAAGATCAATGGAATCTCAAGAACACAACATGGACTTACCGGATCCATTAAGTTTTGGTGATTCACCACAGCTGAGAACTCCCTGAAGCCGTAAACAATCGCCCACCATCAAGACAACCGCATCATCGCCTCACCGTTCTTTACTCGAACAACGCTGGGCAAGGAGGAGAACCGAATTTCTTCTGTTTGGCTTCGCTCTATGTTCCAGATGAAGAGATGATAAATATACAGCGTTAGATAACTAGTCGTTGCTTGCGGAGTAGCAGAAAAAATTGCAAAAATTCGAAGTCGACTCAGATTTCTTGGTTTATTTTGGATTAGCACCCACCTAAAGGAGCTCAACAATAAAGGTTAAAGGGGGTATTGGGATTGGACCGATTTGAGCCCTGAGCGGTTGGGTCCACAGCAGCTCCGCTTTCTTTCCTTTTCTTTTTTGTTGGGGAAAAAGCAATGGAAAAAATACCAAAACCTCCCTAAGGTTTGAGGTAACCTATAGTTTTGTCTCCTATTTTTCAGAAACATACAGTTACCCCCTCACAAATTAACTCCATTAATGGCGGTTAATGAAAAAAAGGTAAAATGTCTGACTTGGCCCTCCTAACTTTCCTCTAAAAATTTTACACCTGAAACTTTTGAATCTACCATCCTTGCTCATTCCCTACATCTAACCCTTGACCTGATGTTTCCTTTTTGTGACCCAATGCTTCTTCTTTGTGGTAGCTGATTTCTCGGTGAAGTTCAAACCAATTCGATGGGGATTGTGGTTGGGGCATTCACAGTGAAATCGAAAATGAGATTAAGGCGGCAGTTGCAACATCAAGCTTTACAGACAGCTGCCACGATTCTCGAACAATCCTAATTCTTTCTGGCCGCGCGCCTTTTTTCCATTGGCGGCCCCAATCGATAAGGGTGAAAAAATGAACAAACAGCTCAAGTTCGACTCAATTTAAAGCTCGTTTATGACTCATTCAAATAATTATCAAGCCAAGCCTGAAAAAGATTTAAAGCTCGATATACAATTCAAACAAAGCTCAAATTGCTTACTACTCCACTCGAGTCGATTTAATTTTAGATTTTTTCCTTAATTTAGGTAAACAGCTAGAGCTCAACTCGAGGTGATTCAGATAAAAGCTCGTTCAAAGCTCGTCTGTATTGTTTTCAATCCAAACACGAACAAAATATCAAGTTTGATAATTAATTCAAGTCGAACGTGAACAGCCTACTACTTGACTCGGCTCGACTCGTTTTTAGCCCTACCAATCGATACCCTTTGCTCACCTCTCTTTGTTGCGTCATCCGATTCACTCCTTGGTAGTAGAGGTTGGCTGATTTGCTCATCGGGAGTAGTAGTGTTGGGGTCGATTTCATTGATTCACTCGTCAGGAATTGGGAGTCAATTTGCCCATTCGCTCATCGATAGTGATAGACAATGCGAATGCCATGAATGGGATCCAATTCAAACACTGGAAATGGAAGTGTTGGGCTATATTTCACAAACGGAGGAGAGTGATGGGGTTACAAACGGAGGAGATAACGATGAGTCGATGACAGCCAGAGTCTTGTCCGAAGGAAGGAAAACTGTAAATCAATAGGTTCTCTTCATTAAGAAGGTGAGAGATCATCGGCCATTTAAAGGTGGAGGTCAAAGTAGGGAGATAGGGTTGAGGTTTCTGATTATGAACAAAAAGATAGTACAAATGGCACCCATGATGGAGCAAGGGGTCGAGGTTGGCCGACCATCAGGAATTAGTAGAGGTGGCATCAATCAAAAAGAAGAATGAGGAATTGAGAGAACGGAGGAAGGTGGGATTGGAAACCGGAGAAGGAAGTAGGTTAAATGCATAACTTAGGGGTCAAAATTTCTAAAGAGCAAGGCTAGGATGTTAAAATTAGACATTGTCTTTTTTTTTTTTTTTGTATCGGTGAATAATAGTGTTAATGTTGGAGGGGGTAAGAGTAGGTTTCAAAAAATTGGGAATACAACTGTAGGTTATCCCAAACCTCATAAGAGCAGGTTTAGGTAATTTTTCAAAAAACAATTGTATACTTAGGAATGACAATTGGGTGGGTTGGGTCAGGTTTGAATTAGGTCATTTCAGGTTCAGGTTTAATCGGGTTAGTATATATTTAGGTCCAGGTCGGGTTATTTGCGTTCAGGTTGATTTCAAGTTGAGTAGATTTCAGATTCAGATTGGGTCAGGCCGGGTTTATTTAGGTTCGGATCCAATCAAGTCGGGGTTATTGAGTCTTAGACCAAATTCAACTTGATTGTCGGGTTTACTCGGTTCACTAATGCATAAGCCGAAATCACTAAATTGATTCAATTTTTTTGTTTAATTTTGATTAAAATTTAATTTAACTAGACATAAAAATAATATAAAATTTATGAAAATATATTAATATATAATTTATTTAATAAAATACTCCTTCTATGTCAAGTTCTTTGTAATATTCACTATTCAACAATTAATCTATAATTTTTTTATTTTCAACATTTTAGTATATAAATGAAAAATGATTATATTAAATAATAAATAAAGACCTATAATTTAATAAATAAAGACCTATAGTTTCTAAATATATACTTTTTAAATTTTTTTCTAACAAATAATCTCCCTCTGTCCCATTTTCTTTGCTCCATTTAACTTTTCTAACTAGTTTGATATGAATTTATTTATATTATTATTTATTAAAAAAATTTTAAAAATATATATTTAAAAATTGTAGATCTTGATTTATTATTCATGTATAAAATTGTTTATTTATATATTAAAATGTTGAAAACAAAAAACTATATATTAATTGTTAAAATACGAATAGTACAAATAATTTGAGATATAAGGAGTAATATGAATAAATTCAATTCAAACTATTCAAAAAAGTCAAATATTTTAAAGAATATGGAGCAGAGGAGGTACTATAATTTCTAAAACCTAATTATTTTTATTTCTCTATTACCATTTCACTAATCATTTCTGATAGTTCTCACTCGCTCACTCTACAACGTAAAACAGATCAGCAGAATAGAAAAAACTCATTCATATATATTAAATCATAATTTTTCTAAAGTTTTTGCCGACCATATATTTTATATTAATTTAAATTAAAATTAAGTTTTTTCGGGTTTAATCATCATATCATTTCGGGTTTGGGTCAAGTCGGGTTCGGATTTTGGTTTTCTTGTGTTTCATTTTAGTTAAGTTTGGATTCAGATCGGGTTGGGTACAGTCGGGTTCTGGTCGTTGATTTTTCTGATCAAATCGGGTCAGGTCAAGCTTGAGTTCGAATGAGTTAAGTTAGGTCTTCGAGTTGGGTGAAATTTTACCTTCTCTATGTATACAGCTAGAGAGAAGTGTCCCACCCTAGCACTATAACAAATTTACAAATTTATAGGGAAAACTTCACAAGTAATTGTTGACTATTAACTTTAAAACAAAATAAACTGAATAATTTATATTTGTGTGACTTGCGTACATAATTTTAGATCAATCAAAATCCATTCTTTCACTTGTAAAATCTATTTTGTGAAATGACTTATAAGTGTATAGGGCACAAAGTTATGTTATAGTTGGTCAAGAAGGAGTGATGATATTGGAAATCATCCTTGACCAAGCTTGCATCACCCGTTTCATTGAGCAAGAAAATAAATAAACTTAAAAGCCAAGTGAAGGTTGTCAATTATTGTAATTTTACTTCTCTCAATTTCATTTTCAAGATAAAATGGTACTTTAAATAAATATTTTTTACTTATCCAATAAAATGTGACAGTTTAAAAATTTTATATCAAATCTTAGCAATGATTAATTACAATCACTGTAATATTATTGAACTAGTTTACATACCTATTATTGCATCAGGATCCTAATTTAGTTTAGCTCTAAAAAATAATATATATTGGATTCAAAATACAAAGACGGAAAAAAAATGAGAATGATAAAAAAAAAATTGAATGCCTAGCTTGAGTCTTTATTGCAAATTCTATAGAATAATATATAATAGAAAACCATGTTCTCCAAAACTATTGATACAACCTAAGAAGCTCAAGTTCCAAATTTTCATGAACAACAAAGAAGACACAAATAGTAAGTAACTAATTTTAGGAAATAATAAGATCCCTAAAAGGCTCCCAAGCTGCAAATAGACAAGAAACATAAACCAATTTGTATCTTAAATTTCTTTGTATATCTAAAAAGCTTAAAATCAAAGAAAATAACATAGTACTTTTCTTCAGGAACACAACAAAGAAGTGTTAGAAATAATTGATTGCATTGAATTTTTTTTTTAAACAATAGTTGTGCCAACATTTATCATTCACGTATATTTGGTAAATTAGCGTTTTGTTGAACAAAAACAACATGCTTAACACCAGACAGTTGTTTCTTAGTGCATCACTTACTTTAACATACTCGTCCAAGGATATTTATACAATTTGTAAGGACCATAGAGAGTCTCCCATATGGTGCAATCCAGCTGTAATATAAGACCAAATTAACCCAAACTTTACATTTTTTTATATCGAAGAGCAAAATGATGCTAATAGTACAAAAGAAGATATAACGGATTCCTTTTAACTTGCAAACCAAGTCGTCAAATGCTTGGTGTATTAGGATTTGGAAGGTATCATTTCGCATTCAATACATTGCAAGTATCCATTCACATATCCTATAACAAACATAATTTAAAGCCAAAAGTGAACAACATAAAGTATAATGGCTGCAATTAGTTAATAAAATTAAGAAGAGATAGTAACAGTCAATAACCTTATCTTATCATCTAGGGCATCAAGATAAATGAATAAAATTCATCATTTTCCAAATGTTTTTTCTCATCTTGCATAGGACAAACCGAGCAACAGCCATAATACACATTCATGGGCTCATCAAGCTTTTGACAACTTGCAATAAAGTTCTAATTTATGAGATAATCTTGAGGACTCAAGAACATGGATGTTCCACTAGCAAGATTTAGACTAAGTTGAGGAAACATGCCATTGACACAACCTCAATCAATAGACACAAGTTACCCATTTACAAAGATGCTCTGTAGATTGAAGTTATAATCAGGCCTGAAAAGTCAAAGGTTAAGGTGTAGCCTAAAAGCCAAGACATTAGAATCATTTAGTTTGAAATAGCCATTAGGCATAAAAATATTCACTTGATATGAAAAAACAAACAACAATAATAACTTTTTCAAACTTTTCACACAAGGTCAAGAACTTGGCAAGGCTTAAAGTGAAAGCTCCACTAGAAAGAGTTCCTAACGCTCGATTGAACCTTTTGCTAAGGGTTACACCTACAAGCAAAAAACAGCAACAAAAGCCATGATCAAAAAGAAAAAAAAATGTAGGGGTTGATTTCAAAGAAAACAAACCATTAAAACTAAAATAATGAATTTATCCAACATTGAATTAAAAAATGACAACAATAGTGATAATTTCCAAATAAAATATCAATGCACATCCTTAACAAGCTTTTTTAGAAAGATGAACATAGAAGTAATGGAAAATGAATGACTTATTTTCTTGGTGAAAGCCTTCTTCTAAGGGTCCTTCAAACCCATCTTGTGAAACCTGTTGCCTGCATCATGCAAGCTATGGCGACAATTGGAAATTAAATTAGTGAACACTTGAAAACATCTACACCAAACCTTTTCCTTCACTGAATGTAAGTACCCTTTTATTGATAATTTACTTTGACATGCTTGACATCAGGAATGATATAAATTAGCTTAATGTGATTATGTAATTAGAGAACCCCTTTCTCCTGTTAAATTGCCGTATAAGAGCCATATTGGTATTTGCTTATTGGGAATAAAAGAGGATGCCACAACATGCTAAAAAGAATTCATCAGGCCTAGTCAGGGGTTTAAACACAGTAGGATGAGGGAAGATGATGGAGACATTAGGGTAAGGGGTTAGGAAATTGAAAAACTAAAGAAATGATTGAGCATGTATAACTCACAAATTTTGTTTAAATAAATCAAATAAAATACAATCTAATCTATTAGTTTTTTTTAATACAATATAATTTATTATCTCAAACAAAATTTTGAATTACAGTGTGACATGTGTTTGTATCATATTTAATTGGGTGGCTAAGGATATTTTCGAGAATCATTCTGTAAAAAGTTACCATTTACTTAATAAAAGTTAAAACTTTACCAAGTGTTAGCGCCATATTTTACCTATCATGTGAAAAGTTCACCATATCCTCGTAGATGCTCCTACTTTATAGATACATATATATAGAGGATGTTATAGTTGGGAAAATAAAATTACCTTGGTCCCAAATTGAGTGAAATATTTACCTTGCCATGTAATTTCTAGTAATTTTAATATTTTACATAAGAAATATTATTTTCATTTTAATTTTTTTAAATATTTTATTTATGTTACCATAATCCATGACTTTTTTTTGTAAATTTCTTTTGTCACGAAAACAATAAACAAAAACAACACATTCTATAAAATTTGCTAACATAGAAATTAGATTTGATAATGATTTTGAGACTAAGAAAATGTAACAAAATATTTTATTATTTACTTTACACCTAATAATACATCGAGAAGATTAATTTTTGCCATACATTTCCCTAAATTTGATAGTTTAGCTTCATATTTCTTGTTTTTATTGTTTGTTTGCTATTGAGGTCACTATACTTTGATACTTGATAGAATTCTTTGTCGTGCAATTTCTTGTGGGCTTGATACCTAATTCACTGCTAACATATTTTAATATTTTGTTAAACATTAAGGATGGTATCACAACCCTCTTCAAGTAGATTACTCGCGCACCCGCTCAAATGACCCAAGCCAAGTCTATTTAACATGTTAATATGTTCCAATATACCCCAAACAATTGATCGTAAAAAAAGTTAGGACTTTCATTTACAAATGCAATTAAAGTTATGCACACCATTGAAAAAGATGTTTCAAAAGCTAGCTTGCTCTACCACCTTGTCTTGAATTTATTCTATAACAAAGATAAGCGGGTTAGTTTTATGACGATGGATGAAGACTAGCTTAGACTTTGGTATCTACAAAGTGAACTAAAGGAAGCTGATTTGTTTAATAACACTCATGAATTTAGTATCATGTTTCATTATATCTTGTCTTTTAGCATTTGCTTGTTTCTTTATGCTTAATAAATTTTATTGATGAGGCTTGTTCCTTTTGGAATTAGCTGTTTACCACAAATAGCATCATGGTTTTTATTAATGTTAATGATGTCATTTTGTATATGGTATTTGCTAGCCAAGCTAATGATATTCAAAATGTGTAAATAATCTCATCTCTTCTTGTGTTATTTTATACTTGGGAACTCATACAATGTGGATGTCAATTTCAGGAATCTCACATGTATGATGCTGATGATTTTCTTGATGAAGAAATCTAGGATAAAAAAGAGCGACAAAAAAGATTGGACTCAATATTTATACATGTACCATATATTTGGTAAAAGTGCATATTATGTTGAGCTTTACTATAAAAAATACACAAGTGTCATGTATGAATTCAATGCAAACTAATGACAGATGGATTAAGGAGTTACTAGAATTGTTAAATGGTCATGATAAGTTGTTTTTTGATGCTGTGAGAATATCAGAGGTTGTTTACATGAGCTTATTTGGCGAATTGAAAAATAAATATGGGTTAAAAAGTTCACTAAGAACAATTAAGGCACTTGCTTTGTTTTCCAATGTTATGGGACATAGAAGACTAAATCGGAATATTTGTGAGCGTTTTCAATAGGAAAAACCATCAGTCCATATTTTCATCATGTCTTATAGAGCATTATAATAATGTTTTTTATGTAATTTGGTCCATGGGTCTAAGTTTCAAAGATGTACCTATTAAGATTTTTCATGACCGTTAATGTATGTCTTACTTCAAGGTTAATTCTTTGTTTCCCCCCTACAAACTTCTTAGACTTAACAACTTTAAGCTTTCCATACCTTTACTTAAGTTTTACAGAGTTAGGCTCTTTTTGTGCAAAAAAAAATTAAGTAAAACTTCAAGTGTGTAAAGAAAACTAGTTGTGAGCAAGTTTCAATCACAAAAAAAAAAAAAAAAAGTTAGAATTTTTTTTTATAGTTTGAAATGGTAAATGAAACTGAAAGTTGGACCAAAGGTCTAAGTTTGTTTGCCTAGATGGTTTCTCAAATGAACATGCATACTTACACACTTGAGCATAACAATGTAATAGTTCAGTAGCCACAATTCTCACCTAGCAACTTTTATTGTTTTTATTGAATTTATCTATATATTTACCCCTCACTAGCAACATCACAAAGTAAAAGGTCCTTACTCAATGCCAGATCATTGAGTTACATATGGACTTGCCACTATACATTCACCACTTGAGCCACTGCCTGACCATGAGCCACATTATTACAATGTTCCCATAAGACCATTGCCATCATTGTAAAGCACTCTCATTCATCCTGGTTAGTACTTGTTATCGCATGGAGCATACATTCTAGTAGCTATCACAAACCTCAACCTTTGCCCCTCCAGATGACCTCTACAAAATCACAATCTCACAAAGTATGACGGGTCATCTACCAATGCCCGAGCAAATTGAACACATCGGAACCACCCCCATTTTTTGAAACAAAAGATTATCAAGAGTAGGCAAAGCATTATGGGCTACCATCCACAAAAAGAATTTTTTTTACTGTTCAAGTGCAATCTCTATATAGCCTTCCAAACGACAACTCCTACAATGTCAATCCTGCGGGTCATGCTTGCTAAGACCAAAAATATACCTAGTAGCCACTCCTTACCAAGTACCTACCATCATTGTTATAATGTCATAAAAGACGGTCTTAGCCCCTACCCAGGACCAAGGGAATTTTAGAAATTAACTGAACATCTTCCAATCAAAAAAGTTGTTGGAGCATAGATAAGTCCCTGTAAGTGAAAAGATTGGTGAATCATATTGCCACAAATAGCATAAGGACTGAGAATCTTTAGAAACGTGGCTGACATGAAGCAATCTGCCAACTATATCCCCAAATTGCAATTTACTCTAATCCACATCAACAAGATCTCTTAACCAGTCATGATGTTTTTTTAAGTATACTATGAGTTATCTTTATCATAAGCTTCAAGGAAAGATGATAAAGAAAAATATTTTGCTTTTAGAATCTAGATGCATAAATACGAAGCATTATAGATCAATCTTTAGGCTTGCTTCATAAGCATTACTAAATTAAAAATGGAGAGGTCCCGAAACCCTCATCCATTTTTTTTACTCGAACTCAGCCCATCCTAACTCTTTCAGATAATCGCAACATCTTCCTTGTTATGCCACCAAAAGAACTTATTAAGAAGAACCTTAATCTCCTTACATATCCATTTCGAGATGGAAAAAACACTCATAGCATATGTGAGGATACACTAGGCTACAGCTTTGGTAAATGTCTCCCCAGTTTTTGACAAGTTTTTGTATCTCCACTTATATGTATATTTGCAAATTCAGTTCTTTATGAGCCAAAGTGTACTTTTTTTGCTTCAACCAACACAAGCTGGCAAATCCATATAACATTTAACACTTCGGCATTCATCCATATTGAAGATACCCTGAACTGGCTCCTCTAACCATTAAAAGTGTTCAGGCTAAAATACAATCTAGACTTCCCATAATTAATCTGTTACCTTAAAAATCCCTCATACAGCATCAAAATAATTGATTTTGCTTCTAACTATATTACATGCTAGACTCTAGGACTATTAACTACAAGTTAAACCAAACCTTGACACTTTTTGCATGCATTTAACACCCCTATCACATGTGATGTGTGTTTTTTTGAATATTTTTTTCTATGTTAGTTATACAATTTTTCTATTTGTTTATTGTTTATGCTTTAGTACTGGTTTGCCTTTTCCTTTCTTTCTTTCTTTATTTTCTTTTTCTTTTCTATTTTTTTTTACATTAGATTTGTATTGGTGCAATTCATAAGACTCATATTCAATCAAGAGTTCTAAATGCAGGTAATTTAAGCTACACTAATGAAAGAAAATCATTTTCAACTGGGAATGTAATGGTTGTATGTGATCTTAATTTGTGCTTTAGATTATTTCTTTCTAGTTTGGAAAGAGCAATGCATGATGCACATATAGTTTACCAAGCCATACATAAACCTGAATAGAAAATTTCTCATTTCTCACTAGGTAATATTAGATGAGTATATGTCATTTTTATTCTCAAAGGGCTAAAAAAAATTTATTTTGTGATAACTAATTATTTTTTTATAGAAAATACCACTTATAGATGCTAGATATCCTCAATTTCCTAGTTATTTAGGACCTTATAAATGAGAAAAATATCATTTGTCAGATTTTGGACAAGAAAGACCAATATAGGATAAACATGAAATATTCAACCATAGTCGTTCCTCATTACAAAGTGTGGTTGAAATAATATTTGGTGTATTAAAGAAAAAATGACAAATTTTAGAACAAACGTCAAGCTTCCCATTCTGAAAATAAGTGTCGGTTGTATTGCAGCAATGACTTTGCTCAATTATATTATAAAGTGTGCTAGGAGGAATGATTCACATTCTTAGATGGTGGAGAATGATAAACTCAAGAATGAAACTGGAACAGAGGATGTTTATGAAAACCTTTCAAAAAGTGTTGATGGACTAGAAATGGATCTTATAAGGATCAAATAACAGATACTTAGTTAATAGAAATGTTCGATTCTTTTGAAGTGTTGGAGATGTTGGAGGAGACAATCGGGTTTCGACATTAGTGCTAGTACATGCTTTAATCCTTAATATTGCTTACTTTATTGCATTATTAATTGTTTTGAGAAATTCATTTATTGCAACTCAAAATAGATTTCTTTTGATGTCAGACCATCAATTTTATAAAGCCCTATCTTAAGTTATTTTCAATAGAATTAAATATTTCAAAGCCAATACTTGTATGTTATTTTCATAGATAGCATATTGTTTGAACTTTATGAAGTCCTTTTACACTTTTACAACTTCAGCTAATTTACAAACATTTATTTATGTTTTGCATTAGCTGACATTAATATCAATCACTATCTAGTCTTACTATTTGCTTTTATTATCCACTCACGCTAATCTCAAATAGAGTCATAACTTAAATAAAAATTAAAAAAAAATGAAAGAAACATTTTATCAATTAAATCGGTCATAACTTTTAGGGAAATTTATTATAAAAAAAACTCCTATGGTAAGCCTTAACTTATACTTACTCACTGCATATTCAAAACCTACCCCCCTCTTTCACTAACTCTGTCACTATTCCGTTTTAATGTGGGCTCCATCACATGGTAAAATTTATAACCTTAAACTGCCACATTACTTATCATTTCTCTCTTCCAACCTAAATCTATTGCTTATTTTCCCTCTTTTGACTCATCTTTTTTTTTTTTTCACCTCATCCCTCACTTCTCCGACGCCAACAAGTTCATCATCCTCCATGAGAGAGTGAAAACCATTGCTCAAATGCGTCAGCTAGTAGGATTTCATCTGGCTCAGCTTTGGCTCTATCATCAAAGAATACCAAACCAATCCTATCAATTGCGGAGGTGGAGAAATTCAATAATTGAAAATAGCCTGATTTGGTACTTGCCCTTATCATAAATTGCCAATGACCAAGAGCAAGATGTTGTAAAATCTTTTGTCCTTCATGCAAATTCACTCTATGGAAAAAAGCACTCATTCTTCCCCCGCAAACCTTTATTATGGATTCACTAGCCCTTACAAACCATGTGAACCCTCTAAAGTCTAGATGTTGATCTTGACAGACATACTTCAGGCATTGGTATGACTTCCTTAATTAGACTACTCCTTTTGTTGGTTTTCCAGAGTCACCAGATCAACTTGCCATCTAAATTGATCAAATAGTTTTCAATCACAAGCACCAACACCATCAAAATCAACTATATTCCGAGACTGAATCTGCTAAAGTGGTGAATGGGCATTAGTTGAATTTGAGCTTCCGTGCGCTTGTAACAAAGGCTCAGTAGAGGAATAATAGAAGCAAATGCATGGTGGATGAAAGATGAAACATGAGAATTGATAAGCGGCCTTAGTTTTTTTGTTAGAGGCCAATGTAGGGACGACAAGAGTACCATAATAGTCTCCATAGCAGAGACCCTATGTAGAACCTAGAGGTGGAGGCTGAGGGAGACCAAAAAGCCAGGTTGAAAACATCTTGCCATCAGAAAATAAATTTGAGCAAGGACTTGAACACATTGGAAGGGGGCAAACAGGGGCAATTTTGGGTTATAAATTTTGTCATGTTATAGAGCCCACATTAAAATGGACATAATGACAAAGTTAGACAAAGAGCGGGATAAATATAGGGTTTTTATTATATATAGGGGTAAGTGTAGGTTACGGCTCACTGGAGGTAGAGGTGGGAACCGGGTCAGACCGGCCCGGGCCCGGCCGGTCTTAGGCCTAGGTCCTGAAGCTCGGGCTCAGACCGATTGTAGGCGGGGCGGTTCCGAGGGCGATCCCGGGGCGGGGCGGGGCGGGTTTCATTTTTTTTATTATATATATATATATATATATATATATATATATATATATATATATATATATATATATATATATATATAAAATAGAACAATTATTAATTATATAAGTCATAAATATTTTTAAGAATAAACACCACCTCCGGTGTAAATTTTATTAAGTTAAAAAGCCAAACGACACTTACAAATAATCGGAACGTGCCTTACATTTTGAAATGGCAAAAACGTTCCGGAAATGATAAATAATAGAAACCTATGATCTGTGCTGAACAGCATAATCAGATCAAATACAAACTACATGTATGATTGGAAAAAAAAAATTCAACTCTCGGTATCGGATATTACCTCATCATCCGAACTCTTTTGGTCTTGATGTTGGAGTGCTGCGAGGCCCCAATCTCGGTTGCACATGCATACTTCTACCGTGTCGGGTGTCAATCTTGACCGTTTTTCTGTTATCACCCGTTTTCCGGCACTAAACGCTGCCTTGGATGAGACAGTCAATACTGGAACGGCAAGAATCTCTTATGCGATTATCGACAAGATCGGAAATCTTGATCTCTTTTGTTTCCACCACTCCAAGATGTCGAGGTTGCTTGTCTCGAACAATGTGTTGAGATAGTCATTGACCTCAGCTAATCCTGATGTCATCGGTCGGGGTCGTTTGAGCATTTGGAGCGCTGGGTTGAATCTTGAGGAGATTGATCTCTTTGGAGGCTCGGTTTGAGGAGATTCGGATCTTACCTTATCCGAATGCCGCTCACAATATAACTTGTATAAAGAATGCAAGTACTTGGAAGCAGAAGCAGACATAGCCAAAACATTTATATGAGACATTTCTAAATAAGTATGAAAAATTCCTTCAAGCAGTGTTGTTCTGCCGGCTAATTTTACATACGGGTCAAGTAAAGAAGCGACTAAAAAGATAAGTGGAATGTTTGAGAAATATTGAAGCCATTTAGCCTGCATGGCTTCGGCAGTCGGTTTTAACAACTCATCATTTTTAAACTGATGTAAAGCATATGTGATGTTCACTAAATGAAACAAAACTTGATGACTTGTTGGGTAGTAAACACCAGAGAAAAATTCAGTTGCCTCGTAAAAAAACTTAAGCAATTCACCGGTTTTGGAACATTTCTCCCAAATTTCAGTCGTAAGAAATTCAGAACCCATTTTTAAATTCACGAAATGTGACAACAGATTTACATACGGTAATGCATCTTGCAACATAAAAAATGTGGAGTTCCAGCAGGTTGGGCAATCCAATTTAAACCGTTTCCAAGAAAATGGTTTTTGATTTTCAATACAAAAGCTTTTAAATTCAAAAAAAATAGCAGGTCTGGACATCAAATATTTTAATGAGTTTCAAATAGGCAAAATCTCATTTTGGAGAACTTCTAAACCCTTTTGCACACAAATGTTCAAAATATGGCACATGCATCTAACGTGAAAAAATGCACCGTTAAGCAGTGGTTTTAAGTTTTGACTCAAAAGCCGAGGGGCAACATCATTATTTGAAGCATTATCAAATGAAATGCACAGAACTTTATCAGTACAAAAATAATCACGTAAAGTTTCTAAGATACAATTAAATATTTGAAAACTAGTATGATCTGTTTCAATAACCTTAAATGACAAAATTCATTTTTGCATTATCCAATCAGAATCAATCCAATAAGAAGTAACACAATAGAATGATTGACCTATAAGTGATGTCTACATATCAGAAGTAAATGCCACACAATGATCAAGAGCAGAAAAATATGCTTGCAAATCTGATTTTCCTGTTTCAAATTGTCTAAAGCTTTCTTTCCTAGCAGTTTTCCTAGATACTTTTCTAAATGCAGGATTTAATTGTGATTTTATCCAAGATTCTAGTTGGACATCTTCAGCTTGTAAAAAAGGTTTTTCGGTAAGCATCATCCAATTTACCATACATTCTCTACAAGATTGTTGGTTAAAACAAAATATACCTGGTCCGCCACCGCCGGAGGACGTTAGCATGTTGATTTTCAAGATGCCGCTTCAGCGTTCCAGTGCCAGAATTCTTTCTATGCACAAAATTTTTCCCGCAATGTTTGCATTTTCCGTACCTCGACTCCCCTTCGTTTATGAGCTCATAATGCTCCCAAACCCAAGCAGTTAGTCTCGTGGATTTACCTTGTGCTTGAGTTCTCTCCACACCGGGTTCATGACTTGTAGGCGTCGGTTCTGTTGACGGATTCCCGGACACCATCGCATCCAACTCTTCCACTTCATCATCGGATAATTGATCATCAAGACCCAAATCGTAATTCATCATATCAATTCCGGCATCATCGTCGTGAAACTCTTAAATTGAAATGCCTTTATCAGCGGGCCGAGATCGGCGACGGAACAAGGCTCGGAAGCCGGTGTTGCGGGAAGATGAACTATCTGTTGACTTGCCCTTTCCTTTTGAAGCCATGACTCACGTACTAATAGTAGTGATTAATGCAAAATCAATAGAGGATTATGAAGATATTAGGGAGAGATTAGTAAGAAATTTGGAAGAGATTAAGAAAATAAGGAGAATGGTTGAGAGAATATAGTAGATGAAGAATAGAGGTTGAGTGATTGTGTGAGGATTGAGTGAAAATGGCATTGGTATTTATAGGGGGAGGGGAAAAATTAGTTTGACCAAAAAGTCCTTGAAATTTAGTTGTTGGGAGGGGCAAAAATGAAATTTTGGGGGCTGAAATGAAGGAGAAAGCTGTTGGAGAGCTTGCTGTGTAATTAGCCCTTTTTTAAAAAAATTTTGCAAGTTAATGTCATACGCAACAGGGAGCCGTTGCGGCGGGTCAACGGGGCGGGGCGGTCTGGTCCGGACTAGCGGGTTCGTCTGGTGCGGGCTGGTTTTTTTTGCGTCTCCCTCTTCCTATTGGGCCCATACTCTGCCCATAATATTGCAGGCTTCTCGCGGGGCGGTCCGGGACGGGTTTGACCGGCGGGGCAGTCCCGGTTCGATCTAGGCCAACCCGGCCCACCTCCCACCTCTAACTGGAGGGGGTTTCTGTAAATTTCCTTAACTTTTATCATCAACTTTCTCGAAAAAGAATCATTGATTCCAAACTTAGTTTTCAAAATTAAAGAGATCATGAAGGAGGAAATGCGGACCACTACAAAGATTGGTAGAGAGAGAGATAGAAGTCAATTAGTATAATGGGTCCAATTGAATTTTGCTCTAACATTTATATAAAATTCTGCGAAGTAGGAAAATACCATAAAATTGATAAACTTTTAAGACCATTAGCACACTCCGGTTGATAAACTTTTAATGCATCTTTGGTCTATCGAGAATAGTTGAACATGCATCTCAACAAAAATTTCCCATGTAAGTAATCAAGATTTGTTTACAATCAAATAACACGTGAAATATCTGGATACAAGACAAAATTTATTAAAGACTGTAGGTAAGTCCGACCTATAAATAATTTTTTCCTCTTGAAACCGTTGCTTATAAAAGTAAAAATAAAGGATTCATGAAAAAAAATAAAAAAGGACATACATACATACATACATATATCTCCAAAGTATTTTTTCTTCCACGTAAAAGATACATGTACAATACAAGAGGAAAAGTTTTTAGAAAACAAATATTGAAATAGAAAAAAAAAAAAAAGATTAACAGGGGAAGAAAGACCACTACCATCTCGCTTTTGATCTAATCGACTGCCGCATCATCCGCTTGCTCAACCGCCCACAATTACCCCGCCGGCAACGTCATCCACCCAACGCTCCGCCGCCGTACATTCTGCCTTATGTCGTAACTTCCAATCAAGCGCCTGGCACCCTCGCGAGCAATAATTCACTTTGCCGCAAACTGAACATCTCCTAAACTCATGAGCCCTCGTCTCCGGCCTCCCGCATCCACCATGCGAGCATAACCGGAACTCCGGACTCAACTCACCAATACCCGATTCAAACCATTCCTTCAAAAACCGGTTCACTGGATGTGTCTCCAGGCTCGGTGTCTTGCTCCTAACCTCACTTAATAGCTTTTGACCCTTATCCTGACCTAAATCGGGAACAGAGCAGGTGTACGTTGCAGCCTGTCGCTCCTGATTTCGAAGCGGACGAACCGTGAAATCTCGAAGAGACAACGCGAGTTCGCGAGCGTTTGCTTGGAGCAACAGGCGGCGGCCTTCGATGATGTTCTGCTCGACGCCATAGCCGTCTTGCAAGCAATGGCCAAGCTCGCGAAGCGCGTCGATGTGGCCCAGAAAGGCTGCTCGGGCGCAGAGAGCGACGCCGGCTCTGAGATCCTTCTCGTTCTTGGAGGCTCCGCTGCCGTTGAACTGTATCACAGCCAGCGCGTAGAGAGCCGGCGTGTGGGACTTTATTGCCGCCTTTGCCATCAACGACGCGCCGCCGCCTCTGTTCCGCAAACAGTAAAACCGAATCTGCAACAAATATTCAAAATCGATAACCATCAACAACAGAACCGATGAAATAAACCAAACGATTAAGAATAAGTGTACGGACCATTCCCAGAATGTAACAGGCCTCAACGTTGCCGGCGTTAATGCACAGCCGAAGAAACCGATGAGCGGATTCCGACCAGCGTTGGGGTTTTCCGACGAGGACTCCTGGGGAGGCCTTAGACAAGACGAGGGAGTGGAGGGCTAAGGAGTTTAGGCGCTTACAAGTGAGGAAGACGTTGATGAAATGGGAAGGGGAAGTGGCGGAGGAGCCGAGCTTCGAGAGGACGGAGACGACGAGATCGTCAGGCAATTGGTCGAAGAGATCCCTTTTCCCGTTGAATCGTCGGTGGGTTCTCTGCCGTTTCTTCTGATGCATTTTCGCCATAGGAGGAGAAGCGGCAGCATAAAAGTTACCTTGTGAATTGCCCGCTCTGCTTCCCCGTGTGCTATTTATTTATAATCTTATACAGTATTCTGTTTCTTTTCCACTTCTCTGTTTAGCTGCTCCCCGAGGAGCGAAGCTGCATAATTAGTCCTAGAAGTTTGCGTTAGGTTTGCAATTGAGTCACTGTTATTTTCATATTCCATTTAAAGTCATTCAAAAAATCGAATTAAACTCTTTTTTTATAACCCGAATAGTTTTGCGTTGATAAGTCATAATAAAATTCACATCAAAAAATTATAAATTATAAAATGGATAAGATTTTTGTTTTATGGTAAAAAAATCGTTCATCTCACTTATCTTTTAAGAAAAAAGCAAGAAGAAAAGCGGGGCTCTTTTTTTTTTATTGCTTCTTAGTTGAAGATTACTCCCAATACATTTATGACATGGAATTTTCTCCCATGAATTTTTTTTATTTTTCTTTGCTATACAATAAACAAATTTTATTATTTATATTAAGGTTATCCAACGAAATAGTGTCTAAGATCGAAAATGGAAAAGGTTCGGGAGGACTTCAGTAAACAAAATAAATCTAATATGATTCGTTCTACGTCTAAAAGTGAAAAATACTAATAGTGGTTTTGTTTCACTATAAATCATTTAAATATCAAGAAATCGGCACAGTGACACCCACAGACTACACTTAAATATAATAAAACCAGAAATCCACAATTTCACAACCGTCATACTGATTCCACAGTTCGCAATTATCAGAGTCTATCATAAAATAAAATCTATTATATGCTGAGATTTGAGTGGGAAATCACTAACTCAATGCAAGAAAAGAAAAGCAAAAGCATTGGTGGAGGTCTAAAGTTTAATTCTGGCCTTAATCATTTGTTTTTTTTATTTATAAAATATCACTTAATACTTAAGTTTAATATATATATATATATTTTTTATTTTTTTTTAAATATTCTCTTTGTTTTATATTCTTTGCACTATTTTTTTTTAGGTTATTCCAAATTCTTTGCATTATTTTCTTTTTCAGTAAGTTTTACTAACCCAAATGACAGATATGTCATTTTTTCCAATTGTCACAAAAACTTCAAATCGATTCTCACTCATTTCATCAACAATCAAGAAACTGAGGAGATGGCTAGCAATTGAGAATGTGAGGATATCAAGAACGGTAGTGATAGATGGCCAGAGATCGACGCGACTAGGACAGGGACGAAGTCGCGATCATTTGGATTGAGGACATGGTGGGCAATAAGGCTCAATTGATCGATTGAAGGCATGGGTAGGAGAAAAAAAAAAAGTCAAAGCATCGCTAGACTCGGGCAACGAGGTTATCTAAGAGACAGGGTAATCAATGGAGGTCAAGATTGACTCCGGTGATGAGGATATCAAGATGATCAAGGGAGGTGGAGACTGAGGTGGCTGACAAATCATTGACGTGACCCAGGAGACCGACGATGGACATGATTGATGATGCGAACTAAGAGATCGACAATAGACACGACTGGCGTACATAACCAACGAACACAACGATGCAATCGAAGGAATATGAGATCAAGGAAGCAATCGACGAGGAATGGTGGCAGTCGCAGAGGAAAGACATCCTACTGTTTTGATTAATACTATGATATCATAACCAGGGAGGCAACGATGTAAAGCCAATGGTTTGGTAGTGCGGCAGGTAGGGTAAGAGAAAGGGTGGGTTAAGGGTAAAAACAAAATAATGTATATCATTTTAGCATTTTTTAATTTCTGTACCATACATTAATTGTGCAAATAAGGCAGGATAGATGTAGTATATTTTAATTCGTAATTTTGTGTCTTATAAAATCGCTTTTGATTATAAAAAAAAAAAACAAGAAATGATGAGAAATGAGAGTATCATACTCTCACATCAGATACGTATAGCTGACGGACCGGCCGATAAAGGAAAAAAAAAACGAAAGAAGTGCCGGTAAAAACGGCAAGAGCAGATGTACAACAAGAAGATTTTCGGCTTTTTACCCGTGGCCGGTCAAAGTGGCTCATCAGCCGAGGCTAAACACAGTACGTAGTGCAAAATCAGTGTGTGGGGTCGTGGGAGTCGGACTCCAATAACTTTTCTTTTCTTTTCACTTTCCCTGTTTCTATCCACTGTTTTCCAACTTTCATCTACTCAGGTACTAAATCGACATCTTCCAAGATCTTTAGTGTCCAAAGTTGATTTACCCTATTTAGCTATTATTCCATTAAGAGAAGAGCTTTACTGTTTGCTTTGGATAGAGGCAAAGGACATAAGGACAATTGATAGAAATCTTTTAGGTAAAAATAACAAATAAACCATTAATATTTTGGGACCGGCTCGAATTAGCTACTAATATTTTTTTATTGAATAAACTGTTAACATTATTTTAAAGGGTAAAATCTATTGAGGGTCCCTTAACTTATTTTTTTGTCCCAAATAAGTACTCTACCTTAAAGTTATCCTATAAAAGTCCCTTATCTCATATTGTGTGTCATAATTGAATACTTTCTATCAATTTCACTGTTAAAATGGACGGATTTTACTGATGTGGCATTAATTAATATTAAAATAAATGTAAAATAACAATTTTGGCCTTTCAAACTTTTCCAGTCAATACTTTTAATCCTTTTAAACTTACTGAATGTCAAGAAGCAGTCCAAACTTTTTATTTTCTCCTTTCAAACACAAGAACATCAAGAACATAAAAAACATTCAGAACATTAACTCTATCTAATAAAACCATGGAATTTCCAATCATTAATTTTAAACCAAAACTTTCTGATTTCAAAAGCCATAACTAGATTATCGCATTATCCTCACCAAATCTTAAACCTTAATCAATTCTTACTATTTGCTATATCCCTTCTATCAATTTTGAAAATTGGTTTGATTTTGCCACCATGCACGGTAGCAATAAGGCTTGCCGGTTATGGCTTCCAACTTCGCATCGATTTGATGGCAATAGCAGTCAACCGGTAGATAAGGACAAGAATGCACAGTTTTTGCGATTTTGTGGTGCCAGCGATCAGATGACGAGGATGAGAATGCACAACCGATCTCACGACGAGGGTGAGATCGGAGCTGATTGGATTGGACGAGTCTATTGCCGACGGTGATTGGGCAACGAATTTGAGCAAATGACCATAGATTCTAGTGGACGGCCAGGATGGGAACTCAGAAGAGAAATGCTGGGAAATTGAAGACACCTTCGTGGTGGCCAGCCACCACCGACTTTGACGCAGCTGCTAGTTTGACGCAAAAAGGAGGAGAGAAGGGGGCTGGTCCCTGGCATATGGGGTTTGACATAGCAAATGGTTTACAAAAAAAAAAAAAGGAAAATTTTGATTTTAATTAAGGTGTAAATTGTAGATTTTAGAAGTTTAAGGTTTAGAATTATGATTGAAAAAGTTTTAAGGACCAAAATTATTATTTTAAATTAATTTGAATATTAATTAATGCCACATTAGCATTTTCCATCCAATTTAATGGTAAAATTGACGGAAAGAACCTAATTGGGGCACACAATATAAGCTGTGAGACTTCAATAGGACAACATTAAGTTCTGGTACCAATTTAGTACAAAAAAATAAACTAAAGGACCTATGATGGATTTTACCCTTATTTCAAATGATCAAGCTTTGAAATAATGCAAAAATCATATATTATCTTTTTTAAAATTAACAAAATAGATCCATTTGGTTTAAAATAATCCAAATAGGCCATCGTCTCTCCCAACCTCACTGTTGCTTCAATAAACTTTGCTCGGGTGAACTTCCTCACAAACTACCTCTAACATTGCCATAATCCTTTTTCTTTCTCGACATCAAGCTTGCTAAAAACCTTATTGGCACTTCTAGGAAATAAGCAATAGTGAAGTGTAGAAGGAGGAGTAATGGGTAAATGCTATGATTATAGTAGTGGAGAGTTTAAAGTGTTAGCTTTAGTGTTGAATGAGGAGTTATGGGTGAAGGTTGTGATTGTAGCAGTGATGGCTCAAAATGTGAGCCTATTAGTTATATTGGCAATGGTGATAAGTGGAAAGAAGGAGTCATGGTTGAAGGTTGAGATTGCATCAATAGTGCATGTGAATGTGATCAGGTTAAAGTAAGAGGCGCAGGAGATTTAATGATGTTCATCAATTGCCTAATTGGAGATGGTCGAGGCATCATTAGACTCATGGACGTTCTATTGCAGCAACACTGACCACAACCATTGCCATAGCTTTCATCACTGCCACGACCAACAGAGCTTCGCCTTCACCACCGTATCCCATCTTACTACAATCAACAGGTTGTGTGTTGTTGGATATCGCTGATAAACGAATAAAGTGGAGAAAGTGGTTGAAAGATCCATAAACTATAGAGGTGCTTCGAGTGTTGACACCTGATTTTGTCTGTGTACTAATTTTTGCTTAATTCTAGGTTAGGAAAAATTAGAAAATGAGGCATTTTTGTTTTTAGGGACAATTTGATCATTTTTTAAGACATGTGGGTTAACTTGGTCATTTTAGAACTTAGAAAGTTAGTAGGATCAGGTGCACTTAGATTATGCTGTCATTTCACATTATAAATTTTAGGACTTTAGAACAGTCATCTAGGGTAAAAATAAGAGTTAATTTAGTTTATGTACTAATTTGGAGTCCTAAATGTCGTTTAGAGTTAATACAAAAAAAAAAGGAAAAGTTTGAGTAGAAATTGAGCTTTTTGGAAAGTCCAGGCAAAACTAAAAATTTTGGGGTAAATATGCAAACTCTCAAGAGTTTGAGGTAAATCTGGTAAAAATTTATAATTTCCCAGAAAAGAACAAAGGCGTCTATTGATTATGATTTAATGCATTTCCAAGCAAAAGAAATATATATGCCATGAAAAAAAGAAGTACATAATTTGTATATATAGATATAATTAGTTTATTGGTATGTCAATTAGATATAAATTGAAACAAAAGTCAACCTCAAAACTAATTGTGTTAAACATGTTAAAAATTGTTTTAAGAAATGAAGCACTAAACTTGCCCCAACATGATATAATTTCTAGAGTTGCCACTGTGTCGTGTTTGTCGTCTTTGGTCGCCATTCTCGCACCATCCAAGATCGTTGTTGCTTCTTCATCTGATTCCAGGCCATAGTTCGCCTCGATGTCACTTGTGAAAGGAGAATCACAGTTAAACCCATTCGTGACCCGCAAACCTAACTCATTTCTTTTTCATATGACCCAGCCAACTTACCTCATTTGGTAAAACTTGAACCTAGGCCTTTGTTTTTCTTCTTTTGTTCATCCTAGTCCGTGTTCCTTCTCTAGTTTATAAATTAGTCATTAACAACATTGTTTTCTTTTTGTTTATTTTCTTTCTTTCTTTGCTTGTTTCGTTTGTTAGAATCATGAATTAGTTTAATGATTAACATTAGGCAAGATCGCAGGTTTAGGTTAGATAGATGATTTTTTTTATATAACTAGTATAAGTTAAAAAATTCATTTAATTTACATAGTGTATCTCAAAATCATTCTAAAAAATTCAATTATATGTGAGTTTGATAAAACTCTTAGATGAATTTAGAATAATAATTAAACAAAATTTTCAAAATCCACATTCGGCAATTTCGGTAGGATCCATGGTTTAGATAATTATTTAAAATATTTAAAAGTAATAAAGAAAATAAATATAAATAAATTTAATATTTACATTCAGGTGATTTGATAAGATCCGTGATTTGGAAATAAAAAAATCATATAAAATAAGCAAAATTAAAGAGTAAGGTTTAAAAGTCCATATTTGAGTGGTTCAATTAGAACCCATGATTTGGAAATCAATTAAAATATTAAAAAGCAAGCAAAATAAAATTTAAATCAAATTAATGTGCCAAATTTTTTGTGCTATAATAAAGTTATTTTAGCATAACCGTACTCGCAAATCTCTTAAACTCTTGTAGACCATTTAAGGTTTCCAATTGACCTAGATATAAACAAATTTGTGGTGATTCCCAAAAAACACATTACTACAGTAAGCTAAAGGAGAAAATATAGGGACTAAACTTGACTTTTTACGTTGAGATGACTTATTAATAGTATAACTTACGAGAGTGGCTGAACCAACTCAAAAACATTAATGGTTTATTTGGTAAAAAATATTAGCTAGTGAATTGGCCAACTCAAAAATATTTGTGGTTCATTTGCTATTTTTTGTTTGTTTAGAAGAAAACGAATGAAAAGGGAAAATTATTAATCCCATACTTTTTTCTTAGCACTTATTTACATCCATCTAAAATGGGGGAAGCAGTTGGTCTCCCACCATAATTTGTATAATCCTTTCATTTTTGGTTTCCACTCCGGCTCCTGCTCTAAATTGCCACTTCTACTCTCATTTTTATAACTTTTTTACTTACTTAAATATTAAAAGTAACGCTTTTTAGCTCTCACTCCTTACTCCCATTTTTTAGATGTTTTATGCCATTTAGCTCCCATCTCACCTTTAATGAAATCCAAACAAAACTTAAGAGTTCAAATCCTTACTAATACTTTAGAATTTGTTTCTTTTAAGTATCTAACAAGTAGAGGTATATATTAGATAGTATACTTCTTGTGATAGATTTATTCTTGTAATGATTTTTAACATCAAAATGAGTTTTTTTTGCAAATGATCTTAGTAACAACTGATAAGAATGGAAAAGCCATTGATTTTCATTTTGAAATTTCTCTCACTAATAAAAGTTTATTTAAAATTTTTTAAGCATAAAAATTGTTACATTTTCAGTTTTCAATTGAAATTACAAATAAATATTTAAAATTTTGCAAACAATCTTAGTAACAACTAATAACAACTGTTGCATTCCACTAGTTTTTAGTTTTCATGCTCTTTAATTTCAGTTAAAATTACAAATAAATCTTTCTGTGCCAGTTGAACATTGTCGATACCACTCATGTACTACTACATTTTGTTTTAAAAGAAAAGTTCTTATTTTTTTTTGTTAAATTGCCCTTTAATAGCAAAATTTTGAAAATTTTTTGGATTTAGTTATTTGGCATTTTGATAGGCATTATTTTAAAAGGAATTTTGTTCGGATGATGGGCAGATATATGAACAGAAATTTTTAAAGCTACACGGTTATTCTAAGAGTAATATTCATTTGCAATTCTCTAATTCTAATATTTATTTTAAAGCGGCTACTTATCTCACATTTTGTCATCGTAAAGTCTTCTACCTTTTAATGCACATGTTATCATAGCCTTTTCCGTCAGTTTTTTTGTTATCTTAGATGAAAGTTGGTGATGTGGTGACTTGGATATCGACAAGGTAATCCAAAATATCATGTGACATCATCTTTTATAACAACAAAGGACTACCTTGAAAGAATAAAAAATTTCAAGCCAAAACAGAAACTAACACATGATTTTATGGATCTAAAATATAGTTAACCTTCTTCATCACCAAATCCTCTATGCAATTCAAGGGGGAAAGCATCCAGATGGACCAAATCTTTCTATGCTTTCTACCTATGTACTCCTCAATGATGAAAGTGTAATTAAAAGAAACAAAAGAAACATTAAACCTAAAGCGAGAATTAATATGAAGAAATTAGTTTCACTAAAAGAAAAATAATCAGAAGGATGAATGAGGAAGAATGAGGGGAAGGTGGTTATGATGCCAAGAACCTCCAGAAAGTCATAAATATGAAAAGTTGAGTAGGGGGAACATGGGGGAATGATGAACGGACATGTGAAAGAGGTCCAGGAAACAGGCCAGAAGATGGTTGTGATGTTGATGAATGGAAAAAAAGAGAAAAGTAAAGGCGACCAAGACAAGAATCAGAATTAGCATTAATGGATCATCTTCCTGAGTTGGAATCACCATATACTTTATTTGAGAGAGTGAATCAAAGCCCAAAATATCATCAAGGAACCTAGAAATCAAACAAAATCATTTTGGGATTCAAATGTTCAAAACCCAATCTACAAAAACTAATTGTAATTTTGAAGAAACTTCTTGAGAGAAAATTAAAAAGAAAAACTAGAAGAGTAAAATTATGTAAACAAATCAATTTTTTGGAAAAAAAAATTTGATGCATAGGCACTATTGTTCAAAAAATCATCGAGACAGCGCCAACACCGTGAAACCCAGAATCTAAATGTCCGACCCTTCAAAGAAGCAAAGAATATTTGAGGAAGAATATGAACTTTATGTTATATATGTTTTAAATCTCTACGATTATGTATTTATGTCCATTTTAACTTGAAGTTTTTTTATTCTTCCAATATAGTAATTTTGTTATGAAAGAATATAACACATGTCATTTTGAACTAGTACATTGATATCCAAGTCACCACATCATCAACTTTTGTTCAAAATAAAGGAAAAACTGATGGAAGGGATTAAGATAGGCGTGCATTAGGAGATTAAGGACTTAATGATAACATAATGTGAGGTAAGAGTGATCATTTTAGGATAAGCGTTAAAGTTAGGGAACTGCAAATGAATTTCACCTATTATTCTAAGGTTTTAGGCACAATCAGAATTCATCTGTGTTATTTTGCTGAAAGTAAAGTTTTAAATATTATAGCAAAGATGCTACTTCCTTCATCCTATATTTTTTGTACCACTTTTCTTTTTGAGTTGTCTCAAATTCTTTACACCGTTTCCCCTTTTTGTAAGTTTTAGCAAGTAAAATAACAATTATACCCCCATTTATTTGTCCTTTTTTATTTTTATTTTATTTTATTTTTCCTCCTCTCCTTACACGAATTCAAAAAGACTAATAGCCTAAAAAATTGAACAAACAATTTCCAATTAAATCTCCAAAACTTGAAAAAGGTAACAAACTAGGACTCACCACTAGAAATTTATAATAAAAAGAAAGAGGGACAGAAGCTAGCAATTTGTGTTAGGGTGGGAGGAAGAGCGGCCAGAAGAGGTTACGAATTGATGGATTGAAAGGAGATCAGTGAGATCAATAGATTGAGGTGATGCAATGGATCAAGGTGACGAATTGAGATGGATCGAGGTGAAGTAAAGGAGGCGGAGGTTATGAATGGACACAACGGACATGATGAAATGAATCAAAGGAAGGATGATGGATCAAGGAGACAAATCTCTTGCATTTTTGTGTTTTCTTCATTTTTTTGGTTGATTAATCTTGTGGGCATCCTTTATTCAAATGAGAGAGGTGAAGAACAAGTTTGAGCTCAGAGATAGAGGTGATAGGCACGAGGAAGGAGGCAGGAAGACAAGGAGTGGGTAGGTAGGCTAGGAGGCTGCGGATGTTTGGGGGTAGGCAGGCAAGGATCGTCGGGGAGGTGAGGGGCATAGCTAGGGACAGAGGCCCCCATAACTATCTGTTTTCTGGGGAAGTGAGGAGCGAATGGCGGAGGGGGAAAGAGAAAGTAGGATTAGGGGTAAAATTAGAAAAAAAAACATACTTTTACCATTTCTTAAGCTCCTTGCAAACAAAGATGAAGCAAAGAAAGTGCAACATTGGGAATATTATTTTTTTCACATTATAATATCGCCTCAGTTTAATATATATTTTAGCATCATATAATTAATTTTTTCATTTATGTAAACTAACTGTGTGTTTCTCTTATAATCTTGTTAAACTGTAAAATCACAATTTTTAAGACACGGAGGGAATAAAAAGTAAAAAATTCTTCAGAATTTCAAGAAACTTGCGTTATATGGTTAATCAATTACACATAAAAAACATACACTTTACTCAAAATATTAGAATTAAACCAATTGACGATATATTTTTTTTGGTCTAGTACCGAAACTGGCGAGACAACTAGTAACTAGTGCAAGATTTGTTCTATTGTATCGCTACGGTACAAGATTGATGACCATAGGTATAATCATTCTTCCTTTTGATTTTTGTTTTCTTGCTCTACCGTGTCCTCATTTTTTTCACCAGCTTTGTTACATCCGCATATTAATAATAGAAAATTTTCTCCCCGATTGAAAATGGCCTAATCCACTCACCTAGACGAGGTCCCTTAAAGGCTTAAACTATGACTTGTGACGATTAATGTCTCTTTGGAACCTTGTATGCTAGCTAGAACCGGGGTTCTAGTATTACCCGACATTTTGGGTGGCTAATTTTGTGCCTAAAATCAACCATCGGTTCGACTTTTACTGCTGGGTACTTGTACCCAGTTTGTATCTTATAGACTCTCGCGCCTCAAAGTGATCAAATCCCCCTGCAACAAAAAATGCATGATGTAGACCTTATTTGTTCAGCAATCCTGGCCTAGGGAACTAAGCCCACAAGAGAGGTGGCGCTGGCGCAACAGTTGTTCGGGACCAGGCAATAAGAGGGAGAGCATTTACACGCATAACGAGGGAGATTCAGTGGTACCTAACACCCATAAATGTCCCCAACCAGCGTATTAGTGTTACACACGAGGATCACAATCCTCGCTCAGGCTCAGGGGTCGCTCTCTTACCTTTGATAAGAAGACTTCTATGAACGAGCCGGTCGAAAACGTTGAGAAATGGGCCAGTAACTTGGTATAATGTGACCTAGCTCTAGCTGAGAAGTGAAGTAATGTAAAAGGGAAAGATGAGAAATATCGAGTTTATTCTCATAAATCACACCAAGTTGGACAAGAAGTAGCGGAGAGAGTGGGAGCAAAAGGATGAATTTGTTGAGATTATACAATGTTGAGAGAAAAAAATGACTCGAGAGCGTTAATTATATACATGCCCGTAAGACACTAACATTAGGGTATAGTATATAGCAAGCGAAAGTGGAACTTTGTGGCAATAAAGAGACAACAGGTGAACGTTTTTGTTGCAAAAGTCCAATTCAAGAGTGCGCTTCACCGAGGCCAGAGCATATCATCACCTAATTCCGTGCTTTAAGTGTGACTGAGACGCTTCACGCTTGTACGTAATTTTGGATCATGTGTGTGTATGTACATATTATGCAACATTACAATATTTTTTTTAATACATGGACTCGGATATTACAAGTGTGAGGAATCAGAGAAGGGGGCTCGAACTAATTTTAGATGGTGAAAGAGTTATGTCCCTTTACATTTTGACACTTGCACAACAACGCACGAACAAGATTTCGATATTAGCTAATCTACTAATCAAATTTTGAGATAAATGAATTTGAAAATAAATATGAAATAAGACTATTTAATTTAACCACTCCACACACACAAACATACATTATTGCCATGTATAGGTAAGAATTGATCTCCTTAAAATAGGACAGTCTGTATTTCTCCTGAAAAACTGTTTTTAATATACAAATAATTTAAATTTAACTCTTGATCTCTTACTTAAACTGTCCAAGTTACTTTCAAATTTACTTCAATTTACACATGCAAAAAGTTCATATGTTCATCTTAATTAGTAGATACTAATATTTGCATGCATGAAAAATTAATTTTTCAATTAAGAATGTATATATGTCTATATAGTTCGAGCTAAGTGCCGCACATGAAGTGTGGATATGGGTTATAATATGGGGGCTTTTTGTTGGCTAAATGTTCGATAGGCCACACCCACACGGCCATTGTTGTGTTCATAGGTATGAAAACAGTACACGAAAAATACAGCAAGGTAAATTCGTGAAACACACAAAAAAGAATTCGTGAATCACACGGCCATTGTTGAAAACACAAAAAGGTTTTGACCACATTTAGCTAGACAACGAGGGTGACGAGATGGCCCCCTCCGCATGCGTCTCCTCATCACGGGAGCATTGCTGCCTTCTCCTTAAACAAGCGGGCACCTTTCGCTCTTTATGATTACCTCTTGAGCTTACATAATCGAAGAAGCGTCAAAATGATGGATCAATTTGGATCATTGAAGGTGATGAATCCTTTAAAATTTGTGAGGTTCTGTCACATTTAAAGGCTCAGATCATTGATTCCTCATTCTAACAGTAGTCAGGTTGGTGTATTTTGACCTGAGGAAAATTTGAAAAAAACCAAAACCGTATAATAGAGATATAAGGATTCTGATGATATACAATTCCTAAAATATAATACCGTTTAAGATTTAGTAAGTTTTGAATATCAAAAGTGGGGTGGAAACAAACCAAGTCTCTTATCAAACAGTTTAAATTCCAGCTTAAATTTTTTGTTACCGAGCCGAGACTAACAAGCTTTGAGCCGAGCTTTGAGCTTTTTTATAAGTTCAAACTTTTAACGAGCCAAGCTTTAAATTTGGTGCTATTCAGCTCGAACTCTTATCAAGTTTAACAAGCCTAATATTTTTTAATATAAAAATTAAATTAATTTTATATTTATATACCTAAAGCCTAAACTTTTAATTTTTATTATTTAAATCAAGTTTGAACCTTGAATCGAGTTTGAATTGAGCTCAAACCTTAAATCAAACTTCGAGCTTATTGAGCCACCGAGCTAGGAGCCCAAATCTTGAGCTGAGCTTGGAGTTTCATTTTTTGAGCTCATCGAGCTCAAGCTTAAGCCCAAGTAGAGCCAATCCTTAATGAGCAAAGCTTCGAGCCTATGGTGTTCAGGCTTGGCTAGGCTTGTTTCCACCTCTAATCAAATGTGTAGATAAGAGTCTTGAAACTCTTAGAATAAGTCTGAATAGATAAGGTGTACATCATGCGCCACCCGTATTAGAATACAAGAATCTATAATTTCGCCCAAACTCTTCAAAATCAAGTAATCACGCCAGTTTTCACAAAATTACAAAAATTACAGATCAATCCACAAGCCTAAAAAGCACAAATTTACAAAACATGCCATCAGATATTTCTAAATTGCACGATCAAGCAATCAATAGGAAAAAGTTTTGAAATGAGTAACTTTTAAACCATCACAAACTAGACTTAAAAGGTTAGTTGTCCACAAACCAACTGCTATTAACAAGTTTGTAATAGTAAGTGGACATAAATTATATAGTACCATCAACTTAAGTTTGATTTGAATTTATTTACAATATTATTTGCTAATTTTTTCAAAAAAATTATATTTAGATACAACAAGACTTATATATATAGATATATATAATTTTTTTATCAAATAATAATATAAATAAATGTAGGTCAATTTTAAGTCAAAAAACAAAAATAGAGCAAAGAACTTGGGACAGAGAGAGTATTATGATATTTGTTCTTTTTAGATTCTTACATTGATGATTTTTTGTGCTTTTTCATTTCTATTCTTTTCTAGTTCCCATTTGTTCTTTTATCCATTGTTGTTTGTTTGTTTTTCTTTCAATTCCTATATTTTCTTCTTGATATATGGTCTTTTCTCATATTTCATTGTTATGTCATCGAATAGTATTTGTTTTTTTGTTCTAGACTAATTATTACATATTGTTTGTCCAATATACTTTCATCTGTAAAAGAACATCACACAGCTAAAAAGAATATATATATATATATATATATATATATATATATATATATATATATATATATATATATATATATATATATATATATATTTACTGTAGAAAAAAAATATTCAATGTTCTTATGTTTGCTCTTACATTAATGGTTCTCATGCTCTTTTGTTTCAGTTTTGATGCCTAGCAGCATCTTCATCGGGTGATATTATGACTTCGGGAGGGACTTCCTGAGATGGAGGACGTCTGGAGTAAAGATTTCCCAGAGGAGTGTGCCTGAAATGCTCAGAAAGAAAAAGGTTAGGAGGTCCCCAGAGTATTTTTCCGGGGAGGAGCCTCCGACGCCCAAGTCAGTGTTCTGAGGGGAGATAGAGGAAGAGCACTAAAAGGCTGGGTGGCCTTGCCTGTTTGTGTTTTCTCAGGGAGAGGGGGCCGGATCCTTTGCCAGGGCCTGTTTCCTGGTGTTTATAGGGGTGCCCAGCCTGTTCAGATCGCGACACGTGTTCGGTCGGATGCAATCTGTACTTCTGGGCTTAGGGGACAGGTAGCCGTTTGTAGGCTCCTCGGGTCTGGGACCGAGACAGGTCGTGACAAGACTTGGACGGCGTCAGCGTGTCAGTCCGCTCTTCTAGGTGGCATGTAGCGCATGTGGGCGACATGTCAGAGACTCCTTAAATGCTCATGCCGTACCCCCGAGGTCCTCTGGGCGAGGCCGTCCTTTGGTACGGACGCCCCTCTTCGGGAATTATGCTCGTAGTTCGGGGAGTTCCCTGATTTGGGGGTTCCGCCTTCGGGAGATTCTCTCCTGCTTGAAATAGCTGGTTCTTCATCCCCGAAGGCGATCCGTTTGGTCCTCCGAGGGAGCCGGTAACATCCTTGAAATTCCTGACGTACTAGCCGAAGTCCCGAGTTCGAGGTGTTTGCCTTCGCTCCTTCCGAGGTCAGTGATAGCGCCTCTTTCGGATGACGTCAGGCTTCCCGACCACACTATTGGCAGGAAGTATGTATTGAGAGAGGCGATAGCCCGTCGGCTATCATAGGCCCCCATTTGGAAAGCTGAAGTAGAAACTTTGGCTTGTCGGCTTTCGGAGGGCGTCCTTCGGGGCCTTGGGTGTAATACCTGTGCCGAAGATGTGCCTTTTTCCGAAGACATAGGCTGTTCGACCATAGCCTGTCTTTTGGTGTCTTCGAGGTAACCCACTTCTTTCCTTTTGCAGGTCTGCGTAACGTCGCGTCTCGTAACCAGACGTGTCAGTCTGGAGTGGCGCGCCCAAGGTTTAGGGGTGTCAGAAGGCGTGTCCCTTTTTTGGTGCGGCGGCTGACATGTGGCACGCTTGTCATTGGAGGGGACTGCATCGGTTACGACAGGCACGCCTTTTTATGCGCAGAGAGCAGTTATGGAGATTGTTCGCCTTCGTGGAGTACTTATGACGTTGGTTCGCCTATCCTCCCTCGGCCTATATATGGCCTGTTCCATTATAAGCTCCTTTTGTTCTGCTTTTGCTCTTCCCCTGCTCACAACTGTTTTTGCGTTTTTCGTGGCGGTGCTTTTTCTTGGGCGATTTCCGACCACCTTTTATGACGGCGACTCCAAACCCAGACTTTGGCAAAACGTTTGGTGGGTTTTGACTTTCAAAATTCTTTGATTTTCTGTGCTCTTTTGCTTTTCTTGAAAGCTTTCTCGGAGTCGGTTTTTCATCCCCCGAAGTCCTTTTTTCTTCGAAAATGTCTTCGCCAACTCCTCTTATGACTGTTTCCCCTCTTCCAGAAAGCTGGCAACCCCTTTTCCACCATCCCTACTGCTATTCTTCAGAAAAATTGGAGAAGTGGAAGAAAAAATTCTTTCTTCCTTCTTATGCCATCACCAGACTTCCTAGCTCTCAAACTTTCAGTTTCATGAACCGCAAGGACGAGGTTATCATTTTCCGTGCCCAACTGAAGGCCAGACTTCGGTACCCTCCTTCGAAGGTGATTTGCGACTTTTGCCAATTTCATGGCATTGCCGTAAATCAACTTCCCCCGAACTCGTATTGCTATTTCAACGCCTTCCTTTGCATGTGCGGCATTTTCAAAATAGAACCCCATTTCATTCTTTTTATGCAGTACTATAAGCTTTATGCGGTCTCGAGGGGTGGCTTTTACTTTATGCTACCTTGGGGATTAGGGAGCAAAAAGTATATGTTCACTTTCGCCACTAAGGACAGCTGGCGAGGGTGGCAAAGGAAATTCTTTTTTCTGAAGATGGAGGAGGCCTGGTCGTACGTTCCGACCAAATGGGCTCGGGGAAAGCTGGAGACAGATGTTGTAGACCCGAAAAGGCTGTTGACTCTTGAGTTGGTGGCCAGATTCGCGGACTTCGACAAACGGATCCGAGCAGTCTCCGACTGGGATTCCGAGGTCCCTTCACGCTCCCTCTACCCCTTCCCCATCATGTGGAAACTGATGACCGAGGAGGTCCTTCGGGAGCTAGGGGTAGTGAAGGAGCACGAGACGGACCTCGAGATGCCGGCTCCTGCCATCGCAGGGAAAGACTCCTGGCTGGTAAAACTCCTTCGGGATGAGGTTACTTACGAGACCTTTTGTGAGCGTAAGTTATCTCAAAATTTTTTTGTTATAGATACATCTTAGACTCACACTGATGTTTTCCTTCTGTTTCAGAGATAGGCGACGAGTCTGCTGCTTACTACAAGGCGCTTTTCCTCGGTCAAGCCGAGAAGGGGGAGCAAACAAAGAAGGCCGTTTCCCGAAGGCGGAAATCGTCTGGGGCCAGGCCATCCTCGGCAAAACGGGCAAAGAAAGACTCGCCTCCTCTTCACCCGGAAATTCCCGAGGAGGTGCGCGAAAAGCCTGACGCCGCTGTTGCCGAGGTAGCCGCTAACACCCTTTCTCGGAGTCCCACTTCCTCGGCGGCTCTTCTGGACGCTTTGGTGGAAGTCCCTTCTGCCGAGGAGCGCCGCAAGAGCAAAGGCAAGGAAATCTCTACCGAGGGGGTCCGGGGCTCCGACGATGAAGTTGCCAAGGTGCCGCCAGGTTTGTTTTTTTGATAAGCTGCAGTGTCTTTATTTTTTGAACTTTAAGGATTGCTTGCCTTAACAAGCTTCTTGTCTTGCCGTGCAGATGAGGTACCATCTTCGGCATGGGTGGCTGAGCATACCCGGAAATGGGCCCTTCGGGAGCCTTTCTGGTCATTTACGGAGGACATGAACTTATACTTCGGCGACTGCCAACAAATGGCCAACCAAATTTCAAAGGGGATCCTCACCGAGGCCTCCTTCAAGGCTATTTCTGAGGCGTTCCCAGACAAAGAGTCCCTTGTTGCAAAAGTTTCCAAGCACGCTGCCCAGGTATATTTCATGCCTTTGTTTCTTCCTTTTGATTTCTTCTAAGTGTTTGGCTCATTTTTTACCTTACTGACTTTGTTCTTAATTCTTTGCAGCTGTTGGGGTACACCGGCCTCCTCAGGGTTCGGGCAGCGAAGCAAGCAGCGTTCCGAGTCTGGGCCTTAGACTGTGTGGAGAAATCCAAGGTCATGTGCTTCGACTTAGTCGCCAAGAATGCGGAAATGGCTCAAGCTGCAAAGAAGGAGGTCACTGCCGTTCGGGAGGAGTTATTGAAGGAAAAAGAGGAGCTCTTGAAGGATTCCTCCCAAAAGATTTCTGACCTCGACTCCAAGGTGACGGAGCTGACTTCGGCAAACGAGGCATATCAAAAGGAGAAGTCAGAGTCTGAGGCTCTCCTGGCGAAGGTGCTTGCTGAGAAGGCCGTGCTCCAGGCCGAGGTCGAGTCTTTGAAGAAGGAGCCGAAGAAGAAGAAGACGAAGGCACTGAAGAAGGAGATCACTGATTTGGAGAAGGAACTTGACGTTTTAGCGGTCGAGAAGGAGAAGGCCGTTCAAGCGACCAAGGTCGGTTTTCAGGATGGCTTTTGCCTTGCTCGGCATCAAGTTCTGCAGAGGTTCCTAGATCTGGACCTATCCTTTTTGGCGGCCCTAAACATCCCTGAGGGGCCTCGGTAGTCTTGGTCCAAAATCGAGCACCTCAACTTGTCCTTTCCTCTTCCGGCACCGAAGGCGGTGGACGAGGACGCAGGAGCTAGTGGCTCCCGAGATGCTGAGATTCCTTAGCTTGTCTTGGGGTCCTTTGCCTTCTTTTTCTCCTTTTTTGTACATCTTCTTTTGGCGAGCTTCCTTCTTTGTAATTAGATCCATCTCTGTCAATAAAGACTCCTTCTTTCTTTTGTAAAAAAATTTTTTGGCTAAGTCTTTTGCGCAAGATTTTTCATTTCCCATTGTCCCGAACACGTTTGCTCAAGAGACTTCGGAAAATCATATTTACGCTTATCACGCCAATTAGCCTTGGAATCACCCTCGTGAAATTCTCTTTAAGTAAATTTCCAACTTCAGAGAAGGTTGATAACCTTTGTAAATAAATTTTCTTAAACCGTGCTTGGCAACGACCGCTCTGGTGAAAAGAAGCTTTTTGTACTTTAGAAAATTCTTCTAACAAGCTTTTGTACTTAGAAATTTTTCTGACTTGTACAATTTTCCCACTAAAATCCTAAGCATAGAATTTTTTCAAGGCATCCGAATGCCATGTATTTTTTAATTCTATGCCTTCGGCATCGCTGAGCTTGTAAACTCCCTTTTGCACTTCGGCAAGTACCACATAAGGACCTTCCCAATTTGCGCGAAGTACCCCGTGGGATGGCCTTCGGGGTCCAAATTCAGCCTTTCGGAGAACGAGGTCTCCTTTCTTTATTCCCTTTGGCTTGGCGCGCAAGTTTATAGCCGCGGCCACTCTTTGCTGAAAAGCTTTTCTTCTCAGCTCGGCTATTTCTCTGTGTTCGTCGACGAGGTCAAGCTTGGTTCTTAGGCCGAGGTCATTTCCCCTTTCATCAAACACTTGTACTCGCACCGAAGGTTGTACTACCTCAATTGGGATGATAGCCTCTGTACCAAAAACGAGTGAAAAAGGTGTTTCCCCTGTGGCTTTTCGGGGTGTTGTTCGGTAGCTCCATAACACACTTGGGAGCTCTCCTGGCCATTTCCCTTTTGCTTCCCCCAACCTTTTTTTTCAGACCATCTTTTATGGTCCTGTTAGATACTTCTACTTGCCCGTTGCTTTGGGGGTGGGCTACTGGAGCGAAGTGCATTTTTATTCCGAGGTTGTTGATAAATTCTTGGAACCCCTTGTCTGTGAACTGGGATCCATTGTCGGCTACTAGTACCCTTGGTATGCCAAATCTGCATACAATGTTCTTCCCTACGAACTTCTGCACATCTTTTGCCGAGATAGTCACCAAGGGTTCTGCCTCGACCCATTTAGAGAAATAGTCCATTGCGACTACGCAGAACTTCACACCTCCAGGCGCTGTCGGGAGTGGTCCAATGAGGTCTATGCCCCAAACTGCGAAGGGCTAGGGATAGTCAGCCGAAGTTACCAATTCCGAGGGTGTCCTTTGGATACTCGCGTGTCTTTGGCAATTACCACATTTCTGGACGAACTGCCTAGCGTTCTTTCTTAGGGTAGGCCAAAAGTATCCTTGGCAAAGTATCACTGTTGCCAGGGCGTCGGTTCCAATGTGCGAACCACAAGCGCCTTCGTGAACTTCTTCGAGGATCATTTCAGGATCCTCTTCGCCAACACACCTCTGCAGTGGATTTGCATATCCCTGCCGATATAATTATTCTCTGATTAGGAAGAAACGACCGGAATGTCTTCGCACTTTTGCCGCTTCGTTGGGGTCTTCGGGGAGCGCACTGATTACAAGATATTTTTTATCAGATCTTTCCAGCATTTTCCCGAAGTTACTATGCTCAGCACTGCGATGCTCGGGTGGTTTAGCACCTCAGTGCATGTTTTCGATTTTGCCAAGCAATCTGCCTCGGCATTATCTCGACGTGGCACATTTTTTATTCGTACGGTGTCGAACTCTCGGATAAGCTTTGCTACCAGTTCATGGTATTTTGCCAAGGTCGGGTCCTTCGCCCCATAGTCCCCTGCTGTTTGTCGAACTACCAGCTGGGAATCGCTGCGGGCTTTTAAGTTTCTTACACCAATTTTTCTGGCTAGGCGTAACCTTACCATGAGAGCTTCGTATTCAGCCATATTGTTGATGACGTTAAAGCCGAACTTGATGGCCTTCATTACTTTTGGACCTTCGGGGCCTCTGATAATTACCCCGGCTCCCTGGTGCTCGGACCCTGAGGCTCCGTCTACATACAAAGTCCATTCTGGCTCACCTTCGCCAGGATCCGAGTGGCTGTCCTCGGTGATGGGTACTTCGGCAATGAAGTCTGCCAGAGCTTGAGCTTTTATGGCTTTCCGAGGTTCATAAGTAATGTCGTGCTCGCCAAGCTCTATACACCATTTGGAAAGCCTTCCCGAATGATCAACTTTCCTCATGATGTCCCGTAGTGGTAGACTACTTCGGACGATGATTGGGTGAGCTTGAAAATATGGTCGTAGTCTTCTTCCTGCCAGTACCAGGGCATATATAGTTTTTTGTAGCAAGGGATACCTGACTTCGGCGCCGTGCAGGGACTTGTTTACATAATAAACCGGTCATTGCTTTGGTCCTTCCTCTTTCACAAGGACCGAGCTTACTGCTTTTTCTGTGACGGCGAGGTACAACACGAGGGGCTCTCCCTCGTGAGGTTGTCGAAAAGTGGGCAGACAGGCTAAGTAGATTTTGAGTTTCTCCCAAGCCCTTTGGTAGTCTTCATTCCAAAGATGATCATCACATCCGAGGTCGCCCTCTTTTTTTGCTGCCTTAGTGAGGACTTTGAAGAATGCTCGACACCGGTCTCCATACCTGGAAATAAACCTGCTAAGAGAGGTTATCCTTCCGGTGAGTCTCTGCACATCTTTTATTGTGACGGGAGTTCGGAATTCAAGCAGAGCCTTAGTTTTTTCTGGGTTAGCATCAATGCCTTTTTCTGATACCATGTACCCAAGAAACTTTCCCGAGGTTACGCCGAAGATGCATTTTTCGGGATTAAGGCGAATTCCGAAGGTTCTGAGCTGGTGGAAAGTTTCCTTTAGATCTACGATGTGGTCATTAGGCAGCTTGCTCTTGACTATCATGTCATCGACATAGACTTCCATGTTCCTCCCTATTTGGTCATTAAAGACCTTGCTTATCAACCTCTGGTAGGTAGCTCCTGCATTTTTGAGCCCGAAGGGCATTCTGATGTAACAACACGTTCCACCCTCTGTGATGAAGGTGGTTTTCTCCTCATTTTTGAGGTCTATCCTTATTTGATGATACCTACTGAAGGCGTCTAGGAAACTTAGGAGCCCGTATTCGGCAGTTGAGTCTACCAACTGGTCTATTGGTGGGAGAGGGTATGAATCTTTTGGGTAAGCATCATTCAAGTTTCTGAAGTCGATGCACATTCGGAGCTTACTGCTCCTTTATTTTGTGGCAATAACCACGTTGCTCAACCATTCGGGGTACTTGACCTCCCTGATTACATCCGCGTCCAATAAGCGCTGAACTTCGATTTTGACGAAGTTATTTTTATGGACTGAGATGCCCCGTTTCTTTTGCTGGATAGGTTTTGGTTTCGGACTTACTTTAAGGCTATGTTGTATTATGCGAGGGTCTACCCCCGGCATATCTTTCGGCGAGTAGGCAAATAGGTCTTTATTCATTAGTAGAAATGATACAAGTTTTTTCTTGTCACCTTTGGCCAAGTTTTTCCCTATTCGGGTATTTCGGCCCGGGACAAGTTCTACTTCTTCCATTTCTACCTTCGCGGGATCTTCTGCCTCTCCCTTTTTTGGTTTTTCATCTGGCAAAGCCTCTGCCTCTATAGTTTGTGCAAAATTGGTTGCTGGAGCTTTTCACGCCTTAACGAACACTTTCCTTACTTCGCCCTGATCAATGAAGATTTCCGCGTATCCGTCCTTGGTGGCAAAAGTGACAGTTAAGTACTTTACATTAGGGAAAATGTGCAGATTTCCTTGTGTTTGCCTTCCAAGGATGGCGTTATACGACGAAGGAACATCCATGACAATGAACCTTGTCATTGTGGAGGCAAATAATTCATCTGTCCTGTCTACCGAAGTTCCTTTCATCATCAGGGGAAGATCGATCCATCCGAGGACGGGCAGTTCGAATGGCCCTATCCCGAAAGTAGGCGAAGTGACAGGCTTGAGATCGGTGTTGGATATACCCAAGCTTGGCAGCAAATGTGAAAACAGGACGTCAGCGTTTGATCCATCGTCAAGCAACACTTTCTTGACGTCCTAGTTTCCTATCCTCACCATGACCAACAGCGGATCGTCGTGGGGAAAAGATGACGGTGGAACCATCATTGCGGGCCAGTTTCTTCGTCGGACTCTGATATTCCATCACTGATATTTCTCTGGCCTTCCTCTTTCTTTCCGAGGATGGAAGTCCTGTAGTAATTGTTTGTATTACTCCCGCCGAAGGTGGAGGACGCCTCTTTGGACTTCTGTTCCTATGCTTATCAGAGTCGTAGTCCTCGTCATCTGCCTTTCCTTCTTCATCCTTCCTTCCTTTCAGGGAAGGCATTCGCAGATATCGCCGAAGTTGACCTTGTTTAATCAGCGACTCTATGTACTTTTTCAATTGGAAACAGTTTTCGGTGTCATGGCCGTGGTCGCGGTGAAACTGGCAGAACTTCTTCATGTTCTTTTTACTATCAGCGGTCATGGCCCTTGGCCGCTGAATCTGGGTCCCCTATCTTTCCATCGTCATGAGGATGTTGGTCCTCGTGGTGTTCAGGGGTGTGAAGATTGGGGGTTTCCTTCCTTTAAACCTTTGAGGTCGTCCTGCCTGGTCGGCTGGGTACCGCGTTTGCTGGCTGGACCCTTCGGCACAGGTGTGATCAGACTTCGGTCTGCCCATTCTCAGCTCTTCGGCTGTCATGTGCTGCTCGGCCCTTCGGTAGAATTCGCCAAGCGTGTCCGGGGGGTCCTTGGAAAACTCGTAGAACAGCTGTGAGTCCCTTCGAAGGCCCCGTGTCATGGCGAAGATGCGTATTTCGGGCCGAAAGTCTGGAACACTTAAGGCCTCTCCATTAAACCTTTCGACATAGTCGCGGATGGTTTCTCCTTTTTTCTGCGCTATGTCGAACATCTGGACAGGCATCTTCGCCGTCGGCCAGTTTCCAATAAATTGCTGCGTAAAGGCTGTAGATAACTCCTAGAACTCCTTGATGGTTCCAGGAGCCAACGAATTGTACCACGCTGTTGCTGGTCCTGTGAGGGTAACCTCAAAACATTTGCACAGGGTAGCATCATCAGCACCGTACAGCACCATGCTGCGTTTGTACTTGGTTAGATGAGCCTGTGGATCAGTTCGGCCATCATAGGTTTCCAGCCGAGGCACCCAAAAGTCACTTGGCATGGCTGCCTCGACTACTATTCGGGTGAACGACGATTCATCCCCACAAAAAGTTTCAGACAGCCTAGCCCAGACTGGTTTTCGAGCTACCTGTTTCTCCACTCTCTCCAATCTCGCTAATATTTTCTCCATAAGGAGCGTGGCACTGGGCTCTTCTTCCTGGTGCTTGTAGACTTCTAGGAAGGGAGACTGCCAGCGTCTTTTCGGGGAGTGACTCCGGCGCCGAGGGTATGGGGACTTCGCCTCAGGTGATGAGCTCCTTTGGCGTGGGATTTTAGGTCGCTTGGACCCCGTTTGTCCCATAGGTCGTGCCCCGAGGGGTATATTTTCCATCGAAGACTTATCACGCGGATCTCCGCTTCCCAAACTGCGATAGGTTGATTTAGGGCTTTTCTCTCGAGGGTGTATCGGCGAGGAAGGCCTTTGGGCCTGAGTTGGTTGCGGCCACCTTCGGTCTATCTGCTGTGTCATTTCAGCCACAATAGAGCGCTGAAAGTCTCGTAGAAAACTCATAGTTATGACTAGAGGACGTTCTTCCTCAGGTGAGGAAGTCCTTGGAAGGGTTTGCTCAGTAGCCGCTTGAGCTTCAGGCGCGGACGAGGACTTTGGAAGTCCTTTGTCCTTTGAACGCTGAGTTTTAACAACGGCGACCTGAGGGTGAGTTCCCATAGATGGCGCCAAATGATGCCCAGCAGCATCTTCGTCGGGTGACATTATGACTTCGGGAGGGACTTCCTGAGATGGAGGACGTCTGGAGTAAAGATTTCCCAGAGGAGTGTGCCTGAAATGCTAAAAAAGAAAAATGTTAGGAGGTCCCCGGAGTATTTTTCCGGGGAGGAGCCTCCGACGCCCAAGTCAGTGTTCTGAGGGGAGATAGATGAAGAGCACTAAGAGGCTGGGTGGTCTTGCCTGTTCATGTTTTCTCAAGGAGAGGGGGCCGGATCCTTTGCAAGGGCCTGTTTCCTGGTGTTTATAGGGGTGCCCAGCCCGTTCAGATCGCGACACATGTTCGATCGGGTGCGATTTGTACTTCTGGGCGTAGGGGACAGGTAGCCATTTGTAGGCTCCTCGGGTCTGGGACCAAGACAGGTCGTGACAAGACTTGGACGGCGTCGGCGCGTCAGTCTGCTCTTCGAGGCGGCATGTAGCGCATGTGGGCGACATGTCAGAGACTCCTTAAATGCTCATGCCGTACCCCTAAGGTCCTCTGGGCGAGGCCGTCCTTTGGTACGGATGCCCCTCTTCGGGAATTATGCTCGTAGTTCGGGGAGTTCCCTGGTTCGGGGGTTCCGCATTCGGGAGATTCTCTCCTGCTTGAAATAGCTGGTTCTTCATCCCCGAAGGCGATCCGTTTGGTCCTCCGAGGGAGCCGGTAACATCCTTGAAATTCCTGACGTACTAGCCGAAGTCCCGAGTTTGAGGTGTTTGCCTTCGCTCCTTTCGAGGTCAGTGATAGCGCCTCTTTCGGATGACGTCAGGCTTCCCGACCACACTATTGGCAGGAAGTATGTACTGAGAGAGGCGATAGCCCATCGGCTATCAAGTTTTTTTTTTATTTCCTATATGTTATTTCATGCATTGATGTTTGTTTTTTTTTTATTAAACCTATTCTTTTTCAGTTTATATATGTTCTTTAATTTATGTTCATTTTGAGTTATTATATATCCGTTCATGCATTGTTTTTTTTTTAGTTTATATATATTCTCCTTGACACCTTGTTTGTTCTTTTGTTTTCATTGTTTTGTCTTCAAATAATTTTTATTTTTTTGTTCTGGACTGATTATTACTTATTGTTTCTTCAACATACTTTCATCTGTAAAAGAATATCTATGTAGTTTGATAGAATAGTTACTTTTTTTTTATCAGCAATAGCAAAAAATATTATTAATAAGCTTAACAAAGAGCTAGAAAAGAATTTCATATAAGTAGAGGCTGAACCCAACCTTGAGACAACACTTTACTTAACTGACAAGTAAGGATTTAAATACCAATGCTTAAACGACATAATGTTTCTCCTTGATTACTTGGACATCTAGAAGTAAAAAATGGATTTAACCTTAAAGATTAAGTCTAAAAGATTGGGTTTTTTGTTGGAGAAAATCAAATCGTTCTATGCTGTCCAAATAGTCCAAATTGTGGTTTTAGGTGTCGTATCCCAAGCTTTATAAGATAATGAGTTCTTGCTGCTAAAAGGACACTGGTTTAAGAGTTGAACCAGCCTACTATCCAAAGAGAAATTGTATTCCTACCAAAGAAAAATTAACAGGCAAAGTTGAATAAGAGCAATGATGGACAAGCAGATGTTCCACTTCTTGTTTGCATCCATCATAAAGAGAACAAAGAGTATCAATAGGCAAACCTTTTATTGCTAAATTGACCTTTGTCGGGATCTGATGTTGACAAGATTTTCAGGCAAAAAAATTCACCTTCAAGGGGCACCAACCATTCCACTTGAACTCCAATGATTGAGAGTTACCTGAAAAACCATGCGCATCAAACTCCTTCACCAAGGAATTTGTTGAGAAGGCTTCATTTGGAGATAAGCTCAAAACAAGTTTTTCCAGAGCAAACCTACTCAAAGTTACAGTAGATATAAGAGAATGAAGGGTAGTCCACTCCCCTAATTCACGACCATGGGCTTGCCTCCTCTATAAGCCACCCCAACTCCAACTATTATTATCCCAACACCCTATTTCAGCTACTGTACAAATCTTATTCAAAGAAAGACTAAAAAGTCTAGGAAAGAGCTTACTAAAATTCTTACCTCCCAACTAGTTGTCTAACCAAAACCTTACTCCCAAACCACTCCCCACTTTCCAAGATGTATGCTCCCTAAGATTAATACCCTTTTGCAACAAAGAGCCCATAACATTAGAAATACCTCCCCAAACCGAGTTAGAAGAACAACTCCCAAAAGCAGCATCTTCCTTATAGAATGAGAAAATGACTCTCATCCACAAAGCCTCCTTTTCAACTTTAAACCTCCACAACCACTTAAAAAGCAAAAGCTAAATTTTTTTCCTTCCCAACTACCCACATTCATCCTTTCCAATTTTTTTTCCACCACCATTTTGTTCCAACAGACCTAATGAATTTTTCTACCCTCCTTAAAAGCCCCTAAAAGAAATTTTTTCAAATAGATTCAAGTGCTTTCAACACTTTCAGAGGGAAGTGGAACAAAAGGATGAAGTATAAGGGTAAGCTTGACAGACAAGATTTAAAGAGTGTGATTCACGCTCCCAAAAACAATGTATAAAACTTACATTTGGCTAGCCTGTTCTTCACTTTGTCAATTGTTGATTTCCAAGAGGATTTTCTCTTGCAATCCTAAATAAATAAAAAAGCAACCCATCAGCTTTGCAATCAATCTTTCCTGCCAATCTTTGGACATCAAGATTAACAACATTAAAACCCATTAAAGTACTCTTCATAATATTAATATTTAGGCCCGAAACCAACTAAAAACACTGTAGAATGCACCTAAATTGGAGAACATTGTGTTCTCCCTATTATCTAATCAACACCGTGTCGTTTGCAAATTGGAGGTGGGAAATCTCAATGTTTCCATCATCGACTTACACTCTTTTATTTAACCCAACTTTGAAGCTTCTAACAACATATAATGTAAAATTTCCTCGACAATTAAGAATAAGAATGGTGATAAAGGATCACCTTGACAAAGACATTTCTCCATGAAAAATTCCAATGTAGGATTGCCCTTAATTAAAACTGCCAAAGAAGCTGAAAAAAGACAACCTTTTATCTAACTGATCTATTAGTTACCAAAATTCATCTACTTCATGGTGTCAAAGAGGAAATCCCAATTTACATTATCAAAGCTTTTTCAAAGTCAACTTTCAATAGAGCAACTTTTATTGATGATTTCTTCTCAAAATGTACCAATTTGTTTGCAACAAGAACTGCATCCAGAATTTGTGTTCCATGAAAAAGTACAAATTATGTCTTGCTTGTCACTAAATGGATTTTCCTTCCAAGCTTATTGGCAAGAACCTTGGCAAGAATCTTGTACATTGAGCCAATTAGGCTTATAGATTAATAATAAGAAAAGGTAAAGGAGTTTATTATTTTTTTTTTTGGAATTAAGGCAATGAATAAAGAATTGCATTATTTTCCCAAAATGCCAAAAGCTTGAAAATCATAAAAAAATTCATAATGTGATCTTTAACAATGTGTCAACATTCCTTCCAAAACCCGTAACTAAAACCACAAGATCTCGGGGATTTTGAGCTTCCACAGCTCCAAATAGCATCCTTAACCTCTTCTTCACTAATAGGTTGTTCAAGATCAACAGAGTCTGCCTAAGAAAGCCACTTCAGATTTTTTAGAACATAAGAAGGTTGGACCTCCAAATGTTCTTTAAATTTTTCATTGAAAAATCTGAAGGCTTCAGCCTTTATTTGAGTGGGTTCTTCAATCCACCTTCGCATGATACTTATGCCACTCAACATATTCTTCCTGAATTTTTTTGACATCAATCAATGGGGAAAACTTATGTTTTTGTCTCTCTATTAAATCCATTTGCCCTTTGATTTTTTCTTTAGAAAAGCCTCTTTGCATTTTGCTTGCTCCCAGAATTTTTGTGAGACTACATTCTTCTTAGCTAATTCAAATTTAGATAGTTCTCTGGTTGTTGCAACTGCATCCCAAGCATTTAGATTTTGTTTATGAGAAGTCAATTAGCATAAACATTGTCAAATACTTCTTGGTTCCAATGCTTCAATTTCTCTTTAGGCTTCTTTAATTCCTCTTTCAAGACAAAGCCACTAAATCCTCTAAAACTCGTGCACCCTCATTTTTTAACACCAAGGGAAGAAACTCCTTATGATTGAGCCATATATTGAAGAATTTAAAGGGGTTAGACCAAAGTCCACCAGATTCTATTTGAGAATGATGGCACAATGATCTGAAACATTACACTCAGGACTAACTAAGGAGAGACCCAACCAAAGATTGAGAAAATTTTAGGAAACAAATGCCTAATCTATTCTACTCATCTTTGGTCCTTTGGAGTTGTACTAAGAAAATTTTTTGGCACATAAAGGAAGATCCATTATAGAGAATCTGAAAGAGTTTTTAAAAGCATTAATCTCTGCTGAGTTATTGATATAGCCTTTCTTTTCTTGAGTAGAGACTACCAAATTCAACTCCTTTATGTAGCACCAAGGACCATCAAACATAGTTATAATCGAACAAAGGTTCTCACATAAATCTTTTTTTTTTTAATTGGACATTGAGGAGCATAAACATAAATGATAAGAATCAAAGAATTTAAGCCATTCTATCTTTCGATGATGCCTAAGAAGCCATCTCCACTGAAATGAGTCTTCAATAAACAAGGAATTCGGGTTCTATATACATAAGAGACCATTTGATTTACCTACTCCATTCCTCTTCATAAAGCAGAAGCAACTAGAATCCTATAATGTTTTGATCAATGGTATTGTAGCATTGATAATTTACGTTTCTCAAAAAGTAAAAGGTTCACATTGTTCTTCTGTGGTAGCTCCTTTATAATAGGTTTCTTCTGTTTCATTTTCACACTTATAATATTTAGGCTGAGAATCTTCATTTAGAAAGAAGGCCCTCCAGTCCATCATGGAATAAGCATTTTATTTCTTTGATATCAACATCTCTTAAATTTTGAACCAAAACATCTGCCGGGCATGAAACTTGCATCCCAAGCTTGAGGCTTAAAGCCAAGGTTTTCTTTGCTTCCTCCATGCTATCTTCTTCTAAACTTGCTAAACCGATAGTTTTTTTCATTCTTAATTAATTTATTCTTGAAGTTTATGATACTATTTGAGATCAAACCATCTGAAGACAACTTTGAATTAGCCTCCAAAGGCAACTAATCTCTTTGGCTGCTATTTTTTTTTTCTTAACCAATTTTCTTGAGGGGGTTTCTGATAACACATGCATGGAACCCCATTTAGGACCTCTGGCCTTTTGAACCTTTTTGGCTTGGTTGTAAATTGAGCTAAATTTAGACTTGTGATACTTATTTGATGCCAAAACTTCTATTCCACAAGTTACATTTTGTTGTGTAAGATTTGCCTCATTATTGGGAATATCTAAAGGGCAATTAATGCAACCTCGCATTGGAACAGAAGCATCCTTTGTAATTTCCTCTTAATTGACTTTGTTAATAATTCCCTCTTTTAATTTTGAATTTGAAAGAAATTGTCAGAATTCATGCTTATTGCCAAAAAAAAAAAAAAGTTGTACAAACATGATTGGCTAATTATGTTGAAATGTTTGCTAGCTCAATCTCTTCCACATAATCCATCTCTTTATCTTCATTTTCACTTCATCTTCTAAGAAACCCACTTCATTCATCATCCAACCATTATCTAAATCAGACTCAAAAGAATATATACTTAGTACAATTAAAAGAACACAATTAACATTCTTATGTTTGTTCTTATACTATCATTTCTCGTTCTCTTTCGCTTCTGTTCTTTTTTAGTTCTTATATATTATTTTATGCATTGTACTTTATTTTTCTATTAAAAATAAATAAATCAACAAGGAGATACAAATCATACAAAAGATTAAAAAGAAAAAGTAACAGAACAAGAAAATTAGTAATTGTGGAAAATGATTGTTCCTTAAAAACTAGTTAAGGAGATTGCTAAGAAAAATGGTAAAAATTATGAAAAATGAAAAAAAAAAAAGAATAAAAGCATATAGAAAAAGCACAAAAAAAGACATCCACATGATTCCAACCTAGCTCTTCTTACTTTCAATTGTAACATGTTAACCATTCTGATAACACACCATATTCTATGGAAGCTACAAAAAATATATGAATTACTAATGGATTAAGGTGGTTTGTTTGATCTAGTTGTATATTTTCTTAAAAGAATATTCAATGTTGCCATTGTTAATCTATATGTGATGAAACCAATTTAAATATTTATATTGTTATAATTATTCTCAAAATATTAAATACAGATATGTCTATTGAAAAATTAATTTACATAATAGCTTGTCATCACTTTTATAAAAAATCTTTTATTTCTCTAATTTTTTTTGTTAATTATTTTCATTTGGTCATTGAAACAATATATAGGACTTTCCAATATCAAATATTAAGAATTTTAGGAATTTTACCAATACCTTAAAATATTCAGGATTGTACCAAAATTTTAGGACTTATGACATTTTTATACTAAGAGTTGTGTGATGACGATTTACATGACATCATAATTCAAGTATATCTGCTCCATATTTATGCGATGGACTTCCTATGGTAATAGGTCAGTAGTTCATAGAGTAAAATAGTTTGGGTTTGTTACATTCTTCATATAAAGGTCCATTATTATTTATATTTTTACTCCTTAAGATGGAAACCTATAACCATTCCCTATATTTTTCAATACCAGTAAAAAAAAAAAAAAAGACTATTTTGCCTTTAAATAGAGCAAAAACTGATCATTTTAGGAAGAAAATAAAAATAGAGATGATAGGGATCTTAAATTAATGGAAAATTTTAAGCAGGCTTTAATGGTTTGTAGCTTGGAGGACTGTAGGTATACAAGATTGAATTTTACCTGTAAGGAAAGGTAATTTGGTTCTATATGATCCAAGCAATTGCCTTAAATCATGGCAATGAATCTTCTTAGATGCCCAAGTCATGAATAAGAACATTTGCTTTTCTGATCATGCTGGAGTATTCCTTCATCTATTTAAAAGATGAAAACATTGTCGACCTCCTCTATAATTCAAGTTTGAAAAAATGTAGACTTGGAATGAACATTGTGATAGGTTGGATTGTGATTTATGGCTTTTTTAGTCTTCTTTCCATATAATGCCTAGAAAATAGAAAAGTTCCAACAATCATTCACTATCTAGAATATATATGTTTTCAAAAAAGTAGGGTAGTCCTATAAGAAGTTAGATGATGAGTTATGGATGGTTGTGATGGAGGCTCTAACCACTGGGAGCTTTGCTCGGATGAAATAAATGAAATGGGATATCTGAGAATTGGAGGAGTGGGAGGAAATTATGTTACGGTAAAGTGGTCTTATATTAACTGGTTGAAAAATGCTAATAAAATACCATTTTTTCTGTTTCCCAACAAAAAAAAGGACAACTACTATAACAAGGCAACAAAATCAGGTGGGAGTTAGGTTAGATTCATGTGGAAAGATGTTGGATATTGCACTGTGTTAAGAAGATCTTTTCTTCTTCAAATCATTTGGGCTTTAAGGATATCCTTTACTGGGTTCCCACGGTTGTTCCTCTAGAAGTCAATTAGAACCTAAATGATGTTTATGCAATAGAATAACTGAAGATGAGTCTAAAGGAGATGGTCGTACTTAAGGCCTCGGATCAAACAATCTTTTGACATTATTTTCTCAATATTACTGGTAGCAAGTATGAGTTGACATTGCTTCTTATTTTCTTGATATTTTGAATTCTTTTGGTTCGGCACAGGAGGTCAATCATGCAACTATCGTCCTAACACCTAAGGTGGTGACCATATAGAATGTCACATTTGAGGCCTATTAGCTTATGCAACATCATATATAAGTTAATATCCAATACTATTGTAAATTATCTTAGACGCGCTATTCCAAATATCATATCAGAAGAAAAATTGTGCTTTTCTTAAGAAGGGACTGATAATAGTTTAGTAGCCTTTGACCTATTACATGGCCTTTGTAATATGAGGCATGGTGAATAGAGTTTCTATATTTTAAAGTTTAACATGTCTAAAGTGTATGACTGTATCAAGTTTAGTTTTTTTTTAGCAGATTATGCAGAAGCTTAGCTTTTGGGAAAAACTTACCCATGTAGTGTTAGCTTGTGTATGTTAGGTTACATTTGAGATCCATTTAAATGATTTTCTTTTGGATGAGTTTGTTCTACAACATGGATTGAGCCAAGGCAACCCACTATCGCTTTATCTCTTTATCTTATATGTGAAAAGGCTAATGTATCTCCTTTGACGTAACATAAAAAGATATAATATTTCAGGATTGAATGTGGGCAAAAATGGGTCATATATATCTTATCTTCTCTTTGTAGATGATATTTTTTATTTTTTGTAAGGCTAATCCTCAGAATCCAGAGCAGATATCTCTGATGCTCTCATAGTATGAATGTGCTTCTGGTCAACTGATAAATTTCAGCAAGTCAGCTATGTACTTTAGCTGGAACAAATGAATGAAGGATAAAAGGCGGTTTGTGGATGTTTTTGGGGTTAATAAGGAGAGAATATAGAAAAATATTTAGGACTATTAACGGTTGTTCAATGGAAGAAGAAATAGGCATTTAGTTATCTTAAGGATATGATTTTGAAGTTGGTGAATAGTTGGCATCATGCGAGACCTTGATCAAGCCAGTTGCTCAATCAATCCCAATTTATGTCTTGACTGTTCTTTTAGATTTTAAGTATACCTGTTCAGCCATACAAGGGATCTTAAACAATTTTTTTATGGCAATTTAGGTAGCATAAATCTTGAATTTGATGGGATATGTAGGATCACCTTATGCATGCAAAAAGAGTATAAAGGAGTTGAAGCCTAAGACCTATTTACATTCAATTTACCCTTATTGGCCAAGCGAGGGTTGAGACTAGGTCGAACTAATTTATGTTTATGTTCTTAAGTCCTTAAAAGAAAATGCTTTTTTTTCTGTTCTTTCTCTAAGGCAAAAAATAAGATAATAGCTCTTTTAGATATAATGTCTTGGTATGCTAGAAAATTTTAGAGAAAGGTCTTAAATCCAGAATTGGAGATGGTTTGGAATGCACATATGAAAGGACAACTAGATATCAAGGATTGGGCACTTTCTGTCGTCGACACTAACCTAGGTTCTTGAGCCATCTACTATGTAAGCTAATTAATGGGTGAAATAGAAATTATTTGGGATTAGCCTTACTTGGATAAATTTTCTAACCAGAGGATATACAAGCTATATGCAAGCTATATCCTGGATTCTTGTTAGAGGGGCTGGGGGTCCTTATCGTTTAGTTTGGCACTTTACTCATGATGGTTATTATTTTGTCAAAAGGTATAAAATAGCTTTGAGAGAAGAAAAAGATCCTCTATTTATGCCGCCAAACAATCGTTGAGTCTAAAAATATATTTAGACTGAACATGTGCTGAACAAGATTAAAGTTTTTGCAAGAAGATTATGTGTTGACCTTCTTTTAGTTAAAAAAAAAATGATACAACGATATGTGACATTAGGTAGTTCTTGTTTTATTTGTCATGAGCAAGAAGACTCAGGGATTCATTTAGTTAAAGAGTGTCAGTTCTCTCGTCAAATTAGGAGTGAACTCAAGTTAGCATATGTTCATGATCTAGAGGCTCCAACCATTATTAACTGATCTGTTACTTTGACTGCCAAACAATCAAAACCCCTATGAAAGATTATCATTAGCACTTTATGGGTATTATGGTTAATCTACAATGATATTATCCATGAAAAGCTAACTGGTTGATGCTTTGCAGTGACTTAGCATGCTAGACTTTTTCAAAATAAGCTCATAGTGTTACATGAGGCTGATGACATGGTTAGAAGAGTTTTCTCTTGGTCACCGCCTTGTGTCAAATGGGTAAGAGTTAATACATATATAGTTGTGATGGAAAACAAAGAGTTGGGACCAAGGGTGATAGTGTAGGATTGTAATGGAATGATGGTGGAAGCTCTGGCAGTCCATAAAGGGGGTTTGGTTAATCCTTTCCTTTTTGAGTGATGGTTCTTTAATAAGCTAATGTGGCATGATTTAGGATTGGATTGTATCATCTTGAAGTTTTATGCTAGGTCAGCAGTTGATGTCTTGCATGGAAGGCTATTGCCTACCTTTGAAGCAGGCAATTGGATTTTGGATATTCAAAGTGTTCTTGGTAAGCTATAGAAGCTTGGTGGGTGGTGCACACCTACATGGACGCTAATAGTTTGCATCATGATTTATGATCTATTGGTTTGAAGACTAGCAACTTCTAGTTGTGGAGGGAATCTTTCCCAGCAGTTGTTCTTCTATTGTTATTTTGGAAGTTGGCATTTGACACTGTTTTTATTTGCTTGGAATGTAGATCCATTTATCACATAAAAAATTAGAGAAAATTCACATTGTCTATCAATTTTTAAGATCATTGTCAAACAGTTTCAATTTATTAAAAGATAATTATTTAACAATTAAATCAATATTTCAAGGTTGATAGTAGACAATGTAAAATAAGAGGAGAATTAGGAGATAAGACTAGCTTTTGAAATATAGGGGTAAATTTGCAAATATAACTAAAGTTATGGGAAAAGTGTGATTGGCCCAAATAATTATTAAGGGTTTGATTCATTTTAACTTAATTAGATTAATTAAAAATGCTTAGTTTTTATTTCTACAAAAGTAATACTAATATTATATAAATCTAATAACTCATTGAACATTTTTCACAATCTAATGAATTTTTTATGAATTTTTTAGTTACTCAACCCAAAAAAGGAAAAATTAATAAAAAATTCATTAAACTATTAAAAAAATTTATTCAATGATTATTATGCCTATATAGTATTAGCTTTTTTAAGTTAAAATAACTGACCTAAAGATAGTTAGGACTTATACAATGATAGATTTGTCCTTACCTAATTTTAGAATAGCGTTATTAGAGATTTAGTAGCAATACCAATATATATGTAATGTTTGTAGATTAGGCCATATGAATATAATGTGTATATATGGGCAAAAATAAAAAATATAATGTGTATATAGGTGGAAATCTCTCTCTCTCTCTCTCCATTTGTGATAGCAAGTCAAATTTTAAAAATATATCACCCATGTCATATATATTAATGTACATTAGGTAAAAAGAGGAGTTCCCTATCTGATTCAATACTATGGGATTTTTTTAAGATACATACATAACGGTGAAAATTGGTGGTAAATGGGGTATCTATACACGAATTCTAGTATTCTAATAACCCAGGGTTCGCATTTAAGGAAATAATGTAATGGCAAGTCAAATTTTAAAAATATATCACCCATGTCATATATATTAATGTAAATTAGGTAAAAAGAGGAGTTTCCTATCTGATTCATTGACGGTTCAATCTTAACTCTATTGAAAATATAACACTTGATTTTAGTGAGCCGCAATAAAAGATTTAAATGAGCCCATCTATTTATAATGGGGATGAACCATCAAAGTCATAATGAATTATAATTTCTAATTCTTAGGCATTAAATTATCTATACGTCATGGAGATGTTAGACAGCATTAAGTATTCTCCCATCTATTTGAAGCAAAGAAACAAAAAAAAGATTTTTTGGGTTAATTACAATTCGGCCCTGATATTTAGGTAAAATTAGACTTTGTCCAATTTTGTTTGAGAAATCTACACTTTTCCTCTTGCCCTTTTAATATAATCCGACAATAACTTCTGAAATCTTTATTTACACATTATAGTAGCAATCCTCTAGTAATTTCAATCTGTAATTTTTTTTTTACAGCTAACAATCATTTTAAATTATTAATTTTTTCTTTCTGTAAATACAAATAAATATTTTTAAATATCAATTAACTATAAAAAAAATACCATACAGATTAAAATTACTTAAAGATAATTAATGTACAATCTAAATTAAAAATTTAAAAGTTGTTGTGGGACTGTATTAAAATGACAATGAGCAAAATATATATTTTTAAAATAAGAAGGGCAAAATATAATTTAATCTAAATTTCAAGGGCAAATTGTAATTATTATTATTATTTTTTTTTTGTGTTATCCCTTCAAAGATCCAACTAACATGGTTCGGCTACATAAGTGAAGGCAATCCTGTCTCTTGACATAACCTTCTCCACCTTGGAGGAATGTGTGAGTATTCTTCAATTGACTCGAAAATTGATAAAAATTCTTTTTATGAGTATATGTCTTAAATTTTACGGGTTGGTTCATTAATATTGATTTTATGGAAATGAAAATATTGATATCTGTTAACTTCTGATACTAAAAGTTACACTCGAATATGATTTTTAAATTTTGAAGCTAATTGATCAACAATCTTATATACGTTTTTTAGCCGTACAGTTTACTTATATAAGTCGTCTTTTTCTTTTATAAATAAGGAAGGGACAGTCTTCCATTTCTGAAAACAATGCATATATTTTTTTTCAATAAAGGACGGAATTTTCACTGAGAAGTTGGGTTGCACTTAATTGGGGCGTGCAAGTTGAGGAGGGAGGAAAAGGAGTGTTGAGATGCAATTGTTAAAAGCGTTTATATATTAGTACTTAATAATTTCGTGGGCCAAAAAGCAAAAATGAAATATACTTGTTCAAAAGAACCTCCACTAGTAAAGGAAAAAGGATAAATAGTAGCAAAGTTTGGATAAGGGGGGCGAAGATGGATGTGGAAGAGTTGGTGGAACACAAATCCTTTTCCTTACCACCAAAAGGAAATGAGTCAAGGATTTGGTAGGCAGCGAGTTGTATGTTGCTGCCAAGCGCCACCCCCACCCCACCTCCTCCTATTCTTAAAATCTGCTTCGCAATAAAATATACTTGTAATTTTACCCTAAATTAATTGCCCTTGCCCTAATCTATACCACCAATTTTACTTCTCAAAGAAATCGGCACACCAATCAACACATCATGCTTCTTATTAAAGATATGTGAACTGAATCACAAGAAAAATGGACTGATACATGACAAATGGCGGCGTTGAGAAGTCTTATATTTTGTGCAAAAGCTAAATTAATGCGAAATTGATCAACTCACCAATATCGTTTACGTTTTTGCTCAATCCGGTCACCGATCTCTTTTTAGATGCCGTTTTAAATTTGGGCCCATTCCATTAGTTGGCAAAATGACATGAAGAGGAGAAAATTAATTGTTATCCATTTTGGCCCCCAGCTTAGTTATTGTAATATATATATGGGTAAATTGCATGTGTTAACACCAATCTTTTAATTATGTTTTAGATCTAACCTTAACCTCTATTTTGTTCGTTACACCTCCCTAACGTGGCTAAAACATTCTATTTTGAACATTTTTTGGATGGAATCCGTTATATTTGATGGCAGATAACACGTCAGCATAAGAGTGTAGGAGAAAATGTTTGTTTTAACCCTTGTAAAAACTCTCTTTACCAAAAAAAGCTTTAGAATTTTCAAATCTAGCAAAAAAACTCCCTCACGCTTCTTCCTTGCTTCTGTTTCTGTCGAACTAGCCTTATCTGGTTTGCCTCATTCATTCACCACCTTTTCGGCTACTCCACTACCACCTCATACGCCTCAACCACTTCTTTCATATTATCCAACCCATCTGAGGCCGTAACCACCTCCCTCATACATTGCAATGACCTCCTCAATCTAATCCAACCAACCGTCAATCTCCCATCAAGTACGCACACAGCATTGTCTGATCTATTCATCGGCCCTAGCGACTCCACTACCCACAACCTTAATCGGCCTCCTTTACCCTTGCCATCGTCCATAATGGCACCGTCATCGTTGAAACCAATATGCTTGAGCTTGATGAGGGGCTGCCCATTTCCCAAATTGATTCGGTTGGAGATGCAACTGATGCTCCGATTCAGGATGGAGATACGATGGTGTCTTCAATTTTGCTGGAGTTTGCCTCTGATTCGTTTAACTTCACTTGATTCGTCCACCTTTAGTTTATCCAAGTGCCTCCAATTTGTCCAAGTCCACCCGATTCGTGAGAGGGAGGCCTGATTCATTACCCTCATTGTGGAAAGGAGGCTTGAGAGGGAGGCTGAAGATGGGGCTGTCGGGGAGAGAGGAGAAGGAGATTTGAAAGTTTTAAAGCTTTTTTTGGCAATAGAAATTTTTACAAGAGTTAAAACAAACATTTCCCCTACAATTTTATATTGACATGTCATTTTCTATCCTATATAACGGATCCCATCTAAAAAAGGTTCAAAATGAAACGTTTTAGTTATGTTAGGGTGGGGCAATGAACAAAATGAAGCTTGAGGTTAAAACTGAAACAGAATTAAAAAATTGGAGTTAATGCATACAATTTACCCTAATATATATGGTCGTTAACTTTTATAAAATGACTAATTCATTTTAATTTTTTTTACAACGAGTTCCAAAAATTAATTGAAAACACAAATAATTCATTTTATACGCATGATATTAGAAAATTGAGAATTTGACTTTCGCTATCAAATAAGAACTATTATCTCAAATTTCAAAGCTCAAGTTATTATTTCTTAGAACCATGACAGTGTCATAGATGATAGACATATGTTATGTATTTGGGCCGCCCGTGACAGTAGGTGTCACATGAAATCCATCATCATGAATGGTCCAGATGCATAACAGATGTTTGTTGTTTGTTACATTTTAATTTTCTTATTTCTTAATAGGAAAACAGATCTTCTATCATCGAACTAACTAGTTGTTAATGTATTTTTCTATTCTATTTTTTTTTAAATATTTTTTTCAACTTTCTCAACTCAAGCGACGCCCTCAACTTGTTAATTCCTTTCTTGTGAGGTTTTGGATGAATGCAATGCTTCATTGTAAGAGTATGAGCTCCAAGTAGAGGGTGCCTAAGTTTTCTCCAAACAATCCTAATCTAAGCCTTGATAAGGGAGTGAACGCATACAAACACTCTGATGCCTAAGTTAGAATGTGAACTTTGAGATTTTTAAAAGAATTGAAAAAGCTAATGAAAAGCAAAGAGAGTGAGAGAGGGAGAGGGAGAGGGAGAAAGAAAGAGACTGTCCCCTTAAATAAGGAGGAATGGGAGTATTTACAGGTTTTAGGATGTTTAGAATTTTTCGAAGTTGGTCAAAGACCCATACTTGTAAAGACCAAGTCATGTCTTCAAGCTTAGCACGTGCTTTCCCTTTTCCTCCCCCATGGGCAGGCATGTGGAGCTACACCTGGTGAAACATATTATTTTCCCTTACAAAATCCATTTATATGCATCATAAATGAGTGGTTTTCTACTGTTGGAGTCATGCATTAATGTGAACCCATGGGATGAACTGTTGGTCGTGGTTTTTTACTGTTGGAGTCATGCATTAATGCAAACTATGTGGTTTAGCTTTTGGGAGTTACAAACCATGACCATCACAGAGAAATGAGACTAATTAGACAATTACATATTCAAAATCTCAGAGTTACACCATGTGTAACCAATGTGTCAAGTCTTTTATGCTTATGAATAGAGGACGATTGTTGTTCCTACTCTTTTCCATTGTTGTTGTTTACTTCTAGAGATGAGATGTTAGAGAGTAGTAGAAAAAAGGTTATTCTGCTCAGGAGAGATCAATTCAGACATAGCAAAGCCACTAGCTTACTAGTGCTAACTACCTATTTGATAGGGCTCTATCAATGGGCTTAAATCACCAAAGCCCAACATGGTAACAAATATAAACCATTACAATCATAGAATCAGTGAAAATAACATAAAATAAGCAATAACCAGATAAATACCGAAGCACATACATAGTTAACAAGAAAATAACACCTATATTACCAAGACTAGTTGGGATGAGTTATAGCTCTATCCATTTTTTTTGGACATATTGTGTAACACAGTGCAATGGTCTCGGTCACACCACATTCAGGATAAAACAACTAAACTATCTTGTTTAGCTTACTAGAGTCGCCCATACATGGGCACACATTTTTGTAAAGTAAAGCTCCAACAACATATTCCTTTACCTAATATTATTTAAAGATGCTAAAAATAATAATAGAATGAGGGGGTGGTCAAGAGAATGCACATTCAAAACCGAAAAGCAAATACACATTATATAGGGTAAATTGCACTCATGGCCCCTAACATTTTATTATTGTTCTACTTTAGACTTTAACCTCAAAACCTCACATGTGAAGTCCTTAACCTCAAGTTTTTGTTTCATTTTAGACATTTGAATGACGGAAAATGTTAAAATTAATGAAATGGGCTGTGTGGCATGCTAGCTTGAGGTGATTTACCACATGGCGCAATAAAAATGAACCCTAACAATGATGTGAAAAATGAAGAAAAAATTAAAATCCCTAACCCAGCTAGACCTTTTCTCTACCGGCACCAATCATCTTTGATGGTTGCGTCGGCGTTGACTACCTAGGTCAGTGCACTCGATGCTCTACTATTGCTATGAAGTTGATCCGAAGTAGGGGAAATCGATACACTACCATTGCTGTGAATTAGACGAAGGCGTTTCTTGTGGTGGCCAATTGGACAATCGAGGACGGTGGCGAAATTAGAGATCGGTAATTCGTACCTAAGCCCAATGTGGAATCTCTCTACTCGATTCCCGTTGACTGGCAATTCAGCAAGGAGTACAGTTTGATGCCGAAATCAAAGCTACGATTTCTCAACAATTCGCAATAGGCTGAAGTAAAAGAATAACATATGATTTCGCGATTCTGTCCCAGGTCGCTAGGTCCAACAAGTTCGTTCTCATCGGTTTTGCGGTTTCGTGATTCTGTCCTTGGCCGGTAGATCCAATGGGCCCGATTTGATGACAAGCAACGGATGCATGATCAATGGAAGGCCTAGTTTGACGGCAAGCAAATGAGGCACTATAGACGGCGAACAGTAAAAGGGTGGATGGCGAGTAAAGGAAGCGCAATCAACAACGAACGGCAAGGGAGTGGATAGCAGGAAGGGCTGCCAAGAAGAGGCAATGAAGAGACGTTGTGTGGACGGTGGGAGAGGCAGCTTGTGATGGGCAAAGGAGAGGAAGAGGCAGTTAAGGCAACCTAGACAATTTTTTCCCATTTTTCATATCCATTTTTTAGCATTTTTTTCTTTTCCATATCATCTATAACTGCTGATTCATAGTGCCACTGTGGCAAATTGCCCACACTGGCACTCTATGTGAAAAGTTCCATCAATTTTAACGTTTTCTGTCATTCAAAGGTCTAAAATGAAACAAAAAGTTAAGGTTGAGGACAATAATAAAAGGTTAAGGGCCACAAGTGCAATTTACCCATATTATATATATAGGTTTATTTTAAGCTGTTGGGAGTTAAGAAACAGAGAAGTAGTCGTTTTTTCAAAAATTAATGTTCCAAACAGCTAGAAAACGGAAAATAAAAGTTAATAAACCATGAGTAGTTTCTCAAAAGCTAAATGGCTGTCATAAAATTAAGCTTATTTTTTTAAAGGGATAATTATAATTTGCCCTCTAAACCTAAAATTACACTTTATTCCTCATATTTTAGAAATATACATTTTGCACCCTACCTTTTTAATATAATCTAGCAGCAACTTTTGAAATCCTAATTTAGACTTTACGGTAATAACTTTATAGTAATTTTAATCTGTATAATATTTTTTTTACTGTTAATGAATATTTTAAATTATCATTTTTCTTTCTGTATTTATTTTACTTTTTAAAATAATATTTTTTAAATGTCAATTAATTATAAAAAAATGTTATAAAAATTGAAATTACTTGATGATGAAAACCGTATAGTCTAAATCAGAAGTTGATGTTGGATTGCATTAAAAAGGCATGGGGTAAAGTGTACATTTTTTAAATAGAATAGGTAAAGTGTAATTTCACAAAAAATTTAGGGAGCATATTGTAATTAACCCTTTCAAACACTTACATCTCTAATCGTTCGGACATAGAAAACATTTTGAGGTTTCATGCCGTGCAAGAGTCCGGAGACATGTTTGTATCAGTCAATTGTTAAAAATTATAGTTCATTTTTTTAATGACTTAAAGAGATCAAGTGGAAGTCCTTTTCACAGTTAATTAATTGTTATGTCATTTTGTCACTATAAAATTATTACCTCCTTCGCGACAGGCGTTGAAAAATGAAAACTGCTTTGGTGAGAGCTATGTAAAATTCTCTCATTAACCAACTATAGTAATTTTTCATAGAGTGGCATATTACGCAAATTTTAGATTTACTTTAGTTCTTTTTGTACTGAAGCTTTTAATGGAGAAGTTCCTCTAGCACATAGTTGGCCAATGAATTCTTGATAGAGATAGTTGCCCAAAATACATCTTCAGCTCCCAAACTTGGTTGACCTAGACACTTAACCCCCTAGACTTCAACTCAGGCCAACTCAACCCCTAAACTTAGTTGAGTAGGTCAATTAGCCCTCTTGACCATCACGTGCAATCATGTGATTTCAATAAGCATAAAAAACATTTGTTGTCCCAGGTTTGGTGGCATGAATAAATCCTTAAGACTTTGAACTACAACTAAATATAAATAACGGGGAGAAATTCATAATTATATTCTACAGATAATAATAGAAAAAAAAATTATATAACCTCTCCTAAACTTCCTGATTGTTTCCTAATTTATCCTAATTTTATAAACTTTACAAAACACCCATCGTCTTCCTCATGACCTCTTTGCCCTATTCTAATCCTTCTTAAATGCTATGCCCAGAAATCCCCAGGTAAAGGGCACCGTCTTCTACCAGCTTCTCTACTTCAATTAGCACTACTGCCATCAATACCCATTCACCAAAGACAAACCCACCTCCCACTAGTCCTCTAGTGTCATTCTCCCTTTGTTTGCACAATCATGGCAGAGGACAAAACGAACGAGGAGCATCAATCGAACAAATAACAAAAATTTCATGGGTGCAGATCTAGATGCGGAGGTGATTGCTCCTTCTCCTAGGACTTTTTTTGGCAACGAACCCATTCATGAGTGAATTTTCCAACCAAGGTATTTGGAGGAACTAGAATATGTAGCATAGTAGGCAAGGACGTAATCTGCCATGGATGCTGAGGCAGAGATCAAGCAAGGAAGTGAACACAAGGGTGTATGTGTGCCCTAAACTCACTTGCATCCACCATGTTCCGTCGAGGCTTTGGGCGATCTCACTGGCGCCAAGAAACATTTTGCAAAAGACATGGTGAGACATAGATGGGGCAAACGATGCTAAAGACAATGATCACATGATGGCATGTGTGGGTCAAAGGGGTTGACTGACCCGTTTAACTAAGTTCAGGGTTAACTGCAAAGTGAAGGAACTAATGAAGCTTAGATTAGCCCGTAATAATCATCAATCTTAATTACTAGATTAAAGTTTTAGTACCAAACGCCTACTATGAGGTTGACTGCAAAGGAGCTCATCATCTTTTAAGTAAGTCTTTAAATAAGATTTTGAGTTTAAGTCTTGTGAATAGAAAAATAGATTTTGGGAGAGATTCATTTCTAATTGAGGTACGACCCAACTGAAATATATAATATGTGAAAGCTCAATGTAGCTATCGAGATCTTAGACCAAAAACAAAAAATTAAGGCTTTGGTGTGTTAAGTGGACGGACCTCCATCGACTTCTTTCGAATATATACTTTAATATTTTATCACAGGTAGATTTATTTGGCACACACATAACATGCAGGTATATGTAGGAACTACTCTCCATCAATTGACCACCTTTAACCTAATCTGTGTCCGTGAATAAATACTACAAGAGACAATTATTAATGGAAAAAAAAAAAGAAAAAGAGTGGGGGATGATGAAAGGAAGAGAGCCCCACGCGAGATTAGCCAAGGAACTTGGCTTGTTGACCTCGCAACTGAGGAAGACCAAAAGCGACATGCGACTTCAAAAATTAAAGCATACATATATGTTTGTGGGAGCGCGCGGTGGCTGGTGATTCATGATGAGCCCCCACAACAACACCAAAGCCTGCCTTCACTTCATACCCCCATCAAAAGCAGACCAAGATGTATTATGTGCATAAACGTGCCACCTTAAAAAACTTCTATCATTTGTTTTTCTTCTCTTGTGCGATTTATAATAGTCTTTAGAAGTTTCAATTGGACATCAACTAATCCAAACTAAACTATGTAGATGTATTTTTAAACACAAAATTCTCGTGCCATGTATCCGTTTTATTCACAAAACTTGAACTCAATTATTCATTACTTACATAAAATTAAGCTGCACGCTTACAACTTAAACTAACAATAAGTTTATCCTCATAAAGAAATAAAAGGACAAACATAATGGGGGTGAGGGCATTCCATGTGGTCACTATTCGGCCTTATGATTGCTGTTGTAGTAGCGACTGCACATGCTAATCCATATGAATTCATCACTTCATCCAAAATTTGTAGTTTGACGTGATTCTCTACCTAATCACACTTGGCTCCTCTAATAACCACTAGACTAACCTTATGAGCTTATCTCATCCGCTATTGACAATATAAGCTAAGTAATTATTTGTTTTCCCCCCCTAACCACCGATTTGGATTTTATTTGCGTGTTTTGTTTCGTGATTTTGCAGCAGCAGCTAGCGGCACATGCTTGTGCTGATCAGTAATATAGCAACGTGTTTTTTTGGAGTCTTTATAATTTCACTTAAATTGATTAGATGCCTTAAAATAGTTTACAAGAGTTCGAAGGGTTCAAGAGTACGATTATGTTAAAACAACCTTATTATAGTGTTAAAAAATTACCACATTAGTTTGATTTAAATTTTATTTTGCTTGCTTTAAATAATTTAATTAATTTCTAAACCATAGATTCTATTGAATCACCCGGATATAGATTTCGAAACTTTACTACTTAATTTTATATACTATATGAAATTTTGATATTTTCAAACCGTGAATCATATTGAATCACCTGGATGTGGAACCTAAAAATTTCATCTATTTTAATCAATTTTTTATCTTCATTTATCTTTTAAATATTTTAGTTAATTATTAATCCAAACCATAAATCCTGTTGGATCATCCGGATAAGGATATTGAAATTTAATTATTATTTGTTTTAAGGATTGTAAGCAAATTATCCAAACCATGAGTCCTATTGGATTAGCTGGATATGAATTTGAAACTTGTTTTTAATTATCATCCAAAATTCATTCTAAAATTTTATTAAACCCACGTGAAATGAATACTCTAAAATTGATTTTTGGAGTGCATTATGAATAATTAAAATTTAAAACCTAAAAATTAATAATTCGTGTAAAAGTTAAATTCCTAGCCTAAAAATGTAATTGTATATGATATTATTAGCTTAATTGATGGATGACTAATCTGAACAAATAAACTAAAATCAAATGTGCAAAAATGTGCAAAGAATGTGCTGTCACTGCTTAATATGCAAAAATAGAAGAAAGTTAGTGACTTGTATGAACGAAGTGGAAGGTTAAGGGGACTAAAGTGAAAATTATACCAAAAGAGAAGCAAAGTTGGCTGGGTCAGACGCAGGAACGGGTCGGCTCGCCGGTTGAAAAACGGGTCTCGTTCAATTCTTCGTTTGCCGGCGATGAAAGGTGGAGAAGCTGCCTGGGCTTTACCCGGCGGCGATGTGGCGACCTCATGGGACGTAGGAGCGATGGCCGGAGATTTCGGAGACGACGGGACGCAGGCGGACGCATCGCGATCGGTCTCTTCCTCGCTGCTTCGGCGTTGGACGGCAACGGGGAACAGGTGGCGCAGCGTGGCTGGTTGCATAGGGACTTTCGACGTCATCGGGACTGGCTGCTGAAGGCTGGAAGCGTCGAGCGGCAGCAGGGACGGTTCCAAGGATGGCGGCGACTTGGGAGAAAGGTTAGGGTTTCAAGGAGGGACAGTGGTGAGATCAGGGACCTAAGCAGCAGTTTTTCCTGTTTAGCTAGGAGCTTAGGGTTGTGAATTTCTTAGCCTTTTCCTTCAAGTGGTGACCAATATTTATACTAGGGATCTTAGGCAAGAATAATTAGGTTCTTAGAAGTTTAAAACTCATTGGGGAAAGTGCACCATGAGCCCTAAAATTTGCCAATATTTTCTATTTAAGTCCTAAAATTTTACATCTTTTTAATTAAGTCCAAAACCTAAGAAAATGTTTGCACCGTTAGTCCTAATTAACATATAATGGACGGCACCTTTGACATGGCACAAAACGCCATCAACTCACCACATGCCCTTGCCTATTTGTACCCAATTTGCTAAGGGAGAGACAGTCACAAGGAAAGGAAAAAAAAAAAAGAAATAGAAGAGTCGAAGCTAAAATAGAGGACGAATAAAGAAGGAAGAGTATTCAACTAGAGTAAGGCTTATTCAGTCCCAGAGGACAAATAACAAGAGGGAAGTTGTTTTTCAGTGGTGTAGTTGATTTGTAGAGTTGCTTTTTTGGATTATATAGGTTGAAGAAACCAAAAAGGTATCTATCTCATATTTTAAGTTAGGGTTTGGGCCGTACACTAAAACTAAACTTGAATATATATGTTGAAATTGTTATTTGAAGGCATAATTTTTCCATCTATTTGTGGCTGGTTTTTAATGATATGAATGTACGCATGAATGATGAGTTTGGGCTGGGTATCGTGAAAAAATAGATTGTGAGAATTGTTTCCAGCCATTATTGCTTAGTTTGTAACACATTGCAATATATTACAAGAATTTGTCATAAAATTGATCATTTTAATTATTTTGTAGAATATGAGACACATCTACGTCGTTAATATTCATATATGATGGCCAGTTTAAAGATGAGCATTGTCATGAATATGTTGGCGAGATGCGAAGTCAGTTGACTGTGGATACAGACTTGATATCATACCACGAACTAAAGGGAATGACTTCATGGAGAACAACCTGAGGATTACTTAGATGCATGCTACCGTAAAACAATGTTCTTGTCTGCATATGAACATATGTTGTTCCCCATGACAAGTAATATGTTTTGGAAAAAAGGGTGATCAACCAAAGCTCCTATCGCCAAAATACAAGGTTGTCATAGGGAGGCCAGGGAGAAAAAGAAGAAAGGAGGCATTGGAAATGGTGAAGGGTGATCGAATGTCTAGGCATGGTGGAACGGTCAAGTGTGGATTATTCAAAAACTATGGACATAACAAGAAAGGTTTCGCATTCAAGGTGTGTGGTATTGTATTTCTACGTCTATGTTTATGTGCATATTACATGGCAAAAACTAATTTTTGTCGCTGACCTACATATAGGAAGACTAAGAAATAGCTCAACCTTTGCACCAAGAATGGCTGATGCAACTTCAATAATATGTTAATTTTTACATTATTAATTAACAATCTTACAAACTTTAAAATAATTGTAATTTATTTCTTTATGAAAAATAGGAAGATATAAACAATTATGTTCATGCAACAAGCTCTGGACATCAAAACTTCAATGTTGGCATTACCATAATGAATGTTGGTATTTTTGTTTCTATAGCATCAATAATTACCTTGTATGTAAAATAATAATAATAGCTTATTTTTTTGGGTTTGTAGCCTGGTTCACAAGAGGAGTTATTTGTCACCAAAGGTCCAAGCTCAGCACGGAAGACTGTGATAGTTCAACAGCTAAGAAAAGTGCAAGTAGCTAAGTTGTAAGTGAGAAAGCATAAACTGCTAGCAACCAACCTTTGTGCAGATTTAGAGCCCTTCCATCAGTTCCATACACAAGAAAGTCAGAATCAGAATCAGTGAAGGAATGCAGTTAGTTTAGAAGTCATGACTTAGTGTTCGAAGTTTGTGGAAGCATTGGAGGATGCATATATTTATGGATATTAACTTTTCAAGTTTAATTTTTATCTTCTCAAATGCTGAACTCTTCTGTCTTGAATTTCATAAGTTAGAGTTATGTAGAAAATTGATCCTTATGTTAGCACAGTTTAACTTACCATTGACTTTTTAATAGAGAAATCATTTTGGTCTGAAAACTTTGTGGAAGTATTCTTTGATATATTTGGGATGTGTGTGAGGTGTTTAGAAATTAAAAAGTAAGTGTATACATCAAGAAAGCTTTTTTTCATATTAGATAAAAGCTTCACTGGTTTTTCAGTTTCAAGTGATCAAATTTAAGTGTTGTGACATGTAACTTCATTTTAACTACACTAACAAGTTATTGATCAAATTTTAGTGTTCTAACATTGGTCCAGTAGGCCATAATCTGACCAAAATTGAAAACAAAGTAATAGCTGCATTCAAGCAAGCAAAAGCTCATTTAAAACATTGCTCAACTTCAAAATATAAAGTTTTAGGTGTCTGCAAAGTTTCAAGCTTAAAGCCCTTTGCAATCATAAAGTCAACTTGTGGTTAAACATTTGGCAACCATGACCAGTTTCTGCAGAATTCGAACTTGCTGTAGCCATTTATCCTACTTTTCAGTTCAAACATGCTTTATTTTACATCTTATAACCACTTGTTAAATTTCAGAGCCATCTAGTAAACCATGTTGAAAGTCAACATTAAGCCAAACCTGTAGTTTAGAGTTAGTTCCTACAAAATCTTCCAGTGTTCTTACTTGCAGATCTCTTGCATGTTTATATTGCAGTATATGTTGTCTATTTATTTGAGAATACGTTTTAGAGTATAACAGGTTAGTATGGCAAATAAACAACCATCAAATTGAGAAGACAGACCTACAGGTCTATGCAGCAGATTTCTAAAGCTTCAATTATGAGCATTTTCAGGATTAGTGTAATGAGAAGCCATAATGGTTTAGTTTATAATGAAACAGTCAATAATTTTCTTTCAATATGTGTTTGCCAGCTTGCAAGTTAAAAATGTGATCAAGATAAATAAATTATATGTGTTTTACATCTTTGAGTTTGATAGATTTGATGTAGCTAATAGAAGGGCACAACTAGAATAGTTAAAGTACACAAAAAAAAAATGAGTATTAGAAGGAGCTTCAGCATATTGAAAAGGTTAAAGCATCATCTCTGCGAAGTTATACTCAATTATTGTTGTAATCATACTTGCATAAAGTCTTCATGGGATATTAGCTTGCTTATTATCCTCTGGATCTTGGTTGCCCTATAGACTACTCAAGTTATATGCAAGATGGAGTGGGATATCACTGGAAAATGACTAATTGTAAGGATTTATATCCATGGGAAATGAAGGGTCAGCTATTCTGACTACTTGATCCAGCTAATTGGTAATTTAAATTTATTTAGTGACATTAATAAACTATGCACCATTTGAGTGTGCTTGATATCTGCAAGTTATCGATTTTAGGAGTACATGAGCCTGCCTCATGTATTATAAGTTTTAGCAACATACTTACTTATGTTTGTGTTATTTTACTCATTACTGATATTTCCCCTCCTTAAGACACTAGGCGATCAAAAACAAGTATGCCTACCTATGCATCATAATCACTTGAGCTCTCATTAGGCTATGTTAAACCAAATATTTGTTGCTCTGTTTTTATACTGTTAATGTTTCTCATATCAAGTAAATTAGGACTAGTTCAATTTACTCAATTGCTTTCAAATAAAGAAATTTGTTCACATTCAATTAATGGTTTAATTATATCTTCCAACAGGTAATCATGAACATACAAAACTCGTTCATGCATTTTACTGAACACCTAGAGCTCATTGCTAATTCAAATCCAACTACAAAAGACATCTAGAACCATAATCCGTTCTCACCTTTCTACATCTATGTCAATAACTATAGAACATTTTTTAGCAACACAAACAACATTAACATCAAGAAAACGTATACCATAAATTTTTTTGTTTTTTATTCATCTTCATTAGTGATGTTGCATCCTTACCTTTCAATTTGCCAACCTCCTCTGCGTTCTTTACCTTTAATCTTCAAACAACGTTCAGTGCCTCAAAATTCTTGTAAGTTTTGTATTTCAACAACAACCTCATTGATCATCGATTGAAAAGGATGCTAGAATTTCTTGGGGTAAGATTGTTTTCTCCAGCACTAAGCATTCCTCATTTGTTTTTCCCTTGTTCCAGTTTTGCTTTTCTTCTTGTTTTCTTTTTCTTGTGACCATATACCTGACTCTGGAACGGCAAATTGGGTACAAATAGGCATAGGCGCGTGGTGAGTTGATGATGTTTTTGTGCCATGTCAAAGGCACTGTTCATTATATGTTAGTTAGGACTAACGGTGCAAACATTTTCTTAGGTTTAGGACTTAATTAGAAAAATGTAACCTTTTAAGACTTAAATAGAAAATTCTCATAAATTTTAGGACTAACGGTGCACTTTCCCCAAACTCATCCAAATTCAATTTAAAGAGGTTAGGGCATAATTTGGCCAAAACATAAGTTTTAGTCCAACAAAAATCTTAGGCTACTGATCTAGTCCCCATTTTTATGTAAAATTGCAATTTAGCCCAACTTTTACTTGTTTTGTCAAATTAGCCTAAAGCTTTGTAGAAATGCTCATATTTTTCCATAATTTTATAATTGTGCCAAAATTTCCCCAAACTTTCCAATTTTGCCTAGAATATTCTGAAATCCCTCAGTTTTCAGTCAAACGTTTCCCCTTTGCCTAAATTGACCCTACAAGACCTTTAAGACTCCAAATTAGTACCTAAATTAAATTAATTCTTATTTTTACCTCAGATGACCATTCTAAATTCCTAAGAATGCATAACACAAAATGACAGCATAATCTAAACGCATATAATCCTACCAACTTCCTAAGCTGTAAAATGACCAAAAAGACCAAATTGCCCCTAAAAACAAAAATGCTTTCTAAACTAATTTTCCTAACCTAGAACTAACCAAAAGTTAGTACCCAGATAAAATTGGGTGTCAACAAGTAATCAGTCCCATGATGACTTCCTTAATCTGCAAACAACATAATTCATCATATGTGTGCTTCGCTTTGCCCTGCATTTTACACAAGGATCCAACGGACTATAATGATCATTAATGTTAACAGTGATCTATGCCGGCCCCAATTAAGGATATTTTTCCTTATTTGAGGTGAAATTATTGTTAACGCACTGTACAATACTAAAAAAGATAGATGTTAGTTATTGTTGACTTCTTTTGGGTCGAACCCCATTTCTTGAACTTGAATTTTCTATAAGCAAAATTTATAGTTTTTATCCTCATTTTTATTGGCACCCATCATTCACACTTATTGGGCTTTAAGTCAAACTTTACAAAAAGTCATGACTATTATGATAATGGGGAAAATTAATGGTAACTAGGGTGTAAATGAGTCGGGTCGGGCCTGGGCTCTAAAGGCTTGAGCTCAGTCCTTTAACTTAACGATATTACCCGAACTCAATCTCGATAAGTTCGAGCTTGGATTTTGGTGCACGAGCTCGGCCCACTAGACTTGATAAGCTTGAAATTTTGACCTTGTACAGAACTTATTCGTGAAGTTTTAAATGTCATTCGATACCTTTGTAGCCTACAATAATGAACAAAAATCTACAATCAAGAAACACCAACTCCAACGTCAAATTCCACAACAAAGTACAAGCATAATAAAGCACAAACTCTAACATTAAGTTTTACAGCAAAGTACAAGCATAATAATGAGAAGGGTTTGAAAACCATCATTTTGAAACAACATAACAACTAAATTGTTAGTGTTGTGCCCAAAAAGCCAATCATGAAATGATTGTATTTTTGCACATTGAGTCATGATATTTTATTGAGGCATTAATCCAGCAATTTTGTTTGTTGTTTTGTTTCTGCGTAACGTAATAAACATAATTGTAACCCTAGAATAATGATATTCTTAAACGTCTCTAGTCTAGTATTATTGTGGAGCGGGTTGCAATAATACATAATGACTAGCATATGTGGAGACTAATATGAGATATGTAGTCTACATATGGGTACAAGTTGGAGAACTTGTGTACTGAACCGACCCACCATGAGAACACTTCATGGATCGTTATATAAGTGTCATAAGTGATTCTCATAGTGATCATGGTATATGTAGTCCTTCGACCTAATATCATCAAGGTTCCCTACATGTGAGTCACATACTTTGATACTTTCCTTTGTTGCTCGTAACTGAGTGAACTTGAAGGAGGTCATTGAGTATGTCACATATCATACGGAGGGATTTGTATGATCAAGATGGGATTTGTCCCTCCTATGTAACAGGAGTGATATCTTCGGGCCCCTTGATAGAGTGAGACTTAGAAAATTCATGGCCATGCTCCGATGAGTTGATATACGATATCAATGTCATCAGTTTAAGTTGGTCTACTCGGTAATCAAGAAACCAAAGATTGGGCTATACGAGAGTGACACATTTCATGTCTCGTGCTTAGTCTTGATATCTTGGACAAAGGGACAATGACATATATCGGTGATGATCATAAAGGTTTAGTCGATTCACCGACAATCTTGTCACTTGGGTAGCAATGATGTGTTGCTAGACACCGCTCATTGCTTATGATCATAAATGTGATTTATGATCATTGCCAACATGGCAAGAGCCTATTGGGTCGCATACATAGAGCTATTTGGATCATTAGAGTGCATGGGCTAATTATTTGGGTTATGGTTTCACTTTAATTTCGTATTAATAATGGGCCAAGGAGTTGAGACATTATTAAGCCCGAAATTAAATCCTAATTGGATTAGGGCTTTGAAACCCATTAGGCCTGGAAGTTGAGTCTCACTATAAATACAACTTTTAAGTGAGAAATTCACAGGTCTCCTTGCCCTAGCCTCCCAAAAGGACATCCACACTCTTCTCTTGCAATTCCTTGGAGGACGCAAGCTAGCACTGCGAGCGCAAGAGAACGCATCTGCCGGGATGTGGTGGAAGCGTGGTGATCCCGAGAGGCTCGTGTGGATACCATAGAGAGCCTGAACACGTCAACTATTCAGGTTTTGTGATTCGACTCTACAGTTGAGTGAGAGATATTAACAGAAAATTAGGTATGAAATTTTCAAATACCCGGTTTACCCCGTTTTACTTGGATCTTGGAGGGTTTCGGTTAAATTCCGCTGCACTGTTTGGCTCCCGAAACCCAACACAAATTCATATCAATTTTTAGAAGAAAGAAAGATGTCACTGCTCCGATGGTAATCTTCATTGCAAGACTCTTGTTACATATAAAAGATGTTGCTTCATAATTAAATATAACAAAACCATTAAAATTTCAGGCATAATTAGAAAAAAATCATAGATATAACAAGCAAAGCTTCTACATATCTTTCATGATTCTAACAAACAAAACTTCCACATATCATGCAAGATAAAAAAAAGGCAAACGGAAATTCATGCAAAAGAAGTTCAAATATATATTTCTAAATCCAAAAATGTAATGGTATACACAAGTGAAGCTGAAACTAAAAATGAGAAAAAGGTATAGATTACCATAACTTACCCCCATAAGTTGAAAGAAATCCATATCAAGAAATAAGTAGATTCACCATAATTGAATTTTTCACACCTTACAAAAGAGAAAAACATGTAAGTAAATCACTGAAGCATATGGAACTAAAAATTTTTAAATAAAATAATTTTCTAAACATCAAAAGATAATTCAAATACTTACCAAAATTTTTTTCTTTATACCATAAAGATTTCTAAGTTAATCTCCTCCACAAAGTAAAGCTTGCACAATCTCAACTGAAAATAATGCACGGCATGAGTCAATCACCCTATTTCTAACACTAAATATTACTTTACATGTAACTATGGTAACTGGGATTGCTAAGATATCGGAAGGCATCCTTGAAAGAATACAATATTTTGATTACTTTCCCTTGATCAGGATGATAGAAAAAGTAACCATCTTTTAAGTACATGTCTAAATTTGTTTTCCATGGTTGAATAGTTTGAGTTGTTATCACATATTATTGGATCTCCACATTGTTAAGTGCATGTCATGTCTATCATTTAACCCTTATTTGTGTACTTCATAGCAATAATTGTTAGAATTTAGTGTCCTTCTAGTGTTATTCTTATGTTTTTGTAGGTGAAGGTGATTAAAGCAAAAGAGAGGTGACTTTCAAGCAATTTTTGGACCTTTTCTTGGCATATTCAGGCTTTGGTAAAGGCATAAAGGTATAGCCTTCTTCTTAGCTTCGAGTGGGCTGTTGAATCACCCCAATTGGACACCTGTGCGCAAAGTTATGGTCAAAATACTGAAGAGTATCCATGCCGTCGAGTATTGGCGATGCGTCGCCAAGACCTACTCTGTTTATAAAAATTCTCAGTAAAAGGTTATGGGGGAGGATCCCCTTCGACCCCAAACCCTATAGACTTATTTTTTTGCTAGTTTTTTTAGGGTTTCCATGGATTGGGGAACTAGAAGGCTAATTTGATGGAGATTCTTGCTTGGATTGGAGTAGAACCTCTTCTACAACAAGGATTTCTGCTTGGATTTGGTTATTCTAATCCTAACTCTTATTTTTTTTTAGTTTGATATTCTTGTAAATATACGTAGATTTGTTGTTTCTATGGATGTTGTGGACCATTTGGGATGATTTGATGCTTGTAAATACATAACCCATTGATTATTTCCATGATTTGTTGGCTATTTTAGCTTATGCTTGAATGTGTTCTTTATTTGTTGGCTATTTGTGTTGAACAACTTTGTAGACTTAGGAAAGGCTTGAGAGAGGTTTCCAAGGTTGGAAGAGGGCTAATAGCGCATGGGTAATGGGTAGATTCGAGAAAACTATCGTTCCTACGAGGCCTTAGAGGAGAACTTGAGCTTAATGGTTTCTAGGACAACTGGTTAGCATGAGAATGTCTAACGGGATTCTAAGGAACTAATTGGCCCTGTCTTAAGAAAAAAGGGTTGATACTGTAGAGTTTTCCGACCTACAACTTTCAGGAAGCATGATTTGGGTTAGGTAGGTACTTATGTTAAAGCTATGTCTATGTAGCAACCCATTTGGTTTGAATTCCTTAAAAACTTTGTAAATATGTGTTTAGGACAACTGTTATGTTTGTTTGGTTTGGTGGTTGAGTGATCCACAGTTTTGGTAGTTTAGCTTCTTATTTCTTGTTTTCCAGGTTTGTTTGCTCTAGCTAAAGTGAGGTCATCGTACTTGGTATTTGATGGGATTCTTTGCCATACAATTCTCTGTGGGATTGACACCCGACTCACCACTACTACAATTAACACCGTACACTTGCGGGTAAGATTGGAGTTAAGGTTGGGAAGGTTTTTTATAAACTTCTGTCTCACGACACACATATCTCAAGCCTAAAGAGATCGTTGAATGGGATGCAGAAAATGACTGGGAAGAGGAAGCTAGTCATTTCTTATTTTGGACATTTTGTCCTTTATAGAGAAACATAATCATCGTACAGCTCATACAAAGCTCTTTTCACCTTGTGCATGTTCTCTCATGCCTCTGATGCACTGTATATCCCTGGAAAACAGTATTCAAGAGCCTTCATTTTCACTTTTAGATCTAAAATGACAGCAATTGTCATCAACAAGTTATAGTTCCACAAATACTTATTAAACTTCAGTTTCATCTTGGAAACCATGTCTCTTACAAAGGTGTCATATTCAGTTACCTTGATTATCTAAAACTTGCTTAATATTGTACACTTCAGAAAGGAACAAATTTGATGCTGGGTAATCATTTCCTGATATTACGTTCGTGGCTTTAACAAATACCTCAAAGATCTCTAATATTTTGTTAACCTTCTACCAATCCTCTTTACTTAGGCATAAGATATAATTGATTTCCCATTGTTGGTACTTTGAGAAAACATATTTAAGCTTGGAAGCATAAGAAAACATCTCATACACTGAGCTCTATTGAGGTCTTACAATTAAGCATAAGCTTCCTATGGGGTAACTTCAACTGTTGTACAATCTCAAAAAATATATGCAATATTGCTTTACTTTGGTTGACAAAATGAACACTCTCCCTAACATCCTTGATCACATACTTAATCTCATTCAAATTGTCTTGAACAAAAAGATTAAGTACATGCGCGCAACATCGAATAGCAAATTCTCACCACAAAGCAACTTCTTATTTACGCTAAAAATCTCTCTCAGATTAGTAATGACACCATTATTAGCTGAACAATTATCAGCTGATATGGTGTAAATCTTGTTCTTAATGCCCTACTTTTTCAAACACTTATATAAAGCCTCTGAAATGTCAATATCATAGTGTGAAGAGGAATATGGACAAAATTCAGCACCCATTTGTTAATCTTTTAATCTGAGTCAAGGAAGTGCACAATAATCACCATATACCCATTCTTTTGGTTTTTGACTTCCATAAGTCCGTTGTCAAGCTAATTTTTAGAAATTTGGTAAGCAGCCCCTTTAATCTTTTCTTCTCATACTCATAGACCCTCATACAATCTGGCTTCAATGTTACCCAACTTATCTTCTCCTACTATAGAATTGCAATCCTTATCATAAAATTTAATATATTCTCCTCTATAACCATGAATGGTTCCTCATGCATCAATACCCAATGAGCAACAGCTTCCCTCATATTCATAGTATCATATTTTCCATTTACCACAATTGGTGCAAAAACAAGAATTTTATCACTAATACTTATACTACTAGGCTAAAAATTCAGAAAGCCCCTGCCATTTTATGTAAAGTTTTCTTTGTGTGCACTTTCGAAGATGCCTACGAAGATGGGAAGTGTTTGAAGACCTACTCATGGACATGAGTGCCCCATAATGCATGCACTTTGCCTTATTCAATTCGTTAGAATCTGTGCATTGTTTAAATTCCTTTCAAACATCAAATCTCTTACACTTATCTAACATTTTTTTTCCAGTGCCCTATTGACTATTGCCTCGCCACTAGTAGTAACCCCATCTTTTGCTTCTTTATCCTCATACTCATCTGTTGAACTTGATTCATGATTTTCCTCAAACTCTGCTTCAATGGGAATATCTGCTATTATTGTAATTCAAGCTTGACCAGTAACATTGGATGTATCAATTTCATGAACATCCATCATAGGATGTGTATTTGAATCCTTCGTGAATGAAAAACCCTTAGTTGATATTGACATTACTAAAAAATGACACAATATTAGAAGCATAACTTCACAAAAACAATATTATATATTGTTTAAGTGATGTTTCTAGTCTTTAATCTCTTACAAGCATTATTATCTTATAGCAATAGAAGAATTGTACTTCTTTAAGGTCATTTCCAAAGAATTGTACATCTTTGTTTGTTTGATCAAAGTTACAGAATATGAGTGACAAGCTAAATTAAAAATAGAGCACTAAAAACAATTCGATGGCCATGTATTCAACATTTTCTACTAGCTCAACATTTTTTGTGTCTATTCAACATTTTCATAAGCATTATTGGGTACGATCAACATTGCCTTTTTAAATAAGTTTTGATCAAATTGACCCCTTACTAATTTTTATCTCCTAAATAAATTTTAACTAAGAAACTGTACATACATATAAACTCTTGAATCATCAATCCTACTACTCTATTAAATCATTGAATGAAATGGAATTAAACATGAGTTGTTGCTTTTATGAACTTGGACTTTTAGAGATTAGTCATGACATTCTTATATTAGAGAAAAAAATTTATGGGTCTATCCATATATAAGATAAAACTAAATTCATCTTAATTGGAGAAAATTTTGCATATAAGTTTATTTGTAATTAAAGCACTTATATATTAAAGTAAGTAAAGGAAAATGCGTAAAATCAGAAAATTACTTCACTATAAGCAATATAATAGAACTTCAAAGATTCAAGAATGCTCAAACTTCAAAGATTCAAAGTACCTTTTTTTCCTTTAAGATTTAAGATCTCCCTACAAATAAATAGCAAAAAGAAGCATATCAAATGAATAAAAATCAAATGGCAATAAAATAGAAAAAAATGTAAAATAGATTGGAGTTAACCGGTTGAAGAAATGCATACCTGCATCAATCTTATCGTGTGTCATCAGATTGAAGCTTGGGGCACTTTGTCATCATTGCCTGATTGGATTCAAGCTCGGTTAGGACATTGGTGGCATCATCATTGCCAGTGTCATCCTTGGCATTTGTCGTTGTTGCAATCTATCATATACCATGTTGCCGTGGAAAAGTCACCATTGATCGAGGTGGATTAATTCAATAAATGATCTACGTGGCGAGATTTCAAATTTCAAATTTGGGAATTGGGAATGTTACAAGAGAGATTGGGAGAGGGATTCATTAAATGATGGAGCTTTATTGCAAATGTAGTAGCAAATAGCAATAGGTATTTGGGCTTTTAGGGGATTTAGGAATAAGGGAATCAAAGGCCTAAGCCCAAGTTCACTTCACCATATTAGAGGCACCTTAGGGTCAATATATTATAGGGTTGGGCAATAGCAGACTCGTGCTCAACCTGTTAATTTTTCGAGCTCAATTGCATGCTTGAGCTTGGTATGTCCGGCTCGAAAAGGCTCAATTCGAGCTCAAGTTTGAATTATCCAATAAAAGCCCGACTCACTTATGCCCCTAATGGTAACCCCTTTATTATGTTAAATTTGGTCATTTTTTAAAAATAGAAGTTAATGGGTTGGTGGATGGAGGTAAGGGCATAAATGAACATAAAATTGTTTGTAAATGGTACAACTGGAGTTTGTTTAGCTTCATTTGTTTAGTTCTATGAACAAACATATATATAATTTTATGTTGGTTCACTTAAAATGAATGTGCTCATTTATACTATTAGCAAATAAGTTAATTTAATAGTATCATAGACATATCCATCCGTGGCTCTTGACATAAGTGTTGTTAATGAATGAACATGAATACCACTCACTTATAAATGAATAAATAAATAAAAAAAGAAGTTTGTTTAATGTTCGTGTTTGGTAATAATTAAATAAAAGAACATGAAATTGCTCTGGGGTGAGCAACAGTGAGTTGCTAGGACATTGTCTTCCACTATTTTCGCCATGCCCATCGCTTGGGACAAGAATGTAGGTTGCAAAAGCAACAGCTCTCACTAAATATCCTCACTGAGGCCAGATATAAAGCAGTTAAGCAGATTTTGGTTGGCGAGCCCCCTCGTTTGGGTTGATAATAACTCTAATTCGACCATGTAAGCTGCAATGTGGACGTCTGTTTCAGTTTGAAGAGGGCGGCTTCGTGATTAATGTAGGTGGAGGGGCCAAATCGAAGCTCCATGTCCCTAGCAAAAACCTCCCACCTAAATTGTTGTGGGTCTAGCACATCCATTGATACCACAACAACGCTGGTCCAGCAATGTAGAAAGCTGCGATTTCCAGCTTCTGATCCGCCTAGGTACGGTGATAAGCAAAAAATTTCTCGATCTGAAATAGCCATCCAAGACCGTTATCTCCCGAGAACTCCGAAAATTTGAACTTGGGAAGACGGGGTGAGGGGTGGTTCTCCTTCGCTGGCTTGAGAGGCGCTTGGTGGTGTTGGGTTTGTTTCGGAGGAGGCCGTGATTGGTGTGGCGGTTGGGCAGCAATGGAGGTTGATTTGGTGGAAGCAGGGGCGGCGTCATTGGCTATTTCTCGATGCGAGCTAACTTGAGGACGATGTCCGAAGGGATAGCCTGATACGAGTTCAGAGTTTTTTGGACTGCTTCGGTTAGAGAGAAATTTCTCTCTATAGCAGAAGCATGTTGCTGGACTGATGAGCAAATGGTATCCATTTGCTGTAACGCCAAAGAATGTTGCTGAAGCTGCTCTGCAATTTGAGAAATGTACTGTTCCATAGCTTTGTACCGCCTAACCATTCCTTCCCCCATTTTCGCCCCTCAATGAAAGCACCAAATTGATATGATTACTCACAGAATAAGGAAAAAAAGAGCAAGAGAAAGTCGACGAGAGAAGGGAAGAAGAAAGGGGAAGAAGGGAAAATGGAGAGAGAAAGATGTGTTGATAGATTCTGCCTGCCCCATTCATTCATTCATGCACCTAAAATAGAGTCCAGTAAAATGGTATTCCGGTAGAATAGTACAGCTCATTCTTAGAATATTCCAAAGGATAGCTCACATAATCCTTGAGCTTGATTTGGGCTTGGGCCGTTCGGTTGCTTCTCCTCAACACTTGGGCTGGTCCACTATCTTCTCTAGCCTGATTGGTAGGCTGGGGTTTCTCATCAGGCGGGCTCGTATCACTCTTCTTGCATTGAGAGGAGACAGGAGCACGAGTAGAAAAGCTAAGACTCGGAGCCGTAACGAACCAGTGATGAACGTGGAAGTAGCTGAGGACGGACTCCAAATCCAATTTCTCCGCTCAGGCCCTCACTCTCCATGCTTTTCTTCAGGGCTTAGCTGCCAAGGTACTTGAATTTCACCATTGTTGCGTCTGCAGAATCCACCGTACGTGGTCGCTTAATTGTTAACTTGATCTCAATCCTCAAACTGTTTTATTTCTCACTATTTTTTAGTGAAGTAGTTTTCCTTTCGATCCCATGTTGAACATCTCCCCAAGCATTTACTATCCGCAGATCGAAACTAAAGGTTTACCTACTGTGTCTGCTATCAAAATCATACTTATTGGAGATTATGCCTAGGATTGACGATTGAATTGAGAATGCTGTGGTTCGGGTATAACTCCGAGGTAGTGGAGAGTTGAGAGGAGTGGGCGTTGTGGACGATAATGGAATCATGTGGGAGTTTAGGGTTGTCGGTAGAGGATAAATTTATGAGTGGGGATTCTGGCGATGTATTCTCTTCAGTCATTGTTTCTTTTAGGTATTTCGTGTTTGCTTAGTTAAAACCAAGTTGCTTGAGACTGAAGGAATTGCTCGCTGTGGAGCACTTCTTTGCTTAAAAGCATTTGAAGGGGCTGTTCTGGACAAAAGGTTGAAAGATGCTTGGTCTGAGTGATTCCTGTGCAGGCTGGCTTCCCGAATTTGTTGCATTTGGGAATCCAGTATCTGAAGAGTGGCTGGGAAGGAATTTCAGATTCATAAATGCAAAATAATGATGGTTTGGTCTGATAGTAAATCTCGAACCAGGGTGGACACTCACACATATCTCAAACTCATATCTTGGTTTCAGTTTCAACATTTTCTTTTTCTTCTGGAGAGAAGTTTCCTGTTTGGACAAACAGGTCCTACCTGTTTCTTTTGAAGAACTTCACTTGATAAGTGCAAGCCTATATGTCTCTTTTAGCTGAGGCCTATCATCTGCTCGTCCTGCTATTTTAGGAACCTTCTTATCAGGCTGCTGAAAAATCTCAGTGCATTTTTTTTAGTGAAGCGAAAATCGGCAAATTAAGTTCAAGTGAAGATTTTCCAAGAGCACATTTTTGTATGTTTGCCTACTTGAAGTTTGCTCATCCAGAGTTGTATCACCCTGGACTAATAGCTAGTCCTAAGCAATATTACTCATAAGCCACTTTTACTTAATTATGGTTTCTGGGAACACATGGATTTCTGACATGCATCATCCTCTTTTCCAAATGTTACACAGCGAACAGATTACAAGTATTGTTGGCTGACTGCTCCTGTAAAGAAGAGGATAAGTGTCATTAAGCTCGTTTTCAACAAGTCAAGTTGTAAACCTATTCCTTTCCCTTCCTATTACATACTTCCATATTTTGTTGCTAATGTTTCTGAGGGATCGTTGAGTTACTTTCAATGGAAAACACGGTGTCCATGTTCCTTTGGGTCTTTTGGTCCCTTCTTTTTGTTTTGGTCCTCACAATAAAAAGTAGTTTCTTCTTTAAAGCTACTAAACTGATTTAAATCTTGCATGTTTAGCATGACATGTATCTCATTGCTTCAATCAACGTTGATAGCCTCACATCTGCTGATCCCTACTTTTTGTTTTCCTTTTTGGTTTTCAATGTAACAATACTGTATAAACCATTTGCACTTGGGTTTTATTTACAAATTCATATAATGCTTTATGAGATTCCATTGGTTGTCTTGTTAGAAGGATGTATCTGTTGCTTTTCAATGCTGTCATCAATCAAATAATGCCATACAGCAACCAAAGACTTAGCCCATCTGTTAAGGCTCTCAATTATTATCCAGAGGTCCAAGGTTCAAATCCACATCCGTCTATTGACCTCCCTCATGTACCAAAAGAAAATAATAATAATAATACCATACAAGCTGTATCTCTGATTTTCCAACAAAATTTTCTCTAGCTTGAGCAGATTAAATAGTTTGACATAGATATTTGCATAAAATATTGGTAGTGACCAAATCCTGGACCTTTGCCTATGATTGCTGAATCTCCATTGGCTTGCAAACAAGCAAACAAGAATATCCTCGCTATGAGTTTGTTGGCAAAGAAACAGAAGCCACTTATATGCTGATCACCTGCTTACAGTATAGAAGCTTTCTTTGGCAAACACGAGCCTTTTTTGCCTGTGATCCTGAAATTCCACATTTTTCCTTTGGAAGAGACCAGATTCTCTTCACACAAAAATTCGCTAGAATACCACTTCTCTATAGTTCGATCAGCATCATGTACTAGAACGTTTGTTGCATTTTTCCCAGCTCTGGCTAATATGCTGGCAGTGTAGATGGTTGCCATCCTGCCTGGAGCCTCTGGTGCATCTCCGCAAGGTCCATCCACGACAATTACATCCCACTTGTGCTTTAATACTTCCCAAGGTAAGTTCCTCAATCGCAGTTTGCATTTGTCATGTTGAATTGTTCTTGATCCTGGTGCACAGTCAGGATTCTTTCTGGCATGCTTCAGTAGTTTGTAAGCCTGATTGGCAGGTGTCTGGTACTTGATTTCGTAAATCCTGTCCTCTTTGTAATTTTGTTTGAACTTCCTTATCTTTTCTGGGTTATCCTCCAGGAAAATGGTGATGCCTCCTGCATTGATGGATGAGAGGTTGATGTACTGGGACTCGAGCCCAAAGATGAGGACATTACAGGGTGCCTTACGGGAAACAATGTTAGAGAGAAGCTGGAATTCCTTTGCAGTGAGAGCAGTGGCATTAGAAGAAGATGTCTCAGACTTACTTCGTGAATCCACTGGGATGTTCAATGCTGCAGTGCGTTGAAGAGGCGGTTGAAAACTGAAGAATGAGAGTGATGGAGATGTAGTGGTCATGAGGATTCTTAGAAGCCTGAGGATGGAAAGGCTTGAGAGGATGAATACAAGCAGGAGGATGATTTTCTTGCCCGGAGATTTCATTCTCGGAGTCACTTTACTGGCTTTGGGGTTAGAAAAAGAGGCAGCCGCAGAAAGATGGACGGAAGTTGGAAGAGAACATGAATTATGCACTTCAGGTGGCATTCTTTCCTAAACTCTTTTTTTCCTTTTGGCCTTTTCCACTGCTTCGGTGCTATTGCACTACAATCACATCAGTCTCATAAGGCAGGCTGAGGCAGACAATCATGGGTTGTTAAATCTCATAAGTCTCCTAAGTAGCCATCTTTGCGTGAGGCAGAAGAAATGGTTATTGCTTATAACTCAAGATCAGTTGAACATTTCCCTGCCCTTAATTGTATTTGTGTCTGTCTATCTGTCAACTAATGCGTTGCCACGTTGCATCTTAAGGTATAAAGCAGGCGATTTCTGGGGAATAAACAATAATTAAGGTTTGGTGTTCCCATCGTCTGCTCTGCCTATGTATTAATGAGATTTGTTTGATTAGGACATGGTTGCGTTGCGTTGCATTCGGCTGCTGTGCTGCTGGGCTTGATCGTTTGGTATGAGAACTATGAGTGGGATTGAAGAAGGCTCACGGTTGGTTGCCCCATCACTTTCTCTCTGCTGCATGGCAAATTCCCATTTGCTTTTTGCTTGCTTGACGCTTATCGTTTATCCTTCTCCTGGGTCCCGCTCTGTCCTTTTATTGTAGGCTTTTGCATCTTGGGCTTGCATTTCCAGGGTCCAATTCCAATCCTTCATCCTGCGCCCTAGGAATTTTCTTGACCGTTTTACTTAAAAGCATTATAAGATGGTCACGAAATTTACAATTATCCCCTATAGTTTGTTCTAACCTACAGTTTGTCTCCTATATTTTTAAAAATATATACTTTATCCCTCATTTCTTTTATAATATCTAATAACAATATCTAAAACTGTATTTAAACTATGTGATAGTCATTTTTTTCTGTAAATGCATATTAGTATTTTTTAAAAAATTGATTAATTGTGAAAAAAATACTATAAAAAATATTAAAATTATTGAAATATAGTTATCAAATAATTTAAATTATGATTTCAAAAATTATTATCAGACATTATAAAGGAGGTTGGGGGCAAAGTGTAAGTTTTTAAAAATAAAAGGAGCAAAGTGTAGGTTGGACCAAACCATAATGAAGTTTTTGCAATTTTCCCTAAAATAGTCTGAGCGCAGATAAGACTTAAAAGGTAATTTACAAAAATTCGTTTGAGGTTTAGTCTAATTTACACGTCCATAACACTTTGGTTTAATGGTTAAGAGTGAGGATACCTATTGCCCCAACTAGAGATCAACTCCTACCAAGCGCATTATGCATCAAAACTTTCAAATTGGAACTTGATGCTCTCCAAGTTAAAAGAAGTAGGCAGATTTCTCATAACTTGAATAAGTAATATCTTATACCCTAAAATACTTGTAAGGACACTTCTAAGTAAAAAAAAAAAAAACTAATTTACATAGTCACACTCTTCTCATTATTTTCAGAAAACTATACGTATCCCAAATAATACGCTTCGTCCATCTCCATTAAGTCAAATAAAGAGCAAAACCTGACTTTCACATTGGTCTTTTCTATCTAGAACCGTTAATACCCTAAACTTTCACATCTAACAATTAAGTCCCCCATCCTTGCAACTGACCAATGTGGTACTACTTAACTTCAAAAAGTGAAAAAAAAAAAAAAAAAAAAACAGAAACTTTGACGAATTGAGATGTGAATTGACCTCATCGACATCATCGATTACCAAATCGATGACAGGATGGTGGTCAAGATTAGAGAGCGGGATGCCAGCGGCATGTATCTGGTGTGCCCTAATTTGCGGGTCTTCTTCAAGACAAGGATTCCATGTGGTCAATGACATGCTTGACATAGGAACAAGTGCAAAAGCTAAGGACCACTCTGGAGTCTGGACTCAATGAAATCCACTATCTTGTAGGCGGCAATTTCTTAAGCCTATATTAGGTAAGGATAATAAGGGGAGACATGTATAAGAGAGATAGAGGTGGGAAGCTTCGAGATTAGTTTCAGGTTTGGGATTTGGATTCGAGAAAACAATGATGGCACATGGTGGATAAGGCGAGCCCAACCAACCAACTAATACAATCCTTTTGTGTGAATCTAGAGTTAGAACCTGACTCATTACTGCCAGACCCAAAAAGAGGCTCACCTGCAATGCCTGCTTGGTCTTGGTGTGCCTGAGCTAGTTGTTATTGCCAGAGTGGCTACTCTGGTTTTCGGTCTAAAAGTTGCCTGAAGTCGGGAAAAGCATTGGCAAGACTATAAAGAGCTCCCAATAGGTGTGTATCGTGGTCCTATTTTGAGGTTTTGATGGGATTCTTAGGAAATAGAGGAATATAAGTTGTAGGTTTGATTTTTTGGATCTGGATTTGAGAGAACAATGGTGGTGCACGGTGGAGAAGTTCAGCCCAACCTGCCAACTATCCAATTCTTTCGTGTGAACTTAGAGTCAAAACCGAACTCATTACTGCTAGACCAAAAAAGAGGGTCACTTGCAATGCCTGCTAGGCCTTGATGTGCCTGAGCTGGTTGTGATTGCTAGAGTGGCTACTCTGGTTTTCAGTCTAAAAGTTGCCTGAAGTCGGGAGGAGCATTAGCAAGACTGCAAAGAGCTCCCAACAGGTGTGTATCGGGATTCTATTTTGAGGTTTTGATGGGATTCTTAGGAAATGGAAGAATGTAAATTGTAGGTCTGCTTCTTTGGTTTAAAGTGTTTATTTCTGCTTATGGTTGTAATTGTTGTTTGTTGCAACTTGCAAGGAAAGTAAAATTGTAATATGGAAAGAGGCGAGTTCTGAATTGAGCATTAATATAAATAAATGTTTGTGGGGCTGAAACAAAAGTAAAAAACTGAAATAAACTAAACAAATTTCTGATTTTTTTTTTCCTGTTTTTGAAGTCAAGTTATTAAGTTGTTCGGCTGGGGATAGGGGCTAACTCCGTAGATATTAGAATTTATGGGTAATAGTTCTTGATAGAGAGAGCAACCATAAAAGCTGGATTTTCCATTCTATGGTTTAAAGCAAAGCTTATTATTCGCGGGGTAAGCCATCCCAAGCTTAAAAACGTTTCTTCAAGCTCCAAACACTTGATCTAATTCCTTTTGTGTGGAACCTTAGGAAACACCTAGAAGAGCTGGATATCTTGATCTTGCTAACTCATGTGGAATTGAGGTAAGGGATTAGTTATTTTGTTGCTAAATTGATGTATGATACATGTATGCTGGTTATGGAAACAATCAAAGCTTCAATAAGCTAAACCCAAGCTCCAAAGAACTCGAGAATCAAGTAAAATCAAGGATCAAACCATTATCTCACACCCAAAAGCAATCCCAAGCTTAAAAACATTTCTTGAAGCCATCCCAAGCCATGTATGTTGCTAAATAGATTAAGTGTAAGTGTAAGTTAGGCTATATCTCAAGGGGGGCTTTTTTAAATTTCCCATAGTTAAAAAGTGAGAAATTATGATGATTTAGTTGTAATACCTTTGTTATCTAATAGCCACAATATATCCTAACTAATATGGATTGAGTCGCATCAAATCCTATTCTAGGGAAAAAAAACTCTTCCATAATTTGTCATTATATTCACAAGACTCGAATTCGAGACTTTACTTAAGAGAGGTGGATGTCCTTCTACTCTATCTCACATATATTTGGCTAAGTGAGAAAATATGATAGAAATTCAAAGTTGAATAATCACAATAGATTTAAGAATTCCATACTAATTAAACTTCAATTGTGAATTATTATTTCGTTTTCATTTATATGGTTATTTTATCTTTATTATATAACATAATAGGTGAGCTCGTACATTATACAGGTTAAAACATTAGTGTTTGTGCACTTTATAAATACATACATGTAATTGAGAAAACGACGGCAATGGCTGCTAATTCAACACAGAGTAGAATTCTATTATTGATCACCTCATTTGTCTTAAAGTAAGTTGCACATTGACAGAAGGGCATGTCTGATTATTTTTATTTCATTTTAGATGCAATTGCATTAATTTATTGGGTGCTCCCTCCCATAATGAAGCTTTTCTTTTTCGCATTTGTTTGTTGTTTCAGTATTTTTGGGCACGGAGATGTCTTTAAATAGGGTTAATGTGCTGCGATATATGCACCGACAGTCTGCGCAATTGTTCCAATTGTTCCAAGAAAATGGGCAGAGATGAGGTGAGAGGCAAGCTCCGAGGGGTCATCCTTCAGCTCATACTCTACTGTACCCCTGATAATTGACGACTCAAAATCATGTTCAAGTATCTCCCAACGCATCACGTAGTGGTCGAATCCCATAGCCATAAGCTCTCCTTCTATAGGTCTCGTTTCTTTCACCCTTTTCTCGTCATCCACCTTGGTGAAGACTTCAATCCAATTGCCCGGTGCAGGAGCTCGTGTGCCCATACATATATATACACACATGTGAAAGATTTGTTGTGCTCATCAAAGCCAACTTATCTCCTACTGTGATAAACCCATAAGAACTATATTATATATGAATTGATGGATGATGGAGATCATGCCACATGAGACTTAATTCATATTTGTAGTTCTTTAAAAGGTGTTTACAATCTATGAGTATATACATGGGTTGATTACTCATAAAAGATTGCACATATGACATTACTATATGAGATAGAGTGATTTGTCTCAATCACTGGAATATTGGTTCCTAATGCATATGTGGATATTTATGGAGATAAATATTTGAATAGGACCAAAACAATTACTCTTAGACCTTCAACTGTTGAGAAAGAGTAAATGTTATTTATTCCGTAGACTTGAGAATAATATGAATTTAAATGTATACTTTATGTGATTTTGATATGTCAACCAATGATGCCTACTATAGGATATACTTGGACATGTTGGATCACATAAATGTAACATGTTAAGTTCATGATTATTCAACATATAATTCACCGCTCTTGAAATAAGAGTGAATATTGTGGAGTAAGTCTCTTGGTTTTTCGGATTAAGAAATCCACGTGGTCGATTTAGAAAAATATTGTTTTGGAAATATTATTTTCTATATATAAAATTATATATATGGTATATATAGATTTTATAAATGTTTTTCTAAATTGTTTAGAGTCCGAATAAACTTGAAGAGACGTGCACATATTTAATTCCGTATTGACAGTACCACAACTTGGATGTGGTTGGTCTAGTCCGGATTATGTACAACAATATTGGACGGTGAACGGAATAGAATAAAATGGGTACTTGTGAATTGTCTCTGAAATCCTGGGAGATTTTACAAGGTCGTATAATATGTTGTACTGACTTGTAAACAATAAATTAGTTGATGACTAATTTGACAGGATTAAGAGATCCCAAGGGTCCCATGCCACATTCTAAACTCTACCCGGTCAAACTTCTAAAAGAAGTTGTACTTCAGCTTCTGAGAAAAGCTATTGTACTTAACTTCTAAGAGAAGTTGTACTTTAGCTTCTAAGAGAACCTACTGTACTTTTTGCCTATAAAAGGAGTGGTTGTGTATTATTGAACGTGAGAGATAATTAGTCCAGAAACAATAATAGCACAAACACTCATATAGTGCAACCGGAAGAGAAGGAATTCGAGCGTGTTAAGCTTGGAGAATTCTGCATTTGTGGAATTTCGAAAACAAGGTACCCGTGTGATTATTTCTGCAATCCGATCCTGGTGTACGCTAATTTAATAGCGTGAAACTCGTTCGGATTTCCAACAGTGGTATCAGAGCATGTTTATGATTGTGGAATAATATTTTGTGTGTTTTTCACGAATTTAATTTCTTGATTGTCGTGTATTGTTCATATGATGAACACAAACACACAAAACCCACACGGATCTGAATCCTTGCTTGTTTTGAATGATCTTGTTGTTTTCGTTGCTGCTGGTTTTTTGTTGAGAACAAGAATACTCCGAAAACAATTCTGTTATTGAGAAAAGAAGATCTGGTTGATTTTTTGAGATTAACAAAAAAAAAATTGCCTGATTTGATCCCGACGCTCCCCGGCCACCACCGTCCGTGAAAGTCGCTGCCGGGTGACTCGGTTTTGAAGTATCAAGGCCGAAGGTCAATAGCCCCATGGTTTGGAGGTCTGATTTCACTTCAATCGGATTGAATTTTGATTCGTTTCGAATCTGGGTTTATGAAAAGTTCAAGAACCCTAACATTAATTTTCGAAATTAAGTGTTGTGTGTGCGAAATTGATCAAAAGGAATTGTTCCATTGTGATCTTTGGCCTTCAAGGAACAAATCCCATATAAATTTCTAGTCGTTTGACGGCGAAAACGTCGCCGGAAAAGTCGCGACGGTCGCGGCTTCCGGGCAGGCCACCGAGCTTGAAATGATTGCTGTCGGCCATGGGGATGCCGCCGGTAGGGCCGCCGGTTCCTTGGGAGGGAGCGCCGCCCCAACTGGTGGCGTCTGGAGGCCGAAACGGCGGCGTTGCGGCGGCTGGCGGGGCTGACTCCTGCTGGCTGCTGCTGTACGTCGTTGACGCGAAGAAGAAGGAAGAGAAGGGGAGCTCCTGCTGCTGCCTGCCGTGTGCGACGCGAAGAGGAGAGTAGAGGGGGCTGGTGGGCTTTGCATAAGCAGGCCCATTTAGCCCAATAGCTGGAACAAGTCCAGCAGCCCAATAAAAAAAAAAAAAAAAAGGGTTTTCGGGCCTATTTTGAAAAAGGCCCAATTGGGCCATTACTTTAAAAACGTTTTATTGGCCCATAAGCATTTGTTTACTTATTTGTTTTAAGTTCCCAAATTTATTTATTTATTTCAGAAATTAAATATTTTGAATATTTATTTTTCTGAAATGATTTATTTCTGAATAATTGGATGCTTTATTCAGTGGGAGCTTATTTGCATGATTATTTCATTTATTGAAATTTTGCAAATATGGATGAATGCATGATAATTGCTTGAATTAATTATTGGGAATTATTATGTATGCTTGTGCAAGTGTTGCAATATATTTTACAGTTATGGTGATAATTGTGAAAATGAATTTGTGTTTTGAATTGTTCAAAATACAAAATAAATTCCCTCAGTATTTAAATATCAAGTGTGAGAGATAGAAAATTATATCTTTAGAAGATTAATTTTCTAAAGGCTTTCCATTGTCGTAAATAATAAGTATGGATATTGTTGGCTTAGTTTGATACCAAAAGGAGATGACTAGGTTGATGATAATTTGTGCTTATTGATTTACTTTATGGTGATAATGGATGTGTTATAGCCAAGTGGGGGCTTAATTAAAATGATTTAGTTTCTCACAGCAATATAATACATCTAGACAATGGGTGTACACTTGACTAAATAGATATGCCGATCTAAAATGGATGGCGGGTATATTGTCTTTAGAAGTCAAAATTAAAAACAAGAATCTTATAAATGTTATAAGATAAATATAGCATGATATTTGCTTCATTATTGTTAGATTAATGCCAAAAGGAGTAGTCTTGCAATTAAATGAAGTTCTTGTTTTTCTAATTGCTCATATGTGATATGTTATGGTCATGAGGGTGACTTTGAATGCAATTAGTACTTTCTTGTATATGATACATTTAAAGAAAATATTGATTTTCTCCGCTATGCCTTATGTATTTTGTTTGTGTGTTCTTTTATAGAATCATGAACAACATTAGTCCTCAGTTTGCTAAGAATCTGGAAGAGAACCGCCTTAATGGGGCAAACTATTGTGATTGGAAGAGAAACCTTGACATTGCGCTCACTGCAGGGAAGTTGGCACATGTTTTGAACGAGTTGCCACCTATACTTCCCCCTCTTGATGATGATCATAAAGAGGAAAAGAAAGCATATGATGTTTGGCATGAGCATGATTCCTTGGCTAAGTGCTATATCTTGGCATCTCTTGAGAATAGGCTTCAGCAGCAGTATGAAAAGATGCCAACTGCTAAAGAAATTATGAATAGCCTAAAAGAGATGTTTGAGATGCAGAATCGTTCTGCTAGGATGAATGCCATGCAAGGGCTTATGTCCACCAAAATGGTTGAGGGAACACCTATTCATGATCATGTGATGACCATGATTGGGTATATCAATGTGTTGGATTCCCTTGGCGCTGAGATGGACCATACGACCAAGATAGACATTATCTTGTGCTCGTTGCCTAAGTCATTCAATAACTTTGTTTTGAACTTTCATATGAATGACAAGGTAGTGACACTTCCTGAACTGCGCAATATGTTGCAAAGAGCGGAAGAGTTGCTTAAGAAGGATAAGCCCATCATGGTCATGGAAGGACAGTCCTCCACGACCAGGCGCAAGAATAACAAAAAGAACAAGGGCAAGAACCCTCTTCAAGTTAGGAATGAGCCTAAAAAGAAGGGGAAGGACAAGTCCAGAGATGAATGTCATTTCTGTGGAAAGAAAGGTCACTGGAAGCGTAATTGTAAACATTATATTGCTACAGTGAACAAGAAACCATCAGATGGTAAGTCTTCTGTCTTTATCATTGAGACAAACTTAATGCATGGAATTACGAATTCCTGGTGTCTTGATTCCGGGGCAACCACTCATGTGTGTAACACATGGCAGGGGTTCCAGGAAACAAGAAGGCTGAGTGAAGGAGAGATCTCATTCTTGATGGGATCAGATGCAAGAGTTGCAGCCATATCTTTAGGAACTTTTAAATTAGTTCTTTTAGATGGAACCACTCTTTATTTGAAAGATTGTCTTTATGTGCCGCAAGTTAGGAGAAATTTGATTTCTGTTTCGAAATTGGATGATATGGGATATTCACTCCTATTTCGTAGTAAAGTTACGATTAAATTTCGTAACAAATTTGTGGCAAGTGGTTTCAAAAATGATGGTATTTATTTCTTGCATACCCTTCATGAAAGCAACATGAATGTTGAATCTGAACCATGTGATGGAAATGGTTCAACAAAGCGAAAAAGAGAAGAGATAGTTCCCACTTATCTTTGGCATTTGAGACTTGGTCATATTAACGCCAAAAGAATTCAAAGGTTGGTTAAGGATGGTCCTTTGAGTTTCTTAACACTAGAAACTTATCCAACCTGTGAATCTTGCGTTCAAGGAAAGATGACCAGATTACCTTTTTCTGGAAAAGGTGAAAGAAGCTCAAATGTATTAGATCTCATACATACTGATGTATGTGGACCTATGAACCACATGGGAAGAGGTGGTATCTATTATTTCATCACTTTCACTGATGACTTTTCTAGATACGGGTACATCTACCTGTTACATCATAAATCGGAAGCCTTTGAAAAGTTCAAAGAATTTCGAAATGAAGTTGAGAAACAAAAAGGTAGAAGTATCAAGTGCCTTCGCTTCGATAGAGGAGGCGAGTACCTCTCCGATGAGTTCAAAGGTTATCTTAAAGATAATGGAATTCTCTCACAATTGACACCACCGGGAACACCACAACTCAATGGTGTTTCTGAGAGAAGAAATCGTACCTTATTGGATATGGTGCGCTCAATGATAAACATGGCCGATCTGCCAGTGTCTTTTTTGGGATATGCGTTAGAGACCGCTGTCTATCTGTTGAATAGAGTTCCAACTAAATCGGTCCCAAAAACTCCATACGAGTTATGGACTAACAAAAGACCGAGTGTGAGACACTTGAAAATTTGGGGCTGTCCTGCACATGTCAGGAAGCAAAAATTTACAAAGTTGGAATCTAGAATAGAAAGATGCCTATTTGTAGGATACCCAAAAGACACTATGGGTTATTATTTCTATAATCCAAATGAACAAAAGGTGTTCATTAGTAGAGATGCGGTCTTCTTGGAAGAAGATTTTGTGGTTGACTCTAGGAAAGATAATGGGATTATCTTACAAGAGTTAACTAAAACATCTGATAGTACTGCTTCTAATGATAGTACTCGAGTTAATATTCCTTTAGAGCCTATTCGAAGAAGTTCAAGGATCATTCGTCCGCCTCAAAAGTTGACACTTCTGAATGAATCATTCATGATGATTTCAGAAGATTGAGAACAAGATCCTAGAACATATGAGGAGGCAATGAAGCATATTGACAGGGATAGATGGATTGATGCTATGAATTCAGAAATTGATTCTATGCATAAGAATCAGGTCTGGACTCTTGTAGATCCACCAATCAATATTAAAACTATTGGTTGTAAATGGATTTATAAGAGAAAACGAGGACCTGATGGAAAGGTGGAAACCTTTAAAGCAAGATTAGTGGCAAAGGGGTATAATTAAAAAGAAGGAATTGATTATGAGGAAACCTTTTCGCCAGTGGTCATGCTTAAATCCATCAGAATTCTGTTAGCCGTAGCTGCATACTATGACTACGAGATATGGCAGATGGATGTAAAAATTGCCTTCTTGAATGGGTATCTTGATGAAGATATCTATATGAACCAACCTGCAGGATTTGTATCTAATGGGGAGGAACAGTCAGTATGTAAGCTGAATAGGTCCATTTATGGACTTAAACAGGCTTCCAGAAGTTGGAACATCTGTTTTGATGAGACAGTTAAACAATTTGGCTTCTCACAAAATCCGGATGAAGCTTGTGTCTATAAGAAGACACAAGGGAGTGCTATCACATTCCTTGTCCTATATGTTGATGATATTCTACTCATTGGGAATGATGTAGAAATGTTATCAGCAGTGAAGCTATGGTTGTCCACTCATTTTTCTATGAAGGATTTGGGTGAGGCATCATATGTCCTTGGTCTTAAGCTCTATAGAGATAGAAGCCGAAGATTGTTGGGGTTATCTCAATCTACTTACATTGATAAGATCGTGGCTAAGTACAACATGCAAGATTCCAAGAAAGGCTTCGTGCCTTCTCGTCATGGAATCATCCTTTCCGAAAAGATGTCTCCTAAGACTGATGAGGAATTGGATAAAATGAAACGCTGCCCTTATGCTTCTGCTGTTGGCAGTATCATGTATGCAATGTTGTGTACTAGGCCCGATATAGCACAAGCAGTGAGTGTTGTAAGTAGGTACCAATCCAACCCTGGGGAAGGTCATTGGACCGCTGTTAAGCATATTTTGAAATATCTTAACAGGACAAAGCATTATTGCTTAGTCTATGGTGGTGGTTCATTGGAAGTAAAAGGATATGTTGATTCTGACTTCCAATCTGATCCAGATGACGGTAAATCGAATTCTGGATTCATTTATGGACTAAATGGTGGGGCTTTCAGTTGGAGGAGCTTCAAGCAAAGTACTGTAGCTGACTCTACAACTGAAGCCGAATACATTGCCGCTTCTGAAGCAACAAAAGAGGCTGTTTGGATCAAGAAGTTCATTCAGGAACTTGGAGTTGTTCCAAACATAGAATCTCCAATTACTCTGTACTGTGATAACACTGGGGCTGTTGCTCAAGTCAAAGAGCCCCGTGCTCATCAACGCATGAAGCACGTACAGAGGAAATTTCACTTGATAAGAGAAATTGTCAAAAGAGGAGATGTAAGCATCATAAAGATTGCTTCAGCGGAGAACGTGGCAGACCCACTGACTAAACCGTTATCTCAAAAGGTTTTTGAGAAACATGTAAAGGAAATGGGTCTTAGAATAGTTGCTGATTGGCTTTGAATCACAAGTGGGAGATTGAAAGATTTGTTGTGCTCATCAAAGCCAACTTATCTCCTACTGTGATAAACCCATAAGAACTATATTATATATGAATTGATGGATGATGGAGATCATGCCACATGAGACTTAATTCATATTTGTAGTTCTTTAAAAGGTGTTTACAATCTATGAGTATATACATGGGTTGATTACTCATAAAAGATTGCACATATGACATTACTATATGAGATAGAGTGATTTGTCTCAATCACTGGAATATTGGTTCCTAATGCGTATGTGGATATTTATGGAGATAAATATTTGAACAGGACCAAAACAATTACTCTTAGACCTTCAACTGTTGAGAAAGAGTAAATGTTATTTATTCCGTAGACTTGAGAATAATATGAATTTAAATGTATACTTTATGTGATTTTGATATGTCAACCAATGATGCCTACTATAGGATATACTTGGACATGTTGGATCACATAAATGTAACATGTTAAGTTCATGATTATTCAACATAGAATTCACCGCTCTTGAAATAAGAGTGAATATTGTGGAGTAAGTCTCTTGGTTTTTCGGATTAAGAAATCCACGTGGTCGATTTAGAAAAATATTGTTTTGGAAATATTATTTTCTATATATAAAATTATATATATGGTATATATAGATTTTATAAATGTTTTTCTAAATTGTTTAGAGTCCGAATAAACTTGAAGAGACGTGCACATATTTAATTCCGTATTGACAGTACCACAACTTGGATGTGGTTGGTCTAGTCCGGATTATGTGCAACAATATTGGACGGTGAACGGAATAGAATAAAATGGGTACTTGTGAATTGTCTCTGAAATCCTGGGAGATTTTACAATGTCGTATAATATGTTGTACTGACTTGTAAACAATAAATTAGTTGATGACTAATTTGACAGGATTAAGAGATCCCAAGGGTCCCATGCCACATTCTAAACTCTACCCGGTCAAACTTCTAAAAGAAGTTGTACTTCAGCTTCTGAGAGAAGCTATTGTACTTAACTTCTAAGAGAAGTTGTACTTTAGCTTCTAAGAGAACCTACTGTACTTTTTGCCTATAAAAGGAGTGGTTGTGTATTATTGAACGTGAGAGATAATTAGTCCAGAAACAATAATAGCACAAACACTCATATAGTGCAACCGGAAGAGAAAGAATTCGAGCGTGTTAAGCTTGGAGAATTCTACATTTGTGGAATTTCGAAAACAAGGTACCCGTGTGATTATTTCTACAATCCGATCCTGGTGTACGCTAATTTAATAGCGTGAAACTCGTTCGAATTCCCAACAACATGATCACCCAAAACTTAACCATAATAACTCACACTCAATACATTCGCCATTTTGAATTTCACTTGTTGGATAAAAGGAAAATATAGTAGCTACTGGTCCATCACGCATTAAACAACCGGATCGGACCAAATGGAGCCTCTTAAATGCTGAGCGCCCATGACAGTTGTTGATGATGCATTAATTTTTTTTTTTTGTGAAAAATTGGATTATCTCCATATAAAGTTAGTTGTTTACTCAATTACATGCATGTATTTACGTGCACATACATTTTCTTGTCTGTGTGCACATATATACATACATTTTATCAATTCAAATATGGGGTAATTACAATTTACCTTTAAAGTTTAGTTAAAATTACACTTTACCCCTCCTATTTGAAAAATATACACTTTACCTCTTACCTTTTTAATACAGTCCAACAGTAATTTCTGAAATATTAATTTATATATTATAGTAGCTATCTTCCAGTAATTTCAAGTTATATGGTATTTTTTTTTACAATTAATAGATATTTTAAATTATCAGGTTTATCTTTCTATATTTCTTTCAGTTTTTAAAATAATATTTTTTAAATTTCAATTAATTATGAAAAATACTATGTAGATTGAAATTACTTGAAAATGACAACCGTACAGTCTAAACCAAGATTTCAGAATTTATGATTTGACTATATTAAAAAGGTTGAGGTAAAGTGAATATTTTTTAAACAAGAGGTGGTAAATTGTAATTTCACCAAAATCATAAAGAGCAAATTGTAATTAACCCTTAAAATATTGCCGAATCCAATGCCGCCGCTTCCTCCACTATTGCCACAAGAGGCGCGATTTGCGTCATATATATCTATGGCCAAAGGACACTAAGATGGGATGGTAACGAGGATGGAGGCGGAGGTGGAGACAGAAAATAGAGATGGGTAAGGGGCAAAAGTGGAGGCTGAGACATAGATGGGAGGTTGGGAGGCTCAAGGCTGGGAGACAGAATCAAAGAAGTGAAGGCGAAAACAGGTGGCTTTTGGAAGAGATTAACGAGAGGAAATCAAAGCTCAAAATTAAAAATTATTACAAAAAAAAAAAAGAATGTCTAAAGCTTTGAGCTAAAAATAAAATGCAACAATAAACACGTGAAGAAGGGAGTATTATTTTTCAAGGTGTATACATACATACATATATATATATATATATATATATATATATATATATATATATATAGCTACCAAATCATGCTCATTTATTTTAAAAAATCAAAAAATTACTTACAAGTATATACTTCATTCATCCCATTTTAGATGAAATATTTGAGTTTGCATGATACGAAGATCAAGAAAGTGAAAAAAATTGTGTTACTTTCATTTTTTCACTTTTAGCATTTTAAACATAAATAAGAAAAGATGAAAAAAAATTGAAGTCGAAACAATAGTTTAAATTTTATTATGATAATATAATTTATAAAATATAAAAAATACTTTAGAGTTTTGATATGGCTTGAAATAAAATATGTTACATCCTTTTTTAAACAGGGAGTACATGAGATGGAGGAATTAGTTTCTTCTGAACGTTCCGTGATGCTTTACTTTGTGGGTATTATACGTACCATTAATTTTTTTTTTTTTTTGTGGAATTAGAAACTTAATTTTCTTTTTAAGCTAACCGATTCTAAAATGTCTGTGAATTTTAAGTTGAAACTTTTCAAATTAGAATAGGATGATAAAAATAGGAGGAAATGTTTCCATCCAAATATTTTGGTCTGCTGATCGTCACTGTTGTCATGACCTCATGAATAAATTCTGTTCGCCAGAGACAGAAAAAAAAATAAAAAAAATAAAAAGCCTAGAGATTTGCTCACATAATAAATGATGTTCAAAATTTGTGGCCTCTCACAATTAATAATGATATACATTCATACAGATATTCATATAATAGTTTTGCTTTTCAATTTTACATACCTATGCCAATAAGTTAATTATTTACTTATTTAGAATGAATTTTTATTATAACTGTGTGATTTAGTGTAAGGCATCCCTAATTAATTACACTATCTTGCTTTATCAGGAAAAAAAACAATTATATCATCATTAATCACAATTTCCCTTGTTTTTTCTTTCCAAATTTTCAAAATAAAAAATGCATATTATATTAATCTCATACGGTTCTCAAAAGTAATAAAATGATTACTTCTATACCTTGCCCAAGCGTGACTTTTAAAACGGTGCCGGCCCCTCCGTCTCCATCCAACACTTTCACCGTCCCTACAGTTTCCGGCAGAAGCTCGTTAATAAGGTCCACGAGCTCAAGGCTGCCGAACACTTTCCACACCTTACTCGCCGGCGCCTCTACCGGGGTGTTTGAGACCTGGCTCGGCATTCTCTCTCTCTCTCTCTCTCTTTAGTAGTTTCTTTTTCTGCTTTGGTGTACATGACCATTCCTCGACTTCTTTCATATATATATATATGTGTGTGTGTGTGAAGGTGTCAAAATATGGGATGATCTTTTTAACCATAAAGTATAGCTTATTGTATTACTAAAAATTGGTGACACCCAATTTTTTTTTATTATTAATTTTAGAAAGTTTTGGAGGCAACATTAAGTTTCTTGAAATTGTTTGGGTGAAACTGCAAAATTTTGGGGTAAAATTACCAACTTCCAAGAGTTTGAGACAAATCTAACAATTTATAAAATTCTGGACAAAATCTAGTGATTTTATAAACTTTTAGGCTAATTTGATAAATCCATGAAGTGTCGGGTTACACTGAAATTTTGCATAAATTTTGGGATCATATCAACAAGCTAAGAGTTTTTTTGGACCTGAACTAGTATTTTTTCCGAAGTATATCCTAGGAGATTTAAGCCTCATCAAATTTGATTTGGATGAGGTTTAATCTCTCCAATTTTTTTTAATCACGCTTGCAGATCCCCTACTATAAATAAGAGTCACCAATTGAGAGAAACACTGAAACACACAGAGAAAAGCTGAGAAAAGGAGAAACTATAACTTTAGTCCTTTTTTTAACTACACTCAACCCTAGAAACCCTAAACTTCCCCACCTGCACCCCCCACCCCTGGAATGCTGTCTCTGTTGGCTAACACTTCCAGCCTCCAGCCTAGATATCGCCAACGGTCTTGGTCTGCCGCCCTCTACTCGCCTCACTCTGCCCTTCGCTCCCACATGCTACCAGCAACGGAAATTGAAAGGACTGGCCGTTTGTGAACTGCCCCCGCATTACCGTTGTTGATTCGCCATTTGCTGCCGCCCTGTGCTCTACCTGTTCACCTAGAGACCACCGCCATCGTCTCCTTCATGTCCCAGGCCGCTAATGTGCTCCATCTGTCGCTGCACTGTCTTCGTAACTGAGAACCAGTCAAATTCGATCCATCTAGGGCTGAAATCTAGTCGAGCCGAGCTGAATAGTAGGTTTATATGTTCGGCTTAAATAATTTTTTGAGTTTGATATGTTGTTTATGTTTGAATTGAAAACAATATAAATAAGCTATGAACGAGCTTTTATCCGATCAAACTCGAATCAAGTTTGAGCTGTTTGCTTAAATTTAAAAAAAAATCTAAAATTAGACCAAGTCGAGCTGAGTAGTAAGTAAATCGAGCTTTGTTTGATTTGTATATAGAGCTTTAAATTTTATATAGGCTTAGCTTAATAACTTTTTGAATAATTCACAAACGAGCTTTAAACTTAACTGAACTCAAGCTGAGCTCGAGCTATTTGTTCATTTCTTCATCCCTAGATCCATCTCAATGGATCAACCCTCTACGTTTCGGTATAACTCCTATTTGGCCCCTTGATCTATTTTTATATTTGCTTTAGTCACACCTTCTCTATTTGCTTCAATTTCATTACTGACAATGTTGTTTTCTTCTTTAATTTTCATCCAATTTTTGTTTGCTTATTTATTTAGCCAATAATAAGTTTGAAAATTAATAACATATGGAATTACTATTTCAAATTAGTAATCCAATTTTTTTAAAATAATTGAACTTGCTTCTTTCTTTAAGTTGGGAAATTAAATTGAATTTATGATAGAATTCTCAAATAATTTTGAAAAAACTGTTTGTGATAGATTTGATGAAGTTTGGTTGGGTTTATAAAATAGAAAGTTATATTAAATTATATATTTTGGGTCATGGTTGTAAGTTTTAATTGCATGCGGGAATTAAGTGTAATGAGTAAAGAAGTTTGAGAATTTTTAAATGGCTTAAATACCTCTTGCTCCCCTAAGCTATCATCACTCGGATAGATGACCTCCTCAACTATGACTTGTTACAACTTAGTCCCTCAACTACCAAAGATTGAACAAATGACCCCCTGACTAGGTCACATGATGTCACGTGAGTCATTCAGCCTTAAAAAATAACGACAGCTCAAGTCTCTGTCACCTAGCCATTAGCCTTCATGGGCATATGACCCTCTGAACTCTCACTACTTAGACCGGTGACCTCCCTCAGCTATCACTATGTAGATAGATGACCCCCTCAGCTCTATATGAAATATATTTATTTATTTCATCATATTTTATTTCAATATTTTCTAAAAATAAATAAGAAATTTAATTTTTTTATTAATTCATAGTATTATTTTTACTAGATATAGAAATATGGAGTTATACTAATGTTTGCATACATTTTAATCAATTATTTCATTAAATTTTCATTTTATTTAACTATCAATATATTTAAAATAATTAAATTAAATTAAATTTATTTTTATTTTAATAATTACAAGTAGGAGTCAATTCATTTTAACTTAAGTCAACTTAAACAAAAATGGTTTATTTTTATTTTTTTACATATTTTTTTGCCTCAAATCAATTTCATTTAAAATCTAATATTATGTAGATACAATAATCCATTTGAAAGTAAATTTTTATAATTTTGTTAATTTTTTATGAATTTTTATTTTTTTTAATCCCTAAAGCTAGAAAAATTTATAAAAAATTAGTAAGATTATAAAAATTTTATTTTCAATGGATTATTTCACCTATATAATATTTAATTTTAAATAAAATTATTTTTGGGTAAAAAATATATATAAATACAAATAAGTTATTTTCAGATTAAGTTGAAACAAATCAGCCCTAAAATTAACAAAATTGACAAAAAAGTTGATAGCAACTTAACTAATAGCCGGTCTAAGCTCAGGATCCTGAGATAGGAGCAACTAAATGTTTAATTACTTGCCGTAACGATTGCCAGTTAAGTTGCTCCCACTAAGTGATAGAGATGTAAGCTACCATTATTTTTTACCAGTCAAATGACTCACGTGACATCACGTAATTGAGGGATTGACTTGTAACGAATCGTAGTTGAAGGGGATAATCTGTCCGAGTAGTGATAATTTAGGGGAGCGGGAGTTATTTAAGCCTTTTTGAATTGACATTTTGTGAGTTTTGGCAGAACCGAAAAGCTACTAACATCTACTATACGTTTTGCATCGTAATCCTATTTTCAAATTGTACATTGTTACACATTTCTTCAAATATGACGCCTATTTAAAATTTCAATTTACTTAGTTATTATTATTTTCAATTTAAATAATAAAAAATTTAATATAAATTTCTCATATTTAAAATTTTTTTACCAATTTTATATCAATTATATATATTTTATCAACGTGAGGAGAAAATTTTAGGGACTAATATACAAAGAAATTAGGTTGATCCCGTGAACAATCGACAAATAGTTGTCTGCTGAAGCTCGAAACCACTGAGTTTTCCCGGAGGCAACATCAATATGGAGGCTACGTCGTTCATGCCAATGGATTTAAAGTTTCAAAAAAGAGCAAACAAATGACCCCCTCAGCTCTATATAAAAATATATTTATTTATTTTATTATATTTAATTTCAACATCTCCTAAAAATAAAATTTACATAAAATAATAAATTTAGTTTTTTTAATTAATTCATAGTATTATTTTTATTAGATATATAAATATTGAGTTATACTAATATTTGGGAGCAACTTAACTGGCAATCATTAAGGCAAGTGACTAAACATTCAGTTGCTCCTAGCTCAAGATCCTAAGCTTAAAGCGACTATTAGTTAAGTTACTTCCAACCTTTTTGTAATTTCTGTTAATTTTAGAGCTAATTCGTTTCAACTTAATTTGAAAGGAAACTGGGAAAGTTACAAGAATCCCCCTTAGATTTGACTTAACCTACAGTTATCCCCCTCTATTTTAGAAAACCGACACTTTACCCCTTCGGATTGTCACATCAGTCAAAGCCATTGCCATTCAAGTTGGCCGAATGCCATGATTGTCCAATAAGATTTGCAAATTGTGCAAATCAACCACAATATGGAACAACCACATATGATTTTCATATGGTGAAAATCAGTTTTAAAAAAAATGAAATTAGCTAAAATATATTTTTCCTAAAAGATAATAGTTCTCTATTTAAACTAATTGAAAAATGAATAAAATGTTAAACAAGTAAATATTAATATTAATCACAAGCATAAACTATTGGTTTGTAAATATGGAAATATATTATAAATCTAGAAATTATTAGTAAATTTATAAAGATAGAAATTATTCAAAAATATAAAAATTATTAGAAATATATTTTATATTTAGAGAAAATTGATTGAGGTAACATGAAATGAATATTGTGACCCAAATACATGGAAATTTATAGTGGATATTTATTTTTCCAAATGATAAGAAAGTTTTCCAAAATTAAATACATGCATGTACCTAACAAAGTCATCCATATGGCAGATTGGGACCCACCATGAGGGCAACAAGTGACATGTAGGTAAATTATGTTAGAAATAATGCTAGAATTGCTACTCGAGACCTAAATAGGGCACGCTAATTGAGTTGAGAGACTTTAAGAAGCCAAAAAATAATTATGGCACCACTTTAGGATGACTCTTAAAGTTAGTGGACCATATTTGGATTTTAATACAAAATCCTCAGTTTATGGCTCAAACTAGAGACCCGCTTAAGGTATTCAATAGGGAACAAAAGCCTTAAACTTATTCAATATATAGCTAAATAGTAATTAAAAACATAATACATGTGTAATACATTTATTGAATGCACAACTAAATTTTAGATTTATTGAATTAATATATTTTAACAATTTTTTACTTTTAATTTTTTTTAGTAAAAGCTAAAAATAATTTATTGTTTTTCTCATTCAATAGGCTAAAAGGTTACAAAGCATTAATTACCATTTGGCTCAAAAATATACATCATTAATGATATAGTGACACGTAATTAATGATGTGCTTAATTAATGTATTATTTATATTATGCAATGCTAAAAATCAGAGAATGTGTAGATTTATTTCATATGGCAAAAATTAGTTTCCAAAATAAAATAAGATTAGCTAAAATATATTTGCTTTAAAATATTATACTTCTCTATTTGAACTAACTGAAAAGTGAATAAAATGCTGAACAAGTAAATATTAATGTTAATCACAAACAAACTATTAGTTTATAAATTTGGAAATATATTATAGATCTAGTAATTATTAGTAAATTTATAAAGATAGAAATTATCCAAAAATATAAAATTTATTATAAATATATTATATATTTAGAGAAAATTAATTAGAGGTAACATGAAATGAATATTGTGGTTGATTTACACAATTTGTAAATCTTATAAGGCAATCATGGCATTTGGCCGACTTGTATGATAGTCAATTTGACTGATGTAACTATTTTGTAAGACAAAGTTTACGTTTTAGAAAATAGAAGGGGTAGCTGTAGGTTATACTAAATGTCAATAGGGTTCTTGTAACTTTCCATAATCTGAAATTAGCTTATTTTTATTTTTATATTTTTTTACCCAAAACTAATTATATTTAAAAGTAAATATTATATAGGTGAAATAATTCATTGAAAATACCATTTTTATAATCTTACTAAATTTTTATAGATTTTTCTAGCTTTAGGCATTAAAAAAATAAAAATTTATAAAAATTTAACAAAATTATGAAAATTTACTTTCAAATATATTATTATATCTACATAATATTATATTTCAAATTAAATTAGTTTGAGGCAAAAATATGTAAAAATAAAAATAAACCATTTTGGTTGAAGTTGACCTAAGTTAAAATGAATTGGCTCTTAGTTGTAATTATTAAAATAAAAATAAATTTAATTTAATTTAATTATTTTAAATATATTGATAGTTAAATAAAATGAAATTTCAAATGAAATAATTAAATAAAATGTATGCAAATATTAGTATAACTCCATATTTATATATCTAGTAATAATAATACTATGAATTAATTAAAAGATTAAATTTGTTATTTCATGTAAAATTATTTTTAGAAAATGCTGAAATCAAATATAATGAAATAAATAAATAAATTTTATATAGAGCTAAGGGGGTCATCTGTCTACATGGTGATGGTTGAAGGGGTCATCGGTCCAAATAGTGATAATTCAGAGGGTCATTTGCTCATGAAGGCTAACGGCTAGGTGGCAGAGACTTGAACTACCGTTGTTTCTGACGGCTAGATAAGTCACGTGACATCACGTGATCGAGTCAAGAGGTCATTTGTTCAATCTTTGGTAATTGGGGGATTGAGTTGTAACAAGTCATAGCTGATAGGGTTATCTGTCCGAGTGGTAATAGTTCAGGAGAGTAAAAGGTATTTAAGTTAAAGTAATAAGAACGAGCTGTAAGTGAGCTTTTAATCGAATGAACTCGACTTATTAAAGGAAAAAGCTGAAATCGATTTAAGTTGAGGCGAGTAATAAACAAATCAAGTTTTCTTTAAATTGTATATTGAGCTAAGTTTTGTTTAAACTTGGTTTGATAACAGTTTAAACGAGTAACGAACAAGATTTAAACCGAGTCATACTCGAGCTGTTTATTCTTTTTTGTATCCTTAATTTGTGCAAAATTAATTAATAGACCTTATGTTCGATTTAGAATTTTGTGTATACGGAGAAAACTTATTTCTTGGAAGACGTTTCAAATATAATCAACAAATATTTAAAATAAAATTTATTATACGGTAATTCAGTCGTTTACCAGCCATATGAAGTTTAAATTATTTTAAGGTAAACTTCATTTATCATCACTAACCTTTTTTGTATTATCTTAAACAGATCAATAATTTTATTTCTATCAATTTTACTGTTAAAGTTAACAGAATCTCAAGTAAATGACAACTTTGGTTCCTAAATTTTTTTTCCTCATATTCAATGCATTCTCAAGCTAATAAATTTAACATTTCTCTCTCTCATCCATTCAACTTCCCAGAAAAAAAAAAAAATCAATTTCATCAGCCGCCCAAACCTCCTGCTCCCTCCAACAGCCTTTCCCTCCCCTGGATTCTCTGATTCGCCAACAATCAACCACCTCTCACTCCTAGATCGCCCCCATATTTCCATTATTCTTCCTAATTTTTCCTCAATTTTCTCGACAACCAAACGATGCTTCAAAACCTTTTGATATTCCACCCTCCTTAGAAACCACAATAGCAGAAACTCGCTCCAGCAATCAGAAGTTTGTGGTAGAGGATCTCAATTTTCGAAACCAGTAGTTTGGTTTCCCATTACCTGGAGAAAGATTCATGGCTCCAATTCTGAGGAAGATCCTTCTGATTGGATCATTCACCCTTAGAACAGATGATGGGGACAATGATCTAGGGGCATACAGTGCTGAATATTCTTTTGCTATTGAGTAGATAACAGAAATAGTGATGTAAGTTAGAGACCCATTCAAGATATCAGAAAAAGATTAGGAACTGTAAATAGATCTTACCCAATTATTTTATTAATTAACAATTGTATGGGCGAAAATACAATAGGTATAATTAGTATGATACTTTTTTCAGATGTACTGATCCCTAACTGTAATAGGGGTACCAAGCCAGCCGAGCCCAAACTCCTCATACTTGAGCTTAGCTCAAAGACATGAAAAGATGCACTTGAGCTTGAAGTTGACAAACTCAATATAACGAGACTCGCATTCCGCTCAAAAGTTGTTCAAGTTTGATTTAGTAGTTTGATAGACTTGATACTTAGTTGAATAATTTGATGCATGGAGCTCGATTTTAGCACAATTAAGCATGCTCGAGCTCGTTTTGTGCAAATAGATAGTGAGAAGAAAAAAAAAAACAAACAAGGCCATAATAACTACATATTCAAACCCAATTACACTCAAGCAAATCCATAATTGGAGACAATCAAGCAAGTCCATCCACAAAGTATGTAAATAAACACAATCTAGCAAATTTAAAAATTTCATAATAATCCTTGCACTAGTTGAAAATTGAAATTTGAAACCCTTCCAGCCCACCAACTAGTTAGCAGTTGCCAATGCTATTGGATGACTTGACTTGCTCGTAATGCTTGAAACCTGGTAACATTTTGTAGCAGACATAATATGTAGATACGTTTATGAGTAAAGGCATGCATTTAATTGCAGCACAGAAGAGCCATCAAGTCACTATTTTATTAATATGCAGATGTGTATAAGAGAATGAGTATCCTTCAAAGTTCAAACATGTTGCGGCAGACACACTTGGATGACGAACAAAAGATAACATCTCGAGGCCCTAATTTCTGTGTGGGAACATTTCCCTAACAAAAACTCCTCAGTACATTATGTTTTCCACCAAGGAAATGTATGCTTACGGAGAATATGAACATAGATAAGCATTTCCTTTCATAGTCAACACTGAAAACCATATATAGCTAAAACGAGCCAAATCAAATAGATAAATCTAACTGAAAAATCAGATTTGGTACTAAAGTTAGTGACAGGTCCTGCTCAAAAATAATGTAACGCACATGAAGATCATCAATACTAGAAAATAAGAACAAATAAATCACTCTAGTTTTTTCTCCTCATCTCTAGTGCATTTGGAAGACTAAAGGCACAGCCAAGATCCACTATTCAGGCTTGAGCTTCAACGTGATCACAACCTTATGGTATAACTAAATCAGAAAAACAAAAAGATGGATTTAATAAATAAGTAGAACAATAATCAAGACAAAGGGCTACTAATCCAGATCCAATTATACCCATAATAAGACTGCGAATGACATGCGAAAACATCTCAAGGCCCAAGTTGTTGTATGCCATAATTTCAATTCTAGGATGCTGAAGGTTAAAAGGCATGGAACTGATTCTGTCCTATTTGTGGTCTAACCTCTTTAAGTTCCCATTATAATTTGGAAATGGCATTGCAAAACATCTATGCTGCAAGAAATGTCTCTAGTTGTTTGTTTAGATAATCAAGAACAGACACTGACTCATGCCAAATTGTTGTAAATACTTCCATGCACCGTCAATGTGACGACAATAAACATAATAAGGCAAAAATCTCAAATTTACTACTAATATTTTGGGCTGGATACAAACATACCACTAAAGTTTTTCTGGTCGAATCAACCATTAATATTTAAAAATGATTCAAGTGTGCTACTGGCTATTAGAAAATAACTGAAAATAGGATAAATAATAAATTTTAAAATATTGGGGTGATTATGTAACTTTAAAAAAAATTAGGAACTTTATGTATTTTTTCTTATAAGAAAACAATATCAAATTTCCCACTCAGGTTTTGGAGTGAACTCAAATTGGCCACTAAATTTTTTCTTATACTCAACTAATCATCTAGCATCCACCGGTAGGCGGCAATTTTACTGCCCTCCCACGACGCCAAAATCACGTTAACCTTACACCACCATTTATGAGCCTAGTCCAAAAATGATATCAGGCAGGCAAAAGCCTGTCCATACCGTTTCAAGCCACAACTCCTTCATTTTCCCTCAAACTTGTCATTTCCACCCTAGAAACTTTAAAAAAAAAATTAGGTTTTTTTAAGCTTTAAACCTTAATCTACAAAAAAATGATAGGAAATTGAAAAACTGGCTTTTAAAAAGTTCTAAGAAGAGACAAAGAAGAACCAAACCATGTAAAACCTATAAAATTTATGAAATTTTTTTCATCAATCGCTGTAGATGCTGGCCGAAAATCTCTCGACGATGATCGATAGTGACTTGTTGTGATCCTTTGAGAAAGAGAAAGAGAGTAATTTCTCACAACTAATAACCTAAGGCCCTTAAAATTTATCAAAAGTTATATTATCACCCAAAAAATTTAAAATTTATTACTTTTAACACTTTTCATTTGTTTTTTAATGAGTAGCGGCACATTCACCCCCTAATTGAAACTTTATTGACACATTTAAACCATTTTAAAATATTAGTAGTAGATTTGAATAATAAAAACTTTAATAGTAAATTTGAGCCCAACTCAAAACATTAGTGAAAATTTTGAGATTTTTGTAGACATAGCAATTGCATACTTGGCAATTTAAGGCCCTGTTTGATATTAGCGTTAGTGATTGGTGTTAGAGTTTTGAAAAAGCTATCTAAGGGTAGTTTTTAGCTTGAGTGTTTTCATCTCAACCATTGAATAAATTGTCCAAAACTCTAATACTAATTGTGAAAGTTATTTCCAAATGGGGACTACATGAGAAATGTCCTAACTTAAATATTTTCCTTTTAAAATCAAAATGGAAAGAAACCGTGGGGGAGAGTTTTCTCACCGGGTGCATCCCAGAATTTTCGGCTACTCCTGCTTGTTGCCAAGACCATGAAATCAATCTCTTACTACATCGATCATCATGCAACTGCAATAATTTTGCTGCTAGCTTTCTTACTTAATTTATTCATATGGTAATGTCATTAACACCATTGTCTGCTTATCTTATCTTTTTATGCGGTTCCCTTCCAGCTTCTAGTGCGTGTTTTTAGACCTCCATTGGAACCCCCTAGCTCATTGAAGATCTAAATGTTTCTTGTGAGTCAAGGATGTAAGATGGGTAACATGCCGACAGGTTTATCTGAGAAATGGAAAAGACTTGCATTTCTGCAACTCATTAATAAGAAGACCATCCGAGCCAAACTACAGCTAGAAAACGGAAATAAAACAATACTTCAAAAGAGATTGATTAGGTGCAACATTTTATACCAACTCTTCGTGAACAGACGACAAAGTACTACCTATCATCATTTTTTTTCCTTTTCCTCAGTGCTTGAGTGCCTTGACTCACCTGAATCTCACCCAAACTAGCTGTAGATGTGTACGTATATTTTTTTTATGGGTAAATAGCAGTCATCATCCTTCAACTAAAAGTTTTAAAATTTCTAAGGCAAATAGAAAGTTTTAGGGTTACAACTAATTTTTCACATTTTTTTTTCCGTTCATTTTGACGGTTACAGTTAACGATAGGAAAAATGGTGTAATATTTTGTAGTTCCGGGATGAATCAACAACATGAGTCTTAGTTCATAGATGACGGGTACTATTTACCAAAATTATTAAAAAAATATTTACTTTTTTCTAAAATTATCTTAGGATTACTTATTAGACTACTTAAAGTGCAAGGTTTTAATAAATTGATAATTTGGGTAAATTATAACTTTATATAATGATACTGCATAATTAAAATTTATGTAAATAAACTCCCCTAGATAGTTCTTTTTCCCTTGTTTTTTGTTAGAGCGAATGATTGATCTATAAACTTTTCATGGAAGAACTAAACACTTATCAGTTTTTCCATAAAAAAACATTTTGGTGTTTTATCAATTAAATATCAAATTAACTTTAGTAATTTTACACTCAACTCACCTATCATTATTTTTGCTTCTCACATCCATGTCCGGCGTATGTGATCATATCTGTTCCTTGTCGGCTTTTCCCGTTCCGGGGCTTCTCCAAATTTTACACTCCCCATTCCTTGTTTTAAATTCGCAGGCTTGTCCCCATTCTTCTGGGGCATCACAGGGCAATTCAGCTTTATGCAACTTGTCATTATAGAGGTCATAACTTCACCTTCGACGAATGATTGCGTGACACTTGCTTCGGACAAGTTCTAAGTTCTAGGAAGGCTCTGCTAACGAAAGAAACACGGTCTCTCTCCTCTTCTTGCTTCACCTGTTTGTGTTTGTTAACATTGCTGCCGTCACTCTGGACATATCTTCCCTCATGCTGGACACTTCTCATTTGTGTTAACACCTCAAGAAGCTCCATCATAACATCAATATGACTTTAATCTGCTTCTAGATTTGTCCAATTTTCTGTTCTGGTGCTTGTTAATTTTACATGTCTTCTGCTTAACAAGGTTGAGTGGAAGGGCAGGAGGAGTACTAACGGGGCAGGAATTCTCAAGATCAGGAAAGATCCAAGGTAATATGTTATGATTTTAAGATGTTATTCTGTAATTAATGAAAAAGAATTTCGATGCCATCGGGCAATTGAATTGTAAAAGGTAAAGATGGGAAGCGAGCACGATGAATCGTTTTGGGCATCTAGGCCCAAGTCACCGGCAGAAAACAGCAGACCAAGCAGTATGCTTGCCGAGGTAAAGCATCAATTTTTCTGAACATTTCTGCAGCTTTCATTTCCTGCAAATATGTTCAACTCTCATTTTGATTCCCCATACATAACTGGGTCAACAGAAAGAGCACAAAGTAATTCCAGCAGATATTCTAGCCGAGGCCATTTCAACACTTTGCGGTCTTCACCTCAGATGGTCAGGCCCAATCACCCCATCTGAGATGAGATATGTTGAGCAGTGTGTCTTGGCAAAGTATCCACAATATGCTGCGCCCATAGGGGAAAAAGTTGATCTCTCTAGTCTCTGCATCAACGAAGAGTCATCCGATTCTCAGCCGTATGACAAGCGCGGATCGCCTAGGAGTAGTTCAAGGGAGTGTTCTGCTGCAGCTTCCTTGGGAAGCAATCTTCCTTACTTGGAAAGGACTTAACTGGAACCATCAAGACTCCTCCATATCTTGACAGAAAAGTCATCCTTCCCCGGGAAGTTTCATCTTGATTCCTGAAATCCAAGCCCAGAACAAAAGTTTTGAAGCACTGTGGGTTGCTTGAGAATGAGTACCTACAAGGATGCAATGATGTTAGTGGGAGAGTGCTACCCCTTTTTCCAAGGCAACTTCTACATGAGCATCATCTAGGAAGAGATGGATTACATACAGGAATTTGCTAGCTACAAGGAAGCAAAAGTGATCTTGGCACCAGACTCATGGCTGGATTTGCTGATCAAGGGGTCTCAGCTCAGCCAGTACTTCAGAAGGAAGTGTAAGCAAAAGCCAAAGGGCCTGGTCTCTTATCCAGCATATGTGGACGGGAAACATCACTCCCTGCACTGGATTTCAGAAGCTCACAGGAATTCATGGCACGTTCTGCTTGACGCTACTGGTTTACATGTGGGGAAGGACCGATTGAATCTTGCGCTTTACACATCACTCCCTGGAGAACACCCATGCTCAGCGTTCAAGTATAACTTGCCTTCTGGTCAGGAAGCCTCCCTTTGACGTAACAGTTTCATCTCAGGCACTTCAGTGACAGAGGACTACGCTAATGTGAATACCTTTTTCTGCAGTTCAATTGTTCATAATTAGTTCACATTGATTAATTACTTGCTTTTGGCTCCTTTGAAAACTAAATGAGTACTGGGCGAGCATTACCGCTCCACACTTTTATGAGTGGCTGGTAAAAGTCTTCCGAGAATAGATTGAAACTTAGAACTAAGCGATGCCGTGACAGGAAGCAACAGATGTAGATTGCAACTAGCTAGTGATTAATACCCAGATCTATTATTTCTTTTACTCCTCGGTGAGCATCGCTAGACGCATCACCTTATTTCATCTTCCAGTTTGTGAGAAGATTAGAAGACTTCAGAATGCTTCTTTTTGTCCATGAACAGGGAATAAAGTATAGCATTTAAACAACATAATGCTCTGTTACAAAGTACAAGCAATTTTCCAAATAAAGTTTCTTATATCCAGTTGAATATGAGGGTTGTTAACACTCGTCAACAAAAACAATAGGAGGATAAGGAAAGAAGAGAATTAAGGCTCGGGGCAAAATTTAGTCATCATTAGTGATTGCTGATGGCCAGAGGCAATGAGATACAAATGTCTGGTAAAAAACAAAAGTCGCAAAAAGGGAAACAATAGGAAGCCTAGGACATATAAAAAACAAAAAACCCCTACAAGCTGTGCTTCAGCCCATATTCGCAGCATCCCAGAACACTAGCTGGCAGCAACTGGAGCACCAATGATCTCCTAATACCTGTATGAATTTAATTCGAAGGAAATGTTTGAGATCTGAGAGTTATGAAACAACAAACTTAAGCATGAAACTGGTGGCATTGAATTCAAGAACGGTCAGCTGGGATAAGTAAGGCAGAATACTGGTTTAGCACAAACAAAAGATGCCCTGAAACGTTTTCGAATTGTGTATGCTATGAACCAGATTGTCTGGAAGTACCAATTAGGAGCAACTGACCAAAGCCAGCAAATGAGGAACTGAAATTGTTTCTTATATAAACTTCTCTTCATAGAAATAACTTACTACCTATTTACTATTCATTGGTTTCTTGATCGATTTACTATCCGGCTTAGTGAATAAAACCTCCAAAAAGGGTTTCAATTTGTAAGTTTGGGCATTTCAAGGGTTTGTAGCAACACTGACGTTGCAACATTAAAGAGGAGAAGCGGAAAAGGCCCCGTTTGGGAATAACTTTTATAATCAGCATTAGAGTTTTTGATAATTTATTTAACGGTTGTGATGAAAACGCTGAAGTTAAAAGCTAAAAGCTACCATTGAATAGCTTTTTCAAAACTCTAACGTTATCGCTGATGCTAATGCCAAACGGGACCAGAGAAAGGCCCTAAGCTTCCATCTGAAAATCACAAAAGAACAGCCAACCTGTTGCAATGCAAATCAAACAAAAAAATAGCCAACAAGGGCCTTCAAAATCAAGAAACTAAGGTGACCCAGGCTCGGAATGAACCCGTACCAAGAATGAAACTTGGATTCAATCCCTCAAACTGAACACCCTTCTCAAATCATTGACAACAAATTTGCACTCAGAAACCACCAGATAAGAAGCTACAAAACCAGGGGAGTGCGTTAACTTAATATCAACTCTTGCAGAAACAATCACAATCACCGACACAAACGCAATGTTAATCGTCCATGAGTACAATTTCCAGCAAGCGGAAACTTTTACAAGAATTAACGAAGACACGATTCGATGATTACCTAGGCAGAGCCGACGATAATGTTGTTGATGGGGATAAATATCAACTTAACGAAGAAGCCAACGAAGCCCATCACGACGAAGCCAATAGCTGTACGAAGGGCCACCTTGCTGAACTCTGCACATCGAAACCCACAATCGTCGGGACAAAATCTTAAAAACACAAATTCGAAAACCAAAGTTACAATTGATTTGAAACGGGGGTGGGTGAAGGAAGATGGAAAACCTTTGCGATCGGGCTTGTGGCAGCGCTTGACGAGGCGGGCGCTGTCCTTGGCGAAGCCTCTGAGGGGATCAACAACCGAGTCAAGGGTATCCATTACCGCTACAAAATTAACGGTTTCTGATTCTGATGTCACAGGAGGAGCAAGTGACTAGAGAGATATTTTTTCCCGGTTTGGGGCGGGGGGGGGGGGCGTGAGGGTTTTTTAAGGGTGGAATGGACGGAGAGGAAGACGAATAGACCCCTACTGGGTTGCTCGACAACGCGTTGAGAATTGTCTGCACAATTTTGTGGCCAAAATTCACTTTATCCCAAGCCTTCGGCGATCTTTTCAAATTTATCCCAGACTTCGAAACACGCCAATCGTTTTGTTGCAGAGTATGCAGTTAGTTGTTTGTATTTTATGAAGTCGAGAGCTATGATTATTTTTCATGATAACAAATAATGAGCCCCACAAGAGCTGTGATTATTTCAGTGTCTATCATGAAATAATTTTACCATCAATATACGGAGTATTTGCTTCAAAGGATGTTAGAATCTAAATTATTTGGAAAACTAAATTTTTACAGTTCTATATTTAATAAAGAACAATCATCCGTTATTCTCTTTCTCCAAAGAATTTTCATCCCTTATAATTTTGTAGAATTCGTTCTCCTAATTTGGTAAGAATCAGCAAAGTAATTATGTTTGAAAAACTAACAATCTACCCACTGAATTTTCAAATATTTAAACTTTGTTCCCTAAATTTCTAAAATGTTGCAAATAGTACCCAAAAGTTACACATTTAGTCCCTCAACTTTTAAAAAAATTACAAAATAGTCCCAAAATTATACACTTACCCTAAACTTTGTAAAATTTATGAATATACTCCTAAAGTTTAAAAGTTACATTTTAGTTACTATTCCAAGAGTTTAAAGAAATGCGCAAAATACATCAACCACACATAAGAAAAAATCTTCATTTTTGTGAGAAGTGAATTAAATATAGAAAAATTAGGAGTATATTTTATGGATTCTCACTTTTATGAATGTTACTTTCCTACAAATTTACTTTTCAAAGATTTTAAAAATTTTTAAACCAAAAGCCTTGTATTTTAAACAAGGTTTTACATTTAAAAATATTCATTTGATGATAATCTATAAGTCAAGTTAGATAACTCTAAGGGAAATTACTAGGATGCCAAAATGGATTCAAAACTATTGCAGAGTGTAAATTTTAAGCAACCTAGGTGACACAAAGTGTCCAATAGTGAAGTAGGAAAACATCACATTTTAAAACTTAAGTAGATAAAAATATTATAAAAGTGAGAGTGGAGCATGGGAACGACAAGCAAAGTAGAATAATGATGTCACCTAGTAATGAACAATGCAAAAATGCTCCAAATATCAACCAACTCATCCCTAAACTACAATTTGGAAACATATTGTTTTGTTTTATGTAAATAAGGGTTGAGTTAGGACAAATTTGCTACATCTTGATTACTTAGAAATTTTATGTTGCCATCATATTGCCACCCACAATTACTTGTCTAGGCCAAGTTAGCCAATTTTAGCACCATACATATGCTAGTGTATTGTATATCTTTCCTCCTTTAGTAGACTTCCTAACCTTTATTTGCCTTGTAAATACACTAAAACTTTAAAAATTTTGGTGAAAAATAAACATAAAGGAACAGAGGCTACTAAGGAGAAACATACTAAAAAGCAATTTACACAAAAATAATAATATAGCTACAAAAACATGTATAGAAATGGTTCTAGTCTCTACAAAATGATATATTGAACACAGATTAAAGCAAAATTGTATAATAACTATTTGACCTATAATTATGCAAGCATAAGACTACCAATTACACATAATAAAACCTTTCATTATGATTATGATGTAGGCAAACATTGACAAAACATTTAGATATTGTTTGGGAAGGGGATAAGTAGCTATTACTGACTAAAATTGTCAACCGATACATTGTGAATCATTAACCCGGTAACTACACATTAGATATAATTAAGCAACGCTCATTCAACTACACCAAACGGAGTTAAGGTTTTTAATGACATTATTATAGTATGACCAAACTAATATCTTTTGTAGCCAAATTTTAATCTTAAATCACAAGCCGGAAAATATACCAAATTCACATCAGCCAAGCTTCGTGTTTTTAACCACAAATGAGCATCCTAACATATTTGAATGTCTTAGCTTACCTACAGAAAATAACAAATCAATTGGTTTTTCCTAGAACAAAATAACAACCAACCAAACCTTAAAACTAGCAATCACTTAACAACATTTCTCTTTCATGCCATAAACATGAAGTGCCCTATCAAATAAATGATAAACAGGCATCCAAGGACCTTGAGAGTGAGGTCTTCATTTTAATAGCTAAATTTCAAGAAGGTGGGCACAACCTAAAGGCAGGAAACTAAATAACTAGGTAAAAGCTTAGCGGGTGAAGCTATTGCCTGGTGTAACTAAATATGAAAGATAAGTTTTTCATCCTTTATTTATACAAGAGTTCACCTAATACTATTTAGCTACAAGAAGTAAAATTCTTTCAACAATTCTAATTGCATAAAGATATATGTGACTCCCATCAAGTAAAACATACGTAGGGAAAGGAGACAACAGCATTTGTTTACAACAAAGAGAAACATATGACCACCACTATCACATATATAGAACCAGACAAACATTAGACAACTTTTCTTGTTGAAAGCTCAAGAAATTGAGCATTGAGGAAAATGTATGTGACAAACAAACTCATTATTGTATAGCACAGGAAAGGCATAGAAAAATCACTAACACAATGTCAATGACCAGAACGCATGTGAAGGATAAAAGCATTCCATTTTAAGTATCTAAATTGATATCCCCCAACCAAAATAAAAACTAAAAAAATGTTAAGGAAAAAAAAGTTCTCCACTCAGAAAAGTGGAATGTTTTGGTTTTCTAATGAAGTTGCTAAGCAAGTTTTATCCAAGTCTTGAAAATCAAGAGGATAGCACACCAGGGATGAGACTTCAAAGAACGTAATATTGTTAAAATAACTTGTCATTACATTCATCAATCAACTAGCCTCGGACCAGTGGCTTGTACTATTTGATTGTCTTATAAATAAGAAAATTCCCTAATCATAAAAGGTAAAGTTAATTTTGTTGGTAAAACTCTCAATCTAATCTAATGTTGGTAAGCTAATCCCATCCTCTTATCTATATTTCCAGTACATAGATAATACCAAATTGATCTTGTCACATCCTCTTAAAATCCATTTCTCACCAAAAAGCAAAATTGATGCGACCACAACCCAACATGTCATTCATGTTGGACTTTAACCTAAGGCCCTAAGCATAGAAAACCAACCGAGGAAAAACCTCATGCTCTAAACACCAGTCACCAATAGCCCAACAATAGTTTTGTAATAAGGAAGTAAAAAAAAAAACACCATCACCACCACCAACAACAACATAAATTAGATAACACCAAGCGGCCATAATAGTTCTTGTATAACATAAACAATGAAAGTAAACTATGATTCTTGATAGAAATAAGGAAAATGCCATAAGTAACAAAGTCATACAGTGACTTCCAAGCTTCCCATAACTTTAGATTGTTTGCATTTTGAACAAGCCAAATTTCAAAACATAACTACCAAAACATTATTTTCTAAGAATCAAAAGCCTAAAAACAGTTTCCAAAATGTGTATAATACTTACCAACATATAACTAATAAAGAAAAAAACAGTGCAAATCATATCCCAAGTCTCATGCATAGTTAAACGAAAAAACTACAACATTGCACATTTAGCTCGAAACACCTGAGGAATCCAGCAAAACCCCAAACATGAATCATAATCAAGCAAAATGAACACGAAAATCATTCCACATATATGACCCATCCTCCACACCATTGTATGTTTGTCATGACAGCTGCTTCACGTAAATTTCATTAGCTGAGTCAACCGCCAGTAGCCCCAACATATAACTCCAAGAGCGGCGACAGTGCCTACTAGCTAACCCATTTGAGGATAATAATATGGGACTCCACTAAAAGTGGCCCTCACCATCCCTCCCAAGCCAGTCTCCTCATTGATCTCATCCCTGGGCATGATATCGACCAAGAAATAAAAAATGTTGGTCCTGGTAATCGCAGCTACAATGTCATTCTTTTAAAGAGTCCATCACCTGTTCTCCTCCATGTGGAGCTAGGACTGAATGGTGAGCTTGAGGATGAAAATGTCACAAACCTTAGCAGAGAATATGGGTGCTTTGGCAAAGATCATTTAGATGTCCTCGCCAATCTTTATGATTTTCTTATTCGGGCCAAAAGGGAGTTGATGGTTCTTAAAATCATTAGCCTACTCGATCTCTTGGTGTTAGTAAGACCAGAACATCTGGAGCTACTCTTGCTATTGTTGGAGAAGGTGGTGGAATGATGCAAGAGAAACATGGGTGCCAGTGGAAGGTTGGGGTGGATAAGAAGAGGATTGAGGGTAGCTGGTTGTTGTTTGTGCACAATAGGTGGCGACAAATTCTAAGTGGTACCTTTAGATTCGAAAAAGCTTGGCAAGCTAGAATATGGTTGTTCTCTAATTTTTGTTTGGATTTATACAAACATTCATGTGTTAGGTTAGGTTGAGTTTTTAGTTAGATCAAACAAAATAATTATGATTTGAAAAAAAATCAATTCAACTTAAAAATTGAGAATTGAACAAAACCAAAATCTTAGTGTTTTTGGGTTATCATTTTGAGTTTGTTTAGTTCCTGACAAAGTTTTAATCAAAGACACATTACTCCAGCAATTTAAGATTTTAGAACCCCATAAACCAATCACTGCAACCTCTTACCCTCGCTATCTCGACAGCATGTCGATTTGCCACATGCCCCCACTCATTCTTGGATCTGGTAATATTCCACCAATTTCGCTGCTTGTTAGGTGCATAACCTATTTCAATATCCCCTACATGGTCATCCTCATCATTCTCTAAGACAGTAGCTCGTCACACTACTTTTGGGTGACTCATCGCTCTCCATCAACTATTTAATGAAATGGCTCCCACTTCTTCTCTATCCCCCTCCCAATCCATCATTTGAGGAGAAGCCCCATCCTTGTCCAACACTAGCACCTCCATCGTTGCCTCTAACACATTCGGCCTTAGCTCCGCCCCTATTAACCCTAGCCAGTTCATAGCTCTGATTGTGAGTATAGGTTAAAGCCGAGAAAAGTTAGTATTAGGTTTTCATGCAAAAGACATAAATATCCTCAGGATATAATTTTCAATACATAAATATATGGGCAAATTAGTGATATCATAAATCCTATAAAATATTTATGCATATACTTACAGGTTTGGTTCCAACTTGAGTTGACCAAAGCCAACTCTAAAACTGACAGTTTTTTCTAGTTATAGAACCAACCTGTAATCTATGAACGATTTTAATTCACCCCAACCTAGCAATTACAATTTGGGCTGATTTTTGAATTTACCTAATTCATATTTACCCCTAAAGGAAAGTTCACTAGGTTTTATAATAATTGAAAAGAAGTGGGGACTGGGGAGAAGAGTAGCACTTGCAAGCAAGGGGAAAAAAAAGTAATCATTAAGGATTGGGTCTTTGCCCCATGACTCATACAATTAGAATGAGCATTCAATTAAACCTTGAGTACTGTAGTATGAGCATGATACCTACATTTCAATGGGTGGTGCTTACTACATTACTAGAGGCCATTTCAAGGTTTATCAATGGAAAATTATTGATCAGATAATTTAACAACCAACCAAATATTTAAAGATTTATGGTTGCTACAACTTACAACCAGTTTGTATAAGATTAACGTTTCAATATTAACTCATTTACCTACTTATAGCCAAAACAAACCTCCTTAAGTACTCATTATTTATGGTCATACTTTCCCTTTTACTGGTATCTTTAATTAACAATATGGGGGGGTTGAACTACATCAAAAACTGCACAATGACCAGAATGTGGTCCTTCTTTTAATCCTAATCTTCTATTCAGTCATAGATGAAAAACTTTAGTACAAACTAAGCTTGCCCTCAAATGCTTCAAGGAGATATCTCAGATCAGGTTAAGACTCACTGGAATCTAAAAGTATATCAAACACCATATCTAGAAATAAGACTAGTTTTTTAAAGCCTTCAATGAAATAAGTTAAGTTCTTGAATTACCAGGTCAATATCACTTTCAGCATTCGTCCGTCTAACATATAAATAGATGGTCTTGGATTCTAATTGCTCCTAATGAGCAGACGTTTGAGTCATCCAGATCTAGCTCTAACAGTTAAACTCAATTAAGTTAGTAATTAAGTTGGAGGAGTCAAGTCAAGATGCGAGATATTTAGCTTGGATAACCAACAAGCTTTAACCCAAATGAAATTGGACTCAACCAAGTTGGAGCCCAAGCAATCAAACTTATCCCAAGCTCAGTAGTTGCTTTTGTCTGTAGGGTGGCCTCAGAGTAGAAGCGATCTAAATAGGAGTGATGTGGCTAGCAGTAGTTGAGTGTGGTGTCAAAGCTTTGTGGTGCGAGATGGGGGGTTCCAATTGATTTGGTTGGGGTATGATCAAAATTATAAGCAATATCATGGGCAATTTCTAACCTACGTGAAAGTTGGTCTTGCATGCACACTCTTAACTCATGAACACCATCATGTAAATCTTACATAAACAACCTTTAATTTAGGGTTCAATTCATCAATCTTTCAATCATGCTATTATTATATGTTCAAAAGTAATGGCATAAACAAATCGAACCCAATCCAAAAACTTTGGGCTTAAGCTCAACTCAATAAGGATTTGAGTGGGCTTGAGCTGAAATTCATGCTTGACGAGCCCTTAGTATATGGGCTCAAACTTAGCTCTATAGAAGATTGCTGCATTTAATAGCTTTCATAGCATTAAGGCTAACTGTAACTTTTAATTCTACAATTTTAATTAACCCTATATTAGTATAATTTTTAAAGGCTCAATAAGCTTAGTCCAACTCAAGCTTAAATATTCTAATCTTGAAGCTCAACTCAATAAAATAATGAGTAATTTGTTGGACTTGAGGTTGAGTTTGATAACGCTTGAATTAAGCTTGAACTCAGACTACTTGTTAAATACTTGGTTCGATTACACTTTTATTTAAAAAAAAAAAAAAGTCAATGGCATGGCCGCAGTAAAATTCAGTGATCTTTTTTAGCAATAGATATCAACATTGTTAAAAATGCGATCCAAATCGTAGGATCATTCAATCCTACGATCTAGATCTAGAAAACCTATCCAAATCGTAGTAGGATCGATGAAGTAGTATGATCGTTATAGAATCCCATTCAAAATGATATGATTATAAGAAAATAAGATCCTACCGATCCTTGTTAGTCACTACAACTGGGTGAGATGAAGGAAGAATCAAAGGGCTAGACAAGGTGGAAGATCCGAAGAAAAGTTTGTCGTCTCAGACAAGGTGGAAGATCTTGTCTCCGAAAATGAAATGTTGAAGTAGGAGGAGATGAAGGAAGAACCGAAGGGCTGTGTGAGGAAGCTGATGACGTTTCTAGGGTTGTCATTCACGGAGGAGAAGGAGAGTAGTGGGTTGGGGGATCGTGGAAGTAGACTGCAGATGTGTTGCTAAAGGGAGAAGTGAGAAATCACTGGAATGATTTGAAGTGAGGTGGCGACAGAAACAAAGAAACAGAAGTCAAAGTTGTAGGTTTGAATGGTGAGATTGGGAAGCAAATGAAGAGATTTTATTAAAGCTAAGGCTCGTTACGCTGTTTGCTAGAGAAGTGTTTGATCCTTATTCTTTTTAGTTTGCGCTTTTTTTTTTTTTATGATTATTTCATTCAAAGTCGATATCGTAGTTATTAGAAGCCAAATTGTTTAAAATTCTATTTCAAGACACATGTTCTTAAAAGTTTTCCGGATATTAATGGACGTGAAAATTTTTAAGAAATGTAGTATACTCTTTTGAAAAATGGCTTAATAAAATTAGTAAATATTGTTACAATTTTTTTTTTTTTTTTGTATTCTGAACACTTTCTAAGAGATGGTTTCGAGTTTCCACCTTTTGATCTATATTCAAATTTACCTCATAAAGTTTAAATTTTTGAAAGTGACCAATAAAAATATCTTTCTGTTAACGTTTTTTTGAGTTGTTGACTATGATTCTTTTCTTAAAAAAATTGCCCTTTTGTCGGCTGACTTTAGGGGTTTGTTAAATAAAAGTATTTTTATTCTTATTTTGTAAAATAATTGTGTTGTACATAATGTTATTAAGACACTCAAACTTTACATGGATGTTCAATATAATTGATCATTTACATTAACTATATTGTTTAGATTAAAAATTTTAGATTTTTTGTAGGATCATACGATCTACGATCCGATCTTACGATCTTGATCTTGCATCATGAAAAATGATTCAGAGTAGGATCCCAATCTTGATAGCCTTTGATAGATATAACAAAGTAGTCTTTTGATCATTTACGAGATTAATGGGAATGGTCTCATTCCATACTGAGATGCTATCAATTCTTTCTTATATTTGTATTTTGAAAATCTTTTTTTTTTTATCAAGTAACATTCCTTCATCCTACTCATATTTATGTATAGGAAAAATTACCAAAACCCCCCTCTCTCAAGTTACGGGCAAACCTATATTTTTGTTCCTTCTATTTCAAATACCTACATTTACTTCCTTAAAAAATTAATAACGTCATCCACCGTTATAGGGGCAAAAAAACCAAAAAACATCAACTTTTGCGCTTCTATCGTTTTTCCCTAAAAAATTTGCCCTGTCAACTTATGCATCTGACAATCGAGGGCACCAATTTTGGATTCTCTTCTTCTATCCTTGTGTTTACTTGATTCTCTCTCTCTTTTCCCTTTCTCTTCTCTTCGGCCCGGCCTCCGTTGCTGCCTCTGTAGCCGCTTTATTTGATCGGCTTCTACTCATCGTCTCAGGTTCTTGTTCCCATCTCGACCTGTCACCTCATCTCCACCTCTGACCGTCGTTCGTGTGATTCCGAAGCCCAAGCGGAGCCACCGTCCCTCGAAAGGCTGCCAATCGCATAGTTCTCTGACCTACTTTTTTCTATGTCTTCTCTCTTGAGGCCTCACCCATCTCTATTCTCTGGCTCTGTCTCTCTCTTGATGAATTGCCTACCTAAATTCTTCTCTGTCTTCTTTGTGCGCCAGAGGTCGATGATCTCGGTTTGTCTCAAAGTCATCACCGACATTGAAGCACTTCAGGTGGAGAGTACAAGGGTTTGGAGATAGATTGGGGTATTAGAATGGGGATTCCGGAAGCCATGGATGCCCATTAGGGATGCCGGAAGCCATGGATGCTTCGGATTTGCAAAATGGGTCGTGGTGGTTGTAGCGAGAATGAGACGAGGCCAATGGTGCAGTGGCACGGAGAAGACAAGGCCGACGAAGACAAGATCAACGGCAACGAGGCCAACGACGTGGTGGCAAGGAGAAGGCAAGGCCGACGATGGTGGATTTAGGTTTTGGAACCGGCTTTGAAATTGTCATCCCCATGCTTAAATTCTTCGAATTGAAACTGTGGAGAAACTTGCTTCAATTCTTCGATTGAAACCGTGGAGATCTTGTGCGTTTTTTATCGAGCGAAGAAACCGATTTGTAATCTGATTTGTACTGATAAAGCGAAGAAATTGGTTTGTAATCTGATTTGTAATTTGATTTGTATAAATCCGAAAGTTAGGGAGCAAAGTTTCCATGGAAGAAGATTAGGAAGGCCATATCAGATTTTTCCCCTTTTCTGTCTAATGGTGAATGACAGAGTTAAATTTTGAGAGAGGTAAGTGTAGGTATTGTAAAAAAGGGAGACACAAGTGTAGATTCACCTAAACCTAGGGGGGTCTAGGTAATTTTCCATTTATTTCGTGTTATGTAGCTCTTTGTCTAAGTTATAATATAGTTTATATATTTTGTTTGAGCTTTCTTATGACTAGTAAAATGTTCCAAGTTTATCATAGTTAACTTCGTAATTATAGATATATCTATCTTTGGTCTGTAGTATATGACTAATTTTACTGACATACTATTATGTACATATTATAAATTTTCTAAAAGAATAAGAAAAAGAAAAAATTATAATTATATTCTAAAAGAGGAGACGTTTTCACTGTTTATATTATTTCTCTCTTTTAAACCAAAAGTTTATTCACTATGGTTTGATATTTAGAATTTTTTTATTTACTCTTTTAGTCTTAAAATTTTACCTTAATTTTTTATTTTGATTCTCACTTTTCTTTTTTCATTTTTATATTTTTTTTCCTTTTACAATAATCACCCCCATTTATATTTAAGTTTAACATTAACACAGATTGAATCGATGTAACAAACGGGTATCATAACCCTAGTTGTAGAGCTAATTGTAGATATTGCTTAAATGGAAAACTTTGCCTTGATGATAGATTTTCTTGTACCTCGAAAATGCAAAAAATGATAATTAAGGTATCAAGGCTTCAATGAGCAATCTGACAAGAGAGCATGCATGTTGACTGAGATTTTTAAAATATATTTTTTAGTGCGTTTTAAAAACCTGACAATCATTTAAAATTTGTTTTAATAAAAAAATATTTCCATTCATTTTTCTTCCCTTAGGATGGTAAAGAAAAATCGCATAAAAATGTTCATTTTCTAAAAAAAACTTTATTTAAATGATTACTGAAAAAAAGAATATATGCTTTCAAATGATATTGCGCTAATCCCCTTATAATAACTACATGCTTGGAGAAAAAAAGTTGTCCTCACTTTGTAAAAATAATCCACCCATGATGGCATTTGTGTATTACTTCATTTTAACAAAGTGCACATTTCGTTGAAACAAGTCAATTTATTTTAACTTAAGTTAATTGATTTATTTTTTACTTTTACATTTTTTACCTAGAACTAATTTTATTTGAAAACTAATATTATGTAGATACAATAATTCATTTAAAAGTAAATTTTTACAATATTATTAAATTTTTATAAATTTTTCTTTTTTAATAACTTAAATTAGAAAAATTTAATAAGATTACAAAAAAATATATTTTTAATGGATTATTACAGCTATATAATATTGACTTTTAATTAAAATTAGTTCTGAGTAAAAAAGACAAAAGAATAAAATTAAATCATTTTAAAGTCAATAGGTTTTAAATTCTCAAATCGAATTTTCCATTCAGTAATGCTAACGTCAGTAACAAACTGTACAAACGAAGACTTTTCCCATGTACAAAGAAATTCTCGCAAAAAAATGATGACAGTGGAAGAAACGATCCTACATAGCAACAAGAACAACTCACATTTGCCTACTTGTGTACAAGTTGTGTTTTACCTTTGAGGCAGTTCTGAAAAGTGGTGTTGTCTCTGAATCACTCATCTATAGGACGAACCTGATATGTAACCGTATCTCAATTGCCAGTTCTCTTCAAATAAGCCACGAGGCCTAACCCGGCAGCAAGTGTAGCACCAGCTGCAACCGCACTATATGCAACAGCCCACGCACTTGATTGAGCATACTCCAGCCTCTCTGAACCGCAACCCGTCTCCGAATAATCTAGATGCAACCTTAAACCCTGCAACACCACAGTATCAAACTTATGTTTCAACTTCCTTGCATCAAAAGCATGCCTCACAGACTCCAATGGTGCAAGTGATAGGCCAAAACATAAGCTTCTTGCTCCTAGTTAGCTTCTGCTGGATGCTAAACACAAAAGCGATTATTCTGTTGTCCGAAAGTAAAGTCAGCAGTTCGGTTTTACCTTCAAACCCGCTGATTTTGCATGCTCTACAGCTGCCACCAAATCACTATCTGATGCCAAGACAACCTTGTCCTGGTCTTCATCCTCATACTACCATTCCATGTTAATGAAGAAAGGGAAACTTAAAAAGGAAACGGAATGGACATTTTTATATGCATAAATGTAGAATGATGATATTATCTGCTTGATATCGTTAGATATACCAGAATTTGGGGTAGGCTGTTACGGTCAATGTCATCTCCCAACCTCTGAAGGATTGGAGTCGTTAGCTGTGACAAACTCCTGGTTTCTGTGTTTCACAAGGAATACAGGCAAAAGAGGGGGTCATATGAGGGTAAATCTATTGTTTTCTATATATCCCCTTCTCAATTTCATTTCCATTTCCAAACTTCTTATTACGAAGCTTAGGCTTGTACGGAATTATGAACATTATAGACCTCCTACATTAGAAAACTACTGCCAGGTACACATCTTTGATGAAGGAAAAAGAGAGCACAATGGACTGCATTGCTCGACATATAAACCATGACTTCAGGAACTGAACTGCTAAATTGAAGGATGGTATTCAAGAAAGCCAAATATAATGTCTAAACTCATGTCCATGAGAACTATATAGAAGGATATCACTGGGAGGAACCAAACAACGAATCATAAAATTCACCAGTTTAGATCCCAATTACACATGTCCATGTGAATGGATAAGTCATGAAGGACCAGCAATATACCGCATGTAAATCTATGCATGCGGCCCCTTCTATCCTCAATTTTGAAAGCAAATGTATTTGGTAAACTGGATGAAGGGAAGGTGAGAGATCTCCCGGTGTCTGCTCCTTCTGAGGTCAGCTTCAAGGAGGTAATACTGAAAGATAATTAATCATGTATTAAGACATGACAAAAATCATAGGTCAAGGCATTCCGATAACAACAAAAGCAAAACCTCCGTGTATCGTCATCCTCATCAATAGGACTTAACGCCAATGCAGAATCCCAGAACTTCTGCATCATTGAATTGCCAGGTTCATTACTTACTCCAGCCGTGCTTCCAACCTTGCAATTAAAGCAAACGATGGGAGGAACACAATTATTTTAATGATGATAAGCCATTATATTATTCTTTGTGGTGATAAAAAAAAATCATAATCACATTCTAAGGCCATTAACAGATGAGGGTATGATAAACATTATGGTGCATCATCAAGTCCCATAAAGACACGAGTTCCACTTACAGTTGTAACAGCAGCGTGTGTGATTTGGATTACATCCACAACAGCAACTATATCTCCACCTGCATGCGGGAAGAATGGCAATCAACTTAGGTGGTTTAAGAATTTCTACTCGTTAACTTAAGTGACTCCTTACCCCTATTGGTTATAGGAAGATGCAAAATTTTTCCGTCATGCATTGTGTTCAGTGCATCAACAATAGGTGTGTCAAGTGTTGCACACTCTGGGTTTGGACTCATAACCTACAAAGGAAAGCAAGGGCACGATGCTAAGAGACTAAAAATTCATCAAGTAAAAATGTACAGAGCATTAGCTTGCTGATTAGAGAAAAAAAAAAGAAAAACCCTCAGAAGTAGCTGGTATTTGAACATCTCCAAGTGTCACGGTCAGGATAACAACAAAATGTGGCACAAAAAAATTGAACACAAACCCAGAAAAGAATGATACCTTCTCCACTAGGGTTGACTCTGGGGGAAGGTTTTGGGCTATAACCCGCATCAAAATATCCCTTGAACTGAAATAAATTAAAGGCATAATCACAATATTAATGGCTGAATATTTCAAACAAATGATCTCTCTCTCTCTCTCTCTCTCATACACACAATCACGGGACAAAAAGCATGCACACACACACCGGTACATGTACAACCGACTACAAAGCAACTCATTTGATCAAAAGAAGCTCACGTCAGAATTCCTTGAAGCTTGTTTTCAGCAGTCACCACAGAATAGCTAGCTTGCATTTCAAGCATTCTTTTTGTAGCCGTTAACACAGTGTCATTTGGTGAAACTGTTACTATCCTGTAAATACCATCAATATGTACACAACAGAATTCGTGCATGTTAAGAAAATGTTCCTAACATAAGTACCATAAGATAATAAAGAGAATATACTAAGATAAAGCATTACCTACTTTGAATTGTCTGCAATGATAGTGGACAGTGAGGGCTTCAACATTCGTTCCCTAAGGGTCTCAGCAAATGCACTTTGGCCTGAGTAATTAAAAACAAACTATAAGTTTGCAGTACGGAACAAAAGAACCACAATAGAACACAAAAAGATGCAAAGGAGGCAAAGGAGAGAATTTATTTAAGCTAACAGTCATCCACTGACCAGAAAAATATGTTCCCCAGTTCTTTTCAACTCCTTCAACTGCTGCAGCAATAGCTTTCCCTTTTTCAGATGCTCTTTCCATTCTAGCAATAGCATCATATAAGCATTTTGCTATATCGAGTAAAGCAACTACATCTCCATTCTCTACAACAGGCAGATGTCTAAAATTTCCTGCTTTATGCACAAAATATATGAGAAAACAATAGTGCATCAAAAGCAAAAAATATTTCAAAGATCCAGACTAGCCTTGCACCATCTTCTGAAGGGCTTCCACAGCCAGAGTGTCAGACAGAACGAATACAGGGTTCCTAGTCATAACTCTGGAAGCAGGTGTTTCATCCAGATTAAGCTCATTGGCAATAACTCTTGTTGCTATATCCTTCACATAGAAAAGAAAAAAGGTATATGACCTGTGAGACAGCCAACATAAATCTTTTCCCTTCTTTCCACTTATCTAATCAAGAATCCATAAATACCACAGAGAGGAGTCAGGTGCATGATAAATGAAACTAATTATCTATACAAGAACAACGATTCTTTTCTGACATCTGCCTACCGACAAGTCAGTTCGGTTTTCAAGTACTACCTTGTTTGTGGTGGAAGGGATTCATGTCTTACCTGGTCTGTGAGAATCCCACAAAGCAAAGCATTAGAATCGGTGAGCAATAAAGCATCAATGCGGCGAGCAGCCATTCTCCGGCATGCTTCATGAATACTGGTACTTTCGGGGACCGTAAGAGCCTTTGATAGTCGCAATCTTCTAACAGTACGCTCTCCGGTTAATCCCCTATTAACACAAACAAAAGTTGAGCACCACAATGAAAAAGATCGTTCACAATCAAAATGACCTAAAATTCTAGGTTAATTGAGATTGGCTATACGAATCATGTTGTTCCAAGCATTCGACAACTACTGATTTGTTAATGTAACTATTTGTTGAGACAATTGAGCCTCACACTGACCTGGAGGCGATCAAGGATTTTTTGGCGGAGTCCGGCGCTCCATTATCGATGGTTCTTCTCCTGGAAGGCGTTGTGGTCGATAGTGACACACTTTTCCTCGAAGATCCGTCATGGCTTGACATCTTTACCTGAACAATAATCAAGCACAAATTGCGGCAAATTCAAAATCCATATCAAACGAACATAATCCCAGTTAAAACTACTAAAAATTCATCATAGAACAGAAATATTTCGTTTCGTTAATTTATTAATCCCTGCAACAAGTTACAAGGGAAAATATTAATAAAAAAAAAAAGAGAAAAATTAAGGAAAATCAATGACCTAACAAAATTAAAGGACTAGTTGTGGTCGATCTCAAGAAGACATGAAGGGCCTCGTAAACCTGAGCTCCAGAATCATGGAATGTGTGAAACAAACACGAGAGGGAGCGTGGTCGGGAATCTGGAAATGTTCCCGGGAAGATGAACGGAGCGAATAGAGCGGGTGTGAGAGAGAGGGAGAGAGAAGAGGAGGAATAGGAAAGCCTTAGGAATCGGAGGGGTGTGAAAATTTTGGAGGGAGGGAGAAGCAGATGGTTCCATGTCCACAAATTCATGTGGAAAATTGCTCCCATTTCCTGGGGTTTTCACTTTCTTTCCACCAACATCCAAGGCGGGAGGTACCCAACAGATTCGAACTAACCAATCCTTTTAGTGTGGAGGACAAACAAAGTGGTCTGATTGTGACAATATTAAAGAGAAAAATGTCTCTTCCATAAAAAAACCAGAGAGAGAGAGAGAGAGAGAAATGTCTCACTCCAATTGACGCTTTAAATTTTCATTTTTTTTAAATCAAAGAGTCTGACAATTTAAATTGGATCAGCTAAGGCGCTTAATTCTTACTTTGGTTCAGTTCTACGTCATATTTTCATGTATCATACATGGTTAAATGGCAATCTAAATTCTAAGTTATATTATTTTGTGTTTTCATATCAAATGATAGTGTCTTTCAAATGAGTATTTTATTTACATTAGAAAAGTCAGGATGCAAATAATTAGAATATACCTATTCCTAATATATTTAACGTATTTCATTTTGAAATAATATTTTAATAAATATTTTTTAAAAACCAGGAAAGACATACAGCGTTGTATATTATTTAATATATCTATAATTTAGAAATGTGACATATCTAGCAATAACACTTTTTTTATAATCAGAAGCATTGTCAAGTAAATCACAATTATCCCATATAAAAGGCAACGCTTTACTGAATTTTCTACTAACGTCGTAGAACTATGGACAGTGATACTTAGTTGAATGTTTTTAGGCATTAAAAAGAAATTTTCATAAAAAGGATAAATTAATAAAAAAACACTTTGCCAAACATTTTTAAGCATTAAAAAATAAAAATTTATAAAAAATTAATAACATCATAAAAATTATATTTTCAATGGAATATTAAATTTATATCGTATTGACTTTTAAATGAAATTAATTTAGAGTAAAAAATATTTAAAAATAAAATAAATAATTTTTTATTAAATTAATTTAAATTAAAACATATTGGCTCAATATACTTTCATACTAGAGTTGTGCAAATATTTTCTCTCCTTTATTTTGGTACATATGCAAATATTCTAAGAACAGAAATAGAAAACTAGACAAAAGAAAAATGAGAGTGTGACAATTTGTGATGATTGTCATTCATCGCGGATCATCGATCAATCTATAGTTAGAAGGAAATAAATAAGAAATCATCAGATATACAAGCTTTTTATTTTATGGAAAAGAGTTGTAGAAAATTTTTGATTTTTTCTTCAGTTTTCATTATAATCACGGTCGCTCTATCGATTATCATGGGGTGCAAGCTGCAGGACCTTGTGATGTAATTTAAGAGGCTGCATTGAATCAAATATAAGATTAAGGTTTCAAGTGAACAAATCATATAAGTGGAGGTATTAATAGTGACATTAATCGTCTATTACACGCGTAACCACATTATCTATCCCCAATTCAGGCCTTGGTTGGATTTCAAGCTTCCACAACATTCTTACAACCCTTGAGGATTTCAACCACCAAATCCTCAAAACTCCTTCTCTGAGCATAAGATCTTTGTTGAACAGCTGAGTAACAGTCGAGTGGGAGGTCGGAAATGGCGGATTGGGGTCCGGTGCTGGTGGCGACAGTGCTGTTCGTGCTGCTGAGTCCTGGACTTCTGTTTCAGATGCCTGGGAAGGGACGCGTGGTCGAGTTCGGGAATATGCAGACCAGCGGGGCTTCTGTTCTTGTTCATGCTATCATCTACTTCGGCCTCATCACCATCTTCCTCATCGCCATCGGCGTCCACATTTACGCTTCCTCTTGATCCTTTTCTTTTTCGTCGTCTTTTGGTTTCTGGGTTTCCAGATTTGCCATTTGAATCACTTCATCTGGGTGATGAGGTTGGCGACTGCGTTATGGTTTGGCAGGTTTTGCTTGTGTAATGTAATTACAAGCGATAGCGAATGCTTACTGATGATGATATGTTTTCCAATAAAAAATCTGGCCAATTGGACTCTGGCTCCTTGAAGCTGATTTGTTTGTTTGTACCAAATCCCAATTTTCTTCTCTACAAATCTGGATTTCCCTAGTAGCCTGTTTGGTTCCAATTTTACTTTTCTAATTTGATGTCGACACAAAGAGTAATGGATTTATCGAGATATTGATAATTGAATTTCATCGGACATGAACGAGATTTGTTAGGTTTTCTTTTCTTTTATTTATTTTTATTTTTATTTTTATTTTTTTTTGTAGCGGAGATTTGATATGTTGAAGGCCAAAATTCGCATATAGTCCTCCAAGTTGACAAACGCGAGCGAGTTAGTCCTTTAACTTTCCATATTTAGCGTTTTAGTCCAAAAGTTTGCTAAACTAAACAGTTTAGTCCATCTACTAACAGAAAGAGGCCAGCTGGAAAAATGTCGTCTGTTAGTCAAGCAAGTGAACTAAAAATTAAAACAAATAGAGGTTTCGTGTTCATCTATTCTAGTTTTTGCAAGATTCGTCAAGTGAGGAAGGGGGTAGGGAAAAAATCCCTAAATTAGGTGGCAGTCTTCGAGACTCTATTGTGGGAGTGAACATGAAGATAGGCGGCAGAGCAATTCTTTCAACGGATTTGGCAAGCGGGATCCATCATGCGTCAATTCGGTGATTTGTCGTTGATCGATTAGAAGGGTCGGTTGATTCAACGAGGATCGATGCAAAGAAACCGCTTCAGTGAGGACCGATGTAGGGAAATTGTCACCCCAACGACCAAGAAGCTGAAGGAGAAGGAGGTGAAAAGTGGCCCCTAATGAGCCAAGATGGGCCCTTCACTGGGAGGGATCCAAACATGAAGAAGCCGCGATGGCTAATACAACAAGCTTTGCCAAAACAAACGAACGATAAGAGAGATGAGACGAGATGATGTGGAAGAAAAGGCTGATGTCATCGGACTAGCTCAACACAGCTCCACACCACATCAGCAACACATTTAACTCCATTTACTCTTCCATCCAATTTGGATGAACTAGCTAAATTTTGCAAAATTTAGGGGCTAACTCGCACTGATTCAAACGTGAAGGATTAACTTGTTAGAGTTGACCAACCTGAGAGGCCAAATGCGCATTTTGGCCTATGTTGAATCATCGTCGGTGTACAATCCTAAAAGGTACTTTACCTAATCACGTGATGATCGATGCAACCGAGGTGACTGGCGAGGATGCCGCAGTTTCTAGTGGAGGAATGGGATATATTTGAACTTTGAAGAGCACTTGCCCGGTTGCACCTTATCGTTTTTGCCTATGCTTTAATTATATTATAGGGTAAATTACAAAGCCCTCTGTACTTTGATCTAACCAACATTTTACTCCTTCTATTTTTAAAAGCCTACACTTTTCCCCATATTTTTTTTATAGTGTCCGACAACAACTTCTGAAACCCTATATTAAATTATCTAATAATCATATTACAGTAATTTTAAGATTTTTGATATTTTTTTCATAACCAACCAACCTTTAAAAGATACCAATATGCATTTACAAGAAGAAAAATGCATTTACAGAAAAGAAAAACTGGTAATTTAAAATATCTATTAACTATAAAAATAATTTAGAGAAACCGATATTACTACAAAATGACTATTATATAGTTGAAATTATAGTTTTACAAGTTTTTATCGAATAGGGGTAAAGTGTAGGTTTTAAAAATATATAAGGGACAAATTGTGAGTTAGGGTAAACCTTAGGGGATAATTGTAACTTTCCCTATTTCATATTGTTTCATTTTTTTTTCTTTCTTTTAGTTTTCGTGCTGCAACCGGCTAACTTGTAGAGAAGATATGAAGATAAAACTAGTTTTGAGCAAAGTTGTAAAAAATGAACTAGACCGTTCAATTGAATCGGTTCAACTGTGAATCATAGTTATTGTTGGCCTAGATTTCAGCTCATAATTAAATAAGTTAAAAGTCGGTCAAAACCACTATAAATTGTTAAAACTCAGAGAAAACTGTTGACCTACAAGGCATTTTGAACTTCAAGTTAACACCAGTGGAAAGAAAAACCTAGAAATAGAAGAACAAATAGAGGGGGGGGGGGGAAGGTCTTCAGACTCTTGAAGGGTAACCCACTGTTGCTCATCTATTTTCTTTGCTTCCTGTTCCACCATTGTAAGGTGAGAGATTAAAGTAAAAAATAAAATTAAAAAGAGGAACCAAAGAGAAAGAATTAAGGAAGCATTGAAGAGATTTTTCATGAATCAAATACAAGAAAAAAGATATCAATATGATAATTAGGGAATGAGAGAAAAAGGGAAGGATGGAAAATTAAAATGGTAAAGTCTATATATGATCCCCTTACTATAATGGTTGTCCTAATGTGGTCCATTATATCAAGTAGTGTCATCTTACAATCCCTTAACTTATATATCATGTCCTATGTGAGTCATTCCGTCAATTTTTAAATTATTTTGGATGAAAATTACTTATGTGGCACTTTCTACCTCCATGGTAGGTTCTAAACTGCTACGTGGATGACTATATTAGAAGAAAAATAAACTTTAAATTTAAATTGACATAAACAGATAATTATAAGGACTTAAAATGTAATTTTTTGTTCTACCCCAAAATTTCAATCAGTATGCCTCCAATGCAGATCCAACCGGTGGACACAGACTCTCAGTCGTCGATCGGAACAGCACCGCTTCAGATTGAGCTAGGGAAGCCGGCTCTGAAATTGCGGCTCAGAAGACTCTTCAAGCGGCAGTTCCCCAACGTGCTGAGAGCATCGGCGATGGAGAAGCTCCTATAAAAAAAACGGATGGGCTGAGTTCGAGCTAAGCTCGATTTTCTTCATCGATGAGACTAGAATCTTTTTCTACGCTGGATAGAACGTGAAATCAGAATCAAAATCGGTTTTCTTCATCAACGAGACCAGAATCGTCTGCTGCGTCGAATAGAACGTGAAATCGGAACCCGAATCAGTTTTCTTCATCGATGAGACCAGAATCTTTTGTTGTACATGGTAAAAATGAAATCGAAATCGAAGCTGGTGAGGACAATGGACAGGTATTCCGTATCCGGCAAGTAGAGGTGAGCGGGGCAAGACTAGCGTTGGATGAACAGTTTGTTCCAGGAAGAAGATGAATTGGGTCACTGTGCATTTGAAGCCTTAAAATTTTGTGTTTGTGTCAAAATGAACCCAATATTTCTTGTTTTTCCAAAATAGGCATTTATTTTTATGATAGAGGAAGCCACACGATAGTATAAGTGCCACAAAAGCAACTTTCATCCATATTAACAGTAAAACTAATAGAAGGGACTCAAATAAAACAGACTATATGAGTTAGAGGAATTTAAAATAGCACTAGTTGAGATAAGGGGCCACATTATGATGACTATTATAGTAAGAGAACCATATATGGAGTTTACACAAAATTAAAATCAAGAAGATGGCAAGAATAGTACTGCTGGGGAGAGAAAAAAAGAGGGGAAATGACATAAGCCATCTCTAAACTATCATAATGTTGCTTAATCGTCCCGAAACCCGAAATTATAAAATGTTGTTTAATCGTCTTGAAACTGTTTTTTCCTAACTTCTGTCACTTTTTAACGACCGACGTATGGTAGAACAACAGGTGCAACAATTGGATAGTTTGAGGCTTATGATATAACAATTCATAGGTTTAGGACAATTAAGTAACATTGGGCATAGTTTATGGATAATCAGTGTCATTTACCCATAAAAGAGAAAAAAGAGTTTAGCAAAGCAGGTTTGTTTAATGAGCGCAACTAGGGTTAATGGTTTTATTTGATTATTTATGAATTAGCCTTTTGTACTATGCCAAAAATTCCATTTTAATCCAAACAATTTTTAAAGTGATAATAAGGCCACTACGAAGTAAGGGTGAAAAAGAGGTTGGGTGTTTTTTTTTGTAGCTTGAGCTCGAGCTTGAGTTGAGGCTTTTTTAGCCGAGTCCACTAGAGTTCGAGTCGGAAAATGAGCTCAAACTCTTTCAGGGTCGAGCTCGAGCCTGAATAATCCAGGCCCTATAAGCTCGTGGGCCTAACAAGCCTAACTTTTTTCTCTTTCCCATATATTCCCACAGTTCTAACCCTTTTTGCTTTTGCGCCTTTTTGCTCTGCTTCTCAAATTCAACACCAGCCTCAACCATTTCTTCTCAAATTTCTTCTCCACATCCAGTGTCCAATTAATCGACCAAGGTTGGCAATGCTAGCAGCGCTTGGTGTTGACAGAGCCCGGTCCCCTTTTTCTTCTTCTCTGCATTAAACTGGCTTGTTCTGATTTTCACCTAAAAATGGAGTTCTGGCTTCTGGGTGAATTGGATTGATTAGTCTAACATAGTTGACAAAATTGTTTTGTATTTCTGTAATCCCACCACGGACCTAGAGAAGGTCTGTTTGAGCTTATATTTTCACCATCTTCAATGAGTCCCAAAGATCAATTTTCTCTGATTTGGCTTCTTCAACAAAGACCTTATCCAGTTTGATTTTGTCGCATTAGAGCTGGCTAAAGGATAAAGTTTGGGCATCTTCCTAAGCCTAGAAAATGATGTGATTACTGATACAGGATTGCATGGCTCCACAATAGGCGAACTAAAAAGGATGATGGCTCATTTATAAAATTTACAAAACCAAGGTAGAGAAGCAAGAGATTAAGACGTTTAGGATAACTTCTATAATTTTCCCATCTCTTTTTATCTATATAAAAATTTGTAGATTTAGTCCCTACCTTTCATTTAAGTTATAGTTATGATACTAAAGATTTATATGTGTCATTCAAACCAGACAAGCTTTCGAACCAAGCTCGAGCCTAAAAAATTAAGCTTGAGGAATTCAAACTCCAGCTTGGGTAATACCAAACAACAAAGGGGTCGAGCTCGAGCCAGATAGGCTAATGCTCAACCCGGCCCATTTTCACCCCTACTAATAAGTCATGAAATAAAAACATAAAGGTGATTTTGACGCGACTGTCCAATCGGTTAAACTCGTCCAACCTTGAATCGGATACCCTGCTAGTTTCATGAATGGCTATGCTTTTAAAACATTGTTTTAAAGAAATTTTTGTTTTTACACCCAAATGCATGTGTCTTTGTTTCAGTTCTTCTAATATTTTTACCCTTTGTATAGAAGCTTTATCAAGCTACTCCTGTAAGCTTTAATATTTTGGTACTCTTTGGTGTTTAAAAGTCAGTATAAGTGAATTAACTATTAATCACCTATTTTTTGCCAATGATTGTTTGATTTTATTTAGAACCACTATATCAATTGTACGCAAGCTTAAACATACACCATCCCTCTATACTTTTACTACAAGTTAGGAAGTTAATTTTCAGAATTTGAAATAAATTTTTAGCAAAATTGTTCATAACAATTTATACGTTGACTTTTAGAAAATTTTACCATTCCACACCAATAATGGCATCATCAATTATTTAGGGGCCTCATTTGATCAGGACTTGTCTAAGTCTTCTTCCTTCCAGTTCCTAGCAAATAAGATTCGATGACAACTAGAAAATTGGAAATGGAATTTATTGAACTCCATGGGTAGATTGATTCTTATTCATTCAACACTTTCATCTCTCCCCCCATTTATTATGTCTCTATTTAAAGTGTCAGTCAATGTATTTGATTTTGGTGGTTTAGTTCTTAAGATAAGTGAGGGCTTCCCCCCAAACAGAAGGTCTTTCGATGTTGCCCAAAGGCCTTGGCGGTCTAAGAATTAAGGATCTTCATTTGTTCAATCAAGCATTTTTGGCTAAATCCTTCTAGAGAACCTTTAGCAACAATCCCTAGTTTTTTGTTGCTAAAGTTTTATTGGCAAAATATGGTTTCGGGCATTCTATCTGGATTGTCAAACATAAGGGAAATGTTTCTGTTATATGGTGAATTTGCTATATGGTCAGGATATTATAACAACCCATCTTTAATGCCTTATTAGGCCTAATAAGAATGTTCACGTCTTATAAGACCACTAGATTCCAAACATATCTCTAGAGGATCTTTGTTTTGCTACTTCTAACATTCGTCATGATCATGATTTGGTAATTACTGATCTTGTTGACCATTCAAGTGGCAAGTGAGATATCCTTCTTCTAAGGAATATTTTTCCAACCCATATTTTGGATTGCGTTCTTCAACTCCCAGTACTAATGAGCTATAATGGAAATGATTCAATTTAGTGTATGGGTAACCCAGCAGGGACTCTTTTAACTAAAGAAGTATATAGTTCACATCTCATTTGCAAAATCCTTCTACTTGCTTTAGTCTTCTTTTCATCATACTATCATCAAACCTAAGGTTTTACAAAATTCTTAAACATAACTAGGCTTTCATGCTTCTTCAGACGATTAAAATTTTCCTTTGGATATGTTTATCTAATGCCCTACCAACAGTAGAGAACTTGGCAGTGCATGAAGGATTTTGTAGCTCTTTTTGTAGTTGTTGTAGAAATTCGAAGGAATCTACAATGCATATTATTTTGGAATGCTTTGATATGACAACCATTTAGGGTTATTTCACCACTAACCCTTTGTATTGGAATTGTCGTTCTTTTGATAGGTGGCTTTTTTCAATAATTGATTCTTGCACTAAGTGACAATTTGAGTAACTTGCCTATTTAGTAGCTACGTTATGGTCTATTTGGCTAGATTGGAATGAATCTTTATTCAGAAGTGGCCCATCACTTCTCAGTCATTTATTGCAATACCGAATATCTTTATGCAACAATTGATGGTAATTAGAGACTATAGCCATACTCCTCAGACTCTTCCACACGATACCTCGAACCTGCTTTGTCATTCTAAGGGTTCTAATAAAAATTTCAAATTTTTTTCACGCCACAAATTTTTGTGGTTAACAGAGCATAACATTATAACTTAGGTTTGGGTGTAGCCACCTGGGATTGGATAAGGATTTCTAGTTCACCAACATTGCAGGAAAGATTTCTTCTTCCAGCTTATTGTTTGGCTTTGCATGCTAAATTGGCGAATTTAATGGAGCACTTTCAACAATTATTTGGCTATGGATTCATGAAATCACCATCATTACAAATTGCACCTAAGCTATTGCTACCCTTCAAGGTTCTGTTCCTCTTATTCCAACTCTAGTTTGCTACACACAAAAAAATTTGCATTAGATGGAGAATTTTAATCACTGTTCGATGGTCATCATGCCTTGAGAGTGTGTCACTCTAGCTCATAGCTTTACGACGTCACTTTTCCCTTAATCCTATTTCTTATTTCTTATAATAAAAAAACTATTTACATATTACTAAAGTTGTTTTATTTATTTTAAAACTATTTATATATTGTACAAGCAAAGAAAAAACTATTTACATGTTAGATTATTAATTCTTGCACATCATTATTGAACAATATTCTAAACGTGCAACACTATTTTTAATATTTCATGTTGACTATTTAAAATTAGTAACCATCTGATGCATAAAAACACAATTTAATATTATAAGATCTTTTAAATGTGTGACACTGCCATTGATAGATAGTAGTTGAACTCGTCATCTAAGTGAATTGGTTGAAACTTTGATCTCCCAACTCTCAGATGAAGGATTCAAATTTCTTCCCCCACTTATGTTCAAATGGCAAGTTCTAATGGCAAAAAGAACAGTCAGACGCCATCCAAATTTCATGAAACTAATTAATTCTTCCCAAACTACTACAAACTCTTAAATTGGTACTTGTAAAAGTTTCTAAATATCTAAAAAAATAACAGCTAAAATATCGATTAAACCGTTATTGCATAGAATATAAAATATTTCAAAAATTAAATATTTTATATTAATTATTCATTTTTAAAGCTATGTATGTATAAAAATTCATAAAAGGCATTTACTTTCTAAAAATTGTTAGTTATGTGATTATTATATTGATAGGATATTAGTTTTTAAATTGATATTGATTATAAATAAAAAGAAATTAAAATAAGAATGATATGTTTTTAAATTAGAAATTAAAGAACATAGCCTGAAGTACTAACGTAAGAGTTTCTTCATTAAAAAAAACATATAGGGTTTTTTTAGTAGTTTCCCTCACTTTACGAAAGATTTGACCAAAAAGAAACAACTAAACAACTTATGAATAAGCTTCACAGGTTATCTGTGAAGCTAAGCCATACTAGTATACTAGTATAACTTAATCTCAACCAAGAAATTAAATATCATGATACACAGCTTACCACAAGGAAGTGGTAAACTGTATAAATGTTTTCATAATTTGTCACTTTTTGCACAAAATACCGCAGTATACCAAGGTATTTCATAGTATTTCACATAACGGCAACTTTTTATGTATATTTTTCAAAAAATCACAGTATACTACAAATACTGCGAGATACATACCACGGTATTCTATTTTTTGTGGACATGTATGAGATATTTTTTTAGTCATTTTACATTAAAATATCATACATAAATATATAAAATAGTAAAATATAATTAATACACATATTTTAACATAAATATTTATTTTTATTTTTTGGTTACTTTTTCTTTTCCTTTTGCTTTTTTTTTGCATTAGAAAATGTATTGTTATTATTAAAGTATTATTTTTTTATTTTGTATCAATAAATTAGTTTTTTTTCTAAGTAATATCTATTTTATTTTATATATAACATTTTTTATATTTTTTCTATAAAAAATATCTTCTGTCATATTTTTTTTTTTATGTTTGAAAAATTATGGTGAGAAAAAATAGAATACATATAAAAATGTGTAAAAAAATTATTTAATTTATTTCATCTTAAAATAATATTTTAACATTTAATTTTTTTGAAAATGGTAATGGTATGCAGTGTAGTATATTATATTGTATACTTTAAAAATATGGGGTGCAGTATACCTGGTGGTAATGATCTTTAATACCTTGATCTCAACTACACTAATTATATTAACTTAATATTGCATGTTAACAATTTAAAATTCATTAGCAGCATTACAAACTCATGCACATGTAATATACAAATTTTTATGTACGCATGTCCTTCATGGCATAACTTTCTTGCGGTGAAAAAATAAGATAAAATAAGAGTTACAAGGGTTAGAATGACATATAAGAAAGTTGAGGGTGAAGCATTTGTTGTATGAAACCTTGAAGAGCTTTGGCTATAATTTGACTACTTTTAGATTCTTGGTTTTTTGAAGTGCACCGCCATTTGAACCTAGATCTTCTACCTGGGATATCCCCTTGTCCTGTCAGGTAAACTGGGATCACAAGATGATAATGAGTTAAAAAAAATAAGAGCACTCAAACAAAAACCAACAACCATGCAATTGCATCTACTAAATCAAATCCTCAGATTGTGAAGAAAGTAAAAGGGAAAGAGTTCTAAAAAAGAAAAACACGATATTTTAGGGATCAAAGTTGATGCTGAAATTTTATTGCTATTAAGCAAAAATCTTTCTACTTACAACTTGATTGGGGAAAGATTGAAACCATCATCTGCATAATTGAATGTGGATAGGGATCAATAGATTTGAAAGAAGAAAAAATCGTGTGACTCATTTTAAATTGGAGAAAATTGTATGGTAATGCTACATAAGGAGTAAGGTAACTCTAATATGGTACATCTAGCAGGGTGTTATTCTATGGTATGAAAAAGAACAAACATGATAGGAAAAAAAAAATTGTCCGGGTGAAGGTGATTCATTCAGTTGATGGATGCTTTATTGTAAAAGACGGCCTAAGGGCCCAAATCTAGATGTCTATGGGCTGGGCCATTCTTAGAGGCCTAGATAGGCCCCCAAAAAGAATTCCCTCTCAGAAGAAGACTATATCCTGGAAATATGAAATAAGCTACAAGATTTTTATCCTAAGAACAAGTTACCTAGAGCACGTCATGGCTATATAAATCCCTCACCAATCCCAATGTAAAAGATACTGGCTCTTCTTTCTTTCTCCCTATTATTCCTTACAGGAAAGCTAACTTAAGCATTGGAGGGTTTCATTTGGGAGTACAGCCTAAGGCTCTGACGCTGTCCTTACACGCATGACTTTGATCTACTGTTCACTAAGCTCTTGCCTCAGCTTACCCAAGCACTTTCCCTATCAATTTGGTGACATCTGTGGGAACCCAATATAGTGAACACAGAGAGACCACGAATGGTAGAACAGGACCTACAGAAGACTGAGTAGGAAAGCCATTGCCCTGAAAGGTCCATAGGGCCTACAAGTGAAGAAGCACACTAAGAGGATGACCTAGAGAATCCCGCTGGGCTTAAAAAGGACCCCTATAGGGGTAAGGGCCCTGCGCCCCTAAACAACGAACAGTTCTAGGCACTACAACACACCCTGTTCAAGCAATTAAGGGTGATGGTCCAACAAGAAATTTGAAGAACATTACCTAAAGCTCCAGAAGAGGCCGTTAAGAGTTACCCAACGAAGAAGCCTCACCTAGCCCCTCCATAGGGCTAGCCTCCAAGTTCACAAACCCATGAAAAACTTATATGATGTAAAAGATTGACTTATACAATGGCTTTATGGACCCCGTAAACCATCTACAGAGGTATGTTACCTCCATGAGGCTTGAAAGGGCCTCCGATTCCATCATGTGTAGAGACTTTAGCTCTACATTAACAGGAGTCGCCACCTCTTGGTTTTGGACCAACCAGGGGTGCTAGTTCGCTTCATTGAAGGATTTTTCCCAGGTATTCCTAAGATATTTCTTGGAAAACTGGCCGACACCAAATATGATAGCTAGCTTGCTAAAAATTCGGCAAGGTTGCGAGGAACCCTTAAGGGATTATGTCTGAAGATTCAATTGTGAGGCAGTATAAATGTAAGGGGTATCTTCAAAGCCATACCTGGTAGCCATCACCTAGGGATTAGCCCGAGACTCGAGACTAGCTTTGGACCTCCATAAGAACCCCGTGCGGGACCTAGATGAATTCCTTAAAGATACATGTATGCGAAGGAACTCAATTATCCAATGGTTCCCATAGACCACCCCAAAGCCAAGGAAAGTAGATCCTGGAAAATGGGTTAATGGGACTATGACCAGACCACATCCTCCTACCCTTGAAGGAAACAAGGTCAAACGTCCTTTACGCCTTTGAGAAGATGAACCAGATCCTTAAGTGGCCACCAATGATACCCCATACGCAAAAAAGAACTAAAAAAATACTGTATATACCATAAAGACAAAGGGGATGGCCAAGGAGTACTGGCAATTAAAGAAGCTGTTTGAAAAGATGATTTAGGAACGAAAGCTAAAAAAGTACTTGTTCAGGCAAATATTGCCTTGTTGTATACAAAAAGAGAGGCCCCATAGAAGAGACGACAAGAGCGACAACAATAAGGGCCAAAGGCCTGAAAGGCCTTACTCTTCAAAAGACCATCGAAACCCCAAACCCCCCGTAGGGGTGGTCTACATGATTATCAAATGAGAGGCCTTAATGGCTCAAAAGAAATAGGAGTGCAAAATCGCACAACTCAAGGTAATTGACCCTAGTCGAGTCATAACCAGGGCTGATGGATCCCAAGTAGTGGTCCCACACCTAGACTCGCTCGTCTTCACATCAACAACTTTAATGTCATTTTTGTTGGCCTGTTAGAAAAAATAAAGGTTAGGAGATCCTCCCAATTGCCCATCGGCGGACCCATCTTTAGGATAGGCAACGATGAAGTCCCCATCATCGGAACAATCAAGGTTCCACTTATGCTAAAAGGAAGATATCACAATAGAGAACTTGCATGCGACTCCCACGATGCAGAATTTCTTGTCCTCGACGTCCTATCTCCCTATAATGTCATCTTAGGCTGACCAGCCCAAGTGCAATTCTTTATTCGGCCTGATGTCAGAAACATAAATGTATTTTTTGTGATCCCCGTTAGGATGCAATGGCGTTTTTCAACCAAGCGACTACAAGCCAAGGTTACATGGCAATGATACAAAGGCCTAGAGAAAATGCCCTCGCACCAGTAAGGTTCAAAAGATGTAGGGAGGCCCTCTAGGAAAACGAGGGCGACACGACTTTGCCTAAAGATATAAAGCTGGTATAAGTGGTCTTTGGAAAGGTGATGAAATTTGGCAAGGACCTCTGGGTTAGACCCAGAAGTCATTATTTATAGCTTGCAAGTGGGCCCCTCCGCCCGACCAGTATAATAGAAAAAGGGTAATATGGCACCCGAAAGACGCAAATTCATCAAGGGATAAGTAGAATGGCTGTTCAAGGCGGAAATCATTCGAGAAGTATGATACCCCGAATGGCTCCCCAACGTGATATTAGTAAAAAAAGAAAATGGAGACTGTTGCATGTGCGTCAACTATACCAATCTCGATGACACTTGCCCAAAATATCCATAGCCTTTGCATCCATAGACCAATTGGTTGACGCCACATTCGAATTCAAGGTACTATCCTTCACGGATGTTTTCAGTGGTTACCACCAAATCTAGATGCATTCTAAAGATGAAGATAATATGGCTTTCATAACTGGCGAGCCCATCTATTGCTACTAACAAAGGCCGTTCGGCCCAAAAAATGGTAGAGCCACCTACCAGATGTTGATGAACTGCATCATCACAGACCAGATAGGGAGAAACATAAAAATCTATGTGGACAACATGATTGTCAAAAGCAAAGCAATAACCCAGCATTTTGACGACCTTCGAGAAACATTCCAGAGGATACGTCAATATAACATAAAATTGAACCCTAAAAAGTGCACCTTTAGTGTAGGCACTGGCAAATTTCTTGGTTACATGGTTTCCGAAAATGGGATCAATGCCAACTTTTACAAAATTGATGTCATGCTTAAGATGCCTGACCCTCAGAGTAAGAAAGATGACCAAAAGCTTGTTAGGAGGCTAACCACGCTAATATTGTTTGTCTCACGATTTGGTAATAAATGTAAGTCATTCTTTTGAATATTAAATAAAAAAACAGGATTCGAGTGGATGGACGAATACCAAGAAGCATTTCAGCAAATAAAAAAATTATCGGTGACACATCCCCATGTTAAGACAACTGAGGCCTGAATAGTGGTGTGCACCAAATTGACCCGACCTGGACCGACCAGGCCTAGGTATGGGTCATGGAAGATCGGGAATGGACCAGATTAAGACAGGGCAGTCTTGGGCTAGTCCTGAGACAGGTTTGGGCATTTATGTAATAAATTATATAATTAATTAATTATATATGTAATAAATATTTATAAGGAAAAACACCACATCCGATATAAGTTTTATTAAGTAAAAAAGTCAAACAACACTTACAAATAATCGGAAGGGCTTACATTTTCAAATGGCAAAAACGTTCCAAAAATGAAAAAAAATAAAACTTATGATTTGTGCTTAACAGCATAGTCAAATCAAATACAAACTATATTTATGAAGGAAAAAACAAATATCTCTTCATCGGATAATACCTCATCATCCAAACTCTTTTGGCCTTGCTTCCAGAATGCTACAAGACCTCAATCTTGGTTGCACATGCAAACTTCCACCACCTCGGGCATCAATCTTAATCGTTTCTCCGATATCACTCGTTTTCCTACACTAAACACTATTTCAGATATTACGATAGAGACTAGAATGACAAGAATCTTCTGTGCAATTATCGACAAGATCGAAAACCTTGGTCTTATTTGTTTCCACCATTCCAATATATCAATGTCGCTTGGCTTGAATGTTATGTTAAGATAGTTATCGACCTCAACTAAACCTGATGTCATCTATCAGGGACGCTTTAGCATTTGGAGGGCTAGGTTGAATCTTGATGAGATTGATCTCCTTGAAGGCTCAGTTTAAGGAACTTCAGATATTACCTTATCTGAATGCTCACAATATAACTTATACAAAGAATTTAAGTACTCAGAAACAGTAGCAGATATAGCCAAAACATTTATATGATTCATTTCTAAATAAATATGATTAATGCTTTTAAGCAATATGGTCGTACTCGTTAATTTGACATTTAACACATTGGTGGATTGAATGTGTAATTAACCCTTTTTTTGATTTTTTTTTTTCAGGAGTCATTGGAAACGTTGGACAACTTTAGGCCCGAATAGGCCCAGCCGGTCCAGGTCCGAGCCAACTCTGGGCATGTCCGATCCTATTCAACTCCTCTTCTCCCTTTAGGCTCATATTCGGTCCACTTAATTACGGGCTTATGATGATCCGTGCCATGGTGGGTTTGACGGCAGGTCGGTCCCAGTTTGAGCAGGGGTGGGACCGGCCCATGTCTCACCTTTAGGCTTGACGAGCCCCTAGTACTTTACTTAGCCATGACTGAAGGCTCCATCAACATTGTACTCATCAAAAAAGATAGGATGGAACAGTGGCCTGTATACTATGTCAACCGGACTTTCCAAGGGGCCAAGCCCAGGTATTCTATACTTCACAAAGCAGTCCTAGCTCTTATAGCCTATTGGAAATTACAAATGTACTTCCAGACTCATTATGTCATCATCAAAATAGAGTTACACTTACGGAATATCCTATAGAAATCAGATAAATCCAGCAGACTTGCTAAGTAGTGCATTGAATTAAGGGAATATGACATCCACTATGAGCCCCAGAAGGCTATTAAAACATAATCCTTGACAGATTTTGTGGCTGAGATAATGTTGGGTGTGGAAACCCATGAAGGGTAAACTAAAACACTAACTTGGGAAATGTATGTGGACGAGGTTTCAAGTTATGAATGCCAATAAGCAGCATCGTATTAAAGGACCTGCTCAACTTAGAGGTCATGCTCAGAGTCATATTTCGTTTCCTTGTAAACAACAACATTGCAAAATATGAAGCCCTTATCATAAAGCTATAGATGGCTAGTCGAGTGGGGGTATGAAGTATACAGATATACAATGACTCTCAACTGATAGTGAATCAAGTCATGGGAACAACGGGTGCAAAAAAAGTCCAATCTTTGCAAATACCTTAGCACAGTGAGAGAGCTAATAAAAATGTTTGACCTTGTGCAGGTTCAGAAGAATACTAGGGCTGATGCCCTCTCAAAGGGATGGGAAAAGGCCATAATAGAAATACTTATGAAGCCCTCAGTCCACTTTATACATGTTATGACACCCGAAGATTATTAGATTAAGCTAATCAAAATTTACCTTGAGAATGGTACATTGGGCGGAACTCCTTGCGAAAATAAGAAAATCAAGATTTAGGCCGAACGTTTCCTCATCATCGAAGGAGAACTATATAGAAGAGGGTTCACTTCCCCTTTGCATTGATGCATAAGTTTACTTGAGAGCCATCGTGTTCTCAAAGAGATTCACTAGGGTGACTGTAAAGCACTTATCGATGCCAATGCCTTGGCCCACAAAGCCTTACGACAATACTGCTTTTGGCCTACAATTAGAAAGGGCACTAGAGAGTTCGTCTGAACATGCCATAATTGCCAGATCAACTCAAGAATACAGAGGTTGCACTTCTCTAGTACCTATTTAGAAGTGGACCCATGGCCCTTTGTCATGTAGGGATTAGATCTGATTGAAGCACTTCCTATGGCTCTAGGGGAAGTTAAGAATTGTATTGTGGTGCTAAATTACTTCACAAAGTAGGTAGAAGCGGAGCCCTTAGCCTCTATCACAGCCCCCCAAATGACTAAATTCTTATGGAAGAATATCATTTGTGATTTTGGGTACTCCTGGGCCATCATCACCGACAATGGAAAGCAGTTTGACAATCAATAAATTAGACGATTTATTGAAGACAAAGGCATCCGCTTGTATTTTGCCTCCATCTCTTATCCCCAGTTCAATGGGTAGGTAAAGGTCACCACTAAAATGATAAAGAAAAGTCTAAAAAAGAGGTTAGGCATGGCTAAAGGTAGGTGGATGGAAGAGCTACCAAGTGTCTTATAGGATTATCACACAACCCCTCGACGATCTACAAAAGAATCACCTTTCACAATGGTTTATAGAATCGATACCCTCATACCCGTGGAAATCTCTTTCCCTACCTTACGAACCCAAGCCTACAATTCTACTCAGAATGAGAAAGCCCTTGATGGAAATATAAATCTGGTAGAAGAATTAAGGGAAAATGCAAAGGTTTGCATAAAGTCTTTTAGGTAAAAAATTACCTTAACTCACGATCAAAAAATGAAAGGACAAAACATTTAGGTGGGGGGGCCTGCCCTTATCAAAGTTGAACTAACAAGCATGAACACAGGGCATGGGGCATTGAGGTCAAATTGGGGCAGACCCTACTTGGTTATAAATAAGCTTAGAAACCACCACTCGAATGACTTATCTCCATACTTTGCTTAGATTATCACAGAAGTAACTACTTTATATTATGTTCTTCAATTACTTACAAATAAAGAAATAATCTTCTAATGCTTTGCGTTCTTACGACATAAAAATAAGGCTTCGTGAAACTTTTGAACACTTACAAACACTTTATTAGGCTCCACTAAGAAGGCCCCCTGCTTATGCAAAACATCATAATAAGCCACTAGACGTTATAGCCATACGAAAATATAAAAGACAGAGGCATTACAAAAATAAACTTCTTATTGAAGGAATCTCTTTACAAAAGAATTGTTACAACAAGTAAAGGAAAATCCTAAAGGAATAAAAGTAAAAATGGGGGCAACTAGGGCTAATAATGAAGTCTCTTAAAATTCATCTGGATAAGGGTCTTCATCAAGATCCGCTGCCGACACATCCTTGTCAAAGGTAAAATTCCCAGCTTTCTCCTCTTTCAGCCAAGACTTATAATCCGAGCCGAGATCTTCATAAGTTGAAAAGAATGAACGATTAAGTCTTGGATTCTCGAGCTCTACCTGAAAACAGCAGGAAAAAAATTCCTTGAATTCTAGAGAGACAATCCTTCTAAGCCTATTCTTCACCTTCAGGAGAAGTGATCTGAGTTTCTTCACGTGAGCATTGGGCTTAGTCTGAAAGTGCTTGTACTTTAAGTGGCCTTCGTGCCTAATGAAGCCAACTTGTTCGATTCGCTCTATAAAGGGCATCATACAGGCGGCCAAACTGGAGGTAGCCTCGCCCGTGATGGCTCTTGGGCCTAGTGGAGTGTACTTGTATATTGGTAGAGTGACCTCGATAACATCTATCTTGGACTTTACTGCCTTCAGCAAGGCTATTAAGTGATCAACCTCTTTTTGGGCTTTAACTTCTGGCTCTAAAGATTACTTTAAAGCCTTATGTAGCTCCTCCACTTTCAACTTCAGCTCCTTGGTGGCATCTTCCTTTGCCTTCTTAGCCTCCTTCTTTAGCTTGAAGTCTTTCACAACTGCCTCTTTCACTATTCGCTCACTGCCCAATTCCAGTTGAAAGAAGTTGGCATTCTTACAAGATGCCTCAAGCCTAGAATAAAGAGTCTTATCTAGAGCCACTAATCACTCCTCCAAACCATAGACAATGATGGCCTCCTACAAAAACTCAAACTCGCAGCAAGAAAACAACACAACAAGCATATATAATGAGTAAATGACTATACCTGAAGAAGGCTACAGCTCATGCTCATCAATAGGCGCTCTTACTGAGGGGGTGGGCCAGAAACTAACAATCCCTGGGGGTCCTTTACCCCTATAGGATGTGGTGGCAGATACCGAATTGATCCTCAAGGATCGATTTATAAACCCCCACCGCCCATCAAGGATCAAAGACCTGGTTAGGCGCAATTCCCTTTAGTGTCAAATCCCTCTTTTGCACCTAACTCCACACAGGGATCAAGTTGTGTGGCTAAAAGCGCTTATCCAGCCTTAGTTCTGGCGGCCCCCTAAGCGGATGAAGCCTTACCACGAACAACCCCTACTGGAACCCAAGTGGAGGGAGAAGGCAGAGCAAAAGGCACATCTATTGAAGGCTTCAGTGTTTTCTTCTGCTTCTAAAAAGCCACTGGGCTTCAGTAAGAGGATTTTCAAATGACCTCACTTACTTTTTTGAAGTTGCTAGATGGAAATACCCATAATTAGCACAAAAATGACTCTAAGTCTATGAAGTCAACATGGAAAATGTGCTCAAATGATGCCTTACCACTACCTTTGTCATGAGAAACACCATCCTTATAAGGGCCAGTAGGCCTCATCCTCTTACAGACCAGCTGAGCCTCCGATGGAGACTTAGGAAGCTCCACCATTTTAGATGGCAGCTTAAATGATGCCCCCCCCCGTAGCATGAGCCACGCTGGCAGAGAGAATATTGGCCTTGCAAGCGTCCCCCAGGGCATCAACGATGCCCTTGCACCTCTTCAACAACTTTTTGGCACGGCTATTTATTTTTGTAGAAAGAAGAACTTGGTTAGACATCATAACCATGAACCAAAAAGGGTAAAATAAATATAACAATCGGAGCACAACTCTTTGGCGGAGGGGCCACTGGGCCCTAGTGGCAACCCCGTAAGCTTCAACTACGCTCCCTTCCTAACCCTCATCCCAATTTCAAAGGTCCCTTACTTTCTGATACGACCAATAGGGCCTGCTAAACTCTGTCTACCTAAAGGTAGTCCCATCTATATCTATGTTATGAATGGGGAACAACTCCAAAAAATTGTATATCTACTAACCCGATAAGCGAACGATGGCCTTCCAAGCCTGTATATGGGCAACATCCTGACCAAAGCATACTGAGGAGTACCCGTGAACTTGTAAGGGAACCCCCACGTATGCTCCCTTACCATGAAGAAAAAGATCTTCTTCCAACCTGACCATAAGGCATTGCAGGATACGGAGGTAAAAGATGTGTTCCCGCCTCGATTAATGGGGGCAATGTGGAAAAAGCTGATGTCTTTCTTCAGGTCAAGCATGTAAAATTGAAAGAAGGCCTCCAATAAGGGAGATGATGAAGTTGTTGATATGGACAAATGAGTGAATGAAGAGAGAAGCAAAACCCTACCTAGAGCTTGCAGATATATTCTATCAATGGATGAATGAGTACTTGCATATCTATTCTATTAGTTGACAAAGGGAAAAATGAAGCCCTTCTTAGAGCTGGTCCGCAAACTCGAAAAGCACGTATTTTCTTTTGCTTCCCCCTACTAAACTACCATCCTCGAGGGCGGCAACGACGCCATTAGGCCAAAAATATATGGTGAGATTCATCACCAACATGCCCTCAGTATGTTGAGTCACAACCCCCTTCATTATCCTAATGTTCAAGAATAAGGGCACCTTGGAAGAATCACCCTCGTCGGCGGTAGCTTGAATGACAATTTCAAAAAAGATATCTGGAAAACTCGGTGACAACATATAAGGGCTACCACTAATGCAATGAGGCAGTGGAAAGGTGAAAACTCAGAAAAACAAAAAAAACCAAGAAAAACCCAAAAGCCCAAGAACACCCAAAGAAGCAAAAACAAAAACATGTGATAGAAAAAGAGACAAAGAACCTACTACCTGAATATACTAAAGAAGGATGGACACTGTAAGAAGAAGAGAAACTTTGGAAGGAAAAAACTCCAGAGAACTTTAGTGCTAACAATAAGCAGAAAATAAGAATCACGAGGGAAATAACAAAACAAGTCAAACAGTGAAAAAGGCAGGGAGAAATCCTTGTAATATATATAGGGGAACCTGCAACCATTGGGAAACCACGATTATAATTAATAGGCCAATCACGAAAGGACGGATGGCCACTAGTAGCCGCTAAGATAGCCACACCCGGTCACTTCCCTGAAAAGCATTTAATGAACGTCTCCTCGCATTCTTTTCAACTGACACACTTGAAAAGTGTTATAACCGCATAAAAGTGGTAGGGAAGAAACTCAAAATGATGACGTTCAATCAACTTCCCAAAAAAGCCGACAAAGGGGTGGATCATACCTCTTACCCTAAACGACATTGTTTGGATACACCCATGTAATAACAAGAGAAAGATGGGGATCGTGCCTCCTTTCTAGAATAAGCATGACAATGTGCCCTCAACCCATATTCCCTAAAGGGGGACCCATTGGTAGGAGATAGGCTGAAAGCCCAAATCCATATATCTAGGGCCTGAGCTGTTCCTAGAGGCCTAGATATGGCCCAAAGGGAATTCGCTCTTAGAAGGAAACTATATCCTACTAATACGGGATAAGCTACAGGATTTCTATCCCAAGAACGAGTTACCTGAAGCATGCCTTGACTGTATAAAGCCTTCAACAATCCCAAGGTAAGGGATACTGACTCTCCTATTTTTCTCCTTGCCATTCCTTGCTAGAAAACTAACTTAGGCATCGAAAAGTTTCCCTCGGGAACATATCTTGCAACTCTGACGCTGTCTTTGAACACAGGACTCTGATTTGCTGTTCACCAAGCTCTTGGGCCCAACTTACCCAATCATTTTCCTTATCACTTTGTCTAATGGGATAGTAGAAAATCATTATTGTTACAAGGGGCACAACTCATCAACAAAGAACTGCAAATACCAACATCATTGGTGACCCAAAGCAAAAATAGAGGGCTTTATTGAAACAAGGCCAAACGAAGGAACTATGGTAGTGTTAGGTAAGAATCGATCAATAAGAGGAATTCATACGGCAGCAAATCCATCAGGTGGTATGATTTTATCTAGGTTATAGTAGGAGGTGGCTATCTAACGCTCTAGGAGGAAGATGGCATTGGTTGAAAGTAGTCCAAGCAACATGAATAAAAGAACTCCGATCATGTGGCAATGGCATTCGTCGAAAGAGTTAGACTGTGTGGCACCAGGGTTATTGATGATTGTGGGTTTAGGTCGACAAGTTATGGAGATAAACAAATGAACTCAAAAGCAGACGGTTCAATATGGGAATGATTGTTGGATAAGGCAATCAAGCATGGTGGAGAAGAATTCATTTTGTTAGAAATGGCAAGTTACCTTGAGAATAAGCAGTTTATCAATGATACAGTCAAATCATCAGATAGAAAGTCGAGAAACATCAAGGAAATGGTGGGGAGAATATGGGGAAAAAGGAAAGAAGGGTTGGCAATGAGGACTAGGTTAAGCTCCTAATGGGCCAATTGACTATTCTATTAAGCTTGAGATTAGTGAGCCATTGAATTTGGGTGGGCTTGATAAATGAGTGGAGAATTTCAAAAGGATGGGTATCTATGTAGGTATTACTGGATTTAAAGCATCCAATCTTAATGAGGAATCATTAGACATGTGTGAAAAACTTACATTAAGTATTTTAGAGAATTTTGACAAGATAAATGATTAGAGGATGGGGAAAAAAAAACTTGCTTTCAAGACCAAAACATTCGGCATTGAAAAGTGAGTTAAAAAGATTTGAATGAATGATTAAATCATCAAGAAAGAGCTATGAGAATCAGCCAGTATTTCTATTTCCTCCATTATAGAGCTACCCCTATTGGCTCTAGGCTTTGGTTCTTGGCATGAATTGATTCTAGGCTTGGGTTATGTGATTAGATTCTGGCTTAAAAGTTTTTATTATTCTATTTATTAGGCTGTTTAAGTTGTGGGATTTTGTTTTTTATTGTTAACCTTTTTGGGATTTTTTCTCGATTTCTAATTGATGTTAGGTTTTTTGGGTTTTGGAGTGTTTCACATCATCATTTTTCTCTTTAAGATGATGTTTGCATCTTTTATTTCTACTTTTTCTTTTAATAATAAAATCCGTCATTGCCAATAAAAAATATCCTTAGATGGCAAAATTTGGTGATCAAACTCAAAATACTAAAATTTGCACTGTCGTTAATATACCGATGAAAGACTTCTAATCTCCCTAATGGCATTGCCACAAAAGCACATAAAAGGATCCAAGAACCATATCTTCCACATCAAGGAATAAGAGATTGATGCCACAGCACTAAAAATAGGGGAAGATGGGGATCCATGCGTGGGTAAAAAGCACTGTTGGTCCCAAATCTTTAACTCCCATTACAAATAAGTCCCAACCTTCATTGTGCTGCAAATTGATCTCAAACCTCTATAATTCATTGCATATTAGTCCTTATTTTAAGGCATACATATAAACTCAATTTACAGAAAATAAAACTGATAGTTTAAATTATCCATTTAAATTATCTATTAACTATTAGAAAATTATAGCGCAATTTAAATTTATGAAAAAAATCGTTATCGAATTGTTAAAATTAGAATTTATAAAGTTAATGTCAAATAATTCGTAAAATTTAATAAATTCAAACTGTTTGGTATTTATTTTCCAATAAATTCAAACTGTGTAATAGTTTTTTCACAATTAATGAACAATTTAAACTATCAATTTTTTTACTCTGTAAATCGAGTTTCTATATTTGCCTAGAGCTAGGGACCAAATTTGCAATGAATTATAAAAGTTTTGGACTAATTTGTAATTAAATAAATGCTAAGGACTAATTTATAATGAAAATTAAAGATTTGGGACCATTGTTGCTATTTATCCATCCAATTATTAAGCACTGTTCTTCATAAGAAACAAGGAAGACTCCAATAACACGTGGGACAAAAGTAACGGGTAAGACGGAGGTTTGGTAAAAAAAGGAAGATTAGAATTAAGAAATGGACCCTGGTGAGGTGAGAACACGAGCTGTGATGTTAATGATTCCTCATAATCCATCGATTAGTGGGAATCCCACGTAATTCACCAGAAGGGGGGGGGGGGGGGGGGGGATGAATCAAAGTAGTGAAAATTACAAAAACTGCATATAATTTGATCTAATTTACACTTTATCTTTTCCTATTTTAAAAAACCTAAACTTTATTTTTGTTTTTTTTATAGTGTCCGACAACAATTTTTGAAATTCTAATTTAAGTTATCTGGTAACTATGTTCTAGTAATTTTAAAATTTTTGATATTTTTTTACAGCTACCCAACCTTTAAAAAATATTAATATTACAGTTACAAGAGAAAAATGTATTTACAGAGATAAAAAACTGATAATTTAAATTATCTATTGACTACAAAAAAAATATTGAAAAAATTATAATTACTGAAAGATTACTATTAAACAATTTAAATTAAAAATTTAAAAATTATTATAAAATAATATTAAAAAAATAGAGATAAAGTGTAAATTTTAAAAAATAAATAGAACAAAGTGTAAGTTAAGACAAACCTACCTATAAGGTGATTATAAGTTTTCCATCACAGTATGTCACAGTCCTCCCACCTTATTATCTTTAATAAAATATTTAGAAATTTTCAACTTTTTTTGTACAGTAGCTCGAACAGGGTAACCTGGTAAACAATCAGACAATTCGGCTCCACCTCAGCATCATTCAAACACGATAAATGCATTTGTTGTTTCTAATCCTTCACCTTTTTTTCCCAGTTTTATCCTCAACCTCCAAATAGTTCCACTTAGGTCCATTACCTGTTAAAAACATTTCATTTTAATTCCTTTTTCTTTTTTCTATTGAAAATGTTAATTATTTCATCCATCTCAAATTTTTTATGTTATTTCAATTTTTTTAATTAAGTTTGACTTAAATTTATTTATACTATTACTTTGATAAAAATATTTTAAAGATTATATTTAAAAACTATAATTCTTGTAGTTTTTAAATATAATTTTTTTAATAATTAAAAAATAATAAAATAAATAAATTTAAGACATACTTAAGCCAAAAAATTGAAATAGAATAAAGAATTTAGGACGCGATAGTATAACAGAAAATGCCACATTAGCCCAAGATTCTTAGAAACAATACAACTTTTGTTCTTATTCCTGTGCCTTTATCTTAATTGAAACCTTTCTTCTATTTTGCGTATTGAAACTCGTAGTTCCAATAAAAAAAATTACTCATTTTAAATTTTTATTTAAAAATATTCAAAAACTATTAATTGATAATGAAAACAACAATGCATTTTTTTTAGGTCTCAAATGCTTCCTTAACTTAAGTAAAGCAAAAACAAAAATAGTGTGAATCATTCTTTAAGTAACCCATATTTAATCAATCAATTATTTATTAAACTAGTTCTAGAAAGAAGTAGAAAAACCTCAGTTTCAACCCCTAGAGACTTTCTTTTTGCCCCCACAAATGCTGAAATTTGTCCATGTGATGAAATTTTCTCATTTTTATTTTCTAAATTTTCTTTGATAAAAATTTGAGTGCATAACATATTTTAAAGTTGTGGAAAACTTTATTTTATAAATTTTAGAAAAATCTTAAAATAGAAAGCATCTAATATAATGTTTTCTATTTTTAGAAAAAAAAATTTCAAAGTTTAGAAAATAAAATTTTTCACATTTTTAAAATAAGTTACGCATTTAAACTTTTATCAAAAAATTGTGAAAAAGGAAAAATGATAAAATTTCTACATCAAAACACCATTGTAAAAGTTGCATTCTCAACCATAATGCACGAAGGTTTTGGTATTTTCATTTTATGAATTATTATCAAAATCCCGCTATTTTCTCCGTCAAATTCAAACCCGCAAGAGCAGCAGCAAGCGTCAATGGCTGTTCATGGGCTCTACTCTACCCATCATCATTAACTACAAACCCCACAACATGGAGAATCCCATCATGGTTTTGGAAAAAGAAACAGAGACCCCAACAATCAAAGACGACATGTTATTTTATCAGTCAAACTAAAAAAAATGTTCTGCTAAACAACTCTTGGAGGCTTGGAGCCTCTCACGATTTTGTTAGACAAATACGGATGGGATATATGGGACTCCGTCAAATAAAATTCCAGAGACTAGAAAAGTTCGAAGAAGACCCACGAATTGCCTGAAAAGTGAAAACTACTCCCCTAGAAACCTCATGGCTACTCTTGGTAACAGAGGATCATCATCAGCTGCGTCAGAGACAGAGAAAGCAGTTCGGAAAGTGATTGGGAGCAATCACTCGGCAATAGTGGACGTACTCAGAGAGAGGAGAGCCGCCATTAAGACAGGTAGACTGAAGGGAAGGCGGCTTTTTGGGGAAGAAAAGCGAGAAGTCAGATCAGTAACTTCTTATTGCGACTCAAGTAGTGGAAGTGAAACTGAGGCAAGTGACGATGTTTCTTCTGTGGTATATGGTGTTTGTTGTTCGTGCTCGTGTCCGTGTCCGTGTTGTTCTTCTCATTCTGATGGAAAAGAAGCTTTTATGCTTTATGATGTGTTTGCTTGGAGAAGAAGATGGATAGCTTTAATGGCTATGTTGATGCTTGTGCTGGCTGCTGGAATCATATCAAACAGAAGGCTCGAGGGATACGTGGGTGAACAAGGGAGTCTGGCCCCCACATGAAGTTTCAGATTCAATGTTTTCACGTGAGAAGAACGATCTGAAGCATGGACACATCACAGGTGTTTGGCTTCTTCCTAGTTTATTAGATGGTTGCTGATGTTGATTTGTTCATTAATTGTTAATTCCCCTTTTAATTGCGATGTGTGTTGGTGGCATTTGTCTTATCAGGCAGTGATGTTAAATCATTTGGACACGATTCCTAATCCTTTACATTATTTATTTTGGCCGCTGGCATCATTTTTTTTGGCTTTAAATTTCTCTATAGCTAGCTAGTATCAACAGTTAAGAGTTTATAACTAGAAGAAACCTAGTAGTAAAAATTTATTTGAACTGGAGATCTTCTTGGCAACCATTAAGGAGCCCAGCTTGTTCTCTAGTTGGTAAATCATTGTAATATTTCTTTAAATAGCATGACATGAAAGGTGCATGGGAGATATATATCACTATGGTCCAAGTGCACTTATTAGATATCATCCAAGGATCAGCTTCTGCATGCCCAACGCCAAAGTCTCTAATAATGATAAGACACAGCCATCAAAGTATCGATCAAATAATTCTCTATTCTGCTTCGTAGAAAAAGAAACAAGAAAACAAGAAGAATGAGCAGGAACCTGGGGGGATGTATTGATCAGTCAAGATATGTATGTGTGAATGATCTTCCTTTGAAACGAAGCACTTGAATTACTACTATATACTATATCGATAATTCAACATAAATACCATCACTTTGATTCTACGAAAGTCTAATAGTTAATCACAAAAGAGTAGGAGCAGGATCTTGTTTTCTGTAGCAGATCATGAAGATGATAGTGCAAGCTTGATGCTTCGTTGTTTCTCTGCTCAAGTTGATGGACGGGATTGCTTGCTGCAGCAAGCTTTGGGCTCTGAATTGAACAGAATAATCAAAAAGGCATGTGACTTATCAAAATCTGTTCGAAGCTCTCGGAGCATGCCTGGGTCTGATGCGTATGAGTTCCTTCATAAGTGGTCACCACGGTTTCTTCATCCATGGAACTTCGTTGGATCTGCTTCTTGACATTGCACCCTTTGTGGGTGCATTTGTAATAACTTCTGAAGCAAGAAGTCAGTGAAACCAAATTGAACTAATCAACCTTGATCTCAATTGAACTTCTTCATCCGACACCAAATCAATACCATGCAGAAGTTAGCAGTCAAAGAACGGAAGAAGACCAGATCAAAAATATATTAATTACCTGGGAAACTTGGAGTTCTTCACAACCTTTTGCCCGTATTTTCGCCATCTGTAGCCATCATCAAGAATATCAACCTGGCTCTTTGTCTGGAAGGCAACTTTATGCTTGTTTTTCTCCTTATTCTTGTCTTCTTTTTTCACTGCAGTTACGTTGCTGTGATCAGAAGCTGTTGGTGGTGGTTCAGGGAAAAGAGTCAAGTTTTGGTTCTCCATGGAACTGGTGGTCAGAACGTGAAGAAAAGTGGCAACTAGCTAGTTTGTGTGAGAAATGTCTGTTAGTTTGGCAAGGAAACTGATTAAAACGAGTGTGAGAGACAGAGGAATTCAAGCTACAAGAAACGTGTAGAAAATGGTGGGCGGCGGCGACGTCTACGTCCAAGGTCAGTGAAGACGGAGAAAATTTTATCGTTCCACAGTACAGTGCACTAGGAATTTAGCAAAAGTAAAACCTTTCATTGAAAACATAAATAAAGCCAATTTGTTCCTTCCACGACACGTAACTCATCGAGGGGAAGAGGAGGCAAACAGCTCTTTGTTTGTGGAGACAGTTCTATATTGGCTCGGGGGGACGGCGCTTTGGCAGGTCAGTTTCTAATGGTTCACAAACAAAGGCACCCGATCAACCAATACTTAACAAGTTCGATTGTTATCAAAACAATCTCATTCAGGCTCCCCGCGTACTTGTTACAAGTTACAAGCAAAAGAAGAAAGGGAATGAAAAATGGGAAGGAAGAGGCCAAAATACAAAATCATGTTTGGACTTAATCGAAATTGATCATTCCATTGTGAAGACAATATTAAGCCGGCTGTCTAGTTCAAGGATTCTTAAAATCTTTGAAAAGTAAGATTGTAGGAAAAATAAAAACTACTCCATCTGTTCCATATTCTTTGAAACACTCATTTTTTAGTAATTAATCTATGATTTTTAATTTTTAATTTTAAATTTTTAGTATATAAATAAAAAGAATTTGTATCTAAATGATAAATAAAAACCTATAGTTTTCAAATATATTTTTTTAATTTTTTTTCTAACAACCAATAATATAAATAAATTCAAGTTAAACTATGGCTAAAAATCAACTATTTCAAACAATATGGAATAAAGGGAATATAAATTTATAAAATTACTATCTAAAGTTTGCTATTTCTAGTTCAAACCTTGAAAAGAATTGGATGCGCTCATACCAATCAACATTAACACTGTACCTGCACAGCCAGCAACAGTGTTGGGGACACTGAACTCAGCATGCCAGGTTCAAGTTCCCCTCCCCCCTCTCCCAATGCTATAAAAATACATTTAATGTTAGTTTGGTTGTCTTTCATGATCCCAATATTTGCCAAACACCCTATTTCTATAACTAATAATTGCACATGTGTGTTGCACGTGAATTAAATACTAAGTTATTGTTCACTCTAATAATTATAATTCTATTATAACAACAATAATAACACGTGCATTACAACAATAACAATAACAACAACAACAATAACAACAACAACAACAACAATAATAATAATAATAATAATAATGTAGAATACGCTATAGGTAATATTTTTTATCAAAAAAAATTGATAAAAGTTTTTTTTATTTGTGATGGTAGAGTACTTATAAAATTACTTCCTGGTATTTTTAAAATCTAATCAAAGATGTTAAAATTCCTTTTATCAGTGTAAAATTCAAAAATGGTATTCAATCTATTAAGAAAATGTCTTAATTTAATACCTTAATAGTATTATGTATTTATAAATTTTATTGAAAGTTAAGTTAGTAAATTTTATCTCAAGTATATGCTTTAGATTCAAAAAGCTAATTATTAAAATGGATATTCTATATTTATTACTTGGCTCAAATAATTGAATAGATTTACCATTAATGTGTTATCATAACTTTGACTTTTTAAAGAGATATAAGCTAAACTTTAAATAAATTTTTTGATGTTATATTCAAAAATGAAAATGACATAATACAGGTGGGACATTCAATAAAAAAAACTCAAGTAAAAATAAATTGTTTTTAAGAAGTGTGACACAAATATGGGCTATGATGCCAAAGTATAAACATAGTAAGTAAACACTGAATTTTTTTAAAGGCATGTAATTATAGGTAATTATACATTACTCAAAAAGCTTAATTACTTTACTCTTGATTTTTTATCAAAATACACTCACCTACAGGGTTTCAAAATCTACACTCACTCTATATTTTATGGCCAATTGAATGTGATTGTTTCAAAGATTAAGGTAAAATCTTGTATAGTTTTTTATATTTTTGGATAATTAATGTTTATCCATTAATTTAGAAATTATTCTCACATCACTGAAGTTTGAAAATGTAATCATACCCATTGTTCTTATAATATAATTAGTTAATCATAGGAAAATAAACTCATTAAAGTAAAATAGAATCTTAGTACCTATAAGGAAAATTAAAAACTTATAGTTTGGGGTATAGTTGTTTTATATATCTTTGAACTTTTTATTACATATAGATATATATGTGGATATTAAGTTACTGTAATAACTTAAGTCCAAAACCGATTAACGAAACACCTGCCCACATCACTTGGGCTAACCTTTATAAAAATTATAAGCGCTAGGTGAATGTGATTTAGAACTTTAGCTTATATCTTCATATAAGGCCTCCCACATTTCACCTACGTCTTATGTAGTTATATACCCAACGTCCTCATTGGGGTCGCTCGGATTACTTGGTCCCCCAGACCAATAACCTGACTAATTAGACTACTAAGCCCTTAGCAGAGTAACCTCTCTAATCTATGATCAGTCGTGGTTGATGATGCATGTGCCATTATGCCACACCATCACGGTTCCAGGTTGGCTCTGATATCATCTGTAAAGACTCAAGTCCAAAACCGATCAATAGAACACCCACCCACACCATATGAGTTATCATTTGTGAAAAGAATAAGCGTTAGGTACTTGTGATCTGGAACTTGAACCTATATATCTATATAAGGATTTCTATATTTCATTTATGTGACATATGGAGGTGTTAAAGTTGTACTTTTAAGTTTTGATGAATGCATTTCAAGTTTAAAAGGTAAATAAATTGACAAACACTGTGTTTTTAGGCATGTTTAGGACATGTAAATCAAACATGTATGTTACAAAATTTTAAATTTAGTGGCATTTTCAGTTATTTACCATAAACAACTTATGGAAAACATAGAAAACAACCAATAATTTTTTTTTCTATTTTTCCTTTTCAAATACTAATATTATTTTCCTAATATGAAGCCTGTCATCACTTTATTCTATTTTTTTTTCTTCCTTTCCATAATTTTAGTTTTTTTTAAATCTAATAAATAGGAAATGACAAATTTGACTATCATTAAAATGGAAAATAAAATAAAATTTAAGGATAAAAAGGTCATCCAACATTTTTGACATATTCAGGCTTTTTATCATTGATTCAAATAGATATAATTATGAGGTTTTTGAAACTTTTAAATTCCAATTAAAATACTTAATTCAAGTTTAAGGCTACAAAAAATTGATAATTTATGCTTAAGGACATGTCCCAAATATATACATAATTTAATTAAGGACATATTTGTTACAAAAGTTTAACTTATTATGGCTATTTAAGATTTTTGTCACCATGAAAATTTATACTTAATATATAAATTTAAGCAAATGTACTAAAGCTAAAAAAATACATGCATATTCCTTTTTTTTCTTTTTTAGAAAGTAAACATGGGATTTCCATTTTTTTTATTTTTATTTTAGATTCCTGTTGCTAATTATACATTTAATAAATATGCAACACTAAATTAATTTGAGTCTCATTAAAAAAATAAAACACCACATTAGTTAAGGGTATAAAAATCAATAAAAATTTTGTCACTTTCATACTTTTTCTAACACTGATAATAGAACACTATGTTGCATGAAAGTATAATGTTTAAAATGAAATTAAAAAATCCATCATTAAAAGAGGGAAATAAAATAAAACTTAAGGATAAAAAGGTCTAACAACATATACATACCTTTTATGAGTTTTATCATACTTAAATATTCAAATAGACATAATTAAAAGGTTTTTGAAACTTTTAATTTTCAATTAAAATACTTCATTCAAGTTTAAGAGTACAAAAAATGATAAAATTTTATGTTTAACATCATGCCCCAAAAATATATATAATTTAATTAAGGACATATTTGTTACAAAAGTTTAACTTATTGTGGCTATTTAAGATTTTTTTTGCCATCAAAATTTATAATTAATATATAACTTTAAGTAATTGTATTAAAGCTAAGAAAAGACATACGAATTCCTCCTTTTAAAAAAAAAACTACACATATGAGACTTCTATTTTTTTCTCTCTTTTCCTTTTAGATTCTTAGTGCTAATTACACCTCTAATAAATATACAACACTAAATTAATTTGTGTCTCATTAAAATAAATAAAACACTCATAGTTAAGAGTATAAAAGTTGATAAAAATTTTGTCGCTTTCATAATTTTTCTAATATTGATAATAGAACACTATGTTGCATGAAAGTATAATATTCATAATAAAATTAAAATCATTATAACTTCTAAACAATTAACATGCATGTAAAATAAAAACCTTAATTTTTTACTCTCTTTCTAGGAAAATTAGTAGTTTAACACAATAAAAAATTTATACTCTCTCAATATATGTGATAAGAATTTATTTATTCTTTTATAGGTAGATAGTAGTGTTAAGGTGAAAAATATTTATAATCAAGCAATAAAAGCTTTAATTATACTCTCAGTGTATGTCAAATGATTCTTGGTATATAAAACTAACTTGTAAAAAGAGAACCAAAGTATAGAACATCAACCCAAAAAAGCTCGAACCTAACCATGGAGATAAAGAACTAATTTATCTAGCATTAAGTCAAATTAATCCAAATATGTTTTTGTTACTTTTTTTTTTGCTAAAATTGATATTAATTTTTTAATTATTTTTTTACATTGAATAATTAAAAAATTTGTAAAAATTACTATAAAAATTTTATATAATAAATTATTATAAATATATGTAATTAGTTTTCAAATTATTTTAGTTTTAGATGAAAAATCATGTAAAAGTAAAAATAAATTATTTTGGGAAATCAACTTCAAACAATTGTCTATTTTTTTTTCCAAATCTATGATTTAAACCCTAAATCTTCACGTTAGAGTATTCATGAATTTTTATAACTTTCTAATAAGTAGGCTAAGTCAACCGCATAACTCTAATTTCACTTGACAGTATAGGGCCCCAATTGGTATAGATGGAGGTGAGGGTTTAAATTCCAATAATGCCTCATAGTGTAAAAAAACTCTTATCAAAAAATTTATTTTTCTCTTAGTAAATAGAATTTAAAATTTAATATATTTTTATTATTTGTTTAATGCATAAATAATTTTCGATGAAAGGTTGTAAGTTTTATAAGTTTTATTAGATTTAAATTAGTTCTAAAGGTTTTAAACATGCTAAATTGAAATTTTAAGTTTTATAAAATATTTGCTTGAGGTAATATTTGATAGTAATATAAAACCAAGGGTGGCATGTTTGAAGAAAAAAAATTTTAATGACAATTTATGAGTTTTAGATAAGATTAACACAGAAAATAATTGTATCTAATATGTAATTTTGTAATATAGAATTAAGGGTAGGACAAGTTTGTAATAAAAAATAAAGTTTTGTTGCAACTTAAGAGTTTCTTTTAGTGTTCTAATTCTAATACAACTCCACTTAAATAGATAATTAAAAAATTAGGTTTCATTAAAAGAACAAAACATCTTATAATAGAAGGGCAAAAAAATCGTTCAACATTTGTACACCTTCGTACTTTTTATAATATAAGATAAGATAAGATATAAATATCTCCATATTACCCTCCAGCCTTATATAGCTAATTCTAAGTATCAAAAAAATAAAAAATAAAATAAAAGTTTATGGGCCAACCTGTAAATTATGTGAATTCATGGTTATGTTGTAAACTTACAAAGCATAATTACTTTGTGGATTCTTATTTTAATTAGCATCAGTACCAGATAATTATGAAGATTAGGAAATCAAATTGAATTGTTAAAATTATAAAAATTACTTTACAAATACAACTAAACAAAAAATATTCTTTAGATTTTATAATTCCTAAAAATCCAGATTGTTAAAATTTACAAACCAAAACGTTTCGACCTAATAAACCTAGTTGGCTGAACATGTAGTGGGAGGTGTCTATTTTCTTTCCTTCAACACTCACTCTAATAAAGTATTAAAATCAACACAAGAAAGTTAACACCAACATATATACAGTTTACTCGTAACTTTTATTTTCTTAAAATAGTTAACAGCAACACTTACAATTAGCTATGAAATAAACTTTGTTCATACAGGATGCACAATTCCATCCCCAGCCCTTTTAGCCTATTGACTAAAGGGCCAGAATAATATGAAGGACATTAGCTATTTGAACTTTAATCTCCTCATTTTCCTATATAATGCCCTAATACAGGTTTGGATTCTTATGAGTCCTAAAAAGAGCAGGTATTTCCCTCTTCTCTTACATGTGAGTATAATATATATCTTATACATTATATAGATACTTTTGATTACTAAAAAGGGAAAAAAGAAAAAGAGGTACACTTCCAATACATCAGTCATACTGGCATGTATATGCAAATAGCAGAAAGATTTACAATTGTTTTACAAAAAGATTTTTTTAATTCAATGGGCCAAAGAATTTCGTACCAATTAATTAAGCTCGGGCCACCAACAGTTTGGTCCATAGTATTTGGGTCCCTGGTTTGACCTAAGCCGCTAAGCCTTTACCTCTCGAGGGGAAGGGACAAAAGTAAAAGAGAAAAATCAACTACTGAAAGTTCATAAAGGTTATCCAACGCAAGTAGAGAGGAATGAACACACAGTTCACTTAGTGAAAAAGACGAGAGCAAAATGACCAGATGGAGGTACGCAGTGCAAACTCGTGGTTAATTTCATGTAAAGTACTTGATATTTTCTCTATTAATCAAACTTCACAGGAATAATTCACAAAATGAGGACCCACAAATAAACAAAGCACATAAACATGCCTGACGGTGGAGGGAAAACCCAAAACTAAGGAGCCATTTCACAGATACCCATTAGTCATAATCCAGGGGAAGACAAGCTAATTTGGCCATATGACAAAACTGGTAGAGTCACAGTCAAGACTGCCTATACGGTACAGAAAACCCCTCATTCTGTTCAGTTTAGTGCTTCAACTTCTCATCAAATAAATCCCTGTGTTTGGAAACTAATCTGGAAAATTAAATGTTCTCCAAAGATTCAGAATTTCATGTGGAGGCTATGCCAAAATGGACTTGCTGTTCGGCTGACCTTGGCCAGGAGAGGTATAAAGGTAAATCCTAAATGTCCTTTTTGTGCACATGATGAAACAGTGGAGCATATGGTGTTGCAATGTGAATGGACACACCTAATCTAGTTTGCGTGCTTAGACTACAAACCCTATAATGCTGCAATTCAAACTTTTGATAAATGGTTGATTGAGTTTTGTCGTGCGTTACCTCATACACAGGAAAACAAGAACTTCATTATCTCTTCTATAACTTATACTTGCTGGTATATTTGGCTGGCAAGAAATGAGGCCATTTTCCAAAAGGAAAATATTAATCCTGCTGCTGTGATATACAGGATTCAAAAAGCTGTTGCTGAGTATCATCAGACATGGCAGCAAATGGGTGATACATGTCGCCCCCTATACAAAAGCATAGATTCAGCTAGGTGGTGCAAACCACCCCGGGGCTCCGTCAAACTCAACATAGTTGTAGTACACAAAGGTAAAATGCTGGGAATGGCGTTTCTGGCTCGTGACTGCCAAGGAGACGTACTGCACAATCAAGCCATGGTTGCTGCCAGTACATATAGGCCAGCAGCCTTAGCTGAAACAACCAGGAAGGGGCTTCAAGATTTGGTTCGGCTGGGGTACACAGCTGTAGAAATTGAGACTTCTGATAAGGAAATCATTGGTAGGCTAAGAGATCAAGAAGATTGGAGGATAGAACCCTTAGTTTCTGATATTAAAACATTACAGATTTCTTTATCTGCTTGTTCTATCCAGAAAGTGGCTGAAACAGCCAATAAGTGTGCTTTGTGCATAGCTAAATGGGCGAGTGACCAGAAGAGAATGTATTGGACAATGTGTCCCTCTTCGGTTTATGCCCATCAACAGTTGATTGATGTAAACTTTGACCCTCCTTGAGGTTTTCTTTCAATATTACGTAAAGTTTTGGTCAAAAAAAAAAAAAGGAGCCATTCTTTAAAGTTTTAAACATATAGACCGCAAGGTTCCGAAAGTTTCAGTGGAGGCTGCTGCCCCCTTCAACTGACCCTCCTACCTTCAATACGATTTTTTAAAGAAATGTAATTGCAGAAAAACAAAAAATGCAATAAGTAAATCTTACAACTCTGCTTCTACAGAATGTCAACCTTTAGAGCTTTCACCATTACACTCCATGATAGTTGTCGGTTAATAAGGAAACTACATTAAGAGTGAATGGTAGATTACGGAAATACAACACACATATAGGCGAAATGAATGGGATGAAAGGACTTGATAGGTGAAAGGCAAATTTTCTGCTTTAATATGTTGGGAAATCTAGCTCCATCCGTTTTCATTATAAAAACTCTTTGATAACACAAAAACTCATTGCTAAACATTTTTTAGCTTGATTATAAACGAACCAAACTATCATCCAACTCCCTTGTCGTCCTCCTAATTGCTCTCTTATGATTGCCAAATCCAACCACTAGGCAAATAGGCATGTTAAGAGATATTCGATCTAGCGGGCATCTAGTTAGATTTAATCCGATGAGTTATTATTTTTTTTTACAATTAATCGGGTTTGAGTTGGATGTGATTTTTTTTTATACGCCAGTAGATCCACCCATACAGATGTGTGTGTGTGTGTGTGTGTGTGTGTAACATATTAGTATTAATTACGTGCTAAAAATAAAAGTATAATGGATGAGTTATATGAAATTATGAACAAGTCTTAGATGGTTTAATAGATAAAGTATAACAGATGTTTCTAACAGGAACATATGTATGGTTGAGCATGACTTAGTTTAACAAAATTGTTATTGTGGAAATATGATAGGTGATTGAGTTTTACCTGGCACAATCCATTTAAAAAATGGACCGGATATGTATATGAAATTGTTTACCGGACGAGTGATGACCGAGATGATGGGTAAGATATAAAAAATACTCTTATTCAACCAAAATCTTACTTGTTGAGATCCCTGTAGACAAATGGCACCACATCCTTACAACCTTATCTAATAAAAGTGCTGCTTTGTTTTTTTTTTTCCATTTCTGGGATATCTCTCCCTGTCCACAATTCCTTAAAACCACATTTAATGTCATTCACCCAAATCAACTCTTTATGTCCACCAAAGTGGCAGTAGAGGCAGAGCCTTTGTTTTTCTCCTTAAGCTAAAAGCTTGTACAAGTCCTTCAATGAGGTTTACACTTTTGATAAATGGAGACGATGGTGGAATTTGCAAAGAGAGAAACTCATCTATCCACCTTATTTACTTATGTTCCATTTCATTCACGCATCTGCTATTTAGATTGACAAAATCACATTTGAGTCTATCTTATTTCTATTCCTTTTCATTTATCTAATAGGAAAACCAACATTTTCGTGATTGAGCATATTCTCATGACCACATTTGACTCATTTAAAATGGTGGGGTAAAATGCCAATTTACAAAGTTTGAAAGGTGAGCTAGGTAAACTTATAGTTTAATGGGTAAATGGTATGGGTCAACAAATCACACAAACAACGTCCCCCAACACCTTATTCATTGACCCATGACGTTGATTTCTACAACCCACAATTATTCCCCTCTGGCACCACCTCCTCCTCCACCCTACGGACCTTATGTTTCTATGGCCCATCCATAGTGATTAATTTTAAAGTAATAGGTTAAATAAGGGCAATATGGTAACTTGACTATAAAAAATTTGCCAAAAAAGAAAAAAAAGCAAAAGTTTTGGGATAGCCAAAAATGGAAAATTGAGTAATATTGGTAGGATGGAGAGAGTAATATTTAGCATTTGAAAATGATTCAATATTTGTACTCCCTTCATTTCAATTTAAATGAAACGTTTCGTTTCACATACATCCTATTGCATATGTCGACCAGCCTTACTTGCCGACTTTCTCGCTTCCCTCCCCAACGTCGTCACCTCATCTTATCTCAATCACTTTGATCACCGTCCGTTGCATTGATCTCTGTCCGATCATCCTGTTGATAGTGTTGGTCTCTGACCATTGATCACATCAATCGCGTTGATTGCGTTGATCTTCGACCTTTCGTCGTTGCGTCGATCGTGTTGAGCTCCATCTATCGTCACTTCGATATTCATTTAATTGCTTTACCATGATTGTCCATCCATTTCATCCATTCGCATTGATCTCCGTCTGCTTCACCTCATGGGCAGAGCCAGGATTTTAAGTTGGGGGGGCAGGACTTCATTTTAAAAATGTTAGAGATTTATGGATGTAAAAAGAAAATAACAAAAAATAACTTAAAATCTATTAAAATATTATGTTTATAGGTTATACACTTCCAAAATAGCAAGTAAAATTTACTAAATCTCAGTTTTCATCCATATAATGAATCGGTAATCATAAGCTTCAAATCCATATCAAATCACGCACTTCCCTGTCAATGGAAAATTTGTTATATTATTATACATGTACATATGTTCAATTAATATCACATAGTAAATAAAAAGATAATACCTTGTGTATTTTGAAGTAGACATGTCTCTTTTTGAATGCATAAAAATCACATATTTTCTTGTTTATTGAAAAAGTCTCAGCAATCTCTCTTTCAATATAAACAATCAAGTGATTATTGAGAAAATTATCACTCATTCTATTATGAAGTCTTGTTTTCACAATTTAAATTACTAAAAATGCTCATTTCGTTATTACAGTTGAAACAGAAAGAGTCAATGTAAAATGAATTAATCTGTCCATCAAATAATAAATTTCTAACTTTTCTATTTCATTTAGTTCTTTACACAATTCAGTAATTGTAAATATATTTTTTCAACTGTGGATGGTAAGGCACATCAAGTTCATAATACTGCAGCTGATACTTCAAATGAATCTTTTCTTGTTCAGTGAAATCTGAAGGATAAAACTTATCAGTCAATCTACATATGTTCACAATATTAAAGGACTTATAGAAATTCATGGGATCTAAAACAATACAAAGAAGGAGAAACTTCGTCATGTATTTGCTAAAGTACTTACTCTATTTCTCACGAAATACGTCTTAGTTAATACAAAAATTTGCAAAAGAAGTGGAAAAGTTGTATTTTTACATTTTTAACTTTTTAGAATATAACTAATTATTTTTTATTAAGAGAATAAAATTAATTGTTTGCTGTTAGACTTTTCCTCCATTTCTCACACAAATCAACCATATGTATTAATGTATAATTTTAGTAAGATGGAGAAAATTATTACCATTTTACATATATACTTTTTCAAAATTATTGTTATGCTTTATAATTAAAATTTTGGGTCCACAAAAGAGATAATATAATTTTTTGTCATCATTTTTACACACACACACACACACACACATACACACATTTATATATAATTTACAAAAAATGTTGGGGGCACCCCTTAACCCCCCTATTGGCTCCGCCACTGCTTCACCTTGATTGGTTGTTTGTTGAGTCAATCAAATTATTTTTTAATCATCTTTGTTTGTCTTCAGTTTATTGGTGATTGTAGCTGTGATTTTAGTATGGACGGGTAGAAAGATGAGGAAGAATGGAAAGATGAGGTAGCATAGAGATTAGGAAGAGCATAGAGAAGAGAAACGAGATCTCTGTTCAACAACGTCATCAGTACCGTGTTTTGTAGATGATAGCCTTAGTCAGGGCTTGGGACCATGAAATTGATTAATGTTGTTTCATCAGGCTTCTGAATTTGGGAATTAGGAGGATTCTTAAGGATTTTGACTGAAAGAAGGTTTAAGTTGAGGACAAAATAGTAAATTGATTGTTTAAAATTTTTTAAAATATGTAACACTTCAACTTTTTTTAGGACAGCCCAAAAAAGAAACATTTCATTTAAATTGAGTCAAAATGGAGTATTATATTTTTATATCTAATAAAATATTTTTTATCATTATTTAAATTATTATTTTAATATATATTTTTTTTCTATTTTTCCTAATTTAGCTGTAAAAGAAAAGAAAGGTGGAAGTGAAAATAACAAAGAAATTAAGGAGTATTAATTATATTGTACACAACAGATTCCATAATAGGCGAGTGGACCTGCATGCTTGTACGGTGATGCAACGGAAGGGACCACTCTTCCATTCCATTCTAGTGGCCCTGCACCCCAGACCTCTGTGCTGGCTTTGCCGCATGCGCGCCACATGGATAACCATTTTTGTCCAATCAACGGCTAAATCACTATCAATTCACCTCTATCTCTCTTTCTTTCTTTCTTAACCAGTACTAGTACCATCTCTTTTGTTTTTCCCCAAGTTGTGAAATGAAAGTGTCACGGGCATTAATGCAAAATAGATTGGATTGATGAGTAAAAATCATAAAAATATCAGGTTTACGTGACACACAGATTTACGGATATATCTTGTACATTTATTGTCATGGATCTTACATAGTTGCCACAACAATGGACGTATAAAGTGTGTTCATCAGTCCGTAAATCCGTCATTCAATAAAAATTTATAAAAAAAATAGGATATCAGATTAATATCATAATGAGTTTGACTATAATAAACTCAGGGCCTAAGTCTTGTGCTGTATATGGAATTTTGTAAAAGAAATTAACAAATTTGTTTGTTGATGTTGGGTCGTGCAGGAAAACAACAGTTTACCTATGAAAAATAAGGGCAGTGCTGGTGAAGAAGTACCATTTTAATAAGGGAGCCCCAAGCAATCAGAATCCGATATGATTACACTGATGAGTCAGCTTCCAGTGCACGTGGCCCTCATAAAATGCCTGCCACGTCATGAGATGAGGATGATGATAAAAAGAGCTGCGAGTCGGCTGGTTAGTTAAAGTAATCGTCTAATCGATCGATCTCATCTCTGCCGTGTGTATAGTCAGATCTCCGATGGTCCATGGCATGGCAGCCGCATATTGCAGCGAGTAAGTGAGCCGCCAGTAACAACAAACAAGACACCCACCACTCACGAGTCACCTCTACGTTTCCTAATTAATTCTTCCTTCCGGGACAGGCAGAGAGAGAGAGAGAGAGAGAGGCAAAACAAGAGTTGGAGTGGAGGAAAAAGTTGCCAGCTAGCTAGATATCCAGATCACAATAAAGAAACAAAGACACCAGAAACAGATAACCAACAAACCAGTCCCTTTTCTTCACCAGTCCCAAATCTCAATCCACCTCACCTCCAACAATGGGAGAGGTATGTCTGGCACCATTTTCATATCTGCTAATAATATTCTTAACTTATACCATGCCCAACTAGCTAGCTACTTTTCCCAATCTTAGGTTATACAATCTGATTCTTCTTCCGGCTTTTCTGTTTGCTTGGCTTGTACATGTCGCAGGAAGACAAGAAATCGGGGCAGGAGGGAGAAAAGCCTGGTGGGAATGATCAGAAAGTAGAGGAGGAAAAAGCAGCAACCCACCAGAAGCAGCCGCCGCCCCCGGAGGAAAAGAAGGGCGGTGATGAATCTAAGCAATCCGACAAGGAATCTCCCCCGCCGCCGCAGGAGATTGTTCTCAGAGTCTACATGCATTGCGAGGGCTGCGCTCGCAAGGTCCGCCGATGCCTCAAAGGTTTTGCAGGTGAACGATAGGGGCCGTCGTACTTTTTTATTTCTTTCGTACTTCAGGTTTTACTGGATCAAACACTGCAGGCGTGCAAGATGTGATCACGGATTGCAAGAGCGGTAAGGTGGTGGTGACGGGGGAGAAAGCTGATCCCCTCAAGGTTCTGGAGAGAGTTCAAAAGAAAAGCCACAGACAAGTGGAGCTTCTCTCCCCGATCCCCAAGCCTCAGGCAGAGGAAGACAAGAAGACCGAAGCTGCAGAGAAACAACAGCCTGCGAAGCCCGACGACAAGAAGGAAGAGGTTTTTATTCACTAGATTAACTTTCCCTTCCTCCTCAAAATGCCAATCTGGCTAATTTCCGATTTTCAATTTGATTTAGCAGCCGCAGCCTCAGGTCATCATTGTGGTGCTGCAAGTTTACATGCACTGCGAAGCCTGTGCCCAGGGAATAAAGAAACGGATCCTAAGAATGAAAGGTGCACATGTGTGATTGATTTCTTTTTGTCAACATCTTAAAGCTTCTTTCTTTTTGTTAGCTTCGCTTTTTGGCTCATGTATGTTCCGGGGATGTTCATGCATTATCCTAAGGATGAAAGTCCTTTTAGACCAATTAAAATCTGAGTTATCACTTAATTAAGATTCTCTGAAGTCTGGTCTCTCGTCAATCTTCTTTAATTTGGAGGGTGGCCAATAAACAAACGCCACCTTCTCGGTAGTGTCAAAATAGTTTACCAATTGAACATTCTGAGAACTCTGGGACTAAATTGGAAAAATCTATTAATTTTCATTGTGATCCCGAAATGCGAGATCGGCAGGCGTAGAGTCAGCAGAGCCAGATCTAAAGAGTTCACAGGTGACGGTAAAGGGCGTTTTCGAGGCGGCAAATCTTGTAGAGTATTTGTTCAAGAGAACCGGCAAGCACGCTGCAATACTGAAGCAAGAACCAGAGAAAAAGGAAGAAGAAAAGAGCAAGGAGGAGAAAAAGCCGGAACAAGGCGGCGGCAACAAGGACAACAAAGAAGCCGGAGCAGCAGAAGAAGGAAAAGGCAAGGAACAAGAAGGCGCGGGCAGCAGCGGCGGCGGCGATGCCGCCACCGCAGCAGAGGGTGGGAGTGGAACGGAGGATACCACAGCTGTTGAAGTGAAGAGGAATGAGTATTATTACTTCCCAGAGAGGTTTGCCATGGAAATGTATAGTTATCCTTATCCTTCACAGATCTTCAGTGAGGAGAATCCTAATGCTTGCTCTTTTATGTAAATTTGAGGGAGGGACAAGGGCATAATGGAGAACTTGGGGATAAGAATTGGGTCCTCCTCTACATGTGCCATTTGTAGTCTGTGTAAGTTCTTCGAGGGTACTGATAACTGGTACTGAGTTAGAAGCATAAGCTTTCACAGTCCCTCCATAAGCAAGCATAAGATGTCGAATTAATTTCGTTTCGTTTTGTTTTGTTTTGTTTTTTTTTTTTTTTTTTTCTTTTTCTGGTTTTTAACCTTTGTTTGCCCTAATCTTTTAAGCTAGCTACAAATATAACAGATTGCTATATTAAGATCTATACTTAACATGTTGCTCTTGCTCAGCCTCTCTACTTGTAACCTCTAATGCTAATTTCTGAAAATCCAACTTTTAAGGTCTTAAACATAACAAACTAAAAGCTATGTGAGAAAAAATCTGCTATGTGAGAAAAAATCTTAGTACATTTTAGGTGTTAGCTAGTTGTATGCTTGAATTAGAAAATGTTAACGGTCTGTTGCTTTATCAAAAATCAACGAAACTGTGATATGTAAATTTTAGTAGGTAGTCTAGATATTGGGATATGAGAAGTTGGTGTTGATTAAATGATTAAACTGTAAACTAAAGTATTTCTGTTATGATATTATAACGGAGGTAGCTAGGATGGACCAAGTTCCTATGTTCATCAGTATTCCCTTGGACTATTTCATACATGACAGTATTAGAATTTAGAAGTATACAAAAACGATTCGTCGAGTTTGGCAAATCTAAAGTAAGCGTGTCATATGCTAAGTTGCACAATCCTTCCATTTTGGGCCGTCGCTCCCCTTTCGCTTTCAACTGCCGCTCGCGTTTGTATTTTTACAATCTTTTAACTTACTTAAATTTTAAAAAGTGATATTTTCCAGCTTTCGCTCTCACTTTTTGCTCCGGCTTTAAAAACGTTTTATGCAACTTAGGTTATATGTGTGCCTACAGATTATAAAGAGAATCAAAGGTCCATGCATGAGAATGAGCTGGGTTTTGAAAAAGAACATATAAGAATTGGTTGACAGAGTTTCATTATTTTTCAGAATTTTACAGATAAAATTGGAGGTTTGCCCCCCTCTCTCCCATGGCAGAGTGCTGAGTTTCCTGTCTTCTTTACGCTTTTATGGAAGGGTAACCGATACATAGGTTTCATGGTCTACATGGGCATTCTTTGCAATTGGGAACACATGCATTTACATGTCCTGAGATCTCTTATGTATCACGTACTTATTCACAGATAGGTCATGCTTTGGCTTTCCCAGTAATTGTGTTCATGTCTAACTTTATATTCTTCCTATAATTGAAGGGAGTCTTTACTTAAAAGATTTTCAAAAACACTAGGAGAATGAAAAGTGTTGGAAAGTGGCATTGTAGTAGTAACAATCTGTTGGTATTTAGTTAGTGAGAGTGACTACTAAATTTTATAGGCGTACTAAAATACACTTGTTTTACTACTGTTTAGTGTGGTCATATCAAATATTGGTATTATCACATTAACACACATCGCTGCTTTTAATATTAACTAAAGATAATTAAATGATTAGAAGATGTGATACATATGTGTGACACATATTCATATATTGGAACCAATAGAAAGTTGACATGTGGCGATTATGTGGTGTGTATATGTACACATGAGATAATTACTTAATAACCACCTCGTAACTACTTATATTGTGAAAGGATATTACCTTTAGATGAAATGATATCTATCCCAATATATATGACCTTTGGAGATGTAGTCATGCACCATAACTACCCTGACTAATGAAATAACATGACTTTTAGTGAAGAGTCATGTTTTAGATGAAATTAACAATCTTTAGGAAGCGGTTTTGGCCTTAATTTAAGGAGATATAACTCTTAGAAGAGTTGTGACTCTATAGCTAAACAAACACTTCCCATTTAAGTGTAGTTATTGCCTCATTTCAAAGGGAAACGCTATGAGTGGATAAAGACACCTCTTAGTAAAATAGTACAACATTTTATTAAGCATTGTGACTCTTTCATGAAAGTTTATGACCCTAAAAAAATGTCAATTCACCCCTAAAAATAGAGGCAGTAGAATTGTGCATATGAAGTTGCAAATACAACTTCTAGAAGCTTTACTTGTTTTATTTCGCCCTACACACTTCTCTATCACCATAAAGAGAATTATGGTCGAGTATTAGGTGTAAACCAATATATTTAGTTACTTATATTTCTAAGTTAATTAAATATCTAATCCTAGATATTTACAAAAAATCACATCTTTCACAACATGCTCAAAGAGATGTCTTTCATCAAGAAGACTATCAATCGGTTATACTGTTATAATTAAGTTCACTTTAATTTCTGCATTTATTCTATATTCTGAAAATGAAAATATTCATTAGTTGTGTACTTAATTTTTTTTTCATAATCCACAACTTTTAGAGTATAAGAATGAACTGCTAACAATTGTATGGAAAATAAGTTCATAGATTATTCTTAATTATTTTTCAAGAGAGAGATCATCCAATCACAATTTCGGAAAAGTAACTCCTCTAAATTCTCAAGTTAAAAAAATGATTTCCCAACCAATTATGGATAAACATTTTTTGGGAAAATAAAAACCCATGAAATAATTTCACTAGTTAAATTAAAAAATATATTCTTTAGATTTTCCCCAACAAGTGTTACTAGTTTATTCTTGCACTCTAAAAGATGTGGATTATTACTTTCTTATATTTCAACTTTCCCACAATTTGATTATCCATAAATTTGAAAACCTTTGAAATAAACATACCCTAAGCTTTTGTTTGGGTTAGGAGACCCTAAGTAGGCTTTCACAGGATCAAATATGATGTTTAAGAATGGCCATGGGCTCCTAGCAAATGCCCTGGTAGGGCCACCTCTATGCTTTCATCTAGAGCATGTCATAGAATTCAGTTTAACAAGTTTTATCTTTTGAGATGTTATTACACAATTAGGGGTGAAAAATGATCAACCAAATGGAGTTGATTAGAATTTGACTCGGTTTAAGGCTCGTTCATGGCTCATTTAAATATTTATTATCAAGCTAAATCCAAACAAGATTTTAACCTTAATACAAAATTGAAAAAAAGCTCAATTTACTTATTACTCATCCTTGGCTCCAGAGGTGAAAAAAGAGTCGATCTTTCTTTTTGGGTAGCTCGAGCTTGAGCTTGAGTTGAGGCATTTCAAGCCTAGCTTATTCGAGCTGAAGCCAGAAAATGGGCTCGAACTCTTTTAGGGCCGAGCTCGAGCTTGAACATGTTTGTCCCCATGAGCTCGTGGGCCTAATAGGCTTGCCTTTTGTTCATTTCCCATCAACCTATGTCTTAACCCTTACTCCTTTAGTCCCTCAAGCCTAACATCTAAACCTTACCAAACTAAATCCCATTCCCACCACCCCATCGGCCACCACTGAGTAAGTCAAAGCATGTTCAACGATGATCACCACTGACTAGGAACCACCCAAGAATCGCACCTCTAGCCTTACTTACCCGGCACCTTTAGCTTGCTTACCCGAAGCCCCATGGTCCAACAGTAGCCTCAATCGACACCCCACACTCATCTTTCATCTATTATTGGTAATTACGTGTTGTTGCTTCATTTGATTTGGGAATTTCAAATTTGAATGAGAATGATGATTAGCATGACGATGATGGAGATTGGGCACGAGACGATCCGAACAACAATAACGATGATGAAGATGGGCACAATATTGGGTGATGATAAATTGACCTAAATGAGATGCTGGGCTTTGATTGCAGATTTGGCTCTACATATGATGTATTGAGGAAGACGATGGCTCCATTTTCACCCCTACTTGGCTCAGCTCAATTTTTGCTCTTTAATTTAAACGAGCAGCTTGAGATCGACTTGACTCAATCAATTAAAAATTTATCTATAACTCATTCATATTCTTTTCAATCTGAAAACAAACAAAATATCAAACTCCATAGATATATTAACTCCAAATTTGATCAACTTACTACTTTGATTGAGTGAGCTCATCATCTACCCTATACACAACTGTTTTGAGATTGCATTTTCAACAGATTTGTCTCAACCATGAAACTTGATGGGTTTAAAGACACACCACATACCTACTTCCTTCATCCAAAAACCTTTACAACATATTTTATTTTAGGCAATCTCAAATGTTTACAACATTTCCATATTCAAAAATTGTTTTAGCATGTTATTTTTCAAACTATTATTTCAATATTCAAATGTTCTAAATTTTTTTGATTTACATGTAAAAAGTTAAGAATAAAATTGAAAACAACACAAAAATTTCTATTTTCATTCTCAATCTCCATATAAACCAAAAGTTTCAAGGTTTTAGGATGGAGAGAATAAATAATACGAACAGAGTCCATTGGTCATATTTTCTTTTGACTGAAGAGCCGGAGCTGCTTCATGATCAATGCTTGATCCCAAGTTTTCAGTTGTTTTACACCTAAACCCACTTCCTTCCCGGTGAAGTAATTTCGTGCCAAGCAATGCGAATTGTATGCTTATTGATGCTTCCTCTGATTAAGTACTGTCTTCGTTTTGAATTGGTTGAAAAAATTTGAATTTGGTATAGAGATTTAAAAAAAATGTGTATTACCTCCACTTTTATGTTAAACATAAAATGAAAAAGACCGAGAAAATAATATTAAAATAATAATTTGAACAATAATATGATAAAATAATTTATTAAATAAGAAAATGTTGCAAAAATTGCAGATAGCTAAATAAAATATGTTGTAATTAAATAACTTGAGACAGAATGAAATATATAGCAAAAAAAACTACTATGAAATTAATTTTTTTCCATTTAAATTCCTGAAGATATGCTCCATAAAGTACTGCTACAACTTTTACTGCGATACTAATATGCATGGTTCCAATTCCATGATCCGTGCTCAATATAAATGATTGTTTAATTTAATCACTTAAATAAGTTGTGCCGAAGACCACAGTTTAAAATGTCATAATCATAACATTCATTTCCCATGGTTGGACCGACAAATGCCACGGTTTAGGCCCATAGTTTCAAATTTGCCTTGATTAAATTCTTAAGTTCTCGGTTAGCTTAATTAATCTAGCAAAACTATTGTCTGATGATATCACGGATTTCTTTAATCTAGTTACACTAGTGGGAAACATAATCACGATTACGACAACAACCAGGATTTTCTTTTTCTACCACCAAACTTCACCTGTCTCAACTTTAAAGTTTGAACATATCAAAAAAACTTTTGTACCAACTACCAACAATTTCGTTTCATTAAGTACGGTAAATGTAATACCTGGATCTACAGTGACGATGAACGAGAAAAATGCAGACCCACCCGTCAAAGCCCAAGTCTAAAAGAGTAGATGTATGGATTTTTTTGGGCCCAAAACTCGAGTTGGTTTTCTGGTCTTAATCAACCCAACTCCAGTTTTACGTCATCTCCAACGAATTGATCCGGCTCAACTTCTGCCTATCTTTTTTAAATTTCGTCTCACATCTCAAAATTGTAAATTTTTTTGTTAAAAAAACAATATTAACTCTGGGACATTGAAGAGAATGAGCGTGGCACGTCAATTTCAACACCCCCCCCCCCCCCCCCCTCCCCCTTTTTTCCTTTTTTCCCAAAACAACACACACACAAAAAAAAGGGGAGGTTTCTTTAAAAATGATGAAAGGCCCAATTGGAGTAGGGTTCAGGATGCTCGCCCGGGTCTCAGGTGCATCGTAGTGTTTAGGACCAATAGTGCCAATGGTCCTAGACTTTTAATTCCCATTGCAAATCAGGCTATTACCTTCATTTCATTGCAAATTGATCCCAAACCTTTATAATACATTGCATGTTGATCCCTAGCCTTTAAGAGTAAGCAAAATTTCAGTTATATCGAAAATAACTGAATAACCAAAAAAATTTTAATTTTTGGTTACCATATTTAGGTATAATTTCAGTTTTTAGTTATAACTGAAAACCGATATATAATTTTAGTTTGGTTTTCAATTTGCTTCAATTGAAATTCGGTTAACTGAAATAACCAAATTTTTACTCTATTGGTATTTATGTTTGAGATTTGGAAAGGATTACGTATGTGATGGATGTTTGTTATGTATATAAATGTGATATTTGGATTTGGAATGAATTATAAATATTTGCTATGTGATTAGAATGTGTGTTTAGATTAGAATATGTGATGGATATTTGATGTTTGGAATAGTATGCATAGAATTCAGTTTTTTTGATTATTTTGATTTTTGATTATTTCAGTTTTCTCCTATAATGCGATCTATTTAGTTTCGGTTAAAATCAAAAAAACCGATTGATCACCCCTACTAGCCTTGCATAAACTCAAGTTACAGAGAAGAAAAAAATAATAGTTTAAATTGTTCATTAACTATAAGAAAATTATAACACAATTTGAATTTATTGGAAGACAACTCTCAAATAGTTCAAATTTATTTTCAAATTTGTTAACTTTATCGAATTATCTTATATTAAATTTTTAAATTCTAATTTAAGCTATACGGTAATTGTTTTTCATAAATTTAAACTATGACACACTTTTATAATAGTTAATGAACAATTTTAACTAGCAATTATTCTTTTTGGTAAATTGAGTTTTTGTATCTACATGGGGTTAGGGATCAATATGCAATGAATTATTTGTTTGACACCAATTTATAATGACATGAGGGTTGGGGAGTGATACGCAACAAAAATTAAAGGTTTGGGACTAATGGTGCTTTTTACCCTGCATGCGGCACACAAGAAATCCTATCTATTCAATTATACGTACAATGCAATTATTACAATGAAACAATAATTTTTTTTAATAGTCAGAATCAATTATAATTACAGAACCTGAAATAATATTTATCAAAGGTTTGAGGAAATCTGTTTATTTATTAAAATCTGGAAGACTTCAAGTTCCAATTGGCAGTGATAGTACCTTAACACATCTAGCGGGAATTGAACCCAGCTTTGAGTCGGAAAATGTCTAATTAAGATGCAGCCATTATGATTATGCCGGCGTCTGCGGACATGGAGATAAGGTTTTGGGCATTCTGATTTTGAGACTAACAATATTTTAAATTTAATAAAATATAATACAGGTTTTTTTCAGAAAAATATAATACATCTAAAGTAAAAATGGCTAAAATTCTAGAAACTACATATTGTATCGACGAAGATGAAATCTTGAACATATAAAGAACATACAGTGATTTCAGCCTCAGGAAATCTTTTATTATAAAATTATAGAGTAACACACTAAACTAGGGGAGCTTTTTCACTGTGGAAAAACGTCAAGTTGTAATTAGCATGTCCGGTGTCACGTGAGATGAGTTTGGCCATGTGATGTGGCACCGACTTCTTTTTCATGGCCTTGTGCTCTGAGAAAAGAACAACCTCACAATTTTGGGTGGGCTAAATTAACAATTCAGTAAACAAGTAGTATTCTCTTCATTGCAGACTTAAGAAATTTATGGGGTTTGCTTCTTGTATGGGACCATCGGACCAGGGTTCTGCGAAACACCCCCAGCACTCCCTCCCCTTTCCAAAAACAAGTGTTTCTTGGAGGAAAAAAATACTGTAAGGGGGGGGGGGGGGGGGGGAGATACAAATACTAATTAAGACACACCTTCCATCTAGAGGAATCCAAGTAAACTCTACCCTATGTCCGGTGTGCGATGGAGCTGAAGAAGACACAAATCATATTCTGGTTATATGCTTGTTTGCAGCTGCTGTGTTGGTGGCAGAACCAAAACGGGACTGGAGTTGATCTTGCTGATGCACTGGTTGATGTTCTTGCTACCTTGCATGGTAAAGAGCAGAGAATGGCTTGGGAGATGCTCAACATAAATAAATGGTGCTCTCCAACAAGAAAAGAACAGAACTGCAAATATTTGGTGACATACAGGTTATGTCTTTTTTATGGATTACCGATAGAGTCAAATTAAAAGATTGAAAATGAGTTGGGTTGAGTGGCGTATAAATCCGGCATTGGCTGTGAAAAATGTAGCATAAGAAGTGATAGTGTGTTGCAGTTGGAAAAGGGTTTGAGGGTGACATTTAGCTACTGGCTAGATGTTTACAAACTGGTTCTAAATTTATTCTTTAATAAATTTTGTTGACTTGTCATTCAAAAAAAAAACTTCCATCTAGAGGAATAGTCGTCTGTGTCGTCATTATAAAAAGTTGAAGATACAAAATCCACCCCTTATGGTGATTAGGTGCCCGTTTGGGAAGTGTGTTAGCAACATCAAATGCTCGTTCAACGCCGAAAAGAAGAAGTTTTGGTGTTTGGTTTTTGTTGCAGTAAAAAATAAATAAACGCTAAACTCTCACCACCAAAGAAATTGGAACTCTAACGTTAACCTCTAATACTAAACTTTGATGCTGTTGCCAAACAGGTACTAAAAATTTCTGAACCAAGTGTATCTGTAGACTGTATCGATCGTGTGTTGTTCACAAGTTTGAAGCCTATGTGTGCTGAAAAAAATTAATAAATGAAAACGTTCAAAATCTTTCGTCTAAGTATAGAAAGTTATAAATAAATATGACATAAGCCCTTATAACTAGTGGAACCTGAAAAGAAGCCCCTCAGCTAGGACCCAATGCAGTTTTGCCCTCATACTTTCTGTACCAAGTTATTTGAGCCCGAGGGATCGATAGGTAACATAAAGTTGCATGTGAGAGCACATGACATCCAAAATTGTTTATTAACATTTCCACTTCTAGATCATATTTCTTTTAAACCCTAAAATAGCCAGCTTAGACGAGTCAGCGTACTTTTTCATTTTAGCCTGCATATATAAGAAAATTAACCAATCCTATCAACAGCAACATTTATATGTTATGAATGGCTTTATATATATATATATTAAAACGCTGCAGGCTGAATTGTTATATTAATTAGATCGAATCTCGAATTAGATTAAAGTTAACCACTTCTTCCTCTCCCATGATAATTTAAATATATGTTGAATAAATAAGATAAAAAAGTAGTGTTATTTATTCCTTACGCATGGAATGGAGGGGTCTGGTCGGCGCTAATGTGACCCTTAATATAAATCATAATGCGATGATATCCAAGTTCGATGATTTCAGGCAGAATCGGATACCATAACCCTTTCCCTGCCACGTGTCACCATCACCGGCCTGTATATATATCCTGGCCTTCCACCACCAATTTCGCTACCTTTGTCTTGTGTCTTGTTCTTGTCTCCCGTGACAGCAGAACAGCGTTCAAAGTCTTCGTTTGCTTTTGCCTTTCTTCTTACTTCACTTTGCTCTCTCGGTTCCTGGATATATTTTATCAGAAGCAATTTCAAGACTTGGCCAAAATTAAGGAAAGGAAAACAAGAATGAGTCGTTTCTGGACTGTCCTCACACACGTCCACGCATTGGCCGGGTGAGTTACTATATATGTGTACGTTGTGTGATTCTTCGAATTAATTACTGAATTATATAGTTAATGTAGTTACTTTTTCAGACTTCCCATATTCTAATTTAGTCTTACACTGATGGTTAATACAGGCCGGCGGTGATGTTACTTTACCCTTTGTAAGTAATCTGAAGCAGCACTTTGGTTTTTGGTTGCCTAATTTCATGCTCAATAGTTTAACTGTTATTGAAAAATGTTGCGGCTCAGATATGCATCAGTGATAGCGATGGAGAGCCGGAGCAAAGCGGACGATGAGCAGTGGCTTGCCTACTGGATCTTCTACTCTTTTCTCACACTAGCTGAGATGCTCCTCCGGCCCATACTCGATTGGTGAGTCTAATCTCGTGAACTTGATCTCCTCGAGCCTCCTAATCTTGGTCCAGCTAGCTAGTACATTTGATTTGAATAGTTGATGATCGATCGATATATGGCCTTGGGGTGGTGACATTTGGTGCAGGATACCAATATGGTACACTGTGAAACTGGTTTTCGTGGGATGGCTAGTGTTGCCGCAGTTCAGAGGGGCGGCCTTCATCTACACCAAATTTGTGAGGGAGCAGATCAAGAAGTACGGACTGGTCGGACCCGGCGGGAGCGTTGATCACGCCCACAGCAAGTCGTCCCCCAAGACCAAGCTTGTCGACTTTCTTGTCCCTAACAAGAAACACACCCACTAATGATGACCTCTCTTTATTTTCATCCACTCGATCTGGACTGGGGGAGAGTTATTGAACAGCTCTTTCATCTTTCGGTCGCCATCTCAAGTCATATGATGTTAATTAAAGAAATTGTTATTATAAGTCACCTTTTTAGCATGCTCCTTGTTAATGGCGCTAGATTTGTATGAATTTCCTGACCTGTCTTTACTGTTTGTTCAATCATTTCCTGCTTGAAAGAACTACATGGCACAAAATCATCCCCTAGGCTAGCTGCTTCATAAAATTATGACCTTTATTATTATCATTGTTTTTATTTAGTCAAGGATAAATAATCGTTTTTTTTTTCCATTGATTAATAGATGTTAGGAAAATAAAAGGAAACGTGAGTTGTTAAATTACGAGAGAAAGTGTCCTTCACCTTTAATTCATATACAAGAAAATCTCATATAAGTTGCATTTACCCAAAAAATTAATGGGTGATGCATTTGATCTATAAAAGCTCCATGTGGAAACTAGAAAAAAGTAAGCATCCATAGCGACCAAAGCATGGACGGAGCAGCTTTTGACCGGTGGAAATGGGTGAAAATTAGGGAGAAGAAAGAAAACTATGAAGGGCATGTGCCCGCCAGATCTACGACACAAGGATCAAAAGATAGTATACAGGGCACCAAACACGTGCAGAATAAGTTCCTATCACCTCTGTGGCTCAATGGATTTCAGAGCCCAAACCTGAATTTCTGAAAGTGCCATGTAGGTTCCCAGTATAAAAGAAAGGCCCGTCAACCAAACCCACCATGGGGGGCAAGGCTCCCCTCTTGCAGCCCACATGTGTAAGATGATCCAAGTTAAGGCAGCCTAACCTATCCAATAAGATTATCAAAACTCCCTAAAGGAAAGTCTAGTCAAACCCACAATTTTTCTTCGATGTTTGGAATACTTACATTTACCATTTTCAAAATTTAACTTTGTCATTCATCGTTATTATACAAAAATGGTTATTTTGACTTCGTAGCCTTGTTCTATAAAAACTTTGCCCCCAAATGTTTGCATTTAAAGAAAAACAACAAAACTATAAACAAAAACAAAATCCAAACTAAGAATTGGAATAAAAAAACTAAAATATCAAAACAGAAGAACAAAAAAAAAAGGCTTGAAATTGAAGACCCAAGAAGATGGTTTGATGTGCTGATGGCGCGAGACCTAGCAAGGCTTTAGGTGAACCAAAGAATTACAACTTCTCTCCAGGGATTTCCTTCCTTCCTTCCAACCAATCAAACGAACAACAACCCAAATTGAAATCCTACAAAAATTGGACCCAACTAATCCCCGTCAAGATCCAAGAAATGTGAATAGAAGAAAATAGATCAGTTTCGCTTGATAAACTCTTGATTATGGAGCCCCACAAGGCTTTCAATTGAGTCCACAATCATCAATTCTCTCATGACATTTTTTAATTTGAAGGCCCTGATTGTTTGACCCTAGGTTTGTGCCTTATAAAGTGTGGAAGTTCTATACGATAACAGAGATGGTGGAGCCTCTATTGTGGAGGGAGACATTGAGGGTGGAGAAATTGGTGGGGATGGTGTCAGTGTTTGTGGTGGCAATGATGGTGGGCTTAGCTTGCTAGATGAGCCATTCAATGGTCTTATTGTCGGACTTGTGACCTAATTCAAAGATGAGTTACAAGATATTGTGATGCTGAGGGAAGTATGCAGATGTGGCAGTGGCAACGGATATCGACCTTGGTATGACAATCCTTGGTGGGGCACTTGAGCTTGGCAAGAGCAAGTAAAGAAGTTAGAGGATGGGCGAGATGGAATCACAGATTTAAAGATTAAGCTCATGAATGGGGCCAATTGAGATTGACAATTAAGAAATATAAGCTAGAGGGGACGCTTGTGTTTTTCTCCATGGCTACCACTTTTATTGCTTTGGGACTAACTCTGGAGGAGTAAAATTAATTTTGAGATTGAATTGGTTGGGTAGGAATAATAATTGATTCTAAATTGAAATAAGAGTAAGTAAAATTGATTTTAGAGACGAAAGAAAGTATTGGCTGTTTTTTGGCTCTGCAAATGGTAAAAGAAAATTTTCAATTCCCGAACAATTGTTGGGGAAACATAAGAGAGTTGCAGTCAATGTGGTGATAGAGGTGAGGTCTTCAGAGAGGAAGTATAAAGGGAGATGGGATAGCTCATTAGATGCAAAAGTTGGGAGAATAAAGTTTTTACAGAAGAACGCTAGAAGGGTAAAGTCAAGTATTTCTCCTTTTTTGTGGTAATGGTGGATCATAAAGTTAACTTTTAAATAGGGTAAGTGTAGGGTATTCAAAATAGTTAGTACAAAAGTGTACGTTTGGCTATACCTTAATGAGGGTTTTGGTACTTTTCCCTAAGCTAACTTGTCTACTTAGGAACAAGATTAAGATACTCAAACATAAATCAACAAAAAAAAAAGGACAATTTTATTATCCTACTTGGAGGCAGGTCTAATATGCGCCCTAACCCTCATAGCATAGACAACTATAAACATGCCAAGTCTTAATTCCCGCTAAAATTTAAAATATATATAAATCAGTTATTAAATATGTGTGAATTTAATATACAAAGAAAGTAAGAGATATAGACAATTCATGTGAAACATATGTACAAATGAGATAACAAATATGTTATCAGTATATTCAATTGAATGTATGAATTTAACCCACCATAAAAGAACAGGTGTTGGGTGCCTTGGGATGCCTCTGGACCCTTGCCTATGCTGTGTTGTCCCAAGCCAAATCTCTTTATCCCCTAGGTTATAATTTTGCCATTAGCAGGGAGCAGGCTGTTGTGTTTACCTTACAAGGATATATCATGGAGGTTGATGGCATGACTTCCTCTTCCATTCTCAGATGTACCTAACCTGAAAGCACAACAATGATGGAAACCATAGGGGCTCGCCCATCATTATCATTGCTCATAAAAGACTTAACCTCTAAACTAAGTGAAAAATGAGATAATTGAGGATCCATACAAATGTTAAGTCCATGAACTTTGCTTTGATAAGTCAAGAAGATTGCAACCATTTTGAATGCATTTGACTTGGTTCAGTTCGAGCTGAATAGCATCTTCTTTACTTCTCTATCTAGCCTCTCTTTGGAAACAAATTATGAAAACAAGAATATGAGTGAGGAGAAAAAGGTGGCTATCCTAGCTATTTATAAGCGAGCAGACCCAAATGAGATAGTGACATGTCACCTGATGAGGAGTGTCTAAAGCCTGACTAGTCAACTTGAACTCCTTGCTCAGCCAACACGTTGCAGGGCATAAATCAACATTTTCGATTGCATGTTTTCCGAAGCATATAGCCTATAGGGTGTTGAGTTATATTTGGCCAACAAAAATCTTCCATTTATAGTACAAGTATGGAGATGGTCAAACCCAGTCAACTTTTTTAGACGCCGATTAAACTCAACAACCGAAAACTACTCGTACTACCCAATTTATTAACTTAATTAAAAATATTTTTATTTTTATATTTTTTTATTAAAAAATTAATTTTATTTGAAAGTCAATACGATGTAAATGTAGGTGTAATAATCTTTGAAAGTAATATTTTTATAATGTTATTAAATTTTTATGAATTTTTCTTTTTTAATTTCAAAAAATAAAATCATAAAAAATTAATAATATCATAAAAATTTTACTTTCAATGTATTGTTACATCTACATGATATTACTTTTTCAATAAAATTATTTTAGGATAAAAAAATACAAAAAATAAAAATAAGTCATTTTAAATTAATACTCAACTCATTTTAAGTTAAATCAATTTAAATTAAAATGAATTGAATGATAATGACTTACATTCTTTAGAGAGTGTAGTAAAAAAATTAAAAATAAAAATAAATTACAATTCTCCACAGCGAAAAATTACCCTTCTACCTATTATATTACGATGTGTCTAGCAAAAACTTTACCAAATTTGAGTTATATAACCATAAAGCCCTAGACAATAAATCCCCACTCCTCTTATTGCTGAAGACAAGAATTAATGGATCCGTTCATGGAGATTCGAAACACTCAAGCTATCAAGAGATCTAGAGCCAGCACAAAACACTAACTTCAGCTTCTTTATCTCTACTTTTTCACTATTTTCACCTTAGCCATTCTATTGTCATCCCCTTGCTAGTTATCTTCCTTATGGTCTTCAACTAAGTATTTTTGCTACATCTCCCTCCCTGAGTTCTCTTCCTTTTCATTTACCCCTAAGTTTTTCCTCATCATTGGCAACCTTATAGTTTTCATTATCATTGGAGAATCCAAGATCTTCCATTTTGGCAAGTCTTTATCCAGAGGAAAATTTCACCCACAAAAATGTGAAAAACAATATTCATTAGGCAAATATGGCCATTATTACTAAAGCAGAGATGGGGAGGAAGGAAGTAGTTGGAGAAGATGAGGATAGAGTGAAAAATCTACCATCTAATCATGATTTTAACAAAAAAGCTGATGATTTTATTGCCAGGGTCAATGGGCAGAGAAAGCTTGAAGCCAGATTCTTCCTTTTGTATAATTTGTAGCTCTTATCTAAAACCTCTTAGTGAGAAGGATATGAGATTTCTTAGATTCTGGGGTTTCCCTAAAAAATCCCTGTAAGAACTGTCTTTATTTTTCTTACCCAGAAAGTTTTATAGCAACTTTTAAGAATCTATTCGGCTGGAGAATACAAACATGGGTGAGTAAATAGCAAATATTTTTACTCCGTTAGTTGGATCAAAAGCATCCTAGAGCTAGAAGTAGTGCTTGTTTGAATAGAGGGATTGGCATTAGAAAGATCAGGCACTAACAAATGCTACTTTCCAGAACTTGCCAGCCCAAACTTTGCTCGAGACTTATCTACATGGCTAGCTGTGGGAAAAATTTGAAAATTCTATACACATGGCTACAAGATCTTTTATATATGTGAGTTTGCATGTGTGTGTGTTTTTGTGTTTATTTCATTTTATCACATAAAAATTTAAAATATTCTCACTAATTTCTTTGTCAATTCTCTCTTTCTAGACAGAGATCTTTTCTACTGGATTAACTTGCCAAATATGAGTGTTGTACTTAACTTTATATGAACATCCCATTTTAACTTAACTACTCTATTGTCTCTATCAATTAGCTCAAAGATGGATATAAAGGATTTTTCTTTCTGGACACTAATAAATGCATATATGAAATTTGGCTAAAATGATGTTAATTGTCTTGCCCCAAAACCCACCGTAAGAGTTTCGAGACGATGACACGCAACACACTTGAAGAAATAAAATTCCTTGAACATGTAAGGCTACAAATATTCCAAATACTTCCAAACTTATAAAAATTCAACTTCTGATAATAAGTGGCAGAGCAATTACAATACCTGAAATCCTAACATAAACCATAAATTCTCAGAATTCTAATGAATGAAATGAAATCCAAAATCTTTTCTAATCATAAATAAATTTCTAGTATTAATACTAACGAAATATTTTTAACTGTCTTGAACAGCAGCTGACCTCATAGTCACTCTTGCTAGCTAACTTGAATTACTCATTATCTATATGATGGGTGAAAATAGAGTGAGCATGAATGCCTAGTAAGTGGTGGATTTTGAAAACATAAATACAATATACAAAACATATAGGGATTAAGCAGAAATAATTCTTATAAAATAATAACATAAACTTCAGTAGAAAATATTTGAAGAGAATAATTAATTAATGCAATAGAAATTTTGAGAACTGGGCAAATAATATTTATAAATAGAATCATTAACCAACACAGAGCAGTTCAAAGCAGAATAATGGAACAGAAATTCAGAGTAGAGTAAGTGGGGTAATCACTATGACTACACTTGACTGCTATAGTGTATCCAGAATCGTCTAAGAATCATCAACTATCAATCGCCTAAAAGGACTAGTCCTAAAAAAAGTGCACTACAGAACAAAATGGAACAGAATACCATACGTGGAAAGTCCAGAACTACAATTTCTCAGTAGTACTGGCACAAAACTAACACCCACAAAAATGGATTTGGAACATAAATTAAAAAATTTTTGTACAAAAATTCACAATCAAAACATACATGATCCTAGCTTATTTAATTAAACACAATATATTACATAAATAAGATAAAATTCAAATAAGTAGATAAATAAGTAAATTAATAAAACACTTGAAAATGATTTCAGAATAAAACATGTATTTGAAAACTCTTATTCAAATAAAAAATCAATTTAATGAAAAATAGCTTTAACTCGAAATATTGAAAAAAAATTACTAAGTTGGAAAACTTAACCATTTGAAGAAATAATATATATATATATATATATATATATATATATATATATATATATATATATATATATAATATCAAAAAATTTTAATTTTTAGAAATAGTAGCAGCCACTTTACCTCCAAATGCAACTTTCCAACTCCTAAAATAATTCTTTAACCACCTAAAACAATTATGCAAAATTTTATGTCAAAACATAATCAATTCAAAGAATAACCTAAAATCTCTTGCTAATAGTGACCCAAACGAACACTTCTGGAACCTAAGAATTTACTGAAGTGGTGCTAAAGCCTTAGGGACTAATATTGAAATTAACGTGATTAACTTTGCTAGTCACAAACTTTGGAGTGACCAAACTGTAACAATTTAAAAATATGAGATTTCGATGAACTCACCTCAAAATAGAGAACTAAACCGTACTTAGCCCAATTTGTGCCCAGAAACACAATTCTTCCTCTTCTCCGTTCGAACCTTCTGCTATTCTCCAATTTACACAATGCCCGGCCAAAACCCTCCCAAACTTATTTTTAATTCATCCGAAACAATCTTGATATTTAATTATCCTCTTTAATTATAAAAAATAAATCATATTCAATTAAATCATTAATCAAAAACTCTTTTTAAGTTCTAAAAATAACTAACTTATGCACTAGAAATAACTAATAAACACTCACCAAAAATTTTTCTTTTACAGAAAAAAAAATTCACAAGTTATTTTCACTTGATTCTCAATTAATGATTTGTTCTTCTATTTCTCCAACACAAAACAATAGCTACATAAAAGAGTGAAAGAAATACCCTACCCTAACTTTTTCTTTATTCCCCTTTTTCTAACCTTGAGTCCGTCTCTCTCTTCCCTATTCTTTCGTGTTTCCACTTCTTCTTCCTTTTCTTTGCTTCGTATTATTTTTTTTCCTTTGCTTCTTATTAATTTTTTTTTTCTCTTGGGCCTTAACCTAAATACCCAAAATAATAAATGACCTAATTTAAAGCTGGGCTATTACACTAATGTTGGCTGAGAAATTTATTAACAAGGGCTTATTTTCTCTTTTTGGAAGATATGAACATGAACAAGTTTATGAATGTTCTGTTACCTTATCTCACGCCTGTCGTCATCCTCTTCCTGTGGCCACCTATTCTTGTTTTGAAGATTCTTGGCTTTCTGAAAACATCAGTTCAAAAAGAGAATTTGGTTGGAAAAGTTGCACTCATAACTCAAGCATCTTCTAGCATTGGTGAAGTAAATACCATTACATTTTCAAATGATGTAGGAGGAACCAGTTATATAATGAATAAAAACCATGAAGCTTAAAAACTTTCATTGCTCATATGTAAGACAATTATTGTTTGTTTTCTTTAGCATCTAGCTTATAAGCATGCAAGGAGATAAGCTTGTCTAGCCCTTGTGGCCCGAAGGAGAGATCATCTTCGCGCTGTAGCTGATAAGGCCCTGCAGCTTGGATCCCCCGCTGTTATTTCTGTTGCTGCAGATGTATCCAAGATGGAGGACTGTAATGAATTTGTTGATGAAACTGTGAAGCACTTTGGGAAGTATGAGCTTTACCGTCTATATTTTCTAAGCTTAACCATCCTCATAGCTGCCTTGGAAATGACTGATGTTGGGTTTCTTATTTGTTTTTCTGTGCACTAATAGTAGATCATCTAGTGAACAATGTTGGGGTCTTTCATGTGAAGTTGTTTAAAGATCATGAACATATTAGTAGTCTTGCTACTGTAATGGTGTTTGACAAATATTTACATCTGCTTTATGTTTGATCTCTTGGTTTTCTAAAAAAAAAAAAAAGGAAAAGTTTTTATATTTCTACATGTACTTGCTTGCACAGACAAAGTAAGTTGTGTGGCAACGTCGGGGTTTTCTGGAGTCGCCACCAATCTGTTTCACCTAGGTCAATTGGTCACCTTAAAATTGGTCTGCGAGAGTTCAGGGATCGGGAGTACGGTTACGCTAAAACAACTTTGTTATAACGCCCAAAATTGGCACCTTAGTTAATTTTAATTTTGTTTTGATTTGCATTTAAATAATTTTCAGTTAATTTTCAAAAATAGAAATTTTAACTGAATTATGTCGAAATGTGGATTTTTAAGTTAATTTGGATAAAATTTGATATTTCCGAACCATGGACTCTGCCGAGTCACCCGGACACGAAAGTTTTAATTCCGAACCATGGACTCTGCCGAGTCACCCGGACACGGAATTTGACGAAATTTTTAATAATTTAATCCATATCGTAAATATGGATTTTTATCTTTGTATTTATTTATTTAATTACAAAATTTGATATTTTCCAAACCGTGGATCCTGCCGGATCATCCGGATATGGAAATTGATTTAATATTTTATTAATTTTTTTTTTGTTTATTTAATCATAATTTTTTTAATATTTTGTTGTTATTATTTTTTTTTACTTTTCTTAAATTGTTAATTACTATTACTTTTAAAAAAAATTTATTGATTTTCTTTAATGTTTTCTTTAAAAGAAATAAATAAAAATATGTAATCCAAAAATAATAAAAGATGGTTGGCTTTTGTTAAAAAATGATTTTTGTTAGCCCTAAAAAATAAATAATATAAAGTTAATTATTCACATAAAAACTTTTTTTTTATTTTGTTATTATTTTATTTTTTTATTTATTATTTTATTTTATGACTAAAGGTGAAATAAGTGAAATAAGTTTTAACCATCTACATAATTAAAATTTTCATAAATTAAGCAAAAGGAAAATTAAAGGAAAATAAAGTGGGGCTTCTTGACCATCCACTTAAAAAAATTGCACAAATTAAATAATATATCCAAATAAATAAATAAATAAACAAATAAAAAGCACATAAAGTAAATAAAGGAAAGTTAAAGGATAATAAATAAATAAATAAGAATAAAGTGGGTTTTCTGGTCATCCACTTAAAAATAAATAAATAGGAGGTATAACCTTCCATGAATTATAATAATAATAATAATAATAATAATAATAATAATGATAGTAATAATAATAACAATAATAATAATAATAATAATGATAGTAATAATAATAATAATAATAATAATAATAAAGGTTAGCAAAGTTAGTAAAGTTAGTTGTTAATAACAATAAAAATAAAAGTTAGCAATGTTAGATTAGATGTTAATAACAATAAAAATAAAAGTTGGATTAGTTGTTAATAACAATAATAAAAAGGGGTTAGTAATAATAATAATAATAAACAAATAAATAAACAAGTAAAAGAGTTAGTAATTAATTCTGCAAGAACAAAATAAAAGATTAGTGACCAAATTGAAAGAAATTGAAAAGATGAAGGACTAAAAGGAGGTTTTACCCTTGAAGTTAAAATTTGAATTCTCAGGAAAGAAAACGCGACGCGGGCGCAGGGGAAGGGGGGTGGGACTGCTGGGGGCGATGGCGGGCCAGGCGAAGGGGCGGCGAGGCGACGGCGACGAGGCAGGGCGACGGCGGCGCGGGAGCACGGCGGAGGCGGCAGGAGGAGGAAGACAAAAAAAAAGGACGGCCGGAGGAGGAAACGCGGAGCGGACGGCGACGGCGACAGCGACGGCAACGGCGGGGGAGGCGACTGCGACGGCGTGGGGGTGACGGCGACGGCGACGGCGTGGGGGTGACGGCGACGGCGGGGAGCGACGGCGACGAAGGGACGGCGGGATAACTGGAGAGAAACGGCGGGGGGAACGGCGAAAACGGAAGAAAAAGAAAAAACGAAGAAGATGGTCAAAACATAAGAAGCAAAAGTTTGGGACTTTCTAGGCAGAGGGAGGAGAGGCTATGGACTAAGGCTGTAATTTTCACGTTTTTTGAAACGGAGCTCTAAGGTTTCTTTGTATTTTTTTCTGTGTTCAGCACTAAATTTGGAGGCCTATTTATAGAGGAAGTTTGGCTGAACTGTTGATCGATAAATTAATAAAAAATTTCAAACTTATCTTTTAAATTGGTAAAATGACAATTTCAGTCCTTTACGTTTCTCAGGCTCTGGATAAGCTTCAGAAGCTTCTGATTTTGACAATTTTGTCGTTTTCTGTTAATTTGGGCTAGAAACGTCCGTTTAGGTCCAAAATTGACCTGAAAAATTGCCCAAAGCTCCTGAAACTTTCAGAATTTGTCAATTTTTCCCAAAACTTCTCAATTTTGTCATTTTTACCCCAAACTTTTTAATTTTGTCATTTTTATGGAGTTTTCTTTTTTTCTTTCAAACATACACATATACACACATATATCATTTTAAATCAAATTTTGACAAAACAAAAATGTATTTTAAACTAATTAACTTAATTAAAATTTTTCAGTAATACTAATAATAATAAAATATATTATTTTTTATTTTTTTTTTTAGTTTAATTAATTTTTAGTTTAATTTTTTTTAACGGTCGGACAAAATTGGGTGTTAACAGCTGCCCCCCTTTGCATCCTTTGCATGCTTCATGGGACATGATGCAAGCAAAGTCGTTACCAAATTTCGTCCGACTTAGCTAGGCATTGAGAACCTTCTCGCCGCCTATATCATGAGGTTAATGAATCTTCCTTGGAACCTCTACGATAAAAACTTTCTTATCGTTGAAGAAAAACTGATGATTGAGTGTTTGAAGTTTAAGGAACTCTCCTTAAAACCTCGACGATAGGAACTCTCTTATCGTTGAAAGTTTGAGGTTAAGGGCCCTACCTTAGAACCTCTGCGATAAGAACTCTCTTATCGTTTAAGAAAAATTGATGATTGATTGCTTGAGGTTTAAGGAACTCTCCTTAGAACCTCGACGATAGGAACTCTCCTATCATTGAAAGTTTGAGGATAAGGACCCTACCTTAGAACCTCTACGATAAGAACTCTCTTATCGTTTAAGAAAAATTGATGATTGATTGTTTGAGGTTTAAGGAACTCTCCTTAGAACCTCGACGATAGGAACTCTTTTATCGTTGAAAGTTTGAGGTTAAGGGCCCTACCTTAGAACCTCTGCGATAAGAACTCTCTTATCGTTTAAAGAAAAATTGATGATTGATTGTTTGAGGTTTAAGGAACTCTCCTTAGAACCTCGACGATAGGAACTCTCCTATCGTTGAAAGTTTGAGGTTAAGGGCCCTACCTTAGAACCTCTGCGATAAGAACTCTCTTATCGTTTAAGAAAAATTAATGATTGATTGCTTGAGGTTTAAGGAACTCTCCTTAGAACCTCGACGATAGGAACTCTTTTATCGTTGAAAGTTTGAGGTTAAGGGCCCTACCTTAGAACCTCTGCGATAAGAACTCTCTTATCGTTTAAAGAAAAATTGATGATTGATTGTTTGAGGTTTAAGGAACTCTCCTTAGAACCTCGACGATAGGAACTCTTTTATCGTTGAAAGTTTGAGGTTAAGGGCCCTACCTTAGAACCTCTGCGATAAGAACTCTCTTATCGTTTAAAGAAAAATTGATGATTGATTGTTTGAGGTTTAAGGAACTCTCCTTAGAACCTCGACGATAGGAACTCTCCTATCGTTGAAAGTTTGAGGTTAAGGGCCCTACCTTAGAACCTCTGCGATAAGAACTCTCTTATCGTTTAAGAAAAATTGATGATTGATTGTTTGAGGTTTAAGGAACTCTCCTTAGAACCTCGACGATAGGAACTCTTTTATCGTTGAAAGTTTGAGGTTAAGGGCCCTACCTTAGAACCTCTGCGATAAGAACTCTCTTATCGTTTAAAGAAAAATTGATGATTGATTGTTTGAGGTTTAAGGAACTCTCCTTAGAACCTCGATGATAGGAATTCTCCTATCATTGATAGTTTGATGTTAAGAGCCCTACCTTAGAACCTCTGCGATAAGAACTTTCTTATCGTTTAAAGAAAAATTGATGATTGATTGTTTGAGGTTTAAGGAACTCTCCTCAGAATCTCGACGATAGGAACTCTCCTATCGTTGAAAGTTTGAGGTTAAGGCCCCTACCTCAGAACCTCTGTGAGAAGAACTCTCTTATCGTTTAAGAAAAATTGATGATTGATTGTTTGAGGTTTAAGGAACTCTCCTTAGAACCTCGACGATAGGAACTCTCCTATCATTGAAAGTTTGAGGTTAAGGACCCTACCTTAGAACCTCTGCGATAAGAACTCTCTTATCGTTTAAGAAAAATTGATGTTTGATTGTTTGAGGTTTAAGGAACTCTCCTTAGAACCTCGACGATAGGAACTCTTCTATCGTTGAAAGTTTGAGGTTAAGGGCCCTAACTTAGAACCTCTGCGATAAGAACTCTCTTATTGTTTAAGAAAAATTGATGATTGATTGTTTGAGGTTTAAGGAACTCTCCTTAGAACCTCGACGATAGGAACACTTCTATCGTTGAAAGTTTGAAGTTAAGGGCCCTACCTTAGAACCTCTGCGATAAGAACTCTCTTATCGTTTAAGAACAATTGATGATTGATTGTTTGAGGTTTAAGGAACTCTCCTTAGAACCTCGACGATAGGAACTCTCCTATCATTGAAAGTTTGAGGTTAAAGGCGCTACCTTAGAACCTCTGCGATAAGAACTCTCTTATCGTTTAAGAAAAATTGATGATTGATTGTTTGAGGTTTAAGGAACTCTCCTTAGAACCTCGACGATAGGAACTCTTTTATCGTTGAAAGTTTGAGGTTAAGGGCCCTACCTTAGAACCTCTGCGATAAGAACTCTCTTATCGTTTAAAGAAAAATTGATGATTGATTGTTTGAGGTTTAAGGAACTCTCCTTAGAACCTCGACGATAGGAACTCTCCTATCGTTGAAAGTTTGAGGTTAAGGGCCCTACCTTAGAACCTCTGCGATAAGAACTCTCTTATCGTTTAAGAAAAATTAATGATTGATTGCTTGAGGTTTAAGGAACTCTCCTTAGAACCTCGACGATAGGAACTACCTTAGAACCTCTGCGATAAGAACTCTCTTATCGTTTAAGAAAAATTGATGATTGATTGTTTAAGGTTTAAGGAACTCTCCTTAGAACCTCGACGATAGGAACTCTCCTATCGTTGAAAGTTTGAGGTTAAGGGCCCTACCTTAGAACCTCTGCGATAAGAACTCTCTTATCGTTTAAGAAAAATTGATGATTGATTGTTTGAGGTTTAAGGAACTCTCCTTAGAACCTCGACGATAGGAACTCTCCTATCGTTGAAAGTTTGAGGTTAAGGGCCCTAACTTAGAACCTCTGCGATAAGAACTCTTTTATCGTTTAAGAAAAATTGATGATTGATTGTTTGAGGTTTAAGGAACTCTCCTTAGAACCTCGACGATAAGAACTCTCCTATCATTGAAAGTTTGAGGTTAAGGGCCCTAGCTTAGAACCTCTGCGATAAGAACTCTCTTATCGTTTAAGAAAAATTGATGATTGATTATTTGAGGTTTAAGGAACTCTCCTTAGAACCTCGACGATAGGAACTCTCCTATCGTTGAAAGTTTGAGGTTAAGGGCCCTACCTTAGAACCTCTGCGATAAGAACTCTCTTATCGTTTAAGAAAAATTGATGATTGATTGTTTGAGGTTTAAGGAACTCTCCTTAGAACCTCGACGATAGGAACTCTCCTATCGTTGAAAGTTTGAGGTTAAGGGCCCTACCTTAGAACCTCTGCGATAAGAACTCTTTTATCGTTTAAGAAAAATTGATGATTGATTGTTTGAGGTTTAAGGAACTCTCCTTAGAACCTCGACGATAAGAACTCTCCTATTATTGAAAGTTTGAGGTTAAGGGCCCTAGCTTAGAACCTCTGCGATAAGAACTCTCTTATCGTTTAAGAAAAATTGATGATTGATTGTTTGAGGTTTAAGGAACTCTCCTTAAAACCTCGACGATAGGAACTCTCCTATCGTTGAAAATTTGAGGTTAAGAGCCCTACCTTAGAACCTCTGCGATAAGAACTCTCTTATCATTTAAGAAGAATTGATGATTGATTGTTTGAGGTTTAAGGAACTCTCCTTAAAACCTCGACGATAGGAACTCTTCTACCGTTGAAAGTTTGAGGTTAAGGGCCCTACCATAGAACCTCTGCGATAAGAATTCTCTTATCGTTTAAGAAGAATTGATGATTGATTGTTTGAGGTTTAAGGAACTCTCCTTAGAACCTCGACGATAGGAACTCTTCTATTGTTGAAAGTTTGAGGCTAAGGGCCCTACCTTAGAACCTCTGCGATAAGAACTCTCTTATCGTTTAAAGAGAAATTGATGATTGATTGTTTGAGGTTTAAGGAACTCTCCTTAGAACCTCGACGATAGGAACTCTCCTATCATTGAAAGTTTGAGGTTGAGGGCCCTACCTTAGAACCTCTGCGATAAGAACTCTCTTATCGTTTAAGAAAAATTCATGATTGATTGTTTGAGGTTTAAGGAACTCTCCTTAGAACCAGGTTAAGGGCCCTACCTTAGAACCTCTGCGATAAGAACTCTCTTATCGTTTAAGAAAAATTGATGATTGATTGTTTGAGGTTTAAGGAACTCTCCTTAGAACCTCGACGATAGGAACTCTCCTATCATTGAATGTTTGAGGTTAAGGGCCCTACCTTAGAACCTCTGCGATAAGAACTCTTTTATCGTCTAAAGAAAAATTGTGATTGATTGTTTGAGGTTTAAGGAACACTCCTTACAACCTCGACGATAGGAACTCTCCTATCGTTGAAAGTTTGAGGTTAAGGGCCCTATCTTAGAAACTCTGCGATAAGAACTCTCTTATTGTTCAAAGAAAAATTGATGATTTATTGTTTGAGGTTTAAGGAACTCTCCTTAGAACCTCGACGATAAGAACTCTCCTATCATTGAAAGTTTGATGTTAAGGGCCCCACCTTAGAACCTCTGCGATAAGAACTCTCTTATCGTTTAAGAAAAATTGATAATTGATTGTTTGAGGTTTAAGGAATTCTCCTTAGAACCTCGACGATAGGAACTCTTCTATCGTTGAAAGTTTGAGGTTAAGGGCCCTACCTTAGAACCTCTGCGATAAGAACTCTTTTATCGTTTAAGAAAAATTGATGATTGATTGTTTGAGGTTTAAGGAACTCTCCTTAGAACCTCGACGATAGGAACTCTCCTATCGTTGAAAGTTTGAGGTTAAGGGCCCTACCTTAAAACCTCTGCGATAAGAACTCTCTTATCGTTTAAGAAAAATTGATGATTGACTGTTTGAGGTCTAAGGAACTCTCCTTAGAACCTCGACGATAGGAACTCTCCTATCATTGAAAGTTTGAGGTTGAGGGCCCTACCATAGAACCTCTGCGATAAGAACTCTCTTATCGTTTAAGAAAAATTGATGATTGATTGTTTGAGGTTTAAGGAACTCTCCTTAGAACCTAGACGATAAGAACTCTCCTATCATTGAAAGTTTGAGGTTAAGGGCCCCACCTTTGAACCTCTGCGATAAGAACTCTCTTATAGTTTAAGAAAAATTGATAATTGATAGTTTGAGGTTTAAGGAACTCTCCTTAGAACCTCGACGATAGGAACTCTTCTATCGTTGAAAGTTTAAGGTTAAGGGCCCTACCTTAGAACCTCTGCGATGAGAACTCTCTTATCGTTTAAGAAAAATAGATGATTGATTGTTTGAGGTTTAAGGAACTCTCCTTAGAACCTCGACGATAGGAACTCTCCTATCGTTGAAAGTTTGAGGTTAAGGGCCCTACCTTAAAACCTCTGCGATAAGAACTCTCTTATCGTTTAAGAAAAACTGATGATTGATTGTTTGAGGTTTAAGGAACTCTCCTTAGAACCTCGACGATAGGAACTCTCCTATCATTGAAAGTTTGAGGTTGAGGGCCCTACCTTAGAACCTCTGCGATAAGAACTCTCTTATCGTTTAAGAAAAATTGATGATTGATTGTTTGAGGTTTAAGGAACTCTCCTTAGAACCTCTACGATAGGAACTCGTCTATCGTTGAAAGTTTGAGGTTAAGGGCCCTACCTTAGAACCTCTGCGATAAGAACTCTCTTATTATTTAAAGAAAAATTGATGATTGATTGTTTGAGGTTTAAGGAACTCTCCTTAGAACCTCGACGATAGGAACTCTCCTATCATTGAAAGTTTGAAGTTAAGGGCCCTACCTTAGAACCTCTGCGATAAGAACTCTCTTATCGTTTAAGAAAAATTAATAATTGATTGTTTGAGGTTTAAGGAACTCTCCTTAGAACCTCGACGATAGGAACTCTCCTATCATTGAAAGTTTGAGTTTAAGGGCCCTACCTTAGAACCTCTGCGATAAGAACTCTGTTATCGTTTAAGAAAAATTGATGATTGATTGTTTGAGGTTAAGGAACTCTCCTTAGAACCTCGACGATAAGAACTCTCTTATCATTGAAAGTTTGAGGTTAAGGGCCCTACCTTAGAACCTCTGCGATAAGAACTCTCTTTTCGTTTAAGAAAAATTGATGATTAATTGTTTGATGTTTAAGGAACTCTCCTTAGAACCTCGACGATAGGAACTCTTCTATCGTTGAAAGTTTGAGGTTAAGGGCCCTACCTTAGAACCTCTGCGATAAGAACTCTCTTATCGTTTAAAGAAAAATTGATGATTGATTGTTTGAGGTTTAAGGAACTCTCCTTAGAACCTCGAGGATAGGAACTCTCCTATCGTTCAAAGTTTGAGGTTAAGGGCCCTACCTTAGAACCTCTGGGTTAAGAACTCTCTTATTGTTTAAAGAAAAATTGATAATTGATGGTTTGAGGTATAAGGAACTCTCCTTAGAACCTCGATGATAGGAATTCTCCTATCATTGATAGTTTGATGTTAAGAGTCCTACCTTAGAACCTCTGCGATAAGAACTTTCTTATCGTTTAAAGAAAAATTGATGATTGATTGTTTGAGGTTTAAGGAACTCTCCTTAGAATCTCGACTATAGGAACTCTCCTATCGTTGAAAGTTTGAGGTTAAGGCCCCTACCTTAGAACCTCTGTGAGAAGAACTCTCTTATCGTTTAAGAAAAATTGATGATTGATTGTTTGACGTTTAAGGAACTCTCCTTAGAACCTCGACGATAGGAACTCTCCTATCATTGAAAGTTTGAGGTTAAGGACCCTACCTTAGAACCTCTGCGATAAGAACTCTCTTATCGTTTAAGAAAAATTGATGTTTGATTGTTTGAGGTTTAAGGAACTCTCCTTAGAACCTCGACGATAGGAACTCTTCTATCGTTGAAAGTTTGAGGTTAAGGGCCCTACCTTAGAACCTCTGCGATAAGAACTCTCTTATTGTTTAAGAAAAATTGATGATTGATTGTTTGAGGTTTAAGGAACTCTCCTTAGAACCTCGACGATAGGAACACTCCTATCGTTGAAAGTTTGAAGTTAAGGGCCCTACCTTAGAACCTCTGCGATAAGAACTCTCTTATCGTTTAAGAACAATTGATAATTGATTGTTTGAGGTTTAAGGAACTCTCCTTAGAACCTCGACGATAGGAACTCTCCTATCATTGAAAGTTTGAGGTTAAAGGCGCTACCTTAGAACCTCTGCGATAAGAACTCTCTTATCGTTTAAGAAAAATTGATGATTGATTGTTTGAGGTTTAAGGAACTCTCCTTAGAACCTCGACGATAGGAACTCTTTTATCGTTGAAAGTTTGAGGTTAAGGGCCCTACCTTAGAACCTCTGCGATAAGAACTCTCTTATCGTTTAAAGAAAAATTGATGATTGATTGTTTGAGGTTTAAGGAACTCTCCTTAGAACCTCGACGATAGGAACTCTCCTATCGTTGAAAGTTTGAGGTTAAGGGCCCTACCTTAGAACCTCTGCGATAAGAACTCTCTTATCGTTTAAGAAAAATTAATGATTGATTGCTTGAGGTTTAAGGAACTCTCCTTAGAACCTCGACGATAGGAACTACCTTAGAACCTCTGCGATAAGAACTCTCTTATCGTTTAAGAAAAATTGATGATTGATTGTTTAAGGTTTAAGGAACTCTCCTTAGAACCTCGACGATAGAAATTCTCCTATCATTGAAAGTTTGAGGTTAAGGGCCCTACCTTAGAACCTCTGCGATAAGAACTCTCTTATCGTTTAAAGAAAAATTGATGATTGATTATTTGAGGTTTAAGGAACTCTCCTTAGAACCTCGACGATAGGAACTCTCCTATCGTTGAAAGTTTGAGGTTAAGGGCCCTACCTTAGAACCTCTGCGATAAGAACTCTCTTATCATTTAAGAAAAATTGATGATTGATTGTTTGAGGTTTAAGGAACTCTCCTTAGAACCTCGACGATAGGAACTCTCCTATCGTTGAAAGTTTGAGGTTACGGGCCCTACCTTAGAACCTCTGCGATAAGAACTCTTTTATCGTTTAAGAAAAATTGATGATTGATTGTTTGAGGTTTAAGGAACTCTCCTTAGAACCTCGACGATAAGAACTCTCCTATCATTGAAAGTTTGAGGTTAAGGGCCCTACCTTAGAACCTCTGCGATAAGAACTCTCTTATCGTTTAAGAAAAATTGATGATTGATTGTTTGAGGTTTAAGGAACTCTCCTTAAAACCTCGACGATAGGAACTCTCCTATCGTTGAAAGTTTGAGGTTAAGAGCCCTACCTTAGAACCTCTGCGATAAGAACTCTCTTATCATTTAAGAAGAATTGATGATTGATTGTTTGAGGTTTAAGGAACTCTCCTTAAAACCTCGACGATAGGAACTCTTCTATCGTTGAAAGTTTGAGGTTAAGGGCCCTACCATAGAACCTCTGCGATAAGAATTCTCTTATCGTTTAAGAAGAATTGATGATTGATTGTTTGAGGTTTAAGGAACTCTCCTTAGAACCTCGACGATAGGAACTCTTCTATTGTTGAAAGTTTGAGGCTAAGGGCCCTACCTTAGAACCTCTGCGATAAGAACTCTCTTATCGTTTAAAGAGAAATTGATGATTGATTGTTTGAGGTTTAAGGAACTCTCCTTAGAACCTCGACGATAGGAACTCTCCTATCATTGAAAGTTTGAGGTTGAGGGCCCTACCTTAGAACCTCTGCGATAAGAACTCTCTTATCGTTTAAGAAAAATTCATGATTGATTGTTTGAGGTTTAAGGAACTCTCCTTAGAACCAGGTTAAGGGCCCTACCTTAGAACCTCTGCGATAAGAACTCTCTTATCCTTTAAGAAAAATTGATGATTGATTGTTTGAGGTTTGAGGAACTCTCCTTAGAACCTCGACGATAGGAACTCTCTTATCATTGAATGTTTGAGGTTAAGGGCCCTACCTTAGAAACTCTGCGATAAGAACTCTTTTATCGTCTAAAGAAAAATTGATGATTGATTGTTTGAGGTTTAAGGAACTCTCCTTACAACCTCGACGATAGGAACTCTCTTATCATTGAATGTTTGAGGTTAAGGGCCCTACCTTAGAACCTCTGCGATAAGAACTCTTTTATCGTCTAAAGAAAAATTGATGATTGATTGTTTGAGGTTTAAGGAACTCTCCTTACAACCTCGACGATAGGAACTCTCCTATCGTTGAAAGTTTGAGGTTAAGGGCCCTACCTTAGAACCTCTGCGATAAGAACTCTCTTATTGTTTAAAGAAAAATTGATGATTCATTGTTTGAGGTTTAAGGAACTCTCCTTAGAACCTCGACGATAAGAACTCTCCTATCATTGAAAGTTTGATGTTAAGGGCCCCACCTTAGAACCTCTGCGATAAGAACTCTTTTATCGTTTAAGAAAAATTGATAATTGATTGTTTGAGGTTTAAGGAACTCTCCTTAGAACCTCGACGATAGGAACTCTTCTATCGTTGAAAGTTTGAGGTTAAGGGCCCTACCTTAGAACCTCTGCGATAAGAACTCTCTTATCGTTTAAGAAAAATTGATGATTGATTGTTTGAGGTTTAAGGAACTCTCCTTAGAACCTCGACGATAGGAACTCTCCTATCGTTGAAAGTTTGAGGTTAAGGGCCCTACCTTAAAACCTCTGCGATAAGAACTCTCTTATCGTTTAAGAAAAATTGATGATTGATTGTTTGAGGTTTAAGGAACTCTCCTTAGAACCTCGACGATAGGAACTCTCCTATCATTGAAAGTTTGAGGTTGAGGGCCCTACCATAGAACCTCTGCGATAAGAACTCTCTTATCGTTTAAGAAAAATTAATAATTGATTGTTTGAGGTTTAAGGAACTCTCCTTAGAACCTCGACGATAGGAACTCTCCTATCATTGAAAGTTTGAGGTTGAGGGCCCTACCTTAGAACCTCTGCGATAAGAACTCTCTTATCGTTTAAGAAAAATTGATGATTGATTGTTTGAGGTTTAAGGAACTCTCCTTAGAACCTCTACGATTGGAACTCGTCTATCGTTGAAAGTTTGAGGTTAAGGGCCCTACCTTAGAACCTCTGCGATAAGAACTCTCTTATTATTTAAAGAAAAATTGATGATTGATTGTTTGAGGTTTAAGGAACTCTCCTTAGAACCTCGACGATAGGAACTCTACTATCATTGAAAGTTTGAAGTTAAGGGCCCTACCTTAGAACCTCTGCGATAAGAACTCTCTTATCGTTTAAGAAAAATTAATAATTGATTGTTTGAGGTTTAAGGAACTCTCCTTAGAACCTCGACGATAGGAACTCTCCTATCATTGAAAGTTTGAGTTTAAGGGCCCTACCTTAGAACCTCTGCGATAAGAACTCTGTTATCGTTTAAGAAAAATTGATGATTGATTGTTTGAGGTTAAGGAACTCTCCTTAGAACCTCGACGATAAGAACTCTCTTATCATTGAAAGTTTGAGGTTAAGGGCCCTACCTTAGAACCTCTGCGATAAGAACTCTCTTTTCGTTTAAGAAAAATTGATGATTAATTGTTTGATGTTTAAGGAACTCTCCTTAGAACCTCGACGATAGGAACTCTTCTATCGTTGAAAGTTTGAGGTTAAGGGCCCTACCTTAGAACCTCTGCGATAATAACTCTCTTATCGTTTAAAGAAAAATTGATGATTGATTGTTTGAGGTTTAAGGAACTCTCCTTAGAACCTCGAGGATAGGAACTCTCCTATCGTTCAAAGTTTGAGGTTAAGGGCCCTACCTTAGAACCTCTGGGTTAAGAACTCTCTTATTGTTTAATGAAAAATTGATAATTGATAGTTTGAGGTTTAAGGAACTCTCCTTAGAACCTCGATGATAGGAATTCTCCTATCATTGATAGTTTGATGTTAAGAGTCCTACCTTAGAACCTCTGCGATAAGAACTTTCTTATCGTTTAAAGAAAAATTGATGATTGATTGTTTGAGGTTTAAGGAACTCTCCTTAGAATCTCGACTATAGGAACTCTCCTATCGTTGAAAGTTTGAGGTTAAGGCCCCTACCTTAGAACCTCTGTGAGAAGAACTCTCTTATCGTTTAAGAAAAATTGATGATTGATTGTTTTACGTTTAAGGAACTCTCCTTAGAACCTCGACGATAGGAACTCTCCTATCATTGAAAGTTTGAGGTTAAGGACCCTACCTTAGAACCTCTGCGATAAGAACTCTCTTATCGTTTAAGAAAAATTGATGTTTGATTGTTTGAGGTTTAAGGAACTCTCCTTAGAACCTCGACGATAGGAACTCTTCTATCGTTGAAAGTTTGAGGTTAAGGGCCCTACCTTAGAACCTCTGCGATAAGAACTCTCTTATTGTTTAAGAAAAATTGATGATTGATTGTTTGAGGTTTAAGGAACTCTCCTTAGAACCTCGACGATAGGAACACTCCTATCGTTGAAAGTTTGAAGTTAAGGGCCCTACCTTAGAACCTCTGCGATAAGAACTCTCTTATCGTTTAAGAACAATTGATAATTGATTGTTTGAGGTTTAAGGAACTCTCCTTAGAACCTCGACGATAGGAACTCTCCTATCATTGAAAGTTTGAGGTTAAAGGCGCTACCTTAGAACCTCTGCGATAAGAACTCTCTTATCGTTTAAGAAAAATTGATGATTGATTGTTTGAGGTTTAAGGAACTCTCCTTAGAACCTCGACGATAGGAACTCTTTTATCGTTGAAAGTTTGAGGTTAAGGGCCCTACCTTAGAACCTCTGCGATAAGAACTCTCTTATCGTTTAAAGAAAAATTGATGATTGATTGTTTGAGGTTTAAGGAACTCTCCTTAGAACCTCGACGATAGGAACTCTCCTATCGTTGAAAGTTTGAGGTTAAGGGCCCTACCTTAGAACCTCTGCGATAAGAACTCTCTTATCGTTTAAGAAAAATTAATGATTGATTGCTTGAGGTTTAAGGAACTCTCCTTAGAACCTCGACGATAGGAACTACCTTAGAACCTCTGCGATAAGAACTCTCTTATCGTTTAAGAAAAATTGATGATTGATTGTTTAAGGTTTAAGGAACTCTCCTTAGAACCTCGACGATAGAAATTCTCCTATCATTGAAAGTTTGAGGTTAAGGGCCCTACCTTAGAACCTCTGCGATAAGAACTCTCTTATCGTTTAAAGAAAAATTGATGATTGATTATTTGAGGTTTAAGGAACTCTCCTTAGAACCTCGACGATAGGAACTCTCCTATCGTTGAAAGTTTGAGGTTAAGGGCCCTACCTTAGAACCTCTGCGATAAGAACTCTCTTATCATTTAAGAAAAATTGATGATTGATTGTTTGAGGTTTAAGGAACTCTCCTTAGAACCTCGACGATAGGAACTCTCCTATCGTTGAAAGTTTGAGGTTAAGGGCCCTACCTTAGAACCTCTGCGATAAGAACTCTTTTATCGTTTAAGAAAAATTGATGATTGATTGTTTGAGGTTTAAGGAACTCTCCTTAGAACCTCGACGATAAGAACTCTCCTATCATTGAAAGTTTGAGGTTAAGGGCCCTACCTTAGAACCTCTGCGATAAGAACTCTCTTATCGTTTAAGAAAAATTGATGATTGATTGTTTGAGGTTTAAGGAACTCTCCTTAAAACCTCGACGATAGGAACTCTCCTATCGTTGAAAGTTTGAGGTTAAGAGCCCTACCTTAGAACCTCTGCGATAAGAACTCTCTTATCATTTAAGAAGAATTGATGATTGATTGTTTGAGGTTTAAGGAACTCTCCTTAAAACCTCGACGATAGGAACTCTTCTATCGTTGAAAGTTTGAGGTTAAGGGCCCTACCATAGAACCTCTGCGATAAGAATTCTCTTATCGTTTAAGAAGAATTGATGATTGATTGTTTGAGGTTTAAGGAACTCTCCTTAGAACCTCGACGATAGGAACTCTTCTATTGTTGAAAGTTTGAGGCTAAGGGCCCTACCTTAGAACCTCTGCGATAAGAACTCTCTTATCGTTTAAAGAGAAATTGATGATTGATTGTTTGAGGTTTAAGGAACTCTCCTTAGAACCTCGACGATAGGAACTCTCCTATCATTGAAAGTTTGAGGTTGAGGGCCCTACCTTAGAACCTCTGCGATAAGAACTCTCTTATCGTTTAAGAAAAATTCATGATTGATTGTTTGAGGTTTAAGGAACTCTCCTTAGAACTCGACGATAGGAACTCTCCTATTATTGAAAGTTTGAGGTTAAGGGCCCTACCTTAGAACCTCTGCGATAAGAACTCTCTTATCGTTCAAGAAAAATTGATGATTGATTGTTTGAGGTTTAAGGAACTCTCCTTAGAACCAGGTTAAGGGCCCTACCTTAGAACCTCTGCGATAAGAACTCTCTTATCCTTTAAGAAAAATTGATGATTGATTGTTTGAGGTTTAAGGAACTCTCCTTAGAACCTCGACGATAGGAACTCTCTTATCATTGAATGTTTGAGGTTAAGGGCCCTACCTTAGAACCTCTGCGATAAGAACTCTTTTATCGTCTAAAGAAAAATTGATGATTGATTGTTTGAGGTTTAAGGAACTCTCCTTACAACCTCGACGATAGGAACTCTCCTATCGTTGAAAGTTTGAGGTTAAGGGCCCTACCTTAGAACCTCTGCGATAAGAACTCTCTTATTGTTTAAAGAAAAATTGATGATTGATTGTTTGAGGTTTAAGGAACTCTCCTTAGAACCTCGACGATAAGAACTCTCCTATCATTGAAAGTTTGATGTTAAGGGCCCCACCTTAGAACCTCTGCGATAAGAACTCTTTTATCGTTTAAGAAAAATTGATAATTGATTGTTTGAGGTTTAAGGAACTCTCCTTAGAACCTCGACGATAGGAACTCTTCTATCGTTGAAAGTTTGAGGTTAAGGGCCCTACCTTAGAACCTCTGCGATAAGAACTCTCTTATCGTTTAAGAAAAATTGATGATTGATTGTTTGAGGTTTAAGGAACTCTCCTTAGAACCTCGACGATAGGAACTCTCCTATCGTTGAAAGTTTGAGCTTAAGGGCCCTACCTTAAAACCTCTGCGATAAGAACTCTTTTATCGTTTAAGAAAAATTGATGATTGATTGTTTGAGGTTTAAGGAACTCTCCTTAGAACCTCGACGATAGGAACTCTCCTATCATTGAAAGTTTAAGGTTGAGGGCCCTACCATAGAACCTCTGCGATAAGAACTCTCTTATCGTTTAAGAAAAATTGATGATTGATTGTTTGAGGTTTAAGGTACTCTCCTTAGAACCTCGACGATAGGAACTCGTCTATCGTTGAAGGTTTGAGGTTAAGGGCCCTACCTTAGAACCTCTGCGATAAGAACTCTCTTATCATTTAAAGAAAAATTGATGATTGATTGTTTGAGGTTTAAGGGACTCTCCTTAGAACCTCGACGATAGGAACTCTCCTATCATTGAAAGTTTGAGGTTAAGGGCCCTACCTTAGAACCTCTGCGATAAGAACTCTCTTATCGTTTAAGAAAAATTAATAATTGATTGTTTGAGGTTTAAGGAACTCTCCTTAGAACCTCGACGATAGGAACTCTCCTATCATTGAAAGTTTGAGGTTAAGGGCCCTACCTTAGAACCTCTGCGATAAGAACTCTCTTATCGTTTAAGAAAAATTGATGATTGATTGTTTGAGGTTAAGGAACTCTCCTTAGAATCTCGACGATAGGAACTCTCTTATCATTGAAAGTTTGAGGTTAAGGGCCCTACCTTAGAACCTCTACGATAAGAACTCTCTTATCGTTTAAGAAAAATTGATGATTAATTGTTTGAGGTTTAAAGAACTCTCCTTAGAACCTCGACGGTAAGAACTCTCCTATCGTTGAAAGTTTGAGGTTAAGGGCCCTACCTTAGAACCTCTGCGATAAGAACTCTCTTATCGTTTAAAGAAAAATTGATGATTGATTGTTTGAGGTTTAAGGAACTCTCCTTAGAACCTCGACGGTAAGAACTCTCCTATCGTTGAAAGTTTGAGGTTAAGGGCCCTACCTTAGAACCTCTGAGATAAGAACTCTCTTATTGTTTAAAGAAAAATTGATGATTGATTGTTTGAGGTTTAAGGAACTCTCCTTAGAACCTCGATGATAGGAATTCTCCTATCATTGATAGTTTGATGTTAAGGGCCCTACCTTAGAACCTCTGCGATAAGAACTCTCTTATCGTTTAAAGAAAAATTGATGATTGATTGTTTGAGGTTTAAGGAACTCTCCTTAGAATCTCGACGATAGGAACTCTCCTATCGTTGAAAGTTTGAGGTTAAGGGCCCTACCTTAGAACCTCTGCGATAAGAACTCTCTTATCGTTTAGGAAAAATTGATGATTGATTTCGAGGCAAAGGTTCCATCCTTAAAACCTCGACGATAGGAGCAGTCCTACCGTTGAATGAAAATTGATTGTTTTTGAGGGAAAGGTTCCATCCTTAAAACCCCGATGATGAAAATTGATTGTTTTCGAGGCAAAGGTTCCATCCTTAAAACCCCAATGATGAAAATTGATTTTGAGGCTAATAAGCTTTCCTTAGGACCTCGAGCGAAATTTATATGAAAGCAATTGAAATTAGAGTAATTTTCTTCGAAAGTGTGAATTTTCGTAATAGGCGAGTGCAAAGAATTAGGCTTCGATAAAACGAGTGAATCTTGATGATGACAATAACACTGACAAATTATGTAAAGGGAACGGATGTTTGGAATCAATATTCAAGGTTTATCTAATATTTTCTTCAGTAAATATAGATTCACTTGTGAGATATGTCATCCAAATAAGGTTAAAGCTTAACTACCCCAAAATGTTATGCCTAGTAGACCTAATAGGATGCGTCTCAAGAGTAATAAAAATTACTCTTTACTCAGCCATTCCAACCTAAAGGCATTGTCCCATGGTTTTAATATCAGCATGGACGAAACTATCTTATAAGATAACGAAATTCCCTGAAAAGAAAAACTGAAACACGAAAGAAAATGCTGATAATAAAACTAAAGACAAGAAAAACGGATCGGATTGCTTCTTCTTCCACAATACTTCAACAGGGTGAGTAGAGGACAATTATGGGATCAAACTGGTCAGGAAAGATTGTCGTGTCCAGTCTATCGGATCATTGCTGAATCTGATTCAGGAACAAAAGCTTGCATTTTATCTAGCAATTCTTCAGCAATTGTTGCGGATATTATGATTCGTCGTGCCACTCTTGATATGAAATTCTTCTGCATAGCATAATCCACAAAAGCTATCAGACCTATAAAGAAATTGTTAACATTCAACAGCCCAATGGGTTTCTTATGCAAATTAAGTTGGGCCATGGAAGCAATTTGAAAGACTTCTCCCAATGTGCCAAAACCACCTGGTAGAGCGATAAAAGCATAAGCATTTAAAAGCATTTGTAACACACGCTCTTGCAAATTTTTAACCACTAATTCTTCTCCAATCGTGCCCCCAGAAACAAATTTCAAAGGTTCAGGGATGATGCCCAAAACTTGACTTCCTCCTAAAGATGCTGCTGATGCTACACCTCCCATTAATCCGACACTACCTCCTCCATAAACTAAATGTATTTTTCGCTCAGCTAATACTCTACCCAAATGGTTGGCTGCCTTTAAATACTCTTTATCTTTTCCAGGAAAAGCCCCAGAAAATACACAAATACTTCGGGATTTACGAGTTGGGATTTTCTCCATTCCTATCCTTATCCTTGTGAGAAAAGAGGATATATTTATAGAGATGAAGAGATAAGGCAATAATTTTATTTTTCAAGAATGGATACATTATTGCCAGCTATTCACAGTAGTCACGGGTATGACTCTGGTCAGGTATGGGTACACTATCGTTAAAAGAGGAGGAAAATTTTCAAAATAGCTGCTAGCATGTACAGTAGTCACTACTGTAGCTTACGTCAGGAGTAGGTACGTGATTGTTGGAAGAGAAGGAAAATTTCAAAAGTGGCAGCTATATACAGTAGTCATAACTATATCTCATGTCAGGAGTGGGTACATTATTGGGAGGATAATTTCAAAAGCGACAGCTAGTATATACAGTAATCGTGACTTTGGTCCACGTCTTCCACTGATTTTGCATCCAGTAACGGCTTCAATGCCTTCTATGAATCAGCGATTTGCATCCCATCCAGTTTTCTCACAAACTGGCAAACTGGGTCGTTTAAAGTCAGATTCCCAAGACTATAACGATCTCGTTCTTTTTGGAGAATTATCCATAATCCAACAATCTCAAATTGCACTATTCCGCAAGAATGCGCTTCAAGAACCTCTCGAATATCTTCTAGAGATTCCTTACACAAGCCATTCTTAATGAATCTTATTCTATCATTACAATTTCTGGTGATCACTCCTGGAGAACGACATTTATTGTCGCAAATCCACCATCCACAATTATGACAAATGCCTAGCCTCTTTGCTCTTCTTTTTTTGGCATAAGCGCTTTTACCAAAGCCGGGCATACGGGGAAAGAACGCTTCTGGAACTTCACCAGCTGAACGAACCTTAGCTTCGATTAGCCACCGCACATTATCAGGAATGCCTTTGTGCATAAATACTCTGAATTGTTCACATCTAGCTTGATAAATCTTTTTAAGAACATTTATTGGGAAGAAAGGAAAATACTTTCGTAGGGCGGAAAGAGAAGACTCCATTGATGAAGGAGGCAAAGAAAGAAATTAGTGATTGTAGGAAACGGAAATAACTAACACATATTTATAGTGATGAAAGGGATAATGCGTTAATTACACTTACATAAGCAAGTACATTATTGTCAAAAGAAAAGACAAATGACAGCTTATATGTACAGCAATCATGACTGTGGCTCTCATCTTCCACTGATTTATGTCCAGTAATGGCTTCAATGCCTTCTATAAGTCGGGGATTTGCCTCCCATCCAGTTTTCTTACAAACTGACAAACAGGGTCGTTTACAGTCAAATTTTGGGGACTGTAACGATCTCGTTCTTTATGGTAAGTCCTCCATAAATTGACTATTTCGTGTTGTACTATTCCACAAGAATGTGCTTCAAGAGTCCCTCGGATATCCCCCAGAGATTCCTTACGCAGACCATTCTTTATGAATTTTCTTTTATCCTCGCGATTTTTGGAGATGTATCCTAGAGAACGACATTTTAGTGCCGCAAATCCACCATCCACAATTATGACAGACGCCTAGCCTCATTGCTCTTCTCTTTTTGGCATAAGCTCTTTTACCAAAGCCGGGCATATGGGGGAAGAATGCATCTGGAACTTCACCAGCCGACCGAACCTTAGCTTTGATTAGCCACCGCACATTATCAGGAATGTCTTTGTGCATAAATACTCTAAATCGTTCACATCTATCATGGTAGATCTTTTTAAGAACATTTATTGGAAGAGAAGGAAAGTACTTTCGCAGGGTAGAAAGAGTAGAATCCTTTGATGAAATAAGAATTTAATGGATGAGGGAAAGGACTCTGAAACAACCGACTTTGGAAGTTACGGAGTATCGTATCCGCTGCTTAATCGGAAAGAAGAACATGCATTTATAGTGATGAAAGGATAACGTGTCGATTACACTTATGGGAGTAAGTACATTATTGTCAAAAGAAAATGTAAATTTTCCAAATATGACAAATTGTATGTACAGTAATTGTGACTGTGGCTCACATCTTCCACTGATTTTACGTCTAGTAACGGCATTAACGGCTTCTATGAGTCGAGGGTTTGCTTCCCATCCAGCTTTCTTACAAGCTGGCAAACAGGGTCGTTTACAGTCAGATTCCCGGGACTATATCGTTCTCGTTCTTCATGAAAAATGCTCCATAAACCAAGAAGTTCACGTTGCACGGATCCACAAGAATGCGTCTCAAGAGTCAATTGGATATCATCCAACGAGTCCTTACTCAGGCCATTCTTAATGAATCGTATACTTTATATTTTTTGATATCTGCCTTATCCTTGGCTATAGCTATCTCTTATCTTGGATACTACTAGCTGACGTCAATCGTGTCCTTCCAGGTGTAGTCTCGATTATTGAATCGATTGCCAGGCTTTTGACATATTGTCTACCTTATCCTTGAATTCCTGATGCGGGTTGGTCCAGCATATTAGCTGTGTATCCAGTGATAGATTGGTAAGAGCTGATGACATTGAGATCTCAGCTTATACTGCTGTAACTGTGCTATGAATGTGATTCCCGTTTGGTCCTTGTTATGTAAAAGCCATGCATGCATGATGTGAAATGCATGAATGCAGAGCATGCGTAATTGATGTTTTTTTTTTTTTTTTATGGATCTAGTTTTTCATGTCTTTGCTTTACTGGATCTTTTTTGTGATTGCCTTCTTGGACTATCATTGAATCTCTTTATGCTTCCCAGCTCTTGTCCATTACCTTAAAAGCTCAACTCTTTTCAAAATCCTCTTTCCTTGACTTGTTTTTGAATTTTGGCCTCAATTTCTTTAAAGTTGGCCCGCCTCATAGTTTATATCTCTTTCGGGTACTCATCCATTGTCATGGATTTGATACCATCAAAGGCTTTACTTTCAATGTCTGCTTTGCCCCTTTTCTTGTGACCGTACCGACACTTACTTATCCCCATGTTATAATCTGAATGATTGCTCTTCCTTGAACTCATGCTTTGATCCATAAGACTTGCCCCCTTGTCTATTGAACTTCTTTGTTGGCAGTACTCCTCTTACGCTTCGTAGAGACTACTTTGACCCCCTGAATATGGTATTTATGTAGATAAAAAGTATCATCTCGCCTTTGATTTAACAGAAGGTCGAGCATTTCTAGACATTTGTGATGGCACTTGATCGTAAATTTCTCTTACAAGAACCACATCTTATTAAAGAAAGACTCAAGCTATCTCCTCACTTTTAAGTCTACATACATTAATGAATAATGGTTTGGCCTTAGAGAAAAACTTTCATCAATTTGCAAAGCTTGACAAAGTAATTTACGGTCTTTGTTTTTAATTAAAATATCCTGCCATTCTTCCCTTTCCAACTCGAAGACATAAACTGTGCAAGGCAATAAGGTAGAAACATGATTCACAATAATAGCCTTTTAACTGAATGAGGATGATATCAAGAGGTAAATGTTAGGTGTGAGTAAAGTTAAGTTTGAATGTTTTTTTTTTGTGGCAGTCTTTTAGCTGAATGAGAATAATATTAAGAGGTAAATATTAGGTCTGAGTAAAGTTAAGTTTGAGTGGTGTGAAAGAATGGTCTTTTAATACTACTTGTGAGCAGTATTAAATAAGGTAGAAACATGATTCACAATGATAGTCTTTTAACTGAATGAGGATGTTCGGTCTGAGGAAAGTTAAGTTTAAGTGGTGTGGAAGAAGGGTCTTTTAATACTACTCGTGAGCAGTATTAAATAAGGTAGAAACATGATTCACAATGATAGTCTTTTAACTGAATGAGGATGTTCGGTCTGAGGAAAGTTAAGTTTAAGTGGTGTGGAAGAAGGGTCTTTTAATACTACTCGTGAGCAAATTTGATTATGGTGAAAAATTCAATAGTGATAACCTCAAACTTGCCACTCTTTCTAGGAAGTTAGACCTCAACTGTTGCCCCCCAACTATCGTGGTCTTTGTGTGCGCTTGGTTTGAGGGTCGCTCTTGTCTTCTAAACCGCCTTTGCAGGTTTTCAGTCTAGAATTCATAGCTCACTTTTTCTTTGTTTTCTTTCTTTTGCTCTAACTTGAGGCCTTTTTTTTTTATTTCCCTTTCTTTTTTTTTTTTTTGTGTGAGCTATGGTGATAACATACTTGATAACTCTCTTGAAGTGAGATGACTCAAGTGGCCTTACTTACTCGTGCTTGTTCTCAGTCCTTTTTGGTTTTGAATTTTCCCTTGTTGCCTTTTGATGGAAGGGATGAACTTATCTTTCTTTTTGGAATTTGTGTTGCAGAGAACCGAGATTATAGCCCTCTTGAAGTGAGATGACTCAAGTGGCTTTACTTGCTCGTGCTTGCTCTCAGTCTCTTTTTGTTTTGGATTTTAAATTTTCCCTTGTTGTCTTTTGATAGAAGGGAGGAACTTCTTTCCTTTTTTTTTTTTTTTGAGAATTTGTGTTGCGTAAAACTGAGAACTTTTTTTTTTTTGAGCATTTGTGAGAATTGGGAGGCCACTGAAGTCATTTAATATAAGAGCTACCTTCTTTGGAAGCCAACCCAAGACTTCTTGCAAGGATGTTGATAACCACTGTGAATTCTTTTTTTTTTAGTTGAGGTGCAACATTTGAAATCATTCTCTTGAAGATCACTACTATCAAATATTTCTTAACTTTCATTTTCACCCACGAGTAGTATTGTTTACAAAGTAAAGTGTGATGGTAATAATGGATAATGTAATGGCAATAAATGAGAGATAGATGTGAGAAAATGAAATTTTTGGTAGAAAGTGGTAGAATATGTGGATGTAAAAATGGAATTTTTGGTAAAAAGTGGTAGAATGCACACATTACATCTTTTTGTTGTACCAGAAAAAGAATACCAGGTGTCCATCTAACAAAGACTACACCCTAGATTCTGGACTAAATCTAGGAGATTTTTACTATTAAATTACTTTGGCAAGCTATCAAAGATGCAAGTTTAGTAAAAGGATTCCCTGTCATTCAAAAGTGTGTGCGAACTGTTAGGTCAGATCTGACTTGGAGTCCTTCCAAAATCAATGTAATTCTAGCTCGAAATCTTCACTTTCAATTAGCAATCACATTTTGGCCTAGGAACTTGGACTCGACCAACTACTGGACCTTGAGTTTCAATGCCACACAATTTTCAGTTAGATCCGCGATTGACCCTTTTTTGGTAATCACATTTGGCATTTGGGTCACACCAACTTAGAAGAGAAGGTCAATTGGTCTTTGCTACCGTTGATATGGATGATAGCAGAATGTCTTTTTCAGCAAAGACTGTGATTAACTTTCCTTAAAAAATGAATTTCATTTTTTGGTGTAATGGGGAGGGAATTGCTCCGGCCATATGAATCCATGGTCTGCCCAACAGACAAGTATAAGAAGGATTAATGTCCATAACTTGGAATGTGATATGGAAGACACAATGGCCGATCCCTATTGGCAGCTCTATTTCTCCAACAACATTTCTATTCGTCCCATCAAATGCTTGAATAGTGATATGACTGTTGTTGAGGTATGATGAGTCTATACCAAACTTGTGTAAGGTTTCAAGTGGCATTATGTTTAGAGCTAACCCATTAAGAACTCTAGCCATAATTCGATCTTTGTATTTAACCGAAATATGTAGAGCCTTGGAGTGACCCCTTCCTTCTGTTGGTATCTCATCGTTAGTGAATATGATGAGATTCTGTGCGGTGATGTTGTTGACGAGGTGGTCAAAATTATTCACTGAAATATCTGGCTCAACATAGGCCTTATTCAAGACTTTGAGGAGGGCTTCTCGATGAGCATCAGAGCTTATGAGTAGTGAAAGTATAGAGATCTTTGTTGGCAGGCGGTTCAACTGCTCAACGATGCTGTATTCACTTTGCTTTATGAGTTTGAGAAACTCAGTAGCTTGCTCATCTGTTACTGCTCGAGGCATCTCTTGCTCTTTGGATGTATTTGTATCAAGATGTCTACTTGTTGGGTCTGTAACGTTCTTATCTTGTTGGAGCTTGTTCATTTGCTCCGGAGAATAACACCGACCACTTCTAGTTATACTCCCAACTTCTAACGGAGTTGATGTGATGTTTAGAAGTGTAATCATAGCTCCATGGAACAGTTTTGTCTGATTTATATGGGAATGACCTTGGGACTTGAATTCTTAAAGGCTTAAGAACAGGTTTTGAAATTGGTATGACTAGTGATCTTGGGATAGCCTTGACTTCTTATTCTTTAATGATCACATTCACATCATCATCTTTATCCGACGTAAAAATGATGAGTTGGGATGAGTCCATGAGCCTTTGTAGACTTTCACGGAATTCTGAGCATTCTTGGATAGAATGACTTTTACTGTCATGAAAGTCACACTAGTTCTCATCTTTGACTTCTTCATATTTAAAAGAAGACTTCCGGATGATAACCCCTTCTTTCAGAAGGCATGAATATACATGCTTAAGAGGGGTTATGATATCGTTGACTGACTTCTTTATCGGCCGGTGTTCTTCTATTACATTGACTGGTTTTGATTGATAAGGCAGCAATGGATTGTGAGCGATGTTTGGTTCATCAGAAAAGTCCAACCATTTTGACTCGATTAATTGTTGGACTGTACGTTTCAATGCTATGCAATTTTCCAGGCCATGGCCTGTAACGCCATCATGATATGGGCAAGTTATGTTGGGGTCATACCACCTTGGATATGGGGGTTTGAATGGCTTTGTAGGAATTGGACAGATGAATTGTCTTTTAATGAGTTTTGGATACAACTCAGTGTAAGTCATAGGAATTGGCGCAAAGACTTCTCTTTGTCTTTGTGCAGGTACTGAAGGGGTCAAAACAGGTGGCTGTAATTGATTAGCACTAAATTTGGAAGCCTATTTATAGAGGAAGTTTGGCTGAACTGTTGATGGATAAATTAATAAAAAATTTCAAACTTATATTTTAAATTGGTAAAATGACAATTTCAGTCCTTTACGTTTCTCAGGATCTGGATAAGCTTCAGAAGCTTCTGATTTTGACAATTTTATCGTTTTCTGTTAATTTGGGCCAGAAACGTTCGTTTAGGCCCAAAATTAACGCAAAAATTTGCCCAAAGCTCCTGGAACTTTCAGAATTTGTCAATTTTTCTCAAAACTTCTCAATTTTGTCATTTTTACCCCAAACTTTTTAATTTTGTCATTTTTATGGAGTTTTCTTTTTTTCTTTCAAACATACACATATACACACATATATCATTTTAAATCAAATTCTGACAAAACAAAAATGTATTTTAAACTAATTAACTTAATTAAAATTTTTCAGTAATAATAATAATAATAAAATATATTATTTTTTAATTTTTTTTTTAGTTTAATTAATTTTTAGTTTAATTTTTTTTAATGGTCGGACAAAATTGGGTGTCAACAAGTTGGAAAATGCCATTAAGGGAATTCTGTATGACATTTTTATAGGGCATAAACTTCTTGGTTCAGTCTATGCCACTGATTTTGTAATTCCATTCCTATAAAAGAGCAAAGGGAAGATTGTTGTCATGTTCTCATTAGTTGGATGGCTTCTTCTTCCAAGGCATAGCATCTATAATGTTAGAATTCTTAGATCTTTTTCTTTAGGCAGTTGTTTTTCACCTTATACTTCAATATGTTAGCTTTCAGTCTTGTGAAGCAAGTTACATTGGTTTTAGGCAAGTAAAGCAGCCTTGATAAGCTTTTATGAAGCGTTGGGTGCTGAAATCGGAGTAACATTGTGACTCCCGGAATGGTTAAACCAGATGTGACTGGAGGTGAATTCTAATCCCAGGTACTCTAGGAAAGTTACGAGCAACTCTGTACCTAAGTTGCTTGCATTCAATATTCTGCTGAAGCTCTCTCATTGGTTTGGGTTTTGTTTTAAAGGCCAAACTAAATTTCTTACAATATGAACCAACAGAAACATGCACAAAGTGATAGTACTTGGCACAGCATTTGCCATAAGGACATGTACTTGACAAAGCCCTCTTAGGTCAGGGCATTGTTCCACTTAAAGTTATTTTTCCAGGACTAGACAAATGGACCTGAAAGTGGATATTTGTTCAGAAAGTAAGGAAGACAAATAAAACTTCATTAACTCCAGCTTCGCTAAATATAATGCAGATAAAACTCATAACCTGGCTTAGTCAAACTTCATAACTCCAGCTTCGCTAAATATAATGTAAATAAAACTCATAACCAGGCTTAGTCAAGTACTGGTGGTTTAATGTGCTTGCCCGAACAGTAGATTGGGGAGGTTTGTTTCCAGGATGGCAACAAATCGATGTGTAGATCCTCTGTGAAAGAATGGATGGAAAAAAGGCAAGCAGAAAATTTTTTAAATTGGAACTATAAGGTTTTGAAGTCAAATAAGGCAACGGAATTAATCGAAACCATCTAGGATCCAAGTGAAATAGAGTAAATCGGGTATTTGAAATTTTCATACTTAGTAGGTTGAGATCTTTCACCCAATTGTTGAGCCGAATTATAAAACTTAAATAGTTGGCATGTTCAAACTCTCTACGGTATCCACACGAACCACTCGGATCACCATGTCTCCTCCAGGTTTTGGCAGGAGTATTCCTCTTGTCCCAGCAATGCTAGCTTGCTCCTCCAATGAAAGACAAGGGGGAGTATAACTAGAGGTTTTCAGAACCCTTTTTGAATTTCGTAGCCTTAACTTGAATAGGCCTGATTTCGAGCTAAACAATGGCTCAATTTTTCGGCCAATAATTAACCCGAAATTATTATGAACCAAAATCAAACAATTTGGCTCATGCACTCAATTAATCTAATTGGCTCTAAGTATGTGTCCCTATAGGCTCCTATCACGTTGACAATGATCATAAAATGCATTTATGATCATAAACAATGAATAATGTCTAACAACATATCATTGCTATCCAAGTGACAAAATAGTTGGTAATTCAACTAAACCTCTATGATCATTATTTGTATGTGTCATCGTCCATTTATCCAAGGATATCACAACCGAGCATGAAACATGAAATGTGTCACTCTCGTATAGCCCAATTTTTGAATTTTTTATTCCTAAGAAGATTGACTTAAACTGATAACATTCATATCCTATTTCAACTCATCCAAGTATAGTCATGCATTTCCTCAGCCTTACTCAATCAAAGGGGTCCGAAGATATCACTCCTATTATATAGGAAGGACACATTTCATCTTGATCATACAAATCTCTTCACATGATATACGACATACATAATGACCACTTTCATGTTCACTCAGTTACAAGTAATAAGGAAAAATATCAAAGTATGTGACTCATATGTAGGGAACCTTAATAACCTCAAGTCAAAAGACTACATCTATCATCATCACTATAAGAATCATTTATAATACTCATATAACAATTCATGTAGCATTTTCATGGCAGGGTAGTCTAGTATATAAGTTCTCCAATTTGTACCTATATGTAGACTATATATCTCATATTAGTCTCTACATATGTTAGTCTTTATATATTATTGCAACTCATTCCACAACATAAGTTCTCAAACTTGTACTTATATGTAAACTATATATCTTATATTAGTCTCTACATATGTTAGTCTTTATATATTATTGCACTCATTCCACAATAGTACTAGACCGGTGATATTTAAGAATACTATTATTCTAGGGTTATAATTATATTTGATTATATTACATAAAAACAAACAACAAACACAATTATTAGAATAATGCTTCAATAAAATATTACGACTTAATGTGAAAAATATAATCATTTTATGATTAGCTTTTAAGCATAACAATGACGGGAATTTGGGCTGCAGCTTGGAAATACTGGTTATTCTTATGCTTACGGGGACAAACCATAGAAGTAAACTGAGTTGTTGCAGTTCGGGAGATATTGAAATTGAAGGTTAAAGAGACAGTTTGGTACAACTAAAGGGAAAATTTGATCATTAGCCTTGTTTATTTTATTCTTGTTTTCTATAGGCACAAACCCTAAAATAACCACTAAATTTTTCCTTCCGACTCAATTATGCCACTTAAGGCAAGTTTGGCATAGTTTAGTGTGGATTACAGAGACTGCTATCTTTAATTTGGGTCAAGTCGACTTGTTGGTCTTCTGCAATCAGCTTCATGGCATTCCAAACTCCCCCTTATTACATGATATTTACGCGACACGCCACTTACATTTTTCCCTCATCAAAATGATAAGCAGAGAAGCTTCAATGGCCAACCTTAGTTACTGTGGATATGGAGTTTTGACGACCAAAAGCATGAAGAAGATTTTTAGTTAAGAACTGATTTTCATTTGCTTTTTGTCTAGTAGGGGTATAAAGGGTCCACGCTAAGCCTGAGTCCACTAGGCTTAAGCTTCGCCCTTTAAGTTATCGATATTACTCAAGCTCAAGTTTGAATTACTCAAGCCCAACTTTTGAGGCTTAAACTTGGCTGAAGGAAGGCTTGAGCTCGGTCTTAAAGCCTCGTAAACTTGAATGAAGGCCATTTATAGAATTTATTATGATTAATTTAGATTTTTAAATCAATAACTCTTTAATTAGTTAGATAGTTAAATTATTATCACCCAATTTGTTTTAACTTAAGTCAATTGACTTCAAAATGATTTATTTTTACTTTTAAGTTTTTTTTATCTAAAACTAATTTTAATTAAAAGCCAATATCATGTAGTTGCAATAATCCATTGAAAATATAATTTTTGTAATCTTACTAAATTTTTATGAATTTTTCTAATTTAAAACATTAAAAAATAAAAATTCATAAAAATTTAAAAACATCATGAAAATTCATTTTCAAATGGATTATTGCATCTACATAATATTGAATTTCAAATAAAATTAGTTTTAGGCAACAAAATGTAAAAATAAAAATAAATCAATTGACTTAAGTTAAAATGAATTAATCTTATATATGTTATTACTAAATACCCGTTAACAAAAGGTATTGCTCTAGTTTTTAAGCTTGAACTTGATAAGCCTCAAATCGAGCTTGAGCTTAAGTTACCTGATAAAGGACTAACCTATTTTCATGCCAAGAGATGATGAAGTAATGGCATGGGCTATAAATATGGGAGGATTGGGGGTGATTTCTTAAATCATTGTAAGGTGAGTCCTAAATAACCTGTGATTTGATAAAACTGAAAATTAAGGGCTAGTTCGTTTCGTCTGTTTCAAAGTAATTCAGCCACATTATTTGACTAGACATGTGCCGGTCAAACTATTAAAATAAAAAAAAAAAGCTAAAGTTGAGCTTATTTACAAGATAATGCCATTACTCCTCTCTCTCCTCTGTCCCTCCACATTTCGCACATCATCAGCAATAATCAACACCAAATCTGGTTAATTTTTGGCAAATCCACCACCTATGAGCTCTTCCACTGAATCGCCCACGAGTTCAATGCAATTAGCCACCATCATCGTGACTCTCCGATTCAATCCGTGGATTCTGGCCAATTGATTCATCAATCTCAAGGTATTTTTGGTGGCCTTCAGCATCACATTGAGGGCTACCTGAGCCAAGTGTTTGGGGCTCCTCTTGATCTCACCAACGTAGACGCAAAGGACTCTGTAACAAAGACTTGGGTAGGTTGTTGTGTTGCATGAAGATTTGATGAACTCTATGTTTGTTTCGTTCCAGGTGCTATTTCCGATGGCTGAAGAACAAGGTACTCTGAAGATTGTCAAGTGGGTGCGAGAATGAGGGTTGCCATATCGAGAAAGGTTGAAGGGAAGCATTGCATCTAGAACCTTGGGATCCACCAGAGAAATACCAGCCTCGTCCACATGCTGTGGCGATGGAGCGATTTTGATGTCATTCATTGAGATACTAGACTCATCCTCATGCCGTGACGATGGAGAAATGGCAGAAGGCCGCAACCCCATTTGGTTAGGGTTTGACAGAGAGATGTCGCAAGCATCTTTGATGCCATCTTCATGTCCGGCATTAAGGGTTGTTGTGCGGCATCAGCAGAGAGACTTCCAACGTATAGGTGGCACATTTTGTAAATACTACTAAAAACCATGGCCAATTTCAATAAGTTAACCAGACCTGCATCCAAACCCGACCTGATTTGCTATTAATCGGATCTCTTTAATTGATTTAAACTGAAACGAACTCGCCCTAAAACTACATTTCTTTAATTCTCATTAAACCATGTCGAATTTGCCTTAATTTTATTTTGCACAATTAAACTAAATCACTAATGTTACTTAGTTAGCGCAGTTCGGCCACTGCCATTAAAATAATTCCTTAAGTATGCAAACGTTGTTAGATTTTTTAGCAAATCTATCAATTATAAAACCTTTTTGGTGTTCAAGAAAAAAATATAAAAAATTAAAGGACTTATATTTCGCATTAAGCTGATAAACTCCCTTGTCATCATCTTAGTTACACAGAGCGAGATCGAGAGGGCAAATTCATCATAATTAAAAGTATTGTAGAAAGAGGGGTGGCTAGAAAGCATGTGTATTTTAGAATATTTTAATATTTGGAAATAAAAATGTTTAATATTTAAAAGCATTATGTGTTTTGAAATTAATGAAAGAGCAATCTTTTGTAGCCAATAAAAGAGAAATTTGAAATGTGGTGAGAGGCTCTAAATTATTTGAAGTTATTCTACTGAATCAATTGTTTATGGGAATAAATTTGGTAGTAATAAAATCTTTAAACGTTTACTTATGATATGACAGGAACGTTGGCAGCAGCTTGGTGGCAATTGGCCTGCAACTTACGCAGGATTCCCATCAACGAGGGTTTGGGACAATGCGTCTCTGTATTACAGAATTTTATTCAGCTCACGGATTGGTGAAATGAAGCGAGCGCTCCAAATGTGAATCCGCCTTCAAAGCATCGATTCACGCGCTCAACTTGAATTCAATAGCTGGAGAGGCGAATTATGTAACTTAGTTCACAAGTGGTCCGTCAGCCATGAAAACTCAAGGGAGAACCAAAAGTGGGGGAACAATGGTCAAATTGAACCAACTGGTAGGTTTAATTGGTTAAAATAAAATTTGAGTGGTATAACTAAGTCAGAGGGAAACCTTAGTGGTTTTTTAAAAGTTCTTCTACTTCTACCATCGTGTCGGGTCAGGCGTACCCATATAAGGAGTCCGAATCCTTGTTCCGGTTCCATAACAATTCTGGGCTTCTCCCTAAAAACTGAAGAGGTGCTCGTACTCGCTTGAAGAGCTCATGATGAATGGAAGGGCTTAGTAGTCAGTTAAACTGGGCAATTTAACTCATGCTTAAGCGTTGATTAGGCCAAATGATCGAGGTTTTGGCTAATGGTGGAAGTCCTGGTTTTCCTGCCTACTCAAAACCACAAGAAAGCTCCAGCTTCAGTAAATCTCCTCAACTCCAATCACTCAAAAATTGCACCCATTTGAACCACTTCAAGCAAATCCATGCCCAGATTATGAAGACACGCGTCAATCGAACTGACGCACAACTCACCAAGCTCGTAGAATCCTTGGTGGAATCTGCTCACATTCAATACGCCCGCCAGGTGTTCGACCAGTTAACTGAACCATCTACATTTGCTTTCAATACGATGGTAAAAGGCTATGCGGCCAGCGGTTTAGGCGATGAAGGACTGGTACTTTATGCCCACATGAGGTTTCAGGGTATCGAGCCGGATCAATTTACGTACCCTTTTCTTTTGAAGGCTTGTTCTAGTATTAATCAAGTAAAGGCGGTTCATTCACTTGTTCTTAAGGGTCAAGAATTTGGGTCCCACTTACATTCTTCAACTTCCTTGATTTCTTCTTACTGCGCCTTTGGTGATATCGATTGCGCTCATTCGTTATTTGACAGGATGAATGAGAAAAATGTTGTAACTTGGACTGCAATTATAGCAGGCTACGTAAAGCAAAAGAGGTTCAAAGATGGGATTGAGTTGTTCCATCAAATGCTGGATTCTGGGGTTGAGGTCAATGAACTGACACTGGTTTCTGTACTCTCAGCTTGTGCCAATCTAGGATCTTTGGAAATAGGGAAACAGGTTCATCAGCATATCGATCGCACAAAAACGTTCTTGAATGGAAAGCTCGGTGCTGCTCTCATCGACATGTATTCCAAATGTGGATGCCTTGAGAAAGCTACTCTGGTTTTTCAGGTCGCACCTCAAAAAGGTGTTTGTGTGTGGAATGCAATGATTGGGGGCCTTGCGATGCATGGACGTGGGATTGAAGCACTTGAGAGGTTTAGGCAAATGCTAATGAGTGGAACAATGCCAGATGCTATCACTTTCATTGCAATTTTGGCTGCCTGCAGCCATTCAGGATTAGTGACGGAAGGAAAGAAGATATTCTACATGATGGAAAGTGTTTATGGAGTGAAACCGAACATCAAGCATTATGGATGCTTGGTTGACATCTTGTGCAGGGCAGGGCTCCTAAATGAGGCTTATTCAGTTATAAGCACCATGCCAATGGAACCAAATGCAGTTATATGGGGAGCTTTGCTCAACGCCTGTGCAGTTTATGGAAATGTCCAATTAGCTGAGACTGCGATGGGACAACTCATTCATTTAGAACCGTTTAATGATGGAAATTATGTGTTGATGTCAAATATTTATGCTTTGAAAGGCAAATGGGATTATGCGGCTAAGATGAGAGGGATCATGAAGCAGGGAGAGATCGTAAGATCTCCGGGGCATAGCTTGATTGAGGTGGATGATGTTCTACATGAGTTCATGGTTGGAGACTGCAGGCACCCCTGCTCGGAGAAGATCTATGATATGCTGGACAAACTTGCCTTCCTGGTGGGTCATGTTCCTGAGACTATTTCAGATGCCTACTGATTTTTGAATGTTGGCCAATTAGGTGTAGATGTCAGCAGTTTGGCAGTAATTGATGAGCCCTCGTCATCAATATGAATGGGCGGTAAAATAATTAATTGAAGCTCACATAAATACGGAATTGCTACCAAGTTGGGTTGACTACTCTCCATTAAGGACAAAATGCCACCCGTCTTCCTAGATATGTTCCGTTGAGTGTCTCTATCAGATTCTCAATTCGACCCTTTTGCTCATTTTGAGTTGGTAGGGATAATACTGCACGTCTCAGCATACCTCAGGGACTTGTTTGGTCATGTTTGACAAAGACAGGAACCTCCGAATTAACAAATTCCTTTCGGTTCCAGTTGATCTGTATAAAAGCTTGAACTCCCTCAAGCCCATTGTCTTTCTATTGGCTCTCTCCATTGCGTGCATAAACTACAATAATACTACCCAACAACAACCGAAAATTTTCTCTCAAATGAGCAGCCTAAGCTTGGTGGAGGCAAAACTGCCTCCAGGGTATAGGTTCCACCCTAGAGACGACGAGCTGGTGTGCGATTACTTGTCCAGGAAGGCGAACCATGGGTCAGAGCCCCTTTTCTTGGTCGAGGTTGATCTTAACAAATGTGAGCCCTGGGATATTCCAGGTACATATGCCCCGTCTTAGTTAAGCATACCCCGACTTCGCTTATTTCATCACATACTGATCCTGCGGTCTGCTAACTTGCTATTCATAGACTTTCCTTGCTTTTGTTCCACTTTTACTTTCTCTTCATCTGCTTCATACTTTATATAGCTGTAGTTGCAACAGCTTCAAATCTTTCCTAGTTATGTAATATGGTATTGAATGGTTTGGTTCACTATGTTTCTATGTGCTCAAGGGTTCTCTATCGGATGAGTCTTGCTTGATTTCAGATCGATCCACGTTGATCATCTTTTCCAGTCTTTTGTTTGCTGTTCATCTTTTCCGGGAAGAATGACTTTGTCATGTGGTATAGTTAGACTTAGAGGTTCATAGATTGTTGTGCATTTCTTAATGCAGAAATTGTACACCCAATTTATTTTAACTTAAGTTAATTGACTACAAAATGACTTATTTTTATTCTTATATTTTTTTTAATTGGAATTAATTTTAATTAAAAGCCAATATTATGTAGCTATAATAATCCATTTAAAATACAATTTTTATAATCTTACTAAATTTTGATGAATTTTTCTAGTTTAAAGCCTTTAAAAAAAATTCATAAAAATTCAACTATATCATGAAAATTTACTTTCAAATGGATTATTGTATTTACATAACATTGGCTTTCAAATGAAATTGGTTTTATGTAAAAAAGATGTAAAAATAAAAATAAGTCAGTTGACTTAGGTTAAAATGAATTGACCAGTAATCTTCATGCTTAGCTGTACAAAGTCTATTTGCTCATTTTCTAGATTTTGGACTACAATTGTGATCACAAAAGCACCAAAAACTCGACTGGCTTAAGGGTTGAATACCAGTATCTGGTTGCTTCATGCTCCATAAAAAGGCTATGAAATGATTGGGTCCATTCTCTTCGTCTCATCCTTTCGTTCCATAATGTCGCAGCGAAGAGTGTAGATCCCGAGCATTTCAGGTCTTTGAAGCAAATCGTTTTGCCAATTTAGATCAAATTAATGTTCAACTCCAACTTGTCCCATTGATGAAGAATATGACCTCCTAGATAGGAGAATGCTAAAAATACTATTTGTCGGGGCTTGACTTTCTTTTTCCCAAAGCCCCTTTCACCTACAAAAAATGAAATATAGAGAGAATAAAAAAAGGTAAAAGGAAATTGAGCCAACCGTCCTCTAGTGTTACCTTACAGATCAGATTGAGCTAGCATTGTTTATCAACGTCTTTGCCGTTTAATACAGTAATGAAAAAAAAAAAAACAAGTTGGAATTTGACAAGGAAAGCAATGATCTTTAAAAATGACTTATTCATGATTATTTAAAATATAGTGATTATTTACTCAACTTGTATACCAATTAAAACTTTATACTTAAAAAGTTTAAAAGATTTTTTAAAGTTAGATATTTTCTACTGATTTTACTTTTCTTGAGTTGGATATGAGAAAAAAAATTTGTAAAAAAAATAACTGGTTTCTAAAAAAATTTTATCCAACTGATTATTAACTAGATAGAGTACTAGCTTTCAAAAAAAGTATTGGTTTTTGATTTTAAAAAAATCAGTAGAAATAAAAATGATAGATTATTTTAATGAAGAAAATCAGTACTAATCCATGGCCACGGAGCTCTAGGGTTGTTTTAGTTTTAGCTAAAAACTATTACTATGACGAACGTGTAAGTAAAGCAACCTCTCTTCATTTGTGCAAATTCACTAGTCTGTCTGTGTGTTCCATTCTTGGCCTGTAAGACCAGAAGATCAGAAATCGACTCCCCAACGGTGATTGGTCCCAGCTGACGGCTATTGATTTCAATACCAGCTCGTAGAGAATTTGAACGCGTCATGTAAACTAGGTGATAGGGATGGCCATGTGACGTATCTGTTAGTGGGAGTCAAATTTAGACTAGAATCTTTGATTTCATCATCCAGGTACAAGATTGAATCTCGGAAAAAGCTAATATGCCATTTGGTTACATAAATTTTTTTCCGCTTCTTTCCTTTTTAAATTCTTTGCTAAAAGTTTGTATCCTGTTTTAAAAATTTGGAACACATTATTTTCTAAATTTTAAAAAACTCATATGTTAAAATAGAAAATATTTAAAACAAAATATTATATATTATGAGTTTTCTAAATTTTAGAAAACAAAGCTTTCTATATCCTTAAGACAAGTTATAAACTCAACTTTTATCAACCAAAAATTGGAAAGAATAATGAAAAGATTTTCCACACCCAAACACTACTCAAGGGAGTTTCCGAAACACATCCATAGTATATCTTACTTCATGATCTTTAGAATTTAATGTCAAATTAGTCAGTTCCACTGAGAAAGAGCATGCCTGACTAACCTATTCTGTTTCAATTATTGGGGTTGAACAGAAACGGCTTGTGTTGGAGGGAAGGAATGGTACTTCTACAGTCAGCGAGATCGGAAATATGCAACTGGGGTGAGAAAGAACAGGGCAACAAGGGCTGGTTACTGGAAGGCAACAGGCAAGGACAGGACCATCCTTCGCAAGGGCACTCTGGTCGGTATGAGGAAAACTCTCGTCTTCTACCAGGGAAGGGCTCCCAGAGGAAGGAAAACCAATTGGGTCATGCATGAGTTCCGACTCGATGGACCTTTTGCGCCTCCAAACATTTCCTCCCTCAAGGTACCATCATTCAACTTTGTACGACAATTTCTTTTGTCACCTTCAAGCACACCACAAACCCTAATCTTCGCAGCGCTCTGTGGCAGGGGGAAGACTGGGTTTTGTGCCGTCTCTTCAACAAAAACAGAGAAGTGCCCATCAGCTGGCGCAGTTACTTGGAAGAAGGATCGTCACCTATTGCTCAACTGATAGATCCTTACATCAATTTCGACCAAACTGAAGCCAACTTCAATCAAGAGCAAGCCTCCTGCTTCTTAGCCCAAGCTCATATGCAATCCAACATATTACTGCAAGCCCATATCCCCACTTCATTTTCCCTACTTGACTTCCCCTCCTGACAAATTTCCTTTCACCAACGATCCAGTTGCACCTTGCAACTATGATACTACTAGGTACACTAGGGCCTCTACAAACTGTACAATGTGAATTTCTTACACTAGTCTTGTACATTTCACAGAACTGGCCGTCCTTCCTAAAGGCAGCTTTGATGTATTTGAGCCAAAGAATAACAATCTATGTAACCAGACCCAACAGGCAAACAATAATCTCAACAACTGTGACAACCAGAAGTCAGACACAAGATGCATAACTCAAGTTCAAAGGTGACAAAATTTATCTGGAACAAATATAAGTATTTGGATTGTAAACTAGAAACTACAAACTACGGCTCCAAAGGGCAATGAAATCAACCGAGAATAAAACACGGAACAACTGAAAAGTAGGGGGCTAAAACTGAGCATCTCGGTCTCAAGTCATCCTTTGGGCAGCTTCCTTGGCAAGGAGTCTCTCCTTAGCCTTTGTCTTGGCCTGCGACTTGGAGCCCATAACACCGCCACCCCACTTCTTTCTATACTCATCATACTTGTCGTTGAAGTTGGCCTGTAACAAGTGGAAACAGCATGGACAAACACGTTATTGCATTGCCACAAAAGACAGGTGAACACTATAATTAGACAATCGTCCATATCCACCTTGATGGCCTCCAGGATTCTGCTGAACTCAAGCTTGTCTTCATTCTTAACAGTGGTCAAACAGAGGCATGAGGCAGTCTTCTTGTGAACGATCTGGTCACATAAAAAGAACTTTTAAGTCCCTGTCTACAAATTCATAAGAACTTCAATTGTGGAATAGAATACTACCGCCCCAAGACGAGATTTTCCCTTCACGATGCAGTAAGGGACCTCCATCTTTCTGCACAGTGCTGGAAGCCACACAACCAACTCAATGGGATCAACATCATGAGCAATAACCACCAGCTGTGCCTTGTTCTGCAAAAAGGATGAACGATAACGTGATACAACTGAGATCGGGTACATTATCCAAACACTGAGAAGAAGATGTTATAAGAAAAAATGCTTTAGCCAACCTGTTCAATAAGGTAGGTAACATGGTTAAGCCCATATTTCACAACAATAGGCTTCTTTGTCTCAGTGGTCTTTCCTTCAGCCTCCTCCTGTGCCCTTTTTAACAGGCGTTCCTTCTTAGCAGCTTTGTCCTCCGGCCTATACTTCAGAAGCACCTTGAACAGATTTGTAGCTGGAAACAAAATAACACTTACTCAATACATATTTCAATCAATAACACAAGCACAGGACAATGCCGCAATGAGTTTCAAATGCAATAACATTGAATGATGCAATCACTAGATCATCTACCGCTTTTACTACGTAAGCATAACATGTAAAGCAAGGACAAAATTAATAGTCAGCAGGAAGAAAAAGTACCAAGGTTCTTATCAAGAGTTTTTGTAAATTGGTTTAATGCTGGTGGAACCTTCAACCTCTGCTTAAGGATCCTCCTTTTCCTTTGAATACGGACAACCTTGGGCCACTTGACAAAGCGTGTCAAGTCCTTCTTAGGAGGCAAAGCACCTCCAATACCAAATTGCTTGGGCCGCTTCTCAAACAAAGGATTCACAATTTTCTCCTGAAAATGCAAATAAAAGCAGAATTAAACTTCCTGTACAAATGACTCCTCACAGGAATACAAGCTTTCATGTCAAAGAATTGAGAATGAGAAAACATTTCACCTTCTTCTTAGCGGCAACAGCCTTTCCTACTGCTTTCTTAGGGGCCTGCATCATGACAGCCGAGTAAACACCAGCTCATTGGAAAGGTTCACGGCCATTAAAGAACAGAGAAACCATTTCATCCCAGGAACTCTCCCTACTTTCTTATGTTAGGCTAAAAATACAAACTTTGGCAGCTTGAAAATGAACATTAAAAAATCAAGAACGGATTTAGTTCACTAACTCTCAAAGAAAAAAATTATCCTCTTCAAATCTACAAGACCAACACGTATGAAACATTAGAAATAAATATTAAGCAATTGACTGAACAACCCAAAACTATTTGTCTCCCATCATCGGCAACGTTACCAGCAATCACTATAATGCTAGGCAAACGTAAACCCGCGAAAATCCACAACAGAACAATTCTCACTATAAACTTTCTCATCACATTCTGCAAGTCTACGACTCAACTTCGATTCTATCCCATAACAAAGCAAAGGAATCTACGATTCTGAAGCTTAAATCGTAGATAGAACATGAAATCGATGCTTTGGAAGTATCTAACTCCGAAATCGTAAACAGTCGTAACTCAGAAGAGACAAATGACCCAATAGCAAACAGATAACTGGATCGAGCTACTAAAACAAAATGAGACATAGCTTCATAGAAAGCCAGAGTTTAAGAAGAACAGAAATGGGTTTCGGTCTGTACCATTTCGGGACTGCTGCTTCTCCAAGGATTGCAGATGAGAGTGAACGGCGAGGGAAACCCTAAGAATGGACGAGCCAGCAACTAGGGTTTTGTTTATATAGGTGAACAGCGGATTTCTCAGTCAGCTAAATAACCTTAATGCCCCACAAAGTTATATGAAAAGTACACCCTTACCCTCTGGCTTTCTCGAGTGGTCTCTGAAAACCAATTTTCGGACAATTCATGGGTGTTAATCCTGCTTAGAAGATTGTTAATTCTATTGTAGTATTCACTGAAATCCTGATCGGAGGCAAGGAATTGAACAAATTTTATTTCCATATTGAAAATGCATAATATTTTCCAAACAGTGGCTGAAACTCTTAAACCGTTGAAAAGCTTTTTAAGAATATCATTAGAGTTTCTGATAATATATTAACGGAGAAAATTAAATCATTAAACTTAAAAACTAAAATCTATTGTTAGATAGTTTTCTTTCAAACTCTGACATTAATCACTAACGCTAATGTCAAATAGAGTTATAATGAATCTTCTATAGAGAAAAAAAAAACTAAGGAAACGTTACTAACATTTCCCACGTTTCAAAAAAAATTAAAGATTGTCGTGCCATATCATTTTCTTAAAATGACATTTATTTTGATACCCTTGTATCGAATCCACATGTTTATTAAGTTATGAATAAAATTAAGAAAAATTATGTAATAAATATGCATATTTGCCACTGTTTTTTTAAGGCACAAAGATTTGACTATTATATGTTCGATTTTACCTATAATATACAAATAATATAATAACGAGTGAGTGTATCTTGAAATTTTTATTAAAAATCTATGTGTGTGCATAGTAGTATTATTTTGTATATACAAGTAATGTTATGGGAACTTTGCAGAAATACCTACTAACTAAAGGGATAAAGAAGAAGAATATATAAAAGGTTACATATTTTTTTATGCCAAAAATTCAACAAAAAGAAGGCAGATTTTTGAAAGAGCAAGAAAATAAAATAAAGTACTATGTAAATATATTAATTGATTTTTGTAAAGATGCAAATACAACTTTGTAGTGTTTTACCACATGATGTAAAAGACATGTTAAATTCGATTAAAATTATTAGTCAATTGATTAGTCACTTGAAACTCAGTATAAAGAAAAAAAAACGATTCACTTAAGAAAATAATTCAGATATAGGTATATAACGTAGTGTTGTAATTGTGAATACTTATATAAAAGCAGCATACACATTGACAAAAGAAAAATACTTTGAAAACTGAAATTAATAATATCATACATTCAAAGACAAATTAATGAAAAAATATCAATACACTCAACGAGTATCAACATGATCAAGATGAATATGTGTTAGTTATGTTAAAAAAAAATGTAAAGAGAAGGGTGAGTATCGTTGGATAAAACAAAAATTAACTCGAAACATTTTTATTATATTGGTTTAAGTTGGGTTAAAGTTAATAATGGCCCGTAGTTTGGCTTTACTACCAAAAGATTCATTAGTTTTTTAGTTGGTTCAAATTTCATATTAAACTAACTTAAAATTAATCGAACTTAGAGGAGAATTCTAGTGTGCACATATGTGGACATACACACACTAGATGGCGTTAATTGGGGATAGAGATTCTATTGGTTGTGGGTTAAGTTTGGAAATTCTTAATTGGGGTAAGTTACAATTTGATTAGATAATAATGTGGTAGTTTTTCAAACTTTCAATTTTTTTTATTTATGGCAATCAATGTGGCAAACTTTTTTCATTTCACATTTCACTCAATTTCCTTATTTTGTTCTTCTCTTCTTCTTTGTCTTCAGTATTTCTTTTTGTACTCTTGTGGTTTTTTTTTTTTGCTCCATTGTAATACCTGGAGGAGTTCATATTGTTTTGGAAAATATGATTTTAGATTTGAATGAATATCCAACTGAGGTAAAATTTCATTGTTGATGATGGTGATGACAATATCGATTATGGTACTCATGGTGATGATGAGTTTGGTGCTCGTGTGATGGTTTTGTCACACAAATTAATACATTTGAGTATAATTTAATATGTTTCACATACAGTTTAATACATAGCCCACTCAATTTAATATAATTTACTTCCAATTTAACATATATCCTACATAGTTTAATACATTTTACCTAAAGTTTAACACATATCTCAGTCAGATTAATACAATTCACTTTTAATTTAACATATATCTCATAGAGTTTAATAAATTTCACTTTCAATTTAATAAATTTTCTCATCCAGTTGTTGTTGATGGTGATGACGATGTCAATTATGGTACTAGTGGTGATGATGATGTTGGTGGTTTTAGTTTTTGTGATAATGTCATGTTCTTGTGTGATAGTTTTGTCACACAGATTAATACATTAACTTTCAGTTTAATATGTTTCACATAGTCTAATACATAGCTCACATAATTTAATACAATTCACTTTCAGTTTAATACATATCACACACAATTTAAGACATTTTACTTCTAACTCAACACATATCTCACACAAATTAATATAATTTACTTTCCAGTTTAACACATATCTCACACAATTTAATACATTTTAATTCTAGTTTAATACATTTCGCATCTAGTTTAATGCAATTCATATTGATAATTTTGTTTTACATAACCACAAGTATATTGTTGCACTTTACCAGTTGCAACTCAAGTTAGATTATCGTAAGTAATAAAATCTCAAAAGTTCGAGTGTCGAATCACAGGGAAGTGAATTAAGAAATAAAAATTACAAAATTAAAGAAAATTTTGACAAAAAGTGTGAACAATTTTGTTTAAAAACTTAATTTCAAGAAAATAGTTAAGATTATAAGATCCACTTTTAGTATATCGATTATAATTAATTTTAGCTCATCTTGCCACTCGATTGGAATCCATACATAGAGGAAGTCTCAATCGGGAAATTTTGTTAGCATTAGTTTTCATTAATCTTATAACGCCAAAATTTATAAATGGGTTCAAGTATCTATCATGCCAACCTTTATTCACAATAACTCAAGATTTCAATATAGCCAGCTTAGGTACGTTCTACAGAGGGAATCAAGCATCTCTTTATGTCAATGATTTGACTATGATAAATCAATACTCCCACTTAACAAGAAGGGTGATTAAAACAATTTAGAAAGTAAATACCGTTTACTTTAAAATCTATTTAAATCAATCATAAATTTTATACCAAAAGCTTCATTCTTTTACCTTAGCAAAAGGATGATTAGTTAGATATAATAAAAGTAAACAACATGTTGAAAGATGAAATAAACATAGATTGAAAATTAAAGGAAGAACAAAAAGAAGATCAAGAAAAAAATACTTGGACAGAGCTTTGGTATTGAAAACAATAACAAAACTAAAAAACAAAAGCTAAAGATGATACAAGAAAATAAAAATAGCCTAAGAAATGACATGAATTCATCCTCCCCTCAAGGTGCCTATTTATAGAGTTTTGGGGTGGGTGAAATGGTAAAATAGAATAGTAAAATGTAGGCAAATACAAATCAACAAAGACGGGCTACAACTTTTTTTAATTTTTTGACCATTATACGCATCAAATCAGCTCTTCCTCAAAGCATAAAACTTGTAAATCTCTTCTTTATCTTCAAAATGATAGGTTGCTCATTCAAATTGAATATCTGTAGCTCAAGTTATGATTTTTCTACCGAAACTGCTCATTATCACATAGAAGAACAAATGGTCTAATCTATAATCAAATTTTGATAATAAAAATAATCAAACTAGCTCTTAGAATAAATATAGGTTGAATATCTATGTGTTGGCTTCCGAATGAATTTGAAATTAATCAATTCTGACATCTACAGCTCCAGATATGATTTTTCTCATGAAGGGTCATCAAGTGATGATTTTATCTATATAAAAAAATAATTATTTAATAAATATATTTTAATATTAATAAAAAATAAACCGCGTATGTATAGTAAATATGCTTACAAACAATAAAACACGTGTATGAATAGTAAGTTAGTGAATAGTAACCCGGTGTAAAAAAAAGTGCTTCAAATTAGAGAAATTAATCATACTCAAAGTGTATAATGATAATTTAAACCCTTAACAGTAATACACTTATGATTATTCATCATATACATATAAACCCTAGAAACATACATATATATTTATGGTTTTTACAAACATAGAAGTATACATATGAACCTAAAAAACATACATATATATATATCTATGTTCTTTACAAACCCAAAACACATATATAAGTCACAGAAAAATACATATATATTTTTGTGCTCTTTATAAACCTAGAACATACATATAAAACTAAAAAACACACTTACATACAAATCCATGTTATTTTGCAATATAAAACACAAATTGTTGATGTTTTTTCATGGATATAAAAAAATGATATGCACAATCTATTTCTTTGTTGGAATCGATGTCTAAACCACCACCGCCTACCGTACTCACTTCTTAAACCATTTCGATCCTCTATCTTCCTAAACTTTTTTGCTGTCGTGTCTCCTCCGCCAACAGCATTGCTTTTGTCTTCCCATGTTCCTCTTCGTCGGCTGTTGTTCGTGCCTTCAAACCCTTTTTAATGTTGCTTCGATACGCCTTTTCCTCCTCTAAACATACACCATCATCATCACTAAGTAGTTGTGGGCTGCGAATGCTGATTGCATGCTATTATGTTGAGAGAATCGCATAAAAGATAAGAAATGAGTGGTGACAAAGGTCTAGGTTAGTTTTTGGAAGGTGACAAAAAGGAATGGGAGAATGAGATGACAATATGAAGCGGCGAATAACAAAAAGTAGATTTGGAGCCCTGAACCCTATGTCACACACACACACACACACACATACACACACATGAAGCCAAAGAAAGAGAAACGGAGTCTATTACTATATGCATATACATATATGTGGACAATTTCATTTCTCCTTACATTTATTATGAGATTTACTCAATTACATATTTATCCATAATGTTCTTTTATTTTATTTTTTAAACACAAAAACTAATGCTAACTTTGTCCTTCTTGAATTAATGTGTTGCTCTTTCAAATTATACTAATTATAATGCTTCTAAACTTTGACATAATTATGAATTATTGTAAGTATCTCTTAATATAATGAACTATAACGGATTTTATTATTTTTTTGCTATTCATGCATTATATTAGATGAGATTGATGAGATTTTTAATAGATATTGTAATTATTATAAGCATGCATTTGAAACTAAAAAAACTCTATATCAAAACTGATAACTAAGTCATAAATATATATATATGATTTTTTTCCAATTTTTGAGATAGGTAGATTTTTTTTTCTAAAACTATGAATATTTTGCTTTAGGAAAATTCCAATAAAAAAAAAAAGTTGACACAATGTAAATCGTGTTCACCAATGAAAGTGGGAGTACGGTTTCCATTTGAAAGGAAAATTGTATCTATTTCAAAATAAGTGGGAATAAATGCATGTATCTTATGAACCTTAGTAGCACAAGTATAGTTTTTTCCTGGTTTCTCTATTAGAAAAATCGAGCTTTGTTTTGGTTGGGTTCATTGGTGAGCTTTATTTAGAGCCCAACTACTATTTATTGCATCGGAATGTCACTTGTTATTGTCCAATAAGGCCTTATAGCTTTGATCGGGCATTAAAATAGATCATGATTTAATATGAATACCACGAATAGACTTCAACAAAATAAAATTTATCAAGGTTTACTCACATCTCAATTGTTAATTACTACTTGTATATCAATTTTTTGCAAAATATTTTTATTTTAGGTTCTTCGAAATTTTTACAATATTTTGATATTTAGTGAATTTTTTTATCATATTAATTTCAAACTATTATTCTAATATTAAAATTTTTAAATACTTATTAATCTTCTTGAAAAATAATAATAAATAAATAAAGGACAATAGTAGAAATAGTACACAAATATTTTTCCTATTTCTTAGTCTTTGTGACCAACCAAATGTTCCTAATCATTTTGGGACAAAGGAAATACTATTTCGTTTTTTCTAAAACATAATTGATAATTATTTATCAAATAGATTGTTTGTGAACGCATAAAAAAATAACACTCAAAGTCACCACGTTTTAATATAAAAAACCCATATTCCCTACAAATTGATGCAAGAGTACTAGCAACTAGTATATGGGAAGATATCGCTTGTGAAAAGAAAGTAGCTTTTCTATTTCTAGAAACTTGTAGAGCTTACGAGACACATTAATAGTTAATTTGGGAATTTGGGTGTGGCAACGTCGGGCTTTCTGGAGTCGCCACCAATCTGTTTCACCTAGGTCGATTGGTCACCTTAAAATTGGTCTACGAGAGTTCGGGGATTCGGGAGTACGGTTACGTTAAAACAACTTTGTTAAAACGCCCAAAAATTGGTACCTTAGTTGATTTCAATTTTGTTTTGCTTTGCTTAAAAAAAAATTCAGTTAATTTTCAAACTAGAAATTTTAACTGAATTAATCGGATGTGGATTTTTAAATTAATACCGGTTTAAAAATATTTAGTAATTAATTTGTATAAAAATTTGATATTTCCGAACCATGGACTCTGCCGAGTCACCCGGACACGGAAGTTTTAATTCCAAACCATGGACTCTGCCGAGTCACCCGGACACGGAATTTGACGAAATTTTAATTAAATACTTTAATTTCCATATCATGGATCCCGGAGGATTATCATAATATGGATTTTTTATCTTAATTTTATTCATTTAAAATTTGATAATAAAAATTTATTAAAAATCTTTAATTTACTATTCATTAATTAATTAATTATTATTTTTTGTCATAAATTTTTATGGAATTTTGGAAAAAATGTTGTCTAAAATTTTATTTTCCATTCTTTCTTTTTGAAAGATTTTTAAAATAATTATCTAATCTTTGGGTCTAAAAATATACTTAAAAATAATTGATTTTTGTGGAATTGTTTGGTTATGATTTTTTTATAAAAAGGAAAAAAACAAAAGGTTGAATTTTTGTTATTATTTTTTATTTTTTTATTTTTTTATTTTTTATTATTATTATTTTTTTTTAGGAAATAAAAAGGATACGTTTTAATATTCCAATTAATGTTTAAAAATATGAAAGAAAACAAAGGATTGGGGCTTGGTAATAAAAATGGATTCTTGATTAGTCCTAAAATAAAGTTAATTATTCACATAAAAAAATTTCTTCTTATTGCTTTGTTATTATTATTTTTTATTTTATTTTTTATTTTATGGCTAAAGGTAAATTAAGTGAAATAAGTTTAACCAAAAAAATAAAATTGTTTGCATAAACAAAGGAAAATTAAAGGAATAAAGTGGATGTTTTCTTTTGTTTTAGTTTGGACAATCATTTAAAAAGTAAAAGATGTATAAATAACATATGTAAATAAAAGGAAGAAAAACACATAAAGCAAATAAAGGAATATTAAAAGATAATAAATAAAGTGGGGCTTTTTGGCCATCCACTTAAATAAATAATAAATAAGAGATATAACCATCCATTAATTATAATAATAATAATAATAATAGTAATAATAAAATTAGTAATTAATAATAATAATAAGAGTTAATAGAGTTAGTAAGTTAGTAATGATAATAATAATAAAAAGGTTAGATTATGTTAGTTGTTAAATGATAATAACAATAATAATAAAGGTTGTTAAATAATAATAATAATAACAATAAAGGTTAAGTTATATTAATAATAATAATAACAATAAAGGTTAAGTTATGTTAGTTGTTAAACAATAATAACAATAACAATAAAATTTAGTTATGTTAGCAATTAATAATAATAATAATAATAACAATAAATAGTTAGTAAGTTAGTGAGTTAATGATAGTAACAATAATAATAAAGGTTAGTAAAAATTAGCAAGTTAGTTGTTAGTTGTTAATAACAACAAAAAAAGAAAAAATGTTAGTAATAATAACAATAATAAACAAATAAATAAACAAGTAAAAAAAATAAAAGAGTTAATTAATTAATTTTCTGCAAAGACAAAATAAAAAGGTTAGTGACTTAATAGAAAGAAATTGAAAAGATGATGGGTGAAACAGGGGTTTACCCTTTTGAATTAAAATTTTGAATTCCTGGGAAACGAAAACAGAGCACACGCGAGGGAGGAAGGGGGGCGACGGAGCGCGGCGACGGCGTGGCGGCAGCACGGCGGCGGCGTGACGAGACGACGACGGCGGAGTGGGGAGGCGACGGGCGACGGCGTGACGGCGTGACGGCAGCGACGGAGCAAAAGAGAGGAGAGACAGCGAGTGAAACGGAAGAGAGAGAAAGGAAGAAGATGGTCTGATCGTAAGAAAACAAAGTTTGGGACTTTCTGGGCAGAGGGAGGATAAGCTAGGGAATAAGGCTGTAATTTTATCTTTTTTTAAAACGGAGCTCTAAGCTTTTTATCTTATTTTTTTCTATGTTCAGCACTAAATTTGGAGGCCTATTTATAGAGGACGTTTGGCCGAACTGTTGATGGATAAATTAATAAAAAATTTCAAACTTATCTTTTAAATTGGTAAAATGACAATTTCAGTCCTTTACGTCTCTCAGCCTCTGGATAAGTTCCTGAAGCTTCTGATTTTGACAATTTTGTCGTTTTCTGTCAATTTGGGCCAGAAACGTCGGTCGACCCAAAAATTCATGTGACAAACTACCAAATGCTCCTGGAACTTTCAGAATTTGTCAATTTTTCCCGAAACTTCTTAATTTTGTCATTTTTACCTCAAACTTTTAAATTTTGCCATTTTTTGGAGTTTTCTTTTTTTCTTTCAAATACACACATATATCATTTTAAATCAAATATTCACAAAACAAAAATGTATTTTAAACTAATTAAAATTTTTAGTAATAATAATAATAATAATAATAATAATTTTTTTTATTTAATTTCTTTTATTTAATTTCTTTTAAATTTTTTTTATGGTCGGACGAAATTGGGTGTCAACAGCTGCCCCCCTTTGCATGCTTCATGGGACATGATGTATGCAAAGTTAGTTACCAAATTTCGTCCGGCTTAGCTAGGCATTGAAAACCTTTTCGCCGCCTAAATCCTGAGGTTAAGGAACTCTCCTTAGAACTCCGGCGATAGGAGCTCTCCTATCGTTGAAGGAAAATTGATTGTTTCTGAGGTAAAGGTTCCATCCTTAAAACCTCGGATTGATTGATTGATTTCGAAGCAAAGGTTCCATCCTTAAAACCTCGAATTGATTGATTGATTTCGAGGCAAAGGTTCCATCCTTAAAACCTCGAATTGATTGATTGATGTCGAGGCAAAGATTTCATCCTTAAAACCTCAGATTGATTGATTGATTTCGAGGCAAAGGTTCCATCCTTAAAACCTCGGATTGATTGATTGATGTCGAGGTAAAGGTTCCATCCTTAAAGCCTCGAATTGATTGATTGATCTCGAGGCAAAGGTTCCATCCTTAAAACCTCGGATCGATTGATTGATTTCGAGGCAAAGGTTTCATCCTTAAAACCTCGGATTGATTGATTGATGTCGAGGCAAAGGTTCCATCCTTAAAACCTCGGATTGATTGATTGATGTCGAGGTAAAGGTTCCATCCTTAAAACCTCGAATTGATTGATTGATCTCGAGGCAAAGGTTCCATCCTTAAAACCTCGGATTGATTGATTGATTTCGAGGCAAAGGTTCCATCCTTAAAACCTCGGATTGATGAAAATTGATTGTTTTCGAGGCAAAGGTTCCATCCTTAAAACCCCGACGATAGGAGCAGTCCTACTGTTGATTGTTTTCAAGACAAAGGTTCCATCCTTAAAATCCCAACGATAGGAGCAGTCCTACCGTTGATTGTTTTCGAGAATCCTTAAAACCCCGACGATAGGAGCAGTCCTACTGTTGATTGTTTTCAAGACAAAGGTTCCATCCTTAAAATCCCAACGATAGGAGCAGTCCTACCGTTGATTGTTTTCGAGACAAAGGTTTCATCCTTAAAATCCCGACGATAGGAGCAGTCCTACCGTTGATTGTTTTCGAGACAAAGGTTCCTTCCTTAAAATCCCGACGATGAAAATTGATTATTTTCGAGGCAAAGGTTCCATCCTTAAAACCCCAATGATGAAAATTGATTATTTTTTAGGCAAAGGTTCCATCCTTAAAACCCCGATGATGAAAATTGATTTTGAGGCTAAGGAGCTTTCCTTAGGACCTCGAGCGAAATTTATATGAAAGCAATTGAAATTGGAATAATTTTCTTTGAAAGTGTGAATTTTCATAATAGGCGAGCGCAAAGAATTAGGCTTCGATAAAACGAGTGAATCTTAATGATGACAATAACCCTGACAAATTATGTAAAGGGAACGGATGTTTGGAATCAATATTCAAGGTTCATCTAATATTTTCTTCAGTAAATATAGATTCTCTTGTGAGATATGTCATCTAAATAAGGTTAAAGCTTAACGACCCCAAAATGTTATGCCTAGTAGACCTAATAGGATACGTCTCAAGAGTAATAAAAATTACTCTTTACTCAGCCATTCCATCTTAAAGGCGTTGTCCTATGGTTTTAATATCAGCATGGACGAAGCTATATTATAAAAAAAGAAATTCCCTAAAAAGAAAAACTGAAACGCGAAAGAAAATGCTGATAATAAAACTAAAGGACAAGAAAAACGGATCAGATCGCTTCTTTCTTCCACAATACTTCAACAGGGTGAGTAGAGGACCATTATGGGAGTGAACTGGTCGGGAAAGACTGTCGTGTCCAGTCTATCTGAATCATTGCTGGATCTGGTTCAGGAACAAAAGCTTGTATTTTATCTAGCAATTCTTCAGCAGTTGTTGTGGATATTATGATTCGCCGTGCCACTCTTGATATGAAATTCTTCTGCATAGCATAATCCATAAAAGCTATCAGACCTGTAAAGAAATTGTTAATATTTAAAAGCCCAATGGGTTTCTTATGCAAATTAAGTTGGGCCATGGAAGCAATTTGAAAGACTTATCCCAATGTGCCAAAACCACCTGGTAGAGCGATAAAAGCATCAGCATTTAAAAGCATTTGTAACACACGCTCTTGCAAATTTTTAACCACTAATTCTTCTCCAATCGTGCCCCCAGAAATAAATTTCAGAGGTCCAGGGATAATGCCCAGAACTTGACTTCCTCCTAGAGATGCTGCTGATGCTACACCTCCCATTAATCCGACACTACCTCCTCCATAAACTAAATGTATTTTTCGCTCAGCTAATACTCTACCCAAATGGTTGGCTGCTTTTAAATACTCTTCATCTTTTCCAGGAAAAGCCCCAGAAAATACACAAATACTTCGGGATTTATGAGTTGGGGTTTTCTCCATTCCTATCCTTACCCTTGTGAGAAAAGAGGATATATTTATAGAGATAAAGAGATAAGGCAATAATTTTATTTTCAAGAATGGATACATTATTGCCAGCTATTCACAGTAGTCACGAGTATGACTCTGGTCAGGTATGGGTACACTATCGTTAAAAGAGGAGGAAAATTTTCAAAATAGCTGCTAGCATGTACAGTAGTCACTACTGTAGCTTACGTCAGGAGTAGGTACGTGATTGTTGGAAGAGAAGGAAAATTTTAAAAAGTGGCAGCTATATACAGTAATCATAACTGTATCTCATGTCAGGAGTGGGTACATTATTGGGAGGATAATTTCAAAAGCGACAGCTAGCATGTACAGTAATCGTGACTTTGGTTCACGTTAGGAGTGAATACATTATTACCAAAAGGGGAGGAAAATTTCAAAAGCGACAGCTAGCATGTACAGTAATCGTGACTTTGGTTCACGTCAGGAGTGGATACATTATTACCAAAAGGGGAGGAAAATTTCAAAAGCGACAGCTAGCATGTACAGTAATCGTGACTTTGATCCTCGTCTTCCACTGGCTTTGCGTCCAGTAATGACTTCAATGCTTTCTATGAATCGGTGATTTGCATCTCATCTAGCTTTTTCATAAACTGGCAAACAGGGTCGTTTAGGGTCAGATTCCCAAGACTGTAACGATCTCGTTCTTTTTGGAAAATTATCCATAATCTAACAACCTCAAATTGCACTATTCCGGAAGAATGCGCTTCAAGAACCTCTCGAATATTTTCTAGAGATTCATTACGCAAGCCATTCTTAATGAATCTTATTCTATCATTACGATTTCTGGTGATCACTCCTGGAGAACGACATTTATTGCCGCAAATCCACCATCCACAATTATGACAAACGCCTAGCCTCTTTGCTCTTCTTTTTTTGGCATAAGCGCTTTTACCAAAGCCGGGCATACGGGGAAAGAACGCTTCTGGAACTTCACCAGCTGAACGAACCTTAGCTTCAATTAGCCACCGCACATTATCAGGAATGCCTTTGTGCATAAATACTCTGAATCGTTCACATCTAGCTTGATAAATCTTTTTAAGAACATTTATTGAGAAGGAAGGAAAATGCTTTCGTAGGGCGGAAAGAGAAGACTCCATTGATGAAGGAGGCAAAGAAAGAAATTAGTGATTGTAGGAAACGAAAATAACTAACACATATTTATAGTGATGAAAGGGATAATGTGTTAATTACACTTACAGAAGCAAGTACATTATTGTCAAAAGAAAAGACAAATGACAGCTTATATGTACAGCAATCATGACTGTGGCTCTCATCTTCCACTGATTTATGTCCAGTAATGGCTTCAATGCCTTCTATAAGTCGGGGATTTGCTTCCCATCCAGTTTTCTTACAAACTGACAAACAGGGTCGTTTAAAGTCACATTCCCAAGACTGTAACGGTTTCGTTCTTTATGGTAAGTCCTCCATAAACTGATAATTTCACCTTGCACTTTTCCACAAGAATGCGTTTCAAGAGTCTATCGGATATCTTCCAGAGATTCCTTACGCAGGCCATTCTTAATGAATTTTCTTTTATCTTCACGATTTATGGAGATGTATTCTAAAGAGCGACATTTAGTATTACAATTCCATCGCCCACATTTATAACACACGCCTAGTCTCTTTGCTCTTCGCCTTTTGGCATAATGGCTTTTACCTAAACCAGGCATGCGGGGCATAAATGCATCTGGAACTTCACCCGCCAGACGGACCTTAGCTTCAATTATCCACTGCACATTATCGGGAATGCCTTTGCGTGTAAAAACTCTGATTCTTTCACATCTAGCAAGGTAGATCTTTTTAAGGACTTTTATTGGAAGGGAAGGAAAGTATTTTCGCAGTGTAGAAAGAGTAGAATCCATTGATTAGAGAAGAATTTGAAAGGAGAGGGAATGAATCAGTTATTGTAGGAGACTGGAATAACCGACTTTAGAAGTCACGGGGTATCTTATCCGCTGCTTAATCAGAAGGAAGAACACGCATTTATAGTGATGAAAAGGGATAACGTGTCAATTACACTTAGGGGAGCCTGTACATCTGTCAAAAGAAAATGCAAACTTTTCCAAATATAACAAACTGTATGTACAGTAATTGTGACTGTGGCTCACATCTTCTACTGATTTATGTCCAGTAACGGCATTAACGGCTTCTATGAGTCGAGGATTTGCTTCCCATCCAGTTTTCTTACAAGCTGGCAAACAGGGTCATTTAGGGTCAGATTCCCAAGACTGTAACGATCTCGTTCTTCATGAAAAATGCTCCATAAATCAAGAAGTTCACGTTGCACAGATCCACAAGAATGCGTCTCAAGAGTTAATTGGATATCATCCAATGAGTCCTTACTCAGGTCATTCTTAATGAATCGTATTTTATCTTCTCGATTATCAGAGATCATGACATTTAGTATTACAGGTCCAGCGTCCGCATTTATGACAGACGCCTAGTCTCCTCGCTCTTCGCTTTTTGGCATAAGAGCTTTTGCCTACACTAGGCATGTGAGACACAAATGCCTCTGGGATTTCACCTGCCAGACGAACCTTAGCTTCAATTAACCACCGCACATCTTCAGGGATTCCTTTATGCATCAGAGATCTTAATCGTTCACAGCGAACTTGGTAGATCTTTTTGAGGATGTTTATTGGGAGAGAAGGAAAATATTTTCGCAAGGCGGAAAAAGTAGGATCCATTTTCTAGGAGGAAGTAAAAGAAATAAGGGGTGAAGGAATCAGTTATTATGGGCAACTGAGAGAACCGACTTGAGAGTTACGGAGTACCGTATTCGCCGTTTAACCGGAAAAGTAGATCCTACTTCATTTTGATGTGATAGATATTTTTTATCTTGGATATTCCATCGAGCTGACGTTGATGCAGTCCTCGATTATTGAATCCATTGTCTGCTTTTTGACAAAGTTTCAACGACAATATTTCTTGATGTCTACCTTATCTTTGACCACAGCTTTCTCTTATCTTGGATACTACTAGCTGACGTCAATCCTGTCCTTCCAGGTGTAGTCTCGATTATTAAATCGATTGCCAGGCTTTATATTTTTTTTGATATCAGCCTTATCCTTGGCTATAGCTGTTACGGCCCTTCTAGAGGGAGGTAAGGACTTTAGAATTTAGTGTAGAAGTTTAATTTAAGTTTGCCTAGCAAGAATTAAGAAGTTTGCCAAAGTTCACTAAGTTTCGACAAGAATAAAGCTCTGAACTAAGTTCAGGGGCAAAATGGTAATTTTGCACCCTGAGTGGCCGGGACGAGTCCCGAGTGTTTTAAAATGAATTTTTAGGACTTAACTTTTAACCTTAACTCAAACTCAACAAATAGACAAGAATTTAATCAAGAACTGTTAAGTTACAAAGATGGGGGACCTAATTGCACTTAACTTGAAACCTTGGTGATCTTGGTTGCTAAGTGAGGGTTTAAGAAGGGAAAGAGGGGGAGAAGCTGCCATTAACACGTTCTTAAGCTTCCCTCACTCATTTCTCTCTCAAATTGAACTTGGAATCAAGTGATCTTGGTGTCAAGAGGCGCAATTAAGGGTGTATAAGCTTGGAGAAGTGATTTTCAAGCTTAAATCCATGTTTTTGAAGCTTGAAAGGGCGTTTTTCTCCATCCCCTGTTTTTGAACGAGGTATGATTCATGTTCTTGATTGAATTCGTGTTATTTGATTGATTGGAAGCTTGGGTTTTGGTTGAAAGATGTGTTTTTGATGTTTTAGAGCTTTATTGTGGTTTGAAATTGTGTAGAACTTTGGAAGCTTGTTTGGAAGAGGAAGGGTTCGAATTCTTGCTTGTTCTTGGTGTTAAGGTAAGGGAGAAAGTGTTTTTAAGTTGTTGGATTGCTTTTGGATTGAAATGGATTGAGGAAGTTGAGTAATTTTTTGTTATGGTATGAAGAAACGTTTTTGGGAATTATGATGGACTAGCTATGTTCGAAGGATTGGTTTGATGTTTCTAATGCATCATAGTTTGGCTTTGATAGTTGGTTTTGTTCCTTGCAACACGTACTTCATGTGTATGAAATTTGGTAACTTTTGATGCATGTTTGCTATATGTATTTGGTTGCCAAAGTTCGTAGCAGCATTCGGCCAAATTCTGCATTTTTGCAGAATTGGCGACGCGGCGCCAATTCGCCCGACGATTGGCGACGCGTCGCCAATTCGATTTTCGGTCACAGAGCGTTTGCTCGTCGGCGACGCGTCGCCAATTCCTTTTTGCCTTTGGCGACGCGGCGCCAACACAAGAAAATGGGGAGTTTGACTTTTTGCTGCGGTGATCTGACCGAGACTACGGAAGGTTCGGAACGTGCCTAAGGGTCCGAGGATCCCGATGGTACTCCGAGACTTCCGAAAGTCCCATCGGAAGTATGAGTTTTCTTGAACTGTTTGAGGTAAGTAAGTTGCTTAGGCAACAAGTAAGGAAACAAATGTTGCAATTGAACTTAATTAGCTATTAATAGCTCAGGTGAAAGGTTTAGAACCCTCGTCGGCCTAGCCGTGCCGGAGCCACGAGGCCACGAGGCGAAACCTTGTTCATCTGGTTTACATCAAAGAGGCCCTGCGGCCTAGTCTACAAGTCCCATCATAAATTCCCCTGCATAACAATTAGGTGAGAGGTTCTATGTTTGAATGAGGCTTGCTAAGGTTCGCCCTTGAGCCATATGATAGGTTGCTAAGTGATAGCGCTTGGCCTATATGTCAGGTTGCTAAGTGATAGCGCTTGGCCTGTATATGTGTCAGGTTGCTAAGTGATTGCACTTGGCCTGATACAGAGGACTACTTGAGGAGAGGTCTACCGGCCTAGTATATATATATATGACTAGTACCCTCATGCTGTGTGAGCTCGCAGCCAGAGTCCTAGCTTTTCTTGCAGGTACATCGAAGACCCTTACTGAGAATGTTGAATTCTCACTCCCTGTTTGTTATGCAGAGTCTGGAGTAGCAGGACCGGATAATCACTGAGGATTATCACGGTAGTACCTTTTTGTCTGTAAAGGTACGGTAGTTGAGAAACTTTAAGTTTCTAGCCTGCTTAAGTGTTTAGTTGGTCTGTTGGTCAGGCTGTGGTACTAACTTGCTTCTTCCTTTGGCTGCAGAGCCTAGTAGCACTTGGCAAAGGACTTGTGAGACTCGCCACTGGGACAGGAGTCCAAAGTGGGAGCTAGGGTAAAAGATCTCAACAAAGTCTTGTATTTTGATACAGTACTTTATTTTGCCTCCAGTATTTATGTTATAAAGAGTCCTTGACTCAGGGGATTGTTCTCTGGGTGAGAGCATTAATTACTTATGTATAAATGCTTTCACGAGCGGTGTATGTGTAGTTAATCACTCAAAGGTTGATTTTGATATGCTTTGGCATTTTGTATTTATTTATATAGAATTTTACTTAGCCGGCTAAATGTCTAAATGATTAAATGTTTTATGGTTTTAATAAACCAAGTCAAAGCATAAGTGCATACATATTGCATTTCTAGGTTAATCAACTAGTAGCATTGGATTTAATCCACACACATAACCAGCTAGCCAATTACAATCCACCGTGAGACAAACGCTCACAGGGTATCCCGGGCAGGGGCACGGGGATCGTGTCAATAGCTATCTCTTATCTTGGATACTACTAGCTGGCGTCAATCCTATCCTTCCAGGTGTAGCCTCGATTATTGAATCGGTAGCCAAGCTTTTGACAATATTGTGTACTTTATCTTTGAATTCCTGATGCGGGTTAGTCCCGCATATTAGCTGTGTATCCAGTGATAGATTGGTAAGAGCTGATGACATTGAGATCTCAGCTTATATTGCTGTAACTGTGCTGTGAATGTGATTCCCGTTTGGTCCTTGTTATGTAAAGGCTATGTATGCATGATATGAAATGCATGAATGCAGAGCATGTGTAACTAATGGCTTTTTTTTTTTTGTATGGATCTAGTTCTTTATGTCTTTGTTTTACTGGATTCTCTTTGTGATGGCCTTCTTGGACTATCATTGAATCTCTTTATGCTTTCCAGCTTTTGTTCGCTGCTTCAAAAGCCCAACTCTTTTCAAAATCCCCTTTCTTTGACTTGTTCTTGAATTTTGGCCTCAATTTCTTTAAAGTTGGCCCGCCTCATAATTTATATCTCTTTCGGGTACTCATTCATTGTCATGGATTTGATACCATCAAAGGCTTTACTTTCAATGTCTGCTTTGCCCCTTTTCTTGTGACCGTGCCGACATTTACTTATCCTCATGTTATAATCTGAATGATTGCTCTTCCCTGAACTCATGTTTTGATCCATAAGACTTGCCCCCTTGTCTATTGAACTTCTTTGTTGGCAGTACTCCTCTTATGCTTTGTAGAGACTACTTTGCCCTCCTGAATATGGTGTTTATGTGGATAAAAGGTATCACCTCGCCTTTAACAGAAGGTCGAGCATTTCTAGATCTTTTGTGATGGCACTTGATCGTAAATTTTTCTTACAAGGACCACATCTTCTTAAAGAAAGTCTCAAGCTATCTCCTCACTTTTAAGTCTACACACATTAATGAATAATGGTTTGGCCTTAAAGAAAAACTTTGATCAATTTGCAAAGCTTGACAAAGTAATTTACGGTCTTTGTTTTTAATTAAAATATCCTGCCATTCTTCCCTTTCCAACTCGAAGACATAAACTGTGCAAGGCAATAAGGTAGAAACATGATTCACAATAATAGCCTTTTAACTGAATGAGGATGATATCGAGAGGTAAATGTTAGGTGTGAGGAAAGTTAAGTTTAAGTGGTTTGAAAAAAGGGTCTTTTAATACTACTCGTGAGTAAATTTGATTATGGTGAAAAACTCAATAGTGATGACTTCAAACTTGCCACCTTTTCCAGAAAGTTTGATCTCATCTGTTGCCCCCCAACTATCGTAATCTTTATGTACACTTGGGTTGAGGGTTGCTTTTGTCTTCTAAACCGTCTTTGCAGGTTTTCAGTCTAGAATCCATAGCTCACTTTTTTTTTGTTTTCTTTCTTTTGCTCTAACTTGAGCCCTTTTTTCTTTTCTTTTTTGTTTGTTTTTTTTCTTTGTTTCCCTTTCCTTTTTTTTTTTTTGTGAGCTACAGTGATGACATACTTGATAACTCTCTTAAAGTGAGATGACTCAAGTGGCCTTGCTTGCTTGTGCTTGTTCTTAGTCCTTTTTTGTTTTGAATTTTCCCTTGTTGTCTTTTGATGGAAGGGATGAATTTCTCTTTTCGGAGTTTGTGTTGCGGAAAACTGAGAATCTTTTTTTTTTTTTAGCATTTATGAGAATTGGGAGGCCACTGAAGTCATTTAATATGAGAGCTACCTTGTTTGGAAACTAACCCCAAACTTCTTGCAAGGATATTGATAACCACTGTGAATTCTTTTTTAGGGTTGAGGTGTAACATTTGAAATCCTTCTTACTAGATTTGGAAGCACTTTCAAGATCATTACTATCAAATTTCCCTTAACTTTTTATTTTCACCCACGAGTAGTATCATTTAGAAAGCAAAGTATGATAGCAATAATGGATAGTATAATGGAAAGGAGTGAGAGATGGATGTAAAAACGGAATTTTTGGTAAGAAGTGGTAGAATGTGTAGGTGTAATAATTGAATTTTTGGTAAAAATTGGTAGAATGTGTAGAAGTAATAATGGGATTAAAAAGTGGTAGAATGCACACGCAACATCTTTTTGTTAGAGAACAAAAAGAATTACCGGTTGTCGAAAAGTAAAGTGTGATGGCAATAATGGATAGTATAATAGCAAAGAGTGTAAAAATGGAAAGTAGTAGAATGCACGCATCACATCTTTTTGTTGTACCAGAAAAAGAATAGCAGGTGTCCATTTAACAAAGACTACACCCTAGATTCTGGACTAAATCTAGGAGATTTTTACTATTATATTACTTTTGCAAGCTTTCAAAGATACAAGTTTATTCAAAGGATTCCCTGTCATTCGAAAATGTATGCGGACTGTTTGGTCAGATCTGACTTGGAGCCATTCCAAAATCAATGTAATTCCAGCTCAAAATCTTCACTTTCAATTACCAATCACATCGGGCCTAGCAGCTTGACCTCGATTTTGTTTGATTTGTAGAGGAATGGCCTCGGGACTCGACGGCTTAAGAGTAGGTTTTGAGATTGGTATAGCATTGACTTCTTGTTCTTTAATGATCACATTCACATCATCATAAAAACGATAAGTTGGGATGAGTCTATGAGTCTTTGCAGATTCTTACGGAATTCTGAGCATTCTTGGATAGAATGACTCTTATTGTCATGAAAGTTGCACCATTCCTCATCTTCAACTTCTTCATGTCCAAAAGAAGGCTTTCCCATGATAATCCCTTCTTTCACAAGGCATGAATATACATGCTTAAGAGGGGTTATGATATCATTGACTGACTTTTTCATCAGCCGGTGTTCTTCTATCATATTGACTGGTTTTTCTTGATGAGGCGGCAATGGATTGTGAGTGACGTTCGGTTCATCGGAAAAGTCCAACCACTTTGATTCGATTAATTGTTGGACTATACGTTTCAATGCTGTGCAATTTTCCAAGCCATGGCCTGGAACGCCATCATGATATGGGCAAGTTATGTTGGGGTCATATCACATTGGATATGGGGGTCCAAATGGATTTGTAAGAATTGGACGGATAAGTTGACTTTCTATGAGTTTTGGATACAACTCAGTGTAAGTCATGGGAATTGGTGCAAAAACTTCTTTTGGTATTCGTGTGGGTACTGGAGGAGTCGGAACAGGTGGCCGTAACTGATTAGGCCTGTTGAGAGGATAATTGTTGGGCCTATTGGGAGGATAATCATTAGGCCTATTGGAAGGATAATCATTGGGCATATTGGGAGGATAGTCATTGGGCCTATTGGTAGGATAATAATTGGGCCTTTTGGCAGAATAGGATAGGCGAGGACCGGTAGCCACAGTACCTACGAGGGGAATCCCTCTTTCGCGTCCTATTTGTTGTACTTCTTCATCTTTTGTTCTGGATGGTCCTCCTCTTTTCATAGGATCACTAAAGGACTCAGCAATCTTCCCAGTCCTATTCCCATGCTCGATCCTTTCTCCAGACATGACAACATCGGAGAAATTAGTTGCCGAATTGCCGATGAATTTGTCATAATATGGGTATTTCAGTGTCTGGACAAACAAAGTGACCATTTCTTTTTCTGTCATGGGTGGCTGAACTTGTGCAGCTAAGTCCCTCCACCGTTGGGCATATTCCTTGAAAGTTTCTGGCTTTTTCTTCTCCATGTTTTGGAGAGTTTGGCGATCCGGAGCCAAGTCCATAACATGTTTATAGTTGCCGATGAAGGCCTGAGCAAGGTCATTCCAAGTTTTGATGTTTCTTGGTCCTTGACTTAGATACCACTGCAATGCTGATTTTGTGAGACTTTCCTGAAAAAGTGCAATCCACACCTTTTCATCTTTTGTGAGTGGTTGTAGTCTCCTTAGGAACAGTGTGATGTGAGTGATGGGATCACTCGTTCCATCATGTTTTACGAAATCCGGTACTTTAAAGTCCGAAGGGATTATGACGTCTGGCACTAAGCAGAGGTCATCCACTGAGAGAGATCCGAATATATTACCTCCTTCAATGGCTCGCAGTCTCTTCTCTATTGTTTTGAGTTTTTGAGATTCTCCTTCTTCCTTTGGTAGTGTCTTCTTCTCTTCATACACAGTGTCTTGTTTCAGGTGAACACTAGCAGACTGTCTTGGTTCCTGAAACAGGTTTTCTTGGATTGAGACTCGTTGCGGAGTGAATCCCGGAGGATAAGTGGGATCTTGTGCTTCTTTGATGGGAACTTGAGTTACTTTCTCCTTGATTAGTTCCATGAATTGTCTCATCTGTTCTGCCATACTTTCTATCTTGGACTCCATCTCTATAAGACGTCCTTCGGCTTGTTCTGCCATTAATCTAGTTTGGAGCCGAGTTGAATATCGGTATTGAGGTCCAATTTTACCTTTTTAAAGGAATATTTATTTTATTAGATTCTATGCGTATATGATTGATGTGATGGATGCATGCAATGAGATTATGTTTTTATCAAAATTTATATGCACGTGATTGATGTAATGGAATGCATGCAATGAGATTATTTTTATCAGATTTTATATGCGTGTGATTGATGTAATGGATGCATGTAATATAAAGTGAGATTATGTTTTTATCAGACTTTATATGCACGTGATTAATGTAATGGAATGCATGCAATGAGTGAGTTTGCTTATCCATTATCGTAAAACTTCAAAACTTTTAGTTGTCATTATAAAGACCAAAAAGTTAGTATAATTTGATGCGTGGTTTTGATGCATGAAGAATAATTGTACAAGAAAGATAAGGTTATTAATAAGTTAAATAGCAATTAACAACTCATGAAGTATTATGGAAAAATGAATTAAAACCATAAATATAAGACACGAAGAAAATAAAAGTGTAGAGCAACAACATAGCATAACAAGGACGTGCTTATGGCGTTGGTAAAATGGTAGAAATTCTATGGTCAGTTCTATGGTTAAGTGGGAAGTTCTATATGCATAAGGTGGCTTATAAAAAAGGCAAGGGATAGTTCCCGAATCCCGTCACTAAATTATAGTGATGGCCCGATTCCTTACCCTCTAGGGTTAATGTAAGGAATGGATTAATTCGAGTCGTAGCTTTTCGTGGGCCCATGCAGAGACTAACCGTCTCAGGAGGCAATACACTACTTTGCTACTTTGAAACCGGTGAAGGCTTGGAGACCATGGCCTCACAAGGACAACAACACCAATTCCGCTTAGAAAGAATTGTGTTCGATTTGAGAAAGCTCGGGTATAGAGCTTCATATTGTGAATGCATTATGCATGTTTAGAATAAGTAAATATAACATATAAATCCACATAATAAGCAAAGTAAATCAAAACAAATCAACTTTAGGCTCGACTCACTAACATGGAGTCCCCAGTGGAGTCGCCAAGCTGTGGCAACGTCGGGTTTTCTGGAGTCGCCACCAATCTGTTTCACCTAGGTCGATTGGTCACCTTAAAATTGGTCTACGAGAGTTCGGGGATTCGGGAGTACGGTTACGTTAAAACAACTTTGTTAAAACGCCCAAAAATTGGTACCTTAGTTGATTTCAATTTTGTTTTGCTTTGCTTAAAAAAAAATTCAGTTAATTTTCAAACTAGAAATTTTAACTGAATTAATCGGATGTGGATTTTTAAATTAATACCGGTTTAAAAATATTTAGTAATTAATTTGTATAAAAATTTGATATTTCCGAACCATGGACTCTGCCGAGTCACCCGGACACGGAAGTTTTAATTCCAAACCATGGACTCTGCCGAGTCACCCGGACACGGAATTTGACGAAATTTTAATTAAATACTTTAATTTCCATATCATGGATCCCGGAGGATTATCATAATATGTATTTTTTATCTTAATTTTATTCATTTAAAATTTGATAATAAAAATTTATTAAAAATCTTTAATTTACTATTCATTAATTAATTAATTATTATTTTTTGTCATAAATTTTTATGGAATTTTGGAAAAAATGTTGTCTAAAATTTTATTTTCCATTCTTTCTTTTTGAAAGATTTTTAAAATAATTATCTAATCTTTGGGTCTAAAAATATACTTAAAAATAATTGATTTTTGTGGAATTGTTTGGTTATGATTTTTTTATAAAAAGGAAAAAAACAAAAGGTTGAATTTTTGTTATTATTTTTTATTTTTTTATTTTTTTATTTTTTATTATTATTATTTTTTTTTAGGAAATAAAAAGGATACGTTTTAATATTCCAATTAATGTTTAAAAATATGAAAGAAAACAAAGGATTGGGGCTTGGTAATAAAAATGGATTCTTGATTAGTCCTAAAATAAAGTTAATTATTCACATAAAAAAATTTCTTCTTATTGCTTTGTTATTATTATTTTTTATTTTATTTTTTATTTTATGGCTAAAGGTAAATTAAGTGAAATAAGTTTAACCAAAAAAATAAAATTGTTTGCATAAACAAAGGAAAATTAAAGGAATAAAGTGGATGTTTTCTTTTGTTTTAGTTTGGACAATCATTTAAAAAGTAAAAGATGTATAAATAACATATGTAAATAAAAGGAAGAAAAACACATAAAGCAAATAAAGGAATATTAAAAGATAATAAATAAAGTGGGGCTTTTTGGCCATCCACTTAAATAAATAATAAATAAGAGATATAACCATCCATTAATTATAATAATAATAATAATAATAGTAATAATAAAATTAGTAATTAATAATAATAATAAGAGTTAATAGAGTTAGTAAGTTAGTAATGATAATAATAATAAAAAGGTTAGATTATGTTAGTTGTTAAATGATAATAACAATAATAATAAAGGTTGTTAAATAATAATAATAATAACAATAAAGGTTAAGTTATATTAATAATAATAATAACAATAAAGGTTAAGTTATGTTAGTTGTTAAACAATAATAACAATAACAATAAAATTTAGTTATGTTAGCAATTAATAATAATAATAATAATAACAATAAATAGTTAGTAAGTTAGTGAGTTAATGATAGTAACAATAATAATAAAGGTTAGTAAAAATTAGCAAGTTAGTTGTTAGTTGTTAATAACAACAAAAAAAGAAAAAAGGTTAGTAATAATAACAATAATAAACAAATAAATAAACAAGTAAAAAAAATAAAAGAGTTAATTAATTAATTTTCTGCAAAGACAAAATAAAAAGGTTAGTGACTTAATAGAAAGAAATTGAAAAGATGATGGGTGAAACAGGGGTTTACCCTTTTGAATTAAAATTTTGAATTCCTGGGAAACGAAAACAGAGCACACGCGAGGGAGGAAGGGGGGCGACGGAGCGCGGCGACGGCGTGGCGGCAGCACGGCGGCGGCGTGACGAGACGACGACGGCGGAGTGGGGAGGCGACGGGCGACGGCGTGACGGCGTGACGGCAGCGACGGAGCAAAAGAGAGGAGAGACAGCGAGTGAAACGGAAGAGAGAGAAAGGAAGAAGATGGTCTGATCGTAAGAAAACAAAGTTTGGGACTTTCTGGGCAGAGGGAGGATAAGCTAGGGAATAAGGCTGTAATTTTATCTTTTTTTAAAACGGAGCTCTAAGCTTTTTATCTTATTTTTTTCTATGTTCAGCACTAAATTTGGAGGCCTATTTATAGAGGACGTTTGGCCGAACTGTTGATGGATAAATTAATAAAAAATTTCAAACTTATCTTTTAAATTGGTAAAATGACAATTTCAGTCCTTTACGTCTCTCAGCCTCTGGATAAGTTCCTGAAGCTTCTGATTTTGACAATTTTGTCGTTTTCTGTCAATTTGGGCCAGAAACGTCGGTCGACCCAAAAATTCATGTGACAAACTACCAAATGCTCCTGGAACTTTCAGAATTTGTCAATTTTTCCCGAAACTTCTTAATTTTGTCATTTTTACCTCAAACTTTTAAATTTTGCCATTTTTTGGAGTTTTCTTTTTTTCTTTCAAATACACACATATATCATTTTAAATCAAATATTCACAAAACAAAAATGTATTTTAAACTAATTAAAATTTTTAGTAATAATAATAATAATAAAAATAATAATTTTTTTTATTTAATTTCTTTTAAATTTTTTTTTATGGGCGGACGAAATTGGGTGTCAACATTGGGACTCGAATCTTAGTTGTTGTCAGGGTTGGTGTCTCATTGGGCCAGTTGAGTTAGCTCTCGAAAACTTGGTCTTGATATTAAAATAGTGATCAAAAGTCAGATTAGTAGCATTGTACAAGTTTCAGGAGGAAAAATAATTAGAGATTATATGATGATGATGACATATTGTTCTCTCACAAATAAGGTCTAATATCTTTACACCTAAATTTAGATTAAATCAAATCAACTTATTTTATTTTTATGGTTTATATATGAAAAATCAATATCATTTGAAAGCCTACATTATCTATGAGTAATAATGCATTAAATATTATTTTTTATTAGTTTGATCGAATTTTTATTAAATTTTATTTTGTTTAAGCTTGTGTAAGTAAAAAAATTTATCATTTTAGTTATGTTATAAAAAATGCTAATAAATGAATTTTATGCCTACAGAGTATTAGCTTTCAAATAATACTGGTTACAGGTAAAAAAAACTGTTAAATAAAAAATAATCCATTTTAAATTAATCCAATTTAAGTTTTAATGAATTGGACTTAGTTACTTCGGGTGGTAATAAGGCACTTACCATAAAGACTAGACTGATAATATCTTGTGATTGGCAAGGTTTGAGTTTGATTTGTGCAAGAGGTTTATCCTTTTATGGTAAATGAGGTTAAGTGTATTGGGAATGTAGGTTATGTAGGTAGTGCAACGACTTTTGCATAATATATTATAATATTTTAAATATATTTTTTTCATAACCTGAAGCCAACTAAGAGCCAGTTAGGTTAAAATTAAAAAAGCTTTAATGCGCTATCTGCCTTGATAGGTAAGGGTAGAGTTAGGGGCAAGTCAAGATAACTCACCCTGGAATTTTATGAAATATCCTGTTTCTGTTTTATTTACAATCCCATGCAACCTTATGTTAACTTTTCTCTCATAATCTAATACTGATGCAAGCTTCTTTCTCTCACACACACACACCATCCATGAAGCCTAATCCCAACCTCACTTTACTCTTCATTGGTTATGCACCCCAATCTTTTTTAGCTCTGGCTACTAACATTCGGAATGAGATCCAGTGGTTTATCACCAATCTATCAATCATCAACCTAGTCGAATCTCCCTCACATGGTTTTTGTGAAACTGTAGTGTTTAGGGGTGAGAGGATGTAGCTAATTTCATGGAAAACCCTAGGGTGATCGGCTTGCAAAGGGTATAATGAGATTGGTGTGTCATGGTTAGTGGTTAATGTATGTGAGAAAGAAATTCACAAGATGGGTGGAATGAGATTGTAAATAAATAAAAAATATAGACTATTTAGCAAAATTTTGGGGTAGGTTATCTTGGCCACACCTTAACCAGACCTAACATATTTTAACAAATAGCTCATTAAAATTATTTAATTTTAATTGAATTGGTAGTACAAGTAAATAGGTCTTTAATTAGAATGGGTTTTTAGAACTCTTAAAAGCGGTTTTGATTGATTCAAAATAAATAGAAATAGTTGCCATCAGCTTTAGATAGCCAATTTCACAGTAATCACTTCAAAAAAATCTGAAGCTGTTGAAAATTGTTTTAATATGGGTAGCGGTCATTTTTAAAGCAGTTAACTATTTCAATATATCAGCCTACCTTTACCATATATCGAAAGTGCTTAATTGTGTAATATTTTAAAGCGGTTGACCATTTCTAACTACTGATCAAGGTGTAAAATACCATTACGACTAAATACACTATACTCTATATTTTTAAGGTATACCGTGCTGTATACCATTATTGTTTTCATAAAAAAAAATTAAATTATTATTTTGAGATGAAATAAATTAAATAATTATTTTGCAACTTTTTATATGTATTCTAATTTTTCTCATCATAATTTATCAAATATAAATAAAATATATATGATGGAAGATACTTTTTATACAAAAAAACATGAAAAAATTATATATAGAGCAAAATAAATATTAATTAGCGGAAAAACTAATTTATTGATACAAGAGAAAAAGAATAATTTAATATTAAAATATATTTTCTAATACCATATTGAGTTTCCAGGTAGTTCAAAGTATGACACTTTTGTCCTAACTTGTTCTGCAACAGCAACATATTCATCCTACATCATATAATTTTGATTTTGAGTTAATAAATTTTACAAAAAAATAACAATAATCAGTTGGGGTTTAATGAACTGAAAATCTAATTGGGGGATATTAATCAATACTATGTTGTGGCTAAAAAAAAAAGTGATAACTACCACCTAATAGATTATTGAAAAATATTGGAATTGACGATGATGAACCTTCAATCAAATGTGATGATATTTGCTTTGGATATCTATATAATCTATATAACATGGAATCACTATCACCAATTGAACTCATGTTGGGACTACTTGAATTTTCTTTAGCATTCATTATCATTGAGTCAAATTCACTCACAAATTCATAGTTTCTATATTTTTTCCCTTTTTTTTTCTTGTGATTGCCTCATGGCCTCCTCTTATTAATCCATAATATTCATTTTATGTAGAATGTGAAAAATCAACTTCATATGAAAAAAGACTCATATAACCAGTAGAACTTTGTCTTTTAATGTCTTCAAACATAAAAAAATTTCCAATACTAAAAGTTCTAAAATAACTTCTATCTTCACTGTCACAGACATAACTTGTATTTCCTTTATTATTGTCATCACCATCACCATCATTGTCATCGTCATTATTGTCACTATCATCATCATCACCACTTGTAGCATCATTAGAACAGGGGGCAAACTCTGATATATAAGATGGAAAAACATATGTAGTTTCCTTTGAATAATTAGATAAATCAGTCTCTTCATTCATTACATGATTAACATTAATACCCATTTATTGAACATGTTTTCAAACTTATGAATCTGGATTTCTTTCATTATCATCCAAATGTGCTGGATGTATCCATTAAAAAAGTAAATATTTATTTTCATCACCAAGCTCGACCGATATATCAAGAAGATTTAACAAAACATTTTCGCTATCTTTTTTTTCCATGGCTGTCATATCTTTAAAATGAAATTTCATGTTGTAACAGCAAAAGCCAAGATTTTGTAGACTTGTATGAGCTAATTGATTTTATTGGTTTAAATGAATTAAAGAAAATGTGCTCTAATTTCGCTCATAAATCAAAGGGGATGCTATTTGAGATAATATATGTAAAGCCAAATTTCTCAAAGTTGGTGTACTAGTCCCATATAATTCTCACCAATTAGTTGCAATCATATAATAAAAGTTTTATTGGTATAATATGTTAAAATCAAATTGAAAAAGTATAATAAAAAATGTAGTTAACTTTTTTGAATAAAATATCACAAACTTAAATTAACCTAATTTCAGTTTTTGTCTTGATAATATTGCATATGCAACTCTAAATGACTTTTTTACTTTTTTTTAATATCATTATTTGTTTTAATGAAAATAATTATTAACAAAAAAATCTTAAAAAATAAATAATATGTTGTGGCAACGTGTGGTTCGTTTTCGGGAGTCGCCACCAATCTGTTTATGTTTAGGTCGATTGGTTACCTAAAATATGGTCTGCGAGAGTTCGGGGGTTCGGGAGTACGGTTACGTTAAAACAACTTTGTTAAAACGCCCAAAAATTGGTACCTTAGTTGATTTTAATTTTGTTTCGCTTTGCTTTTAAATAAATTTCAGTTAATTTTCAATCTAGAATGTTTAACTGAATTAATCGGATGTGGATTTTTGGTAATTAATTTGTATAGAATTTTATACTTCCGAACCATGGACTCTGCCGAGTCATTTGGACACGGAATTTGGTGAAATTTTAAACAATTTTATCCATATTGTGAATATGGATTTTTATCTTTATATTTATTTAATTTATTTAGTTAGAAAAAAGGTTGATATTTTCCAAACCGTAGATCCTGACGGATCATCCGGATATGGAAGTTAATTTAATTTAATTATTCAATTAATTATTAAATAGCACACGCAGCCTGAATTTTTCTAAATGTGATTTTTTTAATTATGTCAAACTAATTTCATATTAATTATTAAAAAGTCTATCCAAATCTAATTATGTTTAATATTAATTCCTAAACTAATTCATAATTATCCAAACAAAACTATAAAAGGAAAACATAAGTAAAACAATGACCAATTTGTAAATCAGAACAACATTAGAGGCTCAATTAGACAAATCAAATAAATTCAGGGGTAAATTATTTATTAAAAATATTTATCTAAACTAATCACACAATTATATTTAATATTAATTTCTTTAAGTTTATTCATACTCTTAATCAAATGAACAAACAAAAACATAAAAGAAAATAAACATTAGTGACCAAATTGTAAATCGAAACAACCTTAAAGTCTCAGATGAACAAATCAAATAAATCCAGAGAGTAAATTATTTATTAAAATCACCAATCTAACATAATCATATAATTAAACTTAATGTAAATTCCTAAGTTAATTTATGCCTTTAATTAACTGAACAAACAAAAAAACACAAAAAGAAAATAAGTAAATCAGCGACTAAATTACGAATCAAAACAACATTGGAGTCTCGATTAGATAAATCAAATAAATCCAAGGGTAAAACTAGAATTATGCTGAACTTATGACTTTCAGATCAGATCCGGGTCGACAACGGGTTGGTTTGCGATCTGGTTTTCATTATTTAATTTTAATTAAAATAATTTCAGTTAATATCCAAGCCATGGATTCTAACCGAATCATCTGGACATGGATTTTGTGATTTACTATCGTCCTAAATTCAGTTTTTTAGAATTTTATTAAAACCCGTTCAAAATTGAATCTCGTAAAGATGATCTTTCAAATATGTTATGTAAACATGTGTTTTAAACTTATGCTAACAATGAAAAGTTAAAATCAATATATAAGTAAATATCTGATCTAATTTAAACATACAATTTTATATTAACTCATCAACAAATTCATGATCCAAAATAATAAGACGAGCAATCGAACAAAAATAAACAAAACTATAGATAAAAACAATGCTGTCAATGATTGATCTGCAAAGAAAATAAGGTTAGTGACTTAAATGGATGAAATAAAAAGAACTAAGGAGTAACAAGGAGTTTACCCATAATTTTTAAAGTTTTGACTTGGTCAAAACAAGAAACGCGTCTTCTTCCTGGTTTGTCTTCAACCTTCTGGAGTCGAGACGACGATGGCTGAGGGGGCTGGAGGGAGGCGACGCGGAGGCTGGCGGGACAGCAGGGGTTGACGTAGCGGCTGGTGGGACAACAGGGGGCGACGCGGCGGCGAGCGCGAGGCGAGATAGGGTGAAGCAGAGAAAGAGAGGAGGTTGGCGGCAGAGGGGGAGCAGCAAGGAGGCGGACGCAGCTGATGTGGATCAGGCCGGCGGCGGGGGACGACGCGGAGAGCAGAGGGCGCGACAAGGTAGACGAGGCGAGCTGGAAGATTGGCAGCGACGGGTTCGATCGCGACGGCGGTGCGGCAGCGAAAGGAAGGCAGAGTGACCGAGCAGGAGGCTGGGCGCAAGGCGAGACGGCGAGGGGAGTCACCGGCGGGGGAGCTGGCCGGAGGGGAGATGAGAGAGAGAGAGGAACAGCTGTCGGTCGAGAGAGAGAGAGGGAGAGCGTGAGAGAAGGAGAGAGAAACCGAGAGGGAGAAGGAGAGAAGATAGAAACAGGGAGGGAGAGAGCGTAGAAGCTGGTAGAGAGAGAAAGATAGAAATAGAGAGGGAGCGAGTTCTTGCGAGAGGGAGAGAGAGAAAGATAGAAAACAGAGAGGGAGCCCGTTCTTGCGAGAGGGAGAGAGAGCGAAAAACAGAGAGCGTGAAAGAGGGAGAGAAGATCAGAGAGGGATAGCGTGAAGGAGAGAGAAACCGAGAGAGAGAAGGAGAGAAGATAGAAACCAGAGAGGGAGCCCGTTCTTGCGAGAGGGAGAGAGAGCGAAAAACAGAGAGCGTGAAAGAGGGAGAGAAGATCTTTTTTTAGAGAGAGAGGGGAGAGAAGAGAGAGATGAAAGGCTGGCTGATTGCGTGTCTCGGCTTGAGAGAGAGAGGAGAGCAGATAAAAAGGGGGGAGAGAAGATTCTGGAGAGGGCGAGAAGAGAGAGCCGTGTAAGAGAGAAAGAAGATTTTTTTTTTTTTTTAATTCCATACATATAGATATCTATATATTATTTTTAACTAACCTTAAAATGTCCCCATAAGCTATTTAATTTTTAAATAATTTAATTAACTAACAATAATAATTAATTTAATTATTATATTTTTTTTATTTTAATTAATTAATCTTTTTTTTAATTAATAATTTTATTTATTTATTTATTTATTTTAAGGGTCGGACGAAATTGGGTGTCAACAGCTGCCCCCCTTTGCATGCTTCATGGGACATGATGTATGCAAAGTCGTTACCAAATTTCGTCCGGCTTAGCTAGGCATTGAGAACCTTCTCGCCACCTAAATTATAAGGTTAAGGAATCCTCTTTAGAATCTTGACGATAGGAACTCTCCTATCGTTGAAAGTTTGAGGTTAAGGGCCCTACCTTAGAACCTCTACGATAGGAAAGCTTCTATCGTTGTAAGATGGACTGATTGATTGATTGTTTGAGGTTTAAGGAAAGGTCCTTAGAACATCTAACGATAGGAAAGGTTCTATCGTTGTAAGATGGACTGAATGATTAATTGTTTGTTTGAGGTTTAAGGAAAGCTCCTTAGAACCTCTAACGATAGGAAAGGTTCTATCGTTGTAAGATGGACTAAATGATTGATTGTTTGTTTGAGGTTTAAGGAAAGGTCCTTAGAACCTCTAACGATAGGAAAGGTTCTATCGTTGTAAGATGGACTGAATGATTGATTGTTTGTTTGAGGTTAAGGAAAGGTCCTTAGAACCTTTAACGATAGGAAAGGTTCTATCGTTGTAAGATGGACTGAATGATTGATTGTTTGTTTGAGGTTTAAGGAAAGGTCCTTAGAACCTCTAAAGATAGGAAAGGTTCTATCGTTGTAAGATGGACTGAATGATTGATTGATTGTTTGAGGTTTAAGGAAAGCTCCTTAGAACCTCTAACGATAGGAAAGGTTCTATCGTTGTAAGATGGACTGAATAATTGATTGTTTGTTTGAGGTTTAAGGAAAGGTCCTTAGAACCTTGACGATAGGAACTCTTCTATCGTTGAAAGTTTGAGGTTAAGGGCCCTACCTTAGAACCTCTGCGATAAGAATTCTCTTATCGTTTAAGAAAAATTGATGATTGATTGTTTGAGGTTTAAGGAACTCTCCTTAGAACCTTGACGATAGTAACTCTTCTATCGTTGAAAGTTTGAGGTTAAGGGCCCTACCTTAGAACCTCTGCGATAAGAACTCTCTTATCGTTTGAAGAAAAATTGATGATTGATTGTTTGAAGTTTAAGGAACTCTCCTTAGAATCTCAACGATAGGAACTCTTCTATCGTTGAAAGTTTGAGGTTAAGGGCCCTACCTTAGAACCTCTGCGATAAGAACTCTCTTATCGTTTGAAGAAAAATTGATGATTGAGGTTAAGTGTCCTACCTTAGAACCTCGATGAATGAAAATTAATAATTTTCGAGGCAAAGGTTTCATCCTTAAAACCTCGATGATGAAAATTGATTTTTTTCGAGGCAAAGGTTCCATCCTTAAAACCCCGATGATGAAAATTGATTGTTTTCGAGGCAAAGGTTCAATCCTTAAAACCCCGATGATGATTGATTGTTTTCGAGGCAAAGGTTCCATCCTTAAAACCCCGATGATGAAAATTGATTTTTTTCGAGGCAAAGGTTCCATCCTTAAAACCCCGATGAAAATTGATTGTTTTCGAGGCAAAGGTTCCATCCTTAAAACCCCGATGATGAAAATTGATTGTTTTCGAGGCAAAGGTTCCATCCTTAAAACCCCGATGATGAAAATTGATTGTTTTCGAGGCAAAGGTTCAATCCTTAAAACCCCGATGATGATTGATTGTTTTCGAGGCAAAGGTTCAATCCTTAAAACCCCGATGATGATTGATTGTTTTCGAGGCAAAGGTTCCATCCTTAAAACCCCGATGATGAAAATTGATTTTTTTCGAGGCAAAGGTTCCATCCTTAAAACTCCGATGATGAAAATTGATTGTTTTCGAGGCAAAGGTTCCATCCTTAAAACCCCGATGATGAAAATTGATTGTTTTCGAGGTAAAGGTTCCATCCTTAAAACCCCGATGAAAATTGATTGTTTTCGAGGCAAAGGTTCCATCCTTAAAACCCCGATGGTGAAAATTGATTATTTTCGAGGCAAAGGTTCCATCCTTAAAACCCCGATGAAAATTGATTGTTTTCGAGGCAAATGTTCCATCCTTAAAACCCCGATGATGAAAATTGATTGTTTTCGAGGCAAAGGTTCCATCCTTAAAACCCCGATGATGAAAATTGATTGTTTTCGAGGCAAAGGTTCAATCCTTAAAACCCCGATGATGATTGATTGTTTTCGAGGCAAAGGTTCCATCCTTAAAACCCCGATGATGAAAATTGATTGTTTTCGAGGCAAAAGTTCCATCCTTAAAACCCCGATGATGAAAAATGATTGTTTTCGAGGTAAAGGTTCCATCCTTAAAACCCCGATGAAAATTGATTGTTTTCGAGGCAAAGGTTCCTTCCTTAAAACCCCGATGATGAAAATTGATTGTTTTCGAGGCAAAGGTTCCATCCTTAAAACCCCGATGATGAAAATTGATTTTGAGGCTAAGGAGCTTTCCTTAGGACCTCGAGCGAAATTTATATGAAAACAATTGAAATTGGAGTAATTTTCTTCGAAAGTGTGAATTTTCATAATAGGCGAGTGCAAAGAATTAGGCTTCGATAAATCGAGTGAATCTTGATGATGACAATAACACTGACAAATTATGTAAAGGGAACGGATGTTTGGAATCAATATCCAAGGTTCATCTAATATTTCCTTCAGTAAATATAGATTCGCTTGAGAGATATGTCATGCCTAGTAGACCTAATAGGATGCGTCTCAAGAGTAATAAAAATTACTCTTTACTCAGCCATTCCATCCTAAAGGCGTTGTCCTATGGTTTTAATATCAGCATGGACGAAGCTATATTATAAAAAAAGAAATTCCCTAAAAAGAAAAACTGAAACGCGAAAGAAAATGCTGATAATAAAACTAAAGGACAAGAAAAACGGATCAGATCGCTTCTTTCTTCCACAATACTTCAACAGGGTGAGTAGAGGACCATTATGGGAGTGAACTGGTCGGGAAAGACTGTCGTGTCCAGTCTATCTGAATCATTGCTGGATCTGGTTCAGGAACAAAAGCTTGTATTTTATCTAGAAATTCTTCAGCAGTTGTTGCGGATATTATGATTCGCCGTGCCACTCTTGATATGAAATTCTTCTGCATAGCATAATCCATAAAAGCTATCAGACCTGTAAAGAAATTGTTAACATTTAAAAGCCTAATGGGTTTCTTATGCAAATTAAGTTGGGCCATGGAAGCAATTTGAAAGACTTATCCCAATGTGCCAAAACCACCTGGTAGAGCGATAAAAGCATCAGCATTTAAAAGCATTTGTAACACACGCTCTTGCAAATTTTTAACCACTAATTCTTCTCCAATTGTGCCCCCAGAAATAAATTTCAGAGGTCCAGGGATAATGCCCAGAACTTGACTTCCTCCTAGAGATGCTGCTGATGCTACACCTTCCATTAATCCGACACTACCTCCTCCATAAACTAAATGTATTTTTCGCTCAGCTAATACTCTACCAATGGTTGGCTGCTTTTAAATACTCTTCATCTTTTCCAGGAAAAGCCCCAGAAAATACACAAATACTTCGGGATTTACGAGTTGGGGTTTTCTCCATTCCTATCCTTACCCTTGTGAGAAAAGAGGATATATTTATAGAGATGAAGAGATAAGGCAATAATTTTATTTTTTCAAGAATGGATACATTATTGCCAGCTATTCATAGTAGTCACGGGTATGACTCTGGTCAGGTATGGGTACACTATCGTTAAAAGAGGAGGAAAATTTTCAAAATAACGGCTAGCATGTACAGTAGTCGCGACTGTAGCTTATGTCAGGAGTAGGTACGTGATTGTTGGAAGAGAAGGAAAATTTCAAAAGTGGCAGGTATATACAGTAGTCATAATTATAGCTCATGTCAGGAGTGGGTACATTATGGGAGGAAAATTTCAAAAGCGTCAGCTAGCATGTACAGTATCGTGACTATGGCTTATGTCAAGAGTGGATACATTATCGCTGAAGGAGGAGGAAAATTTCAAAAGCGACAGCTAGCATGTACAGTATCGTGACTATGGCTCATGTCAGGAGTGGATACATTATCGCCGAAAGAGAAGGAAAATTTCAGAAGCGACAGCTAGCACGTACAGTAATCGTGACTGTTGCTCACGTCAGGAATAGGTACATTATTCTTGGAATAGAAGGAAAATTTTCAAAAACGACAACTAGCCTGTACAGTAATCGTGACTGTGGATCACGTCAGGAGCAGGTACATCATTTGTCAGAAGAGAAGGAAAAATTTTGAAAAGTGACAACTAGCCTGTACAGTAGTCATGACCGTAGTTCACGTTTTCTACTGGTTTTACATCCAGGGACGGCTTCAATGCCTTTTACGAATCGGGGATTTGTTTCCCATCCAGTTTTCTCACAAACTGGCAAACAGGGTCATTAAAAGTCAGATTTTCAAGACTGTAACGATCCTGTTCTTTACGGAAAGTCCACCATAAATCCATAATTTCCCATTGCACTATTTCACAAGAATGTGCTTCAAGAGTCCCTCGGATATCCCCCAGAGATTCCTTATGCAGACCATTCTTTATGAATTTTCTTTTATCCTCGCGATTTTTGGAGATGTATCATAAAGAGCGACATTTAGTATTACAATTCCATCGCCCACATTTATAACACACGCCTAGTCTCTTTGCTCTTCGCCTTTTGGCATAACGGCTTTTACCTAAACCGGGCATGCGGGGCATAAATGCATCTGGAACTTCACCCGCCAAACGGACCGTAGCTTCAATTATCCACTGCACATTATCGGGAATGCCTTTGCGTGTAAAAACTCTGATTCTTTCACATCTAGCAAGGTAGATCTTTTTAAGGACTTTTATTGGAAGGGAAGGAAAGTATTTTCGCAGTGCAGAAAGAGTAGAATCCATTGATGAGAGAAGAATTTGAGAGAAGAGGGAAATGAATCAGTTATTGTAGGAGACTGGAATAACCGACTTGAGAGTCACGGAGTACCGTATCCGCCGCTTAACCGAAAAAGTGGATCCTACTTTATTTTGATGTGAATGATATTTTTTATCTTTGATATTCCATCCAGCTGACGTCGATCGAGTCCTTGATTATTGAATCTTTTGTCCGCTTTTGACAAAGTTTCAACGACAATATTTCTTGATGTCTGCCTTATCTTTGACCACAGCTATCTCTTATCTTGGATGCTGCTAAGCTGGCATCAATCCTGTCCTTCCAGGTGTAGCCTCGATTATTGAATCAATTGCCAAGCTTTTGACAATATTGTCTACTTTATATATTTTTTTTTATATCTGCCTTATCCTTGGCTATAGCTATCTCTTATCTTGGATACTACTAGCTGGCGTCAATCCTATCCTTCCAGGTGTAGCCTCGATTATTGAATCGGTAGCCAAGCTTTTGACAATATTGTCTACTTTATCCTTGAATTCCTGATGCGGGTTGGTCCCGCATATTAGCTGTGTATCCAGTGATAGATTGGTAAGAGCTGATGACATTGAGATCTCAGCTTATACTGCTGTAACTATGCTGTAAATGTGATTCCTGTTTGGTCCTTGTCATGTAAAAGCCATGCATGCATGATGTGAAATGCATGAATGCAGAGCATGCGTAACTGATGTTTTTTTGTATGGATCTAGTTCTTTATGTCTTTATTTTACTGGATCCTCTTCGTGATGGCCTTCTTGGACTATCATTAAATCTCTTTATGCTTCCCAGCTATTGTCCATTGCCTCAAAAGCCCGGCTCTTTTCAAAATCCCCTTTTCTTGACTTGTTCTTGAATTTTGGCTTCAATTTCTTTAATGTTTGCCCGCCTCATACTTTATGTCTCTTTGGGTACTCATCCCTTGTCATGGATTTCATAGCATCAAAGGCTTTACTTTCAATGTCTGTCCTTTTTCTTGTGTCCGGGCTGACACATATTTACCCCCATGTTATAATCTGAATGATTGCTCTTCCTTGAGCTCAAGTTTTGATCCATAAGACTTGCCCCCTTGTCTATTGAACTTTTTTGTTGGCAGTACTCCTCTTACGCTTCGTAGAGACTACTTTGCCCCCCTGAATATGGTGTTTATGTGGAAATAGATATCATCTCGCCTTTGATTTAACAGAAGGTCGAGCATTTCTAGACCTTTGTGATGGCACTTGATCGTAAATTTCTCTTACAAGAACCACATCTTCTTAAAGAAAGTCTCAAGCTATCTCCTCACTTTTAAGTCTACACACATTAATGAATAATGGTTTGGCCTTAAAGAAAAACTTTCATCAATTTGCAAAGCTTGACAAAGTAATTTACGGTCTTTGTTTTTAATTAAAATATCCTGCCATTCTTCCCTTTCCAACTCGAAGACATAAACTGTGCAAGGCAATAAGGTAGAAACATGATTCACAATAATAGCCTTTTAACTGAATGAGGATGATATCGAGAGGTAAATGTTAGGTGTGAGGAAAGTTAAGTTTGAATGTTTTTTTTTTTGTGGCAGTCTTTTAGCTGAATGAGAATAATATTAAGAGGTAAATATTAGGTCTGAGTAAAGTTAAGTTTGAGTGGTGTGAAAGAAGGGTATTTTAATACTACTCGTGAGCAGTATTAAATAAGGTAGAAACATGGTTCGCGATGATAGTCTTTTAACTGAATGAGGATGTTTGGTCTGAGGAAAGTTAAGTTTAAGTGGTGTGGGAGAAGGGTCTTTTACTACTACTCGTGAGCAGTATTAAATAAGGTAGAAGTATGATTCACAATGATAGTCTTTTAACTGAATGAGGATGTTCAGTCTGAGGAAAGTTAAGTTTAAGTGGTGTGGGAGAAAGGTCTTTTAATACTACTCGTGAGCAAATTTGATTATGGTGAAAAACTCGATAGTAATGACCTCAACTTGCCACTCTTTCCAGAAAGTTAGACCTCATCTGTTGCCCCCCAACTATTGTGATCTTTATGCATGCTTGGTTTGAGGGTTGCTCTTGTCTTCTAAACCGCCTTTGCAGGTTTTCAGTCTAGAATCCCTAGCTCACTTTTTCTTTGTTTTCTTTCTTTTGCTCTAACTTGAGCCCTTTTTCTTTTCTTTTTTTTTTTTTTGATTTTTTGCCTTTTTTTTTTTTGTGTGTGAGCTATGGTGATGACATACTTGATAACTCTCTTGAAGTGAGATGACTCAAGTGGCCTTGCTTGTTCGTGCTTGTTCTCAGTCTTTTTTGTTTTTGAATTTTCCCTTGTTGGCTTTTGATGGAAGGGATGAATTTCTCTTTCTTTTCGGAGTTTGTGTTACAGAGAACCGAGATTATAGCCCTCTTGAAATGAGATGACTCAAGTGACCTTACTTGCTTGTGTTTACTCTGAGTCTCTTTTTTGTTTTGGATTTTCCCTTTAATGGCTTTTGATGGAAGGGATAAACTTCTTTCCTTTGTTGGAATTTGTGTTGCGGAAAACTGAGAATCCTTTTTTTTTTTTTTGAGCATTTATGAGAATTGGGAAGCCACTGAAGTCATTTAATATGAGAGCTACCTTGTTTGGAAACTAACCCCAAACTTCTTGCAAGGATGTTGATAACCACTATGAATTCTTTTTTAGGGTTGAGGTGCAACATATAAAATCCTTCTTACTAGATTTGGCAGCACTTTCAAGATCATTACTATCAAATTTCCCTTAACTTTTTATTTTCACCCACGAGTAGTATCATTTAGAAAGCAAAGTATAATAGCAATAATAGATAGTATAATGGAAAGGAGTGAGAGATGGATGTAAAAACGGAATTTTTGGTAAGAAGTGGTAGAATGTGTAGGTGTAATAATTGAATTTTTGGTAAAAATTGGTAGAATGTGTAGAAGTAATAATGGGATTAAAAAGTGGTAGAATGCACACGCAACATCTTTTTGTTAGAGAACAAAAAGAATTACCGGTTGTCAAAAAAATAAAGTGTGATGGCAATAATGGATAGTATAATGGCAAAGAGTGTAAAAATGGAAAGTAGTAGAATGCACGCATTACATCTTTTTGTTGTACCAAAAAAAAGAATAGCAGGTGTCCATTTAACAAAGACTACACCCTAGATTCTGGACTAAATCTAGGAGATTTTTACTATTAAATTACTTTTGCAAGCTTTTAAAGATACAAGTTTATTCAAAGGATTCCCTGTCATTCAAAAGTGTGTGCGGACTGTTAGGTCAGATCTGACTTTGAGCCCTTCCAAAATTAATGTAATTCCAGCTCAAAATCTTCACTTTCAATTATCAATCACATCATGGCCTAGCAACTTAGACTCGACCAACTGTTGGACCTTGAGTTTCAGCACCACAGACTTTTCAGTTACATTTGGGATTTGGGTCACACCAACTTGGAAGAGAAGGTCACTTGGCCTTTGCTACTATTGATATAGATGATAGCAGAATGCCTTCTTCAGCAAAGACTGTGATTAACTTTCCTTCAAAAATGAATTTCATTTTTTGGTGTAATGAGGAGGGAATTGCTCCGGCCATATTTTTTATCTTTGACTCTATATCTATGAGACGTCCTTCAGTTTGTTCTGCCATTAGTCTTGTTTGGAGCCGAGTTGGATATTGGTGTTGAGATCCAATTTTACTTTTTTTTAAAGTGAGATTCATTTTATTAGATTTTACATGTATATGATTGATGCAATGGATGCATGCAATGAGTGAGCTTGATTATCAACTATTGTGAAACTTCAAGACTTCTAGTTATTATTAGAAAGACCAAAAAGTTAGCATAGTTTGATGCGTGGTTTTGATGCATGAAGAATAATTGCACAAAACAGAAGTACAAGAAAAGAAAAATAAGGTTATTAATAAGTTAAATAGCAATTAACAACTCATGAACTATTATGGAAAAACGAGTTAAAACCATAAATATAAGACACGAAGAAATAAAAGTGTAGAGCAACAACATAGCATAACAAGGATATGTTTATGGCATTGGTAAAATGGTAGAAATTCTATGGTCAGTTCTATGGTTAAGTGGGGAGTTCTATATGCATAAGGTGGTTTATCAAAAAGGCAAGGGATAGTTCCCGAATCCCGTCACTAAATCATAGTGACGGCCCGATTCCTTACCCTCTAGGGTTAATGTAAGGAATGGATTAATTCGAGTCGTAGCTTTTCGTGGGCCCATGCAGAGACTAACCGTCTCAGGAGGCAATACACTACTTTACTACTTTGAAACCGGTGAAGGCTTAGAGACCATGGCCTCACAAGGACAACAACACCAATTCCGCTTAGAAAGAATTGTGTTCGATTTGAGGAAGCTCGGGTATAGAGCTTCATTTTGTGAATGCATTATGCATGTTTAGAATAAGTAAATATAACATATAAATCCAGATAAAAATAAACAAAACAGAACAAAATAAATCAACTTTTAGGCTTGACTCACTAACCAGGGTCCCCAGTGGAGTCGCCAAGCTGTGGCAACGTGTGGTTCGTTTTCGGGAGTCGCCACCAATCTGTTTATGTTTAGGTCGATTGGTTACCTAAAATATGGTCTGCGAGAGTTCGGGGGTTCGGGAGTACGGTTACGTTAAAACAACTTTGTTAAAACGCCCAAAAATTGGTACCTTAGTTGATTTTAATTTTGTTTCGCTTTGCTTTTAAATAAATTTCAGTTAATTTTCAATCTAGAATGTTTAACTGAATTAATCGGATGTGGATTTTTGGTAATTAATTTGTATAGAATTTTATACTTCCGAACCATGGACTCTGCCGAGTCATTTGGACACGGAATTTGGTGAAATTTTAAACAATTTTATCCATATTGTGAATATGGATTTTTATCTTTATATTTATTTAATTTATTTAGTTAGAAAAAAGGTTGATATTTTCCAAACCGTAGATCCTGACGGATCATCCGGATATGGAAGTTAATTTAATTTAATTATTCAATTAATTATTAAATAGCACACGCAGCCTGAATTTTTCTAAATGTGATTTTTTTAATTATGTCAAACTAATTTCATATTAATTATTAAAAAGTCTATCCAAATCTAATTATGTTTAATATTAATTCCTAAACTAATTCATAATTATCCAAACAAAACTATAAAAGGAAAACATAAGTAAAACAATGACCAATTTGTAAATCAGAACAACATTAGAGGCTCAATTAGACAAATCAAATAAATTCAGGGGTAAATTATTTATTAAAAATATTTATCTAAACTAATCACACAATTATATTTAATATTAATTTCTTTAAGTTTATTCATACTCTTAATCAAATGAACAAACAAAAACATAAAAGAAAATAAACATTAGTGACCAAATTGTAAATCGAAACAACCTTAAAGTCTCAGATGAACAAATCAAATAAATCCAGAGAGTAAATTATTTATTAAAATCACCAATCTAACATAATCATATAATTAAACTTAATGTAAATTCCTAAGTTAATTTATGCCTTTAATTAACTGAACAAACAAAAAAACACAAAAAGAAAATAAGTAAATCAGCGACTAAATTACGAATCAAAACAACATTGGAGTCTCGATTAGATAAATCAAATAAATCCAAGGGTAAAACTAGAATTATGCTGAACTTATGACTTTCAGATCAGATCCGGGTCGACAACGGGTTGGTTTGCGATCTGGTTTTCATTATTTAATTTTAATTAAAATAATTTCAGTTAATATCCAAGCCATGGATTCTAACCGAATCATCTGGACATGGATTTTGTGATTTACTATCGTCCTAAATTCAGTTTTTTAGAATTTTATTAAAACCCGTTCAAAATTGAATCTCGTAAAGATGATCTTTCAAATATGTTATGTAAACATGTGTTTTAAACTTATGCTAACAATGAAAAGTTAAAATCAATATATAAGTAAATATCTGATCTAATTTAAACATACAATTTTATATTAACTCATCAACAAATTCATGATCCAAAATAATAAGACGAGCAATCGAACAAAAATAAACAAAACTATAGATAAAAACAATGCTGTCAATGATTGATCTGCAAAGAAAATAAGGTTAGTGACTTAAATGGATGAAATAAAAAGAACTAAGGAGTAACAAGGAGTTTACCCAGAATTTTTAAAGTTTTGACTTGGTCAAAACAAGAAACGCGTCTTCTTCCTGGTTTGTCTTCAACCTTCTGGAGTCGAGACGACGATGGCTGAGGGGGCTGGAGGGAGGCGACGCGGAGGCTGGCGGGACAGCAGGGGTTGACGTAGCGGCTGGTGGGACAACAGGGGGCGACGCGGCGGCGAGCGCGAGGCGAGATAGGGTGAAGCAGAGAAAGAGAGGAGGTTGGCAGCAGAGGGGGAGCAGCAAGGAGGCGGACGCAGCTGATGTGGATCAGGCCGGCGGCGGGGGACGACGCGGAGAGCAGAGGGCGCGACGAGGTAGACGAGGCGAGCTGGAAGATTGGCAGCGACGGGTTCGATCGCGACGGCGGTGCGGCAGCGAAAGGAAGGCAGAGTGACCGAGCAGGAGGCTGGGCGCAAGGCGAGACGGCGAGGGGAGTCACCGGCGGGGGAGCTGGCCGGAGGGGAGATGAGAGAGAGAGAGGAACAGCTGTCGGTCGAGAGAGAGAGAGGGAGAGCGTGAGAGAAGAAGAGAGAAACCGAGAGGGAGAAGGAGAGAAGATAGAAATAGGGAGGGAGAGAGCGTAGAAGCTGGTAGAGAGAGAAAGATAGAAACAGAGAGGGAGCGAGTTCTTGCGAGAGGGAGAGAGAGAAAGATAGAAAACAGAGAGGGAGCCCGTTCTTGCGAGAGGGAGAGAGAGCGAAAAACAGAGAGCGTGAAAGAGGGAGAGAAGATCAGAGAGGGACAGCGTGAAGGAGAGAGAAACCGAGAGGGAGAAGGAGAGAAGATAGAAACCAGAGAGGGAGCCCGTTCTTGCGAGAGGGAGAGAGAGCGAAAAACAGAGAGCGTGAAAGAGGGAGAGAAGATCTTTTTTTAGAGAGAGAGGGGAGAGAAGAGAGAGATGAAAGGCTGGCTGATTGCGTGTCTCGGCTTGAGATAGAGAGGAGAGCAGATAAAAATGGGGGAGAGAAGATTCTGGAGAGGGCGAGAAGAGAGAGCCGTGTAAGAGAGAAAGAAGATTTTTTTTTTTTTTAATTCCATACATATAGATATCTATATATTATTTTTAACTAACCTTAAAATGTCCCCATAAGCTATTTAATTTTTAAATAATTTAATTAACTAACAATAATAATTAATTTAATTATTATATTTTTTTTATTTTAATTAATTAATCTTTTTTTTTAATTAATAATTTTATTTATTTATTTATTTATTTTAAGGGTCGGACGAAATTGGGTGTCAACATATGTTATATAAAATAAGCACTCACAGTACATCATTTCCAAATTCACCAATTTATAAAGAGTGTGAATTTAAAAGTGAAAAAACTTCATAGATAACATTTAGGAAATATGGATTATCTCCAACACCCTTCTGATAATGTTACTTGAGATTCAAACAATGAGCTAAAATGACATTTAAAAATTTATATTAGTTAGTATTTCATGATAATACAAGTACAATGATTAGTTCTTAAACAATATATGAAGTAATATGAAGGTTACCTATTACATGAAGTGAGTGTTTTAATGTTTTCTCTCATCATTCCTTAATGATTTTCAATACCCAATTTGTAGATTGAATAAGACTTATATGTTATTTCACAAACAGAATCAACTTAAACACACCATTTATGGTTAGCTATAATATCATTAGAACAAGGAGTAAACCTGGTTGATAAAATGGAAGAGTACTTATAATTTCCTCAAAATATTCTGATAAACTAGTATCTTCATTCATTATATGATTAACATCAATACACATTTCTTGAGTATATTTTCTAACTCGTAAATATGAATTTTCTTTATTGTCATCCAAATATACTAAACGTATTCATTAAAAAAGTGGATACTCAACTTTATCACCAAGCTAAACCTATATATCAAGAAGATTTAATGAATCATCCTTGTTATCTTTTTATTTCATGACTATCATATATCTAATATGAAGTTTCATGTTATAATAGTAAAACACAAGATTTTATAAACTTATATGAGCTGATTGATTTCACTGTTTACTATAAATTAATCTAAAAATGCTCCAATTTTACTCATAAGCTGAAGAGGATGCCATTTGAGATAATATATGTAAAACTAAATTTCTTAAAGTTGGTGTACTAGTCTCATATAATTCCCACTAATTAATTGCAATCATATAATAAAAGTCTTATAGGTACAACATGTCAAAGTCAAATTGAAAAAGTATAGTAAAAAAATGAATAAAATGTCACTAATTTAAATTAACTTAGTTCTAGAATTTATTTTGATATTGCATATGCAGCTCTAAATGACTTTATTCCTTTTCTAAATATTATTATTTGTTTTAATGGAAATAATCATTAACACAAAGAATCTAAAAAATAAATTAACGTATTATATAAAATGAGCTCTTATAGTACCTCATTTCCAAGTTTATCAGTTTTTTAAAAAGTGTGGATTTAAAACTGAAAAAGTTTTATAGATAACATTTAGAAAATATGGATTGTCTCTAATACCCTTCTGATAGTGATACAGGGAATTGAAGAAATAGTCTAAAATGACATTTAAAAATTTAAATTAGTTAGTATTTCATGATAATATAATTATAATTATTAGCTATTAAAAAATATAAAAAGTAATATAAAGATTACCTGTTGCATGAAGTAGTTGCTCTAATGTTTTGTCTCATTATTCCTTAATGATTTTCAGCACCCAATTTGTAGATTGAATAAGACTTATATGTTCTTTCATAAACCGAATTAATTTAAACACACAACTCATGGTTGACCAAAATTTACTATCAACAATTCAGAGTACTCTATATAATGATTCATAAATTTGATAAACTCTTTTAACTTGATCCTGAAAAGAGTGAGTTAAGACTAAAGTTTCCACATACTTTTCACTTGGAGTTTGACTTAGCTGGTTAGTATTCCATTGATTTGATGTAAAAAATTCTTTTAATTCCACCATTTTCTTCAACAAGCAGTCAAGTGCAATGTAATTCATAATAAATCTAGTGACACCAGGGCAAATGATATTATTTTTGTAAAATGTTATCATTTGTGAATGGAGCCAACGATGGCTGTACATAAAATTTGTAATTTTTCTCGCATCTTTGATTATATTTTTTTCATAGTATCTTTCATTACTATTGCTTCAAACACCAGATTAATACAGTATGCTACATATGAGATCCAATATAAACTACATTTTCTCATCAATTTTTTTTTGGATTTTAGATATGCACTCCCATTATCTATTCCCACTCGCATAACATTTTTTTTGCTAACTTCTTTAACAACCTCCTTCATCAAATTATAAATATATTTACGATCTTTGATTCTATCATAAGCATAAACTGATTTAAAAAATATAACGCTTCCTTTAGAGTATATCATGAAATTGATGATGGATAATTTTTTTGACCCAATTTAACCATCATACATAAATGGTACAACCATATGTGTTCCACTTTTCTTTCACCTCCTTCATGTATATATACATCTTTACAACCTCCATGTTAAGATGTTTTATTTTGATTTCATAAGATGATATAAACAAAAAAAAAATTTCCAGCCACTTGAATTTTTGTCACCATATGATGTGACTTATTTTGGCTACAAGTACATTGTCATATTTTTAAAAAAATTAGCAATCATACGATCCATGTCTTTTCCCAATGTCTTTCCCTTGAAAAATTCTCTAATACTTTTTTGCTTTGCATTTGAAGATTTGTAATGAGAAGAAGCTAGTGGAGTATGAGCTGGTGATCCTTTAACTCTTTGACTAGGTTTGAACATAAAAAAAATTCCAGAGCTTTGTTTACCAATTCTTCCAAAACCATTTTCATACATTGTATTTTTTTCTCTTTCCCATTTACATCATTTTTATTCAAGAACTGATTGTCTGCATGTAGCTCTTTCATTATATTGAATATCATGAGGATATACAAAATCATCATCATTGTCACTATCATCATTTTCTATGTCAATTGATCTTTGTCATGGGATTTTGCCATTTTATTGCTAGCATGCTAAGCTAAAACAACTATCATTTTTTTCTAACCTCTAGTAGAACTTGGCCACATGGTTTACAACTTTTAAATGCATCAACACCAACTAAAAATCTCTTCAAATATGTAATTCCACAACCTTTTATGATGTGTTCACAATATTTGCAAATAATGTCATTTATTGTACTAGGAATAGGATCTTCATGATCCCACCCAATATCTTTTGATCCTCTTGTCATTGTATAATATGCAAAAAAAAAAAATAATACAAATTAAACAACAATATGAACTTTAATTAGGAAAAAAATGTAAAAGAAAGAATAAAAAGATAAAAAAAATGTGTTAAGATTAAAGCCTCTACAAACCTTCCAACTTGAGAATGAGTACCTTATTTTATGCTAAATAAAATTATTGGATTGTTCAATAATAAGCTCCAGATATCAAAGAAATCAAAGATTTTATTTGCTAGGATAAGTGTGCTAAGACTTGAGAGACTTTAATGTCTTATATTGTGTTCAAATTGTTTGACCCTCTTATTCTCTAGCCTTTTATTTTGCATTGAACAAAGAAAAAAACCAAACTAAAGTAAGAAAAGAAATAAAACACAGATAAAACCAGAATGTAAGAACCAAACACGTGAAACACTAAAAAGTATGAGAAAAAGAAATGAAAAGAAACCAAAAAAACACCAAACAAAGGTTAGAAATGAAATAAAGTTACATGGTCAAACTGAAAATAAAAGAGAGCAAAGCATGTGAACTTAAAAAGGTAATAAAAAATAATTAAAATTAAAAAAAATAAAAAGAGAAAGAAAACAATAGCAAATACGGCAGCTAGTTTGCGACTCTGTATCCACTTTTCTTAAGTTGACATTATTTCAAGTTAGTACTATCCACTAAAATTTTATGTTAAAATATGAGTTTCAAGACTCCCTGCCCCTCTAAAAAAAAGAAAGCAAAAGTAAAAGAAAATGTAACAAAAAAATAAAAGTAAATTTATATGTTAAAATACATGTATTAATATATTTTACTATTTTATATATTTATGTATAATATTTTGATGTAAAATGACCAAAAAAATATCTTGCACATATTTGCAAAAAATAGAATACCATGATACATACCTCATGAAATTTGCAGTATATCGCAGATTTTTTTGACAAAATATATTTAAAAGTGACTCGTATGCAAAATATTGCTAAATACTGCATTATACTACAGTATTTCATTTAAAGAATAACAAAATGTAAAAACATTTGTACCACATATAAGTGGTATACTGTGATATTTAATTCTATATTATTAATTATGTGATTTATCCATTATAAGTAGTTACTGCTTTTGTTATTCATATGCTAATTCAATGATTAGAAATAGTCAATTCCTTCTACTTATATTTAATCTAATTATATATATATATATATATATATATATAAAGCAGGACATATCCAGGGGAGGATTTGGTCATTTCCTTTTAAGGGAGTTTGACCAATTGTCACGTGGCATATTATTTTAACAAAACAGTTATTAAAAAATGTAAATTACTTAAAACCCATAATTGCCCTAGAGAGTTAATTATGGCATACATATTTTTTTCACAAATTTTATGCTATTAGAAAAAGTATAATTGCCTCCCCATTTATCAGTCAACACAAATTACGTAACATAACTAAGGAAATAAAGTGTGTATACGTAGAAACATGTCCTCACCATTTAAACCTGCAATGCAAAAAATAAAGAAAGAGATCAAAAAATATTAAATGATTTTAAACTTATACATTTACATTGAAATTGTAAATAATATCAAATTTGCACCAAAAAAGTACAATCTTCTATAACTAAAATTTTGAAATCGGGGATTGTACGATTAGAAGTAATGAATTACAAAAAAAATTATGAAAAAAAAACCCTAACTATGAGTTGAATAGTTTAATTTAAGTATATTTACCACTAGATATTTTACTTACATTCAAATTGTTAATAAATATATTTTCCTTAATGAATATTGACACTTCAAATCACGATCAGAAAGAGAAAACTGCAATTTCTTGATTCCAACCAAGATTTATGAGTCAATTATGCAACTACAATTGGTTTTGTATTTCAATATATAAATTTTAGGTGTGGCGTAAATTCAACAACTAAAGAAATATAATATAAATAGTAATACAAATTACTTAGTACAACTAAGGAAATAAAGCGTATATATCTTGACACGTGCCCTCACCCTAAACCCCAATACAAAAAATTAGGAAAGAGATCAATCAATATTTAATGCCCAAAAATCAAGGAAAAAATTGTAAGATTAATTGAAGACTTCCCAATCTAATATAGGTGCAAATCTGTATATAAACCATCAATAATTTTGGTTTTCCCATCCTCCATTTTATTATTATTTCTTTTCTAATTTTGCTGCTTACAAAAAACAATGGATATTATTCTAGCTTGCTATATTTGCCTCCTCAAAAGAATTCTCAATCATTTCAACTTTTCTCAAGTAAATTTTACTATCAATGACGTTGGCTTATCTACATTTATAACTTTTGTTGAAGTTGAAGCTGACGATGATAATAAGAAGCGCAAAAAAGATATCTTTTACAGTGAACCCTATTTATGCAAGTCAAAGAGTAAACAAGATGCTACAGCATAAGCTATTAACGATTTACAACGAGTTTATGTCTTCAAGATTTTCGATTTGTATTTTAGCTCTTGTGTCCATGCAAAGCGGGAGTTAGAGATAAAAATGAGGGCAAACATTACTCTACGTCAAGAGTTGAAGTTGATAAAGACAGAAAGGGCGATTTTGAAGGAGAAAAATTTTCAATTAATAATGCAGGTATTCAAATAATCAATTATTCACCGTATGTTTTAAAATTCGGTTTGAGATACAATTCTTGATGAGTAAACCATATTAATTGCTTTAGATAGAAGAAGCCGAGAGGAAGCAGATATAAGTGGCAATGGTAGACAGATTAAATAAGGTACATTAAGTGAATTGATATCAATATATTATGTGACACTCAATTCAATTACAAGAAACTGCTTTTTTATTGCAGATAACAAACCGTGGAAGAAATGCTAATAAGTGTACAAAGATGGAGGATATCGATTCGACTGATGACTCTGATATTGATGATTTATGGGATATCGAATGACCACTATTCAAAAAGAGATCAGTTTTTGGAAGCCCAATTGGTTCAGCAGGTGCAATTCAATCAACTGTATTCAAGTTAGGATTTATCAACTATAGGAAGGAAGGCAATGGATGAGTGAGGAGCTTTGATAATCAAGATCATCCTAGAGTTGGACTGGATAGCCAAGAATACTAGAAGGGGAAAACTCTAATTATTGATTTTTATTCCAAAAGAGGAATTAGGAAGAAGGTGATTTGGATATTATCATAATTATCTAAGTAAATGTAGTATCGCAAGGATCACAACATAGCTATTTTCTAAGTGGTTTTGTTTAGTCTATTGCTCGTAAGTTATAATCATTTTTGGCATTTATATAAATTTGGTACTTGAGCTCCCTTATTTTATTTGATCTCTTATGTTAGTTTGTCCACAAGTTCTAAACAACTAAGAGAATCTCATAAAGGTAATAAGTGATTTTGGTCTTCACATATTTGTCAAATGTATTACCGGATCAATTTAGCCCAATCTTAATTACTAATTTAGTGTTGACTACCAAATCTTAAAAAATTTTCAATCTATTTATGGGTTTTAATTAGAAAGGAAGACCACATAAAGCATTAATTACCTTTCTAAATCATGAGACTTATTAAAATTGCGCAATTTTATCTTATGGAATAGGAAGGCTTATTTATGAAAATTAAAGTTCATTATTATGTTTAACTCATATCAACAGCCTATAAAAGTGATTATAGATACAACTAAAAGTTCCCCAACATTTACTAGTGAGTTTATCAACAATATCTCACAGCATATTATTTTTACACTCTCTTTTAATTATATAACACCTGAACTGGAATTTCTACGTATTTTTTTTTACAGAAAAGCTTTCATAGATAGAGGGAAAGTTGGTAAATTTTTATATTCATTTTATATACGGCTCATACAATGAACATTAAGTGTTACAATTTCTAATTGTCGTTTTTGTTAATTCATTCAAGTTTGGTCAACAAATTGAGGTTGCTGTAGATTATTCGATAAAGGTCAGATTATTTATATTGAAATATTAAATTATTAACTATGGCATGCATTGTTATAATAGTCTAGGGATAGAGTATTACCCCTAGAAAGGCTTTTACAACTGCATGTAATGATACAATAGTGTTACCAACTCTCTTCTACGAAACCTGGTAACATTATAGGAATATTTATAATCATTTAAAATAAATTACAGCTTAACCAACTTATCAAATGTAAATAGTTAGAAAACTTATTCAATGTAAATAATATTATTTAGGTCAATATAAGTAATTAAGGAATGACTATTATGAAGGAATCATTTATTATGTGCACATAATTTTATATGAGTAAATGCATCATTTTCCTTACCATACATCATAATTAAGTTTGTCCATAAATTCTAAAACATTAAGAGAATCTCATAAAGGTAATAAGTGATTTCGACCTTCACATATTTGTCAAATATATTACCAGATCAATTTAGCACAATCTTAATTAATAATTCAGTGTTGACTAATAAATCTCAAAAAGTTTCAATCTATTTATTGTTTTTAATTAGAAAGGAAGATCACATAAAGCACTAATTACCTTTCTAAATAATGAGACTTATTAAAATTGCACAATTTTATCTTATGGAATAGGAAAACTTATTTATGAAAATTAAGGTTCATTATTATGTTTAACTCATACTAACTACCTATAAAAGTGATCATGGACACAACTAAAAGTTCCCCAACATTTGCCAGTAAGTTCATCAACAATATCTCACAGCATATTATCTTTACATTCTTTGTTAATTATACAACATCTTAACTGAAATCTCCATGTGTTTTTTTTTTTTACAGAAAAGTATTCATTGCCAGAGGGAAAGCTAGTAAATTTTTACATTCATTTATATACGGCTCATACAATGAACATTAAGTGTTACAATTTCTAATTGTTGTTTTTGTTAATTCATTCAGGTTTGATTAACAAATTGAGGTTGCTATAGATTTTTTGATAAATGTTAAATTATTTATACTGAAATATTAGGTTATTAATTGTGGCATGCATTGCTATAATAGTTCAGGGATATAGTATCATCTCCAAAGAGGCTTCTGTAGTTACATGCAATGATACAATAGTGTTACTAACTTTTTTCTACGAAATCTGGTAACATCATAGAAATATTCATAATCATTTAAAAGAAATTATAGCCTAACCAAATTATCCAATGTAAATAGTTAGAAAACTTATCTAAATTGGTGCTCAAATGCTCCACTTTAGTTTCTAATGTCATCAATTACACTCATCAACCATATAAGGCATTATACGCTACATGTCAAAACAAACTTTTGATAAGTTTATATTTTAAAAACATTTAATGGAACACTGAATGTGAACATAAACTTATAAAACCATAAGTGGGAAATCCAAAACGCCATAAAAAAACCAAACGTAAAAGCCCAAGGCCAAGTGTACAATTTCTTATGAATTACCTATTTAGATACAACACAATTTAATTATTATGTTCAATCTATTGTTCAAGGCTTAGAGATGTCGATTTGAAAAAAACACAAGAAAACCAATACTTTATAGATGATAGACGTAGAATGGAGTTAAATGGGAGCATTTGTTAGTATTACTATTGACGAAGTTAAATATCCCATTATATGTGGTGATTAAAGGGATATTCAAATTAAATACTAGAAACCAGAAAACATCTCAATGTAGAATACAAAAAACTACATAAAATTATCATTCAACCTCAAAATTAAATTATTATGTTTAATCAAAAGACCTAGGCTTAAACATGCAATGCCAAAACAACCTGGAATATTTGCACATGAGTTTTTGCCTTATATTACTGTTAAATGGGCCCTTATTATTTTTACCTAGAAATTAACATTAAAAGAGATCAAAAGTTAGAGACCATAATTTTAATCTCGGTGACTAAAAAAATCTGATCTTATTTACCAAAGAGAATATCAACATTAATGGTTTATAATTGAAAACCAAAAAGTGATTTGAATATCAATAGTTAGAGACCAAAATTTTAATCATAGCGAATAAACATTTATGATCATATTTACTAGAAGAAAATATCAACATCAAAGGTTTATAATAAAAAAAAATTCAAAAACAAAATTTTTTTTTAACAGTGGTGTCCTACAAGGAATGCAGATCTATGGTCTCCTATGATTAACCATTCAAAAATCTCAAAATTATATAATTTATTGACTCATCGGTGATAAATAATAAAAAAATTAATAAACAAACTAAATAAACAAATATCTGACAAAGGACAGAATTGCAAAATAGTTAAATTGTCCATTTGCCCAGATTTGTAAATATCAAAGCTCAACCTTAAAAAAAATTGATTTTAAAGGTTGAAAAAAATATTTTTTTCTTCTAAAAAATAATAAAAAAGAAAGAAATAACTCATACCTACAGATTTAGGAAAATGAGGAGATTACCAAAATCACGGGATCGATTAGACGCAATGAAGAATAAGATAGATTTTTGGAAAGTTGGATGATGGCGGAAATGGGAGATGAATAGGTATAACAGCTTTCCAGATGGAGAACAAATGTTCTGGCAAGAAATTTGGGTACTTCCAATGCCGGGTTGGTTTCCAGTATTTATATCCCTAGTTATGTGGGTTAATTGCAACAAAGGGTCTCAAATTTTATATTTCCATGCTGACAGTCCCCACCTATTCAAGTTTTTTTTCCTAACCCCCAAAATTCAATATACTTATATTATAGTACCCAATGTAACAATGCAAGGCGGACAAAACTTTAGGATTCGGATGGTATATTTTATAGTAAATAATTAAATTAGATGATAAATAATTAAATTAGATGGTATATAATTAATGGTATCTTTGTTGGGTTAAGCCATTTTTATTGCCTATGAGTTGAGCTGATCCATGTGAAGAAATTTTAAAACCTCATTAGCTAAGCCCAAAATTGGGTAAACCCAAATCTTTTGAATTGGCTAAATGCCCTATTATATTTTCCCGATTGTAATAGTAGGCCCAACTCCCTAGATTTTGTTCTCACCATTAATTTTATAGTTAATAAATATTATTAAATGAAAATACATAACTTAGTAAAATAGGAAAAGTCGAATATATTTAGTGAATAGACACCGTAACTTTTTAAACAATTTCACAAAAATCTAAAATTAAAATGTAGGCACAATAATTTTTTTTGAAATTTTTTTAGCACATTATTATTTAAATAAAACTATTAAATGGATATATATTGATTTAATAAATTTTTTCAATGTAAAATTGTGCTTACTGCAATAAGGAAACAATTGGGCCCAATTCTTAAATTAATAATTCTTGTACATGAATTTAATTAATTGTTTTCATAAACAAATGCCGAAGTTTATTACTCATTCCCATATGCTCCTACCAATTATTTTAACAAAAAATATTATTAATAAAATCAGTACATCACATGAATTTTTTTATGTTTGGTATAAACATGTTGCCTATGACAAGATTTATATTATTGTACTTAACCAAATACTCACAAAAAAAAAAAAGTAATAACTTATTAAAATAGGAAAAACCGAATATATTTAATGAATAGATGCCGTAATTTAGCAAACCACATCCGCAAAATTCTGAAATTAAAATGTAGGCACAATAAATTTTTATGAAAATTTTTTAGTACATTATTATTTAAATAAAACTATTAAATGGATATATATTGATTTAATAAATTGTTTGTATGTAAAATTATGCTTACTGCAGTGAGGAGACAATTGGGCCGAATTCTTAATTTAATAATATCTGTACATGAATTCAATTAATTGTTTCCATGAACAAATGCCCAAGTTCATTACTCATTCTCATATGTTCCTAACAATTATTTTAACAAAAAATATTATTAATAAAATCAGTATATCACATGAATTTTTTTATGTTTCATATAAACATGTTACCTATGACAAGATTTGTATTATTGTACTTAATCAAAGTACACAAAAAAATACATAACTTATTAAAATAGAAAAAACCGAATATATTTAATGAATAGATTCCCTAATTTAGCAAACCACATTCGCAAAAATCTGAAATTAAAATGTAGGCACAATAAATTTTTATGAAAATTTGTTAGCACATTATTATTTAAATAAAACTATTAAATGGATATATATTGATTTAATAAATTTTTTTTATGTAAAATTGTGATTACTGCTATGAGGAGACAATTGGGCACAATTCTTAATTTAATAATATCTGTACATGAATCAATTAATTGTTTCCATGAACAAATGCACAAGTTCATTACTCATTCCCATATGTTCCTAAAAATTGTTTTAACAACAAATATTATTAATAAAATTAATATATCACATGAATTTATTATTAACAATAAATCTTTGATGTTGTTGCACAACAATTACTTCATTGTTCAGCTTCAGAATTGTTTCGGATATATCATTCGGTTAGAATTTCTAACCTATGCTCTCCAGTATCGCATACAAAAAATAATATATTGTTATGCTAAGGGTTGTATATTTTTATAATAGGAAAATGGTGAAGACAAAATTTCAAGGATGTTTGAACATTTTCAGAGTATGAAATTTCTTTGGCATATTGATGTAACAAATTATAACCGTGAAAACATTTATTTTAGATTTACGGTTAGAAAAATACAACCCATCAACTATGCAAATGTGTCTCGGTGAATATTTCATTCAATTTCACTGGTATGGAGACATTACGCATTATATTTAACCATTTTTTTAATAACTTGGTTGATGTTTCTGAATCACTAATGCATATAGCCATTTTGTTCCAATTGATAGTATTCTCCCCTTAGAAGACCTCTTCACGGGGTTAAAAAGAGATCTTTTGACAATGTTATTGGTGAAAATATCAAATTCAAACTGAGTCATTCTTCTAGGTATTAAACTATGATATATTAACATTAGTTTAATTATTGAGCAACAATTTACCTAAGGTGCTAAAAGTCAATTTACTTTTTCCAGTACTAAAGCTATTACATCTATTGTGGATCAAACCCCACATAGCCAAATATTACTTAGCAGCAATGATTCCCACAATATAGATGTCAATCAAACTTTGTGCTCTACATTTGTTACCATATTTTTTGAACAAGAATTTCGAGTTGTTGAAATATTGTATGTATATGCAAAATAGTATTGGTGGATTATGATATCCACATTATCCAAACAATAATAATTCATACATTCTTCTAGGTCAGAGCTTCATCGTCATCCCATATATCAATTGGGTGAACCTTCTAGAAAAAATAGAACTAATGCTAAATTCTTAAATGAGTATAGATCATGTCAATCTTTTTTTTTTCTAATATAAATAAAAGAAGTTTTAATATTTTTTATGTGGTACATTTTCTTGCAGTGATGTTGATTCGGTGTTTGACATTTTACCACAAAACGATGCTTGAGATGTTCCCAGAACAACTATATGATTGTTTTTAACACTTTTAGAAGGTTTTACCATTTTAGGTTACCAGTACATTTTGTTTGATGCACTAAATATTTTAATAATAAATGTTGAATTTTGTTTTTAGTTTTTTAGGTTGCCTAGACATTTTATTAACTTTCTTAGTATGTACTAATGTTGTCATATTTTCCCAACACATAATTTAATTTTTTTTGGATGCTTTACTTTTTTTCCTATGACAACACCGGATATAAAAACTAGTTTTTTTAAAAAGTTGGATTTATTATATTATTTTGTTGCTATTATGATAAGCACGTATTGCTTTTTGGGTAATGTGAACATAAGTATAAACAAAAAATAAAATGACATGTAATAGAAATAACATCCATAATACATAGCATTCAACATTCACAAAGTTTAGATTATCTAAGAAGGCCAAAAATATCAATTAGTTGTATTTTAAAAATAGCAAATAACATAGAAGAAATGTCAATCTTAAGCATCGCAAGGTTTACATGTACCAAATACAATGTCTAGTTATCTTCATGGGTGTCATCAAGGTTTTTATCATCACTTGCTTATGATGAACGAAAAGTATCTCTAGTACCGCTACTTCTAGTATTAGTATGAAATCATCGAACTGTAAATAAAAAAGTATTATTTTTTCTTTATCAAACTAATGTCCTAGATATACAAAACTAGAAAGTATAATCATAGTTGAAAATAAAATTTATGAGTTTTATCTAATTTGAGTTTTCCTTGTGTGCAATAAAAGAAAATATGTCATTCAATCCAGAATCGATCTGAGGCTTTTTGAATTATGCTTTTGTTACTACTTGTTCCTAATGCATATTTACATGTGATTAATAACCCACTACATGGCCTGGTTAAAAATATGTTGTGAGTGTTACTAAAAAACTCATTCTTTAAACACAAACATTATGCTCAGGACAAAAAACTTTGTTGCATCAAATGTAGTGTTATAACCAACTGAAGACTTTGCAAATGTTTTTGTCTTAACCTATTACAAATTGAACAAATAAACTTATATTTTTTTCTAATAATTGAAACAAAAATAAACAATGGCTATAAATTATTACTCATTCTTCAACATCTGGATGCAAATAACCATATTGAGTCTTCAATACCTTGAACATAATTTAATTCATGTGTGATCCCTTCCAATATTTTTTTTTCTCTAATCGTATAAAAATAACAAACAATTTTAGTATCAATAATAAGGAGGCTAACCTACTTCATTTATATTAAAGCCAATAAGAGCAACTTGAAGAAAGTAAAAAAAATTCATAATTAATAGCAAGAAGAACAAATGTGACACTTGAATTGAGAACCATAAAAAGTATTGTCTTGTATTCACTTCATTTAAGAAAAATGAAAAAAATAAAAATAAAATGAAAGAAATAACAACCAAGAAAGAAGTTCATTTCTTGGGAAATAGCTTTCATGATAAATTAAAGTAAAGAGAGATTTTGTTACAACAACTTGGTGAAGAAGGCTACTTACTCTTTGATAAAACTCACTTTAATAAAATTTAAAATTGCCTTTGAAAGAATGATTAAGGCGTTCGCCAGCTAGGTGAGTTGGTAAAAGGAACACTTATCTTGACCTTGGCCATTGTTTAAGTGGTGGACATACATTTTAGAAAAAGCAAGTTCAGAAGTGGTACAATTACAAGTTGTAACTCAATTCCTCAAGGTTTTGCATAACAAATTTTTCACTTCCAACTTTTTAATAGTAATTTTTAATACCTTTTATCTATATCTGAAACAAATTACTAGTAACAAAGAAAAAGGGGATGACGAAGGGATCATTATTGTCGTAGCACATCTGAAATAGATAGTTTGTTAACTTGGCTAAGGACATCCCTATGAAGAACATTTGTTTGCATACACAAGTGTTGTGTGGCACTGTGGCTAAGGGCTATAAATTTCAAACATTATCCATGTCCGGCCCACAATACCTAAATGCAGGCCGCCAGTAAATTGAACGGGCCCGCAGCGCTCGTGCGTTTATCTACGGATTTTACAGCGGCGGTGAAGACAGTGAAAAGGAAACTCACAACTTGGGACAGGTGTCGAAACCTAAGCGCTTTAGCAGCAAGAAGCATCGAACCCGAAAAATTTCAGCTTTGCCGCGAGTCATTCCCGATACCCAAAATCAAATCTTTTTCATTTTCCCCGCTTCTCTTCATAGATCACCAACTACTGAAAAACCCTTTCCCTCCACTGATTGGTTCACTGGTGCTTTCCTTTGGATCTGTTTTAGGGTTTTGACTCTCACGAATCCCCAAATCCAAGGGTTTCACCCCGGCTAGCTTACCCTCTTCGCTGGATCTCTTGCGGTCATGGCGAGCGAAACCCTAGAGGAGAGTAAGTCGGAGGAGGTTAAAGATGACCAGGTGAAGGAGACGGAAGAGAAGGAGAAAGAAAGCGCCGAGCTTGCTGAGAAGAAGGACGAGAAGGAGAAGGAAGCTCGGGGCTTGGCGGAAGGGGAAGGAGATAAACCAGAAGAGACGTCCAAGGAAGATGGTGAGTCGAAACAACAAGGTAAGGGAGAGGACGAGTCGCCAGAAGCAAAGAAGAGTAGCCAAAATGGGAGCCCTGAGAAGGGCGAGAGCGAATCTGAAAAATCTGGTGAGGAGGACGAGGATAAATCTGGTGAAGAAACGACTGAGAAGGAGCCTGTAACGCCGAGCACTGAGAGGCCCGTCAGGGAGAGGAAAATTGTCGAAAGGTACTCGGCTCCTTCAATTGCCAGGTCGTCCACACGCAAGCCCTTGAAGATTCCGAAGGTATCTTAATTAATGTCTGAAACTTTTTTTTTCCCCTTCCAATTGAGTTGTTTTTTAGAGTCGGTGTTGGAATTTGATTCCGTTTTCTCTTTGCATTTTTTTTGCAGGGTCGTGGAACTCTGCTCAAGGACATTCCAAATGGCATGTATCAAGTTGCTCTGTTCAGCGTTGCCGTTCTGGTTTCCGTGATTGTTTAACTTTTGTTGCATGTTGAATATGAACTGTTTGAAAGGTTTATTAGGAGTGCGTGAATTGGGGTAAATGGGATCTAGTGATGCAATCCATTTTTTCCCTCTTGTACTAAGAGGCCTAAAGTAGATGGCCAATTGTTGAGTCTTCAGAATTCAGAATTAATGCAGACAGGTGGATATGTTGAGTTATCACAATTCAGAATCAGTAGTTTCTGTAGGTTTCTGCCAGCATTAGGCATTTTTGCTGGAAATGTAGCGAACATCTGTCTATTATAGTCAGTTTATGCAAAAACTCACTTCTTTAGCTTGTCTTTGGTGGGCTTGATATGTCTATCATCACTTATCTGCAGTATTCACAGAGTTATATTTTTGAGCATCGTTTCTGTTTGTCTGTTGTTATAAACATTTCCTACATGTAATGGTAGTTTTATTTTATCCTTTTAATCCTGCATAATACTAGGTTTTTTTAGTTGTGCTATCTCATAAGCACGTTTGTTAAAGCAAAACCTGAGTGGCTATGAGTGGAGAGGCTAGCACCAGTTACCAAAGTTTATATGGTTATAGGGGTTTACTTTCTTCCCAAGTTACTCTTTAGTGACTACTAGTCAAAAGAATCCCTTGAACTTAGAGAACTTGCAGCTAGCTCGGTGTAAAATAACTTGCATTATCCGTCATATATTTCAATCATCAGGTCAAGGATATGGCTAAAAGTCTCGTGGTCATACATTTTCCAAGAAGCCATGCCTGAACCTTATGTGTCCTGTCACAACTATATTGTTTGAAGAAAGGAGAATGAATAAGTTTTAAACTATAAAAAATGGTGTGTATAGTTTTAAACTATAAAAAATGGTGTATGAATGAATGAATAAGTTTTAAACTATAAAAAATGGTGTGTATAGTTGATAGAGACTGGGAACGCCTTCTCCCTGAACAAAGCCTTAATCACGAATGTTATGGGATTGTTTTGGGGAACAAATTATTGCAGGCATTTTTATTGGTCTAATTTCAGCCTGAAGGTTGTACTTTGTTGGAGGAAAGTGAAACTTTGATGATGATGCATTTCTTTTTGTTTTGTTGTTTTCTTGTGTCTTAAATCAAAATATATGAACATAAATTTGATGAAAGTCCAATAATCTTTCATGCCTTTGCTGAATGATAGTTCTTTTTTACCCGTCTGATGCTGTGAATGTTTCAGTGGCTTTCAAGTTGTCCAAGAGGAAAGCAGATGAGAATCTTCAAGTACTTCATATGATATTATATGGAAAGAAAGGAAAGGTGATGAAAATTACTTCTTCTTTTGTCTATAAGTTGTTATTCTGTCATGTATGCTGAATTTTTTTACTGTCCTTTTCTTGTGCAGCCTCAAAGTGTCAAGAGAAATATAGGCAAATTTTCTGGTTTTGTGTGGGTTGAGAATGAGGTACTCCACATTATCTTTCAGAAAAATGTTTTATTATATCTATGTTTTTATGTTTTATTTTTCGGTTGTCTTGGAAATTGGTTTAGTAGAATTTATTGTGTTTGATGTGTAAAATTATGCTATAAGCAATACTGGAAAGGTTGGTATTTATGTGGTCCTTTCTCTTCAGCAGGGAAAACAAAAGGCAAAAGTGAGAGAAAAAATTGACAAATGTGTGAAAGAAAAATTGATGGATTTCTGTGACTTGCTCAATATTCCACTTAGCAAAGCAACTGCAAAAAAGGTTTGTAAAAAGTACATTTCGTGTTTCGGCTCTTTTGGCATAGCTTTGTCTCTTACATAGGAATAAACTTGCATTTGTTTCTAGGAGGAGCTGTCTGCCAAACTTCTGGAGTTCTTGGAATCCCCTCATGCTACTACTGATACGCTGCTTGCTGATAAGGAGCTGGTATTATCGTTTTTTTAGGTCCTTTGTATTTAACTGAAGTTGTGGTATGCTCACTTTCGAGTTTGAGTGTCATTAATTTTCTGATTATCATGACTCTCTCAAGGAAAAGGGTAGAAAGCGCAAAGCTACGCCAAGCAGAAGTGCTGGCCAAGGGGAAGCATCAAATATGTCAGCCAAGGTTTGATATTTCAGTAGCACCATGCATGGCTGGTCTAATTTCAAATATCCAAGTTGGTTTTGGTGGTTTTTTCATGGTTTCTTTCCAAATTTGTGTTTGTTTTCACAAGTGTCTTGCATATATGGTTGAGGCTCTTTACCTGTTCATTCTGGTTTTTGAACTTTGCTGGGAACCTGCACATGTCTAACATCCGATGTGGTATAACATGTTTGATTTTTCTCTATGATCAGATTTGTTATGATCTGACTGAATTTCTCTTTGTAAGTTGTTGTTGTTGATTGGAATATGTGTTCTTCTTTTCTGCTGTGTATGTGTAAGATCTGTTTGTGTTTTGGTTACTTGTTCTGTTGTCTGAATGGTTGCTTGTTGTGTTTTCATGTTTGCACATAATGATTTCGTTAGGACAAATTTGTAATGGAATGTGACCCTGATGTCAGTCAGAATCTATGGTTATCATGAAGCTCCTTCAAGCAAGGAGAGTAAAAGTTATGATGATAGTTCTGGAATTTCATCTAATTATTCTCTTCTGAAAGGGTTGTGTTAGGAAGGTTATCCGGCATAAAACCTTGCCACATATTTCTTCTTTATGTGTCTGTACTATAAGTACAGCTTTTAACTAAAAATTTATATCAAGGGCTTCATGTCACTGATGCCATGGTTTCTGGAATTAAGGTGGACTATTGTGAGGAGGATGATGTTTGTCATAGAAATTTCATCTTTACTCATTGATTTTTCATATTTGATGGAAGAATGACAATAGGAATGCTTATCCACCTTTTGTTTGGTTTTTTAATTTTTGACAAAGGAAGTTTGCAATTTTTCTTATTTCTGCTATTTTATTTTTAATTGTAAAACGGCATTGGAAGTGCACAGCCACTTTAGGTAAGGGCAATGATAAGCGTAGAGCATTGAGGTTTGTAGTTATTTTTCACTTTGGCATTATGTTAGTTGTTAATTTTAAACCAGAAAGCAATTTCAGCTCTAAAAATCCATTTTACTGTTTTAGGTCTTAGTATAAAAGAAGAGATTTGAATTGGTGTGTCCTAATTCAGACTTATGGTTATTCTGTTGGTCATTTTGGTTTTGACCGAACAGAGTAGGCCTAATGAGTTCAGGTTCTGTTCCAATAAAGAATGGTATGGACTGCTTCCATTCCAGGACTGAACTAGAATTGAGCAGAAATGATTTGGCTTAAAAGCCCCTTTAAAATAGATACTTTAAAATCCTTTTAAGAGCCAATAAATGGTCATTTAATCTTGATTTGTAATTTTAAAATGTTGAAATTGAAGCTTGTTTAAGGCGTTCAATCAGGTCCTCAATTTTTGTTTCTTTTTTTGGATTATCTTTGTAATTTTACTGCCATACTCTGACAGAGAAATACTTTGTTTTCTATTTTGTGGCTTGTTTTTTGTTGATATTGTTATTGTTCGCTGTTGGCTACCTACCCTTTTTGTTCCCATCACCACTGAATGTAAGTTTTTTTTTTGCTACTATGTACAAAACTTAGGGTCCATTCATTTCCCATGTGTTTTTGCCATTATGACTTTATGCTAGATTCTATGCCATTTAAAAGCTAACGCTCTCCCTGCCTGATTATAACTTGAATAACATCTTTTTTAGAAATTAATAATTTTTTTTATAAAGTTTTCTGATTAAAACAAACTCATAAAAAATAGGTTTACAAACTATTTTCTAGATGGGTATGCATATGACTGAGCACTTTTTGTCACTTTTTAAATATCTTTGCTAGTGGAGTATTTTGAATTATTTGTGATATTAATTAAGTAATATAAAATGATTCAAGCTCAATTTAGATTAGAGTAGTCATGTTGTGACAAATAAATAGCTGGTATGCTCAGGGCACATTATTGTCCCATCTAAGTCAAGATAGATCCTGAGAATTTCAACTACAACTGCAAAAAAGCTGTTGCATTTGGTGCCGAGTGGTCCAATTTAGCTACTTAAGTTATAAAAGTTCTAGAATTGAGCCATTCTGATGGGAAAAGAAAACTTTTTAAGATTTATGTGTGTGATTTTCTTGCTGCTGCAATAGTTGCTTCGGGGGAAGCCAGAGAAACAAATAAAGAAATAGAACTGAGTCATGAAGCTTTCAAATGGTGTAGAAATTTTAGGCTGTGGTTGTATTGGACCCCTTTTTTGCAGTGTAATTGCTGCAGTGGATGCAACTGGCATTAAGTGGTGGATCTGACACTTTCTTTAGATTATGGCAGTTTAGCTTGAAAGGCAAATGAAAGCACAGGAGCTGGTTACAGTGAATAGAGGAAGTTGGGAACTAAGTTAACTAATTGGAACTATCAATGACTGCAGAATAATGACCACATATTGAGAATTAGTTATTGTTTGGGTGAATCTTGCTTATGTATTTGCTGAAGGACTTGTTAACTGCACTTAGGTGACCTCAAGGCACCTGTTGTTCTTCTTGCTTTCCATTTTTCAAAATAAGAATGCCATTCTCTCCTAGGAAATCTTTGGAAGGTTATTGCTGGAGCCTTTTTCTTTCAGCTGGCCAAGTTCTAATAATCTTTCTGGCTTTATATAATGGTGACCAGAATTGGTTGCGTAATTCTTTTGAAGTGTGCTTATTCTATCCCAACTCAGGAGAGAAATTGTTTATCTGCTGGTCTATCTTAGTTGAAGTCACTCTGTTTGTTGTGAGGCTTGGTTGATTATTATCATGGCATTATGACATTTGGCTCTTGGCTCTTCACATCTTCTGTTTCTTTGTGTGAAAGAGCGTGATCTGTCTTCATGGTTTTGAGCATAATGGATGAATTTCTTAATATTATCATCGTTAAGGAAACCCGCGCAAAAAATAGCAAGGCCAGTTCTCTTATTTCTGAAATTAAGAAAAAAAAAAACTTCCTTTGTCCCAAATTCTTTGCATCATTCACTTTTCAGCAATTAATCTATGAATTTTTTTTCAACATTTTAGCATATGAATGAAAAACCTTTATATATGAATGATAAATCAAGAACTATAGTTTTTAAATATATATTTTTTTAATTTTTTTCTAACAAATATTAAATATGAATAAATTTAAGTCAAATCAGTAAAAAAAGTCAAATGGAGCAAAGAAAGTGGGATGAAGGGAGTAGTTGCTAAGCCATGTTTGCTATAGAGGAGTTGGCATAGATTTTTTTTTTTTTTTTTGTGCGTGTGGTGGAGTTGTTTGATGTTTATGTTTAGTGGGGACTTCTCATCTTCTCATTGCGATGTTATTCATCCATTCTTTCAGCTTCAGTTGTGGATGCTGGAGCTAACATTGTTTGTTTCTGTATTTGTTGAACAGAAGAAAAGGCTAATGCCAGGGGGTGGGGAAAAGCTTAAAAACAGAGATAAAGCTGAAGAAGGTGAAGATGAAAAAGGTGGATCATTAGATACGAAAGATGATTCATCTGAAGGCAGTGAGGAAACTGAAGCTCAAAAGGAAGAGGATAACCATGAAGATATTGACTCCGAGGATGAAGATGTGCCAAGGGAGAAATTGAGCAAGAAAAGTGCATCAAAAAAGATTGCAAAGGAGGGTTCTGGAATTGAAGTTGAGGAGAAATCTATATCTCAAAAGAAGGCTACCCCGTCAAAACCTCCCAAGAAGTCTTCTGGTTCAAGCTCTAAACGAGGTACTGATGGAACTGCTGCCACCTCAAGAGGATCTTCATCAAAAAAGCAGAAGGTAGATAAAGAAAGCTCAAAGGATGGAAGTGCATCAGCTAAGGAGAAGGCAGCTGGGAAGAAAACTCAGAAGTCAGCCTCTAAGGTTTCCAGCAAGGATCAAGGTTCTTTCCTTTATCTTGATGTCTGTTAGTATTGACTAGGTAGTCTCTCGAGATCACTGGCTTAACTAATTTTGTAAGAGGGTGCTTGTAATTGTCCTGTTATGGACTTCTTTCAGATTCTTAAGTTTGTTTGGGAAGTAAAGTTTTTTCTTTATATATATTTTGTTTATACTTTTGGCTTAATTTGTTACTCAAATATGTAATTGTAGGTAAAGGTAAAGCCAGCAAGAAGTCTAAAGAGCCTAGCAGAGAAGAGATGCATGCAGTTGTTGTGGAGATTCTTAAGAAAGTGGACTTTAACACTGTAAGCGACATTATTTGAACTTGAATTGCCTAAGTTGTTTCACAACAATATTAAAATTGGTCATGTGTGGTGATGCAGGCAACTCTGTCCGATATTCTCCGGCAATTGGGTACTTTTTTTCTTGCTGAAGATGGAATTCTCTCTCTCTCTCTCTCTTCCCTTTTCTTTTTCTTTGGGTGCTTTTGCTTCAAGTGCATCTTTGCTGCTCTAAGTGCAAGGATTTGGTTACTGTAGGTACCCACTTTGGTATAGATCTAATGCACAGAAAAGCGGAGGTGAAGGATATCATAACAGATGTAATAAATAACATGTCTGATGAGGATGATGAAGAGGCAGAGGCAGGTGATGATGCAGAGAAAGATGAAGATGGGGATGACAATTGAGTTGTTTCATCTAGTCGGGAGTACATGATTGTTGTATAACATTGGAGGTAATGCAAGCTGGCAGCGTAGGGTAATCTGCAGGATCCTGATCAGTAATTAACATGACTGGTAATTTAATGTAGTTGTAGGTGTTCAACAGGGTTCTTTCTCTGTACAAGTACCTCATCACCTTGAGTACCCCGCCCTCTCCCCTTTTCTCTCTTTTTTTTTTTATTATATATTTTTCTTTTGGCCATTTCGTGTCTTATACAGATTGCTTTGGTTGTATTACAACTTGTAGATGATTTATGGCTGGTGAATCATTGCAACTTGTAAATTCTAACTGGGTTAGAAACTCATGAGATTTAATGTTGGTTTATCGAAGATGCAGATTTTGCCATGTTGCACTCTGCGTGGTATGTGCTGTCTGATGGATTGCCTGTAAATTTACATCCAGCTGGCATGTTGTTTTGTGAATACCTTACCTACTTCTCAAGTCGAGCGTGTTAAATTGTCGCTGCATGTGTTCTGTAGATAAATCTTTGCGTTATTAGTGTTTGGCAGCAGCTTGCAGGTAGCTGGAGGCGTAGCTGTCGTGGTTCGTATGTTGAGGTTGATATGGGATCTTCCTCCTAACTCAATTAGCTAGTGCCGTACGAGAAACATGTTACCAAGTCATTTCTTCAAATCGAAGCCATTAAATGTTACCATCGTCATTTATGTGGGTTGATATAATGCTGGTTGGCTCTCTACTCTCACGTTACGTTTAAGGGCCAATTTGTTTGAGCTAAAGTTAACTAATTTTTTTTAACTTTTACATCTTTTTTACCTGAAACCAATTTTATTTGAAAGCCAATGTTATGTAGATACAATAATCAATTTGAAAGTAAATTTTTAGAATGTTATTAAATTTTTATGAATTTTTCTTTTTTAAGGCTTGAAACTAGAAAAATTCATAAAAATTTAGTAAAATTATAAAAATTGTATTTTCAATTGATTATTGTAACTACAGAATATTGGCTTTTAATTAAAATTAGTTTCAAGCAAAAAAGATGTAAAAATAAAAATAAGTCATTTTGTAGTAAATCGATTAAAGTTAAAACGAATTGGGTGTAAATCCAGTCTGCCTAATTTAGTGAACCGCAGTCAAAGAACGTTACAACACAAGTTTGGCTCAGCAATCAATCTTTGAGAGTTTGAAGTTGCTAAAATGGAAGACGAAGTTTCAATTCTTCTGTTTTTTTTTTTTGATACTTAAAATACGCTATAAGATATTATTCTATCTGTTCTAAATAGGATAAACTAAAATATTTTTTTTGGCTGTCCCAAAAAGTTTTTACCATTTAATTTACTTTATAAACCTTATTTAAACTTTTACAATGCAAAATCTGAAAAAAGTCTTCTTCTTCTTCTTCTTTTTTTTTTTTGCCCAATTCTTATTTGAACTTTCATTACTTACAAAGATATTTTTTTCTTTTTCAAATTTTAGTTTCAAGCAAAAATGAAAAGAACAACAAAAATGACACACATTTTAACCTTGTGTCAGAGAAGTGGTTCATGATTTATGGGATGAATGAAGTATGAGTTTTTGAGAGAAGAAGAGAGATAACTACAACCTAATAGAGGCAGATTTTTTTGCTCCCAGGAGGCTTGAAATCTCATACCTTTTAAAGTAACCATTAGGCCAAAGCTTAAGGTGGTTCAATTCTTTGTTTTGACACATGTCATATATGTAAATAAAAAAAAGGAAATCTACCTAGAGCAGTCGAGCTTTTGTATTTCACTTGAGCGGACTGCCCACCTTCAAGAATTGCCTTCCGCACACCTATGCGCGCGGTAGGTTTGAGACGGAAACACTTACGTGTGGGAAAGTTGAAAGTCAGTTGTTCCCCCGAGTGAAAATGAAGATAATACTAATAATAATAACAGAGAAGAAAAAGAAAATGAAGAAAAGGAAGAAGACGAAGACTGTGGTTAATTGTATCATGTACATGGGAAGTAGGACGCAAACAGATTTGACTTTATTAATTGATCGATCTTCAGACGAGACGCACGAGATGATTCGAAATTCTTCAATCAAACCATAACGTACAAGGACAGATTTGTTTCAGTCCCGAGTTCAAATATATAACACACTTGTTCCTGGATATGATTCATCTGGTTGGTTCAGTTTGGTGTGTTGAAGAGATGAAGGGCCCTCATCACTTGAGCAGCCTATACGATCCACTGTTACCCTCTCTCGAGCTCGACCTGACATGGCGACCCGACGGACTACCTATACGCAACGGGCTGTAGCATCCTGTCCGTAACATCTTCTCATCCTCACCTCCTTCGTTCATCTCGGCCAACACTTGGCAGAACACACCAACCTCGCAGGGAAGCCGGATAGGCCCCTCACCACCAAACCCATATTCCGTCTCAGCTTCTTCGAGGAGCAGCTTGAACAAGGGATGCCTCGCCAGCTTGATCTTCACCGGAAACCGCTGTTCCTCCGGTCCCACGTACACCCAGAAGCACCCTTCTGGAGCCATAGCTTGGCCTTGGTGTTGCTGACGACTTCTGTCTTCCGCCGATGATGCAGCATCTTGTGTTTCCCGTCCCTTCCTCAGTAGTAGCTCCAACGCCTTCTTGCGTTTCTCCCATATGCCCATCAACATACTCATCTCCTTCCATTTCTTCTTCTTCCGCATTTCCATATATCAGTACTACAAGAGGCTTGCTGGACTTTCCAAATTGCCAATGTCTCTACCACAATGTTTGTATATATAGCATACGTATATATAAATTTTTTCAAATTAATTATTTGGTATTTTCTGAAAAAAAAAAATTAATTACTTGGCAATAATCATATGATTAGAAAAGCACTTGGTTTCAAGCTAGAAAGTCAAAAATATTTGGTAGGGGAGGGAATTTTTAGGTGGTGTTTGATTGTAGAAAAAAGTTTTCCTTCTCATTTTTTGTTTTTAATTTTTATTTACTATGTACAATTTTTTAAAATACTTTTTAGAAAACATGTTTACTTGTTCAAAATAAGTAAAAATGATTTTATGTGTGTAAATAAATGAGTAAAGTCCAGTGCCTTTATTGAAATTTGAAGAAAAGTTTGTGCACTATAAGTGAATATTTGCGTAAGTCTATCAGCTTGAAAAGTGAAAAGGAGAAAGTTCAAATTCAGCCCCAACTTTTTTCTCTTTGTCTCTTAGGCCCCCAACTTTTTTCTCCCTTGCATCCGAGCCACCATCTTCGTCCTCCCCAAAAGCATAACAGTCTAGCATCATCAGCTTCCACTGCCTGATAGCCCATTGTTGACCATCTCTGCTGCTTTTTGTTTTACCATACTATTGATAATGAGTGAAATTGTTTAAACGAAGGAGAAAGGTCCGATTGCAAGCTCCATGATTGTTGCCGATTCTGTATTCGTGATTGAAGGAGAGGGTCTATCCCAGTGGCGGAACCAGGAATTTTCATTTGGGGGGAGAGGAGCAGAATTGAAAAAAATTGTCAAATTTGTACAATCCTTATACAAATAAAACAATATAGTTCATACAATTCATACATTCTGGTGATGGTCCTGGTGGAGTTTTTCTTTGAAAAAAATGAGATATCATTTTTTGTTTGCCAGCCATAGTTGAAAAGAGAAAACAAAACAAATCATGTATGTGCATTGTATAACCAAATAATAAACTCATAAATCATAATTAGATTATGTATATGCATACAGACGGGACAACCAACAAAAATCCCATCAATTTTCATAATTATTCATTTTATCATAATTATTTATTATCCATACGCATATCAAAACTTGAAAAATCTCAGTAATTTTTTACACATTTTACTCACAAAGCATGAATTTGAAAGCAACTTGTTCTGTTCTGTGTTTGTTCCTGTTTAGATGTTCGGTTATTATTCTTCCAGAGCAAAGTCAATTGCATATAAATATCATTTAAACAATTAGACAATCACTTAATTAGATAATAATAAGATAAAATTCAAAGCAAAATTTGACAAACAATAAAAAATTATTTAAACAGTTAATAACTTAAGTTAAAGTTACCAGGCACAAGCAAGTAAATTGATTTGTGGTCGGGACTCGGGAGGGGAATTGAACGGAGGAATCGAGGAAGATGGAGGATGCTTGGCGCGCTGGCGGTGGCAGCAAGCCTCTGGTGCCGTGGTGTTATTCGCAAATCGCGAATATGGACGAACAATAGAATAGGGACGCGGAGCGATAGCCGAGAGAAAGGTGCTCAGGCTTAGGCAGAGCTGCGGAGGCGAAGCTGTGGAGTGTCAAGTGTGGAGTGCGGAGGTCGTCGCGACTCGCGACGTCAACGTTATCCAAGCAACTCAACTCGAGCTTCTCCTCTAGATCTCTGCGATTTTGGTCCTTGATTTGGACTCGCCGAGATTGGGATTTTGGAAGAGTGGAAACTCAAAAAATGTCACCATTTCGGCGTTTCCTATATTCTAAGCAGCTGCTTAAAGCTAAAGGGAGAACCACCAATTTGGTTTCTAATTTCTTAAGCGCATGCCACATTGCCCCCCCTCTTTATATTCTTTCATATTTTCCGCGGGGAGGGGGGGGGGCACCCTTCTTTAGTTCATCCCTAGTCTATCCATTGTCCATGAAATTGAACTCTAAGGAGACTCCGACGAAGCTACTCATGCGATGCTGACGTGGAGATTAGTCAAGTAAGCGACAAGTGACAGGTCTGGTAGCGGCGAATCAAGGATGACGAGCGAGATAAAAGAAACATAGATAATTTTAAATGTTTTTTTAGATATGAAAATTGCAAAAATAGTAAAAATGGTGTTTTCCAATTTTTCATTACTTGGAAAACTGTTTTCTCATAAAATAGAAAAAAAACTTACGCACTAAACATATTTTCTTTTTAATTTTTAATTTTCTGAATATTTTTCAGAAAATTCAAAATTTTTTCTGTAATTAAACATGCCTTTAATTTCTAGGTCTGGTCCTATATTAGTGTTGGGTTTCATGAAATTGTCAATACGCGGAACTACGTACACATACGTGCCTTATATGTTCATAAAACACTGCGTAATGCCTCAACATGTATGTGGTGTCCTGTTTTTGTTGATTGGGAATAAAGGAAAGACGATACGCAAGGCAACATCACCAACATGACAAACCTGGAAGCCCCTTTATTTACACCCTACACTTAAGGAAAAAATATTTGGTAGAAGGCCGCTGTAAAAATAATTCCAGCTAACTTGGAATTACTGAGATATTATTATTATATTATATATTAAACACTGACTTTTGCATGCAGAAACAAAGTCAAAAAGTAACATAGTAAATGGGGCCTGCAAAAGCTGGTCTTGCAGATTATGAGGTCATAGCCGTCTTTCTATCGTTCCTTTCCACCGATTCTTTTTGTCTTTTTCTTTACTGTGCAGCCTCTGCATTATTTGAATTATGTTCGGAAACTCTTCGTCCTGTCCATTGGTTTCGGGTATTTTTCACAGCACCAATTCGTTTTAATTTAAATTAATTTGATTATAAAATAATTTATTTTTATTTTTATATATTTTTTACTCAAAATTAATTTTAATTAAAAATTAATATTATATAACTACAATAATTCATTAAAAATATAATTTTTATAATCTTATTAAATTTTTATAAATTTTTCTAGTTTAAAATATTAAAAAAAAAATTTATAAAAATTTAATAACATCTTAAAAATTTACTTTCAAATGAATTATTATATCTATATAATATTTTTTTAAATAAAATTTATTTCAGATAAAAAAAAATAAAAATAAAATAAACTAATTAATTTAAGTTAAATCGAATTGGATTAATGTTGGCTGAAACAAACTCATCTGCAGGTGCTTCCAGCCCCTGGTGACACAAAGCGGGGAGTGACCAGCTCTGAAGTTTTCTCTGTCTACTTCCGCTGATTCGCTAATGTCAGCTGTGCTGTACCCAGAATTGAAATTGTTTGGCTTGTTCAAATCACACTATCATTTAGTGCCACACTTGCCCATGTCGTAGTTGAGTACACAGACTGATACCTACATTTCACGACTGACTGGATCTTCTGCACAATGTTTACCTTTTGAGCTGGAAAATGAAACCCAAACCTATCAAGATTAAAGCGTACCCAGAATTCTTCAGTAACAGAATAAAGGCAATCCTCCTTCAACTTTGGTTGAGATTTGTCTTTACAAGGTACAGTTTATACAGCTTTACAAATAATTCAAACTATTACGAAGCAATTGGATAACGGCAGAGTGAAAAGAACAAAATAAACAAACATTTCCACCCCACAGCACACATGTAATATTCCTATTTTAGAGCAACTCCCCAGCCCTACACGCCTGCCTTCATAGAATGGAACACGAGCAGACAACTTTTTTAGGCGAATCATCAATCTTCTTCTCTGTAGAAGGGAAACAAACAGCGCATGTTAGCAATACTCAGAAAAAAACAGCTAACAAATCCAATAGCCTTACTGATGTCACCTGGCATAAAGGAAAACAGAAAAAAAAAAGAATGGGAAGGTAAAAGAGAAAAAAAAGCAGCAGATAGTACCACTTAATAGGCAATCTGAGGCTTGACAACCATATGGAGGGATTATAAGTGTTAAACAGTCTCGTACTTTATGGGCCTTTATTTTAAAGAAGGTCCCAGCAGCATGGATTTGTTGAACTTGTTTCAATGGAACAAGTTCATAATGCAAAACGGTCGTGCATACATCATGACTAGCAGGACAGAATTGAAGGTTTACATGACACGGTCAATATGTACAGTGACAGTGTCCAGCCATATATAAGACCGGCATCAGTACGTCTATCTTGAAGCTGGACCACTGTCCAAGTTATTAACATGAAGATTTCAGCCACTGGAACCCTAAGAGCATTTCACTTTGTAACTACAAGATGATATTTAGTTTCCACATGTTCCATGTAAGGCTTCCAGCTAACGAATTATGGATAACAAAAACACTAGTACATGCAACCAAAGCATATAATAAAAAGGACAATGTGTAGAAGGGCATGGCTTTATGATAAAGTGTATCGGATGCAACAAAATGGCATCCATTCTATTTTCAATTACCCTAGGCATGACCTCTGTCCTTGTCGACTAGCTAGATGTTGCTGAGATGGTTTTCATTGACCAAAGGCTCGAACTCTTGACTATATCATTACAATAGCAAATCTGGGATTTAGGATCTTGCTCTCGTAGAGCTCACTAATGAACTCGCCTCCAATCAAAGCAAAATGGAGATTCATGCAGCTGACCCCAATCAACTGTAATTAAGGCTTAAATGATAAATTGACTCAGTAAACTGGGGATTTACACTTATATTAACACCAATTTCATTAGAAATATTTGAATACACTGGGACGAATATAAACCTTATGAATAATAAAACTCAAACTTGACTTGGATTTTTTAGGCCTGAAAGGAAGAATGAGTTGTAAAGATAAAAGATCAAAGACATCATTGCAGTAAGGAAAATAGACTGGTCAAAAGTCATGTAGTAGTGGTTACTTTCACTCTCTTCCACAAATGAACAATGAGTAGGTGTTGCAAGAATCGAGTATGCAAATCACCAGAATAATATGAAACCTCCAGCAAAACAGAATTTTACAGCTATATTTGGGCTTTGTTATAGTAAGAGTACCCTTGAGTCAACTCCTTGTCTGCTATAAGAAAGTTCCAAACCCAGCTGGATGTTTATTGAGTCTATGACACCAATGCTCAATTTCAATGCCTTGTCTCAGCAGATATGCATCATCAGACATGTCCATTCCACAGCTAACTAAACAGCAGATCAGTTGGGTTCTAATTTTTCACTTCTATCGGTGGTTACCTTTCATGACACTGCTCCAGTTGGTCCAATGTTGACCAGAGAAGAATGATGGTCTTTATTGGCCCCGTGCATTGCTCTTTACTGGGTTTTAGCCGCCCCCACCAATAACAGACGAAAGCAAAAGACGAGCACGAAAAGGGTGGCAAATGTTTGATGATTCATTTGTTTCCACAACTTTCTAAGGCTCAGTTCAACACAATGAAGAATGAAAATTAAAACAAAAAACTGAACACCAAAACAGATAGAAGGGAAGGTACCTGTTTTAGTTTTTGAGGGCGCTGGCTGTACAACAACATGCATTATGACAACCCCTCCAGCAACCTCGCCATATGGCACTTTACACTGACCAACAGTCTTGTTATTCTCCAAAATTTTACCAGAGCATATGAGCTTGATTTCAGTCACAGCCTTTGGAGTTATAGTCTTACCTAAGAAGGAGCATAAATAGCATTTAAGAAAATCCATGTAAATGTACCTGAATATGTGCTCTTAGGCTTTGCATTTTGGCCAGAAACTTAAATAAGTTCTGATTGCCAAACTATTATGTTACAAGCCATTGAAATCAATTTTTTTTTTAAGTCTCCTAAGCCTAAATCATGAGACCCTAGAGCTTTGATCAGTAAAACAAGAAGTCATTGGTGAGACAGGACAACAATGCATCTTTTACGCAATACTCTCAACACGTAAAAGCACAATAAGATGCGTATTTCCAGTACGTCATAGTGCAGTTGCATGATGTAGTATTCATGAGGTTTTCTGACAATATGAATAGTGATCTCCTCCTTTATAGACTACTTATGGGTGCAAAGTCAATCATTTGAGTGCCATAACCTTAGGATCCATTTAGTTGTAGAAAACTTTCTCATTTTTTTCTCCAATTTTTTGGTAAACGTCTAGTGTTCTACAAAATTAGGAGAATCATTAAAGATGTTTCCCATTTTAACCAAGGTGTTCTCCAAATCTTAGAAAATAAGGTTTTCGCACCTTAAAAGTGGTTATCCTTGCTGAAAGAAGCTTGGAGAAGAAAAATAAAACAAATTCACTCAAGTTATCCTATAATTCATTTTGAAGCTCTTCAATAGGTCACCAACCAAAGATATCAAAGCAATTTCCAAGTTTAGGATGTAAGAACAAAATTGAAAGCCCCTTCAAAACATGGACAAGATTCTGTGTTCTACGGAGAAATTTTCCCTCTTATTTTCTAAAAACTTTCTTCAGCTCAAGTCAGCCTATGCATCCAAACTCGGAAGACCTCAGCTGCCCCACATATGTAGTGCAAACTTAGATATAAAATCCCTCAGCCTCACCCACCTCAAACAAGAAAGAACCAGGAAAAAAAGGGGTATTCCATAAATATCAGAATAAACCAACAAACGAGGATATAAACCTTTGGGCCAATCAGAAACTATCCTCTGCTTTAGCATATCTACCGTTGAGGCCGGCGCGTATCGGAACGGACCGATATCGGTACCGTCGTATAGCCTGAACTTTATGTCAACCAATTCCTCCTCTGGCATTTCTTCGGATTAATCCTTCTCAAGAACTAGCCGTTTCCAAGTCCAATTAACTCTTGTACGACTCGATCACCGACCAACCCAAAAGAATAAAAAAGCTTAACCCTGGATAATTATTCAAAATAATAAAAAGGATGTAATTATGAAATTAAGGAAACGGAGACATTTTTAAGCTTGATTACTCAGAAAGAGAAGGAAAGTACCAGGAAATTTGAAGATAAAAACCTGAACTTCTGTTAGTAGTTGATGAATCAATCAAACTTCTTATGGCTGTTTCTGAAAGATTGGTGTTCGTTGGTAAGCTGAAAGGCAGACCAAATAAGACTTGCCCACTCCTCTCCCGCCAAAACGACGTAGTTTAGTCAACTCGTTCTGAAAGTAGTAGAAAGGTCGTTTTCTTCTCCACAGGGCGACTCAGCGACCCTTCTGCTCCCCTAAAACGGCGCTGTTTTCCCTTGGTTCCTGGTCCATCCTCCCTTGTCTTCACTCGTTCCACTGCGAGATATTCAGAAAATCGAAACTGAAAGATGAAGCGGAAATTCAAAGGAGAAGGAGGAGAAGAAGGGAACCAGGGGGGAAGTAAAATGGAGATTGTTTGGCAAACGCCTTCAAATCCTCCGCAGAAGCTTGATTACATCTTTCATAACGGTAATCGACATTTCATTTCAGAGACGCGAAAGTAAGTGAAAACAGAAGGTTTCAACTGTTTTGCTGGAATTTCTTTCTTTCTTTTTTTTTTTTTTGTTCAGGAAAACGCCATGTTCGGCCTTACTACTTTGAGTTCGTCTCCCATGTTAGTTTCTCACTTTCTGTGTTCCATCTTCCCTTTGTTTATTCATTTTGAATGCCATTGAGTTCTGTTTCTTTCTTTTTCTTTGTTGTTTTGATTAACCTAGTTGTTTGCAGGTTAATAAACGATGGGAGGGGAAGACAATCGTAGATTTGTTTGCCCAGGAGTTCAGAGGCCGGCCTCATGAATACTATGTAACTATTTGGTTGTAGCATTTTCTTGTTGCGAGTAATCTATCCTGTTGATGCTTGGTCCAAGTTTTGTGGTCGTTTTGATACATGGTTACGCCATTTAGACTTTTGATTTGTACAGGGTTTCAGTACTACATTAGTTTGCATATTTTCTATGAATTTTTTTTCTCTATTCATAATTGTGCATGTCAATGAATGTTGTAGGTTAGCGCCATCAAATGTGGACGGATACAAGTTGATGGACAGAATGTGCAAGTTTCATGCATAGTCAAACGATGCCAGAAGATTAGCCACTTTTTACACAGGTTAACAATGTTTATATGAATTTTTGGATTTGGTTTGCAGTTAGTAAATTAATCAATGCAAAAGGACTGGTGCTTGAATGCCACTTTTTTTTTTCTTCAAACAAAGGTTCTGGCATTTGACCGAGTTATTGTAGGATTTCTGTTTACAGTTGGAGTGTTAATAGTTAGGACCATTGGATTGTCTACCTTAAATTCTTGAGCCTCTTTCTAGCATGTGTAAAAGAATGGACGCATAGATAAGCACTTAAGCAGAGAGTAGCATGTGTTTTTTATGTTTCATTTTGTTATATTACTGGCCATGCTTTATGGTTCAATTTCAATGAAACTTGGTTTGTTGCATTTTTCTAGGCATGAACCTCCGGTGATGGCTCAAGATCTTTCAATTCTTCAAAACGAACCAGATGTAATAACTGTTTGTAAACCAGCATCTGTTCCTGTAAGTTTTGAGTTGCTGGTAGTTTTTCTTTAATTTGTTTGTTCTGTATTATGTAATATGCTGCACATAAATATTTTTCCCTCTAGAATGCATAATATTTCTTAAGTAGGTGCTTTTTTTTTTGAGTGTGTGCACACACACCAATTCTTGTTTCATTTACTTGTGATATGGTAGGTATGGATTGTCTTGTGATAGGTTTTAAAAGAATGTGTTTAAGTTGGTCAATATTACTTGATTAAGATGTGTTTGAGGAAGCAATTTCTAGTTTTAGCACTATTGGGAGCAATACATAGGGCTTTCCCCATCATTGTAGATTTTCATCAGGGAGTTACTCTAAGTCTTTACCTTTCCACTGATTTGTTAGTGAATTAGGTGCTTGTGTTAAGTGGGAAAATTCCACATTGTTAAGTGAAGAGGTTAGTGAAGGCTTTATATTGCGTGAGACCTCTCCACCCATTGCCAATTGATTTTGGGTTGGATGCTTTAACAGTTTATTGCCATAAAGAGTAGGATTCTCTTGATCAAGATCATGGAGAAGGCCGGCTTGATTGGAGTTTTCCATCTAATATTTGGACCCTATAAGTAGTTTGGACATCTTATGAAAAAAAGGAAACAAAGCAAAAGTGCCCAAATTAGATGAGCACTGAAATTCAAAGGATGTCGAAGCCTCCATGCTTTGTGAGGAATAGGCATGTTAACTTTTGGTTTACTATACAAAGGGGAACCAAAGATCTGACATTAAGAAAATAAGAAAAGAAATTAGTTTGAATGCCAGCTGCTGTTATTAAGAAGTTGTGCTCATTTTTTCAAATAAAAAATGTAATTCTTAGTTCCGCTTGACTGATTCCTAACTCAGCAATCTTGACGGGAGGTCGATAATATGAAAATAGAAGCCAGTTGTTGCTGCTTTTACGTGATCTCAGTTTATTGCCTCTCACGTCTATGCAAAGTTGATTTCCTTCATTCTTAATGTTTGTTAGGTGCATCCTTGTGGTCAATACCGTAAAAACACAGTGGTTGGCATTCTTCACGCAGAACATGGTTTGGAACCACTATTACGTATCCAAATGTTGCAGCTTATTCCCTTCAGCACGGAGTATATGTTTTTCCACTTTTTTGTTAATAAATTTTGCAGTCAGGATTTAGCTTAACATAGTTGCATTAGCTGTTCATCGACTGGACCGGCTTGTCTCTGGATTACTTATCCTGGCCAGGAATCCTGCTAAAGCTGATTTTTTTAGACAACAGGTACGCCTTCACTCCCCCATCCTGAATTTCTCTCCATTAGACGACTAGGAACAGAGAAACTGAATACCTTGTATTTCCTTTGCCATCTTCCAAGAATGTTAAAGCTGTTCTTGATTCTGTTTTGGCACGGTTGAGATTGTTATGTGTTGGATATGTTTATGATGTTTATATGACTAGTTATATTGTCAATGCCTCCTTAGTGATAATTCCCGTAGTCTATCTTGTGCATGTCTATCACTTCTTTTTCCATGTGTATATTGAAAAAAAAATTGTTTTCTTCTGGTGACAGACTTCATTTGGTAGTGCATTTTGGGACTGCGTTTTGACCACTTACCTTAGGTCAGCATTTCTGTAATTTGTGTTTGGAAGAAGAAATGAAAATTTGAGTTCTTTCAGTACTGTACGAAAGCAGCTTTTCCATGTAGTGAAAAAAGTTCAACTGCGCTTGCACCAAATACAATTCCACGGATTTTCCAAACAAAGCCTTTAAAAGCTGATTTATTAACTTGATTTACAAATTTATTTTATTGGTCATGATAACTTGGTACTTTCGTTGATTGCAACACCTGAAACTATACCTTTTACTTTCCCAGATACATGAGTTTTAGAACTGTTTTAGTAATTCTTTAATCATATATCTACCTGCTTTAAATTTGTTTAACATAAAAGGACAAATGATCTTGGTACATTAGTTGTTCTCTCTAAGATCGGATCTCTCTTTATAGTCTTATGTTTCAATGAAAACTAATGAGCTTGTTGGAGTGTATCTTTGTGTAAGAAGTGACTCAATCTCAAATATAATTTGTAGATTGAGGCTGGACTGGTGCAGAAACAATATATAGCTAAGGTCGTTGGTGTATTTCCTGAGGGCGAGGTATAATTCTTGCATGAGCTTGATGATTTTCACACATTGTTTTCAAATTCTACTTAGTGTGAGATTCTCTAACCTATTTTAAGTGAGGGTTTAAGGAAGTGATGAGAATAAACAAAGATGCTTACCATGAAGTCAAGTTTATGATATTTTGTTAGAGTAGGGGAGAATGGAATCAGACAGATGCAGTTCTTCAGTTATTGATCAATTTATTTACCCAGTGTATTTATAGATAGCTTTTCACGCAAGAATTGGAAATTTCCCCTGGTTTTGCTAGAAATGGAGGTTTCATAGGCTTATACTTCACTATTACCACATCGATTTGCTGAAAATAATAGCGTCATTATCTATTAATATTCAACTGTTGAGATTGAAGGAAGGATCAATGCAAATGCAATTTTTATTTTTGTAGGAATCTACAATCTAGTTATGTTGATGGCTGCCTCTTTCTGCTGTTAATTTTTCACTCTTGTACATCCCATATGCTCAAACTGCTGGATCTCAATTTTTGCACTGCTGGCATTTCTTGTATTTTCTATTCGAGGATTTCACTGATGGTCAAGTTCATGAGTTCTACAATCTTCTGCATGTTTATGCCCTGTTAAAGTATCAAACTCATTGCCAACAGGCAATGTGTGGAGAGGCCTTGCCACAGTATAAAGCCCTCATTGATCCTGTGGCCTAACCTTGTGGGATTTTACCACTTAATGCATCGAAATTATCTTCGATTTTGGTGCGGTCTTGATTGTGTCTGCTGCATTGGTTATTGGTCAAGGAATCTCACATTTTCTTACAGGCAATCGCTCTTTTACCCATTGCTGTTATCACCACCAAAATGAATGTTAAAGTTATTGCCCCAAAGTAAACAAACTAGCCTGCTTGCTAACTGACATATACCATTTGAAGGAAACATGTGTCTTGGTGCATTTAGTCATAAGTTTATGGTCCACTGTTTGCACCATGACCCATGACTTTTCCCCATCTGATTCTGCTAAGGATTTTCTTTCAGCAAGTTGTTGATGCCAATGTAGACTACAATGCTAGAGAAGGAAGGAGCACGGCTGAGGTTTGTTATTATTTATGTCAAAATGATTATGCTTCCTTGATTGAAGGTCTCAATTCTGTTTTGTGATGACACTGATAAAAAAATTTAACTGACCTATAAAAATTTGAAGTGTTGTTTATACCTGAAACTACCCCTACTTTTTAGTAATATTGAAGTGTCATCTGTTGCTTCTAACGTTTGAATCAAGTATAAAACAATGCAAGTGGCTTTATTAAACTCATGGGAATATCCTCTTTTTGCAGGCTGTGAAGTTTGATGGTGATGCTCCTTTGAGGGGGAAGGCTGCTTGTACAAAGTTTACAAGGATTACCACTGACAGATCTCACAGCATTGTTTTGTGTGAACCAATTACTGGACGAACTCATCAAGTAGGGAAATACACATTGCTGATTAATCTGTTTTACTTCCACTCTGGAAGATGTTCATGTTGATCTTGTTGCAAATGTGAAAATATATTGCTCAAATTTATGAGCATCTTCATCCTGTTTACATTTCACTATTAATAACTTTTGGGCCTTTTGATTACACTTTCCTATCATGTCTTCGATTTCCTTTTCTCAAGTAGAAGGAATTTCTGATGCTTTATAATCTTATCAAACTGTATGAATTCAAAATTATTTGTTCTATTAACATCAAGGTATGGGCATATTGGTCTTATGTTAACTTTTAATCTTTCTTGGAAAGATGTCTGTTTTTCAAACAAGGTGTTTACTCATTTACTCTTGCTAGATCTGAGCTGATGATTTCAATTAATGGGTCGGATCGACTTAGCTTTTTTAATTTCACTTATTTGTTATCTAATTTTGAAATTTTGTGATTCTTTGGTAGATACGTGTACATCTGCAGTATATTGGCCACCCAATAGCCAATGATATGCTTTACCTCCGCAAAGATATTGTTGATCGTTCGATGGAAGGGACAACTGCTGACAGAGCTGCAGCCATTTCTTGTGGCTCTTTGAGAAGCAATTTGAATGAAAACCAAAGCAATGAATATGTTTACAGTGCTGAAGATTTCAGAATTGACCACATGTGTTCTCACTGTCCAAATTTAGCTCCAAAAGGGTAAGATTCATCTTTGTTCATGACAACTGTTATTGTCCTAGTCAATACCCCACACCATGGTTATTAAAATCCCGACTTATGTTTTAGAAACTTACGTTTCTACAACTCTAGAAACAAAAACGTTTTAAGTCTTAGTAGAAACTTATATGTAGATAGAAACAGGTAGAATCCCGACTTTAGTCTAGAAATTTAGAAATTTTACAACTTTACGTTTCTATGTTATGATATTAAATTTCCTGAAATTGGGCTAAAAAATGAAACAAGCAAAAAATATATTAATTTATTACCCAATTCAATATTTATACAATCAAACTAGACTAATTTAGATTAAAGTAAAAAAATAAATAAAGATAACCGAAAAAAACAAAAATCATCTATTTTTTTTTCCCCAGGCTCCTAGTGTCGCTTGATTACTCTTCTTCACTATGATTTTAATAATCCTGGTTGTCAAGTTTATGTAAATGTGGTTGTAGGCAAAGAAAATGCCAATGATGATACAAATATTTGCATAAATGAGTTTAACCTATTAAATGATAAAACTAAAAAAGAAGAAGAAGAAGATATGAATTTAGAAGATAATAATATTGATACTATCATTGGTCATAATGTTTTTTGTGTTCCATTAGATAATTGAGATATTTTCAACTTTTCATTTATGAATTGTGAATTTGAAAACTTTTTTTTGGTATTATATGTTTATGCCATGGCATTTTTATGGTATTAAAATATTAGTAAGTGAAAAAATTATATAATATGAACTTCCTGAAATAATTTAGATGACTATATTTTTTTTATCTTTTTCTAAAAGTTTTTTGATAGAATCTTACGACTCTACAATTTTTTACCACTTTACGACTGTAGAAAAACCAAAATGGCTATAGGTAGAAACCCGACTTTAACAACCTTGCCCCACACAGCTCTTTCTTCCATGACTTTATGTAATGTTCAGAAACCCTTTCCTTTTTGTATCCATGGAAGTTTCTATCCTGTAAATTATAAATTTTTTCAGGCCAAAATAAGCTTGTTCTGTGCACTTGATGTTTTCTTAAGTATGTGAGTCTAACAAATGTTTGTGAAATTGGGTTAATTGTTAGGACAGATGGGATGTAGGACGTGATTATCTCTTTCTATTTGTTCAATAAGGAGAAGGTAGCAGTTTTTCAAATGCGACCTTTGACATGATTAGGAAGTTTGTGGCCCTTTTATGATGGAGAGTCATGGTTATGAGTTGGAGAAATAGTTTTTCTTTTGGAGAAGAAAAGAAGCTGCAGATCGTATAAAACATTTCTCTATTTGAGTAGGTGGGGGTGTTTAGTCATGAAGGCACCTTTTCATACTCAGAAGTTAGCAGCAGTATTAATGCATCTAAGGAACAGCCCCTTTTTTGTTTTTAGTTTTCTACTGTAACAGTCCTCAGTGTTGATGCAACTCCAGTTTTTGTAACAGGTTGCTGCCTAGCAATTGCAGTGTTTGCTTAACAGTTTTGTTATGGTTTTTTTTACTGCAGATATGAAGGACATGAAGAGGGATTGTGGCTGCATTGCATTCGTTACTCTGGGCCTGGTTGGGTCTATGAATGTCCTTATCCAGATTGGGCACACTAGGTTAGTTCTGTATGTTTTTTTATTAGTATAATTACAAAAACTTTTACTCTTGTGATTCCTATATTCTGGAAATTGTAGTTTGTTTGACCTAAGGATGTGTTTGATTCAAGAATTTTCATAATTCCGGTGAAGTAAAATATTTTGGAAGATTTATGAAATGCTGCATTCCTTAACCTAAAAAATTCCATGCTACTATGTTAGGTTCACTCCCAAGCACAAAAGGATGATGAGCAGACAACATAAGGACATTTGTGCCAACAGTTTTACTAAATGTTTTAGAAAATGATGGGATTTTGATTCCCCATTCTTCTGATTAGGATTATGGTTCTCTAGAAACTGTGGATGATGAATTTCTTTTCAAAAGTTAAATTACTGAAAGATCATATTCTTAATTTAACCAAACATTAATATATGAAATTTTTTCATTCAAACTTGTTGGTAAGTTAAGATCTCCCAATCACTCATACCCAGTAAGAAATTGATTTTTTGCCACATTAAAACTGTTTTCAAGGAAGAAAGATCTTATCGAAACTTCCAAGGGTTACAACTGTGTTGTTTTAGTCTTAATAGATACTCATCGTTGGTTGTTTTTTGGGGGAAAATTATTTTTTGGAGCTCCCGCCACTTTGCAACTTCCGTTGTTGGTGTTTTGATTCATCGCAGCAAAACTAGTGGGAGAATGAAACTCTGTCGATTTCTTACTTGTCCCAACAGCAATTGATTACTGATTCTCAGAAAGCACATTTCTTTCTTTCTTTTATTTTTTTTCCTATTATCTACTATTTTAAAAGAAAGAGTACTTATTTTCAAGAGTAAACTGGTTAAACAAATATCTGTCCTATAAAGAAAAGTTTTTTTGTCTTGATATAAAATATATACTATGAGGTTTCAAAATTTTATTTGGTACACCATGCAACTAGGCCTATATTCAATGAGAAGTATGAAAATGAAGAAGGCATAAATGCTTATTTCAATATCTGTTGTTATACATATATCTTTCTATAGTTCTTGCAGAGTCGCAGACTATCCGACAACATATTATTAATTTCTTTGATGTTTTAATGATCCCTGACGAGTACATCTAAATATGCTCAGTTGGCACTTCAACTTTAATACCAATCAAAAGTGAAATATTACTATCTGTTCTGAAACTGAGGGGAACATTTTTTAAATTTCCTTCATGTTATAAATTTATACATATAACTAGTCAAACATAGGCCCTTTTTGGGAAGAGCTTTTTGGATTAGCATTAGTTTTGGATAATCTTTTAACCGCAGAGATTGAACCACTGAAGCCACAAACTAAAAACTACAATTAGGTAGCTTTTTCTAAAGTCCTGATACTCATCGCTAATACTAATGCTACATGAGGCCATAAGTTAATATTCTCTAGTAATCTTGGTTTAGTTTGGTTCAGTTTGATTATGAAAAAAATAAATCTCTTGTTGTTAGAAATAAAACCAGAACCCAATAAACAAAAGCTTTCGTTTTCAGTTTCATTCTTTTTTCAGTCTTAGTTCGGGTTGGATACACTTGTATATGCTCATATGATCAAGAGTGAAGAAAGATAATGGTTTGACACTAGCCTCCTAGGATACCCATGTTCTGTTTCTAATGTGAATCGACCAAATTATCACTCTATAAACAATTCAAACATAAAGGTTCAGTTCAGTTTGATTTATGGTTTTGGTTAACGCATAATCGTGAGGCCCATTTGCATGGACATATGTTTGGGCTACACATAGCTGTTCAATTATGAATCTGCACTTAACCAAAGTTGGTGCAGATGTTGGTCCAAAACATATGCCTGCTCCATTAGTTTATGGAACATACCACCATTTGAATTGTTGTGAAACTTGGTGATTTTCAAAAACGAAAAATGTTCTAAAAAGCACTCGCCTGAATTGAATCCAAGCCCTTGAAAATTAAATCTATCCCCAAGATCACTGAGAAACTTCACAAGTTTCTCAAAGGTTTGATTTACACACTCATGGTGAGTGAGGTCCTTGAGCCTCAAAAGAATGGGTACCCGTGCATTACACATCATGAGATTGGTCCCACTAGCATGGTCACTCTCCATGAGTCCAACGCTTCAATATGCCATGCAAGCCCACTTTACATGGCTCGCAGTGAGAAACTTCACAATAAGTAGCGACATCAAATAGAAGATCTTGCTGATAATTGAAGGCTCTACGAAGGATGATTTGTTCGAACAAACTCCAACAGAGAGGTACATATACTCTTCAACACTGTCTTTTTGAATAACCACAGTACCACACTAGAAAACATAAAAATCAATTTGATTCCTCCAAGTTTCTGTGGCTCGCAGTCAAGATGATGATATTGTTGTGAAAACATCAATTCAGACACTGCAACCTTTGAAAGTGACTCAAACTTCCAAGGATGATCTTTTCAGAGAAACACCTGCAAACAGGTACATTTACTCTTCAACCTTAAAAGGTGTACAAATAATTGTAATAACATGTGTGAAAACCCTACTAGATTATACTGCAGGTGAGTCACTTACAGGAAGAAATATATCAAAAGGACAATGAAGCCACCACCACTGAAGAAGATGCTGCCACATAAGGACAAAGAGGTTAGAAATTAAGTACAAACTAAAAGGTGAACATAATTGGATGCATGTCTATTTTCGCTCTAATATGTTTTTATGTTTTTATGGATGTGTATATGTTACATCTGACATTTCATGTATCTGTTCATGTGGGTTTGTCTGCGCATTTGAGAACCGGCTTTTGCAAATTGTGGTATAGTATTTAAACCTATGTTGACTCCTATTTTGACTTTTTGTGCGGCCAGTTTGTGATAGCATATTTCTCCATCTCAACATTCTTATGCAGAATAAAAGCTGACTTTATTATGACATGTTTATATCTGCTTCTGCCATTTCATAACATTTGTATGGACAGTTATCAAGTCATGTACAATGCATCTGCTTGTTTCAAATATGTGATTTGCTTTCTTGACATGTTGGCTAACACTCTGATAAGTATATCGTGACATGTGATAATTAATGCCCAACATCATCCAAAGAAATGTAATAACATGTTGTGTTTGAAGGCGTTTGCTGAAGTCTTTCATGACACTCAGTCTCTATACACATGCAAACACATATTCCGTGATTGTGTGTAAATTCAATGATCTGCCGTAACATATGTGTGACTTTGCATTTATGCTTTCAGATTTCCATGCAAATGCATGTGCTTGTATGTGCATATTTCATTGAGCATTATGTGGCCAATTGTTCCACATGACTTACGTTACATTTATATATTAAATTTCAAAACCAAACACTTGAAAAAATTGAAGATGTGCAACAAAAAGGTGCAAGTGTAGACTTTGATATTGTTCACGGATATGAAAAAGCCACTTTGCTAGCAGCTTTTTTTGTAAACAAAGCAAAGCATAATGTGGCATTCGGACTTTTTTTGTGGTACTGTGAAAAAAATGTTTCAAACATAGTGTAAGCCACAAGATGTAAAACATGCAATGGACGTGTTGTCAACAAGCCCTAGACATGTTGCCTTTATTGAAGAACTTGGATTCACTGCCTTGTTCCACATAACTTGCACAAAGCTAAACGTACGCTTGGTGCAGTGGCTAATAGTCAGATTTAATCCAGATGACACAACATCGGCCATAACATATAATGAAACCATCAAAGTCACTCCTTTTAATGTACATCAAGTTATGGGCTGCGAATGTGACCACTTACAGTTGAGCTGCATCCATATTCAAATGTGGAGGACAAAGAGCTTGATGACTGGAAAAGAAAATTCAATGGTGAAAGTCAGTGGACTGCTGGCTACGCACATTCCAAGTCTTGTTACAATGCAAGCTGAACCTAATGATCAATTCAAATTCAATTTCATGATCTTTGTAGTGGCAAAACTACTTGACCCATCAAACAGATCATTTTCTAGTTGGCAACTGCACAAAGATTAAAAGACATGTGATGGTTCGCCATTCGGTTTGGGCAGGTTTCACACTGCAAAGTTTGAGCTGAGAACTTGCAAAGTACAAAGACAAGACAGACCAGAAATCAATTGGTGTGTGCTTGTACTTCTTGCAGGTGGATATTCTATTGCAAATGATTCTTTTTATATCAATCACAACATTTCTGTAAACTACCATAGAGATATAAATTACAACTTGCATACAGATGCTATATCTGGACAGGGTTGTCTTTCGTGCAAACAGAGTCATTCCAAGAGAGTTTCCGTGGATGAAGGGGTGGAAAAATGAGGTTGTCCAAAGGCACTTAAATGAAGAATTACAAACTGGAGGTTATAGTCCAGGACAAAATGCTGCAGACACATTACTCCCTACTGAGAACAATATGGCAGCACCAAATAAAGTACATATGCATGACCAGAGTTCAGAGGAGCAAAATAACAGTTTTGAGAAGGACAAGAAGAGCGCTGAAGAGCAACAAAAACCTTCTGAAATGGTAAGAAAATCAGCACAAATGCTACATGCGTATTCATGTCAATGCTTTATGTGTATATGTCTGAAAAGTAAGTGGTTTCATACTCTTTCTAGTTTGCAGATTACGGGAAATGAGTTGCCTACAACATCAGATTATTTATCTTTGTTACTATTCCTGCATCTACTTGTTGGCATTATTTATCTTTGTTATTATTCCTGCATCTACTTGTTGGCCTTCTTTTATGAAAAAAGGAAATGTAGATGGGCAAAAATTGCTACAGAAAAATGTCCTTATAATCTCAATATGTTGAAACCAGCGATATTATGTGTCTAAAAATGAATTATAATCTGTTAAATAAATGATGATTATATCCAGCTTATATTCTCTGAAGCTAATTTTTTAGTAGTATGTAAATGTTCATCTGATTACTTGGAGATATCTACTGATTTTTCTCTACATGCAAATTTTTGTTTTAAAAAATCAAGTGAAACTTCATTAAGAATTGAATTGGCCAAGTTGAAAGTTTGTTTCAATGAAGCAGTAACTGCAATGAACAAGTTAGATAGCCAAATGTAAGAGTTTGCAGTCTCTTCTCAGCAGTAACATCAGAGCTGGCAAAACTAGTCCATCTGTCCTGAGCCTTGTGAGCACAAAGTTTTGAGGCTGTGAACAAAATAACGCGAGCAATAGAAGATGCACAAGAAGAACAGAAGCTCAAGCAAGGAAGGAGAAGGAACTGTTGATCAAACAGATGATGATGCCAGTCCTAATCTTCATGAGGTAGTAAGTGCCATACCCCGTCCTCGGCTTTGATGATGAAGTAATAAGGATGATACAAATGGGAAAATGGTGGAAGAAGATTGACCAACATTTCATCTCTTCCCTGATCTATCCCAAATCAGAGACAGATAGAACTGGCCGACAAGAAAAAGGTACACCTCAGTATGCTTGTGTTCCCCATATTTGCCGAAATACAGAAAGGACCACCAGGAGGAGCTCACTCGAATTGAGGCAATGGTGATGGATTATGCATGGAGGATTGAACTTCCTTCTACGTAAGTACAATGTACAATTTATTAACAGAACATTTAATTTTAAACTTTAACATTTTATATTGACTGTCATTGTCTGTGCACTCATCATTATTGCAAACTGGACATACACACATTACTTCTAATATTCTCGTGTCCGTTGTGAAGTGTTGGGTCAAATGTGTCCAACAGTCCACCTATTCAGAAATGACTTTCTGACCCTTCAACCTGCAAGTCTTGTGGAAAGCAGCATTGTGACTGCTTACCTGTTCATATTAAACCATCAAGAGTTGTTGAACGATGGTCCAAGGCAGTTCTTCTTTCCCCCATTTCTAACAATAAGACATTTTACCTTCATGGAAATTCTAGTGTTTTTGTATTTCAAATTTCAACTGTTCGATACATTACTTGAATATTGAATTAAAGGTAACCATGAAGAGGTGCACTGTGGGGACTTCGACACCAAAAGAAAGGAAATGAATGAGGAAATAAAGGAGAGCACCGAAGGAACAACAAAAAAGGGGGTTGCGGATAGCAACTTACTGATTCATTAATGCCTAAATACACTATGGAATGTTTCTCGTTCTCATTCTTATGATAGATGAGATAGATGTTAAGATATGTCATCTGGCCTTTGAACAAATCTCTAAATCATGTACGAACGCTTCCTACCGTCCCATTATTTTATTTATCACTGGTGTTGATATTAATTTTGTAATATATGTGACTGTTTGCACTTATGTCAGATTACAGTTTTCAAATAATTAAGGGATAAGATATTAGTTAGTCCTAAAACTTTTCATGTTTTGTTAACTCAGTCCTAAAATTTATCGACTTGTCAAAGTAGTCCTAAAACTATGAAACCATTAGCTGTGTTAGTCTTAATTTGGAATCTTGGATGTCTTGCTAGTTGGTTGATGGAAAAGTTGATGTGGCACATAACGGATGTTAAGTTTTGACTTGTTGATTTTTGAATTAGATGGGTAACTTTGGAGATTAAATTGCTCAAAATGAAACATTTCAGTGATTAAAACCTTATTTTCCCACTTTTTTGTCATCTTCTTTGCTGATCTCTTCCCTTCCCAAAACACCTGGACTTGAAAAGTAGCAAAATTTTTTCCTTACAATATAGCATAATTAAGAGACGGGAATGAAAAAAAGAAAATTTTATTTTGAAATCAAGGAACTGGAATTATATCATTCAGATTGATGTTTTTAAAGCTGTGGGTTGCGCCTTTCATGGAATTTTGGAGCAAAATCAACTCCTTGCCAGATTGTATCAGCATCGGGATTCCAACATTGAGGAGGAAATCATTGTCCATTGAAGAATTGATGGAAGCAAATGAGGAATTTGGGTGCCTTGTAAACAAATAATTAAGCAAGTGAAGTGAAATGCTTAGGATTTGTTTGTTAATTTATTAGTTAGGAAGAATGCAAGGTGCATTCGGGTGAAAAATTGGTGGAAAAGTGAAGTGACTTCTTTAAAATAATTGCATGAGTGGGTATCTAAGGTTGAAGGTAGAGCAGAAGGCCATGGGAGCAGAGCTTCATGAGATGTGAAAGCTGCTGGAGCGATGGAGTGGCAGTTGTAGCAAATGATGGCGACTGGAGCTCAACGCTAAAAAGAAGCACTGTCATAAGTTAGTTATCAACTATGGAATTGGTAGAAATGGTTTGAGATGGGAATGGCAAGGAGGCGGCGGTGTTGTTGATCATGGTGGCTTGACCTGGTGTTGTGGGAAGGGAAAAGAATTGTAAAGCCGCGAAGAAAAAGACAAAAAAATGGGGAAGTGAGCTTTTAATCAATGGAATGTTTCATTTTAACTAATTTAATTCCTAAAGTTACCCATCAGATTAAAAAGTCAACAAATCAAAATTTAATATCCATTATTTGCCGTGTTGGCTTTTGCATTTGTTACCTAACGAAACATTCAAATTAGGACTAATAGTGCTAAAGGTTTCATAATTTTAGAACTATTTTTGACAATATGAGTTTTAGGACTAAGTTGGTAAAACGTGAAAAGTTTTAGGACTAGTTAATATCTTATCCCATTAATGCATGATGTTTCTAATCATACCGTCTTTGAAATCGCTGTTCATCCCAGTGCGGCACAACATCCATTGTAGTGTGTTTTGCATCAATTTTACGAGCAAGAGAATTGAAATTTTTGGACAACAGAGATGAAGACATGGCCAAATATCACCATTTTTCCATGTTACAGGCAAGATATATATTTTTAGGGTAAATTGCATTCGTAGCTCCTAACTTTTTATTATTGTCCTATTTTAGACCTTAATTTCAAAATTTCACATAGCAGGTCATCAACGTTAATTTTGTGTTTCATTTTAGATATTTTGTGAATGAAAAACGTTAAAAAAATGGAATTGGACATGTGACATGTCATGTGGAGCGATTTACCAAAATGACATAATAACCAACTGCTGGTAATGACGTGAAAAGAAAAAAAATAATAAAAAGAATAATAAAAGGGAAAACAATAATCCCCGGTGTCCTTCCACCTCCTCCATTCGCGAATCTGTGCCAGCCTTCAACCTCCTTCGTCCGCGAATCTCTTGCCGTTGCTCTTCGTCAGCCAAGTCGCCACTGGCCCCTCCTTCGTTCATACCCAAGCTCAAGCCTCAGACTTGAGATCGCGAAATCAGGGTGGGGGAGCAAATCAACGGACGACGAAGTCACCCTAGACTTGAAATCGTGAACAAATTGAGAGACGGTGAACAAATTGAGGGATGCTAAGATTGTGGTGGGGGAAAAAAAGAATCCGGGAGGGCGAACAAATCAACCGACGGCAAGAGGGCAGAAAAAAGGGGACGGATGGTTGTGGATTCGACAGTGTGAACAAACTGATGGGTGGCGGTGGATTTTACAGGGGATGGTGGTGCAGTTGAACGAGGATGGTTGCGCGGCTTGTGGCAAATAAATGACAGTGGGCTAGGACCGTCGGCGATGCCAGGGTGGTGGCTGGAATGGCGCTGGGCAGGGGGGAGTGGTAGTCCATGGGTGGTAGTGGCAGTTGAGGAAAAGTTAGGGTTTTGGGGGAGAGAATTGAAAAGTTAGGGACCTAGGTTGCTATTTTTCTTGTTATTCTTTTTTCTTCCTTTTCCACATTAGTACCACTGTGACAAATGATCTAGAATGCCACATGGCTAGTTCAGTGATTTTTAGAGTTTTTCTTCCACTAAAGGTATAAAATAGAATAAAAAAATGAGATTGAATATTTTCTATGCGAGATTTTGAGGTTATGATCCAAAATAGGATAATAATAAAATATTAGGAGCTACGGATACAATTTATCCTATATTTTTATTATAAGCCTTTAGATGTAAATGTACAACAAAACAATGATAGTCGACAAATAATGAAAAACAGAGAAATGTTTGGACAATACTTGCACAAGGTTGGATACCCATCAGCTGATGATTTGGAGAGGTTTTAACTTTTGCTTTGTGAGGCTCTTGTGGAAAGACTCCTCAAAGCAATACATGGAAAATAAGCATGATTGTGCAGTTTTTTGCAGTAAAGCACATGGATGACAGCCATTTGATTGTTATATTATGGGATGGAAGGAACTGCACTTTTAATGATTCTCTGACATGAGATTAAAAAGTTGGTATCATTTAATTTTAATGGAGGTGATCCGCGGTTGCAGGTCCACTGGGTTGCAAGAAATGGAATGGTGGATTAATTGGATTGTTGCCTCACAGCACAACAGCACTGTACTGCCCCAATGGCTGATGGAGGATATGCATTTGCCTTTCTTATTCAGTCCTGTGATTCCAACAGTTTCAAAAAGAAGCTTGCTTTAGATAATTAAAAGGATATACTTACGTTTTAATTCGAACAACTGTTTATTGTTGACACCCAATTTTGTCCGATCATTAAAAAATTTTTTAAAAAAAAAAAATTAAATTATATATATATACATATATATATATATATATATATATATATATATTATTACTGAAAAATTTTAATTAAGTTAATTAGTTTAAAATACATTTTTTTGTTTTGTGAAGATTTGATTTAAAATGATATATGTGTGTATATGTGTATGTTTGAAAGAAAAAAAGAAAACTCCATAAAAATGACAAAATTAAAAAGTTTGAGGTAAAAATGATAAAATTGAGAAGTTTCGGGAAAAATTGACAAAATCTGAAAGTTCCAGGAGCATTTGATAGTTTGTCACATCAATTTGAGGCCAGCATAACCGTTCTGGCCCCAATTAACAGAAAACGACAAAATTATCAAAATCGGAAGCTTCAGGAACTTATCTAGAGTCTAAGAGACATAAAGGACTGAAACTGTCATTTAACAAATTAAAAGACAAGTTTGAATTTAATTAATTTTTAATTATGAACAGTCCAGCACCCCTTCCCCTATAAATAGGGGTCCAAATCTGTGTGTTAACACAGAAAAAAAGAGAGAAAAAAATAGAAAGAAAGCTTAGAGCTCCGTTTTAAAAAAAGGAAAAAATTTCAGCCCTTGTCCCTAGCCTCTGCCTCTTCACTCAAAAAAAGACCCAAACTTTCCCTGTTTGCCGTTATCCTCCTTGCCGTTTCCACCTTTTTCCTCCCGTTATGCTGTCTTGTCGCGCCGCCCCGCCCTGCCGTCCTTTCCCTCGCCGTCACTCCACCATCCCGCCGTGCTCGCCGCCGTTCCCTGCCGCCGTACCGTCACGCCGGTGGCCGTTGTTCTGCCCGCTGCCTTCCCCTCCGTCGCGTTCTTTTCTTTCCGTGCCAACCACCGCTGTCGCCCCTTCCCCCCTTGCACGCCGCCGTCGCCTCGCCGCCCCACTCCCTCGTTGCCTCCCTGCCATTGCACCTCCGTCCCACGCCACCGTCGTCACGCCGCCCCACGCCCTCGCCGCCGTGCCTAGCTGCCCCCCCCCTTTCGCCCCTTGCGCCCGCGTCGCGTCTTTCCTGGAATTCAAAATTCAAAATAAAAAGGTACAACTCTCATTTAATCCTTCATCTTTTTAATTTCTTTCACTTTGGTCACTAACCTTTTATTTTGATCTTGCAGAACTAATTACTAACTTTTTTTTTAATTTACTTGTTTATTCATTATTTATTGTTGTTATTATTACTAACCTTTATTATTATTGTTATTATTATTAACTTACTAACTTACTAACTTTACTAACCTTTATTATTATTGTTATTATTATTAATAACTAACTTTGCTAACTTTATTAACCTTTATTATTGTTATTATTACTATTATTAACAACTAATTCTAACAACTAATTTTTATTATCTTTATTATTATTATTATTATAATTCATGGAAGGTTATACCTCCTATTTATTTATTATTAGTGGATGGCCAAAAAGCCCCACTTTATTTATTTGTTTATTATTTATTGACTTTTAATCTTTCTTTATGTGCTTTTTATTTGCATATGTTATTTAATTTCTGTAATTTTTTAAGTGGATGGTCAAAAAAAAAACCCACTTTATTTTCCTTTAATTTTCCATTACTTAACTTATGCAAGTTTTAATTATGTAGATGGTTAAAACTTATTTCACTTATTTCACCTTTAACCATAAGAAAAAAATAATAAATAAAAAATAAAATAATAACAAAAAAGAAGTTTTTTTTATGTGAATAATTAACTTCATTTGTATGTCTAACAAAAAAAAAATTAATTTTTAACAAAAAAAGCCAACCATCTTTTATTATTTTTGGATTACATATTTTTATTTATTTCTTTTAAAGAAAACATTAAAAAAAAATCAATCAATTTTTTTTAAAAGTAATAGTAATTAACAATTTAAGAAAAGCAAAAAAAATAATAACAACAAAATATTAAAAAATTATGATTAAATAAACAAAAAAAAATTTAATAAAATATTAAATCAATTTTCATATCCGGATGATCCGGCAGGATCTACGGTTTGGAAAGTGTCTTTTTTTAAATTAATTGAGTAAAAAATTAAATAAATACAAAGACAAAAATCCATATTTACGATATGGATTAAAATTTTGTCAAATTCCGTGTCCGGGTGACTCGGCAGAGTCCATGGTTCGGAATTAAATCTTCCGTGTCCGGGTGACTCGGCAGAGTCCATGGTTCGGAAGTATAAAATTTTATCCAAATTAATTACCAAAAATCCACATCCGACTAAATAATTCAGTTAAAATTTCTAATTTAGAAAAATTAACTGAAAATTATTTAAAAGCAAAGAAAAAACAAAATTAAAATTAATTAAGGTGCCAATTTTGAGCGTTATAACAAAGTTATTTTAGCGTAACCGTACTCCCGATCCCCGAACTCTCCCAGACCAATTTTAAGGTATCCAATCGACCTAGGTAAACTGATTGGTGGTGACTCCCGAAAACTCGACGTTGCCACATTTATAATTAAATTGTACACATAAAATGAAAGTTATGTGATTTAGATCATAAAAGGTACCAAGTATTTAGAACCCTGCAAAAAAAAAAAAAAATCTAGAATTGTGTTTCAGCTTAATTATTTGTTCTAAATTCGCTACTACTGTCAAGTACTGATATAATTAATGATAAAATTCAGTGCATTCTACGATCATGCATGCATGCGTTAGATAACGCTTCACATAAAGTATAATTAATTAGTGTTAATCAGAAGCAAAAAATGAAATTAGCGTGAAATATGGCAGCTTTGAAGGAGATCGGAGGGGGTGCGTCGTGGGACCAATTAGCTTACAGAACGTTGAAAATTGGGTTCGTTACGTCCTGGCTTATCACCTTCATCTTTTGCTTAAAGAAAACGTATGTTTCTAACTTTTTCGCTTCCCATTCAATTATCTTTTCGGAAACCGAAAAAGGCCTCCAAATTCTCGTCATGCTGGTATATTCTTGCCTTCTTTCGAACTCCTAATTATAGGTATTAACTAATTTAATTTCCTTTGGAGGATTCAAATCTTGAAGTTTTGAAGCTCAGCAAATGTAAATTGTGGGTGAAGGTGAATAATAATTTTATGTAATTATACAAAGTATATGATATATATGTGCAATTATCTAACTATTACTTGTTAAATTAGAAAATATATATGTAACATACTTTTTTTCTTTTATTGTACATAAATAATTTTAATTTTTCACGATTTTTCTTTAACTAAGAAAGGTTATATATATTATTAGTTTTTGTGCACACAAGTAAACACTAATGCCACCAGAAAAGAGACCAGATTCTTCGAATAAGAAAATTGCGTTAATTAAACAAACAGTATACAGGCAAAACAAAAGGTTGCTTCAACTTTGATTTCAATTTCTGGAGCTATATATATAAGTAATCAATCAAAAGAATCATGGAGGATCCGCCAATTTTAACTGAGAATGGCGGGGGAAACAAGTTGATATATTGGGCCCATTTTGGATAGGCCGTTCTTTTGAGTCATTGTTTCGTATGATACGAGATTCTCCACCAAATCGTATCCAGGAGTAGAGGTGTACATTGGGCCGGGCCTGACACGGCCCAGCTCGGGACCGGCTCGCGTCAAGCCCGGCCCAGGCTCGGTCAAGCCCAGCATGGAACGGGACATGTTAAAGACCGGTTAAAAGTGGGCTGGTTATGGGCCTAGAATAGAGGAGGGCTGGATGTGGGCTCGGCACGGCCCAGGAAGGTTTTGGGCCCGGACCTGGACGGGACCGGCACGGTGGACGGCACGGGACCGGCCCGGGACCGGTGGCGGCGCAACAGCCAGAATTTCTCCAACGTCCGAAATTTTCAAAAAAAATGGCAAATTACACGTTTGGTCCTTTTAACGGTTGGCAGCGTTTTCTGGACCCCATAAATTACATTTTTGCCCCCTCCAACAACTATTATATTCTCTCATTCTTTCAAGCAGTCAATATTATTTTATGCATTCTCAATCAATTCTCAATTACTTTCGAAGCTTGTGTTTTGCTCAATTTTGCCTCACATAAATGACATCAAGAGGAAAGGGAAATCCGTCAAGCTCTTCATCCCGCACCGGTTTGAGGTCATTTTTCCGTGGCCTTTCCCGACCTGCGACCTGTGGGACTCATATCCAACAAACTGACGATGACGAGCAATTCGATATGAGTCAATACGACTTGGGACTCGACGATCAACTTTCTGATGATGACGTTGAGGAGGTGGAGCCAACAGCAGCAGAAAATGTTGGTGGAGGAGATGGTTATGAACAAACCCCGACAAGCCATCAAGCCGAACTTCCGCTAGAAGGTAAAACGTCGAGGCGCACCACATGGGTTTGGGAGCATTTTGACCAAGTTTTTGAGAAGGATAGTCATGGAAACGATGCGAGGTTCGTACATTGCAAACATTGCAAGCAAAAGCTCTCGCACAAGAAGAACACTGGCACAGGAACACTGAGACGTCACATGGAATCAAAGCATCCGACTTTATGTCCAGATGTAGCTACGAGTACCGGCGGTCAGACACAGCTTGTAAGCAGTGCCGGCGGATCAGGTATTTTTAAATTTAATCAAAAAGATTGTAGAGAAGGCATGATAGAATGGATGATGTTAACTGCAAAACCATTTACACAATCGGAAGATAGACACATGGAAAAATGGATTACATCATACTTAAACCCTGCTTTTAAAAGAACATCTAGGACCACTGCTAGGAGGGAGACATTTAAAATTTATGAAGCTGGTAAATCAAACTTACAAGCATACTTCTCTGCTTTTGATCATTCTATCTCATTTACTAGTGACATGTGGACTTCACCACTAGGACAAGATTATTATTGTATAACTGCACATTGGATTGATGATAGTTGGGTCATTAAAAAATGTATCATTGCATTTAAGTGGATGGAGGTCGATCATACTGGTTGGAACATATTCAATGTAATTTCAGAAAGTTTAAAAGAACTTTTTTGTCATGACAAGGTTTTTAGCATAACATTTGATAATGCATCAAACAACGATGTCGCGGCTGAGACATTGAAGGAATTACTAGAACCTGTCCGTGATGCCGCATTTTTTCATATTAGGTGTATATGTCATGTTTTAAACTTAGTTGTCCAAAAAAGTCTTCAAGATTTGGGTAATGAAATTACTCCAATTAGGTGGGCATTCCATTATTTAAAGTCAAGGACCAAAGTTTCTAAAGAGTTTAAGCAATATTGTCTGGAAAATGGCCTCGATTTTAGTTGGAAACGTTTTAAACTTGATTGCCCTACTCAATGGGACTCCACTTATGAAATGTTGATGGATGCGATGCCATTTGCTGCATACATGACATGTTTTATAAATGTCAGAGAAAAGAAAACGATTTTGAAACAAGAGATGTGGGATAAACTGCCTAAATTGGCTGCTGTGCTGCGATATTTTTATGATGCCATTGTTTTTTGCTCCGGTGTATACTATCCTACATTGCACAAAGTTTTAATGCATATGGTCAACATTGCATGGGTTTTTAACCAATACAAAGATGACGAGTTCTTAAAAGACACAATTAAGGCCATGAAAGATAAATGGATTTTATATTTCAGTACTATACCCCAAATCTACTTACTTGCAGCTACACTAGACCTGACCGTAAGAATCACAGATACGCAATAGCTACTTGAGGGTTATTATAGTTTCTTAGAAATGACACATATTTCTGTTAATGCTATAACTGCCTCTATTGATGAGCACTTGCGAGAGTTATTTAAGATATATGTCAGTCGGCATAAGGATAAGGTTGCAAACACTACTTCATCTACCATCGGGTCTTCATCGGGCTCATTGGCATTCAATCCGGCTGAACAACTCCTCAAACGGCCCCGTGCTGCCGCATCCGGTCTTACTGAAGTGGACGCATACCTTAACCTTGTTTAGGAGAATAGTGAGACCGACATTCTAGACTGATGGAAAGCAAGAAGTAACAAATTTCCAATACTCTCCATCATTACCAAAGAAGTTCTAGCTGTTCCCGTCTCAACCGTTGCATCGGAGTCCGCTTTCAGCGCTGGAAAGCATGTCATTTCAGAGAGACGCGCAAGGCTATCACCAGATGCAGTTGAAGTTTGTATATGCAACCGTGATTGGGGTCTTGCAGCTTGCAGATTATAAGACCACAAGAGTTCTGACGAGGAAAACTCCGATGAGATAGATGCTTAAATCCACTGCTTCCTCATTATTTACTTACTTTGTATTTGATCTGATTTTGCTGTTTAGCACAGATCGTACCTTTTATTTTGCATTTAATTTTATGGAACGTTTCGCTATTGAGTAATGTAAAGCCCGTTCCATGGTATGTAAGTGCCATTTGGCTTTAATATTAATAAAAGTTCACACCAGTGGTGGTGTTTTACTCTTAACACAAGTAATTATATAAAATATAAAGATAAACTTAGAATAAATATTAATCTAGTTTTTTTTCTCATTATTTTATTTATTGTCTTGTAAAGTAAAATCTTGGTAATCATGGTTTGTTTCTTTAGCATAAAGAAATAACTTTAGTCCTTAAGGTTTTAATAATTGACTTAATAAAGGTTAAAAAAAATGGTTTAACTCAAAATCAAATATATCAAAGTTTCCAAACTTTTTGGTCAATTTCTTACATTTTATTTTTATTTTTATTAAGTTATTGATTTAACCTTTGATTAATTTAAAAGTCTAGTTTAGATAGTTTATCCCACATCTTGGACTAAAACATACAGAGTTGCAAAGTTAAAGGGCTACCGCTGACTGAGTTATAATTCAAGGACCAACTCATTGAGTTTTCAAAGTTTTGGGTCTATTGGTGCATTTAAGCCTTTTTTAAGAGTTTAAGCAATAAGAAGGATTCGTAATTAAGGCTCTAATTTCGAAAACAAGCAAATCTTACTCCCAAAGTGATACCTTTCATTTTAAGTGGACAACTTCTTATATTAAATTTTAAGAAGTAGACAATCGATCCGAAGATTTCTCGTCTGTTTTTTTTTCTCGTGTCCATAGCCAGTAGGTTTTAACTCTTAATACACATTGATTGACTTATAATACAATTAACATCCATATCATTATATCACGTGATGGGTCAGGATTTAAGTCTTAACTTGTACAATAATTTTTTTCTCTTTGCAGACAATTGATTAATTTAGGTTAGATGAAGTAGAATTTAAGATAAACTAGATTATAAAATATCACTTATAAAAAAACTCTCAGACTCTTATTTTTATTAAGTTATTGATTTAAAAGTGAAGATTAAAAATTAAAAATTAAAACTAAAACTTAAAATTAAATTAAAAATTACAATTTTAAAATTTAAAATTTAACGGGCCAGCTAGGATTCGGCCCAGCTCCGCACGGGACCGGGTCAGGACCGGCACGTGGCAATACGGGTTGGGCCTAGGCCCAAAAACCTTAGGCCCAGGACCGGCCGGTCCGGTCCAGCCCGTTGAACATCTATATCCAGGAGAGGACAAGCTTTTAATTTATTAGTTTGATTTTGGGGCTACAAATTTTGCACCAGAATGGTATGAATTTAGTTGTCTAACGAAAGGATCAACTTGTGCTCATTCTAAAACTACCTCCAATGAGAGCCTTACACTACAAGAAAACACATTTTTCACAAGGCACAAATTGTTTGTGATTTTCAGGGCGGACCAGCATTTGTAAAAATGAGAGGTCAAAACAAATAATTTCCTAAATTATATTTCATATGAGAGAATTTTAATAAATTTAAAGAGAAGCTAAAATGCATTAATTAGCCTAAAAAATTAAGGTACAAGAGAAAGAGAATTCATATAAAGTGACCGGCAATATGGCGGTGAAATGGTTGCCAAATTGCCTTTTGGGCAACTGAATTGGATGGTCATCGGGTGGTGGGCAAAACCATGGTCACCATGCAAGGGCTAGCTATCGTTGGGGAACCAAAATGGCTACCACAAGAAAAGGTTGCCAAAATGGGTGCTGTTAGCGACCATTTATTTCAATGGATAGCGTCAATTGTTTACTTCGGTGGCTAAATCTCAATTTGAATATTGATCAATTACAAGAGTTTGCCAGTGTTAGAACTTAGAATCAACTACTTCTTTAAAATTTTTCGGCTTTTGTTTTCTTTTATTTTTTTCCATTAAAAATCCATTTAACACAAGTCCATTGATGTTGAGGATTTGCGTTCTGGTTTGCATAGAGATGAAGAAGAAGTGGTGGGTGTAGTATAAGAAGTTGTTGGTTTGTAGAGAGAATGGAAAGAAGAAGTGGTGGGTGCAGTATAAGAAGCTATTGGTTTTGCAAAAAGAATGGAAGAATATGATGGAGGATCAAGGGAAAAGGAAAATGAATCCATGGAAGAAAAACATCTTGGGTTGATCATGAGGGGGAGAGGCAATGGAGAGGATGGATGACGTAAATGAGAAAGATGATGAGGAAGATTTTAGAAGATTTTTATAAAAGGATTGAGAGACTTTTAATCATTGATTTGTTTATAGATTTATGGCTAATTAAATTATAAGGTGGGTCGATCACATGGATTTATGACATGGATTACAAAAATGATGGCTAAAATAGTCACAAATTGTGACTATCCTGGTGGCCGTTTTGGCGACCACAAGAAGCGGTAGCCATCCTAACAACTAACTACAAATGGTGGCCAAATAATTGTTAAAAAGGCACTCCACCTTTTTTGCTACCGTTTTTGTGGTGACAAAAAAAAACAGATAATGATAGTCAAAGATAGTGTGGCTAAAACCTATTTCTTATGCAGTGAGTATAAATATATATTCCTACTATATCACTTTTTAAATGAGTGATTGTCTTGATGAATTTTAAGATTTAATTTGATCCCCTATCCTCATATTTTTTTTTTGATGAAATGTCATTCATCTTACTAATTGTAGCCTAAATGGTATTTACAATATACGGAGGACAGTTGGCTTAATTGCATGATAGCCGAAGGGCTATCGCCTTTCTCAGTACATACTTTCTGACGAAAACATGGTTGGGAAGCCTGGCGTCACCCGAAAGAGGCACTATCACTGACCTCGGAAGGAGTGAAGTCAGATACCACGAAGTCAGGACTTCGGCTGAATACGCTAGGTGTTTCAAAGGTATCGCCGGCTCCCTCGGGGGACCAAGCGGATCGTCTTCGGGGATAAAGAACCAGCTATTGTAGGCAGGAGAGAACTTCCCCGAAGGCGGAACCCTCAAACCAGGGGACTTCCCGAACTACAAAGCATAACTACTGAAGAAGGTCATCCATACCAGAGAACGACCTCACCCAGAGGACCTCGGGAGTACGGCATGAGCATTTAAGGAGCCTCTGACATGTCGTCCACAGGCGCTACATGTCGCCCTAAATGGCGGTCTGACACGCGGATGCCGTCCAGGTCTTGTCACGACCTGTCTCGGCCCAAGGCTCAAGGAACCTGCAAACGGCTGCTTGTCCCCTACGCCCGGAAACACAGAGAATATCCGACCGAATATGTGTCATGATCTGAATGGGCTGGGAACTCCTATAAATACCAGGGAATAGGCCTTGGCAAAGGGATCTCAATCCGACCCTCTCCCCCTGAGAAAATACATACAAGCAAGGCCACTAAACCTCTTAGTGCTCCCCTTCTTTCACCTCTCAAGACACTGACTTGGGTGTCGGAGGCTCCTCCCCGGAAAAGGATCCCGAGGACCTCTTAACCCTTTTTTACGAGTTTTTCAGGCACACTCCCCTGGAAAATCTAGGCTCCAGGAGTTCTCCCTCTCAGGAAGTCCCTCCCGAAGTCACTATGCCTTCCAACGAAGATGCCTCTGGGCATCATTGCAGACCTTACAAAGCGTCCTGAAAATACTGTACTGGGAAAAAACCTTCCATAAATAATTTGGGTAATATCAATATTTATGCCTATAGATCTGAAGAAAGAGAGCAAAATAATAAACCAGCAAACTAACTAGACATACCAACATACTGACTCAAATTCCAACACACTGTTGGACTAACGCACCATGATCCAAGCATAACACTTGAATGAATGCTAACGAAAATAAAAGCACAAAAACAGACTAAAAAAGTAACACAATATCCCCAATCCATTATTAGGATATTGTTGATCGCCACTACAAACTTCATGTTATTTTCTTCGGGTTAGCTCAACCATGATCGATGAAATGACATATCACAATCCATAGCCAAACCAATCACAATGCTCGATATACACCAGTAAACTTGTCTTCATAAGGATATGGATCGCTAGAAAAAGAAGCACACGTGAAGAAAATATTAGCAATAAGAGTGATCGGGGTGACATAAAATAATATATTGATCGACTAGGCTTGGACCAAGAGCCAAGCCCTACCAAGACTGTAAAATTGTTGTAGTAAGGGCGAAGGTTTTTTTTCATAGGGAAAAGGAGAGTGGCCGAGTAGGCTGTGATCCCTCATCTTCTTAATTCAAATTTTATAGAGGGAAAAATACCAAAAAAATCATTTTAGTTATAAGCCTGGACCGATTTAGTCATTATAGTTTTGAATGATTTGAATTACATCACTAAAGTCATAGTTTAGACCCAAATTAGCCATTAATGTTACGCTTTATCACCAAATATGCCACCAGTAGTTAAAAACATAACGGTAAATGTGTGAAATTGCTGGGTTTGAAATCTTGGGGTACTAATATAACTTTTAACAAACTTCAAAAATTTTATATAATTTACCGTTATTATTTATTTTGCGCACCATCCACTGCATTGATCTTTGATGGATCTTCCACTGGTGATGCGCAGGTGATGCTGGAGGAGGTAGCGGTAGATATCACTATTTACAAACAAAATAACTACCACACTAAGAAATAGATGATTAGAAATACATCAATATTGGATGAATGAGTTTTATTTGTAGTATCGGAAAGTGGTGATTAATTTAAATATCATTTATGAAGGAATCAATAGTGGAATCAGTAAATGATAGAGGTGGTTATCGCACAAAAAAGTGAAAATGATAAATTACACATAGTTCCTAAAGTTTATCAAAAGTTACATAAGTACCTTAATATTAAAAAAAAAACAACTTCTCACGTTTACCATTAGGTTTTTAACGGTTAGTAACATATTTGGTACAAAAATGTAACATTAGTAGTTAATTTGAGCTCAAACTATGACTTTAGTGATGTAATTGGAACCATTCAAAATTATAGTGGCCAAATCAGTCTAGACTCATAACCACAATGAGTTTTTTGGTACTTTTCCCTTTTATAGACAAATTGGTTTGTCTAGTGAATTGTGCGATTCATTTTTTTTTTCCATCGATTCTATTCACGATCACTGATTCACTAAACTTAGCACTTTTCCAAAACAAATAAAAAAAATTAAGGTAAATTATTTTGAGGATTAAAAATATACTTTCATACATGAATTAATAGAAACTAAACACATAAGGTTTAGTAATTTAAATAATTATTGATTACTAAAATTCTCATATTCTCTTAATTGTTAACCATTTATATTCTTAATTTAAACAAATTAAAATGCTAGTGCGAAACTTTTTTTTAACTTGTATCAAAATGGTAATTATTGGAATATTATATTTGATGGCATTTGTGTCTAATTAATAATTATATCCAATATCTTTACTTTTCAAAACCAATTTTTTTGTTGCTCTTTATTTTTGTATTGGGAATTAAAAATATTTAAATGTTTGCATGTTAAAAGAAATAAGTATATGCAAGATTGTGGTTATATATACTCCATTCGTCTAAAAAAGAATGGAACATTTTCCCTTTTGCCGTCCCAAAAAATGAAACATTTTCTTTTTAGTAACATTTTACACTCAATTCCTATTTTACCCTTATCATCTTTTACACGCCTTTACTCTTCCTATCTATTGTACACATCCAAACTTCCTCATTTGGTTCTCAAAGTCCTATCTGCTCCTCTTACAATAACGTATTCTCTCTAAATTTCTCTCTGTCACCAACCAGGAAGGAGGTCGGGGGAGAGGAGAACAGTGATTCGAGGTCGGGGTGAGGAGGTGATGAATCGAAGCAAAGATCTTCGATTGAGGCGATGTTGGAGATGAATTGGAGGATCTCTGATCAAGGTTATGTAGGCAACGAATTGGAGGATCTTCGTTTGAGGAGACGTAGGCAAGGAATTAGAGCAAGGATCTACAAGTGACGATACTGATCGATGTCTGTGTTGTGAAAATCAAGAGTTTATCAATTTAACCCTTAAAGACCCGCAAGCGAACGGAAACGTCGTGTACTTAGAAGTAGATAAGGGTATCGTCCCAAGAGAGTTTAGTGATACTACCTAGATTCAAAAATCGAATTGCTCAAGCTACTTAACTCTGAAAACACAAGAGAAGTGAATCTAAAAAAGGTGAAAGGTACTAAAGAGAGAACTTAGAATAAAGGTGACTACCTCTCTAGGATTCCACTCCTACCCATTGCTACCCAAGTAAGTTTGTCCTCAAGTGTGATGTTCCATGTGTGGTAGAAAGGATCTCACATCAAGAACCTTTTTCTCAAGATGGGTCCTTGCTCACCCTCAACTAACTTGGGCTTTACTCAAGCTCCAACTTTAACTTAGAGTGGTTGAAGAACTAAACCACTTTTGACTCCTAGTGTTCACCTAGATTATCTCTAATTTAAGTTAACACTATGCCCCTTCCATTTTTCTTTGTCACCCATAAAACCTTTCTCAAGGATTTAGTGAACTAGCACATTAGTTATGGTGGCCTACCATCAATCAATCAATAGGCATAATGAAAGGGACAACACAAGAGAACTCATCCATAATCACAAGACAATTTCATTAAGTAGCAAGGTAAGGAATGTCACCCTAGAGAGATAAAGTGAACTACTCACAATCCATAACAAATGTCATCAACAAGCCCATAACAACAATATCCACAAAAATCACACAAATAAAAGAGAGAAGAGAGTAAACCCAAGAAACCCCCTAGAAGATTTAACTCCCAAGATGATCCACCCTTCTTCCAGCTTCAAAAAACGCCTCTTAGATGATCAAAAGGCTTCAAGATGAGTTAAGATCAAAATCAGCCAAAGCCTCTCTAAGGACGCTTTCCTCTCTTCTATTTATACTCCTTCTTCATTCCAACCCTAAAGGGATAAGAGTCCATTCTTCCAAGCCAGCTCATCAGGTGGAAAGAGTGGGGGACCATAAAAAATGCGAGCTTTCGGCAAAACAGAGTAGCGTTGGCGATGCGTCACCAATGTGGGTCGAATTCTGGCGACGCGTCGCCAGATGAACAAAATGTACTCAGAATACTGATAACGTTGGCGACGCGTCGCCAACTTTCGCGACTTCTGGCGACACGTCGCCAGTCTTCATCTTGTACTTCTCTTGTTTCTCTTGTCCAAATGCCGTCCCACTCAAGCTTGCTTCTAATGCCCTGTCCGCAACACTTGCCCCAACCTGTAATGAGCTAAAGAAACAAGGAAAACTAAGACAAAGAAGGAAGAGTATCAGAATTTGACGGTCAAAGTTGTTGAAAAGTCAACACTTTGACCGTGGCTTTATGCACTTAACAGCCTGAAACGGATTGTTGTCCTTCACTGTCTCCAGTTGCTTTGATCGATTGATTTGGTGCTTGATTTTTGAAGGACTGGAAGTCGAAATGGAAATGGAGATGGGACTGGGATAGGAACAACGATAAAGAAAAAGATAGGGACAGGGCTAAACTGAAGGCTGAAACATAGATGAAGTAGAGGATAGAGACCCAATCGGAGACGGAGGTGGGAGGTGAAGGCCGAGAAAGAGAGAAGTCCGCGCAGAGACATGTGCTTCTGGGAGAGATTGGTGTGAGAAGACAAAGGGTAAAACTGGGCATAGTGGTAAAAAGAGAGGCTGCCTTAAACTTTGTGCGAAATGGAAACGTTGCAAGTAAATTGGGACAGAATGAGTAATTGATAAATAAACATATGTGTATGCAGATATAATTGTTTAGAAACTTAGTCATCATATATTGTTAAAGAATTGTAAGATTTACCAAATCCTAGCTATAATTGGATTTGATTATTGATTTTCAATTTACAAATTTAAGATTGGATTCTTAATTTAAATCCTGATTAAACAGCTATGATCTGTAGCATAGAATGATCAACTTTCAATTAAAGTTTGTTTTACCAATTCTCTGTTGATTGCCAAAAGCAATAAATATACTTCCTCTCTCCCAAAATTTTTGCTCAATTTAACTTTTTTGAGTGGTTTGACTTGAATTTAATTATTAATATTATTGTTTGTTAAAAAAATTAAAAAAAATATACATTTAGAAACTACATGTCTTCATTTATCATTCATATATAAATATTTTTCATTTATATATTTAAATATTAAAAATAAAAAATCCTAAATTAATTGCTGAAAATAAATGAAGTAAAGGAGTATCAGAGATGGAGAAGAGACGTCTTTGTATTTTCAAATTAATTAAACAAGCAAGAAAGATCAAGTAATTAGCATTTGGTTACACGTAAATGACAGTGATCTGGGTGCGGATGGAACATTTCCTTTTTAACAAATCTTACTAATTAATTCGTGGAAGAGAGAATCAAGAGCATCACCTGAATAATATAAATCATGATTCTTAGCTTTTGTTTTCCTCAAGTGCCATGTATATCTTTTGTTTCGACAATAATCTTGTTCCGCCGGGAACATTGGGATTTGTTGTTCCGTGACTCCAAGACCAAATTAAAAGCTCGAAAATGACTCCCCCCCAACACACACACACACACACACACACATGATTTACTAATATTCGCTGTCAATCATAAGTAGTAGCCGCCTCATCATACTATAAAATCTTGGTAATTTGTTGACTTAAATACTTGATTTTTTTTCCACTTAATAGTTAATTAATTAATTGGTTCACGATCTATTTCTCATCCACCACTTTTAAGATAAGTGAAGATGAAATTTAAGTTTTGTAGACAATGTGTTTACTCAAGTGAAGACTGTATATAAAAGGGTGCATTTTGTGGGAAGGTAAGAATGTCAGAAACCTCTCCATTCTCTCTTTAACCATTTTGGTGCGCGGCCCTTTTCGATATTAATATCCATGCATTAATTATTAGCTGAAATCCATGTGCATGTTCTAAATAATTCACTACTAGAAAAAATGTGATTTCCAATGATTAGCCATTAGAAAATGCCGTTTTCAATGGATAGCCACCAGATGTACACATCCATCATCTTTAAATATGTAGGAAAAGATTTCTGGCAGTAATTATCGAATTTCCCAATAGAGGGTGGCTACTAGGGATGTCAAGAGGCTGGGTTCGGGGAGAGTAGAATGATTCTAAAACATTTCTTATAATATAAAAACTCTACCAAAACCTTCCTTGCAACCCGTAGCAAGTAAAATTTCTTTGCCCAAACCCGGCTTGTACCCGCAATATCCGCACAAGTGATCACAATATATATATAATTGAAACTAAAGAAAGCATGACATACTTGAATATATAACATAACTAAAAACAAAGTAGTCTAGTTATACGATTGTGAATTTTAGGGTTTATTATGTTAGAATTATATTATATATTTGAGTTGTATAGAACTAAAATTTGATATATATATATATATATATATAAATAATATTTTAGATACTTATAAGCTATGTATAATATGTGGGTAGGATATGGGCTGAGTAGATCCCTCAACCCGTACCCTCATCATACCTAGCGGGTACAAAAAGAAAAAATACTCGAACCTGGCTCAAACCTGTTCAATTGAGAAAAAAAAAGTCTACCCGTCAGGTAGGATCGGGTAAGGTATCCATGAGTAAGGATACAAATTGACATTCCTGGTGGTTGTTGTCAGAAATTTTGATGGACAGAAGCCATCAGGAAATGCAATAGACAGTTGTTAGAAATTCTTTTTCCAGAAACAATTAAAATTTTTTTTTATGTGTTCCATGCGGTAGTTCATTAAATGGCCAAATTCAAAGCTTTGTCCCTAGTTCGTAACATGCTAGATGTTTTGAACTAAAATTGTCATTTTGCAGTGCCTACTACCTAGTTTCTTCATAGAATTAACGAGGTGCATGGAGGCCGGGTATTGCGGCGGTTCATATGATCATTGCATAAATCTGTGGAAAGATGTAGAGACTTGATATAATAAAAAAATATGGTTTCAAGTTTCAGCTTTTATAATTTTGGAACAAAATAATATTCACACTTTGCTAGGTGGAGGCTAGAGTAAAAAATGCTATTACTAGAAATATAAAAGAAACAAATTATGGTTACCAATATTTGCTTTAGAAGAAAATAAAAAAATGACAAAAAAAATTAGAGACCTAGAGAACAAATGGAGAGGTTTGGTGACTCACACATTGTAGTGAATATTTTTTGTAATAAATTTTAACAATAACAGTGCGACATAAAATACGTTACGTGCTTTGAAATAATGCATATTTTGTTTGTTAATTAAAAACAATTCAATAAAAATTTTCATCTCCTGTTAACACAAAATCTAATTTTTAATATCGATGAAAAATTTATCTAAAAAAATTTACTCTTAAATTTAACAATTATGGATCAAATTTCTTTATTAAACTATAAAGCTTGAAATAAATAACTGATGTTACAAATCTTAATAATCAATAATGAAAGAAAAATTATAGAAATAATGATTAAAGCTTCATCTTAGAAAACAACAATAAAGAAAATCAATAAAAAAAAGTTAGGATCAAGACAGAAAAATGGAGAGGTTTGATGATCCACACATTGTAGTGGATTTTTTTGTAATAAATTTTAATAATAACAGTATGACACAAAACGCATTATGTGCTTCAAAGCAATGCATATGCTGTCTGTTAATTAAAAGTAATTCAATAAAAATTTTCATCTCCTATTAATACAAAATCTAATTTTTAATATTGATGAGAAATTTATCTAAAAAAATTTACTCTCAAATTTAACAATAATGGAACAAATTGCTTTATTAAACTATATAGCTTGAAATAAATAATTAATGCTACAAATCTTAATAATAAATAATGAAAGAATAATGATAGAAATAATGATTAAATCTTTATTTTAGAAAACAACAATAAAGAAAATCAATAAAAAAAAGTTAAGATTAAGAAAAAAAATGGAAAAACTTTAAGTTAAGATTAAGAAAAAAAATGGAAAAACTTTAGGTATTAAGGATTTAAAAATTGACTTAATGAAGATAAAAAAATGGTTTAACTAAAAAAATAAACAAATTATGGTCACCAATGTCATACTTTAGAAGATAGTACATAAAAAACAACAAAAAGGAAAACTTTGGGGTCAAGAGAACAAATAGAGGATTGAATTAAATAGTTATAAAATTCAGGGACTAAACTGTAACAGAGACGTAACTCAGGTCCAAAAAAGAAAAAAAATTAGAGAGTTAAGGAATGAAATTGCATTTTAACAAAAAAAATTGTGGGACAGACCAAAACCGGAAAAATTGCTACCTAGGCCCTCAGAAAGGCAATCACATCCTTAAAAAAGCAAAAAGAAAAAAAAGTTGAAAGCAAAAGAAAAAAAAATTGTTGAACCATGACCCAAAATCAACTGGGCTCAACTAGCCTAAAACAGTTGCTACTATTCATCCAACGATAACCGTGTTTATGTTTAGGATATAGTGTAATTAAGCACATAGCCTCTATCACAAAGAAATGTTTAGTTTGGTCTTGAGGTCTATAAGGGTTACACTTAAACCACCTTGGGCATAAAATTGATGAAAAAGATAGGAAGGAAAAAAAAAAGAGGTAGAAGATGGTGAGTGAGGAGGGAGGAAGAAGAAAAAGGCAATAATACGGAAGATATAAGAAGAGGAAAAAGAAGAAGGTAATGATAAGAAAAAGATGAAGAGAAACAGAAGAATAAGGAGGATGAGGAGGAAATTTTGATGACAAAAAAATGAAGTTTTGAAAGGAAGAGTATAGTTTTATGGTCGTGGAAGAGAGGAGAAAAGTTAAATTCAAAATCAAAAATTAAATTTTCAGGGGGACTAGGAAATTTTTTTAATTTTTTACGGCTATTCGTTAGAAAATTGACCGTCTAAGTTGTTGACTTCAAAAAGTTTTATTTTAGTTGTGAAATTTTGGGTGAATTTTTTTTATTAGGTGGGAATGTGAAAATTATCTGGTGATTAGCGGTTGGATTTTCTAATAGATAACTATCGAAAAACATTTGTTGGAAATATTAAATTCAAAAAATTTATTTCCATTGATAATTTTGGATGGAGAGAAGTTCACCGAAAAATATCTTATGGCTAGTTTTGACTGCGATAAGCTGTTTAAACATTATACGTCAGAAATTGAAGAAATTTTAATAGTAATTAATTATTGTTGCCACATGAGGTTAAAAAAAAAAATACTTGTTTTCCCACTATTTGGAAGTGGGCTAGCTGAAATTAGTGAATCTTTATGCTCAGATAATTAATTATACTAATGATTCAAGTGTGGTACATATTTAGGATATTAAAATTATATACACACATACACGAGTTGGTCCAAGAACATATTCAAAATGTTATAGTACCATACAATTGTTTGGTTCAAGAACATATTCAATTAACATATTATAAAAGTAATCCTTTCCCCGGCAACCTTTCTAATTAGTCTCTATCTAATACTCCATCCGTCTCAAAATTTTTGCTCCATTTAACTTTTTGTTGTATTTTGACTTGATATTTTTCATATTATTTTTTGTTAGAAAAAATTAAAAAAAATATATTTAAAAACTACATGTTTTAATTTATTATTTGTATGCAAAGATTTTTCATTTATATATTAAAATATTAAAAATAAAAAATTATAAATTAAATACTAAAAATAAATGGAGCAAAAATTTTGAGATAGAGGGAGTGTATAACTTACGTAACCATGCGTCTAGAGCTTACGTAACCATGCATATTGTTTGCTTGAAAGTCGTCTAGAAAGTGAAAAAGTAATACAATTAATATATAGACCTTCATGCATATATATAGTCAACATTTTATAAAGAAGCCGACATCGATAATTACAGATTACAGAGGAGACTGGGAGAGAATTACATCACACGTCCTTATATTTTCTAAAAATGGGCCCTGAGACTTGGAGGGGTCCGAGGGGAGAGAAAGAAGACAAGAGACCTATTATCTGCATGGGAGCATCACTAATGTAGCTCCGCGTGTCCATGCAAAAGCAAAAACACATGTAGCTAAACAGCAAATGGACCGGCCGGCAGGCTTAATTTTAATTGACCCCTAATTACACGCAAATTAAATAATTAATTGATTAGCGGTTAACCCTTGATTAGGCATGGATCATTATGGGATCGGGGACAGCGAGAACCTCCATGGTTTGCTTCTTGGTCATCTCGGCCGCCGCTTCCACGGTGCAGAGTTTCTGTACCTGAGTTGCCTGGACGTTGACGTCGGCGAGGGGAAGCTTTTTGGTGAGCTTGGCGACGTCGACGATGATTTGGTCCCCCGACAACTCCTGAACCTGGAGCTGTGGCTCCTCCACCACTATTTTCTTGGGGTGGTTCTTGTAAACAGCGTAAAGCAGCATTTGGAGAATGCCGAACACAAATCCCACCACGTTTGGAATCTTCATCAAATTAAAAATTATAATTAATTATAACTAGAAATTAACGTATTATTTCTTACACACACACACACAGACTATAGTACATATTAATCTACGTATTATATATAATTATGTGTATATAATATGTAAATATATTAATTATGTGTGTGTGTATAATATATATGGACTTACGGCGATGTTCAAATCCTTCAAAAGAAGGCCATAAAAGAACCACATGATGGCGCCCAAGGTTAGGGAGACAGAGAGCGTAAAAGGCATGTACTCGACGCTCTTGGTCCGAATCACTTTCCTCTGCATGCAACAACTATATTAGTACCACTAATTTAGTCACTGATAAGATGATTGGAGGCCGTAAATTAAAATTAAACTGAAATGCGTGATTAATTAATAATCAATACTAATTAATTAATGATCCTAACCACAATGCAAAGAGGGGCAGCGAAGACGCTCAGGGCAAAACCCATGCAAATGTAACCAAGTACTTGCAGGCGGAGTTGTTGTCGGAGAAAGATGGTGGAGAGGCAGACGGTGCCGAACCCGAAAGCGTTGAAGACAAAAATAAGCCTGGCAGTCTCCATCTGCAGCTAGCATATATATATATGGTTGTACGTGAATATGGGGATCGATAGATGAGTAATTAGCATCAATATATATATATATATATGTATGTGGATATGGTTAGTGGACGGACCTTCTCCTTTTTGGGGGCAAAATATATGTAGAATGTGATGTAGCAAGTCTGGATGAGGCAGCAGAAGGTGTTGATGGTGATGAGAAGGATGCCGTTGGTCTTGAGAAGAGCGTAGTAGATCCAGAGCATAGCGCTCAAGAGCGAAACGACGTAAGGGATGGACTGGTAGCCTTGTGATGTCCTTTTCTTGTATATTTGGTAGAAGGTCGGCAACGGCGCCAGGGACACCATGAACGACACAACGTTACCTGCAGGTGAGGTGATCCATATATCATATATGCATCAACTTAATATTTAGTTAGTTAGCGCAGCAAATTAATTATTAGAAAATTAAATATAATGACATGGTTATTTAGCATGTGCATATTTATACTTAATTATGTGCATGTCTAGCTAGCTAGCTAGCTATCTAATTAATTAGTAACTACACATATATAATATATATACCTAAAATGCCAAAAACAAAAGCCCAAGAGATGTGATTGATGATGGCCATTTCCTTGACGAAATATTATAAGTCTCTCCTCTCTCTCTCTCAAAGAAACGTTCCTCAAGTGCGCGCTGGCTCACTCAATGCCACATGTTGTATGGCGAGAGAAGTGACCTATTTATATGCATGGGAAAGGAGGAAATAGGGACTTTAGGGATATATTTATTATTTTTCTTATTTCTTTTAAAATACATGAGTAATATAGAGAGAGATTTATCATGAATTGGAAATGTGGATATATATATTATGTTGGTGGAGATCATGAGGAACATTATTGTGTCAAGTTGCACGGGGTTGCATGGGTTGGGTGGGAAGTTAGGAATGTGGGAGATTATTTGAAAGGTTGAATGAATCTCGGGAGTGGCCAAGTGCTTTCGAATTTTCTTTTTTATTTTTTCCCAGTTTGAGTTAATGTTCCCTATGCATGGCTAGTTAGTAGCTGAGAGAGGGGATAAAGAGATAACAAGGGCCAAACAGCTTTAGAGCCTTTAACTAATCGCCATTGTACGTTGCCAGGAATAGAGAGTTTTTGTTCTTACTTGCTGCAAGATCGATCTCAGTGTCCAGCCCAGCTCCCTCCTACTTGCCAATTCCAAATTACCCTTCCAAGAACACTTCACGAAATTCCCTTTGGTCCCACTTTCTCCCTTTCCTCCTTTCTGATGTGTCACCCACCAGCTGGTTTAAGCCTTACAACTCATACGTACTTATAGTGTTCCTTCCGCCAGACTGACTTCCTTCCTTTCATGAAGTACGTACTCATCTTCAAATTAATGCTATACTCATGCCGCATTAATGCAACTAATTAATCACCCCTTTTACTAAATTGAAATCTATGAATTAACCATACGTCTCTGTTGGGGAATGAAAGGCAAGTGGACATGCAGCACTGGTGGACCAAGCTAGTCAGGGATGGACCAGGTTTTTTTTTATAAAAGAGGAGCTAAAATAAATATTATTTTTCTAAATTTTGGTCCTTATAAGGTAATTTGATCAATTTTAAGAAAGGAGCAGAATGTATTTATCTTTAAGGTGTTTTATAATTTTATAAAGGTATTTTATAACACTGAGTCCCAGACAGTCTTCCTTAGTTTTGCTCTTAGAATTAGCTTGAGGGGCATACGCACCTATAAAACCATAGAATCTCAATTATCATCCTCAAAATTTAAATGAGAATGCATTATGATTAGTTCTGGTTTCTCCTTAACTAAAATTGGTCCATTTTCCTATATTATAAGGTATATAATTTAGCAAAATAATTATTTTGGCACAATTTTTATGAAAATCCTACAGGTCCGCGCGCCCACGAACATATATACTGGTGTTGAGTTGCCCCTAAAAGCTTAAACCAATACAATTAAGAGTCAACCACCATATATAATTAGTTTGGCTTTATCAGATTCATAAAATATATGATTAACTAAGTCACACAACGACGGCCCAACACAGGATCTCTTGTGAAGAGCTGACACTAATATTTCAATTTGCAATACTCTGATGGAAATCTGAATATATATATATAAGTGTGTGTGTGTGTGTGTAGGTTTAGGATTGGTAACAACAGGCCTAACTTGAGAGACTAGGACCCTAGGGCTTGGTATACAAAAGGTTGAAATGATCCCAGCCAACTGGCGATCGAACGAGCCCACTTGGCTGGGTGGCTTAGGATTCGGGAGCTTAGATTAGGCTTTATTATTTACTTCAGTTCACCTCCTACCCCCATCTTTCAGAAGCCTTTTTGACATGGAATCGCACTTCCCATAACCTAGCTAACTCATCCATCTCTTGGAATTTTGGCACCCAAAAACAGCCATCAGATGAGAGCATTGTGTTGAGATTTTTTCCCTTAGATTCTGTACGTTCTGAATATACTAGAGATTATTTACTTTGGTGTTCCTAGTTTGATTTGGCCTTCCTATCTTAATTATCTACAAATTTGTTTCAAGTATGACCCCGAAAATACATATTTTTCATTAGGTTTCGGGAATGAGATAAAAGCAATAGAATGATATATAGTTTCCTGAGGAATGATAGGATAATATGCTATAGAGCAATTAAAATCCTTTTAATTTTTGAACTTTTATTGTGTTATGAGAGGAATCAAATTGATTGAATTGAGGTTTAAATAACATGCATCTCAAGAATTAATTAATTAATTTGGGTTACATACGCAGATCATTAATTATGGGCAGCAGCAAACTTTCACGTGCCCTTTCGCATGATCATCATGAGCTTTTCTTAATTAATTTATCAAGTTACGTATTGAGATATATATTTAGGGAACGGGCAAGCACACATATATATCTTCAATCGGACACGTACGTTATCCAGAATAAGAACCTTGAGTCTTAATTACCTTACACCTCTCCAGTCAGCTCCACGAGAGCTTGCAAGAGTACAGAAACGTACAGTATCATCAGTGTATTAATTCATTAGTTTATTATAAAACAAATTAAACGTCTAAATTAAAAGTAAAGTTGTAAACTAGGTGCTGCATGAGCAGTGGCTAACTGTCACTTTCAACACTTCTCCAGATTTTGAATGTTCCCTTAATTTTTTTAATGTATATATATACACATAATCATACTCCTGATTAATTAATTTCCTCCATGATTGAGGGAGGAAAAATACAAATTCAATTGTGGCCCTAAGTATGATGGATCGAAAGCTATATATATATATATATGTCCATCCATCCATATATATAGCCTAGCAAGAGCTATATAGCGGATAAGGATCAGCTTTATGTAACCACACAAGTTATATTTTCCAAAAAAAAAAAATATAGCTGTTAACATGAAAAGAGATTAACCTTTATTAATTGGATATAGCAATTGAGTGCAAAACTAGCTAATTCAAAAAAGAATGGGGAAAAGTTATTTGTAGATGCCTTGGGCGACTCAATAGAATCAACATAGACAGCAGACTGCGTTAGGGAGCTAGGTACTTGAAACACAATGTACTTAGCGACCTCATGATGAGAACTAGTATTTTGATCTAACTTATCTAAACTTGTAGGATTTACTTAATTTTATTTTACAAATTTTACTTTCAAATTAATATTAATTATTTAGAATTATTTTCACTTAATTATGGCTTTATATTTTTTTTTCATTTTTTTTATAAATTTTGCATGTTTTATATATTATTATTACAAATTTAAATCAAAATTTAATTATTTTATGTGAAAAATATGGATATTTAGTTGACTAGTAAAGTGACTGAATATCAATCACTTTTATTAACTTAAAAATAGTGATTAAATTTTTCAGTCACTACATTATGATTAATATTTTAATCACTTTAATCCAAATGTTAGCCCATATAAAGTGACCGAATAATTTAGTTGCCTTTTGTAACGTTTTGTTACTATTTCTTCAGTCGCGTTTTTGTTTCTCTATTGTAGTGTACTACTGGTAAGGACCAAAATTATAGGAACTCAAAGCGCAATGTTTCAATGTTATCACACAAAAGGTCATGTATTCTTCATGATGTTGCACTTTCATCCTAGAACTTTTGAAAGTTTCAAAATTTGGAACTACTACATTATTCTGCAACAAAGTGTGAAGGACCATTCCTATGCTTCTTATAGATTATGGACCCTTTCCTTGCTATAATATGCGGGCTAAAAAACTTGGTGATTAAGTTATCATCTTAACAGCATGGGTTTGCATGGTTTGGGGGTAGTGGGCTTTGGGAAAAACAAGACCCGAAATTTAGGTTCAAGCGTTTCATTTCCCACTACCTGATTTAACCTAAAAAATATGGGTCAGTTTATATTGATTTTCAAGTGCCCAAAAAATAAGCGAAAAATGTTTGAAAGGTTAAAAATGATAGATAAAAATAAAATTTTAAAAATTATAAATTGTATTATTTTATTCAATTCATACAAATAACAATAATAATAATTTGTTGGACTAGATGCATGTAAACTAAGGTTGTGCTATTACAATAGGATTAAATTTGTAAAAACGCATGTATAACACACAAAAAAAATGTACAATAAATGAATTTCATATTGGGTCGGGTACCCGTGGGATATTTGAATCGCCAACCTGACGTAAGTCCTTATTCTTGGTTTTCGGGTTAACAAGTTTCATGTTTTTCGGAATTTTTTGGCCTCTAATAATCACTAAAAAAAATCACCCATCGCACCTTTTTTTTTGTTGTTGTTACTCCATATGTTTCACAAATGTTAGCCTTTTTTATTTTTTTGGACTAAAATTTAACTTAAATATATTCATATTAATTTGTATGTAAAAAATTTTAAAAAATATATTTATAAACTAAAATTTTTAAGTTACTATTTTTATATAAAAAAATATAAATTCATGAATTAATTATTGTGAATAGTAAATATGACAAGTTTTGTGAGATAAAAATAGTATATTATACACATATGTGTAATTAAGACATATTAATCCATCACTTAATTTTCCATACAAAAGCCACACCTTGCTCAAATTTTGGCCAAATTACCTTATTTTCTCGAAAAAAAATCTACCTTATCACTGCCCTTCCGTTGTTGTTCCTTCCACATCGCCGGCCAACACCTCCACATCAGACATTCTTCAGCCGATCTTTTCCTTTCGATTGCAAAGCTGCTACTTGTCTGTCGTGTTCTTCTCCGGATCACACTGTAGCCACTCGACTCTAGATCGTTCTATTGTCCTTCACCTCAAACTTGCAACGCCGTCGTTCATTGTTAGATTGTATCATTGTCACTCACCATCGAATCAAGCCAATGGCTCCTCAAAATTGCGACGCGTATTCAGATTTCCCATTGTCGCTCAGCTCCAAATCTCAACATTGTTGTTTGCCAGATCTTATCACTTGTCTACTCCAAATCACATCGCTCGCTACTTCTGGATTGCCTCAGTCATCACTGCCCTAGCTGCGTTGCTCGGCCACTCCTCCATTGCCTCCCTTGCCGGGCTTTTCATATAATTAACCTACAGAACTATTTAAGACAATTTGAAGAAGTGTCGTATACTGTGTGTAAAATTGTCTGTAATAATATCTAAAAGTGTCTAATACAGTATATGAAAGTGTTTGAAGTAATATGTAGACAATTTATTATCATGAGAAATTAAAAGTGTTTGAAGCAACAAAAATTAGTGTCTAAATGAATATAAAAAAATGTCTAAAAAAAAGTGAAAATGTTTAAAGCAATAAATAGAAGTGTTTAAATGAGTATGTAAAAGTATTTGACACAAAATATAAAAGTGACTATAACAATATGTAGAAAATCTATTCAAAATTAAAAGTGTCTTAAGGACTAAGTCAAAGTGTCTAAATGAATATGCATTTCACGTCATTGGCTATTTTCGCATCTCTAGAATACTTTGGATACATCTTAGCTGTTCTTTAAACACTTTTGGACAACCCTTTAGACAGATTTTTGAAACGGGTCCTAATTGAATTTATTCTTCCTTATCACGCCTAATCCAGTCGGCTCTGTTGTGCTGCTCCTCAGCAGAAAAATTGCTATCGGAGAGACATCGGCTACAATTTATTCTTGCAGATCCAAAAATTGAACAAAGACCAATGAAGAAACGTAGCTTCTCTTTTCCCAAAAAATTTCTCACTTGTTTTATGTGATCGTAGATTATGGTGATTTCTTGGCCAGCGATTAAGATCACGCTTCGTTCTTACTCTTTCGATGTGAGAAATCTTTGGAGATTTTGTCACCCTTTGATCTCACGTTCAAATTCCCATGCATGTTTGACTTTCCACATTGCTGTGCCATCTCACCGTTGAAGGTGATCTAGCTATCCTAGTAGTTGTTGCCTTAATCTGAGAGGAGGTTTCAGAACAACATCAGACATATTAAAGAGGGTCGGTGATTAGAGAGAATTGGGAAAAACTTGTTTGAGAAGAGGAAGTGAGGGGTAAATTTATAAAATTGTCTACTATGTCTAATCAGATAAATGTTCATAGTAACCATAGATTTTTTTTGTCTAGAATCAATTTTATTTAAAATTTAATAATTATATATACTTATTAATCACTTGAATTATATTTTTTGGATAAGTAATTTTCAATGAATTATTTTGTTACCCACTCTTAAAAAATTAACAAAAAAAAAATATACTTGTGTTTTGTAGCAACTGTTTCAAAAGTTGGATTTAAACTTATTAAAATATATAGTTTCAATTAATACACAAATTGAGTAAATTTACTCTATATAAAAATGATCAGTAATAATTACTTATGAATAACTTTCATAAGGGCACGTACCCTAAAAAGATTTTTAGCCTCATGAGAACGGTTCTGGTCCCTGGGCACTTCTAGTTACGGCCCAAGATAATCATAGCTAATGATGCCCCTAAAGAGGCCGAGATTAAACAAAAAAATTGAGATCCTAAATGGGCTGAACATATCAGACACTGAACTGATCAAAAGCCCATACATAGATAAAATTGGCGTCCGCCCAGTCCAGATACCAGACTTTAGAAACATTCTTCATGACTAAGACTTCTATCGTACTTCCAATTGTTTGCTATAGTTAACTGTAGAACAGCTAATATGGGCTAATACCTTTTGATGTTAGCTTAGGGTACGATAAGCCGCCTTCTTTATTAAAAAAGATCATATGTTTTTGGCTTTATTTTTGTGTCACGAAAAGTTATCGTTTTTTGGTAAATGATTGTGATCAAAAGCTAAACTGTATGGTTATTAGCTTCATATAGCTAGGGTAGTAGAATCGGAAATGCCCTTTTCCATTTCCTATTCTTATTTTTCTAAAATCAATATAATTAACTTGTAATTTAACTTCTAAAAGCTCTAACTAACTTTCTTGCATGCATGATCCTGAATTTAAACAACAAAACAAACAAATAAATAAAGGGTGAGAAACGGAATTATTGAATTGCTAAAGAGTAAGTATTATATACACTATCCCTAAAAAAATTAAAGAATTGTCATTTTCGCCCCAAAACAAGGAGCTCCCTTATATGTTTTCGGGCAAGCTTCACACCTGGCGTGGTGGCTAGCACACGTGCAGGAGAGGGGAAGGCGTGCTGGGTTTGAGCCTTCAGTAGATCTCATCGCCTTAACTCTTTATTTTCCTTTTTTTTTTTTTGTTTTTCGCTTTTTCTCTGTTTTTCTGCATTTTTGTAAGTTTTTCTTTGATAACGTTCCACCTATTAATTTTTTAATTAATTTTTTCAGTTTCAAATTTTTATTTTCGTTCTCTCATTTTTCTCCCACATTTTCCTTCTCCTTTTCTTTGTTTTTTTTTTTTTTGCAATATTTTCCGTTCTCTCTCTCTCTCTCTCTCTCTCTCTCTCTCTCTCTCTTTGTTACTTCCTTTTTATTTTACCCAGCCATTTAATTTAATTTTCTCTAGCTTCATGGTAACTAATCAATAAGATTAGTCCAAGTAATTTCAGGAATTTTTTTGTTACTTGCTCCTTCATTTGAGATGAATTGCTTGCAATTAGTTGTTTGTTTTTCTATTAATGAGTATTTGTTCTTAATTTTACCGGTTAATACTTGTTCCCTTAGTTCAACCAGTTGTTCTTTATTTTTTTTTATTAATTAGATATTGAAAGGCTTAGGGATTCATTTTTTTATCGGTATGTATTTGTTCTTTAATTTGTTCATGTTTGTTTTTTAAATAAACTATTTATTTTTTTGTAGCTATTTTTATTTGTATTACTACCAATTTTTTATTTTAGAGAAACTATTTGTTTGTTCTTTTATTACTTGTTTTATTACTTGTTGTTTGTTCTTTTATTTGTAGTTTTTTGTTTTTTTATTAATAGGTGTTTATTATTTTGTTATTTCATACTTGTGCCTTTAGATGAACTTGATATTTGTTCTTTTATAAGTATTTCTTTATTCTTTTATCAGTATGTATTTGTTTATGTTTATTTTTTAGCTGAACTAGTTATTCAATTTTTTTGTAAGTAGCACTTTGTATTTAATTTGTATAAGTATTAGTATCAATTTGTTCTCTTATAAGCTCCAGCTCGTTCTTTTAAAAAAAATATTTTTCTGTTCTTTTATATGTAGTTGTTTGTTCTTTTGTTAGTAGCTCTTTGTTCTTTTTTAGTAGGTGTTTGTTCTTTTGTTAGTTCATGTCTGTTTCTTTAGATGAACTTGATATTTTTTCTTCTATTAGTAGCTATAATTGTTGTTTTATTAATATGTGTTTGTTTTTTAATCAGTTCATGTTTGTTCTTTTAGATAAAATTGATGTTTGTTCTTCTATTAGTAACTCTTTATTCTTTTATTAGTATTTGTTTGTTTTATCAATTCATGTTCATTTTTTTAAAATGAACTAGTTATTTGTTATTTTATTAGTAGCTATTTTAATTCTTATCAATAGTAGTTTGTTCTTTTTTCTATTTATTCTTTTAGTTTTTGCTTAGATAAGGAAAAAAAAGTTTACGTTGTCTTATTTTAAATTTAATATAAAAGAGTATATGTATCATGAATTCACCTAATAGTGAAAAATAAAGAATACAAAATGAAAAAAGATAGACAAATGGTAAAAAAGAACTAAGAAGAAAAGATAGAACAAAAAATAGACAAAATTAAATAAAAAAAAAAGATAAAAAAATAGAAAAAGATTGGAAAGAGAAAAGATGGAAAAATGGAAAAAGATGGAAAGGTAAAGGAAAAAATTTGGGGAAGGGGAAAAAAATGTAAAACGGCAAAAATAGCGAAATGGTACAGTAAAAGGAAAAAAATAAAAATAAAAACTGAACAAAGACGCAAAAATGGAAAGTAAAATTAAAAATAGAAGATTGTGAAAAATGGGAAAAAAAAGTCATATAAACAAACGGAAAATGTAAAAACCAGGAAAGAGACAAGTAGTACGATTCGAACGCTCACCATACTGTTTTCAAGTTAACATTTTGATCATCGCGCCAAACATGGAAATTTGTCTAAGTCTTGTGGACAAGATAGATGTAACTTACTTATCCCAAGTTACACGTAAGCCAGGTGGACACAAGTTTTATTTATTGGTAAAACAGTTAACATGAATACGAAAGGATTACGAAACTAAGGAAGACAAGTACGCGTACAGCAACATTCCTTGTAAGAAAGTCTAATTAATTATTTGAAGTTCTAGCTAGCAGCTAGATTGGATTGAAGACAGTGGGTAGCTAGTTCGGGAAAAATGGGCGTCAGACTTCGAACTTGGTATGATCCTGCTCCTTTTGAACAAACGAGGTCGCTTTGCCGGCAGTGATGAGATCGGCGTCGTTGTCCGGAGCCTCTGCCATGTCGGTCTCGTGGTTGGTCTGATCAGATTCCAGAGCTGTCCTGAGCTTGGAAATGTCGATGGCCCCTTCAGGGACATTCACCGGCTTCTCCACCTGATCAGCACTACTACTCTTTTTTTTGTTCCTGTACACTGCGTAAAGTGCCATTTGAAGGATCCCGAAGACCAGACCCGCCACATTTGGAAGCTGCATCCATCCCAACCGCACACATAATTAGTTAGTATCTTTTACGTGCTTCATAAAATAAAATATGTATAGATCGGTTTGATCGTTTACCATAACCGACAAGTCCTTGAGGAAAACGCCATACAAAAGCCACACGATTGCACTGATAAAAAGGAAAAATGACAAGTGGAAGGGCATGAACTCCACACTTTTTGTTCGTATCACCAGCCTCTGCCAAAGAAAAAAAATTAATTTACCAAAACTTAGTTAATTAACACTGATCACATGTACGTATAATTCTATTAATTGTACTAACTATTGAAAAACTATCTATAGTATAGTTTATATATATCCTAGACAATAAAATTTGTGTCTTATGGAGCATATAATTAGTAGTACTTACCATTATGCTTAATGGAGCCATGAATACGCCCGCCGAGAATGCCACACAAATCCATCCTAGCACTTCACCTCGTTTGGGTTCTTTGGTTAACACTTGAACGATGAGTAAAACCAAGCAAGAACCCCCAAAATTCATGAGTAAAAGTGTTCTCACAGTTGTTATCTGAATACAAGATTAATTTCTAATTAATGAAATATATGTGCAAATATTATAAAAGTGCGTACGTACATTAGTGAAAATAGTACAATTACTAAATATATAATTAAATATGGAGATCATGGGAAGAAATTAATTAGTTGCTAGCATATATATATTACCCTTGCTTTCTTGTGTGCGTAAATAAGGAAGAGAACAAGATAGATGGTCTCAATTACACAACCGAATCCGTTGATGGTTATAAGAAGGAAAGCTCCTGACTTGAGCATTGCATAGTAAATCCACAGTGTACAACTGAAGAGTGAGACGAGATATGGAAGTGATTTGTACTCCTCTGTTGATTTCTTCTTGCAAATCCTCACAAACGTTGGCCTGCAAATTAATACACATACAATAATCAACATTTAACCAACACCCTCAACATTTATAATAATCAACCATATATATAGCGTATACCATACGGTTGGTTCATTGAAGTTAATTATTTAGCGTGCATGAACACTTCTCTTTAATTAGCAACTTATAATCAACTAAAACATAAACATGTAATTCACTTACACGGGTGCCAAAAAGACGATGAAGGAAACGATGTTTCCCAGAATGCCAAAGGCAAGAACCCATGGATCATGAACTGAAATCAAGGCCATCTCCTAGCTATATAATTAACCAACCTTCTGGTTCTTTAGTTATGTGTTTATATCTTCGCCGGCACTGGCCGATCGAAGAAGTGATCAATCAGGTTGGAAAATAGGGAAAGGAAGAGAAGAAGCTTCCTAGCTAGAAAGGGAGGCCAAATAACTTGAGAAGCTGCGCACATACACACACATATATATAGGAGAGGTGAAGCTACATGCGTGCTTTATTTTCTTTTGTACGGAAAATAACGACGCGCTTTGATGAGCCAGGATGCAATTCGATTCGTCTGCCTCCATCTTTCTGTCCCGCACCTGTCCCACACCCTATTATTGTGCCATCTTTCCCACTTTAACTTCAATTTAATCTTGCTCTTCAATGGGACTAACTAAAACAGATGGTACCCCTCCGTCAAACAGAAGTGACCTAAAACAAATTACTCCCAATGCTCGACCTTGCCACTACGTTGTTTGTGCTGGTCTGAAATCATATCTTCGTAGAACTTTGAAAAAGTGAGTTGCTGTTATTTTCCCTGGTTTCATTGTTCTTTTCTTGAGTTGTTTTTCTTTTCCATTGTTTCACACTACTAAAAATTCCTTTATTTCCAACTGCCCTCATTTCCAACGGTCAAGCAGTTGGAAATTTCCAACTGCCAAAACCGTTGGAACGAGGAGAAAATTTTTTCCAACTGCCTAGCAGTTGGAAGTTTTAGAGTATTTAATTTACATAATATATTTGGTATTTCCAACGGCTTAAGCCGTTGGAAAATGGAGGAAATATGGAGTGTTTTCCAAAATTATATAAATCTAGATAATATATAATCTTTCCAACGGCTAAGACCGTTGGAAACTTTTAGAGTATTTAATTTACATAATATATATGGTATTTCCAACGGCTTAAGCCGTTGGAAAATGGAGGAAATATGGAGTTTTTTCCAAAATTATATAAATCTAGATAATATAATATTTCCAACGGCTAAGACCGTTGGAAACTTTGCAAAATAAAGAATTTTGTTGCAGAAATTATATAAATGTAGACATATATAATATTTCCAACGGCTAAAACCGTTGGAAAATGTGGATTTACCTAGTAAATTCTATAAATAATAACATAAATAATATTTCCAACGGCTAAGACCGTTGGAAAATTTGGAAAATAAAGAATTTTGTGTCGAAATTATATAAATGTAGACATATATAATATTTCCAACGGCTAAGACCGTTGGAAACTTTGGAAAATAAAGAATTTTGTGTCGAAATTATATAAATGTAGACATATATAATATTTCCAACGGCTAAGACCGTTGGAAACTTTGGAAAATAAAGCGTTTTGTGCAGAAATTATATAAATGTAGACATATATAATATTTTCAACCGCTACAACTGTTCGAAAATGTGGATTTACCTAGTAAATTCTATAAATAATAACATAAATAATATTTCCAACCGCTAACACCGTTGGATAATGTGGAAAATCTAGATTTTTTTGCGTCGATTATATAAATGTATTCATATATAATATTTCCAACGGTTGAAGCCGTTGGAAAACCCAGGAAAAAAAAATTAATATTGATTTTGTTGGTTAAATTATATAAGTTATATTAATTATAGATTTTTGAATGTTAATTATACAAATGTAGATATAGATGATATTTGCAACGGCTGAAAGGAAAAAAAAGATATAGTTAAGTTAAATATATAAATTTACATAATATATCATATTACCAAACTTTCTTAAAATTTAGATATATAAACATAATATAATATATAAATATATAAATATGGATCTTTTGCGTAAAATATATAAATTTTGGTATATATAATATAGTATGTCTACAAAGTTTCATAAAATAAGCAACATATTTACAAACGTTCTTAAAATTATATGTAAAATAAGCTACATCTTCACAAAATTCAAGAAAATTATATCCAAAATGATTTCAATAACTGGGACAGAGAAGAAAACAACAAATAGTTATTTTCCAACGGTTATAGCCGTTGGAAATGGGACAAGACAAAGAATTTTAATTTACAGCCGTGAAATAATAAAAAAAAATTGTTTCCAACGGCTAAAGCCGTTGGAAAATGTAAAATAACAAAAAAATGGGAAATAAACAAAATTTAGATGAATTTCCCAACGGCTACAGCCGTTGGAAAATGTGTAAAAGAACAAAAAAATTAGTTCCAACGGTTTTAGCCGTTGGAAATTCATTTTATGAAACGCTGAGTTTTGAAATTTTTTTCCAACGGCTTAAGCCGTTGGAAAATTACTTTTAAAAAGTCCCCCCCCCTCGCAGCGGACTCGTCTTCTTCCTCCAGCTTTCTTTCCCTTACGCTGTGCTCCTCTCTCTCACTACAAATCCTTCATACGCACACACAGCACGTTTCTTGTCTCGATTAAGGGGTTTATCAACGTCGTGAAGCTGATTTTAACGTGGATCTGGCCTCAATTTGCTCGATTTGGTGGTTAGTACGTTATTTTAGAGACTTTTCAATTTTTTTTTTTTCGGATGATGCGTTTTTTTTTTTTACTCTGGGTTTCAATTTCTTGCAAAACATAGGTGATTCGAACCTATTCCCAGCCATTTGAAGCAACTTGTATTACGGATTTGAGGTTAGTTTTTACTTAATCCGAAAGTTTAATTTTTTTCCCTATTAATTAGTTTAAATCCGAATTTTTCATGCTTTTTTGGGTTGAAATATGTGATTACTATTTGAGATGTAGATGTTGATGGTGGAATGTGAAGTATTTGGGGTACCCATTGTAATTGTACATTTTTTTGGATTTTCTAACTATTTTTTTTTATTTCGGAAATTGTTACAAAATTAGAAATAATTAGTTTAATTTAAATTTGTTATGTTGTATAATTATGTGTGCAATTAGTTAGGCAATTTATTTAAATTATTTATGTAGTACAATTTATGTAGTATAATTATGTGTGCAATTAGCTACAAATAATTAGTTTTATTTAAATTATTTATGTAGTATATTTATGTGTGCAATTAGTTACAAATAATTAGTGTGAAGTAAATTGTTTGGGTTATATATTTTGTTACAACGTAGAATGGTTATTTTGGAATTTTGATTACAATGTTTTCATTATTGGCATTAATATAAATTGTTCAAAATATATCTAGTGAAATAAATTGACCTCCAAAAATAATATATGTCAATATTAATAATATTACGAAGAATAATATATGGGATTATAAATGTAGTAGTAAAGTCATAGTAAAAATAATATTATGAATTAGTATTATTATTTCTGATCTAATTAATCGAATACGAGTAATATCAATTATAATAATATTATTATTTGTAGTAATAATAACTTATATTTGAAACAATACATATGATGGCAAGATTAGTAGTAAAGTAATAGTAGTAATACTATTAATTTTTATTATTAGTATACCATTAATAAATCCAATAAGACAAATAAAAATTATACCCATTATTATAAACAGAATAATAATAATAATAATAAAAATAATAATAATACTACGTATAATAAAAAGTATAATAATAATAATAATAATATTAATAATAATAGTGATAATAATAATAAACAGAATACTAATTATAATAACAATAATAATAATTATAATAATAGTCATAATCTTAATTATAATATTAACCATAATATATCATAATTATTATTATTAGTATACCAATAATAAATCCAATAAGACAATTAAAAATTACAACTACTATTATAAACAGAATAATAATAATAATAATAATAATAATTATTGACAACTATAACCATAATATTTCATAATTGTACTAATACTGCAGTTTGTATGAGTAGTAGTAAAGTAATAGTACACGAAATTGTAATTATTTTTATAATTATAATAATACTTATATGGAAAGAATATTATTATTTCCTTCCTATTGCGTTTATTTCCTAAACCAGAATAATAATTCCAACTATGCTGGTAACCTTACGTAAACCGTCACGTAGTCATTACAGTTTGTGTGTTTTAAATGACATGGTTTAGATTAACTCAACAAAATAATCTATTGGTAGGACTTCATGGACCGTAGTTGGATGTATAGTAGTCGTTATTTACCTGGCCGAGTTGGGTACACAGAGGAGTGGGAGACAGGGATTGAGCAGTTCATAACATTTGCCTGTAGTAACCCAGCTCACATGGATGGCAACAAAATACGTTGCCCGTGTAGGAGGTGTAAAAATTTGAAGTTTAAGGATTGTGATGACGTTAGAGTGCATCTATACAAAGTGGGTTTCATGGCTCATTACACAAACTGGACAGCTCATGGGGAGGCATTTACAGAGCCTCCGCAGCAGCCGTTTCATCATTCTGATTGGTATGAGCATTCTGAGTTCAGTTCAAATGTAAACCCATATGCTCAAATGATATTTGATGCAGCGGGTCCAAGTATGCATCAGAATTCCACTGAACAGGATCAACAACCTAATGAAGGTTTTAGAAGGTTTTCTGATTTACTGAACTCCGCTAGTACACCTCTTTGGGATGGATGTGAGAATCATTCTGAGCTTTCTGCTGCAGTTCGGTTGTTAAACCTAAAAGCAGAATATCATATACCAAGAGGGTGTTATGATGGTATTGCAGCGTTGATGAAAGAGACGCAGCCAAGTGACAGTAAGATGCCATCCAATTGGTAAGAGACGAAGAAATTAGTTTCACAACTAGGTCTTGCCCACCTTAAAATTGATGGTTGTGTAAACGACTGCATGTTGTTTTGGAATACTGATGAAGATGCTTCAGAATGCAAGTTTTGTGGTGAATCTCGGTTTAAGCCGAGAACAAATGGGCGAGGTAAGGATAGAGCGAGGAAGACTATGCACTATTTACCACTCACTCCTCGGCTTCAGCGACTATATGCTTCACTCTCAACTGCAGAGCACATGCGGTGGCACAGTGAGCATCGATCCGACCCAAATGTTTTAAAACATCCTTCAGATGGGGAAGCATGGAAACATTTTGATTATGTAATATTCTCGTTTAGTAATTAACTTTTAATATATATGTAAAGAGCAACTGAAACTTTAACCTGGTGCCTACAATATGATTGAGCAAGTTTTATTTCAATGTTTGAATTTACGTTATGTAAACTTTTGTATGGGATTTCATAATAATGTAGATGCCACCAAAAGGAGATCAAACATATACACGTCGCCCAGGGAAAGGGCTATTTCAGCAAATGAAAGAAGTTTTAGCTGAACCAATAGGTAGACATGAGCGGGCACGCCAATCACACTCCCATGATTTGGATGCACAGCCATCAACAGAACAAACACCTGTTCATCATCCTCACCCTCCCACAGGTGGTATTCACATTGGTCCGAGACGTGGCAGTGGTAGTCGGTCTATCCCGACCCCTGTAGTCTCACCGGATGGTGGGAGTTCACATGGTCAGAACACGGTATCCCAAGCCTCCCTGCAGTCTCGTTTACGGATAGTACCTCACGGGAACACGTAAGTAATGCACCCGCTTGTACCAAATTAGTTTATTTAACATGTAGTATCTGAAGTCGCAGTAAGACTAATTTCATGAATTCTGTGAAACATCCACTTCATGTAGCTTCCTTCCATCACGAGCAACAAGGTTGGTCACTAGATGCTTCACCACACACTTCAGGGGACATCATAACTGGACGAGCGCGAGTCCAGCAGATATTCAGGCGTGGTGGCGCGTATTTGAGGTTAGATACTTGTTATAATTATTTCGCCTTTATCTATATATGTTTGAATCTATAGATCCTTTTTAGGTAAGTTTATTTCGTTCATAACGTGCAGGGATTATGTGAGTGGGATGCAGCCCACCATAATGAGGTCTACCGCATCTGGCATATGTTGGCGGCTGCTCATTACCGACAAACGCTGGGGGACATCCGCCGAGAAAAGAATCCGGAGAAACGCCGAGCAAGGGCATCTTTTATGACCGACGCGCAGTATGCAGAAATGGAAGCATGGTGGGACACCGTGGAGTTTAACGAGCAATCGGCAAGGGGTAAGACGATACGAGCATCATCATCGGAGTCATCTAACTCCACAGGTGCATGCAGTGCTACATATGCAGGAGGTTCGGTTTCCATTACTGAACACCGAGAACGAATGGTAAAATATTCATAATCTTTTACACATAATTCATGTAACTTTATTTGGGCAATCAATTAATGTGACTATGTTTCAAATGTAGCGTGATAAAGATCCGGAGAAGAGGGACCCAGGATTGTTCAAGGTGATGCAGCAAACGCATAAGAAAAAGAGCGGGGATTACGTTAACAGGCGTACTGAAGAACTTGCGGTAAGTAATAGTTACATAATGCTTAAGTATAATTTCTGATCTTGTTACTAAAGACTTTTCTGTACTGTTATATGCAGGCAATAGTAGCTGCTGAGATCGAGGAAGCAACGCAGCAAACGGATGATTCAGGTGGCGCACCTGACATAGATGAGGTTGCGATCATAAGTGCCGCTGCTGGGGGCAGGAAGAAAGGGCGTGTATTTGGGCTTGGATCAGAACAACATGTCGTGCCTGGACGACGGCGACCAGGGCTTACTCATGCAGCACATGTTGATGTGATGCAGACTCCGGAGTTCGCTGAACAAGTACAGCGAGTCGTAGCGGAGCAAACTGCACAGCAAGCATCATATTATGAGCGGAAGCTAGAACGTCTGAGGAGGAGACAACGATCTGACATATCCCACATATGCAATTCACTTGGCATTCCCCCCCCCCGCACCACCTGCAGATGATGATGATGATGATGACTCCGGATCGGATGACGCATAGATCAGGTATATCATGCTACTATATGTATTTATAGACAAACATTCACTTAGTTCGATTATGAAAGCATGTAATTTAAACTCTACTGGTATATCATGCTCATGTGGATTTAGTAGTAAATTTCCAACTTGGCTTAGTAAGTTTAAGGATTCTGTATGTTTGTTTTAACACACATTCACTTAGTAATTAAAATTTATGAAATTTTGCGAGTTTAAAAAATTAACTACAAACGATATCAGTATCCGCATAATACGAGGTTAACGTTTAAATAATACATTCGATTGGAAATGGACAGTATAGAGATAAATAATATAAATAAAAAAATATTTCGAAGCTAAAAAAAAAAAATCTGGAAAATTTTCCAACTGCTGTGGCTGTTGGAATATTACACATTTTCCAACGGCCTGGGCAGTTGGAAATTTTTCCAATGGCTTCAAAAATTTCCAACTGTCAGGCAGTTGGAAAATTTTCCAACGGCCTCAGCAGTTGGAAAATTTCCAACTGTCACATTTTGTCTGAGCAGTTGGAAATTTTTCCAACTGCCTAGGCCGTTGGAAAATTTTCCAATGGCTTAAAAATTTCCAACTGCTCAGGCCGTTGGAAATTTTTCCAACTGCTCAGGCAGTTGGAAACCAAAAAAAATAAAAAAATTAATAAAGCCGTTGGAAATTCTCCAACTGCTTTTTTTCCAACGGCTGACAGTTGGAATTTCCAACTGCTCACTCCTGGGCAGTTGGAAAATTAGCTTCCAACGAATGATTTTCCAACTGACTATTTTCCAACGGCCAGCCGTTGGAAACAGTCCATTTCCAACGGCTGGCAGTTGGAAATGGCAGTTGGAAAATCATATTTTTTTAGTAGTGTCATTGTTTTTTTAGCTTTTCTTTACGCCACAGTTGTTGCATTAAAATTGAAAACTGTATTCGGCAAATTTTCCTTTTCTCCCACCATATAGATGCTACTAGTATTTCTTAATGAATCTAGAGCCACCTCATAGGCAAACGAATAATAATCATAATACAAATACATCCTTTGGTTGATTGCTTCATCAACTACGCAAATCATCAAACTAGTAACTGCACACGTACGTCGTGATTTAAATACTAATTTATTTTTCACTTAAATAACTATATTTCTAATTGTTTTATCTAAAATAAATAATTGCAATAATAATTTTACTTTTTTTAGTTTAGATATATTTCTTATTAATTTTTTTATCTCTTATGTAATAGTTTTTTTATTATAATATTTCATCATAACTATCCTCATTTGCGTCATTTATTATAATAGATAGCTCATTATATTAGATTTCTATTTGATATAAACAACAACAACAACAACAACAACAACAACAACAACAATAATAATAATAATAATAATAATAATATAATGTAGAATACATTATAGGTAATATTTGTTATTAAAAAAATTGATAGAAGTTTTTATATTTGTGATGGTAGAGTACATATAAAATTACGTCCTAGTATTTTTGAAATCTAATCAAAGATGTCAAAATTCCTTTTATCAGTGTAAAATTTAAAAATGGTATTCAATTTATTAAGAAAAGGTATTAATTTAATATCTTAATAGTATTATGTACTTATAATTTTTATTAAAAGTTAAGTTAGTAAATTTTATCTTAAGTACTATTCTTTAGATTCAAAAAGCTAATTATTAAAATAGAGATTCTATATATATTACTTGGCTAAAATAATTAAATATATTTACCATTAATGTGTTATCATAAATTTGACTTTTTAAAGAGAAATAAGCTAAAATTTTCATAATTTTTTTGATTTTATATTCAAAATTGAAAAGGACATAATACAGATGAGACATTCAACAAAAAACTTAAGTAAAAATAAGTTTCTTTTAAGAACTATGATACCAATATAGGTTACAATGTCAAAGTATAAACTTTGTGATACAAATATGGGTCACAATACTAAAGTATAAACTTAGTAAGTAAACACTGAGTTTTTTCAAAGGTATATAACTATAAGTAACTATACATTACTCAAAAAGTTTAATTACTCTTTTCTTGATTTTTGATCAAAATAAACCCACCTCCGAGGTTTCAACATCTATACTTACCTTATATTTTATGGCTGATTCAATGTGATTATTTCAAAGATCAAGGTAAAATCTTGTATAGTTTTTTATATTTTTGGATAATAAATGTTTACCCATTGATTTAGAAATTATACTCACATTACTGAAGTTTGAAAACGTAGTCATACCCATTGTTCTTATAATATAATTAGTTAATTATAGAAAAATAAACTCATTAAAGTAGAATAGAATCTTAGTACCTAAAAGGAAAATTAAAAACTTATAATTTGAGGTTTAGTCATTTTATATATTTTTGCATTTTTTATTACATATAAATATATATGGATATTAAGTTCTAGTAATGACTCAAGTTCAGAATCGGTCAATAAAACGCTTGCCTATGTCACATGGGCTATCATTTATGTAAAAGATAAGCGGTGGGTGATTGTGTTCTAGAACTTGAGCCTATATATCCGTATAAGGCTTCTTACATTTCACTCATATAAGATATAGGGGTGTTACAAACTCCCTTCCTTATGTACCTAATGTTCTCATTAGGATCACTTGGATGACTTGTTTCTCCGAACCAGTAACATTTCTAACCGGACTACTTAGCCCCTGACAAAGTAGCCTCTTTAATTCAGGATTAGTCCTGGTATATGATGCATATACACACTCACTATGCCACACTATTTGTAGTCTCGGGTTGACTTTGATACCATCTGTAACAACTCAAGTCCAAAATTAGTCAATGAAACACTCACATAGAGTGCATGGGCTATCATTTGTGAAAAGTATAAGCGCTAAGCGCTTGTAGTTTAGAACTTGGGCCTATATATCCACATAAAGCTTCCCATATTTCACCCATATGAGATATGTGGGTGTTACTGTTGTACTTTTAAGTTCTGATAAATACATTCAAAGTTTAAAAATTAAATAAATTGATAAACACTATGTTTTTAGGTATGTTTAAGATCATCTAAATCAAACACATGTTTGTTACAAAATTTTGAATTTAGTGGCATTTTTCAGTTTTTTTGCAATAAAAAACTTATAGAAAATGTAAAAAATAATTAGTAATTCATTTTTCTATTTTTCCTTTTCAAATACTAATCTTATTTTCTTAATACGAAGCCTAAGAGCTTGTCATCACTTTGTTCTATTTTTTTTTCTTCCTTTCCATAATTTTATTTTTTTAAATATCAAAAATAGGAGATGAAAAATTTAAGTATCATTAAAATGGGAACTAAAAAAAAATTAAGGATAAAAAAGTCGTCCAACATTTTTGACCTATTAATGCTTTTTATCATTGATTCAAATAGATATAATTATGAAATTTTTGAAACTTTTAAATTTCAGTTAAAATACTTCTTTCAAGTTTATGGATATAAAAAATTGGTAATTTTTGTTTAAGGACATGTCCCAAAAATACATAATTTAATTAAGGAAATGTTTATTACAAAATTTTAACTTATTATGGATATTTAATATTTTTATTTCCATTAAAAGTTATACTTAATATATAAATTTAAGCAAATATACTAAAGCTAAAAAAGGATTTGCAAATTCCTCTCTTTAATTTTTAGCAAGTAAATATAGGACTTCTATTTTTTCTTTTCTATCTGTTTTAGATTCCTATTGCCAATTATACCTCTAATAAATATACAACAACAAATTAATTTGGTTCTCATTAAAAAAATAAAACACTACATCAGTTAAGGGTATAAAAATCGATAAAATTTTTATCACTTTCACACTTTTTCTAATACTGATAATAGAATACTACATTGCATGAAAGAATAATGTTTATAATGAAATTAAAAAAATCAATCACTAAAAAAGGGAAATAAAATAAAACTTACGGATAAAAAGTCTAACATTTGACATATTCATACATTTTATGAGTTTTATCAGATTTAAATATTCAAATACACATAATTAAAAGGTTTTTGAAAGTTTTAAGTTACAATTAAAATACTTCATTCAAGTTTAAGAGTACAAAAAATTGATAAATTTTTTGTTTAAGGTTATGCCCCAAAAATATATATAATTTAATTAAGGACATATTTGCTACAAAATTTTAACTTATTATGGCTATTTAAGATTTTTTTGGCCATCAAAATTTATACTTAATATGTTACTTTAAGTAATTGTATTAAAGCTAAGAAAAGACATATGGATTCCTCTTTTTATTTTTTTAAAAATTGCATGTATGGACTTTTATTTTTTTTTCTCTCTTTCCCTTTTAGATTCTTAGTGCTAATTATACCTCTAATAAATATACAACACCAAATGAATTTGGGCCTCATTAAAAATATAAAACACCCATAAATTAAGAATTTAAAAGTAGATAAAATTTTTTTCACTTACATAATTTTTCTAATATTGATAATCGAACACTAAGTTGCAGGAAATTATAATCTTTATAGTAAAATTAAAATCATTATAACTTTTGAACAATTAATGTGCATGTAAAATAAAAACCTAAATTCTTTACTTTTTCTGTGGGAAAATTAGTAGTTTGACATAATAAAAACTTTATACTCCCCCAACATGTCATAAGAATTTATTTATTCTTTTCTAAGTAGATTGCAGTGTTAGGGGGAAAAACATTTATAATTAAGTAACAAAAGTCTTAATTATACTCTTAGTGTATGTCAAATAATTCTTGGTATATAAAACTTATTTGTAAGAAGAGAACCAAAGTATAGAACATCAACAAAAAAAAGCTTGAGACTAACCATTGAGATAAATATCTAATTTATTTACCATTAAGTCACATTAATCCAAATATATTTTTGTGGCTTTTTTTTGGTCTAAAATTGATATTATTTTTTAATTTTTTTAGGTTGAATAATTAAAGAAATTCATAAAAATTACTATAAAATTTTTATTTAATAAATTATTATAGATATATATAATTATTTTTCAAATGATATTAGTTTTATATGAAAATTTCTGTAAAAATAAAAATAAATTATTTTGGATAATCAACTTCAAACAATTGTCTATTTTTTTTCTTCCAAATGTATGATTTAAACCCCAAATCTTCACGTCAAAACATTCCTGAAATTCTATAGCTCTCTAATAAGTAGGCTAAATGAACTACATAGCTCTAATTTCACTTGACAGTATGGGGTCCTAATTGGTATAGATGAAGTTGAGGGTTTAAATTCCTATAAGGCCTCCTAGTGTAAAAAGACTCTTATTAAAATTGTTATTTGTCTCTTTGTAAATATAATTAAAAATTTAATATATTGTTATTATTTGTTTAATGTAAAAATAATTATCAATGAAAGTTTGTAAGTTTTAAGTATTATTATTATTATACTTTTTCTATCAAAAGTTCTTTGTAACATTTCAAGTTTTTGACTTAAATTTATTTATTTTAATATTTTATAGAAAAAAATTTACAAAATTACATTTAGAAACAATAAAAATTTAAATTTTAAAAGAAATTTTTTAAAAAATCTTTTAGAAAATGATATTAATGTATTTTTATTTTTATTATTTTTTTACTAATTTTTTCTGGTTTTAAGTTTTGGAAAAATTATTACTTAACTACAAATTTTGTTAAATTTGAAAAATATGGCGTAAATTTCTTATAAATGGTTTTGAACATTAGTTTGGGCCAATTTATTTTCTTTTTCCTTCACTTTCTGTTTAAATTACTATTTTCATCTCAAGTTCTTTGCATCTTTTCAGTTTTTTTTCTCTTAAGTTTGACTTAAATTTTTTTATATTAATATTTGCTAAAATATTTTTTAAAAAATTTCTTTAAAAATTTAAATTTTTATTTTTCTAAATGTAATTTTGTAAATTTTTTTCTATAAAATATTAAAATAAATAAATTTAAGTCAAAAACCTGAAATGTTACATAGAACTTTCGATAGACACAGTATAATAATAATAATACTTAAAACTTACAAACTTTCATTGATAATTATTTATACATTAAACAAATAAAAACAATATATTAAAATTTCAATTATTTTTACAAAGAGAAAAATAGCAATTTTAATAAGAGTCTTTTTACAGTAGGAGGCCTTATAGGAATTTAAACCCTTAGCTTCATCAATACCAATTGGGAACTATAAAGATTGAACCATTTTCTTTTTTGGCTATCCCATAAAGAATGAAATATTTCTCTTTTTAGAAAATTTTCAACTTCTAATTTACCTTACTACCTTCATTTAAACTCCCACTATGCAAAACCCAATAAAGAATTATTTTTTAATCTTCATTTAAACTCTAACTGAACAAAACCCTAAAAAATAATTTTTTAATCATTATTTAAACTCCCACTATACAAAATCTAAAAAATATATATTTTTAATTTTATTTTCATGGGAAAAATTGAAAAAAATATCATTAATTACATACACCTTAATATCTGAGCTTAGAGAAATGTTTCAATTATTATGGGATGAGGGGAGTACCTTTTACAACAATGCAAACTTTAGCTTGAATTTTACCATATATTTAATTTTTCATTCAAATAAAAAATTTAGTTATGAAGGTTTTTAAAATGCTAAGCTAAAATTTTAAGTTTTATAAAATATTTAGTTATGTAAACTTTAGCATGAGTTTTACATGTTAGTCTTTTATTCAAATAAAAGATTTGGCTATGAAAGTTTTTGGAATGATAAGTTGAAATTTTAAGTTTTATAAAATATTTACTTGAGATATTATTTGATAGAAATATAGAAGCAAGGGTAATATGTTTGAAGTAAAAAAAAATTGTAATGGCAATTTAGGAGTTTTAGGTAAGATTAACACAAAAAATAATTGTATATTATATGTAATTCTATAATATAGAATTAAGGGCGGAGAAGTTTGTAGTAAAAAATAAAATTTAGTGACAACTCAAGGGTTTTTTTAGTGATCTAATACTAATACAACTCCACTTAAATAGATAATGACAAAATTGGGTTTCATTAAAAGAGCAAAAATCTTATAACAAAAGGGCAAAAAATTCATTTAACATTTGTGCATCTTCGTATTTTTTATAATATAAAATAATCTTATGATATTTCTCGTTCTCGGTGAATTAACTTGTAGGTATCTTTGATCCTCTACAACGTTTGTCTTATTTTTTTTTTCATTATGATATTAACTTAATCATAATTCTGATTGCTATTACTTTGTATATTTTCTATGGCTATTTATAATTCTGTCAATCCCCTATATATGGTGCTTTTCGGTTTTAGTTGATGTTTAGCTTTTAATTTAAGTGTCATGACATTCTTACCATGGTATTGGTAGAAGTATCATTTTTTAGAAAATATAAATTATCATTGTAATTAAAATACAAATAAGTTCATAAAATTATGTTACTACAATTAGTCAATATTCTCGTATAGTGCATCTGAACATAATATCACAATAACTTATTACTAATTTTTTAATTAATATTTAAATATTATGTTTTTGCAAGTCATGGAAAACGAGCAATCAATCGGGGAAGCCAAAACTCAATCTTGTCAAACGTTGTCATTTTCAACTCATGAAATGTTCAAGTCATAGGATTGCTTTGAGAAAGATGCTGTCCAACAAGAGAATTAAGATAACCTAATTGATTCTAATTCCAAAATTTTAAGTCTAATCCATTCAAACATCTCAGATCATGTTATACTTAGAGTGAGAATGAAATTTAATTGTGAGGAAGATGCATATGACTTTTATAATACCTATGCCAAAGAAGTTGGATTTAGCATTTAAAAAAGTAAGTTTCACAAGAATAAGCAAGGTAAATTGTTGGATTAAATTATTTGTTGTTCTGTTCAAGGAACACGTGAAGTTGACAAAAGAAATGATAATATTAAATGTCATTGGCTGAAGACAAGATTTGATTACAAAGCTATGATACAAATTAATGGAAAATCTAGTGCTAAGTTATGCATTATAAAATTCATAGCAGAACATTCACATTGGCTAGCTAGTCTTAAAAAGAGTGTGTTTTTTATGTCTCAAATAAGTATTGACATTGATTAAGGTGCTGAATTAAAAGTGGTTGATCAATCTAGAATAGCACCAAGGTTAGGTATTGAATATATGACAATTATAAGAATTATTTGAGGTTTAAACGAATAGAAAAAATGAAAGTGAGGGATACTAGTGATGTTTTAGAATACTTGCAGCAAATGCAATTTGAGGGCCCTAGTTTTTCTTATGCTTTACAATTGATATTGAGGACCTTATAATTAATATTTTTTGGGTAGATGGTATAATGAAATTAGACCATGAGTTTTTTGGTGATGTTGTTTGTTTTGACATAACATATAGGAAAAATAATGAGTGAAGACCTTTTGCAATGTTTGTTGGTGTAAATCATCACAAGTAATCTATAATTTTTTGTGTTACTTTGTTGTATGATGAGACATCTGAGACTTTCATATGGTTATTTGATTTATTTACAAAAGCCATATCTAGAAAAAAGCCGAAAATAATTTTAACTGATAAAGATGTTGCAATGGCTAAAGCTCTTAGTTCACAGTGACCAGAAACTTATCATTGGTTATGTGTGTGACATATGTACCAGAATGCCACCAAACACTTTAGTTATGTGTTTGAGAATTTTAGTATTTTCGTTAAAGATTTCAATAGCTGTGTATATGATCATGATGAGGAAGAAGACTTCTTGAATGCTTAGCATATGATTCTTGAAAAATATGGTTTTCAAGATAATGTATGATTAAAGAAATATTTCGAACTAAATGAGAAATGTGCTTTAGTTTATGGCCAGCATACTTTTTGTACTAATATATCTACAACCCAAAGAAGTGAGAATATGAATAACCAAATCAAGCAGTATGTTGGTTATAACTATGATATTTGACGTTTTTCTGGTCACTTCCAAAGGCTATTGGATGGCATTCAGTTCAAGGAATTGAAAGCAGACTTCAAAACTTTAGATAGCAAATTGTATTTACCATTTCAGGTAGATATATTAGAGCATCCATATAATGTTTATACTTCTGATATCTTCAAATTATTTTCACAAGAATTGTGGCTTACTTGGAATTGTGAGTTGTCTGGCTTAGAAGAGAAGGATGGCATCACGAGATATAGAGTTACTCCTAAAAAAAAATCATGTCATCATATAGTTGCACTTGACTCTTCCAATTATATTGTGACATGTAGCTGCAAGAAGTTTGAGTTTGTTGGGATTTTGTGTACGCATGCTTTAAAAGTCATTTCTTTTCATAATATGAAACGTGTGCCTAATCAATATGTCTTGAAAAGATGGACTAAAGATGCAAAGAAAGGAATGATTCATTCATTTATCCCCATAAAAATGAATTATTTGAAAATAGATGTCGCAACATATTACAAGGTTTTTTTAAATTCATATGCTCATCTGGCTGCTAGAGCTACTCTCAATGAAGATACATTTAATCTAGCTATTCTTGATAGAAAAAGGTCACTTAATGAAATGGAGGTTAAATTGGAGAATGTTACAATTGAAGAAGATTCGAGTGGTAACTTATGTGTTATTCAAAGTAATTGTCAAGATGATCAATGTGCACCACATCAAATACTCATTGTACTATCAAAGGAATAAAGCACAAGAAGAAGGATAAGCAATCTAGATCATCTAGTCAAAGAAATAGTGCTTTAGAAAAAGCAACGAGGAAAAGAAAGCACCAAAATATTGAAGCAAACAAAGAGAATATATCAATTTAAGAGTTACTGTTGTTAAATAACTTTTATTTCAACATCTTTGTAGGAGTAGTGTGTATATTTAAATAATTTTTATTTCAACTTTTTTGAGAATTTTTTTTTTTGCATTTTGAATTCCTGTTTCAAAATGGTGTCATTGAACATTATAAGTTACAAAAATAGTGTACTTATGGTTCACCTTTAACTTTGAATAAAAAGGATAATCAAGTAGCACAACCAAATCAATTTTTACAGGTAATTAGTATAGTTTGCTTTTTATAATATTATTATATTGTTTATCTTTGAAAAGAACTAAAGCTAATAACTTTTGTATAAATTTACAGGGAACTGATTTTAGAACTCTTTACTCAAATCTAGACACTTTGTTAAATCAGCCTTCATCTTTGTAGTTGAATATGGTAACATGCATTTGATATATTTTTATTTAATTACTATTACATGCATCTATCTTTGCCATTTTCTTGTTTTTTAGCAACATTACATTGGTCAATGCCCAATAAATACAAGTCAAAATCATTTCTCTAGTATGATGGATTTATTAAAGGTATTGATTTTTTTTTCTTTTGCTTAGAGAAAAATTGGAAGTGGTCACATGTGTTTATTATATTCTCACCATATCATTTTTCTTTTTAAGGCTTAAGAATTGCCATCACAAGACTCAGATGAATGATTTGCACATACCTTTGTGTAACTGTGTCTTTTTTCCCCAGTATATATGAGTAAGGGCAATTCTTCATCCTAATATAATTCTTGAAGTTCCGTTCCAAAAAAAGAAAAAAGTAAGGACAAAGGAAATGGTGTAGCTTCGACTGTGAAATTGATGAGATATATAAATAATTATCATCGAGTATTAAGATTGAAGCTTTAAGACTTATGGGTTTAAGTCCCATATATCTAGAGGTGCACAACGGTCCGGACCGGACCGGCCGATCCTGGGCCTTAGTATTTTGGGCCCCGGCACAGCCCGTGTTCACACGTGCCGGTCCTGTGCCGGTCTTGACCCGGTCCCGTGCCGGTCCTGGGCCGGTCCCTAGCTGGCCCGTTAAATTTTAATTTTTTAAATTGTATTTTTAATTTTAATTTTAAGTTTTAGTTTTTATTTTTAATTTTTAGTCTTCACTTTTAAATAACTTAATAAAAACAAGAGTCTGAGAGTTTTTTTATAAGTGATATTTTATAATCTAGTTTATCTTAAATTCCACTTCATCTTCAATTCTACTATACTTTTAAATTAATCAAACGTTAAATGAATAACTTAATAAAAATAAAAATAAAAGGTAAGAAATTGACGAAAAAGTTTGGAAACTTTGATATATTTGATTTTGAGTTAAACCATTTTTTGTAACCTTTATTAAGTCAATTATTAAAACCTTAAGGACTAAAGTTATTTCTTTATGTTAAAGAAACAAACCATGATTGCCAAGATTTTACTTTACAAGACAATAAATAAAATAATGACAAAAAAACTAGATAAATATTTATTGTAAGGTTATCTTTATATTTTGTATAATTACTTGTGTTAAGAGCAAAACACCACCACCAGTGTGAACTTTTATTAATATTAAAGCCAAACGACACTTACATATCATGGAACGGGCTTTACATTACTCAATAGCGAAACGTTCCATAAAATTAAATGCAAAATAAAAAGTACGATATGTGCTACACAGCAAAATCAGATCAAATACAAAGTAAGTAAATAATGAGCAAGCGGTGGATTTAAGCATATACCTCATTGGGGTTTTCCTCGTCAGAACTCTTGTGGTCTTGTAATCTGCAAGCTGCAAGACCGTGATTGGGACCCCCTTCACGGTTGCATATACAAACTTCAACTGCATCTGGTGATAGCCTTGCGCGTCTCTTTGAAATGACACGCTTTCCAGCGCTGAAAGCGGACTCCGATGCAACGGTGGAGACGGGAACAGCTAGAACTTCTTTGGCAATGATGGAGAGTATTGGAAATTTGTTACTTCTTGATTTCCACCAGTCTAGAATGTCGGTGTCACTATTCTCCCAAAAAAGGTTAAAGTATACGTCTACTTAAGTAAGACCGGATGCGGCAGCACGGGGCCGTTTGAGGAGTTGTTCAGCCGGATTGAATGACAATGAGGCCGATGAAGACGCGATGGTAGATGAAGTAGTGTTTACAACCTTATCTTTATGCCGACTGGCATATATCTTAAATAACTCTCGCAAGTGCTCATCAATAAAGGCAGTTATAGCATGAACAGAAATATGTGTCATTTCTAAGAAACTATAATAACCTTCAAGTAGCTGTTGCGTACCTGTGATTCTTACGGTCGGGTCTAGTGTAGCTGCAAGTAAGTAGATTGGGGGTATAGTACTGAAATATAAAATCCATTTATCTTTCATGGTCTTAATTGTGTCTTTTAAGAACTCGTCATCTTTGTATTGGTTCAAAACCCATGCAATGTTTACCATATGCATTAAAACTTTGTGCGATGTGGGATAGTATACACCGGAGCAAAAAACAGTGGCATCATAAAAATATCACAGCACAGCAGCCAATTTTGACAGTTTATCCCACATCTCTTGTTTCAAAATTGCGTTCTTTTCTCTGACATTTATAAAACATGTCATGTATGCAGCAAATGGCATCGCATCTATCAACATCTCATAAGTGGAGTTCCATCGGGTAGGGCAATCAAGTTTAAAATGTTTCCAACTAAAATCGAGGCAATTTTCCAGACAATATTGCTTAAACTCTTTAGAAACTTTCGTCCTTGACTTTAAATAATGGAGTGCCCACCTAATTGGAGTAATTTCATTACTCAAAACTTGAAGACCTTTTTGGACAGCTAAGTTTAAAATATGACATATACACCTAATATAAAAAAATGCGGCATCACGGACAAGTTCTAGTGATTCCTTCAATGTCCCAGCCGCGACATCATTGTTTGATGCATTATCAAATGTTATGCTAAAAACCTTGTCATGACAAAAAAATTCTTTTAAACTTTCTGAAATTACATTGAATATGTTCCAACCAGTATGATCGACCTCCATCCACTTAAATGCAATGATACGTTTTTGAATGACCCAACTATCATCAATCCAATGTGCAGTTACACAATAATAATCTTGTCCTAGTGGTGAAGTCCACATGTCACTAGTAAATGAGATAGAGTGATCTAAAGCAGAGAAGTATGCTTGTAAGTTTGATTTACCAGCTTCATAACTTTTAAATGCCTCCCTCCTAGCAGTGGTCCTAGATGTTCTTTTAAAAGCAGAGTTTAAGTATGATGTAATCCATTTTTCCATGTGTCTATCTTCCGATTGTGTAAATGGTTTTTCAGTTAACATCATCCATTCTATCATGCCTTCTTTACAATCTTTTTGATTAAATTTAAAAATACCTGATTCGCCAGCAGTGCTTGCAAGCTGTGTCTGACCGCCGGTACTCGTACCTGCATCTGGACATAAATTCGGATGCTTTGATTCCATGTGACGTCTCAGTGTTCCTGTGCCAGCGTTCTTCTTGTGCGAGAGCTTTTGCTTGCAGTGTTTGCACTGTGCAAACCTCGCATTGTTTCCATGACTATCCTTCTCAAAAACTTTGTTAAAATGCTCCCAAACCCATGCGGTGCGCCTCGCCGTCTTACCTTCTGGCGAAAGTTCGGCTTGATGGCTTGTCGGGGTTTGTTCAGAACCATCTCCTCCACCAACATTCCCTGCTGCCGTGGGCTCAACCTCCTCAACGTCATCATCAGAAAGTTGATCGTCTAGGCTCAAGTCATATTGACTCATATCGAATTGCTCGTCATCGTCATTTTGTTGGATATGAGTCCCACGGGTCACCGGTCGGGAAATGCCACAGAAAAATGACCTCAAACCGGTGCGGGATGAAGAGCTTGAGGCATTTCCCTTTCCTCTTGATGCCATTTGTGTGACGAAAAATTGAGCAGATCACGAGCCTTGAAAGTAATTGAGAATTGATTGAGAATGAATAAAATAATATTGAGTGCTTCAAAGAAATGAGAGAATATAGTAGTAGAGAATGAGAGATTGCTAAGATTGGTGTGAAGAAATGGTGGAAATGGCCTCCCTATTTATAAGGGAATGCCTTCTTTTTTTATTTTCCAAAAATACCCTTACAAAATAGTTGTTGGAAGAGGCAAAAATGTAAAAACAGGGGTCAAACAAGGGCAAGGAGCAGTTATAGGGACTGAAACTGTAATTATCTTTTTTTTTAATATTTTCTGAACGTTGCCAACGGTCAGCGCGCCGCCGCTCTGGCGCCTAGCGCTTAGGCGCCAGAAGGGGTGGATGGGCGCCTAGGCGCCAGGCGCTATTTTTCTTGGCAGAGCACTTTGTACTGTGGTGCCTAGGCCTCGCTCCTGGCGCCTAGGCGCCATAGTTATAATTACCTAGAATTGATTCATTTTTTTGATCCAAATTACTATTAGTCAAATCAATACATTAATTAGTGATGGGAAGGTCATTAACGAAGGTCTAAAGTTGAGAGATTCATTAAGCGAGATACCATTAATGATAATGATCTTATACATGTTAAAAAACCTTAAGTCAATGAAACAAGAGACCATTACTTTATATATCTACCTTATTTTAGACAACTTTCAATCTTATAGGACAAGTCACTTGTGCATATCCACAACAATTAGTTTAAAATACCAGCCTACTGTTAACATTTATCACCGTCGGGACGAGCCGGTCCCATGCCGGTCCCGTGCCGGTCCCCGTGCCGGTCTCCGTCACCTCCTGGGCCGTGCCGAGCCCACTTGGCTCCCCCCCTTTTCCAAGCCCATGAACGGCCCACATGAAGCCGGTCTTATGCCGTGCCCGTGCCGAGCCGATCTTGACCGAGCCTGGGCTGGGCTTGACGCGAGCCAGTCCTGAGCTGGGCCGTGCCGAGACCGGCCCAATGAACACCTCTACATATATTGAAGTGTAACCATAATTAATATATTGTTAGCTAGCAAGTTTGTTGATAATATATTCACATATATACATAATACATCTAATTTTCACAGCTATTGGACTGTAAAAGTCAAGGGAATATGTTCAGCTGTTGGAATGTACATAAGTCCAGGGTCTGCTATTATAGGAAGGCCACGTGTGAGGGAGGATTCTAGGCAGGGATGTAGCTAGGAATTATTCCCATGGGCGGGCGAAGGTGTGTGTATGGGCATGTTGTTTGCTCGTAGTTTACTCTATTAAAGTTTGAAAAACTTATAATTATCTTTTAAAGTTTGCCCTAATTTATAGTTTATCTATTTTTATTTTTAAAAATCTACACTTTACCTGTTATTTTTTTTACATTGTTTAATAACAACTTCTAAACTTATAATTTAAATTATACTATAGTTATCTTTCAATAATTTCAATCTCTCTAATATTTTTTTTGTAGTTAATAGACATTATAAATTATCAGTTTTTTCTTTCTGTAAATGTACTTTTTTTTTCTTGTAAATACATATCAGTATTTTTTAATGGTCAATTAACTGTACAAAAAATATATAAAAAATCTTAAAATTTCTGGAACATCAATATTAGTTAGTTTAAATTAAGGTTTCAAAAATTGTTGTCAGATATTATAAAAAAATGAGAGTATAAAGTATAAGTTTCTGAAAATAAATGGACAAATAAGTACCTAATTTTAAAATTTTTATAATTTTATATCATATTAATTACTACTAATAAATAATTTTAAAAAATCTAGGAAGCAGCAGCCCTTTCCCGTCCCTACATGGCTCCGTCCCTGAAGATGGAAGGAAGGGTTTTAGAATTAAGTGTGTTGGTATTGTGATCTATCTCCTATGCTCTTTTCACTGTCACGTGTGAAGGAAAAGAGATTCCAACAGGCTTCCGACTGTGTCTCACTCTGACTCACCTCACCTATTAATTAGATCATACCACTGCTACTACTCTTTAATATCCACCCAATAGATTATATATGAGACTCTTAATTAAAAAGACAAGTTAGTTTGCTACATACATACAAACTTCTCCACTTTTTTTCTTTTTCAAGAAGAAAAAAAACCAATTGTCGTTAGTATTTTAATTTCCTACATACCAAATTAAGACAATTAAGTTTGCTAGTAATTATCACTCTATCATCTACTACTGTGATTCCAATAGTTTAGGATATCTTAATATATATGTCCCTCCTTACCGTTTCATGAGAGATTCAATAGATTTGTTGGGCTACAATTAATAGTGCATTTGTTCCCCTAAACTCTCTTCTCTTTCATATATTATAACGTACGTAAAACTAAAATATTTTCTACCGCGTAGATTGATTAACCAATTAACTTTTAATTACTTCGTTTTTTGTGTCTTTTAAAAAATGTACTAATTAAGAACACTTTTCAAATATATATTTCCAACTGTCAATACATAGTTGCAACGTACTCTGTTTTGTTTTTCTGGAAGTAATTGCTACTCCTGCCTAATCGCTCGCGGGTAAATGGCAGCAATTATTGATTTGCAGAACTTTTAGTAAACGTAATAGTAGTATCTTTTATGATGGTGTTTATGAAATTCGTTTTATGACTAAGAGTCATGCCATCATTGTTGACTTCCCGGCCCCACATTATTATTTTTCTTCTCTTCTCTCTTTCATTTTTTCCCTTGTTTTTGTCGAAAACTTCGGTTGACAATTGGAGCAATTTTAACAATTCTGGTTGATCACAGAAGTAATTGAAATTGTGCTAGAGGAGGTAGAAAAACTACCGCAAATTACGGCAGAAATTAAATAATCGGATGCAGAGCCTCGGCTATAAAAGGCCACTCCATTTTCATATTTTTTAAAAACAATCCTGGTAAAAGCTTGCTCATTTGTTCTGAGCAAAAGAAAATTGTGTGAGAGAGAGAGATTTATTTTTGGAGAGTGACAAAATAGTGAGATAATTTTTGGGGTGTTTGGAAAATATTTGAGTGCCACTATTTTAGATTTATCTCATACCTCTAGAATTTTTTATCTAGAAAAAATTCTCTCTTTATAAGCCTACTATTTTTATAGTGGAAGAAAATATCAGATTTTGTCCCGTGGATGTAGCCCTAAAATTAAGGGTGAACTATGTAAATTTTCTAGTGCCATTTTTACTAATCATTTTGCTCCTGAAATCATCACCCGCTGCAAGGTCCTAATAACTAGTATCAGAGCAAGGCCCGGTGTTTATATCTACTTATCGTATGCTCTGTGGTTGCCACTGAAAAATGGATTCTCCACATCAGAAAATAAGTTATATTATTATTCACCAATTTTGCTTGATACTGGGTATTTATTAGCATCATGGAAGCCAAGACCAGCAAGATGATTAGTCTAAACGGCTCGAATTCCACATATGGAGAAGCAAGATGAAGGATCTCCTATATGTGACAAAGATGCACTTGCCCGTGTTTGGTACAACCAAACTGGAAGACAAATCGGAAGAAGATTGGGCATTCAAGCATGAGCAAGTATGTGGTTTCATCCAACAATTTGTCGAAGATAATGTCTACAACCACATATCTGCAGAAACTCAATCACAGACACTGTGGAACAAACTTGAGGAGTTGTACGCTTCAAAAACTGGCAACTACAAATTATTTTATCTGACAAGATTGCTTCAGATAAAATACCGGGAGGGTTTATCCATGGCAGATCACCTGAACGATTTGCAAGGAATTGTGGAACAATTATCCACGATAGGCATAAAGTTTGACAACGAGGTACTTGCTCTTATAATGCTGGCTTCATTACCAGAGTCTTAGGAAACTTTGAGAATTTCACTTACAAATTCTGTACCAAATGGTGTAGTATATGTGGAATTCGTAAAAAATGGAATACTGAATGAAGAGATGAGACGAAGATTGCAAGGATCCTCTTCATCACAGTCAGATCTCATCGTGATAGATTCTAAAGGGAGAAGTGAGACCAGAGGGCCAAAGGTAAGAGATAAGAGTAGAGGAAGGTCAAAAAAATATGCAAAAATTCAATGTCATTACTGCAGGAAAAAGGGGCATATCCAGAGATTTTGCTGAAAACTCAAGCAAGACCAAAAGAAAGGCAAAGGACCAAAAAAGGATGACAGCAGTGATGATGAACAAGCAAATGTTGCTAATGAGTTAAACATTGTCCATGATGATGATATTGTCAATCTTGTAACCCATGGGACGAGTTAGGTGATGGACAGTGGTGCTACCTGACACGACCACCCGTGCCCTTGCCCAGGAAGCCCTGTGAGAGTTGATCTCACGGTGGATTGCAATTGGCTAGTTGTGTATGTGTGTGGATTAAATCCCATGATACTAGTTGATTAACCTAGTGATGCCCCAAGGCATCTTCGTTTGCTGTCATGTTGACAGGTGGAGAGACTTCCTGAGGAGGCGAGCGCCTGGAGCTCTGGTTTCCAAACTGAGTGTGCCTGAAAAGCTCAAAGAAGAGGTTAGGAGGTCCCCGGTTTGCTTTTCCGGGGAGGACCCTCCGACGCCCAAGTCAGTTTTCTGAGTGAAAGTGGAGGAAGAACACTAAGGGATCAAGTGTCTTGCCTGTTTTATGTTTTCTCAGAGGGAGGAAAATGCCCATCCTTTGCCCAGTCTCATTTCCTAGTATTTATAGGAGTAGCTGGTCTGTTCAGATCATGACACGTGTTCGGTCGGATTTGATCTGTAGTTTTGGACTTAGGGGACAGACAGCCGTTTGCAGCCTCCTTTAGCCCTGGACCCGGACAGGTTGTGTCAGGACTGGGGCGGCTACAGCGTGTCAGTTCGCCGTTCTGATGTGACGTGTAGGGCTTGTGGGCGGCATGTCAGAGGCTCCTTAAATGCTCATACCGTACTCCCGAGGTCCCCTGGGCGAGGTTGCCCTTCGGTGCGTGTACCCTCTTCGGATTCTATCCGTCCTGCGGTGCGAGCACCTCCTTCGGGATCTATCCCATAGTTCTGGGAGTTCCCTTGATGAACACCTTCTTCGGGACTCACACCCATAGTTCGGGGATTCCCTTGTTCAGGTGTTTCTTGTTCGGGGAAGACCTCTTCGGGGCCTCTGCCTTCGGGGAGATTCTCCCTTACTTCAGAGAGATGGCTCTCTTACCCGAAGACGGTCAGTTTGGCCCCTCGATGGAGACGGTGTTGTCCTCGGAATTCCTGACGAGCTAACCAAAGTCTTGAGCTCATAGTGTTTGACTTCGCACCTTCCGAGGTCAATGAAAAGATCCTCTCTTGGGCGACGTCAGACTCCTCGGCCAATATTCTGGCAGGGAGTTACTACCGAGGAGGCAATAGCCTTTGGCTATCACAGGCCCCCCTCCGAAAAGCCGAAGTGAGAAACTTCGGTTCATCGGTTTTCGGGTCCTGTGGTTGTGACATCTGTGCCGAAGACGCCTTCTTCTGCTTGTACCGATGGGCAGCATTTTTGCGTCCTCGAGGAGCGAGAAGATAGGCTGTCCCTGTGCCGAAGATACACCTTCTGCCCGAAGTCACAGGCTGTCTCTTGGTGTCCTTGTGGCGAGGGGAAATAGGATAACCTTGTACCGAAGATAGACGTTTTGCCCGAAGTCACAGGCTGTCTTTTGGTGTCTTCGAGGTAACCTACTTTTTTGCCTTTCTAGGTTAGCTCATGCGTCGCGTCCTGTATCCAGCAGAGTCAGTCTAGGGCGGCGCCTCTAGACCAAATGGTGTCAGAGGGCGTGCTCGACGTGATGGATGACACGTGGCACGTTTGCTGCGCGATGACCGACACATGGCACACTTTTGTTGGGTAAGAATGCACTGAGTACGGCTGGCGCGACTTTTCAGGCGCTCATAGCAGTTATGGCGACGCTGCGCCTTCCGAGGGGTACTAATGACGACGGTTTCTCCTGGCCTTCTCGACCTATATATATCAGTCCTGTCATAACCCTCTTTCTTCTTCTGCTTTTGCTTTCTTTTGCCTTCTAATTCTCTCCCGATTTTCCGTGGCGGTTCTCCTTTTTCAGGCGTTTTTCCGACCACTTTTCACGACAGCTTCCAGGAATCCGGATTCCGGCAAGACCTTTGGTGGGTTTTAGTCCTTCTGCTTTTTTCAAAGATTCTTCTTTGTTTTTCCCGAACTCGTTTTCCTTGTTTTTCCCGAACTCGTTTTCATCATGTCTGTTCCCGAGAGTTGGCAACCTCTTCTTTCTCACCCCTGCTGCACTACTCCGGCAAAACTAGCAAAGTGGAAGAAAAAGTTTTTCTTACCCTCTTACTCTGTGACAAGGTTGCCCCGTCCTGACCAATTTGGTTTCTCCAACCGAAGTGATGAAATCACCGTTTTCCGAGCCCAACTGAAGGCCGGACTTCGGTATCCCTCCCCGGAGATGGTTAGCGCGTTCTGCAACTTCCATGGCATTGCCGTTAACCAACTCCCACCGAACTCGTACTGCTATTTCAACGCCTTCCTCTGTATGTGCGGCGTTTTCAAAATAAAACCTCACTTTGTAGTTTTTCTTCAGTACTACAAGCTCTTCGTGGTCCCGAAGGGTGGCTTCTACTTTATGCTACCTCGGGGATCCGGGAGCAAAAAGTATACATTCACCTTCGCCACGAAAGACAGCTGGCGAGGGTGGCAACAAAATTCTTTTTCCTAAAGAAGTCGGAGGCTTGGTCGCACGTCCCGACCAAGTGGGCTCAGGGGAGGCTCAAGATGGATGTTGTTGACCCGAAGATACTGCTAGACGCCGACGTAGCACCTATCTTCGAGGACTTCGACAGGCGCATCCGGGCCGTCTCTGACTGGGCTGCCGAGGTCTCTCCTCGTGCCCTTTACCCCTTTCCGATCAACTGGAGGCTCATGACCGAAGAGGTCCTTCGGGAACTCAAGGTGGTAAAGGAGCATGTGACAGACCTCAACATGCCGAAACCGGCTTCTTCGGGGAAGGACTCCTGGCTCTTGAAACTCCTTCGGGGGAAAGAGACTTATGAGTCTTTTTACGAGAGTAAGTTACTTTCTGATTTTTTCCTTCATAACTTCATCTTGGACTTACACTGATCTTCTCTTCCTTTTTTCAGAGATGGGCGACGACACGGCTGCCTTCTACAAGGCTCTTTTTACCGGGCAGGCCCAGAGGGGCGAACAGACAAAAGAAGGCTGCCTCTCGGACGCGGAAGCAGACTTCGGGCGGCCCTCCCCCCAAATGGGCAAAGAAAGCTGCTCCTTCCTCTCTTCCGCAAATTCCGGAGGAGGTAGGCGAGGAGCCCGGAGACCTTGCTGCCCCTTTGCCCGAGGTTCCTTCTGTCGACGTCCCTTCTTCCGACGTCCTTCCTCAAAGCCCCACGCCTTCGCATGCTCTTTTGGAGGGCGATGGGGAGGAGACCCCTTCTGCCGAGGAACGGCGCCAAATAAAAGGCAAGGGGATCTCTACTGAGGCGACGTCGATTCTTGACGACGATGTTACCGAGGTGCCAGCAGGTTTGTACTTTGTCGAAGAACCCTTTTATTCTCTTGTAAATCCTTAAGGGTTTTCTGGCCTTAACCAATTTTCCTGCCTTGTTGCGCAGCGGAGGTGGCCGCTCCTGACTGGGTTGCCGAGCACGCCCGCAAGAGGGCCCTTCGGGATGCCCAAGTCTCGGCAGGGAAAGTTCCGAAGGAGCCCTTCTGGACGTTCACGGAGGACATGAATATGTACTCCGAGGACTGTCCCGAGATGGCCAGGCAGATGTGCAAAGGGGTTTTTACTGAGGCCTCTTACAAGGCCCTTACGGAGGCTTACCCTGGCGACATCTCTTTGGCCGCCAAACTCACTGAACATGCCGCCCAGGTAGGCTTCACTGTTTCCTTAGTGCCAATTTCGCCTTTGCTTTTTACTTAGTATCATTTTCCCTTTGTTTGCTTTTTTTGCAGCTGATGGGGTATGCCGGGTTGCTCCGTGTTCGGGTGGCGCGAGAGACCGAAAGGAGGGCGTCACTTTGGGACCTTTACACCAAGACGAAGGCCCAGTGTTCGGCGTTGGCTGCCGATAATGCTTAGCTGAAGCAGTCTTCGGAGAAGGAAGTTGCTGAACTTCGGGAGCGGTTCATAAAAGAGAAAGAGGAACTTGAGAAAGGCACCTCCCAGAAACTTTCCGACCTCGGCTCTCGGATGGCGGAGCTGACTTCTACCGTAGAAGCGATTTAAAAGGATAAGTCAGAAAGTGACGCAATCCTTGCGAAGACGCTCGAGGAAAAAGCCCGGCTCGAAGCCGAGGTCGCATCTCTGAAGAAGCCTTCAGAAGAGAAGAAGAAGATGAAGGCATTGAAGAGAAAGCTTAAGGATCTGGAGAAGGATTACGCGGATCTGGAGAAGGACTATGCAGATTTGGCGGTCAAGAAGCGGGAGTCCGATGATATGACGAAGTTGGGCTTTCAAGACGGCTTCTGTCTTGCTCGGCACCAAATTCTGCAGAAGTTCCCAGATTTTGACCTCTCCTTCCTGGAAGGCATGAACATCCCGAAGAAGCCTCGGTGGACTTGGTCCAATATCGAGCACTTGAAACTGCCTCCTTCTCTCTCGGCGCCTAAGGCTACCGACAAAAGCATAGGGGCTGGCAGTTCTCAAGACGCCGAGGTTCCTTAGTTTGTACTAGGGCCTTTTGTCTTCATTTTCTTCTTCTTTTTTGTAGTCTTTCAGCAACTTTCTTCTCTGTAAGCACTCTTTGGCTCAATAGATAAAAATTTGGCTAAGTATTTTTTGCCAGATCCCTTTGTCCCGAACATAATTCGCTTGAGAGACTTCGGAAAACCATACTTTTGCTTTCCTTTGTCCCGAACATATTCGCTCAAGGGACTTTGGAAAACCATATTCTTGCTTTCCTTTGTCCCGAACATATTCGCTCAAGGGACTTCGGAAAACCATAGTCTTTGCTTTCCTTGGCGAATGCTTTCGTGAGACTCTTGTATTGTACTTCTTCAGAACTTTTTACTTAGACAAATTTGTCCAACTTGTGCAATACAACCTTCCCACCAAACGTTTTAGGCATAGAATTTTTTCAAGGCCTCTGTGTTACACCCGGAAAGTGATGAATGATTAATTACCAGGTTAAGTGGATTAGTGGCATAAATAGTTTCCTAATTTGGAAACTTAGCGAAATTATTTGTAGAGACTTTGAATTATTTATGGAATGGGCATTAATGAGTGTTGGACACTCTAAGAATTATGCTTGGCTAAGGCCAAAAGTTTGGGTGATAAAAAAATGGCAAGTTTGGAAGTTGAGGGACTCAATTGCAAAGTTGGAGAAAGATGGAGGACCAAGTGAGTAATTTGGCCATTTTTCATGAAAAATATATGCATGGCCAGCCACCCCATGTTATCAATTTAAAATTGGCCTACTACACATTCCACTCATAATTATTTAATCCCTCCACTACATCCTCCACTCACCAATTAAATATTACCCCACCTACTTTTGTCCCCCACTTTCCCAATTTGACTATTCTATTACCCATGCCTTGTCTCCCACTACAAATCCCACTCACCATATTTTAATCACCTACTTACACTGTCTCCCACTTACATTAAAATATTGGCCCATCATTTTTGACTTATTCTCCTACCTTTTTCATTCAAAATTCGTCCATACCTCCAAATTATGCATTTGATATGCATTTTGGGTGCATTTCACTTCATTTAGCACCATGACCACCCACCTTCTTTGAATATACGTTTAATGCACATTTAGAATGCATTTGAGTTTCATTTCTCTTTCATTTGCAAGTGCATAACCAGCCATCACTCCCACTTTCATTTCATTTTCATTTCCACTCTCTCTCTAGCACCAAAAGCTCTCCCTTCTCTCTAAGTTCCAGCCATGGTGTTCTTCAAACTCCATCTCCTTCTTTCTTCATCTAAGATTCGGCCATAGCTAGAAATGCATGTTCTTGCACATGCAAACACATTTTCTTGAAGCTTTCAAGCTCCTAAACCCATCTAGACCAAGAACAAAGTGAGAAATCAAAGAAAACCCATGAAGAAATGCTTGTGAAGTTTCGGCCATATGGATAAAATGGTGTTCTTGAGCTCACCTCAAGAGCTCCTTACATGCATGGCATTTCTAAGCCATGAAGAGCAAGAAGATGAAGACGAACTCCAAGAAAGTGAAGCTCAAGTTTCGGCCATTTAAAGGTTGTAAGTGAACCAAGTTTTTCTTGGTAGTTTCATGTATTTTGAGCTAGATGCTACTCTCTAATGACTTGGCCATGTTGGATTTTTGCAAGGAAATCAAGTGGATATTTCGGCCATGGAAGGATATTGTTGTTCTTGAGCTCAACTCAAGAGCTCTTTATATGCATGGCACTTTTAAGCCATGGAAAGCAAGGATGGAGGTTTCGGCCATGAGTATACATGGCATTTGGAGGCATGAAACCAAGTGTTCTTGGTGCCTCGAGGCTTGTATGGCCATTCCAAGGAAGGAAACAAGCAAAAGATGAAAGAAAAGCAAGAAAAAGAAATGATGGGGCTATTTGGGCCAAAAGTTAAATTTGAAGACCCAAATTGAAAACCAAGTGTTCTTGGTCCATAAATTATGAAATGGGCTATTTTGGGCCATAATGGCATTATTGGAAAATGGGCTAAATCCTGAAAAGGTTAATATAGGCCCAAGTCCTGAAAAGGTTAATATGGGCCTCAGTTCACAAAAAGGCTAAATGGTCCTTTACCTCCTTAAGTGAGGTCCATTAAGGAAATGGCAAAGTTCCAACAACAAACAAAGCAAAGCAAAGGCAATAAGCAAAAGGTTACACCAATGGTGGTAAGGATCCTTTACTCACTTATTGCATGGTGTACTTCCATGATATTGTTTGTGAGTATAAATGCCCCTATGTGATGGTCATAGTACCAAGTGACCATAGGTGTGCAGCGGGTTAGTTGTTCTTTGTGTGAGGGCTCATGTTACTTTCTTAGTTTAATAATTGGGCACGTAAGTGCATAATTGATGAGGTATCATTGCTTCGGCAACTTTGGGCACGTAAGTGCATATTGGACGTGGATTGTTGCTTCGGCAACTATGGATATGAATAATGGGCAATTCTGGATATATATATGGTTTGATTAGCTAATCAATATAAAGGCAAGTGTTAGAGTTTATAGTAAGAATGGCCAACTTACTATGTAACTCGGAGCTCTAGGGGAACGGGTGGTATGATTAAGAAGGAGAATTGAGGTTTAAAGCCTTGGACACTTGCCAGGGGTGCCAGTGGTGCCAGGGGTGCCATTGGTGCCAGTACTGCCAGTCTGGCCAGGAGTGCCAGTAGTGGGTGGCAGTAGTGATTGCCCAGGAAAACTTGTGGTTGAGTGCGTGTGTTGTGTGCTTCTCTGAACCGTTGTTGTTTGTGCATGCTGACCCAAATTATTATTATTATTGTTGATGCTGCTATTGTGTTGTATCTTGTGTTTTCTTTGTTTTAGTGTTTTCCTTTGCAGGAACAGGATTATTTGCCATGATATTCTTGGCATTGGATTTAATTGCCATGACATTCTTGGCTTAAGAATAGGCTTTGGAAGCCATATGTGACTACAAAAGTCACGAGAGATTACCTCATTCTGATTTGGCATTGCCATTACGTTCTTGGCACAATTTTGGCTTTTTAAGCCGGATATGACTATGAAAGTCATGAGTTACTTACCTCACACCTGGATCCTTACTGAGTTTTATAACTCACCCGCCCTTCTTTACTTTTTTCAGGAAGTGGATTGGATGGCTTGATAGATCAAGTAGGGAGTACTAGAGTACTCGTTATGTTTTGCTAAAGGGTTGGGTATGAGTTTAGTGTTGCTTAATATATTCATTTGACTCTAAGTGACTTATGTGGTATATTTTACTTGCGGAACAAGCTAATGGTTTGGACTTCCTTGTGCAGGCTTGTGGAGTCTAGAAGTTGTGGGAACAAGGTCTATTAAGCTGGAATGAGTTCCAGGTTATGAGTTAAAGTTTGGGTAGACATAAGAACTTGGTCTGTAAAACCTAAACTTAACTAGTTATGGACATATAGCATCCTTGGTATGTTTTCCAAGTAGGAGATGCTTGTTAGATGCACATTGTGATCATGATTATCTTAGGATGAATTTTGATGAAATGCCATGATGGATATTCATGTTATGTGTACTAGACTTGGCTGATGCTCATGGATATATAAATGTGGTTTTCAAAGTTGAAAATGAGATGGGCTTCTTTGTTGCCATGCATTGGATTAGTACACTTGATGGACACACATCCTATGCACTTAATGGATTAAGTGTATGCTTTGCTTGAATTGCAAGTATGATTTGCTGATTATGTGTGTAACTAAGGGAAGACTTCCAGTGAATCTGGATTTATTGGATTTTGTTGAAATGGCATCTAAAGACTTGTGTGTGTAACCGGCTAAGTGGTAAAGTCCATAAATGGAACACTAGAATTCCACATAGGTATTAGCTCGTTCCTGGAGAGCACCCTGACAACACATTGAAAGTATTTAAGTAACAAGCTAGTACCAGAATAGATCCTGGAGTCACGCCGTAGGTGCTCATAACTAGCTAATAAAGCCCCTTCAGTATGAATAACTTCCGCTGCATTAATCTGATAATCGGGCCCAAATGGGCCAGGGGCAGTTTGGGGCGTGACACTCTGAGTGCCAAGTGTTTTTTAATTCTATGCCTTCGGCATCACCGAGCTTATAAACTCCTTTTCGTACTTCGGCAAGTACTAGGTACGGTCCTTCCCAATTTGCGCGAAGTACCCCGTGGGATGGCTTTCGGGGTGCAAATTCAGCCTTTCGGAGAACGAGGTCTCCCTGTTTTATTCCCTTTGGCCTGGCGCGTAGGTTTATGGCTGCTGCTATTCTTTGCTGGAAAGCTTTTCTTCTCAGCTCGGCTACTTCTCTGTGTTCGCCGACGAGGTCGAGCTTGGTTCTCAGGCCGAGGTCATTTCCACTTTCATCGAACACTTGGACTCGTATTGACGGTTGTACTACCTCGACAGGGATGATGGCCTCTGTACCCAAGACGAGTGAAAAAGGCGTTTCCCCTGTGGCTCTTCGGGGTGTTGTTCGGTAGCTCCATAACACGCTCTGGAGTTCTCCTGGCCATTTCCCTTTTGCTTCCCTCAGTCTCTTTTTCAGACCATCTTTTATGGTCCTGTTAGATACTTCCACCTGCCCATTACTTTGGGGGTGAGCTACTGGGGCGAAGTGCATTTTTGTCCCGAGGTCGCTAATGAACTCTTGGAATCCTTTGTCTATGAACTGGGATCCATTGTCCGCTACGAGTACCCTCGGTATGCCGAATCTGCATACGATGTTTTTCCATACGAACTTCTGCACTTCTTTTGCCGAGATAGTTGTCAGAGGTTCTGCCTCGACCCACTTAGAGAAATAGTCAACTGCTACTACGCAGAACTTTACGCCTCCAGGCGCCGTTGGGAGTGGCCCGATGAGATCTATGCCCCAAACTGCGAAGGGCCAAGGATAGTCTGCCGAAGTCACGAACTCCGAGGGTGTTCTTTGGATGTTCTCATGTCTCTGGCAACTACCACATTTCCGGACGAACTGCTTGGCATCCTTTCTCAGGGTAGGCCAGAAGTATCCTTGGCGAAGTATCACTGCTGCGAGGGCGTCGGTTCCGATGTGCGAACCACAGGCACCTTCGTGAACTTCTTCGAGGATCATTTCAGTATCCTCTTCACTAACACACCTCTGTAGTGGATTTGCATATCCTTGCCGATATAGTTCTTCTCCAATTAAGAAGAAACGTCCGGAGCGCCTTCGCACTTTTGCGGCTTCGCTGGGGTCTTCGGGGAGTGTGCTAGTTGCGAGATACGTTTTGATTGGTTCTTTCCATCCTTTCCCCGAGGTCTCTATGCTTAACACCGCGATGCTGGGGTAGCTTAGCACTTCGGTGCAAGTTTTGGACTTCGCCAAACAGTCTGCCTCAGCATTTTCTCGTCGGGGTACATTCTTGATTTTCACGACGTCGAACTCCCGAATAAGCTTTGTTACCAACTCATGGTATTTCGCCAAGGTCGGGTCTTTCGCGCTATAGTCCCCTGCCATTTGCCGGACCACCAACTGGGAATCACTATGGGCTTTCAAGTTTCTCACGCCAATGTTTCTGGCCAGGCGTAATCCTGCTATGAGGGCCTCATACTCGGCCATATTGTTGGTGGCGTTGAAACTGAACTTGATGGCCTTCATTACTTTTAGGCCTTCGGGGCCTCTGATAATCACTCCAGCTCCCTGGTGTTCGGATCCTGAGGCCCCGTCAACATATAACGTCCATTCTGGCTCGTCTTCGACCAAAAACGAATGTCCCTCCTCGGTGTTTGGTACTTCGACGATGAAGTCTGCCAAAGCTTGAGCTTTTATAGCTTTCCGGGGTTCATACGTGATGTCGTGTTCGCCAAGCTCTATACACCACTTGGAAAGCTTTCCCGAGTGATCAACTTTCCTCATAACATCCCGTAGAGGCAGGGTACTTCGGACGATAATGGGGTGAGCCTGAAAGTATGGCCGCAGCCTTCTCCCTGTAAGCACTAAGGCATATATAGCTTTTTGAAGCAAAGGGTACCTGACTTCGGCGCCGTGCAAGGACTTGCTGACATAGTAGACCGGCCATTGCTTTGGCCCTTCTTCTTGCACGAGGACCGTGCTCACAGCTTTTTCTGTGACGGCGATGTATAATACGAGGGGCTCTCCCTCCCGAGGTTGCCGCAGGGTCGGCAGGCTGGCCAAGTAGACTTTGAGTTCTTCCCAGGCTTTTTGGCAATCTTCATCCCAAGGATGACAATTCCTTCCGAGGTCGCCTTCCATCTTTGCTGCCTTTGTGAGAACTTTGAAGAAGGGTCGACACCTATCTCCGTACCTGGAAATAAACCTGCTCAGAGAGGTTATTCTTCCGGTGAGTCTTTGCACGTCTTTGACTGTGGCAGGAGTTCAGAATTCAAGCAGAGCCTTAATCTTCTCGGGGTTAGCATCGATGCCTCTTTCGGATACCATGTACCTCAGGAACTTTCCCGAGGTCACCCCGAAGATGCATTTCTCAGGATTAAGGCGGATCCCGAAGGCTCTGAGTTTTTGGAAGGTTTCCTCTAAATCTGCAACGTGGTAGCCAGGCAGTTTGCTTTTGACTATCATATCATCAACATATACCTCCATGTTCCTCCCCATTTGGTCTTTGAAGACTTTGTTCATCAGCCTCTGGTAGGTGGCTCCTGCATTTTTGAGTCCGAAGGGCATCCTGATATAGCAATATGTTCCTCCCTCAGTGATGAAGGCAGTTTTCTCTTCATCTTAGGAAACTTAGGAACCCGTACTCGGTAGTTGAGTCTACCAGTTGGTCTATTGGCGGAAGAGGATATGAATCTTTCGGGCAAGCATCGTTCAAATTTCTGAAGTCGATGCACATCCGGAGCTTACTACTTCCTTCTTTTGTGGCAATTACCACGTTGCTTAGCCATTTGGGGTAGTTTACCTCCCGGATAACGCTAGCGTATATCAGACGCTGGACTTCGGTCTTGACGAAGTCACTTTTGTGAGCTGAGATGCTCCGTTTCTTTTGCCGGACAGGTTTTATTTCCGGACTCGCTTTGAGGCTATGCTGGATTACGCGAGGGTTTACCCCTGGCATGTCCTTCGGCGAGTAGGCGAACAGATTTTTATTTGCGACCAGAAAAGATACAAGTTTTTCCTTGTCTCCTTCAGCCATGCTTTTCCCTATTCGGGTATTATGGCCTGGGACAAGCTCTACTTCTTCTGTTTCCGCTTTTGTGGGATCTTCTGCCTCGCCCCTTTCCGGCTCTTTTGCTTCTACAGCATGTGCTAAGTTGCTTGCTGGAGCCTTTCGTGCTCTGACGAACACCTTTCTCACCTCGCCTTGATCAATGAAGATCTTTGCGTCTCCTTCCTTGGTGGCGAAGGTGATGGTTAAGTACTTTACATCTGGGCGAATGTGCAGATTTCCCTGTGTCTGTCTGCTGAGGATGGCGTTGTATGACGAAGGAATGTCCATGACTATGAATCTTGCCATGGTAGAGGCGAACAACTCAGTAGTTCCTTTCTCCGAAGTTCCTTTCATCATCAAGGGGAGGTCGATCCACCCGAGGACAGGTAGCTCAGATGGTCCTACGCCGAACGTGGGTGAAGTAACAGCCTTGAGGTCACTCCTGGATACACCCAAGCTTGGCAGCAAATGTGAGAACAAGACGTCTGCGTTTGACCCATCGTCCAGCAGTACCCTCTTGACGTCCTAGTTTCTTATCCTCGCCATTATCAGCAATGGATCGTCATGGGGAAATACGATGGTCGAGCCATCTTCGCGGGCCAATTTTTTCGTTGGGCTCTGATATTCCATCACCGCTATCTCTCTGGCCCTTCTTTTTCTTTCCGAGGATGGAAGTCCGGTTGTGATCGTCTGCATTACTCCTGCCGAAGGTGGAGGACGCCTTCTCGGACTTCGGTTCCTTCGCCTGTCTGAATCGTAATCTTCGTCATCGGGCTTTCCTTCTTCCTCTTTTTTTCCCCTTCGGGGAAGGCATTCTCAAATAACGCCGAAGCTGGCCCTGCTTTATCAGTGATTCAATGTACTTTTTCAACTGAAAGCAGTCTTCGGTGTCATGACCGTGATCACGGTGGAACTAACAGAACTTCTTCATGTTCCTTCTGTTGTCAGCAGTCATGCCCCTCGGTCGTTGGATTTGAGCCCCCTGTTTTTCCAACGCCATGAGGACGTTAGCCCTCGTGGTGCTCAGAGGTGTAAAGTTTTGGGGCTTCCTTCCTCCTACTCGCGCTCTCCGAGGTCGGCCTAACTGTTCCCTTGGACACCGGGCTTGCTGGCTGGACCCTTCGCCACGACCGTGAATATGGTCAGCCTTTGGTCCCGTCATTCTCAGCTCTTCGGCTGTCATATGTTGTTCAGCCCTTCGATAGAATTCTCCCAGCGTGTCCGGGGGATCTTTGGAGAATTCATAAAACAAGTGCGAATCCCTCCGGAGGCCCCTCGTCATGGCGAGGATGCGGATTTTGGGGCGAAAGTCCGGAACACTGAGGGCCTCTCTGTTGAACCTCTCGACATAGTCACGGATGGTCTCCCCGTTTCATTGTGCTATGTCAAACATCTGGACGGGCATCTTCGCCGTCGGCTTGCTCCCAATGAACTGTTGGGTGAACGCTGTGGACAACTCCTGGAACCCCCTGATGTTTCCGGGAGGCAGGGAATTGTACCAGGCAGTTGCTGGTCCTGCGAGGGTAACTTCAAAGCACTTGCAGAGTGTAGCATCATCAGCCCCGTGTAGCACCATGCTCCGTTTGTACTTTGTTAGGTGGGCTTGGGGATCAGTCCGACCCTCATAGGTCTCTAGCCGAGGTAGCCTGAAGTCACTTGGCATGGTCGTCTCGACCACTGTTCGGGCGAAAGGAGTTTCATCTCCAGAGACGGTTTCAGTTAGCCTGGCCTAAACAGGTTTGCGTGCCACCTGCTGTTCCACTCTCTCCAGTCTTGCCAAGACTTTCTCCAGGAGGAGCGTAGCACTGGGCTCCTCTTCCTGGTGCTTGGAGGTTCTTGGGTAAAAGGACTATTGCCGTCTTTTCGGTGAGCGACTTCGGTACCGAGGTGAGGGGGACCTTTCCTCTGGCGACAAACTTCTTCTGGACGGGACTTCGGGTCGTTCAGGCCTCGCTTTCTTCGCCAGCCGTGCGCCGAGGGGCAAGTTATCTGTTGAGGACTCTTCCCGTGGCTCCCCACTTCCCGAGCTATGATGGGTTGCCCTTGGGCTTTTCTCCCGAGGTCGTGCTGGCGAAGTGGGTTTTTGCGCCTGGGCTGGTTGCGGCCACCTTCGGTCTGTCTGTTGTGTCATTTCAGCCACAACAGACCTCTGAAAGTCTCGTAAAAAACCCATGGTGATGACAAGAGGGCATTCCTCTTCAGGCAAGGAAGTCTCTGGGGGACTTTGTTCGGTAGCTGGTTGAGTCTCAGGCGCGGACGGGGACTTCGGGAGTCCTTTGTCCTTCGAACGCCGAGTTTCGACAACAGCTACCTGGGAGTAGTTTCCCATAGACGGTGCCAAATGATGCCCCAAGGCATCTTCATTTGCTGTCATGTTGACAGGTGGAGAGACTTCCTGAGGAGGCGAGCGCCTGGAGCTCTGGTTTCCCAGCTGAGTGTGCCTGAAAAGCTCAAAGAAGAGGTTAGGAGGTCCCCGGTTTGCTTTTCCGGGGAGGACCCTTCGACGCCCAAGTCAGTTTTCTGAGTGAAAGTGGAGGAAGAACACTAAGGGATCAAGTGTCTTGCCTGTTTTGTGTTTTCTCAGAGGGAGGAAAATGCCCATCCTTTGCCCAGTCCCATTTCCTAGTATTTATAGGAGTAGCTGGTCCGTTCAGATCATGACACGTGTTCGGTCGGATTTGATCTGTAGTTTTGGACTTAGGGGACAGGCAGCCGTTTGCAGCCTCCTTTAGCCCTGGACCCGGACAGGTTGTGTCAGGACTGGGGCGGCTACAGCGTGTCAGTTCGCCGTTCTGATGTGACGTGTAGGGCTTGTGGGCGGCATGTCAGAGGCTCCTTAAATGCTCATACCGTACTCCCGAGGTCCCCTAGGCGAGGTTGCCCTTCGGTGCGTGTACCCTTTTCGGATTCTATCCGTCCTTCGGTGCGAGCACCTCCTTCGGGATCTATCCCATAGTTCTGGGAGTTCCCTTGATGAACACCTTCTTCGGGACTCACACCCATAGTTCGGGATTCCCTTGTTCAGGTGTTTCTTGTTCGGGGAAGACCTCTTCGGGGCCTCTGCCTTCGGGGAGATTCTCCCTTGCTTCAGAGAGATGGCTCTCTTACCCGAAGACGGTCAGTTTGGCCCCTCGATGGAGACGGTGTTGTCCTCGAAATTCCTGACGAGCTAACCAAAGTCTCGAGCTCATAGTGTTTGACTTCGCACCTTCCGAGGTCAATGAAAAGATCCTCTCTTGGGTGACGTCAGACTCCTCGGCCAATATTCTGGCAGGGAGTTATTACCGAGGAGGCAATAGCCTTTGGCTATCACCTAGAATATGCAATATGCATGCTCTTATGCTTTGACTTGGTTTATTAAAACCATAAAACATTAAAACATTAACTTGGCCAAGTAATTTCTACACAAAAAATAAGTACAAATAGCCAAAGCATACAAAAATCAACGTTTGTGTGAGTTTACTACACATAACAACTCGTGAGAACATTCATACATAAAGTAGACTAATGCCCTCATCCAAGAGCAATCATAGAGTCAAGGACTCCTCATAACATAGACTATGGAGGCAAACTAAAGTACTGTATAAATACAAGACTTTACTGAGATCTCTTTACCCTAGCTCCCACATCGGACACGCGTCCCAGTGGCGAGTCTCAAAAGTCCTTTGCCAAGTGCTACTAGGCTCTGCAGCCAAAGGAAGATACTAATTAGTACTGTTACTTGACCAACAAGTCAACTAAATACTTATGTAGACTAGAATCACAGGAATTCTCAATTGCTATACCTGTACACACAAAAGAGTACTACTGAGATAATCCTCAACGATTACCCGATCCAGCAACTTCAGGCTCTGCATAACAAAACCAGGGAGTGAGAATTCAACAATTCTCAGTAAGGGATCTTCAATGTACCTGCAAGAAAAGGCTAGGACTCTTGCTGCGAGCTCACACAGCATGAGGGTGCTATTATATATGCATATATAACTAGGTCAAAGACCTTTCCTCAAGTAGTCCTCCTCACGGAGTATTACTCCGCGCCTAGCGAGTTTAAACCCGCTCCTAGCAAGCCGAAGCTTACTGCAAACGACCATGTAGCCTTCCCATAGTTGTTATGCAGGGGAATTATGGTGGGACTTTGTAGACTAGGCCGCAGGGCCTCGTTGATGTAGACTAGATGAACAAGGTTTCACCTTGTGACCTTGTGGCTACGGCACAGCTAGGCTGACATAAACCTCTCACCTGAGCTAGTGGTAGCTAGTTATGTTCATTTGCAACATAGTTTCCTTAAAAACTTTCCTTCACTTTGAGTTAATATAAATCTAAAAATGGGACAATTTAAGTGTTTTTAAAACATTGAGGTGATAGTACTCTCTCTTAGCTTCGCGTGGAATCTTGAATCACCTCAATCGGACACCCGAGTGAAAAGTTATGCTGAAAACAAAATCGGGTGTCAGATACTGTCTCGGCGACGCGTCGCCATAGTTGTCGACGTTCTGAGATATTTTTATGGATTGGCGACGCGTCGTGGGAACTTGTGGGGATTGGTGACGCGTCGCCAAACCTGCAAAATGCCTAGAAAAACCCTGATTTTGCTGCTATGAATTTTGGACGATTCCTACACATACCAAACATTCATGGAATGCCTCCAAATTTCATACACACATAGTACATGTTGCATAGAACATAACCAACTATCAAAAGCTAAGCTATGATGTCTTGTAACATCAATCCAATCCTCCCAATTCCTCTAGTCCACCATAATTCAACCAAAACATTTCCTTAATGCCTTAGCTAAAACCACTCGAATTTCTCAAGCAAATCCAAGCTAATGGCATTTCATGAACTTGAAAACACAACTCCCTTACCTCAACTCCAAGTTACAAGCAAGAATCACCCTCCTTTTCAATCAACCAAGCTCCCAAAGCTCTACACAAGTTCCAATCTAAAAACAAAGCACCAAACATCAAAATTATGCTCTCTAACCAAAACCCAAGCTCCAATTCAACCAAATAGCATGAATTCAATCAAGAACACAACTCTTACCACGTTCAAAAATAGGGGATGTGAGAAAACGTCTCTCCAAGCTTCAAAAACATGATTTTAAGCTTGAAAATCACTTCTCCAAGCTTATATACTTTGAATTGCTCCTTTTGGCACCAAAATCTCTTGATTCCAAGCTCAATTTGAGAGCTAAATGGGGTTGAGAAGGTGGAAAACGGGTTTCTGGCAGCCAAAGCCTCACTTCCCCTTCTTAAACCCTCACTTAACCCACAAACCATCAAAATATTAAGCTTGTTTCAAATAAGTCCCCCATTTTTGTAACTTAGTAGTCCTTGATTTAATTCTTGTCTATTTTTCAAGTTTGAGTTAAGGTTGAGAGTTAAGTTCTAAAAATTCATTTTAAAACACTTGAGACTCGTCCCGGCTATTCAGGATGCAAAATTACCATTTTGCCCCTGAACTTCGTTCAGTGCTTTATTCTTCTCGGAACTTAGTGAACTTTGGTAAACTTCTCTATTCTTGCTATGTAAACTTGAATTAAGCTTCTAAACTTAAATTAAAACACTTTACCTTCCTTAATTGTGCCTCCCACTAGAAGGGCATTACACTACCATTTATGTCACTTCTCGAAGAGAATTCTTCTCATCTTACACACCTGGCAATTTTGGTGTTTTGAGAATGGGAAATAAGAGTCTCTCACAAGTTGCAGGAAAAGGAGATGTTTCCCTGGAAAACCAGAATGGTATACGGTTAGTGCTGAAAGATGTCAGGCATGTTCCAGATTTGCGCCTGAATTTGATTTCAGCAGCAGACTTGATGATGAAGGTTACTGCGACACCTTTTTTAATGGTCAGTGGAAGTTGAGAAAAGGAACCTTGGTTGTAACAGCTCTCCAAAAATCCGTACATAATTACTGAGGTAACTTCAGTTATTTTAGTAATTTAATGTACTTAGAATATTTAATGCAAGCAAATTCTCGGTTTAATAAACTATAGTAGCTTAGAGAGAACAAAATTGATCATTTAAGTAAACCGGACCATGTGCGTGGCATGTGCAATTAAAGCCTACATAAGTTGATTTTCCAACAATTGCTCGGCCATCTTCGTCCTCTAGATCCAAACCACCCAAGGGTACTCTCTCTCTTTCTAAACTCCATAGCTAACCAAATCCAAGCTCCAATCCATCAAATTCAAGCACAATTAAGCAAATTTTTGAAGAAAAATCAAGTATGAGACCATCCTAAGCTTGAATTTCAAACTATTTGTTCAAGTAAGTTTTGTTTTGTTCTTCCCTTATTTTTGACCTTCATAAGGCTCTGTAATTGCTGGATCTACTGATTTGAGCTTAGTTCTTGTTTGTTTTTTAAGGGAAAAACAACAAGAAAAGCTTAGAAATTAAGCTTAAGTAAGAAAGGTAAGAACTAATTCAATTTTTCTTATTTTTGATTAATTCTAATATTTTTGTGAATTTATAAATCTGGAATTAAGTGTGTTATAATTAGTTTTTGTTAACTTGTGAAGGCAAAAATACGTTTAAAACCCATTTGAACCAAGTTATTGAAAGAAGGTTAAAAGCCTAGTTATTTGTTGATTCGGTTTGGATGTGCCCAGATTTTTTGGGTTATTTGTGCTAAAAATGGTTGGATTTAATGTGTTTATATTGGTTCTTAGTTGATTATAAGAGAAATAATCAATAAACCGGTGTTGTTGTGTGTTGAGTAAAGGGCCAATTAATTGGAATCTATTGATAAGGTTATTCCTAACCATTTAAACTATAATGATGTTGTAATGTTGTCCTAATTATGGTTTATTTATGTAGCTAAATGATCAATTAAAAGAGAAATACTCAATCTACTATAAAGGTATAAAGAAGGATACAAAACTGAGACCATAACGACACTGAAGTTGGTGTTTGCTTGCATTAATTATTCAGGATAAGGGATTTTAAGTTCAAGTTTAAATTGATGCATTATGAATTTTTCTACAATGCATTAATTAAGGGAGTAAGAGGTGGACAAGAAGTGGCTTAAGGATAAATAGTTCCTAAGTAAGTATACAGGGTACTAAGTATTCAAGATGGGCTTTGATACTCAAGAGTACCCTAGCTAGGCTACTAAGCTTAGCAAGAATGATAGGGTACTAAGTATTCAAGATGAGCTTTGACGCTCAAGAGTATCCTAGCTAAGCTACCAAACTTAGAAAGAATGAGCCACCAAGAACTCCTGTACAATATGAATAAGGGCAAGTAATGACAAACCAAACTTGTTAAGGCAAGAGTTAAGGTTTTGTAAGAGTAAGGGAAAGTAATGGCAAGCCAAGCTTGCTAAGGCAAAAGTGAAGCTCTTGTAAGAGTAAGGGAAGTAATGGCAAGCCAAGCTTGCTAAGGCAAGAGTTAAGCTCTTGTAAAAAGGATTAAGTTGAGGATGGGTTCCTCGCCATAGAACCCGTACTAGTAGCCATTAGTCAAGACCTCATAACGTTTTGAGCTCATGTTAAGATGCGTATATATGTTATATATGCTGGGTCCTAAAGTTTATTTTGCAGGTATTTAATTTCTCACTGAGAATTTATGATTCTCACTCCCTTAAGTATCACATTATGCAGATATTAGTAGTGCGAAGCCTAACACCCACTGAAGAGTTGTTAAGCAAGGTTTTGGTACAGGTACTTAAAATACCATGAATCTTTAATGATTCTAAGTTAATGGTTAGTAATATTATTATACTAACTAAGTTATTTAAAATAACCTTGACAGATACAGACAAAGTGCACAAGGAGAAGTTGGACTTCTCATTTCTGGAGCTTCTGTGCTCAGGTGGGAGTTATCTTGATAATCTCAAACTTTCTACGTATTGGGTACTCAGGTACCAAGGAAATGCCTCTAGTTTGACAAGTTTGTGCATAGATTTATTTAGTGTATATGTCTGTATATATACTGTGGTTGCTTATGGATGTACATAAGTTAAGTGATATGTGTACATAAGCTAATGCTTGGAAGTTTAAATAAATATGTTTATATGACTTCGGCATGTCTTTCAAGTGTTAAATGAATGCCAAAGTTAAGCACACAAGTATTAGCTTAACCATTTGCAATTAAGAGCAAAAATACTAAATCCTGATTATCCTAAGATCCTGGGAACACCTTATATCAGGGTAAGCGAGGAAGTTCCCTCACACTAGTGGTAGTTAGAGGAACAAAGAACTCAGAACTGTACATGATGCAGGAAAAGCTCTCTCAGGATGCTGTAAATGCAGTGGAGAATGACAGTACAGTGGAGTTATGACATAAACGATTGGGTCATATGAGTGAGAAAAGCATGACCCATGTTGCCAAAAAGAAGACTCTATCTGGACTGGATCTGGTCCATTTGAAGAAATGTGCTGATTGTCTAGCAGGAAAGCAAAATAGAGTGTCTTTCAAGAATTCCCCTCCTTCCAGAATGAAAAATGTGTTGGATTTAGTACACTCAGATCTGTGTGGGCCAATGTCGAAGTCACTTGGTAGTGCTCGATACTTTATGACTTTCATTGATGATCATTCTCGAATGAAATGAGTATACACTCTGAAGTCAAAATATCAGGTGTTAGAAGTTTTCAAACAATTTCTAACTTTGGTTGAGAGGCAAACCGGTAAGAAGCTGAAGTGCGTACGTATAGACAATGGTGGAGAATACATTAGACCATTTGATGCCTACTGCAAACAACATGGTATTCGACATCAGACAACACCTCCTAAGACATCGCAGTTAAATGGTTTAGCTGAGAGGATGAACAGGACTTTGATGGAGAGAGTGAGATGCTTACTCTTACATGCAAAGTTACCTCAGATATTCTAGGGTGAAGCATTGCTAGCAGCTGCTCATGTGTTGAATTTTTCACCATGTGTCCCTCTACAGTATGATGTCCCGGAGAAGGTATGGTTAGGAAAGGATGTCTCCTATGACCATCTGCGAATGTTTGGCTGTAAAGCCTACGTACATATCCCGAAGGATGAGAGGTCTAAACTTGATGTCAAGACATGACAGTGTGTATTTATTGGCTATGGCCAATATCAATTTGGCTATAGATTTTATGATCCAGCCACAAAGAGGCTTGTCAAAAGCCATGATGCTGTATTTATTGAAGATCAAACCATTGAAGATGTTGAGAAAGCTGAAAAGGATGCTTCAGGATCTGATGGTAGTTCAACAAATTTACAGCTAATTCCTCCAACGGTAGTGCAAAGACAGGTTGGAGATGATGTACAAAATGATCAACCGAAAGAATGTGATCATGATGTTCCTATTGAGAATGAACTAGGTAATGCTGATGATAATGATGTTCATCAACAACCACCAGCACCAGCGGGTTCTCCAATTTTAAGGAGATCAAATAGAGTCAGATAACGCTCTACTAGATATCCTGAAAATGAGTATGTGTTATTGACTGACGGGGTGGAACCAGAAAGCTTTGATAAAGCTATGGATAATGAACACAAAGGAAAGTGGATTAATGCTATGCAAGATGAAATGAGATCCTTGCATGAGAATAAGACCTTTAAGCTGGTGAAGTTGCCAAGATGCAAAAGGGCTTTGAAAAACAAATGGGTATTCAGAATCAAGTCTGAAAAATCAAATTCACAACCATGGTTCAAAGCTAGACTAGTTGTCAAAGGTTTTAGCCAAAGGAAAGGTATTGACTTTGATGAGATTTTTTTACCGGTTATGAAAATGGCATCCATCCATACGGTCCTAGGACTAGCAGCAAGTCTCGACGTGGAGATTGAGTAGATGGATGTGAAAACTGCCTTCATACATGGTGATTTGGAAGAAGAAATATACATGGAGCAGCCAGAAGGTTTTGAAGTAAAAGGAAAAAAAGGACTATGTTTGCAAGCTAAAGAAAAGCTTGTAAGGTTTGAAGCAGGCACCTAGGCAGTGATACAAGAAGTTTGAGTCGGTTATGGAGGAGCAAAGCTACAAGAAGACTACTTCTGATCACTGTGTGTTTGTGCAAAAATTCTCTAATGATGATTTTATTATTTTATTGCTCTATGTGGATGATAAGTTGATTGTTGGCCAGAATATTTCCAGGATCAAAAGCTTGAAGAAGCAGTTGAGTAAGTCTTTTGCTATGAAAGACTTAAGACCAGCAAAACAAATTCTTGGCATAAAGATAACAAGAGAAAGGAGTGCCAAGAAATTGTGGTTATCATAAGAGAAGTACATTGACAAAGTACTTCAGAGATTTAATATGGACAAGGCTAAAGCAGTTAGTTGTCCTCTTGCTAATCACTTTAAATTAAGTTCTAAGCAATGCCCTTCTACCGATAAAGAGAAGGAAAAAATGAAAAAGGTTTCATATGCCTCAGCAGTTGGAAGCTTGATGTATGCCATGGTATGTACACGGCTAAATATTGCTTACTCAGTTTGAGTAGTGAGTAGATTCCTTTCAAATCCTAGTAAGGAGCACTGGGCTACAGTGAAATGGATTTTCAGGTATCTTCGTGGTACTTGCAAAACGTGCTTATGTTTTGGAAATACAAAGCATGTGTTAGTTGGCTACACAAATGCAGATATGGCTGGCGACGTTGACTCGGGAAGTCTACATCAGGTTACCTGGTTACATTTGTAGGGGGAGCTGTGTCATGACAATCAAGATTATAGAAATGTGTTGCTCTTTCAACAACTGAAGCTGAGTTTATTGTAGCAACGGAAGCATGTAAAGAGTTGCTGTGAATGAAGAAGTTCTTAAAAGAACTTGATTTCTATCAGGATAAATATGAATTGTTCTGTAACAGTCAGAGTGCAATTCATCTTAGTAAGAATTCCTCTTTTCATTCCAAATCAAAGCACATTGATGTGAGATATCATTGGATAAGGAATGCATTGGAGGTGAAGCTATTGCAGCTTGAGAAGATCCATACTGATGAAAATGGATCTGATATGTTGACAAAAATTATACCGAGAGAAAAGTTTGAATACTGTAGACTTGCAGCAGGAATGGTGGAACTCCCACATGAGGTAGAAGAGGGAGATTGTTGACTTCCCGCCCCCATGTAAGGGCCTTCAATTTTTTATTACTCCCTCCGTCCCATATTCTTTGCGCCATTTGACTTTTTAGGCTGGTTTGACTTGAATTTTTTTATATTATTGATTGTTAGAAAAAAATTAAAAAATATATATTTAGAAACTATAGGTCTTGATTTATCATTCACATATAAAAGTTTTTCATTTATATGTTAAAATGTCTAAAATAAAAAATCATAGATTAATTGGTAAAACGTGAATGGTGCAAAGAATATGGGACGGAGGGAGTATTTTTCTTTTCTTCTCTCTTTCCATTTTTTTCTTGTTTTGGTCAAAAACTTTGGTTGGCAGTTGAAGCAATTTCAACAATTTCAGCTAATCACAGAAGCAATTGAAATTATGCCAGATGAGGTGGAAAAACTGTCGCAAATTGCGGCAGAAATTGAAGAATCGGATGCAGAGCCTCAGCTATAAAATCCCGGTGAAAACTTGCTCATTTGTTATGAGCAAAAGAAAATTGTGAGTGAGAGAGAGATTTATTTTTGGAGAGTAACAAAATAGTGAGATAATTTTTAGGGTGTTTGGGAAACACTTGAGTGCCACTATTTTAGGTTTATCTCATACCTCTAAAATTTTTTGTCTAGAGAAGATTCTCTCTTTGTAGGCCTATTCTTTTTATAGTGGAAGAAAATATCGGAGTTTGTCCCGTGGACGTAACCCTAAAATTAAGGGTGAACCACATAAATTTTCTGGTGTCATTTTTACTAATCATTTTGCTCTTGAAATCATCACCTGTCGTGCGGTCTCAACAATTATTTTTATATTTAATTCCTTTTAAATCATATTTTTTTTCTTGCATATGATCAAACTTTGACAATGCCATATATCTAAATTGCTTAATGATTATCATGAGGGCATCTAATTTTAATTGAAAATGAACCTATTTCCCAAAATAAAAAAAATGCTACCAACCTAATTGAGGCATATGAATTCACCTGCCTATGGGAGTTTGCTAACATAAAAAAGCATATTTAAAAAGTTTGAAGCAAAGCGTTCGATCCTTAAGAAACCAACTAACCCAACTCTTATTGGCAGTTAGTTTTAAGATAACTTCCTCTTCATAGAAGCCTCGAAGGGTAAATTATGTGGAAAGTCTCATAAGAATGTCTATATTTCAGTATTTTCATCCTTAGACTATGAATTTAGGTGATTTCACATATTGTTGCTATTCTATATTTATGTGAAACTGCCATCATAGATTGCTCTACTCTATTTCCATTTAGAATAAATGAAAAAATTAATGGCACCAATCATTCTATAACTATTGCTTATGTCGCATAATCATCCTGAAACCATAAATTGTTGCACAATTATTCTGGGCTATTGATAATATTGCAACATTCGTATTTTGTGATTAAACAAAACAACTAATCCAAAATTGAAGGTCTAAGAAAGTAATTCGACCATAAACATAAAACTAAGATTGAAATAAATTGGATTAAGTACCAAATTTACCATTATAAGCTAGTGAAATGACCAATTTTTTTATCAAACTTTCAAAAGTACCAAATTTGCTATTGAACTTTAGCTTTGGAACCAAATTTACCATTCACTTAATGATTGTTAATTGGCCGTCAAATGAAGGAGGAATATAATAGTTTTGATATTTGGTTCTTCACATTTCTTCTACTAATGTCTTAACTTTGCTCATCTAATGGCCGTTTCATCTTCTTTACCTATTTGATGAACATTCAGGCATTTACTGGCATCTGATGAGGTAGACTTGATCCAACACTGCATTTCCTGATGATGGGCCCATTCTCCAGAGCCTCATCTTATTGGATAAGATGATGTCTACTGCCCTAGTCAGTGTCTACAACTCAAGAGATTGGTCCAATATTCTTTGTGGAATTCTATGGAAAATCACTATTTTTTTTTAAAGGATTAGCTCTGTGTCACTGCCATATGCAAGAGCTAGAAAGCCGTTGATTTTACCACCCTACTTTTAAATCTCCTTAAATCTTTGGATTTGTAAACCTTTCAACATCAACTGTTTTGATGATCGTGCGAACATATTGCTCTTCAAGCCACAAAATCTAAAGTCACGCAAGCTCACTAATGACATGCTAAGTAAAACAAAATTTGGGTTTCATTTCAAGGAATCCAAAATATAAGCATCCAAATCCAGTTGGGTACTGTTTTAGGATTCAAACCAGACGAAAATGGTCATTTCTCTTTTAATCGCTTTTTTTCATATAGCCTATTTGCCTAAAGAATCATACCATCATCCAATTTTGTTTTAGATTTTAAAATAGGGGCAGCAACATTCTATTCTACTCTTACTAACATTCGATGATTTTGATTTGGGGAGGGTCTAATGAAGGAATTGGTTACAAGCACTATCTCCATCATGGACCAACACTTCATCATAGGATTCCAAATACCCCCCATCGCCTTTGGTGCCTTTGAATTCTAGTATGTTGAAGATGATGACATGATTATTAGATGAGCAAAGTTAAAAGAAATGTTAAGAATCAAGGACCAAAACTATTATTTTCTCATTTAATTTGACGATCACTTAATACACGAGTAATATTTTCCCCTTCAATTTGACAATCACTTAATGGAGGAGTAATATTGATAGTAAATTTGGCCTCGAAGGTAATGTTCAATGGCAAATTTGGTATTTTTTAAAGTTTGAAGGTAAATTTGGTCATGTATTTAATCCAAGGAAATTGTTAAATTTCTTTTAAAAAATAAAGGCTGACTTGCATTCACAAAGAAAAAAATTGGTAAATCAAATTGTTTATTAACTATTAAAAAATTTCTTAACAAGTTAAATTTACAAAAAGACAGTTGTTAGGTGATTTAAATCTTTATTTGCAGATGAATTACATCCTTAGATCCACAATTCTTTTTAAGTATTTAGTTTAACCAAAGAAAGAGTAAGTATTATAACATTATCAATAGTTTCAAGATGATAATGCAATATTTTATAGTTTGAGGATGGAGTGCATCATATATAGGCAATAGTGTAGGAATGAGCTATGCCATTTATACAAAAAATTTCAACACTAGACTGATAGGGCAATATTAATATATAGTTTAGGAGTAATCATGTAGCGTTCTATAGTTTGAACATTAAGGTACAACTTCAGAAACTTTTCATGTCTCAGATCAACAATAAAGCTTCCTTCAATGAACTAAACGACTATATATGTTTGAGTTTTCCTTTTTCCTTTATTTTTTGTCCCTTACTTTTATAGGGATATAAAATAAGAGCATATACATGGCGTTTATTTTTAAAGATGTTTGATGGGAAATAGAGAATAACAATCTTATATGATCTACCTCTTGAGTGCATAAGGAATGAATAATTAAATGAGCATTAAATCAAGTTTGGTTAGTGAATATAGGGGGCGGTAGTGGTGATTTAACTAGAAAATCTAATCAGGGTGGTATTTGGTGAAGCGATGTGCCAAGTAAAAGCGGTTTAAGAGTAAAAAAAACGTGATGTACGTGGTACAATATTCATAGCCAGGCATGTGCTATTTATGCATACGTGCATGTGGAAGTATATGAGATGCATCTGCATGGAGTAGAAATGAAAAACCAATTAATCTCATCCGAGGACGAGAAAATGGTTTTTTTTTTTTCGTGTGGTCCGCTGACTATTGGTGACTGTATAATGTTGGCTAGTAACTGAAAATTAACACCGACCATTACGATTTGTCCATGAATGCCTTTGGCGGTTAGCTCCTAGCTGGCCGCGGCGCTATGCACCCCTCCACTGTCACCCTCTCCTTTTTCTTCTTATTTCGTTCCTTTTTATTTTTTAGACAAAGAGGTAAATAAATCACAAATTTTTTTTCTTCAGCTTATATCACTTATCGTTATTTTTTTTACAGTTAAATCGCTCACTAAAGTTCATGATTGGATAAAATCTAATAACTATTGTTTTAAAAATTGGGCAAATTAGTTACTTGTGCAACTTTATGGAAAGAATATTTCATTTTCTTTAGAATATTCCATTTGTTAATGTCACATAATTACTATCCTTCTGGGTAAATTACAACATCTATTCTCAAACTATTTAATTCATGCACATAATCCCCTAAACTAGAAATTATGCTTAAAAAATAATCCCCTTTCTACAAGTCTTGTCTCGCCGTCACCACCGCCCAAAACTTCGGGGCATCCTCGGCAATGGCCGCCTCCACATTCTGGACTTCTCCCCACTTCTCACTCATAACCAAAGTAATCACCTATGACCCCGCCAATAGCGTACGATCTCACCTGGTCCAAGTTTGGTAGCGAAAGCCATGGAGGGTTCCTACTCTTCCTTGTTCTCCACTACTAGCTTCACGGTAGCAACTAAAGAGGCATCATCAGCACAATACACTGAGGTTGAGGATAGCTGGGTGATGAGGAAATGGAGGAGATGGTCATGGAGGAGGAGACGATGAATGTGGAAAACAAGGATGATGATGAGGATCTTCTGATCTCGAATTTGGTCCTTGACGACGATATGTTCAAGGGCTTGGGCAGAGTCCGTCATTTGGGGACAACTTCTCCAGTAACTCCCCCTGCTGGAGGGCCCACCGCTGGTAGTGTCTGATTCTGTCGATATTGTTGTTTGGGAGTAAACTTTGGAGGGTATTTGTAGTATTAGATAAAAGTTCGGGAGTAAAGTTAGGAGTTTCCCTTTTTTTATTGTACATAAGCTTACCACATATATAGCCACGTATGTCGCCACATTATCATACAGCTGGATAAACGTTACGTCAGTAGCTAATATCAGCTCGATCGTGAACTTTTAGTAGGTGATTTAACTGTAAAAAAATAACGGTGGGTGATATACACTGAGGAGGAAAGATCGGTGGTTTATTTGGACATTTTGCCTTGTTTTTTAAGAATTTTCAGTTTGATATTACTGTTAGAATTTAATATTTAAAAAGTTACACTTTTTCATTTTTTTAATATTATTTAGTAGCAAATTTTAAAATTATAATTTAAACTATTTTATAATTAAGTTTCAGCAATTTCAAATTTTTTAATATTTTTTGTAGTTAATTTACATTTAAAAAATTATTATTTTTCATTTTAGATAAACAATAATTGATAATTTAAAATATCTAATAACTGTAGAAAAAATACACAATAGATTAAAGTTATTTGTAGATGTCGGAGAGTATTTTTATAAAAAAAATAATTTATTTTCAAAAGCATTGACATGTATTAAATAAAGATGTGATTGATTATATTTTGGACATTTTGAGGAGTGGTTCAATTCCAGCAGAAATAAATTATACCTATATCATGCTCATCCCGAAGGTGATGAATCCTAAATTGGCAACGAATTTCTGACATTTATTACATTTTTCATCTTATAGCATTTATCACTTTTTTGCAAATATTATAAATATTGTTTGGTACAATAAGACTAGACATGTTTTTCTAAGATCATCCTTTATTAATTAGTATAATTATAACAACAAACAATATTTATAGGATTTACATAATAAGGATGATACGTTTAATTAGAAGAAGATACATATATATAGATATTAAAAAAATTACGCGCGCACCTATTTTTAGACAAAAAAAAATTGAAAAACTTAATAAACTTGAGGAGGTTAATTAATTATAGGAGACCTCGCAGGGTATAGGATTTAGGGCATACCCCTCTTTTTTTTTTTCCACAAAAGTATTGGCTTGTTAAATAAAGATGTGACTAATTATATTTTGGACATTTTGATGAGGTTTAATTCCAGCAGAAATAAATTATACCTATATCGTGCACATCCCGAAGGTGACGAATCCTAAATCAATAACGGATTTCCAGTTTATTAGCTTGTGCAATGTGATATATAAATTGGTGTCAAAGGTTCTAGATCAAGTGGAGTGGATTTTTCTACGTGTTATTATGCTAAGACTAGGATTCATTGTTGAGTGGGTGGAACTTATGATGAGTTACGTGGTGTCCACTTCATTTTTGGTGCTGGTAAATGGTCAGGCTACCTTAGTTTTTTGTCCTTCTCGTGGGCTCAGGCAGGGAGACCCCCCTTCTCCATTTTTTTTGTTTATGTTCTGTGTTGAAGGTCTCACAACTCTTCTTCGACATGCAGAGACAACTTTTCAGGTAACTGGTATCTCTATCTCTAGGTCGAGCCCGAGTATATCCCATTTGCCTTTTATTAATGACAGCATTTTTTTTACAGGCTAGAGAGGCAAGTGTAAGGCACTTGATCGACATTCTAGCACTTTACGAACGTGCCTAGGGTCAGATGATCAATATGCGGAAATCATTTGTTTTCTTTAGCCTAAGCTGTAATTCGCAAAAAAGGCAAGTAATTCAGAGTCTGCTTAGGACGAATCAGTGCTTGTGAGAAGTCAAATATTTTGGCTTTCAATGGCTCCTAGGAAGGAAAAAGATGATGTAGTTTGACTTGCTGATGGATAGGAGTAGACAAAAATTATCAAGATGGAAGGTATCACTTCTCTCGCAAATGGGGAGGTGTGTTTTGATTAAAGCTGCTGTCCAAGTGATGCCGATGTATTTAATGAGTTGTTCGCCGATTCTAAAAAAGGTGTGTGAGAAGCTGCAATCACTAGCGTCTTAGTTCTTTTTTGTCCTTAGATGTGGATGATAAGAAGATGGCATGGGTGGCTTGATCCCAAATATGCATGTTGAAGGCTGCAGGTGGCCTGTGCTTTTGAGATATTTCAAATTTTAACCTAGCCATGTTAGCTAAGCAGGCTTGATGCATGGCAATTAACTTAAGTGGTTTGGTTGCTCGGGTTTTTCAAGAACGCCACTTCCCTCTAGAACCTTTTATTTATGCACCTACGCCGGCACATTACTCGGTTATCTACAAAGCGATCTTGGCTGGTCAGGACATAGTTCAAGCGGGCATGTTTTGGAGGATTGGAAATGGAGTGGATGTATCGTTATGGCATGATAGTTGGCTTCTAGGTCTGAACCTGAAACTAATGACAGCTTTGGGTCAAGGTACTGACGATTGGAGGTTGGGTAGATTGATTGATCATATAGTGGTACAATGGGAATATGCAACAATTGATGCCTTATTGCATCCGATGGATGTAGCAATGGTGAAATCCATCCCTTTGATTTTGCATTTTTGAGAAGATGTTATCACTTGTAGAATGTCAGAAAATGGTAAGCTTTCGATCAAATCAACTTATTACCTAGCCTTTGCTAGAACCTACAGTTGAAACCCCTTGGTGAAGTTGAATTTCTGAGCATGGTATAGAGCTTGGCCCTTCACTGTGTGTGCATGTGTTTTTTTTTGTGACTTTGTGCTAGGGCCCCCCTGACAAGGTGTAACCTAAGGGCAAGGGGTTAAAAAGTGGAAGTGTTATGTCTAGTGTGTAATCGAGCGGAGGAGAACAAAGAACATCTTTTCTATGGCTGTATTTTCTCAATCAAAGTCAGACGGATTCTAGGACTCTCGTTACCAACAACCACAACAGGATGGGAAGAAGTGGTAGCAAAGTTGTGTACAAGCTCCATTGTCAGTCGCCACAAAAGGTGGTGAGCACAATTAAGGGTTGGTTGGATAGATGGTCCAAGGCAACATGCTTGTCTGAGCCACGTTACACTGTGCGAGAGATGGAAGTTACTTTCTGGGGGCCCCCTAGAAGGACATTGCAAAATTAATGTAAATGTTGCTCTTGATTCGGAGGGGGGCCTTTGTCTTCTTAGAGTGGTGGCTTGAGAAACCCCCTTACCGAATTAGTTGTTGCGTGCTTTGTGATTCAATGAATTTTAACCTAAAAAAAATTAATTATAGGAAAAGACTTGACTTATATTGAGAGTTTGTGATTATGACATAAATAATTGGCTGGAATTTGTTTGTGATAATTTGGTGGTCAACTTGAAAGCTTCTATTATTAGGAAAAACATGACCGATTAGAATTAGTAGAGTGTGTTAGCTCAAGTGCAACCAAAAGGGGGTGAATTGATTACTTTAAAAAACTTTGGTAAAAATAAATTTTACAACCAAATTGACTCAATCAAAGATCAAGAATAAATTAAGCAAACACTATACTAAAAAAAAGTCATTTTCCAACGGTCTCACGTTGGAAAATTGAAAATTTCCAACGTGGAGCCATTGGAAACATGCGCGTTGGTAAATGATGCGTTGGAAAAAAAATTCCAACGGCCCAATGATTAGCCGTTGGAAATGGGCCGATGGAAATTTCCAACGGCCAAATCTTCATGAAGTTTTGTTGAACAGTAAAACGTTTTTCCAACAGCCTTTATTGCCGGAAAATAAAAAAATATATATGATTAAATATTATATATTTATTATTTTAGATTTAGCAAAATTATATTTTACATTAATTCAAAAAAATAAAATTATTATTACTAAAATTATATTTACATTATTACAAAAAATTTAAAAATCACAGAACTAACACAAAATCAACCAAATCAAAAAATACAAACAGATCTAACCAAAATAAAAAATTCCAAAAAAATCTAAAATAAAAATCAATAACTTGAAATAGATCTAACCAAAATCAAAAGGCAAAAATTCGAACAAATCTGAACAAGAATTCAAACGTCCGAACGGATATAAACAAAAAATCATAACAAAATTGAACCACAAATGAAAAATGCGAAACAGATCTATACGACGGTGGACGACGGAAGGGCTGAGGAGGATGTGGAAGAGATCGAGACAATGGACGACGGAAAGGCTGAGGACGGGCCGCACGGAGGATGGACTGGCGAGGTCGATGAGCGTGGTGGACTAGCAACGGCGACAGCGAGGCGGAAGAGAGCCAGCGACAGCCAAGCGGATGCAGACGGCAATGGCAAGGCGGAAGAGCGCCAGAGACGGCCTAGGTAGTTGCAGACGGAGAGCGCGAGAGGAGGGGGAGAGGCTGAGACAAGGGAGAAGGAGAGCCGGAGACGAAAAGGGCGAGAAGAGGCAAAGACGGAGAGCGCGAGAGGAGGAGGAGAGGCTGAGACGAGGAAGAAGCTGAGATGGAGACGATTTGGGTGAGAGGAGGCAGAGACGGAGAACGTGAGAAGAGGGGGAGACGCTGAGACGAGAGAGAGGCCGAGACGGAGAGCATGAGGGGAGGGGGAGACGCTGAGACGAGGGAGAGGGAGAGATGAATTGGGCGAGATGAGGCGGAGACCGAGAAGGTTGAGGGAGGTGGGAGGTTAAATGATGGTATTTATAGTTAGGGTTAGTTAGGGTTGGGTTTGGGCTTTTTTGGCCCAATAGATCATTTTGTTTGGGCTGGGAAAAAATATATATATACATATATATAAATATCAATATGAATAGATATAAATATAAATATCACAATATATATATATATATATGTATGTATTACTATTATTATTGTTGTTGTTGTATAAAACAAAATATTTTCAAAATACTTAAACAAAATATTTTCAAAATACTTACTTTATTTTCTAAAATTATACAATAAATGTGATAAATATTTTATATATGATATACATACATACATACATGCATGCATACATACATACATATTTATCTTAAGAAGTAATTATAAATATAATTATCAATTATATGGGTCGTGCTTTAATATTTGGGCTGGGTTATAATATATATGGGTTAAGTTATATTATAGTATAATATATATGTTATATACATTACATATATATATATATATATATATATATATATATGTATGTATGTATGTATGTATGGCATATACATCATATATCATATACTATGTATAAATATAATAATAATGTGTAAGATATATATATATATGTATTAATATATATGTATCATGGCAAATATATATTATGATATATTATATAAATATATATAAATATCACTATCAATGCAATATAAATATGTATATATATAAATGTGTGTGTATCTGATATATCAAAATAAATAAATTTTAACTTACATATTTTCCAACACCCTAGGCAGTTGGAAAAATAAAAAAAATTTCCACTGTCTAGGCCGTTGGAAACAATAAATACTAGATGTTTACATATTTTCCAACGGCCTAGGCAGTTGGAAAAATAAAAAAAAATTCCAGCTGTCTAGGTCGTTGGAAACAATAAATACTGAGAGCTTGGTATTTTCCAACGGCCTAGGCAGTTGGAAAAATAAAAAAAATTCCCAACAACCTAGGTAGTTGGAAAAATAAAAAAAAATTCCAACTGCCTAGGCCATTGGAAACAATAAATACTGAGAGCTAGGTATTTTTCAATGGCCTAGGCAGTTGGAAAAATAAAAAAATTTCCAACTTCCCAGGTAGTTGGAAAAAGAAAAAAAATTTCCAACTGCCTAGGGCGTTGGAAACAATAAATAATAAGGTGCATAATTTAACTTACTATTTTCCAATGGTGTAGGCTGTTGGAAAAGCACCCGTTAGAAATTTTTCAACACTTCCAATGGCCAAGCCATTGGAGATTTTTTTTTCAAAAAGGTCATTTTTTTTCACAGTTTCCAACTGTCTAGCACATTGGAAAATGGGCCGTTGTTAAAAAGGGATTTTTTAGTAGTGAAATATGAGGAAAATATAAAGCAAAATATAAAGAGAGACAAGGAAAAAATGTACCGGGATTTATAGGCGTTAAACTCCATCAACCGAAGTTTACTTCCTCTCCTCAAATTTGCTCATTTGAGAGTTCTTCCACTATCTCCTGATCAAGAATATAATGGTATTTTTTTCAAGGTTCGCATAAAAACAAAACTAGCTTTCTCTAAGGCTAACTAGAAATTACTCCCTAGTTTTCTTTAAGAATCACTAGGAACCACTCCCTAGTTAACACTACAAGAAGGGAACAATGGAGCGACTGAAACTGGCGGCTAAATTTTAGTTACTAGTTAGTTTAGTCACTAGCATGTGAGCCATAGAAATTATTGTGACTGACTAGCGACTGAAATATTTAGTCACTAGTTTTAGTCAAGAGTCAGTTGCTAGTTAGTCACACATTTTATAATATTTTTGAAAGTCAGTCGCCAGTTTACTTCAATCACTATTTTAGTAACTAAATCAAATTAAAACCTTCAACTTTGTCATCTCCTTCCCTATTTCTCCTTCTTCTTTCTTTATTTCTCTCATTGTTTCTCCTTCTTCCATCTCTATTTCTCTCATTGTTTCGGTCAACCTCTAGGTGCCACCGTCGTGTTCCGTTTGCACCTCTGGGAGTTGCTGCTACCTTTGCTGCCCGAGCCCTACTGCCCAGTTGTCCTGAAAGTGTTGCCATCATGAGAATCAAAGCTGTGGTTAATCTTAATGTGGTTTGTACTTCTTTTTCAGTAGTTGATACCATGGGTGAAGTTGAAAATTCAAACGATGAAGAAGCTGGAGATGTTTAGTTGTAATAATATATATATATATATATATATATATATATATATATATATATATACACACACTTAAAATATACATAATGTTATATAAAATATATCATTAATTCAAAAATTAAAACTTAAACTTGAATTTAGTTTAATAACTAATGAACTGAAATGATAGGCTTAGTGACTAAATTTAAAAATGGCTAGCGATTAAATTAAATGTATTAGTGACTAAACTTTCAATTGCAATTTTAATAAAGTTCAAAATTTTAGTGACTGACGTATTCAGTCGCTAACAACTAGCAACTAACGATTTTGCTACTAAATGATTTAGTCACTAATCAGTCACAGTTAGCGACTTACAGCGACTGTTTCTTCAGTCACTAGTATGTTTTTCTCTTGTAGTGGATTTTTTCAAGAATCACTATGAACCACTCTCTCACATAATAAATTCTAATATACAAGTGAAAGCATAAATCTTTACTCTTTTCTCAAATGATAAACACTTTAATGAGTATTTGATTATGAATCTTTGATCTTATAGCCAAGAGTTGTTTTTAAAGTGTTTCTTGATGTATTCATGCACATTTGGGTCCATTGAAACGTTAAAGAGCCGTTAGAAAAGCCTAGAGATTAACTTTGAAAAAACTAGTCGTTGCTTTGTTTTCTAGTGCACGATTTGATAGTTTTCTACCGTTTGAAAATTTTCAATAGCTTGTTTTTCTACTTTCAGTAGTTACAATATGTTCTGCCTCTAGAGATCAACTGGTTGATTTATTTCAACCGATTGCTTTGAAGCCTCCTGAAGCTAAAACGTCTTGGATGCGAAAAACTGCTCTAGTTTTAACAGGTTGAACATTTTCACCCTGTTGAAACTACACATCTAGGAAATTTCAACCTTCAAAACTTCTATATTTCAATATTGATTTCTTCTAATAAATTTCTTCTTTCACAAACAATACTTGGAACACTTCAAGCTACTTGAGAAATAATAAACAATATCCAAAAGACATGTGAATTTGTCTAAATGCCATGCACACTAAAAGTAAGCACATTAGTCCTTCATAAATATTTTGTTATCATCAAAATTCTAAATTAATTGATTGGAACAAATTCAACAAAATGGCCGTTTCGTCGTGAATCAAAGGAACTTGTTTCCCGCATGGAACTTTTCCTTCATTAAGCCAATTTGCTTTGAAGTTGTTTCTCACATGCAACTCTTACTGCATTAAGCCATTTCATTTTAACCTAAGTTAATTAAATTTAAAATGGTTTACTTTTGTTTTCATATTTTTTTTTCTGAAATAATTTTATTTGAAAGATAATATTATGTAGGCCTAACTACAGGAATAGCCCCTAAACTTGGCCAACTCGAGCGAGTTAGTCCAAAACTCAGCACTCACTAAAACTTGGTCCCCTAACTTTGGAAAGGTATGCACTTCAATCCATCCCTACAATAATAAACGAACCACGTTAGGTTGAGGCTAAAGGCGTAAACCAACTCGGGCTCGCCGCCGGCCAAATCATCATCACCCCATATGCTGGTGCCCTGCACACGTTGTCCATCATATTCAGCTCCATTAGATTTGTTTGCCTCTACAGTGAAATCGATTTCGCCAATAGAAATCGATGACCGATTCTCCTTCATTGCAGCTTCTCCTCAGCCAAGACAATTTGCAATCGACGGAGAGTGGAGCCCAGCCCCTGCTCAACGGTTAGCTCATCGGATTCCGGATTTGTGGCGGGTAGTCGAATTCCCTCTGGATTTCTTCCTTTAGGTTCGTGGCTCGTCGGGTTCCTTCGTTGCCCATGATTTCTCCACCACAGCTCACCCTCCCCTTAGGATGGCGGCGCCAAGCATGGTTGGGTGATAGCGGCCACCTTGGAGCAACTCGTGGCAGGATCAACAATTGCGCCGGCGCACAGTGTCTTCGACCCCATCGTCTGTGGTGGCGTCTTGTCCCTAAGCTGCCCCGAGCCTTTCTGCCGTTCACTTGTCATCCCGAGCCTTGAGCCCTTTCGCCGTTCGTGCACCGTCCTGAGCCCCAAACGCCATCCATTAATTACTGTACCAATTGGACTGAAGTGCTTAGCTTTTGAAAGTTAAGGGGCCAAGTTTTAGTGAGTTCTGAGTTTTGGACCAACTCGCTCGAGTTGGCCAAGTTCAGGGGCTATTCCTGTAGTTAAGCCTATTATGTAGGTATAATAACCTATTTAAAATACAATTTTTATAATCTTATTAAATTTTTATAAATTTTTATTTTTTAATGCCTAAAAAAAACAAAAATTGATTATTACATTTAGATAATTAATATTGGCTTTAAAATAAAATTGATTTCAAAAACTATAAAAATAAGAATAAGTCATTTTGGATTAAGTTAACTTAACTAAAAATGAATTAGCTATTAATTCATACTGATCATGGTCAAAGTATCAATGTTGACAAATCATGTCATTAAGTGGCTAAAACTGCATTTTGGTTTGATAAAAATTAAAGTGTATGCTTCTATCTATCTTTTTTTTTTTTTAACATGTTAAACTTCCTTTCATTTTGTTTGCTGGCACCATAAATATATGTGTGTGTGTATAGTTGACTCGATCCAACTAGCTCGGTCATTTCAAAACCATCCAATGACTTCAAGTAAGGAGTTAGTCGATTATAAGAAAGATGATAAGAGGATATTGAAAGAGATGTAGAACAAGTCTTCCCGGCCCCCTCCAGCGATATACAGTCCCATGCAAGTGAAATATTAGTCTAATTTCAAATAAATCAACTATAAGGTAGACATTATAAGAAAAAAAAAAACTTTAACCATATTTAGTAGTAAAAAATACAGTGTTATCTGCGATTTTCAGTTTTAACTTTTAACTCATTGTATAAATAAATAACATTTGATCCTATAAATCTGTGAATTGTTAGCCGGCGTGCATTTATTTTTGTGACGAGAAGAATGAATGCTTTTGTTAGCACGACATAGTAGAAGTGAATAATTTTTGTGGCCGTTGTTGAGGGACTGTTCTAAAATACATTGTGAGTAACAGTCCCGCCCTGTTTTCTACCGTACGATCAAAAGATTGGATTTTGGTTCAAAATACTCTTCGTAACTATACTTTTATATTTTTATCGTTTTAGTCCCAAATATTTATTTTGTTTTTCCTAGACTATTTTGTTCAGATTAACTATAAATAAGTTTTAAAGTAACCTGCTTTTGTAGGTTATAGGTGGTAACTATAAATGTGCGAGCAGTCTAACCTAAAAAAAGTGAAAAACAACTAAAAAAAGTGAAATATTTTTTAAAAAAAGCGATTAAAACTAAAAAAAATCAAAACATTTATCTAAAAAAGCAAATAAATATAAAAAAAATGATTAAATATTAAAAAAGTGATAAAATATAATTAAAAAAAAGTGATAAATGTTAAAAAATGGTAAATATTTTTAAAAAGTGATTAAAAATTCTAAAATGCAATAAATATTTTTTAAAAGTGATAAAAAAATTTAAAAAAAAGTGATAAATGTTAAAAAATTGGTAAATATTTTTAAAAAACTATTAAAAACTGAAAAAGTGATAAATAATTCTAAAATGAAATAAATAAATTTCAAAAATGATTAAATAAAAAAACTAAAAAAATTGATTAAATAAAAAAAAGTGATTAAAACTAAAAAAATAAAAAATAAAATTTAAAAAGCAATTAAATATAAAAAAAATTGATAAAATATAAAAAAAGTGATACATGTTAAAAAATGGTAAATATTTCTTAAAAGAGATTAAAAACCAAAAAAGTTATAAAATATCTAAAATGTAATAAATATTTTATAAATGTAATAAAAAACTAAAAAAAGTGAAATTTTTTTTAAAAAAGTGATAAATGCTAAAAAATTGGTAACTTATGTGTGACCGGGTTACTTTGAAAGTAACCTGAAAAGGTAACCGGGTCACTTTAAAGTTACCTTAAGTGTCACTTTAAAGTTACCTTAAGTGTGACTGGGTCACTTTGAAGGTAACTTAAAAATGTGACCAGGTCACGTTGAAGGTACCTGCGATGTGACCGGTCAATATGAAGGTAACCTTAAAAGGTGACCGGGTCACGTTCAAGGTACCTTCGGTGTGACTGGATCACGCTGAAGGTACCTTCGGTGTGACCGGGTCACCTGGAGGGTAACCTAAAAAGTGACCAGCTCACATTAAAGGTACCTTCAGTGTAACCGGGTCACATTTAATATAACCTAAAATGGTGATCAGGTCACATTGAAGATACCTTCTAGATGACCGGGTTATCTTTTTAAGTAACCTTCAATATGACCCGATTACACTTAAGGTTAACTTAAAGTAAAAATTAGAATCTTATTTATACCAAGACTCCTCAAATCATAAACTTTCTATCTCTAAATATTACAAATTTTTTTAACATGTCAATCATGGTAAAAAACTAATACTGTATAAAAACCTTAAACAAAACTCTAACCCTAAACCCTAATCTTAAACTCAGATACTAAACCTAAACCTTAAGCCCTAACCCAAAACATTAACTGAAAATGTAAACCCTAAACATGTACATAAATGTTTTGCATTTATTAATTAAAATGTTAAATATGTCAATTGTAGTTAAAATTAATATTATGTGCGAAGTAAACCCACAATATAATATAAAAAAAATACTAAACATAACACTAAACCCTAACCCTAACCTTAAATCTTAAATTATCCTTAGTCCAAAACTATAAACACCTAAATCCTAAGTCTAAATCTAAACCCAAAACCATAAACGATACACCTCAACCCTAACATTAAATCATAAACCTTAGCCTAACACTAAATCTTAATCCCTAGCCCTAATCCCTAAGCCTAAGCCTAACCCCAAGCCTAAGCCTAAGCCTAAGCCTAACCCCTAACCTTAACCCTAACTTTAAACCCAAACCCTAACATAACCCTATTCCCTAATTCTTAAGACTACATACATGCTTGAGCTTTTAAAAACTTTACCAAATATTGTTCAAATTAAAATGTACATACATGCTAAATCCTAAGCACAAAACCCTAACTCTACTCCTAAACCCTAAACCATAAACGATAAACATAAACCTAACATTAAATCATAAACCCTAACCCTAATTCCTAATCACTAAGCCTTAACCCTAATCATTAATTCCTAACCTTAACCCTAATTCTTAATTCTAGTCCCTAACTCTAATCCCTAATCCTCTAACCCTAATCCCTAAACAATTTACGGTACTAATTTAAGATTATGGTGGTACCAAGTTAAGGTTATAATGGTATAAATTTAAGGTTATAGTGGTACCTAGTTAAGGTTATCGTGGTATCAAGTTAAGGTTATTGTGGTACTAAGTTATGGTTATGATGGTACCAAATTAAAGTTACATTGGTATCTATTTTAGGTTATAGTGGTACCAAGTTAAGGTTATGTTGGTACCAAATTAAGGTTATTATGGTACCAAGTGAATGTTATTGTGGTACCAAGTTATAGTTATTGTGGTACCAAGTTAAGGTTATAGTGGTACCAATTTAAGGTTATCATGGTACTAATTAAAGGTTATAGTGGTACCAAGTTAAGGTTATGGTGGAACCTAGTTAAGGTTATGGTGGTACCAAGTTAAGGTTACAATGGTACAATTTTAAGGTTATAATGGTGCTAAGTTAATATTGTAGTGGTACCAATTTAATGTTATAGTGGTACCAATTTAACGTTATGGTGGTACAAAGTTAAGGTTATTGTGCTACCTAGTTAAAGTTATAGTGGTACCAAGTTAAGATTATAGTGGTACCATGTTAAGGTTACAGTGGTACCAAGATTAGATTTTAGTGGTATCAAGTTAAGGTTATAACCTTAAATTGGTAACACATTTACTGGTTCACCCGGTTACCCTAGGATAATAACCTTAACTTGATACCACTGCAACCTTAACTTGGTATCTCTATAACCTTAACTTGGTACCACTTTAACCTAATTTCTGTACCATTTTCACCCGTTCACTCGGTCACAATAGGACAATAACCTTAATTTGATACCAAAATAACCATAATTTGGTACCACTAAAACCTTAAGCTGGTATCATTGAACCTTACTTTGGTACCAATATGACCTTAAGTTAGTACCAGTATAACCATAATTTGGTACCAGTAGAACCTTCAACTGGTACCACTAAACCTTAAACTGGTATTAGTATAACCTTAACTTGATACCATTAGAACCATAACTTGGTACCACAATAACCTTAACTTGGTATCACAAAACCTTAATTTGGTACTGTTATAACCTTAACTTGGAACCATCAACACCTTAATTTGATACCACTATAACCATTACTTGGTACCGCTAGAACCTTAAGTTGGTACCAGTAGAACCTTACTTTGGTACCAGTATGACCATAATTTGGTACCACTATAACCTTAAATTGGTGCCACTGAACCTTAAATTGGTATCACTAAACCTTAAATTGGTATCACTATAACCTTAACTTGATACCATTAGAACCATAACTTGGTACCACAATAACCTTAACTTAGTATCACAAAACCTTAATTTGGTACCGTTATAACCTTAACTTGACACTATTGACACCCTAATTTGATACCACAATAACCATTACTTGGTACCACCAAAACCTTAAGCTGGTACCCTTAAACCTTATTTTGGTACCAATATGACCTTAAGTTGGTACCAATTTCTTTTTATGAAAAAACGTATACCCTAATACTGAACAGATAAAGAAATTGAACAAAATCACTAATTCGAACAAAATCCCCTGTAATACTATTTTTTTATAAAATTTTATTTTTTAAATAGCAAAAAAGATATATTTCTTTCAACTTTCTTAATTTATCTACTATTTAGAAATGAAGCAAATAATCTAGATATATGGAGTAATATTTATTTTATATAAATATTATATACTTTGTATTAGGGGTGTTCACGGTGCGGGTTCGATCGGTTACCCAAAACCCAAACCACACCGTATATGTGACCGGTTTACATAATATAAAACCAAACCGCACCATTCATCACAAACTCCGATTGAAAACCAAACCGCATAAAATGCGGTTTGGTGCGGTTCGGTTACCGGTTTATCTTTTCTATCCTGTAAAACAATTTAAACTACTTCACAACACTTGTTTTAATGTTAATATGTTGTTCTAAAAACTAAATAGTTTTATAAAACATCAACAATTCGTACTTTAGAATATTAGAAGCACAAAATAGCCTGAGTGTTACAAAATACAAAGATACTAAGATAACATATGGAGTCCAAAGCTCCTGCCACATAGTCACAAGGTTGCCAAAGCTTATGCTTGATTAGAGTCCAAAGCTCATGCTCGTCGTCACTTGCATGGAACCACAAAGTAAGTTTCAAGGCATTCAAAATGAATTAGAATTATGAACAATAAATTCCCAAATATGAGAACATGCTTACATAAAAAAAATATGCAATGGAAGAGTGGTCATCAATCAACAGATTCAACACCAACAGGTAATGCCTGAGTTAGCCCAGAAAATTCTGTAAAGATGTAGAATAATAAATTACAAATTAGATGCATTATCATGTGTATATTATATAATATACTAACAACAAATATAAAAAAATATATTTTTCCTGATTCAATTTGTTCAAGCTTATCAATTCTTTCCTCAACCTCAAACAGAAGTAGTGCAGCTCGGCACCAATCTTGTGCACAAACAAGAGCTTCTACTGTCAAAGGGGTCAAAGAGCTACGAAAAGTGTCGAGCACTCTTCCTCCAGTACTGATTGCCGACTCAGAAGCAACAGTTGAAATTAGTATAGCTAAAACATCTCTGGTCATCATTGCAAGAACCCGATACTTGGTACTATTGACTATCCACCAGTTCAATATGTCAAATGGAATATCATCATCATCATCACCATCAAAGTCTTCAGCAAGATACTTTTCCAGCTCAGATTTATTATCGAAACCTTTTTCTTGATTCTTGTGTTTCTTATATAATTTCTGCAAGTTAGAAGAATTCCTACCAGCAGTTGTAGAGGATAATATGGCTGTGTTTTTCTTTTGAACTTGACCTTCCTCAACAACCATGCTTGTTTATCCTGCGGAGGATGTAAATACTGCACTATATTCTTCAAACATAGCAAACAATTTACACTCCACCAATTTAGTCACTTCGCGTCGTTCGCATCTTCGCAAGTTCGCGTCGTGCAGCAAGTTGGCACTCGCCACTCCGTAGTCGGCAACACTGCAACAGCCAACAGGTATGGGTAGTCAATAGGAAGGAAGAGAGGAGACCTAACTTAATATTGTGGGCTTTTCATTTTGGACTAGAAAATTGGGATAGGGCCGATGGGCTACTGGGCTAATGGGCTTAAGTTTCTACCAAGTTATTAGGGGGTACGGTTCGGTCCGGTTTTTACAGGGTTTCAAAATTAAAACTCAAACCACACCACATATACATCGGTTTTTAATTTTTAAAACCCAAACCGTACCATAACCCCCATAAACCCAAATGATAACAGTTTGTTTCGGTTTGGTGTGTGCGGTTTCGCGAGTTGAGCGAGTTGGATGAACACCCCTACTTTGTATAATAACCTAAACCTTAATCTCTAACCCTAAACAACAACCATAATCCTAAGGCCTAATACTAAATCCCTAACCCTAAAAGTAATTCTAATCCTAACCTCTTAATCCTAAACCCTTTTCATTAACCTTAACCATAATTCTAACATTAAATCCCTAACCCTAAACATAATCCTAATCCAAACCTGTTAATCCTAAAACAAAATGCTCTAAAGTAATATTTATTTTATATAATTATATAAATTATTGATCTCATTAGTTAATAATTATACTTTTGTAGGTCTAAAAAGAAATGATTTAATCATTTGAATATATTTAATAATATGTGTGATTATTACATTTAATAAAGTAAATATCAATAAATATAAATCTATTAATTAACTATACTTTTTACTGAATACATATTTATACTTATTATTATATTAGTATTTCATATTATGAATACAGATTTTAAATGCAATAAATATTTTAAAAAAGCGATAAAAAACAACAAAAAGTGACAATTTCTTAAAAAAAGCTATTACATGTTAAAAAAAGCTATTAAATTTTAAAAAAAGCTATTACATGTTAAAAAAAGCTATTAAATATAAACAAAGTGATAACATTTAAAAAAATGATAAATGTTTAAAAAATGGTAAATTTCTTAAAATGCTAATAAAAAATGAAAAAGTGATAAATAATTCTAAAGTGCAATAAATAATTTAAAAAAATGAGTAAATTAAAAAATAAGCGAAACACATCTACAAAAAGTGTATTTTTTTTAAAAAAATGATTAAAGATACAAAAAAGTGATTAAAACTAGAAAAAGTGAAAAAAAAAAATTAATAAAATTGATTAAATATAACAAAAAAGCAATAAAATATATAAACCAGTGATCAATGTTGACAAAATTGTCAATATTTTTAAAAAACAATTAAATACTGAAAAACTGATAAAAACATCTAAGATGCAATAAAATTTTTAAAAAAGTGATAAAACTAGAAAAAAAAATGGTAAATATTTTTTAAAAGCTATTAAAAATTTAAAAATCTATAAATAATTCTAAAATGCAATAAATATTTTATGAAAATATTTAAATAAAAAATAAGTGATACAAAACTAAAAGTACCAAATTTTTTTCAAAAAAGTGATTAAATATAAAAAAAATGATGAATAATTAAAAATGATAGAAATTAGTACCAAATGGATTATTACATCCGATTAATTTTTAATAATTTGTTTAAAAATTACACATATCTTCCTCCGATTTTATAAACATCTTACAAAATCTTATAATAACGTAAACCTTAATCTCTAACCCTAAACATCAACCCTAAGCTCTAACCCTAACCTTAAACCCTAATTGTATATTCAGTGACCTGTTCGATGAAAGACGTCTAACACTACATGTAACCCTAGCTTTAATTATAATCCTAATCCTCAACCCTAAATAAATTACTCACGCTAACCTTAAATACCTAAACATAACTCTAACCTAAACCATAACCCTAAACCCTAAACCTTGACCTAACTTTAATTCTTGATCCCTAACCCTAAACCCTAATCACTAATCCTAAATCCTAATATTAAATCCCTAACCCTAAAAGTAATCATAATCCTAACCCTGAATCCTAAACCCTTATCATTAACCTTAACCATAATCCTAACATTAAATCCCTAACCCTAAACATAATCCTAATCCTAACCTGTTAATCCTAAAACAAAACACCTTAATCATCTGAATTAATATTTATTTTATATAATTATATACATTATTGATATCATTAGTTAATAATTATAATTTTCTAGGTCTAAAAAGAAATGATTTATTGGTTTGAATATATTTAATAATATATGTGATTATTACATTTAATAAAATAAATATCATTGACACCTTAATTTGATACCACAACAACCATAACTTAATACCACTAGAACCTTAAACTGGTACTATTGAACCTTACTTTGGTACCAATATAACCTTAAGTTGGTACCAGTAGAAGCTTAAGTTAGTATCCGTATAGCCATAATTTGGTATCACTAGAACCTTAAACAGGTACCACTAAACCTTAAATTACCAGTATAACCTTAACTTGATACCATTAGAACCCTAACTTGGTACCACAATAACCTTAACTTGGTATCACAAAACCTTAATTTGGTACCCTTATAACCTTACTTGGGACCATTGACACCTTAATTTGATACCACAAGAACTATAACTTGGTACCACTGGAACCTTAAACTCGTACCATTGAACCTTACTTTGGTACCAAAATGACCTTAAGTTGGTACCAGTAGAACCTTAAGTTGGTATCAGTATAACCATAATTTGGTACCACTAGAACCTTAAATTGGTACCACTGAACCTTAAATTGGTACCAGTATAACTTTAACTTGATACCACTAGAACCCTAACTTGGTACCACTATAACCTTAACTTGGTATCACAAAACCTTAATTTGGTACCGTTATATCCTTAACTTGGGACCATTGAAACCTTAATTTGATACCACAAAAACCATAATTAGGTATCACTAGAACCTTAAACCGGTACCATTAAACCTTACTTTAGTACCAATATGACCTTAAGTTGGTACCAGTAGAACCTTAAGTTGGTATCAGCATAACCATAATTTGGTACCACTAAAACCTTAAACTGGTACTACTTTATCTTCAATTGGTACCAGTATAACCTTAACTTGGTATCATTAGAACCCTAACTTGGTACTACAATAACCTTAACTTGGTATCACAAAACCTTAGTTTGGTACCGTTATAAACTTAACTTGGGACCATTGAAACCTTAATTTGATACCATAAAAATCATAAATAGGTACCACTAGAACCTTAAACTGGTACCATTGAACCTTACTTTGGTACCAATATGACCTTAAGTTGGTACTAGTAAAACCTTAAATTGGTATTAGCATAACCATAATTTAGTACCAATAGAACCTTAAATTGGTACCACTTTACCTTAAATTGGTACCATTACAACCTTAACTTGGTACAATTAGAACCCTAACTTGGTACCACAATAACCTTAACTTGGTATCACAAAACCTTAATTTGGTACCGTTATAACCTTAACTTGGGACCATTGAAACTTAATTTGATACCACAAAAACCATAACTAGGTACCACTAGAACCTTAAACTGGTACCATTAAACTTTACTTTGGTACCAATATGACCTTAAGTTGGTACCAATAGAACCTTAAGTTAGTATCAGCATAACCATAATTTGGTACCACTAGAACCTTAAACTGGTACCACTGAATCTTAAATTGATACCAGTATAACCTTAACTTGGTATCACAAAACCTTAATTTGGTACCGGTATAACCTTAACTAGGGACCATTGAAACCTTAATTTGATACCATAAAAACCATAACTAGATACCACTAAAACCTTAAACTAGTACCATTGAACCTTACTTTGGTACCAATATGACCTTAAGTTGGTACCAGTATAACCTTAAATTGGTATCAGCATAACCAACATTTGGTACCACTAGAACCTTAAACTAGTACCACTGAACCTTAAATTGGTACAAGTATAACCTTAACTTGGTACCACAATAACCTTAACTTGGTATCATAAAACCTTAATTTGGTACCGTTATAACCTTAACTTGGGATCATTGAAACATTAATTTGATACCATAAAAACCATAACTAGGTACCATTAGAACCTTAAACTGGTATCATTGAACCTTACTTTGGTACCAATATGACCTTAAGTTGGTACCAGTAGAACCTTAAGTTGGTATCAGTATAACCATAATTTGGTACCACTAAAACCTTAAACTGGTACCACTGAATCTTAAATTGGTACCAGTATAACCTTAACTTGGTACCATTGGAACCCTAACTTGGTACCACAATAACCTTAACTTGATATCAAAAAACCTTAATTTGGTACCGTTATAACCTTAACTTGGGACCATTGAAACCTTAATTTAATACCACAAAAACCATAACTAGGTACCACTAAAACTTTAAATTGGTATCATTGAACCTTACTTTGGTACCAATATGACCTTAAGTTGGTATTAGCATAACTAAAATTTGGTACCACTAGAACCTTAAACTGGTACCACTGAATCTTAAATTTATACCAGTATAATCTTAACTTGGTACCATTAGAACCCTAACTTGGTACCACAATAACCTTAACTTGGTATCACAAAACCTTAATTTGGTACCGTTATAACCTTCACTTGGGACCATTGAAATCTTAATTTGATACCACAAAAACCATAACTAGGTACCACTAGAACCTTAAACTGGTACCATTAAACCTTACTTTGGTACCAATATGAAGTAGAACCTTATATTGGTATCAACATAACCATAATTTGGTACCACTATAACCTTAAACTAGTACCATTTAACTTTAATTTGGTACCAGTATAACCTTATTATTATATTAGTATTTGATATTATGAATATAGATTTTAAATGCCATAAATATTTTTAAAAAAGTGATAAAAACCAACAAAAGCGACAATTTCTTAAAAAAAATGATTAAATGTAAGAAAAAGCTATTACATGTTTAAAAAATCTATTAAATATACGAAAAAGCGATAACATTTAAAAAAAAAAAATGATAAATGTTTTTAAAAAATGGTAAAATTTTTGTAACGCTAATAAAAACCAAAAAAGTGATAAATAATTCTGAAGTGCAATAAATAATTTAAAAAATGAGTAAATTAAAAAATAAGCGAAACACATCTACAAAAAGTGATTTTTTTTTAAATAAAAAAAATGATTAAATATACAAAAAAAAGCGATTAAAACTAGAAAAAGTGAATAAAATTTTAAGAAAAGTGATTAAATATTAAAAAATGGTTAAAGTGGTACAAAAATTATTACGTACAATTATATTTTTCAATAAATATATATTTATATTTAATACCCATAAAACCTTAAAATAAATAAATATTTTATATTTACTTTACCCATTTCAGTAATTTCCCCTTCTTTTTCCTCTGTTCCCGCCTATTGCTTCTCCTTTGCAACATGTTACCGAATCAATATTTTACATTTTACTCTACCAATCTAATGATCTTTTTACTACTAATTTCTAACTTAGGTCCTTAACTGAAATATTCTAAAAAGTTTGAGAAATTTTAAAAAACATGAGATATCGATACTAACCGGGTATTTTAAAATCTTCCCTTAGTCAATTTGGTTTGGTTCTCCCCATGGTTATCAAAAACACGTCTCAAGTCGTATAAACGTACCACTTTACAAGCTTACCAACCAAACTCGACTAAGTCGCATCAGAAACGTAATTGCTAGTAAAAAAGCACGAAAACGCAATTTAAGTCGTATAAACGTACGACTTTACGAGCTTGCCAACCAAAATCGACTTAAGTCGCATCAGAAACGTAATTGCTAGTAAAAAACGCGCAAAAACGCAATTTAAGTCGTATAAACGTACGACTTAACGAGCTTAAAATCGACTTAAGTCGCATTAATAGAAACGTAATTGCTAGTGAAAAAGCACAAAAACGCAATTTAACTCGTGGGATTGTAAAACCCAAAAGATCCCACGACTTCACAGGCTAGAACAGTATCTAGCAATAGACTAACAATCCAACTTCGGTCTAGGAGAATAAAATTTCTTCAACCCAACTTCACGGCCCACGAGACCCCACCTTGTGATGAAAAGAGGAAAGGCAAGCATACTATTTTTTATAGGCTTGATGTCTTTTTCCCTTTTACACCAGCCATGTGGGACAAAAGCAGTAGACTCATCACTTCCCTCTCCCTTTACGGTCCCTTCTGTCCTTCGATTCCTCCATCAACTTCATCACCAACAACATCCTCCATCATCATGGCAACACCTATCACCGGCCAACACCATGGCTGGACTCTTGCTGCCCATAGCCTCTCCTCCTGCGGTCAAATCCACCATCTCCTCTCTCATTTGCCCGTATTTTCTAGCCTGTTTCTTTTATGCCAATAGTTGCTTAACCTCATAAAAGCCATCCAAGTCATACCCCTTTGTCAATTAAGCCTCCAACATTTTAAATTGTTTAAAATAGCCACCCAAATTATTCACAACATTGATAAAAATATTTCAATCCTAATTAACTATAACACATTTAAATCTTAATTCCTATGTTTATGAAATGATAATTTTTTTTTACGGTAACATGAAAATATTTTGAAACAAACTTAAAAAATAATTTGAATAGTAATAATTTTTTTTTACGATTTTTACCTTGGGACTTTTTCATAGAATTTTACGACTCTACGACTTTTTACGACTTTACGACTATAGAAAACCAAAACGACTCTAGGTAGAGTCCCATTTTTTATAACCTTGGTTCTCCAAATTATTAATCACGCTCCCACCTAGACCTATTCTTGCCTGCTTTTCATAAAAACCAAAATTAAATAAAATTTCACTCCCACCAAATCTCTTAGTCTTACTGCCTGCTGCTGCTACACTTACTTTGCTTCTTACAAAAGATTTATAATTTTAGAATCACACGAGTTTATAATTTAAAAATAATGATTCACTCAAATTTTAGGTTATGATTATGATTCTAATTCAATTCAACGACTATAACTAATACTCCCTTCGTCTCGATTTCTTTGATCCATTTGACTTTTTTTGTTAGTTTGACTTGAATTTTTTATATTATTATTTGTTTGAAAAAAATTAAAAATATATATATTTAGAAACTATAAGTCTTGATTTATCATTTACATATAATTTTTTTTATTTATATGCTAAAATATATAAAATAAAAAATCATAAATTAATTGCTGAAAAGTGAATTATGCAAAGAATTTGGGACAGAGGGAGTAGTAAATAAAAAATAAATATATGTGAAATATAATTTTTAACAATTTCGTTTTTGTCTGAAATGCTTGAGATAATGGTGCGGAGGAAGCATGCATCTCGCAGCTACTCGGGGTTTGAAACCCCTCCCCCCAGCTTGTATTGTAATAACAAACATTTTTATGCCAAATTTAGTTTGATATGTCTTCTAGGTTTTAGAGAAAAAAAAATACTTCAACCCTTAAATTTCCAAATATCCTCTAACATCGAAAAATATTTTTTAATAAAAAAAAAGGAAATCTTATTTCCTGACAACTTTCTTCTTTTGGGACGGCGAGATTCTTCAAAATGCCAACATCTCCTCTGACGCTGCCAATTTTAACGAGTATTACAATTAATTAATCTTCACTTTTGCTTTTAAATTTTGTCGCTTGCATCCCATTAATTTTTTTTCACTTTTTTAATCTTTGTATCAAATCAAAAAAGTTTTATAGATATGAGACGAAACATAGATTCTAGAAAATGCATCCGCTTACATATGTCAATGTAGACTCATACAGTAATTAAAAATTTAAATTGATAGATTACTATCATATCAATATTCTACTTTATACATTTTTCATCCACATGACATCAGCCATTTACATATGTCCTCAACACTCAACAAAAGCCTCCTTTCCTTATTCATCTATATTGTTCTCACATGAATACAATGTACAATTTAATTTAAGATACCATCGTTACATTAATATTTTATTTGAAAAATTTTCACCTATATGGGAATTAGTGAGGTATAACCTCAATACTGGACAAAGTAACGTTTTTTATTCATCGAATGTTGTTATAAGGTAAATTCAATTTAAGGAAATAAAAAAACAGGATTCACAGAAGGACTTAACCAAACAGAAAAAGCAAATTTGAGAAGCCAACCAAAAATAAAAAGCAAATTTGAGAAGCCAAACTGACGCAGCGATAAACAATGTTTGATCAAGCAAAGCGCTCAATAGAAGGAATAAACAAAAATTCACTAGTACACAATGCCGAAAAAAAACTCCTAAGCAAAGCAAAATGCTCGAAGGAATAAACGCGAATTCGCTTGTAAAGAATACTAATTAAAGCAAAATTGGAATACTTTAATATTATTGATAGAATGAATAAGTACTCAATATTATTGATAGAATGAATAACAGTAACTAACACAGACTATTAATAGGTTTATAAAGAAAACCCAATTCAAAATAAAGAAAGAAACTAAACATTATTAGCAGTTCAAAACAATGTAAACTTTAGATGTCTGGTCCTTCAAAATATAGTTATTTTGACCCATGAAATTTACAAAGGGCGAAACCCCGATAACTCCTGTAGAGTGCTGAATTTCTTTTTTGAAATGATATATTATCTTCATCCCATAAAGAACAGAATGTTTCTATATGCACAAAAATTAAGGTCTTATAATTATGATATTTTTTTCTTAATTTGCCCTTGAAACTAAAATAAAAAAAATAACTTTTATAAACTTAAATGAACAATAAAAAAAATTCTTTATTGGTTTTATGCAGTGAAAGTTTAAATGAGACATGTTGTTATTCCTGCACCATAAAAATAGAAATTCAAAAGTATCAAAATATAAAATTTAGAACAAATTTTGATCTTACCAACATCACGAAAGTAGATGGTTTTCAATATAAAATTAGAAAATAATAGAGAACAAAATAGGTAGGGACAGGAAAAATATCCCTTATATATATATATATATCAAATTTTGATCTTTTGGACATTTCATACTATATTAGTGCAACGGCCTCGGTTGCACCGCCCTTAGGATAAAATAACTTAACTATCTTATTGTAACTCAACATACACATACACTTTTGTAGAGTAAAGCGCTACTCACACATTTATTTACCCAATACTAGTTGAAACATATATAAAATACTATTTTGTGAAAGAAATATATATAAGTAGGAAGAGGGAGGGGTTGAGTGTCCAAAACTAATTAGCAAACACATATATATGTATGGCTTCAACCCATTAGCCGTTTAGTATTTAGTATAGGAATAAAAGCTGAAATGGTAAAGAAGTGAAAAATAAACTTTATTAGCCGTTTGGTACAAAAAGGGTTAAAACTAATAAAATCACAATTACTCTAAATGGCTAGAAAAGGTTTTAAAGCATAAGTTTTATTCCATCAATATTTTTTTTATTGACATAATAAATCTCCAACAATTCTCTCTCCATTTAAATAAAAACCAAAATAATATATATATTTGGGTAAATGCAGTTTATTATGTGTAATAAAGGTAGTGCTACCTTGAACCTTTATTTAGTTAATTAGCTCCCTTGTTCTACAATCGATAGTGGTACAGCGTTGAATTATGGTTGTTTTTTTGTACAAATTCACCCAGCAAACATAGTAAACCAGGTGCCCATTGAGTTTATAAGTCTGCACTATTAATGGTAATCTGCATATCTTGACTTTTTCATGAGTGATTTCAAGAATAGCCCAAGGAGCAGTCTCACTCCAACACTCACACAGGTGAAAATCCATTAATAGTGCTTCTATAACTCTGACACCCTAATCAATAAGGAGCTATAGATTCTTAATAAGAACAATTGCTCAACCTTCAATCATTATAGGATAGTTGTATCTACACCATAAGTATGGAGGCGGGAAATAAATATCTTAAATGATGCATTTTTCAACAGCTTCTCTATGATTTATTTTTTTCTTTCAAAACTCAAGCCTCAAGATCTCTGATTTTTGAGTTGAGTATTCTTATAGGAAGCTCCATTCAATTCGGGCTCAAACGTGATTTTTCTTCTCGCATGGCTTCAACAAATGTGCGGGAAAATAAACTTTCTGTCGCCTTGCCCTTTCCTCTTAAAGCCATGAATTATGAATTAATAGTAGTGATTAATGAAAAATTAAAAGGAGATTATGAAGATATTAAGAGAAGATTAGTAAGAAATTTAGAAGTGACTAAGAAAAAAGCTCAAATACTTGAGAGAATATAGTAGAGGAAGAAGAAAGATTGAATGTTGGTGTGAGGATAAAGTGAAAATGACATTTGTATTTATAAGGGAGGGCTAAAAAATATTTGGACCAAAAAGTCCTTAAATTTTAGTTTCTTGAGAGGGGTGAAAATGGAATTTTGGAGGCTAAAATGTAGCAGAAAACCGTTAGAGGACCTATATTGTAATTAACTCATTTTTTTGAATTTTTTTTTGCAAGTGGCCATTTTCTAGCCGTTAAGCCCCCAAGCCCAACCCAGCCCAGACCAGTCGGTCCTAGGCAAGCTCTGGCGGGGGCAATTTGCGGGTTGGGTTGGGTCATGGGTCGTGTCAGAATCTGGGCCCGGGCACACCATTATGCACGATCTTCCTTTTTCAGGCCCTTACTCGCCCCAATTTTAGGCGGTTTTTGCCAGTGAGGGGCGCGACGTGTTTGACCGGGGGCTCGGTGGGGTTGACTGCCTAGCTGGTTCTAATTTGGGCCGGGTCAACTCAGTCTAGGTCCCACATCTAACTTAGACCCACTAGCCGTTTAGTATTTAGTATGAGAATAAAAACCCAAATGGTAAAGAAGTGAAAAATAAACCTTATTAGTCATTAGGTACAAAAAATGGTTAAAACTAATAAAATCACAATTACTCTAAATGGTTAGAAAAGGTTTTAAAGTATAAGTTTTATTCCATCAATATTTTTTTTATTGAAATAATAAATCTCCAACACGCATCACGTCACATGCACAGAGGGATGTGGCAATGTTATTTCAATCGGGTGTGACTGTGAGTTCGATTGTCTGCATGTGGAGCTGTGGCGGGAAGAAGCCGGCGACGATAGTGAGGCCCGCGAAATATTGAATTCGTCGTTCGGTCAAAGAAAACTGCAACTTGCATGTTTTCCACGAATGTGCTCTGTCTCGACTCTCGACTGGAGCACTTGGGCGACAAATTACTTCCTGTGGCATGTGTTCTGCTCCTTTTCCTGTACCTTAGGAGATCGGTCTCGTATCTCATGCTTTTTGTAGATTCTGTTTTGCCCTCAAAAATCAATACTATAAGCTTTCTCCCAATTGTTAATAAAAACAGCATTTTTTTAAGAGTTCACCTGAGATTAAATGTGTTGGATTTTTATATGAGCTATTATGTGAATAAATTATGTATTATATATGCTATCAATTGTTTGTCCCAATTAAAAGTGATTTAATAGGATTTAGTTTTGGACTTTAGACATCTTGTAACGTGTAGAGGTCAAAATGTAACTTTTATTTTTTGTAATAGGTTGAAATAAAAAATAGAAAAAACTGACATGATCAATTTATATAAGAAGGTTACAGTCCCCAAATCATGTGTGCTAGGATTTTCTCTCTTAAGTTTTTTATCTCCTCCGAGTCCTCATCATTAAAAAAAACAAAGAAGAACTCGTATGTATTGATTTGGAAAACATTAAGTCATAAGATCCTTGTTTTAGAATATCCAATAGATCTATATACGCTTTTGATTTTACTTTTGATTTGATCTTGATGATCCATCGTAAAAAATCTTGAATTTTTTATGGTTGATTGATTTAATTCAAGGAATCAAATTTTCTAATAAGTGGTATTATGGCCCTTTCATGTTGAATTATTAAAAATATCTTTTGATATTTTGAACGAGATCTAGAATTATAAAATTTTTGGATCAAGATACTGAACAAAAAAAAAGTCCGGAAAAGGTTTTGTTTTGTTTCACCGTTTCCATTTGTGGCATAGTTATTATTATTATTATTATTAGGATTAGTTTGCGGTTTGCAGTAGTATAGATGTAAGTTTTGTCTCTATCTTGGATTTGGAGGCACGTGTGTTTTATGCTGCCATAACATGGTGGCTTCGGACCCACCACTTGTTGTTTATCTTGATTCTTTTGGGATGCGAATGTCGTCGGACTTCAAAATTGATTCATGGCATCCGCTATTTGTTTATCTTGCTGGTAGTTTTTTCTTTGCCAATAAATTACAGCAATTGAATAAAATATATTTGGTAAATTAAATTCAATTTTGGTATATTTTTTGGATATCTGATATTTGGGCTATTTAATTGAAGCAACATATCATCAAAGTGACATTTCTTGTATAGATTAATTAATTTGAATATCTAAATATTGAGTATTTAAGTTTCATTCAAATAATTATCGGCCTAAATGAAGGCTATTATTTGGTTGAAATTTGAATATGATTGTAATAATAAATATTTGACAATTATTAGGTCATTTTTTTATGTAAATAGTAAGCCGGTCCAAAGAAAGGCTCATTGAATTATCAATATTTGATTACTACATCAGGAGTACCACTTATAAGTTAATATTTTTTTCAAAGACTAAATATTAATATTTGTGCTAGGTTTCTTGTAATGAGTTATATACATATCGATTTTGAATTTAATAAAGTATAATGTGGAATTTATGTGAGCTTGATTTGTTTTATTTCTTTATTCATTCTTCAGTTATGAGTTCTCCTACCAATATTTTTGCTAGCATCAATTTAATTCCTATGTTAAATGGTACAAATTTTAAGTCGTTGCATGATAATGTTATGATCATTCTCGGAGCCATGGACTTAAACCTTGTACTAAAGGTTGAGTGACCTACTGACCTTAATGATAAAAGTAACTCTGATGACAAGAGGGAGATGGAAAGGTGGGAACTCTCAATTTGCATGAGTTTAATAATAATGAAGCATGTCATTCCACAATCATTTAAGGGCACTATGTCTAAAAAGGTTACAACAGCCAAGAAGTTCCTTCAGGAACTTGAGAAACAATTTACTAAGGATGAAAAGGCTGAAACTAGTACACTCATGGCAAACCTCAACTCAATGAGGTATAAAGGTAATAGGAACATAATGAAGTACATTATAGAAATGTCTCATTTTTATTCAAAACTAAAAGCAGTCAAGTTAGAGTTGTCTAAGGACTTAGTTGGCCATCTGGTTTTGATTTCTCTTTTCACACAATTCAGTCAATTTAAGGTAAGCTATAACTATCAAAAGAATTCTTGGTCTTTTAATGAGCTCTTTTCTCTCTATGTGCAAGATAAAGAAAGCTTGAAGCAAGACAAGGTAAAAAGTGCTCATTTGGCTACAACTTCTAAGGGCAAAAGGGAAATCAATAAAAGAAAGAAGGATAAAGAAGCTGGAACAACACCACAAAAAAAGTAACATCTAAATCAACAACCTAAAGTTGCTTGTCTTTTTTGTTATGTTGTTGGGCTGTTGGGCATAAGAAAAAGCATTGTACTAATTATCACGCATGACGTGCAAAGAAATGTACACTTTTTAATCTGGTTTATTATGAAGTTAATTTAACTTTGGTGCCTAAACATACATGGTGGATAGATTCTGGTGCAACAACTTTCATCAGTATATCTATGCAAGGTTGCCTGAGTTACCGAAAGTCAAGTGATAGTGAAAGATACATCAATGTAGGTGACAACAAGTCAGTGCAAGTTAAAACAATTAGGACATTTAGATTATTGTTAAGAACTAAATTTTATTTGGATTCGAATGAGGCTTTTTTTATTCTATCTTTTAGATGGAATATGGTTTCTATTTTTATTTTGTACAAATTTGGATATTTTTGCTCATTTGGAAATAGAAAATTTAGTTTTTTTAAAGATTCAAAATTGGTTGGTATCGTTTCTTTGTCAGTTGGCAATAATATTTCTATACTTGATACAATTACTCTATTTAATGAAACCTTGCATATAAGTACCTTAGGTGTAAAGCATAAATTAACCAATGAGAATTCCGCTTCACTGTGACACAAAAGATTAAGTCATATCTCTTAAGCAGAGAATTGAAAGGCTTGTGTCAAATAGAATTCTTGATCATATCAATTTCACAGATTTTGACATTTGTGTTCATTGCATCAAGTGGAAATAGACAAACATTAAGAGATTAGGTACCAACAAGGCTTCAGATGTTTTAGAACTAATACATATATAGATATTTGTAGGTCATTTCCCATAGCCCTTTGAAATGGTTAACAATATTTTATTACGCTTATAGACGATTTCTCACATTATGGCTATCTATATTTCATTTATGATAAATCTTAGTCACTAAATGTGTTCAAAAATTTTAAGGCTGAAGTTGAGAATCAATTCAACAAAAGAATTAAAGCTATCAAATCTGACAGTGGTAATGAATACTATGGTAGATATGATGACTTAGGTGAACAATGTTCAGGACACTTTGCTAAATTCCTAAAGGAATGTGGTATCGTCCCACAGCACACCATGCTGGGATCTTCTAGCAAGGCGGTGTTGCTGAAAGGCATACAAAATGCTGAGGGGGATATGGTAAGGAGTATGATTAGTCATTCTATTTTGTCAAAATCTTTCTGAGGATAAGCTTTAAAAACTGCAGCTTACATACTCAACAAAGTTCTAACAAAGGCAATTGTCAAAACCTTTATAAGCTTTGAACGGGCAAAAAACCTAGTTTGAAGCACTTCGACATTTGGGGTTGTCCAGCTGAAGCTTCGCCTTGTAAGCCGAATGAAAAGAAATTGGACTCTAGGAGAACTAATTGTTATTTTGTTAGATACTTTGAGAGGTCCAGGAGTTACAAGTTTTATGATCCCACATTTAAGGTAATTTTTTAGATGGGTAATACCTATTTATTTGAGGATGTTGAGTTTGTGAGAAAAGATAAAATTAAGACCTTGTTTTTTAAGAGGAATGTGTAGCCATTCCCATGGTTCCTTTTGACAGTAATTAGACTTTCATTCCTTGCATTATTCAAAGAAGGAAATCAAGACAATGTTAGAGAACTCGTAATTCAAAATCAAGAAATTGTTCTAGAACTAATGTCATTAAGAAGATCCATAAGAGTAAGGAGAAGGGCGATTCCAGATGATAATATCATCTTTCTCCAAGAAAAAAAGGACGACAATGGATTGGTGGAAGATGGTTATGTCAACTTTTGTCAAGCCATTAAAAGACTTAATTCTCAAAAGTAGATTGATGTCATGAATGAAAAGATGAAGTCTATGAAGGACAATGACATTTGAGAACTTGTCTCTTTGCCTGAAGATGCGAAACCCATTGGTTGCAAATGAATATTTAAAACCAAAATGAATTCAAAGGGCAATGTAGAAAGGTATAAAGTTCATCTTGTCACAAAGGGCTTCACACAAAAAGAACGTATCGATTATAAAGAGATTTTTTTTCCAGTTTCATCGAAAGACTTTTTAGGATAATAATGGCATTAATGGCACATTTTAACCTTGAGTTACATTAGATGGATGTTAAGACGACATTTTTCAATGGTGATATCGATGAGATGATCTATATAAGGTAATTAGAAAATTTTGTATCTAAAGATGTAAAGTAAATGGTTTGCAAATTAAAGAAATCTATCTATAACCTCAAGCAAGCTTCCTGTCAATGGTATTACAAATTTCACTAAATTGTCATCGCATTTGGTTTTAAGAATAATATAGTTGATGATTGTGTATATTACAAGTTCAGTGAGAGTAAGTATATTTTCCTGGTTTTATATGTTAATGACATACTATTTGCTAGTAATGATATTGGCTTATTACACAAAACCAAGATCTTGGTAATGCCTCTTTTGTGTTAGGTATACAAATACACCAAGATCACTCTCGAGGTATTCTTGGGATATCACAAAAGAGCTATACCAGAAAAATGCTTAAAAGGTTTGTCATCCAAGATTGTAAACCATGAGACACTCCTGTGGCTAAAAGAGAAATTTAGTATCAATCAATGCCCCAAGAATAATTATAAGGTTAAAGAAATACAAAATATTCCCTATGCCTCAGTTATAAGAAGTTTGATATATGCTCAAGTTTGTACGCGATTGGATATTGCCTACATTATTAAGATGCTAGCAGAAACTTGAGTAATCTTGGAATGGATCATTGGAAAACAGCCAAACGGGTCATTGGTTATTCTTATTCTAATTTTATTGAATGCCAAGATAGTCGAAAGTCTACATTTGGCTATATCTACTTATTTGTTGGAGGAGTTGTTTCCTGAAAAAATGTCAAGCTGACACTTACATCTTCCTCCACCATAACAACAGCATATATAGCGTGTCATGAGGCACCCAACCACGGCATATGGCTTGGAAATTTTGTCACTAGGCTACAAGTTATGGATGATATTGAAAGACTACTTAAGCTGTTTTGCGACAATAAGTCGGCGATTCTATTTGCCAATAACAACAAGCTTGGTAAAATCAAAGCATGTTGACATTAAGTTTTGGGTTGTTAAAGAAAAAATTCAGAGTAGTCAATTGTCTATAGAGCATGTTGGAAAGAACTCGATGATTGCGGGATCCACTCACTAAAGGATTGCCACTTAAGGTCTTTCATAAGCATGTCGCTCATATGGATGTTGTATCTCTTTAAGATATATAGATTTATTGGGAATTTGTATTTTTAGATGCTTAAAAGTTTTAGACACTTTACAATTATTTATGGATTATTTATGATTATTTTCTACAGAAATAATGTTTGCGGTTTATATTCACTCTGGATCTAATGAGAATATTCTCACTAAGGTTCAACCAGTTAGAAATAGACATGTTTAGATCACATTGCATGTAATTTTCATACTACACATCCACACTTGATTCATTTCATTCAATTACACCAATACACATGACCATTAATGGGTGTAGTTATGCTACAAGTAGTGAAAGCCGTTTTGATCATGTGTTAATATAATTGATGGAATTAAATAAGATACTTTGGTGATGATAGCTTCTTTTAAAGTACTCATAAGGTTATAATGCATTATTATAAGTTATACATATAGTCAAAGTGGGAGATTGTTGGATTTTTATATAGGCTATCATGTGAATAAATTGTGCATTATATATGCTATCAAAATGTTTGGCCAAATTAAAAGTGATCTAATAAGATTTAGGTTTAGGCTTTAGATATCTTGTAATGTATGAAAAATTTTAATGTGTAGAGGCCAAAGTGAAACTTTTTATTTTTATGATGGGCTAAAATAAAAGATACACAAAACTGACACGGTTAATCTATATAAGAAAGCTATAGTCCCCAAATCATACGTGTTAGGGTTTTCTCTCTTAAATTTTTTTGCCTCCTTTGAGTCCCCATCGTTAAAGAGAGCAAAGAGAAACTCATATGTATCAATTTGGAAGACAACAAGCTGTAAGATCCTCATTATAGAATATCTAATGGATCAAGGTATGCTTCAAGTTTTACTTTTGGTCTTGTTTTGATGATTCAACATGAATGATCTTGAATTTTTGCGATTGATTGATTTAATTCAAGGAATCAAACTTTCTAACAAAATGATGGTTTCTTTTTCTCAACGGGAGGCTTCTTCCTTTCTATAAGTACTGTAGTCCTCTGTCACCATCGAGACTTTAGGCATTGGGAGGGGTGGACCCAGGTTTTAATGAAAGAGAGTCAAGATGTATTTACCTTTTAATTTTAACGGAAGTTATTGATATTTTACAACTTTAGGTGGGTTTGGGCCTCTACTAGCCCCATTTTGTTCTACCCCTGTGGCCTTTTTATTTCATTTTAAATAGCAACAAAGAAATTTTGATATTATAGCATCATTTATCAAGTTGCTAGAATATGGAATAAAAACATTTGGATAGAACCCAGGAATACAACCATCCTTTGCTCCATGTTATAACAAATTTTCAACATAGTAAGAACTGGATTCATAACTAGCGTCATCAAATTAAATTTCAGCATTTTTCACATATTGATCAACCATAAAAAGACTGACCTTGTATCTCTCCAAGGAGTTGCAACGCTGAGTTTTCAAAGTCACTAAAAACTCAATCATCCATTCTTTTCCAAAGAGTCCATGCCGAGGTGAACACTACAACCTCTCACGCTTTCTTGTGTTCTTTGTTCTGCAGCTTCGTTGGAGCAATTGAAAATAATTCTACCACATCTACTGCATTGTCCAAACTTTGAATTTATCACCAACAATATACAGACCCCCATAAAGCAAAAGAATAACTACAACGAACAATCACATGGCCTAAAGTTTCAAAACTGTTGCTGCAAAATAAGCATCAAATGTTTTCGACCTTCATGATTCCGAGGATACAAGATTGGATCCTGAATTGGTAGACCATCCTGAAGAACTCTTTACACAAAAAACATTGATTTTTTGAGGCAGTCAGTGATTTAATTGCACTGTAATTTGTAGTTGAATTGAGTTGTATGGCCTAATTCACATGTTCAACAAGTTAGATACATCAATTAATTTGTTACAGAATTAAACCATGAAAGTAACACATATACATACACATACATACATGCATGCATGCATGTATACACACACATTCACATATATACTAGTCATTGACACACTATCTAAACGCAAATAAAGTACATATAATTAGTGTAAATTTATTTAATAACATAATTCAAAATAAATTTTTTTTCAATAAGATTATTAAAACACAATAGGCATAAAAATACAACTTAATGTAAATAAATCCTTAGTTTTTTATTTGAAATAAAATATATAGTATTATAGTTTATCTAAGTTTTTTTAAAAAAAAAATAGGTAACATAGAGAATAGTTAAATTTTGTAAATAGTCCATAGCCTTTAGTTTATGCTTCCTTGTTATTTTTAACCTATTAAGTATTCACTTTTAGTTCTAAATTTTTAAAAATAGTCTATATTAGTCCCTAATTGAATGGAATCTATTAATTCAAAATAACTATATTTATATAAGATCAAATTTTTAGATTATTTTAAACTATCTAATAATTGCTCTATAAAAAATTTGAACTAACAAGTAGTTTCTTTACAATTAAAGAAAATTTTTTGTTATCAAAATTTCCCATATATGAAAGAGTTATTGTGCACGATGTATGCACTTATTATGTAACATCTTTTTGTTGAGTTAACGAATTGCACCTAGTGGGATAAATTAAAAGGTTTTTAATTGGTTTAGAATGAAAAGAGAAAAATCAAAAGTTTAGGATGAAATTTAGCTCACATAGGATATTAATCAAAGAGATTAAATTTTCTAGTGTTAATTGCATATTTTAATAGTATATTTTATCTAATTTTAAAAACAAACAAATTGAAAATTATACTTGGGTAATTTTCATGAGGCACCTTATATATATATATTTTGTCTTGAATATATTAGCTTTCGTGTACTTATTTGAAAATAAGTTTTATAATTAGAATTAGAGCTTTAAGTAATTTATTAAAAATTAAAATTAAACTACTACAACTAAAAGTTAAAAGCTAATCTTAAAGAATTTTTTTTCAAACTTTAATACTAATTACTGAAGTAATTTATTAAAAATTAAAATTAAACTACTACAACTAAAAGTTAAAAGCTAATCTTAAAGAATTTTTTTTCAAACTTTAATACTAATTACTGATGCTAATGTGCAATAACGCCCCCAGAAAATTAAAGAATAAAAACCCTACAAAATTTATGTAATGACCCAAATCCAGAACCGATCAACGGAACACATGCCCACACCACATGAGCTATCCTTTATGAAAAAGATAAGCGCTAGGTACTTATGTTTTGGAATTGAAGCCTATATATCCATATAAGGTTTTCCACAATTCACGCATGTGGGATATGAAGGTATTACAAACTCCCTTCCCCCCTTATATATATCCAACGTCCTCGTTGAGGTCAGTCGAATTACTTGGTTCCTCGGACCAAATAACCTCTCTAATCAAACTACTTAGCCCCTGACCAAGTAGCCTCTCAAATTCAGGATCAATCCCGGTAGACGATGCATGTGCGTACCCACCATGCCACACCATCGTGGTCTCGGATTGGCTCTGATACTATCTGTAACGATCCAAGTCCAGAATTGGTCAACGGAACACCTGCCCACACTACCTGGGTTACCCTTTGAAAAAAGATAAGCACTAGGTGCTTATGTTCTGGAATTGGAGCCTATGTATCCACATAAGGCTCCCCATAATTTACCCATGTGGGATATTGGGGTGTTACAAACTTTCCCCCTTATGTACCCAATGTCCTCGTTGGGGTCAATCGGATTACTTGATTCCCCTGACCAAGTAACCTTTCTAATCGAACTACTTAACCCTTAATCAAGTAGCCTCTCAAATCTAGGATCAGTTCCGGTAGATGACGCATGTGCATTCCCACCATGCTACACCATCATGATCCCGGGTCGGTTTTGATACCATCTATAACGACCCAAGTCCAGAACTGGTCAACGGAACACCTATCCACACCACATGGGCTATCATTTGGAAAAGGATAAGCGCTAGGTGCTTATATTCTGGAATTGATGCCTATATATCCACGTAAGACTTCTTATAATTCACCCATGGGATATATAGGCTTCAATTCTAGAACATAAGCACCTAACATTTATCCTTTTCCAAAGGATAGCTCATGTAATGTAGGCAGGTGTTCCGTTGATCGGTTCTGGACTTAAGTCCTTACAGATGGTATCAAAGCTGACCCAAGACCACAATGGTATGACATGTGTGAGTGTGCACATGCATCGTCTACCGGGACTGATTCTGGATTTGAGAGGCTACTTGGTTAGGGGTTAAATAGTCTATTTAGAGAGGTTACTTGGTCCGGGGAACCAAGTAATTCGACTGACCCCAATGAGGACATTAGGTACAAACTCCCCGAAGTTTGTAATAAATTCTTAAGCTTATTGGATTTGAGCCAACAAACCCAACAGCTCTAATGCTAATCATAAAAATTATTCCCAAATAAAAATAGGATAGCCAATATATTCAAGATAAAATAAAAAATAGATATAAGGTGCCCCATAAAAATAACTCAAATATAACCTTCAATTTGTTTGCTTTTTAACTTAGGTAAAATGTTTTATTAAAAATTTCAATTAACACTGGAAAAGTTAATTTCCTTGATCAATATCCAATGTGAGCTAAATTTTATCCTAAACTTTGGTTTTTCTTTTTTCATTCTAAGAAAATTAAAAACTTTTTAATTTGACCCTCACTAGGTGCAAACGTTAGCCTAACAAAAAGCTGTTACACAATAAGTATATATATTGTGCACAATAACTATTTCCTATATGGGAAAAATTCATAATGAAAAATTTTATTTAAATGTAAAAAAAACTAATATGGGAAAAATTATTAATGAAAAATTTTATTTAAATGTAAAATTTTTTTTGTCAATTCAAATTTCATAGAAAGCAATTATTAGATAGTTTAAAATAATCTAAAAAATTGATGTTACATAAAATAAAATTACTTTAAATTAATATATTTCATCCAATTGGGGACTAATGTAGAATATTTTAAAATAATTTAAAACCAAATGGCAGTACTTAATAAATCAAGGTTGACATGGAAGCATAAATTAAAGGCTATAGACTATCTACAAAATTTATCCTATTTTTTATGTTACCAATTATTTTAAACCTGGATAAACTATAATAATATTTTTTTTCCAAATAAAAACTAAGGGTATATTTATATTAAGTTTTATTTTGCATGCATATTGTGTTTTTTGGTTAAATTTATTGAAAAATTATATTTTGAAATATATTATTAAATAAATTTTCACTAATTACATGTACTTTATTTATATTTGGAAAATTTTATTAATTTTATTCCTATTTAAATCCAGAAAATATTTTTTCATTAACACTTAAAAGTGAATTCATGGATAAATCTTTTATTTTTCTATTTAATTATTGACTACATTCAAGATGAAACAAAAAATAAAATTAAATGTAAGGTAACCCATGAAAATTAACTCAAATATAATATTCAGTTTGTTTATTTTTTAACTTAGATAAAATATATTGTTAAAATATGCAATCAAATTACTGAAAAAATTAATCTCCTTGGATATCTATGACCTATTTGAGCTAAATTTTAACCTAAACTTTTGTCTGATATCTTTTTATTCTAAAATAAATAAAAAAATTTCAATTTGTCCTAGTAAATTCAATTTATTAACTAAACCAATAGTTTTTATATAATAAGTGCATACATTGTACACAACAACTCATATATGGAAAAAAATGATAATGCAAGAGTTTATTTAACAGTAAAAAAATATTTCTCAATTAAAATTTTTTTAAAAAAATTATCAAACAGATTAAAACAATTTCTAAAACTTGATATTACATAGGCACAGTTACTCTCAGTTAATAAATTTCATCTAATTATGAGGGACTCACATGAAATATTTCAAAAATGTTTAGAACCAAAAGATAATACTAATAGTTTAATAATGAAAATGCAGCATAATTGAAGGTTAAGGGCTATTTAAAAAATTTACCCAATTCTTTATGTTAGTGATTTTTTTAACTTGGATAAAATATACTACTATATTTTTATTTCAAATAAAAACTAATGGTATATTTAAAATTAAGTTATAGTTTTTTATGTATGGTGTCTGTTTTTTTCTTTTTTTATGCTTATGACTATTGTTTTTTTTATAATTTTATTAAAAAATTTAAATGTTGAAATATATTATTAAGTATTATTTATTTATTTGTTAAAAAAATTAACATACTTTTAATATTTTTGGGCAAATAACTACTTCAAAAATTAAAGTAATTTATTACAAAAAGTACAAGGGTAAATTTTGTGGGGTCTTTATTCTTTAATTTGCTAGGGATTCCATTTGGCATTTGCATTAGCAATTAGTTTTAGAATTTGGAAAAAAAATCTATCTAAAAGTAGTTTTTAACTTTTTGCTTTAACAATTTAATTTTCACTTTTGATAAATTACTTAAAGTTCTAATGCTAATTATAAAAATTGTTCCAGAGAGGACATAACAACTTATATATTCAATATAAAACAAAAAAATAGATATAAGGTGCCCCATGAAACCCAAATATAATCTTCATTTTGTGTGCTTTTTTTTTTTTTACTTAGATAAAATATACTATTAAAATATGTAACTAACACCAGAAAAGTTAATCTCCTTGATCAATATCCTATTTGAGCTAGCTTTCACCCTAAATTTTTTATTGTTCTTTTTTCATTCTAAACCGTTTAAAAAGATTTTAATTTGTCCCCACTAGGTGCAATTTGTTACCCAAAAAAATGTTGCTAAACAATAAGTGCATACATTGTACACAATAATTATTTCATATATAGGAAAAATTGATAATGAATTTTTTTTTAATTGTAAAAATGCTATTTGTCAATTCAAATTCCTTAGAGAGCAATTATTAAATAGTTTAAAATAATTTTAAAAATTGATGTTACATAAATAAAGTTATTTTGAATCAATAGATTTCATCCAATTAGGGATTAATATAGAATATTTTAAAAAATTTAGAAAAAAAAAAAGAATACTTAATGTGTTAAGAATGACAAGGAAGCATAAACTCAAGGCTATGGACTAGCCACAAAATTTACCTTATTTTTTATGTTACCAATTTTTTAAAACTTGGATAAACTATAATATTATATATTTTATTTCAAATAAAAACTAAGGGTATATTTACATTAAGTTGTATTTTTTATGCCTATTATGCTTTTTTCAATAAACTTAGAGGCAATCTATTTTAACTTAATTCAAAATAGCTTATTTTTATTTTTACATATTTCTTACCCGAAACTAATTTTATTTAAAACTAACATTATATAAGTGTAATAATCCATTAAAAATATAATTTCATAATCTTACTAAGTTTTTATGAATTCTTCTTGCTTTAGGCATTAAAAAATAAAAATTTAATAACATTATGAAAATTTGCTTTCAAATGGATTATTGTATCTATATAATATTGGTTTTCAAATAAAATTAGCTCAAGGTGAAAATGTTATAAAAATAAAAACAAGCTATTTTGAATTAAGTCTACTTAAGTTAAAACAAATTAGCAGTTAATTATTAGAAAAATATATTTTAAAATATATTATTAAATAAATTTACACTAATTACATTACATGTATTGGAAGAAGGTGTCAGTTATATCTATTTGCATAGACTGAACCAGGATTGGCGGACCAATTTCTATAGCTACTTTCATCATATGTATAACTGTATCCAAATCATAGCTTTACTTAATTGTATATTTTTATTTTATTACCAGAAAAATATGACATTGTTAACCACTGTTCTTGATGGGAATGATAGGAATAAGAAACGAAATCGCCAGTTAGTTTGTATTTAATGTAGATTAATGAGTTCTTATTAATGTTGCGTCGGGTTGGTTCATTTGCGGGTCAAGATGACCTGTGGCTCATTACAGTTTTTTAGGCCTCGAATTGGCTGCATTTACGACCTTGTCCCACTTTTCTTCTCATGCTCCTAGCTCTGGAAGGAGAGCTCCTTCATCAGCTGGTATCGAGTGGCGTGGGATAGCCAAGCCCCTAGATGCAGCTGCAGCAAACCCAAGACAGCCACCGCCCTGCTGAGCCCGTACATGTTCTTCATCATGCCCTTTAGGACCTTTCTCGTCTAACTGGCCAGGGCAGAGAAATCGCGCTCCACGGTCAGCCCCTCGATTTCTTGTTGCTTAAAGTTAGGGTTCTAACTAGGTAGTCGCTCGACTTCGTCTTCTCCTCCTCATTCTACTTTGGTTGACAGATTCTAGGTTTGACATCGAATTTGAGGATTGTTGACATCATTGAGCACAACACGCCCATGAGGGATGAGTATAGATCGTCCAGCCATGGATCGATCAAGATCCAGAATCGAGTTGGTGTGGATCGTTGGGCCATCATGATTTGAATTGTTGGAGCGAAAGGATTCGCCTAATAGATGCGAGAAGTTGGTGATGAAGAAAGTGGAGCATTGTGTTTATGACCCAGTGGTATGGATGTGTAAATTACACCAAAGTGTGCGGAAAAAATGAATCCAGATTAATTGGATTAATGAAAAACAAATTGTCCCTTTATTTATCTGCTTAACTAATTAATTATCGGAAGAATGTTTGAATAGTCTTTTTTTTATTCGTCTCTTTGTTAGTTAGTCGTCAATTTGTCATCTTGGTTCTCATTCCTCCTCCACCAAAAATACCTTGAAAAGTAACCGTCATTCTATTTATTCTCGTTACAGCTTTGATCTTTCTGTACTAAAAAGAAGCAGAGGAAGGAAAATTCCAGCTGCTTTTAAAATAGAACATGTGCCCGCATGCTGACGGTCTACCGTCGACTGTCGTCTCCATGGTTCAAAAGCAAACAAAATCTTCAGTCTCGTACTTTTACTGACTTTATGAACTAAAAAAATTGACCAAAAGCAAAAGAAAATTCCATCCACATACTTCACTCGAAATGAATAAAACAAAGGGCCAGGATTGAATTAATCCAATTAATGAGACTGGATTATTCGTGGGTTAAAATCGGGTCAGAAGGATTTATGGGTTGATCTAAAAAATAGGACATAACATAGATTTTATTTACGTCCACTGCCCCTACTTTAGAACGTTGCTCAGTACCCACATCTCTGCTGGCACTGGACGTATCGTAGCAAATCGGCCGGCGCCGTCCACCACTTGATTCGGATTTACCAACCCCACGAGCTCAGCTTCATCTTGTTCACTTGCCCTTGGTGTACACAAGGCTCACCGCTGATAAAAAAGGCAAACCCTCATATGCCAATCGGACCTCGAACCGGTGACCCACAACCGGATTCGACTTTAGGAAACCACCGGATCCACTCATCTACTATATCCGTGATGGCGCTGAAGGTGGACGGCCACCGAATGGCTTCCTTATTCAGTGTTGCCTTCGATGATCGACGCGGAAAGCAGCTCAAACTAGTGACCCGTGGACGAGATGGCATCGCGGAATGTTGATGTGAGTAATCCAGCGTGGCACAAGGAGGAATAGAGTCCAAGTCAGCATTGAAGACAGTAGGAGTAGTTGCTGATATCCGAGTCTATAGGCCTTAAGTTACTGAAACTTGTTTCCTGCTTTCTAGCAAAGTTTGTTAGTTTACGTTACTGAACTCAGCCTATAAACAGGGCTGTTACTGATGAAATAAACAAGGCATTGTGTTCTCTGTTGTTTCTTGCTTACTAAGGTTGCTAGTCTAACCAACATTGTGGTATCAGAGCCAGGTTGCAACCTTTTGGCAAACTCTGTTACTGAGCAACTACAATGGCGAACGGCAGTGCTGCAAACACGTTAGTAAACGTGTCTCAACCTCAAATTCCTCTGTTCAAAGGAGACTCCTATGAATATTGGAGTATAAAGATGAAAACTCTGTTTAGATCCCAAGATTTGTGGGATCTCGTTGATCAAGGTGTCAATGAAGGCACCTCACAGGATGAAGTTACAAGAGAAACAATGAAGAAAGAAGCCAAGGCACTCTTTCTCATTCAACAAGCAGTAGATGAATCAATTTTTTCAAGAATTGCTGGGGCAACCACAGCAAAGCAAGCATGGACAACTCTGAAGACTGAATTCCAGGGTTCGGCTAAGGTCATCATTGTAAAGCTACAGCTGCTGCGAAGGGATTTCGAAACTGCCCTCATGAGCAATGGAGAATCTGTGCAAGACTATATGGGAAGGATTTCCACAATTGTCAACCAAATGAGAACATATGGTGACCAGATTAAAGATGAGACAGTGGTTAGCAAGATCCTGAGAAGTTTGATTCCCAAGTTCGATCATGTGGTAGCAGCCATTGAAGAATCCAAGGACCTTTCAACACTCTCGGTTGATGAGTTGATGGGGTCTCTACAAACTCATGAGGCCCGGATGAATAGGTCAGCCTCTAAAGATGAAGAGCAGGCCTTTGAAGTTCAGGAGGAGAAAAGCAAGACTTCTCAATTCAGAGGTAGAGGAAGAGCAAATTTTAGAGGAAGAGGCCGTGGCAGGACTAGACCAGTCCAATGTACTTTCTGCAGAAAATTTGGGCATCGAGAAGAAGTATGTTGGAACAAAGAGGAGCAGGCCAAATTTGCTCAAGAAGAAGAAGACTCTGAAGATTACTTGTTTATGACAAGTGAAAAAGCAAACTTGAAGTCTCAAGAAGTATGGTACGTGGACAGTGGATGTTCAAGCCACCTGACAGGAGTAAAGGAAAAGTTCAAGGAGTTGGATGAAACTTACAAGGCTCAAGTCAGGTTGGGCAATGACAAACAAGTCCAGATACAGGGTAAAGGTACTGTTTTAATTCAGTTTGATGGAAAGGAGAAAATGATTAAAGATGTACAATATGCTCCTGGTCTTGCACACAATCTTATTAGTGTAGGACAACTAATATCTAATGGATATTCAGTGATATTTGAGAAAGGATCCTGCTGTATCAAGACAGCTGCAGGCGAAAAAGTGTTGGAGGCCAACATGACTGACAACAGGATGTTTCCTGTCAAGTTTGGAACAAACAATCAGTGCTTCATGGCTGAGAACAAAGAAAACTTAGCAGAAAGATGGCATCTACGATATGGACACCTTCATATTCAAGGGTTGCAGCTGTTAGCCAACAAAGAAATGGTGACTGGATTGCCTACTGTTAAGGAACTTGACACAATTTGTGAAGGATGTGCATTGGGAAAGCAGACGCGAAAGCCTTTCCCTAAAGGTAAAGCAAAAAGAGCAGACCAGAAGCTTGGATTAGTCCATGCGGACTTATGTGGACCAATGAAGACTGAATCACATGCTGGTAGCAGATACTTTTTACTCTTCATTGATGACTTCTCAAGAATGTGTTGGGTTTATTTCCTCACACATAAGTCTGAAGTGTTTGAACACTTCAAGAAGTTCAAACCTTTGGTCGAAAAGCAGTGTAACCAAAGTCTGAAGGTGTTAAGGACAGACAGAGGGGGAGAATTCTGTTCAAGAGAGTTTGACAGCTTTTGTGAAGAACAAGGCATTAAAAGGGAACTCACAGCGCCCTACACACCAGAGCAAAACGGAATTGTGGAAAGAAAGAATAGAACAGTGGTGGAAATGGCAAGAACCATGATTAAGACTAAAGGACTCTCAAATGATTTTTGGGCAGAAGCTGTTGCTGTGGCAGTTTATCTCCTCAACATGTCTCCTACAAAAGCTGTGTGGAATCAAACACCCTATGAGGCATGGTATGACTCAAAACCTTCAGTAACTCATTTAAGAGTTTTTGGATGTGTATGTTATGCTCTAGTTCCTGCTGGTAGAACAAAGTTAGATGACAAATCCAGAAAATATATCTTTGTGGGTTACAGTCTTAACTCAAAAGCCTATAGGCTGTTTGATCCAGAAACAAAAAATATTGTAATTAGCAGGGATGTTAAGTTTGATGAGAACCTAAGCTGGGATGGAACAACACAAAAAAAGGGCACAAGTATGAGTTTGGAAGAAGAACCAGTTCAAGCAGTTGATGAGCATATTCCAGCCACACCTGGAGAAGTAGCTCCTCCTGAGACATCAAACTCAACGTCCTCTGAAGACTCATCTCCTGAAAGCAGCAGAATCAAGACTAAATCCCTGGGTGACATCTACGCTTCAACCTATGCACTTTTCACAGAAGAACCAACAGATGCGTATGCTGCCTTAAAAAATGAGGTCTGGAAAGAAGCTATGAAGGCTGAAATGGATGCTATTGAAAAGAATGGAACATGGGAGCTGACCAAGATGCCTCCAGGAAAAAAGGCAGTAAGTCTCAAGTGGATCTTCAAGATTAAATATCACTTTGATGGATCAGTACAAAAATACAAGGCTAGGCTTGTAGCAAGAGGATTTACGCAGGAACAAGGAATTGACTACCAGGAAACATTCTCACCTGTTGCCAGATTTGAGACAGTGAGAATGATCCTTGCTGTTGCAGCAAGCTATCAGTGGAAGGTTTATCAGTTTGATGTCAAGTCTGCATTTCTGAATGGAGACTTGAAGGAAGAAGTTTATGTTCAACAGCCTCAAGGATTCGAGAAGTTAGAAGAAGGTGAGAAAGTTTACAAGCTCAAAAAGGCACTATATGGACTGAAGCAAGCGCCCAGAGCTTGGTACAGCAAAATTAATGAGTTTTTCCAAACTCATGGATTTCAGAGAAGTCCAAATGAGCCTACCTTGTATGTCAAACAAGGAAGAGAAGGTCAAGTAGTTATGGTAAGTTTGTATGTGGATGATATGATCTATACAGGATCTTCATCTCAGCTTATCACAGACTTCAAAAAGGCAATGATGGCAGTATTCGAAATGACTGATATGGGGGAGCTCAAATACTTTCTTGGCTTGGAAGTCCAGCACACTGAAGAAGGTATTTTTCTGTCACAAGGAAAATATGCTGGTGACCTCTTGAAGCAGTTTAATATGGATGAATGCAAGGCAGTAACAACCCCAATGAATGCAAGTGAAAAACTCACTACCCAAGATGGGAGTAAAATGGCAGACGCAAAGAAATTCAGAAGCCTGGTGGGAAAGCTGCTGTTTTTGTCACATACTAGACCAGATATCATGTTTGCTGTAAGCATGATATCAAGATACATGCAGAATCCTACAAGGCATCACTATGGGACAGCTAAAAGGATATTGAGATACATTGCTGGAACAAAGAGCTATGGCATCTGGTATCTAAAGGATGCAGACCTTAATCTACAAGGCTATTCGGACAGTGACTGGGCTGGCAGTCAAGAAGACAGGAAAAGTACTAGTGGCAACTGCTTCAACCTTGGTTCAGGACCTATCTCATGGCTATCCAAGAAGCAAAGCACAGTTGCACTCTCTTCAACCGAAGCAGAATATGTTGCTGCCAATATAGCTGCATGTCAAAGTGTCTGGCTGAGAAGATTGTTAAATGATCTGGGCCAGAGGCAACACAAGGCAACTGTGGTATTTTGTGACAACCTTTCAGCAATAGCAATGTCCAAAAATCCAATCCTACATGGGAGAACGAAGCATATTGAAGTAAAGCATAACTTCATTCGGGAACTTGTGAGCAAAGAAGAAATCAAGATTGAGTTCTGCAAGACTGAAGACCAAATGGCAGACATGTTCACTAAAGCTCTGCCACTATCAAAATTTGTTGGATTACGGGAAAAGCTGAATATTGGCCACATTGGATCAAGGGGGAGTGTTGATGTGAGTAATCCAGCGTGGCACAAGGAGGAATAGAGTCCAAGTCAGCATTGAAGACAGTAGGAGTAGTTGCTGATATCCGAGTCTATAGGCCTTAAGTTACTGAAACTTGTTTCCTGCTTTCTAGCAAAGTTTGTTAGTTTACGTTACTGAACTCAGCCTATAAACAGGGCTGTTACTGATGAAATAAACAAGGCATTGTGTTCTCTGTTGTTTCTTGCTTACTAAGGTTGCTAGTCTAACCAACACGGAAGGCCGTCGCGTGTGGCCTGGGCAAGATAGCGGCAAGCCGAGATGCAAGCCGATGTACGCTGTCCACCGTGCGGATCCTCTGTCAACGGGCTAGGTCACCATCAATCGGTGGATCCAGCTGTAGAACACCAGATCCAACGGATTCGGTAGACGGCGAACACAGCTTGAGAGTGTGGATCGGACACGGCGGATGGCAGACGCAGCTTGGGAGCGTGGATCGAAGTGCGGTGGACAGTGGTTGGGAGCGTGGATGGGTTTCTTAGATGGCCTATGAATGGATCTATCAAGTTGCCGGGATGGTCGCCAAGAAGTTCGATTCCACCGGTTGCTCTGCCGGTAAAGTGAATGAGATGACAGAAAGGTGTAACTTTGGCTAATATTAGGGGCATTTAGAAATTTGTCCAACTTCGTACTCCATGACCCGCGCGAAACCCGACCCACCAATGCATTAATGCACCCTCATTAAATCCATTCAATGGCAACGAACTCGCCCAAAGGCTCAAGTTGAACCTGGACCTATCATTTTCATCTTTCTACTTTTCCTTAATGAGTCCAGACTCAGAAAAAGTATGAATCCATCAGTCAACCAACGAGAGTACTAAAACCAAAGTCAGACACATCTGTCCCGATCGATTCTAGTACTTTTGTGTGGTTTTAGTTTGGCCAAACTATACATTTAACCCCTGAACTTACCCAACTCATGCGAGTTGGTTCACAACTCAATACTCAGTAAATATAAGCCCTTGAATTTTAAAAAACTATGTGAGTTAGTCCATTAACTCAGAAATATTGATGGAAACTTGCAAACAGTCCTCTTAATCTCTTTTATTTTGGCATATGAAGTACTCTTAGTTTAAAATCATTCAAATAAACTATCTCCTTTACCTAGAGATGAAAGTTCGGGTTTTAAGATCGGATTTAGGTTGAAATCCGATTTTTATAGCATGTCCATAACCCTATCCCGACCCTATTCTAGTCATAACCCAAACTGACCCTAAATTCTACTGTTTTATTTTGTGATGTTCTGATTGGTTTCTATCAATATTTTTTTTGGAAAATGTGCCTATAATCATTAGAATAAATTATTGCAATAATAGTATAAACGAACAAGAAGAGGGCTCATAGTCTGCTGTAGGTTAAGCAAATATGTATGGATCAATCAAATATACATATTTTTTATAGTATTAATATTATAAATAAAAGAAGTAGTAAATAAAAATTATGAGTGATTTCTAAAAATTAATTGATGATTAATTCAAAGCATTGAAAAATTAATTTGGTAAATATAAAATATGTGACATAAAATCAAAGACCTGACATTTCTAATACAGAAAAGGAAAATTTGATCCCACTTCATTTCTTATTTACTAAATTCAAGATATTTAAATATAAAATATGTGACATAAAATCAAAGACCTGACATAAGAAATAATTACATACTTTCCATTGGCATATTAGAAATGTTGGGCCTTTGATTTTATGTCACATATTTTATATTTACCAAATCAATTTTTTAATGTTTTGAATTAATCATTAATTAATTTTTAGAAACCACTTATAATTTTTATTTATTGCTTCTTTTATTTATAATATTGGTACTATAACAAATATGTATATTTGATTGACCCATACATATTTGCGTAACCTACAGCAGACTACAAACCCCCTTCTAGTTTGTTTCTACAACATTATTATTGTAATAATTTATTCTAATGATTCTAGGCACATTTGTTAAAAAATAAATATCGATGAAAATCAATCAGAACATCACAAAATAAAACAGTAGGATTTAGGGTTAGTTTGAGTTTGACTAGAATAGGGTTGAGATAGGGTTAGGGACATGCTATAAAAATCGAGTTTTAACCCAAATTCGATCTTAAAACCCGAACTTTCACCCCTAGGTAAAAGATATAGTTTATTTGAATGCTTTTAAACTAAAAGTACTTCATGTGCCAAAATAAAAGAGATCAAGAGGACTTTTGTAATTTCTCCATTAATGTATCTGAGCTAATGGACTAACTCGCATAGTTTTTCAAAGTTCTGGAGCTTATATTTACCGAGTACTAAGTTATGGACCAACTCACACGATGTGAGTAAATTCAGGGGCCAAATGCATAGTTTGGCCTTCTAGTTTCGGTCATACCTGTCTCGTACATCAACCACTCCAAATCGCCAATACTCATGCTCTGCTTTTCCTAAGTGTTTCGGTATTGACCTACCTCCTTGTTGACACCCAATTTTGTCCGGGCACTAACTTTTGTTTAATTTTTAGGTTCGGAAAATTAGTTTAGGAGCATTTTGATTTTTATAGGGGCATTTTAGTCTTTCAGGTAATTTTTGGTTTTTTTGATCATCTAGGGTAAAAATAAGAGTTAATTTAGTTTAGGTACTAATTTGGAGTCCTAAAAGTGTTGTAGGGTCAATTTGGGCAAAAAAGAAAGTTTGGGAGGAAATTGGGGATTTTTAGAAAGTTTTTAGCAAAAGTTGAAAGTTTGGGGTTAATCTGTCAAAATTGGAAAGTTGAGGTAAATCTGTCAAAAATTGAGAGTTTGGGGAAAATCTGGCGAAATCCTGAAGTTCTAGGAAAATCTGGTGATTTTGGCAAAGTTTTGGGCTTAATTGACAGATTAAAGAAGTATTGAGTGAAATTGGAAATTCGAATAGAGTTTGGGGCGAAACAGCAGATTAAGAGTTCTTCTGGACTTCAATTAGCATTTTTACTAAAACTCTTTAAAATTGAATTTGGATCAGTTTTAAACCAGGAAAACCTAGTTAATCTCGCCTAGGACTTCCTAGTATAAATATGTGACACTAGTGACTCGAAAAACGGGGAGAGACGAAGCCCTAAGCTCCCAATCCCGAAAAAGGGAAAACTGCAACTCTAAACCCTGCCTCCCCTCCCTTCTTCCCAGAAACCCTAAGCTTCTCCCCCATTGCGCCGCCACCCTTGGTACTTCCCCTCCGTCACTTGTCGTCTTCCAGCCTCAAGCCTTTGTCTTCCTCTCCCGTTTCGTCGACCACCCTTCTCCGTCATCTCCTCGTCACGCCACCGCTCCAGTCACCCCGAAACCGCCGGCCCATCGCAGCTCCTCCGCCATCATCGTCGACGCCGCCAGTGTCATCCTCCTCGTCCCAAGGCCGCCGTTCATGCTCCACCGTTGCCCTTCTCCCTCTCTGATGATTCATGACCCGTTTTGCTAGCCAAAACCCGACCCGTGACCCAGATTCAATCCAATTTCACCTTCTTTTTGGTATAACCCTCGTTTAGCCCCTGGATTTATTTGTTTTATTCATCTGAGTCACTAACGTTCTTCTATTTGCAGATCAATCACTGACAGCAAGTTTATTCTATTTTATTTTCTTAAATTACCTCAGTCATCTTTTATTTTTATTAACTAACTTTGGGATTATGCAATTTGGTTTTAGGATCTCATAATGTGTCTTAGAATAAATAATAATTAGTTTTTTTAATTGCTTAGATTTTTATTTATTTTTCTTATTATCCAGACATTAGCAAGAAATCAAATGAAGATAACTCTTTTTATATTCTTAGTACTTGACATTTATTTTTCAGGATGTTCATTCTCGTTGGTTTGATAAAATCCCGAGACGGATTATTTGTTCCATGTTCGGTTGGTCTGATAAGATCCCCGGTTTGGAATTAAAAATTAAATAAAAATTCATAAAAATCACTTTAAATCAAGGATTAGGTCAAGAGATAAAAAGTTAGGAAAGACAAAACTAAACCCCATGGTACCAATTCCCGGGCGCTTTAATAAGGTTATTTTAGCGTAACCGACTCACGATCTTAGAATCTCTCGCAGACCATTTTTCAGGTATCCAATCGACCTAGGAAAACTGATTGGTGGCGACTCCTACAAACTGATTCGATGTGCTGTGTTGTCTTTTTAGGTTGGTGCACGCACACATTTCGGCATGCATAATGAGCTCAATACCCAAGCTCACTCCAACCAAGTTTTGCAAAATACCCGGGTTAGGCTAGTCGTGTGAGACGATAGTTTCCACGCTTTTTCTAATCCGTAGTAGTAAGTAGTGTCGCCCGAGTGTGACAGTAGTCACCCCATGGGACCATGAAAACTACGACTCGAATTAATCCTTCCTCACGTAACCCTTGTGGGTGAGGAATTGGGCCTTTTCTAGTCCGATAGAACTTAGTAAGAGGGATTCGAGAACCAACCCATAACCATTCTTTTCAAAAACTACCCACGCATATAGCGGCCATAGATCTATCCACTAGGACTGTCGTAATAAAACACAGCCTGTTTATTGTTAACTCTTTTGTCAAACTAACCACTTTGTGCCTTATTAGTACACTTGCTTTCTTTATAACATTGATTTATCTTTCCATAGTAGCTCATTATTTTGCTATGTTACTAACTCTCTTCAAGTTATTGTTCTCTTTGCATGCATTGCACTATAGGAAGCATTTAGCGCAACCTCCATCACCATGGACATTCTTGACCTACTTTCGACAGATTACAATGAAACTTGGGCATCCACTATAGAAGAAGGTCAACCAGAAACCATGGACCTCTCTGGAGAGTCGCAGTTAGTACATGGAGATTACCTGTCACCTGGAAGTGAGATTGATTTGAAAAGCCAGGTTCATTTTCGACTGGAACAGAACTCCGTAAAAAAGTTATCACAAATATGGAAGGCTTGGTCCTCTGCTAAAAGAGAAATCTTCGATAGCGAATTCGGGCACATTACCTATCTTTTGGACGTCAAGATCGACGAGGCTTTGTTTCGAACACTGGTATCATTTTGGGATCCATATTATCGTTGCTTTTCGTGAAGAATACAGTGTTCTGTTGAACATTCCTCTTGACTTCCCAACCGAGGCATATTCTCCTGATCCGAAGAGTGATGTGTTACGATGTCTATCTCGCTTCCTGGACATGCAAGTTATGAATCTTAAGCAGCAAGCTACTAAGAAGGGTGGAAAAAGCATAGCATGGAGTACTCTCAAACATCTTATGGAGACATTGACATTAAAGGCACAAAAAAGGAAGATGTTTGCACTAGCAATCTATGGGCTCGTCATATTTCCAAGAGCGTTATCACACATTGATGAAGGGGTAATCAAGCTATTGGATCAGATGCAAAGGAAACACATGAGCCCTATTCCTGTTATTATGGCTGAGACCATTCGCTCCCTTAACTTCTGTAGACACAATGGGGGACGGTTCATAGGTTGTGCGCCATTACTACACATCTGGATTAAGAGTCACCTGCCATGCCTAAAGAGGGAATTTGGCCATCGCTTCTTCCAGGATTTTATTCCGATCAAAACTTTCATAGACAGCATCTGGATAGAAAAAGGGAGTAAAGAGGAGTGGAGAGATTTCCTTAAAAGCCTGCCAGACTCTCGGATTACATAGAGGGCTCCTTTCATCTCGACAAGACCCGTACTTTATTGATGTGGGAAGCTTCCATGGGTTCCTCTCCTCGGAATATGGGGTGGAACAAGCTACGCCCCGGCTTTGGCTCGCCGGCAGTTTGGGTCCCAGCAGTTTGTGCCAATGACACATCGATTGTGTGAGCTCGAGTTCTCTTATGATGATCTGCAATGCCACCGTCTCATTTCTGGAATGGCAATAGCATGGAAGAAGGTTTACCTAGTAAAGCCTGGAACCTTAGTGTCTTCAAAAAGGTATCCAGAGTGGAGGCAAAATCAAAGGGAAGGTATTCTCCCACTGGATGGGCCTAGCTGCACTACTAAAAGGGATCTCGAGGAAGAGCTTAGGGAAGAAAGAGGCAAGATGAAGAAGATCCGAGCCGAGATAGATGAGAAAAACTCTGAACTAGAAGCACTAGAGAAATAAAAACCTACTCTTACGAGGAAAGCTTGAAGACAAATAGGCCATCATTAAGCAGTTAGTTGAGAATTGCGATAAGAATGAATGGGAGAAAGAAATCTGGAAGCGAAAGTACATCCAGTCTGCATGTCAAGTAGAAGACTTCATAGAAGAAGTACGGAAGGTCACTTGGATCGCAAGAGAGATGGGTGAAGAAGCCAATGACATAATTGCTGGTACTTGGCCTAACTCATTCCCGGGACAGCAGGAGATGATCAGCTACATCAAGAAGGCCCACAAGCAGTATAACCATCTCAGAAAGTTCTTTTAAACTTTTGATGTAATAAAGTGGGCTGACCCACTATGGTTTACTTTGGTTTTAGGATTCCTTTGGTGATTTAGAGTTGCGCTAAATGTTTAGGCATAGACAATCATTAAAGTTTGAAAGTGCTACGATAGTAGTCGTTCAACTCAACTTCTTTAATCACATTAATAAAAATAGCATATGCATCATACATCATTTACCAATTCATACATAAAGTCTAATAAAAGAATTCTCACTTTTAAAAAAAAAAAAAAAAAGAGTGAAAGATTGGAACTCGACATCCATATTCAACTCGGTTGCAAGCGAGACTTATGGCAAAACAAATGGAAGGACGTCTTGCTGACGTGGAGTCAAAAATTGAAAATATGGCAGAACAGATGAGGTTGTTGATGGAGTTGATCAAAGGAAAAACGATCCAAACCCCCGTCAAAGACCCACAGGATCCTATCTACCCTCCTGGATTCACCCCGCAACGGGCCCCGGTCCAAGAAATGCCTTTTCAAGACTCAGGTCCATCCGATGGTTTTCACTATAGGCACAATCCCGTCTATGAAAGGAGGACAATAACAAAAGAAGAAGATGACACTCAAAAGCTCAAAACAATTGAAAAGAGGCTCCGAGCTATTGAAGGGGGCACGATATTTGGATATCTCTCTGTGGATGACCTTTTTGTTTGGTGCCCGATGTGGTAATTCCCTCATATTTCAAGGTGCCAGATTTCATGAAGTACGATGGAACAAGCTGCCCCATCACCCACATCACTATATTCTTGAGAAAGATACAACCACTTACAAAGGATGAAAAGGTGTGGATGGCTCTCTTTCAAGAAAGTCTTACAAAATCTGCGCTGCAGTGGTATCTGAGCCAAGGTCCGAGGAACATCAAGACTTGGAGCGACCTCGCTCAAGCTTTTATCAACAATTATAAGCATGTCATGGACTTAGCTCCTGATCGTCAAACTCTTCAGAACATGGAGAAGAGGAAGCAAGAAACTTTTAAAGAATATGCTCAAAGATGGAGGGACTTGGCAGCGCAAGTTCAACCCCCTATGACGGAAAAAGAAATGGTGACCTTGTTCATCCAAACATTGAAATACCCATACTATGACAAGCTCATTGGCAACTCGGCAAGTAATTTCTCTGGTATTGTCCTATCCGGGGAAAGAATTGAGCATGGATCAAAACTGGAAAAATCATCGAGTCTTACAATGAAGGAGCAAAAAGAGGGGGACCGACTAGAAGAAAGGAAGATGAAATACAACAAGTAAGTCGGGGAAGGGGAATCCCCCTGGTAAGTGCTTTAGCAACTGGGCCTAGCCCGTGTTATCCCGCTGCTAAGCTCACTGAGTCGCGACCATCTGCTCTAGCTTCGCCAACAGTAGCAAAGATCAAGCGGCCTCCTCTTCCAAGTTGGTACGACCTAAATGCTAAATAGGCTCAATTGGGCATTCAACTGAAAATTGTGTGGCATTGAAACTCAAGGTTCAATAGTGGATCGATTCCAAATTGCTAGATCCCAATGTGATTGGTAATTGAAAGTGAAGATTTTGAGCTAGAATTACATTGATTTTGGAAGGGCTCCAAGTTATATCCAACCCGGTAGTCCGCACACACTTTTGAATAACAGAGAATCCTTTGAGTAAACTTGTATCTTTGAGAGCTTGCCAAAGTGATTTAATAGTAAAAATCTCCTAGATTTAAGTCCAGAATCTAGGGTGTAGTCTTTGTTAAATGGACACCTGTTATTCTTTTCATGTCCAATAAAAAGATGTAATGTGTGCATTTCACCACTTTTTACCAAAGATTTCACTTCTTACATCTATCTCACACTCTTTGCCATTACACTATTCATTTTACCACATTGTAATCATGTTTCTCTTTCATAAACGTGACAATGCTACTCGTGGGTGGAAATGAAAGTTAAGGGAGATTTGATTGTAGTGATCTTGAAGGTGCTGCCAAATCTAGTAAGAAGGATCTCAAATGTTGCACCTCAACTCTCAAAAGGAAGTTCACAGTGGTTATCAGTATCCTTGCAAGAAGTCTTGGGTTAGCTTCCAAAGAAGGTAGCTCTCATATTAAATGGCTTGGGTGGCCTCCCAATTCTCATGAATGCTCAACACAAGAAAAGGTTCTCAGTTCTCCACAACACAAATTCCAAAAAGGAAAGAAGTTTATCCCTTCCATCGAAAGACAACAAGGGAAATTCAAAAGAAAGAAAGAACTGAGAGTAAGCGCGAGCAAGTAAGGCCACTTGAGTCATCTCACTTCAAGAGAGCTATCAAGCACATCACAATCATAGCTCACAAAAGAAAAAAGAACAAGGAAAAAGGGCTCAAGTTAAAGCAAAAGAAAGAAATGAAATGAAAAAAAAAAGAGAAAAAAAAAGAAAAAGAAAAGTGAGCTATGGATTCTAGACTGAAAACCTGCAAAAGCGGTTTAGAAGATGGAAGCAGCACTCAAAGCAAGAATACATACAGGTCATGAGAGTTGGGGGGCAACAGATGAGGTCCAACTTTCTGGAAGAGGTAGCAAGTTTGAGGTTGTCGCCATCCATTTTTTCAAGGCAATCAGATCTGCTTACGAGTGGCATTAAAAGACCCTTCTTTCACAATGCTCAAACTTAACTTTCCTCATTTGACTCTCGATATCATTATCATTCAGTTAAAAGGCTATCACTCTGAAACCTGTTTTTACCTTTTTGCCTTGTGCATTTTATGTTTTTGAGTTGGAAAAGGGAAGAATAACAGGACATTTTTAATCAAAAACAAAGACCGTAAGTTATTTTGTCAAGCTTTACAAATTGATGAAAGTTTTTTTGTTTAAGGCCAAACCATTATTCATCAATGTGTGTGGACTTAAAAGTAAAGAGATAGCTTGAGACTTTCTTTAAGAAGATGTGGTTCTTGCAAGAGAAATTCACGATCAAGTGCCATCACGAGGGGCTAGAAATGTATGGTATCGAATGGAGATGAGATGATACCTTCATCCACAAAGACACCATATTCAGGGGGCAAAGTAATCTCTACGGAGTACAAGGAGAGTGCTACCAGCAAAGAAGTTCAATAGACAAGGGGGCAAGTTTTATGGATCAGAAATTGAGTCCAAGGAAGAGCAATCATTCAGACTATAACATGAGGATGAGCAAGCGCCAGCACGGCCACAAGAAAAGAAGGCGGGCAAAGAGACACTGAAAGTTGAGCATTCAGATGGTATAAAATCCATGGTGAGGTAAGAAGGAGTTCAAAATAACTCAAGGAAAAGAATCATAAGAGGTAATGTTGAAGGAAGCATAGAATTCACTCATGCATCATGGCTTTCGTCAAAGACAATTCTAAAAATGCAAAGATTAAGAAGCATGCATCATGAGCATCATCACATCATTTCCATCATGCTTTTATCACAAGCAGGTTTCAATGAAGCTTGGTGCAAGCATCAAAGCAAGAATTCAGTCCAAGCACATTAAGGGTGAGACATATTGGACAAGGGAAAAGCTAAACTGAGGTTCCATCGAGAAGGTTTCTCTACCTCGTCACAGTCAAAGGAAAGCCTAAATCGAGGTTCCAACGAGAAGGGTTTCTCTACCTGGTCACAGTCAAAGGAAAGCTAAACCGAGGTCTAAATGAGAAGGGTTTCTCTACCTCGTCACATTCGAAGGAAGGCTAAACCGAGGTTCCAAAGAAATGGTAACTCTCTTCCTCGTAACTTGAGTCAAACGTGGTTTTAAATGAGAAAAGTTTCTCTACATCATCACACTTATTACAAGGTTAAAGTAAGTTTTCAATGATCGAAATCTAGGTAGGTTTTCACCATCAAAGAAATCATGGTTTATTTTCATGATGGGGGGGCATATTGGAGAGGTGGGCATCCATAAGTTGTCATACCACTTTTCAAAGCAATTTTATCTTATTTGGACGGTCGTTCTCAAAGCTCATTTTTTAAGACAGTTTCAACTTTTAAAGTGTTTCTCACTTCAAAGATTCATTCATTTCAAGTTTTTTCGGCATTCACCCATTTGGAAAATTCACACTTTTGAGGAAATTATTTTAAGTCTGGTTGTTTTTGCTTGAGATAACAAGGAGAGTTCCTATATCTCAAAACCAAAGCTAAAACAAGGCTCCAAAGAGAAAGTAATTCTTTTCCTCGAGGTTCAAGTCGAACATAGGTTTTTTTAAATGAGGAAGGTTTCTCTACCTCATCACATCTAAGACAAGGATAATCCAAGTTTTCAAAAGCAAAGTCATTCTTTTTCTCATAGTATGGGGTAAATTAGAGGTGGTAAAGAGTCAGGGTGCTCTACCTCAAGCATTTTTAGAGGTGGTAAAGAGTCAGGGTGCTCTACCTTAAAGGAATTTGGAGGTGGTAAAGAGTCAGGGTACTCTACCTCAAAAAAATTTAGAGGTTGTAAGAGATAGTGTTCTCTACCTCGAAGACTACAATAGGTGGTAAAGAGAAGGTTCTCTATCTCTTAGATCATGGTGTGAGAGAATTCTCTACCAAAGTTAAGATTGAGAGAAAAGTTTTTCTCTTCTATAGAAAGGTTTCTATAGGGACAAGGGTGAGGAAGGTTCCTTAACCCGTCAAGAAAAGAGGAAAAAGTTTTCCTCTTAGGTTTTGGAGCAATAGGAAAGTTCTTATTGCGAAAAGCCTAGGAAAGTTCCTAGACTTGGTAGATGGGGAGGAACGAGTTTTTCTCCTTAAATTCTTAGACGATAGGAAGGTTCTTATCGTAGAGGTACTAAGGAAGGTTCCTTAACCTCACAAAGAAGAAAAAGGTTTTTCTTCTTAGGTTTGGAAGTAGTAGGAATGTTCTTATTGCAAAAGGCTAGGAAAGTTCCTAGGCTTGGTAATCAAGGAGCAAAAAGTTTTGCTCATTGGATTCCCAAATGATAGGAAATTTTCTATCATAGAGGTAATAAGGAAAGTTCCTTAACCTCAAAGGGGAGGAGAGGAAGAATACTTCTCCTCAAGGTTTCGGTGGTGAGAAGGCTCTCATCGTCTAGGTAAGGCCGGACAAAACTTGGTAATGGCTTTGCATGCGTCATATTCTATGAGACATGCAAAGGGGGGCAGCTGTTGACACCCAATTTTGTCCGGGCACTAACTTTTGTTTAATTTTTAGGTTAGGAAAATTAGTTTAGGAGCATTTTGATTTTTATAGGGGCATTTTAGTCTTTCAGGTAATTTTTGGTTTTTTTGATCATCTAGGGTAAAAATAGGAGTTAATTTAGTTTAGGTACTAATTTGGAGTCCTAAAAGTGTTGTAAGGTCAATTTGGGCAAAAAAGAAAGTTTGGGAGGAAATTGGGGATTTTTAGAAAGTTTTTAGCAAAAGTTGAAAGTTTGGGGTTAATCTGTCAAAATTGGAAAGTTGAGGTAAATCTGTCAAAAATTGAGAGTTTGGGGAAAATCTGGCGAAATCCTGAAGTTCTAGGAAAATCTGGTGATTTTGGCAAAGTTTTGGGCTTAATTGACAGATTAAAGAAGTATTGAGTGAAATTGGAAATTCGAATAGAGTTTGGGGCGAAACAGCAGATTAAGAGTTCTTCTGGACTTCAATTAGCATTTTTACTAAAACTCTTTAAAATTGAATTTGGATCAGTTTTAAACCAGGAAAACCTAGTTAATCTCGCCTAGGACTTCCTAGTATAAATATGTGACACTAGTGGCTCGAAAAACGGGGAGAGACGAAGCCCTAAGCTCCCAATCCCGAAAAAGGGAAAACTGCAACTCTAAACCCTGCCTCCCCTCCCTTCTTCCCAGAAACCCTAAGCTTCTCCCCCATTGCGCCGCCACCCTTGGTACTTCCCCTCCGTCACTTGTCGTCTTCCAGCCTCAAGCTTTTGTCTTCCTCTCCCGTTTCGTCGACCACCCTTCTCCGTCATCTCCTCGTCACGCCACCGCTCCAGTCACCCCGAAACCGCCGGCCCATCGCAGCTCCTCCGCCATCATCGTCGACGCCGCCAGAGTCATCCTCCTCGTCCCAAGGCCGCCGTTCATGCTCCACCATTGCCCTTCTCCCTCTCTGATGATTCGTGACCCGTTTTGCTAGCCAAAACCCGACCCGTGACCCAGATTCAATCCAATTTCACCTTCTTTTTGGTATAACCCTCGTTTAGCCCCTAGATTTATTTGTTTTATTCATCTGAGTCACTAACGTTCTTCTATTTGCAGATCAATCACTGACAGCAAGTTTATTCTATTTTATTTTCTTAAATTACCTCAGTCATCTTTTATTTTTATTAACTAACTTTGGGATTATGCAATTTGGTTTTAGGATCTCATAATGTGTCTTAGAATAAATAATAATTAGTTTTTTTAATTGCTTAGATTTTTATTTATTTTTCTTATTATCCAGACATTAGCAAGAAATCAAATGAAGATAACTCTTTTTATATTCTTAGTACTTGACATTTATTTTTCAGGATGTTCGTTCTCGTTGGTTTGATAAAATCCCGAGACGGATTATTTGTTCCATGTTCGGTTAGTCTGATAAGATCCCCGGTTTGGAATTAAAAATTAAATAAAAATTCATAAAAATCACTTTAAATCAAGGATTAGGTCAAGAGATAAAAAGTTAGGAAAAGACAAAACTAAACCCCATGGTACCAATTCCCGGGCGCTTTAATAAGGTTATTTTAGCGTAACCGACTCACGATCTTAGAATCTCTCGCAGACCATTTTTCAGGTATCCAATCGACCTAGGAAAACTGATTGGTGGCGACTCCTACAAATCACGTTGCTACACTCCTTTAACGTACCTCAAAAGTCTTCACTAACTGAACCATAATTAACAGCCACATTCATATTGTATTTGTTGGCCAATGTTTAGAAAAGCCATCATAATTAGAAATCAGCTCTTTTCTTCTTTCTTTTCAAAATCCTCTTTGCGGAACAAGCCTAAAAACGTTTTGACATTAACAAGCCATCATGGGATTGGTAAAATTACCTTGATTTGACATTACTGCTACCGTCTCTAGTGGAAACGATTATCACAACACTAATAGCAAGAAATGTGTTTGAATTCCGAACCCGTTTCACATTATTAAATTAGCATGTTCCAGTATTAGATTGTAAAAATAATTACATTGGTACCTTATTTTTAAAATTTCACAAGTTTATAATTCTCCAAGCTTCACATGCTTAAATTCTCTCTCTCCCAGTTGTACTATAATTTCACGTATGTCTCTGGTATTGTTGTTATTAATGCATAACAACTCTTTTTGTAGGCAAACTCGGGTAGAGATCAAAATGTAGCAGGGGACCCATTGAGATCTCTTAAGGAGTTTAGAGATAATTTACAAATATCCATATATTTTATTTTATTTCGTTCACCGTCCAATATTGTTACATATAATCCGGACTAGAACAACCACATTCAAATCGTGACACTGTCAACATGAAATCAAATATGTGCACGTCTCTTTAAGTTTATCCGAACTAAAACAATTTATAAAAAAATTTATAAAATCTATATATACTATCTATATATAATTTTATATAGAAAATAATATTTATGAAAACAATATTTTTTTTAAATCAACCACATGGATTTCTTAATCTAAAAAATCAAGAGACATACTCCACAATATTCACTCTTTACTTTAAGAGCAGTGAATTTCATTTTGAATAATCATGAACTTAACATATTAATATTTATGTAATCCAATATGTCCAAGTATATCCTATATTAGGCATCATTAGTTGACATATCAAAATCACATAATGTATACATTTAAATTCATATTATTCTCAAGTCTACAGAATAAATAATATTTATTCATTCTCAATAGTTAAAGGCCTAAAAGTAATTGATTTGGTCATTGATGAATACTCATAAGTGTATTGCTGTTAAAAATTTAAATTAGTATTATACACTTTGAGTGTAATTAATTTCTCTAATTTGAAGCACTTTTTCCACTAGGTTACTATTCACTGGCTTACTATTTATACGTGTATTTCACTGTTCATATGCATTTTACTGTTCATTATATATATATATATAATTATTCTATTATGTAGGTTAAATCATCACTTGATGGCCCTTCACGAGAAAAATCATATTTGGAGCTGTAGACATCAGAATTGAGTGATTCCAACTTGATCCAGAAGCCAACACATAGATCTTCAATCTATCTTCATTCCAAAAGCTAGTTTGATCGTTTTCATTACCGAAATATGATTATGGATGAGATCTTTCATTCTTCTGTGTGCTAAAGAGCAGTTTCGGTCGAAAAATCATAACTTGAGCTGTAGATATCCGATTTGAATGAGCAAACTATTATTTTGAAGATATAGAAGAGATCTACAAGTTCCGTGCCTTGAGAAAGAGCTGATTCGATGTCTACAATGGTTGAAAAATTAAAATAAGTTGCAGCCGGCCTTTGTTGATTTGTATTTACCTACATTTTACAATTTTACTATTTCACACACCCCAAAACTTTATAAATAGGCACCTTGGGGGGGAGGACGAATTAATACCATTTCTTAGGCCATTTTTATGTTCTTGTATCATCTTTACCTTTTCTTGTTTAGTTTTTTTCTTGTTTTCAATACCGAAGCTATGTCCAAGTGTTTTATTGTTCTTCTTCTTATTCTTCCTTTAATATTTCAATCATGTTCATTTCATCTTTCTACATGTTGTTTACTTTTATCATGGCTAACTAATATTCTTTTTGTTAAGGTGAAAGGGTGAAGCTTTTGGTATAGAGATTATGATTGATTTAAATAGATCACAACGTTAACAGTATTTTTTTTTCTTAATCTATGTAACTTCCCTCATTGTTAAATAGGAGTCTTGATTCATCATATTCAATCATTAGCACAAAAGCTACTTGATTTCCTCTGTAGAATGTGACTTGCCAGCTCTATTGGAATCTTTAGTTATTGTAGACAAAAGTTGGCATGATGAATATTTAAATCCATTAGCAAATGTTGGCATTTTAAGATCAATGAAAACTAATGCTAACTAAATTCCTCGATTAGGACCTCCTCTATGTGTGGATCTCAGTTAAGTGGTAAGTGTTGGGTTTTGGGAGCCAAACAGCGCAGCGGAATTTAACCAAAACCCTCCAGGATCCAAGTGAAACGGGGTAAACCGGGTGTTCGAAAATTTTCATACCTAATTTTCGGTTGAGATCTCTCACTCAACTGTAGAGTCGAATCACAAAACCTGAACAGTTGACGTGTTCAGGCTCTCTATGGTGTCCACACGAGCCTTTCGAGATCACCACGCTTCCACCATGTCCCGGCAGATGCGTTTCTCTTGCGCTTGCAGTGCTAGCTTTCATCCTCCAAGGAATTGCAAGAGAAGAGTGCGGCTGTCCTTTTGGAAGGCTAGGGCAAGGAGACCTCCGAATTTCTCACTAGAAGTTGTATTTATAGTGAGACTCAACTTTCAGGCCTAATAGGTTTCAAAGGCCTAATCCAATTAGGATTTAATTTCGGGCTTAATAATGGCTCAACTCTTGGGCCCATTATTAATACAAAAAAGTGAAACCATAACCCAAATAATTAGCCCATGCACTCTAATGATCTAAATAGCTTTATGTGTGCGACCCAATAGGCTCTTACCACGTTGGCAATGATCATAAATCACATTTATGATCATAAGCAATGAGCGGTGTCTAGTAACACATTATTGCTACCCAAGTAACAAGATTGTCGGTGATTCGACTAAACCTTTATGATCATCACCGATATATGCCATTGTCACTTTCTTCAAGATATCAAGACTAAGCATGAGACATGGAATGTGTCACTCTTGTATAGCCCAATCTTTGGTTTCTTGACTACCGAGTAGACTAACTTAAAATGATGACATTGATATCGTATATCAACTCATCCGAGCATGGCCATGCATTTTCTAAGTCTCACTCTATCAGGGGGCCCGAAGATATCACTCCCGTTACATAGGAGGGACAAATCCCATCTTGATCATACAAATCCCTCCGCATGATATGTGACATACCCAATGACCTCCTTCAAGTCCACTCAGTTACAAGCAACAAAGGAAAGTATCAAAATATGTGACTCACATGTAGGGAACCTTGATGATCTTAGGTCGAAAGACTACATATACCATGATCACTATGAGAATCACTTATGACACTCATATAACGATCCATGTAGTGTTCTCATGGTGGGTCGATCCAGTACACAAGTTCTCCAACTTGTACCCATATGTAGACTACATATCTCATATTAGTCTCCACATATGCTAGTCGTTATGTATTATTGCAACCCGCTCCACAATAATACTAGACCAGGGACGTTTAAGAATATCATTATTCTAGGGTTACAATTATGTTTGTTAAGTTACGCAGAAATAAAACAACAAACATAATTGCTGGATTAATGCCTTAATAAAATATCATGACCCAATGTGCAAAAATACAATCATCTTATGATTGGTCTTTTGGGCACAACACTAACAGTAAGATGGACTAAAATTAATCATAACTAATATACTAAAAGCAGATCCTCTAACCTTAGTTATTTATTTGAATTTGAGTTTTTAATCAATATCTGTTCACACCTTGCACCAAAATCTTTCCTTATCACCAAATTTGTATGGTTCGACACTCGGACTCCCGAGATTTTATTACTTGTGACAACTTACACTTAGCTTACAACTGCTAGAGAGTGACAAATTTTTTGCACTGTTGCCGAGGAAGTAAAATTAGAGTATAAGTTCAATTTTTTTTCTCTTTTTTTGTTCATTTTTATTTTATTTCATTTTTTTTATTCATCATATGGAAGGCTGAGCCTCCTACATCTTAATTTTTGTTAATCTTATTTTCCTTTATTTTTTTCTTTATTGTTGAATGGAAGGCTAAGCCTCTTAAATCATTTTATTTATTATTTATTTTGTGTTATTTTTTTTATTATTGTTGAATGGAAGGCTACATCTCCTAAATCTTTTGTTTATAAAATGGAAAGCTAAGTCTCCTACCTTTTTTCTGTTATCAATATTACTTTTTCTTGATATTATTTTGTTTATGCATGAAAATTGGTCACGTACATCAAGTGGTAGATTGGTAAGAGAATCTTCATCTTTTTCAAACATGGTTGAACACATTAATGACCAAGAAGACAACCATTCTCTACATAATGGCCAAGATCAACCTAGGACACTTAGAGAACATAAGAACCCCATAAGAAATAGCACCCCATCATGTTTAATTTTTCTTGCTGATGCATGTAACTTCAACTTCAAGTCAGGTATTATTCAACTTTTACCAACTTTTTACGGCTTTGATTCTGAAAATTCTTACTTGCATTTGAGAGAATTTGAAGAAGTCTGTCACATATATAACCCAAACTGTAGCAAGAACATCATTAGGCTTAAGCTTTTTCCTTTTTCTTTAAAAGATAAAGCTAAAACTTGGCTGCAGAATCTTAGGTGTGGCTCTGTTAATTCATGGGATGAACTGCAACAACAATTTTTGAAAAAAAAAATTCTGCCTATAAAACAAATTCTTTCAAAAGGTAAATCACCAATTTCACACAAAAGTCAAGAGAAACTTTTTACTAGTGTTGGGATAGATATAAGGATTTACTTAACACAGGCCCACACCATGGTTTTGAAACTTGGAGATTAGTCTCACATTTTTTTGAAGGTTTGACACCTAGGGAATGACAAGTGGTATAAATGATGTGTAATTGAACTTTTGAAGATAAAAATCTTGATGAGGCAATGAATTATCTAGACATGCTAGCAGACAATTCACAGAATTGGAACAGCGCTGGTACCTATGAGGCTCCAGGTAAGACTCAATCTTATACATCTAGTGGAGACATATATCATCTTAAGGAAGATAATGACCTTCAAACAAATTTCACATCTCTAGCTAGAAAGGTTGAGGCTTTAGAAATGAGAAAAATTGGTCAATTAAAATCTGTTGAAGAAATTGTTTGTCATATTTGTAAAACCAATGACTATTCCACTAGTAATTGCCAAACCTTGCCCTCTTTCAAAGAATGTCTCCATGAACAAGTCAATACATTGAGCAACTTTAAGAAACCAACTCAAAATCTACACTCACAAACCTACAATCCTGGTTGGAGGAATCATTTGAACTTCAGTTAGAGAAATGATAATCATGCTCAATCATCACAACTACCTTTGCGTACAAAAAAAAAATTTCAACAATCTCAAGGGTATGCACCATATGTTCCTCATTTTAGGAAAAATCTTAAAGATACATTGCATTCATTCATTGAAAAGTAAAAGTTAATCAATGCCCAAACAAGTCAAACCATGATTGATTTGAAAAATACTTTTACAAAATTTGCATCTGCACTCAACATTCAAGAAAAAGGACAATTTCCTTCTCAACCACAACAAAATCCCAAAGGTCAAACTATGGATCAAGTGAAGTCAATCATTACACTTCACAACGGTAAGGTTATTGAAAAATCTATTCATGATCCTTGTGAAAAAGATGATGAGTCAACTTCTAAAAGTAAAGAAGGGGTTGAACTTATATCAAGCGAAGAACAAATTGTATCTTCACCAATACCTCCATTTCCTCAGGCATTAACCGTTCTTAAAAATGTGAATCAAAATCCTGAAATTTTGGATATTTTTAAAAAGGTAAAGATCAATATCCCTTTGTTGTATGCGATCAAACAGGTACCTTCTTATGCCATATTTTTTAAGAATTTGTGCACTGTAAAAAGAAAAATGAATGTGAAAAAGAAAGCTTTCTTGGCCGAACAGGTAAGTTCTATTATTCAAAATAACACTATTTTAAAATACAAAGATCCTGGTTGTCCAACAATTTCATGTTTCATTGTAGAACATGAAATTGAGCAAGTATTACTTGATCTAGGGGCTACTGTAAACTTACTTCCATATTGAATTTACCAAAAAATAAATTTGAATGAGTTAAAACCAACCAAAGTAACTATTTTTCTTACTGAAAAATCAGTGAAAATGCCTAGATGAGTCATTGAAGATATGTTAGTTTAAGTTGATAAATTCATATATCCTGTAGATTTTACTTTTTTAGACACACCACCAGTGGAAATCAAGAATTCAATACCTGTTATCTTGGAACGTTCATTTTTAGCAACTTCTAACGCTTTGATTAATTGCAGGAATGGATTGCTAAAGCTGACATTTGGGAATATGACATTGGAGTTAAATGTTTTTAACTTGTTTAAGCAACCTCCTAAAAAGGAAGATGAAAGAGAAGATGCCTATATCATTGGCGCAATTGTAGAAAACTATATCCAAGAATGGAGTTTCTCTAATCCTTTTGAAAAGTGTTTAGTTAATTTAATTGAGTCAAGTATGAAAATAAATCAGGATACAACTAATATATGTGCATTACTTGATTCTTCACAGGTAGAGGCAAACACACAATGGAAACCAAAAGTTAATGAGTTGGGAAAACCCAAGGTTGATGAGCAAAATAAAATCCCTATAATAAAGTTGAAGCTCTCACCCAAAGAATTGAAGTACCTAATGTCAAAGAAAGATGCTAAATCAAGGCTGATACGCTGGATCATATTGCTGCAAGAATTCAACATTGTGATCAAAGATAAGAATGACTCCAAAAATATTGTCGCTGACTATTTGTCAAGACTGACAACGAATTCAACAATTGAGGCTCCACCCATAAATTATTATTTTCCTGTCAAATTTCTATTTTTTGTTGCTACAATACCTTGGTTTGCTAATATTGTCAATTTTTTTGTGATAAGACGGATGTCAGCTTAATGGAGTATCCAAGATAAGAAGAATTTTCTATATGAGGTGAAAAACTTTTACTATGATGTTCATTATGTTTTCAAATATTGTCCTGAACAGATATTTCGGAGATGCATGCCTGAAAATGAGGTAAAAAGTATCATTGAATTTTGTCATTCAGAAGCATGCGGGGGGCATTTTTCGTCAAAGAAAACAGCTGCAAAGATTTTGCAGTCTAAATTTAATTGGCCCTCTTTGTTCAAAGACGCATATGTATTCTGCAAAGCCTATGAAAATTGTCAGAAATTAGGATTAATTTAAAAAAGAAACATGATACCTTTGACTCTTATCCTTCTAATTGAAATTTTTGATTATTGGGGAATAGATTTCATGGGACCATTTCTACCATCATTTGGATTTATGTACATTTTAGTTACAGTAGATTATATTTGAAAATGGGTAGAGGTAATTCCGTGTCAAAACAATGATAATAAAACTGTGATTAAATTTTTGAAGGAAAATATTTTGAGTCATTTTGGGATTCCTCGAGCCATAATAAGTGATAGGGGAACACATTTTTGTAACAGACTATTTGAATCTTGCTGAAGAAATATGGTATCACAAATAAGGTTGCCATCCTTTATCACCCACAAACAAGTGAACAAGTAAAATTAGCAAATAGGGAGATAAAACAAGTCCTTGAAAAAACAGTCAACCTAAATCGAAAGGATTGGTCTTTGAAACTAACCGATGCACTTTGGGCTTATCGCACTGCTTTTAAAACATCACTTGACATGTTTCCCTATAAGTTAGTTTATGGAAAACCTTATCATTTGCCTGTGGAACTTGAACATAAAGCATATTGAGCTATTAAAGGTTTCAATTCAAATTTTAATGATGCTGGTGTTTTGCGCAAGTTGCAACTAAATGAGCTTAAAGAGTTGAGAAATACATATGAGAATTCGAAAATATATAAAGTTAGAACCAAAGCTTTTCATGACAAAACAATCTTAAGAAAAACATTTGAGGTTGGTCAAAAGGTTTTGCGTTATAATTCTCGCCTTCACATATTTCCTAGAAAATTGAGATCTAGATGGAGTGAACCTTTTGTTGTAAAACATGTTTATCCTTATGTGGCCATTGACATTGAAAATCCTAAAAATGGTAATGATTTGCAGGAAGAAGTTGTTCATCTCAATGACCGTCACAATGATCATGGTAAGTAAATGCAAATAAATTTTCTTTTCTTAGATAGCTTTCTTTTAAGTTTCATTTTTTTTATTTTGCTTTTAGTCTCTTCCGGGTTAAGTGGCGGATACGGTACTCCGTGCCTTTCAAGTCGGTTGTTTCAGTTTTCAATAATAACTGATTTCTTTCTTTCTCCTTTCTTTCAATTTCTTTTAAAAAAATGGATTCTACTCTTTCTGTATTGTGAAAATACTTTCCTTATTTTCCAATGAATGTTCTTAAAAGGATTACCAAGCTAGATGTGAACGATTAAGAGTTTTGATGTACAAAGGCATTCTTGAAGATTTGTGTTGGTTAATTGAACCTAAGTTTCGTTTGGCTGGTGAAATCCCAGATGCATTTGTGTCTCACATGCCTAGCTTAGGCAAAAGCTCTTATGCCAAAAAGTAAAAAGTGAAAAGGTTACGAGTTTGTCACAAATGTGGTCAATGAACTTGTGATACTAAATATTGTTCTTTAAAAATGGTGTCTGATAATTGAGAAGATAAAATACAATTTATTAATAATGGCCTGAGTAAGGATTCTTTAGATAATATCCAATCGACTCTTGAGAAACATTCTTGTGGATTAGTGCAACATGAATTTCTTGGTTTATGGAGTATTTTTCATAAAGAACAAAAGTGTTATAGTCTTGGGAATCTAATTTTAAAAGACCCTGTTTGTCATTTTGTAAGAAAACTAGATACAAAATAAGTCCCGACTCATAGAAGGCATTGAAGCCATTACTGAACGTAAAACTAGATAAAGCTGTGAGCCACAGTCATAACTATTGTACATACACACCGTTATTGTTAAAATTTTCTTCTTCTTCTAACAATAATCTACCTACTCCTGTAGGTGTCATCATTGCATCATTTTTTATCTCTATAAATGCACATTCTTCTTTTGATTTTTTCACACAGTTAAGAATAAAAATGGAGAGAACCTCAACTCACAAATTCTGAAATACTTGTGTATTTTGTGGAGCTTTTCTTGGAAAAGATGAAGAGTTTTTTAAGGCAGCCAACTATTTGGGTAGAGTCCTAGCTAAGCGAAAAACACATTTGGTATATGGTGGAGGTAGTGTTGGATTGATGGGAGGTGTAGCAACAGCAGCATCTGTAGGGGGTAATCAAGTTTTGGGTATCATCCTTACATATTTGAAATTGATTTCTGGATGCACGATTGGAGAAGAAATAGTTGTTAAAACCTGCAAGAACATTTGTTGCAAATGCTCTGTAATTCTGATGTATTTATTGCTCTATCAGGAATGTTTGGCATATTGGGGAAAAATTTTCAAATTGCTTCCATAGCCCAACTTAATTTGCACCAGAAACTCATTGGGTTGTTGAATGTTAACAATTTCTTTGTATGTCTGTTATCTTTTATGAATCATGTTATGCAGGAGAAATTTATCTCAGAAATGACACGACGGATCCTAATATCTGCATCAACGGCTGAAGAATTGCTAGACAAAATGCAAGCTTTTGTTCCTAAACCAGATCTAATAGTGATTCAGATATATTGGACATGACAGTCTTTCCCAATTAGTTTCATTCAATAAGTATCCTTTACCCTACTTGTCATTTTATTTTTGTTAATAAATGATGAAATATTGTGGAAGAGAGCAATCAGACTTGTGGATCTTTTTATCTTATCTTTTAATTTTACTATCAATATTTTCTTTATTTTGGTTTAAGTTATTTCAGATTTTTTATTTTCAATAACTACCATTTCAAGTAATTTCTTCTTCACTCTTCTTATCTATGTTTTGACATTGAGGACAATGTCTTAATTTGGTTGGGGGGAGGAATAGTTGATATTTGATTTTTTTTTTTTTTAGTTTAGTTTCTCTCATGCTGATATTAAAACCATTAGACAAAACACTTAGTTTATGATGGCTGAGTAAAGAGTAATTTTTCACTCTTGAGATGCATCCTATTTTGTGTGACATGCATAACATATTTTTTTTCTTGCAAGCATAAATAGTTGCATGTAGGAACATTTAGCATAAATTTAGGTTGTTTGTTTGCATTTAGGAACCCAACTCATAGAAATATCATCATTAGATGTATACCTTGTAAATTCGAAATAGTTGTTAATTTTTTAAAGCAGTTAAAGTATGTTGCTTGTTATCTAAGGAAAATAAATAACCGGTGAGCATTTTTTAGCCCTTAGTGTTTATTAGGATGTGTGAATTTCTTTGTTGAGAGTGCTTACTTTGTGTTTTGAGCTAGACCTTACTTGGATGGGTGACCTTAAGGACCCATGCAACCTCATTTCTTGCATGTAAATATAAGGAAGAAGATGGCATTTTAGGGCTAACCACTAACCAAAAGGCTAACTTTGTACATTATCTCTTAGTGAGCCCCTTTGAGCCTTATAGCTTTATTCTTTGTTTGAACCCTATATATTTAACCACTTCCACTTTATTTTGATCCTTTATTGTCCTTAGAACTAGTGATGCTTATGTGATTATGGGCTTAGAGAATTAAAATGAATATGTTGTTTTTGGTTAAATAAAGAATAAATGTGAGGTATACTCCAGAATATGTTCAGTTACATTGTGCTTAAATTGTGATAGTAAAAAAAATTTTTGGGGTAAGTTGAGCTTGAAGCATAAAAATTGAGTGTATATTATTGGATGGTCGAGTTTTAAACAAATGTTGATTTGTTATTCATGATAGAAAAAGGCAAAAGCGAGATCATAAGAAAAAGCCATCGCAAAATAAAGTTAAAAATACGAATAAAAAAAAGACTCTTTCATTTTATAATTCTTGGCCTCATTTTCTTTTATGGTAGTCTAAAAAAAAATTTTTGGTCTCTTTCCATTTCAAGTAAAATTATATATGCTCATACCCATGTCGATCCTTGTTAAAGTAAAGATAAAAGACATATTCTTTTATTTTTTTCTAAAAGATAAACACATAATCATGAGAGATAATTTAAAAAAAAAATTCAACCTCAATATTTGTGCAAATCAAATGAGGCCAGCCATTTTGAAATAAAAAGTGTAAAATAAAAAGAAAAAAAAGTGTTAAATTCAATAAGTTTAAAACTCAACCATATTTGTTTTCTAAACTCATGTGTTGATAAGAAATTGTGTTTTGGAGATGACTTGGAGACTATGGTTGATTTGGGAGACTTTGGGTATTTAGTATTTTAGGTACCCATATTTATTGTTCATTGTATTACTAGTTCTCTTAAACTCCACCATTAAAAAGCCTTCATCCAATTCTCGCTTTCACCAAATCCAGCCTCATTCCAACCTTGTATAATGACCATTAGACTTAAATTTACATGTAGCTCATTTTGGGAATCTAGTGATGGTGAAGTTGGATCCCTTGCAAGCTCTGGATCGAGAAACACAGAGTAAGCTGTTTACAAACCCACTTTAAAATAAGTGCAAATACTTAAGGAGTGATCCTCTACCTTTGGTAACATGGACTTAACTTTTTCTTCTTTTATTAATTACTTGCAAGTCAAGTTTACAAGTGTTATATATTCACAGTATGATTTGTCATAAGTTGTTAGATTATGTGTTTTATTTATTTTCTTAGGTTGCACTTACTAGGGACTAGCAAAAATCTGGTTGGGGGCTGTAATGAATACTTATAGGTGTATTGCTGTTAAGGATTTAAATTATCATTATACACTTTGAGTGTGATTAATTTCTCTAATTTGAAGCATTTTTTCCACTGGATTACTATTCATCGATTTACTGCTCACATGTACTATTCACCGACTTACTGTTCATATGTGTATTTCATTGTTCATATGCATATTTACTGTACATATGTGTTTTAATGTTCATTAAATATATATATATATATATATATATATTAAATAATTATTTTATTATGCAGGTTAAATCATCACTTGGCGGCTTTTCATGAGAAAAATCATATTTGGAGCTGTAGACGTCGAAACTAAGTGATTCCAACTTGATCTAGAAGCCAACACATAGATTTTCAATTCCACAAACATTAGTATGTATTAGGTCTAACACATTTGAGCTTTTTTCACATTTTCTAGAAAAAGTTAATTTAGTCACCTTTCCTTAAACCTAAGATTTACAAATTGGGTAAGTTTCTAATGTTTAGAAACTTAAAGGACCATCCTTAACCAACATTTCGATTCTTTTGGCAATAATATGACGAAGTCTCAAATGCCAAGGATAAGTGGTGGGAACTATCCCCTTTTTTCGCTTTGTTAAACCATTCCCATCACATGGTTCAAATTCAACATTCATATTGCTTTCATGAAGCGTATGCAAGAAATAAAGACCATCAATTTTGAAACCACTAGTCACAAATTTGTTACGAAATCTAATCATAACTTTATTATGAAATATAAATGAATATCCCATATCATCGAATTTTGAAATAGAAATCAAATTTCTCATAACTTGTGACACATAAAGATAATCTTTCAAACAAAGAATTGTTCCATCTAAAAGAATTAATCTAAAAGTCCCTAAAGAGATGGCTGCAACTCTTGCATTTGATCCCATCAACAATGAGATCTCTCCTTCACTTAGCCTTCCTATTTCTTGGAATCCTTGCAATGTGTTACACACATGAATGGTTGCCCCAGAATCAAGATGCAAGGAATTCGAAGTTCCATGGATCAAGTTTGTCTTAATGATAAAGATAGAAGACTTACCATCTGAAGGCTTCTTGTTCACTGTAATAAGGTAACGTTTACAATTACGCTTCCAATGACCTTTTTTACCATAGAAATGACATTCATCTCCTGACTTGCCCTTCCTCTTCTTCTTAGGCTTATTCCTAACTTGAAAAGGGTTCTTGCCCTTGTTCCTTTTGTTGTTCTTGTACCTGGTCGTGGAGGACTGTCCTTCTATGACCATGATGGGCTTATCCTTCTTGAGCAACTCTTCTGCCCTTTGTAACATATTATGCAGTTCAGGAAGTGTTACTATATTCTCATTCATATGGAAGTTCAAAACAAAGTTATTGAATGAATTAGGCAACGAACACAAGGTAACATTTATCTTAATCGTATGGTCTATCTGAGCACCAAGGGAATCCAACACATTGATATACCCAATCATGGTCATCACATGATCATGAACAGGTGTTCCCTTAACCATCTTGGTGGACATAAGCCCTTACATAGCATTCATTCTAGCAAAATGATTCTGCATCTCGAACATCTCCTTTAGGCCATTCATAACGTCCTTAGTAGTTGGCATCTTTTCATATTGCTGCTGGAGCCTATTCTCAAGAGATGCCTAGATATAGCACTTAGCCAAGGAATCAAGTTCATGCCAAACATCATATGCTTTCGTTTCCTCTATATGATCATCAATCATCATTAAGAGGAGGAAGTTTAGGTGGCAACTCATTCAAAATATGTGCTAACTTCCCTGCAATAAGCGCAATATCAAGCACAATAATTTGCCTCACTGAGATGGTTCTCTTCTAGATTCTTAGCGAACTGAGGGCTGATGTTGTTCATTGTTCTACAAAAGAACACACAAACAAAATACATAAGGCATGACGGAGAAAATCAACATCTTCTTCACATGTATCATATATAAGAAAGTACTAATTGCATTCAAAGTCACCCTCATGAGCATAACATATCATATATGAGCAATTAGAAAAACAAGAACTTCATTTAAGTGCCAAAGTACTCCTTTTGGAATTAATCTAACAAAAAATGAAGCAAATATCATACCATATTTATCTTATAACAATTATAAGATTCTTGTTTTAATTTTGGCTTCTAAAGACAATACACCCGCCATCCATTTTAGATTGGCATATTTCTTTAGTCAAGTGTACACCCATTGTCTAGATGCATTATATTGCCGTGAGAAACTCAACTATTTTAATTAAATCACCACTTGGCCATAACACATCCATTATCACCATAAAGTAAATCAACAAGCACAAACTATCATCAACTTAGTTATCTCCTTTTGGTATCAAACTAAGCCAACAATATTCATACTCATTATTTACCACAATGAAAAACCTCTAGAAAATTAATCTTCTAAAGATCTAATTTTCTATCTCCCACACTTGATATTAAACATTGAGGGAATTTGTTTTTGTATTTTGAACAATTCAAAACACAAAATTAATTTTCACAATTATCACAATAAATGTAAAATACATTGCAACATTTGCACAAGCATACATAATAATTCTCAACAAATAATTCAAATAATTATCATGCATACATACATATTTGCAAAATTTCAATAAATGAAACAATCATGCAAATAAGCTCCCACTGAATAAAACATTCAATTATTTAGAAATAAATCATTTCATAAAATATAAATATTGAAAATATTTTTTATTTCTGAAATTATTAATTAATTTGAAAAACTTGGAACACATAATGAAAACCATTTTCTTTTAAAATTTTGGCTCCCATAAGAAAAAAGAAAACATTGAGTCGAAGGTCCCAGGCGAGCTAAAAACGTACTTATAAGGCATGGCCCAATTTTGCCTTTTTTTTATGGGGCCCGAAACCTTTTCTTTTTTGTTTTTGCTGATCGGGTGGGCTCAGCCCAACCATTGGGCTTGTTTGCTGTGTGGCCCACCTACCCCTACCTCTCTCCTTCATCGCACACAGCAGCAGCCAGCGAAACTCCATGGCCAGCCGCCGCAACCTTGCACCAGCCACTCCGGGCCACTTCTACCGCCGCCGGCTGGGCGGCGCTGACACCCAGGGGACCGGCGGTCCTCCCGGCGTCTTCCCACGGAAGGAAACCTTCCCCAAACGCCGCGGCCTCCGTTTTCAATCGCTACCGTCGCGATTTTCCGACGATGGGAACGCCGTTAAGTGGCAACAACATTACAGGGGTTTTGCTCCCCAAAGACCGGCCAACACAATGGCATAATTATCATTCACCAATTTCGCACACACAACACTTAATTTCAAAAACAAGTGCTAGGGCTCTTGAACTCTTTCATAAACCCAGATCCGATACGAATCAAAATTCAAACCAACTGAGGCGAAATTGTGCCTCCAAACGATGGGGCTATTGTTCTCCGGCCTTGGTACTACGAAACCGAGCCATTCACCGGTGACTTTCATGGACGGTGGTGGCCAGGGAGCCTCGGGATCAAATCGGGCTATTTTGGTTAGTTTCAAAAACTCAACCAAATCTTCGTTTTCTGAAATTCCGGAGTTCTTTCGGTGATCCTACCACTCAAGAAAAAATTAGTAACATCGAAACAACAAGATTATCCGAATCACAGCAAGGATTCACTTCCGTGTGGGTTTTTGTGTGTTTGTGGCCATGACATGAACAGTACACAAAAACTCAAAAAAATAAATTCGTGAACAACACATAAAATAAATTATTTCACAACTAAACATGCTTTGATACTAGTATTGGTAATCCGAACCCGTTTCACGTTATTAAATTAGCATGCATCATGATCAAATTATAGAATCAATCAAACGGGTACCTTATTTTTAAATTTTCAATTCCACAAGTGCAGAATTTTCCGAACTTCACACGCTCGAATTCCCTCTCTCCCGACTGCATTATAATTTCACGTATCTCTCGTGTTATTGTTATCAATGCATAACAACTCTTTTCATAGGCAAACTCAGGTAGAGCTCATGGAACCCATTGGGATCTCTTAATTCTGTTAAATTAGTCTCCAACTAATTTATTACTTACAAGTGAGTACAACATTTTGTCCGACATTATAAAATCTTCCAGGAGTTCAGAAATAATTCACAAGTACCCATATGTTTTATTTTATTCTGTTCACTGTCCAATATTATTGCACATAATCTGGACTAGATAAACCACATTTAAATCATAGCATTATCAATACGGAATCAAATATGTGAATGTCTCTTCAAGTTTATCTAGACTTAAACAATTTAGAAAAACATTTATAAAATCTGTATATACTATACATTTATAAAATTTGTATATACTATCTATATAAAATTTTATATAGAAAAAAATATTTCTAAAAACAATATTTTTATAAATCGACTACGTGGATTTCTTAATTCAAAAAACTAAGAAACATACTCCACAATATTCACTCTTTATTTTCATAGCGGTGAATTCTATTTTTAATAATCATGAACTTAACATGTTAACATTTATGTAATCTAAAATGTCCAAGTATATCCTATATTAGGCATTATTGGTTGACATATCAAAATCACATAATGTATACATTTAAATTAATATTATTCTCAAATCTACGGAATAAATAATATTTATTCTTTCTCAACAATTGAAAGCCTAAAAGTAATTGATTTGATTCTATTCAAATATTTATCTCCATAAATATTCACATATACATTAGGAATCAATATTCCAGTAATTAGGAAAATCACTCTATCTCATCTAATAATGTTATATATGCAATCCTTTATGAATAACTAACCCATGTATATTCTCATAGATTATGAAAACCTTTTAGGAACTATAAAGATAAATCAAGGCCCATGTGGTATAATCTTCATCATCCATCAATTCATATATAATATAGTTTCATGGATTTATCATCGTAGGAGATAAAACAATAATATAAATTGAATAAAAATCACACAACTTTGTTAAATCAATTAACAAAGTTTAAGTTGGCTTTGATAAGTACAATAAATCTTTTAATATGTTAATCAACCAAGCTCGAAATCATACTCAAGTTTGAGCTCGATTAATTGTTTACCATATCAAGCTTAATTGAACTTTTGTCTTGCCAAAATCAATTTTGTGATTTCATCAACCTATCAAGTCGCGAGCTTAAGTGTTTGGACATTGGTTCTAACTTGATCGTTTTCATCTCCACTCACGGTAGTTATCTCCGCACTTGGTTTGTATGCAATGTTTTTTTCTTTTGCATTACTAAAAAGTTATGGTTTGTATGTAATGTTTTTTTCTTTTGTATTACTAAAAAGTAAGTCAAGGCATATGGACCATTGAGTAGGGGTGATTATTATTCAATTGAAACAGAAAAAACCAAAAAGCTGAATTAATTTAGAAATTTGGATGGGTGAATTTGGTTTTTCAATTTGATTTCGATTGAAACCGAATAAGGAAAAGTTTGGTTTCAGTTCGGTTTTAGTTAAGGCAGTTGGTTATTTTAGTAATCAAACAAACCGAATTTTTATTTCTTATGTAAGTTGGCAGGTATGAAAGGAGTGGGAATTGATTGTAAGAGAAACAAAAGGTTGATGGCTTACATTGGGTTCAGCCATCTTAGATTGGGAAAAAGAACTAGGCGATGAAACACGATGGCGACGTTGGGCCTTTGGCCACCGATTGATAAGGCCAACCATACTCCGAAGACGGCGCCTTATTTGGAGGCAGAGGAGGTCGTGGTGGAGTGGCCTATAGTCAAGAAAGATGTTCCTCTACTCCTGAACCGAGACACCGTCGGTGACAACCCGCTGGTGAAAGAGGAGAAAGCTCTGAAGTTTTCTGTGAAAAAGAGAAAAAGAAAAAATAGGCCAACATGGCGCAGTAGATGAGGAAGAGAAGTCGAGGATTTTGCTCTCAGATGCCCAATTTTTGCTAAGATTCGTGGAGAATGTTCTCTAATGACACTGCCGACGCTGAGATCGTGGAGGAAGAACAATTTTGGCCAAACCTTAAATTGCTCCTCCATGTATAATTAATAGTTTAAAAAGGTAATAGATATTCATAGTATTACATTCTAGTCACTAGATTAGAAGTTAGTATTTCAGTGCGAAACTGAACCGAACCGAACCGAAATGGTTTGGTTTTACTTCGGCTTCATTATTCATTTTGGTTAATTTGAATTTGTTACAATAAAAAACCAAAAAATTGAAAATTTCAGTTCAGTTTTAACTGAATTAACCGAACGATCACCCTTATTCTTGAGAAGAAAGAATGAAAATTCTCCAAAATGAGCAGAGGCATTTTGCCTGTGGTTAAGCTTGCATTAGGCCACATGAATTAATCAATAATATGCCATTAAGTAGTGAAGAACCCAAGTCCAAACCATGCCTATTTCCAATTCTATCAATACTTAAATGTATATAATAGAATCTAATGGTGTTTGAAATCTTGCTTTAGTAGCACAACTTGCAAATGTAAGATTGCACCCAACATAAGGGTCAAGTTCAATTAATGTAGACAAATAATTTGAATTTTTTTTTTTTTTACAGAAAATCTTCAACTCATGCCGGAGTCATTTTCCTAAAGACAAATGTTGTCCCTCAGGATAACACATGCTTAGAACTTTTTTGAAGAGCGTAAGGGTGTTTGTAGTTCATTAGAAGAATTAATGAAACATTTTACTATATATTTGTTCTAACCTACTCAATCTTTCAATCAAATGTAACCATGGAATAGACACGTGTACTCAAATAGATTGAATCAAGTAGTAGACTCAGAATTTGAAGATTAAATGAATACATAGTACAAAAGGTCGTCGAAAGATAAACAAGAAGATGAAAATGAAAAATTGGATCCCACAACGCCAAAGTACACCAAATAGTAAGTGTATGATGTACGATCTGTTGAAATCTCTTGCTACAAGCCTATAAGGCCTCTTTCAATGAGCCCATAATAAGCCCATTACTTCACTTGAAAACAGCCCAGGAGGCATGGAACTATTAGCCTGTGTATAAGATTTCAGTCCACATGTGAAGGTCTTTTGAATTGGAAAATGAAAAAATGAAAGTCTCTGATAACTGTGAGTAACTGTGAAATGCCAATTAAACAATGAGCATCATACCAATTGATGTTTCGCAATGACTTAAGATGACTGTCACCTAACTAAAGCTCTTCTTGATTTTGTCTTAACAATATTGTCTTAGCTCTTTCTTACACCCCGTGCAGTAGTATATATATTATACAAATAAGTTAGTAGCGATTTCCAATTTTCTTTGCTTGCGAGCTTAAATTTTTGGAAAAATAAAAAAAAGTGTTTAAAACGTTATAATAATCACGTTGTGTATATTATTTGATCATGATCTCGTTACTGATTTACAAACGGATCAGTAATTTCGTCTCGATCGCCTGATCTCTCGGATGTTTTCCCTTATATGTACGTAGTAGTAGTAGTAGTACATGATTATTACTTCCTTGCTAGCGAGCTATATATATAAGACACCTAGGGCTAATATAATTAAACTAGCGCCACCCAAAAGTCACCAAAATGCCAAACATATGCGCGAGCACATGTGATCGGATCAGACGGCTATCTCGTTTGGTTGGACAGGGGGGTCATCATTACTTCCGACACGGACTTGATCGCCGGAGCGTTGGTCTTGACGTTTTTCTGCAGCCTGATTAGTATTATTATTTTCGCCGTCGGAACGGCAACTATTAATATTAATCTTTGAGTCTGTGACTACTTCAGACCCTGGAAGTGGCTTCTTCTGGTGATGGCTACCGTTTTGATCAGCTTTATTCTTTGGTTTCTTGTAGATGACGTAGAGCGCCATCTGGATTATCCCGAACACAAGCCCCAGGACGTTGGGAATCTGACCAAATTTAATTGATTAATTTTCAATAACCATGCATGCATATAATTACGTACATGAAATTAAATTAAAAATCGAATTAATTAAGTTAGAAAAGTATAGTAGTAATTGTATATTTCCTTAATTAATTACCGCAACGTAGAAGTCCTTGAGAAGTAGTCCGTAGATCAACCAAGAGACGGCGTTCAAGGTAAGGAAGAGTGAGAGAGTGAAGGGCAAGAACTCGACGCTTTTGGTTCGAATCACCAATCTCTACCAGCAGTAATTAATTGGATTAAATTAATTAAATCTGGCTGGCTAATTAATTAATAGTGAGGGGACGGGGTTATGAAACTAGTTAATCAAATAAAGATGTAAAAGGCCGGGTTGGATGGGTAGAGATGTAATTGTACGTACCATTACGCTGAGAGGAGCGGCGAAAACAGAAGCGGAAAGAGTGACGCAACACCAGCCAACAATTTGGACCCTTGACGATCCCTTTGCAAGGAAATGTGTGAGAAGGAGCAGAAGCACAACTCCACCAATATTCAGCAAAACAAGAAGCTTCACCGTCAAAATCTGAAATTAATTAGGCAACCACGGACGTACGTACGTACGTCATATATGTATTAATTAGATACAAATTAATCAGATATATAAATACTACTACTAATCAATAATCAAGTAAATTATTAATAAAGGTGTTACGTACTCTTGCTTTTCTGGGTGCGTAAAGAAGGAAGAAAACAATGTAGGTGGATTCGACGAGGCAGCCGAGGGAGTTGATGGTGAGGACGAGGTAAGCCTTGGGCTTCAGTGTGGCGTAGTAAACCCAGAGCATGGAGCTCAGCAGCGCTACTACGTACGGTATCGATTGAAACCCTTCCGTTGATTTCTTCCTGTACACCCTTACAAACGTAGGCCTGCACCCACCAACTTACCTACGTAATTACTATCTACCTCCAGCCCTTAATTTCTATATACGTACTATATATATATATACAGGTATTAATATATATATCAATTTAATTAATTAGTTTCTACTAGCTAATTTCCTTATTTAATGTTCAGAAATTAGAAAGTACTTACAGTGGAGCTAGGTACACCATAAACGAGATAATATTACCTGCACACACACACACACACACATATAATCAACAGAACAATAAGAAACTGAAGGAGAAGATGAAATATTAAAACAAACTGATACATGTCCTTAATTTGTTGCCATACCTAGAATTCCAGAAGTTATAATCCAGGGATGGAGAGACATATTCTGATCCAATCTAGCTAGCTGGTTTGCTTTGGTCAGCTTAGCTTCTAGCCCTCAAAGACCAAATCAAAGAGGGGGATGGGTGTATATATATATATATATATATATAGGGACATACATACATATGGGCCGGGATCACAACACCACTAGTGGGAAATGGGAATATATTGAACACCCCAATCCAAGATCGCTTCACATTGTTCTCATCACATTTTTTGGGGGCTTTTCTAACTCGATTTCAAGACCTAATCAGTACGGTCATAACAAACCCCTCTATGATTGTCCTAGCTCGCTTGATCGTCGATTTGGCATTTTCCAGGCCTAGAGTGAATGAAGTGAAAAGAAATGCACAACAACCTCCCATTCAATTCTCTTTATATTAATTCGGTTTTGGATATATTGAGATTTTAATTCAAAATAAATTACTGATGATATAAATTGGTCATGTGAACGGTAAGCGTGGGTGGGCCAAGATAATTAGTTGCCAGCTAATGTTGATGTTTGAACAACATCTCATCTTACATAGTTACTAAAGCATTCTATTTCATAATAAATTTCTTCTAGTATCCAAATCTAGCTATATATGTGCATGTGCTTCTGTTAATTATCTCATTACTCTAATTGATCAATATCCCCGTTGGATGGATTGCCTGCAATAACTACAACTAAACTACTTTGTCATCACTTAATTATCACGTCCTTGTAGGTAGAAAATCCATCACAAATTTCCTTGTAGCATAATCGTACCTTTTTCTTTAATTGATTAGTGATTAGAAGTTGAGCTAGCTTCGTTTGTGAAACCTTATCACACATGTTTTACCTCAATGCGACAAAATTCCAATCAAAAGTGAGTTAAACCAATAATTACATAAGACTTTAAAGAACAATAGAGAGATAAAACTATCCATAAAAAAATGTTATTCCTTCTTGTGACCCTACAAGGAAAAGAATAGAGCTGGATTGAATCAAACCTTTCATGTAAACCTTAATAAATTTAAAATAGATAATCCACAAATAACTAAAACAACGTACAAATAAAGAATAACCAAGTAGTCAAAATGAACAACAGACGACCGAACCAAATAAAAAGCAGATCAATGTCTAATATTAGATCAACCACTATAAACTCTAATATAACAAATAGACAAAAAAAATTCTGACATTATCATTCGATTCATCATTCAAGAATGTCTCATCATCAACACCTGCCATTTTTTAACTGTCGACTTCTACCTAACCCACTAACACTGGAAACAAATTACCAAATCTGTCCATTGTAAAGCGTTGAAAGAACTAGACAATGATCCTACTAATGATGAAAATGAGGTTTGTGAAAGAGAATGAAGAAGAATAAACTTTGAAAAGAGAGATGAGAGTGTTTGATTGGGTGTAATAAAGACAGTAAATCAATTAAGCTTTGGATTGGAACAAACTCATAATATTAAATACCGTAGTATGCTACTTATCGCGGGTATGGAGAAACCAGCATACCTATTTTTGTGGAATGTTGAAATATCGCGTGGTATAATGTGATATGCGGTGCTTACCATAGGTATATTACTTGCTATTAATTTTTAATGTGTTTTGGATGACTTACCACAATATACCATGGTATACTGTGGATTTACCATATACTGTAAGTTAGATTTTTTTTTAATTTTACATTAATGTACCACATGCATGCATGCATATATATTAATGTACCACATGCATGCATGCATATATATATATATAATTAATAGAACCCACATAAAATGATAAAATATAATTCATACATAAATCTTTTCTTTCATTTTAATTTTCACCATTTCAATATACATAAAGAAAAACTTGATTAAGAAAACTACAAGAAGGTGTATGCCTCTTGCATATCTGATTATTGTTTTCTTAATTTTTTTTAGTTTATTTTGTTCATTTCAAGAAAATTATGTTAAAAATAGTTAGAATACATATAAAAATTGCAAAAAGAAATTATATTTGATTTCTTTCATTTTAAAATAATTTTTTGTAAAAATATAACGATATATAGCACAGTATATCATATGATGTACCTGTAATTTATAAGGTATAACATATCTAGTAGTAATAACATTAAATACCTTGCCAAAACCGACTGGAGGAGTAGAGAAGAGAGGGTGAAAGTGATGGGAGCGGCTTGCGTTTGTTTTATTTTCGACACTTTTCAATTTTTTGGTTTTGTTTGTTTGTTTGTATTTTTTGTACATAAGAAGAGAGAGAGAGTTGATTGAAATTTGGGCCTTCTAAATTCTAAATGACAACCATAAACTTCCAACGGATATACGAAGGCCCGGTGTTTCACTAGTCTCACGTCTATGTAATAACATTATAACAAAGAAGTCTCTTTCTTGGATGGAAAGTAATAAAGCACCCACCCTACCTATATCTATTGTTTTGTTTCAATCCTCCTCAACCTTTAATTTGTCCTAATTAATTTAGTCCGCGATATTTCAAAATTAGAATTTTCTGGAAGATATCCTAGCTAGGGTTAAAAATTAAATTCCTATTTGCCCATTAATTTGTCTCTAAAGATAACCTAGTATTAATTTAATCGTTCAGATGAATTCATTGTATTGGTCAATTAACAAATTTCCATAGAAAAACCATGGCGTTTATATTAGTCCCAAAATATTTTCACAGGACTAAATTCCACTTATATTTAAGAATACTGAAAATAAAAATAAAACGTTCTATGAAAATATATTTTTTTTGAACAGCAGCATTTGTTGTATTGAAATTAAAGGTCCACAGAAGAAGAAACGAGATAGCTACCTATGAAAATATATTGATATGATGAATTTACAAAAGCTAGCATAGGAACATCATATTTATTTATTATGAACACTTCTTCTCTGAATATGAATATTGTTAATTATTAAAATGTCAGATTTTATAATTACTAGTTTTTAAATAATTATACTAATATTTATGTAACTGTATATACTTTATCTCGTAAAACTATCGTTAATTATACACACACACACACACACACTAAGATTATAGTAATATTGAACCTTAATTTAGTTAGGTGGATGCGTTTTTATATGATTCCTTGTATTGTGTTTATTGATCACTCCAACAACTAATAATATACCACTTTATATTGACCTTTGGAGAAACATAGAATATTTGGGATGACTTGGAAATTTAAGGAGAAGACAGAAGGTCGGAATTCCCTTTAATGGGGTCGTTTATGAATCATTTGATGAGTAATTATGATTTGTTACCAAACCATAACGTCCAGGTCCCCAATTCCATTGCCTAGTTTCAGACTCATAAATTAGGTGTAAGATGGTTTAGGCTCAGCCTGCCGATGGATCGAGTTGGTGAAATTTGGGTCGTTGGGACAGATGAATCATTGATTTGGATCATATGCATGTCATTCCGAAAGAGTTGGTATGTATAATATATTAGAAATAATCCGCGCTCGGCTGCGGTATTTCTTAGACGACCAAGTATGCCGTTGCATAAAACATTTTGGTTGGATCATAGCTTACAAAAAAGTCATACCATGATAGAAACATTCACAGTACATAAGTCTAAATACAATACATAGGTAAAATGTTTGAAATTGGTCAGACCTTATTAGATTGCAAAGATGTTGTAGTGTTGACACCCAATTTCGTCCGGGTTTTTTTTTTTTTAAAAAATTTTTTAAAAAAAAAACTAATTAAAAAAATTATTATTATTATTATTATTATTGCTAAAAAATTTTAATTATGTTAATTAGTTTAAAATATATTTTTATTTTGAGAAGATTTGATTTAAAATAATATATGTGCGAATATGTATGTGTTTGGAATAAAAATAAAATTTCAGAAAAAAATGACAAAAAAATTAAAAGTTTGAGGTAAAAATGACAAAATTAAGAAGTTTCGGACAAAATTGACAAATTCTGAAAGTTTCAGGAGCTTTGGGTAAGTTTTCGCGTCAATTTTGGGCCTAAACGGACGTTTCTAGCCCAAATTGACAGAAAACGTTAAAATTGTCAAAATCAGAAGCTTCTGAGCTTATCCAGAGCTGGAGTAACGTAAAGGACTGAAACTGTCATTTTACCAATTTAAAAGATAAGTTTGATATTTTTTATTAATTTATCCGTCCACAGTTCAGCTAAGCTCCTTCTATAAATACCCCCCCAAATTCAGTGCTCAACACACAGAAAATCAGAGAAAAAACTTAGAGCTCCGTTTTAAAAAAAGAGAAAATTACAGCCCTTAGCCCCAGCCCTCTTCCCTTCTTCCCCAGAAAGCCAAATTTTTTTTTTCACTGCTGTTCCCTCTCTCTTTCTCTCTCTCTCTCTCCGCCGTGCCCCTCGCTGCCCGCAGCCGCCGCCGTCCCTCCGCCTCGCTGCCCTCGCCGCCGCGCCGCCCCGCCGCGCCGCCAGCTGCCCCTGCCTCCCCCTCCTTTCGCGCGCGCCTTCGCGTCTCTGTTCTTCATATTCAAAAACTTGTTTTGAAAGGTGAAACCTTGATTCCATACTTCATCTTTTCAATTTCTTTCAATTTGGTCACTAACCTTTTATTTTTGTTCCTGCAGAATAAATTACTAACCTTTTTAATTTTTACTTGTTTATTTATTTGTTAATTATTGTTATTATTACTAATCTTCTTTTTATTGTTGTTATTGACTTACTAACAACTAACTTTTAATATTATTATTGTTACTAACCTTTTAATTTTTGCATTATTACTAACTTTTATAATTGTTGTTAACAATTAATTAATTTTTATTATTGTTGTTAATTAATTAATTTAATTAACTTGGCTAACTTTTTATTATTGTTGTTAATTAATTAATTTAATTAACTTGACTAACTTTTTATTATTGTTGTTAATTAATTAATTTAATTAACTTGACTAACTTTTTATTATTGTTGTTAATTAATTAATTAACTTGACTAACTTTTTATTATTGTTGTTAATTAATTAATTTAATTAACTTGACTAATTTCTTTTTATTATTGTTGTTAATTAATTAACTTAATTAAACTTGGCTAACTTTTATTTATTGTTGTTAATTAATCAACTTAATTAAACTTGGCTAACTTTTATTATTGTTGTTAATTAATTGACTTAATTAAACTTGGCTAATTTTTATTATTGTTGTTAATTGTTAATCTAACTTTACTAACTTTTTTTATTGTTATTAACAACTAACTATATTAATTGTGCTAACTTTTATTATTGTGTTATTAAAGTGGATGGCCAAAAAGCCCCACTTTATTTATTTTTTTTTTTAACTAAAAGATAAAAAAAAAGGAATTTTATGTGAATAATTTCCTAAAGGCTAATAAAAATTATTTTTTTTTATAAACAAACATAATGAAATAAATAAATAAATAAATACAAATTTTTTTTTTAAATACATCTTTAAAAGTGATGTTTTTTTTCTAATTAATAATTAATAATGAAATATAAAAAAGAAATTAAATTCCATGTCCAAATGATCCGCCAGGATCCATGGCTTGGAAAATATTTTTTAAATAAAGTATATAAATAAATTTTCCTTTATTATTAAAAAAATAAAAAAAAAAAACTTTGGACTAATATTTTTATTTATCTCTTTATCCAGCAAAATAATAAAATATAATTTTTTTGGTTTCTTTATTAATAAAAAGAATAAAGGAGTAAAAATTTTCTTGGGCTAATATTTTACTTATTTCTTTCAAAATAATAAAAAAAAGATATAACATTTTTTTTTGTTTTTGTTTCCTTTATTAAATAAAATTTTATTCAAATGATTTCAAATAAAGGTAATAATAAAAATCTTTTAGCAAACAAAAAGAACATAAAAAAAAAATCATATAAATATCAAAAACTTTTTATACATATAAATCTTTGATTTCTTTAATCTTTTTTCAAAATAAATTATATAAATATCAAAACTTTACCTTTATTTTCCTTATTAAATAATCATTTTTGCTTAATTTTTTTATCAAAAATAAAACAAACAAATATTAAGATTTTTATTTTATTTTTGAAATATATATATAAATTTCCGGTTTCATCATTAAATAAATAAAGTTTTGTTTACTTTTTGATTCACCTTTTATTAAATAAAATATTAAGGCTTCACTTTTATTTTTAAAATATACATATAAATCTTTAGTTTTCTTCATTAAATAAACAAAAACCTTGATTAAATAATTACTTTCTTGGTTCATCTTTTATCAAATCAAAAAAAATAAGCTTAAAAAATAAATATGTATAAATATCAAGACTTTCTTTATATAAATCTTTTCTTTATTATTTTATTGAATAATTAATTTTGGTTAATCTTTTAAATAAAAAATCAAATACATGAGAATTAAGATTTTATTTTCAACTCTTTTGTTTTCTTTGGTAAATAAATAAAATTCTGGTATTAAATAATTATTTTTATAAAAAATTAGTTCATGGTATATTGGCTGGAAACTGTCTCGTGCCCGCTTTTGAGCTGCTTCACCTGGTGAAGAGGGTCTGGCTGAGTAACAACGCCCCGTACCATGATCAAAGATTTTTTTTTATTTTATTTTTTTTAAAACTCTTTGATTCCTTTAAATTAACTTCTTATTAAATAAAAAAATTAATTGTTTTTGAATTCTTTTATGAATTAAGAAAAAAATCAGATAAAAATAAAAGAAAGATAAAAAAAAGAAATAAAAGAAAGATAAAAAAAGAAATAAAAAAAAAAGAAGATAAGAAAAATAAGATAAAAGATAAAAAAAAAAAAAGAAAAGAAAAGAAAGAAAAAAAAAAAGAAGTAAAAATATAAAGACAAATTTTTAGTTAGTATTAAAAATCATTACCTTTTAAAAAATTAATTTCAGGAATTAAATAATTACGATTAAGTAAATCAATTTCCATATCCGGATGATCCGGCAGGATCTACGGTTTGGAAAATATCAATTTTTTTAAAATAAATAAATTAAATAAAAAGATAAAAATCCATATTTTTACAATATGGATAAAATTGTTTAAAATTTCACCAAATTCCGTGTCCAAATGACTCGGCAGAGTCCATGGTTCGGAATCAAAAATCTTCCGTGTCCAAATGACTCGGCAGAGTCCATGGTTCGGAAGTATCAAATTTTATCCAACTTAATTACCAAAAATCCACATTTTCGACTAATTCAGTTAAAATATCTAAATTAACTGAAATTTTTTTAAAAGCAAAGTAAAACAAAATTAAAATCAACTAAGGTGCCAATTTTTGGGCGTTTTAACAAAGTTGTTTCAACGTAACCGTACTCCCGAACCCCCGAACTCTCGCAGACCATATTTTAGGTGACCAATCGACCTAAGTAAACTGATTGGTGGCGACTCCAGAAAACCCGACGTTGCCACAGCTTGGCGACTCCACTGGGGAGATGCGACGTTAGTGAGTCGAGCCTAAAGTTGATTTGTTTTGATTTACTTTGCTTTACTATTATGTGGATTTATATATTATATTTACTTAAGTAAACATGCATAACGCATTCACAAAATGAAGCTCTATACCCGAGCTTCCTTAAATCAAACACGATTCTTTCTAAGCGGAATTGGTGTTGCTGTCCTTGTGAGGCCACGGTCTCCAAGCCTTCACCGGTTTCAAAGTAGTAAAGTAGTGTATTGCCTTCTGAGACGGTTAGTCTCTGCATGGGCCCACGAAAAGCTACGACTCGAATTAATCCATTCCTTACATAAACCCTAGAGGGTAAGGAATCGGGCCGTCACTATGATTCAGTGACGGGATTCGGGAACTATCCCTTGCCTTTTTGATAAACCACCTTCTGCATGTAGAATTCCTTACTCTACCTTAGAACCAGCCATTAAGAATTTCCCATACCTCGGTTCCCATTTCCATAGGTTTTGTTTTATCTATATGTTTGTATGATCCTATGTGTTATTTTTTTTACTAACTCTATTTTTCCTTATTTTTCCGGCATATACATTTCATCATTAAAGATAAGTATTTGGTGAAAGAACTATTATCATGGATATTCTCGATTATCTTCCCACGGCTGTTACTGGATCATGGAATGACACGGTAATCGAAACTCAGCCTGAAGCTATGGAATATTCCGAAACGGCTCAAAAGCTTCACGGAGATGCTCTGACATCCCATTCTCACGTACAGCTTAAGGACCAGGTATCGGTCCGGATAAATCAGAACGACACCACGGAATTATTGCAAGTCTGGAATAGTTGGAATTCTGCTGATCGGGAAGCTTTTACGGCAAAATATGGTCACATCACTTGCCTACTAAAGGTTACCGTTGATGCATCACTTGTCCGGGCTCTAATACAATTTTGGGATCCATTTTATCGATGCTTTTCTTTCGATAAGATGGATCTGGTTCCAACCATTGAAGAATACAACAGCCTCTTGGGTTGGTCCTCCGACTATCCAATCGAGACTTATCAACATGATAGAAGAACGGAGCCTCATCGAGCCCTAGCAAAATTATTGGACATGCCAGCTTCCAGTCTTCAACCCAAATTTGCAACAAAAGGGTGTCGGAAATTTATCAGCTGGACCGATCTAAAACAACTAAGTCACACCCTCCCTCAGAAGAATCAACGACGCAAGTTGTTCGCCTTGGCAATATATGGCCTGGTAGTCTTCCCAAGAATTGTCGGATTTATTGAAGGAGACGTCATCACATTATTTGAGCAAGTCTGCAATGCCCAAGTAAATCCGACCTCAGTGATATTATGTGAAACTATCAGGGCATTAAACTTTTGTCGCCAAAGAGGAGGCAAATTCATAGGATGTTCACATCTCCTCAACGTTTGGATCAAAAGCCACCTTCCTTGTGAGAAGCAACATTTTGGAAATCGCTTTTCAAAGGACTTCATCCCAATCGAAGCCTTTTTGAAAAGTGAAACCACTAATCATGATAGCAAGGAAGCATGGGTTGACTACTTCAAGAACATCAGCGAATTCCAAATTGAATGGAGAGCACCCTGGTCCACCACCACCCGCATAGTTTACCGTTGCGGCAATTGCCCGTGGGTTCCTCTCTTAGGCATATGGGGAGGAACAAGCTATGCTCCAGCCCAAGTACGTAAACAATTTGGGTCCATGCAATTTATACCCATGACACATAACCTGAGCAAGTTGGAGTTTTCACATGAAGATCCAAATTCAAATAAGCTTGCAATGGGTATTTCAGTTGCATGGAAAAGACTTTTCATATTAAAGTCAGGCCCTATTATTTCTCCTACTGCGTATTATGAATGGAGAAATAATCGGAAAGAAGGAATAGTTCTTCCCGAAGAGGTCATCAGAAAATTGGCAAAAAGAGAGTTGGAGAAAGAGCTAGAGGAAGAAAAGGAGAAGAACAAAAAGATGCTCTTCGACATACAACAGCTCAGTCACAAAACACAACTCCTCGAAGAAAAGATCGAAAGCCAAAAACAAGTCATCACCGAATTAGTTGATGAAACCGATCAAACAGAGATGAGAGCAAGATATTGGGAAGATCAATACAGATTTTCTCAAGAACAGCTTCAAATATTTTTGGCAGAAGTCAGAAAAGTGACTGAGCAAGCCCAACTAATGGGCGAAGAAGCCAAGGAGTTAGAAGAATTGAGCTGCCCTACTCCATCGGTGAATATTCAAAAAATGATGGAGTTTATTTCAAAGGCCAGAAAGCAATACTGTACTTTGGGCCGTTTCTTTTGAAAATAATAAGCTTTTGGTGAATGTAATTGAGAAATTCCACTATAATTCTTCTTTCACCAAGTATTTACAATATTCATGCATGCATCCATCACATTAATCATACACACATAGAATCTAATAAAATAAATATTTCCTTTAAAAGGGTAAAATTGGACCTCAACACCGATATTCAACTCGACTCCAAACAAGATTAATGGCAGAACAAGCCGAAGGACGTCTCATGGAGATGGAGTCCAAGATTGAAAGTATGTCAGAACAGATGAAACAATTGATGGAATTAATCAAAGGGAAAGCAACTCAAGTCCCCATCAAAGAAGTACAAGATCCCACTTATCCCCCGGGATTCACCCCGCAACGAGTCTCAGTCCAAGAAAACCTGTTTCAAGAATCAGGACCCTCTGCTAGTGTTCACCTGAAACAAGACACTGTACAGGAAGAGAAGAAGACATTACCAAAAGATGAAGCAGAATCTCAAAAAATCGAGACAATAGAGAAAAGACTGAGAGCCATTGAAGGAGGCACTATATTCGGATCCCTTTCAGTGGATGACCTCTGCTTAGTGCCAGACGTCGTAATCCCTTCAGATTTTAAGGTGCCAGATTTCGTAAAATACGATGGAACGAGTGATCCCATCACTCACATCACTTTGTTTCTCAGAAGACTACAACCACTTACCAAAGATGAGAAGGTGTGGATCGCACTTTTTCAGGAAAGTCTCACAAAATCAGCATTACAGTGGTATCTAAGCCAAGGTCCAAGAAACATAAAAACTTGGAATGACCTTGCTCAGGCCTTCATCGGCAACTATAAACATGTTATGGACTTAGCTCCGGATCGCCAAACTCTCCAAAACATGGAGAAGAAAAAAACAGAAACTTTTAAGGAATATGCCCAACGATGGAGGGACTTAGCTGCACAAGTACAGCCACCCATGACAGAAAGAGAAATGGTCACTTTGTTTGTCCAGACACTGAAATACCCATATTATGACAAACTTATTGGCAATGCGGCAACTAACTTCTCCGACGTAGTCATGTCTGGAGAAAGGATCGAGCATGGTATCAGGACCGGGAAGATTACTGAGTCCTTTAGTGATCCTATGAAAAGAGGAGGACCATCCAGAAGAAAAGATGAAGAAATACAACAAATCGGACGAGGAAGAGGGATTCCCCTCGTGGGTACCGTGGCTACCGGTCCTCGCCTATCCTATTCTGCCAACAGGCCCAATGATTATCCTCCAAATAGGCCCAGTGATTATCTTCCCAATAGACCCAACAATTATCCTCTCAACAGGCCAAATCAGTTACGGCCACCTGTTCCGACTCCTCCAATGCCTGCACCAAGACCAAGAGAAATTTTCGCACCGATTCCCATGACTTATACTGAGTTATATCCAAAACTCATCCAGAGCCAACTCATTCACCCAATTCCCACAAGGCCATTCGAACCCCCATATCCAACATGGTATGACCCTAAACTAAATTGCCCATATCATGATGGTGCCGTGGGCCACGGACTCGAAAATTGCATAGCATTGAAGCGTATAGTCCAACAATTAATTGAGTCAAAGTGGTTGGACTTTTCCGATGAACCAAACGTCACTCATAATCCATTGCCTCCTCATCAAGCCAAACCAGTCAATATGATGGAAGAATACTGGCCGATGAAGAAAACAGTCAATGATATCATAACCCCTCTTAAGCATGTATATTCATGCCTTGTGAAAGAAGGGATTATCATAGGAAAGTCTTCTGGAAATAAAGAAGTCGAGCATGAGGAATGGTGCAACTTTCATAACAGTAAGAGTCATTCTATCCAAGAATGCCCAGAATTCCGTAAAAGTCTACAAAGTCTCATGGACTCCTCCCAAATCATCGTTTTTATGTCAGATAAAGAGGATGACGTGAATGTGATAATTAAAGAACAAGAAGTCAATATCATGCCAAGGCCACTAGTCATTCCAATCTCAAAATCTGCTCTCAAGCCTTTAAGAATTCAAGTTCCAAAGCCATTCCCGTACAAATCAGACAAAACTGTTCCATGGAACTATGGCTATACTTCTAACATCACATCAACTCCGTTAGAAGTTGGGGGCATGACTAGAAGTGGTCGGTGTTATTCTCCCGAGCAAATGAACAAGCTCCAACAAGAGAAGAATGTTACGGATCCAGCAAATGGACCTATTAACACATCTAAAGAGCAAGAGATGCCTCGAGCAGTAACAGATGAACAAGCTACTGAGTTTCTCAAACTCATAAAGCAAAGTGAATACAGCATCGTGGAGCAGTTGAACCGTCTGCCAGCAAAGATCTCCATACTTTCATTGCTCTTAAGTTCTGATGCCCATCGAGAAGCTCTTCTCAAAGTCCTGAATAAGGCTTATGTTGAACAAGATATCTCCGTGAACAACTTTGACCACCTTGTCAACAACATCACGGCACAAAATCTCATCACATTCACTGACGATGAGATACCAGCAGAAGGAAGGGGTCACTCTAAGGCTCTACATATTTCGATTAAATACAAAGATCGGATTATGGCTAGAGTTCTGATCGACAATGGATCAGCTCTAAATGTAATGCCATTAGAAACTTTACATAAGATCGGTTTAGACCCATCACACCTCAACAACAGTCATATTGTTGTTCGAGCATTTGACGGAACAAAGAGAGATGTGGTTGGAGAAATAGAGCTACCAATTGGGATTGGTCCCTGTCTTTTCCATATCACATTCCAAGTCATGGACATTTCTCCATCTTATACTTGTCTACTGGGAAGACCATGGATCCATATGGCTGGAGCAATTCCTTCCTCATTACATCAAAAAATGAAATTCATCATTGAAGGAAAGATAATCACAGTCTTTGCTGAAGAAGACATTCTGCTATCTAGACCTGCGGATGCTCAATATGTTGAGGTCAATGAAAATATACCTGATTGCTCCTTCAGGTCTTTTGAGATTGTCAATGCTGCTTATGTCAGTGAATATGGAGAAGAACCCATTCCTAACATCTCTAAAACAAGTCGCATGGTCGCCAAACTCATGATAAAAGGAGGATACTCACCGGGGTTAGGTTTGGGACAAGATTTACAAGGAATCCCAGAGCCATTGAAAATATCCGCAAATGAAGGAAAATACGGCCTAGGCTTCACACCGACAAGACATGATAAAATGAAGGCAATAGCTGAAAAGAGAGAAAAGAGGATTGCACGATTAACAGGGCATCCTCTCCAGGAAAGAAATCTGGATATCCCTGAAATCACCGAAACGTTCGTGAGTGGTGGTCTCATTCCGAAAAATGACAATGAAGGCAAGCTGACTATCAACATCAACAAGTCTTTTGAAAGTCTTTCTATTCAGGCAATCATCAGCGATTCACCTGAAGAGGAGGAGCTCATTCAACCTTGTGGCCTACGGGATGTGCTGAACAATTGGGAGGCGATAGAACTGCCTGTTATAATCGAAAGCTTTCCAAAGTAATCTAATAGTAAAAACCTCCTAAAGAAAGGTTCAATCAATAGGGTGTAGTCTTTGTTTAAGTGAACCTTTTAGTTATTGCTTTTTATTCCAATAAAGTTGTGATTTATGCACATTGTAAATAAAGTACCAGTTTGCATCCATCTCATTCGTGCCATTTTTTTTTTTTCTCTCTTCTCTTTCTTTTCTCTCTGGATAATGCAGACCCAAAACTCTCTTTGATGACAATGAAAGAATGAACTTTGATAATCCTGTAAACACTACCGACTCGGATGACGAAGATCTTCAAGTATCTCCTGAGCTATTAAAAATGATTGAGCGAGATGAAAAAGAAAGAGCAACAAGTCAAGAACCAACTGAGGTATTCAACCTGGGAGACAGTCAGGATGTAAAAGAAGTCAAGATTGGCACTTTATTCCCTCCTGAAGAAAAAGAAGAATTAGTCCATTTATTGAAAGAATATGTGGATGTATTCGCTTGGTCATACCAAGATATGCCTGGCTTAAGCTCAGACATAGTACTACACAAAATACCTTTGAAGCCTGGGGCGAAGCCTGTCAGACAGAAGTTACGAAGATTAAAGCCGGAGTTAATCTTAAGAGTAAAAGACGAGATTCGAAAGCTGTGGGATGCAGGATTTCTTGGGGTCGCTGAATATACAGAATGGGTGGTTAACATTGTCCCAGTCGAAAAGAAAGAAAGTGGGAAACTAAGAGTTTGTCAGGACTACCGGCCTTTGAACGAAGCCAGTCCTAAAGATAACTTCCCACTTCCTCATATTGATACACTGGTGGATAATACCGCAGGAAACTCCTACTTTTCCTTCATGGATGGTTTTTCTGGATACAATCAAATCAAACTTGATCCAGATGACATGATAAAAACTGCTTTTATTACCCTTTGGGGTACCTTCTACTATAAGGTGATGCCTTTCGGGTTAAAGAATGCTGGTGCTACATATCAAAGAGCCATGGTCACGTTGTTCCATGACATGATGCATAAAGAAATTGAAGTATATGTGGACGACATGATCGCCAAAACTTTCACTGCTGGGGGGCATCTAAAAGTGCTAAGAAAACTATTCGATAGACTTCGCAAATATCAATTGAAGTTGAATCCTGCCAAATGTACTTTTGGAGCCTCTTCAGGAAAGTTATTGGGTTTCATAGTCAGCAAGGACGGGATTCGAGTTGACCCGAGTAAAGTCAAAGCGATACAAGAAATGCAACCCCCGAAGACTCCAAAACAAGTAAGAAGTTTTCTGGGTAGAATCAACTTCATAGCAAGGTTCATATCACAATTGACGTCCAAGTGTGAACCGCTTTTCAAATCACTAAAGAAGAACAATCCGATTGAGTGGAATAACGAATGTCAAGAAGCGTTCGAGAAAATCAAACGATATCTATCAAATCCACCAGTCTTGATACCACCTCGATCCGGAGAACCGTTGATTCTATATTTATCCATACAGGATTCTTCATTAGGATCTGTATTGGGTCAACGTGATGAGACAAGCAAGAAGGAGCATGCAATTTACTATTTGAGCAAAAAGCTTACCACATATGAAGCTAAATACTCAATAGTAGAAAAGTCCTGTTGTGCCCTTGCATGGGTAGCACATCGACTACGACACTACATGCTCAACAACACAACATTACTGATCTCCAAGACTGACCCCATTAAGTACATTTTCGAGAAACCCGCTTTATCAGGCAGGATTGCAAAATGGCAAATGCTGTTATCTGAATACGACATACAGTATGTCACCCAAAAGGCCGTAAAAGGAAGTGTGATCGCTGAATATCTGGCTGATAGAGCATTGGAGGATTATGAGCCCATGAGAATGGACTTTCCTGATGGAGATATAATGACGATAGAACAGGAAGTCGATGAAGAAAATGAAACATGGAAAATGGCATTCGATGGAGCATCTAATGCTTTGGGACAAGGGATCGGAGCTATACTCATCTCTCCAAGCGGAGAGCAGTTTCCCCTCACAGCAAAAATTACATTTCCTTGTACCAACAATATAGTAGAGTATGAAGCATGTGCTATGGGACTCCAAATGGCATTGGATTTGAAAGTGCGAGATCTCCGAGTCTATGGGGATTCCGCATTAGTCATATATCAAATCAATGGAGAATGGGAGACAAGAGATTCAAAATTAATCCCTTACCAAAAGCTTATACTAGACATGACTCGAAGATTTAACAGTATAAGTTTCCATCATCTTCCAAGGGAAGATAATCAAATCCCAGACGCTTTAGCTACTTTGGCTGCTATGTACAAGATAAGCGACCCTAAGCATACTCCTGTCTTCGAAATGAAAATAATAGATTCTCCAGCTTATTGCATGAGCATCGAAGAAGAATTGGATGGAAAGCCTTGGTATCATGATATCAAGAAATACCTCCAAGAACGAACATATCCACTAGAAGCATCAGAAAATGACAAGAAATTTCTACGAAGATTGTCAATGGGTTTTCTTTTAAACCTAGACATACTCTACAAGAAAACCCCAGACTCGATGCTACTTCGCTGTGTAGATACTCATGAAGCACGAAAGATCATGGAAGAAGTTCATTCTGGAATATGTGGAGCACACACTAGTGGTCATACCATGGCAAGACAAATAATGAGGGCTGGCTACTATTGGCTCACATTGGAAAGTGATTGTATTAATCACGTGAGAAAATGTCACAAATGTCAAATATATGCCAACAAGATCCAAGCTCCACCCACCCCTCTTAATGTAACAGCAATACCTTGGCCTTTTGCCATGTGGGGAATTGACGTCATTGGAGCCATTACCCCTAAAGCTTCCAATGGTCACAAATTCATCCTAGTGGCAATTGACTACTTCACTAAATGGGTAGAAGCTATGTCATATGCAAGTGTGACTCAAAAGGTGGTATGCCGGTTCATTAAGAAAGAAATCATTTGTCGTTATGGGCCGCCGGAATGTATCATCTCAGACAATGCCACGAACCTGAACAATGCAATGATGCAGACTTTGTGCCGGCAGTTCAAAATCAAACATCTCAATTCGGCACCTTATCGACCAATGATGAATGGTGCAGTAGAAGCGGCCAATAAAAATATCAAGAGAATTGTTGAAAAGATGATCGTCACTTACAAGGACTGGCATGAGATGTTACCTTTTGCACTACATGCTTATAGAACTTCTACCCGTACTTCTACTGGAGCAACACCTTTTTCTCTGGTATACGGTATGGAGGCTGTATTGCCCATAGAAGTTGAAATTCCTTCATTAAGGGTACTAATGGATACTCAATTAAGAGAAGCAGAATGGGTCAAAGCTAGATACGAGCAATTAAATCTAATTGATGAAAGAAGAATGATAGCCCTCTGCCATGGACAACTTTATCAAAGAAGGATGATTCGTTCTTACAACAAAAAGGTTCGCCCACGACAATTTCACGATGGTGACATAGTGCTCAAGAAAATTTTACCCATGCAACATGATTCAAGAGGAAAATGGACACCAAATTATGACGGGCCATATGTCGTGAAGAAAGCATTTTCAGGAGGGGCACTAATTCTGACAGAAATGGATGGACGAGAATTACCGAAGCCAGTAAATTCGGATGCAGTAAAGAAATACTTTGCATAATGAAGAAATTTTCAAACAGAAGCGGAGAAGTGGATACAGGGTTACCAAAGTTTATTTGATCAAAGTTGTCAAAGAGAGCTTTCTTCTCTTACACTTTCATTATCTATCTGTACCCAAGATTTTCATATTACCCATAAATAAAAAGCCAATTTTCTTTAACTTACCTTAGATTCTCACGTTCAAAATGCTAAAGTCGTTTCTATCCAGTTCTTTTCCTTCAAATCTCACATTCTTACTAGCCTTAAGTGTGCAATAAATTATGACTTTTGAAGGAAGAATAGTAATAATTAAAACTTAGAAAAAACAAAGACCGTAGATTACTTTGATAAGCTTTATGAATTAAAACAGGTAAGATTGAAGTCCTGCTTTGCGAGCGGCACAGAACATAGGCTAACAAAGAAGAAGGAGTAACAAATCTTTGGGAGATAGCCTTGGTGGTAGCCTGAATGATCGCTTCAGAAGTCTTAACACGTCCATGTCAGCAAGAAAGAATCATACTCACGAATATCTCAACAGGGACAATTATCCAGAGAGGCATAAAGTACGAGGCGGACATTAAGGAAATTGAAGCCAAAATTTAAGAACAAATCAAGGAAAGAAGATTTTTGAAAAGAGTTAGGCTTTTGAGACAATGGACAATAGCTGGAAAGCGAGACAATGAACAACAGCTGGAAAGCAAGACAATGAACAACAGCTGGAAAGTGAAACAATGGACAACAGTTGGAAAGCATAAAGAGATTCAACAATAGAAGGCAATTACAAAGAGGATCCAGTAAAGCAAAGATATAAAAAATAAATCCATCAGTTACACATGCTCTGCATTCATGCATTTCACATCATACATGCATGGCATACAGAACAAGGATCAAATGGGAAGCGTATCCACCGCACAGTCACAGCAGTATAAGCTGACGTCTCAGTGACATCCGTTTTTACCAATCTACCGCTGGATGCACAGCTGATATAGTGGACCCAGCCCCATCAGCAATTCAAGGATAAAGTAGACAATATTGTCAAAATCCTGGTAATCAATTCAATAATCGAGGCTACACCGGGATGGACAGAATTGACGCCAGCTTAGCAGTATCCAAGATAAGAAATAGCTATGGTCAAAGATAAGCGTGGATATCGAGAAATATTGTCGTCGAAAGCAGACAATGGATTCAATAATCAAGGACTGGATCAATGTCATGCCTGATGAGATATCAAAGATAAGAAATATCTATGATACTAAAATAAAGTAGGATCCACTTTTCCGGTTAAACGGCGGATACGGTACTCCGTGACTCTCAAGTCGGTTCTCTCAGTTGCCCATAATAACTGATTCCTTCACCCCTTCTTTCTTTTACTTCCTCCTAGAAAATGGATCCTACTTTTTCCGCCTTGCGAAAGTATTTCCCTTCTCTCCCAATGAACATCCTAAAAAAGATCTACCAAGTTCGCTGTGAACGATTAAGAGCTCTGATGCATAAAGGAATCCCTGAAGATGTGCGGTGGTTAATTGAAGCTAAGGTTCGTCTGGCAGGTGAAATCCCAGAGGCATTTGTGTCTTACATGCCTGGTGTTGGCAAAAGTTCTTATGCCAGAAAAAGAAGAGCGAAAAGATTACAAGTCTGCCATAAATGTGGTAGGTGGACTTGTAAGACTAGGTGTCGTTCTTTAGGAATGATCTCCAATAATCGAGAAGATAAAATACGGTTCATCAAGAATGGCTTGAGTAAGGACTCATTGGATGATATCCAATTGACTCTTGAGACGCATTCTTGTGGATCTGTGCAACGTGAAATTCTTGATTTATGGAGTATTTTTCATGAAGAACGAGACCGTTACAGTCCCGGGAATCTGACTTTAAACGACCCTGTTTGCCGGCTTGTAAGAAAGCTAGATGGGAAGCAGATCCTCGACTCATAGAAGCCGTTAATGCCGTTACTGGACGTAAAACCAGTGGAAGATGTAAGCCACAGTCACAATTACTGTACATACAGTTTGTTATATTTGGAAAAATTTGCATTTTCTTTTGACAGATGTACATGCTCCCCTAAGTGTAATCGACACGTTATCCCTTTTCATCACTATAAATGCGTGTTCTTCCTTCTGATTAAACAACAGATAAGATACCCCGTGACTTCTAAAGTCGATTATTCCAGTTTCCTGCAATAACTGATTCATTTCCCTCTTCTCTCAAATTCTTCTCTCATCAATGGATTCTACTCTTTCTGTACTGCGAAAATACTTTCCTTCCCTCCCTCTAAAAGTCCTTAAAAAGATCTACCTTGCTAGATGTGAAAGAATCAGAGTTTTTACACGCAAAGGCATTCCCGATAATGTGCAGTGGATAATTGAAGCTAAGGTCCGTTTGGCGGGTGAAGTTCCAGATGCATTTATGCCCCGCATGCCCGGTTTAGGTAAAAGCCGTTATGCCAAAAGGCGAAGAGCAAAGAGACTAGGCGTGTGTTATAAATGTGGGCGATGGAATTGTAATACTAAATGTCGCTCTTTAGGATACATCTCCATAAATCGTGAAGATAAAAGAAAATTCATTAAGAATGGCCTGCGTAAGGAGTCTCTGAAAGATATCCGAGAGACTCTTGAAACGCATTCTTGTGGAAAAGTGCAAGGTGAAATTATCGGTTTATGGAGGACTTACCATAAAGAACGAAACCGTTACAGTCTTGGGAATGTGATTTTAAACGACCCCGTTTGTCAGTTTGTAAGAAAACTAGATGGGAAGCAAATCCCCGACTTATAGAAGGCATTGAAGCCATTACTGGACATGAATTAGTGGAAGATGAGAGCCACAGTCATGATTGCTGTACATATAAGCTGTCATTTGTCTTTTCTTTTGGCAATAATGTACTTACTTCTGTAAGTGTAATAAACGCATTATCCTTTCATCACTATAAATGCGTGTTCTTCCTTCTGGATACGGTACTCCATAACTCCCAAATTCAGTTATTTCCATTTCCTACAATCACTAATTTCTTTCTTTTTCTCTTAAATGCCTCATTCATCAATGGAGCCTTCTCTTTCCGCTCTACGAAAATATTTCCCTTCTTTCCCAATAAATGTTCTTAAAAAGGTTTATCAAGCTAGATGTGAACGATTCCGACTATTTATGCACAAAGGCATTCCTGATAATGTGCGGTGGCTAATCGAAGCTAAAGTTCGTTCGGCTGGTGAAGTTCCAGATGCGTTCTTTCCCCGTATGCCCGGCTTTGGTAAAAGCGTTTATGCCAAAAAGAGAAGAGCAAAGAGGCTAGGCGTCTGTCACAATTGTGGATGGTGGATTTGCGGCAATAAATGTCGTTCTCCAGGAGTGATCACCAGAAATCGTAATGATAGAATAAAATTCATCAAGAATGGCTTGCGTAAGGAATCTCTGGAAGATATCCGAGAGGTTCTTGAAGCGCATTCTTGCGGAATAGTGCAATTTGAGGTTGTTGGATTATGGATAATTCTCCAAAAAGAACGAGAACGTTACAGTCTTGGGAATCTGACCCTAAACGACCCTGTTTGCCAGTTTGTGAAAAAGCTAGATGAGATGCAAATCACTGATTCATAGAAAGCATTGAAGCCGTTACTGGACGCAAAGCCAGTAGAAGACGGAACAAGGTCACGATTACTGTACGTGCTAGCTGTCGCTTTTGAAATTTTCCTCCCCTTTTGGTAATAATGTATCCACTCCTGACATGAACCAAAGTCACGATTACTGTACGTGCTAGCTGTCGCTTTTGAAATTTTCCTCCTCTTTCAGCAATAATGTATCCACTCTTGACATAAGCCATAGTCACGATACTGTACATGCTAGCTGACGCTTTTGAAATTTTCCTCCCATAATGTACCCACTCCTGACATGAGCTATAATTATGACTACTGTATATACCTGCCACTTTTGAAATTTTCCTTCTCATCCGACAATCATGTACCTACTCCTGACATAAGCTACAGTCGCGACTACTGTACATGCTAGCAGCTGTTTTGAAAATTTTCCTCCTCTTTTAACGATAGTGTACCCATACATGACCAGAGTCATACCCGTGACTACTATGAATAGCTGGCAATAATGTATCCATTCTTGAAAAATAAAATTATTGCCTTATCTCTTCATCTCTATAAATATATCCTCTTTTCTCACAAGGGTAAGGATAGGAATGGAGAAAACCCCAACTCGTAAATCCCGAAGTATTTGTGTATTTTCTGGGGCTTTTCCTGGAAAAGATGAAGAGTATTTAAAAGCAGCCAACCATTTGGGTAGAGTATTAGCTGAGCGAAAAATACATTTAGTTTATGGAGGAGGTAGTGTCGGATTAATGGGAGGTGTAGCATCAGCAGCATCTCTAGGAGGAAGTCAAGTTCTGGGCATTATCCCTGGACCTCTGAAATTTATTTCTGGGGGCACGATTGGAGAAGAATTAGTGGTTAAAAATTTACAAGAGCGTGTGTTACAAATGCTTTTAAATGCTGATGCTTTTATCGCTCTACCAGGTGGTTTTGGCACATTGGGAGAAGTCTTTCAAATTGCTTCCATGGCCCAACTTAATTTGCATAAGAAACCCATTGGGCTTTTAAATGTTAACAATTTCTTTACAGGTCTGATAGCTTTTATGGATTATGCTATGCAGAAGAATTTTATATCAAGAGTGGCACGGCGAATCATAATATCCGCAACAACTGCTGAAGAATTGCTAGATAAAATACAAGCTTTTGTTCCTGAACCAGATCCAGCAATGATTCAGATAGACTGGACGCGACAGTCTTTCCCGAACAGTTCGATCCCATAATAGTCCTCTACTAACCCTGTTGAAATATTGTGGAAGAAGAAGTGATCCGATCCGTTTTGCTTGTCCTTTAGTTTTATTATCAGCATTTTCTTTCGTGTTTTAGTTTTTCTTTCAGGGAATTTCTTTTTTTATCTTATAAGATAGTCTCGTCCATGCTGATATTAAAACCATAGGACAATGCCTTTAGGTTGGAATGGCTGAGTAAAGAGTAATTTTTATTACTCTTGAGACGCATCCTATTAGGTCTACTAGGCATAACATTTTAGGATAGTTAAGCTTCAACCTTATTTGGATGACATATCTCTCAAGCGAATCTATATTTACTAAAGAAAATATTAGATGAACCTTGGATATTGATTCCAAACATCCGTTCCCTTTACATAATTTGTTAGCGATATTGTCATCATCAAGATTCACTCATTTTATCGAAGTCTAAAATTTCGCACTCGCCTATTATGCAAATTCACACTTTCGAAGAAAATTATTCCAATTCTAATTGCTTTCATATAAATTTCGCTCGAGGTTCAAGGAGATTTCCTTAACCTCATTCCATCAATTTTCCTTCAAACGATAGGAGAGTTCCTATCGTCGAGGTTCTAAGGTAGGGCCCTTAACCTCAAAATCATCAATTTTCCTTCAAATGATAGGAGAGTTCCTATCGTCGAGGTTCTAAGGTAGGACCCTTAACCTCAAAATCATCAATTTTCCTTCAAACGATAGGAGAGTTCCTGTCGTCGAGGTTCTAAGGTAGGACCCTTAACCTCATTCAAACAATTTTCCTTCAAACGATAGGAGAGTTCCTGTCGTCGAGGTTCTAAGGTAGGACCCTTAACCTCAAAATCATCAATTTTCCTTCAAACGATAGGAGAGTTCCTATCGTCGAGGTTCTAAGGTAGGACCCTTAACCTCAAAATCATCAATTTTCCTTCAAACGATAGGAGAGTTCCTATCGTCGAGGTTCTAAGGTAGGGCCCTTAACCTCAAAATCATCAATTTTCCTTCAAATGATAGGAGAGTTCCTATCGTCGAGGTTCTAAGGTAGGACCCTTAACCTCAAAATCATCAATTTTCCTTCAAACGATAGGAGAGTTCCTGTCGTCGAGGTTCTAAGGTAGGACCCTTAACCTCATTCAAACAATTTTCCTTCAAACGATAGGAGAGTTCCTGTCGTCGAGGTTCTAAGGTAGGACCCTTAACCTCAAAATCATCAATTTTCCTTCAAACGATAGGAGAGTTCCTATCGTCGAGGTTCTAAGGTAGGACCCTTAACCTCAAAATAATCAATTTCCTTCAAACGATAGGAGAGTTCCTATCGTCGAGGTTCTAAGGTAGGGCCCTTAACCTCAAAATCATCAATTTTCCTTCAAACGATAGGAGAGTTCCTATTGTCGAGGTTCTAAGGTAGGACCCTTAACCTCAAAATCATCAATTTTCCTTCCAACGATAGGAGAGTTCCTATCGTCAAGGTTCTAAGGTAGGACCCTTAACCTCAAAACAATCAATTTTCCTTCAAACGATAGGAGAGTTCCTATCGTCGAGGTTCTAAGGTAGGACCCTTAACCTCAAAATCATCAATTTTCCTTCAAACGATAGGAGAGTTCCTATCGTCGAGGTTCTAAGGTAGGGCCCTTAACCTCAAAATCATCAATTTTCCTTCAAACGATAGGAGAATTCCTATCGTCGAGGATTCTAAGGTAGGACCCTTAACCTCATTCAATCAATTTTACTTCAAACGATAGGAGAGTTCCTATCGTCGAGGTTCTAAGGTAGGACCCTTAACCTCAAAATCATCAATTTTCCTTCAAACGATAGGAAAGTTCCTATCGTCGAGGTTCTAAGGTAGGACCCTTAACCTCATTCAAACAATTTTCTTTCAAACGATAGGAGAGTTCCTATCGTCGAGGTTCTAAGGTAGGGCCCTTAACCTCAAAAACAATCAATTTTACTTCAAACGATAGGAGAGTTCCTATCGTCGAGGTTCTAAGGTAGGACCCTTAACCTCATTCAAACAATTTTCCTTCAAACGATAGGAGAGTTCCTATCGTCGAGGTTCTAAGGTAGGACCCTTAACCTCATTCAAACAATTTTCCTTCAAACGATAGGAGAGTTCCTATCGTCGAGGTTCTAAGGTAGGACCCTTAACCTCATTCAAACAATTTTCCTTCAAACGATAGGAGAGTTCCTATCGTCGAGGTTCTAAGGTAGGACCCTTAACCTCAAAATTATCAAATTTTCCCTTCAACGATAGGAGAGTTCTTATCGCAGAGGCTCTAAAAATTTTCCTTAACCACATAGTTTAGGCGGCGAGAAGGTTCTCAATGGCTAGCTAAGACGGACGAAATTTGGTAACTACTTTGCATACATCATGTCCCATGAAGCATGCAAAGGGGGGCAGCTGTTGACACCCAATTTCGTCCGGGTTTTTTTTTTTTTAAAAAATTTTTTAAAAAAAAAACTAATTAAAAAAATTATTATTATTATTATTATTATTGCTAAAAAATTTTAATTATGTTAATTAGTTTAAAATATATTTTTATTTTGAGAAGATTTGATTTAAAATAATATATGTGCGAATATGTATGTGTTTGGAATAAAAATAAAATTTCAGAAAAAAATGACAAAAAAATTAAAAGTTTGAGGTAAAAATGACAAAATTAAGAAGTTTCGGACAAAATTGACAAATTCTGAAAGTTTCAGGAGCTTTGGGTAAGTTTTCGCGTCAATTTTGGGCCTAAACGGACGTTTCTAGCCCAAATTGACAGAAAACGTTAAAATTGTCAAAATCAGAAGCTTCTGAGCTTATCCAGAGCTGGAGTAACGTAAAGGACTGAAACTGTCATTTTACCAATTTAAAAGATAAGTTTGATATTTTTTATTAATTTATCCGTCCACAGTTCAGCTAAGCTCCTTCTATAAATACCCCCCCAAATTCAGTGCTCAACACACAGAAAATCAGAGAAAAAACTTAGAGCTCCGTTTTAAAAAAAGAGAAAATTACAGCCCTTAGCCCCAGCCCTCTTCCCTTCTTCCCCAGAAAGCCAAATTTTTTTTTTCACTGCTGTTCCCTCTCTCTTTCTCTCTCTCTCTCTCCGCCGTGCCCCTCGCTGCCCGCAGCCGCCGCCGTCCCTCCGCCTCGCTGCCCTCGCCGCCGCGCCGCCCCGCCGCGCCGCCAGCTGCCCCTGCCTCCCCCTCCTTTCGCGCGCGCCTTCGCGTCTCTGTTCTTCATATTCAAAAACTTGTTTTGAAAGGTGAAACCTTGATTCCATACTTCATCTTTTCAATTTCTTTCAATTTGGTCACTAACCTTTTATTTTTGTTCCTGCAGAATAAATTACTAACCTTTTTAATTTTTACTTGTTTATTTATTTGTTAATTATTGTTATTATTACTAATCTTCTTTTTATTGTTGTTATTGACTTACTAACAACTAACTTTTAATATTATTATTGTTACTAACCTTTTAATTTTTGCATTATTACTAACTTTTATAATTGTTGTTAACAATTAATTAATTTTTATTATTGTTGTTAATTAATTAATTTAATTAACTTGGCTAACTTTTTATTATTGTTGTTAATTAATTAATTTAATTAACTTGACTAACTTTTTATTATTGTTGTTAATTAATTAATTTAATTAACTTGACTAACTTTTTATTATTGTTGTTAATTAATTAATTAACTTGACTAACTTTTTATTATTGTTGTTAATTAATTAATTTAATTAACTTGACTAATTTCTTTTTATTATTGTTGTTAATTAATTAACTTAATTAAACTTGGCTAACTTTTATTTATTGTTGTTAATTAATCAACTTAATTAAACTTGGCTAACTTTTATTATTGTTGTTAATTAATTGACTTAATTAAACTTGGCTAATTTTTATTATTGTTGTTAATTGTTAATCTAACTTTACTAACTTTTTTTATTGTTATTAACAACTAACTATATTAATTGTGCTAACTTTTATTATTGTGTTATTAAAGTGGATGGCCAAAAAGCCCCACTTTATTTATTTTTTTTTTTAACTAAAAGATAAAAAAAAAGGAATTTTATGTGAATAATTTCCTAAAGGCTAATAAAAATTATTTTTTTTTATAAACAAACATAATGAAATAAATAAATAAATAAATACAAATTTTTTTTTTAAATACATCTTTAAAAGTGATGTTTTTTTTCTAATTAATAATTAATAATGAAATATAAAAAAGAAATTAAATTCCATGTCCAAATGATCCGCCAGGATCCATGGCTTGGAAAATATTTTTTAAATAAAGTATATAAATAAATTTTCCTTTATTATTAAAAAAATAAAAAAAAAAAACTTTGGACTAATATTTTTATTTATCTCTTTATCCAGCAAAATAATAAAATATAATTTTTTTGGTTTCTTTATTAATAAAAAGAATAAAGGAGTAAAAATTTTCTTGGGCTAATATTTTACTTATTTCTTTCAAAATAATAAAAAAAAGATATAACATTTTTTTTTGTTTTTGTTTCCTTTATTAAATAAAATTTTATTCAAATGATTTCAAATAAAGGTAATAATAAAAATCTTTTAGCAAACAAAAAGAACATAAAAAAAAAATCATATAAATATCAAAAACTTTTTATACATATAAATCTTTGATTTCTTTAATCTTTTTTCAAAATAAATTATATAAATATCAAAACTTTACCTTTATTTTCCTTATTAAATAATCATTTTTGCTTAATTTTTTTATCAAAAATAAAACAAACAAATATTAAGATTTTTATTTTATTTTTGAAATATATATATAAATTTCCGGTTTCATCATTAAATAAATAAAGTTTTGTTTACTTTTTGATTCACCTTTTATTAAATAAAATATTAAGGCTTCACTTTTATTTTTAAAATATACATATAAATCTTTAGTTTTCTTCATTAAATAAACAAAAACCTTGATTAAATAATTACTTTCTTGGTTCATCTTTTATCAAATCAAAAAAAATAAGCTTAAAAAATAAATATGTATAAATATCAAGACTTTCTTTATATAAATCTTTTCTTTATTATTTTATTGAATAATTAATTTTGGTTAATCTTTTAAATAAAAAATCAAATACATGAGAATTAAGATTTTATTTTCAACTCTTTTGTTTTCTTTGGTAAATAAATAAAATTCTGGTATTAAATAATTATTTTTATAAAAAATTAGTTCATGGTATATTGGCTGGAAACTGTCTCGTGCCCGCTTTTGAGCTGCTTCACCTGGTGAAGAGGGTCTGGCTGAGTAACAACGCCCCGTACCATGATCAAAGATTTTTTTTTATTTTATTTTTTTTAAAACTCTTTGATTCCTTTAAATTAACTTCTTATTAAATAAAAAAATTAATTGTTTTTGAATTCTTTTATGAATTAAGAAAAAAATCAGATAAAAATAAAAGAAAGATAAAAAAAAGAAATAAAAGAAAGATAAAAAAAGAAATAAAAAAAAAAGAAGATAAGAAAAATAAGATAAAAGATAAAAAAAAAAAAAGAAAAGAAAAGAAAGAAAAAAAAAAAGAAGTAAAAATATAAAGACAAATTTTTAGTTAGTATTAAAAATCATTACCTTTTAAAAAATTAATTTCAGGAATTAAATAATTACGATTAAGTAAATCAATTTCCATATCCGGATGATCCGGCAGGATCTACGGTTTGGAAAATATCAATTTTTTTAAAATAAATAAATTAAATAAAAAGATAAAAATCCATATTTTTACAATATGGATAAAATTGTTTAAAATTTCACCAAATTCCGTGTCCAAATGACTCGGCAGAGTCCATGGTTCGGAATCAAAAATCTTCCGTGTCCAAATGACTCGGCAGAGTCCATGGTTCGGAAGTATCAAATTTTATCCAACTTAATTACCAAAAATCCACATTTTCGACTAATTCAGTTAAAATATCTAAATTAACTGAAATTTTTTTAAAAGCAAAGTAAAACAAAATTAAAATCAACTAAGGTGCCAATTTTTGGGCGTTTTAACAAAGTTGTTTCAACGTAACCGTACTCCCGAACCCCCGAACTCTCGCAGACCATATTTTAGGTGACCAATCGACCTAAGTAAACTGATTGGTGGCGACTCCAGAAAACCCGACGTTGCCACATGTAGTATTATTTTTGCTATTGTGCTCGTCGCACGATCATTTTGTAGGGAAGTCACCAAAATTTCTGTTAAGGAAAATTAAATGAGACTGTAGCAATAATAATGAGAGTTAATGTTTATTTGCTTCCTTGTATGGAAGTAAACAAAACGTGTAACATATACTTGAGTAAGAAGGAACTGATAACCGATAAAAGATAATAAAAATTTGAGTAGAAAGAAACAAAAAGAAAAACAGTTTGCACACAGCAGTTCATAGGAAATAGTAATTAAACAAATATTAGCAATCAGAAAAGGCATTCTTCTGAAAAACTTGGAAAAAGCATCAAACATATCAACCTATACAATTAGGTAAAGAATTAACAGATGAAAAGAAATTTAAAAAATAAAAAAAATGCAGATTACATTTGTCTAAATCCATGCCTCTAAAAAAACCAGAAGCAAACAAATTAAATAAATATTAAAAAATTAAAAAGGTATTTTTTAACTAAAATGTGAAACAAATTAAAATCGAACATATCACCCTATACAATTAGGTAAAGAACTAGCAAATGAAAGGAAATTTAAGCAAAAATCAAAATAAATAAATTAAAAAACCAGATTGCATTTTTCTAAACCCATGCCTCTTTAGAAAACCAGAAGCAAACAAATTAAATAAATATTAACAGATTAAAAAGACATTTTTTAACTAAAATGTGAAACAAATTAAAATCAATCACCGTATACTATCACATACGGCACTAACCAATGGAAAGCACTTTTGAAAAAATACATATTTAAAAAGAAATAATTGTAACAACAGTACTGGAAACAAATTATAAATTCTCCATATTTTTTTTCTTTATTTCTTTTCATTTATACTAATATGGGTGGAACAATTGTGCATGAACCTGCAGCTGAACTCTCAATAAACTCAGCAAGCCTAGAAATTTACTTCACTTATATAGCGTAAAGAAAACAACTTTTGTGGCTGCTTGTTTTGGCAAGCAAACCAGAAAATGCCAGCAAAACTAGGAGCATTCAGGATTCGATTTTACTCAGGTAGCATCATCACCCTACCACATCTAAAACAAAATGCCACCATGCATACGATCACAAAGAGCCATGTAGGAAAATACCCATTGTGAAACTGCCACAACTTCAACTTTCCTCTTTACTTGCGGTAGACACAAATCCCAGCTATCCATGGTTTCCGTTGAATAATGATGACAATTATCCCACACACAATACTGATGAATGCTACATATGTATACATTACTTGCCTTGTTGCGCCACTCGTTAGGTTCGGAACAATACCTGGGCAGCATGCAACCCAAAAACAAATATTCCTGAACAACCACTGCTAAAAAAACTCATTTTTCTAACAGACAAACTACCAATGTGTTAGACTGTTAGTAATTACTAATAGTCAGATGTATTATTATTATTATTATTATTATTATTATTATTATTTAAAATATATGTTATCATACACATATGTAATAATAATAATAGTGATAATAATAATAATATAATGTATTATATATAAAAATATATACTTAAAATATGTTATATATATATTAAATATATGATACATACATACATTAAATAATGCATCATATGTATCATATTTTTTATTAGAATAATAATATCTATATTTATATTGGTATTGTCAATTGTATCATTTTTATATAATATTTATATTTAAATATATACGTATATATATTTATATTTTGTAATATATATATATACAATTTATAATGCGTATGAACATATTTTTATTGTGAAATTAAAATTATAGTTTTAATGTATATAATAAACCAATTATCCTTGCTTCGCATTCCATCATCATAAGCAACTCATATAAAAAATTTTTAATTTATTTTCTCAAATAAAAAAGTAGTTTTATTGTCCATGTTATGATAAGAGCTCATTTAATAATAAATGTCTCACAAAATAGTGACTATATTGGGAAATCATTTTTTTATTTTGTCTCAATTTATAATAATTTATGTTAAAAATTATTTATATATACAATTTATAATTTGTATGAACATACATATGAACATATTTATATAGTGAAATTAAAAATTATGGTTTTAATGTATATGGTGAGATTGAACCTCCCTAATATATTATTATTATTATTTATATATCTTATATTAAAAGCCCATATATATATATATATATATATATGTATGTATGTGTATATACATGTGTGTGTGTGTGTGTGTAAAAGCCCAAAAATACCATATAAATACCATAACCTACCCCTCACCTCACATTAACCTCTCTTTGCCACCTCTCACTTATCCTCCCTCTCTGCCGTCTCTCACTTCTACCTCCTCTTTGCTCTCGTCTCTCCTCCTTCTCCTTCATCCTCTGTCCACCGCCTAGTAGTCGTTCTCCTTCTACTGTTCTCCCTCCATCGTCTCTTTTCCCTCTATTGTTTTCCCTCCGTCGTCTCCTCGCCCTCCGCCATTCTCCCTTCGTGTGCCTTCGCCCCAGCCTCCTTCTTCAAGTGTTGATCTCAGTTCATGGTTTGCTGATGTTCTCCTCGGTATGCCGCTAACGTCTCGCCTCCTCGCTTTGCCTCCTAGCCTCACTTCGCCTCCTCGTCTCCTCCCCTCCTCACCTCGCGTTGCCACCTCACCTCCTAGCCTCCTTTCTATTTTGGTTGTTGATTTGGTTTTGATTTTGTAAATTTTTAGTTAATTTTGTGTTTGATTTTTGAATTTATTATAACTTTTGAAAATTTTGTGAATTTTTAAATTTTTATTCATTTCAAGCAATTTTTTTATTAATTTCAGTAATTATTTAAATTTCTATGAATTTCAGTAATTTTTGTGATATTTTTAATTTTTCAATTTTCAAATTTATTCTGAATTTTTTATTTTTATTTTTTGTTAATTTTAAATTTTTTATTAATTTTGGTAAGTTTTTATGAATTTTAGTATTTGTTTTTTAATCTTGTGAATTTTTAGTTAATTTTTGTGAATTATATATTTTTGAATTTTCACTGAATTTTTTAAATTTCTGTGTACTAATAAAATATAATTTTTATTGAATATAACGTATAATTTTAATATTAATTATTTTAATTTTTTTTTAAATGAAAATTTCCAACGGCTTCTCATTGGTAAATACCAGTGGTTTAAGTCGTCGATAAAAGTTAAACCGTTGATAAAAACCATGTGATCAGCCATTTTTCCAATGCCTAAGCATTGAAATTGCCAATGATTTTGTATTAAGTCGTTAGTAAAAAAATTTCCAATGCGTTGCTATCAATGGTCTCATGTTAATAATTTTAAAATTACCAACGTACAGTTATTGGTAATGGCCATTGGTAAATGTCAATTTATTAGTAGTGAACGCAGTAAACTCACGTTGCATAGCCATGTCTATGCAACTTGAATTGAAATGGTGTCGTTTCAATATACATGTGACATGTTCTCCTTTCCCCACGCCCTTTACCGGGTGCACTATAGATCTATAGATATGCTGCCTGGCATTTTGATCGTGGAACTAGAAAATTATGCACAATTCAGTATTTAGCTCAAATCATCTAATTGTTGCAGAGCTTCGTATATATTACTTCTTTGATTTTTACATGCTCTGTACAAAAAGTTCTAGAAAATCAAATCAAAATGCTGCGGTTAGTATTCATTCTTTTATAATTGTTTTTGGTATATGAGAGGGAAATTAATTAAGGCAATTGAACTTTGAAATTCCTGATAATAAACATAAATATTTAACAACTATGCCATGATTTTTGTTATTTTATATTGGTTGATCAAATAAAACACATAAGTTTCATTTATATATTTTTTCTCCAATAATATTTAATTTTTAACTTGAATGAATTCAATTTATTTCGTACTTGCCCACTCAATATAGATGTATAATAGGTTTTAATTTAAAATATAATAAGAAAAAATATTTGAATTCTTATTAAAATTAACAAAATTAATAAAGACATTATTGACCTAATTAAAAGCGAATGTTCTATTCATTTTTACTTGATACACCTAGAAAGTTTCACTTACCATTATTTAATCCTTAGCTCAAATTTATTTGCCCGTTTCCGTTCACAATTCGCCATGTTATTTTGGTTTTTTATGGTCCTCGTTTATGTTTTCCATGTTACTCATTAATTTCTATTGTACATAATCTTCCTTTTTATCATTACCGCAAAAAAAATTGATACATATAATAAGAATGAAACGTACTACCTAAATTTAGCAAGAAGCTAGACTGACTCTACACATAGAAATACAACATAGCGAAAAAAATAAATGACATACCTCGGATCCCCAATCCGTTTAATGTACTTTCTCCCCAGCCGGTACTACAGCCAACTTTTAATGGCCAAAAGAGGATTAAACACTCATTCTTTCCGACTACAACTTATCTTTAAAGACCTGTTAACAAACCACAGAAAACGAAAGAGCTTGGATTATATTCACTACTTGAGAAACTGACATTTGAATATTCTTAAAAACTAACAAATTTCATTTTAGTCCTGAGTCTATTAATGATGTACAGCCTTCAAGATGGAACGCCAACGCCTTATGCGACATTAGCTTCTAAACAAAGATAAACTTGCTGTAGTGAGAAGTCGCAATATATTGATAACAACCTTTGCCCTATGTGCAACAATGGTGATGGATATGAAGACCATTGTTTGGTTCGATGTAGTCCCTCTCCTATTCGTTTGGGAGAAGGTACAAAAATGGTGAAATTTTGATAATTTCACTTGTTAAGTGTTGATGAGATTCTAAATGAGCTAGATAGTCAAATTTTAAACAATACAATGCCCAAAGGAAGGCTGTACATCATTAATTTGGCAGCAAAAGAATGACTTAATCGAGTTTGTCTTGTCAAATACTACAGCGAAAATGCTCCACATGGATCAAGATCCCACCACCTGCCATATGAGGAACCTTCATTGAATTGAACATCTTCCAAGAGCCGCAGTAATCCTTCAAATATTTCTCCACCTTCCCTCCCCATGAAGTGTCGCCTCCAGCTCCAAACCCAATAAACCCAATTATCTTTTTCCCGGCCCCTCCTCTACATTACCACATAAAATTTGTCAATTTCACGGCTAAATAACCTAGGAAATTTATCATTAAATCTTGAATCATCCACCCGAGTATCTAACTAAAATCTCACACTTTCCTCATTTCCTAGCTTCCTTTTAAAAGAATCAGAAAAATGAGATAGCACACTCTTTAGTATCAAAGCGTGTTTTTTAAATATTTCCCTAAACCCCCAAACACCAACTCTCCTCGACATTTCTCTCAACACCACTATTATCACAAAAAATACCTTTAATGTTGCAGATATTCATCATGTCATTATGCATGTTGCTCATCTGTATTTTGCGTTTTGTGTTTATTTCTATTATATATGTTTGGTGCTCGCTAGCTTCAACTTTGCATCTTCGTTTGCCGCTTATTCAAGTTTGACGTCTTCCCCTTTTTGTGTCATGCATGTACGTCGTTACACATGTTGCTTATTGCAATCTGACACATTGCTTGTTTATATATATTGCGTATGTTGCTCATTAGTATTTTATATGTTGTTCATTTTTGTTAATTATCTCCATTGATCATTTTAAATTTGAATAAATTTCGTGAATAGTCTTTAACCTCTAGTCATTGTTTCCTTTCAGTTCTTAATCTCTTAAATGTTCTATTTTAATCCTAAACCTATTAAAATGTTTCATTTTAATCCTAAATCTATTGAAAATGTTTCATTTTGGTTCCAATTTGATGAAATTTGTTAAATCAAAGTATTTGTTTGATAACAATTTTTTAGATCATAATTTAAATTTTTCGGTAACTGTCTTATAATAAATTTAATTTGTATAATAAATTTTTTATAGTTAATAAAAAATTTAAATCACTTTTTTTTTCTATTTGTAAATTAAACTTATCTCATTCAGAAAAAAATTATTAATTTAAATTATCTATTTACTGTAAAAAAATATTAAATTGTTTAAATTTATTGAAAAACAGTTACCGAATACTTAAATTAGAATTTCAAAAATTTCTATCAGACAATTATTCTAAGTTAATGAATTCATCTGGTGAGAGACTAAAATGAAACAATTTTAATAGGTTTAGAACCAAAATAGAACATACAATAGATTAGGGACTAAAAGAAAACAATGACTAAAGGTTAAGGACCATTTATGCAATTTATTCTTTTAACTGTATATTTTTGTGTTTTGCATATTATTCTTATAAGCTTTGCATATTGCCTGTTTATGCTTCTTATGATCCTCATTTTTGTTATAGTTGCAATCTGGCGCGTACTTGTTCCAAACTTTGCATTGTCATGCATTACATGTTTCTCATTTCCTTTTAGTGTGTTGCTTAGTTTTTTTTTTCTTCACATGTTGCCTAATTTAGTTTAGCATGTTGCTTGTCTATATCTTGCATGTCACTACTAAAAAACATACATTTCTCAATGGAGACCGTTGGTAATTTCCAACATGATGAGCCATTGGAAAAAGTATATATGAATTTCCAACAGCCTAGCCGTTGGAAATTTTGAAGATTATATTTTCCAATTGCCTGACCGTTGAAAATTTCTAACGCAATAAGTCATTGGAAACTTGGCCATCAGAAATTTCAAAATTTCTATTTCCAACGCGAGAACATTGGAAATTCTCGCGTTGGAGATTTCCAACGTGATAGCCATTGGAAAATGGTGCTCCAATACCAATAAATTTTATAATTTTAAAAAGCAAAGTAGTATTTTGAAAATATTTTGTTATGAATAATAATAATAAACAAAAAATATTTACATTAATTTTTGTAGAAATAAAAATAAAAATTATAAATATTTATAAATATTTATATTTGTATCATAATATAATGTATCTTCTATATTAGAATGTATCATATAATAATAATAATAATAATAATAATAAGCTAGCCTATATATTTATAAAATATTTTTACACATATTTATAATGTGTGTGTCTGTATCATATATATATGTCTTTTTGTGTGTATCATAATAATAATAATAATAATAACATCATTTATATAATAATATCATATAATAATTTTTTTTCATAATAATGTACACCCGGTATTTGTATGTACTTTGTTTTCCATGAATTTTGTTCATTCATTAGATAACTATGAAAAAATACTTAGGTACTGAAATGACTATATATACTGAACATTTTTATTAAATATATTTAATATAAAATTATTTCATAAATATATAATTTCATGATATATGAATAATTTTAATTTTCTCTTTACTTCAAAAAAAAAAAAAACAAGTGACACAAATGCTAGCTAGCTATTTTATTCTCTAAATGAATGAAATATGTATCACACACACATGTGTGTGTGTGTGTATCATAATAATGTATGTATCATATATATTATAAAATATATCATATACATTAGAATGGATAATATAGTATCATATGTATAATTGTAGCAACGTGATTTTTAGGAGTCGCCACCAATCAGTTTACCTAGGTCGATTGGATACTTGAAAAATGGTCAGCGGCAAATTCTAAGATCGTGAGTCGGTTATGCTAAAATAACCCTATTAAAGCGCCCGGGAATTGGTACCATGGGATTCAGTTTTATCTTTTCCTAATTATTTATTTCTTGACCTAATCTTTGATTGAAAGTGATTTTTTTTAATTCCAAACGGGGGATCTTATCAGATCAATCGAATATGGAATAAACAATCTGTCTCGGGATTTTAACAAACCACCGAAAACTAAAAAGAGTTACCTTCATTTGATTTCTTGTTAATGTCTGTGTAATGAGAAAAATAAGAAAAATCTAAGTTTAATGGGTGCCCAAAACAAACAAACAAAAAGAAACAAAGAAAAGCTTGCTGTTAGTGATTGATCTGCAAAACAGAAGAACGTTAGTGACTTGTAGGAACGAAACAGAAAGTCAAGAGGGCAAAACAGGGGTTTTACCGAAAAGTTGACCGAGTCAGAACCGGCGGGTCGGGTCGCGGGCCTGGAAGCGGATCTCCTCTGATTGGCAGGCCGGAAGTAGGAACGGAGGACGATGGTGGTTTGGGCTTCACCGGCGATGACGAGGTGACCACCAGGAGGGGCTGACGGAAGGGAGCGGTGGCGGACGGTGGTCGGGGCGAACGCAGCGGTCCCCTCGACTTTGACGTCGACGGCGATAGTGCTGTGGCTGGGGATCAAGGACTAATGGTGGCGTGAGAACGAGGACCTGGGCACGGTGGCAGCGTGGCTGGCGTCGGGTAGCACGAAGCGTCGGGGAAGAGGGAGCAGGGGTGACAGCGACGAGGGAGGAAGTTTAGGGTTTTTGGGCAGAAGGGAGGAGAGGCAGGGGCTGCAGAGTGCAGTTTTCTCTTTTTTCCGAACCAAGCTTAGGGTTTCGTCTCTCTCCTCTTTCTCTCGAAATCTGAGCCATATTTATACTAGTGTGGGCTTAAAACGTGATTAACACTGCCTTTTAGAGTTTAAAATCCATCCAAATCAAATTTGAAGAAGTTTAGTCAAATTAGGATATAATTTGGTGAAATTACTAGTCTCAGTCCAATAAAACTCTCAATCTGCCTATTCTGCCCTAAATTCCGTACGAATTTCAATTTGACCCAAAACTTTCAGGAATTATCAGATTAGCCCAAAACTTTGCAAAAGCCCAGATTTTTTCTGAAATTCCCTAAAATCGCCAGATTTGGCTCAAACTCTCTAAAATTGATAGATCTGCCCCAAACCTTTGAATTTTGCTCAAAACTTTCTTAAAATCTTCAATTTCCTCCCAAACTTTCCTTTTTGCCCAAATTGACCCTACAAAACTTTTTGGACTCAAAATTAGTGCCTACACTAAATTAGTTCATATTTCTACCCTATATGACCACTTAAAACTCCTAAAGATTTATAGACCAAAATAATAATGCAACCTAAATGTGACTAGACCCACTAATTATGCAAAACCCTGAAATGACAAAAATGACCCAAACTCCTAATAAATGACCAAATAATCCCTAAAAATAAAAGTGCCCCCTAAACTAATTTTCCTAATCTAAAACTTAACAAAAAGTTAATTCCCGGATAAAATTGGGTGTCAACAGCTGCCCCCTTTGCATGTCTCATAGAATATGACGCATGCAAAGCCATTACCAAATTTTGTCCGACCTTACCTAGACGTTGAGAGCCTTCTCACTGCCGAAACCTTGAGGAGAAAAACCTTCTTCTCCTCCCTTTTGAGGTTAAGGAACTTTCCCCATTACCTCTATGATAAAAACTTTCCTATCATTTAGGAATCTAAGGAGCAAAACTCTTTCCTCCTTGATTACCAGACCTAGGAACTTTCCTAGCCTTTTGCAATAAGAACCTTCCTACTGCTTTCAAACCTAAGAAGAAAAACCTTTTTCTTCTTTGTGAGGTTAAGGAACCTTCCTTAGTACCTTTACGATAAGAACCTTCCTATCGTCTAAGAATTTAAGGAGAAAAACTTTTTCCTCCCCGTTTACCAAGTCTAGGAACTTTCCTAGTCTTTTTGCAATAAGAACCTTCCTATTGCTTCCAAACCTAAAAAGAAAAACTTTTTTCTTCTTTGTGAGGTTAAGGAACCTTCCTTAGTACCTCTACGATAAGAACCTTCCTATCGTCTAAGAATTTAAGGAGAAAAACTCTTTCCTCCCCGTTTACCAAGTCTAGGAACTTTCCTAGGCTTTTCGCAATAAAAACCTTCATATTACTTCCAAACCTAAGAAGAAAACTTTTTCTTCTTTTCTTGATGGATAAAGGAACTTTCCTCACCCTTGTCTCTATAGAAACCTTTCTATAGAAGAGAAAAACTTTTCTCTCAATCTTAACTTTGGTAGAAAACTCTCTCACACCATGATCTAAGAGGTAAAGAACCTTCTCTTTACCACCTCTTGTCGCCTTAGAGACAGAGAACACTATCTCTTTATAACCTCTAAATTTCTTTGAGATAAAGCACCCTAACTCTTTACTACCTCTAATGACTTTTAAGGTATAGCACCCTGACTCTTTACCACCTCTAAATTCCTTTGAGGTAAAGCACCCTGACTCTTTACCACCTCTAAATTTCTTTGAGGTAGAGCACCCTAACTCTTTACCACCTCTGAATGCTTGAGGTAGAGCACCCTGACTCTTTACCACCTCTGAATTATCCTATACTATGAGAAAAAGAATGACTTTGCTTTTGAAAACTTGGATTATCCTTTCTTTAGATGTGATGAGGTAGAGAAATCTTTCTCGTTTAAAAATCTCTGTTTGACTTGAATCGGGAGGAAGAGAATTATTTTCTCTTTGGAGCCTTAGTTTAGGTTTGGTATTGAGATATAGGAACCCTCCTTGTTATCTCAAAAAAAAAAACTTTTCAAGAAATCATCTGAACTTAGAATAATTCCTTCAAAAGTATGAACTTCCAAAATGGATGAATTCAAAATTTGAAATTCTATGAGTGAATTTTGAGAAAGCCAAAGATTCCACAAAATGAGTAAATCTTGAAAGAACGTCGAAGATTCCACGAAATGAGTGAATCTTGAAAGTAAGAAATTTCACAAAATGAGTGAATTTCAAAACGCTAAAGATTCCACAAAATGAATGAATCTTAAAAGTGAGAAATTTCAAAAAATGAGTGAATTTCAAAAGGCTGCAGATTCCACGAAATGAGTGAATCTTGAAAGTGTGAAATTCCACAAAATGAGTGAATTTCGAAAAGCTGAAAATTCCACGAAATGAGTGAATCTTGAAAGTGAGAAATTTCACAAAACGAGTGAATTTCAAAAGGTTGAAGATTCCATGAAATGAGTGAATCTTGAAAGTGAGAAATTCCACAAAATGAGTGAATTTCAAAAAGCTGAAGATTCCACAAAATGAATGAATCTGAGAAATTCCACAAAACGAGTTAATTTCAAAAAGCTGAAGATTCCATGAAATGAGTGAATCTTGCAAGTGAGAAATTTCACAAAATGAGTGAATTTCAAAAAGGCTGAAGATTCCACGAAATGGGTGCATCTTAAAAGTGTGAAATTTCACAAAATGAGTGAATTTCAAAACGCTGAAGATTCCACAAAATGAGTGAATCTTAAAAGTGATAAATTTCACAAAACGAGTGAATTTCAAAAGGTTGAAGATTCCACGAAATGAGTGAATCTTGAAAGTGTGAAATTCAACAAAATGAGTGAATTTCGAAAAGATGAAGGTTCTACAAAATAAGTGAATCTTAAAGTGAAAAATTCCACAAAATGAGTGAATTTCGAAAAGCTGAAGATTCCACGAAATGAGTGAATCTTAAAAGTGAGAAATTCCACAAAACGGGTGAATTTCAAAAGGCTGAAGATTCCACGAAATGAGTGAATCTTGAAAGTGAGAAATTCTACAAAATGAGTGAATTTCAAAAAGCTGAAGATTCCACAAAATGAGTGAATCTTAAAAATGAGAAATTCCATAAAATGGGTGAATTTCAAAAAGTGAAAAACTGGTCCAACGAGAAACCTTAAGAGTTGAAAGTGTCTTGAGATACCTTAAAAATCTTTTGAAAATCTCTTGAGGTGAGCTTCGAAAGCAACCATCCAAACAAGATGAAAATTGTTTTTGAAAAATCTTATGACAACACCTGGATACCTACCTCTCAAATTTGCCCCCCAAGCATGAAAATAAGCCACAATTTTTTTGGGAGTGAAAACTTACCTTGACCTCGATCTTTGGAAAAATCGTTGTTGAATGTCCATGTTTCTATCCTTTGGTCTTTAAACTGTGCCTTGTAAAAGTTTCCTTCTTGAAGATCCTTGTGGACATTCCTCAAACCTGGACCGTAAAACTTCCTTCACTCAGATGATATCGAGAAATTATAGCCTTTAACTCTTGGCAGATGTGAAGCGATTGAAACACTCCCTTCTTTTCTTTGTCCAAAATGTATCCCCCTTGATGTGCTTGGAATGAATTTTCCTTTAGCTATTTGCACCAAGCTTTAATGAAACCTGCTTGTGATAAAAGCATGATATGATGATGCTCATGATGCATGCTTCTTAATCTTTGCATTTTTAGAATGACTTTCACGAAAGACATGATGCATGCGTGAATTCCATGTTTCCTTCAACATTACCTCTTGTGATTCTTTTCCTTGAGTTATTTTGAACTCTTTCTTATCTCACCATGGATTTCATACCATCTGAAGGCTCAACTTTTTGTCTCATTGTCCCCTTCCTTTTCTTGCAGCCGTGCTGGCGCTTGCTCATCCCCATGTTATAGTCTGAATGATTGCTCTTCCTTGGACTCAATTTCTGATCCATAAAACTTGCCCCCTTGTCTATTGAACTTCTTTGTTGGTAGTGCTCTCCTTGCACTCTGTAGAGACTACTTTGCCCCCTGAATATGGTGTCTATGTGGATGAAGGTATCATCTCCCTTTGATTTATAAAGATCATGCATTTCTAGACCTTTCGTGATGGCACTTGATTGTGAATTTCTCTTGCAAGAACCACATCTTCTTAAAGAAAGTCTCAAGCTATCTCCTCACTTTTAAGTCCACACACATTGATGAATAATGGTTTGGCCTTAAAGAAAAACTTTCATCAATTTGCAAAGCTTGACAAAATAACTTACGGTCTTTGTTTTGATTAAAATATCCTGTTATTCTTCCCCTTTCCAACTCAAAGACACAAAATGCACAAGGCAAAAAGGTAGAAATAGGTTTCACAATGATAGCCTTTTAAATGAATGAGAATGATATCAAGAGGCAAATGTTAGGTTGAGAAAAGTTAAGTTTGAGCGGTGTGAAAGAAGGGTCTTTTAATGCCACTCATGAGCAGACCTGGTTGCCTTGAAAAACTCAATAGCAACGATCTCAAACTTGCTACCTTTTCCAGAAAGTTAGACCTCATCTGTTGCCCCCCAACCCTCATAATTTGTATGTACTCTTGCTTTGAGTGTTGCTTCCATCTTCTAAACCGCCTTTGCAGGTTTTCAGTCTAGAATCAATAGCTCACTTTTCTTTGTTTTCTTCATTTGCTTTAACTTGAGCCTTTTTCTTGTTCTTTTTTTCTTTTGTGAGCTATGATTGTGGAGTGCTTGGTAACCCTCTTGAAGTACGATGACTCAAGTGGCCTTACTTGCTCGTGCTTACTCTCAGTCTTTTCTTCCCTTTAAATTTTCCCTTGTTGCCTTTTGATGGAAGGGATGAACTTCTCTCTTTTTGGAATTTGTGTTATAGAGAACTGAGAAACTTTTCTTGTGTTGAGCATTCATGAGAATTAGGAGGCCACCCAAGCCATTTAATATGAGGGCTACATTCTTTGGAAGCTAACCCAAGACTTCTTGCGAGGATGCTGATAACCACTGCGAACTTCCTTTTGAGAGTTGAGGTGCAACATTTGAGATCCTTCTTACTATATTTGGCAGCACTTTCAAGATCACTACCATTAAATCTCCCTTAACTTTCATTTCCACCCACGAGGAGCATCGTTTACAAAATAAAGTGTGATGGAAATAATGGATGGTGTAATGGCAAAGAATGAAAGACAGATGTAAAAATGGAATTTTTGGTAAAAAGTGGTAGAATGTACACATTACATCTTTTTATTGGACAAGAAAAGAATAACAGGTGTCCATTTAACAAAGACTACACCCTAGATTCTGAACTAAATCTAGGAGATTTTTAATATTAAATCACTTTGGCAAGCTCTCAAAAATACAAGTTTACTCAAAGGATTCCCTGTCATTCAAAAGTGTGTGCGAACTGCCAGGTTGGATATAACTTGGAGCCCTTCCAAAATCGGCGTGATCCCAGCTCAAAATCTTCACTTCAATTACCAATCACATCAGGATCTAGCAATTTGGAATCAACCTTGAGTTTCAGTGCCACCTTCAATGGCCCGAAGTCTCCTCTCTATGGTCTCGAGTTTTTTAGTATCCTTTTCTTCTTTAAGCAGTGGCTTCTTTTCTTCATAAATGGGATTATGCCTAAAATGGATACCATCAGATGAACCTGAGTCTTGAAAGAGCTTCTCTTGAACTGAGACCCATTGTTGAGTGAATCCGGGAGGATAGGTCGGATCTTGTGGGTCTTTGGTGGGGGTTTGCACTACCTTCCCCTTGATCAGCTCCATTAGATGCTTCATCTGTTCAGCCATGCCCTCTATCTTTGACTCGATGTCAGTGAGACGTGCTTCAACTTGTTCCACCATGAGCCTTGTTTGCAGCTGAGTTGGATATCGGTGTCGAGTACCAATCTTTTTCCTTTTTTTAAAGTTATATTCTTTTTATCAAACTTTATATGCATGTAATTGATGTGATGCATGCATTCAATGAGTGAGCTTGATTGTCCACTATTGTGAAACTTAAAGACTTCTTGTTGACATAAAAAGGACAATAGTTAGTATAGTTTGATATGTGATTTTGATGCATGGAGGGAAAAGTATGCTTGAAAAATCAAAAGAACAACAGAAGAAAAAGCAAGGTTAGTAATAGAATGTAATTGATACAGAGAAATGATATATGAGCCACCAGAGTTATAAAGAGAGAAAACATACGATTAAAGCAACAAAAACGGTCAAATGACAAAAAGAGTTAGCAACACTAGTGTAGAAACACAAGCCAGTCATAAAAGCAATGAAGCGAGTCAACTAAACGGTATGTGTCTTGTTATGGGAGTCCTAATGGATAGATATAGGGCCGCTATATGCATAGGTAGTTTTTGAAAGAAAGGTTATAGGATGGTTCTCGAACCCCTCTTGCTAAGTCCTATCGGACTAGAAAAGGCCAATTCCTCACCCACACGGGTTACGCGAGGAAGGATTAATTCGAGTCGTAGTTTTCATGGTCCCATGGAGTGACTACTGTCACACTCGGGCAACACTACTTACTACTATGGGTTAGAGAAAGCGCGGAGACTATTGTCTCACACGACTGGCCTAACTCGGGTGTTTTGCAAAACTTGGTTAGAATGAGCTTGGGTATTGAGCTCATTATGCATGCTGGAGTGTGTGCGTGTCAAGACTTGAGAGAACACAACGCATGTGATCAATATGTCAAGAAACAAACAAAAAAGAAAAAGAAGAACAAAAACTAAACCCCTTTTTATGGCTAGACTCGTCCCCAGTGGAGTCGCCAAGCTGTAGCAACGTGATTTTTAGGAGTCGCCACCAATCAGTTTACCTAGGTCGATTGGATACCTGAAAAATGGTATGCGAGAGATTCTAAGATCGTGAGTCGGTTACGCTAAAATAACCCTATTAAAGCGCCCGGGAATTGGTACCATGGGATTCAGTTTTATCTTTTCCTAATTATTTATTTCTTGACCTAATCTTTGATTGAAAGTGATTTTTTTTAATTCCAAACCGAGGATCTTATCAGACCAACCGAATATGGAATAAACAATCTGTCTTGGGATTTTAACAAACCACCGAAAACAGACATCCTTAAAAATAAATGTCAAGTACTAAAAAGAGTTACCTTCATTTTATTTCTTGTTAATGTCTGTGCAATGAGAAAAATAAGAAAAATCTAAGTTTAATGGGTGCCCAAAACAAACAAACAAAAAGAAACAAAGAAAAGCTTGCTGTCAGTGATTGATCTGCAAAACAGAAGAACGTTAGTGACTTGTAGGAACGAAACAGAAAGTCAAGAGGGCAAAACAGGGTTTTACCGAAAAGTTGACTGGGTCAGAACCGGCGGGTCGGGTCGCGGGTCTGGAAGCAGATCTCCTCTGATTGGCAGGCCGGAAGTAGGAACGGAGAACGATGGTGGTTTGGTCTTCACCGGCGATAACGAGGTGACCACCAGGAGGGGCTGACGGAAGAGAGCGGTGGCGGACGGTGGTCGAGGCGAACGCAGCGGTCCCCTCGACTTTGACGTCGACGGCGACAATGCTGTGGCTGGGGATCAAGGACTGATGGCGGCGTGAGGACGAGGACCTGGGCACGGTGGCGACGTGGCTGGCGTTGGGTAGCACGAAGCGTCGGGGAAGAGGGAGCAGGGGTGACGGCGACGAGGGAGGAAGTCTAGGGTTTTTGGGTAGAAGGGAGGAGAGGCAGGGGCTGCAGAGTGCAGTTTTCTCTTTTTTCCGAACCAAGCTTAGGGTTTCGTCTCTCTCCTCTTTCTCTCGAAATTTGAGCCATATTTATACTAGTGTGGGCTTAAAATGTGATTAACCTGCCTTTTAGAGTTTAAAATCCATCCAACTCAAATTTGAAGAAGTTTAGTCCAATTAGGATATAATCTGATGAAATTACTAGTTCAGTCCAATAAAACTCTCAATCTGCCTATTCTGCCCTAAATTCCGTACGAATTTCAATTTGACTCAAAACTTTCCGGAATTATCAGATTAGCCCAAAACTTTGCAAAAGCCCCAGATTTTTCCTGAAATTCCCTAAAATCGCCAGATTTGGCTCAAACTCTCTAAAATTGATAGATCTGCCCCAAACCTTTGAAATTTGCTCAAAACTTTCTTAAAATCTTCAATTTCCTCCCAAACTTTCCTTTTGCCCAAATTGACCCTACAAAACTTTTTGGACTCAAAATTAGTGCCTACACCCAAAAATAATAATGCAACCTAAATGTGACTAGACCCACTAATTATGCAAAACCCTGAAATAACAAAAATGACCCAAACTCCTAATAAATGACCAAATAATCCCTAAAAATGAAAATGCCCCCTAAACTAATTTTCCTAATCTAAAATTTAACAAAAAGTTAATGCCCGGACAAAATTGGGTGTCAACAATAATAATTTATCATATATAATAATATATATTTAAAATATATCATATATCATACACATATATAAACATAATGTATAATATATATATGTATCATTGGGCCAAACTAACTGAGCCAAATATAAACCCTAGCTATATATCCCCTCATGCCCCTCATTCTGCTTATCTCGCCCAATCCTTTTTCTTCGTCCGTTCTCCTCTCCTAATCTCGCCACTTTGCTTCCCACTTCTTCGATCTTCGTTTGTCCACCATCCTCCATTCACCAATCGTCTATGCTCCGCTTCCTACTTCTCCGATCTCCATTTGTACGCCGTTTGCCTCATCTGTGCGCCGTTCTCGCCACATCTGCCTCGCCACCGGTCTCTCCTTACCACCTCACCACCTTGCTACCGTCCTCACCTCGTCTGCTTCATCATCGTTCTCACTTCGTCATTTGCTACCGTTCTTGCTCGGCCTAGCCTCGCCGTCGTCCTCAACCTAGCTTTGCCGTCCTTCCTCGTCCTCTCTACCTCCGCATTCTTCGTCATCATCCTTCCTCGGCCCCCTTACCTTTTTTTCGCTTTTCTTCGCTGTTCCTCTAACATTTTTATTTATGGGTTGATTTTTTCTTTTAGTTCAGATTTTCTATTTTGGTTTTGATTTTTGATTTGGCTTTAATTTTGAATTTGGTTTTCATTTTGGTACAAATTTGATTTGGTTTTTCATTTCATTTTGATTTGAATTCTGGTGTATATCTAATCTTATTTTCTACTCTGGTGTAGATTTTCTATTTTGGTTTTTCATTTCATTTCAGTTTTCATTTTGGTGCAAATTTGATCTATTTTCTTTTGTTTGAATTTTGATTTGTGAATTTTGGTACAGATTATTTTAAAATATATTTTTTGTAAATAGAAACAATAAAATTTATTAATATATATTTATTTTTTATTTTTTTAAAAAAAAATCCAACAGCCAGGCCATTGCAAATAATTCTATGTGATTAGGCCATTGGAAATTCATTTTCCAGTAGCCAACACTAGGGTTGTTGGAAATTATTTTTCCAACCTTTGATTTGCCAACGGCCTAGTTTCCAACAGCTAGCCGTTGGAAAATCTGGATTTCCAACACGAAATGGTTTGGAAAAGCCGTTGGAAAAACACTTTTTTAGTAATGTGTTGCTTGCCTCTATAGACAACTAAAGGCGTAATTAACATTATTAGAATTGAAACTTCGAAAGTGATATTATGAAACATAATTCTTTTGCAAGTTGTAGAGGACAATAAACCACTGTGATAGTCACTACAACAATGAAAGTTAACATACACCAATGATCCGTGATGCTCAAGGTTGAGACCAAAAGCGTTACTAGCGTTCACAAGTTCATGTCCCAATGACCATGGCCAATAGGGTTATGACTGACAATGCAAACACACATTGGCTACGAGAATCAGCGGCAACTCCAGGAATTGTATCATGTGGGGGCAAGTTTTGTCCTTCATTTATTTAAAATTTTTTTCATATTTTTAGCACAATTAGTATTGAGGTTGTTTTTTTGCTTTAATTCATATCTAAATGATATATAAGCACACTAATCATATGCATAGATACAAACTATATATTTTTTATTTTGATAAATAGATATTTCTTTTTATGTGAAATATATTGACTCATCATCAACATGCTCGTTTGTTCTTTTTGAGTTTTTTTTTTCAATAACGTTGGAATTGTTCCTTTTGCATTTAATATGTGTTCTAAAACATTGTGTGTGTGTGTATATATATATATATATATATATATATATATATATATCCATTATTGACAAATTGTAATATGATATAAAATAAATTAATTGCTATTCTTTTTATTTTTTAAGAAGTAAAAGAAATAGAGAATTGTATATTTATAAACTAAAAATAAAAATAATTGCATGACCTATGATCTGATAATTATGAGAGCGATGTATAATATTTTAATAGTTGGAGTTCTACAAGATAAATATGTCTTATTTTAAATAATAATTATAAAATTAACAAAAAAAAAAGTAAATATATTAGGATTTAAATATATTAAGTAAAGGGGATTCTTCTCTATGCAATTAAAAGGATTAGCTTAGGTAGGATAAAGTGGGATATAAGGTAGACTTACAATATGATTTTTTTATAACTATCTTATAATACAATTTTGAGTTAAAAAAAATATATGAATAAATTGATGAAGTAACATTTAAAAGATTCATTATCAAATAAGAATTAAATTAAAATAAAATTATAGCATATAAAAATAGATAACAAATAATACAACTAATCTCTAAAAAACACTAAAGAACTATTACAAGGATAGGTGGGGTAAGAATACCCAAAGCAAATAAATTTATGTGAAGCGGTCAATTCGTTGGGTAGCAATGCAATATTTATAGTTGAATTATAAGTGATGTCCTTAATTTGCTATATATTAGTCAATGATAGAATGACTAAATAATATGTTAAGGACTTAAATTTAGTGTATGTTTGTGTGAGCATCATATGCTTCCAAGAAATCCAAAAAATTTGAAAGGGTAAATCATAACTAAAGATTTATATGTACTAGTTTTAATCATATATAACCTAAGGTTTTCAAGAGTTCAATGGGGCCAATTACCCCCATTACCCCTATTGTGGAGCGGCCCATGACGAGAATGGTAACTAGGATGGGTATGGGGCCCCGCTCCAGTTGAGCTCTTGTCTGACCCGCTCTAATGGAGCAAATTTTTTTAGTGATCCACTATTTTTGGAGCAGAGCAAATCATGATCCATTTATGATATTTTAGAAAGTTGAGTGGGTTTGGAACTCTATGGAATACTAGTTTAGGAAATCACTTGTGTTTCACTCTGTGGCAACGTCGGGTTTTCGGGAGTCGCCACCAATCCGTTTACCTAGGTCGATTGGTCACCTTAAAATTGGTCTGTGAGAGTTCGGGGATCGGGAGTACGGTTACGCTAAAACAATATTGTTATAGCGCCCAAAATTGGCACCTTAGTTGATTTTAATTTTTTTTTTTTTTACTTTGCTTTTAAATAATTTTCAGTTAATTTAGAGATTTTAACTGAATTAGTCGAAATGTGGATTTTTAAGTTAATTTGTATAAAATTTTATACTTCCGAACCATGGACTCTACCGAGTCATTTGGACACGGAAGATTTTGATTCCGAACCATGGACTCTGCCGAGTCATTTGGACACGGAATTTGGTGAAATTTTAAACAATTTTATCCATATTGTAAAAATATGGATTTTTTATCTTTTTATTTAATTTATTTATTTTAAAAAGTTTGATATTTTCCAAACCGTAGATCCTGCCGGATCATCCGGATATGGAAATTAAATTAAATTTATTGTTAGTTATATAATTATTAATTTTATGGAATTAATTATTAGTTTAATTACTAATTCGTAATTCTTTTTGTTATAGAATTTTTAGATAAAAAATTTTTATTTTTTATTTTCTTTCTTTTCTTTTCTCTCTTTTCTTTCTTATATTTTTCTTTTCTTTTTGATTTAATCTTTCCTTTCTTCTCTTTCTTTTCTTTCTTTTCTTTTTCTTATCTTTCTTATCTTTTTCTTATCTTTCTTTTCTTTTCTTTTTCTTGTCTTTCTTATCTTTTTCTTATCTTGTTTTAGTTTTCTTTTTGTTTTCTTGTTTAATGAAAAATATTTATTATTTTAGTGGATTTAAAAGTTATATTTTAAATAAATCAGTAAAATATAAAGTCTTAATTTTCATGTATTTTTTTTAAACAGGTTTTATTTTTATTTTTTATTATTTTTACTGGATAAAAATAACTATTAAAATTAATTTTAACTTTTTGTTATCTTTAAAGAATTAAAAACATGTATATAAAAATAAAAATAATTGGATTTTTTTAAAAATGATTTTTATTAGCCTTAATAATTAATTACAAAATAATCTTCTTTTAATTTTCATTTATTTATTAATTAGTAAAGGGTAAAGGTGAATTAAATAAAAAAAATTATATAAAGAAAAAAATTAATAATAATAAAGTGGGGCTTTTTGGCCATCCACTTTAAAAATAATAATAAATGTTAGCAAAGTTAATTAAATTAATTGTTAAACAACAATAATAAAAAGTTAGTCAAGTTAATTAAATTAATTAATTAACAACAATAATAAAAAGTTAGCAAAGTTAATTAAATTAATTAATTAACAACAGTAAAAAGTTAGCCAAGTTAATTAAATTAATTAATTAACAACAATAATAAAAAGTTAGCCAAATTAATTAAATTAATTAATTAACAACAATAATAAAAAGCTAGCCAAATTAATTAAATTAATTAATTAACAACAATAATAAAAAGCTAGCCAAGTTAATTAAATTAATTAATTAACAACAATAATAAAAGTTAGCCAAGTTAATTAAATTAATTAATTAACAACAATAATAAAAGTTAATTAATTGTTAACAACAATTATAAAAGTTAGTAATAATGCAAAAATTAAAAGGTTAGTAACAATAATAGTATTAAAAGTTAGTTGTTAGTAAGTTAATAACAACAATAAAAAAAGGGGTTAGTAATAAACAAATAATAAACAAACAAGTAAAAATTAAAAGGGTTAGTAATTAATTCTGCAAGAATAAAATACAAAGTTAGTGACCAAAGTGGAAGAAATTGAAAAGATGAAGGATTAAATGAGAGTTGTACCCTTGATTTTAAATTCTGAATTCTGAGAAATGGAAACAGAGGGCGCGCGACGGGGGGAAGAAGATGACTTAATCGTCAAAATGAAAAGTTTTGAGATTTTCTGAGGAAAGGAAGGAGAGCTAGGGACTAAGGCTGTAATTTTTTCTATTTTAAAAAACGGAGCTCTAAGCTTTTCTTTCTATTTTTCTCTGTGTTCAGCACAAAATTTGGGGGGCTATTTATAGAGGAAGTTTGGCTGAACTGTTGATGGATAAATTAATAAAAAATTTCAAACTTATCTTTTAAATTGGTAAAATGACAATTTTAGTCCTTTACGTCTCTCAGCCTCTGGATAAGTTCCTGAAGCTTCTGATTTTGACAATTTTGTCGTTTTCTGTCAATTTGCGCCAGAAACGTCGGCAGGCCCAAAATTTTATGTGACAAACTACCAAATGCTCCTGGAACTTTCAGAATTTGTCAATTTTTCCCGAAACTTCTTAATGTTGTCATTTTTACCTCAAACTTTTAAATTTTGCCATTTTTTTGGAGTTTTCTTTTTTTCTTTCAAATACACACATATATCATTTTAAATCAAATTTTCACAAAACAAAAATATATTTTAAACTAATTAAAATTTTTAGTAATAATAATAATAATATTTTTTTTTAAATTAATTTTTTTTAATAAAATTTTTTTTAAAATTTTAAAACACCCGGACGAAATTGGGTGTCAACAGCTGCCCCCCTTTACATGCTTCATGGGACATGATGTATGCAAAGTCGTTACCAAATTTCGTCCGGCTTAGGTAGGCATTGAGAATCTTCTCGCCGCCCAAACAGTAAGGTTTAAAGAAATGTCCTTAAAACCTCTAACGATAGGAAAGCTCCTATCGTTGTAAGATAGACTGATTGATTGATTATTTGTTTGAGGTTAAGGAAAGGTCCTTAGAACCTCTAACGATAGGAAAGCTCCTATCGTTGTAAGATGAACTGATTGATTGATTATTTGTTTGAGGTTAAGGAAAGGTCCTTAGAACTTCTAACGATAGGAAAGTTCCTATCGTTGTAAGATGGACTGATGGATTGATTGTTTGTTTGAGGTTAAGGAAAGGTCCTTAGAACCTCTAACGATAGGAAAGCTCCTATCGTTGTAAGATGGACTAATTGATTGATTATTTGTTTTCGAGGCAAAGGTTCCATCCTTAAAACCTCAGATTGATTGATTGATTTCGAGGCAAAGGTTCCATCCTTACAACCCCGATGAATGAAAATTGATTGTTTTCGAGGCAAAGGTTCCATCCTTAAAACCTCGGATTGATTGATTGATCTTGAGGCAAAGGTTCCATCCTTAAAACCTCGGATTGATTGATTGATCTCGAGGCAAAGGTTCCATCCTTAAAACCTCAGATTGATTGATTGATCTCGAGGCAAAGGTTCCATCCTTAAAACCTCGGATTGACTGATTGATCTCGAGGTAAAGGTTCCATCCTTAAAACCTCGAATTGATTGATTGATCTCGAGGCAAAGGTTCCATCCTTAAAACCCCGGATTGATTGATTGATCTCGAGGCAAAGGTTCCATCCTTAAAACCCCGGATTTATTGATTGATGTCGAGGCAAAGGTTCTATCCTTAAAACCCCGGATTGATTAATTGATGTCGAGGCAAAGGTTCCATCCTTAAAACCTTGACGATTGATTGAGTTCGAGGCAAAGGTTCCATCCTTAAAACCTCGGATTGATAATTAATCTCGAGGCAAAGGTTCCATCCTTAAAGCCCCGGATTGATTGATTGATGTCGAGGCAAAAGGTTCCATCCTTAAAACCTCGACGATTGATTGAGTTCGAGGCAAAGGTTCCATCCTTAAAACCTCGGATTGATAATTGATTGTTTTCGAGGCAAAGGTTCCATCCTTAAAACCTCGATGATGAAAATTGATTATTTTCGAGGCAAAGGTTCCATCCTTAAAACCCCGATGAAAATTGATTGTTTTCGAGGCAAAGGTTCCATCCTTAAAACCCCGATGATGAAAATTGATTATTTTCGAGGCAAAGGTTCCATCCTTAAAACCCCGATGATGAAAATTGGTTGTTTTCGAGGCAAAGGTTCCATCCTTAAAACCCCGATGATGAAAATTGGTTGTTTTCGAGGCAAAGGTTCCATCCTTAAAACCCCGATGATGAAAATTGATTGTTTTCGAGGCAAAGGTTCCATCCTTAAAACCCCGATGATGAAAATTGATTGTTTTCGAGGCAAAGGTTCCATCCTTAAAACCCCGGCGATGAAAATTGATTCTTTTCGAGGCAAAGGTTCCATCCTTAAAACCCCGATGATGAAAATTGATTATTTTCGAGGCAAAGGTTCCATCCTTAAAACCCCGATGATGAAAATTGATTTTGAGGCTAAGGAGTTCTCCTTAGGACCTCGAGCGAAATTTATATGAAAGCAATTGAAATTGGAATAATTTTCTTCGAAAGTGTGAATTTTCATAATAGGCGAGCGCAAAAATTTAAACTTCGATAAGATGAGTGAATCTTGATGATGACAATAACACTGACAAATTATGTAAAGGGAACGGATGTTTGGAATCAATATCCAAGGTTCATCTAATATTTTCTTCAGTAAATATAGATTCCCTTGTGAGATATGTCATCCAAATAAGGTTAAAGCTTAACTACCCCAAAATGTTATGCCTAGTAGACCTAATAGGATGCGTCTCAAGAGTAATAAAAATTACTCTTTACTCAGCCATTTTCAACCTAAAGGCATTGTCCCATGGTTTTAATATCAGCATGGACGAAGCTATATTATAAAAAAAGAAATTCCCTGAAAAGAAAAACTGAAACGCGAAAGAAAATGCTGATAATAAAACTAAAGGACAAGAAAAACGGATCAGATCGCTTCTTTCTTCCACAATACTTCAACAGGGTGAGTAGAGGACCATTATGAGAGTGAACTGGTCGGGAAAGACTGTCGTGTCCAGTCTATCTGAATCATTGCTGGATCTGGTTCAGGAACAAAAGCTTGTATTTTATTTAGCAATTCTTCAGCAGTTGTTGCGGATATTATGATTCGCCGTGCCACTCTTGATATGAAATTCTTCTGCATAGCATAATCCATAAAATCTATCAGACCTGTAAAGAAATTGTTAACATTTAAAAGCCCAATGGGTTTCTTATGCAAATTAAGTTGGGCCATGGAAGCAATTTGAAAGACTTCTCCCAATGTGCCAAAACCACTTGGTAGAGCGATAAAAGCATCAGCATTTAAAAGCATTTGTAACACACGCTCTTGCAAATTTTTAACCACTAATTCTTCTCCAATCGTGCCCCCAGAAACAAATTTCAAAGGTCCAGGGATGATGCCCAAAACTTGACTTCCTCCTACAGATGCTGCTGATGCTACACCTCCCATTAATCCGACACTACCTCCTCCATAAACTAAATGTATTTTTCGCTCAGCTAATACTCTACCCAAATGGTTGGTTGCCTTTAAATACTCTTAATCTTTTCCAGGAAAAGCCCCAAAAAATACACAAATACTTCGGGGTTTACGAGTGGAGGTTTTCTCCATTCCTATCCTTACCCATGTGAGAAAAGAAGAAAAGAGGATATATTTATAGAGATGAAAAGATAAAGTAATAATTTTATTCTCAAGAGTGGATACATTATTGCCAGTTATACACAGTAGTCACGACTATGGCTCAGGTCGGGAGTGGGTACATTATCATCAAAAGAGGAGGAAAATTTCAAAAGCAACTAAAATATACAGTAGTCGCGATTGTAGCTTATGTCAGGAGTAGGTACGTGATTGTCGGAAGTGAAGGAAAATTTTAAAAAGTGGCAGCTATATACAGTAATCATAACTGTATCTTATGTCAGGAGTGGGTACATTATTGGGAGGATAATTTCAAAAGCGACAGCTAGCATGTACAGTAATCGTGACTTTGGTTCACGTCAGTAGTGAATACATTATTACCAAAAGGGGAGGAAAATTTCAAAAGCGACAGCTAGCACGTACAGTAATCGTGACTTTGATCCTCGTCTTCCACTGGCTTTGCGTCCAGTAATGGCTTTAATGCTTTCTATGAATCGGTGATTTGCATCTCATCTAGCTTTCTCACAAACTGGCAAACAGGGTCGTTTAGGGTCAGATTCCCAAGACTGTAACGATCTCGTTCTTTTTGAAAAATTATCCATAATCCAACAACCTCAAATTGCACTATACCGCAAGAATGCGCTTCAAGAACCTCTCGAATATCTTCTAGAGATTCCTTACGCAAGCCATTCTTAATGAATCTTATTCTATCATTACGATTTCTGGTGATCACTCCTGGAGAACGACATTTATTGCCACAAATCCACCATCCACAATTATGACAAACGCCTAGCCTCTTTGCTCTTCCTTTTTTTTTGGCATAAGCGCTTTTACCAAAGTCGGGCATACGGGGAAAGAACGCTTCTGGAACTTCACCAGCTGAACGAACCTTAGCTTCAATTAGCCACCGCACATTATCAGGAATGCCTTTGTGCATAAATACTCTGAATCGTTCACATCTAGCTTGATAAATCTTTTTAAGAACATTTATTGGGAAGGAAGGAAAATACTTTCGTAGGGCGGAAAGAGAAGACTCCATTGATGAAGGAGGCAAAGAAAGAAATTAGTGATTGTAGGAAACGAAAATAACTAACACATATTTATAGTGATGAAAGGGATAATGCGTTAATTACACTTACAGAAGCAAGTACATTATTGTCAAAAGAAAAGACAAATGACAGCTTATATGTACAGGAATCATGACCGTGACTCTCATCTTCTACTGATTCATGTCCAGTAATGGCTTCAATGCCTTCTATAAGTCGGGGATTTGCTTCCCATCTAGTTTTCTTACAAACTGACAAACAGGGTCGTTTAAAATCACATTCCCAAGACTGTAACGGTTTCGTTCTTTATGGTAAGTCCTCCATAAACCGATAATTTCACCTTACACTTTTCCACAAGAATGCGTTTCAAGAGTCTCTCGGATATCTTCCAGAGACTCCTTACGCAGGCCATTCTTAATGAATTTTCTTTTATCTTCACGATTTATGGAGATGTATCCTAAAGAGCGACATTTAGTATTACAATTCCATCGCCCACATTTATAACACACGCCTAGTCTCTTTGCTCTTCGCCTTTTGGCATAACGGCTTTTACCTAAACCGGGCATGCGGGGCATAAATGCATCTGGAACTTCACCTGCCAAACGGACCTTAGCTTCAATTATCCACTGCACATTATCGGGAATGCCTTTGCATGTAAAAACTCTGATTCTTTCACATCTAGCAAGGTAGATCTTTTTAAGGACTTTTATTGGAAGGGAAGGAAAGTATTTTCGCAGTGCAGAAAGAGTAGAATCCATTGATGAGAGAAGAATTTGAGAGAAGAGGGAAATGAATCAGTTATTGTAGGAGACTGGAATAATCGACTTTAGAAGTCACGAGGTATCTTATCCGCTGCCTAATCAGAAGGAAAAACACGCATTTATAGTGATGAAAAGGGATAACGTGTCGATTACACTTAGGGGAGCGTGTACATCTGTCAAAAGAAAATGCAAACTTTTCCAAATATAACAAACTGTATGTACAGTAATTGTGACTGTGGCTCACATCTTCCACTGGTTTTTCGTCCAGTAACGGCATTAACGGCTTCTATGAGTTGAGGATTTGCTTCCCATCCAGTTTTCTTACAAGCTGGCAAACAGGGTCGTTTAACGTCAGATTCCCGGGACTGTAACGGTTTCGTTCTTCATTAAAAATGCTCCATAAACCCAGAAGTTCACGTTGCACAGATCCACAAGAATGCGTCTCAAGAGTCAATTGGATATCATCCAACGAGTCCTTACTCAGGCCATTCTTAATGAATCGTATTTTATCTTCTCGATTATCAGAGATCATCCCTAAAGAACGACATTTAGTATTACAAGTCCACCGTCCACATTTATGGCAGACTTGTAACCTTTTCGCTCTTCGCTTTTTGGCATAAGAGCTTTTGCCTATACCAGGCATGTGAGACACAAATGCCTCTGGGATTTCACCTGCCAGACGAACCTTGGCTTCGATTAACCACCGCACATCTTCAGGGATTCCTTTGTGCATCAGAACTCTTAATCGTTCACAGCGAACTTGGTAGATCCTTTTGAGAATGTTCATTGGGAGAGAAGGGAAATACTTTCGCAAGGCGAAAAAAGTAGGATCCATTTTCTAGGAGGAAGTAAAAGAAAGAAGGGGTGAAGGAATCAGTTATTATGGGCAACTGAGAGAACCGACTTGAGAGTCACGGAGTACCGTATCCGCCGTTTAACCGGAAAAGTGGATCCTACTTTATTTTGATGTGAATTTTTTTTTTTATCCGTTGATCCAGTCCTCGATTATTGAATCCATTGTCCGCTTTTGACAAAGTTTCAACGACAATATTTCTTGATGTCTGCCTTATCTTTGACCACAGCTATCTCTTATCTTGGATGCTGCTAAGCTAGCATCAATCCTGTCCTTCCAGGTGTAGCCTCGATTATTGAATCAATTGCCAAGCTTTTGACAATATTGTCTACTTTATATTTTTTTTTTATATCTGCCTTATCCTTGGCTATAGCTATCTCTTATCTTGGATACTACTAACTGGCGTCAATCCTATCCTTCCAGGCGTAGCCTCGATTATTGAATCGGTAGCCAAGCTTTTGACAATATTGTCTACTTTATCCTTGAATTCCTGATGCGGGTTGGTCCCGCATATTAGCTGTGTATCCAGTGATAGATTGGTAAGAGCTGATGACATTGAAATCTCAGCTTATACTGCTGTAACTGTGCTGTGAATGTGATTCCCGTTTGGTCCTTGTTATGTAAAGGCTATGTATGCATGATATGAAATGCATGAATGCAGAGCATGTGTAACTAATGGCTTTTTTTTTTGTATGGATCTAGTTCTTTATGTCTTTGTTTTACTGGATCCTCTTTGTGATGGCCTTCTTGGACTATCATTGAATCTCTTTATGCTTTCCAGCTTTTGTTCGCTGCCTCAAAAGCCCAACTCTTTTCAAAATCCTCTTTCTTTGACTTGTTCTTGAATTTTGGCCTCAATTTCTTTAAAGTTGGCCCGCCTCATAATTTATATCTCTTTCGGGTACTCATCCATTGTCATGGATTTGATACCATCAAAGGCTTTACTTTCAATGTCTGTCCTTTTTCTTGTGTCCGGGCTGACACATACTTATCCCCATGTTATAATCTGAATGATTGCTCTTCCTTGAACTCATGTTTTGATCCATAAGACTTGCCCCCTTGTCTATTGAACTTCTTTCTTGGCAGTACTCTTCTTACGCTTAGTAGAGACTACTTTGCCCCCTGAATATGGTATTTATGTGGATAAAAGGTATCACCTCGCCTTTAACAGAAGGTCGAGCATTTCTAGACCTTTGTGATGGCACTTGATCGTAAATTTCTCTTACAAGAACCACATCTTATTAAAGAAAGACTCAAGTTATCTCCTCACTTTTAAGTCTACATACATTAATGAATAATGGTTTGGCCTTAAAGAAAAACTTTCATCAATTTGCAAAGCTTGACAAAGTAATTTACGGTCTTTGTTTTTAATTAAAATATCCTGCCATTCTTCCCTTTCCAACTCGAAGACATAAACTGTGCAAGGCAATAAGGTAGAAACATGATTCACAATAATAACCTTTTAACTGAATGAGGATGATATCGAGAGGTAAATGTTAGGTGTGAGGAAAGTTAAGTTTGAATTTTTTTTTTTGTGGCAGTCTTGAATGAGAATAATATTAAGAGGTAAATATTAGGTCTGAGTAAAGTTAAGTTTAAGTGGTGTGAAAGAATGGTCTTTTAATACTACTCGTGAGCAGTATTAAATAAGGTAGAAACATGATTCACAATGATAGTCTTTTAGCTGAATGAGGATGATAAGTCTGAGGAAAGTTAAGTTTAAGTGGTTTGAAAGAAGGGTCTTTTAATACTACTCGTGAGCAAATTTGATTATGGTGAAAAACTCAATAATGATGACCTCAAACTTGCCACTCTTTCCAGAAAGTTAAACCTCATCTGTTGCCCCCCAACTATCGTGGTCCTTATGTATGCTTGGCTTGAGGGTTGCTTTTGTGTTCTAAACCGCCTTTGCAGGTTTTCAGTCTAGAATCCATAGCTCATTTTTTTGTTTTCTTTCTTTTGCTCTAACTTGAGCCCTTTTTTTTTCTTTTGTTGTTTTGTTTTTTTTTTGTTTCCCCTTTTTTTTGTGAGCTATGGTGATGACATACTTGATAACTCTCTTGAAGTGAGATGACTCAAGTGGCTTTGCTTGCTCGTGCTTGTTCTCAGTCCTTTTTGGTTTTGAATTTTCCCTTGTTGTCTTTTGATGGAAGGGATGAATTTCTCTTTTCGGAGTTTGTGTTGCAAAGAACTGAGATCATAGCCCTCTTGAAGTGAAATGATTCAAGTGGCCTTAGCTGCTTGTGTTTGCTCTCAGTCTCTTTTTTTTGTTTTGGATTTTTCCCTTTAATGGCTTTTGATGGAAGGGATGAACTTCTTTCCTTTGTTGGAACTTGTGTTGCGGAAAACTGAGAATTTTTTTTTGTATTGAGCATTTGTGAGAATTGGGAGGCCACTGAAGCCATTTAATATGAGAGCTAACTTTTTTTGGAAGCTAACCCCAAACTTCTTGCAAGGATGTTGATAATCACTGTGAATTCTTTTTGAGGGTTGAGGTGCAACATATGAAATCCTTCTTACTAGATTTGGCAGCACTTTCAAGATCATTACTATCAAATTTTCCTTAACTTTTTATTTTCACCCACGAGTAGTATCATTTAGAAAGCAAAGTATGATAGCAATAATGGATAGTATAATGGAAAGGAGTGAGAGATGGATGTAAAAACAGAATTTTTGGTAAGAAGTGGTAGAATGTGTAGGTGTAATAATTGAATTTTTGGTAAAAATTGGTACAATATGTAGATGTAATAATGGAATTAAAAAGTGGTATAATGTACACGTAACATCTTTTTGTTAGAGAACAAAAAGAATTACCAGTTGTCAAAAAGTAAAGTGTGATGGCAATAATAGATAGTATAATGGCAAAGAGTGTAAAAATGGAAAGTAGTAGAATGCACGCATTACATCTTTTTGTTGTACCAGAAAGAATACCAGGTGTCCATCTAACAAAGACTACACCCTAGATTCTGGACTAAATCTAGGAGATTTTTACTATTAGATTACTTTTGCAAGCTTTCAAAGATACAAGTTTATTCAAAGGATTCCCTGTCATTCGAAAATGTATGCGGACTGTTAGGTCAGATCTAACTTGGAGCCCTTCCAAAATCAATGTAATTCCGGCTCGAAATCTTCACTTTCAATTACCAATCACATCATGGCCTAGCAACTTAGACTCGACCAACTGTTGGACCTTGAGTTTCAGCACCACAGACTTTTCAGTTACATTTGGGATTTGGGTCACACCAACTTGGAAGAGAAGGTCACTTGGCCTTTGCTACTATTGATATAGATGATAGCAGAATGCCTTCCTCAGCAAAGACTGTGATTAACTTTCTGTCAATAATGAATTTCATTTTTTTGGTGTAATGAGGAGGGAATTGCTCCGGCCATATTTTCTATCTTGGACTCTATATCTATGAGACGTCCTTCGGTTTGTTCTGCCATTAGTCTTGTTTGGAGCCGAGTTAGATATCGGTGTTGAGGTCCAATTTTACCTTTTTAAAGTGAGATTCATTTTATTAGATTTTACATGTATATGATTGATGCAATGGATGCATGCAATACATAATGAGATTATGTTTTTTTATCAAAATTTATATGCACGTGATTGATGTAATGCAATACATGCAATGAGATTATTTTTATCAGACTTTATATGCACATGATTAATGTAATGCATGCATGCGATGAGTAAGTTTGCTTATCCATTATCGTGGAACTTCAAAACTTTTAGTTGTCATTATAAAGACCAAAAAGTTAGCATAATTTGATGCGTGGTTTTGATGCATGAAGAATAATTGCACAAGAAAGATAAGGTTATTAATAAGTTAAATAGCAATTAACAACTCATGAAGCATTATGGATAAACAAGTTAAAACCATACGAAGAAAAGTGTAGAGTAACAACACAGCATAACGAGGATATGCTTATGGTGTTGGTAAAATGGTAGAAATTCTATGGTCAGTTCTATGGTTAAGTGGGGAGTTCTATATGCATAAGGTGGCTTATCAAAAAGGCAAGGGATAGTTCCCGAATCCCGTCACTAAATCATAGTGACAGCCCGATTCCTTACCCTCTAGGGTTAATGTAAGGAATGGATTAATTCGAGTCGTAGCTTTTCGTGGGCCCATGCAGAGACTAACCGTCTCAGAAGGCAATACACTACTTTGCTACTTTGAAACCGGTGAAGGCTTGGAGACCGTGGCCTCACAAGGACAGCAACACCAATTCCGCTTAGAAAGAATCGTGTTTGATTTAAGGAAGCTCGGGTATAGAGCTTCATTTTGTGAATGCATTATGCATGTTTACTTAAGTAAATATAATATATAAATCCACATAATAGTAAAGCAGAGTAAATCAAAACAAATCAACTTTAGGCTCGACTCACTAACCAGGGTCCCCAGTGGAGTCGCCAAGCTGTGGCAACGTCGGGTTTTCGGGAGTCGCCACCAATCCGTTTACCTAGGTCGATTGGTCACCTTAAAATTGGTCTGTGAGAGTTCGGGGATCGGGAGTACGGTTACGCTAAAACAATATTGTTATAGCGCCCAAAATTGGCACCTTAGTTGATTTTAATTTTTTTTTTTTTTACTTTGCTTTTAAATAATTTTCAGTTAATTTAGAGATTTTAACTGAATTAGTCGAAATGTGGATTTTTAAGTTAATTTGTATAAAATTTTATACTTCCGAACCATGGACTCTACCGAGTCATTTGGACACGGAAGATTTTGATTCCGAACCATGGACTCTGCCGAGTCATTTGGACACGGAATTTGGTGAAATTTTAAACAATTTTATCCATATTGTAAAAATATGGATTTTTTATCTTTTTATTTAATTTATTTATTTTAAAAAGTTTGATATTTTCCAAACCGTAGATCCTGCCGGATCATCCGGATATGGAAATTAAATTAAATTTATTGTTAGTTATATAATTATTAATTTTATGGAATTAATTATTAGTTTAATTACTAATTCGTAATTCTTTTTGTTATAGAATTTTTAGATAAAAAATTTTTATTTTTTATTTTCTTTCTTTTCTTTTCTCTCTTTTCTTTCTTATATTTTTCTTTTCTTTTTGATTTAATCTTTCCTTTCTTCTCTTTCTTTTCTTTCTTTTCTTTTTCTTATCTTTCTTATCTTTTTCTTATCTTTCTTTTCTTTTCTTTTTCTTGTCTTTCTTATCTTTTTCTTATCTTGTTTTAGTTTTCTTTTTGTTTTCTTGTTTAATGAAAAATATTTATTATTTTAGTGGATTTAAAAGTTATATTTTAAATAAATCAGTAAAATATAAAGTCTTAATTTTCATGTATTTTTTTTAAACAGGTTTTATTTTTATTTTTTATTATTTTTACTGGATAAAAATAACTATTAAAATTAATTTTAACTTTTTGTTATCTTTAAAGAATTAAAAACATGTATATAAAAATAAAAATAATTGGATTTTTTTAAAAATGATTTTTATTAGCCTTAATAATTAATTACAAAATAATCTTCTTTTAATTTTCATTTATTTATTAATTAGTAAAGGGTAAAGGTGAATTAAATAAAAAAAATTATATAAAGAAAAAAATTAATAATAATAAAGTGGGGCTTTTTGGCCATCCACTTTAAAAATAATAATAAATGTTAGCAAAGTTAATTAAATTAATTGTTAAACAACAATAATAAAAAGTTAGTCAAGTTAATTAAATTAATTAATTAACAACAATAATAAAAAGTTAGCAAAGTTAATTAAATTAATTAATTAACAACAGTAAAAAGTTAGCCAAGTTAATTAAATTAATTAATTAACAACAATAATAAAAAGTTAGCCAAATTAATTAAATTAATTAATTAACAACAATAATAAAAAGCTAGCCAAATTAATTAAATTAATTAATTAACAACAATAATAAAAAGCTAGCCAAGTTAATTAAATTAATTAATTAACAACAATAATAAAAGTTAGCCAAGTTAATTAAATTAATTAATTAACAACAATAATAAAAGTTAATTAATTGTTAACAACAATTATAAAAGTTAGTAATAATGCAAAAATTAAAAGGTTAGTAACAATAATAGTATTAAAAGTTAGTTGTTAGTAAGTTAATAACAACAATAAAAAAAGGGGTTAGTAATAAACAAATAATAAACAAACAAGTAAAAATTAAAAGGGTTAGTAATTAATTCTGCAAGAATAAAATACAAAGTTAGTGACCAAAGTGGAAGAAATTGAAAAGATGAAGGATTAAATGAGAGTTGTACCCTTGATTTTAAATTCTGAATTCTGAGAAATGGAAACAGAGGGCGCGCGACGGGGGGAAGAAGATGACTTAATCGTCAAAATGAAAAGTTTTGAGATTTTCTGAGGAAAGGAAGGAGAGCTAGGGACTAAGGCTGTAATTTTTTCTATTTTAAAAAACGGAGCTCTAAGCTTTTCTTTCTATTTTTCTCTGTGTTCAGCACAAAATTTGGGGGGCTATTTATAGAGGAAGTTTGGCTGAACTGTTGATGGATAAATTAATAAAAAATTTCAAACTTATCTTTTAAATTGGTAAAATGACAATTTTAGTCCTTTACGTCTCTCAGCCTCTGGATAAGTTCCTGAAGCTTCTGATTTTGACAATTTTGTCGTTTTCTGTCAATTTGCGCCAGAAACGTCGGCAGGCCCAAAATTTTATGTGACAAACTACCAAATGCTCCTGGAACTTTCAGAATTTGTCAATTTTTCCCGAAACTTCTTAATGTTGTCATTTTTACCTCAAACTTTTAAATTTTGCCATTTTTTTGGAGTTTTCTTTTTTTCTTTCAAATACACACATATATCATTTTAAATCAAATTTTCACAAAACAAAAATATATTTTAAACTAATTAAAATTTTTAGTAATAATAATAATAATATTTTTTTTTAAATTAATTTTTTTTAATAAAATTTTTTTTAAAATTTTAAAACACCCGGACGAAATTGGGTGTCAACACACTCGAATCACTACTCACTTTCATTCGTATTCACTTGTTCTTTTACTTGTCTATTGGATCCATTGCCGATTTACTGATACATGCTCTTTGTTGACTTGATCTTGAGTCTTTCCTATTATTGGTTATAGAGAAGTTCAATTACTTGTGATAAGCCTATGTTCATAACAGTAATCAACAACTTCGTAAACCATCTGATGCTCGATCCTTGAGTAAGAAAAACATAAATCATTCATAAAACAAGAAATTAAGAAGAAATCCTCATATTATAGTAATCATTTTATAAAATTTCAATAATCAAAACAATATTTAACTCGAGTAAAGTGTGAGTAGAAAACAAGCAAGGTATATAGAATGTCACTTATCTTGTTATGATCCTAGAATCAATCCAATGATCACTCAGGTCTAAGAACTTAACCAAAAGAGTGTGAACTATTATCATAGCCTAATTTAATCTCCAAAGGCTTTAGTTCAACTTGAATACCATAACATCCATCTTAAACCCATCACTAATAAAACTGACAGAGCTACGCACTCTCACGAGAATGATCATAACTCTTTGTAGAAATTTTCAAATTGCAATACGTAAAATTCCTATGAAACTAGAATTCTCAAGCTATAATATATATTTTATTTAGAATTTTGGGTTTAGCCAATTAACACGGTTTATTCTTCAACTTTCAGATTTGTTCAAAACTAGCCTTTTCGGTGATGTCTTGCAAGAATCAACATAATCCTTACTCAGGTCTCCAAATCGAATTTCATTTCTTCTATGTTAAAGTTGACTCATAGATTTTTCCAATAATATATTATAAGCTGAGGTTCCAGTCACATTTTAGCATATAACCAATCAAAATATCTTGATCTACTGTTTGAATTCCTTAAATCACAGTAGTTCATGAAAATTTTCAATTTTTCTTAAGTTTCTCACAATCTAATCCATTTTAATTATCAAGATATGCCCCCTTACCTTAGTCTTTCACCTTTTTTAGTATTAGACAATCATCAATTTTCAAGAACATGACCACCAGAATATTACAAATATATTTTTATTTACTTAGTTATCTCCACTCGGTTGGGTCTATTTTTGCCTGTAGCTTTGGATTACCCAACTAAAACTAAGAAAATGAGTTTCTATTTTATATTTCTAGTGATTTATTTGCATTCTTAAGTGCCTTAGAAGTTGTGAATCATTATTGGTTTTGGTTTTGGTATTTGTATTTGTTAATCTAGATAGGTATGTTGACATTGAATTCTTTGTTATTGTTTTTACATGAGAATTTTTTTATAAATTGATAAAAGTAAATATTTTTCATAGGGAAAGAAAAATAAAAATTGAAAAAAAAATATATATTGAAAGTCACATTTTGTGCAACCCTTTGTCACTATAAAAACAAATATTTGAAATACCAAAATGTCATACATTGGATATCCATAGATTATCCATACATATCCTTAAGTTATGTGGGGTGGGTTATAAATCAATCCATAAAAGAATAGAGTTAGTTGTGGATAAATCCATAAAAGAGAAGAGCAATGGTGGATCGCTCCATGAAACGGATTGAACTACTCCATGCCTATCCCTAATGGTGACGAAGATCTCAAATTGGTGGTTACTTGATAATTAAAGGAGAACTAGCTAGAGAGAGAAGCAAATAATAAGGGTACATTTGTCACTTCAACGCAACCTAATGGTCGAATATCAAGTTGTGCATATTTTTCACCTTCAGAAAATGATAATCAAGAAGATAAGAAATCTTTGGTTTTGTTTTAGATGATTGATAAACATTTTGGTGCCGGCTTATTAACATTTTCCATGTAGCCAAAATGAGCTAGTCCTTTAAGTATGCCTCAACATGATTTACTCCTTCAACTACAAGAAATCTGGCGAATTAATCCGTCACTAGACGAAACAGCATGCTGCTCCCGTGAAAATCCTCTTTAACCACCATCCCATCAACTCTAGGGCTAGGATTAAGTATGTTTTTTGAAAACCACTACGATTAAGCCTGACAGCTTATTTCTCCATTGATGTGGCGAGCCTTGCCCTATTGGCCCACTAATAAATGTTAATTTTGTGGTCAAACATGTTGACTTTTTTGTCAACTTTGACCATAATTTTCTACCTTACCACTCAATATTTTTGGCCGATTCTTGCTTTGATCCTTCATTTTGTAGGTTGGAGAAGCGGACCATAGCATTGGAATGGCACTGGGATGAGCGGAACGAAAAACAGGAATGCAAAAGTCAACGAAAATTATAACTGTGAGGCCTATGCCCCAGGAGTGAGGCCTAGGCGCCACAGTACAAAAGTTCTCTGCCTAAAAAATGCACCCTGGAGGCCTAGGCCCTGGGCACCTGCGAGCCTGGAGGCGTAGGCACCCAGGCACCCCCTCCTGGGGCCTAGGCGCTAGAGCACCCTCGAGCCTGGAAACCTAGGCGCCCAGGCACCTGCTCCTGAGGCCTAGGCGCCAGTCACCCGAGAAAGTGGTCCCCTATCTCAAATTTGAACTCAAGCTTGCTATTGGCCAAGGATTTCTATCCAATTGGTTTGATGAGTGAAAGGGACACCTCCAAAGGGTAGAAGGATCTGGAACTAAGTAAAAGAAAAGAGCTTCATCTTCATCTTTTCTTCCTAGAACTAGTTTGGGGGGATCCACCATAGTTAGTATTCTTAGTTTTTTTTAGTTTTTCTTGATCACCATTGGAGCTAGCTTGGAGATTGCTTGGAGTGCTCAAGGAGACTAGCTTGGAGACTTTGGATTCAAGATCTTCTAGCCATCTTGGGTTTATTCTTTCATCTTTCTTGTAGTTCTTAATGGATGTTATTATGTTTACTTTCATGATTATGTTTTATTTAGTTATGGAGTAGTCTTCTTTTGCACTTTCTATAGATGTAGCTACTTGGATTGATTATGTTGGATGAATTCATGGTTATGTGATGTTAGTTTTCTACCAAATGTATGTTTATTCTTCTCTTGAGCTTAATGTTGTGTTAGCTAGTTGATGGTCACAATTGGTTACACTATAAATTGCCTCTAAACTCTTGGAAATGATTAGAAGTAATTGGACCTAGGAGAAGAATTTAATGGCTATGAACTTGTTTGAAAATTAGTCTAAGTCATTAGGTAAAGGTAAATTGAGCTTTAATGCCTCATTCTAATCTTGTAATCAGATGAAAATCCTTATTAAGTTTAGATTAGAGAGATTAATTCTTTCACTTGGAAAAGTAAGAATTTAGTTGAATAACTTTATCAACATACATTGGAAATTAACCCACTCACCTAAGTTCACTAACAAATCAAGACAAGTAGTGAACCCATAGGAAGTGTTCTTTCATGATTTGATAAAAACTGCAATGTTACATTGCATACTTGCATTCTAGGTTAATAGTATTCCATTTAGTTAAGTTTAGTCATTTGTTTAAGTTGCTTACATTTTCATCCAACTTTGATTGTTTAGCTAAAGTTTACTTTGAGTACTTTGAGTAGTGGTACTTGGCAATCAATTTAATCAATCTTCGTGGGAACGATACTCACTCACCTCATCTACACATCCACCGTGCACTTGCGGAATAGTGGTTTTAAAATTTCACTACACTCACCTCTATTTTTTTCTCGAATTTTCTCATTATATAATTTGCTTTTATTTGCATCATGAATTGATTCGGGGACTAGGGTTTGGGTTCACAGAATTCTTTCACTATTTTCTCTTTTTTTCACATCATGAATCGATCTCCATGGACATCACCACATGAACTAGCCACCACCCTGGACTCCTTGTAGTCATTGTTAGCTGAGTCAGATGAGAGTTGTAGGATGCAGAATCTCTGTTGGTGGGTGAGATTTTTGACATTGAACTCACCAAAGCTTGAAACATTAGGGTGAATCTACATAGATTTCACATCCAGCGGTGTCTTCTTGAAATGTGAGTACTCTAACTTGGTGTACCCACCTTTGTCCTGTCTGATGCGTTCCGCTTACCTAACCTTGCCACCGCCGTGGTTTGTGGTGGCGACATTCACCGTTGCAGTGATCTGCTTTGCCATATGCTTCTTGGGATTTCGTTATAATTGATCTCCAATTTGAGAGATTTTTCACAAGTTTCAAGGATTTCAAACTCTAACTCTGCTCCCGGTTTTGCAAACATTACCAACTTGTTTGAGAATAGAGTAGGTTTTTCATCACATTCGCTAATTGTTGTCTAATTAATCAAGTGCCAACACATGCACATTCTCCATCCAACAAGAAACTAACTCATATAATTTAAAAAAGTCTTATGAGTTAAAGTTAAAGGACGAACTTGTGCAAGTTTGAAAAGTTGAGGGACCATTTAGCCCTTTTCAAGCTACTTGTGCCATCGCTGTCCTACATTTATTTACTGAAACGTAAACCATTTTTTTGTTGGTGGGACGAAGGATACTGCCAAGTTAGTTCTTAGGCAAAACAGGGCAAAATTTGCATAATCCCAGGTTCCATGGTGTAGTGGTTAGCACTCTGGACTTTGAATCCAGCGACCTGGGTTCGACTCCCGGTGGGACCTTTTTCTCATGAATTTCAATTTTGGTGGCGCTGTCTGTTGGTAGAATGTTTGGATGGTCGGAGTTAGCACCGATGAGAGTTTTACTGGTGATCTCTAACTACGCTCCTGTTGGTACCATGCGTGCAAGTTTCTTGGTAAACATAGGTTGTTGGCGGCTTCCATGGGAACTTTGATTTAGTGTCAGGATCCGTTTAGTTGGATGAGAAGAGATTCAAAGTTGGGAATAAGACCCCAATAAAGAACTACTACTGCTACTACTACTAAGCTAATTGAAGAAACAAGGCATTGACGTTGCAACCAAAGTGGCCACTCTTTTTTTTTTTTTTTTGTGTTTGCACGCTGATCAACCTACAAGTAGCGATACCCGACATAAGAGGCTGATCTTCTTGAGATATCATTTGGTGTTGAAGCATGAAAAAAAAGAAAAATTAAATACCTCAAGAACAACAAAAGCAACAATTTCAGCGGGGATTGGGAATCGAAAACAAAATAACTACAATGTCCTGACAGCAGAGGACTGCAGTCTGCAGACTCCTCACCAATTCCCCTGTTAACATAAGGATCTACAGAAACAAATAAAGTGGAGTACTGTCCATCAGTACTGATAGTTTTCGATTCTCATCGGTTTATCTCGGACCACAATAAGAAGGCACTACAGCATGTGAAGAAAAAATAATTTGGTAAGTCTATTTGTATGGTAGCAACTTACAAAAACCTTCGAAAAGGGAAACAACATTCACTTTGAAATAGAACAGATCCGATAAATAAGAATCTAGAGCTAGGAAAGGATTCATGACATCGACTGAAAGCGTTTCATGATAATCTGGCTCACATCCATGTAGCGTTGAGCACAGTTAGAGAGGCAAGATGCTTCACCTGAGCTGAACTTACTCCCAGGCGTGCCAGTGATACACTTGTCCCAGCAAGCACTTGTTAGTTTCGCGATTATTTCATTAGCCATTGCCTTCTCCTTCTCTTGCTGTTGTTGGCACAGTAAAGAACTAAATCAGAGACTCTTGTATTGAAGTTTCCACAACAAAAATAATAACGACCAAGTCATTGATGATCAAAGCATTTCAAAATGAGTATGGCTAAAATGTATACTAGCTTTCTAGCAATTACTCAGCCAAACCAAAATACCAGATCATATATGCTAACCATGTCAGCTTCAACCATTTCATCATGTGGAGTACAGCATGATTCTTCGTAAAACATAATGGCACAACACAAGTTGAACCCACAATTCCTGAAAAGCTGTATACACAGTTTCAAAACATATTTTGATCTAATGCTACTTCCCAAGCAAACACAGCCTAAGCCTCTTGAATATTGTACACACCAGCTATAGAACCAAAAATCACTATATCCTAACTAGCATCCATCACCAAACACGCTAATTAACATCCTCTTTTGAAGTAGGCAAGTTACTGTTTGGTTTAAACTCTCACCAAACAACTGGAACTGAGCAGCTTTCCGCGAGTAAAAGAAAGATACCTTGCACAACATACTAACCCATAGAGAAAAACTGGCCAGCAAGTAAAGAGCCTGCTAAGACAGGAACTTTCCATCTACAAGTACAATAATCCTACACAATGACGATGGAGTTGCCAGCCCCCACCATCCTCTGGGAATCCCATCGTAAACTGATTATATATTATTCATAAATTACATTCTCCCTCACACTTTAGCATATCCAAGGAACCAAAGACAGAACATCTTTACAACTACATAAACCTCCGCCAAGATAAAACTCCAATTCTCATTTTCGTACCAATAACTGTACCTAAGGCCAGCACATCCCCATCACTCCAACATAAAATTGAACATCAAAACTTCAAACCTACTACTTCGATGGAAATTTAGACATGAATCGAGATGCTGTATCAACCGAGCAACAACATAAAAAAAAAGGGTCACAAAAAAACCGCAAGCAGCAAATTTGGGGCTCTTACGTTGAGAAATTGCTGCATCTCGGCGGAGCTGAGAGCTGAAGGGTCCATTGTTGAGATCGATGGGTAGCCGTAGCGCCAACTGTGATATGTGATCGCTAGCTGTCTTAAACGTTCTCCCCAAAAACCTAGAGCTACGAGCGCAGTCTGTACACATACCCTAACTTGTGGTTTTTCTTGGGCCGATGCGCGAAAAGTAATTGCTTCTCAAACCAAATCCAGGCCCATTCTCGTCTCTAATCCACCCAGCTCTGCGCAGCCAAAAGTGACAAATTTGCCACTAAAGCAATGATTGTTGTGCTTGTGCAGGTGTGCCGTTTATTTATTTTTAGGGCAATTACACTACTGATAAACAGTGGCATAATTAGGAGTGGTACCCAATCAATCTATTTGAGCTTGAGCTCAATTTAACAGTTTACAAACAAAGCCATTGGGCTTTGAGTTTGAATTCGAGCCAGTTTTGAGGTTCGCATCTGTCACGCAATCAAGCTCAAGTAGGTTAGTATTTGATTCAATAGATTTTCAAGCCTATCAAAACCTTATATAATATTAATATAAATACGTTTAGTTGTTCATGAGAGCCACTAAATATCATTTACGAATACTAAATATAATTATTTTGGAACAAGCTCGAGCTTAAGCATGCCTAATTAAGCTCAAACCAAGCTCCATGCATCAAGTATTTCAATTGAGGATCGAGTCTATCGAATTGAGCCTGAACATTGATCGAGCTGAGCTCAAGCCTCATTGTAACAAACTCATTGAGTTTAAGCTCGAGCCTACCTCTCTACATATCAAGCTGCGTTTGAGCCAAGGGTGTTCAAACTCTCTTCGACTCATTAACATCCCTAAATATAGTGACATGAATAAGTTCAAGTATGTCAATTAGATAATTGTTAGCTGGTAGATTGGGTAGTGTTGGATGAAGGTTGGGAATATCTTATCCACTCCTCAATATAAAATATTTTATTTTAACAAGGTGCATTCTGTTAGGTTTATGCTCACATGTAATATGCGTAAAAAGTACTATTAGTCCTCAACCTTTAATTACCATTGTAGATTGGTCTCTATCCACCATTTTGTTATAAATTAGTATCAAATCTTAAGAATTCATTGCATATTGATCCTTAGTACTAGATAAAACAAAGTTGGCATAGAAACTCAATCTACAAAAAAGAAAAATATACCGTTTAAGTGGTTCAGTAACTGTTAATAAAATATGGCACAATTTGAATTTATTAAAAGACAGTTATCAAATAATTTGAATAAGTTAACTCTTACATAACTATTTGATCTCAACTTTTTAAATTATAATTTAAATTATTCAATCTATGCAATAATTTCTTGATAATTAAATGACTATATAAAATATTAATTTTTTCTTTCTTTTATAAATCAAGTGTTTGTGTCAACTCAATTTTACCAAGGGTTTAAGGATCAATACGCAACAAACTTTTAAAATTTTGGGACCAATTTGTAATCAAATAGAGGTTGAGGACCAACTTCCATTGATAGTTAAAGGTTTGGAACCATGTATCCATTTCCAACAACTAAAGGTTTACGACCAATGGTGGTTTTTATCCCTTGAGAAATAGCTAATTTTCGTGCACCCAGCATTGGTCCCACACCCCATTACAATTTGGCCTTAAACTTTTGTAATTCATTTCATATTAGTCCCTAGTTCTTGGTAAAACTAAGTTAGCTTAAAAATCCAATTTACATAAAAGAAAAATTAACAGTAAAAGTAGTCCATTATGACACTATTTTAATTTATTGAAAGATGGTTACTGAATGGTTTAAGTTTATCAATTCACACTAACTATCTGATATCAACTTTTTAAATTTTAACTTAAATTATTTGGTAATTATCTTTCAATAAATCAAACTATGACGTAATTTTGTAATAGTTGGTGAATGAAAAATTATGAGTTTTTCATCTCTATGAATTGGATTTTTGTACTTATATAGGGTTAAGGACTAATAAGCAATCAATTGTAAAGATTTATGACCAATTTAAACCAAAATTAACATTGATGACCAATTTGTAATAGTAATTAAAGATTTGGAAGAACTATGCTATTTACCCCATATAATATTGTGAAGTGAAATTGTCAGGTCATTGCCCATTAAAAGAATTGCCCTCCTCATCAAAACAATGTAGCCTGAGTCACAATAACAGAAACTTAGAGCATTTTTTTGCAAGTATTCATATAAAAGAGTTAATTACAGTCATAACCTATAACATTTTATTATCATATCATTTTGAACTCTAACCTTGTTTTTTTTTCTTATAAAAAAAATCCTTAACCTCGTTTAGATATTTCAATTTAGATCTTTTATGGACAGGAAAATGTTAATACTAATGAAAAACGATACATGGCGTAATACTAATGAAAAACGATACATGGCGTGCCAACATGGGCAATTGGCGACATTGGCACCTTTACCTTTATCTCTTCCACATCACTACTCTTCTTCACGTCTATCTATTCCCAACACTTTCTCCTCCATCATCCTCAATTTTAGCCTTCCTAGCACCTCCACTTTCTCTCCTCCACCTTACTCCACCAATATGATCCTTCGACTCTTCTTCCACCACCATCCTTCTTCATCCCGACTACCCACCCACCATTTCCATCTTAGAACACAAAGAAAGCTAGAACCCAAATCCATTCAATCCTAGTGTTGTCCAACTGAATCACAACCTCATTAAGCAAAATGCCATTATTTCCAATAACAGCACAAGAAGCATACTTGTTACCAGTGGAAACAAGACCATTGCTCTTATTAATAGAATGCTTCGCTTGTTTAACCAAATCCAGCATTATATCAAGATGAAACATCTTTTTTCTAGACCAATCCTACAAGCTCCTCATAAAATCCAACTAATATTGATAAAATTGAAGGGATCTGAGCGTTATTGTCAATGAATTTAAAGTCCTAATTCTGATATCACGGTGCCTGCACCTCCACCAGGTACGATGACACCCCATGCAGGTGAAGTTCACTTCCAGTAGCTACTCTATCTCCTGCTTGGATTTCTTCCCCCTTATATCAATGGTCGTGAATTTGAGCAAAGTGGAGTTAAACATCAACGAAGGCTACAAAAATATGCTTAAATGAAGCTCTATGATGGCAAGTGCGAGAGCACGACAGTGCACAATCCGGCAAGCTAGCATACTGATGAATGCTAGGAGAAGGAAAATGTTGGGGAGGGCATACAAGCCAGAGACCAGAGCAAGAATGGGGTTACAAATCAATGTTTAGTGTTCAAATCAGATCTTATTAGGGACAAAGACGACGTACAAGACATCACTAGGAAGACTAAAATTGAGAAAGGTGGAGATGGGATAAATGAGAGAAATGATAAGTGTCATACCCTAAGCTACCCCTACCCTATGTATTTGCATGTCTTTTAAAAGGTTCTTTATCCTAGGTGCCTTGGTAGGCCTATCGGGTCACTTAGGACAAATGTGCTAGGACACTTGGCCACATTTTCATTTAGTTTTTTTGTTTTAAGCAAAAAACAGCAAAAATCATTTGAGCATCTTAATGGAGTCTATTTTGTGTAAAAAATATCTAGTTGAGCTAGTTTTACATTAAACTTAAAGGTAAAAATAGGTAGAACATAATATACAAGCTCAAACATGAGATACAAGTAAAACAAATCTTGGAGGGTGCACACTAGCACTAGGTAAGCTTACCTTCAGGCCTACCAAGCACCAACCAACATATATTGCACAATCTTACATGCCATTTTTCATGCACTTATATGCATTCTAACCTTCAATTACTAGCTTTCTTGGACACTATAAACAAACCAAAATGTAGCTAGTTCCCACACCAGCAACAAGTACCTACAAGCAACAAACAATATGTTTGGTTATATTATCATTTGTGAGCATTAACTTGGTTACCAAGATATGCATAACCAGAACATATCTGAAACTTATACACTAGCAAAACCAGTAAGTAAGCCTCTTGGTCCACTATTTCCTTTCCTAAAATGAAGAAAATTAGGGTGTGAGTGATAATGCACTCAGTAATGGCTCAAGCAACACCTAGTGCCTACAATGTCTTTAGCCATTGACATATAACATAGGTATTGTGCCTTTCCGAAGCCAAAACCTAAAATGTAAAACATGAAAACAAACCAAGACAATGTACTAAACAAATTATATGGGTCAATACATGCAACCAACAAAGAAAGCACACAAATACACACTTAGTTTAGTAACCTTAGGGTATTGCAAGCATTTCCTAGTGCTAGGTTCATTTATTTAGCTTCATTTATATTTTCTAGATTATAATCAGAGAGCTCCAGATCTTTGAATGAGATGGCCTTTCCCATAACAAGATCTTAATGCTTGCCATGGTCATAATCTAGCTAGAACTTATAGTTGCACTCTCAGCAACACATAGCCCCCAGTAGCACCTAGGTTCACTTGGCTCTAAGCCATCACCTAAAGCTCTTACTACCTCATGAATACTTAGAAGCAAGTTTGAATTCAAGGAAAAAGAGCATATTAAACCCTTACCAGCAATATAGACCTCGAACACATAAGTATTTATTGCCTTATGCACTCAACAAGCACCTCACCAAGGTATGCTCTCGGTTTCACCTCTCCCCTTCAAGCTTTTTATTTAGCTGCCTTCCCCTGTTTCTTTCCAATAATTTCCCAGCTCAAAATGCAAGAAAATGAGTTGGAAATGGAGTTGAAGCAGTTAGGCAAAGAGGTGTTCGGTGAAAGGGCATCGAGATGCCTTCTTAGGCACTAACCCCTAAGTTAAGGTGCTTAATTGTATACTTATTTCAATTCAGCTCCTAAGCTCATTTTCCTTCATTTCTCAGCCCTAGGCTTTATTTTTAACTCAAGCATTTAAGCCCCTCAACTTACCTAAATGATAATATTACCATGACCTCTTATGTACACATGCACACACTAATGTATCATTAGGGCACCCAGATGGTGCACTTTGGTTTTCTTTGCCTTTCTCAACCAATTTCTCTTTGTTTCTACTCCATTTTCAAACCCCACTCTAGCTTCTAATTTGGGCAAATATGCCCTCTAATTTCCCCCCTTAACAAAATCACATATGCACCTCAAGTGCTCAATTCACTATGTTTAGTCATGCCTTTCCTGAACATGTTTTCTTATTTCCCTTGACTTGTATGTTATTTTACTTACAGCCTAAGGCCTATAAAAGTAATAGGTATGACAATAGGTATGAAGAACGAGGGAGTTGGCGGCAGACAATAGAGGTTGGACTTGGCAAATGGCGGAGAGGATTGCCGCTTTCATGTATTCTATTTTTTTGTTTTATTTGTTCCTTTCTTTTCCACATCATTGTAGTAGTTGACATGTGGGCAGATGTATTTACAATTCATTGTGCCATGGTGGCTAATCACAGTCAACCTTGAACCAGTGTGACATTGTTTGTCCATACTAAATGAAACACTTAAATGAGGTTGGAGACTTTCTATGTAAGAAATCAAGGTTAGGACCCAAACGGTACAATAATACAAGATTAGGAGCCATGGATGCAATTAACCCTCTAAAATATGATTTTAAAGTATTCTAACTCCCCTTTATACCTTTTTTTTTTTAAGATGGATCGTATTTAATTACTCAGAAAGAGTGGAGTCCAATGACAATGGGTGTGGGCGAGGCCAACAAACATGGCCAACAACTGACAATCCAACACAGGTAATAAAATGAACAACTAAGTTCAGAGAGTGTAGAACATAAGTAAAAGAGTAAGAAACAAAAAATGAAGCTAGTTGTCTAATATCAACCATAACCACCCCATAAGGCCGAAGCAATGGACCACTGGAAGAATTAATGTAGATTTTTAATCAAAACTTCTGCAGCAGATTCGATTATAATTCACTAAAGCCCACTCTGCCTGGCTTCCAGAACAGCGTATAAGATAGCCAAAGCCTCCACTAGAGTTGTCTGATCACTCCATTTAGAGAAAGAGACTGAAAAGATATGAATGGGTGGAGTCTCAACATCTCAAAATATAAGTTCAACAACACTCCATTTCAAAGAGGAAGAAGTGGCAGCATTAACATTAATCTTTACAAACCCATCAGGAGGGGGAGAACTCCCTTGTATACCTTCCTCATATGTACCACCCAAATATTCATATGTATTTCCAGATTTGAATAATGAAATAGATTACACATTGACAAATTAAGATTTTTGTACTAATAATTAAAAGAATCTTTTCTGTACATTTTTTCTATACTTGTTAGAATAGAACAATATCATAAAAATAAAAATAAATTAAATGTACCTTCAAATTTTATAGTTGATCAAATTCTTTATAAACACTTTATTGTAATTATACACAGAGAGGAGGACCAACTCAACATATACATGCTAGTACTCCCGTACGTTTTCCATTGATCCTAACGTGGTTCTTTGCATGCAAGCTTGGGCTCGAATCAAAACAAAACAAAAGATAGCCGATCTCCGCTAAAAAGGTGCTTCATTTCTCACCTTCAGAATCTTGATAGGCCACGGCGAGATCTCTGATCGCCTTTGACTTTAATTTCGCATGTTCCGTTTTGCTAGTTAACACATTCCCAAAGCTTAACCACCTCGGGAACAATCTGTAGCGTCCAAGGCTTTTAGCTAATTCTGTTGATTTAATTTAATCGGTGATCAGGAACCAAAGATGTTCGGGATTATCAGGCGAAGTGCCGCCGTCGCCGGAGTTCCTTCTGCTTCTGTAAGAGTTTTAACCCATCGGTTGGAACGACTGATCCAATCATCTGATTCAGTATACATGAAATGCACACTTATTTTTCTTTTCTCAATCAGTGGCCACAACTAGTTCATCATTCATGTGTGTCTTCTTCCTGTGAGCAGTATCTACAATGGATTCCACCAGCACTATGCTCAACCAGAAGTCACTCTGGCGCAGCCAAAGAGGTACGGCTATGACGATGTTTTCTTGCTCATATCTAGCTACCGACGTCTCTGATCAGTCTCTTAACTTTGCCTTTTTTTTTTTTTTTTTTTTGCCTTCCTCCCACGTTATTTCTAGTTGTAGGATGTCCATAATTGGGTCGTCTGGTCTTTGAACAATAAAGTCTGATAAGTTCCATCGAAGATGCTCACCATTCACCAAGTGGATTTAGTAGTGTGTTTAATTTCGCATGCAACAGAGACCGAGCCAAAGGCCACATAACAGATGACTTGTCTTTTTCATTACAAAGGACAAGAAAGAACATGATGCATGACATGTTTGCAAGTTGTATAGCAGCTTTAGAAGATACATGTGTCGCAAGTATTTTCTTTTTCTTTTCTTAACGGTTGGACTGTACAGGCGTCCGATAATTATGTACAATTAGTTATCTGAATTTGACTATAAAAAGCCTAATAATGTTTCTATTAGCTTGTATTCTGATAATTTCCTTTTGGGCTACTTCAGTGCGTAGTTAAATACTTATTAGGGCCACCTTTTCTTAGTGCTCGTGATAAATTTGTTAAGATGGAAAAACATTTGCTGGCTGTGCACTTTTTATTTCCTTCTCTTCTGGGCAGACATATAATTCATCTGCTTCCTCCCATTTGTGCACATGGTCAACAATGTTGCAGATGACTGTTCGAGATGCTCTAAATTCAGCACTCTCTGAAGAAATGTCGGCTGATCCAAAAGTCTTCCTAATGGGTGAAGAGGTACTATATATGGAAACAATTATGTTTTACTCCACTTTTCTTACCTCACTGGGCCGTTTTGTCTTTATTTCCAGGTTGGTGAATATCAGGGTGCATACAAGGTCAGGAAATGCTTGCCTTGAAAGAAAAGGACTCATGTTCCTGTTTCCTTGTTTGTCTAGTCGCTTTTTCTTTTCCTCTAACCGTCAACCTCTTCTTTGTAAAATAGATTACAAGAGGCCTATTGGACAAGTACGGTCCTGATAGAGTTCTTGATACGCCAATCACAGAGGTAGATCCATTGCATAAGAGTTCACTAGACTTCACACTCTTTGATTCTAGCCATGGCATCATCTCTTAAATGATGACCTACTATTTATGTGACAGGCTGGATTTACTGGCATAGCGGTCGGTGCTGCTTATCATGGTCTAAAGCCTGTTGTGGAATTCATGACTATTAACTTCGCCTTGCAGGTCAGGTATTTCATTGATAATTTGTTCCATGTTTTCCTGTTATATCTGAACTTTGGGGTTTTAAAGATGACCTGTTTTTTGGTAAGAGACATCGAAGCACAAATTCCATCTCTAGCATGTTTATATATCTCATTACATGATATGACTTGCTTCAAGCTTGTAGTACTAACTCATTTTCCAAATCTATGCAGGCAATTGACCACATCATCAACTCTGCTGCAAAATGCAATTATATGTCTGCAGGCCAAATTTCAGTGCCTATTGTGTTTAGGGGACCAAATGGTGCTGCCGCCGGAGTAGGTGCTCAGCATTCTCAGGTACATTTCATCCTATTGAACCTTTAGTACTCTTAGCGTTCATCAAGCAAAAGATTGGCATGAACCATCACATGTTCTTGCATCAGTGTGTATTTCAGTGTACAAAGTGAATATATTTTCTATGATCAAAACTCTTCTCCTTTGGTTCTGTGAAGTGCTACGCTTCCTGGTATGGATCATGTGCTGGTCTTAAGGTGATTGCTCCTTATTCATCAGAAGATGCCCGTGGACTGTTAAAAGCTGCCATCAGGGACCCGGACCCTGTCATTTTCCTTGAAAATGAGCTACTGTATGATGTTTGATTAATTATTTATTACCCCCAACGCTTATGATTTATTTTTGGTGGCTTGATCCATTCACTACCTTCATGCAGATATGGCGAGTCTTTTCCTGTTTCAGCAGAAACTCTTGATTCCAATTTCTGTCTTCCCATTGGGAAAGCTAAGGTGAACTCATTCCTAGTTTGGATAAGACACTTCGTTTGGTCAAAATAGTATTTATCTTCATGCCTCATTATTGCAGATAGAGCGTGAAGGGAAGGATGTGACCATTACTGCATATTCGAAGATGGTTGGCTACTCGCTTCAGGTTTGTTACTTGTATCAAAACTGTTGCAGTTGCAGCTTGTTGAAAAACAGTGAAATACTATGTTCTTTTTCCCGTCCAAATATTGCTGGAATACTCCACAGAGATCTCATGGTCCTGTATTTTATTCTAGAAGCTACTCTTTTTTTCCCTTTCCGAAGCCAACATTTCATGAACTAAATCCAGCTATCTTGTAGTAGAATCTAGGCATGCCATTGACTCGGACTGAGATTTATCTTGGTTTTTTTTACTTGGACTGACAGATTTATCTTGGTTTCTTACTGCTAAGTTGCTGCTTTTGATCTTTTTTCCATGGCTGATTTTCTTCTTGATGTCGTATTTGGAGTTGTAATTCTGCATGTACAAAGAACTCTACATAAGTAAATTCTATAAAGCAATTTGTCAAAGTGTTAGTGAAAAGTATAAATTCAAGTTAACATTGCTCACAATTTTGTCTCCTGTTACTGTTTCCCCCATAAGTTTGCGGAATTTACTTGTTGCAAAATTCTTTCTAAGTTCAGAATTACTCTATTTTTTAGAAACTAGTTTTAGGCTTATATGAAAGTTTTTCAACTTCTTGCTATCGAAACTCAATGTGCCATCAAACCCCTTTTCCATTATTATATATATATATATTATATAGTCGTTTTTTCCCCTTTTTTTTGCTTGATAAGAAAACACAACTTCTAGTGATATGTCCATAGGTTACGCCTCATTTAGTTGGCTTGCCATGCAAACATTCTGTTTGGATTTCTTTTTCCTTTTCCTCTACCCTTTCCTACCTAACTTGGATGGTTTCTAGGCTGCTGAGATTCTGGCTAATGAAGGAATCAGTGCCGAGGTAACTGTAGTAAATACTTTTTGTATCTGTATTACAGGCTTGTAAAACTGATCTTGGTGTACTAATTCTTCTTGATCCAGGTTATAAATCTGCGATCTATCCGACCCCTTGACAGAGCTACAATCAACATGTCGGTCCAGAAAACTAGTAGGCTGGTGACTGTTGAAGAAGGGTTTCCACAACATGGTGTTGGTGCTGAAATTTGGTGATTTTTCCCACCTAATTTACTTATCTTTCCTATCTGTTTTCTTCACCCGTGGTTACCCGCTGTCATTCCCCAATTCCTTTTTGTTTATGGTATCAGTTGGTAGTAATCAGCAAATGTCAAGTCCTTTGTCCTTGGTCTGCACTTATATTCCTTATCCATCGCCTTCTGCAGTACATCTGTTGTTGAAGATAGCTTTGACTATTTAGATGCTCCAGTTGAGAGAGTTGCCGGTGCTGATGTCCCCATGCCATATGCTGCCAATCTTGAGAGAATGGCTGTTCCACAGGTTTGTTCTATCATCATAAACTTTCGCTTTTCTTACTGCTATAAATTTATGTGACTTGGAAAGTGTATTCTTGGGTAGTAAGTTAGCATCTCCCATGTACAAGCTTTGAGCCTGCCAGGCATCTGTAAAGCTCCCCTAAAAATCTAGAAGGGGAAACAGAGAGAGAGAGAGGGAGGGAGAGGGAGGGAGAGATGCAAAAGGCACTGAAGATATTCCACTCTAACCTTTGGAAAGCATAATAGAAAACCTATAGCAAATGACGCAGCTAAGAAAGGAACAGAGGGAAAGCCATAAAAACAAGAGGCAAAGCAGAAGCCTAATAAAACCAAGGAAAGCCGTGGCTCTAAAGTGCTGTCTTCTTCCTCCTTTCTGCCTACTATTCTTTAGAACGATCCAGAGAAGTTTCATTGCCTGTTCTCAAAAATCAATTCCTTATAAATTGCTGCATCTAGCATGTTTACCAGGACCTGTTTCAAGACCTCCTGAAAATTTGGTACAGCCTGTTGTTGCAGAAACTACTGACCTCCTTGAAGGTAGATTCTGACAAGCCCTTGTTGATCTAGAAGTAAGATGTTGCTCAACCAGCACAAAACGAAAATGTGAACTAAATACTGTCAAGCTTGAAACTAACAAGGTAGGTATGAAGTCCACAGGGAAGTGCATCTTCCGGTTGATCACTGATGTAACCCCATTCAACCAGCTAAAATTGAAACTAGGTTCATTGATGATTCTGGGGATGTTTTAGGACCTGCTCTACTAAAAAATCATGGCAGTACTGAAGAGATTCTATTTTCACTTCAAGTTTAAAGCAGATGCTTTTCTCTACAAAACAAAATTGAGGGCGCAGCTATACCCACCATGTTGATAGTTGATAAAAAGAAAGTATTGCCAGATGCATTTGAAAAATGAAAAACTTCCTAAATATGTTTCTTTCAGACTTCTTAAGAATGGATACGCCATTCTTCTGATTTCATGTTAGTGCTCCATGGATGAAATTGAAATGTCTCGTCATGTGTTTTACAGGTAGAGGATATTGTTCGTGCTGTGAGGAGAGCTTGTAATAGATCTTTTTGATGGAGGCGACGACATATAATGCGATTCAGATCTTGAGTTGCTAATCCTTCAACAAAATCTCTGGTCATTAAGCTCAGGCAAACGAGTTGCTAGCTTCGCGGTTCCATTGCTGGAGGGCAACATTTGTTTTTCAGAATAAGATGTTTCAGCATTCTTTTTTTATCTCAAATTTGAGAAGCAGTTGTAGGTTCGGAGAAGATTGTACCCAGAACACAAAAGGGTTAAAACTCTTTTCTCCTTTGCTCGTCTCTTGCATAAACCAGACTGGTGCAAGTGGTTCAAAATCAATCAAGTAACGAAGCCAGCATTCTACGAGAAAATTGCATGCTCATTCCATTCACTAGCCGGTTCTACAAAAGTTCAAAACTGTACGGGTGGAATCCCTTTTTTGAATTATGAACTGACTCAATCTGTCTAAGGTTTCATTATCTGATGCAAAAAGAAATACCAAAAAGATGATAATCAAATCAATCAGAAATGAAGATGCTTCTAAAAACTGGATTTCAGAAAAAATAGAAACATCAATCTATGAGGTCAATTTATGTCTGGTTAACAAAGACCTCAGATTTACCCCTGAATAGCATATCCACTGAAATGCCTATTGCAGATGGTCTGAACTTGCGAACAAAGCTGCGGGATGTGGCCCTGTGGCCATTCTGTTTATCAGTCTGCCTTATTCTAGACGTGCCACCAGTTGACCTGATGTTGGTCGATTGTGATGTCTTGGGGTTGAAAAATGTTGAACCAAAGGAAGTATCAATAGTGCCAAATGAGACATGAGCTTTATTCGAAGCATCGACTGGATGCCCAACTGCTCCATCTTGATGGGGAGGGGGGAATTTCTCGCTCTTGCTCTTACCATTTGTTTGTGTCACAACTCTCCATTTCTGAAACAAGCCATATAAAGCCGAAGTTATAATATCAATCAAACCATGAACATGGTAATAAAGCACCCTCCATGAACTAGGCAAGCATATTGCAATCCTCTCTCTTCATATCTAATACTTATTTGCATTTGTTATACAAAAGGGTTAAGAACAGAGAAGTGTAACAGGAAAAACCCTATCAAATAGATAGACTCTAGAAAATGCAAATGCAAATGTATAGAATCTATACCTACTGGAACTAGAGGCACAAGAGATCATGATTCATGACCATGGCAACTATTGGTGGTGAAGGAAAACAAACAGAAGAAAAACCATACGGCAGGAAAATGCCTTTGGCTTTAAGCAAGGTGAACTAGGGCAGAGGTTTTATGACAAAGCAATGTTCAATCAGAATATCACTGGCCTCCAGCCAAGATCTAAACAGAAATGGAAAAATAACATGGAGGAAAGAAAATGAAAGCATCATAGATTTGGTTCTCAGACATACATCTAAATTTGCTTGGATCTCTGCATTTGCTTCTGGGGCTGGGACAGCCCGACCAGTGCGTTCACGACCTCTAACCTTTCGGCCACCATCGACTGCATTGGCTTTCCCACTGAGACCTTTTTGCCTACATTATCAAACCAACATCAGTTAAGCCCCTTGCCCCATAGGAAAATTAATGAACAGGTGTGCAAGAACAAGCAAATCAACCTCCTTGCTTCATCTCTTAATTTTACATCCAATTCTTTGCTGGGAGGATATTTTGGCAAACTTGATGGCTCACAAGCATATGGCTCAGTTCTAAAAAACTGCAGAGAAAAAGTCACTTTAATAACGGAACCATGCTGTGCTAAGGTTTGGAACATAATATGAAAGAATAAATATACCAAGAAAACAACCTTGACAGAAGAACTTGTAAGAAATTTAGAACAGTACTTTGGAATTTCTAATTTTCTGGAGTTTTAGTCAGCTATAACATTACCAGATCATTGAGGGCAGCGGTAGCAGTGCCACGTTCATCAGGATCAATTGAGAGAAGACAGTCAATGAGAGACAAAGAATAAGGTGGAAAGTTGTTGAAGGTTTCTGTTATACAACGTTTATATGGCTGTTGTGGCTTAAAGAGCATTGCATTTGGCAACTTGGTTTTCTTCCAGTATTCCTCAGGAGGTGATCCACATAACTTGAATATTTTGTGTAGTTGTTCAACCTAAGAAAGAAACAGAACCAATCAGCATCGGAAAATAAGTGGCGGAGCCACGTTCACGTGAGAGGGGGCAATTGGCCCCACTGAATTTTGGTAAAATTACATATTTAGTATTGTATCTTCAATAAAATTTGTAACTTGACCCCATAAATTTTAAATTTTACATCTATATATTATAAAAAAATTATCATTGCCCCCACTGACAATTTTTTCTGGCTCCGCCCGGAAATTGGTTTTTCCCCAAAAGGAACAAATAAGGTGCATGTTCAAATTCTGAACTAAGATATCAGCTGGCTACAATTTTCACATCAAATGCAATTGCTAAAGACCCAAAATCGCAATTGATTTGGGACACTAACATCCATGCAGCTGAAATTCAGCTGAAAAGAATAGCCAAATATGGACCAAAATGCTTGCAATTAGGACTGGAAACAAGAGCATAAATGCATAATGTTGGGTAATGTTTCATTTTCACCCTTGACAACTAAATGTTTCAAGCATCAGCTACCTCAAGAGTGCCCAAAACACTAGAGAACATAAAGAACTGAAGATGGTAAAAAGGCAATACCTCAGTCCTCCCTGGCAAAATTGGTTTACCAGCAAGTAGTTCAGCCAAAATGCAGCCAGCACTCCACAGGTCAACTCCCACACCATAATAAGTTGCTCCAAGAAGAAGCTCAGGTGGGCGGTACCAAAGGGTGACCACTCGACTAGTAAGAGGCTGCTCACATTCAGGATCATAAAAAGTGGCCAATCCAAAATCAGCAATTTTTAGGACACCCTCGTTGTCAATAAGAAGGTTCGAACCCTTAATGTCACGGTGCAAAACCCCTCTACTGTGGCAATGCTCTAGCCCAGAAAGTAACTGCTTCATGAAACATTTGACCTGCCAGAAGAAAATTTTCAAACAAAATTAATACATAGTTTAATCTGATGAATTTGCCCTCTCAAAAGAAGACAAATACATACATATTGAAATCTCACACGACAACAGAACACTGGATTTTCTTACACGGAGTATGGGACCCAAAAACCACAAAATTAAGTATCATCAGACCTCACAAGAGGCAAATAGAAACGGACAAGCACAACCATGTAAGCTTCAAAATGATACTTATATCACACAAAGATTAGGACACAGTTTAGATAATCCAAAAAAACAGCCATATGAGCCAGCACCAAAACCTCAATCATTAACACCAGCCCTGGCACTTACCTGCGGCTCTGTGAACTTGATCCCTTGGTGCGCGGCCAGCCCAGCAAGATCATGCTCCATATACTGAAAAACCAAGTAAAGACTACAAGACATCCTTGAAGTAACCAAACCTTCCAGCTTAATCACATTTGGATGATCTAGCTTCCTCAGCACAAGAATCTCTCTGGCCATGAACTTCACGCTCTCTGGCTCCAAATTATCAAACCTAACCTTCTTTAACGCCACTATTTTCCCCGTAGTCAGATCTCTAGCTTTGTACACATTACTATAAGTCCCTTGACCAATCTAAAATGAAATTATGAAAACCAAGAAAGAAAATCAGGCGAAAATTAGTTAAAAGATCAAGTTTTCTTTTATCTGCAAAAAATGAGATGGTACAATGTAATCAAATTACAAGCTGTTTTTTTTCCTTTTCCCCTTTACCAAAGGAATTTAATGTCTAACTACCTTATCGAGCTTCTCGAATGTGCTGGCCCGGCGGGGGGCCCAGTCGGCGATGGCGTCGCCGGCGACTGCCAACAACCAAGAGGGCCAACCATGCTGGTTCACGTCCAACGAGAACCGATGAATCCCCACCGCCGTCACATTTGCAGGAACTGCTCCAACCTTTTCCGCTTTCAGCTGCGCCTCCTCTTCACCTTCTTTCCCATCGCGCACAGCGTCGCCAGCTTCGGCGTCGTTGACCGGATGTCCACCGGAAGTCCGGGTGCGGCGAGCCAGAGCTCCATGGACAGTCCGACGGTCCCCAGGGGCTGATAGCTTGCCGAGTACGCAACCCATTTGTCAAAACAAACGCATGGGCGGCGCTCAGGCGGCCGGAAGCGGTGGCCGTGCTTAAAAGCCCTTCCTTCCGTGAACTATCCGCGACTTTAAAAACTCAACGGAACGAACGTGGGTCAGGACTAAATTGAGAAAAGGGAAGAGAGATTTTTCAGGTGAGAATTTAGATTCGAGAGAGAGACAGAGAGAGTTGGGGGGTTAGCTTAGAGTTTTGTTGAGATACAGCTGACGCTGAGGAAACTAGTGTCAACAGGTGTTCTTCATTTTGTTTTTTCTCTCACTATACAAAGCCAATAATCTTGTTTATTCTCGTGCTCATCATCTCTTTTTATTTTAAGAAGTTTTATGCATGAAATCATCAATTATTTAGTTTATAAGTTTTTTTACTCAATTCAGAAAGAGAAGAAGTCAAAAAGATTAATGAAATGAGGGAGCTTGGAAGTTGGAATTTAAGAAGTACGAAGATTATTAGAAAGTTAACTTTTTTGACGCAAAAGATTTATGGAGTTATTTTCTAATTGTAAAAGCTCGTAATAATTACATTTTGATCTCTAAGGTTTATATAAAATTACAATTTTGACCTATTAATTGAGAAGTCTATATTTTACCACCTAGATGTGACATTTTTCTCTACAATGTCTGACATTAACAATACAAAATTCTAATTTTGACGTTAACTTAACCAAATTAACGTATTTTTTCATAAAGCATCCAACCCATGTGCTGTTGAAATAAGTTTTGCCCCAAAAGTTGGTGGAAATTACAGTCGCCCCCAAATAAAAACAAGAAAATCTGCGGTTACAAACTAGTTTTGTATAGTATTTCCATAAGAACAAGACACAAATAACCCCATCTCCATGGCAAGTCTGAGTAGCAAACAAAGAGAGATGAAAAATAAATTAGAAACAAGAGACAAGATTAGCTGAAAACGGGCACACAAACCATTGTCATCAAAGAAATTTGTGAAGACAAATCAGTCATCATAATCTAACAGTATTGAAAAAACTAAATTGAAATGAAAAAAATTCAAAAAATCTCCAAGAAACGAAAAAGGGAGAACCATTTCTGTTTAGTTTGGTATACCAATAAGGTTGAGGTGGGAAGAACAGTGTGGCTGCAGCATTGATGATGACAATCCATCGCTATGTTTTCGAGTTTCCACATTTGAGTATTGATCAAAATGAAGCAGCATATTACAAGCCCAAATCCAAATTAGTTACCCTAAAGCACCCAAACTTATACATATTGGACATTTTGACTGAAAAGTCTATTGCTGTGCTCAACATATGGTTACCATGGTCGTCGTCGTCCCTCGGGGATCTGACATGAAGAAGCGGTCCTTAGGCGTTGCTCCGATAGGCTAGGCTAAGGTAAAGTCACAGCGGTCCTTAGGCGTTGCTCCAATAGGCTAGGCTTCGAGCAATGAGTCATAGGGATAAGCAATAAGAATCACAAGCTGGCAGTTCAAGTTACGAAAGGGGGTCAGTGAAGGCAATCAGGCATAATGGAAGAGCACCAAATATGGAAGGTCATCTTAGGAAAGGGCTGCACATCAATGGCCCAGTAAATGCATCAGTTGGGGAATTGGAGACATGTAAAAAGAAAGGCTATGAGAATTTGGGGAAAGATAATTGTTTAGGTGGTAGTAAGGACCAAGATTTGGCTTTTAATAGGCCAATTAATTGTTCTAATAGGCCTAAGAATGTTGGGGTCTTTAATTATGGTGAGTTTGATAAGGGAGTGGAGAACTTTATAATAATGGATTTTTGTGTAGGTATTATTGCATCTAAAGGGTCTATTCTTAATAAGGAGCCATAAGGTGGGAGTGAAGAAATGGCAATAAAAATTCTGGAGAATTTTGACAAAACAAAGGATTAAAGAATATGACGAAGAAAGTTTGGAAGGCCTAATGGCTTGGCGCTAAAAATGAGTTAAAAAAGATAGAATGAGGAATTAATTCACCGAAAAATAGCTAAGAGAACTGGCCAGTATTTTTTTTTTTCTCCTTTGTAGGGTTTCTTTCATTGGTCCTAAGTTTTGGCTCCGGGTGTGATCTTTTTCTAGGCTAAGGTTATGTGGCTGGGTTCTAGTTTAAATCCTTTTATATGCTGTCCAGGTTGCGAGCTTTGTTTGGATTTGGATTTTGTGATTGGGTTCTAATTCTTGTCTTTTTAGAGCTTGATTAATGTTGGGTTTTTTGGGTTTTGGTAGATTTTAGGTTATCTTCTTTTTCTATAATATAATGCTTGTATCTCTTATTTCTTTTAATAAACTTTTCATTGTCAATAAAAAAAAATGGTTGTCCTAAAGTGGTCATTTACATAATTTTTTCTCATCATAAAATCCTTTATCTCTTAATGTGCGTCCCATCTAGATCTCTTCTATTAATTTTTCTGTTATCCCGAATGAAACTTTATGACATGGCACCTTATAAGTTGACATGACAGTGCCCAAAGCCACATGGTCTCCTCTTTCATAATAGTAAATGGCAATAGTAGAAGGAAAAAAAATTAAGTTAGAATTAACATAGATATAAAATTGTAGGGATTAAAGCTTCCCCAAATCTTCTCTGTTTGCATGAATCACTCCAATAACTTGATTTTGTTACGGTTCAATTTTTGTTCATCAAATGTCATAATTTTCATATTAAGATTCCAAATCCAGAAATTCTTTTGATAAGGATTTTACTTAGTGCCCCTGTTCCATATTCATACCCTTGCCAATGAAAGAATTGGATATGGATGAGTGATTTCATGTTTGGAGAACTTGGAATCTCTTCATTGTGAAATAATTTGATTGTTGGGCACAAGCACTTCTAAATGAATTGTGTGCCTAAAATGTGTCATTTCATAGCCAAGAATCATGGCACCAACACTAACAAGAATGCTTGATTTGCATATAAATATTGAAAAAGAAACATGAATTTGAACAATCTTTCTCCTACAAAAATTTCTATGTTGAATTCATACAATGATCTAGCCATAGGTTCTATTTGCTTTAGCTAAAACATATCTAGGTGGTTTTGGATTGAAATCTCATAAAAGGAAGATGTGGTAGTGAGGAAGATCTAAATATTGTTGAGGGGGGGGGGGAGGGAAGGAGATCCTTAAGGGAGGTGTAGGAGGCGGTGGAGGGCTTGAAAGCAATGAGCTCAAGGTCAAGCCCATTGTGCAAAGGCAGAGGTTGGAGCCACAACCACCATTTTCACCTTTTTTTGACTCCGTCTTCCTTCCCATTTCCCTTCCAATTCCTTCACTTTCCTCTGATTTCCTCTTTGCAAAACATGCCTCTTTACTCCCTTTTAACCAATCGAGTTCAACAGGAGATGAGACTCAGCTTCAACTTGCTTCTCTCATTGAAAGTCACTTACAGATCATCTCATTTGTTTTTTTTTTTTTTTCAAATTTTATTGAGTTTACTTTATTTTTGTGTAGTTAGTTATGTTATTGTTCAAGCGAGAAGTGGAATCAATGTTTTGGGAAAAAGATGAAAGTTTTTCCTTCATTTTCATTTTTAGCAGAGAATAGTTAGGGAAGAAGATGAAAATTGGCTAATATATATTTCTAGCCCGTAAAATTAGGTGTTTTTGTCAATTTTACCTACAAAATTTTTATTATTCCAGTATAATCGTTTATTGTTATGAAAAAGATGTCACGTGGTGTTGGGCACTGTCACGTTGACGTTGAAGGCATCACATCATTAATTTCCATCCGAGATAACAAAAAAATTGATGAAAGAAACTTGGGTGGGATACACTTTAAGAGATATGAGACTTTATAATGGCACAAGATAAGGTAAGTGCCACTTTAAGATAAGCGGTAAAGCTAGGGATTGCGAATGGAATTTACACTTTGAAAATATGTGCATAATTAAGCAAGTTATATAGACTTGTGTTGCTATTTTGGAAGTCATTTTTTTTCAAGGGAAAATGGTCATTAAAGGATTGTCGTTCGCGTTGTTTCTACTGCCATATGCACAATATCCCCCATGCGTCATATCATCAAGTGTCATATACTATTCAGTCGTGGTTGGTGTCGTTTAATGTCAAACCATCTTTGGGTGGGCTAGTGGGTGACATTTCATGTTAGAAGTAAGGGGATATAATGATGAAAACAAGCCGAACCAAGCCAAGTTGTAAGCTAATCATGTCCTTCTTTAATCTGTTGCGATTAGGATCTTGTTCATATTTGAATTGAAAAGAATATGGCCAAGTTTTAAAAGATTGAGTTATAGTCAACCTCGTGTTGTTCACTTAAATCACAAGAGAAAAAAATTAAAATTGAGTCAAGTGACAAACAAATTGAGTTTTGTTTAAATTGTATATCGAGTTTGAAATTTTGTTCAAGTTTAGCTAAATAATAATTTAAATGAGGCATGCACAAATTTTAAGTTGAATTGAATTTGAGCAGAGTTTGAGCTATTTGTTCATTTTTCACTAAAAAATAACAATTTTTCTACTTTAGCTATTGCTCATGCTCCTTGCTTTCATTTTTATAATATTTTTATTTTATTTAAATTTTAAAATGTGCCTTTTTTCAAACTCGTGCATCCACCCTTTGTCACATAAGCATCTCACAATTGACAAATAGTTAGTTGGGGATTGAAATTTCGATTATGAAAGATTGATTCATGTTTCCTCGGAACCTCGTCTATCTAGTGGGTTATGTATCAAAGATCCCTTCTTCTTATTTTTTTTAGTTTTTATTTTGGTAGTGTTGTGTATTCTCTCGATATTACATGTTTTTATAATATTTACAATTTTGGATTATCTTAATTTTTTTAATATTTTCATATTGTTGTATTATTTTTGCATATAAACCCCATCTAAAATGTATTAATTTATATTTTTTTCCCACAAACAAGAAGTTTAAAATTTTTTGAATTAAAGTGTTTTAAAACGAAGTTAACATGATTGAAGTCTTTAGTAAATTACTCTATCACATTACCCTTCAAAAACTATTAATCCAACATTCACTTTTTCCTTTTTTTTATTTATATCTAAAAATTGAAACATAAAAATGAAAATAATACACAAACTTGTTTTTCTTTCTTAATTTTTGTACCAATGCTTCAAAGAAAAAGCAATATTAATTAAGATAATTGTATATATAGTCCAGCCCTCCAATAGCCGATTTTGCAACCAGCTACCTTCTAGTTGTCTGCTGGCAAGTCTGATCTTATGAAAGTTTATCTTTTTTCCTTGGTTTATTTGTACACCATGTTTAGGTCTAGATGGTCATTCTATGCTTAATTGAATTAAACTAGGTACATGACTTTTGGCTCATTGAGTAATGGAATTGGTTTTAATTTTAGAAAGGAAAATAAACTTTGGATGCTACTTGGTTTGCCCTATCAAGCTCAGTCAAGGTCCTGATATCCTTCATATAAAAAAGATCCTTCCTAATGATAAATTAAAAGCAAAAGATAGGAAATTTTCCTTGAAATTGTAATAGACGGTTTTTGTGCACGGTAGTTTTTCAACTACAAAGGTACCTTTAGAAAATTAACATTCAACTTCGTATTATGGGGGATGATAGACTGTCTCATATATTAAATGAATGGTATATCATCTCATATTTTGTTCGGATGTTGTACCATTTCAAATCTTGTGTGATTCTTTTGTAATGATTTTTTTTCCTGTGCGGCTGATATACCATTTCATATTTTGACCATTATAGCCTCTAATCATTTTGTTGAATGAAATTAGCTTGGATGATTATTATTTAAAAAAAACATGCATCTATTATTTTTTTTCTTTTCAATTGATTGTAGACATGTGGCCATCATCTAAAGGTGTTTACTAGTAATTCATCAAACGATTTAACTGTTACTCCTTTCATCCCAAGTTCTTTGTACCATTTCAATTTTTTTTAACTTAAATTTATTTATATTAATATTCGTCAAAAAATTTAAAATTATATATATTTAGAAACTAAACAACCTATAGTTTTTAAATATAATTCTTTTAAATTTTTTCTAGAAAATATTAATATGAAAAAATTTAAATCAAAATTAAATAAAAAAATGAGATTTTGCAAAAAATTTGGAATAGATATAATATTTTGCAATTGAATTGTCCTCCTAAATTTCAAAAAATATTAATCTGATGAAGTTATTTTAAATAAATTAGGGTAAGATATGATGATGCTATTGTCAGACAGACTGACTGATAGGTTAAAAGCTTTTTTGAGATGACATCATTTGTAGCTCCCAAGAGCCAATTGGGCATATTTTTTAAAGTTTAAGGATTGTCTGCAAACCAAAATTTGTCGAAGGGCCAAAATGTCACAATCTAGTTAGGCCCAACTGAAATTTTAAGCAAATGAAAAAAAAGTCATGTATACTGAATTACCCCATGTGTTCACTTTGTTGTTTTCAAAAAGATTGTATAATTTCCAGTATCCGTCTAATGTCTTTGTTCCAAGCAAAAGTGACATTAACCTTAATAAGGGATAAAGTGTAGTGAAAAAGCATTATGCCCATATTAGAGCTTTAGCATGATAATTTAATTCTTATGTTCATAGATAATCTCGGTCTTTAAGTCTGGATGACAAGTCGAAGCAGAGATTAAAAAATCTTCCTTCTATTATATGATATTAGGCTTTGACCTGCTATTTTTAGAAGCCAGTTGAAAACTTATTCAGTTGTTTAGCATGGAAAAGCCCATTAAAGCTTTGCTCATGGGCGGTTTAGCACATGTTAAGGATGGAATCCTTATGATCAGGGGAACGATCACTAATGGAGTAGTTTTCCCCATAACTACCACAACTTAGGGCCTATAAAAGGTCTTCATAATGAACGATGAGATACATTCTACTTACTAGCCTACAACTTTCACTATGCTATATACTCTTGTCAAATCACTATTGACCTAGGCATCGAAGGGCCTTCCCTAAACACAAAACTTTGGAACCCTCTAACCTTGTATTTGATTTCAGGTGCAAACATCTCTAAGGATTTCGGGTATCCCACCAAGTATTTTGGATATTACTATGAAGTCCTTCCATTTGCTATGAACTTCAAATTCATATGTGTGTATGTGTGTATACAAACATACATATATATTACTAACATTTAAGCAGTTAGGAATCATTATGAGAACATAAAGTATTAAAAAGTAATAAATATTTGAATTTAGTGCAAAGATTAAGGTGTGATGAATTTTATTACTTTTTCCAATTTTGCCCTCATAAAAATTTTAATTACTAAATTGTCATTTTTTTACTTTATTGACTTGAAAATTTTATCAAAGTTTTTTTTAATCAATTTTGATAAAGTTTTTAAAAAAATATAAGGACTAAAATGAAAATTTTAAAAAAGATACAAATCAAATTCTAATTTTGTAAAAAAAATAGAGACTAATGTTGTATTTTGAAGTATAATTCAAAAAGATGGTAGTACAATAAATTAAATATTTATACCTGATAAAATATAAAAATTGTTCAAAGAACAATGGTTATCCAAAATAGCAACTGGTGAAGGGATATGCAATGAATGGATTAATTCTTTAATAAGTATTATCTTTCATCCCATGTGTATCTCCTTTTTTCAAATCTTGTGTATTTGAAAATATGTGCCTTTGCTCTATATTTATGTATATCCACCTTCTTTAAAGTTTAAGAATACTCATTGATGTAATTATACAATTTAGTAAACTGAAATTTTAGAAGGAAATTTACCCTATATTCTTATATTACACAATATTAATAATTTTTATAAAAGGAAAAAAAAATACATATTATAAGATGAAGGAAGATAGTATTAATTGAGTTTTTATTTAATAATATGAAGTGCAAAAATAAAGAGCTAGGAGAATAAGGAAGCAGCTAGATCAATTCAAAGAAACACGCTCCCAAGGTACAACAACCATAGAGTAACAAGTGAAATTTTTCATCCATACCAAGGCTTGGTAAATCATACTCACCAGAAAGGGGCTAAGCAGCATATTACCACAAAAAGCAACAAACACCTACAAATGATTAGTTAAAATACTGATAACTTGGAATTAAAGCCCCCAAGCCACTTGAATGGCATAAATGAGAACAGATAACTCCACTTATAGTGCAAGGGAATGACAAGGAAAGTAAGAGACCATACTTTAACCGATGGGAGAGAGCATTAATGCCCATTTATGGCCAAGTTAGCCAAGTCATTGCACCTATCCCATGGCGAAATACTCCAAGCACCATTGATAATGAAGATGTTTAAAGTGGCAAAAATGTGCAACAATGTCTAAGTTTCCCATGAATGACTAAAGGGATGTGGATTATTAAATAAAAACAAGGATGAAAGGACCAGATAATCTCTTGCAATAATAATTTGTTACCAAAAAATATCTATCATTGCTACAACGGACTAAGTATAAAAAAAATATTATGAAAAATACACTTATTCTGACTTAATCATATAGTCTAAAAAATTAACTAGATAGGCTAGCCATTCAAAAGACTATTTCAATCAAGAGGTAGAAGAAGGAAATTTTATAGTAAGTGAAGAGACATATAGATTACCCAAAATTTTTACAAAACTTGAAGACTCTAAAAATAAGTACATAGTTATTTTCATTGCACTACCCCACTGTGAACAATAGGGGTAGCAAGGCCTCAATGAACTAAAAGATTATTCACTATAGAAAGGGCATTGACTAATCATCTCCATATAAAGATTACAAGCTTTTGTGGAATCAAATAGGTCTATAGGTATTTAAGCACCATCGAGAAATCTTAGTTGGAATTTAAGGCTAGTGAACTTTGGTTAATGCTTAAAAAGAAAAATGATTTCTTTAGCAACTCCAATGCATAGCCTTTTTTAATGCTAAAAGTCCCAAAGGGGAACCCATCTACTGAATTGACTCTATCCTTCCATTCCTATATGGACGGGGGAGATATAAGATCTAACTGGTGGTCCTCCCAGAAAGTTTCTCTTCAAGAAAATGAACATTTCATCCTTCAGTAGCCTCATTTGCAAGATCTTTCACTCAAAAGTGAGGGGTCTTAAGTCAACTAAAAGGCCAAAGATTAAAAGGTTTCTAAATTAATACCCAAAATCAATAAGTCCTCCAAAACATGAATAGACTATCTTGATCCGATTAAGTATTTTATGTTGTTGACATTTTTCATAATCTTATTCTATGACAAATTTTTCCAAATTTTAGTTTAGAGTTACAAAAATATCTTGGCTTGAATGATATATACTCTTATTTTCTAGTAGGAAATATATTAATTCCCTTGAGTCACATTTTGAGTTCAAATTTTATGAATGAAATATATAAATTATACAAGAGCTTTATCCTCCTAAAATAAGTTTACATTACTCAATCCAAATTAATTAGAGTCGAGTTAAAATTTATGGGCAAAAAGCTCATGCACCAAAAAATATAGGGAAAAGCACAAAAAAAGTTTACTATAGTTATGGGTTTGGACCCATTTGCTCACTATAGTTTTGAATGATTCCAAATTCAAAACTAAAGTCTTAATTAATACTGACATGTAAAAGGAATGGTAGACCAGCAAATGATGTGGCATTACTTGTCCCAACCTCTATATTGCTTACATACCCTACATTTCAAAAACCTTAACCCTTCCCAGATTATCTCAATCCACTATCCAAAAGCCCAAAAATCTCACAATTCTTAGCAAATTATTTAAATTTGAGGGTCTTGATTCATAGTTCTCCTGACGGAATTAGAATCGAAAAAAGAGATTAAGACGGGAACCGAGGCTAGGGTTTTTGGTGATCTCTGACCAAACCTCGCTCTGAGTCTGAAGAAGTTGTTCAATTCTATTTCTGATTGATTTAGATAATGCCAGGATCTTACAATACACCTGTGCAACCTTTGCAAGGTCCAGTTTCTCAGGCTTTGCTTTGGTGGAGGACATGAGGTCACAAAGCTTGCTGGAAAAGCGAATCCCGTAGATGAAATATGAGAGCAACTCAGAGGTCCGGTGAAGATTGGATAGTTGAAGATTAAGGCTCGAAGAGCTCAGATCAAATGCGTTTAAGAGAATATCAGGGGGTGGAGAGGAAGAGCTTTGCACTCTTGAGAGTAGAGAACTTGGGGAAGAGCTAGGGATGATTGGAAAGGACATGAGGGTAGAGTTGGGAATTGAGGAGGTGGATGGAGTGAAGAAGGGTGAGCAAAATTTTAGTTATATCTGAAATAATCAATTTTTTTTTTGGTTTTTTATTATCACTTTTAGATATAATTTCAGTTTTTTATTATAACTGAAAACCGACATAGAAATTTGGTTCAATTTTCGAGTTACTTCAATTAAAATTCAAATAACAGAAATAACTGAAATTTCATTTTACTAGTACTTATAATTGAGATTTGGAAAGGATTATGTATGTGATAAATATTTGTTACGTGCATGTATGTATGTAATGTTTGGATTTGGAATGAATTATAGATGTTTGCTATGTAATTAGAATATGTGTGGATATTTGATGTTTGAAATGTGCATGTATAGAATTCTGTTATTTCAATTAAAAACCGAATAACCAATTTTTTTTTTTTTTGTTGTTTTGGTTTTCTCGAATGCCACATAATTCATGTGTTTTTGCCTAATTGGCATGTTATTTGGACCGATTAACTGCCATGCAGTTGTCGTTTATTTGCCACATAATCATATTCAGACGGAATATTCTAACATTTGATATAAAGTTCCTGCTATCAGTTATATTGGTGATGTAAATGATCTCAATTTAAAACTTTGCTACTCGATTCGGCACCAAAATTTCAACATTAATAATGAATTTGACACTAGTTAAAACTATGGTAAGCAAATGTTTCAAGAGTCATAACTATAGTAATGTTTTTTTGTACTTTTCCGAAAAATATACTCCTACTTCCTTGATGAATAGGTCGGATGGCATGATTAGAAGGCAATCGACCAGTCCAAGATGCGAGTTGAAGGCCAATCGACAGCGCCATCTTCCCCAAAATTTCTCAATTGCGTGTTGATTATCAGTTATCACGTAACAAATTCTAACTGCTAATATGTACGTGCCTGGGGACCGGGGAGGCCAAAAAAAAAAGTGCGTATTTAATATTTTTATGATGGCGAGGGTTTGAAGTTTGAATTCCTGCTGGTGCGAGTGCCTGGAGATAATAAACCATTTTAAATGATCCCTAAGACATTGCTGCTTCCTCTATTAAATTCCCTCTCTTCAATTCAACGACCTCTCCTCACCTCACGTACCTTTCCCTTTTATTCACTACACCTCCCGTGCCTCCCACCACATTAATGCCTCCTGAGACCAAGCATCGGTAAATCCCATGCGATGAGCTCATGATAAGTTTTTTCCCTTTTTTCTCCTAATCTCGTGTTCTGTGAATCCGGAGCCAATAAGGGACAAAAGGTACCATTGTCCCAAACCTTTAGTTTTTGTTGCAAATCAGTCCCCAACCTTGATTTCGTAGCAAATTAGTCCTAAATCTTTATATAATTCTTTGCATGTTGGTCTATGACCTTAGGCGAGTACAGAAACTTGAGTTATAGATAAGAAAAACTGATAATTTAAATTTTATATTAATTATTATAAAATTATGATACAATTTGAATTAATAGAAAAATAGTTATAAAATAATTTAAATTATAATTTAAAAATTTAATATGAGATAATTTATGAGAGTTAATGAATTTAAATTGTTCAGTAGTATCTTTCAATAAAATCAAATTGCATCATAATTTTTCATAGTTAATGGACAATTTAAATTATCAATTTTTCTTTTCTATAAATCAAGTTTCTATACTTGCATAAGGTTAGGGATTAATATGCAATAATTATAAAGTGTGGGACCTGTTTGTAACAAAATTAAGGTTAGGGACAATTTGCAACAAGAATTAGAGGTTTGGGACCATTGGTGCTATTCACCCGCCTAATAAGTGAAGACTATTTTTCCATTCTTCTAACCAGGTTTAGGTCAGAGGTCTAATTGGCTTAACTTGAGACTTCTGGGCATGTACAGACGGATTCTGTAATTTGAGGTATTATTGATGAAATTTTGCCCTCGCCGTAAAAAAAAACAAACAACATTTTCTTTGTTTCGTCTCTCAGAGCCTGCCAGAGGCTTGACTTTGTTCATGAAGGACAAATCTGCTCAGAAAATGAAAACAATATGTCAAAAGTATAATAGAGGCGATTTTGAACATCTCCCAGCGTCTATGGTAGTCGTGAACCAAACATTGTTGGTGGTTCTGAATATCCAAAAAAAAGAATATCCAAAAAAAAAAAAATACATGGTTGGTACTTGGTGGTAGGGGTGTCAATGAATACTCGCTTTGGCAGGTATTTGCTTGTATCGTATCTCGTGGGCTTTTTTGTTTTACAATTAAATAGATGTAGAGTTTTTTTATTTTTAATACCTGCTGGATGTTAATAAGATATGGATTTAGGTTTATCAACTCCGTATTCTACCCCCCCCAACCGAAAACACACACACACACACACACATATATACCGTTTGCTAGATGATCTACAATAGTGTGATTTTCCTTTTTATATGTTATTATAGTTTGCTGGATATTGTTTTAGAATGAGTTTTATATAATTAAACATGTCTTTTAGAAAGTCATCGAACAATACATTTCCTGCTCATCTCTTTTTATTGTAAAAAAAAGCTGCTCAGTGCCCAATATAAGATTGAAGTTTGAGTATGGTTCTGTATAGATATAGTTTGTTTTTACTACATTTTACTTTCTATTTGAAGTGATATACCCAAGTGTCAACATCCACATAGAGATAATGGACATGAGTTTGACTTGATGACCTAGAACCGTATCTTTTACATTTATTATTTCTTTATGTGAGATCTCACACATGAAATTTTTTTGTTTAGGTATATGTATATTTGTTGCACTATATGTAGCTCTTATTATTGATATCATTTTTCTTCAAGATTATTTTAATATTTTTTATTATAATACTTTGTTTAAAATTTCTTTTTTCTATTATGATAGTATGTGGGGAGTTGATAAGTTTTGCCAGATCTTACCAACCTTAAAATGGATAGGATGTGAATATTAAAATTGTAAATCCAATGAATGGATAATAGGATACGAATTGGGTATCCAACAATACGAATAAAATGCAAGTTTAATACTATCCTACCCATATCTTATTCATTGTCATCTCTAGTTGGGGGCAGCTTATAAATTGGCAGGAAGCATAGAAACAGGGGGGTAACTGGGAAAACAATCTACATAAATTACAAAGGACTTGACTCAGATTGCGTTGCTTGGTTAGAACCATGGATTGATCTGTGAATTAATGTGAAGTGGTCCTCTCCTCTTTATTTCTTCTGGTGCGAGGGGCCGGCCGCTTTGACGCATCGTCTTTGGTTGGTGAACGGAATGAGGGACCTGTTCGATCAACCCCAAACCATGGGGCCAAATGTAAAAAAAAAAGGGGCAAAAAGAAATCCACGCAAAGGGAAAGAAAGAAACCATGCCATCATGAACCCGGAGGTAAGGACCAGCAGGAAATGTCATACAGAGAGATGGATGTCCTAAACATTTTGCGAGCAGAAACATATCAAACAACGCCCATGTCCCGGCTGACGGACAAGTACACAATCATTAAGCATCAAGCACACAGAAGAAATCCAGTTATCTCTTCAGAACCAAGACCAGAGCCTCAGTACAAGTGAGTAGGACCAATTTGCTAGCTCAAACAAACCAAAAAACGAAAAAGAGAGAAGACCCCGGACCAGTATGATTCCGGACCATGCAGAACCTTCACACGAACCGTTTTGGATCCACCGGTATCCTCAGTTCACTAATGCTTTAACCAGGTAAGAGGTCCGATGAACAACACCTTATCCTTACGTGGATGGCGCCCCATACCCAGACTTCGAAATAAGTGTTGTCGTGTGGGCTTCTTGCCCGGTTGGATTCAGCCTCGCAACAATCAGTTCTCCCACAGCAATCATACAAGGCAACTAGGTTTCTTGCTACCAGTGAGGGGCTGAAATTCGCTGGATCTAATAACTTTCCTTCATCAGACCCAGTCTCTGCTTGTGGATATTCCAGTCAGCTATCTCACACCTAGCTCATCTGTGCATGTCAATCGTCTTGAGAACAGACATAAGATAAAGGGAAAATAAGCCCGCCAGTTCAAGCCATGGCATGAGCAGACTTCGGTTCCGCAATTTTTCTTCCTTAGCGGAACAGTTGAGTATTTGATTGGCAAGGTCAGAGCAGCTCACTCCAAGGAGCTGCTGCCAGATGTCCGTGACTTAGCAACAAAACGGAACACATTTCACAGCTTGACTAGACGACAAAGTAGGTCTATTTACTCTATTAAATACTGTGTCACATAAAATTTTGAATCACCAAGCGGGTGACAAGGAAAAAACAAGAACTATATGACCCGCGAAGACTAATTAGCATCTTCACCAAACTTCAGCTGGAGCAAAGCTTTTCAAGAGCAAGGTTTTCATCGCCACCGACAGCATCTAAAGTGCTCCTTACCAAACCCTCAGCAAATCCCATTTCCACAAGCCGTTGAACCTATGCCAATGCAACAACCCCAGACATTTCACTCCACGTAAGGAAAGAAAGATTATCAAGCATGGCATAAACACTTGGTAGAATGAATGTCCCGCTCCTGGAATACGCAGGAGAAGTAACAAAAACACAACAGAAAATGCAAGGTCCTACCAACCTTTTCCTCTATAGAAGAAGTCTTTGCAAAAGTTTCTGTCCAGTAGCGGGCGGTGGCAAGAAAGGTTTGATGGTCTTTAAGGTACTGCAATAAATTCGAACAATAATTATGAGTAAAACAAATTTACATAGATCAAAGAAAATTCAATCAATTAAGATGCATAAAGATAGAATTCAAGGGCATTTACGATAATCACATCCAAGAAAAGTAAAACCATCTTTAAAATGGTCATAATCTACAAGTGTGCAGGACAGATGAAAGTTAGCATCTGCCAAATCTAACCTGTTGTGCCACAACTGCATCTTGAGGATCGTCAGGCTCAGGGGCAGATAGTAAGGCTTGGATAGACAGAAGAGCAGTCTTAAGAGTGAGGGCAGGACTCCATTGGTCCTTCAAGATATCAAGGCAAATAGCCCCACTCTGGCTGCTAATATTTGGGTGCCTTCATTGAGCAACAAACACACAACAAGAGCAAACAATAAGTTAACTCACCCCAGAGATCAATTTGATGATAAACAACATCAATATCAAGCTGGAAGCAGTAAGTATCATCATTGATTCATCAACACTTTAAAGGATCTAAAGTCATCGTAGTCACAATCATAAACTTAAATCGATCAATTGAACATCTAGTAAAATACCAACAGAAACTATTATCAACATACTTCTCATAAAATTATGTTCAACAAACAAGCAAGATTTCAATCTGAATGTAACATCCAAATTTCCTTAATGGGGAGCCCATTGCAATCATCACACTATTCCTCAACATCCAAGTATCAACCGTCAACAGAATTATTCTAAAGATGAAGAATAACACAGAAACATACGTTATGAAAAAACAGATTGCAGAATTGTTCACTGCAGCTGTGTTTCAACCAGAGAAATGTACTGGGCTTCATTATATATATTTTGTTCCTGAAAAAGAGGATCAACTGCTACAATTGTTCCCATGAATAAACAGCAATAGTTTCAAAATGTAATCACCTCAAATTCCAGAATAACTCTTTAATAACAGAAAGAAACGCAAGCAGAAGAAATCACTAGAGGACCTTTCTTTTCTTTTCTTTTCTTTTTAATCTTTGAAAAATACATATATGAACTGAAAAATGTCACATGTCAATGGGCTTTGTCCAAGGCCAAAAGTCCCCAGCCAAACTCTTCGACATTGAAAAAAAAAAAAAGTCTCCAAGCTAACTCTCATGGGTATTTGTGTTATAATTAACACAAATCATGGACTTAGGAGTTAAGGCACATGACATCTAGAAACACAATATCGTTACCATGCCAGTAGCATATCATATGTTCTGAGCTAAGGGCATGTTTACTTGGCTGCATTTGGCATGGAATCGAATTCATTGTAGTTCATTTTAAAACTACAAGGAATTCAATTACAAGTTAATGCAGTCAAGTAGACATGTACCAAGTACTATTATATTCTAAAAACCTTGCATGTATCAGACAACCGTAAATTCAGCATGCCAGAATCAATTACTAGAAAGAAAAAAAAAAGAAAAGAAAAAAAGAAGGCTGCACAGATAAAGTTAACAAAATTCCTCCTACCAGACTTTAGTGACAAACTTCATTTTCGGAGGCTCGAATGGGTACCCATCTGCAAAAACCAACACAAAACAAAAGATTAATTTTTTTAAGAAAAGAAAAACAACTCCTGTCATTAATTTATGGTCACAGCAACAACCGTGAGACTAGCAACTACTCAAAATACGATCAAGCAGGAGACTTCACTATTTTAGTAAGTGAAGTCAGCAAAAACCCAAACTGACATGAGAATTAATGAAATACAACAATTGACAATACACAAACACGACATCCCAGAAAAAAAAAAAAAAAACAGCTCTTCAATTACTTCTCTCACATTATGGCAACAAAGCTCATAGCGCAATGATACGAAAACATGGGAAACAACAAAAAAACATGAGAATGATTTAAAAAGGAAAACAAAAAGAGAGAGCAACAAATTGAAGAGTTGTTAGAAAAATACCAGGTAAAGTGATATCAATTTGGAAAGTGCCACCTTCGTAGGGAGTGGCGAGAGGGCCGGGGATGGTGCCGGTGAGGCGGGAGAGGGAATCGGATTTGGGGGAAACTCTGATGCCGGAGGCCTCCATGTCCCTGCTACATTCTTGTAGCTCCTTCTGCACGCGGGCGAAGTCGATCATCTTCCCCAATTGATCGACCCAACCACAGCGAAAAAAGCGAAACCCTAGAAGCGAATGAGTGAGACGTCGCAAGTGGAAAACGGGAGGCAAAGAATAAATGTGTTGTAGGTGTGTTTTACGCTTTCCTTCTTTTCCCTCTCAACCTTTTCTTTTCCCACCGAAGCCAATTAGATGCTTCCTTTTGGTTTTGGGAGGTGAAAACGAAACGAATCCGTACCTACCCCTACTGTTACCGCTAACAACAGCGCTATTAATCCCAAACCTTTAATTTCTATTATAAATGAGCACTTAATTTTTATTTCATTATAAATTAGTCTTAAATATTTATGATTCGTTGCAATATTAGCTCATATTCGTAGGTAAATTGAGTTACCGAACAGTTAGCTTTATTGACTTTCACTAATTATTTGATATCAGCGTCTTAAATTCTAATTTAAAATATTGTATGTCTTACCATAAATTCAAATTGTTTTATATTTCATCCGATTTATAAAAATTGACCCTATTATTATTCACAATAATTAATGTATAATTTTATTTTTTTTTTAAATTTATTATAAAATTATGAATATTTTATATGAAAATGAAACTTTAAAGATTATAGGTTCTAAATATAATTTTTTTCATTTTTTTTTAATATATATTAATATGAATATGTTTAAGTCAAACTTTAGTAAAAAAATGTAAAAAAGTCGATTAATGTAAAACAGATAGAGTAATTTTTAAATAGTTAATGAATCATATAAATTATCAACTTTTTCTCTCTATAAATCATATTTTTGTATCTGCCTATGATTAGGACCAATAAACAAAGAATTAAAGGTTTGAGGCCAATTTACAATGAAATAGAGGGTGAGAACCAATTTACAATAGCAATTAAAGGTTTGAAACTAATGCTGCTATTTACTCTATCTAACACCCAGTTTGTTTTAACTTAAGTCAATTGACTCTAAAATGGCTTATTTTTGTTCTTACATCTTTTTTACCTAAAACTAATTTTAATTAAAATTCAACATTAACTAACTGCAATAGTCCATTGAAAATACAATTTTTGTAATATTACTAAATTTTTATGAATTTTTCTAATTTAAGGCATTAAAAAAGAAAAATGTATGAAAATTTAACAAACATCATGAAAATTTACTTTCAAATAGATTATTGTATCTATATAATATTGTCTTTTAAATGAAATTGGCTTTAGGTAAAAAATATGTAAAAGGAAAAATAAGTCAGTTGATTTAAGTTAAAACAAATTGGCTACTCTTATTACTTTTTATTGACTTATTCACACTTATTGTTTGATGTCTTTTACATGAATAAGATTTGCATGAAAATTAATGAAGAGAAAAAAATTATTTGATGTTTATACTTTTGTCTTTTATTTTTACACATAAATTAATAAAGATGGAATGAGTAAACATTGAAATGATAGTAATGAAGTTACTAAAATATATCATAAAGAGATAAATTCACCAAGATTTAGAACAAACCGAAATAATAATTATTGTAAATAATGTGGAATGGATAGTGATGATATAGTATCCTTTGCACTGGATATTGAAGCTAGAACGTATGGGTCTTCAACACCTAAGTTAGTGGAATTCTAGCAAATGTGTAAATACCGGTGAAATGACCTTATACTTGGTAAATGAATAGTTAATACCTTTATATAGATTTTTTGGATTTCGTGACTTGTGAGTTTATGCTTATCGAATAATGTGCTTATTTTCCACAGCTTTAGAATTGTTGGGTCCTAAAACACTTATACCCATGTAGGTCCATTCACAAAGGGTATAAGATGTCTGGGCTCTTGTTGTTATTGGGGGGATCAGCCTAAAAACTTTAATGGGCTCTATAACCCAAAAATAGTAGGGGGGGCCAATTCCAAATCCTTTGTTATGTGTATCACTAGACAGTTAGGAGTGTCATCGGGAAAATAAAAAAAAAAGCTAGGGTATTTATCTAGATACAATTTTTATTTCCATTAATTAAATATGAAAATATTTGTCTAAATTATATATATTTTTAAAATTTTATATTCTAAGAAGCCTGTCATACAAACATTTTTTATAAAAAAAAATATTTTTTACTATTTTTTTTACTTACAGTTTTGTTAATTTTTATGCTACGTAAGTAAACAGACATGATAGCAATCAATTTCTTTTTTAAAAATGTTAATGCTCCATTATTGCTCAATAACAAGTGAAAGATAATAACGCGCGTGAAAGATAGAGCATTGTGGTGAGTGATTAAGATGATAACGATGAGAACATCTGAACATGAGTCTTTTTTCTCGTTCTTTTTTCCTTTTTCCTTCAAAATTGAACCATATATATATATATATTTATAATGATTTTGTAAGTGAACTGTGTAAGCCTACAATAATAATATAAATCTTTTGAGTAAATATAATTACATATCTAGACCTGGCCAACAATAAGGTAGCATTATAGGACTAAGCCCACATGATGATAATATGGCGCATATATACAATATGATAAGTCGAGTCCATGGAAGAAATTAGAAGGCCTTTTTCTGACAAGCACAGTTTTTTAGCACAACAAGCGGTCACTCTAAAACATCTTAAAAGAAATTATCTTAATTATGAATACAGTTGAATATTTTTAACTAAGATAATGAGAATGCAATATGCTAAGCATAAATATGATTTTCTGACAAATCAAACAATTAAAGGCTTATTTAGTACTCTCTCGTGACAATTTCTATGATTCATTTATTATTTTTTCATACGGACAATATAAGAGATGATTATAGGAAGAATTCTAAGTCTACCTTAGACCACATCCCCCGTAACTTTTTTTTTTTAATGTTAGAAAGAAGAGTTCTATTAAGATTTGAGGAAAATATAGTTTACCATCTAGCCAGAAGCTAGAGAAGAAAATACAAACCCCACCTAAACTAAGCGCACCTTTTGTTGGAAAGAGTAGAAACCTCTTATACAAGCCAGGGTATAAATCTAGCCAATAGGGATAATAATTGATAGGATGTGGGTAGGATAGTGTTAAACCCGTACTCTATCCATTATATTTGTTATTCAATCCATATCTTATCCATTATTTATTGGTTTTACAATTTTAAAATCCATAGTCTATCAACTTTAAAGCAAGTAGGATATACCTACTGCATACTTTCATAATAAAAAATAATAATGTTATAATAAAGTATCATAAAAAATTATTAAAATTGATCTTGTGAAAAAAATAATATTAATAATAAAAATATAAATTAACTTAGCCACATATCACTCATAAAGAATTTGTCCAAATCAAATTACTGAAATGAGTGTATACTTAGTATTGGTACAAACATGTAACTTTGTGGAAAAAAAGAAGGTGGGAGCCTTCCTCTAAGTTTATCCCTAACCATCTTGTTTTGGAGTTATAATAATACTTAGTTACAATTATAAGTAGTTAAGCCAATTAAATTGTCTTGTAAATTATTATATTCCCCTAGATATGGGGTGGGTAGATCTAAACCCGCATCCTATTTACATTCACTGAGTACAAAAAATAAAATAAAATTCATATCCACTCCAATTCCATTTAATTGTTAAAAAAAAAAAAATTATCCATCAAATAGGATATAGTAGGATATCCATAAGGGTAAATACCGTTGACATCTCTACTGACCAGCCACAAGGAATGATGGGTATTATGAAAATTTGACAAAAGACCATCGACTAGGGGTGAAAATGGGCCGGGCCGAGCTCGAGCCCACTGAGCTCGAGCTCGGCCCTTTTGCTATTCGGTACTACTCGAGCTCGAGCTCGAATTGCTCGAGCCCAATTTTTTTAGGCTCGAGCTCGGCTCGAGATAAGCTCGAGCTTGGCCCGAAGGCTTGTTGGGCTCGAATAGCACATATAAAACGTTAGCACAATACTTGCAGATTAGATAAAAGATAGGGACTAAACCTGTAATTTTCGATAGAGATAACTAAACAAGAGAAAATGACAAAATCTATCCTAGACTTTCTAATCCTTTGCCAGTTTACCCTAATTTTGTAAACATTATCAGAACATCATCTAACGATTTTATCGGTTTTTTTTCACATCCTTATGACGAGAAGTACGAAATCAAGAGCATAATCGAGTCAAGGAACACGATGAACATTAGAAGAAGCAATTAATCTGAAAAAAAAAAAGCTACTAAAACTTGTTCAAATCAAGCCAAGGAAATCGCGTACGATCAACAAAATTGAAACGCGAACACATATCCAGTTTTGAAAATACCAGGTGAGACGAGGCGGAGCCGACCACAATCGATTCTGAAGCGTCGGCGTCGTAGAGTGGAAGCGTTGGTCCGTCGGAGACAAGAGGGAATCGGAATCCACTGCAAAGTACGAAGGCGACTAGGCGAGGCCGCGAGAGAGAGTGCGACGGCGCTGATGAATCCGACGGGGAGACTGACGGTCTGAAACTGATCTGAATGAAGGCACTGACGACGGCCTAACGCTGATGAATCCGATTCCGACAGGAGAAGCGACGAAACCCGATAGGCCCAGCCACTGGAGTCTGCGTCTGCGAGAGCGAGAGAGAGGCCGAGACTCGAGAGGGAGTGGGGGCGGAGTAGGGACTAAGGGGAAGGGGTGAAGGGCCGAAACTGGCGAAGGTAAGTGGGTTTACTGGGCTGGGACTAAGGGAAGGCCCAATAATATAAATAGGTGGCCTGGTAAGCTCGAGGGCCTAAAGGGCCGAATATGTGTGGGCTCGAGCTCGGCTCGAAAATAACTCGAGCCCAATTTTCGGCTCGAGCTCGAGCTCGAGCTCGAAAATACCCGACTCGAAAATCTCTTACTCGAGCTCGAGCTCGAGCTACCCAAATAAAGCCCGGCCCATTTTCAGCCTTACCATCGACAATACATTTTCAAACTTTACCCTTACAAAATATTTCAAACATGTCTGACATTAATTTATAGCACAATATAAAAAATTGCATGATAATTTATTGCTCTTCAAGAAAATAATTCATTACTTTTAGACATTCCAAAATAGAAAGTGCATAGCTCATATATAACTTGAGTAACAACAATAATCCTACAACAAATAATATAAAATTTTTTAGCAAACATACTTATATATCTAGACCTAACCAACAACAAGACAATATTAGCTAGAACGGGCCTCCGGGTTAGTGGGAGAAAGGCTTGGGAGGAACCTTTCCCGCACTGGTTGTTACAAACCATGTTTTAGTTGCAGTGAAGTGCTTTTTACATCAGGAGAAAAAAAAAAGATAATATTATAGGACTACGCGCAAATATGGCGCATATATACAACATGTTGTGACAATACCATAATATGATAACTCAAGTCCATAAAAGAAATTAAATTTTTTTTTTCTGATGAGCACTGTTTTTTAGCACAACAAGCTAACACTCTAAAACATCTTAAAAGAAATTATATTAATTAACAACACTGTTGAATATTTTTAATTAAGATAATGGGAATGCAATATGCTAAGCATGATTTTGATTTTATGACAAATCAAACAATTAAGGCTTATTTGGTACTCTCCTGTCACAATTTTGATAACTCATTTATTTTTTCAAACAATTTTACGTAACTTTTGATTTTTTTTTTAAATACATTTTCAAGCTTTACCCTTACAAAAGTATTTTAAACATATGTAACATTAATTTTCTAGGGTTATATAAGAAATTGAATTCCAGTTTATGAATTTTTTAGGAAAATAGTTCATTATTTTGAGACATCACAAAATACAAAGTTGCTTACATAAATTGAGTAGCCACAATAGCCCTACAACAATAATAAAAAGGGAAAGTTACAAAAACCCCCCTGTGGTTTGGTCAAACCTACAGTTTGCCCCTCTATTTTGAGAAACCTACACTTTGTCCCCCATATTTTTTATATTATCTGATAATAACTTCTAAAACTGTATTTAAACTATACGATAATCATCTTTCAGTAATTTCAATCTGTTAGTATTTTTTTTATAATTAATAGATATTTTAAACTATCAGTTTTTCTTTTCTGTATATATAGTTTCCCAGCTGTAATTATATATCAGTATTTTTTAAAGGTCGGTTGGCTGTGAAAAAAATATCAAAAATCTTGAAATTACTAGAGCATTATTACCATATAGTTTAAATACAGTTTCAGAAATTGTTATCAGGCTGTATAAAAAAAATAGGGGGCAAAGTGTAGGTTTCTCAAAATAGAGGGGGCAAACTGTAGGTTTGACCAAACCACAGGGGGGTTTTTGTAACTTTCCCTAATAAAAATCTTTTGAGTAAACATAATTATATATGTGGACCTGACCGACAATAAGATAATATTATAGGACCAAGCCCAAATGACGATAATGCGGCGCGTACAATATGTTGTGACAGTACCATAATATGATAATTACTCGAGTATATAAAAAGAAATTAGAAGGATTTTTTTTTGACCTTTTTGATGAGCACTGTTTTTTAGCACACAAATCTAACACTCTAAAACATCTTAGAAGAAATCATTTTAATTAAGAACACCGTTAAATATTTTTATTAAGATAATGAGAATGCAATATGCTAAGCGTGAATATGATTTTATGACAAATCAATTAATTAAGGCCGATTTAGTACTCTCGCGTAACAATTTCTATGGCTGATTTATTTTTTCATACAATTTTAGCTAGCTTTTAAATTTTTTTTATATATTTTCAAACTTTACTTTTCAAACATGTTTGACATTAAATTTTTCAGGGCAATATAAGTTATTGAATAATAATATATTACTTTTGTTAGAAAAATAGCTCATTATTCCGAGACATCTCAAAATAAAAAGGGGCTCATATAATATTGGACAAGTAATTGTGTGCACGCTTGGAGGCCATAGTAGCTTGCTTGGTCTTTTGTCTTAGGTTTTTATTCATTCAACAACTAAAACATTCATGGACATTACATAATGAAAATGGTGAATTTAAAAATAAATTTATAAATATAAGAAATGGATATTTTAGGACACAAAGGAAAAGAAGATTTGAGGTTTCTTCTCAATTTTTCCATATCGAATCATAGTTGTCGTAAAACAAAAACAGGAAAAGAAGAAGAAGAGGAAGAAGAAGAAACTCACAACTTTTGCACGACATGGATTCTTCTCATGAGGGATGCCCAGTTAGGTGTAAATGGGCCGTCAGATGGCTTCAAGTCACGTGAAAGGTCCAGTGAGAATGGATTCTTTTCGTTTTGAGAAAAAGTCTTTTTATGAGAAACAGGCCTACTTCTAAATCGACAACAATTAGTAGGCAGTTCGTTACATTTAATCCAATTAAAGAGCGTGGATTATTCGTGATATACAGTCACGTTTTCATTGGTCAAGATGGCTCGTGAGGAAAGTTAGAAAATCAGGCCCTTAAGTTTAGGTGTTATTTACCTTTTCGTGCGTTAGTTATTGCTGCAGAGAAACACACTTATTTTTATTCTTACATTCTTTTTATCTAGAACTAATTTAATTAAAAATTAATATTATATAATTATAGTAATCCATTGCAAAACACAATTTTTATAATTTTATTATATTTTTATAATTTTTTTTTAGCTTAAGGCATTAAAAAAGAAAAATTTACAAAAATTTAACAACATCATCATGAAAATTTATTTTCAAATGGATTATTGCATCTACATAATATTAGCTTTTAAATGAAATTGGTTTTAGGTAAAAAATATGTAAAAGTAAAAATAAATCAATTGACTTAAGTTAAAATGAATTTACCATTAACTTTTTCTAATTCAAAGTTGGTTGTTTTGATGCCAAGTCCTAGTTTTCTAATATAAGGTCAATCTTGTTGGTGAAACTCAAGACAAGTGGATTCAGTGAGATTTAATCAGATTTGAGGATGAGGGACGCCAGCGAGTTCAAAACCATGGTGGTTGCCCGGATTCACCACCACGAGCAGCTCTCTAGGAGGGATTGGTCGAGAAGTTTTTGTCCAAGTAAGAGAGAAGAGAGAACCTTCAAGCAACAGTAACCAGTGGCAAAGGGATGTAAATAAGAAAAATCCCCAAGCCCATTTTCTACCCGTACCCACAAATAGTCTTGAACTGGATTTCTACCCATGAATATTGCAATCCATATAATTGGATTAAATGAAAACGAACTATGCCTAGGTGGATTAGTCATGTGTTGTTGCGGCAAATTATTGTTATGATACCTGATCATAAATAAATAGAATTTGTGGTCAAGGAAGAGGAAAAACAACATTTTAGATACTCAAATACTACAAATTAAGAGGTCAATTGTCCGAAAGAAATGTATAAGGACCAAATAGGTAAAAAGTGACATTTTGGTGATCTTTCTTGAATTCCCATTTTCTTTTATGGGCACATTATGGACTGGGTCAGGTACTTCTACACTTGGCTCAAACCGAAGTTGTTATAGATCTATAGTAACTTTTAACACACAATTAGTATATAGATATAACGTCCCAACCTTGGTTAAGTTATATTATTGGATGCTTAAAACACTTTAAGCATAGTCAATTATTGATCCTATTTACCATAACTCTAAAGTTATTGGTTCAAATCATAGGTGTACGGAGGAATCGTTAAGGTATTGAAAGAAACCAACAAAATGCAGATTTAGGCCAAACTTATTCAAGAGTTTAGTAAAAAATTAAAAAGCACATGAATTATCTTTTAAACTTCGAAACTGCATGTGTTTTTTTACTACAAACCTATTTGAATTTTGTGATGCAATTTCAAAAGATCAAATGTTGATAACTCAATTAAGAATTTACCTGACCCCACAAAAATGCATGTAACTATACGTGGTGCATAATTATTCTTTCTTATAATCCTAGTATGGGTGGTTTGGTTATGTGAATAATTTTTTTTGTCTACTTAGAAAGGAAATTCCTAGAGAGTCTGCTTCTTCGTTCAAATGACTCGAACTTAAGACATACTTAAAAGGATGAGAAGCTTTTCACCACTACAAGACTTGTGTTTGATAGATGCGTATCAATTTCAATGACTCACAGTGACAAACTGAGACATAAATATATATTATTTTCTCCGTCATATTTTTTATGAAATATTTGAGTATGGTATGAAGATTAAGATAAAAGAAAAAAGTCTTTGTATTATTTTCATTTTTACCGTCCATTTTTTACATGCAAATCAATAAAAATGAAAAAAAATGAATATTAAAATGATAATTTGAAGGTTAATTTTGTAAAATAATTCACTAAATATGAAAATATTATAGAGTTTTAAAACGGTTCAAAATTGAACAATGTTGTATACTTTTTTGGACAAAAAGAGTAGTGCTATAATTTACTTTAATAAAATATCAACTTCTTTAAGATTCATGACTTGAATGATGTATCGAAATTATCATAAAAATTAGAGTAATTTTTGCTAGTTTCCACAAGAAACTTAATTAGCAGGGCAGTGCTAGGGGCTTGGCGTTGTTCTCCGGGAGCATACTGGGCAAGTGGTGCTAGCTAGCTAATTAGGCGATGAACTGCTCTGGTCTTGCTGACCTATTTTATGGGAATATGTTTAGCGGCTCAGGTCCTCGTGCTGGAATTGGCGCTACATTTATAGGGGTGTGCCGAAAATCATTTTGGAAATGGATGCGTTGAGGGGCAGTTCAAGTATGTATGTGTGTGTTTGTATATATATATATATCAACTCCAACGCAGAGGGATATATATCGTCCGAGGCTTTTACTTGCATGATCTACGACATTCGCATGCAGCTTGTTGAAGCGGTTCTGGGCATGGCAAGCAAGTCATGTTCATGGGGAGAGAAGCAAACGGTTTGGCTCACGCATTAGTCAAGTTAGGCTTGACTCTGAAGGCTAGTTGTGGTCTAGTGGTCGTGGTCGGAGGTCCTTCCTGGCTCAATTTCTTACTTGCTTGATCAAGGATTGTATTGTGCAATGAATTCCATTCATCCAAACGAAAAAAAAAAAACAGAGTTTGAAGTGCACTATTGACGATATTTTCATGAAGTCCCATATATATTCTTTTCCTTTCAAACCTGAATTGTGATTGATTTTCCGTTACAAAGGAAAAAAATAATAGATTTTGATAAAGATATGTGTTTCTACCTGTTTCTATACATAATGTCAGTATGGATTGTTTTTTTTTATTTATCAGATCAGGCACCTTGAAACTGGAATTCGATACATTATTTCAAAAAATCAATTCATCAACATATTTCCAAATTGGATGATTTGTTATTTAACTCATTTTGAACGACCCTACAGATCTTCATTAATCTCATATACTACCATTTATTATTGGTTTTATCTTATGCAGAATTTAATAATGATGATTATGACGATGATATGAGAGCTACTGGTTTATTTACGAATGAGCATATATAAAATTAATGTTTATATTTTGGGATTTTTTTTTACATTCAAAATCAGGGGTAGAGATGTACTATTATAGTAATTAGGGAAATGGACATACCAACGTTGGACCAAAATGACAATCGAATCAACTTATATAAGGCATGTTATAGGAAATGTGGAGATCAAGATTCAAACTCTCAACTTCTCCCATATCTTTTAAAGTCCTTGGCTGCTAGACCAAAGGGTTGGAGATATATTGTGGGAGTTGATGCTACAGTTAAATCTCATATCTTTGCAAAGCTAAAAATGACTAAGGCCTCCCATCCTATTAAATATTAGGAATCCAATTGATCAAATCAGTTATATTTAGTGTTCAAACATATTAATCCTCAATTTTTCCCATTCCAAAATCTGTTCTTACATCCATAAAACAAAAACGTAGATTCTTTTTGTTGTCTGGTGGTTGTCTAAGTTCGAGGGAAGCTTTAGTTGTTGGGTTAAAATTTGTTGCCTAAAAACATTGAGGTTAGCTTGAAGTTGTTGCTGATATTCAAGAGCATCTTTTGGCTCACAACTCTGAAAACCAGTTTTGATATGGATTGATTCCAAAAGCCTCTAAATCATGTGGGTGAAAAATTTCAGCTGACAGATATCATTCTCTTAGTCATATTAAGGTATTTTGGTTATTTTGGAATCATTTTTATTTGTGTGGGTTAATTTTATAACAACATAGAAAGTTTAGGGAGATTTTGAGAATTTAGCATACTAGGTTAATCTTTTTAGGGTGTTTAAAGGGAGCAGCTGCCACAAGCTTTCTTCTTTTCCCCAACTCTCTTTTGTCTCTTTTCTTATTTTTTTTTTCTTTTCTTTGTAGTGTTTTCCATGGTCATGTTCAGTTGATTTCTTTTATTCTTGGTTGAAAGAGACTGAAATCCTGAATTCTTTAGTATTATAAGATTAAAATTGCTTTATTCATTCGATTAATACTTTGAGTATTGGATATTATTCTATGATTAATTTCATGATTGTTTCGTTTATATGTTAGGAGGCTTACTAGTTGTTATTCGAATTCAATCTACTGTTGGGTTAGAAATCAAATCCGTAATTGTTTGGTCGCTCTAATCTGCGAAGCAACTAAGGTTTATTGATTTACTGTATCAAAAATTATTAGGTCTTAAGGAAAACATTCAACTAAATTAAATGTAACCGTTTGTGTTTGTGTTATTTAATTTCATCGATCTTTGTGTTATTTAATTTCATCGATCTCTCTAATTTTTAATGCAATTGCTAAATTAAATCAAAGCGCTTGTCTTTGGTTATTTAGCCATTAGGGTTAATTAGATCGCTTGTTTTTTTATTAACTACAACTAAAGAGATGCTGGAAGATAGCTCCAACGATGATTAATTGTAGGAATTTGGTGGTGGATGTTGACTAATGCCAAGATTTGCATTTTTTATTGTTTCATTTTATTTCTTACTTAATAGATTTTTTAATTTTTGTTCTCTAATTATTTTTAATTTTATTGTTGATTACAAACAATCCTCCCCTAATCTTTTTTTTCAGTTTTCTGTCAAGAAACTTTCGGTTAAAAATTTTCCTTTAAGATTTGACCTAGTTTTTACAATTATACTATAAATTTATTTATTCTGAGTTGTTACTGAGACCGAAATTATTTTTTGCAGTTTCGACGATCAACCACTTTGGCGGTTGCTTTATGCCACATGTCCCTTTCTTAATGGCCTAAAAATCCACCATAATGATGGTTGCAATTTTCAACGAGGTTACTCGAGAGTCGTGGTCCCTCTATATATAGTGTAGGATTTTTTTGCACTTCCCTTTTATCATTTAACTGCTTCTTATTGCTTCTCTTTCTCTCCTGCCCTTACATCCTCCGTGCCTTAGGGCTTATTTCCATCCGAACCATTCCTTCACCATTGTTAGCCATTTTCTCCTCTATTTACTTCCTTGTCTTCTTGTAAGTACTTATAATCAAGTAATGAATTTTGGTTTTTCTTACTTGTTTTTTGTGTCAACTTCAGTTGCAATTTCAATTTTTTTAGTCTAGGTTTTGTTTGCTGATGCTTTTGGTTTTTATTTGTTTTTCCACCATCTGCCCCATGCTGGCAGCAGCCATTATCTCCTCTCCACGGGTTTTTCCAGATTACGTCTGCAAGGTCATCTTCATGGCTGCCGCCAGTTAGGTCCCTTCATCCCTTAGCGATGCTGATTCTTCCAATGGGCTATTCACCCCCAATCTGAAAGCATTAAAGGGCGTGCAGACACAGCTCACTAAGGAAATTCTACTGATGAATCTCAAAAGATTCTTTTAGCAAAATGGGGTCGTGCCTGCCCTCAATCGGCAACAGGTGCTGGAGGACAGAAGCCTCACAAGAGGTGATAACAGGGCCAATATCCTTACAGTCTTTGTGGGTTAATTACAAGTCGGGCTTCGGTTTCCTATTTATTTGCTAATGGAGCAATTCTAAGAGCACTACTAGTTACCACCTTCATAGCTGACCCCGAACTTGTTTACAAATATAAATGCCTTCATCCTCATTTGTAAGATGGTGATGATCGTCCTTTTGCTAGAAGTCTTTCTTTAGTTCAACACTCTAAATTTGAGGAAGGATACATTGTTCTTCCATATCGCCCCCATCAACCAAGGGGGAATAGGTTCTTTGTCTTTGTTAATTGTAATGACTCATAGGCGACGTGGAAGGACTACTTTTTCTACATGCTAAGAGAGCCAACATGGGGCTTCTCTTATGAGTTTACCCAAACCCCCCAATAGTCCTTAGTTTAGAGGTTATCATTATATGAGGGCTCTGAAGGTCACCAAACATACACTAGGCTCCTCACCTGGTTAGAGTTGGTGGTGAGGAACAACCACTTTATGAATTTGTTCCACATTCATTAAATGAAGATCGAAAAGACATCATTCAAGTGGGCATGGATCAGCAGTGCCCACTTGACCTATCCAAGTATATTGAATCCCACCGCCTTGGGTGGTGTCCCAGAAGTAGAAGGTGTAGGAGGAGGGGCCAAACTCCCTTCTTTCTTCTCCCGCTATAATTCTTACATGGGTTGTTCTGAAGAATGAGCCCGCAAGGGCTCAACCTGGGACAACATCATGTTTTACCCACTAGAGCCTCCTTGAGCTTAAAGTGGAAGACCGCCTTCAGCCTCGTAACCCGGTTCTCGAATAGGGGCATGAGCAAAGGCATAGTATGGCACTTAAGGGGATCACACCAGATCACATGTTCAAACATATTAATCCTTAATTTTCTCATTTCAAAAATCTGTTCTTACATCTATAAAACAAAAATACATATTCTTTTTTTTCATCTGGTTATCTGAGTTCCAAGGAAGCTCTAGTTGTTGGATTAAAATCTGTTGCCCTAAAACATTGAGGGGTTGGTTTGGGGATTTATGATCTTGTTACTTGGAATCAAGCCTTTTATGCTAAAAAGTTATAGATTACTTAAAGATAAAGATAGTTTATATGTAAAATGGATTAGCACTAATTATTACTTAAAGAGAAATTATATGTATATAGGACTTGGATCCTCCAGATGACACTACAAGATAAAAGTTGGAAAGTGACTGAGTAAAAAATTGCCTTTAGTTGCTATGTGCAACTAAATCACGATTAAAAAACTCAGTAGCAAATATCATAGTCACTCTATATGAAGCTACTGACTCGTGATTAAAATAAGTGACTGAAACTGTCAATCGCTCAATTTATTGAGTTTTGAAAACTAGCAACTGAAATTTTTAGTCAAACATTAGGTGACTAAAATTGCAGTCACTCAGCCCCAAAAACTAATTCTCTCTGTTTTCCCTATATTCAACTTTTAATAATTAATAGGTTTGATCGATTTAGCTTCAATAATTAATTGGTTCTTCCATATTCAATTAGGTTTAATATTCTGATTGCCTAAAAGAAGAAAGTTTGTTGGATTTTTTCCATATTTTCTTCTACACTCTGTACCATAACCTATTGTTCCTGTCTCACCAAAGGTCGTCAATGGCCTTAAGGTTTGCGGTGAAAAAGAACATGTATCTGTGCATCTGGGCGAGTTCACCAGCTAGGAGGATGAGATGGCTACGGGTTTCTTCATCTACCTTATGTAAGTTTTGTGTAGCGAGGAAGATCGATTGAAAGGTGGAGGTAAAGGCTACGACAGCGGATGAGGAGTGGGAGATTGATTGGGAGGAGGAGGTGGAGGCGGTATCGGCAAATGAGGATAGGAAATTACAAATGTGATGGAAAACAACAACACTGACATTATTTCGCTAGTTGTAAAGGAGAACAAAAACACTAATGAGAGAAGATGAGGTTATGGGAAAGAGGGAGAATCCGGAGGAGAAAAAAATATGATTTTTTATTCACTGAGAGATAAGATAGAAATGGATTTGGTGGATAGATAAGATAGAACTTGGAGAGAAAATAGAAATTTAAAGATAAGACAATGGGAGGGGTTTACGTGATTTATGGGGAAGTGGAGAAAAAAAAATAAAATTTTAAAATAAAATATTAAATCTTGTACCATATTTGAGTGAAGTGACTGACTGGCCACTGATTTAGTAGCTACTAAAGTTTTCAGTGACTAATCGGTCACTTGCTACTTATGGCCCATAAAAGAACAACTAAACAGGGACTGAAGTCAGTTATGACTGAAATTTATTTACAATTTTTAGTCACTTTTATGCATTTTTCTTGTAGTGTGATTTTTCTGTCATCCTTAAAACATATTCTCACCTACAAAAATAAGTTCAAAATCCCAATTGTTTGTAACAGGGCATGTAAATTTTTTATGACTTGTATATTTCTTCATCTTATTAGAAATTTTGATTTAGGGAAATACCTAAAAAAAACAAGTTTGGGGGCATAGCCACATGGCTAAACACTCCCTTATTAGTTGGCTTGTTTTTTTGGATAGGCTTCCAACTAGAAGCAAAATTTCTAAACATGTTCCTATTGAAAATGAGTGTTGTCCATTATGTCATCAAGCTAAAGAAACTTGTGGCCATCTGTTCTTTCTCTACCTTGTCTCAAATCATATAATGAAGAAAGTAACATTCTCTTGTGTCAAGTTAAGATTTGCTTCTAGTTCTTGGAATCAAGTTTGTGGATGGATGCTTAAAGTAGCTAGGGGGAAGGCTCTTAAAGCTAAGCTTAAAATAGGCATTTTTGTTGCTCTTATATATGTTATATGGGAAGAAATAAATTTCAGGCAAGGGATGAAAGACATAGTAGTATCTAACATTGGCAACAACTAGAAACTAGGAAAAATATTACTAATTTAATTTATGTGTCTTGATTTATAGCACAAGGATAAATTCTTTTTTCCTTTTCATTTTGATTCAACATTTGCCACTTTTATTTACAAGCATTATTATTATTATTGGTATTTAGAAGTATCATTTAAATGTATGGGAGATAAATATACTATTATTACAAGTTGGGGAAAAGGACTTGCTAGCTTTTTCGAGACTATAATGACAACCAAACCAATTTTGCTATGACATGATGTAGGCGGTAGAAGGCTAGAGTTCAAACTATGGACCTCCCAATATCTACCCAACACTTTAGCTATTATACCAAGGATAGAGGATGCAAGCCCCGAATTTTAATGAAAGTGTCACTTGACTTTTCATGGAAAATGAAACTTTTAGTATTTGAGTAAAATTATAATTTGCCTCTTTTATTTAAAAAAAAATCTACACTTGGAAAATTTTGATACTAAAGTATAGGTACTTTAGAATTTAAGTTAGAATTTCAAACTTTGTAAAAAGAAATAAAAATGTTGACATTTAGTGAACAAAGTATACAATTTTAAAACAAGATTGAACAAATTGCAATTTTACTCAAACCATACAAGTTTCTTGAATTATCTCGAACTAGATCATAAAATTCAGTTCTTCCCCAACTTGGCTAAAAGAATTAGGATAATTGAATAACATAATCAATTAAACTATGCTATCTCCCTGTTGACAACCAATTTCGTCCGACCATAAAAAATTTTAAAAGAAATTAAATAAAAGAAATTAAATAAAAAAATTATTATTTTTATTATTATTATTATTACTAAAAATTTAATTAGTTTAAAATACTTTTTTTTTTTTTTTTTTTGTGAAGATTTGATTTAAAATGATATATGTGTGTATTTGAAAGAAAAAAAGAAAACTCCAAAAAAATGGCAAAATTTAAAAGTTTGAGGTAAAAATGACAACATTAAGAAGTTTCAGGAAAAATTGACAAATTCTGAAAGTTCCAGGAGCATTTGGTAGTTTGTCACATAAAATTTTGGGCCTGCCGACGTTTCTGGCGCAAATTGACAGAAAACGACAAAATTGTCAAAATCAGAAGCTTCAGGAACTTATCCAGAGGCTGAGAGACGTAAAGGACTAAAATTGTCATTTTACCAATTTAAAAGATAAGTTTGAAATTTTTTATTAATTTATCCATCAACAGTTCAGCCAAACTTCCTCTATAAATAGCCCCCCCAAATTTTGTGCTGAACACAGAGAAAAATAGAAAGAAAAGCTTAGAGCTCCGTTTTTAAAATAGAAAAAATTACAGCCTTAGTCCCTAGCTCTCCTTCCTTTCCTCAGAAAATCTCAAAACTTTTCATTTTGACGATTAAGCCATCTTCTTCCCCCCCCGCGCGCCCTCTGTTTCCATTTCTCAGAATTCAGAATTTAAAATCAAGGGTACAACTCTCATTTAATCCTTCATCTTTTCAATTTCTTTCACTTTGGTCACTAACTTTGTATTTTATTCTTGCAGAATTAATTACTAACCCTTTTAATTTTTACTTGTTTGTTTATTATTTGTTTATTACTAACCCCTTTTTTTATTGTTGTTATTAACTTACTAACAACTAACTTTTAATACTATTATTGTTACTAACCTTTTAATTTTTGCATTATTACTAACTTTTATAATTGTTGTTAACAATTAATTAACTTTTATTATTGTTGTTAATTAATTAATTTAATTAACTTGGCTAACTTTTATTATTGTTGTTAATTAATTAATTTAATTAACTTGGCTAACTTTTATTATTGTTGTTAATTAATTAATTTAATTAACTTGGCTAGCTTTTTATTATTTTTGTTAATTAATTAATTTAATTAATTTGGCTAACTTTTTATTTATTGTTGTTAATTAATTTAATTAATTTGGCTAACTTTTTATTTATTGTTGTTAATTAATTTAATTAATTTGGCTAACTTTTTATTATTGTTGTTAATTAATTAATTTAATTAACTTGGCTAACTTTTTACTGTTGTTAATTAATTAATTTAATTAACTTGGCTAACTTTTTATTATTGTGGTTAATTAATTAATTTAATTAACTTGACTAACTTTTTATTATTGTTGTTTAACAATTAATTTAATTAACTTTGCTAACATTTATTATTATTTTTAAAGTGGATGGCCAAAAAGCCCCACTTTATTATTATTAATTTTTTTTCTTTATATAATTTTTTTATTTAATTCACCTTTACCCTTTACTAATTAATAAATAAATGAAAATTAAAAGAAGATTATTTTGTAATTAATTATTAAGGCTAATAAAAATTATTTTTAAAAAAGCCAATTATTTTTATTTTTATATACATGTTTTTAATTCTTTAAAGATAACAAAAAGTTAAAATTAATTTTAATAGTTATTTTTATCCAGTAAAAATAATAAAAAAATAAAAATAAAACCTGTTTAAAAAAAATACATGAAAATTAAGACTTTATATTTTACTGATTTATTTAAAATATAACTTTTAAATCCACTAAAATAATAAATATTTTTCATTAAACAAGAAAACAAAAAGAAAATTAAAACAAGATAATAAAGATAAGAAAGATAAGATAAGATAAGAAAGATAAGAAGGAAAAGAAAGAAAAGAAAGAAAAATATAGAAAATAAAAATTTTTAGATTATTAATGAATCTAAAAATTCTATAACAAAAAGAATTACGAATTAGTAATTAAACTAATAATTAATTCCATAAAAATAAGAATTAAATAATTAACTATAAATTAAATCAACTTACATATCCGGATGATCCGTCAGGATCTGCGGTTTAAAAAAAATATCACCCTTTTAATTAAATAAATTAAATAAAAAAAAGATAAAAATCCATATTTACAATATGGATTAAATTATTTAAAAGTTCACCAAATTCCGTGTCCAAATGACTCGGCAGAGTCCATGGTTCGGAATCAAAAATCTTCCGTGTCCAAATGACTCGGCAGAGTCCATGGTTCGGAAGTATAAAATTTCATACAAATTAATTAATTTAAAAATCCACATTTCGACTAATCTAGTTAAAATTTCTAATTTTGAAAATTAACTGAGAATTATTTAAAAGCAAAGCAAAACAAAATTAAAATCAACTAAGGTGCCAATTTTTGGGCGTTTTAACAAAGTTGTTTTAACGTAACCGTACTCCCGATCCCCGAACTCTCGCAGACCAATTTTAAGGTGACCAATCGACCTAAGAAAACTGATTGGTGGCGACTCCCGAAAACCCGACGTTGCCACAGCTTGGCGACTCCGCTGGGGACTCCACGTTAGTGAGTCGAGCCTAAAATTGATTTGTTTTGATTTACTTTGCTTATTATGTGGATTTATATGTTATATTTACTTATTCTAAACATGCATAATGCATTCACAATATGAAGCTCTATACCCGAGCTTTCTCAAATCGAACACAATTCTTTCTAAGCGGAATTGGTGTTGTTGTCCTTGTGAGGCCATGGTCTCCAAGCCTTCACCGGTTTCAAAGTAGCAAAGTAGTGTATTGCCTCCTGAGACGGTTAGTCTCTGCATGGGCCCACGAAAAGCTATGACTCGAATTAATCCATTCCTTACATTAACCCTAGAGGGTAAGGAATCGGGCCATCACTATAATTTAGTGACGGGATTCGGGAACTATCCCTTGCCTTTTTGATAAGCCACCTTATGCATATAGAACTCCCCACTTAACCATAGAACTGACCATAGAATTTCTACCATTTTACCAACGCCATAAGCACATCCTTGTTATGCTATGTTGTTGCTCTACACTTTTATTTTCTTCGTGTCTTATATTTATGGTTTTAATTCATTTTTCCATAATACTTCATGAGTTGTTAATTGCTATTTAACTTATTAATAACCTTATCTTTCTTGTGCAATTATTCTTCATGCATTAAAACCACGCATCAAATTATGCTAACTTTTTGGTCTTTATAATGACAACTAAAAGTTTTGAAGTTCCACGATAGTGGATAATCAAATTCACTCATCGCATACATCCATTACATTAATCACGTGCATACAAAGTCTGATAAAAACATAATCTCATTGCATACATCCATTACATTAATCACGTGCATATAAAGTCTGATAAAAACATAATCTCATTGCATACATCCATTACATTAATCACGTGCATATAAAGTCTGATAAAAACATAATCTCGTTGCATACATCCATTACATCAATCATGTGCATACAAAGTCTGATAAAAACATAATCTCATTTTTCCTACATGCATCCATTGCATCAATCACATACACATAGGATCTAATAAAATATATCTTACTTTTAAAAGGATAAAATTGGACCTCGACACTGATATTCAACTCGGCTCCAAATAAGATTAATGGCAGAACAAATCGAAGGACGTCTCATAAAGATAGAGTCCAAGATAGAAAGTATGGCCGAACAAATGAGACAATTGATCGAGTTAATCAAGGCGAAAGCAATTCAAGAAGCACAAGTTCAGCCACCCATGACAGAAAGAGAAATGGTCACTTTGTTTGTCCAGACACTGAAGTACCTATATTATGACGAACTCATTGGCAATTCGGCAACTAATTTTTCTAACATTGTCATGTCTGGAGAAAGAATCGAGCATGAGATTCTTTCTCCAGACATGACAATGTTAGAAAAATTATTAGGACTGGAAATATTACTGAATCCTTTAATAATCCTATGAAAAGAGGAGGACCATCTAGAAGAAAAGATGACGAAGTACAACAAATAGGACGCAGAAGAAGGATTCCCCTCGTGGATACTGTGGCTATCGGACCTCGCCTATCCTATTTTGCCAATGGGCCCAATGATTATCCTTCCAATAGGCCCAACAATTATCCTTTTAACAGACCTAATCAGTCATGGCCACCTGCTCCTACTCCTCCAGTACCTGCACCAAGACCAAGAGAAGTTTTCACACCAATTTCCATGACTTATACTGAGTTATACCCAAAACTCATCGAAAGATAATTTATCTGTCCAATTCCTACAAAGCCATTCAAACCCCCATATCCAAGGTGGTATGACCCTAACATTACCTGCCCATATCATGATGGCGTTCCAGGCCATGGCTTGGAAAACTGCATGGCATTGAAGCGTATAGTTCAACAATTAATCGAGTCAAAGTGGTTGGACTTTTCCGATGAGCCAAATGTCACCCACAATCCATTGCCGCCTCATCAAGCAAAACCAAGTCCAAGTTGCTAGGCCCGATGTGATTGATAATTGAAAAGTGAAGATTTCGAGCTAGAATTACATTGACTTTGGAAGGCCTCCAAGTCAGATCTGACCTAACAGTCCGCATACATTTTCGAATGACAGGGAATCCTTTGACTAAACTTGTATCTTTGAAAGCTTGCAAAAGTAATCTAATAGTAAAAATCTCCTAGATTTAGTCCAGAATCTAGGGTGTAGTCTTTGTTAAATGGACACCTGCTATTCTTTTTCTGGTACAACAAAAAGATGTGATGCGTGCATTCTACTACTTTCCATTTTTACACTCTTTCCATTATACTATCCATTATTGCTATCATACTTTGCTTTCTAAATGATACTACTCGTGGGTGAAAATAAAAAGTTAAGGAAAATTTGATAGTAATGATCTTGAAAGTGCTGCCAAATCTAGTAAGAAGGATTTCATATGTTGCACCTCAACCCTCAAAAAGAATTCACAGTGGTTATCAACATCCTTGCAAGGAGTCCGGGATTAACTTCCAAAGAAGTTAGCTCTCATATTAAATGACTTCAGTGGCCTCCCAATTCTCACAAATGCTCAATACAAAAAAAAATTCTCAGTTTTCCACAACACAAATTCCAACAAAGGAAAGAAGTTCCTCCCTTCCATCAAAAGCCATTAAAGAGAAAATCCAAACAAGAAAAAAAATCCAAAAAAAAAAAAGAGACTGAGAAGCAAATAAAGCCACTTGAGTCATCTCACTTCAAAAAGGCTATGATCTCGGTTCTCCATAACACAAACTCCAAAAAAAAAAGGGGAAAAAGTTCATCCCTTCCATCAAAAAGCCAACAAGGGAAAATTCAAAACCAAAAAGAACTGAGAACAAGCACGAGCAAGCAAGGCCACTTGAGTCATCTCACTTCAAGAGAGTTATCAAGTATGTTATCACCATAGCTCACACAAAAAAAAAAAAAAACAAAACAAAAAAAAAAAGAGGAAAAAGGGCTCAAACTAAAAAAAAAAAAAAAAGAAAGAAAAAAAGTGAGCTATGGATTCTAGACTGAAAACCTGCAAAGGCGGTTTAGAACACAAAAGCAACTTTCAAGGCAAGCATACATAAAGACCACGATAGTTGGGGGGCAACAGATGAGGTTTAACTTTCTGGAAATAGTGGCAAGTTTGAGGTCATCACTATTGAGTTTTTCATCATAATCAAATTTGCTCACGAGTAGTATTAAAAGACCCTTCTTTCAAACCACTTAAACTTAACTTTCCTCAGACTTATCATCCTCATTCAGCTAAAAGACTATCATTGTGAAACTTGTTTCTACCTTATTTAATACTGCTCACGAGTAGTATTAAAAGACCATTCTTTCACACCACTTAAATTTAACTTTCCTTAGACCTAACATCCTCATTCAGTTAAAAGACTATCATTGTGAATTATGTTTCTACCTTATTTAATACTGCTCACGAGTAGTATTAAAAGACCCTTCTTTCACACCACTCAAACTTAACTTTACTCAGACCTAAAATTTACCTCTTAATATTATTCTCATTCAGCTAAAAGACTGCCACAAAAACAAAAAAAAAACATTCAAACTTAATTTTTCTCACGCCTAACAGTTACCTCTCGATATCATCCTCATTCAGCTAAAAGACTATTATTGTGAATCATGTTTCTACACTTAATTTTTCTCACGCCTAACAGTTACCTCTCGATATCATCCTCATTCAGCTAAAAGACTATTATTGTGAATCATGTTTCTACCTTATTGCCTTGCACAGTTTATGTCTTCGAGTTGGAAAGGGAAGAATGGCAGGATATTTTAATTGAAAACAAAGACCGTAAATTACTTTGTCAAGCTTTGCAAATTGATGAAAGTTTTTCTTTAAGGCCAAACCATTATTCATTAATGTATGTAGACTTAAAGGTGAGGAGATAGCTTGAGTCTTTCTTTAATAAGATGTGGTTCTTGTAAGAGAAATTTACGATCAAGTGCCATCACAAAGGTCTAGAAATGCTCGACCTTCTATTAAAGGCGAGGTGATACCTTTTATCCACATAAATACCATATTCAGGGGGGCAAAGTAGTCTCTACGAAGCGTAAGAGGAGTACTGCCAAGAAAGAAACTCAACAGACAATGGGGCAAGTCTTATGGATCAAAACCTGAGCTCAAGGAAGAGCAATCATTCAGATTATAACATGGGAATAAGTAAGTGTCGGCACGGTCACAAGAAAAGGGGCAAAGCAGACATTGAAAGTAAAGCCTTTGATGGTATCAAATCCATGACAATGGATGAGTACCCGAAAGAGATATAAATTATGAGGCGGGCCAACTTTAAAGAAATTGAGGCCAAAATTCAAAGAACAAGTCAAAGAAAGAGGATTTTGAAAAGAGTTGGGCTTTTGAGGCAGTGAACAAAAGCTGGAAAGCATAAAGAGATTCAATGATAGTCCAAGAAGGCCATCACAAAGAGGATCCAGTAAAACAAAGACATGAAGAACTAGATCCATACAAAAAAAAGCCATTAGTTACACATACTCTGCATTCATGCATTTCATATCATGCATACATAGCCTTTACATAACAATGACCAAACGGGAATCACATTCACAGCACAGTTACAGCAATATAAGCTGAGATCTTAATGTCATCAGCTCTTATTAATCTATCACTGGATACACAGCTAATATGCTGAACCAACCCGCATCAGGAATTCAAAAATATAAAGTAGACAATATTGTCAAAAGCCTGGCAATTGATTCAATAATCGAGACTACACCTGGAAGGATAGGATTGACGCCAGCTAGTAGTATCCAATATAAGAGATAGCTATAGCCAAAGATAAGGCAGATATAAAAAAAAATATATAAAGTAGACAATATTGTCAAAAGCCTGGCAATTGATTCAATAATCGAGGCTGCACCTGGTAGGACAGGATTGATGCCAGCTTAGCAGCATCCAAGATAAGAGATAGCTGTGGTCAAAGATAAGGCAGACATCAAGAAATATTGATGTTGAAACTTTGTCAAAAGCGGACAAAACATTCAATAATCAAGGACGGAATCGACGTCAGCTGGATGGAATATCTATGATACCAAACTAAAGTAGGATCCACTTTTTCGGTTAAACGGAGGATACGGTACTCCGTGACTCTCAAGTCGGTTCTCTCAGTTGCCCATAATAACTGATTCTTTCCTCTCTTCTTTCTTTTACTTCCCTCTAGAAAATGGATCCTACTCTTTCTGTCTTACGAAAATATTTTCCTTCTCTCCCAATGAACATTCTTAAAAAGATCTACCAAGTTCGCTGTGAACGATTAAGAGTTCTGATGCACAAAGGAATCCCTGAAGATGTGCGGTGGTTAATCGAAGCCAAGGTTCGTCTGGCAGGTGAAATCCCAGAGGCATTTGTGTCTCACATGCCTGGAATAGGCAAAAGCTCTTATGCCAAAAAGCGAAGAGCGAAAAGGTTACAAGTCTGCCATAAATGTGGACGGTGGACTTGTAATACTAAATGTCGTTCTTTAGGGATGATCTCTGATAATCGAGAAGATAAAATACGATTCATAAAGAATGGCCTGAGTAAGGACTCGTTGGATGATATCCAATTGACTCTTGAGACGCATTCTTGTGGATCCGTGCAACGTGAACTTCTTGGTTTATGGAGCATTTTTCATGAAGAACGAAACCGTTACAGTCTCGGGAATCTGACTGTAAATGACCCTGTTTGCCAGCTTGTAAGAAAACTGGATGGGAAGCAAATCCTCGACTCATAGAAGCCGTTAATGCCGTTACTAGATGTAAAGCCAGTGGAAGATGTGAGTCACAGTCACAATTACCGTACACACAATTTATCATATTTAAAATTTTCCATTTTTCTTTTAATAATGTATTTACTCCCGTAAGTGTAATCGACACGTTATCCATTTCATCGCTATAAATGCATGTTCTTCCAGTCGGTTATCTAAGTTTCCTTCAATAACTAATTCCTTTCCATCATCTCTCAAATTCTTCTCTCATCAATGGATTCTACTTTTTCTACCCTGCGAAAATACTTTCCTTCTCTTCCAATAAAAGTCCTTAAAAAGATCTACCTTGCTAGATGTGAAAGAATCAGAGTTTTTACACGCAAAGGCATACCCGATAATGTGCAGTGGATAATTGAAGCTAAGGTCCGTTTGGCGGGTGAAGTTCCAGATGCATTTATGCCCCGCATGACCGGTTTAGGTAAAAGCCGTTATGCCAAAAGGCGAAGAGCAAAGAGACTAGGCGTGTGTTATAAATGTGGGCGATGGAATTGTAATACTAAATGTCGCTCTTTAGGATACATCTCCATAAATCGTGAAGATAAAAGAAAATTCATTAAGAATGGCCTGCGTAAGGAATCTCTGGAAGACATCCGAGAGACTCTTGAAACGCATTCTTGTGGAAAAGTGCAAGGTGAAATTATCGGTTTATGGAGGACTTACCATAAAGAACGAAACCGTTACAGTCTTGGGAATGTGACTTTAAACGACCCTGTTTGTCAGTTTGTAAGAAAACTGGATGGGAAGCAAATCCCCGACTTATAGAAAGCATTGAAGCCATTACTGGACATAAATCAGTGGAAGATGAGAGCCACGGTCATGATTCCTGTACATATAAGCTGTCATTTGGCTTTTCTTTTGACAATAATGTACTTGCTTCTGTAAGTGTAATTAACGCATTATCCCTTTCATCACTATAAATATGTGTTAGTTATTATCGTTTCCTACAATCACTAATTTCTTTCTTTGCCTCCTTCATCAATGGAGTCTTCTCTTTCCGCCCTACGAAAGTATTTTCCTTCCTTCCAAATAAATGTTCTTAAAAAGATTTATCAAGCTAGATGTGAACGATTCAGAGTATTTATGCACAAAGGCATTCCTGATAATGTGCGGTGGCTAATTGAAGCTAAGGTTCGTTCAGCTGGTGAAGTTCCAGAAGCGTTCTTTCCCCGTATGCCAGGCTTTGGTAAAAGCGCTTATGCCAAAAAAAGAAGAGCAAAGAGGCTAGGCGTTTGTCATAATTGTGGATGGTGGATTTGCGGCAATAAATGTCGTTCTCCAGGAGTGATTACCAGAAATCGTAATGATAGAATAAGATTCATCAAGAATGGCCTGCGTAAGGAATCTTTGGATGATATCCTATTAACTTTTGAAACACATTCTTGTGAAATAGTGCAATGGGAAATTATGGATTTATGGTGGACTTTCCGTAAAGAACAGGATCGTTACAGTCTTGGAAATCTGACTTTTAATGACCTAGTTTGCCAGTTTGTGAGAAAACTGGATGGGATGCAAATCGCCGATTCATAGAAGGCATTGAAGCCGTTACTGGATGCAAAATCAGTGGAAGACATGAACCAAAGTCACGATTACTGTACATGCTAGCTGTCGCTTTTGAAATTATCCTCCCAATAATGTACCCACTCCTGACATGAGATACAGTTATGACTACTGTATATAGCAGCTACTTTTGAAATTTTCCTTCTCTTCCAACAATCACGTACCTACTCCTGACGTAAGCTACAGTAGTGACTACTGTGTATGCTAGTTGCTTTTGAAATTTTCCTCCTCTTTTAACGATAGTGTACCCATACCTGACCAGAGTCATACTTGTGACTACTGTGAATAGCTGGCAATAATGTATCCATTCTTGAAAATAAAATTATTACTTTATCTTTTCATCTCTATAAATATATCCTCTTTTCTTCTTTTCTCACATGGGTAAGGATAGGAATGGAGAAAACCTCCACTCGTAAATCCCGAAGTATTTGTGTATTTTCTGGAGCTTTTCCTGGAGAAGATGAAGAGTACTTAAAGGCAGCCAACCATTTGGGTAGTGTATTAGCTGAGCGAAAAATACACTTAGTTTATGGAGGAGGTAGTGTCGGATTAATGGGAGCTGTAGCATCAGCAGCATCTTTAGGAGGAAGCCAGGTTCTGGGTATTATCCCTGCATCTCTGAAATCGGTTTCTGGGGGCACAATTGGAGAAGAGCTAGTGGTTAAAAATCTGCAAGAGCGTTTGTTACAAATGCTTTTTAATGCTGATGCTTTTATCGCTCTACCAGGTGGCTTTGGCACATTAGGAGAAGTCTTCCAAATCGCTTCCATGGCCCAACTTAATTTGCATCAAAAACCCATTGGGCTGTTAAATGTTAACTATTTCTTCGCAGGTCTATTATCTTTTATGAATCGTGCTGTGAAGCAGAAGTTTATCCCTGAGGTGGCACGACGAATCATAATATCCGCAACAACTGCTGAAGAATTGCTAGATAAAATACAAGCTTTTGTTTCTGAACCAGATCCAGCAATGATTCAGATAGACTGGACACGACAGTCTTTCCCGACCAGTTCACTCCCATAATGGTCCTCTACTCACCCTGTTGAAGTATTGTGGAAGAAAGAAGCGATCTGATCCGTTTTTCTTATCCTTTAGTTTTATTATCAGCATTTTCTTTTGCGTTTCAGTTTTTCCTTTCAGGGAATTTCTTTTTTTTATAATATAGTTTCGTCCATGCTGATATTAAAACCATAGGACAATGCCTTTAGGTTGGAATGGCTGAGTAAAGAGTAATTTTTATTACTCTTGAGACGCATCCTATTAGGTCTACTAGGCATAACATTTTGGGGTAGTTAAGCTTTAACCTTATTCGGATGACATATCTCACAAGGGAATCTATATTTACTGAAGAAAATATTAGATGAACCTTGAATATTGATTCCAAACATCCGTTCCCTTTACATAATTTGTCAGTGTTATTGTCATCATCAAGATTCACTCGTTTTATCGAAGCCTAATTCTTTGCGCTCGCCTATTATGAAAATTCACACTTTCGAAGAAAATTATTCCAATTTCAATTGCTTTCATATAAATTTCGCTCGATGTCCTAAGGAAAGCTCCTTAGCCTCAAAATCAATTTTCATCATCAGGGTTTTAAGGATGGAACCTTTGCCTCGAAAACAATCAATTTTCATCATCGGGGTTTTAAGGATGGAACCTTTGCCTCGAAAATAATCAATTTTCATCATCGGGGTTTTAAGGATGGAACCTTTGCCTCGAAAACAATCAATTTTCATCATCGGGGTTTTAAGGATGGAACCTTTGCCTCGAAAACAATTAATTTTCATCATCGGGGTTTTAAGGATGGAACCTTTGCCTCGAAAATAATCAATTTCCTATCGTCGAGGTTTTAAAGATGTAACCTTTGCCTCGAAAACAATCAATTTTCATCATCGGGGTTTTAAGGATGGAACCTTTGCCTCGAAATCAATCAATCAATCCGAGGTTTTAAGGATGGAACCTTTGCCTCGAGATCAATCAATCAATTCGAGGTTTTAAGGATGGAACCTTTACCTCGACATCAATCAATCAATCCGAGGTTTTAAGGATGGAACCTTTGCCTTGAAATCAATCAATCAATCCGAGGTTTTAAGGATGGAACCTTTGCCTCGAGATCAATCAATCAATTCGAGGTTTTAAGGATGGAACCTTTACCTCGATATTAATCAATCAATCCGAGGTTTTAAGGATGAAATCTTTGCCTCGAAATCAATCAATCAATCTGAGGTATTAAGGATGAAATCTTTGCCTCGAGATCAATCAATCAATTCAAGGTTTTAAGGATGGAACCTTTGCCTCGAAATCAATCAATCAATTCGAGGTTTTAAGGATGGAACCTTTGCCTCGAAATCAATCAATCAATCTGAGGTTTTAAGGATGGAACCTTTGCCTTGAGATCAATCAATCAATTCGAGGTTTTAAGGATGGAACCTTTACCTCGACATCAATCAATCAATCCGAGGTTTTAAGGATGGAACCTTTGTCTCGAACTCAATCAATCGTCGAGGTTTTAAGGATGGAACCTTTGCCTCGACATCAATTAATCAATCGTCGAGGTTTTAAGGATGGAACCTTTGCCTCGACATCAATTAATCAATCGAGGTTTTAAGGATGGAACCTTTACCTCGACATTAATTTTCATCATCGGGGTTTTAAGGATGGAACCTTTGCCTCGAAAATAATCAATTATCAATCCGAGGTTTTAAGGATGGAACCTTTGCCTCGAACTCAATCAATCATCGAGGTTTTAAGGATGGAACCTTTGCCTCGACATCAATCAATCAATCCGGGGTTTTAAGGATGGAACCTTTGCCTCGAGATCAATTATCAATCCGAGGTTTTAAGGATGGAACCTTTGCCTCGAAAACAACCAGTTTTCATCATCGGGGTTTTAAGGATGGAACCTTTGCCTCGAGATCAATCAATCAATCCGGGGTTTTAAGGATGGAACCTTTGCCTCGAGATCAATTATCAATCCGAGGTTTTAAGAATGGAACCTTTGCCTCGAAAACAATCAATCAATTCGAGGTTTTAAGGATGGAACCTTTACCTCGACATCAATCAATCAATTCGAGGTTTTAAGGATGGAACCTTTACCTCGACATCAATCAATCAATTCGAGGTTTTAAGGATGGAACCTTTACCTCGACATCAATTTTCATCATCGGGGTTTTAAGGATGGAACCTTTGCCTCGAAAACAATCAATTTTCATCATCGGGGTTTTAAGGATGGAACCTTTGCCTCGAAAACAATTAATTTTCATCATCGGGGTTTTAAGGATGGAACCTTTGCCTCGAAAATAATCAATTTTCATCATCGGGGTTCTAAGGATGGAACCTTTGCCTCGAAAATAATCAATTTTCATCGTTGGGATTTTAAGGATGGAACCTTTGTCTCGAAAACAATCAACAGTAGGACTGCTCCTATCGCCGGGGTTCTAAGGAGAGTTCCTTAACCTCAGGATTTAGGCGGCGAAAAGGTTTTCAATGCCTAGCTAAGCCGGACGAAATTTGGTAACGACTTTGCATACATCATGTCTCATGAAGCATGCAAAGGGGGGCAGCTGTTGACAACCAATTTCGTCCGACCATAAAAAATTTTAAAAGAAATTAAATAAAAGAAATTAAATAAAAAAATTATTATTTTTATTATTATTATTATTACTAAAAATTTAATTAGTTTAAAATACTTTTTTTTTTTTTTTTTTTGTGAAGATTTGATTTAAAATGATATATGTGTGTATTTGAAAGAAAAAAAGAAAACTCCAAAAAAATGGCAAAATTTAAAAGTTTGAGGTAAAAATGACAACATTAAGAAGTTTCAGGAAAAATTGACAAATTCTGAAAGTTCCAGGAGCATTTGGTAGTTTGTCACATAAAATTTTGGGCCTGCCGACGTTTCTGGCGCAAATTGACAGAAAACGACAAAATTGTCAAAATCAGAAGCTTCAGGAACTTATCCAGAGGCTGAGAGACGTAAAGGACTAAAATTGTCATTTTACCAATTTAAAAGATAAGTTTGAAATTTTTTATTAATTTATCCATCAACAGTTCAGCCAAACTTCCTCTATAAATAGCCCCCCCAAATTTTGTGCTGAACACAGAGAAAAATAGAAAGAAAAGCTTAGAGCTCCGTTTTTAAAATAGAAAAAATTACAGCCTTAGTCCCTAGCTCTCCTTCCTTTCCTCAGAAAATCTCAAAACTTTTCATTTTGACGATTAAGCCATCTTCTTCCCCCCCCGCGCGCCCTCTGTTTCCATTTCTCAGAATTCAGAATTTAAAATCAAGGGTACAACTCTCATTTAATCCTTCATCTTTTCAATTTCTTTCACTTTGGTCACTAACTTTGTATTTTATTCTTGCAGAATTAATTACTAACCCTTTTAATTTTTACTTGTTTGTTTATTATTTGTTTATTACTAACCCCTTTTTTTATTGTTGTTATTAACTTACTAACAACTAACTTTTAATACTATTATTGTTACTAACCTTTTAATTTTTGCATTATTACTAACTTTTATAATTGTTGTTAACAATTAATTAACTTTTATTATTGTTGTTAATTAATTAATTTAATTAACTTGGCTAACTTTTATTATTGTTGTTAATTAATTAATTTAATTAACTTGGCTAACTTTTATTATTGTTGTTAATTAATTAATTTAATTAACTTGGCTAGCTTTTTATTATTTTTGTTAATTAATTAATTTAATTAATTTGGCTAACTTTTTATTTATTGTTGTTAATTAATTTAATTAATTTGGCTAACTTTTTATTTATTGTTGTTAATTAATTTAATTAATTTGGCTAACTTTTTATTATTGTTGTTAATTAATTAATTTAATTAACTTGGCTAACTTTTTACTGTTGTTAATTAATTAATTTAATTAACTTGGCTAACTTTTTATTATTGTGGTTAATTAATTAATTTAATTAACTTGACTAACTTTTTATTATTGTTGTTTAACAATTAATTTAATTAACTTTGCTAACATTTATTATTATTTTTAAAGTGGATGGCCAAAAAGCCCCACTTTATTATTATTAATTTTTTTTCTTTATATAATTTTTTTATTTAATTCACCTTTACCCTTTACTAATTAATAAATAAATGAAAATTAAAAGAAGATTATTTTGTAATTAATTATTAAGGCTAATAAAAATTATTTTTAAAAAAGCCAATTATTTTTATTTTTATATACATGTTTTTAATTCTTTAAAGATAACAAAAAGTTAAAATTAATTTTAATAGTTATTTTTATCCAGTAAAAATAATAAAAAAATAAAAATAAAACCTGTTTAAAAAAAATACATGAAAATTAAGACTTTATATTTTACTGATTTATTTAAAATATAACTTTTAAATCCACTAAAATAATAAATATTTTTCATTAAACAAGAAAACAAAAAGAAAATTAAAACAAGATAATAAAGATAAGAAAGATAAGATAAGATAAGAAAGATAAGAAGGAAAAGAAAGAAAAGAAAGAAAAATATAGAAAATAAAAATTTTTAGATTATTAATGAATCTAAAAATTCTATAACAAAAAGAATTACGAATTAGTAATTAAACTAATAATTAATTCCATAAAAATAAGAATTAAATAATTAACTATAAATTAAATCAACTTACATATCCGGATGATCCGTCAGGATCTGCGGTTTAAAAAAAATATCACCCTTTTAATTAAATAAATTAAATAAAAAAAAGATAAAAATCCATATTTACAATATGGATTAAATTATTTAAAAGTTCACCAAATTCCGTGTCCAAATGACTCGGCAGAGTCCATGGTTCGGAATCAAAAATCTTCCGTGTCCAAATGACTCGGCAGAGTCCATGGTTCGGAAGTATAAAATTTCATACAAATTAATTAATTTAAAAATCCACATTTCGACTAATCTAGTTAAAATTTCTAATTTTGAAAATTAACTGAGAATTATTTAAAAGCAAAGCAAAACAAAATTAAAATCAACTAAGGTGCCAATTTTTGGGCGTTTTAACAAAGTTGTTTTAACGTAACCGTACTCCCGATCCCCGAACTCTCGCAGACCAATTTTAAGGTGACCAATCGACCTAAGAAAACTGATTGGTGGCGACTCCCGAAAACCCGACGTTGCCACACTCCCCAACAAAGATTAGGTTGTTGAAGGGGTGATTGGCCTAGGCTACAACCATGGTTTAAATTGCTTCTCTCTTGTCAATGTGACTTGATATTTTTCAGATTTTGACGAACATGCAAGTAACATCCTATTTTTTATATACTATCATAAACATCGTCTTAATATATATATTTGTAATAATACTTAGAAAAAAAAAACTAAGTTTATAAAGAAAAGAGGGAGTTGGTTGACAATGATGTGTGTATACTTGTAGAAATTGCATAGCTTTCGCACTCATGTAGGTCGGAATGGCCATGGACCCGCGGTGTGGAGGGCTAAGATAGAAAGAAATACTCCAAAAGCTGTAGCAATCAATTAATGTTGTCGATGCCATCTCGTCATGTTCTAACTCTTATCTTTGTGCCGCCTCCAACTTCAAGATGTGTCGTGTCGTGTCGTGTCAAATTAGACTAATTAGTTGCCTCAGCTCTACAAATTCGCTTGCCTAAAAGCATATAGAGGCGCTTTCTCCGAAGTAATTTGATCACCACTAGACACTCGTACTTGTTTTCAACTATAGATATGTGTGTATAGATATGTGAAATTTTAATGTTGGTGAATAATTTGAAACATATATCTTTAAGAAAGTGTAGTGATCAGATGTGTGTTATGATATACGAGTCATGATGGTTAGTAAAGTACTGAAAGAAAGTCAATTCGAAAGTAAATTTATAATTGCTTAATATGTTAACAGTAGATAAAGACAGATTCATATGTTTAATAGAGGGGTCGATGAACTCCTATTTTCTATAAAATTGTTAGTAATAGATAAATAATTCAGCAATAGCTCTCTTTAATTTTTTTATTAATGGGCCTTAACTTTCATAAACATTTAATGAAATGAAAAAATGAGTCTTATCTTAAAAAAAATACAAAAAAAAAAAAAAAAAAGAATGACTAGTCTCTTCGCTCAACAAATGGTTTTCTAATGGCTAAAATCCTACACTGGCTCTTAAACTCATATATATTTTCTCACATAGATCTTAAACATTTTTTTATTATAATCTTTCCTCTTCAAACATATAAAAATTAATAGAGAACTAGTTGGGAATAAGATATTTTATTATGTGGATTTATAAGTTTTATTATGTAATATTATTATCTAATATTTATATGTGTAAATGCACCTAGCTCATTTGTAAAATTTTTTAATCCATCAGTACCAGTAAACATATAAAAGCTCGGGGTTGATCTGGGAGTATCTCAATTCAATTCTCATCAGGACTGAAACAGGATGTTGATGAGAAGACCTTCCTCTGGCCATGGCTTGGTTGATTATAAATGGGTATTTGCAGGCACAGATTCAGACATGATCCCTGCCCGCGTGAGCCGAAGAGGAGCTTGGTTTTTAATTACCACAAAATACAAAGGGAAGACATAAGCACCAATATAATGATCCGCGTGCGAGGAATTCCATGATGTCGGGGGAGCTATTCCGTGTAGACAACTAATGATTCATGAATCATGATGAGCTTCTCACCCGATCTCTCAATCTATTTCCCTTTGGCATAAATGCCAAATTGACCCTCTTGTTTTCATGATTTGTGTATGTCGTCTCCCTTCAACTTTCATACGAGTCACTGAATAACCAATTGGAGTTGGGCACAGCTTAGAAGTTCGATCAATCGACAACTCTAATTGCGTCCCAAACGTCTTGGCACCAGGCTCATTAGACCTATCTTATTCATTATATGTACAGAGAGTGTCTCTGTTAAGTTGAAAATATAACATGATTATGTGAATAGGTCAATATTTTATATTGTAATGTGTCATTTCCAAACATAACTAGTTAATTTTGAGTCGGATTTTTGAATAATCAAGTCACCACACATACTCTAGCTTTTTACGTTGTTAGATTGACTAGATCGTCAGAACCTCAAAACCATGCCTCTTAGCACTCCTGGTGTGTCTCATGTCTGTTTGTATTTTAAATACTGTAGGTTGTAATAAAATACTAATTCAATCTTATATTCTTTGTGAGATTTATTTATTTTAGATTGTCATAAAAAATTTTCAATATTTTCTTTATCATATTATGCTTCAAATTATCATTTCAATATTTATTTTTTTTTCATTTTTGTTTATTCATGTGCAAAAAATGAAGAGTGAAAGTGGAAATAATATGGAAAACAAAATTTTCTTTTTCAATCTATATTTCAAACTCAAATATTTTAAAAAACTTACAGTCGTCTTACATACTAAGAGTGTTTTTTTTATTTGAAGACATTTAAAAATAGATAGATAGTTAAAATTATTCTATGATAGCAATGATAAACCTCAATAATTCCTCTATACTTTTAGTTACATTCGGTTTGTATTGCTCTCTCTAATAAAATTTAATATTACGCCCGTTTCAATTTAAACACTACGGCACTCTGCTGAAAGCTAAAAATGGGATAAAGTCGACATTTTATACAAGAATTTATCATCACGTGCTCCCTCAAGGAATCTTCTGACCCCGTTAAATTTTGTGTTCTCAAATGATTAATTACAGTTGCCCTTTAAACTTCGATTGATATTGCAGATATGTTTCTTAGGTTTTAAAATTATATTTTTTCCCTTACTTTTTTTATATTGTTCAGAAAAAATTCATAAATTTTAATTTTAATTATATAATAGTCATCTTTCAGTAATTTTAGTTTATATAGTACTTTTTAATAATTATTTAATATTTTAAAATTATTAATTTATATTTATAAAGAAAAAAATGATAATTCTAAGTGTGCATTAACTATAGCAAACTAAAATTACTAAAAGTTGAAGATCATAGAATTCATATTAAGATTTCAGAATTTTTGTTAAACAATTAATGTAAAAGAATATGAAAAAAAAATGTATATTTTCAAACCTTGAAATAACTCTAACACGAATGAACAAAGCTTATGGGTCTTACTCCATCTTTCTCATTAAATGTTGTAAATTTTTTATAATATTTTTATATTTAATAATTAACTTTATGATATTATCATACAAACTATCATTTTAACATCCAATTTTTCTAATTTTTTTAATCTACTTATGAAAAATTAAGGATAAAAATAGAAGTAACACATTTTTTTTTTTTTGCCTTCTTAATGTTCACACCAAACCTAATGAACAAGATTGGTGGGTCGGGATAAGCTGTTATTAAGTAGTCATGTCATGTCCCATTAAACTGCTGTTTGAGAATGACCCAGATTTTGGATTTCTTTTTCCTTTTCAACTTTTTCAAAAGATTTGTTTACCTTTTCTTCTATATATGCCACTCTCTCAACGTCAGTCTTTCACCATCTCCGTCAACTCAACTCGACCGCTTCTTCTCTGCCTTTCGTACTTTTTTCCTCCCAGGCCCCTGTTTCTGCCGGAGTTGCAAAATGGCAGCAAATGCTTCCAAGTTGCCACAAAACCCACCTCCAAAAGCAGAGAAGCTTTTTCTGGGATTGCAAATTGGCCTCAGAGTTATGTTAATTCCGACCACTTTTGCAGCCGCTTGGTTGATGCTGACCAACGTCGAAAAGACTTTAGTCTATGGCGTTCCCTTCGAGGCTCGATACAGCTACTCTTCCGCCTTCAAGTAAGTTTTCTTCTTTCCGTAGAATGCCTTCAAGTAAGTTACTACATAATAAAACAACTACTACAAAAAAAAAAATCCCAAAAGGAAGATAAAAAAAGAAGAAAAACAGATATCAATAAACAGCTAATATGGCTTAATTGATTAATTAATCGTTGCTCAGGTTCTCTGGTTGGGCAAACGTTTCGGCATGCGCTCTGGCAGCGCTCTCGTTGTTCTTCTGCCTCTTCTTCAGTCGTCCAGGCTTGACCTCTTCCCACTACTTCTTCCTCTTCCTCCATGATTTGGTACAATATTTATTTCCCTACCTTCCAACTTTTTTTATGGTTTTGGCTTAATTATACATATTGACTTTTCCCGTGATTTAAATATCTTTGGTAGACGTTCAGTACGTTAGTAATTACATTCAAATTAGATGAAATATTTAGATTCGGCAAAGATATTAAGAAAAGATGAAATTTTTTTTTGTTTTTTCTTAAACCCAAAAAAAAGAAAAAAACTATTAAAATAATAATTTGAATAGTAATATGATGAAATAATTTATTAAATATAAAAATATTACAAAAATTTGAAACTATGTAAAATGGGATATATATATATATATATATATATATATATATATATATATATATATATATATATATATATATATATATATTTGGAAACAATTTAGGAGGGATCCAGTGAGTAAATTATTTTTCTTGTACTACCTAACTCACATGTGTTTTTCTGATCGGTAATAGTATATATGTTATTTTTTGTCAGGCAATGGCGTGCTTGGAGCTGTCGGGGACCTCGGCAGCGACGGCGATCGGATTTGTGGGCAAATATGGAATCCAGAAGGCAGGTTGGCTGCCGATTTGTGGCGAGGTGGGGAAATTCTGCAACAAAGTTATCAGCTCTCTGGTTCTCGCTTATTTATCGTTTATTCTATGGCTTGTGCTCGCCATCGTTTCCGCCGTCAAGTCACAAAATTCGGGCTTGACTAGAAATTACTCCTAGTACTCGTAATTTCTACAGACATGTCAGAACGTGGGGTTTCTAATTATTGAGACATCTCTGTACTTTCACTACTAATAAAAATAATGCATCATACTTCTTTTATTGATTTTTGTTATCTAAAACTAATATTATTTGAAAACTAAAACTCTACTATTGATATTACTTGAATAAAATATTTTTAAAAACTAATTACTTTTTTTGTACCCAACCATTAAAAAAATCAACAAAAGAATACCCAACTTGTCCAGAAAATGATTAAAAAAAATACCTTTTAGGCTTTTTTATTTGTGAACTTTTAATTTGTATACAGGTTGAGCATATTTAAAAATAAAATTTTAACTTCTTTTCTATGTAGCTACGGAGCTATATCCAACTATTATCAGGTGATAGACCACCTGGATTTGTATGAGCTGCTTAACTCTAAAGAGAATCCCAATATTTCTCATTTATGATATTTTTCAGTTCTATTATAGTATAAACAAGGTAAAAAAGACCCACAAGTTATGTCGATCACATAATTTCATAATATCAAGTAAAATAATAATAAAAAAAAGTAATAAAAATAGTTTGGGAATCAAGAGAAAAAATGTAAAAACTTTATACATTAAGAGTTTAACAACTAACTTAGGAAAAGTTTAAAAAAAAAACTTTATTTCATAAAAAAAAATAAACCATGGTGACCAATGTTTTAATTTAGAAAAAAAATACATCATAAAAAAATCAATATATCAAACAAAAACATTATAATTAAGTAGTTATTAAGTTCATGGTCCAAAATGTCAACATGATCAAACTTAAGGTCTAATATAGGAAACAAAAATAATACAAAGATTGGAAACATGTTTCACCAAAAAGAAATATGTGAAAGTGGCAGATTAGTGAAACAGGCTCTAAAAAAACTATTTTCTTTCAAAAATTTTACCAACCATCTAAAAGAAGCAACCCAGCTCAACATATAAAAAAAAAAAATGTTAGTCGACAGAGTGGTCCGCAACCTAGCCCAACATCAAAAGGCAAAAATGAAAAGATACTATAATTTACTGCAGAAATAAACAATAACCCAAAATGATAATTAAAATATAGTATAATGGTAGAATCTCCCAATATCTAAATAGGTCTAATTCATTGTGAAAACCCCATTAGATGTGAGGATTAAAGCTATAAAGTGAAGTACTAAACAGGAGAAAATTTCTATTAGTACCCATCATTCTTTAGGAAAACTACTATACATATTGTCCATAACAAGCATGGCCTACATCAAAGAAAAGACATGGGCTTTGACGGATAGTACTACACTGAAATGAGGAAATTTTTTGTGAACTTATTAGAAAAAAAAAATAAATTTGTTTCAGGAAAACAATATAATATAAAGAATCTCTTATTCATAGGTTTTACTAGGATACAAAATATAATAGGTCGTGAGAATTGTGACCTAAAAGGCCTCAAAATAGCTCATACGATTCAAAGATTAGATGCTTATTTGTCTTTTTTTTTTTTTTTAATTCAATTGAATTCCATTAAAGTATATGAAAAAGCCATGTTAAAATTGGTTTGTGTAAATTGTGTTACCAGGGGCGGGTCCAAAATTTGTTCCTTGGGAACCCGAAACGAAATTAAGACATAACAATTTTAAAATAGTCTTCGGCAATTAACTCGTATGGCAACCGCACATGGGTACCTAAGCGAAATAAGTACTAGAATTCAAATGACGTTGCACTCTCAAAATACCAAATATCTATAAGTGTTTAAACTACAGCAACAATTCTCCAAATTTCACATAACTTTCTTATAGCAGCTTTTAATTCATGTACTTAATTGTAATGATTCTAGTATTAAAAAATAATTTTAAAATATAAATATAATTATATATGTAACTAAATTACATTTTTTTAAAAATTATGGACATAAATAAATAGCATATACTTATATTATGGGTAGGGTAATATTTATTTTGGACTACACAAATTTAGGAATCATTATTTATATGCTAAATATGTCCAAATATTTTATTTTAATTACTAAATACGTATATCAAATTATTTTTTTGAATTGGTATTAAGAAGTGAATTATGGTAGAGTTAATTAGGGGGCTACCCTTCAGCCCTAGTTCCACCCTAGTTGACAGTTGACACATAGCCAGTAATTTTCATATGTCGAATCAGCTTTATTAACAAAGCATGTTGATTAATTTATTTTTTATCTAATAAGTTTTGTATTTGATGTCCACATTAAATCTCGACTAATCCAAATCGAGTTAAAACATATTGATCTGTAGCAGTGCAACCATCAACTCTTGTGCCATAAAAAAACCCGTAACTTGATGATCACTAATTGTAGACCGAAATTCATTATTTTCTTTTTTTTTTTTTTTTTTTTGTTCCTTCTTAGTTTACTTCAAGTTACAAAAATTATGTTCCTGAAACTCAAGCTAACATGTTAAATTAAAGTTAATATGATATTTGCACTTTGATAGTATAACAATTTGTGATGGCCATGAGTCGTTTTGTGGCATCGATCATCATGGGACGCATGTAATTTAGGAATTCTATTGACTGATTGGTAGCCCATAATAGCTCATAGTTATAACGGACTGACATATATATTTAGATTTTTCCATAATATTTGCTGCCAACTTCGCTAAAATAGGAGAAAAGTGAGACATTTTTAAAATGTAGTAGCTAAATTGAAATACTTAAAAAATTGAGGATAAAAGCAAGACTAATAATTGAAGGCTTGAAGCTGGGGTATGCAACGTTGTGGATTTAATTCTCGTTGGATAGTTGGATTGATGGTAAGCACTCTCTTCATCACCGCTCGAACGTATTCTTAGGTAGGTCGGTTTACAAAGACCCCATTATTTCTAGCCAAATTGTCCACAGTCAATTAAAGATTCATGTAATAATGACTTAAATATGGAAGGTATAATAATTATTAAAATTTATAATAAATAAAAAGTTTAATAACCAATTATTAGTTGTCACTTGTCAGGATATTTAATATATTTAAATTAAAGATATAAATGTTCCATTCTCACAAGTTTCTAATTCTCTTAGAAATTCATCTGTCTTGAAAAAATAATAAAGGATAATAGTGTGGCACTTTTGGATTTTACTTTTTTGTATTCTAACAATTTAGAGGCATGAATTAGAATTTTTATAGTTACTTTTACTTTTTTAAAAAAACCTTAAGAAATTTTTTTGGTATTTCTTATACGTAATAGTGAATATGTATTTTGGTTATGGGAATGTTGTTGTACATACTCAGTAGAACAATTGCTATGTTAATATTATATACTGTAATTCTCATTAGCTGAACAAATTCTGTCATACAAAATCTTACACTTGTATTTTTATGTGTCCAAATATGTATAAACTTGTACACTTGAGTTTTCTTATGTGTAAAAGTGTACAATTCGGTTTTTACATGTACAAAATTATATATCATAAATACATACATGGTTATAGTGATTTAGAGTTTTAGTGTCTTACAATCGTTAAACGTACAATTATGTACGAAGAAATATATGCTTTTTGGCCTTAACAAAGAAATATATGCATCATAAACAAAAACAAAGATCATAAAAGATAGTTTTGAAAAAACACTCGCATAAAACCAAAAATAAAAGCAAATCATTTTAAATCACTTTCCTAATTTTAAATGATCAAAAGTTCAATTCCTAAACTGTTGCCAGGATTCAATTTCCACCTTCTAATTCCAATTCTTGGAATCTCGAACTCAGATATTTATGTGGGAAAATAATTAATAACGTTTGACTTTTTAATTTTTTTTTTCAAATCCACTTAATTGGTTCACAATAAAATTCCATCCAACTCATTCCTTTTTCTTATTTACTACAGCTTACAATTAATAGGGGCAATCCTGTTATAGTAACATTGGGCCCATGAAGACCTGGGTCAAGGGTCTAGAGCCTCGCCCGCTTCATAAGGGCACCTCCAACAGTTTCCCTATTTTACAGTTTTTCTCTGTTTTAAGGAATATAAAACCATTTTTCACTCCAACAGTTTTTCTATCCTATTCTCTAAAATAGGGAATGAGATGAAAGAGAAGATCTCATTCCTTATTTCTGCAGAAACTCCAAAAATATTTGGGGAATGAAAAATAACATTATCTCTTTCTCGTAAAGGTTGTCCCATTTATTATTCACAACAATTAATTCATAATTTTATTTTCTTCAAAATTTCTTATAGAAATATAAACTTTTTATATAAAAATGGTATCTTAAAGACTCTATTTTATAAATTTATTTTTTTAAAAAAATTATAGTACAAATTAATATGAATATTTTTAAGTCAGACTTTAGTTAAAAAAGTTAAAATAGTCATTTTTTGTAAAACAAAGGTAGTAAATTTTTATATTTTATAGAATATTTAATTATCAACAATTATTTCATTTTTTTTCAAAATTTCTTATAGAATTATAATTTTTTTTTATGAAAATTGAACCTAAAGACTCTATTTTATAAACATAATTTTTAAATTTTTTTATAATATAAATTAATATAAATATATTTAAGTCAAATTTTAGTAAAAATAGTAAAAGAGTCATTCTTTGTAAAACGGAATGAGTAATTTTTTTTCATTTTTAATAATATTTAATTATACAATAATTAATCTAGTCATTAATTTAAATTTGCTTTAAATCCATAATATTTAATTACTATGTAATAAATACAAAATTCTACAAAATAGGGAAGCTGTTGGAATTTAAGCAAAAAAATTATATAGATTTTACTTTTTGTTTCCCCATCTTATAGAAATTTTGGGGAAACTGTTGGAGATGCTCTAATATTTGTAATTTTTGGAGTATTCTGGACTGGGGTCTGCCTAACTCCATTTGCTTTTTTTAAAATAAAAATCTTTATTTTTTTGTTTTCAAAATTTACATTTAACTATTAAATAATTATGTTATTTTTAAGAATATTTTTATGAAAAAAATTATTTTTCTCCATTGAATGTTACCATTGTTGAATAATTATATTCCCTTCGTTTCGCATTAATTGACCATTGTACCTTTTTTTACTGAAATTTTACTTTAACATATTTATATTAATATGTATTGAAAAAAAATTCTTAAAAATAATATTTAGAAACTATAATCTTAAAAAAAAAATTTATATAAAATATTAATATTTTTATAATAAATTTTAAAAGAAATAAAATTATAAATTAATTACTGTAAACAGTAAAAAGGTCAATTTTTATGAAATGGATGGAGCAATAAATATGATGTATAGACTTTGTAATGAAAATGAACACTACAAAAAAAAAGGGTTTTCAGTGACAAATTTTTAATGATGAGAGCCAAATTTGTCATAAAAAGCAATGGTTTTACTGACAGTCCAAGTATTTGGTGACAAGATTCACAACTAGTACAAGATTTATTAATGAGTGGATAATTAGGTAATCGTCATTATTAGCTTGATGCTAAAAGTAATATAATTGTGACTAACAAAAAATCTGGTGAAAATTGATGGTACTTATTAGTAACAGAAAACTTGTTTTTTTTTTATCAAGAGTGCGACTATTGGTGACGATCATATATTATACGTGTCACTAAATAGATAGTATATGTGACCGCCCTAATGTAAGTCAAAATCTACAGGGTTTTTTGTGACTGGTATTTGCGTATCATAACAATTATAGTTTTATGTGACTAGCAAGTGTCAGAACAAATTTTAGCTTCAAAGTGATGACTGAGTATTGCCGCTATAAAATACCAGCAAAAGGGCGGTCATGGATAACAACTCTGACTTGTGTAGTATGGAACAAGGAGGAAGAAGCCTGGAATGAGTCACATATACATTGACAGGCTGCACCTCGGCAGAGGCGGGCTGATGTTTTTTCAAAAATATGGGTCAAAACAAATATTTTTCCATCATATAGTCTTTTTAATGAAATCTGACCAATTATAAATTAATAAAGGCCAAAATAAGTTTATCTTTAAACTTTTTAAAAAATTAAAATTATCTTACCATTTAAAGGGATTATGGCTCCTTCTAGCCCCCTTTAAATCCACCTTTGTGCCAGGGTTTGGTAAAACATATGATTGTTTTTTCACTTCTTATTTTTGTAGAAAAAGTGATAGAATATTATCGACACAAATAACTAAATAATCAGTGACAAGTATTCATGTCATTATAAACCAATGAGGCTATCGTTATAAATATTTCTTGTTATTTGTGACTAAAATTATCATTATAGATATTTGTATATTAGTTATAAATTTTTTTGTCACTAAAATGCTATCTTTTATGAGGTACGAAAAATGAATCACAATAGAATTCTGTGACCAAATTATTTATGACGGCTTTGTGTTGACCGCAGATTTTTCACAGATTTTTTTTTAATGAAAAAAATCGTCACTTTTGGCAATGAAAATCGTATAACTAAATACCTTTTACTTGTAGTGTCCACATATACAGATAAAAGAATGTGTATAAATATGAAATGCTAACATATACCACGAAAGCCCTTTTTTTTTTCTAAAAAAAATGATATAATTGATCAAAAGAGTATAACAGCAGGTAGCTTCGCATAAAAAAAAACATAAAAGAAAAAGAAAGAGCAGGAAACTTTATAATATATAAGTCAAGTGGTCGATCACTTAGGATGAAAAGACATAGGAAACACAGTAGATGTCAGACTAAAGCATGAGATTTATACTCAACTCATTTTAATTCAAGTCAATTCAATTTAAATTGACTTATTTTTACTTTCTTATTTTTTTTTAATAACCAATTTCATTTGAAATTTAAATTATTGGGTTTGTTGGCTCACATTCAAGAAACTTAAGAATATTCATTTTGTTTAGGATTTAGTGTTAGTTTTCCTACTTGTTTAGGATTTAATTTTCTTATTTTTATGTGGCTTAGGATTTTGTTTCCTAGTTAAATGTAACTAGGGTTTGTGGTATGTAGCCTATAAAAAAACATGTTATGGTAGAATTTTGGGTGTGAGAGAAAAGTTAATGTGCTAAAGAGGTAATATGTGAGGAATTTCAAAAGAGAGAGGGGTTTAAAAGATGAGAGGAGTAGGATGAAAGTCTTTTCTGTGATTTATATATCTTGTAATTGTATGAGGGTAAAATATTGAGGTTATCAATGGTATATACAGGATCCATATGTCAGTGTGAGCACTAAGGATATACTACCTCTACTGTAATCTCTATATTTTGTTCAAGTAAATTTCTCTTATCCGTGGATGTAAGTTAGTTAAGAGCCGAAATACGTTAAAATTGTGTGTACTCTTTTAATCTTGTTTGATCTTGTTTGTTTTCCGTTGTGGATGATGAGTGATTGAGACATTTTTTACCAACATAAATATTAGTTAGATGCAATAATCTATTGATTGTAAAGTTTTCATGACAAAATTATTTTCTTATGAATTTTTCATTTTTAAGCATTGAAAAATAAAATAATTTTTATAAAAATTTAATAACATCATAAAATTTTTGTTTTAAATGGATTATTACATCTATATAATAGTCACTTTCAAAAAAATTTATTTTGGGAAAAAAGAGATAAAAATAAATAAAATAATTATTTTAAATTAAATTGATTTAAGTTACAATGAATTGGCTCTTAAATTGACTAAGAAAAATAATCGACAATAACAAAAACACAATCCTAAAATCTCGTTAACAAGTTTGTTTTAAATTAAATACAATGCATTCTTAGGCATTATTTTTAAATTTAAAATTTATTTATATAAATTTTCTATTTATTAAAATTTTACAATCAAGAAGTTTAAAAAATTATTTTATAAAATATCTTACAAAATACATATAGTTGTCATTAATTTTTCTTTTTTCATAATGCATAAGTTAAAAAAATGGTTCCTTTTTACAAAAAATAATTTAACATTACTTTTTATACTCTTAAAATATGAAATACTAATAAATTGATAATTTAAATAAATAGTTACTAAATATAAAAATAAGGCATAATAATGCATTAAATTAAATTTAAAATAAGCTGGCAGCATCAACGACGCGAGCTCAAACACTTGTACCCAATTCTTTTCCCTCACACTACTCTTACTTTCATGCATACCTTCTCCAATATCTCAAAAATAAATCAAAAGTTCTAGCTGCTTAAGTGAGTTGGCTAAGGGACACTGAGGGTAGTCTTCGGGTTGGGTACTCTTCAATCTCCAATTTCTCCACATAATTCCATAAGATGTTGGTTTGGATGCTCTCCAAATCTAAAAAAAAAAGGCAATTCTCATGACCCTTAGATATAAGTATATCTCACAACCTTGTATCTTGTACAAAATGCTTCTGATTATTAGAAAAAATTAAACAAAAGTGACATTCTTTTAAACAAAATTATCTTCATCACAAAGTTAGTGGCATATTCATTATTTATAGTAGTTCATTTATAATTTTCTATTTTTAACATTTTGGTATATAGATATACAAATTTGACATACAAAACTTATAGTTTCCGAATATAATGTTTTGATACTAGAAGCATTTGTATAAATATTAAAGAAAATTATTTATGTTAATAGTGACAGGTAGGGGCTCATTGCGTATTTCTTGAAATTTGAAGAAGGGTCTGTGAGCCATAGTTTTAAATTTCATATCATACTAGTTGATACTATTTCATACCATTTGTACCGGTAAAAAATGGCATGAGAATGACATGTCTCATTCCATTCTTTGTACCGGACTATACCAACAAGAATCGGACAACTCGGTCATCTCATGTCATACTATACTATCTCGGAATTAGGGAAAAACACATTTTTAAATTTTGCTTTTAGTTTTTTATATTTTTAAATAAAATATATAATTATCATGTTTAATTGAATGCTTGTATAACAATATTTTTTTTTGCAAAAATATCAAATTTGCTATTAATGTTTTGGGCAGAAAGCGAATATGCCACTATAATTTTTTTTTTTCCCAATCTTCCACTAATATTTTAAAATGGACAAAATATGCCACTACCTGTTAGAAAAATAATAGGAACTAGTAAAAATAGTAAGTTTTGAAATCTTAGGGTTATTATGCATATTTAAAAAAAAATAGAACTTTTAATATTTTTGCCAAACGATTACCTGATCTCTGCCATCAATGCTTTAACTATGTTGCTGTCTCCATCACCAGTGCCCCAATCCCATTGCCACCCTCCCTATGTCTCTACTATCTAATCTCCTCGTCTGCATTCCTGAGAGAGAGAGAGTTTAATTACAAAAAGTCTTTGAAGTTTGTTAAAACTTGCATTATTACCATAAAATTTCAAAACTTATTATTTTTAATTTTTTTTCATTGGTTTTTTAATGTTTTCCGTTAGATTTTTAACAGCCAGTGGCATATCTGCTCTTAATTTAAAACTTCAGTGGCATATTCGGCCAATTTTAAAACATTAGTAGGAGATTGAGCAAAAAAATAAAAGCTATAATGGCATATCCGCTCATAACCCAAAACTTTAGTAGCAAATTTAATATTTTTGCCAAATTTTGTATTTTTATTTCTTTTATGCCACTTGAAGTTATATTTTTATTTTATAAATATATATTTATAGTTAAAAAAATCTAAGATACATGTCATATACACTTTAAACTCACACATTTTTAATAGCTACTATGTTTTATGTGTGTGTGTGTGTGTGTGCAGGCGGTATACTCAAGACACGACAATACAATGTCAATATTATGCCGGACCACAAAAAAAATTGCATAACATATAATATGAGATTTAAAACCTTGTTATAAGCTATAATAAATTGTTAGTTGGGGGGTGGGAATTGAAGTTATTGAACCCTATCCGGGTGGGTCTCCCTTCGGTCACCTTGGGACCTAAACATTTGTAATAATGACATAAAAAAAATTTCAAATCAAATCTCATTCAAAGTCACTTGTGACAGGTAAGAAGGGTTGTAAGTAATACTAGCATGTTGGGAATAAGTCCTAAATCTCAGAAAACTAGAAAGGTTTTCACTTTTTCATGGTTTGCGAAAAAGCAGCAAAAAAGGGGAGAAAACATTAATTGTGGTAGAATGGTCATCACCAACTTGTTGGTGCCTAATGGCAGGCATTTAGTATAACTAATACAAGTAAGCCGAGTGACGTTGGATCACATTCGATTTAGTCATGAAACTCTCAGTGCAGACCAATTGCGACTCGGGAATTATATTTTTTGGGGCAAGTTTAATGGTTCATTTAATTTTTTAAAAAGATAATTTTTTCAATAATATTTTTGGTGGTTTATAGTTAAATACAATATAAGTATGTCAATTTTATATGTATATGGGATAACATTTCTAATTTATAAATATTATCTTTCAAATATTATCAAGTCAAATTTAAGTTCAAAAAGTAAAAAATGTTAATGTTTGGGGATGAAGAAATATAAATCAGAAGTTGCTCCTACTTGTGGTCAAAGAGTGAACTTAGGTAGGGTGAAATTGGGTATAAGACTACACAATGAAGTTTATAAATTCCATCCATAATACAAATGGTTGTTTCTCTGATTTTTCACGAAATTTAAGAATGCTATATTTTAGTGAATTTACATAACAGACAAAAGGATAAATAATGGTAACTTTTCACATTTCAGGAAAGACAAATAATTTGAAATTCCCTGAAAAGAAATAAAGTGAAACATTAAGAGACAGAGGGAAAATATCTTTTTAATAACTCTTCTTGTCATATAATTATCAGTTAAAAATAACATATAGATGACTCAATGAATAAAATAAAAATTAAGAATGAAAAATTAACTAAAATGCAAATAACAAATAAAGCTATAGCGCATACAAATAGAAACAAATGGCAACACGAAATATAAACTTTAAGAAGATAAACTGAAAATAAGGAACTCATATATTAACAGGTGAGACAAAATGAATGAAGGGGAATTAGGATAATTGTTTGTGCAACAATGGCGAATTATAAGTAATGTGTTCAACTTGTTATTTGCTAGTCAATTAAAAAATAAGCAAATCATAAATTAGGGACTCATACTCAGAAGACGAGTATCCTAAGGTTCTAAGAAGTTCAAAGCATTTTGGGGGTAAATCAACAATCACGGACCTATACTTAGTAACTATCATCATAAATAACCAGATCTTTCAAAAGGTTAGTGGAAACAATTGCTTCCATTGCCCGCACAGGGGAATTTATATACATCAAAATGATGTCCACGGACTCCATTTTTATTTAGAAAATATAAGTAAAAGATGAATAAAATTAAATGAGGACTCCTTTTTAAATTTTTATTATATCTAATTATTTCAAATAAAAATCTAGGAAAAATAAATATAATAATATTTTCATAAAAGGAAATTTTTGAACCGAAAATTTGGGTCACTCATTATTACAATCTATTTCTTGTCATCGTTAATTTGTATCTTAAAATCATGATTTAAATGAAACATTAGTTCTTGTGTTTTACTTAATTGGTTTAGCTAGCCCTTAAATTATAAATCAGCCTATAGTCATTAAACTTCACAAATTAAGTAAGTTTAATAGTTTCAAAGAATCTACATTAATCCCTAATAGAGATGTCAATGTAGTCAAAGAAATAGGCTATTCTCTATTTTTTGTAACAAATTATAAACTATGCTATGCTTGAATTATTTTATTCTAAAAAATTAGAATAAGTATATTTATAGGTAATCCATCTTGAAAAGTAGGAGACAACCCTTTAATTTTTTTTAAAAAAAGTAACTAAATATCTAATACTTTACTATAAAAGTAATTGTAATATTTTTCTTTTAAAATTTATTTAAAGTTTCTAAATAATTTTGAAGATTTATTCAATTTAAAGTGAAATACAAAGTATAGAAGTACTTTATTTTGAAAATCAAATTTTAATAACTTACTTCAAGAGTTAAAGTTAGATGTTACGCAAAATAATATTCGTTTGTACAATTGCACATATACTATTAGTAATTAACTCAAACAATTTTTATTTAGGTTGTGTCTGTTTTTTTTTTTTTTGTTACTCCGAAATTTACGAAAGAAATATTACAAGAGATATATCATCTTTATATAATTGTGTTATAGTTTAAAAGCTATTTTTTTTATGAATTTAAATTTTAAATATAAACTGCACTTTAAAAGTATTTTAAATTCACCACTGACCACCACACTGGTGCAGACCAATCCTACTCGATCTTGTTACTAGAAATTGTAGCTTGTACACCAACTAATTGGTCACCACTCTTAACTAACCAGACATCTTTTTTAACCGAGGAATGGAATGTGTCTCTGCTGAAGTCGGTAGCTAGCTAGGTCGATCCTAGTTTGAGAAATGCAATTACTTCTCTCCATCTTGACGGGGGAAAGTAAATTATTTTAATCAATTCGAGCTGCTAGTGCTAGCTGCTTTTAATTGACATGTCAATTCCTTTTGTGCATGAATCAGATTGAGCTGGACCATCGCCTTTAATTTAGCTTAGTTTGTCAACTGTTCCAGTTTTCCGGTGGGGCATTTTTTCAGATTTGATCTCCCAACTGACTTGTGTGTGCCCTCTCGATGACACATAATTTGTAAGACCATGCACTTGCTGAGTTGGCTTCTGTCGAAGGGAGTCAAACACCTTAAATAAGCATTATGAATTTGATTTGAAATTCTGCCAAAATACGTACGGACGCAACTTCTTCCTTCTCTCCTTCTTTCTCCTTTGTTGTATTTGATTTGAGTTGGATACTAATATAAGTCTAATTAGTTGATTTTTTATAGTTACTCCACCCAACTATTCTCAATCATTTTCATTGTTTTCTTCTTGTCTATATAATTTTCTCATCACTATTTGTAGAAGCACTATTTAGTTCATTTAACATTTTATAACGTACAGATCTGGGTGATTCATTTTTTAAATTGGTAGCTATGAAAAGAATTATGATTGAGTGAGATGCAGAAAGCGGCTGAGACTTAGATTATGAGGCTTTACAAATAATAAATCAAGATGATGATATGTTGTTTATTCTATTTATCGTGTCATTTATCTGGTATTCTTCCATTTTTAACTTTTTATAAATTATTTCTTTAGAATTATTATAATTTACCTAAAAAGTTTTGCCTTAATCCGATTTTCTTCTATTCATTCAATGTCACAAGGATATGTAACTTTTTATTAGTCACTTCATATTTGGGAGTTTGCCTGTTTGTCATTGCTGGCTTAAGTTCAACAAAGGGGTCGCAAACAGGCTAGCCATCCAAAATAAATAATTAAATGACGTACAAAACTACACTACACATAAGGTGGCAAGACAATTTGATCAAAGAACTTAAATGTGTCTATCTATAAAATAGGATAAATGCCTTCAGCGGCACGGTGTATCTGCAGGGCTGGGCCAGAGAGTTAAGTCAGTGGGGCAATTTGAAAATATTGTCGAGTCATTTCATTGTTTATATGTACTACTAAATACAGTACTGTTGACACCCAATTTCGTCCGGCCATTAAAATAATTTTAAAAAAAATTAAATAAAAAAAATTAAATAAAAAAATGTATTATTATTATTATTGTTATTATTATTACTAAATTTTTTTTTAATTAGTTTAAAATATATATATTTTTTTTAAGATTTGATATATGTGTGTATATGTGTATGTTTGAAAGAAAAAAAGAAAACTCCATAAAAATGACAAAATTTAAAAGTTTGAGGTAAAAATGACAAAATTAAGAAGTTTCAGGCAAAATTGACAAATTCTGAAAGTTCCAGGAGCATTTGGCAGTTTGTCACATAAAATTTTGAGCCTGCCGACGTTTTTGGCTCAAATTGACAGAAAACGACAAAATTGTCAAAATCAGAAGCTTCAGGAACTTATCCAGAGGCTGAGAGACGTAAAGGACTAAAATTGTCATTTTACCAATTTAAGAGATAAGTTTGAAATTTTTTATTAATTTATCCATCAACAGTTCAGCTAAACTTCCTCTATAAATAGCCCCCCAAATTTTGTGCTGAACATAGAAAAAAAATAGAAATGAAGCTTAGAGCTCCGTTTTGAAAAAAGAAAAAATTATAGCCTAGGTCCCTGGCCCTCTTCTCTTCCTCTCCAGAAAACCTAAACCTTCTCTGACCCTTTTTTTTTTTTTTTTTTTTTTTTTTTCTTTTTTTTCTCTCCCCCCGCGCGCGTGCGTTCTGTTCTTCACGTTTCCAGAATTTCAAATTCAGTTTTTAAGGGTACAACTCTCATTTAATCCTTCATCTTTTCAATTTTCTTTCACTTTGGTCACTAACCTTTTATTTTGTTCTTGCAGAATTAATTACTAACCCTTTTAATTTTTACTTGTTTGTTTATTATTTGTTTATTACTAACCCCTTTTTTTATTGTTGTTATTAACTTACTAACAACTAACTTTTAATACTATTATTGTTACTAACCTTTTAATTTTTGCATTATTACTAACTTTTATAATTGTTGTTAACAATTAATTAACTTTTTATTATTGTTGTTAATTAATTAATTTAATTAACTTTGCTAACCTTTATTATTATTTATTTTTAAAGTGGATGGCCAAAAAGCCCCACTTTATTATTATTAATTTTCCTTTATAATTTTTTTTTATTTAATTCACCTTTACCCTTACTTAAATAAATAAATGAAAATTAAAAGAAGATTATTTTTTAAGCCTAATAAAAATAATTTTTTAAAAAGCCAATTATTTTTATTTTTCTTTTATAAATTGAATAATTATTTAAATAATAAATAACTTTCACTAAAAAAAACTAAAAGAAAGATAAGAAAAAGATAAGAAAGATAAGAAAAACATAAAAAAAGAAAAGAAAGAAAGAAAAGAAAGAAAAGAAAAAGAAAAGATAAAAAAAGAAAAGAAATAAAGAAAAGAAAGAAAAGAAAAAGAAAAGAAAAGAAAAGAAAGAAAAGAAAGGAAAAATAAAACTAAAAGAAAGATAAAATCAAAAAGAAAGAAAAGAAAGAAAGAAAAGAAAGAAAAGAAAAGAAAATGTAAAGAATAAAAAATAAATTTTTTAGATTATTAATAAATCTAAAAAACAAAAGACTTACAAATTAGTAATAATAAATTCCATAAAAATAATAATTATATAACTAACAATTAATTAAAGTAATTTCCATATCCGGATGATCCAGCAGGATCTACGGTTTGGAAAATATCAAACTTTCAAAATAAATAAATTAAATAAAAAGATAAAAATCCATATTTTTACGATATGGATTAAAATTTTCACCAAATTCCGTGTCCAAATGACTCGGCAGAGTCCATGGTTCGGAATAAAAATCTTCCGTGTCCAAATGACTCGGCAGAGTCCATGGTTCGGAAGTATAAAATTCTATACAAATTAATTACCAAAAATCCACATCCGATTAATTCAGTTAAAAATTCTAGATTGAAAATTAACTGAAATTTATTTAAAAGCAAAGCGAAACAAAATTAAAATCAACTAAGGTGCCAATTTTTGGGCGTTTTAACAAAGTTGTTTTAACGTAACCGTACTCCCGAACCCCCGAACTCTCGCAGACCAATATTTAAGGTGACCAATCGACCTAGGTAAACTGATTGGTGGCGACTCCCGAAAACCCGACGTTGCCACAGCTTGGCGACTCCACTGGGGACTCCACGTTAGTGAGTCGAGCCTAAAGTTGATTTGTTTTGATTTACTTTGCTTATTATGTGGATTTATATGTTATATTTACTTATTCTAAACATGCATAATGCATTCACAATATGAAGCTCTATACCCGAGCTTCCTTAAATCAAACACGATTCTTTCTAAGCGGAATTGGTGTTGCTGTCCTTGTGAGGCCACGGTCTCCAAGCCTTCACCGGTTTCAAAGTAGCAAAGTAGTGTATTGCCTTCTGAGACGGTTAGTCTCTGCATGGGCCCACGAAAAGCTACGACTCGAATTAATCCATTCCTTACATTAACCCTAGAGGGTAAGGAATCGGGCCGTCACTATGATTTAGTGACGGGATTCGGGAACTATCCCTTGCCTTTGTGATAAGCTACCTTATGCATATAGAACTCCCCACTTAACCATAGAACTGACCATAGAATTTCTACCATTTTACCAACGCCATAAGCACGTCCTTGTTATGCTATGTTGTTGCTCTACACTTTTATTTTCTTCGTGTCTTATATTTATGGTTTTAATTCATTTTTCCATAATACTTCATGAGTTGTTAATTGCTATTTAACTTATTAATAACCTTATCTTTCTTGTGCAATTATTCTTCATGCATCAAAACCACGCATCAAATTATGCTAACTTTTTGGTCTTTATAATGACAACTAAAAGTTTTGAAGTTCTACGATAATGGATAAGCAAACTCACTCATTGCATGCATTCCATTACATTAATCACGTGCATATAAAGTCTGATAAAAACATAATCTCACTTTATATTGTATGCATCCATTACATCAATCACACGCATATAAAGTATGATAAAAATAATCTCATTGCATGCATTCCATTACATCAATCACACGCATATAAAATCTGATAAAAATAATCTCATTGCATGCATTCCATTACATTAATCACACGCATATAAAATCTGATAAAAATAATCTCATTGCATGCATTCCATTACATTAATCACGTGCATATAAAGTCTGATAAAAACATAATCTCACTTTATATTGCATGCATCCATTACATCAATCACACGCATATAAAATCTGATAAAAATAATCTCATTGCATGCATTCCATTACATCAATCACGTGCATATAAATTTTGATAAAAACATAATCTCATTGCATACATCCATTACATTAATCACGTGCATACAAAGTCTGATAAAAACATAATCTCATATTGCATGCATCCATTGCATCAATCACATACACATAGGATCTAATAAAATATATCTTACTTTTAAAAGGATAAAATTGGACCTCGACACCGTTATTCAACTCGGCTCCAAATAAGATTAATGGCAGAACAAATCGAAGGACGTCTCATAAAGATAGAGTCCAAGATAGAAAGTATGGCCGAACAAATGAGACAATTGATCGAGCTAATCAAGGCGAAAGCAATTCAATAAGCACAAGTTCAGCCACCCATGACAGAAAGAGAAATGGTCACTTTGTTTGTCCAGACACTGAAGTACCTATATTATGACGAACTCATTGGCAATTCGGCAACTAATTTTTCTAACATTGTCATGTCTGGAGAAAGAATCGAGCATGAGATTAGGACTGGGAATATTGCTGAATCCTTTAATAATCCTATGAAAAGAGGAGGACCATCCAGAAGAAAAGATGACGAAGTACAACAAATAGGACGCGGAAGAAGGATTCCCCTCGTGGATACGGTGGCTATCGGACCTCGCCTATCCTATTTTGCCAATGGGCCCGATAATTACCTTCCAAATAGGCCCAATGATTATCCTCTGAATAGGCCCAATAATTATCCTCCAAATAGGCCCAATGATTATCCTTCCAATAGGCCCAACAATTATCCTTTTAACAGACCTAATCAGTCATGGCCACCTGCTCCTACTCCTCCAGTACCTGCACCAAGACCAAGAGAAGTTTTCACACCAATTTCCATGACTTATACTGAGTTATACCCAAAACTCATCGAAAGACAATTTATCCGTCCAATTCCTACAAAGCCATTCAAACCCCCATATCCAAGGTGGTATGACCCTAACATTACCTGCCCATATCATGATGGCGTTCCAGGCCATGGCTTGGAAAACTGCATGGCATTGAATCGTATAGTTCAACAATTAATCGAGTCAAAGTGGTTGGACTTTTCCGATGAGCCAAATGTCACCCACAATCCATTGCCACCTCATCAAGCAAAACCAAGTCCAAGTTGCTAGGCCCGATGTGATTGATAATTGAAAAGTGAAGATTTCGAGCTAGAATTACATTGACTTTGGAAGGCCTCTAAGTCAGATCTAACCTAACAGTCAGCATACATTTTCGAATGACAGGGAATCCTTTGAATAAACTTGTATCTTTGAAAGCTTGCAAAAGTAATCTAATAGTAAAAATCTCCTAGATTTAGTCCAGAATCTAGGGTGTAGTCTTTGTTAGATGGACACCTGGTATTCTTTCTGGTACAACAAAAAGATGTAATGCGTGCATTCTACTACTTTCCATTTTTACACTCTTTGCCATTATACTATCCATTATTGTCATCACACTTTACTTTTTGACAACCGGTAATTCTTTTTGTTCTCCAACAAAAAGATGTTATGTGTGCATTATACCACTTTTTAATTCCATTATTACATCTACATATTGTACCAATTTTTACCAAAAATTCAATTATTACACCTACACATTCTATCACTTCTTACCAAAAATTCTGTTTTTTACATCCATCTCTCACTCCTTTCCATTATACTATCCATTATTGCTATCATACTTTGCTTTCTAAATAATACTACTCGTGGGTGAAAATAAAAAGTTAAGGAAAATTTGATAGTAATGATCTTGAAAGTGCTGCCAAATCTAGTAAGAAGGATTTCATATGTTGCACCTCAACCCTCAAAAAGAATTCACAGTGGTTATCAACATCCTTGCAAGGAGTCCGGGATTAACTTCCAAAGAAGCTAGCTCTCATATTAAATGACTTCAGTGGCCTCCCAATTCTCACAAATGCTCAATACAAAAAAAAATTCTCAGTTTTCCACAACACAAATTCCAACAAAGGAAAGAAGTTCCTCCCTTCCATCAAAAGCCATTAAAGAGAAAATCCAAACAAGAAAAAAAATCCAAAAAAAAAAGAGACTGAGAAGCAAATAAAGCCACTTGAGTCATCTCACTTCAAGAAGGCTATGATCTCGGCTCTCCATAACACAAACTCCAAAAAAAAAAAAGGGAAAAAGTTCATCCCTTCCATCAAAAAGCCAACAAGGGAAAATTCAAAACCAAAAAAAGAGAGACTGAGAGCAAACACAAGCAAGTAAGGCCACTTGAATCATCTCATTTCAAGAAGGCTATGATCTCGGTTCTCTGTAACAAAAACTCCGAAAAGGAAAAAGTTCATCCCTTCCACCAAAAAGCCAACAAGGGAAAATTCAAAACCAAAAAGAACTGAGAACAAGCACGAGCAAGCAAGGCCACTTGAGTCATCTCACTTCAAGAGAGTTATCAAGTATGTTATCACCATAGCTCACACAAAAAAACAAAAAAAACAAAAAAAAAAAGAGGAAAAGGGCTCAAACTAGAAAAAAAAAAGAAAAAAAAAAGTGAGCTATGGATTCTAGACTGAAAACCTGCAAAGGCGGTTTAGAACACAAAAGCAACTTTCAAGCCAAGCATACATAAAGACCACGATAGTTGGGGGGCAACAGATGAGGTTTAACTTTCTGGAAAGAGTGGCAAGTTTGAGGTCATCACTATTGAGTTTTTCATCATAATCAAATTTGCTCACGAGTAGTATTAAAAGACCATTCTTTCAAACCACTTAAACTTAACTTTCCTCAGACTTATCATCCTCATTCAGCTAAAAGACTATCATTGTGAAACTTGTTTCAACCTTATTTAATACTGCTCACGAGTAGTATTAAAATACCATTCTTTCACACCACTCAAACTTAACTTTACTCAGACCTAATATTTACCTCTTAATATTATTCTCATTCAGCTAAAAGACTGCCACAAAAAAAAAAACATTCAAACTTAACTTTTCTCACACCTAACATTTACCTCTCAATATCATCCTCATTCAGTTAAAAGGCTATTATTGTGAATCATGTTTCTACCTTATTGCCTTGCACAGTTTATATCTTCGAGTTGGAAAGGGAAGAATGGCAGGATATTTTAATTAAAAACAAAGACCGTAAATTACTTTGTCAAGCTTTGCAAATTGGTGAAAGTTTTTCTTTAAGGCTAAACCATTATTCATTAATGTATGTAGACTTAAAAGTGAGGAGATAGCTTGAGTCTTTCTTTAATAAGATGTGGTTCTTGTAAGAGAAATTTACGATCAAGTGCCATCACAAAGGTCTAGAAATGCTCGACCTTCTGTTAAATCAAAGGCGAGATGATACCTTTTATCCACATAAATACCATATTCAGGGGGGCAAAGTAGTCTCTACGAAGCGTAAGAGGAGTACTGCCAACAAAGAAGCTCAATAGACAAGGGGGCAAGTCTTATGGATCAGAACCTGAGTCTAAGGAAGAGCAATCATTCGGACTGTAACATGGGGGTAAACAAGTGTCGACACGGCCACAAAAAAAGGGGCAAAGCAGACATTGAAAGTAAAGCCTTTGATGGTATCAAATCCATGACAATGGATGAGTACCCGAAAGAGATATAAATTATGAGGCGGGCCAACTTTAAAGAAATTGAGGCCAAAATTTAAGAACAAGTCAAAGAAAGAGGATTTTGAAAAGAGTTGGGCTTTTGAGGCAGTGAACAAAAGCTGGAAAGCATAAAGAGATTCAATGATAGTCCAAGAAGGCAATCATAAAGAAGATCCAGTAAAGCAAAGACATGAAGAACTAGATTCACCAAAAATAAAAAATAAAAAAATAAAATAAAAATAAAAATAAAAAAGAACCATCAATTACACATGCTTTGCATTCATGCATTTCATATCATGCATACATAGCCTTTACATAACAAGGACCAAACGGGAATCACATTCACAGCACAGTTACAGCAGTATAAGCTTAGATCTCAATGTCATCAGCTCTTACCAATCTATCACTGGATACACAGCTAATATGCGGGACCAACCCCATCAGGAATTCAAGGATAAAGTAGACAATATTGTCAAAAGCTTGGCTACCGATTCAATAATCGAGGCTACGCCTGGAAGGATAGGATTGACGCCAGTTAGTAGTATCCAAGATAAGAGATAGCTATAGCCAAGGATAAGGCAGATATAAAAAAAAATATAAAGTAGACAATATTGTCAAAAGCTTGGCAATTGATTCAATAATCGAAGCTACACCTGGAAGGACAGGATTGATGCCAGCTTAGCAGCATCCAAGATAAGAGATAGCTGTGGTCAAAGATAAGGCAGACATCAAGAAATATTGTCGTTGAAACTTTGTCAAAAGCGGACAATGGATTCAATAATCGAGGACTGGATCAACGGATAAAAAAAAAATATCTATCAAAATGAAGTAGGATCTACTTTTCCGGTTAAACGGCGGATACGGTACTCCGTGACTCTCAAGTCGGTTCTCTCAGTTGCCCATAATAACTGATTCCTTCACCCCTTCTTTCTTTTACTTCCTCCTAGAAAATGGATCCTACTTTTTCCGCCTTGCGAAAGTATTTCCCTTCTCTCCCAATGAACATCCTCAAAAAGATCTACCAAGTTCGCTGTGAACGATTAAGAGTTCTGATGCACAAAGGAATCCCTGAAGATGTGCGGTGGTTAATCGAAGCCAAGGTTCGTCTGGCAGGTGAAATCCCAGAGGCATTTGTGTCTCACATGCCTGGTATAGGCAAAAGCTCTTATGCCAAAAAGCGAAGAGCGAAAAGGTTACAAGTCTGCCATAAATGTGGACGGTGGACTTGTAATACTAAATGTCGTTCTTTAGGGATGATCTCTGATAATTGAAGATAAAAGAAAATTCATTAAGAATGGCCTGCGTAAGGACTCATTGGATGATATCCAATTGACTCTTGAGACGCATTCTTGTGGATCCGTGCAACGTGAACTTCTCGATTTATGGAGCATTTTTCATGAAGAACGAGAACGATACAGTCCCGGGAATCTGACGTTAAACGACCCTATTTGTCAGCTTGTAAGAAAACTGGATGGGAAGCAAATCCTCGACTCATAGAAGCCATTAATCCCGTTACTGGACGTAAAACCAGTGGAAGATGTGAGCCACAGTCACAATCACTGTACATACAATTTATCATATTTAAAATTTTCCATTTTTCTTTTAATAATGTATTTGCTCCCGTAAGTGTAATCGACACGTTATCCATTTCATCGCTATAAATGCATGTTCTTCCAGTCGGTTATCTAAGTTTCCTTCAATAACTGATTCATTTCCCTCTTCTCTCAAATTCTTCTCTCATCAATGGATTCTACTCTTTCTGCACTGCGAAAATACTTTCCTTCCTTTCCAATAAAAGTCCTTAAAAAGATCTACCTTGCTAGATGTGAAAGAATCAGAGTTTTTACACGCAAAGGCATTCCCGATAATGTGCAGTGGATAATTGAAGCTAAGGTCCGTCTGGCGGGTGAAGTTCCAGATGCATTTATGCCCCGCATGCCCGGTTTAGGTAAAAGCCGTTATGCCAAAAGGCGAAGAGCAAAGAGACTAGGCGTGTGTTATAAATGTGGGCGATGGAATTGTATTACTAAATGTCGCTCTTTAGGATACATCTCCATAAATCGTGAAGATAAAAGAAAATTCATTAAGAATGGCCTGCGTAAGGAATCTCTGGAAGATATCCGAGAGACTCTTGAAACGCATTCTTGTGGAAAAGTGCAAGGTGAAATTATCAGTTTATGGAGGACTTACCATAAAGAACGAAACCGTTACAGTCTTGGGAATGTGACTTTAAACGATCCTGTTTGTCAGTTTGTAAGAAAACTGGATGGGAAGCAAATCCCCGACTTATAGATGGCATTGAAGCCATTACTGGACATAAATCAGGGGAAGATGAGAGCCACGGTCATGATTCCTGTACATATAAGCTGTCATTTGTCTTTTCTTTTAATATACTTGTTCCTGTAAGCGTAATTAACACGTTATCCTTTCATCGCTATAAATGCGTGTTCTTCTTTCCGGTTAAGTAGCGGATGCAATACTCTCTGACTCTCAGTTTCCTACAATAACTGATTTCTTCATCTCTTCTCTCAAATTCTTCTTTTATCAATGGATTCTACTCTTTCCGCCATGCGAAAATACTTTCCTTCCATCCCAATAAATGTTCTTAAAATGATTTACCAAGCTAGATGTGAAAGGATTAGAGTCTTTATGCACAAAGGCATTCCTGACAATGTGCGGTGGCTAATTGAAGCTAAGGTTCGTTCAGCTGGTGAAGTTCCAGAAGCGTTCTTTCCCCGTATGCCCGGCTTTGGTAAAAGCGCTTATGCCAAAAAGCGAAGAGCAAAGAGGCTTGGTGTCTGTCATAAATGTGGACGATGGAATTGTAATACTAAATGTCGCTTTTTAGGATACATCTCCAGAAATCATGAAGATAAAAGAAAATTCATCAAGAATGGCCTGCGTAAGGAATCTTTGGATGATATCCTATTAACTTTTGAAACACATTCTTGTGAAATAGTGCAATGGGAAATTATGGATTTATGGTGGACTTTCCGTAAAGAACAGGATCGTTACAGTCTTGGAAATCTAACTTTTAATGACCCTGTTTGCCAGTTTGTGAGAAAACTGGATGGGAAGCAAATCCCCGACTTATAGAAGGCATTGAAGCCGTTACTAGACATAAATCAGTGGAAGATGAGAGCCACAGTCATGATTGCTGTACATATAAGCTGTCATTTGTCTTTTCTTTTGACAATAATGTACTTGCTTCTGTAAGTGTAATAAACGCATTATCCCTTTCATCACTATAAATATGTGTTAGTTATGTTCGTTTCCTACAATCACTAATTTCTTTCTTTGCCTCCTTCATCAATGGAGTCTTCTCTTTCCGCCCTACGAAAATATTTTCCTTCCTTCCCAATAAATGTTCTTAAAAAGATTTATCAAGCTAGATGTGAACGGTTCAGAGTATTTATGCACAAAGGCATTCCTGATAATGTGCGGTGGCTAATTGAAGCTAAGGTTCGTTCAGCTGGTGAAGTTCCCGAAGCGTTCTTTCCCCGTATGCCCGGCTTTGGTAAAAGCGCTTATGCCAAAAAAAGAAGAGCAAAGAGGCTAGGCGTTTGTCATAATTGTGGATGGTGGATTTGCGGCAATAAATGTCGTGCTCCAGGAGTGATCACCAGAAATCGTAATGATAGAATAAGATTCATTAAGAATGGCTTGCGTAAGGAATCTCTAGAAGATATTCGAGAGGTTCTTGAAGCGCATTCTTGTGGAATAGTGCAATTTGAGGTTGTTGGATTATGGATAATTTTCCAAAAAGAACGAGATCGTTACAGTCTTGGGAATCTGACCCTAAACGACCCTGTTTGCCAGTTTGTGAGAAAGCTAGATGAGATGCAAATCACCGATTCATAGAAAGCATTGAAGCCATTACTGGACGCAAAGCCAGTGGAAGACGAGGATCAAAGTCACGATTACTGTACGTGCTAGCTGTCGTTTTTGAAATTTTCCTCCCCTTTTGGTAATAATGTATCTACTCCTGACGTGAACCAAAGTCACGATTACTGTACGTACTAGCTGTCGCTTTTGAAATTTTCCTCCCCTTTTGGTAATAATGTATCCACTCCTGACGTGAACCAAAGTCACGATTACTGTACGTACTAGCTGTCGCTTTTGAAATTTTCCTCCCCTTTCAGCGATAATGTATCCACTCCTGACATGAGCCATAGTTACGATTACTGTACGTGCTAGCTGTCGCTTTTGAAATTTTCCTCCCCTTTGGCAATAATGTACCCACTCCTGACACGGACTACTGTATATAGCTGCCACTTTTGAAATTTTCCTTCCCTTCCAACAATCACATACCTACTCCTGACGTAAGCTACAGTAGTGACTACTGTACATGCTAGCGGCTATTTTGAAAATTTTCCTCCTCTTTTAACGATAGTGTACCCATACCTGACCAGAGTCATACTCGTGACTACTGTGTATAGCTGGCAATAATGTATCCACTCTTGAAAATAAAATTATTGCCTTATCTCTTCATCTCTATAAATATATCCTCTTTTCTCACAAGGATAAGGATAGGAATGGAGAAAACCCCAACTCGTAAATCCCGAAGTATTTGTGTATTTTCTGGGGCTTTTCCTGGAAAAGATGAAGAGTATTTAAAGGCAGCCAACCATTTGGGTAGAGTATTAGCTGAGCGAAAAATACATTTAGTTTATGGAGGAGGTAGTGTCGGATTAATGGGAGGTGTAGCATCAGCAGCATCTTTAGGAGGAAGTCAAGTTTTGGGCATCATCCCTGGACCTTTGAAATTTGTTTCTGGGGGTACGATTGGAGAAGAATTAGTGGTTAAAAATTTGCAAGAGCGTGTGTTACAAATGCTTTTAAATGCTGATGCTTTTATCGCTCTACCAGGTGGTTTTGGCACGTTGGGAGAAGTCTTTCAAATTGCTTCCATGGCCCAACTTAATTTGCATAAGAAACCCATTGGGCTTTTAAATGTTAACAATTTCTTTACAGGTCTGATAGCTTTTATGGATTATGCTATGCAGAAGAATTTCATATCAAGAGTGGCACGGCGAATCATAATATCCGCAACAACTGCTGAAGAATTGCTAGATAAAATACAAGCTTTTGTTCCTGAACCAGATCCAGCAATGATTCAGATAGACTGGACACGACAGTCTTTCCCGACCAGTTCACTCCCATAATGGTCCTCTACTCACCCTGTTGAAGTATTGTGGAAGAAAGAAGCGATCTGATCCGTTTTTCTTGTCCTTTAGTTTTATTATCAGCATTTTCTTTCGCGTTTCAGTTTTTCTTTTCAAGGAATTTCGTTATCTTATAAGATAGTTTCGTCCATGCTGATATTAAAACCATGAGACAATGCCTTTAGGTTGGAATGGCTGAGTAAAGAGTAATTTTTATTACTCTTGAGACGCATCCTATTAGGTCTACTAGGCATAACATTTTGGGGTAGTTAAGCTTTAACCTTATTTGGATGACATATCTCACAAGGGAATCTATATTTATTGAAGAAAATATTAGATGAACCTTGGATATTGATTCCAAACATCCGGTCCCTTTACATAATTTGTCAGTGTTATTGTCATCATCAAGATTCACTCATCTTATCGAAGTTTAAATTTTTGCACTCACCTATTATGAAAATTCACACTTTCGAAGAAAATTATTCCAATTTCAATTGCTTTCATATAAATTTCGCTCGAGGTCCTAAGGAAAGCTCCTTAGCCTCAAAATCAATTTTCATCATCGGGGTTTTAAGGATGGAACCTTTGCCTCGAAAACAATCAATTTTCATCATCGGGGTTTTAAGGATGGAACCTTTGCCTCGAAAACAATCAATTTTCATCATCGGGGTTTTAAGGATGAAACCTTTGCCTCGAAAACAATCAATTTTCATCATCGGGGTTTTAAGGATGGAACCTTTGCCTCGAAAACAATCAATTTTCATCATCGGGGTTTTAAGGAAGGAACCTTTGCCTCGAAAACAACCAATTTTCATCATCGGGGTTTTAAGGATGGAACCTTTGCCTCGACATCAATCATTCAGTCCATCTTACAACGATAGAACCTTTCCTATCGTTAGAGGTTCTAAGGACCTTTCCTTAAACCTCAAACAAACAATCAATCATTCAGTCCATCTTACAACGATAGAACCTTTCCTATCGTTAGAGGTTCTAAGGACCTTTCCTTAACCTCAAACAAACAATCAATCATTCAGTCCATCTTACAACGATAGAACCTTTCCTATCGTTAGAGGTTCTAAGGACCTTTCTTTAACCTCAAACAAACAATCAATCATTCAGTCCATCTTACAACGATAGAACATCTCCTATCGTTAGAGGTTCTAAGGACCTTTCCTTAACCTCAAACAAACAAACAATCAATCATTCAGTCCATCTTACAACGATAGAACCTTTCCTATCGTTAGAGGTTCTAAGGACCTTTCCTTAACCTCAAACAAACAAACAATCAATCATTCAGTCCATCTTACAACGATAGAACCTTTCCTATCGTTAGAGGTTCTAAGGACCTTTCCTTAACCTCAAACAAACAATCAATCATTCAGTCCATCTTACAACGATAGAACCTTTCCTATCGTTAGAGGTTCTAAGGACTTTTCCTTAAACCTCAAACAAACAATCAATCATTCAGTCCATCTTACAACGATAGAACCTTTCCTATCGTTAGAGGTTCTAAGGATCTTTCCTTAAACCTCAAACAAACAATCAATCATTCAGTCCATCTTACAACGATAGAACCTTTCCTATCGATAGAGGTTCTAAGGATCTTTCCTTAAACCTCAAACAAACAATCAATCATTCAGTCCATCTTACAACGATAGAACCTTTCCTATCGTTAGAGGTTCTAAGGATCTTTCCTTAAACCTCAAACAAACAATCAATCATTCAGTCCATCTTACAACGATAGAACCTTTCCTATCGTTAGAGGTTCTAAGGACCTTTCCTTAAACCTCAAACAAACAATCAATCATTCAGTCCATCTTACAACGATAGAACCTTTCCTATCGTTAGAGGTTCCAAGGACCTTTCCTTAAACCTCAAACAAACAATCAATCATTCAGTCCATCTTACAACGATAGAACCTTTCCTATCGTTAGAGGTTCTAAGGACCTTTCCTTAACCTCAAACAAACAATTAATCATTCAGTCCATCTTACAACGATAGAACCTTTCCTATCGTTAGAGGTTCTAAGGATCTTTCCTTAAACCTCAAACAAACAATCAATCATTCAGTCCATCTTACAACGATAGAACCTTTCCTATCGTTAGAGGTTCTAAGGATCTTTCCTTAAACCTCAAACAAACAATCAATCATCCAGTCCATCTTACAACGATAGAACCTTTCCTATCGTTAGAGGTTCTAAGGATCTTTCCTTAAACCTCAAACAAACAATCAATCATTCAGTCCATCTTACAACGATAGAACCTTTCCTATCGTTAGAGGTTCCAAGGACCTTTCCTTAAACCTCAAACAAACAATCAATCATTCAGTCCATCTTACAACGATAGAACCTTTCCTATCGTTAGAGGTTCTAAGGACCTTTCCTTAAACCTCAAACAAACAATCAATCATTCAGTCCATCTTACAACGATAGAACCTTTCCTATCGTTAGAGGTTCCAAGGACCTTTCCTTAAACCTCAAACAAACAATCAATCATTCAGTCCATCTTACAACGATAGAACCTTTCCTATCGTTAGAGGTTCTAAGGATCTTTCCTTAACCTCAAACAAACAATCAATCATTCAGTCCATCTTACAACGATAGAACCTTTCCTATCGTTAGGGGTTCTAAGGACCTTTCCTTAAACCTCAAACAAACAATCAATCATTCAGTCCATCTTACAACGATAGAACCTTTCCTATCGTTAGGGGTTCTAAGGACCTTTCCTTAAACCTCAAACAAACAATCAATCATTCAGTCCATCTTACAACGATAGAACCTTTCCTATCGTTAGAGGTTCTAAGGACCTTTCCTTAAACCTCAGAGTTTAGGCGGCGAGAAGGTTTTCAATACCTAGCTAAGCTGGACGAAATTTGGTAACTAACTTTGCATACATCATGTCCCATGAAGCATGCAAAGGGGGGCAGCTGTTGACACCCAATTTCGTCCGGCCATTAAAATAATTTTAAAAAAAATTAAATAAAAAAAATTAAATAAAAAAATGTATTATTATTATTATTGTTATTATTATTACTAAATTTTTTTTTAATTAGTTTAAAATATATATATTTTTTTAAGATTTGATATATGTGTGTATATGTGTATGTTTGAAAGAAAAAAAGAAAACTCCATAAAAATGACAAAATTTAAAAGTTTGAGGTAAAAATGACAAAATTAAGAAGTTTCAGGCAAAATTGACAAATTCTGAAAGTTCCAGGAGCATTTGGCAGTTTGTCACATAAAATTTTGAGCCTGCCGACGTTTTTGGCTCAAATTGACAGAAAACGACAAAATTGTCAAAATCAGAAGCTTCAGGAACTTATCCAGAGGCTGAGAGACGTAAAGGACTAAAATTGTCATTTTACCAATTTAAGAGATAAGTTTGAAATTTTTTATTAATTTATCCATCAACAGTTCAGCTAAACTTCCTCTATAAATAGCCCCCCAAATTTTGTGCTGAACATAGAAAAAAAATAGAAATGAAGCTTAGAGCTCCGTTTTGAAAAAAGAAAAAATTATAGCCTAGGTCCCTGGCCCTCTTCTCTTCCTCTCCAGAAAACCTAAACCTTCTCTGACCCTTTTTTTTTTTTTTTTTTTTCTTTTTTTTCTCTCCCCCCGCGCGCGTGCGTTCTGTTCTTCACGTTTCCAGAATTTCAAATTCAGTTTTTAAGGGTACAACTCTCATTTAATCCTTCATCTTTTCAATTTTCTTTCACTTTGGTCACTAACCTTTTATTTTGTTCTTGCAGAATTAATTACTAACCCTTTTAATTTTTACTTGTTTGTTTATTATTTGTTTATTACTAACCCCTTTTTTTATTGTTGTTATTAACTTACTAACAACTAACTTTTAATACTATTATTGTTACTAACCTTTTAATTTTTGCATTATTACTAACTTTTATAATTGTTGTTAACAATTAATTAACTTTTTATTATTGTTGTTAATTAATTAATTTAATTAACTTTGCTAACCTTTATTATTATTTATTTTTAAAGTGGATGGCCAAAAAGCCCCACTTTATTATTATTAATTTTCCTTTATAATTTTTTTTTATTTAATTCACCTTTACCCTTACTTAAATAAATAAATGAAAATTAAAAGAAGATTATTTTTTAAGCCTAATAAAAATAATTTTTTAAAAAGCCAATTATTTTTATTTTTCTTTTATAAATTGAATAATTATTTAAATAATAAATAACTTTCACTAAAAAAAACTAAAAGAAAGATAAGAAAAAGATAAGAAAGATAAGAAAAACATAAAAAAAGAAAAGAAAGAAAGAAAAGAAAGAAAAGAAAAAGAAAAGATAAAAAAAGAAAAGAAATAAAGAAAAGAAAGAAAAGAAAAAGAAAAGAAAAGAAAAGAAAGAAAAGAAAGGAAAAATAAAACTAAAAGAAAGATAAAATCAAAAAGAAAGAAAAGAAAGAAAGAAAAGAAAGAAAAGAAAAGAAAATGTAAAGAATAAAAAATAAATTTTTTAGATTATTAATAAATCTAAAAAACAAAAGACTTACAAATTAGTAATAATAAATTCCATAAAAATAATAATTATATAACTAACAATTAATTAAAGTAATTTCCATATCCGGATGATCCAGCAGGATCTACGGTTTGGAAAATATCAAACTTTCAAAATAAATAAATTAAATAAAAAGATAAAAATCCATATTTTTACGATATGGATTAAAATTTTCACCAAATTCCGTGTCCAAATGACTCGGCAGAGTCCATGGTTCGGAATAAAAATCTTCCGTGTCCAAATGACTCGGCAGAGTCCATGGTTCGGAAGTATAAAATTCTATACAAATTAATTACCAAAAATCCACATCCGATTAATTCAGTTAAAAATTCTAGATTGAAAATTAACTGAAATTTATTTAAAAGCAAAGCGAAACAAAATTAAAATCAACTAAGGTGCCAATTTTTGGGCGTTTTAACAAAGTTGTTTTAACGTAACCGTACTCCCGAACCCCCGAACTCTCGCAGACCAATATTTAAGGTGACCAATCGACCTAGGTAAACTGATTGGTGGCGACTCCCGAAAACCCGACGTTGCCACAAGTACACATAACTGATAATCATTTAATATTTATTATTTTTTTAATAAATTCTATAAATTATTATGCATGATGTTCAAGACGGGAAATGCTCTCTTAATATTTGCAATTACAGCTAATCAAATTAGATTCCACTTCACGGGCAGTTGCCTAAGCAATATGTTCTCTTTAAATTAATTTTTTGAACAAGTACACCAATCATTTTGATGATTTGAGACTTGTTATTAGAGTATATGTTAATATGAATAATTATGTGTCATAAGCATATGTTCTTACTACATCAAGTGTCATAAGCTCAACCTAGAGAAAAAATTATGTATATGGTTGAAAAGGATAATTAATTTTTACTCATCAAGTGCTAAAATAAATAATAAGGATTCAAACAATTATTCTAAATTGAAAAAAAAATCAACTTCAAAAATTAAAAAAGAATAATTAGCAAATATAAGTAGCCCATATAAAAGAAGGAAGTAAAATAAAATTGCAAGGACAAATGAGATTTACAATTTTGGGAACATTTTCCGAAAATATAATCCATCGTTTGGTGTAGTAAACTTGTAATGGCGATTAATAATGATTAGATCCATTACTTTTTTCAACATGACAAAAAAAAAAACACAAATTACTCATTTAATATCAAAACACATAATTGATTTCACTTTTGTCAATTGACTAGGGTCAGCAGAACGATGTTAATAGGTCATAATGAATATATAACTCAATTTTAGGGATCCCACTTAAAATTTAATTTGTCAAAATTGAGCGGGGGCAAAGGTACAAATAATGCAGCCCCTGTGCACTTGGTAAGGTAAGACTCCTCTAAAAAGTATGATATGAGGTTCAATTCTTCATACAAGTAAAATAGTCTCCATTTGGTGACGCTTTGGCTAAATTAACTCAACCTTGTTGGACTCAGCCACCTATTTTAAGAACCCGGACTTACATAATGTGGATGACAATCTCCAATGTTGTCAAAAGATGAGGATGTTGATCTGTATTATAACATGTGCCTGGCACCCGAGACAAATGGCTCACTGGGTCATTAGAAAAAAAAGGCAAATGACATGTATTATCCCTAAACTATCTCCAATGTCACTTAATCATCCTGAAATCATGTATTGTTGCATCCATTGTTCTTGAACTACTCAATTGTTGCACCCAAGTTTGTTAAAATCATAATCCTAATTATAAAATCCTGTGATCCTACAATCATAACCTAGAAGTCTTGTCAAAATGTTGTAGGATCAAAGATATGATAAGATCGTGGTGGGATCGTGATTAGGATCGTAGGATTGTAGGATTGAACGATCCTGTTGATCCTACTCGAGTATTGAATTTTGTTGGGAGTAAATTGCATAGATGATCCCTAATCTTTAATTATCATTTTGTTTTCATCCTTAGTCTATTAAATGTTTTGATTTGATCTTAAACATATTAAAAATATTATATTTTGGTTATAAATGTATTAAAAATATTTCATTTTGATCTCCAATTGAACGAAATTTGTCAACTTAATGTAACTGTCTGATAACAACTTTTTAAAGCATAATTGAAATTATCTATTACCTGTCTTACAATAAATCTAATATGTATAATAATCATTTTATATGTAACGGACCTTCAAATTACAAATTTGTCCTCTCCGTAAGTTGAACTCATATCATTCAGGAAGAAGAAACCACTAATTTAAATTATTTATTAACTGTTAAAAATTATTATACATTTTAAATTTACCGGAAGTTAATTACTGAATATTTAAATTAGAATTTCTAAAGCTTATGTCAAACAATTATTTTGAGATAATGGATTTCATATTTTAAGGACCAAAGCAAAATAGTTTTAATAGGTTTAGGACCAAAATATAACATTCAATAGGTTAAGGAAAAATTTTAGACATATGTTGATTATTGTATTGGTTATATTGATGTATACTCTATATTCAAAGCTTGAACTTTACTTGTATTGTATCAATAATTGTGTCATACCATTGTTATGACACTTAAACTTTACTTGACTTTATAATATAATTGATATTTTACATGAATTATATTATTTATATAATAAATTTTGAGCTTTTGGTAGGATGTTACGATTTATGATCCGATCTTACAATTCCGATTTTGCAAAATGAAAAATGATCTTGGGTAGGATCCCAATCTTGACAATCTTGGTTGCATTTATCATCCTACTATTATATCATATGTAAAAAAATGACGGAAGTTATGGGAAAAATAGCACAATCAGTCTTAGTAGTTAAGAAACTTTTCTATTTGAGTCATAAAATTTTACATGTTCATAGTTTAGACCTAAAATGTATATACCTCATCTCTGTCTACCTTTCATCTACCTTACCATCGTCAAAGCTGCCATGTCTCCCTTGTCACTGTCCATGGCCGAACTGGAGAATCACTGAAAAAAAATACCTGAGAAGGAGAGGGAAAAACAAAGACCGAAAAAGTCCTCAAACTAAAGACCCCCTATTTGCTCTGCATGCAAATTGATCACTTGCTCATCCACAAATACCTTGATTTCTACTACAACAAGTCTATCTGTGACTACCACTGGATGAAAGTTTCCAAACTCGCATTCTGCGATGCCCACAAAAAGCTCTATAATATCACAAAGATGTGTTAGAAATATCTTCTTTCTTTCATTACTAAGAAAGTTCTTCATTTTTGTTTTTGTTACTATGTGTCATTGAAAGCCACATTAGCATATTGTAGATAGAGGAAGGCTGCTTTTCTTTCTTCTACTCTTGTTCCCTCCTTGTGAATTATGAACTTAATTTAAAAAAATGACGAGAACATGAATATGAACTTGTCCAATTTTAAACTTTCCCAGCTCAAGCTTGGGGATCAAGATTTAAAGAATTAATCGTATGGCAAGGAACCCATTTAAATGATCATCAGCAAGCAAGGCAAGTTGAAACTTAGAAGCATGCATTTTTAATTTTCCTTACATCAAAATCATTTTATATTTGTCTCATGAATTAGAATTCTGCCATTTGTTGTAGATAGTTTAGCGTTGTTGACACCCAATTTCGTCCGGCCATTAAAATAATTTTAAAAAAAAATTAAAAAAAAAATTTAATTAAAAAATTACTTATTATTAGAAATTAACTATTAACTAATATAAAAAAAAATCAATTAAATTAATTAATTAATTAATTAAAAAAAAAAAAAAAAAAAGAAGATAAAGAAGAAGAAGTCACCTCCCCGCCTTCCCCTGGCTAGTTGTTTCTCCCCTAGCTGAGCATTCCCCTGGCTAGCGACATCTCACCTGCCCTGATCGATCTCTCTCGCTCTCTCGAGAACCTTCTATCTCTCTCTTTTAGTTCCCAACTCAGACGCTCATCACACACACAGAAGCACAATCAAAAACTCTTCTCTGCTCTCTCCTTTCACCAGAATTCCGGCTCTCTCTCAGCTCATCCTACAATCACACACACTCTCTCTCTTCATCCCCAATTCGCACCCCTCACAGGTACACCTCCTTGCCGTTCGCACCACCGTCTCGTCTCGCTGTCCCAACGCTGTGCTTCCCTTCTGTCGTTGCCCCCTTGACGCAGTTGCTCCATCGCGTCCCTTGTCCGTCACTCCGCCAGCCTGCTTGTCTGCCTTCGCCGAGACGCTCTATTCGCCGTCCTCGCCGCCAAACGCTCAGTTATTCGTGCGTCACCTCTATCGCCACCAAGCTCATCAAAGCTCTGCTCCCTCTCCTGCGCGCCGTTCACAGTATCAGGCTACGCCGTCTGCCCGTCGCTCGCCGCTCCGTCGCTCAGGCCTGCCATCGACGACGCGCCAGCCTGCTGTCGCGTCCAGCTTCCACCGTCGCTCTATTGCCGTCGCACATAGCTCTCGCCGCTCTCCTTCCGTCGCGCCTCCCGCCACCTGCTCGCCTGGCCACCGTGCTCCTCCAGCTCCGCCTCCTGCCGTGCTGCTGTGCAACAGAGGAAGAAGAAGACGTGTTTTTGCGATTTGACCAAGTCAAAATTTAAAAATTTGGAGTAAAATTCTCATTTAATTCTTAGTAATCTTTATTTATCCATCCAAGTTACTAACTTATTTTATCTTGCAGATCAGTTACTGACAACCTTTTTTTTTTTTTTTTTTGATGGTTTGGCCGTGCATCAATTTAATTAATAAATTCACATAGGAATACAAGTTAGGGTGTCTTTTTTATTTTATTTTATTTATCTTAAAATCTTTTTAATTTTGATTAAATCTATACGATGCGTTTCAAAGATCAATTTTCAAGAATTCATTCTACGTGGGTTTAATAAAATTACAGGATTGTGGAGAAAGTGGCAGCATTTGTCTATTTTTCTGGTTTAATTTTTTGTGCTCTCCTCCTTGGATATTGTTAGTCTTATTAAAATCCGCACATGAGATTGTATATAACCTTGATTTTGGATTGAAATCAGCATGATATTTGTTTGAATTAAAAAGGGTGCTTCTCTGGTTGAAGGCCACAGAGAACAAATCGAAGAAGATGACTTGAGATGGTATTTACCTAATTTTTGGATTAATGACAAAAATGGATCCTCTAGATTACCTTTGTGATAAATTAGGCCCTAAATTTATTATTATTATTATTATTATTATTATTATTATTATTATTATTATTATTTTGGTCATTTATAGCCTAAATAATTACTAAATCGTTTGATTGCCATGAAAATTTTCTGCTTTGTGTACTTCGATCACTGATTTTACTTATTTTCTTTTATGTTTGTTCAGTTCATTAAAGGCATCTATCAGCTTAGGAATTAATATTAAGTATAATTATATAATTAGATTAGATAGATTTTTTAATAATTAATCTAAAAAATTAATTTGACATATTAAAAATAAAAATCACATTTTTGAAAATTTCGGTCTATGTGGGCCATTAATAATTAGTTAAATAATTAACAATAAATTAAATTTAATTTCCATATCCGGATGATCCGGCAGGATCTACGGTTTGGAAAATATCAAACTTTTTAAAATAAATAAATTAAATAAAAAGATAAAAAATCCATATTTTTACGATATGGATTAAAATTTCGTCAAATTCCGTGTCCAAATGACTTGGCAGAGTCCATGGTTCGGAATCCAAATCTTCCGTGTCCAAATGACTCGGCAGAGTCCATGGTTCGGAAGTATAAAATTTTATAGAAATTAACTTAAAAATCCACATTTCGACTAATTCAGTTACAATTTCTAAATTAACTGAAAATTATTTAAAAGCGAAGTAAAACAAAATTAAAATCAACTAAGGTGCCAATTTTGGGCGCTATAACAATATTGTTTTAGCGTAACCGTACTCCCGATCCCCGAACTCTCGCAGACCAATTTTAAGGTGACCAATCGACCTAAGAAAACCGATTGGTGGCGACTCCAGAAAACCCGACGTTGCTACAAGCGTTATGGTTAATAAAAAGTGGCATTATGGTTTTTAGTTTTTATATTCATATTTATTAATTACTTAGGCAATAGGAAGGATATGAGTAGTGCTTGGTAGATTAGATAAAAATTATGTTGGCATCCTTCTTTTGTAATAATGTTGAAGTATTAAGAAAAAAATAAAACATATTAAAGAAAAGAAAAAATAAAAAAATTGAGCCTGGAATTGGGAGCTCAAAGGTAGGAGAAATACGACAAAAGCAACAAAAGGAAGAACTAAAAGAGAAAGAGGCCACAAGAGAAAGAGTGGAATGAGTAAGTTTTGTCTCGAGAAAATCAATTCCTATTAGGGATTATTACTTTGAATCATTCACCTCATTGTTTTTTGTTGATTATATTTTTTGCTTATGAAAATTGGAAAATGCCCCATAAATCCTAGTAATGATTAATATAGGTTTTCGATGATTCAACAAAAAAAAAATTTCCCAAGAAACATGAAGAAAAAGAACACAAAAAAAGCTTTGAAAAATAAAGACTTAAAAGTTTTAAATAAAAAAAGTTTATGACCCAAATAGAAAAGTTTTTTAAGTATTAAGATTGATTGTGTAATTTCCTCCCCAACTTCCATTACTTTTTAATGTTTGATACATCGACAAGATGGCGAGTGCAACAGTTGAATAATTTGAGGAAACTTTTGCAATAATTTATAGTTTTTATATTATTAAGTAACAGTAGAATAGTTTATGGACAATATATGACAATTACCCTTAAAAAATAGAATAAACAAATAGAAGAAAGTAGTTGTTGACTCGGTCATATTTAAGCTTATGTCCTCTGACATCCTTCCGACGTCATCTCTGCTTGAGAATTTGCCTTCATTTTTTATTGATTAAAATAACCTTCCCTTATCAACTCGTCTTAACTTAGGTTAAACTTGTATATCCCAGCCAAGTTAATTTATTTTATGGTTTTTTTATAGTTACCTCCCTGAAGTTTTGGTAATATTACACTTACTCCTTAAGGTTTGAAAATCTACACTTACCCCCTTATTTTTTTCTAACACCGTTAGTCAGCCTTTTGTTAAAATTACAGTCAGCCACCTTGAATTTAGTTTAGTTTACAATTGTACTAAAAACTTTTGAAATTTACAATTTTTTAAGATTGTCTTTCCCCTTCTCATGTTTTTACTTCTATTATTCACTACCATCACTTCGATCCCATCCATTTCTGTTGTCTCCTCGCTCCTTATCCAACCCCACCTTTTTGCTCCACTGCCTCATTCCCCGATCTCGTTCTTAAAATCACTTATCCTCCTCACCTCGACCTATTTAAACTCACCCAAAATTGCCTCATTTGTCATTTTGTGGATCTATGCAAGTTGAATGAGAGAAGAGGAAAACCAACACTTCAATGCCTCCAGCCGTTTCAATTGATTTTTTTATCTAAAACTATATCATATAAATATCTAATTAATAATCACTTGAATGATATTTTTAGAAAATAATTTTTTTCGTATCCAACTAGAAAAAAACAAAAATTAAGAGAAAATACCAAGATTTTTCAAAAAAATGTTAAAAAAACTTTTTCAACCTTTTCAAAATATAAAATTTCAATCAATATTATTCAAGTTAAGTGTATAATCTCTATATATCAAAATAATTATTAATAACTCATTTGTTAGGATCATTGTCAAACAAGTAGCAATGTTGCTTTACCTCGTATTTTCAAAATAAGTTTTTTTCACCATTTCTCATTTTTATTTATTTTAGTTTATTTTATTTTGAATTCACTACACTTGGAACTAGCTTTTGAGACAAATATAATGAGGCAAATAGCACATTTCCAATACCTATATTCAAAATTTGAGGCAAAAACTTAGAAGCATGTATTATATTTGCCACTGATTAATGTACATTGAAGACAAATAAAATGAATCAAATAAAATATTTGACTTCATAAATTCTATTCAAAATTGAAGGTAAATAATTAGAACGAAATATTATATTGTTAATAGTTAGAATATGATGGGAAAAATAAAAAATTGAATAACTAGAGCCTCATATTGTAATTTTCACTAATATAGGTAGGAATGTTTTGTAAATTTCTAGAAAATTTGATAAACTTTACAATTTTTATATTGATATCATTATTATGTGTTTGTTTTATTACTTTTGTATATAAACATATATCTTTCCTTGTAGGACTTACATAGATGACCTATATAGCTTGTAGTCAAGAAATAAATTCAAATATTTGAGACAGAAAAACTTGGTGGAAACACCACAAATTTCACAAAGCTTAAAGAAGCCAAAGTTGAGCTTAACCAAGGCTGAACATTAGGTTTCATATTTACATTTCTAAGTGGCATTAGCCACCACATTGATATTCTACATGGCAGCGTTGTAGGAATCAGAGTTTAACTCATTGTTGGAGGCCCAAAGCTGGGAGGTGGCGGAACTGTTGTAGTCTCGACATGTATGGAGTATCCCACAATTAGCAGCAAGGTTATTAAAAAAGGCTTTGTACTTAGAGTTGTTTTCGTTTGTCTATAGTCGTAAAGTCGTAAACAGTTGTAGAGTCATAAGACTCTACCTAAAATATTTTAAAAAAACTTACAAATTATGAAAAAAATAAAACCATTTAAATTTTCTTAAGAAGTTTATATTTCACGATTGTTCTTATAAGTTTAAAACCCTAACAGTACCATAAACATTGTCAAATTTTTGGGCTTGTCCTACGTTAATGATATAAAAGAGTAATTAAGGAGTTGAGGCTATAAAATGCGGTCTTTCAACCAAGCAAAGTTCCATTAAAGGACCCTGTGCTCTTAAAATGGACAAGTGGTGACTCTAATCAGTAGAGAAGCCATGCACTATTGTCTTTGAGCCACTAGCTCTTTGTCTGACATGGGAGAACTAGAAGGGGAGCATGGTCTTGAATGGTCATAAGATGACTTGGCTGAAGGAAGAAGTAGTGCTTTCTTTCAGTCCTTTGTTTCTTTTTACTTGTCCTACATGGACAAAGTAGAAGAATAAAAGAAGGTTCTGAGGTTATATAATGGATGAAGTAGTGGGGTGGAAAATTGTCCTTTACTTAAGAGTTTAAATCTTTGTGAATAATTTTGTATCTTGGTTAAGGTTGTGGTTGAGCCAAAATAACCTTCATGATCTTCACGATTCAAGTTGGGTGATAGTTTGCTTGTTTACTCTCGTCCCACATGGACAAAGTAACAGGAGTAATTGCGGAGCGGGGGCTATAAATCAGCCTCATAAACGAGCTTTAACAAGTGTGTATGGGTGGTTCTTTGTTTCTTATTTCTTCGTTCCACATGGATGAACCAAAGACGAAACAAGGATATTAAAGTTAATTAAAGTCCTTGCTGGGAAGGAGTTCTTGAAGTGTAGGAGGTACGCGTTTTAGAAGGCTAATGGGCTAGAGTTCCAACGCCATTAGCTAAACTCTTAAACAATTGATGTTTTGTCAGAGTTGGCAAACTCGTGATTCTAACGTTTTTACGTTTAAAGTCACATTTTTATACGATTCTAACCTCAGTGCGTTTCCATTGTGAATTGAAACGGTTTTCGTTGGTCAAGTCATAGAAACGTACGGTTTTATGTTTTAAAACGTGCTTTTAATAACCTTGATCAGCTGCTTAGGTGGTGCTAACGAGGAAAGTAGAAATGAGGGATCCTAAATTAGTGGCCTTGGTCTGGGCAAGTCTTAATGCAACAATCACAAAGGTGGCCGAGGGCCTGAGATTCATCAGTGTTGGGTTTAGAGGAAAGAGTATTGGAGCAGAAGAAGAAGTTGCATAAGGAGGCGAGGAGGGATGGAGATGGATGGGTCCAAGTGGAAGCAGATGAGAATGGAAGTAAAGAGACGATGATGGAAAGAATAATCTTGAAAATTTGTAGATTTCTAAAGATTTAGGATAATTGTAAACCAAACTAAATTCAAAGTTGTTGGTTATAATTTTGGCTTACAGCGTTAAAAAAGTAGGAGGTAAGTGTAAATTTTTAAACCTCATGGGGCAATGTAATATCACTTAAAGTTCAGGGGGGGTAACTGTAAAAATTCTTTATTTTATTTTAAGTCAACTTAATAAAAATTAGTTTATTTTTATTTTTACATCTTTTTTAATCTATAAACAATTTTATTTGAAATTTATATTATATACTACCTCTATCCCAGTTTACTTAAAACATATTCCTTTTTGGGAAGTCCCAAAAAGGTTGAAACGTTTCCTCTTTTGAAAAAGTCCAAACAATTAAATAATCCTTTTACATAAAACCCAATAAAGACTCTTTTTTTAATATCCACTCAATCTCTTACTGCACAAAACTCAAAAAAGAATCTTTTCTTTTTTAATCATTATTTAAACTTTTACTACATAAAAAATTAACACAAATTACATACACCTTAATCTCCGTGCCCAGTCAAATGTTTCATCTAATTTGGGACGGAGGTAGTATATGTAATAATCCCCTGAAAATATAATTTTTATAATTTTATTAAATTTTTATATATTTTTAATGCCTAAGAATAGAAAAATTAATAAAAATTTAATGATATCATGAAAATTTACTTTTAAATGGATTATTACATATACATAATATTAACTTTCAAATGAAATTAGTTTTGAAGAAAAAAGATACAAAAATAAACAAAAATTCTTTGACTTATAACTTATGGTAAGCAGAATTCACTCCTCACACAATGCAAATGTAAGTCGAGACATTTAACTGATGGAAATAAAAAGCTCGATTCTCATTGAGTTAAATGAAAAACAAAACGAAGGGTTCGGACTTGGACTTTGATTTCCGCTCAAGGGTCTCTTGGGGATGTGGGAGTGGGAGTGGGAGTCGGAAATAAGATAAATGTGTTTTTTTTTGCATAAAAAAAAAAAGAGTAGTCAACTAATTTTGTTTTTGCTGTTTTTTTCATCTAGAAGTTATACAAGTTGACAGCTACTACATATTTAATAAATAATCACTTAAATAAATTTTTTTAGGAAATAAGTAGTTTCTTATGAATCCTTTTCATACCCAATTAAGAAAAATAAAAATTAATAAAAATATATATTTTTAAAAAAATATTTAATTTTTTTATATTTATTTAACTAAAATTTTGATTATTATATAAGTCCACCAAACAATCACTATATATCAAAACAATTGATAATAACTCATTTTTAAACATCACAGCCGAACAAATGGTTGTAGAGGTTATGCATGCTCTTTTCACTTTAGATGATTCATTACTTAATACATTTTAATTTTACTTTTACTGTTTTTTCATTTTAAGTTGATGTCGTTTGAAACATTATACTATATACTAAAACCCGTGGGGGGATTACTGTTCATTTGAACAATAAAAAACAGTGTCCTTACGATTTTGCCCTTCCGCAGTTTTTTTTTTTTTTTGCTTTTTCCCATTTTGTGGTAAAACCTCACATTTGGTCCCTGAATATTTGACGTTTGCCATGTTGATCCCTCACTTTCTCCTTCTGTCGCAAGATAGCGCGAAGACTATTTGTTGATGATGGTAAGATCGGCAGATAATAAAGTATGGGGACTGTTACTTGCAGAAACCAATAATTTAGGGAATAAATGCATATTTTTCCATTTTATTGCAAGTCCCGGCTTCCATTTGTTTTTTTTTTTTTACTTCCAGGGGAATGTTTAAATTCCCCTTTTGGTCCCCCAATATGACAATTTTATCATAGTGGTCCCCAATTTTTGCAATCGGTTTTGTCCCTCAAATGGTTTTCTCCATTGGTTTTGGGCTGGTTCGGCTGACCCTTTTTTTTTTTTGACGCGATTGCTTTGTTTATAAGTTTGGTTAGCATTTTGAAATAAATTCTCTTTTTTAGGGCCTTTCTTGAAATTCTCCCACTTTTATTCTGTTTCACGTTTCTTTTTGGTGAACTTCGTTTCCAGTCCCTGTATTGTTTCCATTTCTCATATTAGACCCTAATGTTTATCATCTTGACGTTCTCGACCCTAAACTTAGTAACTACTTAATTTTAGTGTTTTTGTTTAATCTCTTAGTTCTTTTTTTTTTAATGGTTTGTTATTTTCTAAACTAAAACATTGGTCATTATGATTTATTTATTTTTTTTAGTAAAATAGAGTTTTTTTTCCTTAACTTTTTCCGAGTTAATTGTTAAACTCTTAATGCATAAGATTTTTATATTTTCTCTTTGGACCCTCAAACTAATTTTATTATTTTTCTTGATTATTATTTTTCTTAATATTATGATATTATGTGACCGCTGCAACGCGCGGAGCTTTTGAACCTCGTGGTTACTAAAGTCTGACTTAGAGTCTTAAAAACTCATATTTCTATGGCTCTGGAAACATAAAATGTTTCAAGTTTTAGTAGAAACTTATATGTAAGTAAAAATGGGTATAATCTAGATTTTAGTTTTGGAAACTTAAAAATTTTACAACTTTATGTTTCTATGTTATTATGTTAGATTTGTTGAAATTGGGTTAAAAAATGACAGCAAGCTCAAAATATATTAATTTATTACCCAATTCAATCATTATACAATAAAACTAAACTAATTTAAGGTTAAAATAAAAAAATTAAAGATAAAAAAATACAAATCATCTCTTATTTTTTTTCCTCGGGTTTCCAATGTCACTTGATTACTCCCCTTCACCATAATTTTGATAATCCTGGTTATCAAATTTATGTAGATATGAATATAGATGAAGAAAATATCAATGATGATGCAAATATTTGCATAAAGGCGTTTAATCAATCGAATGATAAAACGACAAAAGAAAAAGAAGTAAATTGCATAAATGATCCCTAACCTTTAATCATTGTTTTCTTTTAGTCCTTCATCTATTGAATGTTTTGTTTTAGTCCTAAACCTATTAAAATTATTTTATTTCAGTCCCTTACCAGTTAAAATTCATTAACTCAAAATAATTGCCTAACAGAAAACTTTTGAAATTTTAATTTAAATATTAGGTAACTATTTTTTAGAAAATTTAAATAGTTTAATACTCCTTCCGTCCCGCATTTTCTGCACCATTTCTATTTGGCACGCAGTTTTAGAATATTTATGAAATTACTAATTTGCCTATATTCTCCCATGTACATTTACTGATTTGCCCACGTTTTCCCTTGGCAACAAAGCACAACAGAACAAATCGGCTTCGTCTCGATCGCCGTCGATCCGCCGCCCTCGCCTCAGTCAATCCTTCCGTCGATTTGTCGATCCGCCGCCCTCACCTCAGTTGATTCGCCGCCATCGCCGTAGTCGATCTGCTGCCCTCGCCTTAGTCGCTCGTTGCCGGAGTACGATTCCAGTAGCGAATCGATCTTAGCAATTCCAGCAATCCCTCATCGTCGAATCACCAACGAATCGTCTGCCCTGTCCTCGATCTTCCGTCCTCCTCAATTCATCGCTGTCCTCGATCACCTCTCACTTCGTCTCGAACTAGCCTCGCCGATCGTCGCGAACTCGCCTCACCGATTGTCTCGAACTTGCCGATCCCTCGATTTGTTTTGTTGCCTCCTCCTAGTCCACGCATCGCCGGTGGTACGTCGCCGGAGGGACGTCACCGGAGATCTTGGAATACAAGATTGGGCAAGGGAAAACAAAAAAAAAAAATGGTCAGATCAAGAGGTTTAGGGTAAGGGTATAATAAACATTTTCACTGCTTAAATTTACCAAAAATGGAAACGGTGCAAAGAATTTGAGACGACCAAAAAAGAAATACGGTACAAAAAATATGGGACGGAGGGAGTATATTTTAACAGTAAATAGATAACTTAAATTAATAATTTTTTTTTTCTAAATGGAATAAGTTCAATTTACAAAGAGAAAAAAAAGTAATTTGAATTTTTCATTAACTATAAAAAAATTATAATACAGATTAAATTTATTGTAAGACAGTTACCGGATAGTTTAAATTATGATTTAAAAAGTTGTTATTAAACAATTGTTTTGAGTTAACAAATTTCATCAAATTGTGATCAAAATGAAATGTTTCCAATAGATTTAGGACTAAAATATAATATTTAATAGGTTAGGGACTAAGAAAAAACAATGTCTAAAGCTTAGGAACCATTCATGAAATTTACTCAAAGAATAAGGTGAAAATATGAATTTGGAAGATGATAATATTGATACTGTGATTGGTTATAATGTTTCATGTGTTTCTTTAGATAATTGAGATATTTTCAACTTCTCATTTATGAATTGTAAATTTGAATATTTATTTATTTATATATATATTTATTTATTTTGCATTATATGTTTATGCCATGACATTCTTTTATAATATTAAAGCATCAGTAAGTGAAAAGATCATATAATATAAACTTCTTGAGATAATTTAGATTATTATATTTTTTTTATTTTTTTCTAAAACCCTTTTTGAATAATCTTATGAGTCTACGATTTTTTACGACTTTATGATTGTAAAAAAATCAAAAAGACTCTATATAGAAATCTGACTTTGATAACCTCAATTTGAAAGCTAATATTATATCCAACTAATAGCCACTTGAACAAATTTTGTTAGGAAATCATTAATTTTTATGAATTTGTCCGTAAATAGGTTAGTAAAATAAAAATTAATAAAAAAATGTTCCTAAAAATATTTTAGAAATATTTTTGAGCTTCTTAAAGTGCAAAATTCCTTTTCTTTTTTTTTTTTTTGGAATCAAAGTGCAAAATTTCAAGTGATATAGAAGTTAAATGAATAGTCACTGAAAATGAAAAGAATGCGTTAAATAATGCATCTTAGTTTGGATCAAAATAACTGCCCCACTTTGTTTCATAAATCAACACTTTACATTTTGAAAATAATGCATTAAATAATTCATTTTACTTTGGATCAACGCTTTAAACTGTTAAATACTTGTTCAACAATTATCATCCGAATTAAATTCAATTATTTTCAAATTAACTTTACTAGAAAACATAAACTGTGTTGCTTAAATTACAATTAGAAAATTGTATGGGAAATACCGTATAAAAATTAAAGCTAACCTTCAACAGACAATGTAAGTTCTTCAAATAAAATGAAGTAAATTGTAAACTTATCGAAAACCTCAGTAAAGTTAGCCAGTGAAGCACGAAAGTAACAAGAGTCGAGAGACGAAGGGATAAATAACACGAACTCACAGCCACAGGGAAATACCTTTAAGACATACAAGTTAGAGGCAGAAGTATAGAACTCACAAATGAAAACCGGAAACACCAAAAACACATATACAAGGCTTTTAAAGTAATGAAAAGCATGGCACGTTAAGGATTCCCGTAACAATTGTTAGGAGCCCATTTCCATCTAACTTGTCAGCTGCAATCCATTTATAAATTATATTGCACTAAAGAAATTGTAATATACAAATCTAATTATATTGCACTCCAGAAGAAAATTTCACTAGCCAATCAATTAACTGAACACTTACAACCTTAAGGAAATGACCAACCGAACAAGATAAGTACCTCTCTGAGTTAAGTTTGGCATTGCTCAACAATCACATACTTTAAGAGCATGCATGTACAAATTTTCAATTGAGCATGAAAGAGAAAAAAACTCGCTAGTGTTAGTGTTCATCAGTAGCTAAAAGTGCTGGGTCCGGCCCTCAAATAAACAGTACACGATCTTGCCCAAAAACATGCCGAGCAGAAAAATTGTATAATACCAAAGTTGGTCTAATATATGGATCTATGTTTTTTTTTTTTTTTTTGTCCTCGACCGTTTCCAACTGACGATTGGTTATTGGTTCCCTCAACCCGCAACAAAAGTTTGGGCCGCAAGTAAGCAGCACCTTATTTCTATAGAACTTTTAGGGTGCTTCAGATGCTAAAGCGGAGGGGAATGATTTTTTTTCTAAAATCTTATGGGCCATACATGACTCTACTGTTCATTATAGCCCAACAAACAATTTCATTTTTTGAGTGAAGTTGTTAAGATCTTGATCTAGAAATTAGGATTCTATATTTTTATGATCCAACATTATAAAACCTAGTTAGAAAGTAATAGAATTGATAATATGGTATGGTCGGATAGAATCTCGATAAGATCTCAAGATTGGTAGGATCTTTCAATCCTATCAATCATACTTTGTACTAATTTTTGTTAGTTATATTTGTATTTTAGTCCAAATTGGCTTAATGCACATTTGATCCCTCAAGTTTGCACATTCACATGAGTTAGTACTTAAAGATTGACTCATTGCGACTTAATCCTCTGTGTTAGACAAATATGTGGCTTAGTCCTAAAATTTCAGAAGTGTGTGCGACATAGTCCTTAAACAGTCACTAGTTGTCATATGACTTGATGCCATTACGGTTATTTCCCTCGTGCTCATATTGTCGGTCTCTTTTCCACCTCAGCCACTAATCATTGACTGCTTCTCCTCGCGTACTCACCAGCGGCTGCTTTTCCTCTTTAGGGCCTTACCGTCGGCTGCTTCTCTTCATCGAATCCCTTCCCCAACCCATTGAATTCACCGTCAGCCCCTGCTCTCCAACAATTGGCCTCGTCTACCTTGCCCTTAACTTTTGCCTTTGATTTTGTCCTTAGCCTTTAGCCATCACCTTGTCTTCATCAAATTCATCGCCCTTTGTTACCCCCTTCATATCATTTACCTTGCAAAACGTTGGTGACACATTGGCGATGTATGGCGAAGGATATCTAGGGAGATGCTTTGGAAGGTGGAGGCGGCTGCGATAGAGGAAAAGGGAGAAGAGGGATTGATGTTTTCATTTTCAGCCCAGCCATACTAAGCCCTATGCCACATCAGCTTTAAAATAAATGTCATCCACATTTTCATCCATTAAAGGACTAACTCACTGTGTTTTCTAAAGTTAACGGACTAAGTATTGATAAGTCAAACTTTGAAGATTAACTCGCTAGAGCTAGGGAAGGCAACGGAGCGGGCGAAAACCGTGAACCGCGGATATCCACAAATGATGGACGAGTAAACGGGTGAAAATACCCGCGATGGGGCGGGCAAGGGTAAAAAATTTCACCCATCTGGCGGCCGCGGGCGAGTGACGGGTAAGGGGTATCTATCGCGAATAAATCCACGCCCGCCTACCCGTGAAACCCGCAAAGTTGGATGTGATGTGATGTGGTCGGTATGATGTTCCTTACTCTTCTCCTTTTGAGTTGGCAACCCCACATTCATGCATACAAACACGTACACCTCCCATAGCAAGCAGTCGGCATGTCCGGTAATATAATCTCGCCACCTAAGCCTTTTGAACAATAAAATTAACAAAATAACAAATAGGAAAAACAGCCACATAAATCACATGTAAAAATATGAATATTATTTGTGTTAATGAATGTTTCTTGTTTTATTGGATGTGATGTGGATATGTGTAATTTATGACTTAATGATGAATATTTTATGTTTCTTTTATGAAATTTACAAAACTAGCGTAAACCGCGGATTACCCGCGGATATGGATTATCCGCGGGTTGCGGGCGCGGATGCTGTTTTCTGCCCGTTAGAGGATATTCGCGAGCTGGCGGGTATGAAAAAATCCACGGGCGTGGATGGCGGATAAGGGGTATCCGTGCCCGATCTGTCCCGTTGCCATCCCTAGCTAAAGTCAGCAAACTTAGGAGACTAAATGTGTATTTAAGCTACCCAAATTAAAAAGTTAAAATGATTGGGCTACCTAAAGCTAATGGTTATATGACTTAAATTATTAAATAAACCTAAAAAGAAAATGAGTTTATCTCTCCCTCTCTCTCGTTCACGGGATAGAACTCAAAAGTTTGAAAGTATCTCCATAAGTTTACGGTTATTGTATTAGTTGTATTTGTCTATAAATTTCTTTCAGATTTGTGTTGGTTACTGTATTAGTTATGTTGATATATGCTTACTAAGGCTCGAGCCTTATTTGGACTACAAAACTAATTGTATTGTACTTTCTTTGTCTCATGTTCTTTTGTAATATTTTCAGTTTTTTTTTACATAAATTTATTTATATTATTATTTACTAAAAATTTTGTAAAAAAATATATTTACAAACAACAAAACTTATAGTTTTTAAAGATAATTTTTCTAAAAAAATTAGCAAATATAAATTTTTATTAATTTTGTAAATAACATAAGATAGAGATAATATCATTATTATGACACTTGAACTTTACTTAAGTGCTGTGGCAACGTCGGGTTTTCGGGAGTCGCCACCAATCTGTTTACCTAGGTCGATTGGTCACCTTAAATATTGGTCTGCGAGAGTTCGGGGGTTCGGGAGTACGGTTACGTTAAAACAACTTTGTTAAAACGCCCAAAAATTGGCACCTTAGTTGATTTTAATTTTGTTTCGCTTTGCTTTTAAATAAATTTCAGTTAATTTTCAATCTAGAATTTTTAACTGAATTAATTGGATGTGGATTTTTGGTAATTAATTTATATAGAATTTTATACTTCCGAACCATGGACTCTGCCGAGTCATTTGGACACGGAAGATTTTTATTCCGAACCATGGACTCTGCCGAGTCATTTGGACACGAAATTTGGTGAAATTTTAAACAATTTTATCCATATTGTAAAAATATGGATTTTTTTATCTTTTTATTTAATTTATTTATTTTAAAAAGTTTGATATTTTCCAAACCGTAGATCCTGCTGGATCATCCGGATATGGAAATTACTTTAATTAATCGTAATTATTTAATTCTTATTATTAAATTAATTATTAGTTTAATTAATAAATTTATAAGTCTTTTTATTTATGAAATTTTATATTTGTTAATGGTCTTTAATATTAACTAAATATATTTTTTATTTTTTTTTATATTTTATTATTCTTTTCTTTCTTTCTTTTTTTATATTTTTATTCTTTCTTATTTTCTTTTACTTTTCTTTTTTTTCTTTTCTTTTTTTTTTTATTCTTTTAGTTTAGTTTTGAAAGATTCTTTGTTTAATGAAAGATATTTATTATTTAAATAATTACTCAATTTATAAAAGAATCAAAAAATAATTTTTAAATATTTAATATCAAAAATCTGTAAAGAAATTAAAGAGTTGACATTTATTTTATGTTTATTCTATTTATTTGATAAAATAATAATCAAAAAGTAATTATTTAATCAAGATTTTATTTAAAAAAATCTAATGATTTATATGTGTATTAAAAATAAAATAAAAAGTCTTGATATTTATATAATTTATTCTGAATAAAAGATTAACCAAAAGTAATTATTTAATTAAGATTTTTATTTATTTAATAAAGAAAACCAAAAATTTATATGTATATTTTAAACATAAAAGAAAAGTTTTGATTTTTCATATGCTTCTTTTATTAAAGAAAGATTTTGTTTTAATTTTTATTATTTTTATTAAAAAAAATTTTATTCTCCAAACCATTGGGATCCTGGCGGATCATTTGGACATGGAGTTTAATTTTTATTAAATTTTAAATTTTAATTATTTAATTAATTATCAATCTTAATCATAATTTTATTGGATTTTTATTATTATTTTTATTAAATTTTAATTATTGCTACTTTTAAAGATATATTTAAAAAGAAATGATTTTTTTATTTTTTTTATTTTTGTTTTGTGATTATTTACTTATGTTTATTTAATTTTAATAAAAGGAATAAAAAGTTAATTAATTATTTTTTTATTGTTTTTTAAAGAAATAATAAAAGATAATTAGCTTTTTTTTAAAAAAAATATTATGTTAGTCTTAAAGAATAAAATTAATTATTCACATAAAAGGATTTTATTTTAATTAGTTATCATTTACTTATTTATATTATTTTTTTTTCATGATTAATTTCTTTTTTTTTTAAATAAAATAAAATTTTTGCATAAAGTAAATAAAGGAAAATGAATAAAGTGGAGGTTTTCTTTTTGTTTTGGTTTAGACATCCATTTAAAAAAAGGTAAAAGATGCATAAATTAAATAATAAACAAATAAAGAGAAAACACATAAAGAAATATTAAAAAAACAATGATAAAAATGGGGGTTTTTGGCCATCCATTAAAAGAATAAAAAAATAGGAGGTATAACCTTCCATGAATTGTAATAATTAGCAAAAGTTAGTAACAATAAAAATAAAAGTTAGTAAGTTAGTAAGTTAGTAAGTTAATAACAATAAAAAAAGTTAGCAAAGTTAGTTAAATTAATTGTTAACAACAATAACAACAATAATAATAAAAGTTAGTGAAGTAAGTTAATAATAATAAAAACAATAATAAAAGGTTAGTAATAATAACAACAACAAATAAACAAGTAAATATAAAAGAGTTAGTAATTAATTCTGCAAGAATAAAATAAAAGGTTAGTGACCAAAGTGAAAGAAAATTAAAAAGATGAAGGATTAAATGAGAGTTGTACCCTTAAAAACTGAATTTGAAATTCTGGAAACGTGAAGAACAGAACGCACGCGCGCGGGGGGAGAGAAAAAAAAAAAAAAAAAAAAAGGGTCAGAGAAGGTTTAGGTTTTCTGGAGAGGAAGAGAAGAGGGTCAGGGACCTAGGCTATAATTTTTTCTTTTTCCAAAACGGAGCTCTAAGCTTCATTTCTATTTTTTTCTGTGTTTAGCACAAAATTTGGGGGGCTATTTATAGAGTAAGTTTAGCTGAACTGTTGATGGATAAATTAATAAAAAATTTCAAACTTATCTCTTAAATTGGTAAAATGACAATTTTAGTCCTTTACGTCTCTCAGCCTCAGGATAAGTTCCTGAAGCTTCTGATTTTGACAATTTTGTCGTTTTCTGTCAATTTGAGCCAAAAACGTCGGCAGGCTCAAAATTTTATGTGACAAACTACCAAATGCTCCTGGAACTTTTAGAATTTGTCAATTTTTTCCGAAACTTCTCAATTTTGTCATTTTTACCTCAAACTTTTAATTTTTTGTCATTTTTTTCATGAAATTTTATTTTATTTCAAACATACACATATTCACACATATATCATTTTAAATCAAATTTTCACAAAACAAAAATATATTTTAAACTAATTAAATTTTTTTTTAATAATAATAGTAATATATTTTTTTTTTAAATTAATTTTTTTTAATAAAATTTTTTTCAAAATTTTAAAATACCCGGACGAAATTGGGTGTCAACAGCTGCCCCCCTTTGCATGCTTCATGGGACATGATGTATGCAAAGTCGTTACCAAATTTCGTCCGGCTTAGGTAGGCATTGAGAATGTTCTCGCCGCCCAAACAGTAAGGTTTAAGGAAAGGTCCTTAAAACCTCTAACGATAGGAAAGCTCCTATTGTTGTAAGATGGACTGATTGATTGATTATTTGTTTGAGGTTAAGGAAAGGTCCTTAGAACCTCTAACGATAGGAAAGCTCCTATCGTTGTAAGATGGACTGATGGATTGATTGTTTGTTTTAGGTTAAGGAAATGTCCTTAGAACCTCTAACGATAGGAAAGCTCCTATCGTTGTAAGATGGACTGATTGATTGATTATTTGTTTTCGAGGCAAAGGTTCCATCCTTAAAACCTCGGATTGATTGATTGATCTCGAGGCAAAGGTTCCATCCTTAAAACCCCGGATTGATTGATTGATGTCGAGGCAAAGGTTCCATCCTTAAAACCTCGAATTGATTGATTGATGTCGAGGCAAAGGTTCCATCCTTAAAACCTCGGATTGATAATTGATCTCGAGGCAAAGGTTCCATCCTGAAAACCCTGGATTGATTGATTGATCTCGAGGCAAAGGTTCTATCCTTAAAACCTCGGATTGATTGATTGATCTCGAGGCAAAGGTTCCATTCTTAAAACCCCGGATTGATTGATTGATCTCGAGGCAAAGGTTCTATCCTTAAAACCTCGGATTGATTGATTGATCTCGAGGCAAAGGTTCTATCCTTAAAACCTCGGATTGATTGATTGATCTCGAGGCAAAGGTTCCATCCTTAAAACCTCGAATTGATTGATTGATGTCAGGCAAAGGTTCCATCCTTAAAACCTCGGATTGATAATTGATCTCGAGGCAAAGGTTCCATCCTTAAAACCCCGGATTGATTGATTGATCTCGAGGCAAAGGTTCTATCCTTAAAACCTCGGATTGATTGATTGATGTCGAGGCAAAGGTTCCATCCTTAAAACCTCGAATTGATTGATTGATGTCGAGGCAAAGGTTCCATCCTTAAAACCTCGGATTGATAATTGATCTCGAGGCAAAGGTTCCATTCTTAAAACCCCGGATTGATTGATTGATCTCGAGGCAAAGGTTCTATCCTTAAAACCTCGGATTGATTGATTGATCTCGAGGCAAAGGTTCTATCCTTAAAACCTCGGATTGATTGATTGATCTCGAGGCAAAGGTTCTATCCTTAAAACCTCGGATTGATTGATTGATCTCGAGGCAAAGGTTCCATCCTTAAAACCTCGAATTGATTGATTGATGTCGAGGCAAAGGTTCCATCCTTAAAACCTCGGATTAATAATTGATCTCGAGGCAAAGGTTCCATCCTTAAAACCCCGGATTGATTGATTGATCTCGAGGCAAAGGTTCTATCCTTAAAACCTCGGATTGATTGATTGATCTCGAGGCAAAGGTTCCATCCTTAAAACCCCGATGATGAAAATTGATTGTTTTCGAGGCAAAGGTTCCATCCTTAAAACCCCGAATTGATGAAAATTGATTGTTTTCGAGGCAAAGGTTCCATCCTTAAAACCCCGAATTGATGAAAATTGATTGTTTTCGAGGCAAAGGTTCCATCCTTAAAACCCCGATGATGAAAATTGATTATTTTCGAGGCAAAGGTTCCATCCTTAAAACCCCGATGATGAAAATTGATTGTTTTCGAGGCAAAGGTTCCATCCTTAAAACCCCGATGATGAAAATTGATTATTTTCGAGGCAAAGGTTCCATCCTTAAAACCCCGATGATGAAAATTGATTTTGAGGCTAAGGAGCTTTGCTTAGGACCTCGAGCGAAATTTATATAAAAGCAATTGAAATTGGAATAATTTTCTTCGAAAGTGTGAATTTTCATAATTGGCGAGCGCAAAGAATTAGGCTTCGATAAAACGAGTGAATCTTGATGATGACAATAACACTGACAAATTATGTAAATGGAGTGGATGTTTGGAATCAATATTCAAGGTTCATCTAATATTTTCTTCAGTAAATATAGATTCCCTTGTGAGATATGTCATCCGAATAAGGTTAAAGCTTAACTACCCCAAAATGTTATGCCTAGTAGACCTAATAGGATGCGTCTCAAGAGTAATAAAAATTACTCTTTACTCAGCCATTCCAACCTAAAGGCATTGTCGCATGGTTTTAATATCAGCATGGACGAAACTATCTTATAAAAAGAAATTCCCTGAAAAGAAAAACTGAAACACGAAAGAAAATGCTGATAATAAAACTAAAGGACAAGAAAAACGGATCAGATCGCTTCTTTCTTCCACAATACTTCAACAGGGTGAGTAGAGGACCATTATGGGAGTGAACTGGTCGGGAAAGACTGTCGTGTCCAGTCTATCTGAATCATTGTTGGATCTGGTTCAGGAACAAAAGCTTGTATTTTATCTAACAATTCTTCAGCAGTTGTTGCGGATATTATGATTCGCCGTGCTACTCTTGATATGAAATTCTTCTGCATAGCATAATCCATAAAAGCTATCAGACCTGTAAAGAAATTGTTAACATTTAAAAGGCCAATGGGTTTCTTATGCAAATTGAGTTGGGCCATGGAAGCAATTTGAAAGACTTCTCCCAATGTGCCAAAACCACCTGGTAGAGCGATAAAAGCATCAGCATTTAAAAGCATTTGTAACACACGCTCTTGCAAATTTTTAACCACTAATTCTTCTCCAATCGTGCCCCCAGAAATAAATTTCAGAGGTCCAGGGATAATGCCCAGAACTTGACTTCCTCCTAGAGATGCTGCTGATGCTACACCTCCCATTAATCCGACACTACCTCCTCCATAAACTAAATGTATTTTTCGCTCAGCTAATACTCTACCCAAATGGTTGGCTGCTTTTAAATACTCTTCATCTTTTCCAGGAAAAGCCCCAGAAAATACACAAATACTTCGGGATTTACGAGTTGGGGTTTTCTCCATTCCTATCCTTACCCTTGTGAGAAAAGAGGATATATTTATAGAGATGAAGAGATAAGGCAATAATTTTATTTTCAAGAATGGATACATTATTGCCAGCTATTCACAGTAGTCACGAGTATGACTCTGGTCAGGTATGGGTACACTATCGTTAAAAGAGGAGGAAAATTTTCAAAATAGCTGCTAGCATGTACAGTAGTCACTACTGTAGCTTATGTCAGGAGTAGGTACATGATTGTCGGATGAGAAGGAAAATTTCAAAAGTGGCAGGTATATACAGTAGTCATAATTATAGCTCATGTCAGGAGTGGGTACATTATGGGAGGAAAATTTCAAAAGCGTCAGATAGCATGTACAGTATCGTGACTATGGCTTATGTCAAGAGTGGATACATTATCGCTGAAAGAGGAGGAAAATTTCAAAAGCGACAGCTAGCACGTACAGTAATCGTGACTTTGGTTCATGTCAGGAGTGGATACATTATTACCAAAAGGGGAGGAAAATTTCAAAAGCGACAGCTAGCACGTACAGTAATCGTGACCTTGTTCCGTCTTCTACTGGCTTTGCGTCCAGTAATGGCTTCAATGCTTTCTATGAATCGGTGATTTGCATCCCATCCAGTTTTCTCACAAACTGGCAAACTGGGTCGTTTAAAGTCAGATTCCCAAGACTATAACGATCTCGTTCTTTTTGGAAAATTATCCATAATCCAACAACCTCAAATTGCACTATTCCGCAAGAATGCGCTTCAAGAACCTCTCGAATATCTTCCAGAGATTCCTTACGCAAGCCATTCTTGATGAATTTTATTCTATCATTACGATTTCTGGTGATCACTCCTGGAGAACGACATTTATTGCCGCAAATCCACCATCCACAATTATGACAAACGCCTAGCCTCTTTGCTCTTCTTTTTTTGGCATAAGCGCTTTTACCAAAGCCGGGCATACGGGGAAAGAACGCTTCGGGAACTTCACCAGCTGAACGAACCTTAGCTTCAATTAGCCACCGCACATTATCAGGAATGCCTTTGTGCATAAATACTCTGAATCGTTCACATCTAGCTTGATAAATCTTTTTAAGAACATTTATTGGGAAGGAAGGAAAATACTTTCGTAGGGCGGAAAGAGAAGACTCCATTGATGAAGGAGGCAAAGAAAGAAATTAGTGATTGTAGGAAACGAAAATAACTAACACATATTTATAGTGATGAAAGGGATAATGCGTTAATTACACTTACAGAAGCAAGTACATTATTGTCAAAAGAAAAGACAAATGACAGCTTATATGTACAGCAATCATGACTGTGGCTCTCATCTTCCACTGATTTATATCTAGTAATGGCTTCAATGCCTTCTATGAGTCGAGGGCTTGCTTCCCATCCAGTTTTCTTACAAGCTGGCAGACAGGGTCGTTTACAGTCACATTCCCAAGACTGTAACGGTCTCGTTCTTTATGGTAAATCCTCCACAATTTGACAATTTGACCTTGCACTTTTCCACAAGAATGCGTTTCAAGAGTCTCTCAGATATCTTCTAGAGATTCCTTACGCAGGCCATTCTTAATGAATTTTCTTTTATCTTCACGATTTATGGAGATGTATCCTAAAGAGCGACATTTAGTAATACAATTCCATCGCCCACATTTATAACACACGCCTAGTCTCTTTGCTCTTCGCCTTTTGGCATAACGGCTTTTACCTAAACCGGGCATGCGGGGCATAAATGCATCTGGAACTTCACCTGCCAAACGGACCTTAGCTTCAATTATCCACTGCACATTATCGGGAATGCCTTTGCGTGTAAAAACTCTGATTCTTTCACATCTAGCAAGGTAGATCTTTTTAAGGACTTTTATTGGAAGAGAAGGAAAGTATTTTCGTAGGGTAGAAAGAGTAGAATCCATTGATGAGAGAAGAATTTGAGAGATGATGGAAAGGAATTAGTTATTGAAGGAAACTTAGATAACCGACTGGAAGAACATGCATTTATAGCGATGAAATGGATAACGTGTCGATTACACTTACGGGAGCAAATACATTATTAAAAGAAAAATGGAAAATTTTAAATATGATAAATTGTATGTACAGTGATTGTGACTGTGGCTCACATCTTCCACTGGTTTTACGTCCAGTAACGGGATTAACGGCTTCTATGAGTCGAGGATTTGCTTCCCATCCAGTTTTCTTACAAGCTGGCAAATAGGGTCGTTTAACGTCAGATTCCCGGGACTGTATCGTTCTCGTTCTTCATGAAAAATGCTCCATAAATCGAGAAGTTCACGTTGCACGGATCCACAAGAATGCGTCTCAAGAGTCAATTGGATATCATCCAATGAGTCCTGTTGACACCCAATTTCGTCCGGCCATTAAAATAATTTTAAAAAATTAAATAAAAAAAAATTAAATAAAAAAATGTGTTATTATTATTATTGTTATTATTATTACTAATTTTTTTTAATTAGTTTAAAATATATATATATTTTTTTTGTTTTGTTTTGTGAAGATTTGATATATGTGTGTATATGTGTATGTTTGAAAGAAAAAAAAAAAAAACTCCATAAAAATGACAAAATTTAAAAGTTTGAGGTAAAAATGACAAAATTAAGAAGTTTCAGGCAAAATTGACAAATTCTGAAAGTTCCAGGAGCATTTGGCAGTTTGTCACATAAAATTTTGAGCCTGCCGACGTTTTTGGCTCAAATTGACAGAAAACGACAAAATTGTCAAAATCAGAAGCTTCAGGAACTTATCCAGAGGCTGAGAGACGTAAAGGACTAAAATTGTCATTTTACCAATTTAAGAGATAAGTTTGAAATTTTTTATTAATTTATCCATCAACAGTTCAGCTAAACTTCCTCTATAAATAGCCCCCCAAATTTTGTGCTGAACACAGAAAAAAATAGCAAAAAAACTTAGAGCTCCGTTTCAAAAAAAAGGGAAAAATACAGCCCTTAGCCCCAGCCCTCTTCCCTTCTTCCCCAGAAAGCCAAAATTTTTTTTTTCACTGCTGTTCCCTCTCTCTCTCTCTCTCTCTCTCTCTCTCTCTCTCTCCGCCGTGCCCCTCGCCGCCCGCCGCCGCCGCCCTACGCCGTTCGCCGCCGCCGTGCCCTCCCCTCGCCGCACCTGCCGCCGCCGCGCTCGCCCTCGCCGCCAGCCGCCCACGCCGTTCCCCCCGCCTCACCTTCCTTTTTCCCCTCGCATCGCCCCTGCCCGCCGCCGCGCCGCCCCTGCCTGCCGCCGCGCCGCCCTCGCCGCCGGCCCCCCCCCCCCCCCACGCCGTCGCCCCCTGCCCCTGGCCGTGCCGCCAGCTGCCCCTCCCTTTCCCCCCCCTCGCGCCGTCGTCGTTCTCGTTTCCCAGGAATTCAAAATTTTAATTCAAAAGGGTAAACCCATATTTCACCCATCATCTTTTCAATTTCTTTCTATTAAGTCACTAACCTTTTTATTTTGTCTTTGAAGAAAATTAATTAATTAACTCTTTTATTTTTTCTACTTGTTTATTTATTTGTTTATTATTGTTATTATTACTAACCTTTTTTTTTTTTGTTATTAGCAACTAACAACTAACTTGCTAATTTTTACTAACCTTTATTATTATTGTTGTTAATAATTAATTAAATTGTCTAACTTTTATTTTTGTTGTAATTAATTAACTTAATTAAACTTGGCTAACTTTTATTTATTGTTGTTAATTAATTAACTTAATTAAACTTGGCTAATTTTTATTTATTGTTGTTAATTAATTAACTTAATTAAACTTGGCTAACTTTTATTATTATTGTTGTTAATTAATTAAATTAATTAAATTGTCTAACTTTTATTTTTGTTGTAATTAATTAACTTAATTAACTTGACTAACTTTTTATTATTGTTGTTAACAATTAATTTAATTAAACTTGGCTAATTTTTATTATTGTTGTTAATTAATTTAATCTAACTTTTACTAACCTTTTTTATTGTTATTAACTAACTAATCCAACTAATCTAACTATAATTAATTGTGCTAACTTTTATTATTATTGTGTTATTAAAGTGGATGGCCAAAAAGCCCCACTTTATTAATTGAATTTTTTTTTATGATTAAAAGATAAAAAAAGGAATTTTATGTGAATAATTTTCTAAAGGCTAATAAAAATTACTTTTTTTTATTTTGAAACAAAGTCTTTATTCCTTTTAATAAACAAACATAATGAAATAATTCAAAAATAAAATAAATAAATAAATAAACATAAAATCATTCTTTTAATACATCTTTAAAATTAATAATTAATGAAATAAAAAAAAATTAAAACTCCATGACCAAATGATCCGCCAGGATTCATGGCTCGGAAATATTTTTAAATAAAATATATAAATAAATTTTTTTCTTTATAAAAAATAAAAAAAAAACTTTAGACTAATATATTAATTATCTATTAATATATAATTTTTTTTTAGTTTTCTTTATTAATAAAAAGAATAAAAAGCGTAAAAATTTTGGGTTAATATTTTATTCAGTAATATTTTACTTATTAAATTATATAACTTTTTGTTTCTTTTATAAAAATCTTAATCAAATAATTTCAAAATAATACAAAATAAAACAAAAATAATTGAATTTTCTCTTAAATATTTTTGACTTATTGATTAGATATATTTTCAGAAATATAAATTAAAATTAAAAAAAAAAAATCTTTCATCAAACAAAGAAGAATATAAAAATAAAAATATCAAGACTTTTGTTTTAAAATACATATAAGTTTTCGGTTAAATAATCTTTTATTCCAAAATAAATTAAATAAATATCAAAACTTTTCTTCTTTTGTTTAAAATTTTTGATTCTCTTAATAAAAAAAAAAAATAATAAAAAATAAAAAAAAATAAAAAAAAAAAATAAAAATTTTTAGTTCATGGTATATTGGCTGGAAACTGTCTCGTGCCCGCTTTTGAGCTGCTTCACCTGGTGAAGAGGGTCTGGCTGAGTAACAACGGCCCGTACCATGATCAAAATTTTTATTTTTAAACTCTTTTAAATTAACTTCTTATTAAATAAAAATTAATTATTATTTTTTTTTAATTCTTTTATAAATTGAGTAATCCTTTAAAATAATAAATATCTTTCATTAAACAAGAAAACAAAAAAAGTAAACAAGAAAAAAAAAAAGAAAGATAAGAAAAATAAAAGAAAGATAAGAAAGAAAAATAAAAGAAAGATAAGAAAGAAAAGAAAGATAAAAAAAATAAAAGAAAAGATAAGAAAAAGAAAAGAAAGAAAGAAAAGACAAGAAAAATAAAAGAAAAATAAGAAAAGAAAGATAAAAGAAAGAAAAAGAAAAAGAAAAGAAAGAAAGAAAAGAATAAAAAAAAGAAAGAAAAGAAAAGAAATTAAAAGAAATTTAAAAAAAAAAAAAAGTAAAAAAAGTAAAAAAGAAGAAAAAGAAAGAAAGTAAAAAAAGAAGTAAAAATATAAAGATAAATTTTTTTAGTATTAAAAATCATTCATAAATAAAAAGAATTACCATTTAAAAATTAATTTCATAATAATAAGAATTAAATAATTATGATAAATCAATTTCCATATCCGGATGATCCGGCAGGATCTACGGTTTGGAAAATATCAAACTTTTTAAAATAAATAAATTAAATAAATACAAAGATAAAAATCCATATTTACAATATGGATTAAATTGTTTAAATTTCACCAAATTCCGTGTCCAAATGACTCGGCAGAGTCCATGGTTCGGAATCAAAATCTTCCGTGTCCAAATGACTCGGCAGAGTCCATGGTTCGGAAGTATAAAATTCTATACAAATTAACTTAAAAATCCACATTTCGACTAATTCAGTTAAAATTTCTAAATTAACTGAAAATTATTTAAAAGCAAAGTAAAACAAAATTAAAATCAACTAAGGTGCCAATTTTGGGCGCTATAACAATATTGTTTTAGCGTAACCGTACTCCCGATCCCCGAACTCTCGCAGACCAATTTTAAGGTGACCAATCGACCTAAGAAAACTGATTGGTGGCGACTCCCGAAAACGGCCCGCACGTTGCCACAGCTTGGCGACTCCACTGGGGACTCGACGTTAGTGAGTCGAGCCTAAAGTTGATTTGTTTTTATTTACTTTGCTTTACTATTATGTGGATTTATATATTATATTTACTTAAGTAAACATGCATAATGCATTCACAAAATGAAGCTCTATACCCGAGCTTCCTTAAATCAAACACGATTCTTTCTAAGCGGAATTGGTGTTGCTGTCCTTGTGAGGCCACGGTCTCCAAGCCTTCACCGGTTTCAAAGTAGCAAAGTAGTGTATTGCCTTCTGAGACGGTTAGTCTCTGCATGGGCCCACGAAAAGCTACGACTCGAATTAATCCATTCCTTACATAAACCCTAGAGGGTAAGGAATCGGGCCGTCACTATGATTCAGTGACGGGATTCGGGAACTATCCCTTGCCTTTTTGATAAACCACCTTCTGCATGTAGAATTCCTTACTCCACCTTAGAACCAGCCATTAAGAATTTCCCATACCTCGGTTCCCATTTCCATAGGTTTTGTTTTATCTATATGTTTGTATGATCCTATGTGTTATTTTTTTACTAACTCTATTTTTCCTTATTTTTCCGGCATATACATTTCATCATTAAAGATAAGTATTTGGTGAAAGAACTATTATCATGGATATTCTCGATTATCTTCCCACGGCTGTTACTGGATCATGGAATGACACGGTAATCGAAACTCAGCCTGAAGCTATGGAATATTCCGAAACGGCTCAAAAGCTTCACGGAGATGCTCTGACATCCCATTCTCACGTACAGCTTAAGGACCAGGTATCGGTCCGGATAAATCAGAACGACACCACGGAATTATTGCAAGTCTGGAATAGTTGGAATTCTGCTGATCGGGAAGCTTTTACGGCAAAATATGGTCACATCACTTGCCTACTAAAGGTTACCGTTGATGCATCACTTGTCCGGGCTCTAATACAATTTTGGGATCCATTTTATCGATGCTTTTCTTTCGATAAGATGGATCTGGTTCCAACCATTGAAGAATACAACAGCCTCTTGGGTTGGTCCTCCGACTATCCAATCGAGACTTATCAACATGATAGAAGAACGGAGCCTCATCGAGCCCTAGCAAAATTATTGGATATGCCAGCTTCCAGTCTTCAAACCAAGTTTGCAACAAAAGGATCTCGAAAATTTATCAGTTGGATCGACTTAAAACAATTAAGTCACGTTCTCCCTCAGAAAAATCAACGACGCAAGCTTTTCGCCTTGGCGATATATGGCCTGGTAGTCTTCCCAAGAATCGTCGGATTCATTGAAGGAGATATCATTACACTATTTGAGCAAATCTGCAATGCTCAAATAAATCCGACCTCAGTAATATTATGTGAAACTATCAGGGCATTAAACTTTTGTCGCCAAAGAGGGGGCAAATTCATAGGATGTTCACATCTCCTCAACATTTGGATCAAAAGCCACCTTCCTTGTGAGAAGCAACATTTTGGAAATCGCTTTTCAAAGGACTTCATCCCAATCGAAGCCTTTTTGAAAAGTGAAACCATTCATCACGACAGCAAGGAAGCATGGGTTGATTATTTCAAGAACATCACCGAATTCCAAATTGAATGGAGAGCCCCTTGGTCTACCTCCACCCGCGTTGTCTACCGTTGCGGCAATTGCCCGTGGGTTCCTCTCTTAGGTATATGGGGAGGAACAAGTTATGCCCCAGCTCAAGTACGAAAACAATTTGGGTCTATGCAATTTATACCCATGACGCATAATCTGAGTAAGTTGGAATTTTCACACGAAGATCCAAATTCAAATAAGCTCGCAATGGGTATTTCAGTTGCGTGGAAAAGAATTTTCATATTGAAGTCGGGGCCTATTATTTCTCCCACTGCTTATTATGAATGGAGAAATAACCGGAAGGAAGGAATAGTTCTATCTGAAGAGGTCATCAGAAAATTGGCGAAAAGAGAGTTGGAAAAAGAACTAGAGGAAGAAAAGGAGAAGAACAAGAGGATGCTCCTTGACATGCAACAGCTCGGTCACAAAACACAACTCCTCGAAGAGAAAGTTGAATACCAAAAACAAGTCATCTCCCAATTGGTTGATGAAACCGATCAAAAAGAGATGAGAGTCAGATACTGGGAAGATCAATACAGATTTTCTCAAGATCAATTGCAAACATTTTTGGTAGAAGTCAGAAAAGTTACAGAACAAGCCCAACTAATGGGCGAAGAAGCCAAGGAGTTAGAAGAACTGAGCTGTCCTACTCCATCAGTAAATGTTCAAAGAATGATGGAGTTCATATCTAAGGCCAGAAAGCAGTATTGTACTTTGGGTCGTTTCTTTTAAACAAACCTTTTGCTGAATGTAATTGAGAAATTCCATTATAGTTCTTCTTTCACCAAGTATTTACAATATTCATGCATGCATCCATCACATCAATCATACACACATAGAATCTAATAAAATAAATATTCCTTTAAAAGGGTAAAATTGGACCTCAACACCGATATTCAACTCGACTCCAAACAAGATTAATGGCAGAACAAGCCGAAGGACGTCTCATGGAGATGGAGTCCAAGATTGAAAGTATGTCAGAACAGATGAGACAATTGATGGAATTAATCAAAGGGAAAGCAACTCAAGTCCCCATCAAAGAAGTGCAAGATCCCACTTATCCCCCGGGATTCACCCCGCAACGAGTCTTAGTCCAAGAAAACCTGTTTCAAGAATCAGGACCGTCTGCTAGTGTTCACCTGAAACAAGACACTGTACAGGAAGAGAAGAAGACATTACCAAAAGAAGAAGCAGAATCTCAAAAACTCGAAACAATAGAAAAGCGACTGCGAGCCATTGAAGGAGGCACTATATTCGGATCTCTCTCGGTAGATGACCTCTGCTTAGTGCCAGATGTCGTAATCCCTTCAGATTTTAAGGTGCCAGATTTCGTGAAATACGATGGAACGAGTGATCCCATCACTCACATCACATTGTTCCTAAGGAGACTACAACCACTTACAAAAGATGAAAAGGTGTGGATCGCACTTTTTCAGGAAAGTCTCACAAAATCAGCATTACAGTGGTATCTAAGCCAAGGTCCAAGGAACATAAAAACTTGGAATGACCTTGCTCAGGCCTTCATCGGCAACTATAAACACGTTATGGACTTGGCTCCGGATCGCCAAACTCTCCAAAACATGGAGAAGAAAAAGCTAGAAACTTTCAAGGAATATGCGCAGCGGTGGAGGGACTTAGCTGCACAGGTTCAGCCACCCATGACAGAAAGAGAAATGGTCACTTTGTTTGTCCAGACACTGAAATACCCATATTATGACAAACTTATTGGCAATGCGGCAACTAACTTCTCTGACGTAGTAATGTCTGGAGAAAGGATCGAGCATGGTATCAGGACTGGGAAGATTACTGAATCCTTTAGCGATCCTATGAAAAGAGGAGGACCTTCCAGAAGAAAAGATGAAGAAATACAACAAATAGGAAGAGGAAGAGGGATTCCCTTCGTGGGCACTGTGGCCACCAGACCTCGCCTATCCTATTCTGCCAATAAGCCCAATTATTATCCTACCAATAGGCCCAATGATTATCCTCTCAATAGGCCCAATGATTATCTTCCCAATAGACCCAACAATTATCCTCCCAACAGACCTAATCAGTTACGGCCACCTGTTCCAACTCCTCCAGTACCTGCACCAAGACCAAGAGAAATCTTCGCACCAATTCCCATGACTTACACTGAGCTGTATCCAAAACTCATCGAAAGTCAACTTATTCGCCCAATCCCTACAAGGCCATTGGAACCCCCGTATCCAAGGTGGTATGACCCTAACATAAATTGCCCATATCATGATGGTACCGTGGGCCACGGACTGGAAAATTGCATAGCATTGAAGCGTATAGTCCAACAATTAATTGAGTCAAAGTGGTTGGACTTTTCCGATGAACCAAACGTCACTCATAATCCATTGCCTCCTCATCAAGCCAAACCAGTCAATATGATGGAAGAATACTGGCCGATGAAGAAAACAGTCAATGATATCATAACCCCTCTTAAGCATGTATATTCATGCCTTGTGAAAGAAGGGATTATCATAGGAAAGTCTTCTGGAAATAAAGAAGTCGAGGATGAGGAGTGGTGCAACTTTCATAACAGTAAGAGTCATTCTATCCAAGAATGCCCAGAATTCCGTAAAAGTCTACAAAGTCTTATGGACTCCTCCCAAATCATCGTTTTTATGTCAGATAAAGAGGATGACGTGAATGTGATAATTAAAGAACAAGAAGTCAATATCATGCCAAGACCACTAGTCATTCCAATATCAAAATCTGCTCTCAAGCCTTTAAGAATTCAAGTTCCAAAGCCATTCCCGTATAAATCAGACAAAACTGTTCCATGGAACTATGGCTATACTTCTAACATCACATCAACTCCGTTAGAAGTTGGGGGCATGACTAGAAGCGGTCGGTGTTATTCTCCCGAGCAAATGAACAAGCTCCAACAAGAGAAGAATGTTACGGATCCAGCAAATGGACCTATTAACACATCTAAAGAGCAAAAGATGCCTCGAGCAGTAACAGATGAACAAGCTACTGAGTTTCTCAAACTCATAAAGCAAAGTGAATACAGTATCGTGGAGCAGTTGAACCGTCTGCCAGCAAAGATCTCCATACTTTCATTACTCTTAAGTTCTGATGCCCATCGAGAAGCTCTTCTCAAAGTCCTGAATAAGGCTTATGTTGAACAAGATATCTCCGTGAACAACTTTGACCACCTTGTCAACAACATCACGGCACAAAATCTCATCACATTCACTGACGATGAGATACCAGCAGAAGGAAGGGGTCACTCTAAGGCTCTGCATATTTCGATTAAATACAAAGATCGGATTATGGCCAGAGTTCTTATCGACAATGGGTCAGCTCTAAATGTAATGCCACTCGAAACCTTACATAAGATTGGTTTAGACCCATCATACCTCAACAACAGTCATATTGTTGTTCGAGCATTTGACGGAACGAAGAGAGATGTTGTTGGAGAAATAGAGCTACCAATAGGGATTGGTCCCTGTCTTTTCCACATCACATTCCAAGTCATGGATATTTGTCCATCTTATACCTGCCTGCTGGGAAGACCATGGATCCATATGGCCGGAGCAATTCCTTCTTCATTACACCAGAAAATGAAATTCATTATTGAAGGAAAGATAATCACGGTCTTCGCTGAAGAAGACATCCTGCTATCAAGACCTGCGGATGCTCAATATGTCGAAGTCAATGAAAATATACCTGATTGCTCCTTCAGGTCTTTTGAGATTGTCAATGCTGCTTATGTCAGCGAATATGGAGAAGAACCCATTCCTAGCATCTCTAAAACAAGTCGCATGGTTGCCAAACTCATGATAAAAGGAGGATACTCACCGGGGTTAGGACTGGGACAAGATTTACAAGGAATCACAGAACCATTGAAAATCACCACAAATGAAGGGAAATACGGCCTAAGCTTCACACCGACAAGACATGATAAAATGAAGGCAATAGCTGAAAAGAGAGAAAAGAGGATTGCACGATTAACGGGGCATCCTCTCCAGGAAAGAAATCTGGATATCCCTGAAATCACCGAAACGTTCGTGAGTGGTGGTCTCATTCCAAAAAATGACAATGAAGGCAAGCTGACTATCAACATCAACAAGTCTTTTGAAAGTCTTTCTATTCAGGCAATCATCAGCGATTCACCTGAAGAGGAGGAGCTTGTTCAACCTTGTGGCCCACGGGATGTGCTGAACAATTGGGAGGCGATAGAACTGCCTGTTATAATCGAAAGCTTTCCAAAGTAATCTAATAGTAAAAACCTCCTAAAGAAAGGTTCAATCAATAGGGTGTAGTCTTTGTTTAAGTGAACCTTTTAGTTATTGCTTTTTATTCCAATAAAGTTGTGATTTATGCACATTGTAAATAAAGTACCAGTTTGCATCCATCTCATTCGTGCCATTTTTTTTTTCTTCTCTTTCTTTTCTCTCTGGATAATGCAGACCCAAAACTCTCTTTGATGACAATGAAAGAATGAACTTTGATAATCCTGTAAACACTACCGACTCGGATGACGAAGATCTTCAAGTATCTCCTGAGCTATTAAAAATGATTGAGCGAGATGAAAAAGAAAGAGCAACAAGTCAAGAACCAACTGAGGTATTCAACCTGGGAGACAGTCAGGATGTAAAAGAAGTCAAGATTGGCACTTTATTCCCTCCTGAAGAAAAAGAAGAATTAGTCCATTTATTGAAAGAATATGTGGATGTGTTTGCTTGGTCATACCAAGATATGCCTGGCTTAAGCTCAGACATAGTACTACACAAAATACCCTTGAAACCTGGGGCGAAGCCTGTCAGACAAAAGTTACGAAGATTAAAGCCGGATCTAATCTTAAGAGTGAAAGATGAGATTCGAAAGCTGTGGGATGCAGGATTCCTTGGGGTCGCTGAATATACAGAATGGGTGGTTAACATTGTTCCAGTCGAAAAGAAAGAAAGCGGGAAACTAAGAGTTTGTCAGGACTACCGGCCATTGAACGAAGCCAGTCCTAAAGATAACTTCCCACTTCCTCACATTGATACGCTGGTGGATAATACCGCAGGAAACTCCTATTTTTCCTTCATGGATGGCTTCTCTGGATACAATCAAATCAAACTTGATCCAGATGATATGATAAAAACTGCCTTTATAACCCTTTGGGGTACCTTCTACTACAAGGTGATGCCTTTTGGGTTAAAGAATGCTGGTGCTACATATCAAAGAGCCATGGTTGCATTATTCCATGACATGATGCATAAAGAAATTGAAGTATATGTAGACGACATGATCGCCAAAACTTTCACTGCTAAGGGGCATCTAAAAGTGCTAAGAAAACTATTCGATAGACTTCGCAAATATCAACTGAAGTTGAATCCTGCCAAATGTATTTTTGGAGCCTCTTCAGGAAAGTTATTGGGTTTCATGGTCAGCAAGGATGGGATTCGAGTTGACCCGAGTAAAGTCAAAGCAATACAAGAAATGCAACCCCCGAAGACTCCAAAACAAGTAAGAAGTTTCCTGGGCAGAATCAACTTCATAGCAAGGTTCATTTCACAATTGACATCCAAGTGTGAACCTCTTTTCAAATCACTGAAGAAGAACAATCCGATCGAGTGGAATAACGAATGCCAAGAAGCATTCGAGAAAATCAAGCAATATCTATCAAATCCACCAGTCTTGGTACCACCCCGATCTGGAGAATCGTTGATTCTATATTTATCCATACAGGATTCTTCATTAGGATCCGTATTGGGTCAACGTGATGAGACAGGCAAGAAAGAGCACGCAATTTACTATTTGAGCAAGAAGCTTACCACATATGAAGCGAAATACTCAATAGTAGAAAAGTCCTGTTGTGCCCTTGCATGGGTAGCACACCGACTACGACACTACATGCTCAACAACACCACATTGCTAATCTCCAAGACTGATCCCATTAAGTACATTTTTGAGAAACCAGCTTTATCAGGCAGGATCGCAAAATGGCAAATGCTGTTGTCTGAATACGACATACAGTATGTCACCCAAAAGGCTGTAAAAGGGAGTGTGATTGCTGAATATCTGGCTGATAGAGCATTGGATGATTATGAGCCAATGAAAATGGAGTTTCCTGATGGAGATATAATGACGATAGAACAGGAAGTCTCTAAAGATGATGAAACATGGAAAATGGCATTCGATGGAGCATCTAATGCTTTGGGACAAGGGATTGGAGCCATACTCATCTCTCCAAGTGGAGAGCAATTCCCTCTTACAGCAAAAATTACATTTCCTTGTACCAACAATATAGTAGAGTATGAGGCATGTGCTATGGGACTCCAAATGGCACTGGAATTGAAAGTGCGAGATCTCCGAGTTTATGGGGATTCCGCATTAGTCATATATCAAATCAACGGAGAATGGGAGACAAGGGATTCAAAATTGATCCCTTACCAAAAGCTCATACTAGACTTGGCTCGAAAATTCAACAGTATAAGCTTCCATCATCTTCCAAGGGAAGATAATCAAATACCGGATGCTTTAGCTACTTTGGCTGCTATGTACAAGATCAGTGACCCCGAGCATACTCCTGTGTTCGAGATGAGAATAATAGATTCTCCAGCTTATTGCATGAGCATCGAAGAAGAATTGGATGGAAAGCCTTGGTATCACGATATCAAGAAATACCTCCAAGAAAGAGTATATCCACCAGAAGTATCAGAAAATGACAAGAAATTTCTACGAAGATTGTCAATGGGTTTTCTTTTAAACCTAGACATACTTTACAAGAAAACCCCAGACTCAATGCTACTTCGCTGTGTAGATACTCATGAAGCACGAAAGATCATGGAAGAAGTTCATTCTGGAATATGTGGAGCACACACTAGTGGTCATACTATGGCAAGACAAATAATGAGGGCTGGTTACTATTGGCTCACATTGGAAAGTGATTGCGTCAATCACGTAAGAAAATGTCACAAATGCCAAATATATGCCAACAAGATCCAAGCTCCACCTGTTCCTCTTAATGTAACAGCAATACCTTGGCCTTTTGCCATGTGGGGAATCGATGTTATTGGAGCGATTACCCCTAAAGCTTCCAATGGTCACAAATTCATCCTAGTTGCAATTGACTACTTTACTAAATGGGTAGAAGCTGTGTCTTATGCAAGCGTAACTCAAAAGGTGGTATGCCGGTTCATTAAGAAAGAAATCATTTGTCGCTATGGACCGCCAGAGTGTATCATCTCAGACAATGCCACGAACCTGAATAATGCAATGATGCAGACTTTGTGCCAGCAATTCAAAATCAAGCATCTCAATTCAGCACCTTATCGACCGATGATGAATGGTGCAGTAGAAGCGGCCAATAAAAATATCAAGAGAATTGTTGAAAAGATGATCGTCACTTACAAGGACTGGCATGAGATGTTACCTTTTGCACTACATGCTTATAGAACTTCTACCCGTACTTCTACTGGAGCAACACCTTTTTCTCTGGTATACGGTATGGAGGCTGTATTGCCCATCGAAGTTGAAATTCCTTCATTAAGGGTACTAATGGATACTCAATTAGGAGAAGCAGAATGGGTCAAAGCTAGATACGAGCAATTAAATCTAATTGATGAAAGAAGAATGATAGCCCTCTGCCATGGGCAACTTTATCAAAGAAGGATGATTCGTGCTTACAACAAAAAGGTTCGCCCACGACAATTTCACGAAGGTGACATAGTGCTCAAGAAAATTTTACCCATGCAACATGATTCAAGAGGAAAATGGACACCAAATTATGACGGGCCATATGTCGTGAAGAAAGCATTTTCAGGAGGGGCACTAATTCTGACAGAAATGGATGGACGAGAATTACCGAAGCCAGTAAATTCGGATGCAGTAAAGAAATACTTTGCATAATGAAGAAATTTTCGAACAGAAGGGGAGAAGTGGATACAGGGTTACCAAAGTTTATTTGATCAAAGTTGTCAAAGAGAGCTTTCTTCCCTTACACTTTCATTATCTATCTGTACCCAAGATTTTCATATTCTTTTACCCATAAATAAAAGCCAATTCTCTTTAACTTACCTTAGATTCTCACGTTCAAAATGCTAAAGTCGCTTCTATCCAGTTCTTTTCCTTCAAATCTCACATTCCTACTAGCCTTAAGTGTGCAATAAATTGTGACTTTTGAAGGAAGAATAGTAATAATTAAAACTTAGAAAAAAACAAAGACCGTAGATTACTTTGATAAGCTTTGTGAATTAAAACAGGTAAGATTGAGGTCCTGCTTTGCGAGCAGCACAGAACATAGGCTAACAAAGAAGAAGGAGTAACAAATCTTTGGGAGATAGCCTTGGTGGTAGCCTGAATGATCATTTCAGAAGTCTTAACATGTCTATGTCAGCAGGAAAGAATCATGCTCACGAATATTTCAACAGGGACAATTATCCAGAGAAGCATAAAATATGAGGCGGGCATTAAAGAAAATTGAGGTCAAAATTCAAAAATAAGGCAAGGAAAGAGGATTTTTGAACAGAGTTGGGCTTTTGAGACAATGGACAACAGCTGGAAAGCATAAAGAGATTCAATAATAGTCCGAGAAGGAAATCACAAAGAAGATCCAGTAAAGTAAAGCAAAGACATGAAGAGCTAGATTCAAAAAAAAAAAAAAAAAAAAAAACATCAATTACACATGCCTTGCATTCATGCATTTCACATCATGCATGCATGGCTTTTACATAACAGGGATCAAATGAAAAGCATGTCCGCAGCATGATTGCAGCAGTATAAGCTGAGATCTTAATGACATCAGCTCTTACTAATTGGACGCATAGCTAATACGCTGGACCCAGCCCCATCAGGAATCCAAGGATAAAGCATACAATATCGTCAAAAGCCTGGCAATTGAGGCTACACCTAAAAGAACAGAATTGATGCCAGCTTAGCAGCATCCAAGATGAGTGATAGCTATCGTCAAAGATAAGGCAGACATCAAGAAATATTGTCGTTGAAAATTCGTCAAAAGCGGACAATGGATTCAATAATCAAGGACTGAATCGACGTCAGCTGGATGGAATATCTATCACATCAAAATAAAGTAGGATTCACTTTTCCGGTTAAGCGGCGGATACGGTACTCCGTGACTCTCAAGTCGGTTCTCTCAGTTGCCCATAATAACTGATCATTTCCTCCCTCCTTTCTTTTACTTTCTCCTAGAAAATGGATCCTACTTTTTATGCTTTGCGAAAATATTTTCCTTCTCTCCCAATGAACATCCTCAAAAAGATCTACCAAGTTCGCTGTGAACGATTAAGAGCTCTGATGCATAAAGGAATCCCTGAAGATGTGCGGTGGTTAATTGAAGCTAAGGTTCGTCTGGCAGGTGAAATCCCAGAGGCATTTGTGTCTCACATGCCTGGTGTAGGCAAAAGCTCTTATGCCAAAAAACGAAGAGCGAGGAGACTAGGCGTCTGTCATAAATGCGGACGCTGGACCTGTAATACTAAATGTCGTTCTTTAGGGATGATCTCTGATAATCGAGAAGATAAAATACGATTCATTAAGAATGGCCTGAGTAAGGACTCATTGGATGATCTCCAATTGACTCTTGAGACGCATTCTTGTGGATCCGTGCAACGTGAACTTCTCGATTTATGGAGCATTTTTCATGAAGAACGAGAACGATACAGTCCCGGGAATCTGACATTAAACGACCCTATTTGTCAGCTTGTAAGAAAACTGGATGGGAAGCAAATCCTCGACTCATAGAAGCCATTAATCCCGTTACTGGACGTAAAACCAGTGGAAGATGTGAGCCACAGTCACAATCACTGTACATACAATTTATAATTTTCCATTTTTCTTTTAATAATGTATTTGCTCCCGTAAGTGTAACCGACACGTTATCCATTTCATCGCTATAAATGCATGTTCTTCCAGTCGGTTATCTAAGTTTCCTTCAATAACTGATTCATTTCCCTCTTCTCTCAAATTCTTCTCTCATCAATGGATTCTACTCTTTCTGCACTGCGAAAATACTTTCCTTCCTTTCCAATAAAAGTCCTTAAAAAGATCTACCTTGCTAGATGTGAAAGAATCAGAGTTTTTACACGCAAAGGCATTCCCGATAATGTGCAGTGGATAATTGAAGCTAAGGTCCGTCTGGCGGGTGAAGTTCCAGATGCATTTATGCCCCGCATGCCCGGTTTAGGTAAAAGCCGTTATGCCAAAAGGCGAAGAGCAAAGAGACTAGGCGTGTGTTATAAATGTGGGCGATGGAATTGTATTACTAAATGTCGCTCTTTAGGATACATCTCCATAAATCGTGAAGATAAAAGAAAATTCATTAAGAATGGCCTGCGTAAGGAATCTCTGGAAGATATCCGAGAGACTCTTGAAACGCATTCTTGTGGAAAAGTGCAAGGTGAAATTATCAGTTTATGGAGGACTTACCATAAAGAACGAAACCGTTACAGTCTTGGGAATGTGACTTTAAACGATCCTGTTTGTCAGTTTGTAAGAAAACTGGATGGGAAGCAAATCCCCGACTTATAGATGGCATTGAAGCCATTACTGGACATAAATCAGGGGAAGATGAGAGCCACGGTCATGATTCCTGTACATATAAGCTGTCATTTGTCTTTTCTTTTAATATACTTGTTCCTGTAAGCGTAATTAACACGTTATCCTTTCATCGCTATAAATGCGTGTTCTTCTTTCCGGTTAAGTAGCGGATGCAATACTCTCTGACTCTCAGTTTCCTACAATAACTGATTTCTTCATCTCTTCTCTCAAATTCTTCTTTTATCAATGGATTCTACTCTTTCCGCCATGCGAAAATACTTTCCTTCCATCCCAATAAATGTTCTTAAAATGATTTACCAAGCTAGATGTGAAAGGATTAGAGTCTTTATGCACAAAGGCATTCCTGACAATGTGCGGTGGCTAATTGAAGCTAAGGTTCGTTCAGCTGGTGAAGTTCCAGAAGCGTTCTTTCCCCGTATGCCCGGCTTTGGTAAAAGCGCTTATGCCAAAAAGCGAAGAGCAAAGAGGCTTGGTGTCTGTCATAAATGTGGACGATGGAATTGTAATACTAAATGTCGCTTTTTAGGATACATCTCCAGAAATCATGAAGATAAAAGAAAATTCATCAAGAATGGCCTGCGTAAGGAATCTTTGGATGATATCCTATTAACTTTTGAAACACATTCTTGTGAAATAGTGCAATGGGAAATTATGGATTTATGGTGGACTTTCCGTAAAGAACAGGATCGTTACAGTCTTGGAAATCTAACTTTTAATGACCCTGTTTGCCAGTTTGTGAGAAAACTGGATGGGAAGCAAATCCCCGACTTATAGAAGGCATTGAAGCCGTTACTAGACATAAATCAGTGGAAGATGAGAGCCACAGTCATGATTGCTGTACATATAAGCTGTCATTTGTCTTTTCTTTTGACAATAATGTACTTGCTTCTGTAAGTGTAATAAACGCATTATCCCTTTCGTCACTATAAATATGTGTTAGTTATGTTCGTTTCCTACAATCACTAATTTCTTTCTTTGCCTCCTTCATCAATGGAGTCTTCTCTTTCCGCCCTACGAAAGTATTTTCCTTCCTTCCCAATAAATGTTCTTAAAAAGATTTATCAAGCTAGATGTGAACGATTCAGAGTATTTATGCACAAAGGCATTCCTGATAATGTGCGGTGGCTAATTGAAGCTAAGGTTCGTTCAGCTGGTGAAGTTCCCGAAGCGTTCTTTCCCCGTATGCCCGGCTTTGGTAAAAGCGCTTATGCCAAAAAAAGAAGAGCAAAGAGGCTAGGCGTTTGTCATAATTGTGGATGGTGGATCTGCGGCAGTAAATGTCGTGCTCCAGGAGTGATCACCAGAAATCGTAATGATAGAATAAGATTCATTAAGAATGGCTTGCGTAAGGAATCTCTAGAAGATATTCGAGAGGTTCTTGAAGCGCATTCTTGTGGAATAGTGCAATTTGAGGTTGTTGGATTATGGATAATTTTCCAAAAAGAACGAGATCGTTACAGTCTTGGGAATCTGACCCTAAACGACCCTGTTTGCCAGTTTGTGAGAAAGCTAGATGAGATGCAAATCACCGATTCATAGAAAGCATTGAAGCCATTACTGGACGCAAAGCCAGTGGAAGACGAGGATCAAAGTCACGATTACTGTACGTGCTAGCTGTCGCTTTTGAAATTTTCCTCCCCTTTTGGTAATAATGTATCCACTCCTGACGTGAACCAAAGTCACGATTACTGTACGTGCTAGCTGTCGCTTTTGAAATTTTCCTCCCCTTTCGGCGATAATGTATCCATTCCTGACATAAACCAAAGTCACGATTACTGTACGTGCTAGTTGTCGCTTTTGAAATTTTCCTCCCCTTTCGGCGATAATGTATCCACTCCTGACATGAGCCATAGTCACGATACTGTACGTGCTAGCTGTCGCTTTTGAAATTTTCCTCCCCTTTGGCAATAATGTACCCACTCTTGACACGGACTACTGTATATAGCTGCCACTTTTGAAATTTTCCTTCCCTTCCAACAATCACATACCTACTCCTGACGTAAGCTACAGTAGTGACTACTGTACATGCTAGCAGCTATTTTGAAAATTTTCCTCCTCTTTTAACGATAGTGTACCCATACCTGACCAGAGTCATACTCGTGACTACTGTGTATAGCTGGCAATAATGTATCCACTCTTGAAAATAAAATTATTGCCTTATCTCTTCATCTCTATAAATATATCCTCTTTTCTCACAAGGATAAGGATAGGAATGGAGAAAACCCCAACTCGTAAATCTCGAAGTATTTGTGTATTTTCTGGGGCTTTTCCTGGAAAAGATGAAGAGTATTTAAAGGCAGCCAACCATTTGGGTAGAGTATTAGCTGAGCGAAAAATATATTTAGTTTATGGAGGAGGTAGTGTCGGATTAATGGGAGGTGTAGCATCAGCAGCATCTTTAGGAGGAAGTCAAGTTTTGGGCATCATCCCTGGACCTTTGAAATTTGTTTCTGGGGGCACGATTGGAGAAGAATTAGTGGTTAAAAATTTGCAAGAGCGTGTGTTACAAATGCTTTTAAATGCTGATGCTTTTATCGCTCTACCAGGTGGTTTTGGCACGTTGGGAGAAGTCTTTCAAATTGCTTCCATGGCCCAACTTAATTTGCATAAGAAACCCATTGGGCTTTCAAAATGTTAACAATTTCTTTACAGGTCTGATAGCTTTTATGGATTATGCTATGCAGAAGAATTTCATATCAAGAGTGGCACGGCGAATCATAATATCCGCAACAACTGCTGAAGAATTGCTAGATAAAATACAAGCTTTTGTTCCTGAACCAGATCCAGCAATGATTCAGATAGACTGGACACGACAGTCTTTTCCGACCAGTTCACTCCCATAATGGTCCTCTACTCACCCTGTTGAAGTATTGTGGAAGAAAGAAGCGATTTGATCCGTTTTTCTTGTCCTTTAGTTTTATTATCAGCATTTTCTTTCGCGTTTCAGTTTTTCTTTTCAAGGAATTTCTTTTCTTATAAGATAGTTTCGTCCATGCTGATATTAAAACCATGGGACAATGCCTTTAAGTTGGAATGGCTGAGTAAAGAGTAATTTTTATTACTCTTGAGACGCATCCTATTAGGTCTACTAGGCATAACATTTTGGGGTAGTTAAGCTTTAACCTTATTTGGATGACATATCTCACAAGGGAATCTATATTTACTGAAGAAAATATTAGATGAACCTTGGATATTGATTCCAAACATCCGTTCCCTTTACATAATTTGTCAATGTTATTGTCATCATCAAGATTCACTCATCTTATCGAAGTTTAAATTTTTGCACTCACCTATTATGAAAATTCACACTTTCGAAGAAAATTATTCCAATTTCAATTGCTTTCATATAAATTTCGCTCGAGGTCCTAAGGAAAGCTCCTTAGCCTCAAAATCAATTTTCATCATCGGGGTTTTAAGGATGGAACCTTTGCCTCGAAAACAATCAATTTTCATCATCGGGGTTTTAAGGAAGGAACCTTTGCCTCGAAAACAACCAATTTTCATCATCGGGGTTTTAAGGATGGAACCTTTGCCTCGAGATCAATCATTCAGTCCATCTTACAACGATAGAACCTTTCCTATCGTTAGAGGTTCTAAGGACCTTTCCTTAAACCTCAAACAAACAATCAATCATTCAGTCCATCTTACAACGATAGAACCTTTCCTATCGTTAGAGGTTCTAAGGATCTTTCCTTAACCTCAAACAAACAATCAATCATTCAGTCCATCTTACAACGATAGAACCTTTCCTATCGTTAGGGGTTCTAAGGACCTTTCCTTAAACCTCAAACAAACAATCAATCATTCAGTCCATCTTACAACGATAGAACCTTTCCTATCGTTAGAGGTTCTAAGGACCTTTCCTTAAACCTCAAACAAACAATCAATCATTCAGTCCATCTTACAACGATAGAACCTTTCCTATCGTTAGAGGTTCTAAGGACCTTTCCTTAAACCTCAAACAAACAATCAATCATTCAGTCCATCTTACAACGATAGAACCTTTCCTATCGTTAGAGGTTCCAAGGACCTTTCCTTAAACCTCAAACAAACAATCAATCATTCAGTCCATCTTACAACGATAGAACATTTCCTATCGTTAGAGGTTCTAAGGACCTTTCCTTAAACCTCAAACAAACAATCAATCATTCAGTCCATCTTACAACGATAGAACATTTCCTATCGTTAGAGGTTCTAAGGACCTTTCCTTAACCTCAAACAAACAATCAATCATTCAGTCCATCTTACAACGATAGAACCTTTCCTATCGTTAGAGGTTCTAAGGACCTTTCCTTAAACCTCAACCAAACAATCAATCATTCAGTCCATCTTACAACGATAGAACATTTCCTATCGTTAGAGGTTCTAAGGACCTTTCCTTAAACCTCAAACAAACAATCAATCATTCAGTCCATCTTACAACGATAGAACCTTTCCTATCGTTAGAGGTTCCAAGGACCTTTCCTTAAACCTCAAACAAACAATCAATCATTCAGTCTATCTTACAACGATAGAACCTTTCCTATCGTTAGAGGTTCTAAGGACCTTTCCTTAAACCTCAAACAAACAATCAATCATTCAGTCCATCTTACAACGATAGAACCTTTCCTATCGTTAGAGGTTCTAAGGACCTTTCCTTAAACCTCAGAGTTTAGGCGGCGAGAAGGTTTTCAATGCCTAGCTAAGCTGGACGAAATTTGGTAACTAACTTTGCATACATCATGTCCCATGAAGCATGCAAAGGGGGGCAGCTGTTGACACCCAATTTCGTCCGGCCATTAAAATAATTTTAAAAAATTAAATAAAAAAAAATTAAATAAAAAAATGTGTTATTATTATTACTAATTTTTTTTAATTAGTTTAAAATATATATATATTTTTTTTGTTTTGTTTTGTGAAGATTTGATATATGTGTGTATATGTGTATGTTTGAAAGAAAAAAAAAAAAAACTCCATAAAAATGACAAAATTTAAAAGTTTGAGGTAAAAATGACAAAATTAAGAAGTTTCAGGCAAAATTGACAAATTCTGAAAGTTCCAGGAGCATTTGGCAGTTTGTCACATAAAATTTTGAGCCTGCCGACGTTTTTGGCTCAAATTGACAGAAAACGACAAAATTGTCAAAATCAGAAGCTTCAGGAACTTATCCAGAGGCTGAGAGACGTAAAGGACTAAAATTGTCATTTTACCAATTTAAGAGATAAGTTTGAAATTTTTTATTAATTTATCCATCAACAGTTCAGCTAAACTTCCTCTATAAATAGCCCCCCAAATTTTGTGCTGAACACAGAAAAAAATAGCAAAAAAACTTAGAGCTCCGTTTCAAAAAAAAGGGAAAAATACAGCCCTTAGCCCCAGCCCTCTTCCCTTCTTCCCCAGAAAGCCAAAATTTTTTTTTTCACTGCTGTTCCCTCTCTCTCTCTCTCTCTCTCTCTCTCTCTCTCTCTCTCTCTCTCTCTCTCTCTCCGCCGTGCCCCTCGCCGCCCGCCGCCGCCGCCCTACGCCGTTCGCCGCCGCCGTGCCCTCCCCTCGCCGCACCTGCCGCCGCCGCGCTCGCCCTCGCCGCCAGCCGCCCACGCCGTTCCCCCCGCCTCACCTTCCTTTTTCCCCTCGCATCGCCCCTGCCCGCCGCCGCGCCGCCCCTGCCTGCCGCCGCGCCGCCCCTGCCTGCCGCCGCGCCGCCCTCGCCGCCGGCCCCCCCCCCCCCACGCCGTCGCCCCCTGCCCCTGGCCGTGCCGCCAGCTGCCCCTCCCTTTCCCCCCCCTCGCGCCGTCGTCGTTCTCGTTTCCCAGGAATTCAAAATTTTAATTCAAAAGGGTAAACCCATGTTTCACCCATCATCTTTTCAATTTCTTTCTATTAAGTCACTAACCTTTTTATTTTGTCTTTGCAGAAAATTAATTAATTAACTCTTTTATTTTTTCTACTTGTTTATTTATTTGTTTATTATTGTTATTATTACTAACCTTTTTTTTTTGTTATTAGCAACTAACAACTAACTTGCTAATTTTTACTAACCTTTATTATTATTGTTGTTAATAATTAATTAAATTGTCTAACTTTTATTTTTGTTGTAATTAATTAACTTAATTAAACTTGGCTAACTTTTATTTATTGTTGTTAATTAATTAACTTAATTAAACTTGGCTAATTTTTATTTATTGTTGTTAATTAATTAACTTAATTAAACTTGGCTAACTTTTATTATTATTGTTGTTAATTAATTAAATTAATTAAATTGTCTAACTTTTATTTTTGTTGTAATTAATTAACTTAATTAACTTGACTAACTTTTTATTATTGTTGTTAACAATTAATTTAATTAAACTTGGCTAATTTTTATTATTGTTGTTAATTAATTTAATCTAACTTTTACTAACCTTTTTTATTGTTATTAACTAACTAATCCAACTAATCTAACTATAATTAATTGTGCTAACTTTTATTATTATTGTGTTATTAAAGTGGATGGCCAAAAAGCCCCACTTTATTAATTGAATTTTTTTTTATGATTAAAAGATAAAAAAAGGAATTTTATGTGAATAATTTTCTAAAGGCTAATAAAAATTACTTTTTTTTATTTTGAAACAAAGTCTTTATTCCTTTTAATAAACAAACATAATGAAATAATTCAAAAATAAAATAAATAAATAAATAAACATAAAATCATTCTTTTAATACATCTTTAAAATTAATAATTAATGAAATAAAAAAAAATTAAAACTCCATGACCAAATGATCCGCCAGGATTCATGGCTCGGAAATATTTTTAAATAAAATATATAAATAAATTTTTTTCTTTATAAAAAATAAAAAAAAAACTTTAGACTAATATATTAATTATCTATTAATATATAATTTTTTTTTAGTTTTCTTTATTAATAAAAAGAATAAAAAGCGTAAAAATTTTGGGTTAATATTTTATTCAGTAATATTTTACTTATTAAATTATATAACTTTTTGTTTCTTTTATAAAAATCTTAATCAAATAATTTCAAAATAATACAAAATAAAACAAAAATAATTGAATTTTCTCTTAAATATTTTTGACTTATTGATTAGATATATTTTCAGAAATATAAATTAAAATTAAAAAAAAAAAATCTTTCATCAAACAAAGAAGAATATAAAAATAAAAATATCAAGACTTTTGTTTTAAAATACATATAAGTTTTCGGTTAAATAATCTTTTATTCCAAAATAAATTAAATAAATATCAAAACTTTTCTTCTTTTGTTTAAAATTTTTGATTCTCTTAATAAAAAATAATAATAATAAAAAAATAATAAAAAATAATAAAAAATAAAAAAAAAATAAAAATTTTTAGTTCATGGTATATTGGCTGGAAACTGTCTCGTGCCCGCTTTTGAGCTGCTTCACCTGGTGAAGAGGGTCTGGCTGAGTAACAACGCCCCGTACCATGATCAAAATTTTTATTTTTAAACTCTTTTAAATTAACTTCTTATTAAATAAAAATTAATTATTATTTTTTTTTAATTCTTTTATAAATTGAGTAATCCTTTAAAATAATAAATATCTTTCATTAAACAAGAAAACAAAAAAAGTAAACAAGAAAAAAAAAAAGAAAGATAAGAAAAATAAAAGAAAGATAAGAAAGAAAAATAAAAGAAAGATAAGAAAGAAAAGAAAGATAAAAAAAATAAAAGAAAAGATAAGAAAAAGAAAAGAAAGAAAGAAAAGACAAGAAAAATAAAAGAAAAATAAGAAAAGAAAGATAAAAGAAAGAAAAAGAAAAAGAAAAGAAAGAAAGAAAAGAATAAAAAAAAGAAAGAAAAGAAAAGAAATTAAAAGAAATTTAAAAAAAAAGTAAAAAAAGTAAAAAAGAAGAAAAAGAAAGAAAGTAAAAAAAGAAGTAAAAATATAAAGATAAATTTTTTTAGTATTAAAAATCATTCATAAATAAAAAGAATTACCATTTAAAAATTAATTTCATAATAATAAGAATTAAATAATTATGATAAATCAATTTCCATATCCGGATGATCCGGCAGGATCTACGGTTTGGAAAATATCAAACTTTTTAAAATAAATAAATTAAATAAATACAAAGATAAAAATCCATATTTACAATATGGATTAAATTGTTTAAATTTCACCAAATTCCGTGTCCAAATGACTCGGCAGAGTCCATGGTTCGGAATCAAAATCTTCCGTGTCCAAATGACTCGGCAGAGTCCATGGTTCGGAAGTATAAAATTCTATACAAATTAACTTAAAAATCCACATTTCGACTAATTCAGTTAAAATTTCTAAATTAACTGAAAATTATTTAAAAGCAAAGTAAAACAAAATTAAAATCAACTAAGGTGCCAATTTTGGGCGCTATAACAATATTGTTTTAGCGTAACCGTACTCCCGATCCCCGAACTCTCGCAGACCAATTTTAAGGTGACCAATCGACCTAAGAAAACTGATTGGTGGCGACTCCCGAAAACGGCCCGCACGTTGCCACAGCCTTACTCAGGCCATTCTTAATGAATCGTATTTTATCTTCTCGATTATCAGAGATCATCCCTAAAGAACGACATTTAGTATTACAGGTCCAGCGTCCGCATTTATGACAGACGCCTACTCTCCTCGCTCTTCGCTTTTTGGCATAAGAGCTTTTGCCTACACCAGGCATGTGAGACACAAATGCCTCTGGGATTTCACCTGCCAGACGAACCTTAGCTTCAATTAACCACCGTACATCTTCAGGGATTCCTTTATGCATCAGAGCTCTTAATCGTTCACAGCGAACTTGGTAGATCTTTTTGAGGATGTTCATTGGGAGAGAAGGAAAATATTTTCGTAAGACAGAAAGAGTAGGATCCATTTTCTAGAGGGAAGTAAAAGAAATAAGAGAGGAAAAAATCAGTTATTATGGGCAACTGAGAGAACCGACTTGAGAGTCACAGAGTACCGTATTCACCGCTTAACCGGAAAAGTGGATCCTACTTCATTTTGATGTGATAGATATTTTTTATATTCCATCGAGCTGACGTCGATCCAGTCCTCGATTATTGAATCCATTGTCCGCTTTTGACAAATTTTCAACGACAATATTTTTTGATGTCTGCCTTATCTTTAACTATCTCTTATCTTGGATGCTGCTAAGCTGGCATCAATCCTGTCCTTCCAGGTGTAGCCTCGATTATTGAATCAATTGCCAGGCTTTTGACAATATTCTCTACTTTATATTTTTTGATATCTGCCTTATCCTTGGCTATAGCTATCTCTTATCTTGGATACTACTAGCTGACGTCAATCCTGTCCTTCCAGGTGTAGTCTCGATTATTGAATCAGTAGCCAAGCTTTTGACAATATTGTCTACTTTATCCTTGAATTCTTGATGCGGGTTGGTCCCGCATATTAGCTGTGTATCCAGTGATAGATTGATAAGAGCTGATGTCATTGAGATCTCAGCTTATATTGCTGTAACTGTGCTGTGAATGTGATTCCCGTTTGGTTCCTATCATGTAAAAGTCATGCATGCATGATGTGAAATGCATGAATGCAAAGCATGTGTAATTGATGGTTCTTTTTTTATTTTTATTTTTATTTTTATTTTATTTTATTTTATTTTTTTTTTGGATTGATCTAGTTCTTCATATCTTTGCTTTACTGGATCCTCTTTGTGATGGCCTTCTTGGACTATCATTGAATCTCTTTATGCTTTCCAGCTTTTGTTCGCTGCCTCAAAAGCCCAACTCTTTTCAAAATCCTCTTTCTTTGACTTGTTCTTTGAATTTTGGCCTCAATTTCTTTAAAGTTGGCCCGCCTTATAATTTATATCTCTTTCGAATACTCATCCTTTGTCATGGATTTGATACCATCAAAGGCTTTACTTTCAATGTCTGCTTTGCCCATTTTCTTGTGGCCATGCCGACACTTGTTTACCCCCATGTTACAGTCCGAATGATTGCTCTTCCTTAGACTCAGGTTCTGATCCATAAGACTTGCCTCCTTGTCTATTGAGCTTCTTTCTTGGCAGTACTTTTCTTGCGCTTAGTAGAGACTACTTTGCCCCCTTGATTATGGTGTTTATGTGGAAAGAGATATCATCTCGCCTTTGATTTAACAGAAGGTCGAGCATTTCTAGACCTTTGTGATGGCATTTGATCGTAAATTTCTCTTACAAGAACCACATCTTATTAAAGAAAGACTCAAGCTATGTCCTCACTTTTAAGTCTACACACATTAATGAATAATGGTTTGGCCTTAAAGAAAAACTTTCATCGATTTGCAAAGCTTGACCAAGTAACTTACGGTCTTTGTTTTTAATTAAAATATCCTGTCATTCTTCCCCTTTCCAACTTGAAGACATAAACTGTGCAGGGTAATAAGGTAGAAACATGATTCACAATGATAGTTTTTTAGCTGAATGAGGATGATATCAAGAGGTAAATTTTAGGTCTGAGGAAAGTTAAGCTTGAGTGGCGTGAAAAAAGAGTCTTTTAACACTGCTCGTGAGCAGTATTAAATAAGGTAGAAACATAATTCACAATGATAGTCTTTTAGCTGAATGAGGATAATATCAAGAGGTAAATTTTAGGTCTGAGGAAAGTTAAGCTTGAGTGGCGTGAAAGAAGAGTCTTTTAACACTGCTCGTGAGCAGTATTAAATAAGGTAGAAACATAATTCACAATGATAGTCTTTTAGCTGAATGAGGATATTAAGTCTGAAGGAAGTTAAGTTTTAATGGTGTGAAAGAAGGGTCTTTTAATACTACTCGTGAGCAGATTTGATTATGGTGAAAAACTCAATAATGATGACTTCAAACTTGCCACATTTTCCAGAAAGTTTGATCTCATCTGTTGCCCCCCAACTATCGTGGTCTTTATGTATGCTTGGCTTGAAAATTGCTTTTGTGTTCTAAACCGCCTTTGCAGGTTTTCAGTCTAGAATCCATAGCTCACTTTTTTGTTTTCTTTTTTTTTTTTTTCTAGTTTGAGCCCTTTTTCCTCTTTTTTTTTTTTTTTGTTTGTGTGAGCTATGGTGATAACATACTTGATAACTCTCTTGAAGTGAGATGACTCAAGTGGCCTTGCTTGCTCGTGCTTGTTCTCAGTTCTTTTAGGTTTTGAATTTTCCCTTGTTGGCTTTTTGGTGGAAGGGATGAACTTTTTCCCTTTTTTTTTTGGAGTTTGTGTTATGGAGAACCGAGATCATAGCCTTCTTGAAGTGAGATGACTCAAGTGGCTTTATTTGCTTCTCAGTCTCTCTTTTTTTTTGGATTTTTTTCTTGTTTGGATTTTCTCTTTAATGGCTTTTGATGGAAGGGAGGAACTTCTTTCCTTTGTTGGAATTTGTGTTATGGAAAACTGAGAATTTTTTTTTGTATTGAGCATTTGTGAGAATTGGGAGGCCACTGAAGTCATTTAATATGAGAGCTAACTTCTTTGGAAGTTAATCCCGGACTCCTTGTAAGGATGTTGATAACCACTGTGAATTCTTTTTGAGGGTTGAGGTGCAACATATGAAATCCTTCTTACTAGATTTGGCAGCACTTTCAAGATCATTACTATCAAATTTTTCTCAACTTTTTATTTTCACCCACGAGTAGTATCATTTAGAAAGCAAAGTATGATAGCAATAATGGATAGTATAATGGAAAGGAGTGAGAGATGGATGTAAAAACAGAATTTTTGGTAAGAAGTGATAGAATGTGTAGGTGTAATAATTGAATTTTTGGTAAAAATTGGTATAATATGTAGATGTAATAATGGAATTAAAAAGTGGTATAATGTACACGTAACATCTTTTTGTTAGAGAACAAAAAGAATTACCAGTTGTCAAAAAGTAAAGTGTGATGGCAATAATAGATAGTATAATGGCAAAGAGTGTAAAAATGGAAAGTAGTAGAATGCACGCATTACATCTTTTTGTTGTACCAGAAAGAATACCAGGTGTCCATCTAACAAAGACTACACCCTAGATTCTGGACTAAATCTAGGAGATTTTTACTATTAGATTACTTTTGCAAGCTTTCAAAGATACAAGTTTATTCAAAGGATTCCCTGTCATTCGAAAATGTATGCGGACTGTTAGGTCAGATCTGACTTGGAGCCCTTCCAAAATCAATGTAATTCCAGCTCAAAATCTTCACTTTCAATTACCAATCACATCGGGCCTAGCAGCTTGACCTCGGTTTTGTTTGATTTGTAGAGGAATGACCTTGGGACTTGACGGCTTAAGAGTAGGTTTTGAGATTGGTATAGCATTGACTTCTTGTTCTTTAATGATCACATTCACATCATCATAAAAACGATAAGTTGGGATGAGTCTATGAGTCTTTGCAGATTCTTACGGAATTCTGAGCATTCTTGGATAGAATGACTCTTACTGTCATGAAAGTTGCACCATTCCTCATCTTCAACTTCTTCATGTCCAAAAGAAGGCTTTCCCATGATAATCCCTTCTTTCACAAGGCATGAATATACATGCTTAAGAGGGGTTATGATATCATTGACTGACTTTTTCATCAGCCGGTGTTCTTCTATCATATTGACTGGTTTTTCTTGACGAGGCGGCAATGGATTGTGAGTGACGTTCGGTTCATCGGAAAAGTCCAACCACTTTGATTCGATTAATTGTTGGACTATACGTTTCAATGCTGTGCAATTTTCCAAGCCATGGCCTGGAACGCCATCATGATATGGGCAAGTTATGTTGGGGTCATACCACGTTGGATATGGGGGTCCAAATGGATTTGTAGGAATTGGACGGATAAGTTGACTTTCTATGAGTTTTGGATACAACTCAGTGTAATTCATGGGAATTGGTGCAAAAACTTCTTTTGGTTTTTGTGTGGGTACTAGAGGAGTCGGAACAGGTGGCCGTAACTGATTAGGCCTGTTGAGAGGATAATTGTTGGGCCTATTGGGAGGATAATCATTAGGCCTATTGGAAGGATAATCATTGGGCATATTGGGAGGATAGTCATTGGGCCTATTGGTAGGATAATAATTGGGCCTTTTGGCAGAATAGGATAGGCGAGGACCGGTAGCCACAGTACGTACGAGGGGAATCCCTCTTTCGCGTCCTATTTGTTGTACTTCTTCATCTTTTGTTCTGGATGGTCCTCCTCTTTTCATAGGATCACTAAAAGACTCAGCAATCTTCCCAGTCCTAATCCCATGCTCGATCCTTTCTCCAGACATGACAACATCGGAGAAATTAGTTGCCGAATTGCCAATGAGTTTGTCATAATATGGGTATTTCAGTGTCTGGACAAACAAAGTGACCATTTCTTTTTCTGTCATGGGTGGCTGAACTTGTGCAGCTAAGTCCCTCCACCGTTGAGCATATTCCTTGAAAGTTTCTAGCTTTTTCTTCTCCATGTTTTGGAGAGTTTGGCGATCCGGAGCCAAGTCCATAACATGTTTATAGTTGCCGATGAAGGCCTGAGCAAGGTCATTCCAAGTTTTGATGTTTCTTGGTCCTTGACTTAAATACCACTGCAATGCTGATTTTGTGAGACTTTCCTGAAAAAGTGCAATCCACACCTTTTCATCTTTTGTGAGTGGTTGTAGTCTCCTTAGGAACAGTGTGATGTGAGTGATGGGATCACTCGTTCCATCGTATTTTACGAAATCTGGTACTTTAAAGTCCGAAGGGATTATGACGTCTGGCACTAAGCAGAGGTCATCCACTGAGAGAGATCCGAATATATTACCTCCTTCAATGGCTCGCAGTCTCTTCTCTATTGTTTCGAGTTTTTGAGATTCTGCTTCTTCTTTTGGTAATATATTCTTCTCTTCATGTACAGTATCTTGTTTCAGGTGAACACTAGCAGACGGTCCTGATTCTTGAAACAGGTTTTCTTGGACTGAGACTCGTTGCGGGGTGAATCCCGGGGGATAAGTGGGATCTTGTACTTCTTTGATGGGGACTTGAGTTGCTTTCCCTTTGATTAATTCCATCAATTGTCTCATCTGTTCTGACATACTTTCAATCTTGGACTCCATCTCCATGAGACGTCCTTCGGCTTGTTCTGCCATTAATCTTGTTTGGAGTCGAGTTGAATATCGGTGTTGAGGTCCAATTTTACCCTTTTAAAGGAATATTTATTTTATTAGACTCTACATGTATGTGATTGATGCAATGAATGCATGTATGCAATGTGAGATTATGTTTTTATCAGACTTTGTATGCACGTGATTGATGTAATAGATGCATGCAACATAAAGTGAGATTATGTTTTTATCAGACTTTATATGCACGTGATTAATGTAATGCATGCATGCGATGAGTGAGTTTGCTTATCCATTATCGTGGAACTTCAAAACTTTTAGTTGTAATTATAAAGACAAAAAAGTTAGCATAATTTGATGCGTGGTTTTGATGCATGAAAAATAATTGCACAAGAAAGATAAGGTTATTAATAAGTTAAATAGCAATTAACAACTCATGAAGTATTATGGATAAACAAGTTAAAACCATACGAAGAAAAGTGTAGAGTAACAACACAGCATAACAAGGATATGCTTATGGCGTTGGTAAAATGGTAGAAATTCTATGGTCAGTTCTATGGTTAAGTGGGGAGTTCTATATGCATAAGGTAGCTTATCAAAAAGGCAAGGGATAGTTCCCGAATCCCGTCACTAAATCATAGTAACGGCCCGATTCCTTACCCTCTAGGGTTAATGTAAGGAATGGATTAATTCGAGTCGTAGCTTTTCGTGGGCCCATGCAGAGACTAATCATCTCAGAAGGCAATACACTACTTTGCTACTTTGAAACCAGTGAAGGCTTGCAGACCGTGGCCTCACAAGGACAGCAACACCAATTCCGCTTAGAAAGAATCGTGTTTGATTTAAGGAAGCTCGGGTATAGAGCTTCATATTGTGAATGCATTATGCATGTTTAGAATAAGTAAATATAACATATAAATCCACATAATAAGCAAAGTAAATCAAAAACAAATCAACTTTAAGCTCGACTCACTAACGTCGAATCCCCAGTGAAGTCGCCAAGCTGTGGCAACGTCGGGTTTTCGGGAGTCGCCACCAATCTGTTTACCTAGGTCGATTGGTCACCTTAAATATTGGTCTGCGAGAGTTCGGGGGTTCGGGAGTACGGTTACGTTAAAACAACTTTGTTAAAACGCCCAAAAATTGGCACCTTAGTTGATTTTAATTTTGTTTCGCTTTGCTTTTAAATAAATTTCAGTTAATTTTCAATCTAGAATTTTTAACTGAATTAATTGGATGTGGATTTTTGGTAATTAATTTATATAGAATTTTATACTTCCGAACCATGGACTCTGCCGAGTCATTTGGACACGGAAGATTTTTATTCCGAACCATGGACTCTGCCGAGTCATTTGGACACGGAATTTGGTGAAATTTTAAACAATTTTATCCATATTGTAAAAATATGGATTTTTTTATCTTTTTATTTAATTTATTTATTTTAAAAAGTTTGATATTTTCCAAACCGTAGATCCTGCTGGATCATCCGGATATGGAAATTACTTTAATTAATCGTAATTATTTAATTCTTATTATTAAATTAATTATTAGTTTAATTAATAAATTTATAAGTCTTTTTATTTATGAAATTTTATATTTGTTAATGGTCTTTAATATTAACTAAATATATTTTTTATTTTTTTTTATATTTTATTATTCTTTTCTTTCTTTCTTTTTTTATATTTTTATTCTTTCTTATTTTCTTTTACTTTTCTTTTTTTTCTTTTCTTTTTTTTTTATTCTTTTAGTTTAGTTTTGAAAGATTCTTTGTTTAATGAAAGATATTTATTATTTAAATAATTACTCAATTTATAAAAGAATCAAAAAATAATTTTTAAATATTTAATATCAAAAATCTGTAAAGAAATTAAAGAGTTGACATTTATTTTATGTTTATTCTATTTATTTGATAAAATAATAATCAAAAAGTAATTATTTAATCAAGATTTTATTTAAAAAAATCTAATGATTTATATGTGTATTAAAAATAAAATAAAAAGTCTTGATATTTATATAATTTATTCTGAATAAAAGATTAACCAAAAGTAATTATTTAATTAAGATTTTTATTTATTTAATAAAGAAAACCAAAAATTTATATGTATATTTTAAACATAAAAGAAAAGTTTTGATTTTTCATATGCTTCTTTTATTAAAGAAAGATTTTGTTTTAATTTTTATTATTTTTATTAAAAAAAATTTTATTCTCCAAACCATTGGGATCCTGGCGGATCATTTGGACATGGAGTTTAATTTTTATTAAATTTTAAATTTTAATTATTTAATTAATTATCAATCTTAATCATAATTTTATTGGATTTTTATTATTATTTTTATTAAATTTTAATTATTGCTACTTTTAAAGATATATTTAAAAAGAAATGATTTTTTTATTTTTTTTATTTTTGTTTTGTGATTATTTACTTATGTTTATTTAATTTTAATAAAAGGAATAAAAAGTTAATTAATTATTTTTTTATTGTTTTTTAAAGAAATAATAAAAGATAATTAGCTTTTTTTTTAAAAAAATATTATGTTAGTCTTAAAGAATAAAATTAATTATTCACATAAAAGGATTTTATTTTAATTAGTTATCATTTACTTATTTATATTATTTTTTTTTCATGATTAATTTCTTTTTTTTTTAAATAAAATAAAATTTTTGCATAAAGTAAATAAAGGAAAATGAATAAAGTGGAGGTTTTCTTTTTGTTTTGGTTTAGACATCCATTTAAAAAAAGGTAAAAGATGCATAAATTAAATAATAAACAAATAAAGAGAAAACACATAAAGAAATATTAAAAAAACAATGATAAAAATGGGGGTTTTTGGCCATCCATTAAAAGAATAAAAAAATAGGAGGTATAACCTTCCATGAATTGTAATAATTAGCAAAAGTTAGTAACAATAAAAATAAAAGTTAGTAAGTTAGTAAGTTAGTAAGTTAATAACAATAAAAAAAGTTAGCAGAGTTAGTTAAATTAATTGTTAACAACAATAACAACAATAATAATAAAAGTTAGTGAAGTAAGTTAATAATAATAAAAACAATAATAAAAGGTTAGTAATAATAACAACAACAAATAAACAAGTAAATATAAAAGAGTTAGTAATTAATTCTGCAAGAATAAAATAAAAGGTTAGTGACCAAAGTGAAAGAAAATTAAAAAGATGAAGGATTAAATGAGAGTTGTACCCTTAAAAACTGAATTTGAAATTCTGGAAACGTGAAGAACAGAACGCACGCGCGCGGGGGGAGAGAAAAAAAAAAAAAAAAAAAAAAGGGTCAGAGAAGGTTTAGGTTTTCTGGAGAGGAAGAGAAGAGGGTCAGGGACCTAGGCTATAATTTTTTCTTTTTCCAAAACGGAGCTCTAAGCTTCATTTCTATTTTTTTCTGTGTTTAGCACAAAATTTGGGGGGCTATTTATAGAGGAAGTTTAGCTGAACTGTTGATGGATAAATTAATAAAAAATTTCAAACTTATCTCTTAAATTGGTAAAATGACAATTTTAGTCCTTTACGTCTCTCAGCCTCAGGATAAGTTCCTGAAGCTTCTGATTTTGACAATTTTGTCGTTTTCTGTCAATTTGAGCCAAAAACGTCGGCAGGCTCAAAATTTTATGTGACAAACTACCAAATGCTCCTGGAACTTTTAGAATTTGTCAATTTTTTCCGAAACTTCTCAATTTTGTCATTTTTACCTCAAACTTTTAATTTTTTGTCATTTTTTTCATGAAATTTTATTTTATTTCAAACATACACATATTCACACATATATCATTTTAAATCAAATTTTCACAAAACAAAAATATATTTTAAACTAATTAAATTTTTTTTAATAATAATAGTAATATATTTTTTTTTTTAAATTAATTTTTTTTAATAAAATTTTTTTCAAAATTTTAAAATACCCGGACGAAATTGGGTGTCAACAAGTGCCAATATAATTGAGTTTCTATATGAATTATATTATTTATTACAAAAAATATTAATCTTTTATAGAATCTTACTGTCTACAATCTGATGATTCCGATTTTATACGTTGAAAAATAATTTTGAGTAGACTCCGGATCTTAACAAAATTTGGTTGGTCAATTCTGAATCCCGTCCTCCATTCTGAACCCCTGTGATACCTAACTTTCTGTTCTTCGTCAGCGATTACTGACCAATAAATCAGATCCGCCGTCGTGATATTTCTTCATTACAATTTCACTGGTTGAGAGGTTGAAGAAAGGGGAGAAGAAATGATCACAATCCCTTATTTGACCGCTCTATCCACTTACTTCAGCTATGGCTTGCTCTTCGCCTTCGGACAATTGCGCGATTTCTTCCGCAAAATCTTCGATTGGTATCACGCTGCCAATCTCCAGGTCTCTTCTTTTTCCTGCTTTAGAATTTAGATTACCAGGTTTTGTTCATAGACCCTTTTTTTTTTTTTAATTGTTCATAGACCTTTAATTCTGAAAAACTGTAGCACTTTTGATTTTGATCCTTCAGGGTTATGCACCCATCTGTCTGGGTCTTGAGGATTTCTATATTCGCCGCTTGTATCTCCGCATTCAGGTTTGGCTGCTGAAATTTGCTTGGACTTGTTCTTTTTCATGCCTGTCTTGGTAGGCCAGCAGTTTTATGTGTGTTGCATCTCGAGTTATGGCTTCCTGTAGCAAGAAATTTGTTGTGTTCTCATATTTCTTATAGCTTGATCTTGCATAGGATTGCTTTGGGCGGCCAATATCCAGTGCTCCTGATGCCTGGTTTGATGTAGTTGAGCGCTACTCCAATGACAACAACAAAACACTGAAGTGGGTATTCAGCAAATTGTGTCTTCTTGTAGGCTCGTTTGCTTTTCCAGTGCTGATATTGTTTGATTTTACTGACGAATTATCCTGGGGACATTCTATTGCAGACGAACTGAAAAGAAATCAAGATGTCTCAACTTAGGATCATACAATTATCTCGGCTTTGCAGCAGCTGATGAATATTGCACTCCACGTGTTGTTGACACGTTGAAGAGCTTTTCACCTAGTACTTGTAGTGCTCGGGTTGATGGTGGTACACTTCTCCGCCTGGTTTTTGTTCCTTGTGGAATTTTTCAATGCCAACATCTAAAATGCTATTTCTGCTGCTGTTCCTACCTTTCAGGAACTACAACAATTCATCAGGAGTTGGAAGTGTGTGTTGCGAACTTTGTGGGAAAGCCAGCTGCTATTGTCTTCGGTATGGGCTATGTGACAAACTCTGCCATCCTTCCCGTCCTGATTGGAAAGGTATAAACATACATTTGGCATGATATTTGTGAATGTAGATTCGTGATCATGATCATATTTCTGTGTCTTTACTTTCTGCAATTCAGCTAATATCAGTGTCTTTTTTTCCCCTGGCACATGCAGGGAGGGTTAATAATTAGTGATTCATTGAACCACAACTCAATTGTCAATGGTGCTCGAGGATCTGGAGCTACGACTCGAGTGTTTCAACATAATAGTAAGTTTACATTCTGTTCAGAATTTAATTTACTTGACAACTCATTGACAACTCATTACTTCTTTTAAGTTAATGCTTTTATTCTTTTAGCCCCATCCCATTTGGAGAAAGTTCTAAGAGAACAAATTGCTGAGGGACAACCCCGGACTCATAGGCCGTGGAAAAAGATAATAGTTATTGTGGAGGGCATCTACAGTATGGAGGGTGAGCTTTGTAAACTCCCTGAGATTGTTGCCATCTGCAAAAAGTACAAGGTAATTATGTGAATGGTCGATACTGCATGATAGAAATAGTTGTTAGAGATCTTAGGGGTCTCTTGGCGGTGTGATTAAAGAACAGTTAAATTGGTGAACATATATGTAGATGTCTCTTCTTGCATTTCATGCTATTTTAGTTTTTATTTGAACCAGGAACCACTTACCTGTTCCCAGTGCATTTTAGGGCACTTTGATTAATTGGGAATCAAGCTGCATCTTAGGTGATTTATTCTCGCTTACTTTTGCAGGCATATGTTTATTTGGATGAGGCTCATAGTATTGGGGCAGTTGGAAAAACTGGAAGGGGTGTTTGTGAGCTCTTAGGAGTTGACAGTGCTGATGTGGACATAATGATGGGAACTTTTACAAAATCTTTTGGTTCATGTGGTGGTTATATTGCTGGATCCAAGGTCTGTTTTTTTTTTATTTTGCATGTTTTCTGGAGACTCCGATCTTGTTGAGGCTTTGTTTTTCTAATTTGTGTTTCATTGGAGAAATACCTGAGGTTGGTCTCCTGATTTTCTGCATTGGTTCCATATATGCTGCATCTTACTGCCTTCCCTTTCAAATTGCTTTCTCAGGAGCTTATACAATATCTCAAGTACACTTGTCCAGCTCATATCTATGCTACATCGATATCTCCTCCGGCAGCCCAACAGATCATATCTTGCATTCAGGTTATCCTAGGAAAGGATGGTTCTAATCGAGGTATAAACAGCTGGTTTTTCTTCTATCTTGCAGTTGATACTATTGAAATGGTTTTCTTCATTGCTGGCATCAAGTTTGCTTGTCAAAGTCCTTTTACTTACTACATTTGCACATTTCAGGGGCCCAAAAACTCACAAGAATACGTGAGAATAGCAACTTCTTCAGGTCAGAGCTTCAAAAGATGGGTTTTGAGGTCCTTGGGGATAATGATTCTCCTGTGATGCCTATTATGCTTTATAATCCAGCAAAAATCCCTGCATTTTCGCGGGAGTGTCTCAGGCAGAATGTTAGTAATATTTTGCTTCTCCTTATTTGTGTATAGACATTCTTCTCCAGGCTTGGTGTCAAATTGAGAAGGTGGTTCTTAGCTATTTTTTTAATGATGTTGTTACAGGTTGCTGTTGTTACGGTTGCTTTCCCTGCTACTCCTTTACTTTTAGCCAGGGCACGTATCTGCATATCAGCATCTCATACAAAGGATGACCTTGTTAAAGCCCTAGAGGTAAGCCAATGTCAGCAATTGAGCATTATGCTCTGCTGGCCAGCTCTTTCTGGCATTCCTTTGCCATTTTGTGTATTGCGAAGGGCAT